>OW285187.1:0-2927614 GCA_935421135.1 Bugulina stolonifera | reverse complement strand
CCATTAGTTAAAATACTAAATGAAGAGGGGTCTACTGAAATAATAGTGAACGCCTTGAAGGCTATCACTTGCCTATCGGAAGCCCCAGAAGGCAGAGAATGGCTTGGACAACATGTACCACAGGTAAGCTGTGACAGCTGGCGCATCCTATCACTCTTACCCACAGTGCAACTGATGACATCTGGGGCTTTGGTGAAGTATTATTATAGATAAAATGAAAACACTGTATCAAAACTCATACAAATAATGAGGCAGTAATATTCTATCCATAACCATCGTAGTACAGCCAGTACACTATACAAACATTTTCAGCTACTAATAACCAAATATTATTTATAATTTTTGCAGATATCAAAGCTGATGACAGATAAAAACCCGGCAGTAGTAAAACATGCAACCATTGCTGTGAATTTAATAACATGGAGGCCTTAAAGCATCTGGAATCTATCCCTCTAAAGGAGTAACTATTTTTAATGTTTTTTAAAGCTGAATTATATAATAATATCAATATTATTAAATGTACATTATATTAAACCTTTACCAGTATAATAACAGTGATTTTATAGTAAAAAGTTTCAAGAAATAGTTTTATTACCTGTGTAAAAATAACTGTATTATATCAATACACTATTATAGAAACAAGGTAAACAAATGCAACATTTACAGAGTTTTATACAAATTTGCTAGAAAATAATTCACTTTGAAATGATTGAAACAAGCAGTGAGCAAATACCAATAAATAGAGGAGGTAATACTAAAATAAATGTGTGGATTGGATTTAATTGAGATGGATATTATAGAGTGTAGATCTTAGCAATCTATATAATAAATATTGGGAGTGTGCTTAGATCTCCCAATCCCAAAATTATTTTTGTGCCACGAGTGGGAACTAGACTAATTAATGGTCAAAGTATAATAGAACATACCCCTCCAACAATTCTGCACTAACAACAAGACATAAGATACCAGAATATTAGAGTTGTCTCCCCACAATATCTAAAAAACAAAAAATTGGCCCCAATGGAAATTCGAAGGCCATAACAATGTTCAATCAAAAACAGGGTGGAAACAATAATGGAGTATAATTATATAACCAAATTACATGTTTCCTCTCTCATAATTATAGCAACCAGTCAACATGCAGGAAAACCTAGATACTACAATGTATATCAAGGAAAGAACAACTTCTTGTTGATTCCCAAATGATGCATTTCTTTCACTTGCAAGTTGAGATTATACACATATTATGTATGAGTGCTTACCAATGATCAACTAGTAGAGGAGGATGAGAAATGCACCCAAATAAGACTAGAAGTAAGAGAGTAGTCTAGCTGGTTGTGCAATAAAACTCAAGAAATCACAGCAATAACAACAATGGTGCAACAATGGAGCAGCGGCTCAATAACAGCAGCTCAATAAATATACAGATAGTCGCAATGATAATCTAATAAGAACTAGAATACAATTGTGGTGACCTTGAAGTGACATTGGAGTGAGCTGTTAGACAGATTCATATTCTTGTTGCCACTTCTTGTATTTCTCAGTAAGGAGTCGTGCAGATGGCTTAGTATGGGCTACAGCAGACTGTACATCATGAGTGGTTACAGGATCTAAGACTATGTGTGGTTCCTCAGCTAAAACACGCAGGTTATGGACAATGTATAAATTATGCATAACAAATTAACTGGGTGTGAAGGATCCATGTGATATTTAAATTAGAATCGCTATCCATCCATTCTAAGAAAATTGAACTAACAACAACTAACCTTCTGTTAAGTGTTCGAGAACCTGAAAAACTTTCCGGACAGGTGTCATGGCTGCCTCTTTAGCTACAAGCCTTATGTCAGAGCCAGAATACCCCTCAGTTGCCTGTGTGAATGAAATCGCCGAGGGAGATTAAATATACAGCTTCAACCTCTATACAAACCCTAGTCACCAGTCAAAGTACACAGTTGCCTCACCGAAATGCAGATAGTATAAATTACTCTATAACTGATACATTGTGGAACCCACCAATGTGACGCATAGCAAAGATGTACCATTGTGAAATACACATACATGTATAATAATTATATAATTTATATACCAAACTAAAGTTTAGTGAAAACAATACAAATTCTTCAAATTTATAGCAAAGTAACAACATGACCTTCACAACATATTGTTTGATGGAAAGGGTAGACTTACAGCAGCGAGAGTCTTGTAGTCAATATCAGCTCTGAGTTCTAGGGTATGGGACTCTGGTGTGATAAGTGGAGGAAGATGGTGCTTAAACATAGCCTCCCTGGCTTCCTCCGTAGGTAAATCAACTAGTATCCTCTTCTCTAACCTGCGCAGCATAGCATGGTCCAGTTCCCTGAAGTCAGCAACAAGCGATATTAATACAAGACTAATGGAATGTTAGAGATTTTAGAAGATAATATTATAACCTTGAGTAAATATGTAGTACTGTACTATAGTAGCAGCTACATACCAGGGAAGATTGGAAGCAGCTAATAGAAACACCAAATCATCAGTTTTAGCCAACCCATCCATCTGTACAAGGAGCTCAGTCTTCATCCTTCTGCTGCCTTCATGCTCCCTGAAACAGCATCACATTTCCAAGTTCAGCAACAATAGTGTTATTATGTGACGTTAGTATCAAGTACATCGTGCAATTGATTGTTTTGGTATAAAGGTGAAAAATTTAACATTCTGACATTGCATTGTTAAAACACTTTATGGCAACTAATTGTATAGTAGTGCAATTAGTAATCCTTTAGTTTTAGTATTGCAATAGAAATCAGAACAAGTGTGAGATATAAACATTCACAGCTACGTAATCATGGACTATTGAATAAGTTGGATATCTTCACTTTAAATTAGACTGTGAACCTAACAATGATTGGTAGGGTATATCTACTCACGTCCCACCACCAGATGAACCTCGCTGACTCATCAAGGACTCCAACTCATCTAGGAATATAGTAGAGGGAGCGTGAAACCTGGCTAATTCAAACAGCACCTGTCAACATAAACATGGAATATGAGAATAATAACTACAGTAGACATTTTGAACTACATAATTATACATACATGTATGTAGAATGTAAATACTGAATTTTAGTCAATAATAATATATAATGCATACTACTATCTATAATCTTTATTGAATTGGTAGGAAGTTATCCTCTCCTAAGTTCAATTCCTTAGAAGAATAGTGAAGCAAGAAAATGGAATAGGAAGGGTAACTCCAAATTACAATCAATAGCCTACAATAATATACTATGTACTTGTATGTATAAGAGAGCTCATGAGTCATAAGTAATGATACACTATACTACTGAAATAAGAGGAATATGTTCACGTATGGTTGGTTATACAGTGTAGCAGAGGTGTTTATATCAAACATAATTGAGCCAACTTTATTAAGAAAAACATGTTTTATGACCAGTAACTTTACAATGAGTGGTCTCTGAGTATTGTTAAATAAGTCAGTAAATTAGATAGATTAAAATGCTTATATAATTATTAGCGACAGTTTGTAGGAATTTATCAAGTCTACACACACGTAGCAATATAGCACACTGACTCACCCTAACTAGTTTTTCTGAGTCGCCTCTCCATTTGCTGACTATGGACGAGGCAGATATGTTGAAGAATGTTGTATTGCACTCGGTTGCTACAGCCTTGGCTAGCAGAGTCTTACCAGTTCCAGGAGGGCCGTATAGCAACAACCCCTTCCATGGGGAGAGTATCCCAGTAAACAGCTGTGGATACTAAAATGGCAAAAGTAGAATACTAAGTGCAATAAAACTATATCAAGCACATCACGGGTAACAAAAAGAAGAATAAATACAATTATCCTAAATACCTGTATATAAGGGGGGAGGTGTGAACCGGCAGTGTATCAGTAATTATTATATAACATTAGGCCTACATCATTGGTTATTATCACTTGATAAATGGTATTAAAGCTTGTTAATTTTTGAGCGGCAACGATAAGAAATCGTAGTATTCCTATTTTTATTTTAATATTATGGCAATTCAAAGTAAACGTTCAGCTGGGATTTACTCACTTAATTTTTATTGCTCTAACAAACAAAATATTTTTCAGACATATGTTGGAGACAGGAAGTAACTAACAAGCTAACTAACTAATTAAATAATATTTTTCAATTGCACGTCTATCGTGCTTTCTCTGCAACAGTCAAATTTTGGTTGTCATAAAATCAAAAGTACATTGTAAACTGTAATACCAAAATGTTTCCAGCAAACGAGTCATAATAATGGAGTGACCATTGCCTATTGTATTTCTCAAATCCTTAAAGTAAACCTCAACTTGTTTGTTTAGCCCAGAATAAAATGCTTTGTAACGTGGGAGTATACGTTATCAAATCCTTGAACGTTATATTATTAATAATTCAAACTCATTGACTAATTACTAAATTTCCATGTTAATGACAGAACATCTATCTTCTTGGCAAGTTCTACAGAAGCCTACGCAGGCTTCAGTGGAATTTGCCAAGAAAACAGAGTGTAACATTGCCGAGTATTTGCTTGTTGTTCATATTTGGTCAGCGAAAAGTAAAATGTCTCAGGAAAAATGAACAGCAAGCAAATTTTCGACAATGTTGCACTCAGAGAACAAAAATTCTTATTCACAGCAAGCATAAAAAGTCAGTATATTTTATTCTTCAGCATATCCTAGATTACTAGAGTATAAATAGCTTAGTGCTCAGTGCAGTTAAAATGCATTGTCCTGCTATAATAAAGGAGCATTATATTCTCATAACTAACTTACTACCTTGCCCACAGAGCAGACACCCTCTTTCAGCTAACACATGAGTGACAAAGAAATGTAAAAACTTGATTAGACACAATAAATATCAATAGAACTATTCTATTATATTACTGTGCTAAACTTCAACATAAATTCCTGAAAACTAATGATCCACTTTCTATGGCCAAGTCCATCTCAGTCTAAGTGAGTGGATTGATTTTGATTTCTCCAGTCAGAAGGAGGATCATAAAGGTAGCATGGTCGGTAATGAAATACATTTCTATGTGTGTCATCAGCACAAAATGTCAATATGGAACTCGTTTATACTCTGATAGACTTCGGCATATCCTAGGGCCACAGTGAAATAGGAATGTCCGTCACCTCATACGCCTATCTACACTCCGTTAATCTAGATGTACAGCTACACAGCGAATTTAGATGTATATGAATACAAATTTGGATGTACAGTGTATGTTCAAATCAAAGAAATAAACTGTGAGTCATCGACTTTAATCAAAGATGTCTGATAAACTTACTTTGATTGGATAAACTACAGCTTCCTTCATGATTCGTTTAGCGTTATCCAAACCTATGATGTCATTCCATCTAACGTTGGGGTCACTAGAGAATATATCCTGAAACAAACGGTGAGGTGATTGGGCTACTTAAATGTAGGTCATGGCATAATAACTGAACACACCAAATAACATAGAGCTCACTGAGTACGCAACTGCATACAACGGAATAATTTCCAGTTTCAACCAATCACGCTGCCATGTCTCTTTGCACTTCCAGTCATTAGCAGTGTGACTAGTTACACAATATCTCGGTATATGAGAAGTAAACAGCAGACATTGGTAACCCCAAACCCAAAATAGAATTTACTAGAATTACAAGTGTGGAGCAGGTTAATGAAGGAAGGCATGTCTAGCCTGTGCACTCACCCTTGATATGACCTGAGCTAACTCCCTCCATTCATTGCTATAGCCTAAGTAGCCACCTAAAGGTTTCAGGAGTCTATCATCTTGTCCCTCCTCAACGTTTAGACGTGTGGCTTCATTGATCATTGAGCGGAAATCAATAATAGGCCCCGCCTACAGGTACACGAGGTGAAAATAACATGCATGTTATCAAAGTAAGAGAAACTTAAATTTAATTGCTTAAACACTAGCGGTGAAAACACATACCTTGGCTTTACTAGACTTTTTGGTGTCTGCTGTAGGCTGGTTACTACCTTGTATCATAAGTCCATTGAGCAACTGTTCATCCTCGGCAGGTGACTGCAAGTGATTTAATTTTATACTGGTATTATCTTCCAGATCAATCAAGTACATCATGCAAAATGACTAGGGGAGGGTAACTTTGAAGGCATAATCAATATTTGACAATAACTCACATTTTCCGATCAAGAAAAGTTTTCTGAAACTGATCACAATGAACTGGTAAGTGTATACTGAATATTACTTAGTTATTTAGCCTTAGAACTCACTGGTTTAGCTTCCCTTTTGCCGGAAGAAGCTGGTCCTTGTCTAGATCTTGGTCTGCCACTTAAAGTTGGGCTAGATTGTCTTTGGGCAGATATTCTTGGTAACGTTGGCGTACTATGACTTTTTGAGATACCATTGGTTATGGTGACAGGTTTAGCTTTTATACTAGTAGCATTCTGCATAGATGAACTACCTTTACGTAACCCACTTGCATTTCTACCTGCTAATTCAAGATTGCAAAAACTCACCAAAAGATAAAATGCATGATGCCAGCAATAAAGTTAACTAACGTTGGCAACTTTTACTAAAATTATAAGATTCCTGAAAATAATTGACCAACCTTACAGCTTACAAACAGTCATTATGACAATGTAAACAGCAATGAAAGATAAAACAGTAAAAATAACAATAAACTAAAATAGCTTCTACACACGCTAGCCTATATGTTCTTCATAAATAACTGTTAGCTTACCACTTTCTGTGAGCTTCTTTATAACCTTAGGATACTTCTGAAAACGCACGTAGTAGTAGGACTCGTATTCCATGATCACAGTCTCTAAGTCTATGTTGTCGCAGACGTCATACTTACTCATATCTAGATTAGTCTCTTTACTCAGTATATTAGCGGATTCCACATACCTTAATATCATTAACAGTATAGAAGTACTACACTAGAATGCAATAAATATCAGAACACGCTATAGGCGTTAAACATCTTCTATATTGTAATCTCTGTATCCAGCCTCACAACTAGTCAGTCTAACAGCCACAGGAAACTTCCTAAAGGTCTATAATTATACAGCAGATAGATAAAAGCAGCACACTTGATTATAGAGGTACATGAATATGACAATAAAAAGATGAGCTACTGAACCATGGAAATATGACAACCCAAACAGGATGTTATTGCCATTTGAGTACTTGGAATAAATATTGCACATCTCCATGCATATTGCAAAGTGAAAGTATATGGGTAACTACTCCTGAATTACTCACCCCTGTTCACTGAGGTAGTGAAGCACTAGCACCAACAAACTACGCCGCCTTTGCTCGGTTCTTTGCTCATCCTGAAATAGGATTGTGTGAACAACATTATATAGGCCTTATTGATGAAAAATAAGTAGTGTGCAGCACAGTTTGGAGCTATCAACTACAGAATAGTGACCAGTTAGAATTTTGAATGGGCACCTGCTCACAGACAACGTTTTTGAAATTATGATTTTTCTGACAATGGGGGACTAATGATGTTATTCCTTCAACCACAAACCGTCAGTATATTATGATATACTAGATGTTCTAACATAAATGACATGAATTGATATAAACCGAAATACAAAGTAAGAGATAAGGTGGTGGTGCTAGTTAGGTGTAGCTCTACTGAGTATGTAAGGAGGAGGTTTTACTATATGGGTAACTTAGAGATTAGAGTTTAAAGCAGGAGGAGACAAGGGCAATCAAGAGTTTATATTAGAAAAGACTTCTACATGTACACAGCAATTACAGAAGGTTCTGGGCCTTGACAGTACATAGTCGGTGTAGAAACACAAGAGTTAATACAATGAGACCAATGGTAACAGTCACAGTGTTACCATCCGTGGGAGTAAACAAACGCAGTCCAGTGTGAGTGTGTTGTTATCAGTTTCCAATCTTTACATAGTATACTGACAGAATCAACCAACCCTACATATGCCCACACCATGTCACCCCATTTAAATAATTTTTTTTTGGAACAACGGCATTGTAGAAGTCCAATTGAACAATACAATTACTGAATTACAACAGAACAGATAAAGAAAATTACTTACAGCCTCCCTGGCCTGATTGGCAGACCGTATCATTTGATAGCTAAGATCGGACATTCTGGTTGCCCGCTGAATTCTTGTTGTTATACACAGATAGGCTACATTCTTAGTTTGCTAAGGAAGAAAGTTTTTGGTTCACATTTATTTCCAACACAAACATTGGATTTTGAATAAATTTTGCCATGGGACCGTTGTGAAGCAACTGTGAAACAAATTTTGCGACAGCGGATTGCAACACGGCTCTGTAAAGATTATTATGTCCAATCAGCATCTGAGGTTCATTCCATGCAGAGCGATGTCAAGGTCAAACAATTATTTCTACAAAATAAATGCGATCAACGTGAATGTAATTGAAAGTTGTACTTGAATAAGTAGCACTGTTGGATAATGTCCCATTCTTTAATTCGAAGGGGTTTGGATTTATATGCAGATGATATACAAAGGGGCAATGGAAAGCCTAAGAAAATAGGTACGGCCACAGATGTTATGCTAAATGCAATGAATGACTTAACTAATAACTAGAATCAGATTAAGATTGATTGTCTTACTTACGTCTTCTTCTTTAGAACGTACTAGAGCTTGATGCAAGGGGTACGCCTAATCTGTTTTTGGTTTTTGTCAAGATTACTATGGTCATATGTTTATGTTATGCTAACATGTTGCACTAATATAGATTTGTTGCTATGTTTATTGTAATAATAGTGACTTAAGTTCACGTATAGTCCTGGGCAGAAAGCTACCATGGTAAGCAGAAGTTTTTGCGTAGATGGTGGGTGGGTCACCTCTTGTAGTAGCTCTAGTGACAGTTGTATTAGTATGACGATTGTTCATCAGCTCATCATAAGTGTTAGCAAGAGCTTCGTGGTGTTCTTCATTCGCTAAAATGCGTAAGAGGAGGTTGTGTCGGTTCTTCCTGCGGCGGTTGCTAAGCGTATCAAGATTAAGTTCCTTGAGGACAGCAGATATGCTAACTCTACCTTTTAAGTTACAGATGTAGCGCACAGCACTGTTTTGTACCATTTCAATGTTGGTAATTTGGTAATCATGGACGGGATCCCAGACGGCAGATGCATATTCCATGTGTGGCCGACAGAGACTAGTATATGCAAGTAGCTTAGCATCCTTGGTTGATCCGTGGAGTGCCCCCCTAACCATACCCAGTTGTCGTTTAGCTTTGGTAATTTTTGAACTAATGTGAGAGGTGAACTTTAGATTAGACCGGATGATCACACCCAGGTATTTAGTTTCAATTTCAGTGTCGAGTTGTGCGTCGTTTAGGGTGTAATATGCCGCCGGAGCTTCCGGTTTATGATTGAAGGTCATAATTGAGCAATTGGTAGTGTTGAACGACATGCACCAGGTGTTAGCCCAATCGGTCAAGGAAGTTATATTCATCTGAAATCTAGAATGGTCCTCGTCAGTATTGACAGTCTGGTAAATAAGAGTGTCATCAGCGAATAAGCTGACATTACAATCTATGTACTCAGGTAGATCATAATATAGATGAGAAATAGAGTAGGGCCCAACACAGAGCCCTGTGGAACACCTGAAGTAACTGGTAGTTCCGTCGATTTCTCTCCTGCTACTATCACTGTTTGCCTCCGGTCACGCAGGAAGTCATGAATCCAAAGCAATATTTTGTTGTTAATATTTGGTACACGGGCTAACTTAGACATAAGCAGTTGATGGGCAACTTTGTCAAAAGCTTTAGCAAAGTCCATGATAATGGCATGTATGGTGTTACCTTTATCAACACTACGAGCTATGTCATGATTGTAATTAATTATTTTTAAAATGATTTTATTTTACTTTACATCTGGCACATAGAATCATGGTTCGGTAAGCGAATGCTAATTGTTAACTGACATAATTGATATAGTATATACATTTCAGGCAATGCTAACCAAAAACTCAGTGAAGAAGAATTGGTGAAAGTGGTAGGAACAAATAAAAAAGGTTTCAGACGAAAACTAAAAAGGCTACAAATCAAGCACAACGCCGCAACATTGAAGGACAAGAAAGTTAAATCACAGCCAAGTATGTTGTTGTTTGCCAGACTAGATATGGGTGTTCAAAAACTGTTTTTTGCCTTCATACTTCTTGTGCACATCGGCCTTCCAATTTCTGTTCTTTGTATTTAAAAATATGAAGCAATTTCGGTTTCCTGGATAGCAGTTGAGCATTTGGGGTGTGGGGTGGGGTTCTCATTTTCATAGCAAGCTCAAAAATTTTGACTGGCTCCGGGATTTCCCACATACACAGTTATTTTGTACCCTGTCACTAGTCCTCATTATACAGTTATGACTAGGAAGTAGATTTCTAATGTCACTGCTGGAGATTTATGCTTCACATAAAGATAGCACCAATACCCTGTTCTTTTATATTAATTTAGGTCTATATGAGACACATACCAGGCATGACATGACAGATGCCAATATCAAAGCATTAAATCTCATGCGACTCCTAAACAAAGACGAAATGAAAGTCATGGAACGTGTAAGTAGCTACCTCCAGTATCAACAACCACAATAGAAGTGACATTAGTTTTTAACTTTCTGCCATGCATAATTTTCATGTTTATGATTGTATTCATCTTCCATATATTCAATGTAGGCAGCAGAAAGACATGAAGCCAAGTCTAACAAACCATGGAAAGGAAAGAAAGATAAGAAGAGTAAAGCTGTATCTGAAGGTGAAGATAAAGTGCTTACTGAGGATGACTTTCAGAAGTTTTTTAAAGAATATAGTTTCACTTGATTGAGCTTCGTTTATATTTTTATATTAAATATATAAGTTATATAATATATACTGTAACTATATTCTCTAACCTATAATACTTTGAGCAAACAAAGAGATAGTATAATTTACCTGTTCGGCCAGAGCAAGTCACACAATATAATTGATGTTACATGTAATGCAACATAGCAATGTAATGTAAAACAACAAATAATATTAGCTTAAACATAAATTGGAAAACATCACTCGATATGTTCATCAACAATCATGGTATATGTCTTAATGTACAGTCTCTATACTGCATACATCTGCCATACAAAATGTAGCCCTACACATCGGGCACCCTGCCTTGCCTGAAAGCCATGTTTGAGTGTTGTTTTGGTCTTGTCTATGACTAAACCACTTGGCTAAACAGTCAATACACCAAAGAGGTCTACAGTAACACTCCTGGCATTCCCCTTCACCAGTAGCCGCACACAGTTTTACCAACTTCACATTGGCCGTTTCTTGCATACATCCCATACATTGCTCCAACTCCTACACAATACAAAGGTGTTATTATAAATCAGACTTCGATAGTATCTTGTATTTACAATAGTTATATGCACAAACTACTACTATAAGCCACAAGCCTGACACATTGGCAACCAGGAACTTTCTACTCCTCATGAAGCCAACTGCAAGAAAAGTATAAGATTTGTTAACTTTATATCCATTGTTACGGTTGTTGTTCTGATGTGGTTTCTGCTGGTTAAAATTACACTACTTCCCATAATTCAAAACGAAATATTCTGACATTTCAAGGAAATTGCACAGTATCATAGGCTATACTTACATAACCAGCTTCGGCTGAGTTGAATATGTAGGGAATGTTGGAGGCGACGGCTTCAGAAAAAGCATCGACAAATAATTCGGTTACTGTTTCCCTGATAACTATATTTCTAGCGTTTACCACCGGAGCCTGTAGTTTATCCCTTAGCTCTCGGTAATCTACTGATTTCAAACTGCAACAATTAAACCTAAGATATTGCCTAATCACTTAAGAATGCAAACTAATGGACAATTGAACATGGCCATGCATGTGTCATGTATGAGTATGAGAGCAGTAATAGTAAAAAGACTATCAGCTGCTTACCGTATTAGAAAAGGTTTCTGTGACCTGTCTACCGGTCTAACATCAATCTGTAGCATCTGAAGACCATGTGGGGATTCTTCTGAGAGAGAGAATTCCTCACTGCCATGGAGACTGAGTATACAGTTGCTCTGGTGTACGATATCCAAGTTATACGTACCGACCTTTATAATCCAGTTATCTGTCACATGTACCTGTGGGTGAGCAGTTCAACTGATACAGTTGTTTGTCAGTTCAGCATACACACATAGCCATATGTTCAATATGATATAATTAGGAATCTAAAATGTGTACATAGACAACTGCTACTTGCATTAGCAATGTACTGCAAAGGTTTGGAATATCCCAAAAATAATGGTTCTACGGTCAATCATCCATCCATCAATTTGGAAGGCATGGAACAGGTGCTACTATAAGGCTATATAGCCTACTCACCTTCTGAGAATAGTGACCGCTGCTAAAAAGATCAGGCCTCCTCATCTCCATGTTAATAGCATTAGCCACAGCTTGGCTTGACCTGTTGGGTTCATGACTCGGAAGTAGATGTTTCAACCTCAACGTCAGTGGGTGGTACCTCCACCCATCCACATGCCACATAAGAACACACACAGTTGAAGCAATGGGTAAAGCTAGAGCTGCAGCAAACCCAACTTTTATTAGCACAGCTAATGCTTCAAAGTTGTACAAATACTTTTCCGTGTTGATTCTTAGTAGAAGTAACACATAACCTAAAATAGACAAGCTGATGATGGCACGATACACATGATAGAGCTAAAATCATAGCATTACTAGCTGCCATATAGTAGGTGCAAATATCAACATTAGTTCATAGAATTACTAGCTGCCATATAGTAGGTGCAGATATCAACATTAATTCATGCAAATTCAAAATAGATTTTTTAAAAACAGGAAGTAACATTATTGAAAACTGACCAAAAGGGAGTAGAGAGTGAACAATCAACGTAGTAGAAGCCCTCCTGATATGATATTTGACAAAATCAATTCTTTCATCTCCAAGCAAGGTTGCAAAAATATTCTGTATAGTAACACCCGCAGTCGCTACCTCTTGAGGCGGTACGACAAACACCAAACAAAGGAACCAATAGATTAGACTGTAGATACTTTCTGTTGCCATAATTACATCATCCATAACTTGGTAGAGGTGAGTAGCCTACATCATAACTGGTGCCAGCATTTACCATTAAGTTTCCACCTAAAGATGACATTCTAATATCAGAGGTACCAGAAACCTGAACATGCAAACAGAGTTTCATACAACTTTAAAACTGAATTGCTTATAGAGATGGTGAGTGAGCTGCACAGAACTTACATACAGTCATCCTCTGTCCTGTGTATTTGTTAAAACAGCTGGTTTAATATAGCCTACTAGCAAAAACCAGCAAAAACAGGAAATTGGGAATTATTCGCTTTAAAAACCAGCTAGTCCCAACCCTGGGTGTACATATAAATCAGACATATCTCAGATATGTACAAGAAGTATGTCTGAATGTCGTTTATTTACTGATGATGTGATAATTTACAACACCGCTGAAAACTCATCTATCATACAAACAATATAGACACATTAGAAAGATAGTCTGAAGTGTGGCAAATGAGACCATTAGACCCTATGAAAAGTTTATTTTCACTCATATCTTGGAGAATGTCAGCAGTCCAATTTGAAATAGGAACATCACATCAACAAAGTTGCCTACAGTGCAACCACAGCTGAAGGTATCTTTCTAATGTGTCTATATTGTTTGTATCATTGATGTGTTTTCAGCGGTGTTGTAAATTATCACATCATCAGTGAATAAACGACATTCAGACATACATAGGTGTTGGTGGCCGAGTGGTTTAGCGCTAGTCACTCGGGTCTTGCAGCAATGACGCAAGTTATCTGCAAGGACATGGGTTCGAGTCCCACCAACGACCTGGGGGTTTTCGTCCCGAAGAAGTTTCTCCCTCCATGCCACATCGAACCATAATAATATCCAGCTCTAGGAGCCGTGGTGGCCCCTCGTTTAGCTCTGATATTGGGCAGCCACGTAAAAGAATTGTGTTTGGCACCACGGATATTATTATATTATTATTATTGAGCCTGGACTTGCACATTTTCCCAGGTGCCTAGCTGAAGGTATTGAGCCTGCCTTTAATTATGATTTAGATTTTAGAGTGAGTACATAATACTCCACAGGCTCTCAATAAATATAAACTCACACATAAGTGTGGTCATTGTCATTGTGAGATAACGCAAAATATACAACAATAATGTTAATTAATGGAAAGCAATAGGCCTAATTCTAATCAGCAATTTAATACAAAATAATTTTATAATTATACTATATATGGAATTTTAAATATAAAGAGTAGTGGATATTAATGAACATTTTACACTCACTAATTTTTTATATTTGAAATTTTATTTCTAGTAATAGTTTAGTAAGTATAACTATAATTAATAATAATAATTTAATAATAAGGATACATTTAATATTTTTAATGCAATGTAATTTTATTCATACATGTAGTGTTTAGTATTATTTTATATTATTAATTATTTTCATTATATAATACTAAACGAAATTACAACATAAGTTATAGGTCTAAGAACATAATTATTATCATTACTTATATAAAATAATTATATAATATCATCACTATGTTTCCATTATGTATTTATACTTACTTTATATAATAATTTTAATAAAAAATATAAAAATAATTTAATAATTATAGTAATTATATTATATTATAATAATAATTAGTATAAATAATTAAATTAATAATATTAATTTTAATCAATGATTCATTTTTCATTGTATTAATTATTTATAAATGTCACAATTTAATCACCACCACAATTGATTAATGCTAAGCATGCTGATCCAATATCAAATGACAATTTTGCTGCTTGAAAGCCGAATAAATAATAGCAAGTATCTAATCTAATGTAGTAACCTGGATCGGTTCAGTTTGATACGTTTCTTACTCAGCGGTAAAGTATCTATAGTAGGTTTTATGGTGCCAAATGATTCAATCTACACTCTTTACCTGTATTCACCTAGTTTTAAACTAAATATAGCCTTGGGTCCTGAAAAAAGCAAAGTTGAAAATTGATATCTATAAGTATGGTATTGATAATAAATATTAAGAGGAGATCATATGGTATTTTAGCCATAAGCCAGTTCTATATCAAGGTCGTTCCACTTCCGGGTGATTTGTAAAGGCTGCAAAATCTAAATAAGTAAATAAATGAATGTTTTTAATTTCCTCCTTCCCGTTCCCAATGACTTTGTGTCTTCAATAGAAGAAATGACTGTGAATTGGAAAATGCATGCGTGTTGACAAGATGGTGCGGCAGCTGTAAAGAGATTTAGAAAGACGTGTGAGATAGCTCACCTTAGAAAATGAGGTTGTGTCCTGTGACGTGTCTTCATTTAATTGCTGTCATTAGAAGACATAGGTAAATAATTGCACAGGTCTGTATACTTCTTTATTGTTATATTAATATTTTGATTTTTTTTTTTTTTTCTTATGTCATTGTAATGTTGCGATTATGTTGAAATCCTTTGAGGAATTTCAGTATGAAGGCGCAGTTATGCACTTCTGGCCTGTTTATATTCTACTGGACCAAGGTATGTCACCGAAAACTGTGTTTTGAAATCCTGTTGCGTAGCGAGACAAAATTGCCGAGATTTTACGCCATCCTGAAGAAAAATTTAAAAGTTTTCTTTATTAATATAAACTTTTTTGAAAGAAGATGGAGCAAAATTAAATTAATAGAGATCTACAACAAGAATAAAGTTTAAAACCTGAAATCTCATTGGCTTATAGGCTATTGAGGCGCTGAGAAAGCATTTGTCAAGTGACTTTTTTGGTGGGTATTGCAGTATGGATAATGGCTACTTACCGATTTTGCCAAAGACTTGGCGATATCATTTTGACCTTAAAGATGGCCTCCAAAGTCTCGTTAGGGCACCGGAAGGGGTGCATAAATGCGCCTTAATGCAAGTGTTTGTGTGCTGCATAAGCGAGAAGTCTAACAAATTGAAAATAATAATTTAGTAATATATCTTTTGCTTACAGATTTGCAAATCATTTATCGAGTGATTTGGGACCAACCTTAAGAGAAGATAAATCATGTCATGAGTTGGTGAACTGAATTGCATCCACTCTGATTCATGAATCGAAAGTAGTTACCAATAAACAAATCTATTGGTCATGCAACTACTTTTTGCATTCATTGGTGAGTAAAAGAAATGGTAACAGTAAACACAACCTTCTGATTTAAACAGCCAAATGGGCTTCACTTTCCAATATGTCTATAGAAAGGCCTAGATTGTATGTAGTCTGAAACTGATATTTCCTCACATGGAATGTACAATAGAATGCCATATGTACAGTACAGTACAGTGGTTCCAGAAGCAAATTCTTTGTATGTTCATTGAGACTCTGAGCTATTTTCCATCGTATTTTCACTAAACGCTTATTAGCTATTATTCTTTTATTATTTATTGCTAAGCTGAATCCTCCTACAATGTGTGTATTATAGAAATTTGTTATTTGTCTTGTAATTCACACATATAATACGGTGTACTGGTTGGGCTTGTGTAGTTGTTGACGTTTATTTAGATATCTTGTTTCACAAAGTTTTCTAACTGTTATGTGCACTATTTTAGGCCACACTGCATAATATACACTGTACATATAGAAAGCAGTATCTGAAGGATTGGTGACACTCATAGCGTTGTTGTCTGTTCTTCAACTATAGTCTGAAGACTTCAGGTAAGTATGTAAAACCCTGGTATTAATTCTACAATGTCCGATCTTTCTCATGGTGTAGTAGGCTACAATTGTGAACTCGAATATGGAGTTGTTTTCCTTTTGTGTACCAGTTATCAAGAGCAGCCAACTCCATAATAACTTATTCAAGATGTTATTTATTATTCATTAGAATAATGTATCATTATCGGCGTTTGTGGGCATTATAGAAATTTAACATAAAGCTTTTTTAAATGGTATCTATTTGGATGGATTTATCATATTGTCATAACTAGTGTAAAGGATTAGCATTGTTGGATTGCGATATCTAATTTATAAACTCATGACTTCATAAACTCTCAAGTTTGATTTTAGGTGACAGAGTGGAATGGTTCTCAATGTCATGTGTGGTCTAGTATTTAACAACCAAATAGGTAAGCTAGAGTCTATCATTTTTTCTGTTTGTCTCTGTGGCTTGTCACAGATGATATGTCCTATCAATGTCTCCTTTTATGCAAGTATAGATTCATTATTGACAGCATGAATTCCTTAGAAGTTTCTATATTAAATAGTAGTAATGCACTTTGGAACGGCTTCATCTATTATAGAACTTGTAAATATTGGCAAGTTCAGAGAGTTGATAACTCTACAAAACCTAAATGCAAGCTATTTAGCTTGTGTGAAGTCATGTTTTATATATCATAATACTTGCAGTAGAGTTTAAATAAAAATGCCCGGCTTTAAGGAGGCCAAAGTTTGCCGAGGTTTACTAATTGCTGTTATGATAATTAGGCTGTTAATTATTCAAGTATATGATTAATTATTGCAATGCTGCCGATACGTATTGCGCTGATTGGTAGGATACGCCTCTTATAAACATAACTATTGGTAACGGCATTGTTTTAGCATCAGATCAATACATTAGTTAGAGAGTATACTGCAATTAGCTGGCCATTGTTTCAACACTTCTCAGTGCGAGCAGTGAGATGGCCGACAGCGGGAGGATATAGTTACTCTCTCTCAACTACTACTTGCACCAGCTGATGATAATAACATTTGCATTCGATGTAGATATCACTACATTAGCGACACTCACTTGGGATATTACCATGCAGTTTAGTGGACTAACTAATTATTAGTGGATCAACTGACCAAGGATTATCTATGGAGATACTGTTTTACTTTTTTATGTTGTGATTTGTTGTTGATTTTTATTATTTTTATTTTGTATTGTTTTGTAATATTAAATTTTAGTGAAATGGACTGGTACTGTTTTGTTCTCTATTGGTGGTGTGATGTGTGTAGCTGAATGAACTGAGATGGAGTTACCAGAGAGGTAAGAACTTTGGCTAAATCAAATGTAACCTGACAATATCACTGTAGCCTGGGGTTCAGCATACCTTCAGCAGTTTTAAATTGAGGCAACAGTGAGATGTGTGGTTACATGAGTTCTAGCTAAACCATTATAGTAATGGTAACTCTGGAACAGATGCCACTGAGACAACATTTGCTGTGTAGTGATAAGATTCTAGTAGAATGTCAACTTAACTAATACACCTGATAATATGGACTTAGTCAGCGATATAGCACGTAGAAATGGAAAAACATTTACCAGTTACAATACTGTCTCATTACTACAATATACAATATTACTGCACTACACTACACTACTGCACTCTGTTATTACCTATTCATAGGGGGCCTAGTATGCTATGTAGAGTCTTACATTTGGTCTACCTTCTTTCTTGATGTTTGATGCCCCAGTACGATTTGTATCATTTCAGGAGTTGTCTGCTTTATTTTATGGAGTTGGTGTTTCTGTGTTGTGTAGAATTGTTGTGTTGTAAATTTAGAGAGAAGACAAGACTAATTGCTAGAGATCAAGTTTCATGCTCCATGCTTTGGCTGGGATGAAGTTATTTTGACTTGACCAAAATGTTAGGCAGATGTAAACAAGTGTTTGGAGCAGTTGCTGTTGATGATTAGAATTGTGGCTTTTTGCAGGATTTTCAACTGATTTATATCCCATCTATTTGCTTATCATAGAATTTCTATATATTCTGTTATTGAATATTTTATGTAACATCTGCCAGGGTTACTTAACTTAGCCTTTGTTTACTCATGGTCAACAAAGTTAATACTCAGAATCAAATTCCCCACCCTCAAGACTGTTATGGAATTTGAGGCTATTCTCCTGTTGTACACTTGAATGCACTGGATAGCTTAGAATCCTAATTCCCTGAGGTTTAATCAAATGGTGTTAGTTTACTGAAGCAATACTGTGCCCTGTATACAACCATCTGTCCATAATGTGGAATACTATTAGCTGACTGGTGGTGGCAGATGTTTTATATAACATTATAACAGAGTTAAGCAACTAGCCTCCACTGCCCCCTCCCTGTCTACTCTACTCTCTTATCATAGTGTACACTCCATGACTCTCTTTTGATCTGCTGCATTCTGGCACATTGACACACATGGACAGGTGTTTACGTCTGCCACGTGCCACTCACTCCAATGCTATGCAGTTGACAAATCTTTCAGCTAAACAATTTCACTCATCATGGATGATTATTTTGAAATTTGAGCACAGTTGTTGTCTAGATATGGGGTAGTTCTATAAGTGTGTGTTTGTAATGTAATACTGCATGTGTTTACTCCATCTATAATATTATAGGGATGATGTTGTACCTGTTGCTCTTATCCCTTGCCGATGTTGATAAATATCTTCTGCAGTTTAACATTTCAGTTAAAGGTCACCATAACATAAGCACACATATTGCTGCCTGTTATATGTTTCATCTATCGGGTGCTGCCAACCTTCGCATCTGCTCCTCTTGCTTTGTTCTATTCTAGAGTTTTATTGCAATGTCTTATCAAATATCAACTGACTTTGTAGTTTGTATAATGTCGTCTTGTTGAATTCCATCCAAAGTCATAGATGTGACGAGATTGGGAGTGTAATGTGTAGTCCTGTTATTACTGCCGCACCAACGGAATGGGAGCGTTTTAGATAGTAGTTCACTACTGTGTACTGTTTCCAGTTTTTACATAGTTATATTTGAAGTTGTTTGTTGTAAGAGTACCAAATTAATTTCTGCTATTTCAAGATGTACCACCAGATGGGGCTGCATGCACCAACTCTAGCATAATATATGATTACAGTATAATGTACTTTTACTAGGGTTGTGAACTGGATGTACTAGGAGTTATTAGGTGTTGACATGTGTACACAGCATAATCATCAGAGTGCAAACCAGCACCAACATCATAATAATTATAATTTATATTTGGTGAACATCTTAGCAACCTAACTCTTGTGTTATCATAATAATGTTAACAAATAATAATAATATAATATTAACAATTAATTCAAGGTACAGAGTTTGCTGTAGTAATAATACAAGTTGGGGAATGTTGACAGTGATAATGGGGTGTCAATGTGAGAAAGTAGCCCACTGTTTCTGGTACTGTTCTACCATCCCTATTGTATTATGTACCTCTAAACAGGAGTCTATCCAGTCTATCCCAACAATATCAATCCTCTCTGCATTGATTACCATAAGTAGCAGTGAACCCAGGCATCCGATTATGTAATATATGTTTATCTTGCAGAATTTAAACCTACATAGTAACCAAGATTTGGAAACTTTGCCTGTACAGGTATTTTCAGATTTGAAAATCTAGTAAGGAATGATTATCTCCCATGGCATGAATTGATAACATTTAGAAATGCTACTTGAAAATCGGTGTGTCGTAACTCCAATCCCTGAATATATCACACTATGAGGAATCTGATTGTGAACTATAATATTTATCAATGGTCTCATGCCCCTGCTTTCGCAGTACATTCATAAAGCATAACAATACATTTCAATTTTTCGTAGTAAATTATTATTTGGGTATTGCTAAGAAATTCTGGACTGGATAATTTAATGTCTCTGTAGAAAAAAACAAGCTGGCTGGAAAGATTTATGAATTTATGTTCAGGATATTTCTTTCATTGATTTTGCTGGATTTATGATCAAATTCTGGTAGTAATAAAACTATAAATTGGAACATGTGTTTGGCAGTGTAGTATTATAGTACTATCTGCATATAATATGCATAACCTGCATCACAATTAGTAGTAATTTACCTGACTGACTGTCTAAATTGTGAATGAAAATTAATGAATCACCATCATCCTTCATTATCTAAAGAAAGCAGACTGTTTATAGTTAGTGGCACTGGACTTAATGCAATAAAAATGATTTCCTGTGATTATATTATGGCCAACTGAAGATGTCTTTTGCTATTTATTAGCCACTGCACAGGTTTTCATGATTACATTACTGAGAGTAAATATTAGTAGTTAATATACACAACATTATACTCTATGAAAGAAGAAAGGCAGAGGCTGCTGTTTTCTATTTGATTATAATTTTTGGCAACTCTGTTAATCTACATCTTGTGCTCTATCCTCTGATGTCATGTGACTGTTTATCTTATATAATAGTAGCCTGAGCACCTAAGGCAATGTGCAGTAGTATAGCCTTATGATCTATATAAACAACTATGAGTGAATTACATCTGTTCCGAGTATACTACAGATTGTGAGCTCCGGATAACTCCTAGATTTGCGTTTGAGCCAAAGATTTTGCATGATTTCTCTATGTTTGCTGCCGGCATGTTGTTTGCTGCTGTGTGCCCAGTAGCTGTCTCGTATTTATTGTCATCATTCACATCCCATCATCTGATTTTTTCTTCAGATAATACTATTGTTTAGTGTATTTCTGCAGATAACATCTGTATGACATCCTGTTAGCTCAGTCTGCCGACACTCTTGACCTCTAGGAAGTTTATGTTGGCCCTCGCATTGATCTCTTTACATGATATACTATGCTGACATGTTTGAGTTGAGATAAAGATATGGAGTTGCACGTACATATATGTACATATCATACGTATGGGGTAGATATATATCTACATATTTACTATATACACTGTGTAGGAGTTATAGGAGTTGGAGGGGATCTCAAGTCTAGATAGTTACCAGAGAAAGTAGTTAAAAATAAAACTAGATCTTACAATATTGTTTTAGTGCCAAATAGGTAGTATAATAATGTTGATAAATGCACTCAGCTTAGGGTAGAGAGGTAGTGTTGCAATATACAGTATACTAGATCTTATCCATTATCCTATATGCTATCAGCCTATGCCTGTACTCACAACCTTACTGTAGGCTCTATTCTACTACAGACTTTATTTGCAAATTCAGTAATTATATTATTTTGGTTTTATAATAGGAATATAATATATAATACGGAGACCACTATTAGGTGACCAGAGGTAACATGTTTTAATTAAAGGCGATGTTTAATGTTGAAATGAGACTAACATTATCAATATAGGGACGACATAGTAGGACAACTCCCAACCATAACAGGCTTGAGTGTATTAGAGTAACACTAGTCATCACTCGTCTGCCACCTTTAGCTATTAGAGAACCTGCTGTCATAAATGTACAGCGACAGTTGTTGACAACTGTCATTTTCATTATATGAAACATGTCACTGACCAAACTCATAGTGTCGAAAAATGTTTTAATAATAATTATTTTTGCAAGAAAAATAACAGAATATTGTTTTGCATGGAGTGGCATGTTTTGTGCATGTAGTAATGATATTATTTGCATTATGTACATAATATAATACAGTATTACTCACAGCATAACCCCTATTCTAATCAAGACTGGCACCTTGGCTAAACAGTGTAGAGTTACATTGTGAATCATGGTCCAATACACAACTAGTGGCTAACGATTGTGAGAAAACAACCAAGATAGAATATACCTACTATTATGTAATATTATACAGCTACCATAATAATACATACATACATTTACTGCTATGTTTTGGCATTCGCTAGATTTTAAGCAGTAGAAGCAGGAGAAATTGACAGACAGAGGCAGCAAGCTAATCTGTGTGCGGTCTGTCTCTCATTAGTGTGACATAGGAAACAGCTGACTCTTAAACTGATACCTAAATCTCTTTTTATGATATTTTAGTTTACTACGGAGGGGTGTAAACACCACCCGCTAATGATAAAGCTTATCTGTGATGGTATGTTCAAGTAGTGTCAGAGGTGTAGTTTGTTATGGTGACATCACCAAATCCATTTATTGCATTGGATTAAAATAGTAAACTGGCATTTGACAAGCATGTCTGTCTCAGATATCCATGAATGTAAAGGCATCAGCATACTGCCAGCCACCAGCTCTCTCCAAGTCCCTCCAGAGTTTTCCCTATGTCAGAACATCATTCAGGTAGTTGCACTTAGTTATTTGCATTATTTATTTCCCTTGGATAGAAATTACAGTTACAGTGCTGAAATCCTGAGGAAATATAGTTTAGTTGTGGCAATATTGATACATGGGAGATTACTCCTGATGCTGGCAGAATAACGGTGTTATGGCTTGGGTACGCACTTGCAGATGTTTTGACGTCTATAATTATAGTAGTTGAGATTCTCCTGTGCCGTGTGATCTCTTGTGATATAACTGCAGCACATGCTGGTAGTAAACAATAATATGTATTACAGATGTATACCTGCATAACAGCTATGGATGCTAACATAGCGTCTTACCACCATATGCAGTGATATTGAGGTACTGTGTCTTCTGGGCTTGGTGGTGGGTGTCAAGCCTGCCTAACCAGTTCTAGGACTAGCGGAATGGCAAGTTCTGTGGCCTTTGTCTTATCATGTTATGGTAGCTAGGGAAGGTGGGGTAGGGATTTTGGTAGTAGTTTGTAGAATATAGTGTCACTGCGGCCATGTAAGCTACATGTACTGTATGTGAATCACAATATATATACAGTATTTCTACACAACATAAGCTGGCAAAAACAGTATATATCTTTCACTTATGACACATATCACACATAATAAACCTTATGACCAACTGTTTGAGAGAGTAATGGGTAATCATGCAAGTGTTTACAACATCCAATTCATATATGTATGCAGTCATATAGTACAGTATACAGACTTGTGGCTCCATCAGCTAAACATCATAAATCACTGGAGAGAACCTGTGCTGCCCACTCTGATAATGGAGCATATTGCATTACTTTGAAGTTTTCTATCAGCCAATTAGATATCAGCATGGGGGACAGCTCTGCAGCAGGTGCTTGTTAGTGTTATAATATTATAATGACAGTGAAGTGTGTGTCATATTATACTAGTTAAATATAATAATTCAAATCTATCCTGCATTACCCTATGTATAGATGTAATCTGCTCAGCCTAACCTAAGGTGTATATACCAGTTGAGTATGCTATCTATCTAAATTAATTGCTCCTATGAGACAGGCTAGATAAAAAGGCGCAACACGTGCCCTTAATGTGTTGACATAACAGATTTATAGCATTTTATTACTACATGTTTAAGTATTCCCAGAATATTGTTATTAACTGACCAAGTCTCTGATACAGACCTGTAGCTTTGGTTCCTAATTCAAAGCCCCAGAACTTAGACTTTGCCTTTGCATTCAGCCAGACAGACTAAGTGTCAAACTCTACCACAGATATAATTTCTTTCCTTGAGGACCTTTCTATTGTAAAGATGGTAAAAGATTGCAAGATAATTATATACAGGAGCAGCTTCAATACTATAGTCTTATATAAGCTGTTGAGATAGGACAACTCCTCCCGCAATGCACACCAATAATAGGCCCCTACAGTGTGGTTCTATTACATCATTGTTGCTTCATCAAGAGATAACATAACCATGTTTCTGACATTTGCTATAATGTTACCTAAAATATGGCATCTAATATACCTGGCGGTTGATTTGTTATGAGGGCCACATGATCTTGGTACACTAGAAGAATAGATGTAGGCCTATATTGAAGGTAAAGCCCAGGGACATGGACTTCACAGAGATAATATAATTAACTATCTAGCATAGATGGTCTAAGTACAGCACTATTGTTGATTCTCATTCCTTCCATCTGTTGCTATTAGCTCTGATTACATAACACACTAATTATAATAACCAACATATTTTAGGCTAGACATGAGTTTTCTGCACCTACTTTACTTACAGCTAGATTCATGGAACAAATATTTGAAAATGTTTATATTAAAAATTCCACCTTCAAGTTGGTGACCCCCTGACGCGTGTCCGACTGTTTTTACAACTCAATTGATACATATAAACATTATATTATCACGTGTATAAATAATTATTTCTGTTACGATGCTTGTACGTGTGACGCATGCTCAACCTATTCAAATTGCCACAAGTTTGGTCCTTTTACAAACCAGCAATGAGCTTTTCGGTCACAATACCGGTTCAATTATGCTAATAGGGGCAATAATGAACCAACTTAAAATGATTTAACATAGCAATGGCTAAGCAAACATTTTTATATCTAATTGAATGCAATATGTATTTTCTTAGCAGTATTGTTTCGGAATTTTTGTGATTTATGAAAACATTGTTAATAGAATTTGTATGTTTATTGGTTTATAGGTTTGCAGTATGTTTGAGAGTGTATAGATGAAAGGTTAGTTTGTTTCACTCATTGTATGGTAAACATTTAACGTGATACTTCTATGCATAAACTCAACAGCTAATCAGTTGGTAATAGAATTCAGTTGTCTTCAGTTAGGTATGAATCAACATTGATTAGCTGCGAATACGAGTCATATGTTTATTTTCTAGTCTGCTTGAGATATCAAATAAAGTGGAGTGATAGTACCTCGTATTGTTAGGTTATATGTTCAACATTTAGTACCTTTACAATCAAAAATTGAACTTGAATAGGCTACACACACCTGCACAATGGGGTTCCATTAGTTCAAAATTGTCTAATTCATTTTGAGTCGCAGTGTCTAAGCTCTGTTTGAAATAACTTTGCACATTTATTTGCAAAAAATGTGTGGTTCTTTTTATACAATCCCTTGGACTAGTAGGCCCACATAAATGTAATTTGATTTTCTTTTTTAATTCATTACATCAAATGCAGCAGAAAGCGGATGCAATTTTCTGAGGTATAGATAGATGTCTCACTCATAGCAAATACAATGCGTTCAAATTCAATGCTCAATCCCACTTCATGCTACGCAAAATGTTGTTTAATAGTTTTTTGCTTTTGATTATTGGAATCAAAACAGGAAGTTATGAGTAAGTTAGATTCAGGATGTAAGTTGTAGAGCATACTTTGACCCTGGATTTGATCATGTAACTTTTCATCTCTCAGATTACTATTTTGTTGGGAGTTATCTCCCCATAGCCTGCTTGGAATCTTACTTAGTGCTAATTAAATTATTGCTGAGTGTATAGTAATCTAGTCAAGTTGAGTATTCATGTCGCATGGGGAGATAAGATGTCTAGGTTCCCACGTTTCAATATATAACTTTCTACGTAAAACATGTACGATTACAATCCTTCAAGCCTCCCTTTGGGTATTGGTAAAGATTTTCCCACAATAGTCACTCTAATCCATTGTTATTTTATAGCTGTCGCATGCTCCCCATGTTATAATTATATGATGACATTTAATTTAATTAATACATACACTCTATCCATAAGGGAATACAATAATGGCTCTTTGATGCGTTACTGGTTTAAGATGGTCATGTAATTTGTAATTTAAAATTAATTTATTTTTATTATGTTATAATTAGATTGAATAACTAATCAATATTTCTAATGAATTGTTGTTATTTTTCATGACATAAGATTAGTCAGCATATGAATCTTGGCTTCTGTTTGGATTACAGTAGGTCTACTTGGTGAATATCACACGTATGCCAACGTGAGCAGCCATCGCATTCATGCTTTCCCTTAGCGGTTGGTCTCTCTTTAAATAATAATGGGGCTGTACAACAGTTTCTTAGAATAGGAATATGACCATGGTATAAGTTTTACATTCTACGAAAGATTTGCAATGTCAGGTATACAATTTAACTTACACATTATATAGTTTTGTAAAGGCCACAAGAGGATAAGCGGTTTGGCAGACGTTGAGGTGTGGCCATGTTGAAGTGCTGCATATCTATCAGTAAGACTAGTGTGTTTACTTCAGTACAGTATCAGCACCATCTGCTGCTTTCCACAACTTTTCCTCTAGATACAATACTGAATACTTGATTTCTAGTCTCCCTATCTCTCAGTGTAAATTTACTGATTTATCAACGTTTTATCTCAACATGCGGCCAAAACAGATGAATGAATATTTACTTAAAGATTTAATTCACAGTGAGTAGATATGTGGCTTGTGTACCATGTTACCACACATTTCTTATCTAAGTTTGACACATTTATAACTCCTTTCATCCCTGCTGATTGCCTGCCTACTACATGATTTCATCTGAATAATTAATCTGCACCCAAATATATCAACCAAAATCTAAATTTTAAATTAACCATTTAGAATATTAGAAGACGTCTAATTCTATAATAAGTTTTCGGAGTTTACACCTCTGTCACATTACAGAGTGGTCATATATTATATAACATATAGACACTAAATACGTCAGTCAATGTGTTATAGACTGTATCAATATTAGTAATACCAGTATGTTTATCACATGATTGCAAGTTGTGGACATGTCCTGTACCTGGACAGGGTGGAGTTTGCATCCAAAAGCAGATGTTTCTGCCACCACTTACTAATTAGCCTTATGGAAAGAGTCTAAACAGTAAATGGATTTAGTGTTGACATAATAATAATAATCTTGACGTGGCCACTATTCTTGTTTTTTTGGTTTTCTAGCTGTTCCAAAATATGAATTCTGTTGCTAATCTTGACATATGATTATGTTTAGAGCTAGTCGACTTTTTATTTCTACCTGGTGAAGAGGGAAAGTCAATCATTTGATGCAGTCAGCTAAACTAATTATATGAAACATCTAAGGAAAAAAGGTGGCCAAGTTATTTTATCTACAAAACACACATACTGCTTGAGTTAACAGTGTTTATCAACTTATATAAATAATTGTATATTGCAAAGATGAAAGCATTGCTTCAAAAGACTAATTGACCATTCAGAGGTAAATATAGGGACTGCTTATCATAGGAAGGTGATGTGTTATTAGGGCTGGAACATTTGATAGCCTTATATTTTGCTCAAACCTTTTGGTTATATGTTGGGGTGTTACCACCCTCCCCTTATTAGTAGAATATCTGAGTATTTATGCTAATATGATATAGTGATGTTATACACACACTCCACAATTATGTGACGCCAGCCAAGGTATTTTATGGCTGTGCTAATGAAATGTAATGCTACTGTAAGTGTGCCTGACATGTGCTCTGACATTTCCACTCTACTTGCAAACAGGCACATGTTACTGCTGCCATTTAGTTTTGATGTTTTTGCCATAAATATTTAGTGTGATGAAGGACTGGCTCCTACTTGGACTTACAACGCAGTATCATAATACTATAATAGTTTCTACAGAATTACATGCCATAGCTACATGTACTAGTCTGATGCACAGTTTGGAGTTGTCTACTGTTGAGAAGTTGTCTGTTCACTGTAAATATTCATAATATTCATAAAATACTGTATCATAGTTTCATCTAAATTTAGCAAATGTTCGACTTACATGATATGAGAAGATTGCACAACGTTGTGGTCTATCTACCCTCAGAATTTTGTTGCAGGGCACGAAATAATTATTACATCCAAATAGATTATTATTGCTGGTATATAGCAGATAGATCACCAGCTTATGTGGTTATTTATTTGCATACAAGTTCAATTAGTTTGCTCATCAATATTATTTAACTTGATAATATTTGAAAGAAAATCATAATTTGGTTAATTAGGTAGTAATATATATCTATTAATACTGATGTAATATAAGGTAAACAGTTGGTAGATCAATCATTGTATTACAAGTGGTGCTTATTTAATTTGAAAAGAAAAATTGTTTTCTGGGCTCAGAAAATTGGAATACACTAAAAAGGCTTACACCACATGGCTGTAGTAGTATGCTAGCAACTCATAAATGACTGTCCTACTGGATAGTGAGCTTATATTTCAATTCCGGGGTTTTGTGCTTAGAATTAGAAGCAGTCAATATTCTAGTAAAATTCACAAATACTAAACTCTAGGCTAATGTAAGGTATAGCTCATGTCCAAGAGCCACTCAAAGTATAGAGGCCACTAGTTTCCCACATTTCTGAAAAATTGGGCATTCTGAGGTTGAGTTAGATGCTTGTAATTATCAATAATGTGTTATATTAGGCATGAATTGGCCAGCTGTTAGTTTTTAAGTATTTATGTAGAATAATAGGGTAGTAAGTGAGGTAGTTAGTGTAGCATTATTAATATTATTATTATTTTGAGGTATGTACGCTAAGAACAGAGATTGAATAGGGTGAATCAACAGTAGTGTCTAGGAGAGAATTTGCACTTGCTTAAGGGGAGCTCAGAATTTATTCATTGGACTCAATTGTCTATGAAGCTAGATGAAGGATAATAATACATTTATAAGACAATATTATCTAGTGTACCCAACTGTCCCCCTCCTAACAGATGTCTCCTAACTGGTCCCTATTCAATTCATTCTATAAATTCATGTTTAGATCAGATAAGCAACCTGTGGGATAACCTGTCTCCATGTTTGCAAGATTTTCTCACTGGCTTTCTGGGAGTTCATGTCTTTGAGAAATATATTAGCAGGCTGTATCCTTTCATGCAGTGTGCTGTTAATGATATTATACCTACCATCTGCTAACATGATGGTAATTACTGTATAGGCTATAGGTTTGGGTGATATACAGGCATGGATTGACATGCCGTAAATAAAATAGGCCAAGGGCTGTAGGTAAATACTAGCAGGTAACATCAGCTCAACCACAGGGCCTGATAATTGGGAATAGTGATTAGCCTGCTGTGGGCAGCTCCCAGGCACCTAGATCAATACATTGCCTTAGTTACTGGTAACTCTTGCTGGTCCCCAGGCAGCATAGCAACAGCATGAGTCATTCTCTCCTGGTGATATGAGTCATACAGTGCTGCCTCTGGTCTATCCAAATCACATAAATGACTGGATGATTGGGTCTAATGCTCTTACATTAAACATTCTGAAAGGAAAACACGTGCATATACTGATATACCGAAGCCATGCAAGGCCCAAGGGAGCGGAGGTGCTGATACATGAGTGTATCCGTCAAGTCATATGTAATATTCACAGCTGACTGCTCTATCGCTATGCAGGCAGATCAGCCCCATGATACTTGTATTGTTATTGTGGTGTTGGAGCCCACTGCACTTACACTATACCTACTTGTCACGGCTGTCTAAGGGAAAGTCATGATATTCCCCCCTAACACCTGGTTTCAGCAGTTGAATGGTTTTGGTAGTCAAATTAAATGTCGAAAGTTAAATTGATTAAAATTATATTAAATTTGTTTTTTTATGAATTTAAAAAAATACTGCAGCCAGCTGTTAACATTATTTCAATTTGTATGGTAAAGGTTAAAATGTGTATTATATAACCTATACAGCAGCTGTGTGTTCATACTCTGGTTGTACAATACGTAGTTATATAATCACATCATGCAAACATTGACTATGATCTTACATGCTCCATTTTATATTATTATATGTAAAGTACAACAGGCTCTCGGATTCTCAATATCATGGAAGACATGTCATAGTTTATAACTATCCTATACTTGGCTGTACATGTATTATTTTAGCCTGAAAATAATGGTGCATAATACTACACATGTCACATGGGTGTATAACTCCTACTGCAGACTGGGGATAGAAAATAATATTATTGTATTACAGTGTTTTACCTTGTGTAAATTGAAACAGTGTGTTGATAATATATAACACAGCTCCTGAATCTAGGCAAGAAACTTTGGCATTACTACAAAATCTTATTGTACCAGCTACAACTTATTTCTACTTGCTGCCATTATGCTCTTTAGGGGCCTGGAATCCATCTACAGTATCAAATCATAAATTACAGTATGCCAACATTACTGTGTGTTTATAGAATTAGAGAGGACAATCCTGGCTGAAATCAGAATTTATTTGTTGGAAGGGAAGTTGGACTGGAGACTGGTTGGAAGACTGTGGATACAGACTAACAGAGTAAGTCTACAGTGTATATCTCTCATAGTAACCTGCTAGCATGGCATGACCCTACTTCTCAGCCTACAATCTTTCAGTTTACAAGGTGATGCAGAATTTGGTTTCTGGCATGCTTAGAACAGAACAATTCTATTGCAAAGGTTTGACCTCAGAAACATTGTTGGTGGTATAGTTAGTAGAACCCAGGTGAGAGGTTTCTAGAATAAACACATGAATATGTGGATATAACAATCTTCGGCTACTATAGTCAATTTTCTATCAAGTAAACCTAAACCCATATTATAACATTGATCATTGAATCAGTGTCCAAAATGTGGTGGATAAAAAGGATAGAGGTGGGAATTATTCTGTTATAAGTGGGAACTAACACAAGCAGAAGCTGTGAGCTGGTGAATCCGCTGCAATCCATCTGTAAAGCCTGAAAGTGAAAATGTCAAATGTGGAACAGTTGTTGTGTTATTTATTTCTCTTTGCTGGTCTAATTAGCAGGGAATAATGAGCTACAGGCCCTGTAGTATTGCTAAGCCTTTAATAATACAGTTGGGGCCCAGTGTCAGTGTAAGTGCATAGCTAGGTAGGTATATAGGCTGGTCTATAATTACTAGAAACTGTAAACTGTACTACCAGCTATAAACTCTGTAATTATCCTGTCATACAATGCCATGGTAGTGCCACATGGTATTTGGAGCTGGAGGACTGAGTACAGAGTACATGATTGCAGCCTATTGGTGATTTTACACCAACTTGCTGTTAGATAACATTAGAATGTTAGACCTGGGCACGTAGGCTCTGCCATTATGTAGGATTAAGTACAATTGCACTAAGGTCCTTAAAACAAGCTATATTTGACAAGTTAAGCCTTTAGCTTCTCTCAAAAGGCACAGAGTACAAATGCACCATTAAATAGTTTCCTAAAACTGGGAATGGTGGACTTGCCATGGTAGCATGGCAAACTGAATATCAAAATCAAACATTTAAACTTGATATGCCTAGTAACTTAAGGTCTACACTAACTTCAGTGTCTGTTTATCTAGATTATTTTACAATAATACAAACACATTCACTTTCTGCTCATTAAAATACCCTAATAAGTGAATAGGTATAGTTTCTATGAAACTGTGATTATTTGCCCTTGAGATTGGGTGTAGAAGAAGTATATATAATTTACTGTGACATTCTATGATGTATGTGTAAATATTATCAGTGGCAGTCGACTGATACGACATAGTTGATTGGCTAATTACTTATACCATCTGCCATAGTGTCGCGTGCATCTTAAAGTAACACCTGCCCATATAGGCAACACTTTCACTGGATATGTACTAACCTCACTCTATATACATGTACATGTATCTACTGCATAACATTCGTACCAGTGTTTGCACTCACAGGGTCATAGATGTAGATATCTGCACTTACATGTTGGTTGAACTACTTTTTTTTCAAGAATTCCAGAACCATTTACCCTATTTTCATCTGCTACTGCATTCATGCCCTCAGACTATGTGGTTTTTTATTAGCCTGATAAAAGTTTTTATCTGATAGTAGCCTGTGATTTGAAGACACTGTAGTCCTACCCCTCTTGTCAGGGAGTTGTTGTACTAAGTTAGTACATGGGAAGCTGATAAACTTGTACCTGTGCATGCAGAGTGCCTACCTGAGTGTGTGGGCCACTGGTGGGCCTACTGTATATTACTATGGCATGTAGGCTATACATAGGACATTACTTGTATATTATATGAATATATTACATTGGATAAAGCTATAAATGTTTATGTATGTACATATTACTATATTATTATATCACAGCCGTTTAAAATTCTCTCTATAGGTAGAGAGATGAAATTTGTATGCACCTACTAGGCTACTACTGACTAGGAGGATACGTCATTAGTATTACCATAGTAGAGTATAAGCCAGCTAATAGCAAATTAGTGAATATTGTTGTTAGGTAAATTAGGGTGCAATTAAACAGGATTTAAAATTTTAAATTCCGTACAATTTGCCAAATTAGAGCTATAAATGAACATATAGTAGCCACTGTCATCCCTCATACAGTGTAACTGCTTTTCTACCTGCAGTAGTTGCTAGTGTCCACACAATGTAAATTTGAATATTAATTGCATGTCTCAATAATTTGAAGTTGTCCACCCTCACTCACTCACTTGCCTACACTATGATTCATGTAGGTTTGTTTTGGCAATTAAATGGAGATTTGAATAGAGTTTCCTGTGATAAGAGAAAGCTAGATAATAAGTTGATCTATGTCATCAGTGTACACCTACTAGATATGAGTGACAGTCTTATAATCAGCTGCTATTTCCTCTATAACTACATGAATATGTGCATCTTATACCTAATGTATAATGTATAACATATTCATACAACTAGTTGTAGTTTGTTATGGTATAATATGATATACATGGCACTTGTGGCAGTCTGATTCATGTAAGAGTTGTAGGCCTATTAATATATTTCATGCTAAAAATAACACATTCTATTATGGATTAAAGCCTATGTAGTTCTCAGCTAGGTAGGTATGAGTTGGACTCTGAAGAGAGGCCACATTATTATATGTGGTAAGCATGGCGTGCTCCTCACAGTCAATAGCTTTAACTATGCACTAGTACCCTAGGACTGCTTTTATTATAGTTCTTCTTTTGTAATAGTACTAAATCCACTACCACTAGTGAAAAGTACCAAAATTGATGTAATATAAGCTTCAATAAGACAGCATTTTCTACAGAACTTCATCAAACTGCAGGCCGTCGTTATTTTGTTTTAATTTGCTTCAATAAATTTATTGTGAAATCTACTATAATTTCTGCAGCAATTCTGGAACACAATTTCATACACATGTACACTGTACATGTTCGTTATTATTATTGTGCTTGCTATCAAACGTCTGATTGGTTAGATTAGCTCCGCCCATTTGTGGCTAGCCAATCAGAATGCCCTAACTCACTCGCTCTGTATATAAGTCGCAGCACGGTGATTCAAACGTTATATCTTCAGTTGACTCGTCGTAGATTAGTTGTGCAAATGCTATACAACTACCGTTTTCTTAATATTTACAATTAACATTACGTGTTCTATGCATAATGGATTCTAATGTGCCTTCGTTACCTGATGGTGGGCAGACTGCTATAAAAGGCTTGGTGTTTGGAAGCAGTCTAGTGGATCCTAACTCAAAGACACCCTACAGTGATGCGACACAATGCAAGAAACAAACAGATCGTGTCAGGCGACCAATGAACGGGTTTATGGTCTGGAGCCAACTCAGACGCCGGCATATAACCGAAGTGCAACCGGATATGCACAATGCAGAAATTAGCAAGCAGCTCGGGAAAGATTGGAAGACATTGTCAGCGGAAGAGAAGAAACCATTTATTCTTGAAGCCGACAAGTTAAGGGAGTTTCATATTCGAGAATGGCCGGATTATAAATATAAACCTAAGAAGAAAAACGCTGGTGGTGTTGAGAATAAGATGAAGATTAAAAAGGTGCATGAAGGTGAGTAAATGTTTTGATTTTATTTTAATGGTTCATCTGTTAAATTAACTGTGACCCTGGAATACTCGCCTACCAGCTGGTACTTGCAAATTTTATTGCGTTTCCTAACATATTGTCTACAACTGTCTACATCAAGTCATGTCTCTTCATTTTATTTCCTATGGATTATAATGTACATTGGTGGAGGTTGCCTTATCAGCAGACTGTACCCTCAAGCATGACTAAGTTAATACTTCATTAGTATATATCCATATTTTCCTGCTAGTTTTGCACAGAATGTTTGATAACCATGGCAATGGATTATGGACTAATGGCCCCATTTAGTCTCACTGTTATTTATAAGTATTCAATTACTACTTTAGGTAAAAGCAAAGTTACCAAACAGAAGAAGGTTGTAACGGAACAGAAACTGAAGCAGCTGGTCATCGCGAATAACGGCAATGTGGCGAGGCTGTCCAATTCCATGTCCGCCGACGGTGGCCTGATGACTCCATCACCCAGTGTCTATAGTGACCATTCTCCAATTTCACTCCACACCGTAGACGAGTTTGGGTTTTCCCAGGCTGGTGGTCACATGACTCCATCACCAAGCATATACAGCGGCCATTCCCCGTCATCACACTCCATGGAGGAATATACACATAACCGAACAGAAGGCAGTGCTGGCAGTGTATTTGATAGTCCTCTATCCAGTCCAGATGATGGTACCGTCAGCCTCAATGCCAATGACTATAGTGGGAGCTCAGCTCTTGTCTACACAAATCAGTACAACCCCTACCAGCAATACGACTACACCACCAACTCCGACTACACCAACTCCACCAACAACTCCGACTACACCAACTCTATTAACAACGCCAACTCCGACTACACCAACACACACACACCCTATTACAATCATGACAATTTGAATACCCACAATGCACCGTATTCTGACATGCATTTTGGTATTGCATCGTCTCCTTGCCAGACTTACCCTGTAGACAATCTGGAACAGATGGACCTAGCAAACATTGACCTTGAATCGTTAGGTGACATAGATTTTTCTTTTGCTAATTTATGTTAGTGGAATTCCTCCTTACACATGTACATTGCACTATTTTATGCAGAAAGCCTGAATTCTATGCATTTCCTGTCACCGCATTGATTGTACAAACCACTTTACTCACCAAGTATTCCTTAATTTATTTTGCTCAGTATATACATTATATATAAATGGTCGACTATTTTAATACTTTTCTTCCAAAAGGTTTTTACCAACCCACTATTCCTCTGTTCTGTTCATACGAATGTAAATTTCTGTAGATAGTAAATATTATATTATATTATCTACACAAAGGTTTAATATATAATATAATATATCACTGATAATGTAATAATGTATATTGTTTTGTACATGTATATATTTTTCACCACTTTGGTGCACACATCATGATTATATATCCACTCACTAAAGGAGACTATATAGTATATATTATATTATATCATATAGTTGACTATCTAAATATATTGCCATGTGTGCAACCATATCTTTCTGCTCACCATAGATAAACATTCATATATTAGAATATTTTACTGTCTTTTTACAAAGTTCTTCGAAAAAATTTTCCTTAGATGTGTGTTTAGAATTTTAATATTTATTTATCTAACCCTGTACAAATACACTATTCCATTAGAAGACTTGCTAATACAATAAAGTCAGTGAAATGTGAACTATTTGTCTTCTATATCCTACAAGTAAAATGGATTGACAATATTAGCAGGTTATTTGCCTTCAAAGACATGACAGATTAATTGCCTGCTAACAGTGAATATAATAATATGACTGTGTTGTGCCTTCAAAATAATTATGCATCACTCTTGAATTTGAACAGCCCTCAATGGCTGGGTGCTAAGGTATACTTCTACCTACACAAGCATGGCCTTGTCAGATTTGTGGCTACCCTATCTTGGCCAGCTTGTGGTTGTGTCGTGAGATCTTTATGGTTATTTACTGTTTGTTCAGATAGGTAATCTCCAGCATTGGGATCATTTTACAGTTTAATAGTTCCTATCACTTATCATAAGCAAATTCAATGATTCAAAATTGACAGTATCAGATGTCACACCAATCAATAACCAACCACTGAATCATAATACACTCTTATAATAGTAATAATAGTTGCTGCCGCTGCCACCGCTGTCTTCTCCTAGGGATTTCTATTTACATATATCTTACTTTTGGGAGAGGCCATGTTTGCATCTCTACTCACCAACATGCTAGCCCATTTCCTATATAATATTAAGATATAATGTAATATTGTAAGTGATACTTTGTGAGGCGGGAGAAATTGATATTATCTTATTTGCATTCCATTTGCGTATAAATAGTTGAAGGTTGACTAACATACTCATGCTGGTAGGCTAATATTATTTCATTTAAACAACTTTGAGTAGTCAGAGATGAATATCAACTTTGAGTAACGTTTTTGGCAAGTATTTTATTAACTGATTGCCCTTTGCTTAATCATGGGGGAAGTTTGGATGTCAAAGTTCATATATGACTAATAATAATAATCCTGCACTCTATTTACTGGCTAATGAAACCCTAAAATACATTTGGCCCAAGTAGACGTACTCTAGATGTTGATTGCTTTGCTTTGATATTCGCTGCTAGTGCCTCTTCAGCTAGCTGAAAAATTATTAATCTATTGCCTCTTCTGCTGCTTGTAGTATGAATATTGGATTATTATTCAAGTATAATGAGATGTTAGACTAGAGGTCTTTGATGAACAGATCAATATTGGAAGTGTTAGAGAATCAAGTTTATTCTATGCAAGGCATCATAGTTTAACTAAATAATCGTTACCGTTGCCTAGTTGTACGCTGCTGCTGCGGCTGTGATTATACCCTAACTCACTCACAACTAACAACTCTCTGGAGTAAATCACACTCATTACTGTAGCTAGTTTGCTATTCATCTCAGACTTCACAGATCTCATTTCTGCATCATCGCCTCCATAGTCAAGTCGTACTGCTACTCTTACTGTAACTCCATAGTCAAGTCGTGCTGCTATCCTTACTCTAACTCTATAGTCAGGTCGTGCTGCTACACTTACTCTAACTCTATAGTCAGGTCGTGCTGCTATCCTTACTCTAACTCCATACCATCGTCAAGTTGTACTGCTATACTTATTCTAACTCTATAGTCAAGTCGTACTGCTACACTTACTCTACCCTGAGCAATCATGAGGAAAATTCTATCTGTTGGCAAATACAGCATGAACGGTGAGCTTTTGGGCTGCGGAAACTTTGGCCGAGTGGAACTGGCTACTCATGCGCTTACAAACGTAAAGGTAGTTAGTTTATTATCTCTTCTAGTTGTTGTTTTGTCATGCGTCGGGGAAGTGAGTGCTGCAGTGGTTCTCTGGACTGTGTACCTCAATTTGTAGGTTGTTATGTTAAGGCAACTGCTGTAGGGGTCGGTGTAGACTGGATCCTACTCTCAAGGGAAGTAAGATTTACACCCCAGGAGAGTTAGGAGATGTATACATGACTTTACACAGCTTAAGAATTTGTTCTCACCAATCATCTGTCTTGTCTTACATAAGATAATGGTAATGCATCCTCTAACAACCCATCTGAATGTCACAACCTAATGGCTGATAATTACTTTTCCATCCTACCAGGTCATATCAGCAGATAGCTGGAGGTACTTGTGTATCTTTGATCACAAGCGAGGCCTTCTGTAAGGTACTCGTCTACACAGGGGTGTAAGGACTGTAGCTAAAAGGCCCTAACACGTTGTTTGACAATTTATCGGTTTTTAGAGTTTTTTGGCACTGTGTTATCTGAATTGACTAGACCATTTGTTTAATATATGATAAGCGTGTGGTGAACAAGGTCCATCTATTATAGAAATAGTAAATCCTCAAGATATCATCTTACTGCTGTGCCCATATGTGCAAGGTCTACCCATTTTATGTACATTGATTAATGTAAATTATGCAATTTCCCATCCAAGAGTTTCACAATGATTGTCTATTAATTTTTGCTTCTAATTCGCAGGTTGTTCTGTATTAGCAGTCCATTGTTACATAATAAATAAGTTAATTACTGTGTCATTTCTTCCCTCATCATTATTCCATCTCTACTCAGAGTTACCTAAAGATGGATTAGAGAGAAATATCAACCTGTAGCTTGTATGTTGTAACATTATTACTTGTCTTGATATCATTCTATCTTCCTCTAGCAGTTATAATAAAGCAACAATTTTATAATCAATAATTGTACTTAATATTATTAAATATTATTCAGCTTATGCTTTTGTATCATAAATTATATATATGAACATAAGTTATATACTAGTCTGCATGTTCACTACAGAGTAATGCAGTAATACAAAGTAATACGGTAATGCATAGTAATACGGTAATGCAAAGTAATACAGTAATGCATAGTAATACGGTAATGCATAGTAATACGGTAATGCATAGTAACGCGGTAATGCATAGTAATACGGTAATGCATAGTAATACGGTAATGCATAGTAATACGGTAATGCATAGTAACACGGTAATGCATAGTAATACGGTAATGCATAGTAATACGGTAATGCAAAGTAATACAGTAATGCATAGTAATACGGTAATGCATAGTAATACGGTAATGCATAGTAATACGGTAATGCATAGTAACACGGTAATGCATAGTAATACGGTAATGCATAGTAATACGGTAATGCATAGTAACACTGTAATGCATAGTAATACTCATTATTATAATTATTTTTATTAGAAAGGAAAGGTTAGTGTTTTGGTCTGCCTGTATTTATTTAGGAAATGATTGTTCTGTAACTGGATAGCTTGTCATCTCATGTCTGATAGCTCCTTCAGAACAACACCATCTATTCATACACACTCTGAATCACTCCCCTCATCTGACCAAATTATTAATTGGATTTTTAACTAACAACCATTATTTCATAGTCTGTCAGAAATTAGCTCCTCTCAACTGTGTGGCTATTTTTAAGTGGCTGTTTATTTTGACGTTTAATGTTAATATAGGGTCTAAGTGTTGAATTAAATTGTCATTAATGTTGACATGCTAAGGTCAGGTCATACAGTCAGCAGCAGTAGGCAGCAGTGTGGGTGACTGATAGTATATTTTAAGTAAACAACATGATTGTAGTCGACTACCGGTAGCCTATATTACTGAATCAATCTTCAAATGTAGATCTGCATTTTATCTAGTAGGGTGCTGCCAACAGCTTCTGTCTCAAATTAGTGCCACATATACATATGCACTTCTTAACTGTCAAAGTTAAAAGCTGAAAGCATGTGCAGGAACAGGAAACCATATTTATATAATTAATAAGCAGCACTAGCAGTGCCTGCCGGCAGCAGGGGTAAGCACTGGTCATGTAGTGATGTTAACCATGTGTTAATTAAAATACATATCTGTCTTTGGCTGCCAATGATGTCCTTAAAGTGTGCCCTGGTGTTCCTCCAGCCAATACTCCTCACTCTCAATCACAGCATTAAACATTTACATAGTTTATATTAACCTATCTCCTCTAAAACAGCTTCAACTTTCACTGTTGCTATCACTTGGTGCAATATAAACTGCTATCTCAAAGCCCATCACATATATACATCACACATAACCATGTAGAGTGCTACCAAGTATCCAGAACTGTGCCGTTATTCAGTGTACTCAAGTTGTGTATTGTGTACTAAAGTTGTGTATTGTGTATTGTTGGCAAATTGCTCCCACTTTTGCCATAATATACAATTACAATTTATATTACATGTGTTTTCAGGTGGCTATTAAGGTGGTGGACACGAGGAAGCTATCCACAGCTTATTCTAGTAACAACCTATACAGAGAGGCTAGGATATTATCCAGGATCAGACACCCTCACGTTGTGAGACTGTACGAGACCATCAAGGTACTGGCCATATTTACTAATAATAGAGACGCTTGTAAGCATAAGTTATTTCATTTTAGATCGCATGAGACTGAGGTAGTTTATGTAAGTAAATTATTTGCTGTTCTAAAGGGAATAACTTAACAATAGCCTAAACGGTATGTAGGCTATTGGTGTGTCCACTTTCCTAATATGACACAGTTTAGCGCTATTTTTAGTGAAGGAATCAAACTTTGGGTACTGGATTCATTTCACAGCAACTAGATAATATTCATTTTCGCCTTTTCAACCTCTTTATCACACATATCCTTGTCTTCTGCTGATCTCTTCTCTAAGCAGGAAGTGACATAACTAGGTTCATGCAGCGGTTCGTCACTTACACTGTCATTTGTCAAGATTATGTCTGGAACATAGTCGAAAACCATTTGAGTATTTGATTGCGCTGTTCCTGGTGTTTGGTAAAGAGGTATTCAAGAGTAATTTGATATTGTTAGCCTATTGTATTCCTGTCATTACATGTCGGAATTACCTGTGTTGTTGGTGATTAATGAATCACATTGCCAGATTCAGTACTCCTTCTCCAAACCCAGGAGAAGTTGCGTTATAAGTTATGTTACCACAGCAGGAGTAGAGATCTTTGCAGTTTGTGGCAGAGATGGTACGTGTTTACCATTAGATTGACAACTCTTCTCTCTTGATTATACTCTATTCTATGTCATTTTGTGGTAGAAAAGTTATTGTTATGTAACGCTCTGTAATTATAAGGTCATTTCAATAGGTCTAAATTCGGCATCGGTGTCATGTCTTCTTAGGGCGTGTTTGGTTTAACTACAGGAAGACATGATTTATGGTAAAACAATTGAATATTGATAATATTTTTGGTACCTACTCTATTTAAATCCTGTCAAAGATATGGATTTGTCACCAGATAAGACTGAAGGAACTGAAGGAAGAGGCCGTTCTGTAAGAGGTTACCAATACATCTGGTGAGAAGAGAAGAAAAGATGAAATGCTATTCATGGGTTTACAACAAGTAGTATAGCCTCTGTAATAAGATCTGGGTTATGATCTCAAGGTCTGCACCTCTCTAAATAGTATTTATGCACTTGAAACTGTCTTGAGTCACTAACCAAGTACTTGAGTTTCTCCGATGGTCTGTGGTAGGAGGACTTGACCCTCTAAGAATAACCCAGTTCAGTCTTTCTTACTTAACCTTTTATGCTCTCACAATACCTCTTGAGTTTACTTTATCTTTATTGAAAGGGAGGCTTGGGATGCTACTAGTAGTTCATGAGAAATTAAAATAGAAATTTACTTCCCATTGTGCAGTGAATAAACTGGTGTTTGAGTTGGTGAAGTGCGAGTCAACAGTTGCATCTAGCGTATCTTGATGAACGTATTTGCAAGGAAAACACTCGATATTATTAGTTGTAAATATGAGTAATAACACCCATTTGCACAGTTCGCTTTGATATCAGATACTTGTATCTGTTGAGTGTTTGCCCTCGTCATGCAGCGCCCCCACGGCTCTTGAGGCTTGTGTACAACTGTTCACCTGTGTATTCACGTATCCCTGCATCTTCCCAATCTTCAGAATCTCCCTAAATGAAATGCATTAAAATAAAATGTCCGTATCATAATATCAATGTTCTGAAAAAATTAATTAAAATTCGTGTGAAGTTCTGATGGAATGATATAAAATATCTCAAATCTAGATAAGCCCTTTGAGCCGTGAGCAGATCTGCTATTAATATAAAGATAATCAGTCAGGCTCTACAACTCTGACAGTTTGCACTGCGGTTTTTTGAAAACTCTGTCACATGTGTTTGCATAGGATGTAAGGAGTAATTCAATATCCACAGCACACTTTTCCTGGAAAACTAACCACTAGGTGAACGCACACAGATGCGATAAGAACCAGTTGGCTGCACGTCAGCCATCGAATGTACCATTTTGTTTGCACATGCTGCAACCACAGAAAATTTCCTTGACAATTCTTTTGGAAATTGAATATAATATACTTTACTTTTCTTTTCTCGTAAACTCAGATAGTATCTTTCACGGTATCCCTCTATAACAATAGTCCTTAGTGAATTTGAAATCTGGTATATTCTTACGCGACTTCTGTATTGGGCACGATTGTACATGTACATTAGGGACTCACAAAGTTCTACATATCATTTGTTTTATATTTACTGTTGGGTTGAATAGGTTCTAGGCCGATATCTGTTATCTACGAGTTCATGTTGCATTCAGAGATATATCAAATCTGTGATATGGACAGTATTAGTGTGAGTATGACTCTACCTGGCTCTCTCCTCTCTACCCCACTGGCTACTACTACTAGTTAAAAAGCTGGTTAGCTTTGGATAAATGTAACATACTGTGGTCATTGTGGTTATCCAGGCGCTGGTCAGTTTGTATGGTGACCCCTGAAATCTTTTCCCTTGCAAGAAGTGCTGGTGGTAAAAATAGAAAAAAGTTGAAAAATCTTCTGACAATTTTGAACTGTAGCTAATTAAAGTCTAGTGGCAAGCTTGGAGGTCAATGTGTATATTAGAGTGAAGAGGTTGAGGTTTGTTATTTAGTGGATTTGTGATTACTGCATCACATGTTCACTTGCCTCAGAGATAATTTGAGCCAATTGGTTTGTTGTGAAGCACTTGTACCAGTATCAACTGCATTCACTGCCATCAAGTACAGCGAATTAGTGAGTAATAATTGAGATTTTCCTGCATGAGTAGACCATCTGCTCCACTTGCCTGGAGGTCTGTGGATTAGGGCTCTCGTCTTCAATCATTAGGCCCAAATCTAGATCATCAAATCAGTGTCACTGCCTTTCAAACACTCTCAATACCTCCTTCACATTTCACACACTTGATGTGTCAAAATCGGCAGTGCAGACGTCATTTTTTGAGCCACCAACATGGCCGACGCCTGAAGCTGACAAGCAGTCATTGAGCACATGTTAGCTATTCAAAAGTGCATCATAGAATAATCACGTTTTAAGACTTGGCTCTAAGTATTTTAATTTCTTATAACCCTTATAAGAATAAAAGTTTATCAGTGCATTGTTATACATTGTAGATTAGTACATGATGCTTGATTTAAATGTATGTATTAATGACTGTTTAAAGTGCATTGATCACTGTATCTGATTTTTAACCCCGACTCAGCCAACTCATTCTTTGCACTCAACGGAGGAAGTCCAATTTAAATATTAAATATTAATATTTCAAACTGATTTCACTCAGCTAATACTTATTGCTTATTTTTATTATTAGCTTGGAGGTATTTATCAGTGAATGAAACACGATTATTAACTGTGTGTCTCTGTACAATTCATATAATCACATTTTTATACATCATGTTAAACCTTGAATGCTGTGCACTAATTTAATAAAATGACGAGTAATTGGCTATCAGATGATTGCCGGGTGTTATATATTCACATTAATGCCTTCTGAAGATGTCAGGTCTTTAATACCTTGTCAATAGGCTAAATTTAGCATATTATAATCATATTTATTATCTAATATATTAGTCGAATGTTTTAGTATTTTAATTTGTTACCATTACCAGTATTTTTTCTATTCAGGTGATCTTGATAAATGAACATATTATGCAATTACCTGTAACATAATACAATTGTTATAATGTTTTATATTAAGGTTAGCATATTGATTTTTTGTAATACTTATATATAACACCGATGGTGAAATATCCAGACCAATGATGGTGCGAAGCTTCTATTTATTGGTAGTTATCTCCCATGGTCACCTTATGTTGCTGCTGCAAGAAAACAGCCTGAGGACTAAAGCTTTATAATAATGCAATAACAACAATTCATATAATCTCATTAGGGGCCATTGGGGGTTGGACATGTAGGCCTAGATGAAATCATGCATACCACCCTAAAAGTCCCCCTAAAATAGTGGGAACCTTATTCCATTAGCATCATAACAAACCACCTGGCTGCTGGTGTCAAATAATATCACAGTTTAGTTGCTATGGTATTGCTACATTATCAGGAGCAGGTAATGTATATATACACAAGTGATGGTCTCACAGCTGGAGCTCTGTATACTAACCACTCTACTGAATTCCATACTGCAGATATACCCTAGCAATCCTAACCTGATCCCATCAGCTGTGGACTGGTGTATAAACAAGTGCTACTCTGTAGATATATTCTCCTCCACAGGGGCATTGGCAGCAGCCACATCTCAGCAGGAGTATCAGATACCTGGCAGAGTGGAATACATGCACACTTAGTTAATGTAAAAACACATGGGAGATAATTCCTGTTTCTCCTTATGTTCACCATAAACAGGAAATTTCCTTGCAGATCATTTATGGAAACTGAATGTTACGCAGACTGAAAAAGTGTCCTAAGCTAATCTTTTCTTTTCCGGAGGTTTCTATGGTGCTAATGTTGACCTTGGTGTTGTTATTCGGTCAGACTATTTATGAACTCGAAGACAGTAAATACTATTTTTGGAATTGATTAGTCTGCTCTGCTCATATGCACTTCATTCAGGTCTCGCTGGCCTCTAAAGAATTTACTGGGTTTATGTAAACTCTCTTATTGTTCTATCTTAAGCTTTTACTTGTACGTCGCGGAATACATTAGTATGTAACAAAATATTACATTTGAATCAATAGTGGAAGTCAACAATCTTCAATATATATCGTTGGACAAGGTTTTTATTTTGTTGACTGTTACCTAATACTTGAATACGCTGCTTATCGACTTGTACTAATTACTCTTTTGAATTAGCTTCAAGTAGTTGTACTGGGTTTAAGGGCTGTTTACCCTCGGCTCACCTATCAAAGGCCATGTTTTATCTCTATTTAGTATATTTATAATAGAAATATAATCCAGATGGTGTAAACTTCAGTCTAAGTTCATCACTAATTTGTTCATCAGTAAAGCACTCAAGTTTTGCACTAAAATTCATAATTTTCTCCCAGCATGTATAATATATGTAGAACTACATGACTATACACATGTAGTTGACGTAGGGCTGGGTAGGCAATGTAGGTACTTGAGTTCACACTGTCACTGTGATGTAGATGTCATCTGCAGGAACTAGTCAGGGAGATGTGCTCAGCAACAGTTACAATATTGGTAGCATCTTGATTTATTACAGTCAGAGAATACCAGTCCCAGACCAGGTCACAAGTCCTCAACCTCATTAATTATCTTATAAAATTATTACATAGTTATGCAGTTATTATAATAAACAGTTTATAATTAATATGACCTCAGCTTACATGTAAGTACATATCACAATCTTGTGAATTCCAATGAGTGTACATTTAATGTACATGTAGATACTTGTCATGTATATTCATGTAAAACCACATGTTGGCTTTCTTTTGTCACCCTCTAATTATTTGTATTGTCAAAAGACGAAATTTAAACGCCTACTTTGAAAGAAAAGAAAAGTTGTGTTCTATTTTTAATTCATGCACCAAATTTTGTCAAACGATTCTATCCAAAGCCTTCACTTTTTGCACTCGCTGCATGGAGACAAATTGATTTTTCATTCTTACTTTCTATAAAAATGATTATTTTCAGTGGCTTTTTGGCTCACTGCTTTAATATTCAAGCTAACAAAAGAAAATAAACATAAACTAATTACATAATGATAAGCAGTAGAAATTCATGGGATGATTTTCAAACCTGATATTATAATATTATCTTGATTTGCCACTATTCACTGATGTATTTTTATACATTTATAGTTATCTCCCTTGTTTAGACTAAAACTTTTGACCCCCACATATCTTCGGTTAGCCTTAAGCAGTGGCTTGCATAAACTTATAATATTGTTATCAATTTTTTACACAATTTTGTGGTTAACCTGGAATACAGTTATTATAGAGAAATGAAACACAGATTAACACATTTTTCTAAAGGATTATAAACATCATTACTGTGTCTTATTATTGTTTTCATTGTGTTCTGATAGTTTTGTTCACTTGTTAGCACTAAAGTGACAGATCCTGTGTGTGCAAGATTAATTGCAGAGTATTAAGTTGTTATTATTTACTTCTAGAAAACCAGATAATTCTGTGGGTATTGCACTGCTGGAGATCAACTTCCTGCTTCAACTGTGAAATCTTTTCCCATTAGACCACAAAACACTTCTAGTCCCTTACATTAGTTTATCTGCCCTACTAACTCCATCAAAGTAGGTGGGTGGTTGCAACTGTCACCACTGTTTTTATATTTAAAACATGTAATAGGAGGTTAAAAGTTATATAAAATTAGCACAACATAAAGCAATTACGTTCTGTTGAGATACCATAGTGTGCCGGCACGAGAATGGCCGAGAATGGCCGACACTCAGAGACTATTAATTATGCAATATTTGTAATTTTTTGTTTGCAATTTATTTACAATTGTTTTGATAAAAGTAACCATGAGGGCTAATGGCTATTAATTTATCAGGATTTAGAGTCAGATTTGGTTAGCTCATACTGGCTTGTTGGAGTCTTGATCCCTATTTCAGCACAAAACCAGCCTATCACAGCATTGTGGCTGACTAGTTAGTATGGCGTAGGCATGACACAACTTTCTGCAGCTGCGGCTTTACATCAGCTTGATCAAGTCAAGGTTCTGTTCTATTGTGAATAGTGACACCTTCTAACCAAATTGCCTCAAATATGTGTAAAATCTCACATAACTGGATGGTTATTTCAGCTGAATGCAGTCTTCAGTAAATGGTCGTGGTTGCTAGAGATGGCCCATTGATTTTGAGGCACAGCTAGAAAGTCTAGTGTGGTTATACATACATGTATATATGCCTATCTTTCAGATATCCTGATGGATGTATGTCTGGTCATGGGCCAACTTCCTGTGATCTGTGATGTCATAGTCGTTGACCTTATTTGGTTTCTCACTTGTTCTATTTTTTACCTTTTTTGTGAGCATCAGTTCTTCTTCACTTATTCAACTGTCATTCAAATGGATTTCAACACCAGTTTCATCACTCACTGATTTTGGGAGAATTCAATCTCTAATCTAGTTATCAAATAAATAAATTAACACTTAGTTGATGCAATAGTTTACTTTACTGTAATGAGTGATGCTCTAATGTTCAGGTGCATTTTAATCTGTCATAATTTACATGAAGGTAGCAACTCTCTCCTCTGCTTTAGTACTGCTGGTACCAATACTTTACCTTGTGAGGTGCATGTCTACCTCCCCATTCCACCTGTAATTTATGGCTCTAGGTCTACAGAAGCAGGTGTATATCAGTCATGGAATTACCTTTACTATACTAGGACACTACCCACTTCAGTTCTCTAGTTTTATATGGCTTCAATTAAATATGCAGAAGTAATACATATATTGCTATTCAATCTTACAATGTGACACAACATGGGAAAGTTTGACACGTTGTCACCAGCCCATCCGGTCATCCAGTTGAGGGTTTGGGATCCAGGCCAGGGTTTGGGAGAGCAGTAACACCCTATCAACCCTCCACCTCTCCAACATCCATGTATACATGTATACATTCTGGGAGATAATCCTATCTGAACCTTGAACCTGCCAACACTTCTGGATAAAATTTTGAAATTTGCTGCTACTTGATGTTCAACTTAATAGCTGGATTTGTAGCATATTTGTCCATCGTTGACATACATGTAGTTTGTGTAGCGATGTTAATATGATGTAGCTAGTTCTCTTATATGTAACTACAATGTATATGTCTATCTATTTGTTAGGCCAGCTACCTGTACTGCCTGGTGCTAGAATACGTGTCTAACAGAGACCTGGGTAGCTACCTGAAGACGTTACCAAACCACAGGATGAGTGAGATGGTGGCATGGCCACTAGTTAGACAACTTACCTCTGGCCTTCTCTACCTCCACAGGCATAACATTGTGCACAGGTTGGTAAGCCGCGTAGCCCGGCATTGTTGAGTTTGTGACATGGTTGTCACTATTGGGAATTGGAACTTTGTTAGGTCTATGCAACCTTTTTTTATCAAAAAGCAAAAAACTGGAAAACTCTTGAGTTCCTGGTAGACTCACTTTTTGTGTCCTAAAGTGTTCCCAATTTCACAACCTCTGTAGCTGGTGTCTGCGTTAGACAATACTGTGTAGAAATCTCAAGTTTTTACCCTACCTTACTAAGTGCATTCAATCAAACAAATTATCTGGCAGTATTTTAGCCAATTATTTGCACAAAATGGTAATTTACACAAATTATTTGGCACCCATAAGGCATGCTCTATTTGGTGAATGAAGTTATAGAGACCCTTCAGATTTGGGTGAGGTCTGGTCTGGTATAAGTGCTACCATAACTAGTATGTACTGGGAGGTATGCAACCCATGGGAAGATAACTCAACCTATCTGTCAGTGGTTGAAATACTGGGTGGGGGAGGGGGAGAGGGGGGTGAGATTCTTCTGTTTTACTCACTAAGTAAAAAATACGGAAACAGCCAGGGATCACTGTTCAGGACAGGTCAGACATAGCAGTATTTGGTTTCACGTCTTTTAGTAAAACTGCCTTGTATAATATGTTATATAATATGCAGGCATACATGCAGTCTCCCTCAGCCCCCCTCCCCCTCCTCTCTTCCTCACACTGACTGTCACTGGTAGAATGTTTGTCATCCTAGCTGACTAAATTACTTCCCCCAACCTAATGTAGCACTCAATGTATCATCCTCTACACTTGCTAATAGTGTTTGCTTTTAGTCATCAAGTCCCTCACACTACCCACTGCTTAGGCTACTCTCTCTAAATATATGTGTAGCCTGGGTTCCACTTTCTCTGCAGCTGTACCTATGAGAGTGCCTTTGGCTCTGAGACATGTTGATGTAGCAATTATATAGGTGTGTGGGAAATCTTCCAAAGTTTTGACTTGGCGCAAGTTCCTCATTAGTAACACTTTTCAGTGCGGGTGGATTTTCAAAGCCCTCCAGGAGTTGTAGATGTGGAACACTGGCCAAGGTCAGCAGCACTAAGATAGATAATAGAGATAACAGACTGAGAAAGTGTATAATTTAAATAATAGCAGTAATTTACAGCTTGCAAAATAACAGAATTATATAAACATTAATTTATCTAAAAATAACCATAAACTAGCAATAAAGTGATAAATCATGGTTTCTTAGCAATTATGTAGGGGATGAATAATCTTACAGATCTCGGAGAAGGTAGTATACAGCTAGTAGAAATATCATACTAATTAAACAATCTTGTTAGAACAAACTTGGTGGAACTCTGGGATGGATGAATTCCAGTTATCTCCAAACTCAACCAAGTACCTAATAAATTCATTTCTTTCATGTTGGAGGTTATTGCATGTTATTCTGTAGCATAACTGTTCATATCTAACTTTTGGGTTTACATGTTGATAATAGCCCATCCAAACGAGATTATCATATGACAGGAATTGTAGACCACTTGAGTCTTGGCACATCCAGACATTAGTAAGGGAGTCAATTTGCCGTCAAATATTTAACTGAGTTTCAGTTCAACAGTCAGCCTGCGTCAAACTTGTGAATTTATTAGTACGTTACCCATAATGCATCACATACAAATATGGAGCCAAGATTTTGTAGGCTTTCCTAAAGTTACGTGTATATTGCATCTACTTTGCAATTGCATCACATTATTTTATGGTATCGATAGGTTTGCTGTTTAGTTTGAGGAAATGTGAAATATCCCCTGGTACAGGATATGGGGCTGACCTAAACCGCACCCATCATTGTGGTTGTTGTATTATTCCAGATTAGCTATCTGATGAGGTTCTGTAGGCTACAATAACTTTGGCTGTGCCAAATATTTTCAGTCTGAACCAGAATTTTGCCAGCATTGGTGCTGTATTAGCATTGCATTGCTGAAATAAAACAATGAAATTAAAATAACATAAATATATAGAATATAAAGATGAAATATAATAAAAAAATAAAAAAGATAATGAAATATCATCTAGTGTAAACTATTAGTTAGAGAATTTACTGGTTGCACCCGATCGCCAAATATTTTCAGTCTGAACCAGAATTTTGCCAGCATTGGTGCTGTATTAGCATTGCATTGCTGAAATAAAACAATGAAATTAAAATAACATAAATATATAGAATATAAAGATGAAATATAATAAAAAAATAAAAAAAGATAATGAAATATCATCTAGTGTAAACTATTAGTTAGAGAATTTACTGGTTGCACCCGATCGCTGAGCATAACGTTGTGGAGTTTAGAAGCATTTCCTCCTTAGTTTAGAAGCTTCTTCGTTTGAGGAAATTGTTTATCACTGATTTAGATGTGTTAGCGTTACGGTTATGATGTACGTTATAATGGTATTATCTCTAAATACGCTTAACCAACCTGTAACTAATAAAATGATGTGTGGTACAGGATATAGACATTCTATTCCCATGAAATATTTGTCATCTGAAGCCTTTCTGGTCTACTCGACACTAATAATAGTTAACCCTGTTCTGAACGGAGGGGAGAACTTCTGTATACTAAAGTTGCAGTGAGACTAGTTAATCGAAGCTGATAGCAACTGTATGCTTGTGCTGAGCAATGTATGGAACTAAGATTGTGTGTTTACTTGTATAATGTAGTACATAATCAACTCATACACGTATATATACGTGTACATCTAAGTTTTGTTTGCATGTATATAGCTGCCTATTCCAACTGGTGAAATGGAAGTTTGCACTGAAATCGGTGTAGGAGCCAGTAGACTAAATAGATTTGTTAGCCAAATTTCCTCTCACAATATTATCCAATGATAGAATAGTATGGTGTGATATTATGAGAGAGATACCGTGTTATAACAGTGTCATGGTTATTTGCATGAACCTATGTTTACTATCAATATAAATGATTGAGATAGGTGTTGGTACCTTTCATCTGCTGGCTATCTCTGATATCATGTCTTGGTATTACAGTCTATGTTGAAATGGTAGAATATTTGCACAGAGGGTGGTGTAAAGCCCTGCTCCATGTACTAATTAACTTCCTTCCCTAAGTCACTTCAAAGATATTTAATCTTCGACTCAAGTATTTTGACATTCTCTCGGGCTCGCCAACCGCAGATGATAAAATTGCGCCATCAAATATGGCTGCCACTTGGATATAATTATATTTAGTATTTGAGATTCTCATCTCCATACTTAACAGATGATAATAAAATAGTACTTCATCACTTTTTCTTTGAATAAATTAAATATAAGCTTAGAATATAAATAGGCAGGTATTTGGTATTTACTAAGTGGAATCAATTAATAGAATGCATGCATTAGTCAGGTAGTCAGTTCCACCAAAAGTGCAAGTTGAGATGGATAATAAGTTTGTGGTCGCATAACAACAGGTTTGGAAATTGTGTATTATTTAGGTGAATTCTCAAGTACTCAAGGCTAATGTAAATTTAGAAAACTAATTCTTTCCTCTCCCAAATAATTTGTCAGCTAATTTTGTCAACTTTAGTTGATTGTACTCAGCATGTGTAGCTGATCAGTATGTTGGAAACATTAAGTGACAACCACTGATCCTATAAAACCACATGATTATTCTCTCAATTTCCTGACTATTGAGCAAGCAGTCTCTCAGCTCTCCTGGACCCAGCATTGAGTCTTGGGATGCTACTTAGTCTTCCAGCTAGTTCCTGCATGGAAATGCTAAAGGGATGAGGTATTTGGTAGTGTACCAGGTTACTCCACCAAGGCTCTAATTAGCACATGTAATTACAAGTATGTTCATATAATAGCTCATTAACATTACAACTATCATTATGCAAAAATATACCATTTGCCAATTACTGAGCACCCAAATTATCGCCTCACCATTTCAGAGAATTTTAGCCAGCTTCTTAATGCAACTTTGATTCTAGTACAAGCAGTGCTTTCAAATTTGTGATTGGGATTTCCATCCAGGCATTGCCTAGGCTCTGGGTGCCTGGTCGTATTACAAGGGTAAACAAATCTCCCCTTAGCTGGCTCCAAAATGTTTTGAAAGTGTTTGGCTTTTGAGTGTGAGGGTTTGTACTGTAGCACATGAGGGCAGATGGGACAGGCTAGACTAGAACAGGAAACTGCTGGTGCTATGTAATACTAGTCCACAGGGCAGGCAACTGCAGTGTAGAGTATATATTTTATTTATTCTGTGTTATTTTGATTTCTGTTTTTACATACTGTGAGTTAAAACATTATGCACATATATGGGGGTGGGGAGGGGTGTAAATGTATGGCAAATATTAATTATCAACTAGGTTTGTGCATACAGCGAGAACATGCACTTGTATTCTAGCTCTCCCTTCCATAGATTTTCTAATCTATTCCAGAGTGCAGGGAGTTAGACTTAGCTCAAGTCACATTAGTTTTGTGGTCACCAGATACTAGATCTGAGGCTTTGCGAGAAATAGACATGCAGCTATATCTTGAGGAAACATTGACTCGCAAGTTCAAAGGTTGAACTATGGCTTTTATAAATCTTCACCAGTTGCACAGGAGTTTAAAATCCATGTGGTTATTGAAAACTATTTCATTTCACACCTGATAATTAGTTTTAATTTATTTTATTTTTAGGTTTTTTATACAAAAGAGGTTAAACATGTTGAAGTTGGCAATTAACGAGGGCTAAGGCAGCCTGTTTTACAACCCTTGATATTATAATCACATGTTTTACAGGTAGCCATATAAATTTAATCACTGATTATGAGTTGATACGACTATTAGCAAGGATAGAGGTACAATCCTGATTGATGGAACATCTTCTAATAATATTATAAGACGAAGGCGTGAATTCCTCTTATTATTATCTACATATCTGTAACATTAGAATCTATCTATTTCCTACACTGTATTATCCTGTAAGGTGTTACCATGACAACCCTATGTTATCCAGTGTAATGATAATATAATTGTAATCAAACTTGAAGAGATACTGGAAGATTTAAATGTAAATAAATTATGTAAATCTCACAGGTTTCATGGTTTCTATGGTGTAGTTGAGTATTCATGCTAAAAATTTCAAAATTTTATGGTTATGGCCATTCTGCTGCCCGCGTAAGCGTCACCTCAGTCTTATAAGGCGCTCAACAGGTATCAACTGAGACTCATGGGGATACCGATGCAAGTTCCATGCAGTCATCTTTAGTTTCTCTTCTACATTTTACTTTTATCTTATGCATGCATAAAGCGTTATGTTGACTCCTCATTCAGTAGAGTGGTGGTAGCTGCTACTACATGTACACTGCTTCACGTTGGGCTCGGCCAAACACAAAATGGTTGTGAACAAGTTGGGATCGATTGTCATTTGACTCCTATACTGGACTGTCAGTACCAGATAGTCTGTCCTGCCAACAGGAAGTGGTTCTAACTTCTGCTGACTGCAGGTAGATTGCTGCATTCTCCTCAGCTGTCACCTCATCAACCTGCACTTCATCAATATTATTATTATTATTATTGCTATTCTATTTACTGATACATCCTGCTTCTATCTCATAACCTCGTCTCTCCCCTTGTCTCACCTACCCCCTAGTCTCACCTCTCCATTTGTCTCACCTCTCCCCTAGTCTCACTTCCCCATCTCATCTATCGACCAAACCGTCCAGTAAACTCTAAGCTGCAGTATGAAGAATATTAATTTATTATCAAGTTGCTATAGACCTGACTACTTTTCATAGCATGAAATTATCCAAGTTTGTTTATTATTTCCAGTTACTATGGTTATTGGTTGAAATTGCCAAAAAGTTTGAAATTTTCCCAAAATTAAACTCAGACGGTTTGACACGTAGTGAGTAATATGAGTATGGTTGAGTGGTTGTAGGAATTTAGGACCAGAACTAATATTTGTTACGTACTTAGGTTGTACCCTGATACTGGAGGTATACAGTGATATGTGCATCCATCGTGTGCATATGTAGGCCTGGTGGGCCTGTAACACTTTCACTGTCAGCATACGATCCTAAAACACTTCCCTGAGTGATGACTATGTCCTCATAAGCAACTGGTCAAAGGTCACCTTTTGGAGTTGTCATTCTCAGTTTTAGTTTATTATAGAATATTTCATTAGATAGTAGTTGAAGGCCGACTAGTAGATCTGAGGTATACAATCTTAGTAACTATTTCTGTAAACCATAATTATACCTGTAACATACTACAATATGATACTGCTGGTAATATATTATAAGGGAAGTGTTATATTCCTTCCTACTTACTACATTGTAATAATTAACTCAACAGGACATGAGTCATAGGTCAGTCTGAGCTTATGACTTAGACGACTACATGACTCTTATATTATGCATGTATACTGGTATTGCAGTAGTCACTTGTAGTCATTTGAAATGGGTAGTTAGATATCTGCAGTAGATAGGGCTTACACTATACTACATCGCATACTACATACACGTACTAAATCACATACTACATATATTTACAACGTAAATTTACAACATACACGTACAACATACATGTACATGCACAACATACATGTACATGCACAACATACATGTACATGTACAAACATACATGTACATGCACAACATACATACATGTATATGTAGGCCTAGTGTAGAGTGAACTGAAGTATTACACCCAGGATTTGAACACCTGATGATACAATGTATCAGTACAAGTGGATGCACAAGCTAGCCGCTCTGTTTAGACTAAACACGTCTATTTTTTCTACGGAAATTATCTCCCCTGACACACCCAACTGTTGTATGGGTCAATAACCTGGTGAATGTAGGCTTAATTAACAAATTGGGTGATTATTTTTAGTACTAGTCATTCAATTAATACAAAGTAGGTGTAATATTATATAAGAAATGTAGGCTGGTTCAGTACATGCCAGGTGGAGAAATGTGCCTACTAAGGATAATAGTTGGAATTTCATGATAATGTTTCAATTTTTTGTCAGTTTTTAAGTAATTAATTGTTAATTGGGTATTTTATTCTACATATCTCTATGGTGAAGCTATAGGCCTGTAACAAATTCGAACATGACTGGAGGCTAGAGTTGGCTAATGTTCATAGTCTCAGGTGTTGTAGACTATTAGCTACCAGTTACAGAGTCATCTGAGAGTGAGGAGATAATCCATTAATCCCCTTCTCCTAATTTGGAAGAAGAGATTTAATTGGTCGCATAGATTATATAATCTTACATATCCTTTGTAGGAAGAGTCATATCCTTGTTATTTTAGGAAAACTGGTATCAACTGCTCCTACTGTTATTAGTGGGATGATTGGTGAGACCAATCTAGGGATGGGATTATATAATACTATGTTTTTGTGGCTTCTGATTCATGGATAATTTTTCAGGATAACTAAATTTTACTGGTCTATTGAAAATTAGCATGCATGTCTGTGGTCTAGGGGTTATTATAATAACATATTTCCTTCATAAATTGAGTGATTGTAAATTAAAATGTACATCATAGCAAGGACCTGTGGGTTGCAGGCAGAGCATGCATGTAGAGAATACAAACTTCATGCAGACAGAACATATATGTATATGTAGAGAACACAGGCTACATATATAGACACCCTATTATGTAGCCTACATTAGCATTTATTGTATATTATATTGGTTTGTGTAAATGTAGTGTATTTAGGGTGGGGGGGGGGGTGAGCGCACATACATTGTAGTTGGTGTTTGCCAGTTTGGTCCTCCACTAACTACATGTCCTTGATAACTCTAGCTGCTGGCACTGCTGTTGCTGCTGTTGCTGCTGCTGCTGTTGCTGCTGCTGCTCCTGCTGTTGCTGTGTTGCATCAACCTGGTGGTCTCAGAGACCTAGATTTTCCACCTTTCAAGAGGTTTAGTGTGATGTCTGAGAATTCCTGATTGATTCAAAGAGCTGGTGGTTTTTAGTTTTGCTGTTTTGCACTCATTTGGCAATAGAAATGGTGAACTTTTAACTACTTTTTGAATGCAGACAGAAGACTGGTCCTGTTTAAACCACAGTATATCTTATTTATAGCATCTGTGATCTGTGAGGGTATACAATCATACAAATGCACTAGTCACTGAGACGGCACACTGCATTTAGATGTTTGCAAACATGTAGGAAACTATGAATTCAAAGTCCCTGTGGTGGTGATGGTAGTCTGGTATTTGGCAGGGTGAGCGGGTGGCTGTCTGTATGCCCTGGATTGACTAGATATTGATGACCCTTGGTGACTCTTGGGTCATCCTAGCCAAATTTTGATCAGGTCAGTGAACTCTGGAGTTTATTCACTGGCAGCACAAATACTTGTAACATGTTATTACCATGCTAGCACCCTGTAAGGACACAGTCTCAATGCTATTAAAGCAGTCTGGGGTCATTTGCCTGTTCTATGCTAGGATTTTATTGTAGAGGTGTGAATATTTCTGTAGCACATCCTGTAGAAAGCTAGAGATATGAATCATAGAGAGCCAGCATATTTGATGGGAGGCGGCAGGAACCTGCAAAGTTGACACTTTGCACCCAGTGCTCTCTCACACCTTGGCTGACTGCCTATATCAGACTTGTTTAGATAATTGCTTATGTTGTTCCTGATGACAGATATAGGATGTCATGTAATATATATCAGGTTGGGTGTTATTAGTCCATTATTCCATTTGGCATCAATTTGTTGGAAGTCATTGGTATTCCTGTTGGCCAGTTGTTCTGTGCTACTCTCTGTGTTGTACTCTACCTCTGTGTAGCCCTCCAACTGCTGCTGTCATTATACGAATCACAGTATTTACTTCACCTGATATAATAAACATCTGCCTGAGAAGCAAACAAATACCTCACCAGCCAATATAAATATACCTAGCTAGGTTTTTTCCAATGGTTAATTATGATATCTAGGATTTTTCTATATATGGCATATGTACTTATCTCCTTACGTTTTAAATATACTTTTATCCTAATATTGTCTTTAGATAGTCTATCCAGTTTGAACAGAGAAACTGGTGGAATATTAGATATCAAATTTAGTTATTATAAAATTGACAAAACTGAAGATTAATTTGAAGAGTCTGACAAAAGGAGATGCTGTATTGATGTTTCGTCTATCACACAGTCAAATATTTACCGTGTATTCAAGTCTATCTTGACTTAATCTCATGTTTTCACCGGAATGTTTTGATTGTGTAAAGATTAAATCTTTCAACTACGCATTTATTTGAAAATATGTCCTATTCCTAGAGATAAGGCGCTGAATCAGTCATCTGCGGGTGCATAAACATATGGCTAAGTGTGCTACTGTGAGGCTAATCATCCCTATTTGTGTCATCAACACATGCTATGTCTATGTCTATGGGGGCTGCTGTTGTGAAATAATACAGCTAATGTCAACTGTGATGACTAAAGTATTGTTTATGAGCCCAGAAATAACTTACGCAGGTTGTGCGTTATAACTGCTGATTATTTTACTTCCATTTGCATTCCTTCTCTACTGCTGATAAGAAAATATGGCCTGAATTATAATCCTACATCATACTATAGTTCAAATAACTTAAGGCGAGTAGGTTTGGAATATATTATACTCTATTTGAAGTTGATGATACAAACAAATTAATTTGTGTTGGAATTTAGTGTAATTAGTGATTTCAAGGAATTCCCTCACTAATCAGAGTATGCATGCTCATTTTATTCAATTGCTCATGGATTTCCTTCATTCTATTTCAACCGAAATGCGATCAGTCTGCCTGCATACATTGCTTACTCCTCACCATCTACATGTACATGTAGATGTAGTTGTATACATGTACATCTACATGTACATGTATACATTTACATGTGGTGTGAGCGCATCAACTCTGGGATGCTGACACTGTGGTTTCCTGAGGTTTAATCAAAATGGTTTGGAGTTGTCATTCCATATAGCCCTTGGATTCCTTCTTGATGCAATGTTATAACATCTTCAGTTTGCTGACCTTCCTGGTAAAGACATGAATTGCGTGGTTCTTATGAAAGAGTGGAGATAACTCCTTGAACATAATAGCGTGGATTTTACATTTACCTCAATGCATGGAGTGGGTTAGGTGAGGTACCAATCCCAATGGCGATTGGCTCTTAGAACCTGAGGTCAAGGTGTGACCTCGCCACGCGGTCAATTGTCAGCCCATGCCAAGGGAGGCAACTACTATGTTGCCTCAGTCTACTAAACTGTGTTGGATAGGGGTTGGTTGGGTGGGATATCTACTACCCCTTCCCCCTTAGGACAAGGGTGGTAGTGGCCAACAAACCCCTCTGTAATCTATCAGAAGGCAGCAACCTTTGACCCATAGTCCTATTCTCTGACAGAAACTGGTAGTGATAGAGGTAACAGCAAATACTAAATAGTCCTATTAATACTGTTTGTGATGCTCGGAGGATGTGATTGCACTAAAAACTGAGGGCTAACCTGTCACATGGTACCTGCCAACCACTGGTTCATATTGTCACCATATTACCAGCTAGATATAGTCAACAGATGACATGTGCTGCTCTAGACTGCATACAACTCTATATTATTTATATTAAAATGTAGGGGTAGTCAGTCTATACAGTGTCATTTATCAATAAATACTAGCACTCAGAATTGGCAATGTCCTGTAGTTTAAACAGTTATTATCAATTTCCTTTTATTATATTAGCAAGTAATATTTTATAGTAATTTATTGTTTATTATTACATAGCCTAAGGCTACTGTGTAGCATGTACTGTTGGTAATAGTGACTGTAATACTTTTATTGCACAATTTTTATCTTGATTAAAATACATAATTATTAATATTGATATGGTTAACACTAATTATACATTTACATGAATTTATACATCTACAAAGTACATGTAGGCGTATGTCTAGGTATTCTAGCCCATAGCCCTTAGTCTATGAAATTACAATGACCTGTTTATGCAACATTATACAATACGTTTTATAGTGCAAGCTTGTGCTAAATGGTAAAAATATATGAAGGCTAATATTTGTAGTTAGTAAAATGAGGGTAGCAGACTTGAGTATGCCTTAGATTGGCATATAGGTGCAGCTAGGTATAGGTAGGTGGGATATGGCTTGGGGCAAGGGGATTGATGTTTATTATAATTTTTGCACTGAACATTTCATAGTAAAGACAATTGTATCTCAATATTTTAACAAGTACAAATACCTTTAGATTTGTGTAAAGCCTATCACATTGCAGATGATATAGTATGATAGCAATTGAAACAAGTCAGGCACTGTCCGTATATTTGCTACCATCCTATACAATAAGTTCGGTCAATTTTGCTCAATAAATTATTTGATCAAATCAAGTGAGAGTGATTCACTAAAGTAAACCTGATATCCCCTATCTTGTCTAGGTTGTTTAGTGTACTCTCTATTCCACGATATGTATGAGACGTGTTATGTAATTCACCGCATCCGCTGCCTACCTGGGGTTAGTCAGGTGCTCTGCTGTCGCTTAGGATACAATAGTAAAGGTGTATAATATACCCTCTAAGCTATGTGTGCCCTTGCAAAGTGCGCCATGCCCCACCCCTAGCGGTTATAGCTTCCAAAACCGGTAACTGAGGCTGTCAAGGTCACTCGCTCAGGGTCACACATGTGCTTCAATCCATGTAGCTGTGTGCACCTGCCATGTTATGAGCTTGTAGAAGGGGGAGGCTTCCCTGCCACTAAAGGATAAATTCGTCCATATATTAACTGTGCTCTACCAGAATGATGACAGAAATTATACTTCAAATATTGATATTCATGATAGCAAAATATAATTATGGCTACAGTCATAAGGTATATTATTACAATGTGCATCATTAACACCTATTAATACTCTCCTTGTTAAATACTTGTATTTCCATGAAGGCTTATTTTATTAATAGTTTGAAATGATTATGGTTTATTTAGTTGGTTTTTGGGTTACCAGTATGCCATTGCTCAATAGATTTTTAACTATCAAATCTATATATATCATATGCATACTGTAGGATGGTGGGCTTGTGGTCTGTTACATGTAAGTTATTTGCACTGGAGTTGTAAATCCATGTACATGTGCCTCAAGCCAATGTTTGTAATAGCATGGGCTACCCTCGCTGGCTAGTTACTAGGTATAACTGAGCTGTCTAGATGAACCTAATAACTTTTATTTAATTATTCACATTATTATCAGCTGATTGAAATTATGACGACAGTAGAGGTGCGCCGATCCGTGCAAGGAGTGTGTTCTGACAGTGGACCAGCTTTACAGCTCTACCATTTTACTAGACTCAGTTGATTGCCCACATTCAGGATTACAAATGTTATATATTAAATCGTTTGGATCTATCAAATAATATATACAATGTTCTTGTTACTTGAAATGTTTCTCTCGTTACTGAAGGTTTTGCGGCCAAGTAGCTGGGCATCCATGTTCTTAGAGTTGTGTCACCTCTAAAAGCTGATTTTGAACAGTTATTTTACACAAGTTTAAAATAATACAGATTGTCAATGATCTGTGCACCCAATATGATTATGATTATAAATGATCATCATTGACACCAGCGAGTGACAGGTTTTATTGCTCTAAATGATGGAAAGTTTTATGATTATTATAATATTTTATACAACTTAGTTTCTACAAGATATAAAAAGAAAATGCTGTTCATTTAAAGAGACCTGCACTGGATATGACAAATTGCCTGGTTATATAATTACATGCCAATCAGAAGGAGTGATCTTATATATTATGTCGTAAGGGTGTAGAGCAAACTAGGTTGCATCACATTTGCACTCAATTTTATATCAACAGGATTGCAAAGAAAACTAATAATTATTGAGAATTAGATTAAGATTATGAAGGTTCTACCTTTTCTCTCTAATTCTAGGAACCCGAGTATTGATAACTTCCACCTGCATGGGAGGAATCGGTATATTGTGTTATTTTTAGAATACAAGGAGGCTATTGACACCTTTAAAAATAAAGGATTATAATTAGTTTTTCTATTGTATTTATTGACTCTCATCAGAAATAAAAAAGTGTGCATGATTGTATTAATAAAAATATTCATGAAACTGGTGAGGTTGATCTCTGACTTCATTTTTCTCAACTCCTCCCCATTGTTCATCAGTTTACAGCCAGATAATTACTCAGCAAATCATATATAAAGCCTAATTCAGCGATTTATAACATTCCATCAGGTAATCTCTGTGTTACTTTATACTTATTATTCCTTGTATCATAATAAAAAGTGGTTGCAACACTTTTACTGTATAATTGTAATTAGAATAAACCTAGCAAATTGTGATTTGTCAAGCCTCCAGTTTATTTTTCTCCAGTATAGCAATCATAAATAATAATTTATTATGATGAATTGTAAGAAATTTTATTTAAAAATCACACCTGTCAACTAGTTACTATATATGGAAATAGGCATGGCATAGAATTAACCACAATTAAATATTATTTGACCCATTCCAATTAACCTAAGTAATTTAGAATATGTCATAATAATAACTATTATTCTTATTATTATCATCAATAATGACTTTTGCCATCCCAGAAAGTCTTGTATATCAGATGCTGTTCACCCTCTCGGCAGCAGAAGGACAGCATGAGGAATGTTGCAGATATATTTAAGATTTAAATTAATTTCTCCAATTATCAGTAGGGAGGGTTTAAATTTAAATTTTCTCAGTTAGAAAGTGAGAATGTGTAATGATATGAATTAGCTTGTGTTGCCCTTACTGACCCCAGTCTAGTCTGTCTTCATACTTGCACATAAATCTATCTTTCCTCTATATAAATCTGTCTTCTCTCTATATAATCACCACTTCCACTTGCTAATGTCATCAATCACAGTCCTTACATAATAAATGATCAAACCAAATCACTTTAATACTTTCATCTCATTACCGCAGGCACAGCTGTTGGGTGGTAGCCTACTCTGAGGTGGTATAGAAATAGCAATATTTTATTTCTATGATAAGTGCAAACTGCTATTCTCTAATTGTTAAACTATGATAAAGTACCAAAAGAAGAGGGATGGACTTTATAGTGTTTAAATTTTTGGACTGGAAACTATGTTCTCCCAGTATTGATGTGAAAAGGAAGTAGAGGACATAGTGAGGGTGACATTGGCTGGAAGGACTTGTGGTAGCTTACAGCTCTGCAGGGGTTGCACACATCACAGCAAACACTGGTCTCCAATCAATATCATATTCCAAAATATGACTCATATGACTGACAGTGTCAATGGTGATGATGAGATGTGAATGCTATTATTATTTTATTATATACTTTACAGCTCAATATAAATATATTCACTTCCTATAGAAAATAAGACATTAGATAATTATCTAACACTTGAGTAGAGTATGCACTAGCTCTAACTGTGCCCTAAGTTTCTATTTTGTCCTTCTGACTCAGTGTTGAAAAAACAGCAAATTGACACGTGAATCCATACATATTGAACAATGGTGTAAGTGAAAACGATGGCCGATATCTCAACTTACACTTGATAGATAGCCATCTCACCTCACAGCTATTCAATACACTTCACCTGAGCTCATTCACATATTCACGGGGAATAATAAAAGCAGTTTAATTGAAAGTCAACATTGATTAGCTGATGAGTTTGAATAGATATTTAACAACATTTGGTTTTAAAGGTTGCATAGAGATATGAGTGTTAAATATGGGAATAAATTGAGTTTATGACTTTAAACAAACTTATGTTCACTCTAATTTCACCACTAATTACAATAATGAATAAAATATTGGGGATTAAATTAGCCTTAACTAGTAGTTGAGTTATATTCGGTGGTTTCCACTAATTTGAGAGAATGAAGAGGAGAAAGGTTACTAAGCATAGGCTCTTCATTAACCTATAAACAAGCAAAGAAATGCATTAATTCACCAGGATATACCACAGGAATGATACGAATTATCCATGCATAATAGTCCTGCATGTATGCAGTAGGCATGTTGACCCTGTAAAATGAAAACCAATTAATTTTTGGTACTGGAGCACTTTGCTACCTACCTCAAGTTTTAGCCTACCTTCAGCTGGATAGATGGCTACCAAGTTTTTACATGATTATATGCTATAGTAAGCTATTTGCTATTATGTGGTTGTATGCTATAATAGTAAGCTATCTATTACTATATGATTCTATGCTATAGTAGGCTATCTATTATTATAAGATTGTATTCTATAGTAGGCTATCTATTATTATTATATGACTGTATTCTATAGAAGACTATCTATATGTATTTTTATGCTGGAAATGTGTTAACTTGTGATCCCATTCCAATGCTAATAATTCATATTGTGGTTACACTGTAACACTGTATCTATATATTACATATAATTGGACAAGGAATTACCTGTCTGTAATTAGTAGAGCAGCTGCAGCCTCACCTCCTTCAACATTCTTATGCTAATAAAATAGTGAAAACATTGTTAATTTTTTTAAATTTGTAGAAAATTAATTTATTACAAGGTTCACTATTTTTATTACTCGATTAATCTAATCAAGGTGTTGAGAAATTTTGCACATGAATTAAATTAATCGATCAATTCGCTTCAACCAATATTAGGTTTCAGTACCAAATGGTTGCAGGAGTTACGATCGATAGTTGTCTCCCCCTGGAGCTGCTGTGAACTAGACATAGTCATAGCTGAAGCTGCCTCTCTCTGCCTTATTAGTAAATATTATTTATAGTGTGGTTATATAACAGGAGGAGTATTTCATGTGCGTGTATGTGAGAATATACTCCTATATTATAATCATAAAAACATACAATGCACATTGTAGTTATATTGCATACTGTGTCTGATTCTGTTAGTTGTTCGTTTCAGAGATTTGAAGATGGAGAACATTCTTATGGACGATGAGAACAAGAATATCAAGATCATCGGTGAGTCGACCAGCTCTCAGCGTTTTGCAAGCTACTACATTGTCCTGCTGCTCGTTCTATCTGGCCCTATAATCATATTAGCTCATTTAACTGCATTCACGGTTGGTCTACGTTCACATATTTAAAAGTGAGAGATTGTACACAGCTCATGATTTTAGTTGAAAACTTGGAAGTCATCTACTTGTTATAGAGACCCAACTTGTTTCACTGCTGGCCTGTGGATGACTTATTTTTTTTAAAATTTAAACAGTACAAGTCATGAGCGAATCAAAAATTGAATGATTCATTCGACTGTCAGTGACATAAATTGCATAACTCAGTAAATCGATAAATTGACTACCGAGTCCACATTATGTAATATCTTGAGGTCAAGGGCAAATTTGATGCCATGTCAAACAATCATTGTCTAATTTTCTTTTTAATTTTTCTGCGGGAGAATAAGAATTCCACAAAGTATAGTGTTATCTGAACTTCTGTGGAGTGATAACAAGTTTAGAAGATTCTAGCATTATGTAACACTTCTTAATGGGTTAGAGTATTCAATTTAACTGCTGTAGGCATTTAAGTATGTCAATAGAGATATTAGTTTCTACTTCTCTTCATACCTTTACACGACTGTGACATTTTATTCATTTAAATAAAAATTAATTTAGGTATTTATATAATGTGTTATATAATATTACACAAGTAAATGCTACTCCCTTGGCAAATATTCATAACAACTTTGATTCCAGATTCGTACCCCTCAGCTTTCAAATAGGGTGCCAGGGTTTTCCATTTTCTTCTGGCACTCTGCCAAGTGGCTCAATAGATGTCAATATAGGCAACAGGTGTCTGTAGAGTTATCTTCCCGAAATGTAGATAGTTTAGAAACTGCATTCATAGTTGTGTGTAGTTTCCAACCAGAGCAAAATACTGCACTGCCCTGAAGTTAGAAGCATGTTTGCATATTTGGTCTATTGGCATTGCACAAACGACGTGTTGTGTTAATCAAGTGATGAGAAAGAAACCCCAGGGTGGCCCCACGACCTGAGGTGAGAAAGGAACCCCAGGGTGGCCCCACGACCTGGGATACTTGGTAGGCTGCACTCACTCTCTTTCCACTTTTACTTACCTCTTCTATGTTACCAGGAACGTTCCTGCGGTTCACAATTTAACCTCTGCTCTATAACTGTCTTTCATAGGTATAAGGTATAGGGAGTGGAGCACTATTCACCCCTCCATCTAAACATCTCTCAGCTGTTATTACTTTTCATAAAGTAATAATCATTGGTATTGTAATATGATATAAACTTGCTTCAGATGTGGTCTATACATGTATTTATAAAATTGACATCATGCTGGTAATGAGTGTAGAACTAGGTGGTGATGAAATGATACCTGGTAGTCAACCACAGCAGCCGCTTTTGATGGCTGACTCAAACCACACTACTGGTTTTATTAATTGCCCATTACTTAGCAGATTACAGAAGCATATAGAAGGCTAGTATAAAACTGGAGTTAGTATTAGTGTAGATATCAATGTCTGCCTCACAACATCACGTACTGTCAGATACATCTCACAATATAAGCTGATAGAAAAGCAACCAAACTAGTTTAACTGAGATTTAAATTGGTCATTTGTTTAGATGACATAATCTTAATGTTCATTTTTAGTATATCAATTTGACTTCTGCAGAGTCTGGCTGTGGATAGAAGACTGGTTCTCACCTTTCATCTCTGACCTTAGCCCTTTCTCTCCAGGAGAGATCTGACCAGAATAGCAATATATAAACAGAGTCTCTGATACTAGATACCACACAAACCTCATGTCTAATTCCTCAAATGCTTGTGTAATAATCCATTAATTACTGTTATCTCACACACCTACATCATACTCTGCAGTTGTAGTGTCACCTCAACCTCAACCTCAACCTATCTTATCAATATAACAAATGGGAATTTATCTTCCCCAATATCATGCGATTCTGTCGTTCCTTGAGGTTTGTAGAACTAGTTTACAACTATTAATACCTTTCTGTATGTTTTAGATTTTGGTTTGAGTAACACGTTTACATCTGGTGAGCTTTTGAAGACCCACTGTGGGAGTCCTGAGTATGCAGCACCAGAGCTCTTTTACGACAGACATGACTACGGTCCTGAAGTGGATGCCTGGAGCTTGTGAGTACGGCTCGTACGATTTGGCCCCTTCCCTTTCATATTTTGTTATTTTTATCACTCAATCTTATGGCTGTGTTTACCAAATCCATTGACCTCTGAACAACTCTTCTCTCTTGTCTACCTCTGACTTGGCTCATAAGAGAACCATGTATAGTATAACTCTTCTGGTTTATGCTGCAAGAGCTGCAAGTCTACCAGATAATAGCCCACCATAAGAGATAACAGATTACTGGAAGAAGGAATTAATCTAATTTATTCTCCAGGTCTCACTGGATAATCTACTAACTCAAATCTTAAAAATAAAGACAAGATTTCTAAGAATTTGGAGGTTGTTTCCAAGTAGAGTGCTCCTAAACTGCTTTGATCATGTTATACATATTAATTATACACATAATGAGAGGTGTTAATGTGTAGCTGCTGAGGTGCCGACTGACTCTGCCCTCGTAATTCTCACTTCCTGTGCGAGATGCCAGGAAGTACAGGTTACAGTAACTCTTACATCAGTGGCAGCCCATACCTCATCGGTTTGGTATGCCTACCAATGACATTACTCATGCTTCACACATGATTTTTCATAATGTCTTGCATAAATATTAGTCTAATGGTTTGTAATGAGTCTTTAGGCTGGTGGTTTGTGTCACCATTGCTTTAATTAGCAGACCAATGGCTTCAATGGAGAGCAGTTCATTTCCAGCTGGCCCATGGTCATCCCAAATCTGTCTTTCTAGTTTCCTCTCAGGATTTCAAGAGATGATGACTATTTTACTATCCTGCACCTATCAGTACACTAGATAATAGGTCCTGCACCTATCAGTACACTAGGTCCTGATTGAGTGATATTGCATACAACTCTACAACTTCTATCGTGAGAAAAATACTTCAGAGCTGTGAATTTTACAGATAGAGGTGGGCCATAGGAAAGTGATTGGTTTAAAATAAATTTTTTGCCCATTAAATGTGTAGCTGATGATATAGGGAAATTAATTTTATTAGAGGATATACAAATTGCATAAAGATAAAATTTTGTAATAAATGCTGAGAAATGATAACGTGAAAGGAGTAGTAGAGGGATAGCTGACAGTTTAATATTATTAGTTATACCACCATGATTATTCTAGATTTATCACTAGTAAGGGAGGGTTTTGATAAATTGTGAAATGATAAGGTACAGTGAGTTAGCTATGTCAGGGGTTTGGTATAATGAATGGTCATCCAGCAATGTCCACTTGTCCAGCACTAGATTGACCTGTGTGCATACCTGGCTAACCACTAGTTTTCATTTCCTCCCTTCAGCTCACTAGCTGGTCCCTGGTTTATGTTCTGTAGCTAGTTGTTAGATTGATACTAGGCTGTGTGGAGTGGTAGTAGAGTTATCTTCTCTTGTACAATTTTACATTGGTACTAGTTATTCAGGTGCTAGCCTGCCCGCTGTCTCTCTCACACTCTCTTGTATTTGGTTCAACCTCCTCCAGTTTTGGGATCTTTTGGCTTCCCATTGACATACCTACAGGAGTTGAGGGATTAGCCCCTTATTCTCTGTAACCAACTATGAGCCTTCCAGTAACCATTATATTAGTCTTCGAAACTGAGTTGGTAGTCAGTCTGAAGGCTTGGAACCTAGGCTAGAGTTTTCATATACACACTACATGTAGTTGTAGTTATTTTCTTTCGTTATAAGTTATTTTCATTCAGCTCACCCAATCAAAATTGTCGTAACTCTTTGCAACCAATCACGTCTCCCATTCCTCTAGCATTATGGAAATGCTCATCTATCAATTATCACTTACCCCAAACATAATACTTTTTATTACCAGTTTTTGTCATGTCATTATAATAATTAATAATATTCAGATTTTATTATTATTATAAATTGTAATCACTTATATCTGCATATTATTATTATACACTTGAACTAGAATAAGTTATCATCTCAGCTATGGCTTATACATGTACATACCACGCAGTACATGTAGAGGCTGACCTACTATATTTCTGACGTCCTGCCATGCCAACTGTGAAGGGTGTAAGAAGGCACTGTTCATTATCAGCACAGCATAATAATTGTGATGAAGATTCAATGCAGTGTTCTGTATTATCTCTATTGATGTTTCTGTAGCGGAGTGATTGTGTTTGGTGCAGTGGTGGGTAAGTTACCATTTGTCCCTGGATCAATTGAACCTAGCAAGAGACACGCTCTGCTCAAGATGCTCGGCAAGGGGTTGACCGCAGACCATCGAGAACAAATGCTACATCTAGATGTGGGTATGTTGTATACAGTGTAGCTGTCTGTAGATTGTAACATACATTGTAGTACAACATGTAGTCAGTCCACCTACCCAACTATAAGGTTGTCTCCCCTGTTCACCCATGGATAATTGATGGGTTACTGGGTGTCAAATGGCCGGAAGAGCATCTTCCCTCCAAACTATAGTTGATGAGTATTTGATTGAAAGTAGGCTACAGAGCTGATTGAGATATGGTTATGATCTGGTCTGGTGAATATTCAAGTGCTTTACCCTGCCAATGTGTTGTTACCAGCAGTGTGAAGCAAAAATACACTCCAGTAGTGCAAATCCATACACTACTACTGTATAATCAACTCTCTGTAATTCTATTGTCACTGATTTATTTAAATTTAATAATTGGGAACATGACTCCAAACTATCGTATGACTAAGTGAATTCAATGTCATCCGCTGTCCATGATGTACAAGCACTAGTATAGTAAAGTGTTGGCTGTTTGTATCTTATAGTCTTGGTTTCTGGTGTTCCCTTGTGTATATTTGTGTGACGTCTGCAAGTGGCAGACGTTCAACACTCATGTTGCTGGTGATTTCACAGGCTTACAGACCTTTGATATCATCTGGCTAGTCCTCAACTAACCGTGACTAATTTGAACATAGTAAAATATTAGTCATTCAAATGTGGTATTTTCTCTTCAACGATGATTTGCTTGGGAAAATTATTTATACCCTAACGTAAGAGTAAGCCTTTGCTCACCGATGTAACTTCATGCTTTTCAAACAAACAAGTGTGGAGACACACTGGTCTGATGATGGAGATTACAAACATAAATATTCTAATACGAATGGTGAAACCTCATTAGCCGTGGATTAACACCAAATAATTTTAAGATTTTCTTATGCAAGGGCAAATCCACCTTCACATTGTTTTACATTTGTATTGGTGTTGATGGCTTGACAGGAGCCTTGACCAATCACTGAAACGAGTAACATTCATAAAGCTTTGGGGACACGACTATGAGAGATGTTGGTTTTTGAGGAAAGGACGGTTTCAAATCTTGTTTTAATGTACGTTTCTACTTCTAGTCAGTGCACATAGAGTGCCAACAAATGTTCTATATTATTAGTATCATCAAATTCTACGTTTATTTTAAATCTGTCCTTTCCTCAAAAACCAACATCTCTCATAGTCGTGTCCCCAAAGCTTTATGAATGTTACTCGTTTCAGTGATTGGTCAACGCTCCTGTCAAGGCAAATCATCAAACCGTCCCCTCTGTAACATCCCCACACTAACTTTCCCTCTGTAGTGACCCCACTCTAACATCCCACTCTAACATTCCCACTAGTAGGGCTCAGTGACCTTGATGGAATCCTAGCAAACATACTACATCTCTCACATCATTAACATAATTTTGATCTTTCAACTGTGATAAATCCATGGAAATCCATGTATTTGTTATTACTTTATATTTGAGATTAAATACAAATGTAGTCTTGAAATGTCGTACTTGTATAAGCAATATCCTTTCATCTTCCTTCATGACAGTCCTACAAACCAATTATCCAATTGCTAATCAGTTCACAGAAGTCCTAAATTACGACATAAAGAATTTAAGCAAATAAAAGCCGTTACCTCACTAGATAGTCTTTACCATGAATTTTATTTGTTATGTTATTTCAGAGGATTAACAATTTTTGATTTTAGACATATTATTTAGGTCATTCACCAGTATGTAGCACCTGTTTTATAATTTCCTAATTTAAATGAAAGACTGTAGGAATTGTTAATTTCAACTCTCGTTTGTTAGTTGGGTAGACTTCAATTAGACTTCTCTGTACACTGCCATGTCATGTAAGAAAGTTTAATGATAATGATTTACATAATTTAACCTGAGAGATAGTGTGATACTTGGATGACACTAGAGCAATATACAAGTGTATTATGTCCATGACCTGCCCTATAGTATACTGTTGTAGACATCAGGGGGATGACCTGTATAGCCTATAGTATACTGTTGTAGACATCAGGGGGATGCTGTTCCAGCTGATTGAACCAAAACCAGATCTGAGGCTAAGCATGGAGAAGGTGGCAGAGCATACATGGATAACTCGGGGCGGAGAGTATCCAATGTGGGCAGACATTGAGCCAGATGTGGATATACCTCTGCAGGCTAAGGTAACAACTCCTTGGCCACCCCAGTCTGGATGTCGTACTCTTTATAGGAGAGAAGACAACTCCAAAGAATACTGTACTCTAACTACAGTATAGTTACATGACAGTGTGTACATGTACAATACATATAACATAGTACTACCTGTTCTGCGCTTTCTAGCATTGCAATAGTTCAGTTTTTGCTTGTGTGTATGACTAAAGTGTCATTTAGCTTTACAGCCTACTTGACATAAGTGTTGACAACTAAAAACAGTTTCATACTATGTCTCGGCCGGGGAGCGTAAAGATGTGCATATATGATATAATATATGTATATTACACTATATGCTACTGGTGTAATATTACGTAGGTATATAATATGTTACACTCTGCTACAGGTAATGAAGAAGCTGGCTGACCTACACAGCTTAGATATTGAGATGGTAAAGCAGCACGTCAGCGAGTATAAGCATGATGGCCTCTCTTCTCAGTATAACATGCTGATGGATAGATACAGCCAACTGCGTAGAGGTCAGTGTATCTCCATATGCGTAGAGGTCAGTATATCTGCATATGCGTAGAGGTCAGTGTATCTGCATATGTGTAGAGGTCAGTGTACCTCCATATGCGTGTACATATACGGGCAGTAAACACACACTTGTGTATCTGCACTAGTGTATCATAATGTAGTTGTACATTTGTATGCACAGTGTTGTAACAATAGCCTGCTTTTCAGAGGCGCTTGCAGGACTAAGCAGTCACGTACTTTAAGAGTAAATACGTACTCAGTAAATAATCTATTATTCACACATATAATATTATGCTGAGCATTATTACATGGAAAACCCTAAACTAACTAACTACATACTAGTATTTCTATTTATTGCTAGTTTATATTAGATTATAAAGTATTGCTATACTGTGGAGTGTAACTCAATTAAATAATCATTTTATCATTAAATATTTGGTGATTTGCCATCACTGAGTAGAATTTTGACCAACTAGCATATTCTACAGGTTATTGACCAGTAAGACAGGACTTGTTTAATTGATTGTCACCAGACAAAATTTGTCTTGTCTATTTTACATAATGTGAAATAACCTACCAGTAATTATTTGCTATAAAAATATAATTATATATTCAAATATTTTATTGAGATGATATTTCAGTTCAGAAGAAATGATTTCCTTCTGGTCAACAACATTTCCAAATCTGAGTGCTTTCTCTTGTATGCAAAATGCAGTAGAAAACATATTGTTGTTGTTGTTAAATTTTTATAATGAAAGTTTTTACAAACTAGAGCCATTTTCGTGAAATTGTTTTGCATCTGTAGTTTTGTTGGAGGGCTTTTCTCTGAAACTCTGCAACTCCCAAAATTGCAGTCAACTTCTCCAGGCTGCATCTGATTCACCTCTTACCTTTCTACTCATTATCTTTTGTTACTTTTCTATTTATAGTAACAAACATATTCAATCAGTTTCCGTCTACCATTTCTGCGACAGGCCAATTAAGCCTCGTAAACCAATTAATATTAAGTTGAAGATGATTTTCAAAGCGTCGCATGCGTCTTTGTTGTTTGGAGACCAAAGTTTAAAGTCAACAGTCCTCTGGCGGTTAACACGTAGCTGGGATCCTCCTCGCCTACTATACCTGCATGATGCGGGCGTATCTGCTGTCTCATCAAAACTTAACAATATCCAGCTTTGACCGATTGCCAATCATTTTATGTAGGCCAAAATTACAAGTTTGGGTCTGTAAAAACAAATGATTTTTGAATAAATTATACTATATTCCTTATTATTCATTCATGATTTTGACAAATTTGTTGGGTTAATATCATGTTTTACAACATGTAAATTGATAATGTTATATTGTTGTGTTGCTGTTATGCTAAATATGGTATTGCAAAATTTATTTTTTGGCTTTGTTTTAGCCCAGAACATCACAAGTTCAATAAGTAAGTTACAGAGGAAGGTTGGGAGTGCAGGGTCAACCCGCAGGTCAGTGAAAGGTCACAGAGCAACTTCACAAGTCAGCAAGAAATGTGGCAGCGGTATGATCAAGCTGAAAGCTATAACAGACAATCCCGTGAAGGATGACACAATACTAGCAGTACCTAGTATGGTATGATTACATTAGCCCACTCTTCTATTGAGACTATCCTAGTAACTTATGATATGCTTGTAATATCCTCCATTTTAGGTACGGTACGAGTACTTTAAGTCAGAATTACTTTAGTTAATTTTTCTTGCTGTGAATTTAGAAATGTAGAAGCGCATCAGAACTGAAGGTAAAGTCCACTACAGGGAATCCAATTATAACTGTTTCTACACCGAGAACCTCGGGCCGAGCTGAAGAAGCGGAGTAAGTGTTGCATAAATCTTGATATAAGGGTCGTATAGTTGTACTGAGTCAGCCAACCGCACCAGCTGTAGGGTAGTAAATTAGAACCTAGGCTTTGCTAATCATCATTATATACGGTGGACCACCAGTTGCGTTACATTACTGATTTACTAAAGTGTCTGGCGGGTTGGAGTGTGTATCACCATAAAACTGGATACATGTAGGCCTACATCTTGCCAATAAATTTGTGATATGGAGTACAGAGTGTATTAACTACAATATCTGCCTGAATCTGCTACACTTCATCTACACATGTTTATGTTTTCCAGTCGGCCAATGCAGGATGTAGAACGAGCACTTATGAGTTTTGTAAACAGATCAGCTGGACTGAGCTCACCTGAAGGGGTAAGTAAATCTTTACTGGGTGGCGTTAGTTGTGAAATTCTGTTTGCCAACCAATGGCAGGTATCAGCTATAGGATTTCACATGTGCTTAACACTGAATACTAAATGGTAATCTCTATGTTGTCATATGATCAATATTCGTTAAATATATGTAAAGGTAAAAAATTCGCCCAGGTGTTAGAATAAAAATAATAACAAAATTGATGTCATAGATTTTAGGTGTTGCTGGTTTTTATGATGGGTTTGAGTGACACCATTCAGAGTGTTGTATATTAGTTCCTGTTTGACTTCAGCCGTAACCTCCATATTGTACCTACCGGACAGTTCGTAGCAGTTTTACCTGCGTAACTTGGTCAATCACCGCAGCCGTTCAGGGCGGATCATTATGTTAACATTTTACTTCCACTCTCTGCTTTAGTAAATGTTCTCTCCTTCATCTAGTTCATCAAACTACAGGATGTACTTTGGTGAAAGCATTTAGTAATTCTAATGGAAAATGTTGAAGAAAGCATCAGTTTGGAATAATACCGGCTATATTCCTCTTATTAGGATCGACCTTAGTAAACCATTGAATACCAATTCTATTCTTATTTTGTCGAATTACTAAATGAACCGTATAATAATTCTAGAGCCAAAAGTGAATGGGATAGTTTGACAAAAAAGAAATACAATATTGTATTTTCAAGTTGTGGGCTGATCTCCATGGTTGGATAACAACTGATAAAATTTTCCAAGTTGATAATTTGTTGAGTTTATTTAACACTTAATATTAAGAAATAACACCAACATCACAGCAAAAGATGTACATGTATATTCATGTAATATACATTCACACTCGCAAGTTGAATATTAATACAAATTATAGCACACACCGACGTATTATAGCCTACATTAATGCATTCTTACAATGGGATCATTGCATTTTCTCAACATTACCATAATAAAGCATACATGTAGTATAAGTTTTTACTACATGGAGGCTATTGCATTTTTTTCGAATGTAAAAACTGACTACCTATTATTATTTTGTATTTCCCAATTCATTGCCGATTTACATTAATCACACAGCCTCCTCAAATGGTTAGCTGAAGATAGTAATTTACTGGCTATAATAAAACTATGCACAGCACTGCTATTACTAGATTGGATACTGTAGAAAGTCGGATATTCAAATTTTGGCATATTATTCTACTACCAGGACAATTAAGCTATGCTGCTAGATTCCACATACAAGTGTAAGGAAATTCAATGGAAATAAAGGGATTTGTTTTAAATTTGTACTAAATGAATAGAAAATATTTAGAAAATTGCAATTAAAATAACAGAAGCAAAATTCATCATCTTTGTTTTTATTTTCAGTAGAAGGAATAGAGATTCACCAAAAATTCAATGATTTATTTCAAATTTAAATTGAATAAAAAGAAACCTTTTGAAAATTAGCAATTGCAATAACAAAAAATTAAAATAGGATGTTTCACAATAAAATTCCTCAACTTTGTTTTTTCTATCATTCTCTTAATTTGAAGAATGTAGATCACAGCCCACTGTTTGATTGTACTGAATAGGCCTATTACACAATAGTTCCATTTGACCTCTAACCTCTTATGACACTGAGCTCTCCCCTGCCAGGTCTCAGGTCTGTCTCTCAGTCTCACAAACAAAAGTTCAATCAGTGGTGTGAAGTGTTTTCACTAATTCTGTCAATGTTTGATTTATGTCCTTGTTTTTTGCCCTTTTTAGCAGAAAATTATGTTCAGTTCCTGTTCACCAGTCTATTTTTATTTATGCAAAGGTTTACAGATTTTAATTAATATTAATTTGCAATTAAGCTAGATCTTCTTTTTCTGCAACAAGACTCCACACACATGTTTTGAACTTAGATTTTTCCTAAATTTTCTGATTGATAACAGGATTTTTGGTAGCTTGAAGAGACAGACATATTTTGATACTTTTAGAGAATTCCCTCACATTTTGTAGATTGTTAATTCATGATTCACTCCGAAGGTAGCGGCTAAATTTTACAATCACACTAATACAGAAATCATGTTTTGTTTTTCACTTGGTCTGTAATGTATGATGGACCCATATCCACAATATATGAGTGTCTGTCTTGTAGAGAATTGGTGAGATGTCAAAGACTGAATTAGTGGCTAGCGCACACTCTACAACTGATGACAGGCACACTGTGGATATTAGTTACTCAACATCTAGTTCGCATCTTCTCTCATATGCTGGTATGTAGTAATGAGGCCATAGTACCTCCTCAGCTGCAGTCCAGGTAAACTCCTGGTTACACCATGCATAATATTATTAGGTAAAAACCCAAAATTAGACATTTTATTGGCACTATGCATTCTTCAATATTGAGATGTGAACCAATTGTCCCCGGCTAATTATTCAGCACCCTTGAAATCTTCGGTGATTCGGGAAATATGCAGCCTGCTGAAGCCAAAGACATCTTTGAATATAAAATTACCCACGCTAGATATTATTCTACATAAATAAAAAACCTGCATTGCTTATGGATGGACAAGTTGTCCTAGTGTCACCGGCATGCTATACTGGACACTGTACTCCTATGGTTTCACACAACATGCCATTTGGTGAGAAAATTGGTATCCAATATCCTGGTTTGGTTTTAGTACAACAGAATTTCGCTGTTATGAGGCAAACAGTAACATGCAAGAGTACATGAACTGTTGGCCGACATACACGTACCTCTCATATGCAGGCACATGGATGCCAAAAACCAAATAGGATCAACAATATTAACAGTTGAAATGAGAGTGAATGTATTGCTATGAAATGTGGTAGATTATGATGCATCAAGTTAATGTTTATATAAATGGATATTTTGGTATTAGCCTCCCATCAATTATTACTTTCACGTTTTTCAACCAAGTGTTGTTAGTCTGTTGTGTGGTGATATATGATATGTCCACGTGCGTGCCAACGGAGTGCCCACGGAGTATGTGTTACGGTGCACCATTTCCTACCATGCTGTGTAATCAATGGCCAGGTCAACTTCTGTTAGCTAAACTGAACTAAATCATAAATCCCTTTGCCAATAATCCAGTCAAAACAAAGTCTGGTCAGAGGTTGTGTTGTTAGTTTGCATTATAGCCAAGTTTAAGGTGAGAATTGCATCCTTTTTATTTTTCATACCAGCAGTAAACAAAACACTAGTAGGCAAATCACAGTTTGTCATTCTGCCAGAGACAATCATATAGCACAGGTCTGGTCAGCAATGGTATGATAATAATTCCTTACATCAACTTACTTATGCATGTACGTATATGCACAGTGTTTGTGGAAAATATTATTTAGTAGAGACTTGCCATTTGAAGTTTGGTCTTTAGCAGAATGTCTCTGTCCAGTGAATGAATAGCCTAAATGCTAAAATTGGTTTGTGGCACTATTAGTCTGTTCCCTAGATTATTTTACACAATTTGGTTGTACATTTAGAGCTATTATAACACTATCATTTTCTCCAAATATCAAAATGCTATTATATAATGAATCAACTTGTTTGTTAGTTTGGTGTCTGAGGCCAACTGTTTGGCCTGTTTTATAAATTGAAAGGTTAAAAATTAAAGCGAAGTATCAGTTGATGTTGTTTGTACAGCTATGCAGGCAAAGAAGAGGTGTTACTGGTGCTTTAATTATATGCACATTATAATCACTATTCCAAAAAGGCTAATCAATCCTGCAAGTTTACAAACTACAAAGATTCCTGATCTACTAGTATGATAAATGATGTGTTGCACAACACTCGGTGGGTAGAGGAAAGCTGTAAACAACAACATAACTATTTTTAGATAAGTCAGCATGCTTGTGGTGTTTGTGTCTAAGCATAGAGTTTAAGGCGGATGTTAGACAGGCAGCAGGTCTTTTCACTAATAACCTGCCCTACATTGTCAGCCTGCTTGTCACTCTGTCTGCAGGTCAGTAGTTCATAGCAGGTGCTCTAATCATCAGCTGATTCAGGAGTCTAGGGGACATTAACTGGCAGGGTTAATTAATTATTTAATTATATTCATGTCTTGGGTACACAAAAAACAATTTGTAAAATCTCATGTTTTTGTGTTTATCTACATCAAAGGAGGTGCTAAGTAGACAAAATCTATTTTTAGTAACCACAGGAAACATTTTGGACTAAAATAAATATTTGATTGATAGATGGTATAAGTGGTGAAAATCTTCAATCAGGGTCAAGAGAGTTGAGCCCAGATTCCCTCACATTCCTAACCACAAGTCTATCAATGAATATCCAACCTCATCAAGTAGTGGCTTTTAAAAAGGGTTTGACCATTGAAAGCAGTGACTTCTCACCTATCAATCATCAACATTGTCATACAATCAGTAGAATCCTCCACCTGAAAGCAATATTGTATGGCCACAGACACATCTTTGTTTAAGGAGTTGAGGTGGATGTCATATAATTTACAGCACTTGGTGTGACTTATTTATAGAACCAAACTCTCATGCACAGAGGTATATAATTCAGGTCCATTCTAGGTTTTGGTGAAAGTATTCTATCGGTTTGATTCAACGGTTTGCATCCTTCTCCTTCTAAACCAGAAGTGACTCCATACGCCCATTATAGGATATTGTTGTTTATTATCAATACATGTGTGGAATCTTCAGATATGTTGTGCATGACCAAACCATTTAAACTAATGCCATGTTTTATGTTTCCCATGATTTACTATTGATGGGTAGGTATCCTGCCACCCGTAACTCGCTACTGGACAAGTGCAAAAGAGACTAAAGCAACCTAATATCAGTGAATGTCCACATATTATGTAAATTAGTTTCTGTTTTATAAGGGATGACCTGCAAGTGGACAAGAGGTGCATAGCTTCCTGTTAAGTCATCACTAAACTGTCCAATAAGATATATTGTTGTCCATAGCCTGTGATTTTATTGCAGAGGAGACAGGAGACAGCCAACCTCTACCCACCCCTACTTCTGATATGTATGTGTTTAGTGTCCACAAAGCAACCGATGAATGTAGCATTGAGGCAAAAGTAGAAAAACATTCCAGGTAAGGTGAATAAAACTGTAGGTTGGTTCGGCTAAACATGATTTTTCCAACTTTTTGGCCATAAACTGCCGATTGAAAGAGCGCACTACCAGACCAGAAAGGTTATATGAAACATGTTATTATAGATTCTGATAGACATAAACTGCTCTAGATATAACCACTTTGTACAGGAGGCCTATAAATGTTCGTTTAACCCGACAGTCCAATTTGCACACCAGCATTATCAACTTCCATGAAGCAGTATGCCACTATTGCTGTTGAAAGAACCATTGAATTTGGCATTTGACTGAGAATAAATCCAGAGGGTAGCATGAAGGCGTCATCACTTGTTGTGCCCTATTTGTGTATAATAGTTGTTACTTGGAGGTCCAAAAGTGATTACTAATTGAGAGTTATAAATGCGCACTTGTATATGCGAGTTTGCACTTGTATGCAAGTCTGTCCACCTAAAGTAGAACACATCTGTGTTCTATATTATACTCCTGCTGCTCTTTTAGCTATCAAAATATTTTTGGTTTGCATAATATAAACTGCTGTATCAAATCATATGATATATTACTGAGCTGTCTTGTAGTTCACCTATAGCTTATACTAGTGGAGGGAATATGTCTGGTAAGGGAAGACGAATGAAAGATTGGATTAAAGGCAAGACTCGAGGTGATTGAATATTTAGTGACTGCCAGCTACTCTCAGTTCCATTTAGAGCATAATTTATCTCCAAAAGTCAAAAATAGTTCCCATTCATTTTCCGCAACAAAGTTATAGTTTATGCAGCATGGTAACAGCTGGAGGTTTGAAACTGTGGGAGTTGGTTTACCAAGTAGTTTATACATACTACATAGGATAGATATTAGACGGTTTGCAACTGTCTGCTTCTAAAATTCTTAATTTTGTATGCAAAAGCTTTTTATGTAAATAAATGCAGAACTAAAATGTTTCATATCGTAGTCATCTTTTTAATATTCACAACATGGTGGGAATGTATACAACTATTAGTAACCTTAATTATATTAAATATTATAATTTTTAATCATTTTCACACATTCCTTGGCTATAGAATCAATTCTGCTTTGGATATTTTTTATATTTGGATATTATTTATGCTATATTGTGTTTGTGTCTATAACCAGTTGATTCATAGGGGAGATCCAGGACAGTAGGTTATTGTACACTCACTATTACTGTTGCCATGCCTCTCATACAGTAAATGTTAATTTATGATAATACTTTGAACATGTGCAGTTATATATCTGGTCATGAGCTGCAGCCTGCAGATGAAATATTATTATACTGAACTCTGCTCTATAATTTCACATTCGGCCCAGTTTTCATAATTAATTTGCAAACCAGATGAGGCTTCTTCAAGAAGTCCCATCCAGGACACATACATAAAATATTAACAGTTGAATCTTCAGATATTTCTGTCAAGCCTATACATTCTCATTCATATGACATTTTCATTATTAATGTATTTAATAGTACACTGTACTGTTGCATATTTTACACTGGTCAACCTTTTAGTACACTATAATATAAATGTATTGAAATTCAGCTGGAGTTAATCGCTCTCTCTCTCTCTCACCTAGCCACCGCTGCAGTCACACTGTAATATAGTCTTAAAACCAATGAAGTAATCAAAACAATTAAACTAACAACAAGTAGCGGGTGGTAACTGTACCCAACCTTAACAGCGTCCATGGCTATATTATCTTTCACACCAGAGAGTTGACCTAATTTCAGAGGTTCCGGCACGCCCTCCGGTCTACTGATACTCCCCTCATCTATAATGTCGCACTTCATGTAGTGTTTGCCAGCCTCTGTGATCTGAACGGTCAGTTTCTTGCCCATAAAATCTCCCTCCATGGGAACCAGCACCTGCAGGCAAACACATACGGCAGTCAGTGGTAAAGCATCATTTGAAGGATACCATGTTCTTGAGGGGGCAACCTAGTTCAAAAGGGGAGTATGAAGCTTCTTTGTTTATTTTATAATAAATGTCTTTGAAAAACCAAAGTTCCTGAAACAATTAAACCGTTTCTCTTCAAATAGGAATAATCAATGAGCCACCCGGGAGCCACTCTAGATTTAGCAGCAAATATAATATAGTTGTGCTAAGTGTAAGTGACAGGCCTTGCTAATTCCTATATAATCATAATTAATGAGAGTAAAATTATTCTTAAAAGTTTTTAAATATTCAAATATTAGAATGAGATGCATGAGTACAAGTTACATAACAGTAAAATGATAGTTATATAATTAGTCATACATGCTCTATCTCCTGTCTTACAGTTGATTAACAACTGCTAGTCTTAGGAGAATATGATTAGAGTAATAAATCAATATTATTAATAATTCTACTTTTAACTATTCATGAATAATTTCACACCATTTAAAAGGCAATTAAATTTTTTGATAAATATAACTTTGTTCATTAAAAATGCAAAATTTATGTAAAAAAATTCCCTTTTTCTCGCTTACCCTCACTCTATAATTATTTATCATACCAAAATACTGACAGCCAAGAAACATTGTAAATATGACAGCAAAATTTGACCGAGAGGGTACTCTATGGCGATAAGAGGGGAGCCCACAGGTACTTTGCTATGTTTGCTGCAAGGTGAAAACACCTTCCCTCAACCATATAGAGATGTTGTGACTAGTTTGAGAAGACAGTAGTATAGAGTACCTGATCATAAGACTTGTTATGTCCGACATAATAACATCTATCTGTTGATAACTCTGTAATCAGAATATTCTGTCTCTCTCCAACCTTCAACGGTATTAACATAATATACTTGATGGTAATGCTAGTCAGCAGGTACATTACGCAGTATATTATACAAACAATAATAATAATAAACTGTAGCTGTCATCTGAAACTACTACGACAATAATGGCTATGGTGAAATTGACCAATATTCAGAGTTGTCTTATGTTGGAACAACTATCAGCAGGAGAGGATAATTGCTAAATACAAGACAACAGACGCGACATAAAATTATGTTGACAACCATTTTATACTTTGATATAGCGAAATGTGTGCTGCTGAAACATACAGTATAATGTATGATGAAGATTGCTATCTTCATATATTTGATATATGCTGCCTTATAATGGCCACTATACTAAGTTGGGGTTGTACAATAAGTATGTTATTCTGCAGTATTTACCTACACAAGAGGCCGTTTGTTCATTTTCACCAAGTGGAGCACCGTTTGTTTACTTAAGCAAAGACCAATACGTTGATCTTTTCACTGCGGTGTCACAGAGCTCAGTTGTAATTGATTAATATCAGATATAACTACTCCAATTATAGAACTTATCAACAGTAAGCTATCGTTACTGGATGGATATTCATCTCGACTGCTGATGGGCTAATACTACACCTAACCTACCCTAAAAGCAGAAATATTTCGCGGAAGAAAGTTTCGCGAGTTTGCTAATCCTGGAGCAATTTGCGATAGAAATATTTAGTGAGTTTGGCCTATCGCGAAATTGGTTTAAGTCCCAAAATTGATGTTTAAGCATATTTCAGCAAAAACCAAGCTTAGCTAAGCTCTATGTTTACTCAGATGTAAACCCCACTTACATATAGTACAAAACTACAGCTGACTTCTATATAGCTTGTTAAGCCCACCTGTGAGATAAAGTAATTACTATAGCTTGTTAAAAATCTTCTGATTAAGCTCCTACTTTAGGCTACTTACCAATTATGTTATAGCAAATACTAGCTGCTTTGTAAAATATCCAACTATGTATCATATAGCTATATAGCTGCATGTATGGTCTGTTTAAGCCAGAAATTATTTAAATCAGTTTGAAAGCAGATATTAATAGCGATGGAAATTATTTGCGAGTTTGTCACTCGCGAAATTCGCAAAAGTTAAAACTCGCAAAAGTTAAAACTCGCAAAATGTATCTGCTTTTAGGGTATGTAGCCAGGCCGATGAACAACAGAGCCTTTACTGTACATGTACATAGCATGTTACCCTGCAGTACCTACTTTATGATTGTATGGGAAGTAAGTCTGGAAGAGTTCATGAGCTTTCTTGGTTCTCTTCTTCACCACATTGGCTGGAATTCTCTCCATTTTAGCTGCCGGAGTTCCAGGTCGCGGAAAGAACTGATTAATAAATAGACTGGGAAATTTATACTCTTCTACCAGCTGGAGGGTGCCGTCAAAGTCTTCCTCTGTCTCAGTTGGGAACCCACATATCAGATCTGTGGCTATAGTGATATCTGGAACCCTGTCAACACACAAATGTACATATCAAAACTTTCTATCAAAATATATGTAAAACATGTAATCATGGTATGCAGTGAGACAGCTCAAGTGTGTCATCTCTAATACTCACCGCTGTTTTAGGAAATCAACAACATGTCTGAAGTCTTCCACAGTATATTCCCTCTTCATGTCCAAGAGTACATTATCAGAGCCAGCTTGAACAGGTATGTGAAGAAAAGCGTAAACTCTTGGGTGGTTCAGTATCTTGGCCATCTCCTACAAGACAATCTGACACTGTGTACTGGTATATGTGTAATAATAGACTGTAATAGTGGTATGTACACATAATCACCAGAATCCTAACTTAGTAACTATAGAAGACCCAATCACCAGGCATACACTGTAGGCTATATCAACTTCTAATGGATATTTAGTCATCAGTGGCCTGTGCACCTACCTCAAGATGCTCGAGTATGTAGGGTGGGTTAGTCATACCCAGCCTAAGCATACAACCTTCGGGTACAACTTCAACCAGTTTCCACAGGAGTTGAGGGAGAGTAACGCCGATGTCCTTGCCATAAGCTCCGGTATCCTCAGATGTTAGCCAGAGTTCCACAACCCCCTCTTTAAGGATAAAAAGAAACAAAGATATGACCGGAGCAGCAAAGTTACTGCTTGACCACCTACTACCTACTACATGTACCTGGTTACGATCCTGCTACCCAACACACAGCACTATCAGCACACGGAGTATACACACAGAGTATCAGCATTTCAACGTCACAGCAAACCTTACTATACTTTGATAGAGGTAATCATACAACATAGGATCATACCTTGGAATGATTGCTTAGCTCTGGCTACAATCTCATCTGGTGGGTAACTACCGAGCTCACCCCTAGCGTGCTTGGTTTTACAGTAGGTACACTGGTTAAGGCATCCTGTATTTATAGCAATTATCTCTATCAATGGATTCTTTCTTATCTTTGGCAGGTCTAGCCGAGCTCCTCCCGTTTTCTTACCTTCTGATTTCTTAGTACCGAACAGTCGCACAGAATGACCTTGAGATAATAAAAATACAAATTATGCATACCTATATTACAAGGAGCGGAGGAGTTAAATACATAGAACACTAGTCCAGTTAGTCATGTAATCTATACCAGCATAATCTCATTTATCACACGTATATGCGTCCATGAATCTACTACAATATCTTGCTGATATTTAGTGGAAGTCGTTCACTCTTACTAAAACTACCGACTCCAAAAGAGGACAATTTCAAAATCTGAGCTGAATATTTTAGAAGCCATAAAATATCGAAGTGGATGAGAGTGTGACACTCTGTTAGGGTAATCTTGTAGAGCGGACATTATTTTAGTCTTAAAATTTTAGCAGATCTAAACATGAAATAATAACACATGCAACTCAGCAAAATAGTAGAGATCTGCACACTTTTCAAAGTTATCTTCTCTTCAATAGCCGAGTTAACATGAGTAGACAACACCTAATAAGTGGTAATGCAAAGCAAAACACTATTATAATGCATTTACTGTACATCTATGTCGTTGTAGTGATACCTTTCAATGTCTCCTCTACCACTTCCACTACTCTATCAATCTGTTGTACTCCGATAACACTCAGGCCCTGTCAAGTATATGACATCAAGTAGCATGTGGTAAGCATGTATATTAACTACAATTGGAATGAGAGGTGGAGAGGAAGAGTAAATCGTGTGTTTGTAACGATTTTGATCCTATTTTGCAGAATTCCTCCTGTGAATACTGTCATTGATGACAAAGTAATATTTCCTAGTCTACATTTGTACATAAAATTGTACAAGGGTGTAAGAGCTACCTGAAGATAGCCTGTTTTCCGTTCCCCTTGAGGTACACAGCCGGCCACCACAACCTTCTTCTCCAGAGTTTGGGCTAGTTTTATCTCATTTCTAAAGTGATCTTCAGCTGGATTCTTCACTGTACAGCTGTTGAGTAACCATAAGTCGGCATCTTTCTTTTCATCTGTAGGAAATAGAGCAAATAATCCAAATTATAATGTGGGAGGCTACAACATGTCTTACATAACACACAGTTGAATCACTTGACAATGCAAACTACACGTAGCTGAGATTGCAGAAATCCATCTTTAATATAATATAACAGTATAGCTGTATAACGCAATGCAATATACTGCTAAAGGAATATTATTGAAGCACTTGCCTACAATTTGGTAACCAAACGCTGACAGCTGACCAGCCATATACTCCCCATCAGAATTGTTATGTGAACATCCCCAGGTCTTAACGTACACTTTCTGAGTGCCAGGAATGATGCTGTCTGCGTCAGCAGTTCTTTCAGCGTTTGCTGACTTGAGACGTTTGAATTTGGGCACCACCAGTTTTCTTGAATTGTACCTCTCTTCTGGAGTTATGTCATCTTGTCCAATAATATCCTCTATATCATCTACATGATCTCCATACATTGTACCAACCTGAGGTAAACATGAAATTATATAAGCAAGACGACCAACAGCTTAGTGGACAAGCTGATTGAAATGATCAAATATTGAACCTATACAGAGTAATAGTATGGGCTATCTGCGTTGGTTATTTGGTGTTTAATAAGATAGCAATTTGTCAAACATAGCTACATATTAGATTTACATGTAGGCTATAGGCTATGCCTACACACCAAAGAGCAATTGTTGATAGAAGTATAAGTTATACCGACTGTTTTGGGCTTGCGACGTCTTACTTTAAAACAATATCTACTATTAGACGTGCTATAACTACTAGGTCTAATAGCATCATTATAGTTATTAACAGTTCAGGGAAGTATCTCGGAGATAAGACTGCAAGGGAAGCATGAGAGAGGAAATGAATTCATTGATTGAAAAACCAGTGTGTTGTGCATGTATAACCATGTTTGCTGGTTTCTAATCCAGTTTTCAAGTTTGCATAAACCTACTACACAGTGAGTAACAGCATAATAAGTATGCCTCCTGATGGATAAGATAATTGTTTCCAGTAGGACATTATAACTCCACGTCTGTAGATTGTAGTTTAACTTTGCCAGTTGCCAATCAAGATAAACAATCACAAACAGATCAGTGAAGTAGCCTACGTCCTTATTTGACTGTGACTCGTTGCCAGCTCTATCCAATATTTAATTAGCCCAAGTTTTTATTGCAATGGTTATCAATATTACCATTATCCATGGGCAGGCAAGGGTGTAACTCCCGGCTAATGGTTACAGTCGAAATGAAAAATTAATAATTTAATTATTTATAATAATAATATAATTATAGGCTTATTATATTCATGTCGATTTTAATATATATGCACATCGACATGATAATTATCTATATTAATTATCATTATGATGATTACGCTATGTTTAATACATATTATACGATACATAAAAGCTAAAAAAAATAACAAACAATGAAACATTAACATAACAACATTCACTACAGGACTGGCATTCCCAGATAGAGGCTATGAATGATCCACTAATAATAATAATAATACCAAGCTTGGTAATTAGGCTAACATGAAATACTTGTAATATATTATGTATATAGTAATAATAATTTAATTATGATAATTATGATACAATTATGATTGTTATTGTAAGTTTTTTGAGTTCTAGCTTTTACTTCATTCCTTTTATGTTTAGCCAAAGGGGTATATATACCCCTTTGTGTTTAGCCACATCTGTAATTTTAGCAACAAATCTTAGTTTGAGCTTCACGTGCTTTTAGCGGGTCGAGTAATAGGAAATGTACCTTTGTTTCGCAGTATTTAATTGGGCGGTAAAAATTAGTTCAGCTAGTCAATATAAGGATTACACATCTACTCGTTCCATAGACTGTGGCTCTACACCAACAGCACAACCAATCAACGGCTCTGATCAACAATCGGGTATTGCATTTTTATTTCAATTTCTATTTTGATTTTCATTTGCAGAATTTTTGCCCATTAATGATTAATTAGCGAGTTTTATTGGTCGTTTCTTAATCATAATGCCTTTCCTTATCGATTGTTCATGCAAGTTGGTGAGAACCCGACAGATGGTTTCACAATGCATGTATATGGGTGTTTTTTCAATAAATGGTAGCCCAAATCTCGAATGCTCTTTCAAAGTCAAAGTGAGTCTTGACTAATCTCATCTTTAGTTGAAAAAAAGTAAAGTCTATTTATTTTTATTTTAGTGTTACTCCCATAGATCGGTTGCCTAAATCAGAGTAGTTTAGTATGTATGCGATGTCAAGCTCAATGGTGGATTTCCCTTCATCTGAAAGTGTATGGAAGTTTAGGTTCCTGAATCCTAATGACATAAATGAACTAAAGGAGCTCTGCCAAGTTTGGTTTCCTGTAAGGTAAGAGCGAATCTGCTAGTATATGGTACCTTATCCTCAACTTTGGTGCCTGTGTTTTTGCTCACCGGTCAAAATTTAAATTACTAATCTGTCTAGGCATTTAAAGTGATGAATCATAATGGTGCTATAAGGTTTAAGGTTAAAACCATGGACAGTGGGTGCATAATCGGCACAGTAATCAATAGCAGTTTTATTTCTACTGCCCCGAGTTATGAAAGACATTTATTTTCTTTCCTCTCTTTCATCAGCAAGGTAATTAGTGGTAGCTTTGTGATAAAATTCATAAAAACTCACATATTTTTTTAAAGAAGTATTATATGCCTACTCACTAAACTATATATCTTGATACCACCAATAAGTTATATCCATAATTCATCAAATAGTTCATGGGTGTACCTTGACTAACTTGACATAATTTGCATCACTCTTCTCACATTGCTTTTACGTTACATATAGCCTACTTAGTGCCACTGAGTGGGTGGTCTAGCTGGATAATTCAGAATGTATACCATGCCTCAAACAGTTGACAGTTGCACCTGCAATTGCTCTTTGCATCCTTTAAATATTTAACGATAAATGGAAGGACTCTCTATTGCAGGTACCCTGACACCTGGTATATAGATGTCACGAGTAACAAGTACTACTCACTAGCTGCCGTGCACCCTTATGATGGTCACATACTTGGAGTCATTGTATGTGATATCAAATCTCTTCGTGATGTCAACCAAGAGGTGAGTCAGGTAGTCTACTGATTCAGTTGGATCATGTGGGAGTTGTCTTTACATGTATCTTATTGAGATTGCAGTCTGATGACGGCTTATGTTTGAAGAGCAATTTGTAATGCTGACCGATTGAATATTGTGTTGGCATAGTTACTCATTGACCTAAGGATGTCTCTATGCTACTCACTATTGATTCCTTTCTCTCTGTGCTAGGACAATCACTTACTATGTAGGGAGCAGTCTGTGTGTGAAGATACACGTGTTGCCTACATTCTCAGTCTAGGAGTGACTGAGACATTCAGGCGTAAACATTTAGGTGAGTAGTCGTCCTCTCTTCTACTTCACTTTGTCAATATATTGAATTACTACAGTAGCAGTTTGTTGTCTGTGTGATAATAAACCTACATGCATATTGTGATGACTTGCTTTGTCCTCAATGTCTGTTCACCATCATACTTGAATTTTGCTGGTGTGGGCACCTGTGTTGTGCATGATCAACTTGTTATGTGTATAGAGCACTTGTTATGTGCATGGGACACCTGTTAAGTGTATAGAGCACTTGTTATGTGCATAGGACACTTGTTATGTGTATTATAGAGCACTTGTTATGTGTATAGAGCACTTGTTATGTGCATGGGACACTTGTTATGTGTATAGAGCACTTGTCATGTGCATAGGACACTTGTTATGTGTAGTCTATAAGATAGTTAATTGTGTAATGGGATGTGTTTTGATTATGGTACACTTACAGGGTCAGCTATGCTTAATAAACTACTTGATTACCTGAGGTCCCCAGTTATGGATCAGGTACGGGCCGTCTACCTCCATGTCCTCGCTACTAATACCCCAGCCATACAGTTCTATGAGAAGCACCTGTTTGTTCAGCATCTCTTTCTACCTTTCTATTACCACATATCAGGTAAGTAGTCTACTATGTACTCAACTACGTTATCTATGTGTATCAATAGGCAAGGTTCATAGAAGGTCCAGCACTTCAACAGGTGATGGTTGATTGTGCATTTCTCGTACCCCTGGTAAATCTGTTATGATTTGGTCACGTTGTGCCAGTGACCCTGGTGGTCTTTGTAAGTAAGAATATTTTTGTCTAACTGGAAATCGTGTCCTGGCACCCTGCCACTGTAGTTTTACTATCTATCATGTACATAGGACAGAGTAACTGTTTAATTCCGTATTTTAGGGACGTGTAAAGACGCTTGCAGCTATGTGAGGTATATAAATGGAGGACAGCCAGAAAAGACCATGATATATCCTTTAGCATACGAGTGGACTGATGTGTTTAGTTAGTTAACTATTAAATATTGTTTTCATTGGCTAGTTACTTTATGCTGCTCTATACTGTAGTAATATCATCAGCTCAGACTGTTAATGATTGTGCATTTCACGTTGTTTACTTCCTTGACTAGTATATGTGCACTGATTGGCTGGCAGAAGGAGGTCGTAAAGCTCTTAGTCTAGCCTGTGGACTGTTCTCCTCTCCACTATCACGACTCTTCAGACTGCCCACCCTCTTACGTACTAGGGTAAGGTAGAACTGAGGCTACTGCTAGCACACGTGTAGTTATGCCAGGCTGATGTAAAATGGCAGAAGGATCTTGGGCTATAACTTGTTCTTTGTCTACACGGGGACGAAAATCTCAACAATTTGACTAGTCGAGTACATTGGCAGTAAAGAACTCAGCCTAATGGAAGGTAAGCTTACAAATTGTTCTAATATAACAAGGAGTTATCTTCCCTTTTGTACAACTGCTATGTGATGTCCATGTGTCTTGTGTACAGTACTATGCAATGTTCACTAGGATTGTGGGTTGGTATTCTCTATGTTGAGTTACACGCATCTCACTGCCTTTTTGTCCATCTGTCGACTAGTAGTCTTTATTAATAATTATTAGACTTATGTTTTGAATTAGCAATATTATAAATTTACATGGTGTTGAGGGGGCTTGGCCTTTTTTTTATATATGTATTTTAGACAAGAAATTTATTGTTTTGAACAGTCAGATACTTGTTTCAAATCTATGAAAATACCAGTCCCTAGCTGGGGTTTGAACCCGGGGCCTCTATGATAGTACGATGAACAGAACATGCTACCACTACACCAGCTCAGCTCAGCTTCACTGATGACCAGTAGACATGCTCTGAGCCAACTGCATATATTTACATTGTACACCAATACTTTTCAATCTTTTTTCCTGTTGTTACATACACTAAAATCAATTTTTTATAAACTCTTATTACATAACTTCGAAACCTAACCAACTTAATAATATTAAAACCATTAGCCAATCATAATCAGGTTTTTAACTCAACCTCAAAAGGTAGACTGGTCAAGGAAATGATAGTTGGTTACCATGGCAATGTTAGTCTGGCTATTAGTTACATCAAGAGTAGGTAACTCCGGTCCAGGAGTCATTCCAGTTGCATATAATACAATCATGTACATTTATATACAAGGTGTCCTATGTAAGTATAACATAATGCACAATGTGTTTTAGTCATGTATGATATCTTCAAATTGGTTTTGTGCTATTTATCTAGCAGACTAGAAATCTGTGGATCTCGGGCTGTGATGGTCTTCCATAGTATACAATGTAGACCAATAGAAACTCAGGTACCATATGCAATGTAGACCAATAGAATCTCAGGTACCATGTAGGAACTACAGTAGAACTTGGGTAAGCTTCTAGCTATTAGGATATAATGAGATTGTAGATGTAAACATAGTACTCTACCCTGCAGGGAAATATCTACTGAACTCATGTCTATCAGATTTATACCTACAGTACATGTACCTGTATACTTTATACCTACAGTATATGTACTTGTATACTCTATACCTACAGCACATGTACATGCAAGTTTTACCAATGATATTATTTGCTGGCGACTTTTATTCTACTTTTCAATGCTCTTCTTTCAGCCAGTTGCTGTACTAGAGTGTTATACTTATGCAGCTGTACTAGTACCTGGGAATATGAGAGTAACGGTAAGGCATTTATGGTTTTATAAATAGTTGAATAAAGTTTATTGAATTATATTCTTGATACTTCAACCAAAGCATGCAATATACCGGTTTACTTGTTTTCCTACATGTATATTTACATGTATTTGTTTTTTTAACACTTGATGTAGCCGATGTGGTGTATCAATTTTCATGCTGCTTTTTTCAAAAACTTGGCAATAATAGGGTTTTTTTCACAATTATCTTGGAGCTCCAATTGTGTTCGGTTAATCAACATTATTTAGTGTTTTGTGCCAATATCCATACTTGACTATTAAGGCCTACTATAATTGCTATATTTCTGCTTAATGCTAGATATTTAGTCTATCTTTAGAATTTGACATACTGTATCAACATTATACCTATATTTAACTCTACCAATGTTTATATAAACTTCTCCCACGGCTACTCTATTAAGTATTTTATTTTCTTAACATTGAGGATGATGGAGGTTGGAGAGGGAGGTATTTGTGTTCACTTCCCAAGTATGTTATAATATATTTTTCAAACTCCAGAATGTACCAGTTTTTTGATAAATATTTCTTCAGCTACCTTACGGTAAAAGTGCAGCAAAACAATGGCTGGCAGACTGTGTATGTTTAATAAACATTTCCTTCACTGTTTGTTATGCAGACCAATGGTCAACTTATGCAGACGGAACTTGGGGAGTTATTTTCTCTCTACATAAATGATTACTTATAGAACAAAACTGTCTCTACTAGTAGAATTGGTTGCTATTAATTTTTTGAGTCATCAGTTACCATTATGTAATACCAATGAAGGTTTTACTGCGATAACATAGCTGTATTAAGTTTGTTCAAAATTGAACAATTAAATTAAGTTGTTAAAATATTGTTCAAATGACTCATGTAATAGCTGTTTCTTGTTGGTAGACAGCAAACAATAATAACACTAAACCATTATATCCATTTAGTAGATTGGTCAACCTGAATATCTAAGGCCAATCATGAAATGATACTGCATACAGGCACACATTGTTCAAGTGACTGGTTAGTACATAGTACACTGTATTACATATAAAAATCAATAACTGCATAAATGTTGTACTCATTCATACTACTGTATAGTGAAGAGGTGTGTTTACATTATGCGCAATATTGTTAGTGATATAACGGCATATATACTGCATACAGCTAGATTATTGGTACAAGTTTGAATTTGATTTGTAGGATTTACAACTATGATCTGCTAGCAGGGAGTCAAGCAGCAATACCTTAACATTGGGGTACAGAGTACATCACAGGTATTTCTCTGTTTATAATGCAATAATAATGTTTGCTATCTTAAATATGAATATATATTTATTTTTGTGATACTATTTGTCTATATATAGGCATAATAATATCAGCTACGGGCTGCATCCTTAGTAACCATAGCATTGAGTCTGAAGGGAGACAAGGGTTGGCACACCTACACTGTCTGTAGGTATAATACCCTGTGTATGCCAGAGCTCTTGTCATTTCACTTCACGCCTTCGAGGGGACGGAGTATTTCGCTTTTATTTTCTACTCTGACACTTTTAGGTTTCTCAAATTTAAAAAAAGTTTCATCTGTTATTTCATGAGATAGTTACCCAGCAGATAAATTTCAATAAGTAATCTGATAGACTCTCTTTTAGGCAAGTTAAAAACTACACTCAAGTAGCTTTTTGTTTCCACGTGTATGTAGTGTTAAATAGAAGTTGTATGTTTCAGTTATACTTACTAATGTAACTTCTAGGTAGTATGATGATGCCAGCTGATGCTGTTAATATATTTATGTATTGATGTACACAATAAAGGGCATTAGCTGTTTATTGATTTGACCTTATGGTCAAGTGTTAGAGCATATTATATAGTGAGTGAACTTAGGCTAGGTTGTTATGCTACAGGTATTGTGTAATATAGTGTAATATAGTACAGGTATCGTGTAATGTAATATGGTAAAGGTATCGTGTAATGTAGCGAAATACAGTACAGGTGTCGTGTAATGTAATGTAATACACCGTGTAATGTTATGTAATACAATACAGGTATCAGGTAATATAGCGTAATACGGTACAGGTATAGTGTAATACGGTGCAGGTATCGTGTAATATAGTGTAATATGGTACAGGAATCGTGTAATATAGTCCCATGCCGTAACAGATATGGCACCACCAGACCCAGAGCTTCCAGTGAATGGCGACTCCACTGAAGATATTGGTACAGAACTGACAGAGAAAATATATGCTGCCACTACCACACCTATACTTGGGCCCCAGGCTAACGGTACCCAGCCTGAGGAAGGTATGTACCTCACCTGTGTGATATAATGTTTGTGGTTTATAATTGTATAGTTGTGATAAAAAAGTAGTTTTAAAGGCGTTTTATTTAGTTGGTTCATAATATTTCGATAAAAAGTAGTTGCATGTAACACCTCCACCGAATGCACATCGTAACTTCTTGCCGTATAAAGTGTATATAAAATAAATGCCCACAGTTCTGAGCTAAGCAACAAAATTATGGATGGGGGGCTGTCAGTCCTTCCTCTGATTTATAGTGTAGCCTAATAGCCCTTGAGACCCGCGGCTTACAGGAAGCCTCTACATCGTTTATACCTGCTAATTCCAAACTCAACAGACTATTGTTTATCCAGTCACATTACTGAGATATCATTACCCTTTCTCTTCAGCCAGAATAAACATTCTACCCTTATCATGACTATATAGCTTTGGTTGCCCAAAAAAAGTTATATTTTTACAATCTCACAGGAAGTGTAGTGAGTTGTAAATGAAACAACCTTCACCCACAAATCTCTGTAAAGTTGTAGCAAAAAGAGAGAGAGACAATAATAACATTAGATTTAGAATAGAAATGGACATTTTATTAAGGAGAAGCACAAATCTATTGTACCCTATGCTAATGAGCAAAATACAGTACAAGCAGTTTTGAATTCAGCAAGCTAGATGAGAAGACCTGCTGTGTTGTCATAATTCACTAGTATCATGTGTAGGTATCATATTATAATCACTACACAGTGTGCCCTTGCATATATATACTTGTATTCATCACTGAGCTCCCATAGTCAACTGTTTCACCGGGTGTAACATTACTTGTACGACTTTCTGCCCATGAGTTGTTATGATACCTTTCCTTTATCATTATGATTCAGAGCACTGAAATATCTGCTAATATTGGTGCCACTTATAAAAATAAATATTACTATTACTATTACCTCCCCCCCCCCCCCCCCCCCCCCCCCCCCTAGAAACTTGCCAGTAAAATTCTTGTGGAAGTTTACTTGACGTTTTGTTGATCATATAGCAAATAGTCATACTCTCTCTACTTTCTAAGTAGGTATTCAAACAGTTGGAAATATTATGTGTACTCTTGCTATTGATATTAAATATTAAAACATAGACTATACACTATGTGTACAATGTATGTAGTTCTAGCTCAGCAATCAACACTCATGGCATACCTTGTGGTGAGGTGGACAGTGGACAGCGATGGGATGGGCAATGGCCAATTGCTCTACCAACTGAGCCAATCCCACGTAAGTCGGCTTTACAATGCAATCACAAACACATTAATTTGATGTATATATGGTAGTTGTCTGCTTTCTTTCACAGATGACTGGGAAGACTACATTCCTGAACCACCAGATGGAGGTTGGGGTTGGGTGGTGATGATAGCCTCCTTCTTTAACAATTTTATACTGGATGGAATAGCCTACTGTTTCGGTATATTCCTGCTGGAATATGTGAGATACTTCAATGCTACAGTAGCAAGTACTAGTCTGGCCAATTCCTTGCTGTGTGGTGTATATCTGCTAGTTGGTATGTTATATATAATAATATATATATTATATATATATATTTACTTCTATCTATAACTAGTACCACTAACACTGCATTCATACATCTGGGTTCACACTGTAATCATATATAAATAGCATACTTACAATAATATGATAGCAAACTGTAGATTTGCAAGCAAACACTAGCATCTTTGGTTAATACAACTTCATAGTTCTTGTTTATTTTGGCTTTCAATAACTTATGTAATAAGGTTTCATGGTTTTGCTGGCGACCAATAAAATATATTTGGTTCAAACCTGTAGGTCCCGTCGTCGGTGCACTTATTAACAAATATGGATGCCGTCCAGTAGGTATTGCTGGATCTATAGTCGGTGCAGCAGCATTCCTATTGAGTACAGCCTCACCATCAGTTGTAGTGTTTCAGCTGACTTATGGAGTCATTGGTGGTAAGACATGTTATCCTAACTACTGTTATGTCCATGTGATAAATCTATATATCAACTATTTTAGTTAATACATACGTACATTAGTTCTGTTTTTATAGGCAACACGTTGCTAGTTCTTACCATGCATAAATTGGTGACCGTTTCGTAGGGTTTGGGTTTGGTATGATGTACCTACCAGCTGTAGTTGGAGTAGGTTACTACTTTGAGAAGAAAAGAGGTATAGCCACAGGTATAGCTGTATGTGGTACAGGTATCGGTACGTTCTGTATGGCACCCCTTGGTAAACTACTTCTACAGCACTATGACTGGAAAAGCACCCACATATTTCTAGGTAAGACATTCATTTATATGAGGGGTCATATATCATGTTACATCTCTGAATATTTTTATCATATGGATACTGACATGGCGGTCATTTGTTACTTTCCCTCTCCTTGTATAATATACAGTTGCTGAACGAGGGTGTAGAGCAGGGGTTCCCAACCTGGGGTACATGTACCCCTAGGGTGTAGAGGCTATTCGTACTCTTTTCTTTGAAGTTGTCTATCAACAAATAATAGACGTTGCTATTGAAAGGGGGAGACAACTGCAAAATAAATATTTGAAAATGAATTTTTTTGCTAGACATCCTGTGACTGTTTGAACTTACAGATTTTCCCTGCTTCTAAAGTGTCTTGTACTTACACGTAGTTACATGTACTTACACGTAGTTACACGTACTCACATGTACTCACATGTACGTATACGTACCCTGTACATGTATACACATACTGTACACGTATACGCACACTGTACACCTATACCTACCCTGTACACATATACGCACACTTTACATGTATGCTCACACTGTACACGTATACGCACGCTATACACCTATACACACGCTGTACCTGTATTCCACAGCGGCGTTGGTTTTGCAAGGATGTATTTCCTCAGCTTTGATGAGACCTCTGGCTCCAAAGAGAAGGCGACGTAAAGTGGAATCAGATGTAGAGAATGAAAATGGTCACAACTTGTCTCCCTCTGATGCTGAGAAGACTTTGTTAGGGAACGGTACAACCCCCACCCTCACTGTTAAGGAGAATTATCAAAGGTTCAATGAGTAGCAACACATTATATTGATATGATTGTGTGTTACTGATTTTATTTTCTAGTAGATGTTTGATACTGTCTTTATCTGAAAACCCATTTAAATAGTTTGATTCTCACAAGTTTAAAAATAATTTAATTGCAGATAACCATACCGATGGTATTATTTTCAATTAGAATGTGGAATGTATGCTGTATTTATTGAATAGTGTTGGGCGAATTGTGGCCAATCAGTTGAAAGGGGTCAAAGTTTTTGTGAGGAAAACTTTTTTTCTCTTCCCTCATTCCTGGTGATGTTTCATTTATACCAGGCAGAGAACGATGAGCAGCACGAGTTATATAGCTGGTTCTAAGCTAGTAGTAGTAGACACTGCTAGTCCAGCGGATAATCTGCATGCCAGTGCATTCCTCCACCCCACAGCTGCTGCTGCTACCTCTACAGCTACTAGCCCTCACGTTAGCCTACAGAACCTGTCCAGACCTCTGTACAAGAAGGACATCTTCTACAGCGGTTCTGTACTCAATGTCTCTCACAGCAAGTCTAGAGTTTCTCTCAAGGGTTATGTAGCTAGTATTACTAGCCTCCCTTCTGTGAAGGTAAGTGACTTAGGCTAGTTGTATTTCAACATTTATCATTGGCAGCAGCCACTGAAGTGTTAGAGAAATATTGTCATCTCAGGCCGTAGAAATTTGGATGCTGATCAAGGTGTTGGCATTTCAGTCTACTGTCCACTTTGGCCACTTGTACTATCCATGTAGATACTGTTGTACTATCCATGTAGATACTGTTGTACTATCCATGTAGATACTGTTGTACTATCCATGTAGATACTGTTGTACTATCCATGTAGATACTGTTGTACTATCCATCTAGATACTGTTGTACTATCCATCTAGATACTGTTGTACTATCCATCTAGATACTGTTGTACTATCCATCTAGATACTGTTGTACTATCCATCTAGATACTGTTGTACTATCCATCTAGATACTGTTGTACTATCCATCTAGATACTGTTGTACTATCCATCTAGATACTGTTGTACTATCCATCTAGATACTGTTGTACTATCCATCTAGATACTGTTGTACTATCCATCTAGATACTGTTGTACTATCCATCTAGATACTGTTGTACTATCCATCTAGATACTGTTGTACTATCCATCTAGATACTGTTGTACTATCCATCTAGATACTGTTGTACTATCCATCTAGATACTGTTGTACTATCCATCTAGATACTGTTGTACTATCCATCTAGATACTGTTGTACTATCCATCTAGATACTGTTGTACTATCCATCTAGATACTGTTGTACTATCCATCTAGATACTGTTGTACTATCCATCTAGATACTGTTGTACTATCCATCTAGATACTGTTGTACTATCCATCTAGATACTGTTGTACTATCCATCTAGATACTGTTGTACTATCCATCTAGATACTGTTGTACTATCCATCTAGATGTTGTTGTATTGAGCAGGAGAAGAGCAGCAGACTATCCTGTCTGAACAGCCTTCCTAAGCCCATGGCAGACATATTAGCTGAGATGCTCGACTTAGAAGTGCTGAAGAACAGAGGGATGATAGTGCTGAGTATAACCAGTATACTAGGTATGCTTGGCTTTTACGTGCCAATAGTGTTCAGCAGCAGCCGTGCTACATTTCTAGGGGTCAGCGATGGTAATGCAGCACTTCTTCTCTCTATTATGGGTGAGTTTCCATCTTTACAAGTACAACAATTCCCTCTTGCCATATTATATACATGTATGTAAGAAACGTTGAAGGATGTAAGCATTTGAATATAGGGCAGGTTTATGTAACATAGCTTGAAATGCTCATCGACTGTAGGCCATTATTAGCAATGCGTCTACTGTCTTTAGCATTGTATCAGGAAATGTAGCTTTACTATTGTTGTAGAAAACAATTATAAATATTACGTCATGATTTTAACAATGTAACAATGCATTTCTTACTAACTAATGTGATTTATATCTCTAACAGGTATAGCTAACACAATTGGTAGAGTGTTGTTTGGAGCAGTAGCTTCCCTACCCGGAGTCTCCCCTCTTCTGGTCAACAATATCTGTACGACGTTGTGCGGAGTAGCTGTTCTACTTACTCCATTCTGTAAGACATTCATTCTCATGGCTGTGGCTAGTGGAGCATACGGTCTCTTTGCCTGTGAGTTGGTTTTTGCTATATATTTATGGCTACATACACATCTTAAATATTGAATATTTTATTCAATCATTGTTGCAAGTATTGGTATGTTTTGGTCTGCAGCTTGCGTTGATCATTTATATGGTTCATTGGGATTGGTATAATTATAGTTAGATGCTCAATTATTTGGGACCTCTGACAGTCTGGACCCATGTCCCTTTGGAGTTTGGCTGTAACATGTTTCTGTTTGTCCTTCTTTGGCTGATCAATGACAGGAACATGCCTTAGGTTAGCCGTTTACTATGTTTTACTCGGTGGTTAAGGGTGCTGGTAGTAAAGTGATTATCAAATAGTATATCAATGCTGACATTACTATTAAGAATGATCTACATAGATATTAATATTTTAAAGTAAAGTGGGGTATATCAATTGTTTACAAGTCATCATTATACCATACATGAGCTGACCAATCCTTACTATGTACCCAACAGGCTTTCCATGCTTCCCCCCGATGAAAATCGGTTAGATCACATTTGGGTGGGGGTGTCCATTTTGGGTGGGGTACTAAATTGAAGAGGGATGATTTAACCCACTAATTAGTGATTCTTTGTGGTTCTGTTAATTTATTAGCAATCTAATTTGATTTAATTAAATTTACCAGTAAATTATTATTTTTTGACAATTTCGACGTATACATTAGGGTTGTCGTAAATTTATCGAAATGTGAAGTAAAGTCATTGCTACTCTCAGGTGTCGTTGGAGCAGTCATTGGTTAGGTTGGACATCAGATTGTGTTTTGATTTGATTGGTTACTGTGTTTTAGCTACTCTGATCTCATTGGCTCCCATCATAATGTGCGATTTGGTGGGATTGGAGAAGTTAACCAATGGATATGGTTTGCTTTGCATGGTTAGAGGAATTACCGCAATTGCTGGGCCACCCATAGTAGGTAAGATAACTCCATATAGTTATATAGTAGGTAAGATAACTCCATATTAGTTATATAGTAGGTAAGATAACTCTATATTAGTTATATAGTGAGCAAGACAACTCCATATAGTTATATAGTAGGTAGGATAACTCCATATTTGTTATATAGTAGGTAAGATAACTCTGTATCTCACTCTACTATACTACATGTAGGTTATAATTAATGAATTGTTTTAGGTATGCTGTATGATATAACTGGGGACTACAATGCTACATTCTATGCTGGAGGGGCGTGTCTTATACTCTGTGGACTCCTTCACTTCCTCCTTTACCTCAATTATTTCAAAAATAAAACTGAATAAGAATGTTTATAAGAGTTAATGCTGCCATGTCATCTTTACTGTGTAGGTAAGGTGCATACTGTATATATCTGGACCATAATGACGTGGTATGCATGGTGAATCATGATTGAAAAGCTTTTGTTTATTTTTATTTTGATAGTTATATTTTGCTGTTTCTGCTGGACAACACATAATTATAATTTTAAAACTCGGTGGAAAATTTGTTCCACATCATCTTGTGGTTAAGCAGAGGCTATATTGATCTAAGAATGCCCCTTTAATGAGACATATAATGTAATTATTATTGTCTAGTGTTGAATACAGTGTATTATATTAGAGTAGGTACATGTATAATTATACTATGTCACTTACACCTAGCTAGGTTACAACAAATCAGGTTTGATGTCATGGTTAGTTTTCTATGAGTTGGTGCCAATCAACAGCCAATACATTCTAGGAGTATTTACTCAGCTATGATTATGCCTATAATACTATACTTATACTCTACTTGTACGGTTTGGAGTTATCTGTTATTGTATTATTTTACGATATTTTTATACCAATGTCTGTTTTTTGTAATGATTTATAATAAAAGGAACAAACAGTTTTGTGGGATTTGGTTTTGTGTTCTTTTTCCCAATCTTCCTTTGAGCAAGAGCAATTCATTGGTTATAACATGGTATCCCCCCCTGTTGCCGACCTCTTTCATTTGAAAAGTTGGGAGGGACAACTTCACAGAGTGATGAATAGTTTTTGAGTAAGTGGCCATGCATACCACGTTGTTCGCTGGCCGTCTGCAGATATGCATGTAATCGTACACTGTGTTGTAGTTATCAGAACTACTGTGAGTGTTACACGTGTACAGACAGCATTACATAACTCTAATACTCCATGTATCCATATTATCATTCTTTCCCTGAATGATATAAGAGTAAAGGGCAGCGCATGTACATGTACATTGATGAAGTTCAGAGTACACCTTAAGGTGTTTTATCTACCTTGATTGTAATAATAATATTTTGCTGCCTTAAATATGAATATATATTTATTTTTGTGATATCTAGAAATAGACATAACATACTAGCTGTATCCTTGTATCTATTGCATTGCGTCTGAAGCCACCAGAAATTGGCACGTCAATGTTGTTAATTTGGGTAGTATAACATCCAGTGTTTCTCATTACTATTTCATTTCAAACTTGCACTTTAGTGAGGTGTGACTGCATTCCGCTGTGTCTCTATAACATTGGTGGGAACCAGTTTAAATTTTATTTGTTCAGTTTTGTTCTAAGTGTATTTTTATTTCACTTTCAATAGACTGTTTCTACTGAAAGTGGGGGGGGGGGGGGGAAGTCTTTTCCTTTGTATTCTTGATATGTATGATATTACATGTGGTTAAATTATTACTACCTGTTTATTTATAGCAGTAAGAAGGCTAGGTTTGCTACAAATTATCTTATAGCACAGGTAAAATACATGTACGTAGCAAGTGTATAATGTACAGTACTACAATAGACTAACCACTAGATACCATTATAGCTATGGCACCACCCACATCTAACATCCCAGAGAAAGGTGACTCTGCTGAAGATACTCGCATAGCCACCACCACACCTGTACTGGAACCTCAGGCTAACGGCTCACAGTCTGAGGAAGGTATGTAGTACTACCCCACTTGGTGTATGCATAGACGAGCAACAGCGCTATTTGACTCATCATTTTAACATCTTTTTGTCTCTGTGAGGCTCAGAAGGTCACAGATTCTTAGCTTATGACAATCTAGTAGCAAAATCTTGTACAATTCATAGCCTTGATGTTTTATATTGAAATTGTTAAATTATTATCCAATTAGTTGCTTGGATATAATTGAAGTGACCTCCTGACCTTATGTTCATGACCTACGACCTGTATGCTTTTGACGGTGAGACCCAGTCTCGTCACGGTTTTACTTGTTATAAACTGCAAGCCTGGTGTGATTGCTGACAGTGCGTGTACGCTGTGCGTCGTTGCTCACAAAGTCAAATATGGTGTTTATATTGAAATGTCTTACGTATATAATTATAAAGAACATTCTACAATACTGTATAAGTCTGTATATACATATAATATACTATAGATGTACAAGTATGTATACAATGTGTTTATATTATTGTAATGAACGACCCCGGCCCGTTTGTGTTCTCAACGACCTTTAAGGTTATGTACTGTCTATATACGTGCATTCATGTGTTTATACCCATTACATGTTATTGTATATACTTGTATAATTATTACTAAGTCTTTTAATGCCTTTTTATACCCATGTACAGAGGCCCGACCTCTCAGAATCCATTAATATTCATTTTGTACATGAATTGGACCATTATAAACAACTTTTGTAGAACCCGACCTATTTTGGGTCAGCCGTCGGGCTTCCGGCGGCCATCTTGTTGCGCAACTTCCGGACGACCTTACGTCGTCTTTTCCCGACACTACGTCGGGCGGAAGTCCTTATACTATATAAAGGGCATTGTTTCACTGTTCATTGTCTCAGTCTTCACTTGGCTTTCAATAAAGACACATCTATACTTGATACAGAGACTTTCACTTCCTTTTGTCAGGTCATTCGCTTAGCGAACCGCCTACTAGGTCGGATCACTCTCTTTCAACGTATAGTCTGAAGGTCAGACTTGGGACCAGATGGGTCGTCTCTGGTAGTTATTGGGCTACTGAGACCACTCGATCTTTCATGTAATGCAAAGTCCTATTACCACTCATAGGCACTTCATCTCTGGGTCGATAGTCGTCCAAGGACGACCGCACCAAATCACAGAAACCATTACAATATTATAACCCCGTTTTCCATTGCTAACATCTGTATATAGTACATATAAGCAATTACAGTAATGTCGTTTATACATATAATATAATTATATCCCGTCTAGACGGATTTTAACATAGGTCGTCCATTTTTGTAACAGGCTAGTAGTAATCGTTCGGGGGCCCGCCAGAAATAGCTGAATGCATGTTTTCTTCGTTCTCTTTTCCTATAAAAGAGAAGGACATACTATTATGCAGCGCAGTCAGTTTTATACTTTCAAGTAGTAAGGATCATTTAAATATGCTTATATCTTATACTTACAATTCTGGAGTTGTGTTGGTGCAGTCACTAGTTAGGCATAACTACAAGCTTGGAGCCGTTTAGGCACATGGACTGCTGAGGGTAGGTAGCCGCTCTGCATTGCTTGATTAGTTGCCGGTGGCTTGTGGGCCTTGGGGCCATTTGGGACACATCCACAACATTATTATTATTATTATGTGAAATGTCAGATGATAGATAGGTCTGAATTAATTGCTCACATTGCTAGGAATATATTGGTACAATAAAGTTAAGGATAGGTTGCTCTAAAGTCCCCCTCATTTATAATTAACATTGGACAGAGTAACTGAGTCTAATTGTCCTGCAGACTGTGGTGCCCCACAGGAAGCTTCACATGATTTATGCTCCCCTAAGCCAATCCCAACAGGCTACTGTTTATGCAGTCACTATATTAAAATACACTGTTATTGGCACTAAGTCAGAATGTACCAGCACCATGATTACGTAACAAAATCTAAAACTATAAAAAATGTATTTTGTGTCCAAATCCAATTCTAGAGTGAATTCCTCCTCCTTAACAACATGGTGACTTTATATAGCAGTAGTTATTTTCCTGAATTTCAATAACCATGATTGACATAATTGCCGGCAAATTTGAAGTCGAAGGCTTTAGTCATAGCATTATCTTATCAAGGCCACGACAGGCTGCAACAGTTAAGCATATCAAAATAAAACTATATAGCTATATAATCTCTTTGAGCTGTTCTGATTTGTTTACAGATGTCTGGGAAGACTACATTCCTGAACCACCAGATGGAGGCTGGGGTTGGGTGGTGATGATAGCCTCCTTCTTCACCAACTTTATAGTAGATGGCATAGCGTACTGTTTTGGTATATTCCTGCTGAAATATGTGAAGTACTTTGATGCTACAGTAGCAAGTACTAGTCTATCCAATTCCTTGCTGTGTGGAGGATATCTGCTTGTTGGTATGTTATTTTAGTTCGTTATTCTGACATGCTCATTGCAAAACATAAGCAGTCCAGAATGTTACCATTTTCACCTGTATAATATGAACACCGACAACCACAACTCCATGAATTACCCACGGTTCATTATTCTTTAATTTGCTCCATTAGTTACTAATTCCTTATTTGGTAACCTAAAATCCTGAGAAAAGTAATAAAAGCTCTGTTTAAAACTATAGGTCCAGTTGTTGGTGCACTTGTAAACAAATATGGATGCCGTCCAGTAGGTATTGCTGGATCTATAGTCGGTGCTGCAGGATTTCTACTGAGTACAGCCTCACCATCAGTTGTAGTGTTTCAGCTGACTTATGGAGTCATCGGTGGTAAGACATGTTCTCTCTACTGTCTATGTCTATGGAACTTGCTTAATTCAACCTTGGATAATTCAAAAACCTGGTTAGTTCAAACTGTTGGCGTTAGTCCCTTCTGAGCACTATATAAATGGCTTCAAATAATTCAAACTTAACATCTGTAATTCAAACTTCATGCGGCTTAGGCTCGCACTATAATCAATGATAATGCTATCACAGCCATCATTAGTCACCTAGCAATCGTTGCTAGTAGTTAGTAGTTATTAGTACCGATACCTGTTTCTGCTCAAACTAAGCTGGAAGAACCCGCTAATTGCTTTACTACTCCTTAGCTAAATGCGTTTCTATACTGTTGTCCTGTAAAATTGGGTTAAAATTACCATACAGCATCACTCAGTGACAGGCACTGGCGATGGAATTAATGGTACACATACAAGGCTGCAATGGCTGCGCCAAGTTTGTTGCTCTCAGTTTGTAGACATATCGGAGCACACCTGTGGTACCATGACCCAGTGGTCAGTAGACATCAGCAGGATTCGAACCCTGAACCTTCAGCACTTTCGTGCCTCAGGGCAGGCGCTCTAACCCACCTCCTACTCCTACTGTACATGTGTTGCATGTCATTATATAAAATGGAGGGATCACATAATTCAAATTCAGCCTAATTCAAACCAATTATGGTGGTCCCTTGGAGTTTGAATTAAGCAAGTTCCACTGTATTAACTATTTTACATTCTCTCACTCAAACATACATTAGTTCTGTTTTATAGGCAAAGCATTGCTAGTTCTTACCATGCATAAATTGGTGACCGTTTCGCAGGGTTTGGGTTTGGTATGATGTACCTACCAGCTGTAGTTGGAGTAGGTTACTACTTTGAGAAGAAGAGGGGTATAGCCACAGGTATAGCTGTATGTGGTACAGGTATCGGTACGTTCTGCTTGGCACCTCTTGGTAAACTACTGCTACAGCAATATGACTGGAAGAGCACCCACATATTTCTAGGTAGGATCTGTATTAATCTTGGATCTACTACAATGTATTTACCTTCTGGACGCCTCATGCACTTCATAATGTGTCAGTAATTGGAAGTTGTACTGAATTTCCCTGAATCTACATGTACTTGCTGGTTTATTATTTATACAGTCATATGTAGCTAGTACCACATGTATTCCACAGCGGCTTTGGTTTTACAAGGATGCATTTCCTCAGCTTTGATGAGGCCTCTGGCTCCAAAGAGGAGGCAACGTAAAGTGGAATTGGATCTAGAGAATAGAAATGGTCAAAAGTTGTCTCCCTCTGATGATGAAAAGATTCTGTTAGGGAACGCTACTACTCCCACCCTTGCTGCTAAAGAAAATGTTCAAAAGTTTGAAGAACCACAACACACTACATCAATACAATGGTTTGAAACTGTAACTGTAACCCTGTAAAACATGTTTGGTGGCTGAATCTGAGTCCCTGTTAGATCTGTAGCTAAGAGTGCAGAAGGAATAAATGGCTGAACGATGTTACAAGTGGCTCACAGTACAATTTTATATTCCTGTCACCAACATTTAGACAGTGGCACGCATAGTTTACACTATCATATATTCATAGAATTGCTGTAACCTATCTTAAATTCTAGCAAGACCTGTGCTAGTTTTATATTCATTTCCCTCTGTACCTCCGCTAATGATAGCCCATGGAAGTTGTGGTATCAAAACTGGTCTAGCTCTAGCTGGGTTAGAATCATAAACATTTATATATACTTTTTAAGGTTGATTTAGAATTATTTTATTATAGATACTTGGTAAAACTTTCCCTAAATATATAGTAAAAATGAGGTTGATAGTAAATTTGAGATCTAAGCTAAGAGCTGATTGGCTGATGAACTATGTACTAAGAGACAAAAGTGTTAAAATCCAGGGAGCTTTCCCACTGGTCCAATCTGGATGCAGACAACTACTGAAAGTGAACGTTACCCAGTCAGATACTGTTGACTGTATTTAGCCATTTAGAATTGGTCACCAAGACCCCAGCGCATCATGGAAGTAAATATGCAAAGGTATTTTATTGCTTGTTCCAGGGGGAGGACAATGGGTAGCACGAGTTATATAGCTGGCTCTAAGCTAGTAGTAGCTGACACTGCCAGTCCAGCCGATAATCTGCATGCCAGTGCGTTCCTCCACCCCACAGCTGCTGCCTCTACAACTACTAGCCCTCACGTCAGCCTACAGAACCTGTCCAGACCTCTGTACAAGAAGGACATCTTCTACAGCGGTTCTGTACTCAATGTCTCTCACAGCAAGTCAAGAGTTTCTCTCAAGGGTTATGTAGCTAGTATTACTAGCCTCCCTTCTGTACAGGTACATGCCCTTTGTTCTCATCATAATTAAACTGTAACACTACTACCTTTGACACTGTAAACTAAGGCCCTTGGCACTAACTGTTATTACATGTAGGGCAGGTGATTAAGCAGACGTGTTTGTGTTTGATGCTTCACAACTTAATATTCCTTTGCTTTTTTACGTTGCCACTCCGAAAGCATTATAAATCCTAAGTGGATTTCCCCCTTTCTCGTCCTCTATTATGCATATAGAGTTTATTGCATTCAATAGCAGAAGAGTAAAAGATTATCCTGCCTGAATAGACTTCCTGAACCAATGGCAGACATATTGGCTGAAATGCTTGACGTAGAAGTGCTGAGGAACAAGGGAATGATAGTGCTGAGTATAGCAAATGTACTAGGGTTGCTTGGTTTCTTTGTACCACTCGTGTTCAGCAGCGCCAGGGCTGTATCTCTAGGAATCAGTGATGGCAATACTGCATTCCTTCTATCCATAATGGGTGAGATTATTATAAGTGTGGTAATAATGTGCAGTCGCTATAATTATTTGACGCAAAAGTTCCTTTGAATACTAAAGCCCATGAATCAATGCAAGTGAAAGTATTAGTCGCTGAATATATAAAATTACAGCAACCTCCAATGGTAGAACATTAAGAAAACTCATTAAAGCACTCTTATTATCCACCAAAGAATGGTGTTATAGAGTAGCGTTGTGTCGATGTGATTGCGACCTGCGAACCAAAGATAGTGGAAGGGAAAATCGGACACTCAAAGATAAAACCCTGTCCCACCAAATACGCCCAATTTGGCGGTCCCGACGTTCCGCGATCCACTTCCCGCCTTAAATGTGTTGCATTTTTAGATGGCTGCTAGACTAGTTTTGAGAAGCAACGGGTTAACTGTTGCGCTCTTTTTAATAATATATCGTTTGTATAAGTAGACTGTCTATTCGATGCCGCTGTTAGCAATATTATCTGATTGGCCGGCAGAACACCAATAGCAAGAGCGGATTTGTGTACAAGGTAGCACAACTCTTTGCTTCGTTTGGAGGCGGAGGACGGACAGTTTTTGGCCTGAGTGTCTGATCTTCCCTTCCACTATCTTTGTGCGAACTGTGAAACTATTAGCCAGCTGAAAGGTGGAGGAATAGCAACATTATGTTGCTGAGGACCCATTTTGTCTCGTGTTTTAGTATAACTAGAGTTATTATCTCATTGTTGGAAGACCACGTTGGGTTATCAATAGTTTTATCTTCACAATAATGTCATTGGTACGGAAGTGGTGGATGAATTCACGAATGCCAAAGATTGTACAACTCGTGCATTGCAGATAATATTGTGATTGTAACAAAATAACACTGGAATGTAATAATGAATTTTTCACTAGCTAATACAAGTTTTATCCCTGACAGGCATAACCAATACAATTGGTAGAGTGTTGTTTGGTGCAGTAGCTTCCCTACCCGAAGTCTCCCCTCTTCTGGTCAACAATATCTGTACGACGTTATGTGGAGTAGCTATTCTACTTACTCCATTCTGTAAGACATTCATTCTCATGGCTGTGGCTAGTGGAGCATACGGTCTCTTTGCCTGTGAGTTGGTTCTTTGCTATACATGTATATTCATGGCTACATACACATCACACATACTTATTATCTTATACGATCTACGATACAAGTATTAGTATGTTTTAGTTAACAGCTTGTGTTGATCATATATGCTGGTTCATTGGAATGAATAACAAGTCTCTCTCCAAGATTGACTTATAATTATATGCCTAATAATTTGGGGTCATCCAAATGTGATCTCCACTGACACCTTGTTTATTTCTCGCCCATTGTTTTTGTTTGCCCTCTTTTTGGCCAATTCCTAGAAAAGACTTCGATATGCTGTCCTCTCAGTTTGACATTTTAGCTGTTACATGTTGTTCTTTTTACGAACGTACATGTATATATATATATTAAAGTAATGTGATGTGTGTACATGTACATGTATATATGAAGAAAGGTGTAGTATGTACATTATGAAGTAAGGTGTAGTATGTACTGTACATGTATATATGAAATAACCGTTCGCCCCGTGTGCTTATCAAAGCCATAGGGTTTGACGCTTGCACACAAAACGCTCGATCAAACACGCTCTCGTGTGTTTACACTTAATTCTTTGTTTAAACAGTCATTGGTTAGGTTGGACATCAGATTGCGTTGTGATTTGATTGGTTACTGTTCTTTAGCTACTCTGATTTCATTGGCTCCCATCATAATGTGTGATTTGGTGGGATTGGAGAAGTTAACCAATGGGTATGGTTTGCTTTGCATGGTTAGAGGGATCACAGCTATTGCCGGGCCACCCATAATAGGTAAGATAACTCCACATTAGTTATATAGTAGGTAAGATAACTCCACATTAGTTATGTAGTAGGTAAGATAACTCCACATTAGTTATATAGTAGGTAAGATAACTCCATATTAGTTATATAGTAGGTGAGATAACTTGTTATTTATATAGTAGGTAAAATAACTCCCTATTAATTATATAGTAGGTAGGATGACTGCATATATTAGTTATATAGTAGGGAAGATAACTCCATATTAGTTATATAGTAGGTGAGATAACTTGTTATTTACATAGTAGGTAACATAAGTCCATATTAGTTATATAGTAGGTACGACAATTCCGAATCCTACTCTGCTACAATCATGTACATGTAATATTACATTATTACAATGTATAATCAATGTTGTTTCAGGTATGCTGTATGATATAACTGGGGACTACAATGCTACATTCTTTGCTGGAGGGGCGTGTCTTATACTCTGTGGACTCCTCCACTTCCTCTTTTATCTCAATTATTTCAAAAATAAAACTGAATAAGTACTGTATGTTTGTAAGTTTTTGTGGCACAAGGTTATGTTTACTGTGTAGGTAAGGTAACTATGTACTGTGCATATACTAAAACATTACGACCAAAGTAACTAATTTAACATTGACAGTATTATTAGCCCCTTTTTAGTTGATGTGAAGATTTGTTTCTCAGTATTTTAGGTCTTTCAGTAAAGTTTATATAATTTGTTTTCTTTCATTTTATTGTTGGTTATGGGAATGACCAATTTTTAAGAATTCTGTAATTGCTTGCTTCCCCCATCGTATGCCCTTAGTCTGACACTATATTATATTTATATCTTGTTGTACATGTGGATGTTCTTACTATATATTCAAAAACACCTGACTAGTTTATCACCACTTTAAAAAGAGTATATAGTTATGCTGTAGTAGCCAACTGCTATCTATTTTTCTTGTCGCTTTTCTGTAGTGCTCTTTGCTTTTTGTCACACATGAGCTGAGTAAATACTACCACCAGTTCTTGTGCCAATGGTATTCAATTCATTTTTTCTTGATGGGAACTTATGTATTATAGATTTGTTAACAATTAATGTTAAAGTTGTTGCAGAGTAAACAACTCCTAATAAGTAGATGAGTGTTGAGTGGCCAATAAATATTATTACTATTTTAAGGCTGCAGGTGCGTTAGATCTCTCTTGATGTTACCGTTCAGGAGAAGACAACTGAATGTACGTTCAAAATCGAAAGTGCTGAAGCACTGAGTTTGACGGGCAGTTGCTCATCGGCTCTCTTGGTTTATATTGCTATTTCACAGTACTTTACCATACAATTCCAAACAGCTACATTTCTACAATATGATTCTAAGAATATCAACATGACTATACATCTGACATGCCTGTATTCCATTGCAACAATTATTGTTTTACTGTTCACACAGTTGTACTGTGCTGTCTACACAGCTGTGTGTGGGTACTATGGGTATACTATCAGATAGCAGTGAGGACAATCTGCTCTGTTGTCTATTTCTGTCTGATCAGATCTTTATTTGAAGATCCACAGCATCTAGCACATTTCATAGTCAAGACGTTAGAGGAAAACATGCTTTTGTAAAAAGATAGATGTAGATGATGCAATCTTGTGTTTTGAAAGATGACGATGTTTGGTTTATTGTTATATTGTAGTACACTGTACAATGGGTGTGAACTATACAGTGTTATATTGTAGTACACTGTACAATGGGTGTGAACTATACAGTGTTATTTTGTAGTACACTGTACAATGGATGTGAACTATACAGTGTTATATTGTAGTACACTGTACAATAGGTGTGCACTATACAGTGTTATATTGTAGTACACTGTACAATGGATGTGAACTATACAGTGTTATATTGTAGTACACTGTACAATGGATGTGAACTATACAGTGTTATATTGTAGTACACTGTACAATAGGTGTGAACTATACAGTGTTATATTGTAGTACACTGTACAATGGATGTGAACTATACAGTGTTATATTGTAGTACACTGTACAATGGGTGTGAACTATACAGTGTTATATTGTAGTACACTGTACAATGGATGTGAACTATACAGTGTTATATTGTAGTACACTGTACAATGGATGTGAACTATACAGTGTTATATTGTAGTACACTGTACAATGGATGTGAACTATACAGTGTTATATTGTAGTACACTGTACAATGGGTGTGAACTATACAGTGTTATATTGTAGTACACTGTACAATGGGTGTGAACTATACAGTGTTATATTGTACTACACTGTACAATGGATGTGAACTATACAGTGTTATATTGTAGTACACTGTACAATGGATGTGAACTATACAGTGTTATATTGTAGTACACTGTACAATGGGTGTGAACTATATAGTGTTATATTGTAGTACACTGTACAATGGATGTGAACTATACAGTGTTATATTGTAGTACACTGTACAATGGGTGTGAACTATATAGTGTTATATTGTAGTACACTGTACAATGGGTGTGAACTATATAGTGTTATATTGTAGTACACTGTACAATGGGTGTGAACTATACAGTGTTATATTGTAGTACACTGTACAATGGGTGTGAACTATACAGTGTTATATTGTACTACACTGTACAATAGGTGTGAACTATACAGTGTTATATTGTAGTGCACTGTGCAATGGGTGTGAACTATACAGTGTTATATTGTAGTACACTGTACAATGGGTGTGAACTATACAGTGTTATATTGTAGTACACTGTACAATGGGTGTGAACTATACAGTGTTATATTGTACTACACTGTACAATGGATGTGAACTATACAGTGTTATATTGTAGTACACTGTACAATGGATGTGAACTATACAGTGTTATATTGTAGTACACTGTACAATGGGTGTGAACTATATAGTGTTATATTGTAGTACACTGTACAATAGGTGTGAACTATACAGTGTAATGTAGGTACATCACAGGTCTTGAGAAGTAAGATTTCGCACATAGCTGAATCTGTGCTCTGGCTAGATTTGTGACATAGAATATACAGTAGTAGGAATGAATGGTTGAAAATTTTAAAAATTGTTCCCATTTCAATTTTGCAATTTTGTCATCAAAATTGAAAGATGGTATACACAGTATATCTTATTATAATACATGTATATTCACTGAAATGCTGTTGAAACCCTGGTGCAAGTTTGTGTATTATATCCTTCCGCATCTTCACTAAACATGACCTATTCAGGTTAAGGTGTTGATAGTGTCTATCTATAGCTATAGCAAAAAGCATTGGGAGTTTCTATTGGTACTTGGCATAGCTTCCTCTAAATATCTAAACAAAATATGAAAATCAATTTGAGATCTTAGACTTGATTGCTTGATGAACAATGTTGTCTACTAGTCAAATCTTGATGCAGACAGCTAGTGAAAGTTACCCAGCATGATATGTTTTAGCTGAACCTAGCTACTCGAGGTTGGTCACCAAGACCCCAGTGAGTCACAAAAGTGAATAACCAATTAATGTATTTTATAACTTGTTCCAGGCGGAGGACGATGAGCAGCATGATTTATATTGCTGGAACTAAGCTAGTAGTAGGCGACACTGCCAGTCCAGCCGATAATCTGCATGCCAGTGCATTCCTTTACCCTGATGCTATCTCTACAGCTACTAGCACTCATGTTAGCCTACAGAACCTGTCTAGACCTCTGTACAAGAAGGACATCTTCTACAGCGGTTCTGTACTCAATGTCTCCCACAGCAAATCAGGAGTTTCTCTCAAGGGTTATGTAGCTAGTATTACTAGCCTCCCTTCTGTAAAGGTACACACCCTTTATTTTCACCATAATTGAACTGTAACACTGTTGGGATTTTAACACTGTAGACTAAGTGCTAACTGCTACACTGGAGGGGGGGGGACTTTACGTAATGACTTCACAAGCGCTGTAAACCCTAAATTGATTTTCCCCTTTCTTTTTATGCATACAGGAATTTTTGTGTTGGATAGGAGAAGAGCACAAGACTCTCCTGTCTAAATAAGCTTCCTGAACCTATGGCAGACGTATTAGCTGAGATGCTTGACTTGGAAGTGCTGAGGAACAAGGGAATGATAGTGCTGAGTATAGCGAGTGTATTGGGACTGCTTGGTTTCTTTGTACCACTCGTGTTCAGCAGCGCCAGGGCTATATCTCTAGGAATCAGTGATGGCAATGCTGCGTTCCTTCTATCCATAATGGGCGAGATTATTATAAGAGTGGTAACAATGTAGCTGTTGGTGAACAGATGCCTGCATTCAACACATAGTTTTGTAAATCGCTGTATACCTGAATGAAATGTGTGCACAAAATGTTTGCTAGAGTTATTAGACAAACAAACTTTAGTGAGTTGCCGGAAATACTAAAGCCCGTGAATCGCTGCAAAGTGGAAGTACAGTAATAATGGTTGCGGAATATGTAACATCACAGAAATCAAAATAGTAGCACATTAAGGGAACTCTTTAGGTTAAAACTCGCCTACCTAGTTCATCAAAGCACCTTTGTTATACACCAAAGAGAGGTTTTTGCAGGGCAGAGTTGCATCAATGTGATTGTAACCTGTGAACTGTAAAGTGATTGGGCTGCTGAAAGTTAGATGAAAAGCAACATACGTAGGTTGTCGAAGATACTTTTTGTGTTGTGTTTTAGTATAACTAAAGCTATTAGCTCATTGTTGGAAGGCTAGTCAACAATCTTTTGTTACCAAATATCATTGTTATGGGTGGAGGGAAGGAATTCAACAAATGCAAAAAATTGTACAACTTGGCGCATTGCAGATACTATGGTGATTGTAACAAAATAACACTGGAATGTAACAATGGATTTCTCACTAGCTAATACAAGTTTTGTCCCTGACAGGCATAACCAATACAATTGGTAGAGTGTTGTTTGGTGCAGTAGCTTCCCTACCCGGAGTCTCCCCTCTTCTGGTCAACAATATCTGTACGACATTGTGTGGAGTAGCTGTTCTACTTACTCCATTCTGTAAGACGTTCATTCTCATGGCAGTAGCTAGTGGAGCATACGGTCTCTTTGCCTGTGAGTTGGTTTTAATATATTATACAGTGTATAATTTTGAGGTGTTGTAGAAATGGTGGAGCGATTTAAAAAGATTACCATGTAGCAGTCAAATTTATGTTTTCATTTGACACGCTAGACTACCATGCTTTAACACAAGGGAATATCAAACGGTGGTCTGTGGCACTTTTCATTGATAAGAAAACTAGTTATATGATATAATATGGTGGCTATCACTGATGTACGAAATAGAATTGGATGGCTCGTGCTTGGATATCATTGGTTACTTTGTTTCAGCTACTCTGGTATCACTGCTTCCCATCCTAATATGTGATTTGGTTGGGTTGGAGAAGTTGACCAATGGATATGGTTTACTGTCTATGGTTAGAGGAATCACAGCTATTGCTGAGCCACCCATTGTAGGTAAGACAACTCCATGCTAGTTATATAGTAGGTAAGATAACTCCACATTATTTATATATACATGTACATGTAGTAGGTAAGATAACTCTGAATCTCACTCTACTATACAATGTATAATCAATGTTGTTTTAGGTATGCTGTATGATATAACTGGAGACTACAATGCTACATTCTATGCTGGAGGGTCGTGTCTTATACTCTGTGGACTCCTTCACTTCCTCCTTTACCTCAATTATTTCAAAAATAAAACTGAATAAGAATGTTTATAAGTTCTTGTGGCACAGCGTCATATTTGTTGTGTAAGCAAGGCGCAGTCTCTGACAAAACTAGCTAATCGAACAGTGACGGTACTCAAGCATAATGAATAACTACTCCGCTGACTACATAGATGTTCATTGGGCAGTTCTTTCTTAGGCCTACTCTGTAAACCAATTTATGTTGATGTTATCTTATTCATAATTATTATTTTGTTGTTCGTTGAAATAAAGGTTTTTCTACTTAGTATTTTGGGTTGTTTAGTAAAAATCTATGTAGCAGTTTGATCTTTTTCACTTTGTTGGTAGTTGTGGGAAATGACCAACTACTTATCAGCATCACGTCATAGCTTAGCGTACACAATATAGTCATATCTAGTTGTACATGTACATGCGCTGATTATATACCCGGAGTGCCTTACTAGTTGATTATTATATGTTTTACAAGGGGTACAGCATCCTACTACTAACCATTCCTCCTGTAGTTTCCTGTAGAGCTCTTAGTGTTTTACCGCGCCTGAGCTGAGCACATGCTACCGCCAGCTCTCTTGCTGATCGTGTTCTCTTTGCACTTCACAACGCTTTTTTAAACTTAAAATTGGAGTAAAGATTCTATGCATAACAATGTCAATAAAAGTGATAGTGGAGTAGAATTTACATACGATTCATAGTGTGAGGTGAGTGACACCAATATGGAGGGGAATTCTTTCAACATGCATCACCCCTGAGTGCTCCATCTGCTAGTCAGAATTTAATTATAGTCATCTATATAATTCACCTGTTGAAATAATATATTTTAAGTCCATTGTATTTGGCACCAATCCAACATTATGGTGTATAAGATTTTTCACATACCTGAAATTATCGACTACTGCATGATATGCTTGCCTACTATTACAAGGTTTATCTGTGAATTGATGCAAGACTAATACACTGTGTGATGTTTTCGTCTGGAGCGAGTTAGTAGTGATGTGATTTAATATTTTCATGGGGCAGGTGTTATGCCTGTTTCCAATATTGAATTTTGTAAAATAATAATATACATGAAATCATTGTTGATCTAATTCCTATCCATGCAGTTATTGGGTATTTTATGGGAAGCACAAGTGGAGATGACAGTAGCTAGTCACACACAGCATAAGTCAAATATCTCTCAGGGGAAAGTGCTGTCGATTTCACACATTTTTCTTGGATTTTCCCAATGATGAATTCAAAACAAAAACAATGCGCTCCGATACAACCACAGAGATGTTTGAAACCTGTTGTCTTCTTGATGTATAGCATCACTGTGTGTGCTCATTGTTTGGAAGCCCACGCCCCAAAGTTCAGTCCACTGGAACATCATATTGCTAAAACTTAGTCCACTCCTTGTTAGGATTATAGGATCATATTCTGTTTAATATGTTTTAATTGAAGTGAAAAACCTTACCATAGTCATTGTGACCTTCATTAAACTTTTAGCCTTTTGTTTTTATCTACACATAAATAGAGAGAGAGAGGGAGAGAAGTTGGAAAATATAATGCTCTCATCATAATTTACATGTACATGTATATAGGACTTGGGGAGTAAATGTATTGAGCTTAGGCTACATTGTGAGAAGGGGGAATTAGTTTCCCACATTATAACCTTGGTTCCATATCTCAATCAATTGGTCCGAGTGGAACACTAAATTTGAGCAAAGCAAAAGTCATATTCTAGCAGCATATATTCATTCACGATGGCTTCCATTATGATCAGACAGTTGATGTATTAGTGTAGACTGTTTGTGTTAGACATTGTATTGTTGTACCAACATATATTTGGCATTGTACCAATTGATGAAACAGTCCCTACATTGTAAACAGGCACATGCTTGAGGCAGTCAGGTTATATATAATTATGTTTCATAACATCCAGTGGATGACACATTATAATGTACATAGCCATCCCAACCAACGCTCCTTTAATGAATTATATCATCAAAGGTCATCATTGCTTCTCAAATAGGATGCAGATTTTAATAAAAGAAGTCAAGTAACAATACATGGGGAGTCCATACTTCATAAAGCCTTTGTTCTTCATTTTCAGTATGAAAGTTATCTTTCATAATATCTCTTCATTTTACTATGTAACCAGTACACAGGCAAACACCAGTCTGGTATTCATTACAGCTGATTTGCTACACAGTGACACATGAATATACTAAGTTTAAACTAACTTCATTCTATTTTAGAAGTCCACCAACTATTCCAGTGTCACCTTAATTTCTATTCTACCACACAGGTAAGTATAGTATATACACAGTACATATTAACAGGTAAGTATAGTATATATACACAGTACATATTAACAGGTATGTATAGTATATACACAGTACAAATTAACAGGTAAGTATAGTACCTATATATACACAGTACATATTAACAGGTATGTATAGTATATACACAGTACAAATTAACAGGTAAGTATAGTAGATTTATACGGGGTAGAACATAATAATGTTCTATCTGGTATAAAATATCAATTTATTGTTCACATAGAATAGTATGGCTGTAGTGACATAAGTGGAGAATCTGAAGGTGTTACATTGTACATATATGATAGTTTTAGTACTCGCTGAGGTTGAGTATGTCTTTTAAGAAATTATCTATTGTATTATTTATCAAACTTTTTTTGTGTTTTGGAATAGTCACAGCTATGCATTATTTCAATATTTATTTACAAGTAACTTGTACAAACTACAATGTTATACCATCCGAACTTCAAGTTTTATACAGATGCATACTTTAATGTCAATCAAATATTCCTGTTTCAACTGAACAAATATTCATGTGTGATGAATTGCGTTCAAGGCAAAGGAATCACTGACACAAGATGCATAATGATAATATTAATATTGTTTAATTGGTGAAGTGCTGTGTTATTGTACAATGCCTCACGCCAGTTCAGCTCAATTTGTTCAGCAAATCATAATATTTCATTGTAAAACTTTGACAAAAATAAGCAATTATTTCTATGTAGGAGATGTGTAATTCCCATTTTTGCACAAATTTTCTGTATATATACGAAATTGAAACACACTTTTTTACTACAGAGTGGAAGATACACAGAGGCTGTGGATGGAAGAGGATAAACAGATAGAAGATCTTAAAGTTATCTTAAATAACATAAGTAGTCAGCAAACACCGAACGAAAGTCAAAAAGAGGCTGCGGATTCCACAAAACTCTTGAAAGATGTTGTTAAGACACCTGAGTCCACTCAAAAAGATGGTAAGCTCACGCACAGTTAATAATGGTTGCGGATATTGTTTTCAAACAAGAAGATCAATAATAAGTTTTATCCTTGGAACCACACGATTATGTTATTATAATTATGTTTTGCAGTGAGACACCAGCTACGTTAATAAGTTTGTGGAGCATAATGTTGTAAGCCAATTGGCACAGGTCTGTGAAGCAGGACGAGTCGACAAAATACGGTGATTACTCTCAATTGAGCAAAATCACAGACGATTAGCTAATTGTCATCTTGCCGGCAGTCTTCTTGTCTCCTCATATACATATCTTTAGTTTCATGATTCATTTTGGTTCTAGACCATATTATTTTTATTCTATTTTTTGTATTATTTTCATTTTAATCTACTTTTGCCTTTCTGCCAGCAAGTTTTGCCCCAGTCATCTGTGATTTCATGTTGATTCTCATCCTAACAGAGATGATGCGTGGACTACAACAGAGAGGAAAGTGCCATTTAAACTCGCTGTACGCATGTCTGGGAACAAATCTCCGACTCTCTATTGTCCTCACTATGTCAATCTGCTTTTCTTATAGATGATTGGGAAGACTACATTCCTGAACCACCGGATGGAGGCTGGGGTTGGGTGGTGATGATGGCCTCTTTCTTTAACAATTTCATAGTAGATGGAATAGCCTACTGTTTTGGTGTCTTTTTGCTGGAATATGTGAATTACTTTGATGCTACAGTAGCAAATACTAGCCTGGCCAATTCTCTTCTCTGTGGTGTATATCTGCTTGTTGGTAAGTTTATAGACCTGAAAGAGTACCTCTTATGTAGCGTTTACACGAGGCGATTGGCGATAAATCGCCTGGTTAGGAGATTTATCGGGGCGATTTATCACCACAACAAAATCTCCTTGTGTAAACACAAAATCACCAGGATTAATTATCTGGAGCTTTGTGGTCCAGATGCAAAGTATATATAAATCTTCAGCTATAAATCACCTGAATGGGTCCATGATCCATTCAAGCGGTCTCACCGGGATCCTCCCGTTTTCAGAACCCATCTCCTGCAAACTCCCAAGCTCCTGCAAGCCCTCCCGGTTTGGGATTTTAGTCAATAACAACTTTTATTTGCTATTTTGGTGACTATTATGGACATATAAGCTGACTACCAAGCTAGCTGTTCACACATTTAATGTTTGTATGATATAATTATTTCGCTTTGGAGCTATTGTGTTTGTTAATGCTATGAAAGCTTAGTCTCTCTAACTATATACATGTAAATGAAGAATTTTTGTGTTTTGCAACGGATAGTAAATGGATAGAAGATAGTAGCCTATCTAGTGGCCATACGCAGTATAGTAATTAATGTTCCTTCATGGTCTTTAATAAACCGCCTCAAAACAACAGTGACCAGATTGGTTACAAACCGTCAGGAAATGTAATGTGACAGCCTCTAAACTAATTGCAACAATTTAAATTGACATTGTGTGATTTTATATCATCTTCACTCTTCTATGAGACATCATGGTTGCCTTAGTCTGAGACCTAGCCTGTCTTCACTAGCTTTGTGCCGGCAAACAACTCCGTGCACTAGTATTTGTAGCAACCTAGTAGGCCTACATGTACTTGAAGCAAAACATTTTTCACCAGCTTAGTTTTCAACTACATGTAACTGAGAACTGTGCCCACAGCAGACATTAGTGTGGTGCTCATTGTTAAAATAAATTTTAGGTCAAAGCAGTCAAAGTACTCAAAGAGTAGGTGAGGTTTGTCTCACGGTGTAAAAATCTCCCTCTTTGATGTCAGCCCAAGTTGTCATGTATGAGCGATTTATCAACAGAATACATTGCCTAGTGTAAATATAGCTAGCTGAAGATTTTGTAGCTTGACCGCAAAATTGCAGAGATTAATTTTGTGCTTTCATTGGATGATCTTAATTGAAGTGATAAATCGCCAGGATAAATCGCCAGGATAAACTCCCCATTACAAACTCCCCATTACAGACACTTGACCTTGATCTTCCTTACTGATAGCTGAACTCCACCTGACATGGTATAAATATCTAGATGTTGTTCACATTGGATTGGTGTCAATATTTCTAATTCATTTTTACGAAGTGCCCATTTCTCAATACTGTCCTTTGTGAAAGGCAGCAGGCGCTGTTGATGAAGTAGACTGTGACCTAGCAGTCACAGCCCATTTATGATGTTAGAAAAGGCAGTAAATCTGTTCTGTTACCTGTATCACACCACTTGTCTAACTGAATTGTATGATAATTTAATAACCTAATATGCAGGTCCAATAGTCGGTGCACTTGTAAACAAATATGGATGCCGTCCAGTAGGTATTGCTGGATCTATAGTCGGTGCTGCAGGATTTCTACTGAGTACAGCCTCACCATCAGTTGTAGTGTTTCAGCTGACTTATGGAGTCATCGGTGGTAAGAATAGATATACTTGTTTTTGTTATATCTTGTGATACATGTACTGTACAACATTGCTTGCAGATTGCAGTGAGTGAAGGATAAAGTTGCAATACAGATTTTATTATAAAATGCAAATAACACACTCAAGATTGATTAAAGATTATGAGTTGCTCCTATGTGTTCTGTTCAGAAAACTTTAAACTCTGCATGTAGTTAGTACTACTGACCTATCATGCAGCTAGTACTACCGACCAATCATGCAGCTGGTACTACCGACCTATCATGTAGCTAGTACTACAGACCAATCACATAGTTAGTACTACCGACCAATCATGTAGCTAGTACTACGGACCTATCATGTAGTTAGTGTTACCGCCCTATCACATAGCTAGTACTACCGGCCTATCATGTAGCTAGTACTACTGACCTATCATGTAGCTAGTAGTACACCGACCTATCATGTAGCTAGTACGTACTAGTGGTTTACTATTACTTACAGGGTTTGGGTTTGGTATGATGTACTTACCAGCTGTGGTTGGAGTAGGCTATTACTTTGAAAAGAAGAGAGGTATAGCCACAGGTATAGCTGTATGTGGTACAGGTATCGGTACGTTCTGTATGGCACCCCTTGGTAAACTACTGCTACAGCAATATGACTGGAAGAGCACCCACATATTTCTAGGTAAATTTCACAAGTGTATTTATTAATACTTTAGTTATACTGTACTAGTTGTACATGTATGTATGAGCGACCATAAACTGTACATTTTTCAAAATTTAATTTTTGTTAGCAGCTTAGTTTGGCAGAGTATTAAAATAAAATCTTTCACTAACGTAAAGAATTTCTTTCTCTGTGAAATACTACATTGTTCTGTGACTTGAGGGTCATAATAGGTGAGTGGATGAAGAATTCACGCAGATATAATGGTTATTAATTATTGTAGATCTACATGTATTTTGTATTGTCGGTTCCTACATTGTTTAAGTTTAATTCACAAATAATATTTTCAGCAATTGTTTCACTGTATGTCGGAGCATCATTGTATTGCAGCTGTAGAGTTTGTATTTATAGCTTCACTGCTGCTACAAGGCTGCATATCCTCGGCGTTGATGAGACCACTTGAGTCAAAGAGAAGACAACCACCACTTGCAAGGAAAGACAATCGTACCAATAAAGAAGTTAGTGAAAAATCAAATGGGCACAAACTACTTCCTATTGGTGAACAGAGCATTCTACTAGAAGATGGAACCCTGCCAGAACATCCAGTCAAGGAAAAATCCAACAGGTTTTTTCACACTTCACTTTATGCTATTCAAAATTGTACAAGCATTGAAACTCTCTCATATTTGTTAGGATTTTTAAACCAGTATGTAACTTTCCTGTAATAGTGGGTAAATTAACAGACTAGACAGCAACCTTGAATTTTTTGTTGTTGCATTTTAAACTATAAGCAGTTAAACTAGTAAAGCTTATTTGACATTTCTATAGGGGACCATATGATCATTTATTCCAGGCAGAGGACAACAGGTAGCACAAGTTACATAGCTGGCTCTAAACTGGTTTTAATGAGTACTGCTAGTCCAGGAGATAACATACATGCTAGTGCATTCCTTCACCCTACTGCGGTTACTACTAGTCCTCTTGCAACTGCCCAGAACCTGTCCAGACCTCTGTACAAGAAGGACATCTTCTACAGCGGTTCTGTACTCAATGTCTCTCACAGCAAGTCTAGAGTTTCTCTCAAGGGTTATGTAGCTAGTATTACTAGCCTAGCGTCTGCACAGGTATGGGATTCTATCGCCTTCATGTTATGACTGTGGCCTATTAAATTTACGCATTTACTTTAACGATAATATGGGTTCGAGTTCGAGCATTCAGCCAAGTGATCCGGTCTTGAAACATGGGAGCTCACAGGCTACTGATTGTGTTAGGGTTCAAATATCTTCAAAGTCAGTGGTGGTGTTAGGAAGCTTTTTTACTAGTACAGTAGACCTTCCAAGTAGGTACCAGTACACACCAGCAAGTTATGAATTTAATCTAGCTATTGTAACTAACCAACATGGCACTGTATCTAGGGACAGAGTCCTAGGTTACCGTGCTTCAACAGACTACCTAAGCCCATGGCAGACATACTAGCTGAGATGCTGGACTTGGAAGTGCTAAAGAACAAGGGTATGATAGTGCTGAGTATTGCTAATATATTTGGAATGTGTGGTTTCTATGTACCTGCAGTGTTCAGTAGCAGCAGAGCTGTTAGTAAGGGGATCAGTGACAACAATGCCGCACTTCTCCTCTCTATAATAGGTAAGTTAATCTATATCCTGTCTCATTGGTATCTGTGTAGTAGATTACTAAACAAGAACGCATCCACTCATAAGCTATTGATGCTAATTAGAATTATCAACTCGCATGAGATAAGCAATGTGGAGAGGATAACTTCTTGGCATAATCACTTTAAAGTAGTGACCATAAAGGGACTACTAATAATTGGAGGTTATTCTTGGTGTAGAATTTACATGAGCCCATAGTTGAGACTTACTCTTAATAACGACTGCAAAGGACCTTTGTACTTACAGTATAGTTTGTCTACTAATTAATATTTGCAACGATATGGCTGTTTAGTTTGTAGTTGAAATATTGTTTTTGTAGGTATATCAAACACAGTTGGTAGAGTGTTGTTTGGTGCAATAGCTTCAATACCTGCAGTCTCTCCTCTTCTAGTGAACAACATCTGTACGACGTTGTGTGGAGTAGCTGTTCTACTCACACCGTTCTGTAACACATTCATTCTCATGGCTCTCGCAAGCGGAGCATACGGTCTCCTTGCCTGTGAGTTTATTTTCCTCATTACAGCTAAATTCTACCGGACAGGTGCATGTCCTTAACAATCCAAATCAACAAAAGGACTTTCTTTAAAATTTATGCATTTTATATTACAGCTACTCTCATTTCTCTGGCTCCTCTTATCATGTGTGACTTGCTTGGGCTGGAAAAGTTGACTAATGGATTTGGTTTGCTTTGTTTGGTCAGGGGCATTACAGCTATTGCTGGGCCACCTATAGTAGGTAAGACAACTCCATATAGTTATATAGTAGGTAAGACAACTCCATATAGTTATATAGTAGGTAGGACACCTCCACATTATTTATATATACATGTAGTAGGAAAGACAACTCTGAATCTCACTCTACTATAATACTATGTTGTAATTAATGTTGTTTTAGGTATGCTGTATGATATAACTGGAGACTACAATGCTACATTCTATGCTGGAGGGGCGTGTCTCATACTCTGTGGACTCCTTCACTTCCTCCTTTACCTCAACTATTTCAAAAACAAAACTGAGTAAGCTGACACTATAGACCTGCACACTTTGTACCAAAGCACCGTAACATAGGCTGTTTCAATAATATAAAACACAGTCAAGTTATTGCAAATGTAAATTTTAGCTACAGTACCATGCTGAAGCTGGTTTCCTCTGCTTTGGATAGGTTACATGTAGTCGTATCGGAAATACTCTTGCTCCATGTGACCCCCATGTGACCTCTACACCAACTAACATCACATGATGGTTAACTTCATGTCATTTGAAAACGAACTTGGTTTCGCACTGCACAACACTGCGCTGCAATGCTGATTGCTGATGGCACTTGTTGCTACATGTCGGACTGTTAATATTGGCCATACTCTAAATAGCAATCTTTTTTCTTATGACTTTGTACTAAATTTGAATTCATATAAGCAGCACTTATACACAGTTTACACTTTATTATAATGTACAATTCATGGCAGCTACATTCTATAATGTTTCTTACATTCTACATGTTTTCTATTTTTACACATTTTCCTCATTCTAAGCTCATATTTTTGTTTTCTCTCACCACAGAGGTTATTAGTTTTAGTAATGAGCTTTTCAAAGGTTTTTAAATAGATAAAATTGTGATATTTAAAAAGATGTAATGCAATTTAGGCAATCCCTGAGCATTATACTTAGCAGAGTCCTTTACTTGTAGGTTTACCATCTTATCAGGATACTAGAGCCATAGTATCAAAAATATTGTCTTGTTACAGAGTAGCCTAATGTTTTCTGTGGAGTTGTCTCTCTCTCTCTCTCTCTCTCTCTCTCTCTCTGCATACCTGTGGGGTCACTGCTCTTACCTGCTATAATTATTACATTAGCATGCTTATACACGTGCCTTGTACTTGTTGTTATGCATTCTAGACCATTCTGTGGGCAGATTCTTCTAGTGTAGGACTGTAGGCTACACCATTAATCAGGTACCATGTAATTTCATGTTATGTACACCACAAAAATTTAATGTTGTTATTATATTCCTTTCTTCTCTTTAATAAAATGTTGTTTGATAAAATATATACTTTTGTAATAGCTAATAAAATCATATGGTTCAAAATCTGGTCTGGTGAAACTTTACAAAACCAATATTTCCAATGCATTCTACATTCTACCTATCTATTGGAGGGTTTCATAGGCAAGTTGACTTTCTATTAGTTACATGTACGTCATAGAGTTGGTGGGATAACGCCATATTAGTTATATAGTAGGTAAGACGATTCCATAAATTAGTTATATAGTAGGTAGGATAACTCTGAATCATACTCTACTATGTTATATTATGCAATGTGTAATCAATGTTGTTTTAGGTATGCTGTATGATATAACTGAGGACTACAATGCTACATTCTATGCTGGAGGGGCGTGTCTTATACTCTGTGGCCTCCTTCACTTCCTCCTTTACCTTTAAATTTGAGTAAGGGAAGCTGAATGAAAATACCAACATACATAAATGTACCTGATATGCCTGTATTCCACTACAACAATGATGCTATTACTGTGCACATGACCGTTGCACCATGCAGCAGGCAGATATTATGGTGTACTGTGCATGTACACTATACACCTGTGTGCGTTCTATCAGTATAGCAGTGAGGTTAACCTGTTCTGTTCTCTATTTATATGTTTGATCAGATTATCGTTTGAAGATCCACAGCAACTATCACATTTCAAGATCAATTCGCGAGAAGAAAATGTGTGGTGATGTAATCTTGTCCTTTAAAAGATGACAAAGTCTAGTTTGTCAAAGTTATTGACCCTTTGTACATGTAACACTGTACTACAGTGAACAGCGTGTAATACTGTACTACACTGAACAACGTGTAATACTGTACTACACTGTACTACACTGAACAGCGTGTAATACTGTACTACACTGAACAGCGTGTAATACTGTACTACACTGAACAGCGTGTAATACTGTACTACACCGAACAACGTGTAATACTGTACTACACTGAACACGTGTAATACTGTACTACACTGAACAGCGTGTAATACTGTACTACACTGAACAGCGTGTAATACTGTACTACACATTATAATAGTCAGCAAAAGTCACAGGTACATTGTATAATGACTACATTGTGCAGAATTGTATATTACATCAATATTATATCGATCTTCTTCATATACTGTGTGATGTATGTCGGTGCATATGCACTAAAAAGCATATACAAGTTGATCAACATGTACTGTACACACTAAACAAGTACAGTAAGTATGCAGAGAGATATCCTGCAATATCTCACAGTAGATCTCACATGTATGTTGATGTACCAACATCTTGCCTTGGTTTGAGAGCACATGGAAAGTGTGAATAATCTATGCTGCCTGTTTGGTTTTATGAACAACTTTTGGTCATACTGAGAACCTGAGAAAGCTGCTCCTACTAGTCCATCAGTGTCGCTATTCTCACTCCAACAGAACCACTTGACGTGTATTTGGTTTATGTATTGGGGACTTCTGTACTGGAAATGAGTTAAAAATTATAACCTGAGTTCCACTGTGAGTGAAATTTAAGTGGAAGGGGACCTACGCGTATAACCAAACTAGCATAGTGCAACAGCCTTGGAACTCTGCCAAGTAAGCACATGGTCGGCATGTGGGAATCCTATGTAGATAATGGAGAATGCACCCAAACCCAACATAGTTATCTGTCAATTTTATCAGTAATCGACAAACGATGCACAGGTATCATCAAAGGTCATCATCGTGTTCAAAATAACTTAGAGCTCTTTATTCATCATTCAAACATGAATTTTAATAAAAGAAATTGAATAAAATATTGCACACTCCCTGGTCACATTCTTTAGCCCGTGATCTATATTCTAACTCTTCATCCAACTATATATGAGTAAACGCATCACAAAGGGCTGGGTGCACAGGCAAGGTACACAGGCACTTCTGAGCCTGGATTTCATCAGAATAGTAGTTTTATATCCATCCGGATTAAACTAGTTCAACTTTGCGTGAATAATATTTATTAGTTAGCAACAAACAATCTATAGCTCTGCAAGGGTAAGTTTTTTTATATAGACATTGAACTCCCTCAAACCTACTTTTAACTATTTATACTTCCACTATGATATTCATTTATACATAAACTGGTTGCTAAATTCGTCTAGAACCCATAATTTTACCAAAAGCACTGGTATACATGTATACATGCATACACCTATCTACATGTATGTGTAAGGAACCCAGGAAGGTATCAATGAAACTTTCAAAATCTAAAAATTGAGTTGAGAACAGAAGCAAGGTATTGAACCTAAGATGGTAGCTCCTTCTTACATGTATAATATTATATTACATGATTACAGCACTTTACTTCATGCATCATTATTTGCTGATGCTAACTGTTTTCTGCTGACCAGCGGCCACCTATGACTCTGGGAATCAGTCACAACAATAACAATAAAAACCCATCATTAGATGTCTTGGAAAGAATTGGCTACCTATCATAGGTAGCCAATAATGGGCGACCAGTTCATAAAAGTACTGAATTGATATGATTCTGCTTTGTAGTAGAATAACATAGAAAACATTTTTGAATGGAGGAAGGTAGAATATCAGAAGAACCTGAAACACTAGCGGATGGTATTACCAATCAGCAGACAGATGACTCGAGAGGGGCTGGAGCTTCTACCAAACTCATAGAAAACGGAGGCAAATCATCAACATCAATTCTATATGAAGGTTTGTTGAAATAGTGGAAAATACAGGTAGTCTTCGCCAAACTATCACGATTATTATGAATTCTGTCAGAGTTTTTCCCGAGAAATTTGGCTGTTTTGAAATTTTCAAAATTGCAAGCTGTGCTTTTTTCGTTATGTACGACGCTGATGGAATTTTATTTCCAACTGATATTTAATAGCTACCTGTAAATCATTGGTCAATTCTGTTGACCCTGATGAATGCGTATTCCTGTGCTCAGCCCATATTTGTTTGGGCTGTAGTTTGCTTGTACAGCTTGGCAGTTCCTTCTTGTTGCCTCTATTAGCTAATATAGATCTCACATGACATTGCTTAACAACTTAGATTATGGTAGCATTGGGTGCTCTGCAGTCAAGGATCACATTTCATGACACTAATATTTATTTATGCATTTTATTTGTTTGCTAAAACTTAGTGAAATATCTGAAACATAAAATTATTACATCATATCCATTTCTGCATAACATACATGTACATGTAATTTAATGGAAAAAAAGAAATTTGTTTCTTCTTGTTTTCACTTTTGATGATAAACGACAGTAGCGGTAGTTTAAAAGGCTGTTTTTCTGGCATCTGACAAAATTAAAACAAGGTTCTCATGTAAATGCATTTTCATAGAAAAAATCTTTGTACTGGTGTTCACTAAAAATCAAATGTTTGAAGTTGGCACTCTTCCTCTACATTCGAATATTCTTTGAAAAAGCAAATTTTGAAGGACGTAAAATTTGTGATAGAAAACAGAATATTGAGACAAAGTGTTATCCCTGTTGTTATTTTGAGTCAATCCTGTTCAGCAGGAGTTTAGCTAATGTAGTTTGAGCAGAGGAGTGATAAGATGGAAACATGCTCACTAGCAAAATAAGTACATGTACAAGATTTTAGTCACAGGTATCATGGCTCAATCCATTGGCTTTGACGCTGCTGATAGAATCATGTGACCTGGTTGACAGGTTAATCGTCATTTAGTAGAAGTTATCGTTCCATGCCTCCTTAGTAAGGGTAATTCCTTAAAGCTTACAGGAAAGCCCCGACAACACATCTTAGTCTTTTGTGCCCCCTCCCCCTTCTCCCCTCCCCCTTCTCCCCTTCCCCTTCTCTCCTCCCTCTTCTCCCCCTTCCCTTCTCCCCCCTTCTCCCTTCCCCTTCCCCCTTCCCCCTTCTCCCCTCTTCTCCCTGCCCCCCCCCCGGCGGCACAGGGAGCTATTGTGGCTAGTTATTATTAGATTCAGATAGACACAGCGACTCCAATCATATAACTTCTTAGAAAACAGCTTTGGTTATTGGCTGGATATTAACCAAGGCCACCGGTGGGCTGGTACTACCTTTTGCCTATAGAGCCATGCCAGTGAGCCCCACGTATAATCAAGCTTTTAGTTAGTAGTTAGTTTGCATGACTTTAGCCGCCTCTTGCTTCTGCTCTGCTTATCACTTATGTATTTCCAGATGAATGGGAAGACTACATCCCTGACCCACCAGATGGAGGCTGGGGCTGGGTCATCGCTATTGCATCATTCTTTAATAACTTCCTGGTTGATGGAATAGCTTACTGTTTTGGTGTATATCTGGTGACATTCACAGATGCATTTGAAACTACTGTTGCCAAAGTCAGCCTCGCCAGTGCGCTGATTTGTGGAGTGTACCAGTTAGTCGGTATGTAAGCCATGACGTTATACCATCATACAGTCATTGTTTGTCCAACGATGATGTATTTTATAGATGTAGATGAATATGAAGACTATGTACCTGAACCACCAGATGGCGGCTGGGGGTGGATGATATGTTTGGCCTCCTTCTTCAACAATTTTATTCTGGATGGCATAGCCAATACTTTTGGCGTCTTTCTCCGCAAATATAGCAACTTCTTTGAAACTGGTGTCGCAGCTACTAGTCTCTCTAATTCATTAATTTGTGGCTCATATTTGGCCATAGGTATGTTTGCACATTTATATTCAGTAATATCGAAACTATACAACGCACACAGTCATTGTAGAGCAACGCATTATCAGGTAACTTAAGTACACATGCACTCCTGCTGTAAACTGGAAGACACCCTTATACATTGTGTCATTGTCTATATTCATCTATACAGGTGCGTTCAGGCGATCAATGGGGCCATTCTACACCCTTCCTCACATAACCCAGTAAACTTATAAATATGATAAGACAGTGTACTATATTACAAAATACATGTACATTATTATTTTCACTTCAGAAGTGATCAACCCTACACAATGATGTAAGACTAATCATGTATGCCGGTAGACTTTCGGTGAAGTCATCAAGAATTGGTTTCTTATTAGACCTTCTGTTGGAAGAAGTTATAATCATTGACTTAGCAAACAGATTGATTGCTAACATCTCATTCATGTAGAGAGGTAGCACAGCTGTAGGATTCATATAGATGTACATATTATGTAGCATAGATATCCATATGAACTTGGTTAATTCACACCTCACACAATTCAAAAACTTAGTTAGTTCAAGCTATTAGCCTTGGTCCTGCTGAGTACTATATAAATGGCTTCAAATAATTCAAACTTATCATCTGTAATTTAAACTTCACACTGCTTAGGCTCATACTATAATCAATGGTAATACTACATGTATTACAGCAAGCATTAGTCACCTAATAACAGTTGCTAGTAGTTGGTAATTATTAATAGTTACTACTGCAATATGTTTCTGCTCAACCTAAGTTGGGAAAATCTACTCATAGCTTTACTGTTCCTTAGCTACATCCGTTTTTATACTGATGTCTTGTGATGCATAACTTGATGCCCATCTGAAGTGTTGCAGTTTTGAGTGTACTAAACATTACATAAAGTTCTATTAAATAGGAAGCTGTCATGTTAAAACTTGTCTTTCCTCAATTGTATTCACAGTTGAAGCACATGAAAGTTAATGCATACATGCACATTCATGTGCTACTACATTAGTATTATTTGTCAAGTAGGCATCCAGAGTCTTATATTCAAAATAAAGGATCACATAATTTAAACCCGGGCCTAATTCAAACTAATTATGGTGATCCCTTAGAGTCTGAATTAAGCAAGTTCCACTGTATAGTGATGAGTTCCTTACAGGTGGGGACCAGGCATAGCACTGGTGTAGCATGTACAAGTAGGTAGCGCACTAAGAGCATCCATTGTAACAAAATTTTTGGTTCTTTCTTGCTTAATGAGGAACATAGAGTCTTGGCATGTTGTGTAATCAGTACAATCTGAATGGGGGTCATCGTAACATTATCTGGTTGACACTGAATTTTTGTATTAACTGCTGTTAATTAACTGCAGTATGGAGGTAGTTGTATTTTTCCAGGACTCACCTTGACTTCCATAGAATGATATAATCAGCTGTGAATCATGGAACACGTGATTCACGAGTGAATTGGAAAAATTTGTCAATAAAGTTTAAATTCGATTACGAGATGGGCGTCATAATATACAGATGTACTGTATTGTTTTTCTGCAAGGTTTGTTTAGGACTTGCACGCAACTAGAACCACTAACTACTACCTACTAGCTACTAGCTGATACTCCCAGCCTTGGAATATTAAATTATATGATATTATAACTTTCACTGTTGGTTAGCATGACCACTTCTATATTGATTTTGTTAGGTACAGAGCAAAACAAAATGTCTAAGGAGAAAGAATCATGTTTTCCCTTTCTCCTTTGCACAAATGGTGGTCCCCAACCATATTGTTTTATGCTGCAGAAAAGCCAATCATCTGTTCTTTGCTGTAGGTCCTGTTGCTGGTGCCCTAGTTAACACATATGGCTGCCGATTGGTTGGAATTGCTGGGTCAATCATGGCAGCAGTTGCCTTCATACTCAGCACTTTCTCTACTTCTATCTATGTCTTTCAGATAACCTACGGAGTTATGGGAGGCGAGTTTATATGTGTGGCGGAGTCATCTTCTCTTGCCATTAAGGAAAGATAACTCCTGCCATTATTTAGTTCACCAGACTGACAGTATTCCATTACATACACATATTTATGGTCTACATACAGTTTGATGTGTTGATCGAAATCTCCTGCAATTTAGTATTTTTAAGTGTTATTGTCTTTTTCATTCAGTTTTAAATTATACTTTTAGGTATTGGATTCGGTTTATTGTACTTACCAGCTGTGGTTGGTGTTGGATTCTATTTTGAGAAGAAACGAGCCTTAGCCACAGGGATAGCAGTATGTGGAACAGGGATTGGGACGTTTGCTATGGCACCCTTTGCCTCATTCTTGCTTTCTCAATATGACTGGAAGAACACACACTATATTCTCGGTAACCAGTGCAATATTATAATTGTCTAACGTGTAGTTCACTTGTTTCTTGATTCAAAGTTAGTAACCTGCTTATAATATTTATAATTGACCCTTCATATTGTCATGAACTAATAAAAGAACACATGTCTTCATTTAACAAGCATCTGGAACAGATGCACTTAATGTAAATATACTTCCAATAAGTATCACAGTTATGATGTGGCAGCATGCTCAACATTTTCGTGAGTGAAGCAGAGTTAGAAATTACTTTAAATGTCCGTTTGTTGATGATTATAGTATGGGCAACCTTGATCGAAAGTATTCGCTGCCATCTAATATGTGCAATAGTAGAATATGTTTACAATTACGTAGTATTCTAATAAATATTTGTGATTTATGCATTCGTTTAGTTTAGTGTTAATTAGACAAACATGACTCTTATAATTGCTAGTCTTAGTTGCCATGATGATATATAAGTTTACCTAACGATACAAACATGACTTGTGATAATAGAGTTGGAGCAAAATACTTGTTTACCTACAGGATTCTACAGCATTCCTTTTACTTTAGCAACTATCTATATTGATATCATATCCAAGCGCTGTCCCTTGGGTGAGATGAAACGTCGTAACTATATGTATATGTAAATAAAATTTGTAATGTTTTAAATGCTGTGTACTGTACCATTGTTCTACTTATAACTCACGGCAACTGATTCCAATGCAGTACTTTAACATTTTTACCAGCTGGCCTGATTCTACAAGGGTGTGTTTTCTCTTCGCTGATGAGACCTCTCAAGGGCAGACGAAGGAAGCCACCTAAAGAGATCAAAACTCGACCTCTGCCAGACGTGGTTGTAGCATCCTCTCATGGTAGTCACGGTGGTGCATTTACTCAGGTCAACTATACTACAGATCAGTCCAAGCAATTTGATGTAATAGCACTACAACCAACATCCAGGTGATCGATTTACTCACTCTAAATATAATTGTCACATTGCATATGGGGGTTGTCTACACATAAGTACAACAAGTCACCATGATCCGTAATTACATGTACAGTATCTTGGTCTATCCCATTGATGTACCAATTTGTCTGATTGAAAAGCAATGTTGTGTACCAGACTTCGACTAACTAAACTGAGGCGTGAATGAGATACAAATGTAAGTCAGAAATTGGACGTTCACTATTTGTTCAACAGTGTCTTCTACAGCTAAAGCCAAAATATTATCAGTTCTATCCTTTCGAGCTCTTTGGAATGCATTGTGTCATTTATTGCTGCAGCAAAATGACTCAGTCTAGCAGTGTTCTCCATCATAGTGGAAAGTCTCATCACTCCCAAAAACTACATGCTAGCGCATTTATTGGGCCGTCTACGAGAACCCCCAAAGAAATTGTAGAGGATTTAAGGAGACCACTCTACAGGAGAGACATATTCCTGAGCACGATATTGCCTAATCCAGCAGTTCCAGTAGACAGCAGTACCCAGAGCATACCCATATCAGAGGTAAACGGTGCTGGCTTACTTCTATTTAGTACCAAGTCTTCTCCATTCTATTTAATCTGTAAATCCAGTCTAGTTTAGGAAAAAATAAGGGTGAGAGTTGGTAGTAGCTCTGAAACACTAAAGTGCATAATTACCTAATTTCTCTACTGAAGGGCAGTTAGGGGGGGGGGGGGGGGCAGCAAGTACAGACTGCATGTGTAGGCCATGTAATCCTCCACACATGTACATGTGTATTTGGTCCACTCTAAATACACATTGCATGTGTATTGCAGTGAATGCGTTATATTGTAATGTTTTGAGTTTAGTTACATACGAGTCGCGTAACTGTTCAGTCTGTAGGGTCCGAGGTCTAGGATTTGCAATTAAGGCCAAATGGAGGTCGATGGTCTCGGTTTAGTGCCGAGGCCGTGGTCGCCTTCCCTCTCACTGCAAATGCCGACCAAAGGTATCCCACCGCTCTCACCAATGTAATGTTTTGAGCATAGTTACATACGAGTGCCGATAGGACACTGGTATGAGAAGGGCTTGGAAGGTGGTAGAGGCCGACCAAGTAACCTTCTGCTCATAACATAAAAGAGTGAACAGTTATTAGGTGCTCTTATTATTGTGTATCTGACGTAGGCCGATGCCAAGACTCATTGAAGAGCTCAGGATCGACGTAGGTCTTGCAGACTTTATACTCCAGAGGAATGCAATGAAAGATCTGGTATTCTAGGATCTTAAGCCCGACGCTAGATTCATATAGAATCCGGGATCGACCTAAGTCGTAGAAGTGGTGTAGAGATATGCTCAAACGAAGATGGAGATGAACTCGAGCTGTATGGATCTATGGATCCGCCGGTGGAGTTACCCGCCTACAAGAGTAAGCCTCTATAGGTTTGAGTTAGGAGATGTTGCTTTATTAGAGCGCAATCAACAACTGATTTCATACAGAAAATGTGCTGTCTTATATACTAAATCTACTTCCGGCAAAAAGAGGCCGATAAGGTATCGGCCGGCCGAAAAGGTATCGGGTCCGGAACTGATGCAACAACATGGATGGTTCCGCCCGACGTTGGCCACAAAAAGGGTCGGCCTTGGCACAAAAAGTGCTTACAATAGTCCGAAATGCAAAGTATATAAGTATGAGCCTATTCCAAGATATCGGCCTTAAAAAGTACATGGTAAAAGACTCTGTTTAATATAATCAGACAAGAGAAGATAATTGCTAACAATAAAACCAAGTTGTAGTTCTAATAGTCTGATTGGTAGATAACAATATAGAGCACACGATAGTAGTTGATTAAGATATAGTATAAGTATGCATGTATAATAATTGTGCAAGGTAAGACAATATGCATGAATGGATAATATGGATAATATGGATTCTGCTTCACTCATAGCTCCAAAAGCTAAACAATGAGATAGCTTTAGTGGATATGCAGGAAGCTGGTCACTTTGCTTTTGGACTGCAGGTGGCTGGGTCGCATAGCTTACTACCATAGATGGACACGTAAGTATAACTTTGTTTTGTAGGATATGGTGTACCAGCATTGATGCTTTGCATCCTGCTAATTATTGGAATCGCTTGCTTCGCAAGCCTGGGTCTTCCTGTACACCATCAAGGTATGCTGCTATGCACATTACCTATGACCCTACTGTTGCAGTAACACATTGCACATTGTGTTGCTAATGGGTGGCTTGATAATATGACCAAGCCCTGGGTCCCCATGCACAGTCCAATAGTTATATATATATAACTATATTGATAATGACCCGGCTGTTGCAGCAACACATTGCACATCGTGTTGATTATGGGTGGCTTGATAATATGAACAAGCCCTGGGTCCCCATGCACAGCCCAATAGTTATACATGATATAACTATATTGTTAATGACCCGACTGTTGCAGTAGCACATTCATGTTGCTAATGGGTGGCTTGATAATATGAACAAGCCCTGGGTCCCCATGCACAGTCCAACAGTTATACATGTAACTGTACTGATAATGACCCGACTGTTGCAGTAACACATTGCACATGGTGTTTCTAATGGGTGGCTTGATGATATTGATAACAAGCCTGGGTCCCCATGCACAGTCTACTAGTTATACACATAACTACATTGATAATGACCCGACTGTTGCAGTAACACACTGGTGTTGCCTATCATGGATCCCATGAGTCCCCATGCATAGTTGTGTATACAACTGCATTGATAATAACCCGACTGTTGCAGTAACATATTTGTGTTGCTTACGGGTGGCTTGACATTGTATTGTAAACAAGCCTGGGTCCCTACAAACAGACCAATAGTTATACATATACATATACTGTACATGGAGCTATATTGATATAATGACCCTATTGTTGCAGTGACACATATTTTGTGTTACCTATTGGATGGCTTGATATTATGTTAACAAGCCTGGGTCCCCATCCACAGTCTAATAGTTATGTGCATGCATAACTACATGTATATCAATGATGACACCACTGTCGCAGTATGTTCTGCTGCTTGTGGATGGCTTGATATTATATTATTGTGAACAAGCCTGTGGCCCTATGAATAAGTACAGTCTAAGAAATATTGATAATGATCTGTCTGTTGTAGTTACACAAAATGACTGTGTTGTTTATAATGGCTTGATGTTATATGATCAAGCTTTGGCTTCCATGGTTGCTTTATCTGGCAACAGTATATTATTGATGTGGTCAACATTACATACTGTCAAGCGACATATTGTGTCATTTACTGAGTGACTTGATATTATATGAAAAAGCCTCAGTTCTGAAGTACAGTTTAATGGCTATAGTAAAGATGGTAAGAGTGTGAGAGCAACCAACCTCTCTTGTGGATTGCTGGATGTTTCACATAATATTTACATGTATATGGTGTTAACTAAGACTATGCTACACCATGAAGCATTACACAGTTTAGTTTGTGTTTATAGCATGAACAGGATTGTTGAATAAAATAGCTGCAGCCGGCTTGGCTATATAGCCATTGAACCTGATTATCTTGCAATGTTGAATTAGGCATAGCCTTAACAGATGATAGCCAGTAATGAATCTGAGGCTATAATTGGCAAAGGTGACTGGTTTCATCAATACAGACAGGCTGGGCAGGTAGATTGTTCTTTGCTGGACTCTACATGTATGTGAGAATGACAGAATTTTATAGATGTCACATCAAGGATCACGGAGTCCTATAATATCAATGTCTTCAAGTGAGGATTCATATTACTGTCGTAGTCAGTGTTGAGTAAATCGTTGTTCTCTAACTGATGATAGTGTTTGCCAACCGATATTGATTTGTACAGGATTTGGCTGCTATAAAAAATAAATGATCACCTCCAAATGATCAAATGATTGGTGACAATTTCTTATATAGAAATTTGACAATAAAGTGATGAAAAATAAGAAAGCTATCAGCTTGAAGGGATCATTCTCAGAAACAGTTGGTGAGACTGCAAAACACATGGAAGTGACCTGTGTTAAACTATATACAGTGTATAATACATTATATAAGGAAGATGGAGACAACTCCACAGAATATAATAGCAAAACAAGAATTCACATTGTACTGTAATTGGTTGAATTTCTAGAAATATTGAGGAATGACAGATGTATGATACATTCTGTGTTGTGATAAACCTTCCATGCTTTCAAATCAATTTTACCATAGCTGAACAAGTCATAAAATGATGTCTTATGAAATGAAAGGTCTTCGGCTAATGTGCATTATAGTCTACTCTTGGTCAGCACAAATTAGTTGTTTTTCCTGGCTAAAAGCTTGACAATTAATTGACAAAGATTGAAGTCTTTTAACTACATGTACCCTGCTAAGTACAAAAAATCTGAAATAGAAAAAACTTGAAAGTTTAATTGGCATTGGATTCCTTGGCTGTTTTATGACATCAAGTGAATTGTGTACTATTGGTATCAGGAGTGTTGTGAAGTTGACTATACCCTAGGTTTATTTCAGACCATAGGCTGTACCAGTATTGTGGGCTGCACCTGGAATGTTCAGATTAATGAAAGATATATTATTTTGTGGCTGGTCAGCACACGTTACAAGTGGAAATAGGCTACATTGAAAGCTTTCTAATTACTAGAAAAGCTGGCATTTATGAACACAAAACACAGGCCCACTCTGTTATACAATAAGATCTGCTACTTTGAGTTTATAATGTTGGTAGTTGCTCTGGAACATTTATTTAATAGCTGAAAGCTACACATTCCTACATGTAATCTAGCTGGCCTCTTACATGTACATGCTGAACGCTCCATAGTATTGATAGGGAGGTTAGCCCAGGCCATTGGCTTGGTAGTGGCTTGCTTGCTAGCTAGCTTATCCAGTTGGGAAGCTACTTTACATTGTACAGGCTAGGCTTGACCAATTTAATAGCCAAAAGTTTGGTAATCGAAAAGCAAAATGGAACCACGCTAATGTGGACACACAATTTGCACAGTACTAATAATACTGTTGGGTCTATTTTGTATCAAAATGAGTTGAAAATACTTGTAGATGCTTTATAGTTTAGTTGGTTATTTTGTAAGTTGTACTTGGATATCTATCAGCAACAGATGGACTGGTAATGAAACAGCTAGCTAGCTAGCTAGCAATGGCTTGTAGCTGCCAGTGATCAAAAAGCCAAATGATTAGATTTGTACATGCAGTAACTTTGCTGCAGTTAGCTACATCAATCTGATGGGTAGAACCCATTCTTTGAAATAATTTAACACGTCATCTAACTAGCTAAGTCAATGATATCATTGGCAACTAGCATACATAATATAATTATGATAAATTGAATATCCAAGTTTATTATGCATCTGGAACTTGAGCGAGTACACTGAATTCAGTTGCACCGGACTACATTTAGTTGTCTAACTTGTGTCATGTTTGACCATTCACATGTATGTTTCTATTGAGATTTTGGAAATAGTAGTGATCTAATTCATATGATGAAAGCCTTACCTATTCTACTATTTGTATATTATGTACATGCACATGTAGATATCTTTGTGCCAGGCTGACCAAAGTTTGATACTAATCACAACGTATGCCCCTCTGTTAAGTGTTTGGGGAGAAATGTGCATAACTAATATTCAAAGTGTCACTAGCTACATTGTACATGTAGTAGATTGTGGCCATAGACAGGCTGGGAAAAGTTCATGACTCACTTTCAAGAGTTATACATGTAGGTTAGAAGGATTACACCAGCAGAAAGTTACAAGGTGTATGTGGCTGCTGGGAACACTATCATCAACTTGATAATGGCTTCAACCCAGGAATTGTGTATATACATGTATAAGTAAAATTATACTCTTTTATTAATCAAGCTGACCAACCAAATAGCTCATTTGTAAAAGTAGTACATATTATCATCTAAGCCTAGATGATGTTGTGGAATTGTTGCTGCACATGTTTGCAGTGTTGCTGTTTGTTTATACCTGTGAATAAGGTTTAACAAAGTACTGGTTGTTTTGTACCTCCTCTGTCTTTGTGACGTGAAATTTGCTAACAGGGCTATTAGAGACAATTAACAGAAAGGTTGTTTATGCAAGGCTAACTTTGCCTCGCTATGTAGACACTTGAAATTCATAGATGGTTCTGGACGAACTTTCAAATTTCTTGAGAAATCTGAAGACTCTTTATATCTTCAGTCTTGAAGTTGTAAGATGGCTACCTACACTGCATTCTGTAGGCCTATCTACTAGGATGTAAATTAGTAATATATGACGCCATTTACATCTGGGCTATGTACATGTACATGTAAGTGTATTTATTCATAATGAATATCACACAATTATCAAACTAAGGTGGTCAAGTTATCACCAGAGTGGTGTTGTACAAAATTCCGGTACAATTTCTATTACGTACCTTGTGGTGTATGCTGTAGGTCAGTATTTGCATACCACACAAGAATACTGCTAGCTTCTGGTTAACTACTGTACTTACTAGTTTGCAGAAATACATTGAGAGCTAGAAATGCAATGCACATTATGGCAGAGTTTCATAGTGCTAATGTTTCACTTCAAATTAAAAGCTGTGGTACATGTACCAGGACTGCTGCCACTACAGGCTACATTATACTACTACTATATCGAAATTTGATAATCAAAGATATGGGATTACATCATTATTAATGATGCATGACTGTATGATATACAGTGGCTGAGTGTTTACAGCACACAGAATAGGGCTCCTCTGAAGTCTCATTGTTTAGCTTTTGGAGCTATGAGTGAAGCAGAATTATAAATCAAACGAGACTTACCTGTAAGGTGAAGTTTGATAGTAATTCTGCGAACGAATAGCGAAGAAGGTAAACAATCCCGCCCTTGGGTTAGAGTTTCCCACCCATATTTTACTCTTCGCTATCATTTTATTATTGTAAATGTATGTTACTGATTGTATGTCATTGTTTTCATCATCTTTTTTCAAAACACTTTTGCCCTAATCTGTGTGCTCCTCTGAACAAGTGACCAGCTTCCTGCATATCCACTAAAGCTATCTCATTGTTTACCTTCTTCGCTATTCGTTCGCAGAATTACTATCAAACTTCACCTTACAGGTAAGTCTCGTTTGATTTATAATTAGTGTATATGGCCATGTACATAAAGCGTAAGAACTCAGTCTATGTCCAGGCAGCCTGTTTCACCACATTATTTTTCCAGCTGAAGTCATACAGATTGTCGTGTCTCAATAAGTTACCCAAGCCAATGGCTGACATATTGGCTGAGATGATTGACCCTCATATCCTAAAGAATAAAGGAATGCTGTTGCTCGCTCTAGCCAACCTCTTTGGCATGATTGGGTTCTATGTGCCAATAATATTCTCATCTGACAGAGCAATAAGCCTCGGTATTAACAAAGAGGATGCTGCTTTGCTACTGTCTATCATGGGTACGTTAGGAGTTATCTGCTTTCTGTTAGCTGAGTGTTGTAAACAGTACTAACATATGAAGAGTAATTACTACAAATTTTCTCAATGCTGCAGTCAATATAAGGGAAGATAACTCTATATTTCGTTGTATGGAATACTTTTAGGAATCTGTAACACTGCAGGTAGAGTTCTGACAGGAGCGGTTGCCTTTATACCTAAAGTATCTCCTCTCCTTGTAAACAACATATGCACAACTCTTGCTGGAGTGTCGGTGCTAATCACACCGTTCTGTACGACGTACCCCACCATGGCTCTAGCAATCGCTGGTTATGGTCTATTCGCCTGTAAGTTTCTTATAAACCCAATTTGCCCTAAGGCAGCAGTATATAATTACGAAATTCCTAAACTCTATTTAGATAGTCAAAGCAGAAACACAATTCTACTTAGTGTTTGTGTTCTCGCAAACTTCCAGTGTTTCATTTCCAAGATGGCCAGCCACCAATGGGTTGTTTCAAATTAACATTTTCAGAATGTCCCTTTACCTATTGTAGTAACTGGCATTAACTTGAAACAAAGGTTTTTTCCAACAGACTTTACTCCTTGGCAACCTTTGTTAAAACACATGTTGTGAAATTACCTACATGTAGATGTTTTCCAAGAATAGATTGCAAGATACTAGGAAACTAAATTCTGTGTAACATAATATTTGAATTACTCCGCTACCAGCCAAGAGATGACAACTCTTGGTGACTAATATACATTATAACATGGCGAGGAAAGTACAGTTAGACACACCTGTTTTTAAAGCCTGACCATTCTACTGCTTGCTCATGTTACTGTTATATCTTAAGAGGGGGTGACAGCGCTAACTGTTGTAAGAGTTCCAACATGATGTGACTCATATATAACGCCCCACCAGAGTACGAACCCTGGACCTGTTGGGTAGAGATTGAGCATCCCAATCTATAGTACAGACCAGACCAGACCAGACCAGACCAGACCAATCATGTACATAAAAGCCTGAAAGACTAATTTTGTGTTTTCAACATCATTATGTTATTTTTGTTTCAGCCTCCTTTATTTCACTATCACCAGTAATAATCTGTAATCTGGTGGGTCTGGATAACCTGACCAATGGGTTTGGTCTCATCTGTCTAGTAAGAGGAATTGCAGCTGTAGCGGGACCTCCATTGGAAGGTATGTTAGGCCCCCTTCCTTTCGTTAGTTCAGTATAAACTTGGGATAAGTTTTGAACTATAGGTACATGTAAATCCTCTGAGTGTTGGGTCCTGTTTAGATCTGCTAACCCTACTCTGTTGTTCACAAGAGCTAAAAGTAAAAAAGTATCACAAAAGTGTTAAAGACCACCAATTATATAGAAGGTACTGCATATACACCTGCTATCATTATAAATCTCTTTTCTTCATTCAGGGTTGCTGTACGACTCTACAGGTGATTATAATGCTACGTTCTACATGGGTGGTAGCTGTATACTTATCAGTGCACTGCTTCACTTTACGCTACTCTGTGTTTCTGGTGCTGATGGAGACAGGGGTGAGGAGAAGAAAACCAAATCTGGTTAATGAATAATAATTAGTTATAGTGTGAGTTTTATTTGCTATAGTTGGGGGGGGCTGCCAAATTAGCTGTCAGGTGCACCAAGTTCGTTCTTTGACCCACACTATACTTTCTACTGTTATATGATGTTTATATCTATCTAATTTGCAAGAATCTTTCTCTGAATCACCTCAATTTATATAATGTAGAAATAAAAATGGAAAGTCATATAATACACTAATCTCTTCCAGCAGATACCTGAATATTACTACTAGCGTAAATATAAAACAGAAACAGGACAATTGATAAATATCCACTACGCTATTTAATAAAATATATTTTTGTGACAATTTTTACTCAGAATCCACTCAGCACTTGTAGTATTTATTTTTTGAAATAAAGAGTGAAAACACACTACATACAATGTAGCTATGTGATGTGGGGGAGGAACAAGTTAGAGTGAAAAATTTTGAGTTGAAATATTTCATTTATAAACATAGGCTTTTGGAAACTTACTCTGGGGTCAAGGTCGCAGCTTCAAGAGAACCAATGGAAAACTCTGAGTAGCTACGTGCAAAAAGTAGCAACAGGTTGAAGACAAAACTGCTGCACACAACTCCTAGGTTCAAAGTTGACATACTTGTATGAACAAAATTTGTATTGCAAGTCAGAATTAAATTTATAGCACACAGTCATGGTATTGCTATGGTGACAATACACAACAATATATTCTACTATTGGGAATGAAACCCATGTTCACTGCCTAACATACACGTAATACATGTACATGTATTGCGTGTATGTACATGTATTAAAAAATATCAGCCTGTTACAAATGCATTATCTTCTACATTTTATACAAGCAAATTTTTATAGTGGACATTACCTGTTTTCAGAACAGTCGAATATGACATACAATTGCATTGTATATCAGGCCAATTACCCCAGTATTACATGTACTATACAATGTACCATACTGTGACAGATTATGACACACTATGACACACTGTGATACATTATGACACACTGTGACACATTATGACACACTGTGACTTACTTTGACTCACTGTGACATAATTGCGCTGTGATACACTCCTATTTGTAGTACATACAAGGCAATTTTCTTTAATATCTTTTATGGCTACTGCTGTGCGTGTACATGTACACATGTATATTTCTCATGGCTTACATGTATATCTTATTCATATAAAACCCAATTGCAATTAGTGATGCAACTTCATAGAGAAAAGATTAAAGTGCCTTGTATGAGGTTACATTGTGTTTAAATAGAACAATATAATTAGTGTAGCATTACAGATTGTGATGATATCACTATACTTATTGCAACTCACTGGATGGAATAATTATAACAGTTTGCAGTATTCTGCAATTATCTTCTCTTGCACAAATCTTGCAAAGAGGTTGCTGTGCACTTATATTATATTATTAGATTGTAAGTTGCTAGTTTTGTCAATTGCATTATATAAACATAAAGGAATCTCTCATGTTCCATTGTACACTAATAATAGTATAAAGTCAAGGAACCTTCATTAATCATGCCACAGTAACCTTTCATGCATCACTAAAATAAGCATACCAAAGGTTCCTAGCTGAGAATCATAGAGCTAAAAGTTTCAAATGGAGCAACATAACCAACTAGAAGGCTCTGGGAGAGATCTAGAAAATATCAATAATTTCCAGACAGATAATCAGAAGGAGGCTAGAGGTTCTAGCAGTGCAGGTTTGAGACATCACATTGTTCGCTACATTTTGGTTTAGTTAGCTCGCCTAGCGTTACTCAATATGGAGCAAAGAAGGCTCTTTACAAATATCTTAGTCCAAGATAGTGTAGAGGTCAGTGTAGGTAACTCTAATACCAACATAATTATAATAATCAACCAGAATTCCCGAAGAGAGTCATGTGCAGCCTATCACAAAGTAAGATAATGTTAATATTATCATGGTGTATAAACTCCAACAGCATGATATGCCATGTACATTGTATGCCTGGGTATATAGTACAACTAAACTCTAGTCTAAAGGTAAGGGTAAAGGGACATTTCGACAAAAACAGTTCGAGACAAGACGGCTCACAACCGGACAGTTCAAAACTGTGTAAATTACACTTAGAAGAACACAACTCACAGATAATTAATTTTAATTAATTAATTCAATTAATTAAATAAAAAAAATATCAAAAATAAAAATTAGTGGAATTCTGAGGGCTGGGGTTTGGGGTTGGTGGTTCCAAACTGTTCGGTGTTGAACTGTCCGGTTTCGAATTGTCCTGTTTTGAACTGTCTTTTTCGAACGGTCGCGAATTCAAAGGTACATGTAAGTGATGCTAATGAATCAAGCATTAATACATGCAGTTCAACACTAGTACAAGTACCTGTGTGATTATATATTTACAGTGAAGGATGAGCACAAAAACTGTGCACCTGTACCACCAGAAGGAGGTTGGGGGTGGGTGATATGCCTTGCCTCATTCTTCAACATCTTCATTCTCGATGGAATAGCCAATAGTTTTGGTGTCTTTCTTCGACAATATAGTGAGCACTTTAATGCTACTGTGGCAGCCACCAGTCTGGCTAACTCACTAATTATCGGATTGCATATGGCAATAGGTATGTGTAAATAATCTATATAATTGTGGATTGCAGTTAAAATTTGACTAAATTTGACTATTATATTGTTGATTTGATTTCGATCTAAATTGACATGGTTAATGTATAGCAAAATTGAATTCATTTTCTATTTGATGTGATTTTATTTTATTGGAGAAATGTGAGACTTGGTGAAATCTCCTGTCTGTTTGTGCTCCTTGGCATATATTCTATAAAACATTTTGATACTATAACTAATGCCAGCCTCATCCTCTCCTTACTGTCAGTAGAGCCAGATAAGGTAGATGGGTAATTGATGGAATCAGATTCAAAATTGCGTGCGTCCTGGCACATTCCTATATCTAATAGTAGTTTGCACCAGAGTACCTACTTGTTTCCTATCTAAAAATAGTGCACTGATTGTTGGTGTACATTCAGAATAACAAACTGCTAACCTATTAGCAACGTTTCGAACACAACGTCATTATGATGTTCCATTCTAAATACGCAGCAATGTATCCCCAAGCTGAATTGGAGTATTGTATCGTTCAGCAAAGAATTGCACTGTTGTATAGACCGCAATAAACTGATACCTTGTTCTCCTCTGTGACCTTAAACATGCCAAGGTCAGTTTCTGAAATTCTCACTTTCAAAGCAGACAACCTCAGCAGCATCACTCAGTGCTGTTGGGAAAGCTTAGGACAGCTTCCCCAGCATTTAGAAATACATCTGTTTATTGCCGGGTGAAACACATACTAATATTTTAGCACACATTAGAACATCAAACTAATTTTTTTCCTTTAACAGAGGACAGAAGTTATTGTACAATGCGGTGTAATCTTTATCACAGGTCCTGTTGCTGGAGCCCTAGTTAACAGGTTTGGTTGCCGAATTGTTGGAATTGTTGGGTCAGTCATGGCAGCAGCTGCCTTCATACTCAGTACCTTCTCTACTTCTATTTATGTCTTTCAGATAACCTTTGGGGTTATTGGAGGTGAGATTTTACATGTTTATTTACGGCAAAGTTATCTTCTCTATTCCCATTCCAATAATGGAGAATCCTGTCCAGTAATGATGCAAATATAGATTTAGGGTCTCCGTGTTCATTGTCAAATAGTACATGTACATCATAGTTATTACTCCTAATTTTGCATGATTTCATTGTCATTGAAGCCAAGTTTATATTTACACCAGAGTTATCCTCTCATGCAAATAGAGAGAAGACAACTCCTACCATTCACTTAATTATACTTTTAGGTATCGGATTCGGTTTGATGTTCTTACCAGCTGTGGTTGGAGTTGGATTCTATTTTGAGAATAAACGAGCTCTAGCTACAGGAATAGCAATGTGTGGAACAGGGATTGGGACATTCGCTATGGCGCCCTTTACCTCCTTCTTGCTGTCTAAATACGATTGGAAAAACACACACTATATTCTTGGTAAATACAATTTTGACAAAATAATAGTGCGCAGTACATTTTAGATGACAAAACGAATACACTCCAAAATCTAAGTCTAGGTCATGACTCATGAGCCACCCTCCCCCCCCCCCCACCCCAATGGAAGGTGAATAGTTACATGTAGAGTTCCTTGTCACAGTTTCAGTAGTGGAATTACTACACATAAATGTAGATACGGAGATATAGCAGATATGTTGTACATGGAAATAGAACATTAATAAATACATATCATATGTAGACCTAAGCATTATCATATAATAACTAGAATATCTGATGATGGTGTGATATAATTTGATAATATTACTTTGCTTTAACAATCGCAAAATATTATACCAACCAGCTGGTGTGATACTGCAAGGATGTGTGTTCTCTTCACTAATGAGACCGCTCAAGGGTAGACGATTACGCAAGCGGCCTAAAGAGGTCAAAGGTCAAACTATACCAGAATTAAAAGCAGTATCACCCTGTGAGAGTGATGTTGATAATAACTCTCACCATCATAGTCAAAGTACAGACCATTTCAACCATCATAGTCAAAGTACAGAACATTTCAACCATTTTGGTGAAGTAGAGCTACAAGCCGTATCCTCCAGGTGACTTGTTTTACTCAATACCAAAGTATTGTTACATCTCACTTAGGTTCTTATGAGTTGTCAACTCATTATACTAGGGTTTCATTGTGTGTTATCATCTCATTAGACAGTTGCTTATTGGGAGTTATCATCTCATTAGACAATTGTTTATTGGGAGTTGTAATCTCCTCAAACTAGTGCCAATTTCTATTCAGCAACCAATACTACATTCTATTGCCGCTGTAAACTGTTGACCATAATTGTTGGAATAAAATTCCCACATAACACTATTAATTCAGTGAACTCTCGGGTGACCAGATTTGGTCAGTGGTCAGTGAAACTGGAGACTTGAATGCCCTCAATATGCTATGTTATGTAGTGGAACTATACCACCTCCTCAACCAATGAGTCTAGAAACACATACTGAATGTATACCAGGGTCTTTCATTGCCGACAGTGTAGGGACATCTGAGGTTGGTATTCTACATAGACATGTACATGTAACTGTGTCACTGTAATAGCCATTTCATCCTATTTATGTTACGTCTGATTCTGTAGCTGTTAACTTGCTTTTCTGTGTTCCAAAAGGTCAGATTTCACACAATTCTGTTGGTTACAACATGTCCTAGCACTCAGGCCCAGGTTTAGCTGCATCAATAAATCTTGGTATAAAATTTTCATTAAAAATATTTCAGAATTTATAAAGATGTATAAAAATTAAAAACGACAATTACCGTTAAACAATGAAGATACAACTCTTTATCAATAACCAAAAATACTATATTATTGCTCTTACAGCTGAAGCCACTTAGACCGTCATTTCTAAACACGTTACGCAAGCCCATCACAGATATATTGGTTAAGTTGATTGACCCAGATATCTTGAGGAATAAAGGAATGCTATTACTGTTGCTAGGCAGCATCTTTGGCATAATCGGGTTCTATGTGCCAATAATATTCTCGTCTGACAGAGCGGTGGGACTTGGCATTAATAAGGCTGATGCTGACTTCCTTCCTGCTATCAGCGGTATTTGCACTTACTATAATGTCTTATGTTTGTAACTTATTGAATGATTATGTGGTATAGCCTTTAGTGCTGCTACATGGGATAGCATTTTTATATGTAGTTCTGGATTCACATGCAGTCATTTAAGCTCCCAAGCCAAGTCCAACCTGCTGGTGTTTTAGTATGTGGAGCTCTTTTGTGATTGGTTAATCTTGGATACAACTTCTCAAACCATAATATTTCTGTATTTTATTTGAGAGAAGCTCTCCTAGTGTATAGATATTAGTCAATGAAGCTTAGCGGCGGCAATCACTCTAATTGTAGCACACACATTGTTCTGTTTTTTTTAACTTTCTCAATTCGACAAACAACTCAATTACCCACAATGCTCTCAGTCATTCTCCCAACAGATTATTATTTGAAATCCGATCATTCTATGAGTCTAATGGATCAGGACACAAAGCCATACAGTATTTTTTACTCAGCGAATAAGAAACACGGATGAATAAACATAATTATTCTCCTTGTAGGAATCTGTAACACTGTTGGTAGAGCATTAATAGGAGCAGTAGCAAGTATTCCCAAAGTATCTACTCTCCATGTTAACAATGTGTGCTTGACTCTAGCTGGGATATCAGTGCTTATCACACCACTTTGTACCACATATCTCACCATGGCTCTATCTATTGCTTGCTATGGTCTATTCGCATGTAAGTTGCTAGCCATTACAGTGACTACCTATCATTTGATTCTAATATCCTTCACTTAGAAAGATTGTCCAATCATCATTACCCTTTAGCATCAATAATACAAAATAAGATGAGTTTAACTAGATACAGTTAATATTATCACTGCAATTCAGAGCTATGATAATAACAATCATTTCTTATGTTACTCAGCGGCATTGATATGTAAATCATCTATCTCTTCACCAGCATTCATGTAACCACGGTTCTGCTGTAAAGGTATGGTAAGATCTACAAGCAGTGTCTAGTAGTGGTGTACATACATGTACATGTATATCTCTTTTAGCTTCCTTTGTCTCACTGCTGTCAGTTCTGGTCTGTGACCTGGTGGGCCTGGATAAACTGAGCAATGGGTTTGGTCTAATCTGTTTAGTAAGAGGTCTCACAGCTGTGGCAGCTCCTCCTTTGGAAGGTACGTAACACTCTCCCCTATTTTTTTGGTTTCAGCAAAAACCAGAGTCAAACTAGGCTTCAAGTGATTGTGAATCTAATAAAATGAAGCATGGATATGTGCAAATTACTACTCCTTATCTGCTAGGCTGAAACCATACTGATGGCTAATACTCGCAATTATATACACTACTGCACATCTGCTATCAGTATTCACTTACTCATGTACTTACATGTACTTACATTGTAGGCCTGCTGTATGACTCTACAGGTGATTATAACGCTACGTTCTACATGGGTGGTAGCTGTATACTTATTAGTGCACTGCTTCACTTTACGCTACTCTGTGTTTCTGGTGCTGATGGAGACAGGGGTGAGGAGAAGAGGATAAATTCTGACTAATAGAGATTACCTACTTCCTTCCCAACTTATAGAACATGTACATTGTACATTGTACATTGTAACTATATTGTTTGATATGGTGAGAGATGAATGAGGAAACTAAAGTTCCTCTTCATATACAGGAAATCCTGTTTCCAATTTCACCAAATATTAAAATCACGGATAATGAGAGTCGTACCTTTTTGGGTAACATTATTTTAATAATGTTCTTTGCATAAATATTTATGCATTCATATACGTCATGCAAGTACTGTAGGTTATGTATGCAAGACTACTGTGTAGCATATATTGCATATATTAATTATTATATTCCTGTATATAAAAATTTGTGCAGTGTTTGGAAACTTGAGAACAAGACTCTGGAATAATCACCATGTACCAATCAAAGTGAAGTGTCAGGTTTATCGAGCAACCGTGTTGGCTGCTCTTTTGTATGGTGCGGAGACGTGGACCGTGTACAGTGTGCAAGCAGACAAGCTGCAAGCATATGTGATGCGGCATCTCTGATTTATAATGGGTATCTCATGGATGGATAAGATCACCAATGATGAGGTATTGAAGAGGGCAGGTATACCACCACTCAAATCTATTCTGATACAAATGAATCTAAGATGGCTTGGTCATGTGGAGAGAATGGAGTATGAGCGCCTACCCAGACAGCTTCTTTACTCTCAACTCAGTGAAGGAAAGCGGAACCAAGGACGTCCAAGGTTGCGATTCAAAGATACTGTGAAAAGAAACATGAAGAAGCTGGACATGGACAGAACTGGTTGGCAGAGAAAAGCCAAAGATAGAGACGGTTGGAGACAGTTGATCAGACCAAAGTGAAGACAGTCATTGTCGAACCGACAGACTACTATGATGATGTATATAAAAATTTGCAAATATTTATCTTGACCCGAAGCTAATCTTGTTCCCACTATTTGTTACAATGTACACGCACATGTAATCATACAGGAGTTGTGTACGCTCTACAGCAATACTACACACTATTGGCAATATGTAGACGGGAGTTGTGTACCCTCTACAGCAATACTACACACTATTGGCAATATGTAGACGGGAGTTGTGTACCCTCTACAGCAATACTACACACTATTAGCAATATGTAGACGGGAGTTGTGTACCCTCTACAGCAATACTACACACTATTGGCAATATGTAGACAGGAGTTGTGTACCCTCTACAGCAATACTACACACTATTGGCAATATGTAGACGGGAGTTGTGTACTCTCTACAGCAATACTACACACTATTGGCAATATGTGGACGGGAGTTGTGTACCCTCTACAGCAATACTACACACTATTGGCAATATGTAGACGGGAGTTGTGTACCCTCTACAGCAATACTACACACTATTGGCAATATGTAGACGGGAGTTGTGTACCCTCTACAGCAATACTACACACTATTGGCAATATGTAGACGGGAGTTGTGTACCCTCTACAGCAATACTACACACTATTGGCAATATGTAGACAGAAGTTGTGTACTCTCTATAATGTTACTGCACACTCTTGGTAATATGTAGACAGGGGTTGTGTGATCTTTATAAGGATACTACACACTATTGGCTATTATTTTGGCAGGAGTTGTGCACTCTCTGTATAGTAATGCTACACACTATTGGATGTAATGGATATATGATCTACAAATGTAATTTTCATGCTGTTATATTAAATTGCATGTAATAGAGAACATATGTGTGCAATTGTCTGTATGTCTATTCCATTGACATAACATTATGCCAGATGCACTTTTTAGATCTAGTTAACTCAATAAAGTACAAAATGTGTAATATGAACATTAGCTTTCACTATTGTATTTCTAACAACTTATAACTTCTAGTGATACATACAGATAATAAATAGCTATATTATGCATGTGCTTGCATCTTGGTACAGTGTACGCATTCCTTAGCCTGTTGTCTTTCAGATGATCTGCGGAGTCATTGGGGGTAAGTTTATAGCTGAGTTATCTTCTCATTCTCATGTTGATAAAGAGATGACAATTGCCAAAGTCTGCAATACTTCTTTACTGTCCGTTTCTAGGTATTGGGTTGGTGCATTTACCCGGAATAGCAGTAGCTGGACTTAATTTTAAGAAAAAACGATCATTGGCCACCGGAATCGTTGTGTGTGGTTCAGGAGTGGGGACGTCCACTCTTGCACCCGTCAGATCATTCATGCTGTCGCATTACGACTGGAGGAACACATGATTGTTATTTTCTTGATTAATACATTTCCACATATGCATTTTACCCAAGTGTAGTACTTTGCACATGTACACTCTGTTCTGTAAGTTGTTATGGAGCTATTACTGTCATGGAGAGATAATTAAAACTATTCCTGAAAATAGGCAGAAGTTCAACTGACTGAAAGAGGCTTAAAGAATTTTATACCTACCATTGGATTCAAACACGATTGCCATTAGTATAATTAATTTGTAGTAGTAAATTTACCGGCACTGTTGTGATTCTACAAGGATGTGTATTCTTGTCACTAGTGAGACCACTCAAGGGTAGACAGCTACGTAAGTAGTTTAAATAGGTCAAAGGTCAAGCTGCACCAGACATGGATGCAACAACACAATGTGAACATGTTGCTGATGATTTCGTCCATCAAAATCAGAGTGAAAATCATTCTAAGCAGTCAGATTGGACTGAATTAGAATCAACATCCAGGTGACTGTTTAACTCAATGCCAATTCATTGTTGCGTTCCACTTCAGTTCACGGGAGTTGTCTGCACTTATTAGTTGGCTACCAGTGAACACTCAACTCTTCCTGGTGTATAAAATTTCTGGCCGCCATTAAAAATAGCAATGACGTCAATTTATGAGCTTACAGTGATGAGTTACATGTATATAATAATATAGGCTGACAAACTAAACTGTATTGTATTATATTAAACATATATTTCATTGAGCTAATATAAACCCTTGACCTAAGATCTCTACTAACCCTCCCCCCCCCAACTCCCCAAACCCCCTCTCTATGAGCACCAGCAAGCTACTGATAATATTTAGAACTTTCTCTCTCTTACTCTCTCATTAATTGTAGCCATTACTGGAGTTACTTATGATTCCACTTCTAACAGTAGGCTTTCATCAAACTGTAGATTTTGGGGAAAATTCTTAAAACTCCATGTTTAATGCTAATATATTTTACAAGCACACACAAAGTTTTATCAACCATGTGATAGGAATAATTTGTGTGGGTTGCAATTGATTGATTGATTAGTGTTTGCAAATGATTCAAATTTTCATGCACTCTAGAGTGGAATCTAAACAGTAATTGATATACACAACATCAACAATTATTCCTGTGTGCTTTTTCCAAAATAATAGAACTCTGCTAGTACTTGTTATTGGGCTAGAAAGTTAATTTATTTTAGCGTACATGGTAAGACAACTCTTACCATGCATCGTTTGAATATATTTTCGAAGCTGAGAACTGAATATTGTACCTTGTAGTTTCGTTTGTCACACTGGCACAAGGTATAGTCTGCAATCTGGTAGGTCTAGATAACCTGTCTAGTAAGAAGTCTTACAGCTGTAGTTGGACCTCTGATCGCTGGTACGCTGGTTACCCACCCGCATTAGGTGATCTACTAAGAATTTAACACAATTAAATTGTAAAGTTGAGGATACTGTGCGTCCGTAAACCAAGACATTTTCAATGTGTAAACATGTGCACTCTATGGCTCATAAACAAACACTTGATGCTCTGCAGCGCACACTGTAGCCACTTTTGCTGAGGTTAATGGCTCCACTGGTGGACATGTGGATCCGGTGGAGTGGAGGACTATATATAGAAATTAGGGCAGCATTTAAGACATATCACTTGTGATTCATGAATGTTATAATATTATGAAGAGTGCATATAAGTGAGTTATACAGAGTTACTGTGTATATAAGTGCATATGGAGATAGTATGAACTTGTGTGAACTGTGCTACTTTGCTACTTGATACTAAAATATCTTCTTAAACTCTTCAAGGAAACTTTGTAATATGACACTAATGAGCTCATTGTTACTAGAATATTATAGTGGGGGTTGTCAGCTACATGAGTTTAATATGCTATGTTATCTCAAATTCTCCGAAAGACAATTGCATTAGCATTATGCCAGCTATTGTCGAACTCTGGTACAGAAGCTGTCAAATCACCAAGGCATGTTCACCAAACTCCCTACCCATTCAACAGTTAGCAACCAACTGCAAGATTTCCCTGTATTTTGGCCAGGGAACTTGCTCCTTCCTAACAAAATTTTGCCTGTGTACAATCCATGATAGTAAGCCGGGTGTGTTAGTTCCCCTTTTCATTTCCATTCATAAAACTGATTCAGTGCACACATTATCAGCCTTTCCGGAGAAACAATTGTGTTATTCCTTTACCTTACCAGCTTTACGTGTGGATTATACAAGATACAATGTAATCTCTAGTAAAATCTAGTCTGCTGCTTTTATTTGAGTACATCTTTTAGAATGAGTTTCGGAATCATAGAAAAGTCAATGCAGCAAATTGTCTATGTGAATATTCTATGCAACAAGATGCAGTATATTATAATAGTATTGTATTATTTATGTTATATAGACTTACAATGTGTATGCACAAACACTGAAGAGCTTAAGCAAGTGTGTGCATGTCAATTAATTTAGTGACATGATTCTAATTCATTCCAGATTTTATAAAATAGATTTTGATAATATTTGTAATGCATCTTTCTTTCAAGCTGTGAACATTCGAGCGAATAGGATAACAGGTATGTACTCCCTGTTGTAAAGCGTTCTAGGGTTTTAGCAAACCGTATTTTCATAAATTATCTCGTACCTGGTGAAACATACAAGCCGGGTTGAAAAATCAAATTTTCTGTGTGCATATAAATTTACACTGATGTGCCTACATTGGAGTGGTATAATACAATGCAACAAAGTTCTTCATCTGCAATAGTAGTTAAACTTTGCTGCAATGTTATATTTCATTTTATTCATTTCTAACTGATATACTTGTATGTATAGATACTAGTATATTGAAAAATACATACCTGCAGTACCTGTAGTTATACAAAACCTGCTAAATGCATACGCATGCTAAATGCATATAAATCTGTGATTAGTCCAGGAAAGCAGCAGTATTTTCTGAGCTGTGATGCCCACCTCAATGTAGTTGTGACTTAAAATACTGCATTGGTCACTTTATATACTATATTGGTCACTTTATATGCTATATTGGTCATTTTATATGCTATATTGGTCACTTTATATGCTATATTGATCACTTTATATGCTATATTGGTCACTTTATATGCTATATTGGTCACTTTATATGCTATATTGGTCACTTTATATGCTATATTTATTGGTCACTTTGTATACTGCATTGGTCACTTTACATACTATTAGTGGTCACTATATCACTGTAATTTCTCCCCTCAATGTCCGTTACATCATTCACGTTTTATATCATGGATGCTGTCTAGTTGTTGACACTATGTTGTTTTCAGCACGTAGAACCAACAAAAATTAGTAACACCATGATAGGACAACTCTCACCATACCGTGTAGTATAATATTGCAGCATTATGCTGGTTTAGTATTTCTGTTTCATTTTATTTCCCACAGCTTAAACTGTGTTTATCTTTAGTCCAATTACAGCGCGTTTTATATGCCCTGTAATTGTATATATAAGGTGTAGGTAGATCTACACTGTACATGTGAATGTATGGTTTGGGTGCATGTGTACTCTGCTACAACTCTGTGTTTGATGTTGTTCCATGTGCTTTGATATGAATTTACATTCAGTCTCTTGCTTTTACGCTTTTTGAAAAATGAAGCGCTATCTCTAACGTAGCGCAGTACAGTATTACCGTGTTACTGTGTTACCATACTACTGTATCATTATAAAACAGTACAGTATTGCCGTGTTACTGTATTACCATACTACTGTATCATTATAAAACAGTACAGTATTGCCGTGTTACTGTGTTACCATACTACTGTATCATTATAAAACAGTACAGTATTGCCGTGTTACTGTATTACCATACTACTGTATCATTATAAAACAGTACAGTATTGCCGTGTTACTGTATTACCATACTACTGTATCATTATAAAACAGTACAGTATTGCCGTGTTACTGTATTACCATACTACTGTATCATTATATAATCGTATTACCTAGAAACTGCACTACAGAATGGATAAAACAATGTTTATTGTGTGGATATTTTCATCATTCAAATAATTGTCTGTTTACATGGAAAGGTACGAGCTGCCATGTGCACGTACACATTTCCTCAATTAGTAGGTAAACATGTAGTTCAGTAAGCATGAGATAGATCAGAACGTCACGTAGTTTAATGAACATAATTTGATAATAATGTGTTGACTACTTGATGTTGTCTTTTTTACCATTGTGCATTTGCACAGCAAAACTACAAAAGAATAAAAGATTTATGAATGAAAGTTGGAAGACATGTGACTCCACCTACGTTATACAATCAAAGGTCAGTAGGTTTGTGTGAAATAATCTTGTTCATTCAGAGTAATGATCTCTTCATTGTATTTGTTCAACCATAGGCTGTGTTCTACAATGGAGTGTACACAGACTGAGATGGGCACCAATGAGCTCTACACTAACTGCAGAGAATATTCCAGAAGAATAAAAGATGAAGTAATCAATTGCAAACCTTCTGATAGACTACTACAGAGTGATAGCATTCCATCTACTGAAAACTCCTCCGTTCAGTCAGGTAGGAGTTTTCTGCTCGTTGTGGTGAAGGCACTACCTTGTCAACTCTACTAGTAAATTCTAGTAAAGGTGGAATAATTAGAATACAATCCACACAGTCATACAATCATACGACTATACAATCATACGACTATACAATCATACGACCATACAATCATACGACTATACAATCTATACGACCATACAATCATACGACTATACAATCATACGACCATACAATCATACGACTATACAATCATACGACCATACAGTCATACGACTATGCAATCCATACAACCATACAATCATACGACTATGCAATCCATACAACCATACAACCATACGACTATACAATCATACGACCATACAATCATACGACCATACAATCCATACGACCATACAATCATACGACTATACAATCATACGACTATACAATCCATACGACCATACAATCATACGACTATACAATCATACGACTATACAATCCATACGACCATACAATCCATACGACTATACAATCCATACGACTATACAATCCATACGACCATACAATCATACGACCATACAATCCATGCGACCATACAATCATACGACTATACAATCATACGACCATACAATCATACGACCATACAATCATACGACTATACAATCATACGACTATACAATCCATACGACCATACAATCATACGACCATACAATCATACGACTATACAATCATACGACCATACAGTCATACGACTATGCAATCCATACAACCATACAATCATACGACTATGCAATCCATACAACCATACAATCATACGACCATACAATCATACGACTATACAATCCATACGACTATACAATCCATACGACTATACAATCATACGACTATACAATCCATACGACCATACAATCCATGCGACTATACAATCATACGACCATACAATCCACACTACCGTGTATTCCATGTTGACTAGTCATCTTCACTGTTCTAGAGGAATACGAAGACTATATTCTACCTCCTCCTGATGGTGGATGGGGTTGGGTGGTCTGTTTAGCAGCCTTCTTTACTACTTGCATAGCTGATGGAATAAACTACTGCTTTGCACTTTTCTTGTCCGAATACAGTTCGCATTTCCAGTGCAGCATTGGCAGCGCTAACCGAGCCGCTTCCATATTGAATGGATTCTCAGCAGTCATGGGTAAGCTGTGTTTACCACAAACATGAATAACATGCATGCATATAATACTACATGTAGTATAATATCTCTCTAAGAGAGGGGACAATGAAAACGTTTAGCTTAGCTTAGCTATCAGTCACACTATCAACATTTTTGTTTTACAAATTAATGTAATATTGTTATTTTGAGAAAAGCATAACTTGTTTTTCCGATAATTATGTTTGCTGCAACAACTGTAAAACTTACATTTGAGTGAAGATCGTACGCTAACCTAATCATAAATGTCATAGGTGCTCTGTGGTGGAACAATGTTAATAGAACACATATTTGTTCGGTGGTAAAACACTAACTTTGCATAAACCTTTGTATCAGGTTCTCTGATTGGTGCGTTGGTCAACCGGTATGGCTGTAGAGCAGTAGGGGTTGCGGGAGGGATCATGTTTGCCCTATCACTGGTGCTGAGTACCTTCACTGGTAGCATAGCCATGTTTATTGTCGTCTATGGTTTCATGGGAGGTAGGTGGGCAGAAGAGTGGAGATAAATCCAATTAAATTCAAATATACTGATGTCTGGTCCACAGCTTTTTAGCAAAGTTTGTGGCAAATGGCAAGGCGTGAATGAATGCTTGCTATGTCAGCCATAGTATGGTCAGCAATATTGCAAAATGTCACTTCAAAACTTGTGTTTATGTGGACCAGGTATTAGCTAATTACATTGAGAATGATGCAGCTCGTACCTAGTAGCAGCTTATTTGCTTTGACTAACTCACAAAAATTTTTACATTAACATTTTTCCTTGAATTTATCTATGATACATGACGTGTGGATATGTCTAATACAAAACACATGCTATAGTCTACTTAATTCTTCTTTTGATTACGCTTCCAATAAATGGTACACCGTTCTCATACAGAAAACAATTGCACTATAATTTATTATAATATAGTTTCTATTCAGGTTTCTCCTTTGGACTCCTCTATCTGATGAGCACAGTAAGCGTCGGATTGTACTTTGAGAAGAAGAGACCCATAGCCTGTGGAATAGTCATCTCAGGAGGGGGGTTTGGAGCCTTTGTGTTCTCTCCATTAACACGATATCTTCTTAACCATTTTGACTGGAAAAACACTCATTATATATTTGGTATGCAACAAGTAGTTTCTATCACTTCTTAAAAGTGGTTATGGTGCTTTCAAAGCGTACAGTATCAGATAAGGTTTTATATTTGAGAACAGTTTACGATCAAATAAACTACAATGTATCTGTGGATATCATAATACGTTGCATAAGTGTATAAATTACCATAATGGCATGTGCGCATGATATTTCTCATATTATTTCAGCTTGCTTGGTGCTTCAATGCTGCGTTCTGTCATCTCTTATACGCCCTTTGACTAGAAGGAGAAGAATAGCAAGACGTTCCGCATCTGTTGAATCAGTGGAATCTGCCGATTCAGGAAAGGACTTGGAAGATAGCAGATTTCTCAGCATCTTTGTAGAGAGAGAAAGGTATTGTGCGTACAACTATACAACTATTCATCTATCATACAAAATGTTTGAAAATTTTAGTCACCTCTTTGTAAGAAGAACACGCTCATGTAAATATGCAAAGTTACATGTATTTCTATTGGGTATTTCTGCAGAGGCATCGTTCAATCAGCTGGAGTACTGCATGAGCACCCGGTTCGTGAGCACACAGCCAAGCTGCATGTCAGCACCTTTGCTGTACCTTCCTACCAAGAAGCAGACTCTAGAAAAAGGCAGTTTCTGTTAAAGAGAGACATCTTTCTTAATGGCTCCGTATATAGCCTCAGATCTCAACAAAACATCTCCTCTCACCTGAATAACTGTGATAGCAGCAGTGACAGTTCCAGTAAAAATAGCAGCACAGCAGTTTCACAGGTAATTTGTACTAGCACTTTCATGTCTATCAGGATTTGTGGGTTCTCCGCATTCCAGCTTGAGGTTTAATCTATAACATGCTAACGATTCCAGGACTGCTCGAAGAAGCTAGCATGCTTAGACAAGCTGCCGGAACCCGTAGCAGATATTATAAGGGACATGGCAGACCCTGCCATTGTGAAGAATAAAGGCATTCTCCTGTTGACTGTAGGATACATGTTCTGTATGACTGGCTACCTCATTCCTTACATGTATCTACCAGACAGAGGCTCTAGGTTGGGCATAGAGGCTGAGAAGGCCTCAATGCTTCTCTCTATATTAGGTTCGTCTGCATTCCTATTTGATTACTAACTAATGGTACTTCTTCCATTTATAAGATTTATTCGGCTCTCAACTGTCGATGCTCATACTGTACTGCCCTTTACAACAGAAAACGTGGACTAATTGCAGGGTTGAGTAACACTGTGGGACGTATCCTGATGGGGCTGGTCCTGTCGATGGTACCTCAGCTATCAGTACTACTAGTCAGCAATATTAGTCTGGTTATAGCAGCAGTGGTACAGATCTCCATCCCCTTCTGCACTAGTTTTACCTACCTGTCTGTGCTGACTGCTCTGTATGGATTTACTGCAGGTCTGTTAGACTTTGTGTAATTAGAAGACGGACCCTTGTAACGAGTCTTTCTACTCTAACTTCCTTCTTATTAAGCATTTCAGTTGTTGCATTGTGAAGGAAGCAAATGTTTTCTTTAAGACATGTTATGAAATCATACGCGATATCAATATAACAGCTGAATCGCGTATTTCATTGTAATAAAACTATATTACTTTTATATTATTTTCAGCTGGTTATCTTACCTTTGCACCTGTTATAATATGTGACTTGGTTGGGGTGGAGAAGCTAAGTAATGGTTATGGATTTATGTCTATGTTGAGAGGAATAGCCTGCATATTTGGCCCCCCACTGGCAGGTGAGTGAGAGTTATAGTGTGTAGCATGGTCACCTCTCTTTACCTACATGTATATACTAGTATTTTGGTTAACTACTTACAAGAAACAGTGATTCTTGCTACCGACCTTTTACCTTTGGCTAATTATTCTGTATGTAAAGTGGTTACACAAAACTGAAGTTGCTACTGCCAGCTGTTAAATTACACAACTGGTAACTTCTGCAAAACAAAACCTGGAATACCAAAAATCAGTAACAAAATATTATTATGATGCTTCAACTACCAACCAATATTGTTTTAGGAGAGCTATATGACATCACAGGAAGCTATGATGCAACATTTTATGTAGGTGGAGCCTGCTTGTTGGTAGGCAGTGGATTGTGCTTGCTCATCTGTCTCGATGTATTTCCAAAACAGTCAAATAAGGAGTTGCATTAGCATACAATACACTTTCATGATTTACTAATAATTAATAATAGACCTACACATTTACGCAATACTTATAATATGTTTGTTTTGCTGCATTATATAGTAGAAAATGTATGATAGCAATTAGGCTAAAATATAAATGTATTTTATTTATAACTCTCAGTTCATTTTTGGAGCCGACAGCAACTGACCATTGATTGAGAATGCAGCTTTTTGTCGTTATTTTGCATTGTCAGTAGAATTTGAACTTTACACTTTGCACCTGAGCTACAAGCTAGCGTCAGCATTGATTCAAGACACTTTGTAGTAAAGTATTACAGTGCATGTGCACAAAGCACATCAGTAAGATGGACTAAAGTAAGTTGTAACTGTAAGCGTATCATAGAAAACTTCTCATTAAATTTATTTATTTATTCCAAGATGAAAAATCTGAGACTAGAATTTCCAATTGTTTTATATGTACACAAATATTCCCCCTAGTCTTTTTATATTATATTATTATAATTAGTATAACATAATATTATCATGCATATACATGTACCTGTAATTATGCCAGACTGTTGGCCCAATACTATGCAACCTATAAGCAGCATACTCAGTTTGTGATATTTGTTATAATTTTTGTACGAGCTATCACAAGTATTATTGTTGATGAAACATAGTATTGTACAGTTTCTACTATACTGTATATATTCACACATATAACTCCTGTTTAGAAATTGACACAGACATTTATTATACATACTCGTACATGCAACCTGATGCTATATCAATGAAACTGTTGTACATTACATATTCTGTTCCAAAGAATTAATTAGTTTTCCAAATTGGAATATATACAATATAATCTATCAGCCTCTATATAAATATTGCTTCCATATTTATCAAAACTAGAGCTTGCATCCTGTACTGCAATATTGTTCATATACATACATTGTATATGTATGTTATTTATAATACAATTATAATATGAAGATGGTTTAGACAAATATTTGAAATAAAACTATGTAATGTAAAATGTGTTAATAACTTACTGTATTATATACAGAATATCCATATGCTCAGTAACAAAGGATAGCATACACGCACTCATATAGTCCTACTTACATGGGTATTCCATGTACTCATACTCTGGACACATGCTACCAATTATAAAACATAATTCTGTCAATTAAGTGTGTCATAACTTTATAATTTCTATAATATTAAATAGTTTTACTCATGCTGTGACTACAGCTATAGTGTTTCTCAACACAAGAACATATAATATCATATGACAATACCGTGTAATATTACATATAATATGACAATAATGAGAAACATAAATACATGTATAATTGCAAGAATATCACGTCACGTCACGTGTTGCAGTGAAACGCTCTGAATCATGCCGCTGCCAAGTTATATTTTGGAAAAGCAAAAGAATCACACCTTCTGTACCACAGAATGACGTGTTTGTATTACTAGTAGGTGCACTGCCAGTAATATTTATGTATAAGTGTTGAAATTGTCAAGTGTTGCACAACAAGTCTTGCATCCTTCTATTGCTATGTTTGTATTACAGTTGCATGGTTACATTAGTTAGTATATTGACCTTCTAGTGGAACACTCCGTCACTATGAAAGGACAAGTCTAAAAACCAACCAAACACTTAGCATATTCTATGCCTTATGAAATATTTTGCTCCCTAATTAACCAGACAGTCCCAAGCAATTAGCAGAGAGAATTTCTCAAAGCGTCTGAAACACAGGATAGCAAACCCTGCTTTACTTTGTCTAGACAAAATAGAAATGAAAAAGGTTTCACCTCTTACATGCAGACCCACGTACAAGAGTTATGTCATAAGTCAAAATCAGTATAATAAATAACTATTCTTACATAATATTTTTGTCCAAATTTTGCAGTTGTTGTCACAGCTCTACATACTGTTGTTCCTTAAATATTGAAGGCTGTTATGTATTTTCTGGAATCGACTTATTCCCCGAAGAATGAATACAGTTTAGATGAAGCAGTAGAGAGAAACATCCACCTATCAGCATGCTGGCTCCTCCCACATAGAAGGTTACGTCGTAGCTTCCCGTCAAGTCATACAGCATCCCTACAATAATGTATAAACCACTACGTCTTCATCGAGCGTATCGGCACAAAAATGGGCAGAGAGTCTGCTTACCCCTATAATACATGCTTAGATTGCTGCCTACTCTAGCATGAGGATACATACTTGTCCATAAAAGCATAAGTCTTATCTAATAAATGAGCCCCTTCCCCTCTCCTGAATTCACCTAAATTAACCAAAATAAAATTTTGGCGCTAGTTGCCATTTGGCTCCGTAGTATGCTGCATCACTCACCTCCCAAAGGCGACCCGAATATACAAGTCATTCCACGCAGTAGGCAGATTAGTCCATAAGCATTTGTCAGCTTGTCCACCCCTATCAGGTCACACACTATTACCGACATTAGTGATATAAACGTAGCTGCAAAGTACAAAGGACGGCTTATGTCAACCAAGTTCCAGGTAAATTAGCGAAAAATCTAACAAATTGTATAATGTATTCCGGCACCCGGAGGAGATGATTCTACTTTACCTACATGACAAGATTCCGTAAGTTGCAATAGCCAGAGCCATCTGTGTAAACGAAGTGGTGAAAGGAGTGAGTAAGACAGAAATGGCTGTTACTATCATGCAGACGTTATTTAGCAGAAGAGTGGAGAGTCCAGGGATGAACACGACTAGGAATCCAAACAGTATCCGTCCGGCAGTGTTGCAAATTCCTATATGGAAACATATACATGTAAAAGGGTGCAAAATAATACAACAGTTTGTAATATTGCATAATATTCAGTACAATCTCTAAATCGGTCACCCAAAATAAAAAGCTGATTATTCAGTTAACCTATCCCCATCTGGTCAGTTAGCCTATCCCCATCTGGTCAGTTAGCCTATCCCCATCTGGTCAGTTAGCCTATCCTCATCTGGTCAGTTAACCTATCCCCATCTGGTCAGTTAACCTATCCCCATCTGGTCAGTTAGCCTATCCCCATCTGGTCAGTTAACCTATCCCCATCTGGTCAGTTAACCTATCCCCATCTGGTCAGTTAACCTATCCCCATCTGGTCAGTTAGCCTATCACCATCTGGTCAGTTAGCCTATCGCCATCTGGTCAGCTAGTTAGTCAACCAATCAACCACTCACTAGGAGAGTGTAACATTTAGATATGAAGTCACACACTCACCCATAATAGAAACAAGTAGTGCTGCCTTTTCATCATCGATGCCGTACTCCTTTGCTCTGTTTGCTGAGAAGATTATTGGTATCTGAAATCCCATCATAAAGAAGAAGTTAACGGCACATAATACTAGCAAACCTCGGTGTTTCAACACGTGTGGATCAGTCATCTCTTTGAGTATATCACCCACAGGCTTCGGTAGTCTGCTCAAACATGATCTGTCACTTGTAATTTGCTAAAAAGTTGAAAGCATTGAACGTGTAATGTATCTAGAGAACACAACTTTTAGTACCGTCAGTTTACATCTAAAATATGCTTTAGCATCTCGTCTGACCAAAAATATTTTTAGCGTATGATTCATTAGGTTGACATATACATGTATACTCGTACATGTACATCTAATGAAGTACTTGTAGGAAATACAGAATAATACAATGTAATTGTTTCACATTCAACATAAAACTAAATATTGCCAATTATCTCAATATTCTACATATAATGCAACCTGAGTGATAATCTCCTCACTTCTGCCTCTGTTATGCTGCCAAATCCAGCATCTGAATACGTGCTGTCGATGTTAAAAACTGATCCACTGTAGAAAATATCTTTTCTGTACATCGGTCGCCTAAGATCTTGCGCTACTTCTTTAGGTGTTCTAGATGGTAAACCGATATATGCACTGGCATGCAGTCTGGGACTAAGGCTATACTGTGACTGGACCAAAGCATTTCCATGTAATTCTCCAACTGAATGTATTCTTTTCCTAAAATCCATGAGAGGTATTTGATAAAACTTAATCCAGTTTAACGCTTTTAAACAAGAACTGTTATTTCACTGAATTGGAGCTAAATAGTGATAACCTAGGTTCCAGAGAGTGCACCTATACATGTAGGCGCTGGAGTTTGTCTGGACAACCCATACAGATACTATAGGAATTGGTACTAACTAAATAATTATCCATGTCTACACTATTTACACATTTAGGTTAAGGCCGAAGTTTACGAAGTTACATAACACATACGTCTATGCTTATGGCTGTTTATGTCCATTTAAAACAATGCTCAGCAAACATGAGCTTCCACAATTCATGAACATTCAGCTGCTAGTACATCCACATTGGTATAGTGAAGGCATATCAAAACATACACCGGTTGCACACCTGCATATTTTATCACAGGTTGCTGGACTGTTGGATTTTTCTGCATTATATTTAGATACATCATATTTCTCCACATCATGCCCTTGGTCGTCTCCCTCTGGTGGCAGGCCGCTTGATGCCGTGCCGTTTAACAGCAACTTCTTTTCTGATGAAGGAGACTCAGAATCTCTGGTTCTTGGTAATATTTTCCTCACAGGTAGTGGTCTCATCAGCCCAGAGAATACACAGCACTGCATTAGTAACCCAGCTGTAAAGGAGGAACACACAGCACTGCATTAGTAACCCAGCTGTAAATGAGGAACACACAGCACTGCATTAGTAACCCAGCTTTAAAGGAGGAATACACAGCACCGCATTAGTAACCCAGCTGTAAATGAGGAGTTACTGATGCACTGGTATGTAGCAAATCTGTCAATGTGACATTCGACATGTACATGTACAATATCTTATGACACAAATGGTGGCTTACCAAAGAAAAAGTGTGTGCCTTTCCAATCAAAGTGATTGAGTAGATATTCAGACATCGGTGCCAAAGCAAATGTACCAAATCCACTTCCTGCCACAGCTATTCCTGTTGCTATCGCTCGCTTTTTCTTAAAGTATATACCAACTCCAACAATGGTTGGTAGATATATCATTCCAAATCCTAGCCCTAAATGGTATAATAAAGAGTTGGCTCTACAATGCATAGTGTATGAAACATTGAAATAGAAAAGACAACATAGCCCGTAATGTGTATTTTAAAAAACCGACACATTCAGGTTTTCAGCAACACGTACACCCAAGGCAAGGCTCTCTTTGCTAACACAACAAGAATGAGGACTAAAATAGCACCTGATTGCAACATAAACTTCTCTTGCTCTAGATATACCAAATATTACTGTGGTGCTTCTTACTAAAACAGTAACTGGGTGATGGTGTCCCTACAAGTATGCTCCCATTGTTAGAGGTATTTACATGCTGTATATACATGCAAGAGTATACTAGCATACGTACCTCCAATAACACCATATACTATATGAAACACAGCTATTGATGGAGAGAAGATGCTGACTAAAAATGTGAGTGTACCAATCACACTACCGGCAAGGCTCACAGAGCGGCAGCCATACTTGTTTATCAATGCACCGACTATAGGTCCTGCAATGGAAGCAAATATCCGTGACTGTCAGTTGGTATCTAATATCGTCTTACAGTGCAAGCGCTGCATAGTATAATAACGTTGGTAGCATTTTTGGTAGTACACCGTATAATAGTAGATGAAAGGTTTTCCTCTCTTTAAACAGAGAGAAAAGGAAGACAACTCACACTAGCGCACATGCCAGATTATACATAATGTGTATAAATGTAATAGCACTTCAGAAAAACTGGCTGACTTCTCAACATCTTCAATGTCAGGTGTTTACATGATTACTGCTTGTATTTTCCCTCACATTAATGGTTATTGATATTTGTCTATTGTAAATAATCATATTCTATATGTTCTGTAATGGATAGATAGTGAACTACTTTGCTAGACTCCGTGTAGCTAGCCTCTACAATCTACAATACGAGACAAATGTCTAAAAGGTAAGTAAATGGAGTTATAACTAGTAGTAATAGACAGGTAACATGACGTTATAATAGTAAGAACAGAAAATTGGATTGTGAGGGATTTTTGTCAGTCTACTGCACTGTGAGGGGTTTTGCCAGTCTACTGCACTGTGAGAGGGTTTGCTGGTCTACTGTATTGTGAGAGGAGTTTTTCAGTCTACTGTATTGTGAGAGGAGTTTTTTCAGTCTACTGTATTGTGAAGGAGTTGTTCCTACCTACTAGGACGTAGATTCCACTCAGCAAGGAGTTGGCTAGGCTGGTGCTGCCCACACTGGAACCAAAGAATGCTGAATATTCAGGTAAAATAACTCCAAAGGTGTATGCAATGCCATCTATCATAAAGCTGTTCCAAAATGAAGCTAAACATATGACCCATCCCCAGCCTCCATCTGGTGCTACGTCATCATAACCTGCGTAAATGCATAAATACAGTTTTTGTATAAAATATGAACACCTCTAAGTAGGATTCATGCATTGCCTTAAAGCTTCACCAAAAGCTGAAACCATTTCAGTGCCCTAACAGTATGGGATGGAAGGATCAGCTCATTATCTTGGTAGCAGTTTTAGCAGTGGTGTTAGTACTCTGGTTTTTATATGTCACCATTGAAACCAAACAATCTTTCTCCTACTTTTCTAGCACGAGTCGATATTACTAATACAGAATGTGCCCAAAGCCAATGATCAATTTATGTGTATTCAGAAAGACTGCTGGTAGAGCTACCATAAGTATATAGTCTCCTTTATTACGGTCATGTAGCTCCAATATATTTTATCTTACCGGTGAGATGTCAGATATAAAGGTATAACACTAATAGGTATATAAACACTTTTATATGAAATCAAAATCTTTACCTACCGGAATCGAAAACTGTGCTTCCTGATAAAGAAATGTCCTTGACTTCAAGTAGCTTTTCTGATGGTAGGCACTCATTCATTTGTTCGTCTTGTTGACGGGACTTCCTGTTCTGCAGCGAACCAGCTGACTTTACTTGAGTGGCATCCGTCAGCGAACTGGTGTAAGCATACATCATAACATAGAGGTGAATAGGCACGGATATCAGCTATGCTTAAACTCGTCTATGTTATCTAGATTGCGATTTAGATACACATAACTATTAGCTATGACCGATTAACTAAACACTAAACCCCAAAATATCACACAAATTAACGTACATGTACTATTGTATTACTGTATTACTGTAATTCTACTACGTGTATTGTATTTAATCTATTGTATCGTGATCTAGGGCTCGAACTTTGTCTTAATTTTTCTGATGTCAGAATACCAGGATCCCGCGTCTAGAAACGCTACAAATCATCTGCATAACTTTAAGAAAGCATGCATTACTTTACCATTTTCTAATGATAAATTGATTCAAATGGTGATTTGTTAACAGTTATCCTACATGAACTTACAAAGTGTACCTACCTCATAGCTACTTTTTGACTGCTAGCACACGACAACCAACATTATAGTAATATGCCACTGTTCAAATTCATTTGCAGATATAACCTAATTTTCACCCATATTTTAAAAACTAATTCATACAACATGTGTGACAGTCCAATGGGCTGCTGGCAGTAGAGCTGATTCATCTTATAAAGGAAGTCTTTGAATTTGAGTAAATTAAGTCAGTGACCTGTTTAATGTTATCAGTCGTCACAAAGGGAAATCTGGAAGTGACTAATAAACAATCCACGTTGTATTATACGTTGCATTAGAGATGATTTATTTAGGTCAAGCTGGTAAAACATATCTTTGCATCTCTAAATTGTTGTAAAAACTATAATAACATGAACTCAGAAGATGAAATTAAATATGTTTGCCGGGCATCTTGCTGGCCTGCTGGGAGAGCAATTCAGTCTTCACCTTATGATAAATTATATAATAGTTATAATAATTACAAACATGTATCCGATGCCATTAGCAACAAACTTTATACATGTATCAAAATTTAATGGAGGTTAGAAATTGGATTTGAAAAAAACAGAAAATAATTTGGAGTTACATGTAAGTGGGTTCCAGTTAGTTAAGAGAAGACAACTCTTATGTTCGAAACTGCTTGAAAAAAATCACCTCATCTTACATGATAATATAACTTGAAATAATGCAAAATAGTACAATATTAGTTTGATTAGTGTCATAGTAATCCAATGCATTACCATAACTCCATAAACTATGTTGGAATGGAATTGTACGTATGTATTATGCTAATACGTAATATGTCTGCAATTTTTCCATCTCTAAAAATCATAGAAAAGGACAGATAACTCTATGTTGTTTAACATCAGGCAACATACATTACATGTACAGTAAACTGACAATCTCTAAACTTCTTGTGGCACAGCATAGTGCACTGTACACAAGATTCACCGACACACATGTACATAAATTTTCCTATGCATACAATTTATATACGTGTACATGACGATTTACTCAGAAATGTACGCAACACACACCCAGGAAACTACATGCCATGTACATGTAATTGATTGGAATCTGTTTACTAACACAAGTAAAATGTATATCCAATGTACATGCACACAGTGCTCGAAGTGAAACAAATGAGATGGGTATACGGTGCATGCAATCTTACAGATTAGTATTGTATAGCTACCCACATAATCTTATAGTAGCGAAGAAATTAGTGAATTATTAAAGTGAAAAAAATTATACTCTAGTGAGATTCGAATCCACATCCCTATGAATGATACTCAAGCACTCTACCACTTTACTATCAGGTCCACAGTGACTGCATGGGGGGAGGGAAACTAGCTATTAAAATAAGGGTACACGCCTGCTGGCCGTATAACCACTAAAATTGAGGTGGGTACACACCGCATACTTCATATAACCGCACTTCAAACACTGCATGTACATGTATATTGTACACACATGAATGAGTATATTATAGTATTACTGTGAACACTTGAGTAGTTTGACTGCAATAGAGGGTCTACTATCAAATACGATCATGTCTGCGTTAAATTTACATGTTGGCTATATTTCTCATTGTTATAAATCACTGATTCCCCAGATTGGGGTAATCTAACAATAACCTTCTACAATCATATGAGTAACAGAGCATTCTGGGATATCTTGAAAATATGAATGGTATTATTATAAAATGCCTACTCATCGTGCTGACACACATTTTTATTATATCTTATGTAACCTGGGTATAGTAGTGCGTGTAAACATGTATATGCATTTGAAAGCAACGTAGTTAATGCTATTGGTTCTTGGAGAAAAGGCTGTGGAGTTAATATCTTGTCGATTATTCTTGAAAACTTCATCTGTGTGGAACAGAGTTTATGAGAAGGTACACATTTGCAATGCTACGTACTCGTACAGTGTACTTACTACATACACAGCACTTACTACATACACAGCACTTACTACATACACAGCACTTACTACGTATGAAGCACTTACTACGTACACAGCACTTACTACGTACACAGCACTTACTACGTACACAGCACTTACTACGTATACAGCACTTACTACGTACACAGCACTTACTACATACACAGCACTTACTACGTACACAGCACTTACTACATACACAGCACTTACTACGTACACAGCACTTACTACATACACAGAACATGACACATGTATTTTCATCAATGATTATAAGATGTGTATATAATATTATACCTATTGCGTGTGTATCGATAGCCATTTACACGATCTTATTAAGTTAGTTGTATTAATGATAGATATGCATTGTTGTCTATATATTAACCTGCATAGAAGTATATTATATAGATATACAGCATCTGTGCTTCATATAACAGCAGCAGCAGGAGGTAAGTGTGCTGACTTTATGCTTCGTGTATCTGTTATAGTTTGATGTAATATAATGTATACACAAGTAATATAATATGACTTGTAATACCATTTCCATGCTTTGTGTTATATATTATCATTTATTGTATTACTGTGTTATATAATATGTAATATATTTACATGTGTAATAATAATTATGCGTTGCATGTAGGTATATTAATAGATATTACGCTATATTTTGCAAGCTCTGTAAATATGTACACACCTAGCAGCATTATGCTCACTGGTTTCCCTTTACATGCACCCATACATGACGTAACTGACCCTTGCTGGTAAAAGACTGGTCACCTCATTGGTCACTGTATTGGTCACCATCAGAGCCAGTGCCTCTGGTCACGGAGCTAGTTATTTGTAACTCCTGACATCTGCCATGCATGGAGGCTACTGTATGTAACTGACCACACTATCTGCTTGTACAAGCGGTCATTGAGAGTGGTTGGCTATTGGTCATTGGCAACACCTGAGCTGACTTGTTTTATATAATGAGCTCCTACTCCATTATAAAGTGTGCGTACAAGCATGTAGAATGTATGTAGCAAAGCGCTGGTCATTGTTTCAGTAATAGCCTACAGTGCAGACAGTAGATACTTAGGCAGCAGGCTAGAAAAACACTGGGCAGACCCTGAGATAGACACCGTGAGGTAGGTGTTATATGTTATACTTACACATGTGCTTAGCCCCCTCATTGATCAAACAGGTACTCAGAGTTCTAAGTGATATCGGCATTTAAATTTTTTAATAAATAAATTCTATTAAAGTTCATCGTTTTACTCATTATCCACATTATCCAGCAAATGTAAACAGCAAATGTAAATACTGTATTTATTATACTGTAGAATGCCAGCTACAATCTACATGTAGATATTGCAAGTATTATTTATATACCCTGGGATAATCGTATAAACACTATAAAGGTAGCATTTTACTTACATACACATTCAAGTAAATTATACATATTACTAATGCCAACCAATGGTTATAAAACATGTACATGCATAGTCACAATGTAATACAATATTATATATTATAATAATAGCTTAACTAACTAAAAATTAAAGATACATGTACCTATGCTAAAGATGTTGTAAGTATAAATATAAGTACATTTAGCTGTTCTACTTCATAGATGATTAACATTTATATCTTGACAACATATTATACAGGTAAACGCACAGTAGCGTCGGCATTAGTATGAATGCCATACATCTGAATAGTTTGTAGAATACCATCCTGGTAAAAGCATGTACATATGAATACACTACAATTAAAATCACCACAGTGTCTTCTGTTCACACTCGGTGAATAGTTTAGAGGATCCAAGAACGATTGGTACAGGTGTTATTCACTTTCTATTTGAGTGGTACGGTAGCGCATTGTACGAAGAGATAAAATACAGTATAGATAGACTACACAAGCCATCTAGTAGCAGGTTAGCCCACGGGATAGTTATATTACTTGTGGCGAATCTTGTATTGTAGCTGCATATATTACACCACTGTTACAATACGCTATTGCTACCAATGGATGTGAAGCAGAGTGCCCAGCGCAGGGATGACTTCAGTGGAGAAGACAAAGCTAGACCTTTGGACGCAGTGCTGGAGAGTGAGAAGTTATTGTTGACAGACAACCCAGCAGCTCTAACAGGTCTGAGATAGCTCATCTATCAGTAGTTGATGTAGACTTGGAACATACATTGTATGTACAGTATTTGTATGTAGCATACACCTACGTGATGTGCAAAGTGCATACTCATTATTATCGCCTAGTATCCATGACACCTGAAACTTGAATATTATGTAGACCAAGAACCTGCTACTCCAGATGGTGGTTGGGGTTGGGTGATCTGCTTAGCTTCCTTTATTGTTGTGTTTACTCTAGAAGGAGTAGGCTACAGTTTTGGAATTTTTCTGGACCATTATGCAGAATATTTCAACTCTAGCGTGAAAAGTACAAGTCTAGCGAGTTCTCTACTTTATGGTGTTTACTCGATAGTTGGTATGTACATCCCTCGTATGTATAATACTTACACGTACATTACGTACACATAACTTACATGTATAACGCCTATATGTACACTTGTACATGTACATAACTTGCACATTACTTACTCATGCATTGCTTACATGTATAGAATTTGCACGCACATGTACATTACGTATACATAACTTACGTCATGTGTAACACTTACACGTGCATCATGTACACATAACTTACGTGTATAGCACCTATATATGTACATTACTTACACGTACATTAATTACATGCACATTGGTTACATGTATCATACTTACACGTACACGTACTCCTGTACATGTATATGTATTTAGTGCTAGATGATTCCCTAGATTTATTCATATTTCCTTCCTGTTTCAGCGCCAGTAGTGGGAGCACTGATAAACAAATATGGCTACCGAACCATCTGTATAGCTGGCTGTCTGACTACTTCATTTGTCCTTGTCCTCAGTACCTTCTCTCCGTCTATAGTAGTATTTCAGTTGGTATATGGTGTCATGGGAGGTAACTACATACTCTATGTTCTTACTACTTGATATTCCAATAATAAATACACATGTATAACTGACAACACACATGTATGCACTAAGACATAGTGGTAGATGTAATAGGAGTGTAGAGTGAATTGTACCTGTTTTTTTGTTATACTTTTCTAACAACGTACAGAACTTCCATAGCACTCACATTTGCTGTCACAGGTGTAGGTTTCTGCATGGTTGGACTGTCCACTATGATAGCGGTGAGTGTTTATTTTACCAAGAAGAGAGCCCTTGCTACCGGTCTAGCCATGTCTGGAACTGGTATTGGTGTCTTCGCCCTAGCACCCTTCTCAAGATTTCTGCTTGACCATTTCGATTGGAGAGGAACACATTATATTCTTGGTAACTAGTTATTCTACATGTACAAGTCTATGTATAATACATGCATTATAATTCTAATATATGGTATTGTTGGTAAAATACAAGTATTTGCTAAAATACCAGTGTGATTGCTTTGTTTGTAATAGTAATTATTATTCATTGTTCATTACTACGTATTATTGCACTACATGTGACATGTTTGTGTTGGAGACTTCATTTTTTCTGAAAATAATCTTTTACAGTTTAAGTCTACGGTGCAAGCACACCAAAGTATGTCTGTGGCACAAACATACCAACATAGTCCATCATTTTTTTGACTTTTTCCAACACCATGTTGTAAAAAAATGAGCTAGTGAGTCTTAACTAACTTCCAAACAAACTTTCAGCCATCTTAGAAATTTTAGTACCAACTTAGATCCACTCAAGAAGTTTCAAAGGGAATAGTACTTCGCATGTTTCTATAACAATGTGTATATCGAATTAATACCAATGCTACATATTGTTGTATTGCTTCTTGTCTATTTTAGCTGGTTTGGTGCTGCAGTGTTGTGTGTTTGCAGCTCTTATTAGACCTCTGAAGAGATCAAGTCAGGGACATCTTCAGTCCCATAGTAATAGCACCAGCTCTTCTCAGTCCATAGAGAAGTCAATTGCACAACAAGTAGACTACCTGCCTTCAAAGTGCCACATTCTATCTACCAGCAAACAAGCTACAAATCGTGACTTAGAAAATCCCTTACAACATGACAGGTACCGCTTTAGTAGGGTATTCTTTAGAATTTACAAATGCAAACAGTATCATTACGAGTAGTGATGCAACGACAGTTCTAAAATATCAGCAGCCTAGCTACCAATAACCAAATACGTAATTTGATTTTAGAAAAGTTACATGTTCTGCAGAAGAGCTGCATTCACCTACTAAAGCTAACTATGGCCCTAGACTACATGCCAGCGTCTATGTTGGTTCACATGGAAGTATGCCTAGTGATAGGATACAGCATCTTAGAAGGCCAATGTACAATAAAGATGTATTCTACAGTGGATCTATAGATAGCCTACACATGCAGACAGAAGAATCTCTCTTGGAGTCGGACAGCAGTTCTGGCGTAAAGGTGACAAATAAAATGTGGAATAGACACAATTCCTATTGTACATGTATATTATTGTAATCATGTTCTAGCATAACCTATGTAGAAACCAACAGTTTTGCACAAATAGTTAGCATTGGCTGACCAAGCGGGACAGCTAGGGTTCGGACCATAAGAGTCACTGATGCCATTCCTCTCCAAAAGAGCATATTACTATATTGTCTTCATTGTTGGGTGTACCTTTCAATCGCTGCAATCAGAATACTATATCCTTACTAAAAGTTACATGTACATATAGAAGAAAGATTTAGTAGCTACTAGGTGTCAGTGTATTATATGATTTGTACAAAGTTATGACATGTTGGGTCAAAATAACACGTATAGGTTTACATACAACTCGCTGATATGTGTTCATTCTTACAGCGAGGATACAAACACGGCTGTACAATAGATATTTGCACATATGTGTATTTTCTGTGTGGTTTTCACCATAATGGATGTGAATATTATGCCTTAGATTTTTTGTGTTCGTGATGTACACAGTGTCCATTTAATTACCTGGTACCGTGCATCTTTCATTTTCAGGCATTGGAATCTCCCCACAGATGTCTACGTTGCTTACCAAAATCGGTCGCAGATATAGTAACAGAGATGACAGATGTCAAAGTGTTGAAGAGCAAAGTGATGTTGCTGCTGTGTGGATCCTGCTTCTTTGTTCCATTGGGTTACTACGTCCCTGTGCTCTTCTCCACCAGCAGAGCTATCAGATATGGTGTTAGTGAAGAGCAGGCAGCTCTGTTACTCTCTATACTGGGTGGGTCTACCAGTTAATAGGTATTGTACATGTACTGTAGTAGTAAGGTGTTTCTGGTGATCATGTCTCTTTACCAGAGTGCACCTTGGAGAGGCAGGTGCAACTTTTTTGTGGAACCTCAAGTTAATATTGTTATACATGTATATATTTATATTATTTATTATTTTTATAGGAATCTGTAACACTGCAGGACGAGTGCTGTTCGGAATCCTTGTAGTATTTACGCCAGGGTTGTCTGCCCTTCTCCTTAATAACATATGTATGGTAGTTACATCCCTTTCGGTGCTGCTTACTCCATTCTGTACAACATTCCCTTTAATGGCGCTAGCTATAGCTACTTACGGCCTTTTCTCTGGTATGATGATCGTTATATATATTCAACTAAGTATGCATACTGATACATTATACACAATACACCTACATGTAGTATCACTTGCCTGACAAAACAGAGGTTGTAATTTCGATCATGTCCCGTCCCTATACCATTTGTCAGTCTAACCTCTGTTCCTGTGACCTTGACTTAGCCTACTTCTAATAGCTATCCTCTATTCCCACTAACACACATCAGACCTACCAACATGATAGAGGTTGAGTATTTGGGGGATTGCAGTATTTGATTGGACTCTCAAAAACTGGGTTGGGGATAACATTCTCCTGCCAAAGAGGAGAGAGTTGACAGTTATGCTAGGTGCTTTGTATTACAATATACTATACTATATAATTATATACATGCATTAAACTACACTGTAGAATCTTTTACAGCATCGTTCATGTCGCTCATGACCATCATCATATGTGATCTGATCGGAGTGGACAAGCTGACCAATGCCTATGGGATAATATGTATGATCAGAGGTATCTCCTCAGCTATTGGCTCACCAATCGGAGGTCAGAGTTTGAGCTACAACCATGGCAGTTATATCTCTTTACTGCTCTCTAACTGTAATACAACTATGGCAGTTATATCTCTTTACTGCTCTTTAACTGTAATACAACTATGGCAGTCATATCTCTTTACTGCTCTTTAACTGTAATACAACTATGGCAGTCATATCTCTTTACTGCTCTTTAACTGTAATACAACTATGGCAGTCATATCTCTTTACTGCTCTTTGACTGTAATACAACTATGGCAGTCATATCTCATTACTGCTCTTTAACTGTAATACAACTATGGCAGTCATATCTCTAACTGTAATACATGTATGTAGTTCTACTGCGCTCATTGGGTAATGATAAATTAGGATAAATACACAAGCCATGTACATGAATGTAATATTTTTCTTGCAAGAAACTTATTTCTGAACAGCAAGGAACTTGGTTCCACATCATTCTGTCTCTGGCTGCTCAGAAACGCACTACTTGTAGAAAATACCACATATAGAAAATTATGACCAAAACACGTTAACATGTCTGTAAGCTTAGAACTATTGTATAATTTCATTTTCATGTTTCTAGGTCAATTGTATGATGTGACAGAGGACTACGACGCAACGTTCTACATGGGTGGTGCTTGCATGCTGCTCGGATGCTCTCTCTCATGGCTACTCCACTTGAGTGTTTTTCAATCAAACAAAAACTTGAGCTAGACATAGCTTTAGTATTTATTATATGCTTAGGATAGGTTATTTTATTGTGGGTGAATCTTAATAAAATATCACACAAACTAATACACAATTATATTTTTAGTAAGCCTATTTGTGAATTTTTAATAATGCTTACAATTAGATCCATGATCATTGACTTATAAAAATAATACAATACTTTGTGGGAAAAAACTTGACTTCATATTATAATAATAGAAACATGTACATGTACTAATGGACATTGCATATTTAAATTAGTACAATAATTCAATAGATACACATGCACGTGCATGTATAATAAGTTACGGTTACACATGCAGTGCACATTTGCTTAGTGTGTAGTTTACATACAAATACAGTAGTTGAAAATCTAACGAGTAATGCACAATAAGAAAAACATACTTTTGGCACACTGACAAGTGAATATGTAAAGATACCAATACCAATACCAATACCAATACCAATACCAATACCAATACCAATACCAATAGCAATACCAATAGTGATACCAATAGTGATACCAATAGCAATAGCAATAGCAATACCAATACCAATACCAATAGTGGTACCAATAATGAAACCAATAGCAATAGCAATAGCAATACCAATAGTGATACCAATAGTGATACCAATAGCAATACCAATAGTGATACCAATAGCAATAGCAATAGCAATACCAATAGCAATACCAATAGTGATACCAATAGCAATAGCAATAGCAATAGTGATACCAATAGTGATACCAATGCGAATACCAATAGTGATACCAATAGCAATAGCAATAGCAATAGTAATACCAATAGCAATAGCAATAGCAATAGCAATGGCAATAGCAATAGCAATGGCAATAGCAGTAGCAATAATACTATTGTTAGCTGTATGTATACTGTAGCTGCCAGCTGGGATAATAAGTAGAATTGTCAGGTTGTGGAAGCTGCACTAGAATACTATCAATTAATATTGTATATTATATTGTGTATAACAGGGTGAGTATAGATGTACAGTAGCATTCCATAAACCACCATTTCTAACACTGACTGCAAGAAATTTAGCTGGATGCCTACATGCTGTAATATTATTTCAGGATTGGAGAAAACTAACCATACTACATAGAATAAATTTCGTTACACTGCTGTGTTAAAAATCATGAATTACCCTAAGTACCTCGCAACATTTAATACTGGTGGAATATATCATAGATTACATGTATTATAGCATATCTACCATATATTATAGCATAATATATATGATATACTATACATGTAGCACATACATGTGAATGTACATGATATATAATAGCACATACATGTGCCTGTATACGATATATTAGAGCATATCTACATGTATGGTACAATATAGACTATATTTATATGACATCAATTATACGAGTGTTACTACAATGTACATGTATATTGCATCTATGATTGAAAATCTATAGAATACATTATACAAACTCTATTACTACCATGTAGTCAGCTAGACTAATATACATATATAAACTATAATAAATTTACAAAATTGAAACAGACTAATATTTTACCCTACTGCCTTTTGCCTTATGTTACCATTTTAGAGTATGCCATAGCCTGTCCTCCTACATTCTCTCAGCCTTGGTAGCCAAGGATGACACGGTGTGATATATGGACATATAGTACATCTACTATGATAATAATTTGCACTGCAAGTTTTATTCCAGCTTAAGCTTTTGGCAGTTTATTTGTCTTTACCACAGGAACCTTTATTCTTGAACCAATTGAGTTCCAGGAGAAGAAAAGATAATGCCGAGAACACAATCAGTCCTCCGGCAACAAAGAACGCTACGTCATAGGATTTGAAGGTGTCATAGATTTGACCTGTAATGGCATACAATAACTGTGCTACAGGGTGATATAATAATTATGTTCACTGAGTGAAAAGCCAATAAAAAGTTATCTTCAGTGTTTGAGCTTTTTTAAAATACCTGTACATGTATATACAGCATGTCACACAATATGTTGATTCATGCATTTTATAGTCTGGTCAGTGATAGGCTGAAAATTATCCAATAACCTTCAGAATAGCTTACTATCATACCTGCTATAGGTGGCCCCATTATGGTTGATACCCCTCTAACAAGAGTTATTATCCCATAGGCTGTTGTCAGCTTATCTAAACCAATCAGCTCAACCAATACAAGTGGAGACAGAGCAACATGGCCACCTAAAACATATTTGCATGTCTATTGAGTTTGCAGATAATAGCTATTTTTATCATGTAAAACGTGAAAAGTCTATTCCTAGTACATTACTAGTAGTTGTATTTTCATCTGATGAAAATAGACTCCACGAGCCATACAGTAATAGCTGTTTAACCAAGGGTCCCTCATTTTATGTCAACAGTATGAGTTATCCTCTCTTTTATTCAGTTCTAAGAAAGAGAGGACAACTTAATAATATCTACAATGTATAAAAATATAATTCTATTTTATTTACACAAGTTATACTGCTTCTAGTGTATAAAGTACAGCATTGGAAGTCGTTTTAAATGGAGTTAGGGCTTTAAGAGTGCTACCATAATATAGACTTTATTTACCTATAAAGAATCCGTAGCCAAATGCAGACGTTGCCATAGCAACATATGTCGTGCAGAACGGCATGACACCACATGATATTCCGGCTATGAATAGGAATACGTTGTGAAGTAGCAGAGCTCTGAGATTAGGAATTAGGGCTATAATGCAGGAGATCAGTCTTCCTAACATCGTGCTCACGCCTAAAATGTATTCATAATCTATTCATCTCTGAGCCAGAACTAATGAAACAGTAGTCACTCAGCAGTGACAAGAACTTTCATTGAAGTTAGACATGATAGGCCTAGTAGAAAATATCTAAGAGAATACTAATACATGTACATTTAATGTAAGATTGTAAGGTACTTGTACCCACAGTCCATGAGGGGATAAATCCCACATACCTGCTGTATTCAAGTGATTCTATACATTTTTGGTCAGCAGGGTCAGAATTACTGTAATGTAGATTTACAAGTAATCACTTACTATAAAATTGTCACAAATATATCTATAGATATACTTACCCAGTATTGATATAAGAAATGATGCTTTGCCACTATCTATGCCTTGGTTCGTGGCTCTCACACTTGTAAATGCAAACGGTATTAAATAAGCCACCATTATAACCCATGACAGGAAAGCGACTAAGTTGAATGACGCAATTTTCAGCAGGCTGAAATCCAGCATCTCTGTAAAACAACCAAACTGAACCAATTGAAATCCTCCAGTATAATTCTTCTGATTAAATGTAGAAATCAGAATATTTACTATGCCTATATTGCTGTACATGCATGTCAGAGTTGTGGATAGTAGTGTAATTCCCAAGTCAATAGACACCCTTATGTAATTTATCTGGCAGAAAGCCAATAATGTTGTTATACTTACATTTACTTTACAAGGGGCATGTTGGAAAAGTTAACTACTATGCATAGTTGTGTAGAAATTACTTACCTGCAAGTGTATCGCCTATTTGACGTGGGAGACAACTACAACTAAATGTTTTAGGAGTGTAAACCTCTTCTTTGGTGTGCATTGCCGGAATGGATGTTATACTAGCAACATAATTCTGTACTGTAGAACTTTCTTGAAACTCAGGCAGGTTGTATATGCTACCACTAAAGAATATGTCCTGCAAAACAAGCAAGAGCCATGTGCATGTTAGGTATAATTATAATAGAGTTGGAAAGTTACTCTGTAGGTGCAATGCAGATATAGGCCTATCTAAGATGGGAAGACAACTCTAGTATAAGTAGCATAAAGTAATAAATTACTCTTGCTAAATATTTCAATTCTCAGTTGCAGTGTAGAACTAGAATCATTGTCAAATGATTGATACTGTGTAGGTACAGCAGCAGACATGCCATTTGACAACAGGTAAATGTCACTTCAGGTAATAATTATTTTGGTAGTGTAGCAGAAAGAAGACAACTCCAAACTGGTATAACGCGTACATACTACACAATGTATCAATACATATATGTGGTTCTTGGCCTGTGGTTGATAGCCCATATTCATGAGTAGCCAACCTTTTTATACATTGGTCTCTTTAGGTCTTGAGCTTCATCAGCACTTAGCTTGGTGGCAACTCTCTGACTGCCGAGTCTGTTTGTGCTGTGGTATACATTAATGCTGCCTACATTCAATCTGCTGCCATAAGCTGCAGTTCTCATGTTCGGGTGACTGCTCATTGCTAAAGGAAGATATATTATTCTACTGAAATAATTTCATGATAGCGAGAAATCATTCAACTAAATGGCTTGCAGTGCGATAGAGAATACAACAGTGATGATCTGAACAAGGCTGTAGCTGCTGAGCGAACAGGTTAGCATCGTTTATTCAAATCTCTTACCAGCTTTTTTCTCTGGTCTCTCTACTACTACATTATGATGTCCATTAGTTTTGGTCTCAGGCTCTTGTGCTAGTTGCTTCTTCTTTGCTAACCTTTTCTCTAAATTTAACTTCCTGTCATGTTCTGTCTGAAGAGGTCGAATCAGGGCAGCAAAGAACGCACCATGCAGAATTATTCCAGCTACATTTATATAAAGAAGCGGTCAGCACAGATGATTAAGGTCAGTCAATAAGTACCTCTATTTGCTACCTCTCTCATGGTGTCTTTGTTTGTTACAAGCATGGTTATATGGGTGCACATGTATGTACAATGTAATCTACTATTCGTAATTTAAAGTTGTTTTCTCTATTGATTACCAAGTTGAAAGAGAATAACTTCCACTTATAATCAGCTGGATATAATAACAAGAATAAACACTCATAAGCTACTGATCATAGTGAGAAGCTGTCCTGCTATTTCTAAAATTTAGAAACTGAGAGAGAACAACTCCTCATTATGGCCAATATCTTATAATATATACTATATCTATATATATATATTATATATACGCTGTATATCTACATGTATAATATATCAATATCTACAATATGTGCCCAAAGCTACATGTACAAGGTAAGAACCACAGCAATAATATCGCAGCATGCAGACTAACTCCCTTGCTTTAAAAATTATTCCAATGCCAAATTTTTGTTTTTTCTCTTAAAACAGCTTGGTTTCGTTTTTGAAACAGCTACAATTCTAAAGCTACAATAGTTTCTATAATTTAAAATACTAACTAATTTTTAAGCAGCATAAAGCCCCATTAAAGTATTACTTTTGCATGGTCAATATACAAGTGTGTGGTGCTTTTAGTAACTTTGAACAGGCTGTTTACTACTCAGCTTAAAATGGTCACTGTGATCAGCAGATGCCATTGACTGATTTGCACATATATTTACAATGTATATGATGGCGTAGTTAGAGACTAAACCTTTCCTAGAGTCGTCCTCTCTTTATGAAACATGCAAGCATAGTAGTCATAGTCTATTAGGCCTGGAATAAAAGACTTTTACTTGAAGAGCTAATGTACTTACCAATAATGAAATGTGCTCCTTTCCAGTCCATGTGGTCCAAAAGAAACTTGCCGGTGGGCCCAAATATAAAGGTGCCTACACCTGTACCACACATGCCCATTCCAACCGCTAGAGGGCGCTTCTTCTCAAAGTATAAAGAGACGCTGATCACTGCTGGCATGTACATCAGACCAAAACCAATGCCTAAAGGCACATAGAAAAACTGAACAAAAACTATATTTCTCTTTGGAAGTGTACAAGTACATGTATGTACATGTATATGTATAATGTACATATACATACATGCATATGTATATGTACAACCACATGTATGTATAATATGTATACGTATATTATGTACATATACATGTACATACACATGTATGTATGTATATGTACATATACATACATACATATTATACATATACTGTACATACATATACATGTATACATACATGTGCATTATTTATTGTTATACTTCTGTTCCTGTTATCATAATATTCATAACTGGAATGGCTGTTGAACATATTATATACACACCTACACTGTAGAATATCAACACACTGTTTACACTTAGTATTAGCAAATTAAGAAGTAGACCAGTACAATGAAGTTTTGTGATTATGACAACTTGTGTGGTACTTCAAGGAAATTGTGTAGTGTGGAATGCAGGACTAATAAGTACTGTGCTGTGCACATACAGGCCATGCTGCATTCATTAGAATACCTGGATGATGCATAATGTACATTGTACATTGTGATGTGAAGAGTGTACACATGGGTCATGCTAATGTGAAGTGAATAAATCAAGTCAATCCACCAAATGAGTCAGATGACCATCTGGACATCTCAAACAATTGGGACATATTTACATTAGTGACAGCACAGTCATGTTATAGGCTTATTTATCTAAATATATTCATTAGTTTTCCATCTGGTTTGTATCTAACAAAATAATAGCGAGCCCATTCATTTGTTGAATTTGCTGTTGTCCTACATGTATATTGTTATCTTGCAATTCATCAGGTCTAAAGAAGAGCAAAACATTGAAAAGGACCGGCTAAGTCTAAGTGGTCCCATCTGAACAAAAACTACACGTTTAGTTTAATTAGTTTAACAATAGAAATCTGCTGATATTAGTAATCGCACAGAGAATTCTAAAAACTGTTTGAAAAAGTGACCACTCATGAGACACAGCTTTATTGACCAAATTTTCTCAGTGTATCTTTGTAAAAATTAGTAATAGTAGGGTAGTAGTGTGTGGAGAATGAAGGCAGATGATAACCTGAACTTTCCCAATAAATTTGACAGTGTCAGCCCTGTTTAATTAATGACCTCTAGGTTACTAATTATAGGTGACTAGCCAGCTAGACACCAGATGTACAGTGGTTAGCCAGTTCACATGGTCAGCAGATGTCCAGCTAACAATAGGATCCTGCTGTGCTGGTAGCAAACTGAACTGAGTGCTGAATAACTCACATACACTTACATGTACTCATAGCCATGCTACCTGCGGGCCATGCTACCTGCGGGCAACCATGTTTGCCTGCAACCACGTTTATCTACGACCACGTTTATCTGTGACCATGCTACACATGTTAGTAGATACAATAGTTACATGATGCATCATTGCACCAGGCTATGTAGTCACTTACCTCCACATACACCGAACAAGACTATCATAGTTTCAATGGAGTTGGCCAAGGTGCAGACAACAAATGAGACGGCAGCTATTAATGAGCCGATGACACCCACTGGACGGCATCCAAACTTATTAATCAGCGCACTAGCTACCGGTGCTACAAAATAATACAGGACGGTCATAAGGTACTGCACTAGCTACCGGTGCTACAAAATAATACAGGGCGGTCATAAGGTACTGCAAAATGGAATTTGCATTGTGCATATCTGTACAATGATTGTAACAAACTCTAGCTCATCTACAGGTCTCTGTAGAGGACTAGACTGTAGCTGATATTGTACATGTACATGTAGATCTATCTACATGTAGATGAAATTGTCCATATTTTCAATGAATAAATTTCACATAGGTTTGCATTATTGGTAACTTACATTTTTACAAAAAGAAGAGAACTATAAGAAATTTTAGTAATCTGGCTATGTAGGGAATTCCAAGAAAATATAAATCTCCAGTCAAATGCAGGTAATTCAAGTAAAAAAATGTTTCCGCTCCCAAAAAATTGAATCTAGTCTGTGTAGAAACAATATAACATGACATCTATGTTTTCATTCTAACCAAACTTTTGCCCAACTCTGTACACGTATTAGTAAAGTGCAAAATTAATAAGTTAGTAAAATTAGTAAAGTGCAAAAAGATTCTCTGAAACAATTTTTAGTCAGCATGCAGGATTGCAGATTATGAATGGTCACAATATAAATTCTACAATGCGGTGTTCTTGAGTAAGTAAAAAAACATTTGGAGGTAGATTTTGTATCATTTGAATTTAGAAAAATTGTATCAAAACTTTTACTTCCAAACTGCTAGTAGTCAACAGATTTAAACAGCCAAACAAGCCAGCAACAGGCTCTGGGAAAATAGAATAGAATGAGTTAACCATGTAAGTTACGTTATGCATCATGCTATACGTACATTGTACATGTATATACGTGTATATATTATGTGTGTTGGCATCTAATCATTCAAATGCACATTCACATTACTTCAGGTACATTTAACTTTTATTACTCTCTGCTACTGCTTGTATAAAGGACTATTTTCTAAAATGTTGTGTATGTGCTACGATAGGTAGTGTGTATAGACTGAGTACGTGCTACGAGGGGTAGTGTGTATAGACTGAGTACGTGCTACGAGGGGTAGTGCGTATAGACTGAGTACGCGCTACGAGGGGTAGTGCGTATAGACTGAGTGCACATTCATCTCCTCCATGTAGTCCATCCACAATCCATTCACTTTCACAGCAAAATGTTTCAGAATGACACAATGCATTCCTTCCATTAGAATGATAATAATGCTAGTATTTTCAGTGTGCCCAGCAAGTCATGGATATGGTGTGTTAGCAATCAGGAAATAATTCTAATATGTATACCTATTACATAGTTATTACAAAAACATTCATTTATTCTAAGATTTGCAAAATAGTAACCGGACTATTCCAACAAAGTTCAACGCTTTAACAACTGGCAGTAATATTATAGTTGGTCAGCTAATATTGACCGCTCATACTTTGGTCATTCCTACCACATGCCCGTAGTGGGATAATTTTAAACTTTTAAAATGACTATATTGATCTCCTTGCTATTCATTATTGAGCTGATCAAATTGGTCAACTTACTTTCGGCTGTTGACTGTCGCTGTGTATTTTGATAACAGCCACATGGTGTGATGCAGAATAATTCATCAGGAAACAAAACAGAAATATTTGCAATAGCTAAAGGAAAGGATCAGCTATGACTGTTTGCTACTTAGACTAATTACCCAGATAAAGAGAGGAATTGTTACTATTCAGCTCGGTTCATGAAAACGGAATAACATCTCAAACCCTCTCAATTCCCTAATCTTCATCACACATTACATTATATATTAATACTTAAATACTTATAATACTCCTGGCACAAATCGCTACCAAATAGCATTACAACTTTATGGTTTTATATTACCGTACCACAAACATGTACGTTACCCTCACAGCAGAAAGAAGACAGCATATATTGACATTGCTCAGTGTGTGCTATGAGAGGCCTGAAGTGATATGTAATGTAGTATATCCAATACTACTCCAACTTACCTGACAGCATGTAGCAGCCAATGAGAGAAGACGACACTTACCTGACAGCATGTAGCAGCCAATGAGAGTAGACATTAGAGCGCTTGTCGCAGCTGCGGAGCTCTGAAAGTATTCTGAGTATTCCAACATAAACGATCCAAAAGCGTAGCAAATTCCATCTAATATACAGTGATTCATAAATGAGGCTAGCACTATCACCCACCCCCAACCTCCATCAGGGGGTGTTACTATGAACTCATTTATATCAGCGTCTATAATAGTCTCGGATGAATGAGTCACTGGTGATACTTCTGTGATAGCCTCCTCCGCCTCTCCCTCGTTTATCTGGCTAAGCGGCACTAACTCGGAGGGAGTGCCTCCATTTTGTGTATGGTTGGATAGCTTCTTATCGTCTGACATGGTGATTTCTACAACAAACACATCACTGCTGGTGCCAACTCTCCTTCTGATAGAAGTGAATTGAAAATAAAAAGTATGATAATTATTATACTTCTAGTGTTGTACAGATTTATTAACTCAGGTTCGCTGGAATATACCAACATACATGTAATATATAATAATATGACCTTTGAACATGTACATGTTTATTGGCTTACAGCTATATAATTCTACACATACAGTAATTGCTCCAATCTCATCTCTCTACATAATAACTCAGCACTCTGAATTTTACGTTGTATAGTGTACACATATACAACACATATAAATGTAAGACTACAGTGTACTAAGTACATTTATAAATTACCTTGATAGAGTATGACTCATGTAGGAATAAAAACAGAATATTTCAGAGCAAGCACCAATATTTAGATGTTTAAGGAATTTGAAAAGTCTTGCTCATTGTAGTATCAGTGAATGGAATGTGTGGACATTGGATAGTCTATTAGACAGCATTGTAGTGTTCAGTGAAGGATACATGTACATTGTGTAGTCAGTCCACTGTGAGAGTTATTCATACTATACAATAGGAGATACGCGTACAATGATATTATTGTTTACACTTGGACCAGAGCCATGGCTCTGACTTGGACAAGTCACTGCAGGAAAATGTCATTCAGTTGATTGTTGGATTTGTCTTCCTTCGGCAAATTTCAAAATATAATTATGTATAATATGTATATGGCACAGCCCTCTAAGCAACAAAAATAATGCTCCAATACAGCAGGTAAGGACTATAGTGTATGTGTGCACAGAGCAGTGCATAAAATATTGTAATACATATGAATGGGCAGATGCTAACAAGTGTGGAGGTAAAATAGTTATATAATGGGCCTGAATCTCAAAAACAGAATTGTTTCCCTACTGGACAACCACAATAGTATAATATTATTATTATATTCTATATGTAATCACATGTAGCAGTTGGAGTGTGTGATCCCCTTATCAAACCATTATGTGAGTAGATTGGAGACCGTAGGCATATGGATGACATTACATTGTACATGTATATCATGTTTGTAGTTACAAATAAGATATTGGCCATATATCCATGTATATGGAACCAATTACCTATAACAAGTACTTCAGTTATTGTGTGAACTACTACTATCACACAACACTTGTTAACCATAAACACATATATTGACAGCTATGCTGCATATAGTAGCCTATACTCAGTTTGTGAGCTTTGCAGGGTGCAGAGGCTATAGAAATGTGTTTTCAAATGAAAGTTATCTTGATTCAAATGCACAATTGATTTGGCAGCCGTCCAGCATGAGAAGTGTTTGCTTGCTATGAGCCCATTGATGTACAGTGATACACAGTAGAAGGGCTAAGCAAAATAGTTATAATAAACTGCAGTATAGTTGCGTGTGTGTGTGTGTGGTTAAAAAATATTGTTATTATAATAAAATATTATTATAATGTATTAATGTATATCACTGTATGGCGATAATAAATACAATGTAATTATATAGGCTACATGGTATATTATTATTAAATTCAACTCGTAGAAATAATACACATATGTGCGTTATGCTGGTGCTTATATATTTCTGACCACAGTACCAGAATATTTCAATCTCCTTGCAAACACCAGTCTAGCAGTTCTATAATAGGCTAACTAAATGTTACCATACTTAGCCTGTTACACTTCACACTTGCACTAGGACCAGCACATTCATATACATGTTGTATAACTTTACTCACAAACAATGAACAATGTAAGTGAGTGTTCACATTGAGAGAATGTACATTGTAGTAAAAAATGTTGCCACACTTGACCTTGCTCTTTGAGAGGTCAATTATGAATACTAGAGTGTGAGGAGTAAAATAAGAGGTAATACAATGTATGGAGAATAAATACAGTTATACAATTAATACATAACTGTGTAGTATACTAGCCTTGGTGTTCTGAAGTAATCAATGTGTTATCAGTAATTGAACATAGATGTACAATTCAGGCTGAATATTTTTAGCTTAAGTTCTGCTGTTAACTGTTTCCAATGGACCCATTCTAAATTTTGTCAGGTTTAGAATTTGGGTTATAGTGGCATACGCTAGCGTTTTCCTGATGATATAACATTATATGATTGCTCCAAAAATCTAATGTAATAATATACACCTTATTTATATTAGTTGTAGGTACATAACATTCATGATGGGCCCAAATAACAATGTATCTGTATCAAACCAACCTATGTAAACACTGTGACGAGATACTATCGTATGCTAACTAGAATAGACATCCATTTAGTATTTACTGAGCAAATAAATTGTATATATTTATGTAAATCACAAGTGTGACTCATACAACTGCTTGGAACATCTAGGATGTACGCAACTGCCGCGTCATGTTCACATTACGTTCAAGCTAGCTACAATTTACCGTTATTCTTTTTGAAAACAATCAAAATTATTGTTTCTCTACTTTCAGTAATGGAAAAGCAAGCCTAGCATATTGCTATATTATTAATGCTATCATAATATTACTAGTAAAGGTATTATTACTTACCAATTTTATTCAGGATATTTCATGTGAATAGTAGACTTACATAATATAGGCTACTTATTTGTGGTGCAGTCTCCCCTCCCCTATTAGTATTTCTCAGAGATTTATGGAACTAAGGCTAATATCTAGAGTAGCAACTACTGTACTGAATGGATAAAACCTTACCTGCATGTACACTCACTAGACTATCTCACCATACACATGGAAATACTGTAGGCAAGGAGTAGGAAGTCAATATTACTTAGTAACACATGTTTGCAAGTAAGTCAGCAAACATCCCTGTAGGTTACAGCAGCAGCATCATTAGTGTTATAAAAGGAAGATGTTATTAAATGATGTATCATCTAGTGGTGGATGCATATGTAAATGAGACCCCCAACCAAGTGACCTGAAACTTTCAGGCTGAAAGTTACAGATGACTGATGATGTATGTTAATCGAGTTTGTTTCTAGGAAGGGGGTTGTGTTATGTACATTGTATGGGATAACTAACCTGAATTACTTCTTGGTGAAAATGTGCATCAAATAACTCTCTTCTCTGACTATTCAGCTGTGTCCACCCCTGTAAAACTATGAAGCTGGATGTAATTACATTTCTATTCCTAGAGTAGCCTGTGCGATATTAATGTATTTCAACAATGTAGCCTGTTCTCCAAGTCTAGCTAGCAGACTATCTACATGTAGTTATATTCAAAGAAAGCCAGCAAGCTCTCAGGCTAAGAAATACCAACTTATAATGTCAGTATGAACTGTGAAGTATGGGCACTCATTATCCTTTGAAATACAACATGTATGTTTAAAGTTGTCTTCTCCTAATCTATTTCGTTATTTGAGAGAGGACAAACCTTGTTTTGAAGAACAACTGGTAGGTTTTGTTTTACCACAGCATATCATTAATAGTCTGTAAAAAATTATTAAAATAAGTCATTTGATGTTTTCAATATAATAATAGTGCAAGAATTGTATGCATATACAGTAGAGTCCATCAGCTCAATTAAATTTAGAAAAAAATACTTTTATAATTCACATACAAAATAATAGAGATATAACAGTACCAAAAACTTGATACACATAATATGCAATTTGATATAATGTAGCTGCACATACCTGACAGAAAGAAAGACCCAGCAAAAGGTTTGAGCGACCAACTGAAAAGTTCCCTATCTTGTCACCACCTTTTAAGGAGCAGATATTTCACAGGTCTAAAATAAACAGTTTTTTTTCTAGAAATAGCTAACGATAACACACCATAACGGCAGCAATAATGTTGATGTTAACTATGAAATTATTATATGTAATAACATTTGGTGCTGAAGTACAAAGAGAAACAGCTGTAAGCAAATTGGAATTTCTCAAAAACGAGGGGGAAAATGTGCAAACACTGGCTGAAATAAACGTAATGTTTGATTTGTCAACTAACTGGGTCTATTTTTAGATTATGTAGTAAATAAAAGTCACAAGTGCAACATCCTGGGTATTTGGAAGCTAGACATGGGTAAATATATGATAATACAACCTGCTTACACGTGTCACATAACATTCTATCATGCAGAAGAACAGTGTTCAGACTTGAAGGAAGTGATCTCAGAACTACAGACCCTAAAACAAACATCACATGTTTCAGGTAAGATAATAATGTTGGAACTTAAAATAGCATATTATATAATGTGACAGCATGCAATAGCAGTGGGATTTCTAACAGGTCCCAGTAGGTGCTCATACATGTAAGTGCTTAGGCCTACCTTCATGGGATGAATATGATGTTTACTCATTTTTAACTAACCTATTTGTCATACATGCACAATATTGGACCGGCGGCGGTCCTTGGAGAATAAGGTGATAACACAATTATCTAATTAAGCCATTAGATAATTAATCAAAATTAGGTCATAAACTGTGCACTGCGTAGTATGAGTTCTGCCAAAGGTAATATTGGTGAAGAAGAAAACAGTGAGAGGGAGATGTCAAGATGTCAACCTCTAACAAAACCAATAAGCTGACTTCAGTTTAAACTAATATTTAGCGTTCATTAACACAATATTTCATCCAAATATTGAGAAAGTCACGAAATACGATTATGTAACTTATAGAACAATATCGCTCTTCCAAAAATAGAGTGCTGAGCTAATATACACAGCAAACAAGTCAAAAGGTTTGCAGGGAAGCAAATAATGGTTGATATAAAAGATATAGGGTATAGAGGGGATACAGAAAGGGTATAGAAGGGGCTATATGGAGGGGGGGGGGGGTGGTGATCATTGCTGTATATACACAGTGCCATTGCAAAGGTGTTGCAATGAAACACTATATAAAACTTCATGCCCATCTATCAGATATGAGCTGCTTCGGCTGGATTAGTAGCACTGCTTCAATAGTAGCGCAGGAAACCCTATGCTGCCGTTTAATTACACATGGTGCTCTATGTACATGGCAGCACCTGAAGTGATTGAGTAACGCTTGAGACTTACATGTACCATGTACGTACAGTAATGTGTAAGAATGACTAAGACCCAGGGCACAGCAGCAGTAGCAGCCATTATAGTGATGTAGAATCTCACACTTAGGAATGAGAAATTCATATTTTCATAACTTTTTCCAACAGCAACCCGATACTACTGCACATCTCACGGGAATCCTCATGTCATTCAGGGTTTGCAATAATACATGTAGTATGTTAGTGGAGAGCCAACACGACTCTATTTAAACTTATGCAGAGGTTGAAGATGTGGTGAAGACCTGCCATGTTTAACATTAACTACAGACCTGCCATCAACCCACTTGCTAGCATAATATATAATAAGAGACAACATCATATTTTAGGTATAATATATCAGATTTATTCACAGGTTTGATCACTAATAGCAATAATACAGTTCTCGTCTCTGGACAGGTAAATTATAGAAGTACAATATAATAGTAATTATAAATTAACATAGAAAAGGTGAAAGCCATTCCAGAACCATTCAATAAAACTGGAGAGCATTTGAATATGTATAAAATACTGTATACTGATTAGATGTAGTGACACGTAAAGGGCCTACTATTAATATACACCTTTAACATTTGTGTACATGAATAACTTGTATATATAGTATATATACAAAAAGCAGCCTGGAAGCAGTAAAAATAATAATTATAGGAATAGTGAACTATGTGAAAATTTAAATAGCGTAAACAGTACACATACAACACATGCGTGTACATGATTACATACATGATAGATAAATTCTGCGGCAAGAGTATACTAAACTATGCATGTATTTAGATATGATCTGGTTGATAACATTATAGATTCCATGCAACTATTAACTGACAACAGCCTATCCATTTATACAAGATGCCTGAAATATTACATTGATATACATTATAATATGGGGCTAGTATTTCAGATTTTTGCTGCAAAACCACTGAGCTAATTTTTGCAGATGGATGAATTTTAGAAAAATATATTCTGTATTAACGTACAATTCAACCATAATATTATGTTTGATGATATTGAGTCTGCCATGGGAGACAACTACTCAATGCTAGATAAATTATAATATTTGTAAAAGGGCATAGTATTGTATGCATAGTACACACTGTAAATAGAATATACACTGTAAATAAAATATACGCTGTAAATAGAATATACGCTGTAAATAGAATATACACTGTAAATAGAATATACGCTATAAATAGAATATACGCTGTAAATAGAATAAATATACACTGTAAATGTCATCAGATTTGTTTGATTTAGATAGATAGCATGGCAGATTATACATCAACTATGAATGTCACACAACTACACTGTACTATGAGGTGTCACTTAGTCATGTGACAGTTTGACTACATGCCAGCAAGTTCATTAGGTCGAACAAGCACCTCCCTCTTCATCTCCGCCTCACTTGAGGTAGGAGATTCTGGGTAACCTGCCTGTTTCCTCTCCCAATGTGCTACTCTACGTAGGAACATACTGAGGCAGCCAGACAGCAACATACTCCCACCAGCAAAGTAGAATGGATAGAAGTAGTTATAGCTATCCAACAAATGACCTAAAAAGTATATACATAGTTATCCATCAAGTGACCTATAAAGTATATACATAGTTATTCAATGGATGACCTATAAAGTATATACATAGCTATCCAACAGATGACCTATAAAGTATATACATAGTTATTCAATGGATGACCTATAGAGTATATACATAGCTATTCAATGGATGACCTATGAAGCATACACAAGGAGGTAAAAAACTGAAGCATATTTCAATAGCGGATGAAATGGTCACTATTATTATATACAATGTATGTTTAGAATAAGTATTATTATCTATTTAATCATAGCCCCATGTTGGGACTATACCTAGTAGTAGAATTGGTTCACATATCATCACAGGTGTATAAACTGACCTACTATTGGTACATTAGTATGTAAACTGACCTGCTATTGGTGCACCTATCAACACGGAAATCCCTTGAAATATAACTAACTGGCTGTAACATGTGGTGAGCTTGTCCAATCCCATCAGCTCCACAACTATCACAGATCGCAGAGAGCTGAAGGCAGCTACAAGGAGTATATTATTATAATAAATATGAAGTGTATATAGCTTACATGTACAGAATATACCCTATGTACAATGTATATAATATCATATATACTCTTACTACAATATACAATGTAAGTAAACATGCGCAAGGACAAGTAGCTACGTACATATAACATGTATAGAATAAAAGTAACATTTCATACATTGACACTAGTCCTATGAGGTATGCGCAGGAGAATTTGTCTTCTCTCCATTTAGGACAGCTCTGAATTAATTACCCAAAACACAAACATGAACCACAACTGCATACTTGTCGGTACGACCCACTGATACAGTTAGATAGCAGTGTTAACTTACCAACACACAAACCGAATACGACGGCAAACAGCATGAGTAGGATGTACATTTCACAGAAGGGTAGCACCACGGTCATGGCTCCAGCTACGAGGAGAGCCAAGTTATTTATAATGAGAGAGTCTATCCACTTCCTGGTAGTGAGGAGTCCACAGACCACCCTACCAAATGTGTTAGATAGCCCTAGAGCTGTGAGGAGATAGGCAGCACCCATTGGTGTGATGTGACGATTCCCCAAGCTGATAGCGTATGACGGTAGTAGTAAGAAGGGGATATAGTAACCTGTAGAAAGATAAATGCCATCAATAATAAACATTTCCCATCAATGATAACATATGGTGCATGACATTGCATGTTGAGATAAACAGATTTTTCATTTAAAAAGTATTCGTATTCCAGTGAAATATAAGCATAGTGACTAGACTTTTCACTCAGTCTGTACATAATCCATCCAAAATACGGAATGAGGATTTTTCAAAGCGTTCCTTTATTCTACTGAATGTAAGTTAACCTGGTCAGCCGACCTGGTCCTATCTACATCATAATATTATGCGCTTGTATCCACTGAGTTCTATTATTATTTACCAGACTATATATATATATATAGCTGTCTTCTGAGATTACACATTAAACAGTGTAAACAAGTCTGTAAGCTCCTAAACATGATAAACACCATTTAGGCTGCAGTCCATGCCAAAACCAGCAGCATCTTAGTAGAAACTGCACCTTACAATCACAAGATAAATACCCTTGTGTACCGCCCCATCTAAATATACCCAATACACGATGGGTGTCAATGTATGAAGGCCAATGGAGTAGACTGAGAACCAACTAAGCAATGGTTTAGATAGAGGGATGGTATACTTACCAACCATAGTAAAACTAGTAGATATGAGAAGTAGAATGTATGTGGGGCTAGTGAAAGTGTACATATCAAACACACTTCTGAGCACATCTTTAATAGGCTTTGGAAGTAGGGGAATACGACTCCAACAGTCCTTGTTCACAGTTGACCGAGAATCTGGTATTTCAGTTATACTGGCCATATATGAATCTGTAATATAGTAATACAAAGCTGTATAGGCTTACTGGAGTATTTATGAGTGCTAAAAATCTGTAATTCCGGTTGTAATTCCGGTTGTAATTCCAGTTGTAATACCAGCTGTAATACCAGTTGTAATTCCAGTTGTAATACCAGTTGTAATACCAGTTGTAATACCAGCTGTAATACTAGTTACAATACCAGTTACAATACCAGTATTGTAATACCATTTGTAATACATCAAAAGGTCATCGATTATTTTGTTGACTTCTAATTTCTAAATTTCATTTCAACGTGAAAATATAATTTTGTGTATCATATGAGTATGAATAATATAGGTATAAAATTTAACTGTTTGAAGTCAGAACAAATGCACTACGGTAACAGTTAAAAGAATAGACAACTCCCAACTTTTAATGCCAATAATCATAAACCACACAACAGAGACTGAGATGAGAGAATGATAGCCTATTTAGTTACAACAGAATGCATATGTATTACTTTTGTTAATTAGTTAGTGAGAATAGACCAAGCTCTACTAGTACAAGATATATACAACTAGTAACATTAGGTAAGATGAGCAGAGGCTAGTTTCTTACTCACCGATATCATTGTGGTACTCCGGTAGTACCTGTACACTTCCTGTGTAGTAGATATCCTTACGGTACATTGGACGGTCCACATCTGGTGTAGCATGCAGAAACTTTCTCAACAGACGCTCTGTACTGGCTGACATGCGACCTTCGTGGTCTCCGTAACTTCCCTCAATCTGGGGAATCTCATGTGCCGACGAGAACTCTCTACCTGTGTCTGGTTGTGGCCCATTCTACAGAGACAATATACTAGATATACAACACCCACCCATTATTGCAGGTGGTAAGGACCCCAGGTTACTCTTTTCTACAAGTGATACTTTGGCTGTCCCGTCACGAAGTATGCTAAATATACACAGGTGCAGAGTTGAGGTGAATCAGAGTCTAACTGAGTTAGGGACGTACAAACAATCAGCCAGATCCTATTTATTAGCGAAATAATCTCTGTACATTTATATACCATACACATCCTGTAAGATACCATCATACAACAATAAACAACAAGGAGGCCGGCACCCTGCCTACATCCATAGACACCCGTCAGCTAATGATGATAACAAGAAATTGTTTCTCTAGTGCCCTTGCCTGCACCCTACGCCCCACACAACATGCACTTGTAGACTCAGGCCCCATATATAACATGTATCTGTAGACTCAGGCCCCACACTGAGATACATACCTGACCAGACATGGTCACCAGACTCTTAGCACTTGAGTTGTGTCTCAGCTGGCCAGACTGTGACACTAGCACCTGCTTGCGGAGATCAATGGGAGAGGACGACCTTGACCTGTGAGGTATCATCGGGGAAGCCTCTGCAGAGATGCTAGGGCTAACTTCATCTATGACTATAGAGGGAGTGTGCTGGTGCTTGGACTGCAGGCTAGGGGTAGGTCTAGCACTGGGTATGGATACATTTACACTGCTTCGGCTGGAAAAACTTTTTAATCTGAAAAATATTGTAGATATAGAATAAACATGCAGAAAGCCAGAGGAAGTGACCTCAAACACATGTACCAGCAGGGGTAAGATGACTTGAGGAACTATTTAGTTCTACTACAATGTATATTGTATATGATAAAGCAAGCCACACTACTGTATTACAATCCATATACTTGGGAGTTATCCACACTTACTTCAGCCATAAAGTAAGAAGTGATAACTCTAATAACAGAGTTTACTGAATTTAATCGCGAAAATGTATATGAATACTATGTCAACCATATAAAATTTCCACCTATTTTCACCTATTAAATAAAGTTTAAGTGTGTATCAGCTCATGTTTTATACAGTGCCATTCAATATCAATATTTGCCTGCCAAACAGAATATTATGGCATGACATTTAAATACCCGACATCAAAATATAATCCCTTTTAAAGTTTTAAGTGTGACAACAATTCTAATATTTCTATTTACACAAATTGGCTTGGTTCATCAATATTATGGTAGAAGAGCCTTCATATAAAATTTAACTTGCAGTAAACACTGCCCTGGATTTAGTAATGGTATAATACTATATCATTTCTATTAACAGCTAAAGTCCGAGCTCATGTAGCGGTCAAAAATCCTGTTCATTCTACATCACATGACGTAGGACTGCTACCTTCAAATAAACCGAAAACCCAAAACTACCACGCAACCTCTTGAATTTGCAAGTATCACAATATACCTATAGGATACGCAGTAGGGTAGGCGCCTATATCTCAACTGATGAATGTACTGAAGAGGTCATGAACTATTGATTAATCAGTTTTATGAACTCCTATCAGCTGAGTTAAAAGTTTGCTAGGAACCCAGGCAGTACATTCCCAGGACTCCAATAAGAAACAATGTCAGTGTGCATACTGACTCATAGCTAACATTCACAGTGGAGAGTTATTAATGTGAAGCTATTAGCAACTCTTGCTAAATAATTGGGGTCATGACCATTTGCCTTACATAATGGCTGTATAACTACATATAGAGTAGGAGATAACTCCTCACCCACTGAATATGCTGTGTTTATGAAAGTCTTTCTCTCTGATGAGTAGATTGTCTTTGGTTATGATGCCATTATTAAGGCTACCGGAGGATAGAGTGCGGTCCTGCCTTTTCTGCTCTATTAGCCTCTGTAGAATAATACAGGTCTGCACGCCAATCCTCTTGTCTTCCTCCATCCTCTTCAGTATCAACTTCTTACGTCTTCTAAGGTCTCCGTCTATTGGCCGTAGTAGGGTAGCTACAGTAGTGTACTAATGCGTATAGTAGGGCAGCTGCAGTAGTGTACTAATGCGTATAGTAGGGTAGCTACAGTAGTGTATTAATGCGTATAGTAGGGCACTTACAGTAGTCTACTGATGTGCATAGTAGGGCACTTACAGTAGTTTATCATACTACAAAAGCTACTATAAGTGAAGTGATGTTAGCCAGTGTTGTGTAATAAACTGCTGTGAATGTCTATCATGTAGTTGACAGTCATTGCAAGCATGTACTGCTCTGTTCAACAGTCTAGTTCAGGGATGCCCAAACTTTTTGGTGGAAAGGGACAAATTCTAAAAGCGTACCATAGCAAGGGACACTTAGATTTTGTTGCTGCATTTATTGAGGTTATTAAATGGGCAGTTTGATTATGATACAAAACGAGTTATTTTACAGTTTTAACACGCAAATTTATTGGTTGTGTTTTAACCAAAGTATAACAGCAATTAATCATCTGCGTTTGAAGTACACGAAAACAGAATCAAGGTAGAAACAGATTAGTGAATTGTGCACTGTTATTAGCTGCCAAATGACGGTGGAGTGACAGGGCATCACAAAATTGAAAGCAAAATGCCCTGTTTGCTAAATATCAAGGGTGTTTAATCTTTTACGTTTAGCTATTAACCACACTGACTTCTGATTGGCAGGCAAAACCTTTATCGGCTCCATTCCCCACTTTTGTCTGTATACGAAAATTTCAAATTGGGTTGCTGTTATAATGTCATTTGCATGTAGGAGACATATATAACAACAATTACCTGCCTTGGCACACATGGAGGAAATAAAGTGGTCATGCTGGCAAAATGTGGTAGAACGTGGCGAAAATATTCGATATTCATATTTGGCCTTGAGCAAATTAAATGAAAATCGTAATGAATTGCTGTCAAAGTGATGACACTCTTTGGTAGCACATTATTGTGTGAGAGTTTGTTCAGTCAAGAACAAAAGTCAGACAAGACTGACTGACAAGCATACTAGGCAGCTACTAAAAGAGAGAGTGTGAATGTTGCAAGAGAAAGGACAATTCCATGTTACTCACTAATAATTATTGTATTCACAAGTGTAACATACATGTATAGCTTGCATAGAATGTCTCTTTTAGTAGCTGCCTGGTATGTTTGTCAGTCAGTTTTGTCTGACTTTTGTTCTTGACTGAACAAACTCTCACACAATAATGTGCTACCAAAGAGTGTTATCAGTTTGACAGCAATTTTAGATAAATTGGGGTAGCTGCGCTTTTCACTTTACTCTTCAGCTCTTGACAATGTGATAAGGTCAACCAGCCCATCAATTTTTTGTAGCTTTTAACTCGTTGACAGAAATCTACTTCTGTGTCAGTTAAAAATACTTTGGGATTTCCGAATTTGGGGATTTTTTAACATTATGATGTACATTATTTTTGAGTTTAACTTGAGCGGTGCAATTGCTTTCACTGCTCAGCCACAAAAACACATGTTTGCATGTAAAATTTGAGAAGTGATGAAGGGACACCAAAATCCATGCAAAGGGACACTGTGTCCCTTAGGGACACATTTGGGCATCCCTGGTCTAGTTTATGTGTACCGAATGAGAAGACAACTCATAAGAGAACCAAATGTTTTAGAGATTAGTGAAAGGTGCCAAGGGAAAGTGTTTGAACACCATATGGGAAAACCCATGAAGCTGGCGATAATCTTCATTGAGATACTTTAATTTATCCTACAGGAAACCCAACCCACTACAACAACCTCAGTCTATTTCAAAAGTATTTGTTTCTGCCTCCCCACCATAAATGCCTACACAATGGTCCTTACTTCTAGTCTCGATCAGTTGAAGGAAACAATGTTCACTGATATACAACACGAGTATTAATCGTGATATTGTAGATAGTAATTTCCAATTTTGATTTCCAACAGCTTTGAATTAACTTCTCTGTATTTGTGTAATGAAGTACACAATGCAATGTGAATAATGATATTCTTTTAATCTCCTAGACTACTATTGCACAAGAGAGACATGTGCTGTCCATGTGTGAGTTGAGTAGTGTGTATGTACATTGTAGTCACTACAGTACTGAGTGACAACTACATGGATACCTACAATCACAGTGTATTCTGTTTGATTGTGGAGTTAGACTAGTACCATTTCCTGTTTGTACCATGTGGAGACAACTACCTGACTTTACTACAACCACTTTGACTACTAGGTCTATTTCTTTGGCAATACTGTAACTAACTAGGGCTATGCTACTCATTGGTCACTACCTACACTGCGGTCACTACCTGTTGTCTATATGGTTCTACTATCCCATACACAACAGGTACATAATCATAGTGATACGGTGAGTACAAGCCAAACTATGTTAGGGGAGATAACTCTAACGTGCCGGGCATACAGTGTATCTACACGACTACATATACGCCTTAGACTGTGTTACAGTGAATTGTGATAGACTGCATATTATATTATCATGTGTGGTGAAAATGATATAATATGAGAAGCAACGTCATTCTTTTCTCTGCACCTAACTAATAAATAAAATAGTAACTTTATCTCCTGTCAAAGTGAGGTGGCGATTTGCCAAACATCAAAACATAATATAATAGCCTAAATCACCACTAGGTGATAAAAGTTACAACATTTATCCCATCTGTTGTTTGTTATTAGCAACTCAAATGGAGTCAACAGAAAACAGCAAGTCAAAACCTACTTGGATAATGTATTTAGGCCTATATAATTACGTGAACAGTGTTCTAGCTCTAGTATTCAGCCCACAGACAAGTCACATAGTCACATAGTAGAGTATAATATAATTATGTAATAATACAAACCTAAGATGAAGCCATGCAGGACGATACCACTGAGTATGATAACACAGCCGTCCCAGTCATACCTGTCCATCAACCATCTTGTAAGGGGGGCGAGTACAGCCATCCCAACACTTGACCCACACATGGCTAGAGTAGCGGCTACACCTCGATTCCTTTCAAAGTAGAAGCCGACAACCACCAGTGACGCCAGGAACATCAGACCAAAACCGATTCCTGTAAACAGTAGTAATTAGTAAGTGTGGTTACTAGATTATATAAAGTTTAACTGGAATTGTTCCCCCTTGAATATCAACTGATGAGTCATTAGGTGAAGCATGTCTACGGACAGGAAGCTCATGATTTCAGCAAGACATTGCCTGGTCTCTAAGACAAGTCGAGGTATCGGCCACTCTGACCCACCTATGGAAACATCCTGTAATTCATGATTGGAGGCTACTCCAATGGTAGAATTTCTAACAGTCAGTTATTGTTATGTTACTATGACGACTACATAACCAATGTGCATCCTAGGACATGTGATCTAAGTATATACGTGTATGTATAATAATACACAACTGGATCTGTATGTACATTATTATGCCTGTATTTACATGTATATATGCATATATGCATATCATTGGACGTTATCGCACATATACATAGAAGGTCATATCAGGCATATGAATGAAAACATAAGTTTAGTCAACTGTTGTGAATGTTTCAGTGTTTGTGACAATCAATAAGCTATGGAATGTATTTACTAGTACATTGTACTGTCAGATATATCAATCTTCACAGTGTCATGTCTATGTGTATGTCTAGGTTTACATGTATGATAGATTAGACAGGCTCTACACAGTAGAAAGCTATTCATAGCACATAATGCTGCCGGTGGTGTGTATGATGTAATAGTTAACCTTCATTCTGCAACGAAAAATAACAGTCAGCGTGCCACCAGGGGTTGTCTTCTTTCATTAGCAATAAGGATTCCAACTAATATTCCCAATGACTTTGAATATGGGCAGCATTCACTATGCATGCACCCCACTAGCAGACAGTATGGTCTCACACCAAGATGATGGCAGCAAAACTTTCACTCTGCTAGTGACATAGTAACCAAAAAACTCTATACAGGGATGTTGAGTTTTATTTAGACTTTGGTTGAGTTTTAGACTTTGGCCATAACATCTTCCAAAATAGAAACAGTGTGAGGTAATAGGACTATATTTACCTCCAAATAGACCAAAGGCCACGTTAAAGGCGGATCCTTTCTCTACGACATGACTGAATAGGATGGAGGTAGTAGAGATGAGGCAGCCTAACAGAGCCACCCTCCTACTCCCTAGCTTGTTACACAGAGCACTGGCTAGAGGACCTATCAACACATACATATACATTGTAATATACTGTTACATTAGTCCACGTGTGAGATATGTACACATGATACATGTATGTATACACCAATCGTACATTGGCTACTAGGGTACCGTACATTGGCTACTAGGGTACCGTACATTGGTTACTAGGGTACCGTACATTGGCTACTAGGGTACCGTACATTGGTTACTAGGGAAACGCTGCTAGAATAGAAAACAAACACATAATATGGAATGATAAAAGTACAAAATGTTTATAAAGTTACGCAACATTGTAGAGCCAGACTTTCTGAGTACAACTGACAACAGGATGGTTGAATTATCGTGATAGGGAGAAAAGTAAACCTATGTCAACTACGACCATGTGCAACAGTCCTTTCTTTGACTGTCCTTCCTTACTTGCTCTATTATGAAAATACATGTAATACACAAATATAGCATATATACATATAGTATACATACATATAGTATACATACATATAGTATACATACAATGTACACATAGTACACATACATATAGTATACATACAATGTACACATAGTATACACACATAAAGTATACATACAATGTACACATAGTATACATACATATGGGTTACATAGACGTACACATACATGTAGGAGGACACCTGTATAACATTACACTATGTACATGTACATCTCTTATTCATTATTATAGCACATATACTTACAGAGTGACTAATCCACAGAACAAAACATAAAAAGTGAGGTAAGTAATACTGAAAGTGAGGTAAGTAATACTGAAAGTGAGGTAAGTAATACTGAAAGTGAGGTAAGTAATACTGAAAGTGAGGTAAGTAATACTGAAAGTGAGGTAAGTAATACTGAAAGTGAGGTAAGTAATACTGAAAGTGAGGCAAGTAATACTGAAAGTGAGGTAAGTAATACTGAAAGTGAGGTAAGTAATACTGAAAGTGAGGTAAGTAATACTGAAAGTGAGGTAAGTAATACTGAAAGAATTTCTCATACAGGGATAACTCCCAGGTAACTTGGGACTAGTAGTGGAAACCTAAGATATCAATAGTCTTGGCTAATGTACAGTATATAGCACCATTGTATACCACAAATGTAAACAAACAGTCATGATCTCTGTTCTATTAAATAGACCTGCTAGTTGAGACACATCCGAGGACATAACACACCTATAATACGTAGACAGTGATCCCCTAGTCACATATAATAGGCTTATTCCGCCACTTCGTCCCTGAAAGTTTGTCACGTTTCTGGCCAGGTGTCAATTTAGACATGAAGTATGGTGCAGAGGCAGCAGTACATACATGTATGTTACACACATGCTACAGTGTCGCCTTCACCACTTGGAAACTATGTAACAATTACATGTACGGGATTTAAAAGATAAAGTTTTTGCAGACTGTAGACCTCATTGGAAGAGATGAGAAAAGGAGGGCGACAAATGTGTTGGGAGCTGTCTCTCTCGTATAGGTGACAAATTTTTTGTACTTTTCAGTTCAACTACCGACCACATGATGACCTTCAGCTGATACTAATAAATAGATGGCAAAAAATAATCTACTATAACTAGTTGATAATTATTTAATGATCCACTTTTCAAGTAGTTAGTGGTTTGCAGCATTCCTTTGATCAGCAGAAATGCAAAAAATGATTAAAAGCTTTCTACCACTACATGTATATAACAGGCTACACTTGACCGGGAGACCTGGAGAAGCATAGGCTAGAAGTTTGTATGGCATAACTGTACAACATAGATATACCATATGTATATTACTGTATATCTACATGTATGTTGTGTATACAGGGAATAGTGTAGCTTTTCTAACTGCAGTAGTCAGACAGAAAAACATTTTTTATAAATAGAACAGGAGACAAGGTACAGATAAGCAAAGTGAGAAACTAGCCTGTGTACCTACCTACTGACAGTAAAAGTGAGAAACTAGCCTGTGTACCTACCTACTGACAGTAAAAGCAAGCAGATGTGTTAAGGTGGCTATGCAAATATTCTAATGAAACATTGCCAGGCCACTCTACGGCTGCACTAGTAGTTTGGGATGACACTGTTTGGGTTGGAGGAGATAGCAGGACATCTACATGTATGCCTTGACCTCTAACCTCCCTCTAGCTATGCACCACAACCTGGTGTAGCCTCAGCACCTTAATTAGTTAATATATGTGATCAAACAAGTGGCAGCAGATAATATATGCCTTTCTTACCTGACATCATACAGGTGCCGAGTAACATGGCCCCACCAAGGCTCATCATGGCTGTAGACGTGTTAAAAGACTCCACTAAAGACGGCATGAGAACACCGTAGCTGTAGCATATTCCATCTACTATCATATTCATCAGAAAAGAGGAGAAAACTATGACCCAGCCCCACCCACCATCCGGGGGAGTTGGAGGGGGAATAGCATCTAAGGCTCGTCTGAACTCCTCCTCTTCCTCAGCTAAATCGTCGTTAGTAGGCCGTCTCATTCTTAGCCTACGAATAATGTACATGTTACACGTATATCCTGATATGTCATACGTATATCTAGACATGTTATACGTATATCCAGATATGTTATACGTATATCTAGATATGTTATACGTATATCTAGATATGTTATACGTATATCTAGACAGGTTACACGTATGAAAGAGTGATAGAGAGAAAGTCCTGCTAATTGGTAACATGTGCTTGAATGGTGAGCTACATGTACATAATATAAACTGACTAATAAATTGAACACCCATGACTATAGGACTCGAAAATTGAGAGAAAATCACCTAAAAATTTATATTACTGTACAAGAGGTGCACCTCATGGCCTACTACATTAGCCTATATCACAGGATTTTAGTTCCAAGTAGTGGTAATATTCAGGTTATATAATGATGTAATAGTATTACAACTAGCAACATAGGAACTCAGAGATAGTAATACACCCAATAGGTAGGGGTGCATGCAGAGCAATGTATGCATCTTATTCTGTCACTAATCGTCAAAATCTGTCATTTCCAGAAATGCACAATATTAGAGCACGAAAGTCCAGTCTGAATAATTTGACTTACCTTCAAATTGATGTTACCGTATCCAGATGGTACTCCGAGACTAAGTTCAGCCTCAACTTTTAATTTACCTGAAATCTATAAATATTTTTGACAGTCAACAACTTTTTAACAGTACCAGTTCAACACTGAAGTTGACAAGATGGCTGCGATAACAGCTAACTGAATGTTAGACTCCCATTTCTGACAAACTTAGCCTTGCTCCCAATACTGAAGTCATGAAATTGATCATTTAGCACTGACTATTTTAATGAACGTATGTAGCACAGGCTATGTAAAGTAGCTCAACAGAGAATATGCCAAGTACAACAGTAGAATATAATATTGTATTAGTGCAGTGGCAGCTAACCTGTCGTCCCTGGAGCTGTTATGATAACGTAACCTCTCAAGTTATTACCAACTCCTTATGTCAACAGGCTACGTCACATTACGCTACCACTCTGTAGAAACCTGGGTGACAGTAATATATATATAGCACAGAGTGTTTTGCAATCGGCAGCAAAATTCATTCTTGACTCCAGAGGTGGAAATATTAAATATGAAAGCAAACAATTCTAGCAGGCTTTTGTTATGTTTAAAGCAGAGCAATCGTGAGCTATTAAAAAGAAAATCCCAATGACATATTCGTTCCTTGAGGTAAACTAGCTGACATTATGAAATCAATCCAATATACGAATACACCAACTTTTCAGCTAAAAACAATATTTATACAGATTTCACAACCGAAATGAATATCAAAAGTTGAGTTCAAGTTCAGTTTTGCCTTTATGACAACATACATTCCTCTACGCAACTAAACAAGGTAGAACAGGAGAATAACATATTATTCTGCCTGTGTATTAGAGGCAGCATGTTACGTAATATACAGGAACTCTGTATGCAGAGATACATTATATTGTACACAAATAAATCAGAGTGAAACAAATACATAGACCTATACATTTTAATCCGATCATCCTAGAAAATAGCTCTTGCATCTTGCCAGCAGGAGAGATAGAGGGCAAGCTACATGTACTACCTGAGCTAATAAGACAAAGAAAATATTTCTTTAGTTTAGTAAACAAACCCAGTCAGCAGGATATGCAGTGAGTGGTAGCACAGTGCACTATTTAATTACCCACTATTATTTGTGATAATAGTGATGGGGTAGAGGAGAAATAGATTGCCCAGCAACAGAGAGACTCCAACCACCAACTGTGAATAACTGGTTCCTTTAGCATGCAGAGAGCGTGAACTTTTAATTTCCAGTTTTCTAGTTACACCAACAAAAAATAGTATTTGCTTATAATAAAATTACCATCACATCTGCAATCTGACTATTCTAGAACTTGGGCTCCCACAAAGCAGATGAGATACCAACGACTAAAGTTGACACTAAAAACACTCAGAGGTGTGGGGCAGCAGGTCAGAGAATGATCGTACTACAGGTTAAAGTCTCAACTGAATCCAGCTCACCTTGAGCCATGCTTGGTTTGAGCAAGTCCACTAGAGACAAAAATGTGGGTAGAATACATACTGGAGAGATACAAAACAAACAGCTCGTGGACCAAGTGATAATAATCGGCCAGTGTAAATCCAGTTTCTAGTGTTCTAGCTGTGGCCTTTGACTTGTACCTACAGCACAGGCATTGAGCAGCACAAAACAGGTTTTAAAGCTGAAACAGACCGTGATTTTCACGCCGGCTTTTGCAACCAAATGGTTGTGGAGCAACAGCGTGTCACTAAATTGAGCAACAATGCCCTGTCCGTCCAAGATAAACTATGTTTAATATTTTACGCTTGCTCTCGACAATACTGGCTTCTGATTGGTTAGCAAAGGTTTTACCGACTCCATTCTGCACTTTTGTCTGTAAACAAAAATCCCAAATTAAGTTGCTGTTATTATGTAATGAGCGCTTAGTTAGGGCAAGCAAAAATGTGCATTGAAACATGCATAAAAATAATTGCTTGCCTTGGTACACACACTCAGACCATCACTTTTGTGAAGAAAATATCGCTACTGTGCTTTGTCCAGTGAGAAAAACGTCGCCATGCTGGCAACGCTTGGCACCACTGTGACGAAAATATTCACTAGTCTGTTTCTACCTTTACACCAACCAAACTATTAGGCCTATGAATGAAAGAGTCGGCATCATCAATGTTCAACCACAACTAAAGCTGAAAATTTAAAGGATATAAGGAGAAAGCACCAACTCTTTACTGGTGAGAATTATTTCATGCTGAAGTTAGCTATAGGGTCACATTCTTAGATTATTAATATCTTGCAACCCTACAACAGTCATTCAGTCTACTGGTGAAAGAGAATCAGATGCATATTTATCTCATCACAGAAACTTCTTCAAAAAGTCGGTGAATACTAGAGCTGAGGTCATGGGCTAGTAACTAAACTAAGGCCTGTCAAGACAAAAAATTCATAGCAGTGTATCAGAGGCAAGAGAATACTTGGAGTTTTCAATCCACATTCAAAGACACAGCAACTGAACTCCAGAGACATACGTTTGCTAGACATGTTGACAGCAGCAGAGGTGTGTTAGTATGCTCAGCCATAACTGGCTACTCGTGCATTGAAATTGAATCATTTACAGATCGGCTTGAATTTGGACACACAATTTAAACAGTGACATTCAATACAACACATTTTCATACAGTTCATGCTTGTTATCCAAGTATTTGTGTCAAAAACTGCTATAGCTGGAAATTTAACCCACAGATCCTGGAATGAGAAACAAATAACGCTCTATGCGCAGCACAAGCCTAACAACATAACCATACTACAAATTGATACAGCTAAATAACCTCAAACTAACTTCTTGGGCGACACAGACTGGGTTAGCATAAAGTATAGTGCAGAGGTGAAGAATGATAAGATATGATGGATTTAGTTCTTTATCTGGGGCAAAGAAAGTTCGCACCTTTGGCTAGTTTTCCACAGGCAAGTTTAGTTAGGTTCCAAGGCTAATGGTCAGGTCTCAATCCTGCCCAAGTTGGGCTTTATAGTCAGTTCTACATGTACATGTTCAAAAAACCGCACACAAACACAAGTGATTTGCATCTGTTAAAAGTTTTAGGCCTATACTGCCAAACTTCTAGTGAGCATTGGTAATGACTTGTGCAACCTGGCCTCAATTCTCCAATAAAATCATAATCATAATGATAAGCATATTGCTGACTTAGTAATTAACTAGTACATTAACTATCTGTAACCTTAGGCCTAGTCGCAATTAAGAAATATCACACAATATTAAGCATCTAATACTCAATTCAAACTTTAAGTGTGAGTATGACACTAGCAAGTTTGCAGTGATAAGTGATAACACAATAGAATATTCATATTGATATTGCTAAACAGGCCTAACTGTTCCAGCGTACTCATTATTTTCAATGAAACCATATTCGATAAAACTTAAGTATTATAGTTCATTTCCCCACTATCTATGCATTGCAATCGTGACTTTGGTTTCAATCAACTCAAACTTAACTTTAACTTTTTAAATTGAAGAGAAAGTAAAACTTAAACTACCAGCTAAGCTTATTAAAAAAAGAAAAATTAACGATTTGGATATCATTTCATACAATAATACTATGATTGCATGATAGAGAGGTGCATAATATTAGTGTGTATTTCAATACAGCGTTCGAGTTAGTCAATAAAACCCTAATATATCAAAGTGGAATCTTGCTGAACAAGAAATCTTCAAGTTTTCACTACTACTTCACTATCCAAGTGCAATTTGACCAGTGTTTGCATGTGCATCTTTCTATTGACCAATCAAGCCGCTTCCCGATGAGTTAATCAACCAATGACAATACTCAATAACAACAACCCTTGGTCAAAAGTTTTCGATAGATATTTCTATACACTTCATTATCTTAGGAGTAGATAACTCTGTTAATTTATATGTACGCTGCTGAATAGTGTTGTCAGCCTCATCAAGACAATATTTTTGCTGCCATTGCATGGTTCATTATTGGATGTACAGTAATTACATCATACAGCACAACATGTTAGTATGTTGTTACAGCATCATATTCAGAGTTGACTTCCGTGAGTGAATTTTATATTTATTATAATGAATCTATCATGTGCACTGATATTCATTCTCTAGCTTTGTACCCATAGACATATCCAACTATGTCAAAATGCTGCATGACTAGTCTGTATAATAGGTGTGGTACATGTTACTAACATCATAAAAATGAATGCATGTTAATGCATTAGAGAAGTATACTCATATGGCCATATCTACATGTACATGTAAGTATTAGTCTGCTCATATTAGCTAGTTGGCTACATGCTATTGTAGTAGCTACTATTGGTTGTCAGAACCTAGATGCAGGCAATAAAATCTCATACAAGTGATAGCTATAAAAGTGAAGCTACATTCTTGCTAAAGGAATATTTCTGCAAAACAGAAGTGTCTCAAATGAATATGGAGATACATGAACCAACAATTAACTTTGACGAGACTACCTAGTAAGAAAACCTATAAGGGAACAGGATTATATTTAAAGTACTTGTACAGCATCCAGAGGAGTGAGTAGATGAGTGTCACTGACTGGTAGAATTCTTGTGTCCCTTGTGATGCAGAGGAGTGAGTAGATGAGTGTCACTGACTGGTAGAGTTCTTGTGTCCCTTGTGATGCAGAGGAGTGAGTAGATGAGTGTCACTGACTGGTAGAGTTCTTGTGTCCCTTGTGATGCTTCTTGCAGCTCGTTTTACCTTGGTATTTCTCAGCAATATTCTTCTTTACAAAGTATCTGATTTGTTTACGGATATTTGTAGGTTTCTTTGTGGATTCTGGGCTATCTGAAGAATGAGAATACTCCCCTTGTGTATAGTCTAGATAAAACTGGGAATTGTCAGCTCCCGGTTTTGATTCTGGTTCTACCACGTCTATATGAGGTGATGCGGGGCAGTCAGACACATTACCAGACTTCGGAGATATTGGATGGGAGTGATGTGTCTTTGAACTGGAACTCTGTTCATTGTTCCTACAATCTGTAGTCTCAGCACCTTGTAGTGACTCTTTGGGTTCAGAAGGAGAGATAGTGCGACCAGCCAATACGTGCTTGTGATGCTTCGAGTGTTTCTTGGAGCCTTTATGCTGCTTATGCTTCTTCACCTTGCTAAACAGTTAACAGATAACATACATTACACTCAATTATATGTAAGTATTGATGTAAGTGAGTATATATATTATAAGTACACTAGCCACACCTACATGTACATGTACCTAATAGCAACATAAAATCTCTAAATTAACTGGTAAATGGTAAAGGTCGGATGAAATTGCACATGGGAGAAGAAAGGCTAGCAATAGCTAGTGATTGGCAATAGCTAGTGATTGGCAATAGCTAGTGATTGGCAATAGCTAGTGATTGGCAATAGCTAGTGATTGGCAATAGCTAGTGATTGGCAATAGCTAGTGACTGGCAACAGCTAGTGACTGGCAACAGCTAGTGACTGGCAACAGCTAGTGACTGGCAACAGCTAGTGACTGGCAACAGCTAGTGACTGGCAACAGCTAGTGACTGGCAACAGCTAGTGACTGGCAACAGCTAGTGACTGGCAACAGCTAGTGACTGGCAACAGCTAGTGACTGGCAACAGCTAGTGACTGGCAACAGCTAGTGACTGGCAACAGCTAGTGACTGGCAACAGCTAGTGACTGGCAACAGCTAGTGACTGGCAACAGCTAGTGACTGGCAACAGCTAGTGACTGGCAACAGCTAGTGACTGGCAACAGCTAGTGACTGGCAACAGCTAGTGACTGGCAACAGCTAGTGACTGGCAACAGCTAGTGACTAGCTATAGCTAGGTAACTTCATTGTACAGTTTACTGAAGATAAGACAACCCTTGGCTGGAAGATACTGCATATTTTGTATATTAGAAATGAAATGTCTCCTCTGCTGTTAGGGAAGAAGCAGAGAGTGTTTGTAGTTAGCTAACTTACTGGCTTTTCTCCTCTTTGCGTTTAGAGTCCTTCTTTTTCTTTTTCTTCTTTTTTGGTTCCTCTTCTGAATCTCGGCTAGCCTCAGGGGTCTCAACTCTGCGACGAGAAGGTTTAGTGGCTTCAAACGTAACCACGCAATCTGAGTCATCAGAGGGCTCCACCGCTAACCTGTACCACCAATGAGAAGGTAAGCCAATGGGCTATCACAATATATGCTAGTTACTCGTGTATTTACAGTATATTATATCCCTACATAGTACATTGTGCACTGGGAGATGCCATCCAATGTTAGCACTGATGGTGTAGACCAACCTGGCAGACGGAGCAGGAGAGTGATTCAGCTCTTCTTCTGAGGAACTAGTCAGACTGGGAGGTCTACCTCGCCAACGAGCAGAGGGGACTGCCATGGGTGCCGTACTGTCATCAGCTTTCCTACAATTGACGAATAAAAGATCTACTTAGTGACTCACCAGTGAGTTGTTATAGTGAAGTACTGTGGTTGAGCACATGGTATCTAATGACACGCTACAGCTGAGAGACGCAAACACTTATGATATACAAGATTAATACAAAGTAATACAAGACAACGCCATGGAAAATTCTGACGGTACAAGAGATAAAGAATAACATGGTGAGCAAACGTACCCATCATCACTGCTGCTGTCAGAGAGCCTTGCAGTTCCAGATAGAGGCTTTGAAGTGACATCAATTTTCTCATCTAACAAGAAAAGGTGAATTCTGTGTTATGGTTGGCAATGAAACATACATGTATATAACCTTGCATATACACCATACCAATGAATTAGTTAACTATATATTTAAATTGAATTATTAAATTTTTTCAAAATATTAGATAGAAAAATACACATTTTACAAATCAACTTAACCAAATTGCAGGTTTAAATGGCAGAGGAAAGATAATCCATGCCAAAGTACTATAATATTATTATGTTACTATCACACTATACCTTCAGAGTCAGAAGAGAGCTCTATGGGGGTCCTCTCACGATAAGGTTTCAGCTCTGCCACAACTATGACATCAGACGAGTGTGAACTGGAAGGGCTGACTGACCTTGACCTTGACCTTGCTCTGCTGAGGCTAGACGAAACGTACACAGTAGGAGTACTGGTTCGACTAGCTGAGGTCGTATCACTGTCAGGGGTTAAACGCAAAGTTGCCAATGCTGATGGGCCCCCAGACCGACCATCTGCAAGGGAATAGTTAGAGTAACACTAGGTGGAGAGTAACACTAGGTAGAGAGTAACACTAGGTAGAGAGTATGACAAAGTAGAATCCTGTGATACTAGAATGAGTACAAGGTATCCGACTAGCCCACCACTAATGCTTAAGTGACTAGTAAATAGATATGACTGTTTTTAGTTCATGATAGTAACAGAGTGGTCGCATTGCCAGGTGCAGATAGAGAGAATACCATTGTATGGTAGTATACGCACCTCGAGATGAAGAAGGTTGAACACTCTGGGAACTAGTTGATGGAAGCTCTCCTGTTAATTCTCCAAATAAGGGCATAGAAGGTTGAGCGGCACTTGCAGATGATTCTGTGGAAGTATTTGGATGTAAAATAAGTATTACATGCAGTTCATGCAACCTCTATTACTTGGGTTAGTGGTAAGTAATTGTAATTAGTGTGAAAGCTATTAAAATTGTGTGCTCTCGCCCACACTAGATCACATAAGACCATTGGTAGCTGATTCAAACACAACTTCAAAATGAAGATGCACCAAGCAGCAAGTACAAGTAGTATATTTAGTAGCCTCTGTGTTACAAAGTAGTACTGGAGAAACTGACTATTTGTTCTACAGGCTTAATGATTGTAAACTACACTAAGAGTACAGAAGAGAGCCTACACAGTGACATGGCATAGCTAGTACAGACCTTACAATCTCTAGTACAGAATATACAGTATAAAACAGTAAATCTATCAGTATACCCTAATACTAGAATAATATATATCTATGGTATACCCTGATACTAGAATAATATATATCTATGGTATACCCTGATATTAGAATAGTATATATCTATGGTATACCCTGATACTAAAATAATATATATCTATGGTATACCCTAATACTAGAATAATATATATCTATGGTATACCCTGATACTAGAATAATATATATCTATGGTCTACCATTATACTAGAATAATGTAGGCCTACCATGGACCACATACTATAATATGCACTTCTACTATATACATAATACATCATTTAGCTGAGATTTAGCAGTGTACAAACACGTACATTTCTCTATATAATATATCATTATATTTACCACTGTGTAGTGTATTGAGAAAAGACCGAACTCTGTTCAACACGTCTGAGTCGGTTGAAGTAGTCTGAGGAGCTGCTGATTGGACGGTTTCTGGAGGCTCATAGTAATTAGATGACATGCTATTATCAGCGGTATATCTAAGTGATCTCTCTAGTCTGCTACGGGAAGCTCTTTGAGTAGGAGTCAGTCTGCAGAGAGGTTATACAGAAGAGAGCATATTATCATACAACAATCAAAACAAGACGTAGCATATACATGTAAGTTCAGGTCATAAACACATTCCATATAATAGCATAGTATTACTGCACAACATATCTTATTAACATGACGCTATCTTACCCATGGTCGTAGTCAATAGAAGCTGCGGCCCCCACGGCGAGCCGAGCAGCATCATTACGATATCTGTCCCTAATACGACGAAGTTCAGAAGGATGTGACATCATAGTTTCATTATTCTCTTCACGAAGTCTCTCTACATGCCATCTTGTTCTGCAATTACAGCGTAGAATGGGCTAACGATGTAACACAAAGTATGTCTCAGAGAAACAGTATAGTAAAGCAGGGGCGGATTTTCAACTTTTAGAAAGGGGGGTCTCCTGCCCACCAAGGAAATTTATTGAGGGTGCGCAGCACCCGAGCCGAGGGCGCGAAGCGCCCAAGACCAACAGCTGGGGGGTTTGGGGGGCGCTGTAAGCCCCCTCAACGGGGTCCGGGGCGGAGCCCCGGCCGCTGAAGCTTTTTAGGCTTCATAGAGACCATGTAAACTTGAAACTAAGGACTAAAACATGAAGAGGATCCTTTGTGCTGGGGGATTTCAAGCCTTGGGAAAACTCTCACTCTTGGACGCTGGAGGCAGAAAGTTATGCTATGAAAAACTAAAAACTGCGCTTGATAGTAATTTATAGATATGATATTAAATAATTTTTTATACAAAAATTCATACAATTAATAGTAATAACATCAACAATATTGTTTAGGCTGCATTACAAAACAATAAAATGACAACCTAAATGATTATAATGTTCAAATATCAAATTAATAAAATGTAAATAATTATTATTTATATTTTATTAATTTAATATTTTAAAATTATAATCATTTATAAATTATATTTTAAAAAGAAAATCATTGTAAGCAACATTAGGATTATCATTCATAAGATAATCATAATGTTCATGATGTTCTGTTGTTAAATAAAAACTAAATTGGAAATTCATATATTCATAACTCTGACTGCTAGTTCCTCTTTTCCCCCAATCTGAATTTCGAATCTGGGATCTAAGAAAATTCAAATAATGTAATCATAATGAAATATTCTATTGAATATTCGTAACTCTGAGTGATAGTATAGTTCCTCTTTTCTCCTAATCTAGGAAATTACCCAGGACAAAACAAGAAAAGAGAATTAACTTTGCTAAAATGCAAAGTGGTACAATAAACTCTTTCTGGAAAATATAAAGGTGATATTATTAGAATTATTTTGATTAATTTTTTAAGCAATCACCGATTCATGCAGTGAATTAGCCAAGCAAACTTTGACTGTACAGTAAACAAGAATGTCTGCAAGAAGTCTATTGATAGCACAATCAATTGACTTTGCTGATCTACCTGAGAGCTACTTGCAGGAATATGAAACTTAAGCTATATTTACTGCGATCCTAATAAGTAACTATAGAAATCATGGCAACTTCCATAGAACAACTTTCTAAATGGGAAAATCTTTGAATATGGCCAAAAATCAATCAATTTCAAAAAAAAGAAAAAAAAGGGGGGTCGCGAGACCCTGGCGACCTACAGTAAATCCGCCCATGTAAAGTATAGCATTTCTCTACAATGTCAATGTGATATATAATATAATGAATAGTGTACACATCTAGCATAAACCTGAGCTAAAAAAAATATATATCACATAAGTTCATATTGCATGTGGATTTCTACTGTATGATAGGCTGGGGGATAAATTGACATATTACATGTAACTGTATATTATAGTGTGCAGTATGAATATTAGGCCTATGCTCTGCTATACAACATGATTACGCTCTATTATATTATAGCTACCTTCTTCCCCTCCTTGAATGAGCTCTATGGCCTGCAATGACAATGGTAGGGGGCGACACCTGGCTATATACACCTCCTCGAGAGGAACGGCTACGCCTGTGTGGTATACGAACATCCACTCTTGATACGATATCCACATCTGAGTCAGACATACTTGAGGAAGACCTGAACAACACAAGCACATGTACTCTCCATATTCATGGAGGTTCCTTTGTAGCACAAGTTTGGAACAAATTAGAACTATAATAATAACGAGCTATCTAGGCTTGAATGCAAAACAGCATGACACAAGGCAAAGAGCAATACATGGATGTGAAAACTAGTGGGTAACTATGACTCCTATTGAGTCTGGTATCCTGTTGGTATTAAAATATGCTCTTGTTCCAGGTGATGATAAATCTCTCACAGTGAGAGAGGACCTATTAATAGTGTAGGTATATGTGTATATTAGAACCACAGGTCAGTTGAATAGCAAGACATTGGCTATCAACACCGTTACAATAGGCAGATGGTCTTACCCTGGAGGGTCAGTAATGTTAACCCTGGGTGGTCTGGTAGGGGCAGTAGAAGGTCCTGCAGTGGGGTCAGTAGCAGCTGGAGGCTCATCAGGTAGAGCTCTTCTACCACGTGCACTTGGGTACTTGGCATAAGTATCAAATCCTGCCATATCAAAGGGGCTCATAGCAAACATGCGAAACTCGTGTATAAAGTGGTTCGTATGCCGAAGTGTGAATGGAAGGATGGACTCTCTGAACTCTGGAGACCTCATATCGACGCGTCGTATCTACAGAGAACGTGTATTAAAGAGCAATGCTATCGAATCACATGACATTAAATTGAGAGTTAGAATAAGATGCATAGAATAATTTTGTTAATACAAATGTTTAGTGTTGCTAAAGATTGCAATTTTTAGCATTTAACATTAACCCGCACATACAAGTATTGGTTATCAGGTTTCCAAATTCTTAATACAATAGGTAAAATGTTTAGCATTAAAAGTAATAAACTACATAATAATGTCTAGAGACTCACTTCAGCTAGTATGTGGTCCAACACAAACTGTACATTATCTCTGTGAGGTAGTATGGCCACCAATTCTCTGTTCAACCAAGGTACTAGCCTGTGTATAATAGCGGGATTACGCCTGTAGAACTCTGGCGTAGTGCGTCTGTATCTAGCAGCGCCCCCTATTGGCTGTGCTCCTTCACAGTACAATCCATACCTATATATGTACCTGATGGAAGACAATACATATATGTACTATTGGTTTAATGTTAGCATACTATCAGACTCACCTTGCAAACAAAACAAGATAACAATAACCAAAGCTTCATTTCCCACTGATATAGGCGATGCTGCTGAAAGTCATAATAATTACAGACCTGCGTCTGTCAGTAGTAGAGGGTCTGAGGACATTGCGTGCTCCAACTCCCAGGGAGAGATACCTATCAGTGGCATCCCTCATTCTATCCAGCTGTCTCTGCCTGTTGAGCATATACTGGGCTCTCATCTGAGTCATCCATTCCCATGTCACGTTGTTAAATGGAGGTGTCCCTGGTAAGAACAGCCTCTGTGGCTCAGGTTCCTTTAGAGTGTGTCTGCAACACATACGGGCATGAATGTGCTATTCTATAGCTGTACATCTATTCCACCCCTACCTAGTCCTACATGTATTCTACACTCTCACCTAGTCCTACATGTATTCTACATTCCCACCTAGTCCTAGATGTATTATGTACTGTTACCTAGTCCTACATGTATTATGTACTGTTACCTAGTCCTACATGTATTCTACACTCCCACCTAGTCCTACATGTATTATGTACTGTTACCTAGTCCTACATGCATTCAGACCATAAACAATTAATTTATTCATACACAAGTACAAAACTGAGGGTTTACCAATGCAACTTCGGGCTGAGGTTACCATATAATAGCAAAATAAAACACAGAGAATCAGTCTGATTGAATCATCTGAACTACGTACTGTCTATCATAGCACACCGTCACTCACATCTGTAGGTACAACCAGTGATGGTAACCAGCAACAACCAATAGAAACTAAACTTACATTTTGTAAGTGTTGTGATCCTTAATCATGTGTATAATGGATTTGAAAGGTTTCTTGCACAGTGGACATTCTCGTTTGTTATTAGACCATTCCAATAGACATTCGAAGCAGAATATATGATAACAACTGTCACTGTACGACCTGTCAGTGTTCTCTGTGAATACATCCAGACATATTGGACAGTTGTCTGGAGATGGCGCTCTCGCAGGACGTTCAGGCTTCTCTGGAATAACAAAGAATGTTGGTGGTGAATGTATTATGTAGATTGGAAATCTTCCAATACCAATTCTACTTTCAGCTGCTTCTATCTGGCAGCTGAATAGAATGAGATATGCTACTGATAGGACGTATCTCTACCTAGTTCTCAGACTACTGACATACGTACGTATAAACAATATTGCCCAAACCATATGGTTTTCAACCACATTAACTTCTACAAGATGGGTTCAGACAGATGGACCTAGCAATGGAGGCAATATACTTACACAAGATCACCACTAGGTGGCAAACACCAAACAAAAGCACATTAGATTACATCACACTTTTAAAAATAATAATGCTACAAAAGTCAATAATAAAATAGCTGAAAAATAGTGCTGGAGAGTGTACTAAGACAATACCATGTACCTGCTTCAATAGGAGGTGTTGCCCTGCGTATATCTTCCAGTGGTGGAGTGGGTGGGGGTGAACCCCGTTTCTCAACACTTGCCATATGAACCACAGTTTTCAGGTCTAAAGATATTAAGTTTTTATAGGTTCATCTGTGTAAATCTGCAGGTATTGGAAAACAATTGCAAAAATAGAAATAAGCAGCACATTGAAATTATTGCAGGTTTACTCAAAAAAAAGAAAGAGCAATCCAAGCAACATTTTAAACATCTTAGAGAAAGGCTCAAATATCGGAGTTGGTACAATCTCCATAAATAACCTTCAAACTATTACAATCCTAGAGGTTTCACTAGAGTAGCTACATTGTGCATGCAGCTTCAAAATAATGTAACCTTTTCTAAATTTATCACCTTCAGACTACGAAATTTTGCTTATTTTCAAAATCCTCAGGATTTGTGTTATTAGGCTACTAGCCCAAAGAGATGTGGGAGTGCCTGAACCATAGTGCCATATGATATAAGTTTACTATCTACTAGGGTGGCCCAACAGTGTTTGGCAAACATTAATTGTTCTAATGCAAATTATTCTAACTCTTGCTTAAATTTATAGTTTGTAAAACGTAAGCATGGAGTAGGCCTGTTTGAGTTGTCGGTTTGCGTTTATCTGGTCAATATAAATCTGGTCACAGCTTCTGTACTACAAAGACCTTTGCCACACTACTTCAATGGACTGTTACCCTTTCATGATTACATAACCTGTTTGTACCATTTTTATAGCTACATGTAGTCTACTCTACAACTATATAGCCCCTATTAGTATCAATGCCTTATTACCTATAATCCTACTCATTTTCATTATTTATGATAAACATAAATGACCTTTGTTATTGTTAATTGTAAATGATTTTTGTACAGTACACAGTGGCGTTTTTTGCTACTGGCGCCAGGGTCGCGCGACCCCCCTTTTCTATGTCAAAAAAAAAATAAATAACAGATATTATATTATTGCACAGTCCAATAAAATCAGAAAAATCAATCAAAAGCGTCGTTTGAATGCATTCACCATCTCTTAGCAATTCATACACATAAGTGTGCCGCGGTGAATAGCAGTTAGCCTGCTAACATTAGGCTTAGGCAGTAATTATGGGGATTAAGCTAAAGCCCCAACCTAGCTAATGCTTATTAACAAAAGATGGGCTATGACTTTAGAACATTTCAAGTTAATCTTTTACTTGCTATGGTCAAGGTCAAAGTTAGTAGTCGCGGTTTGTTGCCCAATTGCCCAAATAAAATAGAAAAGAATGGAACCTAGATGAAAAAGGTAAGACAAACATCTCTAACCAAGTTTTTCAGGTGTGTAGTAAATATTAATTTATTTGTTCAACTTAGAGGTAAATATTTTTCTTGATAAGAATCCCAACGGGTAACTCTACAGTTGCAAAAATTTGAAAAAAATCAATATTATTATATATTATTATATTATTGAATATAAATAGTATTATTTTATAATATAGGCCTATTATATTGCTTGTATTTTTATTTATTATTTGTACTATATAATATATTTATTTATATTGCTAATTATATTATAATTATTATACTTAATTATATTTTTTATTAAATTCTAACACTTGCTCAATTTTTAGTACTTTACTTAAACCGTTTTATTCACTTTAGTTTTAATTTATTTTCAGGTTTAATAAATTTATTGATTGGTTAACTGAGGTTCATTATTAACCAAAATTAAACATAAAGATAAAATATTATTTCATGTTAATAAAACACAATTTTAAAAGATTATTTAATGTTTACCTTTGGTTAATAATGAACCTCAGTTTCATTATTTTTATTCTATTCTACTGTTGTGAAAGTTTTACAATATCAATATGAAAAATGTAGTTTGATATTGTAATTTTAAACTAATACAATGAGATCCCTGCATGAATATTGATATGATGCTGTGGAGTGTGGATTATATCAAGAGTTTTATTACTTAATTTTAGAAGCACCAGAATTGCGCTTTGATTTAGCATTTTCAATTTTATTTGGTTTAATTTTATTAGAACTCTAGATGTACTGTAGAATAGGGTTCATTAGTTAGATATATTGTCATGGATGTGAACAATGACCCTCGCTACCACAACTACCCAACAGCTTTAGCAATGTAACAGATGGCTACCTAGCCTTGATCGATTATGCACCACCGAGTCCACCCTCCTTGCAGTTATGCTCCTAACTAGACAGAACAAGTTCAGAGTGCTCTAGTGCTGGTTACATATTATATTTGTTTAAAGAAGTGTACTAGTTGAAAGCATAGGGAAGACTGATTTATAAGATATTATCTTGCTCTTTTATAGATAAAACAGAGTGACTTCTAACTTTCGCCAAGCCCCGTACAACTATCCAAGATCCCATTAGGTAAGGATGACTAAAAATTTGCCGTTGTAATAGTCCTAAAAATGTAATATATATGGGTAGTAAACATTCATAGTAAAAGTAATAACAGTGTGGCTAGTTCTTTACAGTGATAAGTATATACAGGTATCTCAGGATATCCTTAAGGGTCGACGTTGTTTTGCAAACAAGTGTCGCTGTGGTCGTCCACCACAATATTATAACTAATCTAGGGTTTACTAGGTTTCATTCAACTTCAAATGTATAAAAGTTTCTGTTTTACAAAACTACAGGCTGGAACAGGAGATGGAGCATAATTATCTGCTCCGGATAACACAGCACCATGTTCAGGTGAAGTAGAGATGGTTGTTTCTGGTAGACAGTAGTTGAGGTGAAGGAAACCAAGCACCAAGCTGTGCAAGCATGGGGTGAGAACTTAGTTTTGGTTTAAAGCAATAGCAGTGTCTGGCAACAGCATCATTTTTTATTTACTATATACACATGTACATTTGAAGATGTTTTATGGTGTAAAGTAGTACCAGACACTTTTTGAATTTTACTCCTTATATTTCGATGCTAGTCCAAGTATCACCATCAGAGATGAAATTGCTAATGATGATATTAGAACTAGTTTCGAAACATGAGGAATAAAAATCTTGAGTGATGCAGACTCCCAAACGACTATAACTTCAGATATAATTGGAAGTAAGCATCCGCTATATCCCCTTGCATTGGCTTTATTTGACTGCTTTGTCGTATGAATCACAAGTATACATGTTGCCCAGTTTGGTTATCTTTTATTACCCTTCCTGTAAACCTATATGATATCGATTATTGTTATGTATTTATCTCTGAAATGTGCCGATAGTTTTTTTGATATGTAGTTATACATTTTACTATACTTGTAATTCGAGACCAGTTTGTACCTATTATAGCTCGGACCCTTTTTGGCTTTTTGATTTATCGCATTTTTGACCTTGTGGCCTTGGTTGAGAACTATAATTCATATATTAGGAGCACAATTTTTCATTCTAGCTTTGGTTTTCTGTAGATTGTTGTTCAATAAAGTTATCTTACTGAAGTTAACTCATACAGTTTCTTACTCTTTCCAGCTAGGATATCAGGTACTCTCTCTGGCCTTCCCAGATACAGTCTCATGACACTAACCAGAACCCCTACACACAGTCTAGCTATAAAAGTCGCACCCACACTTCTGGGTCTTGCATGACTCAGACTCAGTTTTTTTTAGTAATTACATGTACTTTGAATGTACTATTCTGAACTTAATTAAGTTCTTGGATATAGACGCTACCCGGCAATATACATGTAGTTAGCAATCAAACTAATCCTAAATATATTTTTTCAGTAGTGTGCTATCTGGCTGCAATAAACATGAGATCCAAGCAACGGTGTGCAGTGTTCTAAAACCCTTCTCTTTTTGTGAGTTATGCTGAAAAAGCTCCGGCGGCCGGAGCGCTGCCCCGGACCCCGCCAGGGGGCCGCCTAGGCCCCCTGGACCCCCGGCCTATGGAGACCCCAGTTTAAAAACTTGAAAAAATGCCCCTGGTACAAAAGTATAGCGAGAGTAGGCCTACTAGAAAGGTACTGGTTTAACATGATTATATTTGTATTATCATAAATAATAATTACAATTAAATTTAATATAAATATTATTTCATTTGTTATTATTATAATTATATTATAAAATTAAAATATACTTTTTATTATCCTTATGATTAATTTAATTACTTAACTTAAAGTTAAACAAAACTTATGTAAACTTACTCTGTTCCACTTAAATCTGATGTACTAAGCTAATTTATTTACATTTCATTAATGATGAACAAGCTAAAAAGTAATAGTCATAGTATAGTTTAAGTTCAGTAATACAATAGAGAGTAGTTCAAGTTAAAGTTTAAATTTCTATTTTAATTTAAATTTAAATTTCAGGTAATCTGATTTCTCTCACTTGGATTGAAAACCAAATGGGGTGTCGTCTCCTGCTAAATGGGGAGGATAGGCATGGATATTACCTAATCAATATCAATTTTATAATAGTTATTATAACACTACTCTAACTTAATTTTAATAAACAAAATATATTATATTGAAACAAAACAAAGACCAAACTTCCAAGTGTTATTCATGACTCTACCAACGGCAAAACGCTGTAGCGCTGGTTCCCAGGCAGACTACTAATGTATAGTGCGGGTTGTCCATCTAACCCACGTTGCGAGTAATTGTAGTCGACCAAACTGCCGTACACATTGATGTCTTAGTGACACATTCGTACTACACAACATTGCGTAGTATGGTTGTGGGTCGCAGATATCAATTGTCAATAAAAATATTTGGGTAGTAACTAGTAACACTCAATTATTATAATTATTATAAAAAGGCACTCATTATTCGTATTTATTATTTACATTGACGTAAAAGTAACATCATTATAAAAATATTTATTATTTACACTAACATAAACGTAACATTATAAATTGCTCAAGTGCAATCAATCATATTTCTAATTAGTTGTGGTGCAGGTGCAATCATTTTCATTTATTTTGAAACTTCTTTTCACTTTTGCGAGGGTTCAACGTTTTGATATTTTTATTTTATACGCACAATGATTCGACAATGGCAATTCTATTTTAAAACAAAATATAATCTTATTAAATTATCTGGTAATTCCAAAACTTTCCGAGCTTTAAAATATGGTGCGGGGGAAGTTATTCTTATTTGTATCACCATGACCATGACTAAGCCAGCACAAAAACACATACCGACATAGTGATGGTCATAAGTCATAAGAATATTATATTATCAAATTATGAGAAAGGCACATTTTTGCCGAAGCTTTCAGCAAAAAATGTTCCTTTCTCATATTTTTATGTATGTTTTCACTTTTTGTGTTGGCTTGGCCAGGGTAATACAAATAAATATAACTTCCCCACACCATATTACAGTGAGAGAGCACATTAAAATGTAGCCTATCTTTAGGCAATTTGCTGGAGGCCTACCAATGTTTAGCTGATAATTAGCCTGCATGTAGGCCTAATGATTAATTCGGCTTTAATGACTATACCCACATTATTACCTTTAACTGCTAGTGTGTGCCTGTGTGTGCATGCGTGCGTGTGTGAGTGTGTGCATCATGTGCAAGACTGATTTGGAAAAGGCTTGGCAATGCTTTAATTGACCCGTTTGGTATTATAGCTCCATACTACTTTGAAACTTAGTTGTGTCGACTTGACATTTTGTTCACCAAGCCCCAGCAATAGATCATTTTGAAATCTCATGTTGAAGTATTTAAAATGGTGTCGCTGTCATGCTCATTATTTGCTCTGTTAAACCATTATCATTCTTTAGTTACCAGAACGTTTTTATCGATGATAACTCATTGATGATAATATGGCAAAACAGTCCCAAACTGCAGGTGATATGGCAGAGGTTAGTAGTTTACCAGTTGCCAATATTGATTATTTTAGGAGGTACATAGATGACTCCAGATTACCTTGTGTCATACTTGGAACTTATGCAAGCATCTCACCTATGTAGTTCCGCTACTTGAGCATAATTTTCCGTCCATAATAAAATGACTGATTTAAGATCTTGCTCAGTGTACCTTGTTGAGTATTCCATGTAGGTGTTACCACAGACTGTATCATGTTCCATGTAGGTGTTACCACAGACTGTATCATGTTATATGTACATGTAAGTGTTACCACAGACTGTATTATGTTATATGTTCAAGTGTTACCACAGGCCGTATCATGTTCCATGTAGGTGTTACCACAGACTGTATCATGTTCCATGTAGGTGTTACCACAGACAGGAGAGCTGTTCCATGAAGATATACCTTCGAGTGTACTATGTAAACCAAAGATTTTACCACTAAAATCAGTCACTCTAGAGAAACTGGAAAAGATGCAAAAGGAGGCTCAAGAAGCTATTTTACAACAAGATGCTATCGAACAGGAACAACAGAAACTAGATGCCATTGGCTGAAAATCCCATCAATCAATTTTATCCACATCTACTATAATGATTTCTACATACACACATATAGCCCGCAGCCATCGTTCTTTCCGTAATGAAGTATTTAGTCTTTATCCTGTTATAATAGTTTGAGGGAATGCAAAGCCTTTCTTATTTACCTTCTGAACACAACAATATTGTACACATCAGTAGAATGCAGCATGTAGGCCTAATTAGACCTACCATCCAGACACCTAGATAGATGTACAGTAGGATTTGGTGCATTTTCATTGTCTTGGACCCAAACATCGTAATTCCAGAATTTTTGACCATCATTATAGTCTACTGGGATTCGGGTTTTACCATTCCTATAAGTCCACTGTAAACTTTTCAAGGGCAAGCATATTTTCGTTCTTTCCGTCCAGTCACACACATTACATGCAGAGATAAGTTTCTAATTTTGTACAATGTAGTACCATGTACATTGTGATTATACTAGCTGTGTACATTGCATTTCTTATACACTGTTGGCTAAGGCATTTTCTGCTGAATTAACTACTGAATAAACACATTTAGCAATATACATATTATAATTTGCCATTTCTGCCTTTGTAATATACTCTGTTGTCAACATACTGAACAATAATTCAATCCAGTTTGCATGGGCGTTTGTCCTGTCTATTTGCAGCAAGCAGCCACAGATTCTCTAAAAAAATGTTTTCAGCTGATCATCAATCAAGGAGTTTTAGCACTTCACTTGTCAACATGACCTACAACTCCTTGCTAATAATAGATTTGCAGTTTGAAGTTGCCCTCTCATTTTTATTAGTGGCGTCTAGCCATAAACGAGTTGCCTTCTCTATAAAATAGGCAAATAGTAAATAGCCATAGTGCCAATTCCAACTATAAGGGGTTTATTTAAAGGAGCCATGAAAGGAGCTGTCCAATGTCCATACAGAGAAATATTAGACAGTTTTGCAACTATGTATTTGGGAAATCCTTCATACTGTCTGTCATTCACCCAATGTTGAATTGGAAATGGCTGAAGGAAAAAAGCCAATAATTAAGATCTCTGTAAAATGGTCGGGAAAAGAGTACAGCCTTTTAGATGTAGACTCCTCATTGACTGTGATGAACTTGAAGGACCTAATATATGCAGAAACTGGGGTCAAACCTGAGAGACAAAAGCTGCTGGGGCTGAAATGTAAAGGTAAGGAAATATCTCTCCTCTGACTAAAGTGAAGTCATTCTCAGATTCTGATTCCCATTGATCCAGGGACACTCACTTTTCTCAGTTTGACTGAGATTATTATTGTTGTAGTGATAGTAATTTTGGGTTTTGATTCTGGCAAAGTACTGTAGCCTACAACTACAACGTACATGAACTAAAAATTTTAATTTCAAATTTTCAAACTTGGAGACTCTACCAATTAGAATTAATAATTATAATATATTATAATATAATGATAATATTGATGTTCATATTCATATTGACAGTCAGTGAATCACAGTGAATAGTTAGCAGATAGTTGTTGCAATAATATTTTAGTATTATTCTAGTAGACTTATCTTTAACTTATAGGCTAAGAGACAGGACTCTAGGAGTGTGCTTTGCTACTCACTCTTCAACTTATCTTAGGGGTTAGGCCAACTGAAATAGTAAACCGATGTAAAATAAAAATAGCAATGTGTATGTGTTGAGAATGGTAGACTTTGGCGGCTAGAAGAATGACTGAAGAAGCGTTAGTAGGCCTATCATACGACAGATTAGGGTTAGTTCCATAGTTAGTAATCCAATTTAAATAAACTTTGCTTGTAATATAGGAAAACCTGCTAAAGATGAAAACCAAATATGTGAAACTAATGCAGCCTCTGCTAAAATTATGATGATGGGGACTAAAGAGGCCGAAATTGTGAGTCGCTCTAATATAATATACTCTTGTGTTGTATTATTGTAGTACATACTACGTCAACCTACATAGTTGTGATAGAACTCTAGGCTGAGGTCATTTCACTATGATAAATGATAGCTTTGGCCTTCGAGCTTCTCCACTGCTGTAATTGTGGTAGATAAGAGCGTTCAACTATTGGAATAAATCCTTGTTTATTGTATTTCTGTGCAGCAGTACAAGTGTGAGAAATAGTACTTTTTATTACAGGAAGATGCCATTAAACCTCCCGAGGTAATGCCTGAAGTTGTTGATGATTTTGATATCGGCGACGAAGAAGAAGTGGCAGTGGAAAACAGGTGCAGCATTTTTTTCTCTTGCACTGAGTGCCTTGCTCTTTGTTATATTACCTAGTTTTCTCTAGCAATGCAATGTAATAACATAATGGTTCATTTCAAGCTATAAACTAGCTAGTAGCACTTTGAACACGACACCTTAATATAACATAAGCAGTTGGTTGCACTCCGACTGTTGCAGAGAAGAGTACCTGGCTAAGATAAGTAGGAGGGTGAAGGAGTACAAGATTGAAGAGATCAATGCACCAAGAGATGGCAAGCATCTGTTAGTACTAGACATCGATTACACTCTGTTTGGTGAGCCAGTTTTAATCTTTATTCGTTCTTTCCTTCAAAATTGTTTCTGGCTCTCAGCCCTGTGTTGGAGTTCCCGAGTCCTCTACGATCATGTCCTGTTTGTAGATCACAGATCAGTAGCAGAGACAGCTGGAGAACTGATGAGACCTTACCTACACGAGTTTCTCACTCATGCATATAAAGACTATGATATTGTTATCTGGTGTACGTATCTTATAATGTACAAAACTCGTCTAATAATCAACAAGTAGTAGGTCTATTGCCGTGTGCGGTGATCAGTTAGTTACCTAAGAATAATTTGTTAGGAATGTTGAATGGCACATCAGCCTGAGCAATTGGGAAAATTGCACTCACACTACCACCAGTATTACTACAACTATTTACTGGACGCTGGACAAAAAAAACTTCTATTTCTGGCTCAACATTTTAATTTACCTTAGTATGTTTACAATTGATTACACCATTTTTAGCTGCCACCAATATGAAATGGATAAAGGTAAAGATGACGGAGCTGGGCGTTGCTTCGAATCCCAACTATAAGATAGCATTCTATGTTGACAGTTTGGCAATGATTACTGTACATACTCAAGCTTATGGTATTGTTGAGGTAGGTCAACATCAGATTTAAATGTCGAATCTTGCGATTCCCAGTGTCTTCACATGCCACATATTTTTATCCATCACTGGAGCCCTGTCCTGCTCGATGTGAAGGTAGTTTTGTTTTATCAAAATGATTTGTATTTTTGTATTTCTACTACTGCAACTACTAGAGTTCATTGTCCAATGCAGGTAAAGCCACTGGGAGTTATATGGGGTAAATATTCACAGTGGAGTGCCAAGAATACTATAATGTTTGATGACATCAGACGTAACTTCATTATGAACCCTCAATCAGGCTTGAAGGTAACAAGGTGTTACATTAATTGTATACATTTTTAACATTTTATAATCAAAGTGTTGTTTGTGCAAACTGTTAGTCATTATTTGGACAAGACAAATTGCTTCCCTCTTCTGCTACATTTATATCTTACTTCTACGTCCATGTAGATCCGTCCATTCAAGAAAGCTCACTTCAACAGAGGAACAGATAGGGAGTTGCTGCACCTGTCTCAGTATTTAGCAGACATTGCCAAGTTAGATGACTTTAGCAAGCTGAACCACAGGAAGTGGGAAAAGTGAGTCCAACATTCTTATTCCTCGTAATATTATGACAAGTTGTCCTTGTTAAAGCTATTATGCAATGGTTTATGGATATATGTATCATTCCAGGTACAAACCTTCCAAGAAACACAAAGAAAGTAAAGCTTCAAAATTAGGGGAGACTAAGCCAGAAGAACCTCAACAATAATGTTATTTACATGTTTAATTTTCTTTATTTATAAACAGCTGATATAGTTATGTATAAAATGTAAAAGACTAGCTATACATTGCAACATTGATTTACAATTACATGTATGTATATTCATTCAAGTATGTTTTGCTGTACAGCTCAAATTGCATCCAGTTCAATATATTCTAGAATAGTCAGATACTATTAAGCATGACTCTCTCTCACCAACAAATCTCTAAGACTTGTTCTTTTTCTTCTTCTTCTTTGGAGGGTCTTCCACGATGCTCTCCTCTGCATCAGGTTCTACTAAACATACAATTTATTATCAGTGTTGTCATAATACACAGTCATCTAAGTGCTACCAGTTCCAAATCTGCTAGGTGAATCACCCACTTCACTCACCATTTTCTACATCTTCTGCTTTTCTCTTCTTTTTCTTTTTCTTCTCTCCACTCACATCAGCAGTAGTATTTTCCTCTCCCACATCACCATTCTCAATTGTCTCCTTGGCAGCAGCTGCCTCAGCTAGCTTCTTCTCTTTCTTCTTTTTCTTTCTGGCCTTCTTAGACAACTGGGCTTGTACTACTGAGGCCTAAAAGTAGTCACCAACAACCATAGGTGAGATCCATGTCCGAGGAAGACAACCACTACATGAAAGTTATTGAATGTTACCCATGCCCCATTTCCTGGGAGCAAAAACCTTTGTCAATGGCACCCATGGGTCTATCACAAAGTAATATAGCTGGTTTTTCTACAAATGAAGGCTTTGACTCAGCTAAGCAGTTACTATAGAGATATAGCCTCACCTCCTCAACTGCTGTTACCATCACATCAACGTTCTTCTTGGGAATTTCTCCAGTCTCATAGAACTTCAGTCTATCTTCTATCTGCTGTTTCATTGCATCCCCGAACACTGTGGTGGGATATTCTGTGGAAATGAACAGAAGAGTTATAGCATACGGTACTAGACTAGATGAATTACATTATAATTGTGCTTGGAACAAGAAAGTGTTTAAGTACAGTTAGGCAAATAAATTTACAAACACTGACTGGAAGAGGAGGTATGCAGGTCGAGTAGATTACCTGCGAAGCAATCGATTCTGGAAGCGATAGAACATTTGTTGGCCAAGTATCTTGATATTCTTCCCTTGTTCTTTGCCATTGCCCGGCTGATGTATGTAGAGTGATAAATCAGTCCATATTTGGGTGTGTTGCTCCTGGTCTTGAGAGCCCTGATCAACAAAACGTTACTAATGAGACCTGAATGGAGCTATCATGTGCTATGGAGATAGGAACATATACAATGTAAATAATTGTTCATAGAAATATTGGCAATGAGGAATTCAACACTGCATAGCATCTACTGCACAATAGTACGCACATAAATTGCCCAGGTAGCCGACCACAGCAGGTGTGGATATAACCTACCTGAACAGGGCCTTCTCAGCCCCCAAGATCTGTACTGTAGAAGCTGGATACTTAGCCAAGTTAGTGAGGCTGCCAGCATGTGAGATGAGCCTAGCTCCAACCTGTAAATAAAGTTAACTGCTATAACATTGCAAGGGAAGCGATGCATGTCACATCAGCAACATATATCACAGCGTACTTACACTGTCGCCTATAAGTGTGGCTAGATTTGGAGCTACACTGTCCATCTTGTTGTGTAGATACTCTGCAAGCTCCTTTCTGTACTCGGCCAGAGAGACAACCTTCTTGGCAAACCTTTCAATGTTGATAAGATCTAGTGGAGCAATATCCATCCCTAAGAAATATTACAAGTAGCGTGGGGTCACATTGCAGGCCTACACCAGTAACAATAATAGATATAATATCCTCCATGCATACACAAAACATAAAAACATATATCAAGTCTGCAAAAATCTAAAATAAGATTACAAATATTTTATTTCTACATAGTTCCACGTACTGCATACACGTACATGGTGAATAGCCATCAACTATGTTCTTGCAATACAAAGTTGTTCTAAGTATAATGTAGCCAATATACAAAGTAACATTAGCATACCCATGGATGATTTGCTGGCTGCAAGCACAGCCTGTGCCTGTGCAGTATCACCCAAGACTTCTTCTATCGATTCCACCTGTTCATCACTCAGTTGTTTCCTGTCTCCCACTAAGACAGCGACTTTAGCATACTTGTAGTTGTCATTGACAATCTTAACCAGCTCTGGGAAGTGGTATGAGTACCACTCTCTACAAACACAATGTAACAGTCGCTGATTGTGCTGTCAAATCAACTATGTGCCGAATACAGCCCATCCACTCAACTGGGTGAGCTAACTAGGAGCTTGCTTAAACAACTTAATAATAATCATGTAGGCAGCCTTACAAATAATCTACCAACTTCTCCTATAGGGAATTCATAGCATGGCGACAGGTAAGACTGGTTTAGCTCATTAGCTGATAGAAATATGTAAAAGGCCCATAGTTTACTTCGAACAGATGGAAGTTGTTATGGGATATAATAGACTAAAGAGTACCTGCAGCGCATGCTGAAAGTGTTGATGTCTTTGTCGAGTTGATCCAACAGATTAATACTCTGTATGATCATATTATCTGTTCTGTTGACATTGAACTTAACCTTACATCTAGAGTAGCTGTGACCCAAACCGAGCTGTGCTTTGGAACAGTTCACCTCAGTTAACCTTTTCACAAACTTGTGGAAGTGAAGCCTGATACCTACAATTCCCAATTTATGTCAGCAGACTTCTAACTGTAAGATATGGTGAACTTACGAGCTGAAGGATAGCCTTCTACAACATAACTACTCTGAATGTCGATTTTATGCATCAAATCTAGATTCATTTACTGGTGTACTAACATACCTCTGATAATTTCTGGTACAACTCCAGTGTGTTGACAAGAAAGACCTAGCTCTTCATTGATAGATGCACTAAGTTTAGAATCTGAGACGCCGAGAATCACTTTGTCCTGCTTACTAGATTTCACATTCGACTGAAGGAATACTTTCAGATCATCATGGATTATCCCTACACAGACCAGTTAAAGAGTTGTACAAGAGGAATATGCAACATATTTTTACTGGAGTTCGGACAAAGAGATGATTACATTATGCTAAAACATAAACTAACAGGCTTTTAGATGTAAAAACGACACCAAAATATTTGATCTGCAAGATAACTCTTAATTCAAAGAACAAAAACCCATTTATAACTTCCGATTCAATAAATCTAGACATTTAGCCTACTGTTATTTTAAAAAAAACATTAGGCCTAGATTTGGAATGTTTAATCCTATAGGAAATTTCAAAAACTCATGTTTGGTTACCTTCTGAGATGCTGTTACAGTTGTCAAGAGCGTTGGTTCCACTTGTAAAGGGATGAAATGACAACAGAGATACAACACTTTTAAAGGAAGCAACATCACTGAGGCTAGCTTCCACTTGTGGTATCATCAACCCAACTTCTTCAAACTCTTTGACGGTGAAGAGAGCATATCCTGTCGCATGCTCAAATAACACTACCAATCTCTGTGCACCCTGGAGTCAAAGAATACAATTACGATACAGGAATGGTGGAGAACTAGACTGGTAGAAAACAAAAATTTCAAATAAACATTGTCTGAATAAAAATATTAAATAGTAATATAATAGGCTAAATTAATTTAATAACAATTGATTATTTCTATATCTATCCTGACTATTTACATTTATTATTTAGAGTGAAATTCAAATTCAGAATCTGGAAATAGAATAAGAAAAGATCAGACCAAGACTAGCTGTGAACGATTAATTGATGACCATGTTTGATATTGAGAACGATTGATGAAATTCATTAGACGATACCATGGGCAGGCTGAGGCTTTTTATTATTTCGAGGTACAACGAAAAAGTTTCAAAACTGGGCCATGAAGCAGAACGTAAAAAATTGTGGATACGTAGATAATAACATTGTAACCAGTATGGTGGATTGGTCCACCAAATTATGAAATTGAAAATACTGGAGCGGTGCTACACAATTAAAAATGAACTCACCATGCTTGCTCTTGCTGGAAAATGTGGATAGCGGAACGCTGCAAATACCCAATGGTTGCTGATTGGCTAAACTATTAACAGCGGCTCAAGTTCTACGCTTAAATTTGCGACTTCCTGTTTCAACGTTACACCAAGGATAGTAGGAGTACTCCTACTATCCTTGGTTACACATTTTATAAATATTTGTTGTTATGCACTGTGCAGTCTAGTGTCCGTTATTTTATATACAATGTACGTATAAAGTATATAATTATGCATTACCAGGTAACTATAGCCTATTTCTGGTAACCGCAGAAAGATATTCTATCTGCTATGAGTGTACTAAGAAATTTATTTGGTCATAGGATAGTCTTACTTACTAAGACTCACTTACTGACCCTGACTGGCAGTGGCTTGTCCAAACGCGAAGCACTTTGCTGCACTAGACCTGACTCAGGCTAGTACTTGTACAAGACTACGATGCAAGTGGAGTTGGACAAGCCTAACTGGATGACTAAAATACTTGGGGAGCTTTAATAAAGTATTATTTTCAGCTGGTTTGCAAGCAAAGCCTATCAGCAATCAGCTTAGTGGTTGGTATACCTGTCATCCTGTCAAGTCTCCAGATTTCACAGAGACATTCTAAGTGTTGAAGAGTACGTTTCTACCTCCCAGATGATATTTTTCCAGTTTTTACAAGATGACATGAGAACTTTTTAACAACACATAAAACTCAATAGAAAAAGCATATTATTTTATTTTTTGAATGAAAAATGCAGAAGCAAATATATAATATAGCATCTGCAATTATGAACTTTGAAGTTAGATATCGAAACAATCTTAATGTAGCTAAATTTAAGTTGAATTAAAGTTGAAATCATGCGTGAAAAATTATTTATTCTTGAAAATACTAGTCCTTGACTGGGGTGTGAACCGGGGCCTCTACGGCACCTAATCACCTAACACATTTCTTACTTTTTGTGTTAATGTGTGTACTGTCTTGCAAAAGCATTTAAAGATGTGACCAACGACAACCAGGGGGTATCTATGTTAGACATTCAATATTACCCCAAACCTTTATGCCTAGCGTTGCATTCAGATAACTTTGAAATATAACTATTCATAATTAAAAAAGGCCTACTTGTAGAGTCAACTGCTATGTGAAAGGAATGTGCTGCCATAAAAAAGGCTCTAGCTCTACATGCATTATAGCCTACAAATATGAGCTACATGCCATTCAATATTATTTCAACATTACAGTAAAATATGCAGATGTGTAAATGCATGTACAATACAGGCCTACTTGTTTATACATGTAGATGTGGATTACGAATATATTATGGACTACAGCAATAAGTGAGCATATAATTATATTCATTGTCAGAATTATTTAACGTTAGTAGCCTAGTAGCCGACATTATGATATTAAATTTTACAACATTGTTTTGGTGGCCTAATATTCAACTCTCAGGGTATGCATAACTGCTAGGTTATCCAATAGTTTTAGTAAGGCCATCATACCCAGTACCTAGCAAGATCTATTAAAAATCAAGGATTCATGGAATTCAAGTGAGTATGTTGGAATTTATCAGTCATATAGGCCTATTACTTGGAATCTAGGATCTGTATAAGCCTATCACTGCACCAAATCTCCAAGCTTTATAAGTAATTGAATTTAGTCCTCAATTGTGGCTGTTATATCTGGCTGAAGCTCTGTTGCAGAACTTTTATGTCGCCTCATCTTTGCAACAAACTGAGTTGCTGTTATTGCTGCACCAAATGAGATGGGTTGTTCATTTTTCTCTGTTACTATCTGTGTAGTGGAGTCAGTTGAGGCCTGACTGCTACTGTTCTTCTCTTTAAAAGCTCCCATGCGTTGCAGTGCTTTGAGTGCCATTAATGAAGAATTCCCTTTGGTATTGTTACTTGGCTTCGTGACTTCCTTCTGTTTTGAAGCTCCATCTGCCATACTGAACACTTTCTTTTTCCCTTCTGTACGCTCATAGTTTAGCTGCTTCTTCAGATCTTGGACTGCTCCTTTTAACGCTTCATTGTTAGACTTTAAGTAGTTGAGAATCAAAAATAGAAGGATAAATATGGGTATCAGTGCACCAGGAGATGATATATATCCCAAGACAGTGTTAGCATTTGAAGGCAACACCTCATCCATCCATTCTGTTAATGCCAAATACATAAATTGAATGTCTCTAAAAGGTCCACAAATTTTGGATGTTTTAATAGATACCATTGCAAAGGCAATTGGCACCATAACTACATAAAGCATAAACAACAGGATTAAAAGGTAAAAGTTGTTACTGCCTGCCTTAAAAATTCTTTCTTCTGGTACATTGCAAACCATAACGGCCCATGCTCTCACGTAGAACAGCGACAGTAGCTTGAGGAGGTTAAATATAGGTAAACCCGGTGAAAAAAGTGTGCCCATCCAGATCATTCCTTGGTTGTATACCAGATGTAGCAAATTCTCGGCCAAAGAAAATGTGGCATAACCTGGAAAATTCCGTTCCAAGTCCCAACACCAGCAAGCATTGAAAACTTTAATAAGAACTGCTCTAAAAAACTCTGTTGCATAAATCATTGCTATCGTGGTCACCATATCGAAAAGTGTGAGCTTGAACAATTCCTGTCCAATCATTGTTTCCCAACAAGTCGTTTCTGGGCTAAACCTTTCCATACAATTCAGGTCTAATGATTGTTCATTTCTACCAAAGGTATCATTGATCCGAAACTCTGTTATATTCGCTTCAACAAATGGGTTATCAGTAACTATTTTTGTCTGATGACTATTTTCCGAACAAAACGTAACTCCTGTGAGGTTTAAATTTTCGTAATATGTCGTATTAGCATTGTCAGCTGCATCCTGAATATCCTGTATTTTACCATATAGTGCAATGTAGAGTGTGTAGAGGTTAAGGAGATAGAGTGTGAGTATTCTATATAGAGACCACTGTAGTGCTACTCGGGGGTGATAATCCTCAAGACCAGCGACAACATCGAAGAGCATCGGAAAGAGTGATGTCACCAAAGACATGACGATAGATATTTCATTCCTTTCCCATGCACTGACGGAGCCCGGTCCTTGCTCTTTAATCCTTTCTTCTACCTCCTTTGACCGTTTAACTGTCAGTGAAATAGCATAAGTGCTGGCTCCCAGAATGACCATAACCAAAAAGTTGGCTAATATTCGAAAAAACTTTAACTTTTTGCTAATCTTTTTCTTAGCTTCCTTTTGTTCAGTGATGCTTTCCCGGATGCCTACTAGTATTGACTTGAATTTATTTTTTGCAGTTTCAGAATTGCCTATCATATAATCCCAGTTTGTGAAAGTTTTCCATGAGAATGTGAAGTTATCATCTTTGTCTGATGCCTTTTCATCTTTGGCATTGGCAGCTATCTGTCGAAGAATTGCTATGAAACTGTAAGCAAATGTTGCCAAATTACCAATCAAGTAAGCTAGAGGCATCCGGTATCCAGATGAAAATCGTTTTATACTTGAATAGTAACCATAGAACAATGGAGAATATTTGACGTATCCTTCAAAGTTCCAAGCATTGGATAGGTAGGCAGCAGAGGCCGTCTCATTCGCTACAAATAATAGTTGTATATGCACACTCATAGCGTATCTGGTATCTCCAAATTGTAACATAGATTTTAACATGAGAACCTAATACTGTTAATCAATGGTCCAGTATTCAAAATTCCCTGCCTACCTGGAACTGACTTATAGTCTACTGTTCCCCAATCTGGACCAAACAGTACTTCAGGGGCGATTATAATACCACCCATGATCATGGCCTGCATGATGTTAGTCCAGAAAATCCATCTGAGAAAAGTGAAGTACGAGGCTGTCACACTACCAAAGTAGCTCTCAATCAGCTTGATTTTCTCCTCCCATGGAACTAACATCGCTGCGTAGTTAGCTAGCTCTCTTGATGCTTTTCCAGCAAGTACCTAGAGAGATTGTCAGAGACACATTGTTACCTTCCATTACCCATTTCTTAGGAGTTGTACTTTTTTATCAGCACTTTTATCTACTTCCAACTCATCGGACTCATAGTTCTGTCATAACATGCAGTTACTCTACACGCAATAGCTGTGGTACAAAAAACATTACTTTCTCAAAATATTCTGTAATTTTACTCACAATGATATTGAGAGTTATCTACTTCATTGAGGGGGCGGCCCCAAAGATTTCACGGCAACATATTTTCGGGAATCCTTGCAACAATCTTTTACATAGGCACGATACTCAAGTACGAGAATAATTTTTGCTTATGGGGTATATTATGCTGCAGATGTACCTTTAAACGTTCCAAATCACCTGGTCCCCCTGATTTGTTCAACTTTCCTTCAAACTTGGCAGTGTACTCTCTCGCTTCCTTCAGCATTCTCATCTTTTTTCTCAAACTCCACGATTTATTCTTCACCCCATCTAAGACCTTGACATGCAAACATAACACCATATGATTGTTCTGTTATTTTACTCATAATTTCATGAATATGGCCATACTATGCATCTATTAAAAACGCAGTGAATAACCATTATTACCATTATTAACACTATGGTACATGCACGATAATTGTCGTAAGCATCTTGTTACAAACTATTATTCTAACCATATAGGCATACCTCTTTATAAAATTTGATCTTTGCAAATATTTGATCTTCTGTCCGTTTTATTAGTTCAGGATCTAATCCTACAACATTGTTCAAACAATAGTAACTTCCTGTGGAGCAAGTCACTGTAACATCAGTGGAAGAAGGATTCCATGGTAGCATACAAGTAGATAAATATATAAAGGTTTATATATTTCAGATGGAGAGGAGAAAACTAATGGGGTATTTACGAGCATGTCATGTGTCAGAACACGTGCAGAGGTGAATGTTACCTTCTCCAACTCCAGCAATGACTCGAACAGGAGCTAAATTTTGGAGCAAGCGTTTTCAGTACGCGACCCTCAAGCCGATTCTTTACTTTCAGTAAGCTAGCACCAGATTATGAAAATGGATTTCACTCATCACCAGTAAAGGAGATACATTGTTAGCACACCCACCTTCTACTCCTTGTTCACTGTCTCTAGCAAGCAGACCCTCCATATGCTCGACCTCCTCGTCACCAGGTGGTATCTCATCAGCATCTCTCTCTCCCTCCCACTCAGACAAGTCCTTCACCAAGTGCATCTCCTCTCCCTTCTCCACATCTGCAGGGGTTGTCTCCTCTGTATGATAAGTTATAATATACACTCTGACTACAGGCTGGATTCTAAACAATTGGAAATGCATCGAAAATCGGTACAGCACAGTATCATCCAGCCCAGCCTACTTTGTATGTGGAGCATTCAGAAGCTCATGTCTGTATTCGAGGTGTGAATGACTCACCTTGATTTGGTTGTCTGTCTGTAACATCAGGGTCTGCTTTACTATTCCTCATCTTATCTTCTTCCGCTGTCTCCACCTCTACAGCTTTTGAGACTGTAAAGAAAATATTGATATGGCAATTTCCATAGCAATGCCTTTTAATGTAACCCCGTTCAATCTGATAGAGAACATGTGTTTAGAAATTGGATCATTTGAATAGTTTTCATGCGGGCAATAATTTATTTTATAATAAGAAGTTGTTCATATATCAAGGCGGTGTTACCTAATTTTAACCCAAATTGTTCGAGAGTAAAGGAATATAAGTGAGCGCTACAGGTTCTGTGAGCTATTCCTTCTCCTGTCTACATAGCTGATTAGTAATGATTAACTACCTATTCTGTTTTCTAGGTTTCACTCTAACTGATGTCAGCTGTGATAAGACACTACTGTCCCGAACTAGACATAGATGATCAATGCTACGAGGCTAATATAGCGCACAGTAACCAAGTGGACAGTGCATACAATTAGTAAAGTGAATTAACTAATTGTATGGCTGTCATTGTTTGCTGACATACTATGTGCATACATGTACAAGCAGTGATGCTAGGTGAGACTTCACAGGGAGCACTTTGTTTGTAATTGTTAGGAAGTTGTCCTCTCCTAAGTGGAGAGAGAACAACTTCACATTATAAGCTATTTCTCATTACATTTTAAACTAAAAAATTGCATCAGTCATTTTGGTGTGTAGTTTTTCTTTATGTTATTTGGCTTAACTGCTAAATAAATAACGCAAGTCATGTTGTGTAATCAGGTTTTGTATGCACTGAATATCTATGTAGAAAAAATGTTAGTCACGTGTGGTATACAACATGTACATTGTAGGTATAATGGTATGTAAGAATGGTTCACTAAAAGGTTTACCAATATCTTGATCTGGCTTCTCTGCCGCTGTGTCGGGTTCCATGCACACTTCTACTTCTACATCAGTCTCTCTATCCTTCAGTATCTCCAACTCTTTGGTCTCAGGGGATTCTAAACAAAGTTGAGAATGAATTTACTGTTCTGAGGAAAAGTAAACAGTTACATGTATATTATGCTAATAATCAATAAAACAGTTTAAAGAAACATCTATGTATCTATGTTTGTTCCACCACAGGAACTTAGGTACTAATATATCAGATTGGATATTGTGAAGTCTTTGTTACAGATGTAAATTTAAAATTTCACTAATAAGTTGCTTATTGCTGTGCAATGGCTGCTTGAATCATCCACCCAAGCTTATTTTATATCCTGTTTCCTCCTACATCTAAATACATGTATTGGAACATTATTGCAAGACAGAGATCCGCTGCCACCGTATGATTTACTGTTGCAACAACAATTAAATGAATCATTTTCTATTTCATTTATCTGAGGTCTTTTACCATCATTCATTTTAGTTTTAGAAGCCTAGCCGTAATGATGTAGGCTTTAGAACATTACTATAGACATATTATAATATCTATACAAGTTATACTCAAATACTAGTACTCTCCTGGATGGTGTTAACAAGGTAATTAGCTTCATATTATTAAATCTCATTGGGAAATAATGTTTTGTGTGTTTAGATGGTTTCATTTATAAATGGACATGTATATTTACATCTAATATTTCTAATCAATTACATACTCTATATTAGCTACATAACTATGCTTAAATGTTTATGTTATTCATCATTGTTGTAGTTTCACAGTGCTAAGGGTGCTAAGGCTATTATTATAAAGAAATAAAACTTAACACTAAACAAACAGCATCAGTGAATTTCAAGGTCAACCAGGAGGGCTGCTACAGATATGACCCTGCTTGTAACACGACATATAAAACTGTATTGCATAGCATAACAAAGACATGCATAACTTACCTTGTGCTAAGTCCGCAGGAGACTGTGTACCATCTTCATCCACTACAATCTTGTCAGCATTCAACAGTCTTGCTTCAGTTGTGCTAAAGTCCACCTTCTTATCTGTACGCGTCTCCTTCCCGTTGTTCACTTCCAGGTTCTTCTTTGATTCGTTCTCTTTAGATATCTCATTTTCTAGTTTTGACGATTTCATTTTTTCCTGTGATCCTCCATGTTTGCAGTCTTTGGTTGCATTGCTCTTTTTCCTTTTTTTGCTTTTACTTTTTTCCTCTGCTTTCATTTGCTTCAATTTACTGGTGGACCCTTTTGCTGTACTCTTCTCTTTATTCTCATCAGAGTTTGACGAGCCCGTCTGTTGCAGATTATGTGGTTCTGCTGTACATTTCCCTTGCTTTATTAGATGCCGTTCATTTCCTTTCTGCTTCGACTTAGATGACTTAACCTTTGTTTTATCTCCTTCATGCTGGTCTTTTCTCGCTGTTATTGTTTTGTCACCTGATTTAACACGAGGTGTAATTGTTCGAGTTTTGGCATTAGAATCGCTTTTACTGCGTCTGACTTTTGATCTTGAAGCATGTTGGTGTTGATCACCGCCATGATTTCTCCGACCATCTGGTCTGGAAGATCTGACTCGTCTTGATTTAATGTCTACATGAGTCTCTCTACCTGAACATTCTCCTGAAAGAATAATATGAAAATCTATCGAACTTCATTTCATTTCTCCCCATGAATCGTATAGCATAACTGAATCATAAACAAACGGTGGTCATTGTCAGGGGAATTTGCTTAAATATTTAATATTTACACCTTTGCGTATTTGCCTACACTTAGGCTTGATTGATTTAAAGTGATAGCAAAGAGAATAATATTTGTCCTCAATATGTTCATATCTCCCCTAGTTAAACCATCGGAGGGTCGTTTTGTACCTGCATTAGCTGATTTATCAGTGACTCGAATTTCTGGTTTCAGAGTCTTCTTAATTGCAGATTCCTTTCTGGATTTCTTGTATCTAGTCGGTGTAAGAGATCTGAAACATGGGACAGTTTGATGGCATCTATAGTCACTAATTATAGTTAATCCATTCACTAAAATGGAATTAATGGTAATAGATATGACTTGTGTCTGTCAGTAATACCTACTATTGCTAAAAATAAAGGTAAATCTCAATGTACATCCATAATACATACAGTCAACGGTACCTAATGTCAAAATCATACCATCAGTAGAGGTTGTAGACTCCCGGTAATATTAATATCTGTATTTACTTTATATTTGTATTACATATGGATAGTTGTGGTAATAATATATTATATAAAGTCAGATAGACACATCTACCTAATCCTAGTAGCATAGACTACATACCTAGTCCTAGTAGCATAGACTACACACCTAGTCCTAGTAGCATAGACTACATACCTAGTCCTAGTAGTATAGACTACATACCTAGTCCTAGTAGTATAGACTACATACCTAGTCCTAGTAGCATAGGCCACATACCTAGTCCTAGTAGTATAGACTACACACCTAGTCCTAGTAGCATAGACTACATACCTAGTCCTAGTAGTATAGACTACATACCTAGTCCTAGTAGTATAGACTACATACCTAGTCCTAGTAGCATAGGCCACATACCTAGTCCTAGTAGTATAGACTACATACCTAGCCCTAGTAGCATAGACTACATACCTAGTCCTAGTAGCATAGACTACATACCTAGTCCTAGTAGCATAGACTACATACCTAGCTCTGCTGAAGAATGAAGAACTTGGGTAGGCTTCTCCATTGTCCGGGAAATCTATCTGAAGTGATTTCGTTTTCATCTTTGGTGGCTTTACCTTGACCTTTTCCTCCTGACCTTTCAGTTTAGTGTCTGTCTGGGTTCCAATAGATGGCAGCACTGAATCTCCTAGCCTCGACTAATGTCAACAATTATAGAGTCAAGCGTAGGTTATCCATGTAACGAGCGCGTGTTTAATATCATTTATACGTAGTTTATATATAATCTACCTAAATATGATAATGTACCTACATGTAGATAGGATAATCTACCTACATGTAGATATGATAATCTACCTACATGTAGATATGATAATCTACCTACATGTAGATATGATAATCTACCTACATGTAGATATGATAATCTACCTACATGTAGATATGATAATGTACCTACATGTAGATATGATAATCTACCTACATGTAGATATGATAATGTACCTACATGTAGATATGATAATCTACCTACATGTAGATATGATAATGTACCTACATGTAGATATGATAATCTACCTACATGTAGACATGATAATGTACCTACATGTAGACATGATAATGTACCTACATGTTGATATGATAATCTACCTACATGTAGATATGATAATGTACCTACATGTAGATATGATAATGTACCTACATGTAGATATGATAATCTACCTACATGTAGATATGATAATGTACCTGCATGTAGATATGATAACATACTGCCACCTAAAGTGGTTAGTTTGTTAAATTCTCCCAGGTTCCGTAAAAGGAGCCAATCGTAAACAGTTCCTTACACAACCTACATGTATATATATGTTTATGATGCAGTGATAGGGATATATTGTACATATTATCATGTAACAAATGTATGGGTACGTATACACGAACTGATTATACAATGTAGGCTATGTGTATATTCTAATTTTCCTACATGTACAATATACCACATGTCTACTGAACTACATGTACAATATACCACATGTCTACTGAACTACATGTACAATATACCACATGTCTACTGAACTACATGTACAATATACCACATGTCTACTGAAATACATGTACAATATACCACATGTCTACTGAACTACATGTACAATATACCACATGTCTACTGAACTACATGTACAATATACCACATGTCTACTGTCCTACATGTACAATATACCACATGTCTACTGAACTACATGTACAATATACCACATGTCTACTGAACTACATGTACAATATACCACATGTCTACTGAACTACATGTACAATATACCACATGTCTACTGAACTACATGTACAATATACCACATGTCTACTGTCCTACAAGTACAATATACCACATGTCTACTGAACTACATGTACAATATACCACATGTCTACTGAACTACATGTACAATATACCACATGTCTACTGAACTACATGTACATGTACACATGTCTACTGAACTACATGCACAATATACCACATGTCTACTGAACTACATGTACAATATACCACATGTCTACTGAACTACATGTACAATATACCACATGTCTACTGAACTACATGTACAATATACCACATGTCTACTGAACTACATGTACAATATATCACATGTCTACTGAACTACATGTACATGTACACATGTCTACTGAACTACATGTACAATATACCACATGTCTACTGAACTACATGTACAATATACCACATGTCTACTGAACTACATGTACAATATACCACATGTCTACTGAACTACATGTACAATATACCACATGTCTACTGAACTACATGTACATGTACACATGTCTACTGAACTACATGTACAATATACCACATGTCTACTGAACTACATGTACAATATACCACATGTCTACTGAACTACATGTACAATATACCACATGTCTACTGAACTACATGTACAATATACCACATGTCTACTGAACTACATGTACAATATACCACATGTCTACTGAACTACATGTACATGTACACATGTCTACTGAACTACATGAACAATATACCACATGTCTACTTAACTACATGTACAATATACCACATGTCTACTGAACTACATGTACAATATACCACATGTCTACTGAACTACATGTACAATATACCACATGTCTACTGTCCTACAAGTACAATATACCACATGTCTACTGAACTACATGTACAATATACCACATGTCTACTGAACTACATGTACAATATACCACATGTCTACTGAACTACATGTACATGTACACATGTCTACTGAACTACATGCACAATATACCACATGTCTACTGAACTACATGTACAATATACCACATGTCTACTGAACTACATGTACAATATACCACATGTCTACTGAACTACATGTACAATATACCACATGTCTACTGAACTACATGTACAATATACCACATGTCTACTGTCCTACATGTACAATATACCACATGTCTACTGAACTACATGTACAATATACCACATGTCTACTGAACTACATGTACAATATACCACATGTCTACTGAACTACATGTACAATATACCACATGTCTACTGAAATACATGTACAATATACCACATGTCTACTGAACTACATGTACAATATACCACATGTCTACTGAACTACATGTACAATATACCACATGTCTACTGTCCTACATGTACAATATACCACATGTCTACTGAACTACATGTACAATATACCACATGTCTACTGAACTACATGTACAATATACCACATGTCTACTGAACTACATGTACAATATACCACATGTCTACTGAAATACATGTACAATATACCACATGTCTACTGAACTACATGTACAATATACCACATGTCTACTGAACTACATGTACAATATACCACATGTCTACTGTCCTACATGTACAATATACCACATGTCTACTGAACTACATGTACAATATACCACATGTCTACTGAACTACATGTACAATATACCACATGTCTACTGAACTACATGTACATGTACACATGTCTACTGAACTACATGAACAATATACCACATGTCTACTGAACTACATGTACAATATACCACATGTCTACTGCTGAACTACATGTACAATATACCACATGTCTACTGAACTACATGTACAATATACCACATGTCTACTGAACTACATGTACAATATACCACATGTCTACTGAACTACATGTACAATATACCACATGTCTACTGAACTACATGTACAATATACCACATGTCTACTGTCCTACATGTACAATATACCACATGTCTACTGAACTACATGTACAATATACCACATGTCTACTGAACTACATGTACAATATACCACATGTCTACTGAACTACATGTACATGTACACATGTCTACTGAACTACATGTACAATATACCACATGTCTACTGAACTACGTGTACAATATACCACATGTCTACTGAACTACATGTACAATATACCACATGTCTACTGAACTACATGTACAATATACCACATGTCTACTGAACTACATGTACAATATACCACATGTCTACTGAACTACATGTACAATATACCACATGTCTACTGAACTACATGTACAATATACCACATGTCTACTGAACTACATGTACAATATACCACATGTCTACTGTCCTACATGTACAATATACCACATGTCTACTGAACTACATGTACAATATACCACATGTCTACTGAACTACATGTACAATATACCACATGTCTACTGAACTACATGTACATGTACACATGTCTACTGAACTACATGTACAATATACCACATGTCTACTGAACTACGTGTACAATATACCACATGTCTACTGAACTACATGTACAATATACCACATGTCTACTGAACTACATGTACAATATACCACATGTCTACTGAACTACATGTACAATATACCACATGTCTACTGAACTACATGTACAATATACCACATGTCTACTGTCCTACATGTACAATATACCACATGTCTACTGAACTACATGTACAATATACCACATGTCTACTGAACTACATGTACAATATACCACATGTCTACTGAACTACATGTACAATATACCACATGTCTACTGAACTACATGTACAATATACCACATGTCTACTGAACTACGTGTACAATATACCACATGTCTACTGTCCTACATGTACAATATACTTCATGTCTACTGAACTACGTGTACAATATACCACATGTCTACTGAACTACATGTACAATATACCTCATGTCTACTGAACTACATGTACAATATACCACATGTCTACTGAACTACATGTACAATATACCACATGTCTACTGAACTACATGTACAATATACCACATGTCTACTGAACTACATGTACAATATACCACATGTCTACTGAACTACATGTACAATATACCACATGTCTACTGAACTACATGTACAATATACCACATGTCTACTGAACTACATGTACAATATACCACATGTCTACTGAACTACATGTACATGTACACATGTCTACTGTCCTACATGTACAATATACCACATGTCTACTGAACTACATGTACAATATACCACATGTCTACTGAACTACATGTACAATATACCACATGTCTACTGAACTACATGTACAATATACCACATGTCTACTGAACTACATGTACAATATACCACATGTCTACTGTCCTACATGTACAATATACCACATGTCTACTGAACTACATGTACAATATACCACATGTCTACTGAACTACATGTACAATATACCACATGTCTACTGAACTACATGTACAATATACCACATGTCTACTGTCCTACATGTACAATATACCACATGTCTACTGAACTACATGTACAATATACCACATGTCTACTGAACTACATGTACAATATACCACATGTCTACTGAACTACATGTACAATATACCACATGTCTACTGAACTACATGTACATGTACACATGTCTACTGAACTACATGCACAATATACCACATGTCTACTGTCCTACATGTACAATATACCACATGTCTACTGAACTACATGTACAATATACCACATGTCTACTGTCCTACATGTACAATATACCACATGTCTACTGAGCTACATGTACAATATACCACATGTCTACTGAACTACATGTACAATATACCACATGTCTACTGAACTACATGCACATGTACACATGTCTACACATTACATACATTTGCTAGGGTCATACACTTATGATAGATGAATTTAAACCAGAACATGTACTATGAAGTATTTGGCTCTGTGGATGTACAAGCATATACTAGTTAGACTGTCATAAAAATGATGGACTACCTCTTGAATCCTCTCAATGGTATCACCAACTGATACAACATTGTCAGGTTCCAGCATAGCCAGTTCCTCTGCAGAAGGTGGAGGGGGATATGAGGGTGCCTCCATCGTCATGGGTGTAGATTTTGGAGAATCCAACACTATGTTGCTGTTCAGAGGCACCCATGGAGAAACTATCTGTAGGGTTATATAATATAATAACACATTTATACATGTATAATAGTACCCTCCCTCAACACTATTTCCTTTATCATATACATGTATATGCACGTATATATACAGCACATGCATATACATGAGTGTACCCCTTGTATGTATGTAGCTATCTATTTAGTCTCCAACATGTTAGTCTTCGACACCACATATACAAAGTCATGTATGTATTCAGTAAGTAACTAGGCTTTGAGCTCACACAGGAAGATCTGAGATGCATATGAAGTAAGCCAATGTTGCATGTTATGAATGCGTATATCCACAATAGCAACCTTTGTAACATTCATGTAACCTACTCTACAAGCTACGAACTAGAATAGATCAGTGGGATATGATGGTATAATAATAATAATAAGGTGACACATACACATTTAGTGCCTTCGCAGCCTCTTGGATCGGCAAGTCAAAAACACAAATTTCAAGATGACCGCTCAGCCTGAGCTGAAAAGGCTTACAACCTGGGATTCTGGCTTTGGCCAGAGGGAACCGCCCCTAGCCCATCAGCACACCCAGGTCTCTCGCACGAAAATGAGGATTTCGCAGCTAGCCCAGCATATTCACAACACCTGTGGCTGAAATTGGTCAGAAGATTGTGGAGCAAAATGGTCTGTCTGAAAATTGGGCCGCGAAGACACTAATTGTATATGTACATAGCCACGCTCCTACAAAGTATTTTGTATATTAATAGCACCACCTCACCAAATGGGAGTTGCCTCCTTCACTTGGTCCTGCTGTTGGATTATTTGGACAGCTTTCCGTTTCCCTATATCCACTCAGATAATGGTTAGAATGAAATGGGCTGGAAACGTCACACTTACCACCTTTAGGAAAATGCAGTGGTGTGGACGTAGAACGAGATGATTTTTCTGATTGGGAAGATGTCTGTTGGCCTAAAATACAATTAAACATTACAAAATATTTGTTCAATATCATGGGCACGAGAGTAAAACTTCATAGATTGTCATGGAGTTGTGAAAAAATTAGTCTTATTCTTGAACACACATGTAGCTTGGTTATTCTAAAAGTTAGATGGTGCTGTCACTGCACCAACCTATTAAAGACAATAGCCAAAATATATTTGGCTGCCATTTGTAGAGAAACCTACCATAACTTGTCCCTCCAACAGAGACCGAAGCGAAGGCTTTTGCCAACATTGATATCCTTGCATCTGCAGACCTATGTTGGTTTCCAGGCATAGTACAATCTCCAAGTTCACACTCTTGTTAACTAATGAGCTGTTGCTGGAGGAAGACAGCGATCTACCCAGCAGATATCAATAACCCAATAATTTTATTTACTGACTTCAAGTTGATCTGCTAGTAGGAATAAATATGTATCCACCTGAGACCGCTTATTGGTTTAACCTAATAGTCATGTGGATCAGCTCAGCTCTGGACTACTACTGGCTGTACCTTGACTACTACTGGCTGGGCCTTGACCAATTTAAAACATCTAATCGAACTTAGCAGTGTTTTAACGAAAAAATTTCCTCCAGCTAGAAAAATTATTACAAAATTTACATACTGCACGCTGTGCATCCAAACACAATTTTGCTACCACAACTCTCCATACAACACTACATCTGAAAAGCGGTAACATTTCACCTACTTATGCATCCTTATTACTAGCACTGCCTAGGGGTACTGCAAAACCTCACACACTCAATGGATGTGCTATTCCCCTCTTTAAATGACAGATGATGCAGATCGCCTGAGACTGTATAAGGGAAGTGGGCCACCTTAGACTATGTATTAATAATAAATAAAAAAGGCTTTTTATATACAAGAATAAGATTTATTATCATAAAAATTTCCAACATGAAACAAAAAGTATATAAATTGGAGTCGTCATACCTTACAAACTCAAGCCAAATAATTACCAAGTTGGGAGTTAGTTACAGGAGAGCATATCAAACGGACTCAGCAGTCATCGGTTCATTCACTCAGACGGATATAAAGATATAAACTCTGCTGTAGTTGTATAGAGTATCGGTAAGTACGAGTGCTGTCTTTATAAACAGTAACAAGGCAATAGGTTAACTAGTAGGGGTGGTACCTTAACCAGCCTCACTTTCCTTCTCTTTATTCCAGTCCTTCAGACCTTCAGGAAGCTCTGTTGTCTCTTCAAACGACCCTGTGAGAATAGATAAAGCAATATAGGAAGCGAGTTGATACTCTAAATGCTTAGTATACTAATAGGAAGGCAATTCGAAAATTAAATTGTATATACACAGTATATTATGACGGAATCAGTTAGGCAAGATTGACAGTAGGTGCCTACCTGTACCCTCCACAAACTCCTCATATGTAGTCTTCTCAGCAAATGGTCTCTTACCCAACAGTTCCACCATATCTGCCTTGTCTATCTTCTCTTTCTCTAACAGTTTCTTAGCAACCTACAACAACATGGTGGTTTCTTAGCAACCAACCAACAACAACATGCTGGTTTCTTAGCAGCCTACAACAACGTGGCGGTTTCTTAGCAACCAACAACAACAATATGGTGGTTTCTTAGCAACATGATTGTTGTATTATGCCAATATTCATGCATGCCCACTGACTACAACTCTACATTTCAACTGTTCACTGTCACAACCAATCACGGATGTGTGGCTGTGCGCATAGTTTGAGTGTCGCACGCAACTTCACTGAGTTTAGCTGACAACTCAATCTCACCACAACCACAGTAGATAAGAGAATAACTAACCAGTTCAACCTCTGCCTTCCTCTCTGTAAGAAGTTGTTTAGTTCTGGCGTACGCTCCTTTCACCAACAACATCACCTCCTCGTCAATCATCTTAGCGGTCTCTTCACTGTATGGTTTGTCAACGACAAGCTCTCCTTGTTGTGGAGGACGGAAAGAAAGATTACCTATTCGCTTGCTCATTCCAAACCTAGTTACCTGAATAAAAGGAAGGCAATGCGTGACAGTATTTTTATTGAGTAGTGCTCTGTATAAGCCCATCTAAAGATATGTGCCTAAACGGTCTACTTGAGTCTATGTACTTAAGCAGCCTACCTGAGCGTATGCACTTTGTGTCACCTTCTCCAGGTCGTCCTGAGCACCAGTTGTTATTCTACCAAAGAATATCTCCTCTGATATCCGACCTCCTAGGGTCATGCACATCCTGTCCAGTAACTACAGTACATACATAACACACAGATGCAATGGATATAATATGAGGAAGTTGTCCTACCATACAGAACTCTCAAGCTGATGTTATGAAGGATTCTGTTTGGATGTAGCATCTGGAAATCCTAATGTCAAGGCCAATAAATATTGCTTGCATCATTTTGGACAAAGAAAGAATTCAGTTTTCATCAGACATCAGACCAAATTTTGATCTGTTGGTGAAACATCTGAGGTGTTATCGGCAGTCTTCACAGCACTACTATCACCTTACTGGGGCCAACCAATTAGATCACAGTATTACTAATACCCTGCCCTCATCAGCCAATTAGATCACAGTATTACTAATACCCTGCCCTCATCAGCCAATTAGTTCACAGTATCACTATCACCCTGTTCTCACCTGCTCAGTGCTATATAGATAGTTCTCCTTGGGTAGGTACTGAGCATAACCCAGCCCCTTACCACGGGGGATTATGGACACCTTCAGCAGAGGATCAGCATGCTCTAGATACCACCCAGCAATAGCATGACCAGCTTCATGGTAAGCCACAGTCTTCTTCTCCTCTGGTGATAGCACCTGTGTTTTCTTTTCCATTCCTGTCAAATAATAAAGGATGTATGGCCTGATCAATCAAATAGTTTGTTATTATAAAGCCAGTTATATACATGTAGTACATGTATATTGGGAGTGATGATTGCATAAAACAATTTGCCAACTGCAACAGTCAATTGGAGACTCCATACTTGGTACCGTACCACTGCTCTCCCCCTCAATGGAGAAGTAACCAGTGTCGTATCAGGAGAGAAAGCAAAGTAGTGAGACTAAGAATATAGAGAGGACAACTACTGTAAGGTTCCACCCATACTCGTACATACAATGTATAATAGTTAGTTTCATATACACAGTGTACATAATAATAGCTAGTGTTAGAGCAAGTAGTATATAGCTACCATGATAGTAATGGATAAATAGATAGTGCTAGAGTAAGTAGTATATACCTGCTATGACTCTCTCCACTGCCTGTTCAAAGTGTTTGCTGCTTATTTCACTCTCCGCATCTCTGGCAGCTATAAGTGCTGCTTCATTACATATGTTGGCAATATCAGCTCCTGTATTATAATAGATATCAGATGATGAAAGCAATTTATGAAGAGATAATCCAGTACTATTGAGCTGAAGATAGTAACTTGAATATTACACTCTATGCCCAGCTATGAGAACGCACTCCCACTTCTTATATCACCTCTTATATCGTATTTACTCCGGAGGTGGGGATAAGAAGTGAGAACAAGGAGTGAATCACCAACCTGAGAAACCGGGGGTGGCGGCTGCTAGCTTTCTAGACATGTCGTCTTTATCCAAACTCGTCTTCAGGCCCTTCAAATGCACCTTAAAGATGGATGCTCTGCCTTTAATATCAGGAGCTGGTATGTATATCTGTCTGTCAAACCTGCCAGGTCTAAGTAGGGCGGGATCTAGGACGTCCAACCTGCACACACATCACACAGATCTCAGTCTAGGCACACACCATTAACTACAATTAGCGCCCTATGTGCGTGTACTTGAAAGTTCTAATGCAGTTAGCATGACATCCCTTATGTACTTACCTGCTGGTAGTATTAATGGTCAGTATGACATCACCATGTACTTACTTGTTGGGTAGTAGTAACAGTCAGTATGACATCACTGTGTACTCACCTGTTGGTAGCTGCGAGTAATATAACACCACTCTGAGTGTTGAATCCATCCATCTCAACGAGTAACTGATTCAGTGTATTTTCCTGTTCACTATGTCCACCTAAGGTTAGAGAGAGAAAGTGAAATCAGCAGAAAAGTACATGCAGAAGACGGGCATATAAATTAACCAGACGTGCAAGATAAGAGAGGAAATGATGAACCTAAGTCACCGTTTATCTAGTGCCAGAATAACATATACATGTATAAATTAATAATAAACTGCATTATGCCGTTATATATATACATGTAGTTTATATATAACATGTCATGAAAGGAACAAACCAAATTCAACTTAACGGGTGCGGGAGTATTTCAGTAGATGTGCATTAATTGGACTCACCAAAGCTTTGACCAGATCTCTTTTTACCAATAGCATCAATCTCATCAATGAAGAGTATGCAGGGATGATTTTCTCTTGCTAATTTGAACATGTCTCTAACCTAGAAATAGAATGTATTTAGTAACACAACAATGTATTTAGTAACACAACAGGTACTGCACCTGCACATCAGCATAATCTAATAACAACTATTGCTTGTGCAGATCAATATGTATAATCTATCAGCAAGTAGAACCAAATTACTATAACAGCCATAATTATAATAACTATCAGACAACTATCAGGCTATAAGACATAATATTCTCAGTCTCAACCGTAAGTTAATGCCGTCTGTGTCTGTGTGTGCGTGTCTAACCTCAAGGTAAATACATCCCACAATTCACCAATTCAGACACAGGGTATCATCACTGAGTGCCTTCCTTGCGTTAAAACTTATCGCATCACTGATTAAAATTTATTAAAGTTAGAACACTCACGGAAGAGGAGCCAACTCCCATATGTATAAAGTACTCACCCGATAGGAGCCAACTCCCATATGTATAAAGTACTCACTAGTGAGGAGCCAACTCTTATATGTATAAAGTACTCACCCGAGAGGAGCCGACTCCCATATGTATAAAGCACTCGCCCGTGAGGAGCCGACTCTGATACGTATAAAGTACTCACCCGTGAGGAGCCAACTCCCACAAACATTTCAAGGAATTCGGAGCCTGAGACGGATATGAATGGTACGTTAGCCTCGCCAGCTGTAGCCTTAGCTAAGAGAGTTTTACCTGTACCTGGGGGTCCAGTTAGTATAGCACCTGTAGTATACACATACATATGCACATGGATAGAAGAGTATGTGTATAGTATAGCACCTAACTAGTATACACACAGGTACATACTTAGGGTACAAGCATGTAATATAATATTATCACATTGTCATATCTCATTATGAATATGCATGTGTACATGTACAACAGAAATACTAGCAACAAATCAACCAATTCTAACAATACAATGTAGTTGTTATAAAGAGACTAACCCTTTGGTATCTTGGCTCCTAGTGCTGTGTATTGACTGGGATTCTTAAGAAAATTAACAAATTCCATAATTTCTACTTTGGCTTCTTCACAGCCTGCGACATTCCTGAAAAGCATAATAATAATGTACAGTGTTAGCGGGCTTATTACAATAGTATGTACAGTGACAGCAGGCTTATTACAATAAATGGTTTTACTATTAAACTTAGTATGGTTAGTATGCCATGCCAGACCAACAAAACAAATATTATGGTTCTCAAATGACTTGTTTAGAGTGATCACAACTAGTAATACGTACTTGAACTTAGTATCAATCGCATCCTTTTGAACAATGGTAGCTCTGGATTGAGTCATTCCCCCAAACATTCCACCGAGTCCTCCTGACTTACGTGAGCCAGACTTGGTTGACTGCCCTAACATCCCTCCACTTCTCTACAATATTGAACAAGCATGCATCATCTACCAACCACTGGACTACCTCAAGTACTAAACTTGGAGTTCACACATAACCTGAGCATAGTTGTACTTGGCTCTCCATCACGACCAATTTCAGGTAAACGGTTCCCATCTTCAGACTGTGCTTACTAAAAGTTACAACCCAACAGTGGGCCCTACTGGCTCCCATAGTGAGAGTTAGCCCTACTGGCTCCCATAGTGAGAGTTAGCCCTACTGGCTCCCATAGTGAGAGTTAGCCCTATTGGCTCCCATAGTGAGAGTTAGCCCTACTGGCTCCCATAGTGAGAGTTAGCCCTACTGGCTCCCATAGCAACAATGACTACACAGGAAGTACAGTCACTGAACATGTTTAATATATATGTATAGAATGGATATGATATGGTATAGAGACATTACAAGTTTAAACAGTGCACTTACCCGATACATATAATAAGATATACCTATCATCACGCCATAGAATATTAAATCGCTCCTACAATTCATCAGAATATACAGAGTTATCATTATATTCAACCAATGGTATACACATACATTGTACTTATAATTAGCTGCAGTAAGGGACACAGTTAACAAACTAACTACATCACATACACCTACTGGATGGTTGGCTGTCTACCAGGTAACATAGAGAGGTATGGGGAACACATAGAGCTATTAGTCAGATGAAATCACATATGAACTGACATAGTATTCAATGTGCCCTACTAGCATGGCATACTGGGTATGAGCCAACGTGACAGCAGACGGCAGTACTTATAAACAACCATAGAAGATTAGAGTACAACCATACAGTATAGCATCATGTAGTTCTTATGAGACTCACCATCGGGGACCCACTGACTGCTTGTAACGAACATTGATATACTTGTCAGAGCGGTCCGGTATATCTCTCATCACATCGTCTAGTTTCTTCTCAAATGCTTCAGGAGATCCAATATAGAAGTAGGGAGATGGCTGTAAACAGCATCAGCATATTACACAACACAAGCACATGTAGCTTCCCTATGTAATGACTGGTACATATCACATAAACTCACCTCACTAGTATAGCCTGGGGTCATATGGAGCTAATCACCTCATTAGTATACATTGTAACCTGGGTCAGATAGTGTTACTCACCTCTTTATAGCCTGGGGTCATGCGTACAGTTACATATCTTCCATCTACAACTATCAGCTCCTCAACCTGTCAATTACAGAAACATATAAACAACCCTTCTCTTTGACAGAAAGATCAACATGGCAGCATCATTAGCCTTCGGTCTACCGGTGAGGCTTACAACAAGTGATTCCACATCAACTGGCTTGAGTAGTACTTGTTTAGTTGTATGGTAGGGGATACACACCTTGCCAGCAAGTAGATAATCTGTAACAAACTGTTTAAAGGTGACTTCCTTAGACTGTGTCAAGGACATTACCAGCATCATCAGACCAAACGCTGCGCCCATCGCACCAAGTTCTCGCCATCCTGGCCTAATAACAGCAAATACTACCTCCTTAAATCACACCACAACGTCTAATGAAATGAATAGCCTATGCATGTGTTCCATATAACAGTGACTATCAATCCATCAAGTTTTATTTTAGAATTCTAGAAAGCCGATAAAAGGATTTCATTTAGATGAACCAACTGAGTCGATGATAACCACAAAGTTCACATGATGTGATGGCTACAGAGTTCACATACCCGTCAGGACCAAACGGTCCTTCAGACTTGTCGTTTCTGCTGCTACTACTGGAAGAGCTAGAGCGGCCTTCAGGGGGGTCTGGAGCTGATGAAGGAGGTTTGGGTTCCTTAGGTGTCTGTGCATTTACTAAAAAGCCAATAAGAATACCATACTATTGTATTATTTGAATTACTGCCGGCACACTCGTTTTTCTCCCATCAAAACATGAAAGATAGCATTACCATAATATACTTAGCGTACGTATTGTTTTTACTAAATTGATTGAACATACCTTGGATTCTTTCAAGAGTCCGCCTTTCTTCGTCCTCTAATTCTTCTGCAAGAATAAATATTGTTAGGAAGTAGTATTGATAGCAAATACAGGACAGATGACAGGTCAGTATTCCAAATATAACCACATGAACTCCGATTTATTGATCACCCTCAGAACATTCTCAATACAATATTCCGATAGAACCTGAAGTTTTCAACAAAATAAAATAATAAATGTTTATCTATTTTCTCCCAAAACTATAATATATGTCAGAGATGAGAGGTCAGATGCTGTATCGTGATTTGTGGATGAATTAGTGGCAGAATAAAATTAGTACAATGAACAGTGAAGCAATTTTGAAGGGAATTCTACCAATAAGTGGTATAACTATCTTGCTTTTGAAGATTTAAGCAAGTTGATTTGAATTCAAGTTAGAACTTTGTAGGTACCCTGTATCCTATATAGGCCAGGCCCTCAGGATTTATATTTAGCTAGAAATATAGAATTATAAGGCATGAACAACAAAATTATGAAAAAAGACTGTAAAGGCAGTATATAAACATAAATTATTGAACTTATAGTGCGAAATTATTTAATACCTACCTTCCAATTTTCTTAACCTTTGAGTAAATTTCGAAGGTATCCACGGAAAATTTTTAGAAAGAAACTTTGACACCACATGTCTACCATCGTCTGGTTTTTTCTCTTTTGAACAGTAACATCTGTGCTTCTGATCTAAGTCAGATGCAAGAAGGTGCTGAAAGGCAAAATATTCATAAATATTAGCCAAGCTAGGAGTTATGCTTCACCATATTTATGCCTGATGTGTAGCAGTGAATTTTTATGCTTGTAATCTGAGACCGTTTGGGACAACTTGCAACTCGGACCCTTTTTGGTCCTAGACCGACCAAATTGTATATATTGTAACCCTTTGATCTCGGTCCGGAAATAATTTTCACATAGCCTATAATGAGCACAATTTCGCATTCTTACTTCAGTTGCTTGTAGGCTGTTGCTCAATAAAGTACTCTTACTAATTGAACTATCCAGTTTTTTACTGTTTACTGCTAACAATAGGGTATCAGGTTAGAGTCTTCCCAGGTACAGTCTCATGACTGCTACCAGTACTCCAACCCATTCCTACAGCTGCTAGTCAGCCTAGCTATAGGAGCGTGCCCACACGATCGAGTCTTGCGTTACTCGGACCCCGACGGTCTCGGTTCGTCAGGCATTCATCGATGTACTGCATTGTTTGGTTAAACTTGACCCCCTATTTTCTGCTTATCCAGCCGGCTCCGACCCTTCCCTTGTGATTCTGGTCTGCATCTTGTACAGCTGCGCTTCCGCTACCCAGTCAGACACAACAATACAATACAATTACAATAGGAATAGAAAATAATATTATTTTACAAAGAGCGATTTCAATTTTGCCAAGAGTGTTGAGCCCCCATCTATTTAGATGTCCTACCAGAGACGAAAAATTAAACAATGACTCAGTTGTCAGTGTGACTGACTACAGTAACAGTCACACATTGGTGACATTCATCAAATTCAAATCAAAACAAATGCAATATGAATATCTCAATCTCCCGATTCGCCGATTGTGACCAGCAAAACTTTGCAAGTCTGCATTGTAATCACTTACGCTACACAATTAAACCAAATAAACCTACTGTTAAAGACAGTCCTTTAAAATTTCTGTTATTGGCGTGATAAAGCTGATTAGAAATACGAGTATAACATGGTCTTGCAGTTGAAGAAAGGCTTTGCAAAATCTTCGACATGATTATGAAATATACGCCGGATGACGGCTAAAGATGTTTTTGTAGGGGCTCGCTGTTGGCTACTGATTCAGCATATTTAGTACACGGTTTCAGGATGAACATGCATCATTTAATGGGCCGCCAATTTTATGCCAGAACAACTTCCATAATAAAATTCTGGGGAAACAACTCCAGATCTTTTCATCATCACTCCAAGGAGTTGCAATAAGACAACTCCATAATAAGGGGTTTATTTGGAAAAAGATCATCTTTGTATAAATAATAATCTACATGTACGTGCAGAATCCATTTTATTACAATGCATTGTTTTAGCTGTATATTGCAACACTAGTTCTGTGTGCTTATTATACACTATAGAATTACACTTTACAGATGAGCTAAGTACGTGTAGGTATGAGAATCTTCAACTTTGAATCACAGAGAAGAAGGCAAGAGGAAGTATTGTGCTAGAGGTACTGGATAAAAGCCTGGATGATATGACATCACACTAGATAATGAAAAAAATTCATCAGGTAACAAACAACTGTTTTATTGTCTTTTTCCAATAGTCATTTTACAGGATTCTGAATAAGGCAAATTGTAACAAATATTGGACCTATTGAATAAATATGCATGACCCCACAAACAGCTAAACACAGCGCTGCCTACTGTACAATGTACACTAGAGCGCACATTTGACCGTAAGAATTTTAGCACCAGCCAGTATTTGCCTATTCCTATTCATTAGACAGAGATAAGCTGTATATTAAATTTGAATAAATATTCAAACAGTTACATCATAGAATACGAAATATGACTAGTTATGAATCGAATATTTATTTTAGATATTCTACCCAAATTAATTGGAGAGTTCATTACATAAATATAAATATCCATAAATCTGTAGGAACGTAAATAATAGACTCATAACTGTATTCAATCCCAATCCTGAGGAGGTAAACCATCCTGATCCTCATCATCTCTTTCTGGTGGAAGCAGCTCGATGTTATTCAAAAGTTCTCTGACTGCATTCATGAGTCCTGCTCCTGCCTGCCTCAGGTTCCCACCACCAGCTGCATTCTCCAAAGCCGCCTCATCATCTCTGTTTAGTAGAGCCTGCAGAACAATGGTAGAGGAATTAGTATCTAGTAAGGAGGTGTGCAACTCTACATTGTAATGAGTGTAACAATATATGATCATGTACGCAGGCATGGCAATGCAACAATGCTAAATACATGCATATGTAGCAAGCTTGGTGAACACTGGTGAAAGTAAACTTGATGTTAGAAGTTATCCCCTCTCTACTAGCAGGGGTTAGTAACTTCATATTATATCTAAAGAGTTCACCATGAGGAGATAACTCCATGCACATCATTCATCACGCAACTGTACATCAGTTGCAATAGAATATGAAGAGCTGATTACCTTGGCATTATTTATAATTCCAAATACAGTGTTTCACCTACATGACTGTATGTACAATTTAGTAGCCTCTTGAGTACTAATACATACATTAACATCAAAGTTGGGTCTGAGAGAGTTGAAGAAAGCTTGAAGGTAGCCTTGGTTACTGATGGCTCTGACCTGGTTGGATTGCCTGTCATACGATCTCTCTGTGTCTGGTGGAGGTAAAGGGTCATAGCTCAGCACCGATACCGATGTCACTTCCTGTCCAATAAGAGAGCCATCTAACATTTAGATAAACTCCGCTACACACAGTTTATCTACGCGTTACACACAGTATATACTCGATTATAAGTGTCACACAGTATATAGTTACACAATATATCTACGTGTTATACACAGCACATCTAAGTGTTACACACAGCATATCTATGTGTTACACGCAGAATGTCTACATGTTACACACAGTATATCTATGTGTTACACACAGCACATCTAAGTGTTACACACAGCACATCTAAGTGTTACACACAGCACATCTAAGTGTTACACACAGCATATCTATGTGTTACACACAGCACATCTAAATGTTACACACAGTACATCTAAGTGTTACACACAGCATATTGACATACACGTGGCAGGTCTGCAATAGCTTTCTTGATATCTGAGAGGATAAGATGCCTGCATACATTGAGTGGGGCAACTCCCTTGTATATTGAGCTGCCCTTCACAGTCAGCTTGCTGAACCTGGAATATATAGACTCGCTTTACAATGCATAGGAACAACTGGTTAATTAATAGTCTGCACTTTTAATGTCCTGTTATCAACATGAATTTATAAAATGAGTAACATATGATCTACCTAGTGCTCATTGGTTCAACCAATGACATCAACACAACGAAATATCATTGGTTGATCTAAGTGAGACTAAATAAACCGAACATGTCTATTATCACTCCGTTTGAGAGTATTTTACCAATAGGAAACGCTCGTATATATAACAGTCAGCATATACATGCAGTAGTAGCGGTGAATCAATGGCACCTCTTCATTCTTACCTCTCAGTGTCAGAGTCACCAATCTCACAGCATCTCTTCACGTTCTGCTCCAGCCAGGAGACACATTCTGCAGCCTTCCAGCAGGAGTTGGTGCGACCAACATACAAGTGAACCAACTGCTTTAGAGATGACGGTTGTCTGTAAAAATAGCAAGACACTGAATACGTCATCTCTCTGCAGGCTTGTTTCATTAACTACTCATACAATACTCCAAGAACATCTTAACCAATGATCTACAGTTGCAGTACCTTCAGTTACTAATATACAGATCTAGTCACCTCTGCTGTTTAATCTCTCCAAAATGCCTGTTGATGGATTTATCTCCCTCAGTATTCACTCCGCACTCGTCTAGCAAAGGCTGGAGAACGCCAGGAAACATCATCAGTGATTCTTGCAGCTGCAAGGTAAGTAAACACTTAGATAAAGCCATACTCCCTACACATGGCAACATGTATGAATAATTCCACTATGTAAATATACATGTATAATAATTGGCCATACACAGCTATCATGTGTTATTGTTACACACATACACACCATTTCATCAGCCTGTGTCCGCTCTGGAGTGTCTGGCTGGCTAGTGTGGAACATGGCAAGAGGAACGGAGAAGGCAAAGTTTGGTAGTATACTGAGGTTACGAGACTTGTTCCATAGAGTGTAAAGCTGTACAAGGTATGTATACTCCTCACTCCTCAGTGCATAGAAGTCTATGAGTAGAAGCACACATAGGGGGTCCGTCTCTGGGTCCAGCCTACAATCATAGTTCATATTGTTCTCAGATCTAAAGCTCTGATGACCCGAGTGTGCGAGTACACCAGTCACAGCTGAATCTATTAGTGCACTTCATAATAGCAGTCAGAAGTACTTTGCTACTTCATCTAGTGATGGTTGAGAAGGTGAGGGAAGATATTTCCTAGATGGAGTAAAACAATCACCAAAGATAAGATACAGAGATGGCAGCAGATAGACAGGTGAACACACCAAATGATATTACAAGTCAACACAATTCCTGACTATACCTGATGAGATTACAAGTGAACACAACTCCCAATGAAATGACATGGAAGTACAACTAGTACTACACATTTGAGAGTATTGCTGTTTACTGATAGTTTAGATAGGTACTGCACCTGATCACAAAACAGTATACTTACCCTAATAGTAGTTTACAGTACTCTAGTGATGTGCGATAACAGCCTCGGTTCCCTACATTTATCAGGTGCCTAAATAGGGCTAGAAAGAACCCCCTACAATATTACAAAGATAAACAGTAAGTTTTCTAGCCACAGTATTATGTCTATGTTAGAAAGCATCATTGTTCAATTACCAGTTTGTGAACATAATTATAAACCAGTAGGGCAAAATCTGAACATAACCTTTTACTATTTCTTTCATAAACATAGTGGCTCTTGAAGTTGCAGTTACAGAGAGTACATGAACATATCTAAGGCAGCTAGTGCACGGGACAAAAGTACACTGTAATAGTCTGAACAGAGAGAATGAGTACATGCACACACCTGTTCTCCCACACTTTATATTTGAGCAAACACTTTCCTGTCGTCATGTTGAAGAGAGGGTGGAATGAACACTCGTAGGCATACAGAGCTCTCTCTATAAAGAGATACGTATTATAGTACAATGAGTAACTATGAGCATTCACCAGTGCACGACCTAAGGTATATCACGTGCTCCATAGACAATTTTGCTACTTCCTGCACACTATCTGATCTCATCAAAGGTAAAACTTAATTAAAGTTTTTTTTTTACTTTAAATGTCTAAATTACACTAATAGCAAATAAGTCTGAATGCTATATTAACACAGTTACAATTAGAGATCAATGCTATGAAATATAGCTCTGATATTCACCAATGAGCTCTGCAGCCATCTGGGGGTCTTCACTCATTCTACATACTTCACTCAGCTGGAGTAGAGTGTCTATGTGATACTGATGCAGCTGTAGTACAGCCTGTAGGTAATATATTATATCATAATAAATATACACAGTAGTGCTCCAGTGTACTTTCTATTTTCATTTTGAAATAATGAAAATAGTCTGATAATAACAATAGGAAACATGAGCCTATACTTTAAATAGCAGCTATTCCACACGGCCATTCCACACAGCTAATAGGCCACTGTACTTAATACTTGAGCCCTGTGAGCTTCTTATAGATCTTTCCTTGGAACGCTGCATACCATGGTGTCATATATATGTATACATATATATGTATACATATACATGTATACATGTATATGTATACATATATATGTATACATGTATATGTATACGTATACATGTATACATATATATGTATACGTATACATGTATACATATACATGTATACATATATATGTATACATATACATGTATACATATATATGTATACATATATATGTATACATATATATGTATACATATACATGTATACATATATATGTATACATGTATATGGACATGTGTTACAACCTACACAGTAGTAAAGACCAATACTGAGCTCACCATCAGACTGTCTGGAGACATGGTGTCCACTGCATCCCAGAACTTGTTCTGGATCTTACGATATTCTGTCTTGTGTTGCACCTGAAAGATCTGAGACTCGCCATCCTGACCACAAAGGTTCATCTCTAAACCTATTGTGCAGCAGTAATATAGATTGTAGCAGTACACACTATAAACAATATGGTAGTAATACAGATTGTAGTAATATAGATTGTAAACAATATGGGTGACATAAAATTAAGTGTGCATATAGCACTTGTCTGAATAGGCGAGTCTTCCTGAGTGAAAGAATTAACAAAATAAAATGCATGTCAGTAACGAAATAGTCTTACCCGATTTATTTACAGGATGCCACCCTTGATCAGGTGTAACAAGGTGAGTGGATTTCTTGTATATTTTGTGGTGTTGTCTTCTCCTGAGATATAAAGTACATGAGTCAAACTGAGCAAATAATATTCATTAACTCCATTGTAAACCGACCCCAAAGTATTAATTATAGATGGACGATAGCAAAAGGCAGGACTACGTCTAACATTGGCTTTTCCTGAATCTATATCTGATACCTGGAATTGTCGCCGACACCAACAACTTTCTGACCAAACTTCTTCTTCATCTCATTCTCAGGGTTGAGGTTCTTTAACTGGACATTGAGGGGGTTGAAGCCGCTAGGAACCTGAGACGAGAGCTGTGAGGGAGGGTTATGTGCTGCCCCGACCTTAGCTAATAAGTCATCTAGGTCCTCTTCAACCTCCTAGAAAACCAAATAGACTTGTATAACAGAAAAACTAGTATACAAATTGTAATGCTAAATTTTCATTCCCCACTGAAAGAAAAGGTATGCAATAATTAACTCACAAACAACGTAGGCTGTGGTTTATGACCATTCTAATATTAGTTCACAATACATAATCTACTTGATGAGTGATGGCCATTTTATTCATGCCATGTGGATAGGGGTTTATAAGGAGTCCAGTGATTCTATTGCTAGTAGTAGTAGCTTAGAATATTTACACTCCTAGTTGCACTTTCTCTCTTTTAGTTTTACACAATGATAGTCATTCCAGCTTCTCTCTATGAATGCTATTTAATGTTTTAGTTTAGTAAAGGTTGCTATGCAGCTACTTGTTTATGCACCATGTTAGTTTCATCATTGGCTCAACAAGTGGAACTTTAATGCATCTGGAAAGTTGTTACAACAGTACAAATGTGCATACATTCTTTGGTTTAGCCTTTTTCTTTTTATTTTTCTTTTTCTTAGCCGATTTAGATGAAGGCCTCATAAGAGATGCAGCGGCTTCATTCTCCAAATCGTTGTCCCCACTGCTCAGATCTTCAGCTTCCTGCAAAGCACCAATATATAAAGAAGCATTAAAAAGAACAATTTAAGATGATGCTGTATGAGTGTGCAGGACAATGTTGAAAATCCAAAGAGCTCCATTGTTACTCAGTTGATACCACAAGCCCCACCATTATTTGTCCACTAAACATTTCATAATCACAAGTACGTCTTGTACTGAGCAATACTATGATAAACCACAAATCAGATATACACGTACAAAGTACTGCTCATCACTTTCACAGTGCTTACCAAAGCAAGAGCAAACAAATTCTTGGTTTTTGATTTAACAACGGGTTCTTCTTCAGAACTGACCACATCTTCTGCGACATCATCCTCAGCGTTGCTTTTCTTTTCAGTTGATGAAGTTAATGTTCGTTCTATAATCTCTAGTTCATTTACTCCGTGCAACTTCCGTAGTGCACGTGATGACATGGCATCAGCTCTGAACACACACAACACAAACTAATAATATATATCAACAATAACAGATAACACTGTTAACACCTTTAAATTAATAGCTATTACAAAGGACCGATCATCAATCAAAAATAGAATAGCTGCCTACAATTATGACCACCTAAAATCTTTGTGCAGCACAATATAGGCTATTATTTCATCAATAGGCCTAGATCCTACATAAGAATAAATATATGCAGATACCAATAGTATTCGGATGGTGCACTGGTTCATGTGAGGCTGCGTTTAATAACCGAAAGCAAAGTAAGCGTTCAGGGATGACTAATGCTTATTCTAAAGGGGAGCCCCCTTTGCAATAATAAATATTATTACCAGGCACACCCAGCTGATCGTGATAGCATGCAGCGTAATACTGAATGAAATTAATTCTTAGTACTGCATATTGCTATTTATTTAGTGTGCACGTGCAATATCCAAATATACCTAATATAACATGTTATTAGCCATAATGATAGTGCAAATAAAAATATAATATTAATGCATTCACCTCATTCCCTTATAGATTACTACTAGGTAATTAAATTATATAATTATATAAATTATACATACAAATTATACAATTATAAGTAATTGGTCATAGCAATAGTAAATAATATAACTATAAATAATTATTTTATAATATGATATATAAAATAATTATTATTATTTTATAATAGCATAAATCTTATAAACAATCATACGCTACATTGTAATAATTATTATTATTACTTTATAAATTGTATTGATTTTTATATCATATTCAATCATTGATTATTTATATTATTATTATATTTATTAAACCACTACTGTCTCACCATTCAATATTTGCAAAGAATACTGGTCATCTTATTTCATCAAGATTGATGTGCTGTTTGTCTCTGTAAACCTAGTGGCAGCCAAGATAAACTCATTTGAATATTGGCTATTATGACCTCCATTCAGCATTGAGACCTGTTAAGTTCCTATGGCTATGCCTGTCCTAAGTCTATACTTGTAACTTATGTACATAGGTAAGCTACTAACATCAAATAGCCCAGTAATCTTATTGAGCCAACACTAACTGTCATTCTATAAATAACTCTTGTGCACAGTGATGAATAAGTAAGTTAGAGTCATGCCCACAAAAAACAACGCAATGCATTGCAAGTCCTATGGCTATCTCTGTAGCACTGCTTTATATTGACTGCTTGAGTGCTTCCAAAATTCCCAACATAGGCTGATTGAAGGTGAAATTAGCCAATATCAAAACAGCAGTTTCTTGGCAGCAGCTAGGATACCAAACACAAACAACACATCAATCTTAATGAAAAAGGATGAACAACATTATTTGAAAATATTGAATGGTGCGACAGTAGTGGTTTAAATAGTTTACAACAAACATTAATATGAATAAAATATAATTTATTATTTTATAAAATAATATAAATATAATAAAAAAACAAATAATTAATAGGCCTACAATTTAAATGTTATCCCATTTTAATTCCTAATTGCAGCTTCTTCTCATGTTTTGGAATTGAAGAGAAAATTCCAATTGTAAGGTTTACACTCCCAGTTACGCTACAATCACAATACTCGACTATTGGGTGAGGTTAATTCTTTAACTTAAACCACTACTGTCGCACTATTCAATATTTGCAAAATAGTATTTTCCATCCTATTTCAGTAAGATTGATGTGTTGCTTGTCTTTGGAAACCTAGCTGCTGCCAAGAAAACCCTCTCTTTCAATTTGTAGCCTACGAGTAGGTATGTATTTTGGGAATTTTGGAAGCACTCAAGCAGTTAATATAAACCGTGCCACAGAGATAGCCATAGTGCCTGCAACTCATTACGGGCATTGCCTGTAACTTTCTTGTTTATCACTGTACACAAGAGCTATTTATAGAATGACAGTGACTCAATAAGATTACTTGGCTATTTCATGCTGTAGCCTACCTATGTACTCAATGCTGGCTGAAGGTCATAATAGCCACTATTCAAATGTGTTTATCTTGGCTGCCACTAGGTTTACAAAGACAAACGGCACATCAATCTTAATGAAGTAAGATGAACAATATTCTTTGCAAATATCGAATGGTGCGACAGTAGTGGTTTAACTTTAAGCTTAAACTTGAACAGCACTGCACAATGACTAACTAAGAGCGCTTTTATCCCCCAGGAAATTATTCCCACTTAGACCGTGCAAATATTGAGTAAATCATACAGTAGGTTAATTTGTTGTAGAATGCCAAAAATTATTTTATACGAATAAATAACTACAAATAGTAGCAGTACGTATAGTTAGTACTTTTTATTGTAATCTATTTAGTGATTCTTTTTACATTATGATTATGCCGCATATTGTCATTCACACTTGCCGTTTAGCACCGTCTTCGGGATAGCAACTTGCTTACCTGCACCCGTATTGTTTAGGCCAAAGACTATCTATAGCAGGTTTATGTAGTTTCTAAATTGTGCAAGGATTATTATTAGAAATCTAATTTTATTAATAAATAAAATATTCCATTTGCTTTTTTGAATTTAAATTCTAAACTCGCAAAAAATTAATGTTACTAGTATTATACACTCCGGATTACCCTTGCAACCACCGGATGTTTATGAATGAGAAATAATTTTTATTGAATTTGAAATCAGCAGTCCATGCACATTAACATATGCGTCGCAGTTAAATCAAAATGCTGAAATAGCAGGTTATAACCATTAAGTTCATTTGTGTCAACAGAAACATATGTAATGACGCTAGTATTTTAGTACCTTGCCGTGCAAATCTATGATAAAAATCTAAGGTAAATTGAAGCAAGTTAGTTAGCACCTTGTTTAAGTTTTGTTTAGTATGAGTATCCTACTATTCTAAAATCAAAAATGACTATCTGCATGGAATGAACATCAGTATCGTATGAGTGAGTGTCAACATCTGAGTACATAAAATTTGCTTGTCCTGGTTTGAGAGTGCCTCAACGACTTATCCTGCGTTGTACAAAATTTTATGCACGGTTATTTATTTAAATTTAGTCAATTATTGAATTAAATATCAACCAAATATTTTCTATCTTTGTCCACTAACTCAATTAGTGCCTAGCAATCATTTAATCTATTTTATTTTTCTTACTTATTCATAGACTAACAGTCTAACACTCCAAGTCTTTCAATGTGAATGTCGCATTGTGTGCAGGCAGGCGTGGGGCCAATACGAATGTGGTATACTTACAAATAACCCAATACTAATAGGCCCGCTAATTGTCCAATATCAGCCTAGTATGGCCAATATAGCATATAATGTAAATATCCGATATTCAAGTTTTGCAAAGTTTGATATCCAATACTCATCTTACTGAGGGTCAATGTCCAATACCCAACACCATTATTCAATACTAGAATTTGTAGTATCTGATACCCAATACAATGCGAATACATGCGATACTTGAGTTCTACAAAGTCAAATATCCAACACCAATATCTTAGATGGCGATTTTCAACATTCAACACCTAATTTTTACTATTTTGATGATGCCATAAACTGACATATTTGCTGTTCAAAATTTAACAAAAAAAACCACCAAAGTCGGGTTTCATTATATACGCCATATTATGAATAGAAAATATATCAGAGAACACAGTGTGTCATTATAGCCTATTTCTAAATATAATATTGGTTCAAAACTGAGATATTAGCTTAAATATCCATCACCAAAGTCTGTTACTAAGATTCCTAATGTTCGATATTAATTATAGTACTGGAAACTGAAATGTAGTTGTACTCTGAGAGGGGAATGTCAGCTGAAGCCCTCTATATATTAGCTCCTAAGTTTAACCTTAGGCTATAACCAACTATTGTGATCACATGTTTATTTCGTTTGTAACGCACAAATATTTTATGTATTATTGATATCGTTTACCCGCATCTATTCCAAGGAAATAAGTAGTAGATAAGATATAATAAACCATTTTTGCCAACCATAGAACATCATTATGGGACTGTTCCCAGACATAGACTGTGTTATAGTTAAATTTATTTGCGGCTGAAGTCCTGTTCTGGAGAAACAGTTAGTACCCAGATATTCTCATTTTACATTCTATTTTAGGTGCTCAGACTATAATAACAGCACACTATGGCTTCAATATTGAGTGGTCCGATACCTCAACACCCAATGTTCAACAAGGGTGGTTCTAATGCCTCCCCCAGAATGGGGCCAAGAGTGAAACCTGAAGGCTCTAGCTTCGCCAACCATGGAAAGAATGGAACCATTGCTAATCTGTTTGAAATAACCGGAACCAGCTGCTTCAATCCTCCATCAAATACCAAACAAAGTAGGTGCATTTCACACCAAACAAAGTAGGTGCATTTCACACCAAACAAAGTAGGTGAATTTCACACCAAACAAAGTAGGTGCATTTCACACCAAACAAAGTAGGTGCATTTCACACCTTTTTCTCTACTTACTTTAGTTGCAACTCAACTAGTACTTTCAAATTTTATTGCTGGCGTGACAAAGTTTATTGCAATAGATGAAAAGATTCATATTCGAGGATAACTAATGTGACCTTCTGTTGAACCCATATATAGAATAGTGACGTCATATACCTCTCTTATTGGAATCATGTTCTGTTCACCAAAACAGTTTTATACACACACATTACATCCACACTTTTTGTTAACATGTATACAAATTTTAATAGGTCTTGTGTAGCTACAATTAGTGCTGGGTTGAAATATGCAGATATCAAAGTTCATATGCTACATGTGTATAGACCATGACCTGTTTACTCTCTTTTAGAAAAGGAAGCAAAGGATCATGTGACTGAGAATGTTCGACGAATGAGACAGATACAGAGGAAGTGTCGGCAGAAACAAAGGGATGAAGTAGCCTCAGCTCCAGTCCCGGTCAAGGCTTTATGGAAGAGTGAGAAATACGAAGCTGTGCCTTCTAAACTCGGTGAATACTTGAATGTACGTCTCTACTGTAAATATTTGGATACTTTATTGTTTTATTGATTTTCTACCAGCTCAAAGTGTATAATACTAATGAGCACTAATAATATTACAAATTAGCATTTCCTAGTGTCATCCACTGAGTGCTGTCTGCATATAACTACGGACATACAGTTGTGTCAGGCTTCAAGTTTGTAGACATTATTGTATAGGCCTAATTTGCTGTTTTGAACTGATAAATTGCATAAATTCATTTTGGGAATTCAAACTAGTTAATTCACCATGAATCTTATTTCAATGCAGTGTTGTTGGTTTATAGAAAGAGATGGATCAAGATCGTCCCCGATCCACAAACTTTCTACGGGCTCATTCTCGGACAGGAATACCACCACGCCCACAATCATCCAGCACACCACGTACACCTGTAGCTCCCAGAGCCTCCTCTCCTAAACCTGGCAGTGCTCCCCCAGTAGAGAGATTGAAGGGGTTCTCCCCTAGACGCTCATCCTCCCTCAATGACGTAAGGCCCTGCATATGGTACACAGTCTATTGTGTATTTCAATCTATTTAAAAATGAATTTTTAAAATAATATGTGAGAGGCAAGGGATGATATCAGCAATAGCCCTTCTAGAGCTGTTCACTCCACTAAACCAGTTTAGAATGGTCATTGCACCGTAATCACTACTATTCACATGTATGTCTGCTGGCCATATTTATAGAGTTTGAACCTGATACTTCTTTCTCACCAATCTGGAATGTGTTCTCTTTGATTACATTTCAGTTAAGTGCTTCTGGGACTTCGCTACAGCTCAGTGCGTCTGGTACTGGCATTAACTTCATAAAGGTGAACGCTTTGGCTGCGTCACGGCAGCAGGTCAAGAGGTCACCCAGTCAGCAATCACTTGAACAGAGTATGAGTATGAAATCTGACAGATACAATGAGTACAAGAGACGTGTGAAGGGTTCTGTACCTAAATAGTAAGTATATTATGAGTATATACAGTGTGCAGTGTCACATGCCGGTAGAGTGTTGGAATTATTGCATCCCGTGATATTACTATGCATGAGAAGGTAACTTCGTAATAGCAAGTCATGTAATTGACAGTCTGGAGAAGAGGAAGGATGAGTGGAAACAAGAAGAAGAGGAGAGGATAAGGAACACGCCCGACCCAGATATGCCTGAGGGCCACAAGCTAATGCCTGCTCAAGAGAGGGAAGAGACTCTGAAACTACTGCAACAAAGTAAGTGGCTCTACATGTACACCTACACTGTGCTCTACATGTATATACATGTACACCTACACTGTGCTCTACATGTATATACATGTACACCTACACTGCGCTCTACATGTATATATGTGTACACCTACACTGTGCTCTACATGTATATGCATGTACACCTACGCTGTGCTCTACATGTATATGCATGTACACCTACACTGTGCTCTACATGTACACCTACACTGTGCTCTACATATATATACATGTACACCTACACTGTGCTCTACATGTACACCTACACTGTGCTCTACATGTATATACATGTACACCTACACTGTGCTCTACATGTACACCTACACTGTGCTCTACATATATATACATGTACACCTACACTGTGCTCTGACTATATGTACACCTACACTGTGCTCTACATGTATATACATGTACACCTACACTGTGCTCTACATGTATATACATGTACACCTACACTGTGCTCTAAATGTACACCTACACTGTGCTCTACATGTACACCTACACTGTGCTCTACATGTACACCTACACTGTGCTCTACATGTATATACGTGTATACCTACACTGTGCTCTACATGTAAATCTATGCTGTACTCTAGACATGTTTGATAATCTGCTATTTCCTATAATATAGGTCACAAGCAGTTGACAGAGAAATTAGCTACGCTGCCGATAAGAAGTGATACAATGAGGGTGAAGAATGCCAAGGAGCAGCTCGAAACCAAACTGTGCGAAGTGGAAGAAGCAATCAAAATATTTTCCCGCCCCAAAGTTTTTGTCAAATTAGATGACTAAGATTGTCCTACCCAAATATATATCACATTGATCTCTAAATGTACATCTACGCCAGTGTGGTCATGCTATTTATTTCTAGAGAGAGAGAGAGACCACATTGTTTTTGTTTTATATTTAGTACCTAATGAAAGTTTTGGTTTAGATGTTTTATATTACTGGTGCATCTCAATGGATGCTCTCTCAGGCCGTGTGCATACTTGTTTGTGGCTGAAATTATTTGTGCTGATTTCACTAATATTATAGTTCAGTAGTAACTTTATTACCATCTGTACATAATTTAAACTTCAAGCAATTTCTAGGCATTCCTTGGATATACAATTTTTACACAAAAAGATTTCTTCCATAATGTAGTAACTATCCTATCATTATTAGGAGTAGTGAGAATAAAATGATAAAACTAAAATAATATTGCTAGTTGCTGAGTTATAGAAGTGCAGTCCAAGTCCAACCATGCTAAATAACAATATCGATACAGTGTACACTATCTACAATATACATGAAATAATCAACTCTTTGAGGTGTAATTGTGTTCACTAGGCTGAGAAGGGGTCACTTTAACCACGTTGGTATTCCCACCTTGTATAATAATAGGCTTTGATTGGCTTACACCTGCAGTAGAGGTAGCTGGTTGATTAATTGTTAACACTTGGCTGGTTTCCCTAACAGCAGCAGATGATACAGTGAGAGTCTGTTTCATTGGCTTACTAGTTTGGTCTTGACCTTGCCTTACTGTTACTATGGTGATGGGTACGTTGTTTCCTGCCACCACTAGCTTCCCAGTCTGTGGTTGTGACATAATCTTACCCAAGATCTGCTGTGGCCTGACAACAGTACCCTTACTGGAGGAGGTTGAAGTGGCAGAAGTAGTAGAGTGTATTATCTTACTGACTTGAATAGAGGTGGGGTTAACAATACCACCCGCAGACTGTATTATAGTTTTAACAGGAGGGGAAGGCGGAATAGATTTACTAACTTGTGTCAACGGCAGAACTTTGTTGATCTGGACAGGAGCAGGATGCTTCATTTGCAAGTTAGATGGTAGGATTTTAGCAGGTTGCGGAGAGGTGAGGATTTTGTGTATTTGTGGCTTGCTAGTGGCAACGTTAGGGGTGCCTGAAGCTGGTTGTATAGCTATACTACGTAATGGAGATGGTATAATCATTCTAGGCTGAGTTAGTGAAGCAGAAGACGATGCAGGTAGTATCTTGATACCATGAGATGGTGTTGTAACTATCTTAGCGCCTTGGAGTCTTATTTTGTTTGGGTCAGCAGCAGTAATTACCATTCTACCTGTAGGAAGTCTTCCAGATGTGCTTATGGGAACACTGGCAGCAGCTTGTACTACTTTTCCTTTATTCTGGTGTACAGTAACCGTAGTTCCTACGCTGGTAGATATTATACTGGGGCCAGCATTTGACACCACAGTAGGAACACTATAAGGTATGGAAATCAGACTGCGCGAGTTAGCTGTTGGTTGTACTGTTGGTTGTACGCCCACTTTCTGTTTAATTATGTTAGTCATAGGAACATTAACTGCTACAGAAACAGTCGGAGCAGGTGCCTGGGGAGCAGGTGCCTGGGCTGTACTGCTTATGATGCGGTTGACTGGAGGGTTCACAGATGCTACAGGCACCTTAGGAGGGGCAGCTGTAACTTTTGGAGGAGGCGGGTCAGGTTTGGGTGTCAGCTGACGAGGAGAGGAAGCAGTGGCCACTGTTAATGGTATATTGGATGGACCGTCTACGTAACTGGTGGCTATACTCTGTGTGAGGTCTCTACTGACACCTGTGCTGGGAGCCACACTTTTAAGAGGTAATGCTGACTGGTAGTCAGGTTTAACTGGTGTCATAGCCTTAGCTGCCTGGGTATGCAGAGCCTCATGGTCTACAGTCTTATGTAGTAACAGACTCAGCAGTCCGGCACGATTAGACATCGCTGAGCGCACTGATCTCTCTCTTTCAAACAGTTCATCTATCTTCATCCACTAAAACAAAGACCATACAGAATGAGTACATTGCAGGTACACTGCAACAAAGACCATCTCGAATGAGTACACTGCTAATAGGTACACAACAAGAATGACCATATTATAAAATATGTATGTGTATTACAGACACTATGTACCTGTCTGACTTTGTCAGCATCAATCTCTGCCCTTCGTAACCGTTCCCATCTGAAATGGTCAACACACTGCTTCTTGGCTACCTTACACAGGTCACCTTTGTCAGAGAATAGATCCTTGACCAGCGGGCAGCCACATATCTCATCATCTGCCACCTAGTCGTGATTTATCACAATGCATTTACAGTGATAGTATAGTGTGTGCTAATATCTGACTGTGTTACATGTATTTATCACGTAGAATAGGAGTGCAAATACTTTAGTGTTGAAGTAAGTCAGCAAAAAACTGGAGTAGTTTGATTGACTCGCTTACCTTTGGATCCTTTGCATGTTCAGCACATATAACCCTCAATCTCTTACAGTAGGATTTAGTAGTGGAGTTATAGTGGTCACATATTGTATCCCCACCTATCATAGACTTGAAGGAGCCGGCAAACGACATATCCCGCTCTATCTGTATACAAACACATACCAGTACTGCAGCTAGAATATTTGATTGTAAGCACATTGATGGCTACATTGAATGATAATATCAAAAACGGTACAATAAATCAATTCTAAAATCCCACATACATGTACAATGTATGTCATATATACTATATAAATGTTCATGTACATAGGAAATAGACAGAGATATGGTACACTTGGCTACTCAGTACTAACCTTTACAAAACACTTCTCCATGTGCTTGAAAGCATTCCTCTGTCTGATCTCGTGTCCACAGGTAACGCAGTAGACAAACAACTCCAAGTCCTCCTCCCCTTCCTCTTCCTCATCTGAATTCTCCTGCAACGGTCAAATGATGAATTGAACTCACTGATTACTTGACTATACAATGACTTGAACTCACTGATTACTTGTCTATACAATGACTTGAACTCACTGATTACTTGACTATACAATGACTTGATCTCACTGGTGTTTGGCAGCACTTAGCAAAGGACTTACCTCTTCGTCAGAGACTTCTTCTTTCACCTTCTCCTTCTTGCCCCTGGCTACGATCTCATCCAGTATCTTGTGTTTCTCATTGAGTGACTCAAGGTGAGTCTTGGCTTGTAACATCTTCTCTCTGATCTCCTCAAGCTCTGACCGATTCTTCTGTTCCGCAATGCACGGAGAGCTCTGCCACTGAGCTATACGACCAGGCATTATGTCCACTAGACGCCTGGTAAAAGGTTTCAACAGGAGTGTAAAAGAATTAAAGTAGTGCAATCATAGTACATTAGCGACTATCATAACGTTATTTGTGTAAAATTTCACATACTCTAAAGCTGAAAATTATCATCTACTACTACTATACAATGACCTTATTAACACCATAATATAACAATACAATATAGTAACCCAAGTACCAGAATATTGTTGTAAAATAATGCTCACATGGCACCCAGCTTCATCCCACATTCATCTGAACAATATTTGGAACTCGGTCTAGCAGCATTAACACAATATGGACCAAAACACTGTCTCTCCACTTCCTTCACCACAGCTTTCCTAACGTTGTTCTCATTCTGATTCCTCCTAGTGTACTGTGGGTAAAAACAAGAGGTAAACATCATCCACAGCCTACATAGACTCTTACCACATCAAACTTCATAACATCCAGAGTAAAGAATCACATTTTAAAACCCTTACAGGCAACATAGATATTCTTGACCACAAGGAGGCTACTTACCGGCTTACGAGGTTTCACCACTTTAGGGTCCTTCATAGTCTTTGGTTTTGGACCACGTTTTTGTTTAGGTGGTTTTGGTGGTTTGGGAAACTTGGGTTTACGTCCTCTCTTACCCTTGACTGGAGCAGCGGGGGTGGGAGGAGCTGTGGAGGTAGTTGGAACGGGTGCACTTGGAGTAGGCGGAGCTGTAGTAGGAGGAGAAGAGGGCTGTGATCCAGTTTGGGAAGTCTGGCACTTCAACTCATCTGGCTGGATGCCCTAAAACAGTTAAAGCGCATGAATAGGAGAGTGCAAGTCAACAAATTATTTTACGTATCTCAGAAAATAACATGTGTATCATGTCCCACATGTAAATAACACGTGTATCATGTCCCACATTTAAATAACACGTGTATCATGTCCCACATGTAAATAACATGTGTATCATGTCCCACATGTAAATAACATATAACAACTCAGTTTTTAACAGCATTAGCTAACAAACTATTACAACACAGTGTGTTCAACTTTAAAACCTGGCACCACTCCAAACTTTCATCAAGTAGAGCAGTTATTTCATGTATTGCCACGCACATACGAGTAGATACAACTATTAGATGCTACCTCATACCCCAATCCAGAGCGCGTAAAAAAACACAACTGTTTCTACTCTAAATATATTATATACAGACAAAAATATTGATTTATACACGATGGTTAAAAATTAAGTTTGTAAAATTTGAAATACAAGAAATAAGTAAATATTAAGACTAACAGCTTAGTCCTTACCAAAATTTTACATTGCCTTAGTCTACACTTCTGCCTTGTCTTATTTGGTCCCCCAAACTTCTTCATGTCCTAAAATCAAATTAGTTACATTGAACTTTGAGTACCATGTGCCCAGTTAGGGGGCTTGCAGTCGAACCTTTAACATGTAAGCACAGCGCCTGAACAGACTCACCTTGCAGAAATCACATTTACCGCAATCCTCAACTCTATCGCAGTTCTCACAATCTCCACACTGCTTGTGGCCGACATTTTTAAGTGGAGGTCTGCCACCGCCTGTAGAAATCTTCTCCTCCTTCCTCTGTAAATAGAACCGAGAACTTGTAACGGCACATCAAATTAAACCAGAGGTTAATCACGCTTCCTGGAAGCATAACACAATATTTTGCAGAGGGGAGCAGCATCAGTTCTCACACAAAGTGAATCATTAAAGTTATCATTTAAGCACACTTTGAGAACAATAAAAGAGCTTACTTTCTTGGATGAGGGCTCATCCTTATCTTTAGAATGCTTTTCCTTTCTTTTCTTATATTTAATCTTGAGAGAGGGATCTTCCTCCTGGCAGGAAGCGCAATAATACCTCTTTATATGCTTAGCCTTTTCAGGAGTTATCTTTATACACTTTCCATGAAACCATTCTTCACATTTATCACAAGCTCTACAAATTAATCATTTCGACACTATAAACAACGTAGCCTACTGTTTATAAATTTGTTAAGTTAAATAATAGTCAGAGATGCATTTTAAAATGGGTTTTCCTAATATTTCAACAACTTTCTGGTGGTCATCACTTTTTCTCTTTTTCTTCGAATGAGAACACCAGAGAATTGTTCAAACGTTAGGGATGAAATCGCCCTATAAAATACATTTTGAACTACTATTTATGACACAGATACCAAATTAAATGGATTAACTAAAGTAATTAGTGTCAGATTTTCATAAAAATTCAGATAAAAGTTGTAACAAATACTACATACATCATAAACGATTTGGAATCCCGTGATCTGCATATACAATATCTTTGCTTCTCACCCATCTCTAAGACTTCTGGCGTCTGCAACAAAAGAGTCACATGAATTACTGCCTATCCCACTGAATAGAAATAACTCTAGCGCATAAACAATATTGTCGAAGGTGACCATGCACAATTAAATTAATAGCTTAATGCCTAGCCATCTCTTGAACTCATGATTCATATTCTCTATATGCTAATAGAATTAGATCAACATATAGACTAGAGACCATAATGTGTACGTAGCACACGCCCCATATGGATGCATTTCAGAGTGAAGCTTCATCTCTCGATAAACGCTAATCTCTAACTCTGTTTTATTAATGTTCATGTCGAGGGGCATAGAGCACAGGTCAAACCAATTGTTATTCAATAATTCAAGTTATTATTGATTACAAAATCTTTTACTAATATAGGCAATTAGGCCTATATTATAAATGTAAGTATATCAATACGGAATTGAAATTATTATTATATTTTTATTTAACATTAATAATAATATAAAATAATATAATAATAAATTAAAATTGAAAATTCAAATTGTTAAATTGTTAAACCCCGACTATTTAATATTTCATTTCCTTTGTGAATTGTAATTTAAAAATCAACAACAACTAAAATTTGAAACAAATCTATGGATAATACATTTACAAAAGGAAACCAAAATTAGAAAATAAAAAAAAGTAAAAGCTAAAAGGATTCAGAAAATGATGGAATAAATTTTTATAAGTTCTGATTTACCTTTTATGAGGGTCTCAGTGAGGAAATCTAATCCAGAATCTGGCCCCAAAAGTTACAACATGAACATAAGAAGAAACTCAGGTTTTTATTCTATATCATTTATTTTACACATTCAAAACCACAATAAATTATAGTAACTCACAATGGCAATTAGGTACATAAAATTCAACCAAAAAAGCAAACAGGAAATTCTCTTTTGTGAAATAATGGCCGGTTTAGTATCATTCATTCGACTTACATAATCATTCAGAAAGAAATTTTAATTATGCGTACATTGACAATTTTTATATGCATGTCTAGTAAATACTTATAGCTTTTTATTTGTCTTTTGTTTAAAAGGTTAAAGATATAAGATTGCTATAAACTCGTAATGTGATATATAGCACTATGTGAACTTCTCCTCAGAGGTTTTTGGACATTTATTATAATAAGACAGGGGAAGACAACAAGTTCCACACTGTGTATTGCCCTCTCTCCTCCATACGATGAACATTTTTACATACTGTATATTTATTTCCTTATTAAGGTTTCCTGAAAGTTTCAAAGTTTACATGCTAATTCTAATATAAATCTAATACATTGCCTTACTTCGAGTGTACATTCACTGTGAGCAATGAATATGTTCACTAACTTGCCCAAAAAAACAAAAAATGCATTTCTTTCACTGATGCCAATATTCGATCAATCAATGTGATAAGCAAAGGTAATAGCAAACATATATGAGTTATGGTGCTACAGCCTACCTATCTTATGCATGAGGTAATCATAAATACTGGCATCACTGTTTTCTAATGGAGGCTCCAAAACTATGACATGTCAACCATTACAAGCATAACATTGTTTTATAATAAATGCATGGCCTCATTTACCATATAAAGTGCAATAACAACCCACAATCTTATAGGCTATAATCTACACTCAAGCTTGTTTGTTAGTCTTTCTAAAATAATTATTGCAAGCAAAAAAGTTGACCAAGTTGTCTTTGACTTTTTGTTTTCTTGTTGTCTTCGTCTTGGGCAATTCAATCTGTATTTTTCTGCCTGCAAAATAAAAAACGAAAACTAAAAGTGTTGCAGGTCTGCATATAAAAATATATACATGTATCATACAGTATAAACAGGACTTATATAATGGTCGCTCCAGATAGGGGAAAAGTACAAAACCGGGCTAGGTCAACCGGAGATTAGCATCTTTGAGTGCAAATATCAGTTGGACTAGTTACATTACTGGGAAAAACATATATACATCTGGGTTGAGCCGCTTAAAGTATTTAAGAAAAACATTTATACTTCAATTTGCTAATATGAAAAGAAATACACAGTCGATCATGACAATCATGTGATTGTGTGTATTCAGATTATCATGTAATTATCACCCAACTGAGAACAGCTACTCACTCATTGGCCACACAGGCGGCAGTTCCAGGTATACTGTCTCATCACTGTCATAGTCAAAGGTATCTGTGTCTCCATCTTCCGGTGTCACATCTAGTTGTTGATGCTTCAGCTCTCCATCATGTTTATTTGTCAGCATTTCATTCGTCTCTCTGTATTTGCTCCTTTCCATTGCTTCCTGCATGCTAATATCTTTCTTTTCAGCTACTGCCGGTTCATTATATAACTCTAGGGAGTGTGAAAGCACATCTGGCAAAGAAGTAACGCTACTGCAAGCTGTGTAGAAACCCTGTAAAGAAAGGGTCTATTGGGTAAATCATTTCTACTGCTTTAGGTAACTAAATAAAACTGGTGGATCTTGTAAACAAAATTATAGCTTTGCTGCTGCTATTTGCATCAAATAAAAGTGCTCTGCTAAACTAAATAAAAAGATAGAGTCTTAACACTGCAACATAAATAGTGTAATATTGTAATGGTTTCTGTGATTTGGTGCGGTCGTCCTTGGACGACTATCGACCCAGAAATGAAGCGCCTATGAGTGGTAATAGGACTTCGCATTACATGAAAGATCGAGCGGTCTCAGTAGCCCAAATACTACCAAAGACGACCCATCTGATCTCAAGTCCGACCTTCAGACTATACAATGAAAGAGAGTGATCCGACCTAGTAGGCAGTTCGCAAGGCGAATCACCTGGCAAAAGGAAGAGAAAGTCTCTGTATCAAGTATAGATGTGTCTTTATTGAAAGCCAAGTGAAGACTGAGACAATGAACAGTAAAACAGTGCCCTTTATATAGTATAAGGACTTCCGGCCGACATGACGTCGGGAAAAGACGACGTGTGGTCGTCCGGAAGTTGCGCAACAAGATGGCCGCCGGAAGCCCGACGGCCGACCCAAAATAGGTCGGGTTTTACAAAAGTTGCTTATAATGGTCCAATTCATGTACAAAATGAATATCAATGGATTCTGAGAGGTCGTGCCTCTGTACATGGGTATAAAAGGCATAAAAAGGACTTAGTAACATTCATGTGACTATGTATAACAACATATAGTAAGATACATGAATAAGGAATGAGCATAAACACATGGAGACATATATATATAGACGGTAATTAAGTACTTTGAACATGCAATGCAATTAAGGGTAAGTATACGAGCACTAATTGTGAGAATGTTAGTGTCAGGTGAGTAGCGCTGTAACAACTACTAGGCACTTAGGGTGCGGTGGAGCTTCGTCCGGGAGTTGGAGTCGTATACAAATGTCCTGTACCATCACAATATATCTGCATACATGTGGCAATAGTAACAGTTGTTCATGTGCATGATGACAGCATGGTGGAACTAAGCTACATGTTGCATAACAGAAGTATTTAATACTATTGAAAAATGTTGGTATGGGATAATATTTTAATGATGAATAGTAATACAAGAAGCATTTTTTTTATATATAGAGATTTATTTCCTTATATTTCGTCACTTGTCCAAGTAACATCATCAGAGGATAAATGAGGCTCTTTGATGTGCTTTCATTATATAAAGTAAGCCCTAATTTTTAGAACCTCATTTATCCTCTGATGATGTTACTTGGACAAGTGACGAAATATAAGGAAATAAATCTCTATATATAAAAAAATGCGTCTGTCTCGTACTACTATTCATCATTTAATACTATATATTCCAAGGTAAGAGTATATGAGTCCTCATTAGACAGTATTTTTTACATTACGCTTACTAAGATTCTTGTGACATTATTTGATAACAGTATGAGCACAGGCCACAGTGTAATACAGTATGAGCACAGGCTACAGTGTAATACAGTATGAGCACAGGTCACAGTGTAATACAGTATGAGCACAGGCTACAGTGCAATAACAGTATGAGCACAGGCTACAGTGTAATGCAGTATGAGCACAGGTCACAGTGTATACCTGTTCACTTTCAGTCTCAGAGTTAAACATCAAATCTGCAGAATCAGACCACATAATGGACTCTCCAACAAGTGCTGTAGTATCTAATACTTCCAAAGTAGAATATACAGAAGGCATCTTCCTAGGATGGACGGGATGTGTCAGCTACCAAATCAATGTAGGACTCTTGGTATTGTTGACAGAGTGGCTAACAATACCTTACTTGTATGACCTCTAATTACACTACGTCTTTATGTGATGTATATTGTAATTGTTGGTAGGTAATGCATTTGACTATGTCAAGTGAAGTTTTATAGTACGTCCAATAATTTCTACTAATTATGTCCCAGCAACTGCGATATTTATGTCAAGTACTATGCACATACAACGTTATTACTGTTTACTGTTGAAAATGTGGCTTATCTAACACTTAGTTTAGCTGCTAAGGATGAGTCCTTATTTTAGACATATTAAATAAACATGTTTGAATTTTTTCAGAAGGGACAGATGTATATCAATAAGAGCATAAAGTGGAGTCACCAGAAAGGGGGCATTTATGAAACAAATTATTACCTGTATTATTTTGACCCACTAACTGTCCAGCAGTGCACTAGAAAGATTTTGTACAACTCTACTCACATTCTGCAGCTGGAAATGAAGAAATAAAGAATTACGATGCCCCAGTAGAACATACTCAAAGTCAAAGTGGCAATCAAACTTTATTGTTGCACAAGACAATATTATTAAAACATGTAAGCATCTTTATAGTGGATAGAAATACAGAAATAGAAAAATACATTGTAACACAGATTCACTGCAAAATTACTAAAATACACTAGTACTACGTATAGACATATTATCTATATGTAGAAATAGCCAGTTTATCTTGAGCTGTAGTTGTTTACACACATTCTAGTATATAGCTATCACATTCATAATGTAGAATAAAATATATATAGAACGCACTGCATTCATGGTCAACAAATGTATAAAATAGGTCACAAGTTGTTGCAAAGTTCTGCATTGCATAATACATGTATAATTATATTCAAAATAGCTTGTTAAAGAGTTGCAGGTGATACACACTTAGACATGTAGGCTGTTACTATTTGTTTGCACAAAGAAGATGGAGATAGTAAATATAATTAAACACATAATTGGTTGGAAAGACTTTCACAGTAAAGGACGGGTGAAAAGTCAATTAGAGATCAAGTGTATAAAAAGTGGAGATCAATGGATGGTGTCAGGTCATTCTATTTATACCATATCCCGGCCCTACAACAACAACAAGTATGTTAACATCTGTAACAGTTCTACCTATCATTGTAGTTGAGATGGAAAAGTGCACACCTGTAGTAAAACAAATAGACTAGAGTGTTAAATACCTTGGCACTATGGGTAGGAGACCTCAACATGCTCATCCCTGACATGGGTCTGCCATGATAGGTTCCTAAGTCTGAGCTGCTGGAATTCATTGCATCCTCATCCCATCTAGCCAACTCCTCAGCTACAAGACTCTCCATTTGGTTCTTTCTATCTTCATCAGTCAGTTCATCACCACCACCCTGTAAACAGGAAAGGATTCTCAATACAGATCTTAGTCTACACCTCAAAGTTATGGCTATCTATGTTGCCAGTTAAATATATTTCTTGTGGAAAAGGCATGTAGTAACTTTGAGATCCACTATATTAAAAAAGGATCGTCGTAATAAAAGTCAAGGGACAACAACTACAGATGTGAATACAGGGGAGATCAATCCAAAACTAAAGCAAACGAGTTTAAACTGCGTAGCATAACTACTGACAGACCTCTATGATTGTGTCCAACAGTCTGCCCATGGTCTCGCGTCTCCTGGCCTTTGCCTTCTCCATTGTGTCTAGTTTGATAAGTACAGCGTCTATCTTTGAGACTATGCTACCAATTGAGTGCTCCATTCTGTCAACCCTTCTAGCGAGGACGGCATACTCCTCATACGGTACTCCATCATCCACTATACCTCTGGTATTCTCTTCATCGTCACTCTCCTATATAGAACAAAGAGTTCTAGAGTTCATCTTAAATATACGTACATCAATGGCTAACATACATCAAGGTATAATATGGTACATCAAGGTATAATATGGTACATCAAGGTATAATATGGTACATCAAGGTATAATATGGTACATCAATGGCTAACATACATCAAGGTATAATATGGTACATCAAGGTATAATATGGTACATCAAGGTATAATATGGTACATCAAGGTATAATATGGTACATCAAGGTATAATATGGTACATCAAGGTATAATATGGTACATCAAGGTATAATATGGTACATCAAGGTATAATATGGTACATCAAGGTATAATATGGTACATCAAGGTATAATATGGTACATCAATGGCTAACATACATCAAGGTATAATATGGTACATCAAGGTATAATATGGTACATCAAGGTATAATATGGTACATCAAGGTATAATATGGTACATCAAGGTATAATATGGTATGCATGCATATGCATATGGTGATAGGTAATGTGAGCGTGTATGAGAGAGTAGCGTTGCTGCTATAGCTAACACTTATGTTATATGGTTATTGTCTTTATTGCATGTGGGAAATAGGAAGCATCACATACCAGTAAGTCGGCAATGGATGCAGGTGTTTCCCCATCCTTGGCATCTTGAGCAATCTTAGCATACTCCTGATTAAGAGAGTCCTTCTGCTTTAGCAAATCTTCTGCGAGGTGACGCTGCTCTTCGGGGTCAAGAATTCTGTCGCCATCTGTGTCGTACTTGGCAAACATGGCCTCAATCTCAGTGTCCGCATAACCTTTCCTACAAAGAGGTAAAATGAGATTACACAGCAGGAAATACTGTCTATTGTATAATATACTATACAGTAATGCACAATTTAATATAATATAATTATTGTACTGCATCAAAAGTTAGTTACAAAGACAATACAATAGGCCAACAACCACCAATGTACATGTAGAGCTATATGCTATCATCAGCTACACAAGTACATGCTGTGTAGTCATGTCAGACGTACTTTTTGAGATCGTTTCTCCACTCTGAGAATTCAAGATGGTTGTCACCATTGGCATCGGCTCCACTCAGAGTGAGCTGGATGTCTGTAAGCTTCTCTTTCTTGAAGTTCAACTTGTCCATCATTTTCTCATAGCCCTAGAACAATGTAGTAAATGTGTGTAAATGATATAGTCAACACATAGAACAGGTTAAATCTAGCATTTACTCCCACAGATTAAACAGTATACTTAAGCAGCTCTGTGACACATGGTATCAACATACATATTCTCCTATTTCTACTTCCAATGGATGATTTAATTAAATTAATTTGATGCACAGTAATGCATTCAACTAAACTATTATTGGATGTGGTTAAATCAATAGCAAATCACAATCATTGTACATGTAGTTATTATAGTGGTATGATGATATTCCAAATAATTGCAAACTGCACTACATTGTATATATGTAGAGTATGATCCTACTATTATAGGGGTCATTCGTTGATGACCTATAATATATTAGAATAGATTACAATTGTTGAAGTGAACTCTCACCTTCTTGAAGTAATCCCCAACTTCAAAGTCACTCTCCTGTAGAGTCTCGTCACCTTTGACCTCTGAGTAGGTGTCATTGATGATGGCCAGGAACATGTTGAGCAGCACAAAGAAGATGAGGAACACGTAGAGGAAAAAGTAGGTGGGACCAAAAATGAAGTGAGCAGCCTGCAAGGCGTGGAAGTCAAAGTCTCCCAGAATGATACGGAACAGGGTGAAGCTGAAACAAGATGATTAAAGCATTCAAACTAAATATTCAATTTGAACTAATTCAAACAGATATCATACAGGAAGTATAAAAGGCATGAGATATTTTGTAGCAGTGCTGGTTGAACGAGAGCATAAACCACTGATACGGATAGTAAAGAAACAATGATGTCCCCTCCCCTAAATACACCAACCTAAGTAGTTAAAACATGAACAAGTTAGTCAACACCCATGTCAACTGTACTAATAACAACTGGACATATACATGTATTATAGACAGGGTTATGCATTTATGCCTCGTTCAAACTTACATAGCATCCCACATGGTGCTGAAATCCTTGATCTGTGTGCCAAAGAGCAGGTTACCAAACTGAGCGAAAGAGATGAACATAATCATAAACATGATAAAGAAGCCGAGCAGATCCTTGGAGCAGCGAGACAGAGTGGCCGACAGCTGGGTCATAGTCTTGTTGAAACTGATGTACTTGAACATCTACAAACAAGAAGTCAGAGATATAGGGCAGTGCATTAGGTAGCTTATGAATCAGAAATTAGTCTAAAGACAAAAAGCAATTCATGGTATTACATTAAACACTTTGTACATAGACTTAGTGCATATATGCACTAGGTGGCGCTGCATACCTTAATCCAAGCGAAAAAGACAGCAACGGCAATCTGGTTGTTGAACTGACTTTGCCAGAAAGCCAGATACTCAAAGTCTGCGTGTTCATCCGGCTTTTTGAGTAACTCGTCTAATATGACATTTACTTTCACCGTCCGGTAGACCGAGAATGCAATACACACACATGACACCCCCAGTACAAATACGTCCAGAATGTTCCAGAACTCAGTAAAATACTTCAACTTGTGCTCCTTGATCTATAAAGGAGAAATATAAATGTCATGTCATTTCAGCATCCTTGAAAAACCTCAAAGCTTCTACATGTAATGTGCTGGACAGAAATTGGGCATTTTTATTTTGTCAAAAACAACCATTGCAAACATTATAATCATTTTGATGTCAACAAAATTATCTTTACATTATAATACTATTAACAAGTACTGTGAGCATGTATGACATGTATTGTCTCGCAATACACTGTAGTAGCTTCAACTTCAAGGATTTATGTACAAGTAGTAACACGAAGAGTTATCTTACCACAACTGTAACTCACCTCAATGAGCTCTTCAATGGTGTAGTAGATCACAAAGAGGACAAAAAGACATTCACAGGCCATGATAACATAGTCCAGTACAGTGACGTATCGAATCAGCTTTACTGTACGGAATGCAGATGTAGCGACAGCCCCTCCAGTAGCCGAAAATTCCACAACGAATCTATGTAGAATCAATTACTAGTATATTACTAACCGCATACTTGTTACTATAATTATACCATTACCTAATTAGTAACATAAACTCTAATGAGAGCGGCTGATACTCGGTTACAGCTACTGGTTAATGGTCACAACATTTAGACTTGGAGTCTGATTTCTCACCTGACAACACAGAAGAGATTGATGTTAGCATTGTAGACAGTAAAATCAACAAACACCGCTCTGGTACCCCGGTCTATCCACAGCTTGCTCTTGAGGTCCTGGATTATAGCCATACTGTCACTCTTCTTCTTGCCAAGGTTTATCACGAAACCACCACCATTGTACCTGGCTAGAGCACCGCCGTGTCCAGACCCGTCCAGCTCTCCCGATGTCTTGTATGTCCAACTGCACAAACAGAAATGGAACACATGGGTGCACATCATGCACATACATGTATATACACTCTACGTGTGAATTTATATTTAATAGCTGTGGTTTGGGTTTATTGATAATCTCGCCAGAAATTAAACATTCAGCACAGCCGTTGGTCTCAGAGTTGATAAATTTATTAAAAATCATTTCAACTACAGATTTGAACATCCCAATCGCTAAGTGCATGAGCCAGTTACGAAACATCCAGTTGTGAACGATAATTGACTAAAAATATGAAATATATGATGGAAGACTTACGCTGTAGAGTTTTCACTCTCCCCTTCGGGTCCAAATGTTCCCTTAAATTCATTCTGTGACTTGTAAGGCCCATAGCATCCCTTCAGCTGGTTCTCAAAGTTACGGTCAATTGTACAACTGTTGTTTTTCACTCGCAACTACAACGGCAGGCGATTTATTAATACATGCTTCACTGGTTGTGCGAGGCAATTAAAAGAGGTAAATTCAAAGATTGTTAAAGTATCTACACAAATAAGAATGATAGTATAAGAATGATAGTATAAGTTAATAAACATGTGTTTAATTTACGTTTATTATTGTTATATCATTACTACCTACAAAGTTTGTTCCCAAAACAAATTTCTAGATAATATACAAAAATGGTATGATTATATTACAGTGTACACGCATTTGGCCACTTGTGTATGTGTATGTATATGTGTATGTATATGTATATGTACATGTACATGTACATGTACATGTACATATACATGTATATCTCCATATTATAATAATGATATGCTACATTGTACACGTGATTTCCACATATATATTTTAGATGCACTGTATTCTAGATGGGGGGGTTACAACCCCACCCGTACCTGTCTAAGACGGGGTAGCCCAAGCAGCTTGCTCTCATAGTAGATGTAACCTCTCTCATCATCTGTCAGGTTCCTGCTGTTATACCAAGTTTCCCAGTATAGTCCGTCTAACAGTGGCTTCTCGGCAAACTGCAACATTATTACAGTATATAAAGATATAAGAGGAGACAACTTCAAAACTATAACTATATAGCCTACTGTTCCTTTATGTACTTGAAATGCAATGCACACACTTTGTAACACTCAATATTAGTAAATTAATGAATTACACCAACTGTTACCCTGGTAGTAGTAATACAGATTACACCAACTGTTACCTGGTAGTAGTAATACAGATTACACCAACTGTTACCTGGTAGTAGTAATACAGATATAAGGTAATATACATGTACAACTTACCCTCCAGAAGTCAAAGGGATGATTGATACCTCTGAAAGTGTTCTTGTTATGAAAGGGAGTGTCAAGGAAGAGCTCAGTCATCACTTTAGTGTAGTAGTACATAGTGGATGATGTCATTCCAAAAGTCACTGCATCAACAATATCACATTGTATAAATCTACTACATGCATCACATGACAACATTCTACCAGTGGGTGATGTTATTTGTTGACATCGATAGTATTATACTATATTGTTATTTTGAATGACTTTGTGCCTTTACATGATATTATACTTGGTTGTTCAAAAAGTTCAAGAAAAGTTCAGAGATAACCTACTGAAAATTAAACTGAAAATAGATATGTACCGCAACCCCTCAACGGATTTCTGTAAAATTTATCTGCCATAAAGAAAAGACAAATCCTGCTGCAAATGCCTTAGCCTTGCAGCAGGAATGTGATCTGCTAGCGGTTAGGTTATCGGAGTTAGTTAAATAGTGACCACTCACGGGCACAGAGGACAGCCAGAAAGAGAAGGTAGATGACCAGTTCTCTCAAGGTCGTCTTAATGTAGAGTTCCTTGTCCTTTGCTGTATCCACGGTATGTCTGGTAGACCACATGGCTATAATACAGAGAGTAATATACTATCAATGGCTATAATACAGACGGTTATATACTATCAATGGTTATAATACAGACACTGATGCACTAACAAGATTATATTTCAACCAACTCCTCCATATTGTGTTCATGTCTGTAAGTTTCACATAATATGCAGCAGGCTCCAGTTATTTGAATTTGGAAGCTTTTAAATAAATACAATTAGCGTGACAATTTTTTTAACATGGACGTGTATCATATTTATTCTGCATTATTTTAAGTGACCAATTTAATTTAAATTAATTTTTTAAATGACTATAATGATACTTCCAGCAAACAATTGTATTGGAAAAAATTTTCAGTTGCTGAGCGGCCATTAATGTGTGAATCAATACCCGTGTATGAATTATTAATAGAATATGACGTAAAGGTATAGATATTACAATAGGACAGAAAACCAAATCAATAATATACATATCACTGCAGAGAGACGCTGATATTCAACAACAACGATACACAGTATTACAGATTACAGCATGATCTTCAAAAAACAGTCGAAATAGTTTTTGCAGATTCATATTTGGGTATTATATACTATTCCCTACTAATTGTCGTATTTTGTGAAATGCTAAGCGAACAAGTACTGTTCTGTATTTTCAGACCCTGAATTTTGATACCATGTACAGGTGATGATGCAGTGTAGTAAGGAGAAATACCAGACAAATCAAAATCTTCATCATAAGTTTGCATTGGTTGCTTAAAATTAATGATTTAAAACCAAACTAAGTATTTCTGTAGTGCATATACATGTATGCTTATAATAATGTATTGGGATGAATACTATCATATTATCTCTACAACTGTGCCAAATACACTCTCATTACCACCGCTGCTCTCCACCTGATCTGGATATATGATAACAAAACATGCTCAGAAAAGAGAAAAACAAGAGCTAGCGACTGCATACTTCATCCTCATCTTATACTCACATTTGATCCCTTCAGTAAACTTGTACCAGCACGAGTCGTTCCCCTCTTCCACTTGCTGGGCTTTCTTTGCTGACCCGGGTCTGCTGCCGGTGCCATTGTCAAACCCATCATCAAGAGCTACAAGATACAGTGTGAACTTGCAACAGGGGTTCACCAACGAATACAGAAGTCACAAAATTCTACATAAGAACACTTTCCGAGCAACAAGTAATGCATTAATACAGAAGTGTATACAAGTAGAATAAACTATACAGAATACAAACATACTGGTTATGTTCTCGTAGAAGCTCATGAATTGAAATATATATTATGTAATTATTTAATGTGGCAGTACAGTAACACTTACGTCCGCTACCAAATGATGACGCCTGGAATACCTCATTGTCATGTTCTGCTGAGCTCCAGGCTGTTCTACTCTGAGCGCTCTCTGGCCGAGCCATTCTACAATTAAAGAGTATGGTACACTGACCTCTCCTAGCTAGCACATCGTGTGAATGCATACGTAGAAACCAACACATCATCAGAGTCAAAGTGCCAGACAACTCAATAGAGTAACAGTTAGAAGGAAGATGATCCAAACAAAGATTAATATCTTTCATGCCACATTTTTAAAACACTAACCAAGACATTACACCAGTGTTCTTCTTCATAAGCATGACATTTATAGTATTCACAGAATATTCTTTTCAACTTGACTAAAATTGCAAACTTGACATAAAAAATTAGTATAAATACTTACGCAATTTTTGGTATTAGCTCAGAATTGTCAGAAATACAAATTAAATTGAGTGGAGAATTTTAAATTCAGCTGTACCTGCCCGTTCACTGGTAACAGAATAAAGCAACAACCAAAATCAATAGAGTCAGCAACTGAGCAAGGAGGGAAAATCAATAGATAAACAATGGCAGATATCGACAACAAATAATGAATAGTTTAAATTATCATCACTTTTAAACAAGAAACATTACAGCAAAGGATAATACATAATGTAAAATCAATGTGATATAACTATTTTTTTCATATAACCTTCAACGATCAATAATTCATTTCCAAGTGTATATGTAACAGTGTGATGAGGTGACCATAGAATGACATGAAATTAAACAGCTATTGTTCAATGATCCCATAATCAATACAGTTTTATATATACATGTATATACATCTACATGTACAGTTATATATTACATATACTATAGTATACAGTGTGTTGTATACTGTACCATGTCTGTGTATGCATTACTGTAATAGCAGAGCATGCCTCTCAGAATTATAATGAACATGGTTGAAATCATAACTCATTCCAATTACTGAAACATGTGTTTTCAGATGGAAATTACACTATTGTCCATAGATTTGTTTATACTAACCAACTAGAACTGGTCTAATAATATATAACAATGTGCACCAAATGAATTCTATTGTAAGGAAATACAACTCCTGTTTTACAGTGACCATCGAGCTGTATGTGACCCTAGGACAGGTGACTGTTTATAATGGTCCAACATCATCAAAACTGCAGCACCTCTAAATTTTAACACATTAGCACTACATGTACTTTCAACACTATCTACTACCTCTTTCACAGCAGGTGATCTCAACAACAATTGTAATCTTTGTCAAACTACTTTGATATGACCAAGAAAACGAACTAATATTATAGATATGTAAAGTTGTAATATATTATATTGGTTAGCTTACAAAATACGATTAGATAGATAAAGTACACATTTTGTTCCACCATAAAATATTATCATCATAACAGATACAGATAAATATCTAGCAGAAATCCAACACTGAACAGCCCAAGCTGCATTGGAGTAACTAAATTTAGTGCGTTGAAGCTTACAATAACCTTAGTGAATAAGAAACTGAATTAACTCCTGTACTTCGTTATTTACCTATGTAACATATTGTTATACATAAAATGTAACAATGATAAAATTGACTTCAAATTTCAAACCATATTAAAGAGTGATATTGAATAAATTCCAGAGTTCTTCTTAAACTGACAGTAAAGCAAACACAGAAATCACAAGAACTTTGAATCCAGCAAAGTCTTCAGTCAGCTCAAATATAAAGGAGGAACTGCCCAGCATAGTTACCAAGTGTAGATATATTATAGATATATTACACTATATGAAATAGAGAGCAGACAAATCTGGTAATAGTTTGATTGGTTCCCATGATTATATGTAGAGCTCACTGCCAAACAATTGAAATAGTGAGTTTTCAATAACACTGTACTATTCATAGTCTGTTCACCCAGGAATTCTTAGTTCAACTACATGACTTGCAGCAGTCAGCAACCTCAAAAAATAAATAATTAACTATTTGGGTGGGTGTGTGTGTGTGTGGCCTACACTGTGCCTAGCCTCAGTGATATTTGTAAAGTTAAATACTGTAACAAAAATATGGATTTCACAGTCACCATCCCATGCTCCCTATGCACACTAACTAATGGTTAATGAGGTTAGTTCGCCCACATAACGTATAAAATATTATGTGTAGTATTGTCAATAGTTAATTTGGTAACAGATACAATTACAGGAGTTATACCCCTTTGTGAGCCCCCACTCTGCTACTCGTGTGTATATACAGAATGACAGCTCTAACTGCAGTGTACTGTAGATGATACACCAGTAGTAATAGTGAATAACGGGCAGGCAGATCTAATGGTAAAATAAAGGATATCAGAGGAAAGGGTTGTTCACATTGTTATATCCTGTAGGCTGAGGCTGCTGATACATGGGTGGTTGTTGGAACATTGGCTGTGGTTGCGGGGCGCCAGGATAACCCGCCGACATTGGTATCATGGGGTTAGCTAGGTTAGGTGTGGTGTTGCCGAAGCCTGCTATACTTCCACCACCAGCAGACATCTGGTTGAGAGAAGGTCTGGGTGGCTGTTGAGCTGTGAATGGATTATGATCTGTGGAGGAGTGGGAGGGCCCATTAGCGCCCACACCGGTCATGGCAAACGGGTTCACCACACCTGCAACATGTAGCAGTGACTACAGTACCTATACACTACAGCAACTATACGCTACAGTAACTATAAGCTACAGTAACTATACGCTACAGTAACTATACGCTACAGTAACTATACGCTACAGTAACTATACGCTACAGTAACTATACGCTACAGTACCTATACGCTACAGTAGCTATACGCTACAGTAACTATACGCTACAGTAACTATACGCTACAGTAACTATACGCTACAGTAACTATATGCTACAGTAACTATACGCTACAGTAACTATACGCTACAGTAACTATACGCTACAGTAACTATACGCAACAAAAACTATACGCTACAGTAACTACACGCTACAGTAACTACACACTACAGTAACTACACACTAAAGGTGCAAACACACGGGAGCGTTTTAGGGCGAGCGTTTTCTGAGCAAGCGTCGAACGCTATGCCCTTGATAAACACACGGGGCGAACGAAGAGCGCGCCGATTTAACCATTAGCCAATGACGTGCCGGCATCTATTCACTCCGCGACAGTCCACGTGCTTATGTTTACTGACTTCGTTGATAAGCCAATCAGCGTCGAGCGAATCGTCTCAATACCTCGGCAAGTTGAGCTCGAGCGTTTTGAGAGCGTTGGCACTCTGGCGATTCGCGAGCGTCAAATTCGCCCCAAAACGCTCTCGTGTGTTTGCACCTTAACAGTAACTACACACTGCAGTAACTACACACTGCAGCAACTACACACTACAGTTAGCTATACGCTACAGTAACTATACGCTACAGTAACTATACGTTACAGTAACTATACGCTACAGTAACTATACGCTACAGTAACTATACGCTACAGTAACTATACGCTACAGTAACTACACGCTACAGTTAGCTATACGCTACAGTTAGCTATACGCTACAGTAACTATACGCTACAGTAACTACACGCTACAGTTAGCTATATGCTACAGTGACTATACGCTACAGTACCTATACGCTACAGTGACTATTCGCTACAGTAACTATACACTACAGTAACTACACACTACAGCAACTACACACTACAGTTAGCTATACGCTACAGTAACTATACGCCACAGTAACTATACGCTACTGTAACTGCACATTAAAGCACTCCAGTGTACACACCTGTCGATGAAGCTGGTTTAGTAACCAGACTGTCGAGGTTAACCAATGTTTTAGCCTTCTGATCTAAAAAGTCTTCCGGTTTCTTAGGGGCGGTGAGTGAGACGTTCCCTTGCATTTGCAAGGGTGGCAATGAAGACTGAACTGTGCTCATGTCAAACAAGTCTCCTCCATTTGAATTGCCTGCAATAAGAGCTCAAGTTAAAAACACGGGAACACAACTCCAAGTTACCAAGTTATCAACATTAGTTATAGTCCTGTTGAGAGTAGATTAGACATAATCATAATACTAATTCACATTCATAATGTACATAGATAGCCTTAGGTCAGCACCTGAAGCAGAAGGTTGAGATGTTGGGACACTCCTCATTCCCAACATATCAAAATCATCGTCCACAGTTGCAGGTTTTGAAGCCTGAGAGCTTCCATTAGAGAAGCCTGTGTCCCAAGGTGATGCAGTTGACATTGTAGGGGCACCACTGCTAGTACTCCATGGGTCAGTGGTGGCAGCTGGAGGCAGTAGGAAACCAGGTTACAATGTAAATATAATGAATACATACATTGTACTACATGACCCTATAGTTACAATGCTGATATATTGTGGTATAAATAAATAGACCTATATGTGAGCAAGGAAAGCAGTTGAGCCACTTACTAGGCATGGGAGTTGCATCCCACGGGTTACTGCTGCTGCTGTCAGACGGTGCTGTAGCACTAGGTGCCCATGGGTCATTGGTCACTGCTGAAGGTATCGGTGAGAATGGACTAGCTGTATTGATCTGTGTGGCAGGGGCAGCCGAGGACCAGGGATCAGAGGTAGGAGCTGCTGTCGGCACTGGGTTCCAGGCATCACTAGTGGCTTGTTGTGGGGTGACTAGTCCACCACCCGCAAAGTCCAACAAATGCTGTAGCATATTATAGTCCATATTGTACGGAATATCAATGGAAGTCATATGAAACTCAACATACTCACTCTATCTGTATTTACATCTGAATATAACAAACTGATGCAACAATGACTATATAATACACATCAGTGCTTACTACTTGGTATTAGAAATAGACATCTTACATGACTTGTTATATATTACTCACTGCTGTATATATACACATAATTATGATTGTGTATTTACCTACATGTACATTACACAGATACTTCTCACAAAATCCAAGAATGAAATACCTGCTAGTTAGCTAAAGAGAGAATGGTTAGTCAACTAAATGTAGATAGATGGCAGTAGATGACATGCAATGCAAGGTGTCAGCAGGCAACTATACTAATGATGTATTAGTTGAAGATTACTAGTGATATGATACAGTAGCATGCATTTGCTTGTAACAACACGGCGAACAGAGAGAAAGATTCACTATCAATATAGTTTATCATGTGTATACAGTATACACGTACATTGTACATGTATATACATGTACAATGTACGTGTACATTTACACATGTATGTACATGTACATTGTACATGTGTAACTACATGCATGTGATAGTAACAGACGCGCGACAGGAAGCAAGCAGCCAATGAACATACAACAACATATAGAGTAGATACAGCAGCCAGGCATATCATATACTACTCATAGAAATATGCTACAGTACTACCCACTTACTGGATTCTTTCTGCGAGACTAAAAGTGAGTAGAGAAGCTATCAACTTAGATATAAGACTAAATGAAATCATATGATGCAGATAAATAATGTATGATTAAAAACAGATCATGGAAAACAAGATAGTAAAGGAATATACAGGAGTTGTGTACACTTGGTATTATAACATATATTGGAAGTTATCCACACATGACACCATAGTATATACTAGGAGTTATCCCACCTCCTCCTTGGCCACCACCTCCTCTTTCTTGCTCTCCTCGAGTGCCATCTGTAGCTTGAGGTCATCATTAGTCTTTTTCTTAGCATCATTCTCCGCCTCCTCCTTGCTCATAGCTAAGGCTAACTGCAGCTGAAGTTCCTCCTCACCAGCCGAGTGAGGACGGGCTTCCTCCAACTCAGGGTTAGCTAGGGTGGCAGGTTTGGCTGCAGTCTCTGTAATCAATTGATATAACATGCATGTACAGCGCGCATAGATGATGTAGCACAGGTGTGCAGCTTAATTAAAACAGTCCCCATTGAAATTCAACACATTTTACTTTCCATGATCAGGTAAACATAGTAAATACTAATACATAATGACAGCGACTGTTTAAAGAAATAGAATGAAACCACTACTTGTACAATAATTATCACCATCAACACACACTCAATGATAAATCTGAATAGGCTACAGAAACTAAGAGAGGACAACCTCTGAACGGATCACCATAACATGGCCAGTACAATACTACCAATATGTTGGTGTTGGTTTATAAAGTAATAAGGTGCTTCTAGTAGACTAGTAATAATATTTCTTTCATGTATTATACACATTCACTGTAGCAGACCACTCTTACATGTATGTATGTGCTATTATATAGTACTATTATACATATATGGTACTGTGTTATGGATAATACAGTATAATACAGTACTAATGTATTATGGATAATACAGTATAATACAGTACTAATGTGTTATGGATAATACAGTATAATACAGTACTAATGTATTATGGATAATACAGTATAATACAGTACTAATGTATTATGGATAATACAGTATAATACAGTACTAATGTATTATGGATAATACAGTATAATACAGTACTAATGTATTATGGACAATACAGTATAATACAGTACTAATGTATTATGGATAATACAGTATAATACAGTACTAATGTATTATGGATAATACAGTATAATACAGTACTAATGTATTATGGATAATACAGTATAATACAGTACTAATGTATTATGGATAATACAGTATAATACAGTACTAATGTATTATGGATAATACAGTATAATACAGTACTAATGTATTATGGATAATACAGTATAATGCAGTATAATAAAGTACTAATGTATTATGGATAATACAGTATAATACAGTACTAATGTAATATGGATAATACAGTTATAGAGTATTACATTATGGGTCTAGTTGTTTACCCCTTAGCTATTACATAATTGAATGAATGACCTGCTACACAATACAATCACCATATTGCACAAGTACAAATGTATTACTATTATTATAATGTATGTTTGGTAAACAAGGAAATTATTAAACACTGAATTTTCAGGCAACTAAAGGAAAGGGGGATATTTTCATAGTCCAGTAGTGGCAGCCTCAGCATAGTAAACAGTCAGACAATCATTCTACATGTAACTGTAGTATATCTAGAAATTGTTGTATATTATATAATATATAGAATGGACAACTGAAAATACATAGATTATATAATAATATAATATAATGACTAGCATGTAATGATAATGTAGGCTGTATCACAGAGCCATTTTGCTGGAGTGTTGAGTTGCCAAGGTCATCTCTAAGTTGCTAATAAGTTATTTGAATAATTACTACATAAATATTGTAGCTGGACTGTTGTGTATTTACTCTAGCATCAATACACTGAATAGTGATACCATGGAAGTGGTAGATCAACTAGAATTCAGTGTTTCTCTGTCTATCACAGCATTCAGTTAATTCCAACCTTATATAATACTATGTATAATAATAATACTATATAATAATAGTACTATATAATAATACCATACTATTATTATAGTGATACCCCACCCCTCATACTACTCATTAACTGAAGAAGGTCACTCTGTGTGGTATGAGGAGTGGTCACCTGAGTGGACACTGCCTAGAGAGCTCACTGTTAGGGGATACAGAATGACCAAACACCTGCACAGCTATACCAGGGCAGGCGATAACTAAACTTACTAGCTCTACCATCCCTAGAGACCCTCACTTCTCCGTAAGAAAGACCAGTCCCCACCCCACCTCTTTCAAGAAAATAAAATACATCTGACATTAGACTATTTCTAAAGGTACGCTAGATGGAGTAAGCATATTCGTACATGTACACTATGAACAAAGTTACATACCTGTACTAGTGCCAAGGTGCCTGTGGTGTCTGGGTCTACCCAGCTGCGTCTACAATATCATAGTACATGTAGTTATATCACGCATATTATTTATTGATAGTAGGGATAGTTTACAACTGAATAACTTATTCAGTGAAACTGTAATATATAACAAATTGAATACCAGCAGATACACAAATAGATGAGGGATTGTTCACACTTTACATGATACACAACTACATGTACAGTGTACATACTTACATGTACAGTGTATATAATTACATGTACATGTATATTTTAATAATATACATCTATTTGTGTACACTCTATAATAAACAGTGTACTATGTGGAGTGTTAATGTATAGCCTACTATATTGTAGTCTGAATCATACACTGTAGGTAGTCTGAATCATACACTGTAGGTAGCCTGAGTCACACTCACTGTGCGCATACATAGTATTCTCTACCTATCAATGTAATAATATATTACTAGGGATTATCTATTTCTACAGTGGAATTTCAATGTTATATCTACAGTAGTGGAAATTGATAAGTGAGTAAATGATTCATGCCCCCATGTTAGACTCTGACTGACTTACCCTGGGATATGGGGAGGACAAACCGTTTATAACAGAACTAAGCTAAATAGGTCCACCTACTATTAATATCTAATTATACATTCGATATGCCTCCTATGTACAATGTACATGTATGTAAACTTTCACAATACTGTCCCATGACGTTTGTCACTGGAGCATCTATCTACATGTACATATAGGCCTACACTATTTTATATACATAAACACGTGTATTTAATTTAAAGTAAACCTCAGTAATAGTTTATGCCTTGCAGTGTTTGATTCACAGAAGATCGTACACCAGAAATCTTTACTTACATATATACACAAACCATGTATAGCAGGTAAATCTTCACTTACATATATACACAAATCATGTACAGCAGGTAAGGATATCTAGTTTTGCTACAATATACAGAACGATTATCAGCAGAACATGACTCAACCAATAAGATAAGAGAGGAGAATGATGACTCACAGAGGTTGAGTCACTGCCGATACCAAAGTTTTCTGTGAACCTCTCCTTGGCCTTCAAGGCCTTAGCTCTCTCATTCTTTAGTCTCTCGTCGTCTTTGAGAAGGGCTACCAGAGCCTTCGCCTTCTCCCTCACATTGGCACCTAAGTCTTTATTATCCTCCAAGTGCTGAAAGTCTTTGAGAGTTTGAATAGCAAAGATATTCTCTTTGCACTGCAGTGCGACCTGCAAACAGGAAAGAGCATGACATTGTCAACAGACTGAACTGATGTCTGCAATTTATGTTCCTCATAAACATTCAAACTTTCAGTTATAAAATGATAGCTACATGAAATAGTAGGCCAAGGCCTAGGTATATAGGGTTAGTGAAGGATAGAGATGGGTGAAGGGTGAACTTGACAGTTTGGGTTTGATAGGACAACAGTGTGAGCCATAGTACAGCTGTAAACATAGATTTCTATGATAGTAACATCATAGTCTAATCCATGACATGTATAATTGATGAGCTAGGGAGCGTGACTAAACTGTCTCATGTGTCAGGAGAGAGGGTACTCATGCTAACCACTCAATCTGAAGCCATGTTGAGCCTGGAGATCGTTCACCTAAGGTTTGACCTTGGTCATAGCGCCACACCCTGCCTACTGGTCTCCTTCACCCGTATCCCTATACACAACATAAAGAACTAAGGCTATATTTGGGTAAGGGTGGTGCAGTACTAAAACCGTAGGGCAGCAAAGGACAAGAGGTGTACAAATTTGCTATTGTGTTGAATGGAGACTTTGCTTATCACACAGCTGAAGATAAATACTGCTGATAGTAGTAACTATATCATTAATGTCCTGAAATAATCCTCTATTACTTTACCATACATAGGCCTCATCACACAATGATACTATTGTATGTATCACAGTATCACATATTACACTTTATACATGAATGATTGAAGTACTATTCAAATGAAACTGAAATCCCTACTTAAACTGAAACCTATTTCTGTCTTTCAGTTTGCAAAATAGTGAGACTGTGACTTCTTTGTATAACTGTATTGAGCTTTCTTTATAATTGACAGTGTTGAAATCCTTGAAAGAATGTTCGAGTCTGAGCTTACATTCATGGGTCACCCAGAAATCCGAAGACAGCATGCTGCAGGCTTAAATAATAGCAATGGAGTAAAATATTAAGCAGACGCACAATGCCAGATATACTACCTTCTCTGAACCGGTCTTCATGATGTATTCCAGAAGTGTGAGTGACTTATATACGTGTCTCCAGTTCTTCCCGTGGTCGTTTAGCCGCCTCCAGATCATCTGCATAATCTCAGTGAAGGCAACGACATTGTATGTGAGGTCAGCTATTTCTGCCATTAGAGTGCTTGAAGGGCCCCATGGGTCATTTGAGGTAGCCTCTCGCACCTTAACCTCTGCATCAGTGTAGTTTTTAACAATATTTTTAACAGACCGTAACACCGGCATTTTCTCTGTCTGTATGTTTTACTCTTTTGGTGCTACCTAGAAGAACAAAAGAACAAATTGCTTGAATGTGAACATGCAAAGCAACCTAAAAGAGAAGGTAGTTATTTAAAATCCAGCCCTTCCCTGCCCACTTTACAGAACACATAGCCTATTTGGCATATTTGATTTCTATCTGCTCGATTCCATAATGAAAGTACCAAAACCTTTTCAATCAGTTAAAGTATGGGTGTCATTCTATTAATCTAATCAACAAGAGTTTATTAGTAAAGGTGTGCCAAGCAATTTATATTCGAGTCTTTCAGAATGGAAGTACTTACTAGGAATGTACACATGAGCCTATTAAGGTGTTGATCGAGTACTCACATCTAATGTCTACATCTAGGCCTAAACAGCAGTCCTGAACCCCAACTGAATCCATTTTTCAATAAAACCTTCACCCAGTTGCAACGTCATTGTTAGGGGCATGCCCAGCGGGCTAATTAACAACATTTTTCAGCAGATTTTGAGCAAAGCAAATGCTGACCTTCACATCAAAATCAAATCACAAGCACTAGTGACTTTCAGCCGGTTTATCAGTTGATTATGATTGTACTAGTAGCCTACGTCAGGTGAATTTCATTCTCTGTTATTCTTACTAGCAAACCGATAATACATTTCTATTGTATTCATTTGACAAAGGCAACATAAAGTAACACAGTTGCATAGTCATGTGTTACTTTACCACTCATCCATGAAATCCACAACACTGTCATTTGTGATGTAGTGATGTTCACCAAGAATTGGTGCCTGTTATTAGTATTATTTTTCAACAATTCAAACACAGCAAGCTTTCTCTGCTAGCTTTATTGGTTTTTGGGTTGTTACTCCAACTTTTCGTTCTGATTGACATTACAATCCGTGATCGTATTCTCTCTATAAGTATTATTTATGTATGTTAAGCTTAAATTTTAAGTTTAATTTGAATAAAATATTTTAGTACCAATACTAAATAATAATAATTAAATAAAGCTTTTGGTAAGCCTGGTTATTATTACAATTATTATTATACATTTTACACAATCAAACTTCGTCAATATTTACACATGACATTAGGCTATGTCTCATCTAATCAAGAATTAAGGAAGATAGTCTATTACAAATGTAGTTCTATAACAAAATTGCAACAATACAAATTTCATTTTGCCTTTCCTTCGACTTCCGACTGACAAATATCATATATGTAATACAAAAACTGACACTCTACTCAATCGCACGGTGATAGGTGATAGCCTGACTGAATAGAAAGACTAGAGAATAAATAAATGAAAACCATCATCATGATTCTTTCGTTTTCATTTAATGATTTATATAAAAAATATTTTGAACTAACTAGTAAGTAAATTACACATAATAAAACTCAAAATTAAAGTTTTATTTTTAATGTTATTCTACTCTACTGCTTCTGTTTTGTTTGTATGGTTTTTACTTTTTTATTTTTATTTTTTTTTTCAAGTTCATAAAGTTGAAATACAGTTTTGATTTAAAAGGGATTGATAGATAACTAGCTTTTCCATATATTCATAAAACCAACGGTTTTTATCACATAATCAATTGTCAGAGCTAGTGAATTTGCTATCTATCCAAAGCAAGGAATAAGTGGAGTAGACTGTTTGGTAAATTGTTCCGCAAATTTTTATTCACACAGGAAATGGACCTGTCAACATGGCGACGGGGTCAAACAAAAGGTCATGTTGATGTCCGAGAAGCGAATTTGCCGTTTGCGTGCATGCGCGGGATTTATCAATGCTAATACGCATGTCTGTGTTGTTAGAAGTTTTCGGTCTAAGTGCAACTTGTTAATTTTGCCAGTGAATATACAATATGCCAATCTCTTCCAATGCAAGAACTGCTTTTGCCTTATTTTCAAACATATCCATATCAGTAATAATTGTACTACTGAATAAATGGATCTATCAGGTTTATGGATTTCCGAACATGTCATTGACATGTATCCATTTTCTAGTAACTGCACTAGGAATGGAAATAGCTAAGAGGGCTGATGTGTTCTTTGTAAAGAGTTTGCCCTTAAAAGATATGGTTGTTCTCTCCATGTCTTTCTGTGGATTTGTGGTGCTTACTAATCTTTCCTTGCAAGCAAACACTGTTGGGACATATCAAATATCAAAATTTATGACTACACCGTGCATTATTTTTATACAAACTCTGTTTTTTCAAAAGAAATTTTCTTCAATGATAAAACTCACATTGGTAAGAACTACTATGCTCTAATTATTTTAATATGTAACGATTTTACAACAAGTTGAAGCATGTGAATCTTATTATGATTAGTTCCATTATCTAAATGGTTCTTGTTGCTTTCTGTGATGACTCGTTCAATAATATAATATTTGACTTGATCTTGTAGATACCTGTTTGCATGGGTGTATTTCTCAATAACTACAACGATGTCCAACTTAATTTCAAAGGTCTCTGCTTTGCATCATCCGGTGTAATAGTGACATCTTTATATCAAGTGGTAAGATAAGGTATTGACTAGATTAAATACTTGTAGTTGCATTTATGGATGTGGGACTAAACTCTTTCCAAACACCATTAAAACTTCTTGTGATGTAACATTATTTAGCACAAATTCTGTGTGGGACATGCTGATTTTGTATGTAGTAGTGTGATCAGTAAATATATTATCTTATATGATTATAGCTGGTGGGTGCTAAGCAACATGAACTGCAAGCTAACTCAATGCAACTGCTGTACTATCAAGCACCTCTATCTGCCCTCTTCCTCATGCTAGTTGTTCCCTTCACTGAGCCTATATTTACAGATGGTGGAATATTTAGTAGGAGTTGGCCACTCGCTGCCATTGTAAGTAAACTGCAATGTTAAATATTATACCTAGGATCCCATTATCTAATACACAATGACGTGTTGTGGAGTAAACCATTCTACCCTCCCTGGTTTATTGTGCTAAACATCTTTTGGAGTTTTCCTCTCTTTCTCTCTGTTTCTAAGAGTAGATTGTTCCTAGCTAGGAATATTTCTCAAAGGGACGTTATGATGTACATGTAGTCTTACATGCAAATTTTTTACACAACTAAATGGGAGTATTAGTATTTTACCTAGGAGTTTTCACACACAACCTCTTAGTCCAATCTCTGTGTCAACTATCAACATAGCGAGCCATTATTGTGCAGACTTGACTCCCAGGCTAGTTAACAGTTATATTGCATATTAGAGGCACATGTTTTAAATGTGTTTTAGTGTTAGATTCGTTTCTTTCTTATTTGTAGCTGGCGGTGATCAGCTCTGGCTCTGTTGCTTTCCTGGTTAATTTGTCTATATTCTGGGTTATAGGGAATACGTCCCCTCTAACGTATCCTTTTATTCTACTCATAGAATATAAGACTAAGTTAACAAGTGGAATGGTTAACAGCTGATGCATTGCTTTGCTTGACTTATTTCTCTGGGTTAATCTAAGTGTGTGGTACATGTATGTTTAGTATCTGCATCAGCTTATCATAGCCAGGGTTGCAGAGGAGCACCTGCTGCCCTGTCTAACTACCTTCTAGTTAAAACTCAACACTCACACTACTATGACTATGGAATTCATTTGTATACTACATCTACAATTCATTAAGAATCGTTTCACTTAAATATGCAATAACGCTTTAATACTATGTATCGGCTTTATGCATCCCTTAACCGAATCACTTCAGATATAACATGGCAGGACACCTCAAGTTCTGCCTCATTGCATCAGGTAGTTTCCTCGTCTTCCATGAGTCACCGTCTTTCAATCAGTTATTGGGGATTGTCCTCACCATATCAGGTCAGTTATAGTTCTATCTAATAGCAGCTTATTACAATTATCTAAATATTAAATTATGTACTGTTATTATTTACCAGCTATAGGTTTGGGAGCCGGTGTGGTGGTTCCTAATTAGTATGTTTTTACATAATTACGACATGAGACATAAATATTGTTCAAACAGAACAAATTCCTAACTCTATGAAAATATTATATAATTGTAATATAATTATAATATAATATAGTTATATAATTCATTGTCACCAATTTCAATTTGTAAGAAATTTTTTGGATGAAAAGTTGTCACAGTCTAGTGATTCTTCCTTCGAGTCTCCCTCACTATCTACTAGTGTTGCTGTATATTGCTATATCACTGTACAGTTACTCAGTATAACCCGACTATTGACTACTACATCCGCTGTGTGTCCTGGTGCAAGTATAGCGTTAAGGTGTGTCAACTGTAGTCTCATCTATCAAATATTTAGTAGGCCATGTTTCCATTTGTTTGATCAACATGGCCAGTATCTGAATTATTTATGTCGTATTTCAGGTAGCCATAACATACCCTTTTGAGTGCACAACATATATAATACAGTGTACATTGTATGTTGGTATATCAAGTATATACATTGTAATGTATGTTGTTTATTTCACAGGATTGTTTCAGTTTTCATCTCAACTTACATTTACATTGTATGTAAAATTATTTTTAGGGGTGCTCTGTTATACGTACCTCAAACTGGCTGAACAAAAGGCAATTAGCATGGCTAAGCCTAAGCAACCTGCATAGTTCCCCTCTAAACTAATAGTAAGTTTTGCAGCCACATATTGGGTGTATATTAGGCAATACATGTAGGCAAGAGTTCACTGCTTCTGTTTAGCATGAAGGCACATTTCAGAAATCAAAGATTTCAAAGAAAGTTTTTTCATCATTCAGTGCACATTAAGACTACTTGACAATCAGTTATACTATGCACAGGTTGATTATACTAACACCATTATACTGTACCTGTACTTCACTATACTTACCTATTAGATATTTCTAGTGTTTTGCTCCTCTTGAAACTCCTTGCTTGTCTATAATAATATCTCAATATAGACCAATATCAAGTCTTCATACAGGAACTTACAATACTTACGCTATGTACTGTATATGTGCTGTATTTGCTGTGCTGAGCCATCCATTTATAAACTCTATAAAATCTCGTTTGTTTCTCTAATTTTAGGTTCATCAAGTATGATGTCACTCTGACACGTGGCAGCATATGACCAACCTCGGAATTCCCATCAGTATTTCCCAATTTATAAAACAATTCAGTGTGATGTACATTGTATAGTATATAACAATCACAGGAGGCATGAAGGCTATCTACACATAGATTGTTATACAAACATGTACATGTAAATCTCTTACATACACGTACATGTAGATATTATAAGTTTACATGTAGATATTATACGTTTACATGTAGATATCATACGTCTACATGTAGATATTATATGTCTGCATGTAGATATTATATGTCTGCATGTAGATATTATACGTCTACATGTAGATACCATACGTCTACAAGTAAACCTGGGTGCTCATCAAATCTTCAATCAAACTTTTGTTCCATTATGAATCTACCAATCCTTGTCATTCCAACTTCTACATGATTCGCAATTTCCGTATTGATGGTTTTTGATTTTTATTTTGCAAAAGATAATTCATGTATACCATTTGTACTTTAATACTCAATGTTTTATGCAATCTGTATCTTGATAAGATTTTCAATATGTCTTGTCTATTTATTATTATGGTTTATGATTTGTTTGTTATAAAAATGTCACATACATGCCATAATATACATGTTTAGTATACAGGATATCTCCCATACTAATAGTGTTGGTTTATATATTGAATGTTATTGTTAGGTGCTTTATTTGAAAGCAGATTTCTCTCTAGTTTACTATTTTCTTGTCTCATAACTCACACTACTAGTGGGTTATATTGTACTCGTGTACTATGTAGCTGATGAGGTGTTAAAATACTACTACATGACAAAACCATCAACTTTTAGTATCTGCATGTATACAACACTGTATAGGATGTACTTGCATGTATTACTATATTATATACCATATAACATACATGAGTATTACTATATACATGTATACTGTAACTATAATGTACTTGCATTGTACTATACACTATATTATATACTTACATGTACTATACACTATATTATATACTTACATGTACTATACACTATATTATATACTTACATGTACTATATACTGTATCATGTTAGTTAGACACACTGGTAGATAATTATGATAGGGTAATAAGATATAATTACATGTAGAGTAACCTGATTTACATGTACTTATGAGAATCCAGCAGATGTTTATTTTAAGTGACTTTCATCTCTCCTCACGCAACTTCATTCTACTATCAGTATAAAGAGTCCAAAGGTAAGTAATCTACCAACAATTTAGTAATATACCTGTGTCTATTTAACCTAATGGAAGTGTACATATCAGTACTGAAGTTATCCCTCTATGTTCCACTGTGTTGGAGTATCTCATTGTTCACTAACATTGTGCTCCAGATTTTGTTATGTTTTACATGTAGATGGCTCCTTTATTGAGAGTGAAAACCAACTTACTAGCTATGTATACACTACAGTAGAGTAAGTACCAGTCTGATCTAAATGTATCTATGTCTTAATATGTGCAGTATGTCCATGTGTGTATATTGTAATATGTACATGTATGTTACAACATATGCATGTACATGTACATTGTATGTATGTTATATGTACATTGTATGTATGTCATATGTACAAGTCATGTATATTGTAAGTTATGCGTGTACATGTATATAAAATATAATGTAAATGATTGCCAATGATTGCAATTACATACGACTGCTTTAAACTGTAAAGTAAGTTCACTCTCTAGCTAATAACTCAGCATGATAATGAATGAACATTTCGATATATAAATACATGTAGTAGGCCTACGTCCCTGTTGTACTCCTGCTGTAGACATGGTCGAAGGTCCTATGCGGGAAGATCTCTCGGTGAACTCACAGTCTTATATGGGAGTTATTCAACTGTACAATGTGACTAGCAGTGCGACTGAACAGGGAGAATGGAGGTGGGTGTGGTTATGTTGTGACTCCCTGCAAATTCTATCGTATCTAATAATTTGCTAGTTATGGTATGCGTGCTAAAGTCTCAAATTTAGCTTATCAAAATTCAGTCCATATTAGTTTGAGTATAAACTGGTGGATGAGTTTTCAATTTATTGACCATGTTTTGTAGCTATGTAGAAAATTTGCGACATTTAGTCAATTTTATTACATGTACATGAATGTTTGGTATCACTAAATGCTCAATGACAAGCCTAATTGCCTCACCCTCTGATGAAGAAATCGGAGCTATTTCTCAAGCTGCCATTTCATAATGATGGCTGTCTATACCATCTGCTAAACTATTTGTTTATATCGGTTTATGGAATCTATGATGAAAATGCTTTATATGTCATACGCTCACATGAAATGTGTAGAGATTTATTGTTAGGTGAATTTTATTTATTCTTCCAGCTATAGGATGCCATTAGGTTTTAGAAATCTAGTATATCTACAAGCAAAGTTTACTAAGCTATTAAGAATTTCACAACAAGTGGGTGAATATGGGCATACATGTTGTGCATTTACTGCGTTCTACTACATGGTGGCATAAAAATTACATTGGTTATCTGTAATGCTTTTGTTCGATCAAATCTTGCCATTGACTACTTGGTTTAATTCTTGACCTAGAGAAGTTTGCGCTGTACTTTCTAAACAACCACTTTACTATCATCTGTGGACTGTGGTGCCGTCACACTTACATTGATCCGAAATAAAAGGCTGCCAACTGTTTTGTTATGGCCCAATAGAAAACTTGCTATCCTATTAAAATTTTAACAGAACCGTCTTTCTTTGGCTGTGTTAAAAAAATGTAGCAAAAACATGAATCACATTTTTTGTATCCTGTTGTTATAGCAGCGACATATAAGACCACACACATTTCTTATCTAGTTAAAATTGAATTATAATCCAATTTCCCCGTCTCTGGGTAATTATGTAATAAATTACGCTCTGTGCTCCCCTACAGGGCTGATTCAACATCATGTTATGAAGAATGTGTGCAGCTGGTTTGGAATTGCAGTCCCTTGAGACATTCCTAATTCAACATTCGCATCAAAAGAATTATATACCATTAAAAGGGTTTTACTAGATCTTTTTATGTAAACTCTTTGATATTTAATTAGGATTTCATGATAGCTGTCGTTGAATTAGTAATCATTGATTGCTGCGTATAAAATTGGAGTTGGCCGATATGAGTTGTCAATATGTTTGATATTCTCTCTAACGATGACTTGGGACAAAGTAAGACACGCAGTTCTGGTGAATGGGAAATATGCAGGTAGAGCTAAGGATAAGGTGTTGCACAAGTCTGACTCCAGGGCTAGTAACCTGCTTCAAGTTTCTTGGTAAGGAACAGCATCATTTTCTTTAAATATTTTTCAAAACTGGAGGTGCTTTGAGACGGAGAAAACATACTACATATTTGTTGCAGATTTGTTTTTTATATTAAATCTATCTCTGATGTGGAATACATGTTTTTGCCTTATTTTTGGCAAAGATGTTTTCTCTGCTATGACCTTCAGGATAGTTCTTATGTGACTAAAGTACAACTTTTGCACAAAATTTCTAGAACAGGAGGATAACATGATTTCAACCTTCGCAAAGTCGCACTGCCTAATTTTAAGGAACCATTAGTCCCACAACCCCATAGAGTTTCCGGCTGGTAGCTACCGACTCAGTCTAATTGTATTCTAAGAAGGTAGACTGCTACAATTGAACAAGTATGGTAATGGTACCTGTAGCCCAGCGTACTGTGACAGATCTACAATGTAAAAGTCGATCCTTGGCTTTAAAGTTGCCTACTACCTTTTTCGGTAGAGAGACGTATATTTCTTATAATGAAACCGTTGTAAGAGAATAAATGAATTCAGCATTCAGGTTTTCCTTCCAAACGGTGGAATCAAACTATGAGATGTGTGTTTGTGCACATTACTCTGTGTAGCTCCGCCAGCCTCCACTAGAACATTGACTTACACGCAATCAGTATACTATCAGTAAGCTATCAGTATACTATCAGTATGCTATCAGTATACTATCAGTATGCTATCAGTATACTATTAGTATACTATTAGACTCACTGACACGGAGAGCATTTCAAATTTTGGTGATACAACTTTTTTAACAACATTCCAATCATTTCCGCACACCTACCAGGAGAAAGGTTTTATAATAAGGCTGAAATCTGCGTCTTGGGCCCATGACTGTGCTGCAATATTTCATTAGAGCTATCATGTTTAGATATACACTGTAGTAGTAATAGGACATTTATTTTTGATTAAAAATTCCTCTAAATAATATCCAATTGGATATTTCATAAAAGTTAGTATCTCCTTTGGAAGCAGACCATCACCCTAATTTTTTCAGAGCTTTAAGGTTTAGTTTAAATTGACTTTTACCTGCCAGGTCAGGTATCAGAGGATAGCTATAATAGGTCAAACAGTGTGAGGGTGCGGCCATTCACAAACGACTTAGATTGCAGCCGAAGGTTAAACTGTAGACTGCATATCATGAGGACGCTGGTAGCTATATTATATTATAGCCCTGCAGTTGATACAAGTGTCGATAGGCAGCCATTTTCAAACTTTCACTCAATATTCTGTAAATTATTAATACATTGAATCTAGTTGGTCAAACAGCTTTCGACATCAATTAGTCAATATAAGAAATAGAATACACATTAGATGAATTGTAACATATATTATGCTATATATTGTATGTTTGTGTATATATTATGTATGACATTTTCTTTGTAATCCATGTACATTACATTATTTAAATGTTATACATATTACATTGCTAGGTCTAATAACTAACAATAATTTATACCAGAGTTCATAGATTTTCAATATTTTTATATTGACAATTGGACAGTAATAATATTATACTTGATAAATCTAAACATGTGATATCGCATGTTTGTATATGAACATACACTTGATTACACACCCACAATAATAAGTATGTGCATGGATGATGTTATATATATATTGTAAACGTGTTCAAAATCGATAATATCCTTGAAGAAATTTGCAATGTTTATAACAACATTTAGTGTTTTGCTGAATCTAATCATACATACTACACACAGTACTGACATGATATACATGTATATATACATGTAGGCCTATATATACATGTATATATACATGTAGGCCTATATATACATGTATATATACATGTTTATACACATGTATATAAAGGGATGGAGGTAGTGTGTCCAGTTGTACCACTTAAATGAAGAAGGCCTTTACAGTGTAAGCCCATAGATTGCATACAGTAGACTAGAGAGGTACCTACATGTCTAGCACCCGCTGCTATCCCATCTTACTCTAAAATATTAGTTTGTCGTTCAGTTCAAAGGGATCTTTACCCGAGTCGCTGAAGGTGCTTTCAGTTATGTAATTGTGATCAATATTGGCTCGTAAAACTCTATTGGGAAATGTGAAACTCGATGAGACTATTCAGGGTACAGTAAATATTAATGCCTGGATATCTGACAACAATGACACTGAGAATTTCGCCGCCAAGTACGAGGTTTTAGAACCTAATGAATTGACAATCAATCAGTATTTCCATATGCACATTTGGTAAAATCTGCTTTCCTTCTCTGCAGCAAAATCTAATTCTATTTCCTTTTGCCTCTTTCCCGTTGATAGTATCTTGGTATGTTCACATTAGAAATGTCCTTCCTGAGCCAAAGTGTAGGAATGGTCTACAAAGTCATTTAGTTGCGCACTCCTGCAAAGTTGTGGCTCATAGATGACAATTTAGTTTGTTAAATTCGGGAGAAAATATTTTTGAGAGTCATGTGAGAGTATTATAACTATATATACAAGTATGTCTTGGAGCGTAATAATTTTTGCATCTGTTCTATTCTGTAGTGGGTTGTCAACGATTACGTCCTGTTGTTCAAAACTGAAGTAACAAAATCTGGTAAATAAAGTTACTTCCACTCTAAATACGTAAAGGCTCTGGTATGGTCTGTAGAACTCATACTACATGTAACTCTATTGTTAGTCAGATAATGTAGTTCTGGTGTCTGCTAGCCCTATCTAGCAGGCAGTCTCTGTAACAAGTGCTAATGCCCTTGACCTGGAGAGGACAATATGTCTATTGATTACTCTATTAATTATCGAAAGATGATTGCATATCAAAAGAATTCGCTGACTTGATTTTTATCAAGCATATTTTTCGGCTTCGGTATTTCACATCCATATTTTCATGTGTACTAAGCACGATAATTAGTATTAGCGTTAAAAATAGACACTAAAAGAATGCACAACATTTTAATTGACCAGTTTAGGTTTGTTTGTTATGGGAAAATTTACTGTGAATCCATCTGGTCCCACTGAAAAAAATGGGTTATTTTCATATTCCCTGACGCCTGAGCAAGTTATTGTGACGGAGAAATTATTTGGATATAATGCTAGTTTTCTGGAATTGAATGGCGTTTCGAAGAAATTGTTAAATTAACAGTTAGTCTAATATCTAATATTTATGTTCGAGGGAGATGAAGTAAATAGGAGCTTATCATATTGGTATGTTTTGATTATGGTTGCTACGAAGGGCTGCATTGTTTCCAAAGCAGTGAGAGCTATAATCAATACATGCAATAATCGCCATCTGGTGTTGGAATAATAAATGAACACTTCATATGATGGTGACATTGATTTTTTTAACCTTTTTTTGTATTTGTTACACAGTCATTGTTTGATACTAGCCAAGCTCATTAGACAGCTAGCGAACGTGTGGCTAGGTGACATACAGTAGGCATCTCATGAGGCAAAACACATTCATTTCCTAAGACTTTTCATCAACAAAACTTTAGATTTGAAGGAAATAGAGATTGATCCTTTTTTTCATAAAATAGTGGTTTAACTTGAGATCAAGGTTAGCTGAGTGATAGTAAAGATGCCGGAGAGAGTGTCTCCCTCTTTGGGTAATAAACTTGGGTCTAACGTATCTCTGTTAAGTGGGAAAAGTACCGACTCTTCTCTAACCGGCAGGGCAGCAGACGTAGATATCGCCTTTCTCGAGCCACTACAGAAGAAATACGAGTGTCCAGTGTGTGTGAGAGTGCTCAGGTACCCGGTACAGTTTGAGGAGTGTGGACACAGATGCTGCTCTTCCTGTCTGCCGGAGCTTCTCAGGTAATTGGTAATTATGATGTAATAAGTAACGTCTATTCACTTAGTACATAAACCCTAATAACTACATATTTACACTGTATACAGACATCGACATGTATATCAATTTTTATGTAATTCACACAGAGTTATTTGTTTTCTTGTTATTTCAGCCCCAAAAATGTTTTTCATATTTTCAAATTATTCAATTCAATAATAAAAACTTTCAAAATTAAGAATGTTCACAGTTTCCTTTATACTGGGAAGGACCATTGTAGATTCAGCCGGAGTGTGGTAGGTTAGTTTCAGAAGGTATCTGACAACAAGTCTACCATGGTCATGATGTTATAGCATTTACCCAGAATCAAATCAAAATATCACTGGTAGCATATCTTTATCTGGATGATAACTTATTGTTCCTTTATCTATAGGATTGCCCCAAGATGTCCAATAGACCAGTCAGTCGTTAAAAGAGATTTGGTAAGTGTTAAATCTGTGGAAATCTTGGTGCTGTCAACAACAGTATTATTTCTCCTAACCATACTACTCAGTACTGGCCGTTGTATTGCACCTTCTTTATGCTGTAGCGTTACGGCATGAAATACCCGATGGATGGTTAGAAGGAATGTATGCATGGGTGTGTATGACTTAGCTTGGATCTTTTAGTAAATAAAATCCACCTCAATCTCCAGCAGCAGTTTACCTTTTTAGTCACCTGTAGCATGTAATACAAGATACATCAGTGTATATCACAGAAGCTGTTAAAAGCGTACAATGTAGTATACGTATGTGCATTTCCAATTTCCAAGGCTTGTAAAGTGTTCTACTTTAAATAAATCTATGTATGTTTCAGCACTGACATACTAACTGCACAGAGATTTTTATGAAATTTAATTTCTAATGGTCTACGTAAATAAAAATTGATTGGTGAGTCAATAAATAGCCTTCTGGTCATTTGAATACAACTTCATGATAGTGTGGTGTTGAATTTAGTAAATAATAGATGTTAACTTTACTGCTAGAAATACTGAGAGGTCAGCAACCTGTTTGCTGACGAAATATTGATAATAGAAAATGCAATTTCCTTACAGCTAAAATTGATTTGTTATAAATTATATCAAATTGAACTCATTGATGAAGATACTGATACTGCTCATTTCTATTGTTGGTAATACGCTGTTTAACTAATGTGGCATGTATAGTATATTACACAGATTATATAAATGTAGTATATTATGAACAAATAAACAAATATGGATAGTCAGTGACCTTGATTGAGGTCATCATCCTATCCTTTTATAATATGTCATCTAAACTAAAGCGCACAACTATTCTATTTTATCGGATATGGGGTCACTGCCTATACCGGCATATAATGTACACAATATTCAGTGATATCATCAGTAAAGTATATTATTAAAATACCGACCATGGTTTTACTGCAAATAAAGTGTCCCATAGCATACTCAAAAAGTGTAGAATATACTCAGCATCTGTAGAATATACTCAGCATCTGTAGAATATACTCAGCATCTGTAGAATATATTCAGCATATATAGAATATACTCAGCATCTGTAGAATATATTCAGCATCTGTAGAATATACTCAGCATATGTAGAATATACTCAGCATATGTAGAATATACTCAGCATATGTAGAATATACTCGGCATTTGTAGAATATACTCAGCATCTGTAGAATATACTCAGCATATATGTAGAATTTACTGGGCATTATATGTAGAATATATGCAGCATATGTAGAATATACTCAGCATATGTAGAATTTACTGGGCATTATATGCAGTAAAATATATGCAGCATATGTAGAATGTACTCGGCATAATATAATATGTAGAATGCTCTTAATTCTGCTGGTCATCAGATGACTTATTCGGTGGGTTTCCAAATGTTGGTTCCACCACAAATATGCTCTGGTTCCATAGGAACGGTGACAAAGTTATTTTTCAAATCCTTATCAGAATGGAACCCCTAGTAACAGTTCACATACATTATAATATATTTGCAGCATACAAATATACTGTACATGTACACATACACGTATAATACTGGAGCATCCATTGATTGGATCAATATCAGCCATATTGATTCCAATCCATTCTCTCTACATCTCAATATTTTCTCACTGTGCTGATGTTTTCACATCGCAGCCGTAATTCTGCTGCACAGTAAACCTCCATTGTGTGTCGTGTTAGCTTTCTATTTTTGTATTACATTATTTATTATCAACCTATAAATACGTTGGCAGCATTTAGCCCACGGAGGAAGTTGATTCAATTTTTGGTGTCATCATTTAAACTGGAATTATTTTAGGTTCAGCACCAAAAGCTACATTATTTTATTTACAATCTACGAGATTTTGAAACAATTTGTGAGGCACTGTGAACTATGATATAACATGGTGATGTGCAAGTGTAATACGAATCACTAAATATTTCCATTATTCTACCTCGTAAGCTGCGTGATGGGTATATAGGTTTACCATTCTACCTTGTAAATTGTATAAAAACAATGTTGCTCTTTTATTTTGTTAGGTAAGCGTTGACAAACCGTTTACCCGAGAAATCGAAGCTCTTGGCGTGAGATGTGCCAACCACACATCTGGCTGCAAGTGGAAAGGAGTGCTCAAGGAGTTTTATGTAAGCGATGCAATCTACATTGTAACCATCACTCCCTATTTAGTTATATAATGTACATGTCACTCTCCTTCAGTTAACTCTCTTGAATATGGTTATTTCACAACATTTCATGTTATATTTCCTTGAGCCGAGAGTATTATTTATTCCTAAAACAAAATTCTAAGAATGTACCATGTTACACTCTTGTCTTGGCTATTGCTATAGGATAACCTTGCGTTTTGGAACAATCAGAAATTCCACTAGAAATATATTTATATATATTGGGGTGTGTACCTAGAGGCTGGCTGATTGTATTAATTGTAGACTCACTTTGAAGACTGCAAGTACTTGTCAATCAGTTGCCCAAGGCACTGTGATGCTAAGTTTGAGAAGAGGTTTCTAGACAAGCACCTGAGGGACGACTGTCCTAAGAGAGACATGACATGTGAGTTCTGTAAGGACACCATCTCTTTAGATGAGGAAATAACTCACCTCAACATCTGCAAGAGGTTTCCCATACCCTGCCCTAATGGATGTAAGAAGAAGGAGATTCCTCGAGAAGAGGTAAGTGAACGTATAGATGTATATTGACTTCTAGCGAACTAATAATATGACTGTTTTATTGCTGCTTGCGCTAAATTAATCTTTGTTAGGAATTCCATTTGAGGCTCACTCTGACCTCAAACAAAAAATGAAACCCTGTTGTAAAAGTACCTTTAATTGGCCCAATACCCAAATAATGCGCCACATGTAAATTGTTGGCCCAACACCGCATAGGCCACATGTAAATTGTTGACCCAACACCGTATAGGCCACATGTAAATTATTAGTCCAACAGTCTGTATAGGCAGCATGTAAATTGTTGGCCCAATACCGTATAGGCCACATGTAAATTGTTGGCCCAATACCGTATAGGCCAAATGTAAATTGTTGGCCCAATACCGTATAGGCCACATGTAAATTGTTGGCCCAATACCGTATAGGCTACATGTGAATTGTTAGCCCAATATCGTATAGGCTACATGTGAATTGTTAGCCCAATACCGTATAGGCCGCATATAAATCAATGTACAAAAATATAATGTTGCATTAGAAAAGATATAATTATAGTTGATTTGGTACAAATTCTTGCTTTACATAGTGTAACACAACATGTTAACTTTTCCGTAGAGGTCAAACAAACTATGGCCTGATTGCACATACATTATATTATGCCACATAAGTCAGCATTTCCTTTACTCCATTCATATCTTTCCTGTCATCGTAAACACGAACTAAAGGCATAATGTTCCCAAGAGAGTCGATAGCTGCCACCTAATACCCAGACAACCACTCTAGCGCTGTCTTTGCTCCATTGAATGCTACCCTATATGATTTGTGAGTGGGGTGTATATCAGGGTCGTTATGAGCTGCAGGTTAACGTTGGGTCAAAGGCTATAGCAGAGAGAGAGAGAGGACAACTTCATTGCCTACAAGATGACCGTAATTACCAGTGGATTTGCTTCTTCTGTTTACCACCTTAGACTTGCTAAGCATGAGTCAGCAATATTGTATTAAACAGTATCTGGTCAAAGTAAATATTTTGTCCTATTCCTCTCATAGCAACAGTCTAGAAGTGCTATTACCTTGGCAGCAACAATTTGTATTTAATAATTATGTATCATTTGCTGTATCCCAGAAGACTTTGCTTTCCATACATTTTGGCTAGAATGACTACCTTCTTGACAATAGAAATCATGCATTATCTATACAATTCAAATTTTATTTCCAAAGCGCAGTGTCTGGTCGGATGGTAGCGAAATTACGTGCAAATAAATTAAATATTCATATGGTCTCATATCCATTGCGCACCACATTCTCTGGATAAATCAATAATTGTTTTGGTATGCCGACAGGAAGTGCTCAATACCAGTCCCAGTGGTGGCTGACCGATTTCCATAGCATTACCAAATAATTACAAATAATGTGAAAATTTCAAAGAAGTCACTGGTAATAATTTATGCGAAATATGAACTCGATTTTTAGCTGTTATCAAAAACTCAATTCCGATTGTAGCTTGATGCCCATATGGAAGGAGCGTGCACGAAGCAAGGTATTCCATGCCCATTCTCAGAGTGTGGCTGTGACTACCGATGTGCTCGTAAAGAGATGAACAAACACATCAGAGATGAACCAGTCAAGCATCTCACTTTGATTGGCCAAACCATTCTAGCTCACAAGAAGACGCTAGAGATGCATTCTGAGATCATGGACTCTCAGAATGATAAGCTAGGTATTGTAGTGGTACCCTTAGAATGACAAGCTAGGTATTGTAGTGGTACCCTTAAAATGATAAGCTAGGTATTGTAGCGGCACTCTCATATTTTACTCGTACACTAACCGGATCATGTGTAGCGAGTTATAGTGCCATTCTATAGCATGTATATTGATGTATAGTACCAACAGTGATCTATGTCTTTTGTCTATTGATTTTTACCCATTTATAAATGTGTACTTTCCTCACATGGACATCTACACAACCATGAGTTTTTGAAAGCCTAAAAGGACATTTCACAGCAAATATTAACAGTATTAAAATATTGAACAATACAATCATACTCAATCAGAGCTGTATCAGTCTGTTAGGTCACTGCTGATGCTATTAGTTGAAACTTGTATGGATCTCCACCTGAAGCTTTTAGTATTCGATGAAAGACTATCCAACACTTTCTAAAAGTAAAACAAATATTATTCATAATAGAACTTATTCCACAACTACTTTTTAGTGACGTCCGTGTCCCGTGTTGATGCTCTGGAGAAACTCTATGGCTCTCAGCTGATTTGGAAAATTGATAATTATGCTGCCAAGCTTGAAGAGGCTAAAGCTGGAAAGAAGCCAACTATATTTTCACCACCATTTCTGACTGGTCGTCATGGATACAAGCTAGCTATGTCTTGCTGTTTGTATGGGGACGGAAAAGGTTAGTTATCATTCTTATAGTGAACTTGTGTAAAGCAAAAATTTTACAGCTACAAAGATGCATGCCCGAAACAGTCATTGGACATGTTTATGTACATTTACTATTCAGTGTAAAAAGTGCATGCATGCCTAAATGTGGTTAGTGGGAGTGTCCACTCATTGTGAATGTCATATTTCAGTGTTGTCATCCCCTGTATTATACTTGGAATACGCTCATCCTCTTTAAGATTAGTAGTTATCTTCTCTCTATAAACTGTTATATTACATGATCTCAATGGTAAAGTGTCGTACTTTTGCAGCTCGTGGCAAGCACTTCTCAGTCTTTGTGTGCATATGTAAAGGAGAGTACGATGCACTTCTCCTGTGGCCATTTTGTCACCGGGTGACCTTCACCCTTCTGGATCAGTGCCAAGACCCTGAGGCTCGTCGTAATGTTACGTACTCGGTGAAGCCCAACACATGCAAGGAGAATAAAGCTTTCCTCGGCCGGCCAAGTGGGGAAAGGAATGCAAGTTTTGGGGCTCAGAAGTTCTGTGACCTGGCCATCATCGACACACTAGACTATATTAGAGATGACACCCTCTTCATTAAGGTGAACATTGAGATGGATGACATGGTTGCTTTATAGGTATACTTGTGTTGTTATATTACAGGCACACTGTAAAAGTTGCTCTATAAGTACACTCTTGTAGCTCTGTCAATAATAATTGTTGTATAGCGTACAAGTAACTGAAGAAACAAGATATTAGCTGCTAGAATTAATCAGGGCTAATTGTGACCTCTACCGATTGTTTAGTATGCTACTTGTAATTTCACTTTCCCCAACTGATAAAGAAATCTCTAACCAAGTATGGATTCAACAGTTTGTTTGCATTACTGTGTTACTAATATTTTATTTATGCAAGTTCTACTCGTTCTATTAGTTTAAAACAGAAACATTTGGGTGTTTCTGACGTAATTCTGCAGTACCAGTGTGGCCTATGGCATTGACCCATAGATTATCTTACATTGTCTTTCAGCAATGGCTCACCACTTGTGTCAATGTTTTATATAAACTGTTCAATATAATACTGATATACAAAAAATTAAAAAAAGTTCAACATTAATTCTGAACTAGTTATCATTCATGTACAAACAGTATGGGTTTTTGTTTAGTGTTACTTCATATAGAAAGTCTAATATGGTTCTAAACGTATTTTATTTTAAGATATTTAAATTTTAAATCCTTACTTTTCTGCGAAATTCTATTTTTATACCAATAATATTTATATTTGTATGTTGTATTATATAACATAAGATAGATAATATACAAGAAAAATATATGCATTTATCTGTGATTATTTTTATGATTTATTTATTATGTGGAAGTAATAAATAATAAATAAACATTTTCCCAAAATATTAGATTATTGAAGTCTCATTATTCATACTCTACCTAATACACCCTATTTAGAGGCAAGAACAGCAGAGAATAGTATACTATACTAGTGCTAGCATCTACATGTACAAAGTAACACATAGAATAGTAGCACTAGTTGTGGGACAAGTTCAGAAGTTGCATTGATAAAGCATTCAGTAGACACAATAATGAACATGTATAATAAGTCAACTAGAATAACATACAGTATGGAAGATACATGATACAATAATATTCTGTAAGTAATACTCACTCTCATTGACCACACAAATAATTTCATAAATGTATATCTACTTGAATAATATTCTAGATTACTGTTGAACAAGTGCCAAATATTGAACACAATATTGGCCCCTAGCCAACGTTATGAATGGAGTAGGCCGACTTAAAAATAATATATACCAATCATAACCCATATCAATCGACATGTAATACATAATACAGGTAATATTATAGAAAAATATAACTAGTAAAACATGACAATAGTTTAGGTTTAGCACAATCTGTTTAACTTGCACAACATGGGAACATGAGATTTCTAAATGCAGATTTTTCTCAAATGAACGCTTTCTTTAGTCCGACTTGGAAGCCCTGAGTGACTGTTCAAGCACAGCGTCCACTTGACTGTCCACTACTGACAGGGCAATAAGCATCTGTGCAGCATAGTAAGTAGACATGATGATAGTGTGACTGTAGGGTACTGGATGGGTAAACTTATTCACAGCAATGGTGAAGTCACTGATACAGAAGAGAAGGGCACCTGCACAGCTACACTGCTTCGTCCACCTTGACAGCTTACCAAGTCGAGCACCAGCTCGCCATGTCATCAAGAAGATAAGGGAAATGTAAAGAGGGACAAGCACATGCAGGATTCCTACAACACAAAAATTCACTTGACATAATCATGTGACCCAATCAATAATTCAGGGCAGCAAGGCTGAGGGTTATTGATAAGTATCATTGTCACTATTAGCCCCCATATCCTCGAAACACCCTGCCCTAAGAAGCTAGGGTAATTAACAGTGTAAACAATTCACTCACACACATAATACTGGCTCATCAATATAATTACTATCAGTCGTGATGGCATAACTCCTAGTATCCTATATAGGCAGTCGTTAGTTGCACTATACAACAACAGCCCATTGGGTTCAGTCAATATTCGGTCAATAGTATGCCATGTATAAATACTATGTGGGTATACTGTGGTTATTACTATGATTCCATGTAGCTGACCATAGTAAACTGAACAGCGAACACTCACCATTCAGTCCAGGAGCAATGTATGCATAGCTAAGACATCCAGCAACAACTCCTACCACCATCTTTGGATAGTCTCTTGGGGTGAAACCAAATGCAAGTGTATAACAAATGTGTCCAATCGCAAAGGCAAGTAGCCCCATCTCGAAATGCTCAAATACTAGAATGAAAGTATATTGAATTATATATTATATTACATAATATTATTATTACAAATATTACAGTACAGTGTATAAGTGAGTTACCTCAGCATACTGTACAAGGTACATGATATAATTGGAAGATCACCTACATGGTACTAACATGTACTTACAGGCATATCTCATACCTACTTAACCTGTGTCCTACTAATAATAAACCCTACCCTATTCCATCACATGATTTCACTGAACTAGTGCTGTGTTGTGTAACAGCTGATGACTAATGCAATGCTAACCAAGTACAGTAGCTACATATTTCACATTGTATAGCACATAATGGAAATTACAACAGGAAACAAAGAAATCACTGGACTTTACCCCCTTTTCAACAAAACACTTGAGTAAACCAACAACATGTGATAGCTGTGTATTAGACTAAAGCCTTCTGTGACCTTGTATTGTATTACTTGTGTATGGCATGGTGCTTGTAGCGTTGTACTGCTACATATTATTATAGTCAGTGCAACTTTATTAGTAGGCTAATAATGTGCTGCATATACCAGGAGCTATACACTCATGTACATGTAGTATACACTTGTAGATATTGATAACTTATTATATATAATGCTATTATTTGAGCTTATACATCCAGATATAAACATATTAGCTGCTGCCAATACCTAATGCATTATGGGATTGCTTCCTCTAGGTGATGACCAATAAGTACAGTGTACGATAATCACATCACGTTCTTCATCCGAATTGAAAGGATATACATGCAGTTTAAACCTATTTGATTACAAGCTATTGCATTGATGTCCAACCCTATGACTTACCTAGCAGGGCATCACCTATTGCGGAGAATATCAAGCCCGCGAATATCTTGCGAGTGTAGGCGTAGGCTTCGGTCATGTTTACACCGTCCAACAGCACAAAGTGTATCAGCATCATCACGGGGAGACATTTCATCATACAGCAGAAGAACGTGTTTGAGCTCGTCTCCCCGAACAGCACAAAAAACACAGCAACAGTCTTGAAAAACGGGACCAACTTTGGGCCAACACTTTTCAGCTGTAACATAATTTACCTAATCAAAATTCAATACTGTATTCAGCTGCCAAGTTGGAAGTCTTTATGTACACATACCTTTATCAACTCATCCTAATAAGATGGTCTAGACTTCTTTTATACTCGATGGTCATAAGAAAGGAAGTGGTCACATGATAATGTTACTAAAGCATATAATAGTACCCAAGATCAAATAGCTGTCTCGGCATTTCTAAATACAGTAACATAATTAGCAGATTACAGCAGTTAGTACCAAATATTGACCAAGGGGTCAAGGGTAAACTACCTGAACCTACTAAACACTTACCACTCTCTTCTGCTCCTCAAACAGTTCGGACTCCATGTAGGCAGCAAGCATCCCTGACATGGTGAACGGCAAAGTTAATAAACTGATCCTGTAAACACGTCGGCTCTACACAAATACAAATGGCATTAATACACAACCCTCAAATCTATGATGAGGACTTTATACTTCAGCGTAGGCCAAATAATATTGAACTGAAACTATCACAGTGGCCCTACCAAACAAATTGAAATTTTAATAATTAGTTCTTTCTAAACTGTAGACTTAGATTGCCCTTGCCAAACAGAATTTGCTTTCTAACTGGAATTGTCAAATAATAACCAGCAGGCCTAATTCATATAGGCCTAGGCTACCAATAGACTTTTCGTAAAAAGCTCTGTAGGCTGATGCAAAATATGAGTACGAAAAGTCTAAAACACAACAAAACGTAAGCATAAGGAAGGGAACGACAAGTCTCGTCTGTCTCTGTGAAGTAAAAAAATACATTCAGAATGATAATAATAATTCATGCTTTTTAGTTTTACAGATTGAGATTAACATAAACATTTGAACAGTATGAATACAACAATACAAGCCTATGCTATTTGACTAAAATAATATTTTAGCTTCGCTATATAACATAATCAACTCAATAACTCACTCTCAGTCACGGACACCGAGTCAGATTGATACCACACGACACTGTGACTGGCAAGTGGAGAAGTACGTAGATATAGGTGGCGTTTAGTTGTTCACTGTCCGTCTTGATTATGCTCTTTGAGTAAAAATGAAATTTACCCCTTACTTAATCGAAATGTGTTACGTTCTCTTGGAAACAATCAATTATTATTCAGTTATTGAAAAAGTCAAGTTGGGCTATCAAAAATCACCAGCTGGCTCCACGTTTGGCTTGTTTACACTTACAGGTCACGTGCCAACCCTCGTGACTCAATGATTCTCCTCTTTCTTATTATTCCGGCAAACACCAATATCAACCGGTTATTATTAAGGGAGTTAGTTTACACATATATTTTTCGAGTAAAACACCACTACAGTCAGGAGAAGACAACCAAAGACTCACTAGCAATTTCCTGGTAGTTACAAATTAGTGTACATGTTTGTAAATTGTTTGTAAATTTGCTATGTTACGGTTTTAGTTTTACCTGCATGCATTCATTTTAAATAAAATATTCCAACAAGTGCACACATGTCTAATAATAATTTGTCACAAGTGAAATTTTGGAACGCTTGATTGATTACGAGAAACAGATTTCTAAACTCAGGCACTAGATTTCAAATTGATGCAGATCAACTAAATAGTCTATACCACTCACATTAGTTTCTAGTGATGCTATGTCTAGCCCTCCAAAAGTCTTAGTGTGGTGTGGTGTGGTGTGGTGTGGTGTGGTGTGGTGTGGTGTGGTGTGGTGTGGTGTGGTGTGGTGTACAGTGGTGTACAGTGGTGTACAGTGGTGTACAGTGGTGTGCAGTGGTGTGGTGTGGTATACAGTGGTGTACAGAGGTGTGGTGTACAGTCTCCATAAATTTCCAGTCATATTTCTTGACATATTATTTCATTCACAGTGAATTGGGTGTCTTAGGAGCTACAAAGTACTTTGCTCACAATTGCACCATTTCTCCTTTAAACCTGATTTTTATTCTTTAGATCAGTATTGTAAAATAATAGTACAGTGTGCGTATGCTGTCAGGACATCTAACACTTGTTATTATAATTATAGAATATTGGAGTTACACGCATGCTATTTTATCTCCTATTAGCAGTGGTCAAAGTTGGGGGTTCGCGGGGGGGGGGGGGGGGTACAGTTCCCCCACCATAAACTTCAGGGGGTCCCTCAGACTTATAGACCTCCTACAGATTACTACTATAATAAGAATACTAATTGGACCACATTTTACCTTATGATCTTGGACCATGTTTTAACCTAAAGTTCTTGGATTTTGCACAATTTCTGTGTCTTAGTTGGATAGAGTTTCCATTTTCCAGGAAGGCGCTCAGGCGCCCCTCCCGAACCCTCCCCGCCGGCACGCTGCGCTTGCCATTCGGGCGCTTTGCGCCCTCAAGTGATTGTGGCTGCTACCCTAGAGACCCCCCACCTCTTTTCTTAGACTTTGACCACTGCCTATTAGTATCAAAGTGATCAAAGTAATCGCTACTATGTCTGTATACTATGTCTGTAATCCGCACTGTTACATTACTACATTTAGAATGTGCATGTTATTATCACATGGTTATCAAGCATACAATTATGGAATAGTAGGCTACCTGCATACAGAATATAAGGAAACTGTTCTCCTGGAATAGCGGTATGCATTTTAAAAGCAGTAGTTACTGTGACGGTAAGACGTAATTGTTTATTGGCACATATTTTCACCTCAACAAATACACACATTTGTCATACAAGGTCACTTCAACAAAACATCTGCAGGATTATCACAAGTCAGACATTCCATGATGTCGGTCAATGGCATACTCAGGCCTGAATGGACCATCCATCAGTCCAGACCAGACAACAAGAGGAGCCACCAGGCCCCACGTACGTCTCAGTAGATCACCGTGTACTAGTATAGTCCAGATAAATATTATCCATAGCAGTGCCTTGACGTTACTCGGTACGACCTTGTGCACTCTGTGCCAGTAGGTGTTGCGATATTCCTTGTTATCTTTCTTCCTCTGGAATATAGCCATGTTTCCTATTAGACTTCTAGACTAGAGCTTGGGCAATGATCCGCCAGCCCGCTGGTGAACTAGAATCAAAGTCTAGTGTATACAACACAGTCATGTAGTACATAGACCTGAAGCCAATCAACATAATGTTGACTAATGAAATAATGTATTGGGATTAGAATATTGCGAGTAATTGATATAGTGACTCAGTCATTTAAAATCTATAGAGAAAATGACTGAAGTGACTATATTCTACTTAGAGTAGAGCATAAACTTTTAATCTTGCAGTATAAACTTTTGGCTAATAAACATGTACGAGTGCATTCGCACAATAATGTTGCGAATTATTTTAATAGTACCTTTTTGTGTTTTTGGTTCAAATATTACAGCATTTAGTAAAGTTGATATCAAATCAATATTGTTTGTCTTCATCGACTACTTAAAAGTATGGATCTCCCGTGATGTCATCATTAGTATTGGCCTCATCAACAAGAATTCTGTAATTATGTCAGTTAGGGTGGCCTCGTTACATTGTGCTTCTATAAGGTGATAGCACTACATGTAATTATTATCTGTTATTGTTAGGGGGTTTGGCCATTTTTTTGGGTTGCTGAGCTGGTGTAGTGGTAGCATGTTCTGTTCACTGTGCTAGGCAATTAGGTGCCGTAAAGGCCCCGGGTTCAAACCCCAGTCATGGACTGGAATTTTCGTGGATTTGAAACAAATCTCTGACTGCTCAAAAATAATTTGCGTGCTAAAAATACACCAATTATCTGTTATTATTTTGTATATTAATTTAGAGTACCTGTGCCAAACTGCTGTGCACTGTCAAACTGAGGTGCACTGTAAAACTGCTGCATACAAATTGGATATCAAACATTTTAAAAATTATTCCTTCATTTGGATGATTTGCATGTACATATGTGTACAACATCTATAACAGACACACACACACACAAAACTGTATAATTAGATCCAATTAAAGCATGTACCATATAGCATGTTTGTCTTAGTAATATTTGGTAGGCAAGGCTCTCAAAAACAGCAAAATTTGACGCAAAATTATGTGTTCCACGTCCTAACTAGGTTGTAATATATGGGATTACAATAGCTACCCGCAACACTTCAAGTCACTATGCCTCTGGCCATATCGCCTCAAACTTCTTGTCTATTAATATCAGGAAGTACCTATTTTTGCTCATTTATGGGGAAATATTTCAACAAACAGTGTAAACACGTCAAACATATAATAATATCTACTGTGTTATTATTATAAAGACGCATCTTGTATACAACAGATACATAATTAATAGTAACTAAATACGAGTATGAAATGGCTATGATGATGAAGTTTGTTATTTTACGCCTCAAGTTACATTATTCATTGGTTGAAGAGCTGAATAATCTATAATAATTATATTATCTGTGTATGTATCAGCCCTGTGTACACAGAGTAGCTTGTGTTTGGGAATTGTTTCACAAAGCATTTACCAACTCTGTGTCCATCCACACATTTCTAAACTGACAGTTTGTTAGCAGGGTCTTATTAAATCATGACGTTTTCTACAATATTTACAGGTGGGTATCCACTAATATTTTTCACAAAATGCAGGCAATACTTCGTAGGATTAGCCACTTTACCTCATGCTATCAAATCTTTCGGATTAATATTCCATACATGTATATTCTTACTAATAAATATTGTATATCTCATATGGTCATACAGGAAACTGTATACTGTATGTATTAGGGTCATCACATTATATTATACAATGTATCCTTCCCATACTGTAGGATATCTTATTTGGTCAATTTAAAATATTTTTGCAACAATAATAACCTAAATTTATACTGTACGTGTAATTATTATTGTGTTGTATTATGTCTAAACAATCAGAAAATAACACTACTGTGACTGTATATTTATAATATTTATATTATGGATATACTAGTGCTGTATATGTACGTGTGAGTGCATGAAAATACCCAAATCTAGATATAATAAATATATACATGTGTAATATATATTATATACTGCGCATTGATCCACTGTATATTATATTGTACATTTACAATGTACATGTACATGTAAAGTATGATATAATAAGCACTATATAATTGTTCTACTTGGATAGTGGTTGCTGCACTGGTTCTGGTATTACAAATCCACACAGTGGAGTCGTCTTCCTTGCCAGGAGATGTCATAGCCTGTGGTTTCAACTTGATGCAAGCAACCCCTTCTGATATACTAGATGTAACTACTGAGTTGGCTAACAAGCTGTCTGAGGAACCACAGTTTACACTGCAGGTAGTCATGCTATCCTCTACAGCATTTAAATTACAATTCTTACATTTCTCACGAACTATATGTCCAATATGTCCATATATTCTGTATTATACGAAATATTCATATAGGCCTAGTTGATCTATGTGCATATGATGATAATAATTATAGATGTATGAATAAATAAAATTTTGCTTCAGTATCTGCTCCTGTTGGAGCCCTACATCTCTTACTTGATGATGGTGAATAATTCTTCAACACACAGTGAGGAGACGTACCTCAAGGTGTTCAACAATTACTGTGATCACAGGTAAGTACTGAGGCTATTATTATCTCTGTAGATCCATAAACACACAACACTATCATAGACATATTTCAGATGTAGGTAGACCTGTATCATTAGAAATGTAGCAATCATTAGTTTCCATTTTGTGTTCCATGCCTCTGACAATTTCTATTAGCAACAGTTGGTTACCCATCAACAGCAGTTGAAAATTTTGCATTGATCTCTTCTCAATAGCACTGGTGTGAAGGTGTTTATCTCATGCATGAAGACATCAGAGAGCTTCTCTAAACAGCGGAGAAGAGTCAGGTCGCCCAGTCCGGACCATGTGCTTGGTAACCTGTACAGCAGGTACTGCAGGCACACAGGAGGTGTTAGACATGGTCTACGTGAAGGTATGTCTACCATATGATCTCATAGTGCACATGTGCATGGAACAATTATGTATCTGTGCTGTGGCAAACACAAAATAATTAATGCCGGTTTTATACTGTAGAAAACTGGGTGCCGGTAGAATATTATTCATGAAAGTCTGTTTTCATTTAGTTTTTAAGGTTTAGCAATTCAAAACCAAAAAATTTTCGAAACCTATAAAACGGGTGTAGATAATAATAGTGTATTAGATTATAAATCATAATCTTGGGTAGTAGGCGGTAACTCCACATACATGTATCTCATATGGGATATTTTTAGCGTTGAAGAGTGGATCAACCTCTCAGGAGATACAAAATTTAATAAACTTGATAGACAATAGCCTTAGCAGTGAGACATTCATCTGTTTGGACGTGATAGAGAGATCGATGCAGATAATAGGAAGACTCCTTGGTTCTCAGTCTATGGATATGTCGGTGTTTATTGAACAAATTAAACGGTATGTCAGACACATTCACCATCTCTCTACCACCCTTTCTCTTAAGCTATATATCAGTAAATATCAGTAATAATGATAACATGCATGTATATGTATATATACGCACACACATGTCCGTTTGCGTATACCTGCAGTGTGATAGGAGTCTTCAGCAGATGCCTTATTGTCACTGTGAACCCAAAAGGAAAATCTTTGGTGTTGAAAGAACATTTAGACATGGTGCTTCTCAAATTGATCAACTCCAATATCGCAGATATAACACGCACTCAGGTAAACCTGCCGCCTAATAATTAATTTTAACATGATGTGCTAATATACATGTAGTATAATGAAACTTTATCCATTTATTGCAATTGATACGAAAGTTGGTTCACAAATAATATGCAGTGTCTACCTGTCAATAGTAGTCGTGACAAAATATATTCAGAGATCAATTGTGGCTATGTTTCTAGCAGATGATTGGAGCACTGCTCATGTACATACATGTATATAATTGCGGGTTTTCCAAATGTTGCAGTCACTTCTATATTTTACTTGAGCAGATGAAAGACTCGAAGCACACTTTGTACATTGTTGGCTACATGAATGTCAAGGCCGACTATAGCGAACCGGAGTTCTGCTCTACAACTGGTACTTACCTTCTGCTCTCACATCAAAGGAAGTTTGAGATATCTGGTACAGTAATGTATGAGCAAATAGGAGACGCTCTACTACCGTACCTGGCAGCTGTAAGTTCCTGACTCAATGCACTTAGGCTATTATTGCATAGCATAGTATGGCACTAGGACAGTAACTCGGTCATATCAGGAAGGGTAGCGTTAAAACTTATGCATTGCCAAATAATATATTCAATTCGCATTTTATGTTGCAAAATATGCTCTAATGCCCGAATTTAGTTAACATACAGATACCGCATTATTGTAGCATTATATAGCACAAAAAGCTAGTCAGTACAATAGACATATACATAGTACTCTGAATGCAGTCCTACAATTGCATATGATTATGTTTCAATTTGTAGTCTCTCATGGTTAGACAATACCTATTGTTTTTATAAAATATGGTGTTCTGTTGTAATTTTAAACTTCATTTGATGATTTTCTGACAGGTCTCTGTAGAGTTCCCAGTGTACACAGAGGAAGGCAAAAGAGTGGGTCGGGTATCTTACCATACACTGATGAAGGAAGGTGTCTTAAATACCGATCTTAGTGACGTTTGGTTTGACCATTCTCTCACGTATGGAACAGTAACGTCTAGAGCTCATGGTAAACATAACTATTTTTACATATGAAGCATTGATATCTAAAGTCAGTAATGTGCAATAACTACTCTCTCACATCAGGAACAAACACTTCTGAGGTTCATGGTACGCATAGAAGCACTTTGATTAGCAAAGAGCAAATTAATTTTTTAAAAGGTCATATCTGATATTTCTCCATGACTCAAACTGTCTGCATATTTGCTTCAAAATTGGTGTTATGATTATTGAAATGAAAGTAATTCAACATCTCACATGTTGTTGGCTAATGAACTTCTAACATATCGTATCAACATATACAGCAAATTATGTTATATTTATAGCAGTTGATGCTGGAAAACCTGTCATATATTACAAATTTGACAAAAGAAGTCCTTATATATATTATTATGCTGTGTGGAAATTCTTCATGTGGAGCATTCATTCTACTAGTATGTTACTCACACAAATCATTGTGTTTTAGGTATAACAATAAAACAAACAGCACCGGACTCAGTTGAGATAGTGAACATGCATACAGGAATGGTCATCTCCATCAGTAAAGCAAGGTATGCTAGTCACACAGCATAATTATGTTATAGTTATTGCTATGATTGTAATCTATAATATGTAATGAGACAGACAGCAGCATTAAAGCTGAGGAGGTCTGAGTAGCGATAGAAGCTGCTAGCAGATTCTCAATCTGTTGCAGGAAGATGCTAACCCTTCTCATTAGATTGAACAACCAACTTCTCTTTCAATCAGTTGGTATGATGGTAGAACCATGTGATAACAACGGCCAAATTCCAGTGTATCGTAAGTATTGCTCACTCTTTTATTGGACTTCTAATCCTTGAGTCACATTTCTATGATAACTTTCCATCCTATTAATCTTCTTTGTTAGCATCGAGTTATTAGAATTCTGCCGAAGAATCTTACTGTTTACGTGGAAACTTTGTATGTTGGTTTCTATCATGTAAGCATTGATAACTGTCCCACGAAGTTATTTACCGGTTACACCTAATTGTGAGAACGTGTGAATAGTTGACCCCTCTACAATGTTTTAGCAGAGGTATATAGAGCTAGTGCAGCTTGTAGAGCACTCTGCAACTTTGCATCCGACAACTTAAGAAAGTTGTGTAGAAAAGATTGTTTCATGTCAGCTGAAGTTGAGCAGGTAAATGAGCTGATATAATGATGCAATGATGTAGTAATTGCTGCCATAGAATTCCAAAATATGTTAATGAGAAGGTGCAATATGTGGTGTGAATGTAATACATGGTGTGGTACGTGATGCAGTACTTCATGTAGTATGTGATGTAGTACATGATGCAGTACGTCATGTAGTACATGATGTAGTACGTCATGTAGTAAATGATGTAGTACGTCATGTAGTACGTCATGTAGTACATGATGTAGTACGTCATGTAGTACATGATGTAGTACGTGATGCAGTACGTGATGCAGCATGTGATTTATTACGTGATATAATACGTGATGTAATACGTGATGTACTGTAATAGTGATGTAGTGTGTGATGTAATACGTAATGTAACAAGTGATGTAATGTAGTAAGTGATGAGTAAGTGATGAGTAAGTGATGTACATGACTGTAGTCTGCGTACATATAGCACATGTAATGAATGTGTTCACACTTGATGACAATAATATAATAATATATTAATTCTATTGCTATTATGCATAAATACAGTTAGGAGAAGTGTACAGAGGTTTGGAAACAATGAATAATTCCTCACTGAACAAAGATCGCGTAGTTGAGAATAAGACCACTGAGAAGAAGATAGATATACCTGCTGACGTACCTGCAGTCTCTATCCAGGTGGAACATGTCCCACCTCCTGCGAATCATACACATCAAGTGACATATCATATATACAAGACCACAAATGTTGTACAAACTGCAACACATACTAAACATATGACAACAACCACAGCACCATCAACTGCATCAACCTTTACAACAGCTGCTAAAACAGGTGCTGTTAGTAACAAGGAACATCGTCAAGCTGAAGTTGTTCAACCTCCGCCTCCACCAGGGAGCATTTCCTCAGCCACCTCACAACATAAAGACTTTGGATTTATACTCACTTACACAATGGTTATTTTACATTTGAATGGCTACTAAATGATAGCTGTGCTGCAAAACAATAACTGGTAATTAAGTTCCTTGCTACAAACACTAACCAATTGTATAACACATGTACATGTGTTAGACTGAAGTGAATGCTTATATGAATTTCTGTGATCTCTCCATCTAGTAGAAACTGTATATCCATATGTACTGGATAGGACTAAAATCATTGGTCTATGAATATACATGTATGTTGAATAATGTGACTGCACAAAATAATGGCAAGTGTTTTGGTAATAATTCCTATGCATCATTGTGTCCTGTCTATCTAAGTATGTAATATACAGTAATTATACTGATAATAAGCTTGGTTAATTCTTCTTTAGCATAAAAATCTGCAAAAAGAAGTGATATGCTTTAAATGTTTTATTGGAATAATTGCAGAATATTATTTGATGGGATTTTATAACATGACTGATAGGTAACAGAATACACATAATATGAACATAACTTACTTGGTCTTACTTTTAAAAGTAGGCTACAGATTTGACTAGGCAAAACAACTTTTACACAGCATATAATATAGTGAATGAATGGAGATCATATAATATAGTGAATGAATGGAGATCATATAATATAGTGAATGAATGGAGATCATATAATATAGTGAATGAATGGAGATCATATACAATGTATTGAATTTGTTGATGAAAAATCTGAGTGCACTACTAAACAGTTTACTGGTCCTGCAAATAAGGAGTTTTCTTTAAAGGTTGGGTAGCCATAGAGCAACCATAAAGAACTGAGTTTAAAGTACCGTCTAGTGTAACACTCGAGTTAAAATTTCGGTAAAAATATTTACGTTTGTCCAATCTGAGTCTGTAAAAGATGTGTAGCAATTTAAAATTTGATCTGGAAAATGAGGTCTAGTGGGCTCAAATCAAAACAAACACATTTTTAATTTTACATTTCATACATATTTATTTTCATAAGTAAACTGTGAAAAAAGTGGGAGAAATTGAAACAAAGAGAGAGTTGGGCTTCGAAGTCTGGAGTTTCACTATCAAACAGAGAAACTTGGTGAGTCGTGTGATAGTATGGGGAGTATCTCACTGAGTAGTACCAACAAACATTTACTTTTGGCTTAGGAAATGTGTAATAATAACACAATATGATGTGGTACTGGAATATTTAAGAGGGGACAACTTCTGACGGAACAAAACAAACCGGATTTTATTCCGTCAGAAGTTGTCTTATTCTTACTCTTAGAAGTTGTCGCCTCTCCATAATTGTTATTGCTCAGCTTCATAGCCTTAGTTGCTACATTTAAAAATTGCAACTTTTTCCTACAACTACTTTAATTGCGACACTTTAAAGCAGCTGGTTAGAATGTTGTGATCCCAGTCTATCACCTTTGTTGCAGGCCATTGGTAGAAATGCACAAGTGGAGGATTTTAAACAAATAAAATTAAAATAATCACTAATTAATAATTACTAACTTGTTTTTGTTTAAATGATTCTCAAAGTGAAAGCCTATGCGTGACCAAGGTTTCAAACTAATCTATGGCAATAAAACTTCTCAGAAGATTGATGATGTCTAGCAGTAATAGCGGTTCAAAATCAATGGGTTTGTTGGAAAATTTGACTTCAGTAAAGGAAAGAGTGGTTCTTGCCACTGCTAAAAGGGCTCCAACAAATGTATGTATAATTATGTTCTCAATTGAAACTCAAATAGTTGATAACAGTAGTTTGATTTTGAATTATTATTAGAACTATCATTAATTATTATCTTATGGAATTAATTATGATATTATCAATTAATTTTAATTAATAAAATTAAGATGAAAATACAACTGAATATGGTATGAAGATTATCATATTAATAGAGTTACCACATTTATGATAATAAATTTACACAGTAGATCAAAAGTCTGATGTGAATCATCTCTGTGTACAAAGAGAAAAAGAATGAGGAAAAAAGGTTTGATAAGTGGGGTTGATGTACTTAGATATGAAGGAAAACCGTAAAATAATACATTAAAATATCTATATAGAAGAATTATGATGACAGTCATAAAATAATGGACCTACTTATGTGAGAGTTAAGCAGTAAGAGTATCAATTTATCTAGAAAAGAGAGATTATACTAATGGTAGGCATATACTTCAAATGAAAGTGCTTGCAGCTCAACTAAGCAGACTCTGAAATGGCTGGTGGTAGCTCAGAACTTCATATTTGAGAGAATCTCTGTGGTGTAAATGGAATGGTGATACCATCTCACATCTCAGTGGCTGACAGTGAGAGCAGGGAAATTGCGCCGAAGAAGTACGAAGGCTGGCATGACAGGGTCGGTGGGAGCTGCTCATGAAAAGCTCTGCTCTAATGATTGGTGGAAGAACAGGGCTACTAACAAGTGTTAGAGAATGGACATGGGCAACTTCAATATACTATTCGAATACTTTCATAAAAACAAGCCAGCCAGAGTCACCAGAGCATGCGTCTCTGAGTGGGTTTCAATTACCGGGCAACTGGTTATCGGAGAAGGAGAGTCGTGGATTTCTCTTAATGTCACATAGGAATAATTAATAATTCTAATCTGTTTGCTTTTATGGCCCAAAGAGTTGATGCTATCCCATGTGATCACAGAATACTGACGGGAGAGGGGGGTACAGTTACTGATACTAGACATGCCCTCCTCATGGCTAAATATTTATACTAACTTGTTTATTTTAACAGGGTTTAACTCTCACTCCTCGACTGGTATGTGTTGGTAAAACTAAGCCATCATCGGATATAGAGGTTCTGTATAACGGTGGTCACAGGCACTTTGGGGAGAACTATGTAAGTTAGAGATCAGACTGTTAGTCATCACAGTCATATGTATTCCACCGCAATGTATGCTACTCCATTTATAGATGTAACAGTGTTTACAAATAACCGATTATCAGTCCTCCTAAGGACTGCCCTTGAAACCGAGTAATTACTAATTCGACCCACCGTAGCCATAGATAGAGATATACCCCTAAGTTTTTTTGTACTATCTATCAGTCAAAATGTGATTATTGCTGCAGGTAAATGAAATAGTAGAGAAGTCTCATGGTTTGCAAGCAGTATGTCCTGAAATTAAATGGCATTATATTGGACGCCTTCAATCAAACAAAGTCAGCAAACTCCTCGGTAGGTTTGGCATGAGATCCTCAAGCAGGAAATGCTCTTTGACTTTGCTTTGACCTTGCTTTATCACCTTCTACATTTGAAAGTTCAGTCACCAGTATACAGTGCTGTGGAATAAACTGCCTTCAGGGCGGCTCTGCATGCTACTGTACGGCTGCTTCCTTCTACAATGTATATGGCTTTGTATTTTTGAATAGATGCACTAGCAGATATGGTCGTGCAAATTTTACTTCATCAATCATTTTTAATCTTTTATTCTGTAAGTTAATATTGATGGAATAAAAACAATACAAACAGAAATTGGTGGTATACTTTAGCGCAAAATTCTGTAATCTTGTTTGGAATTCTCTTGCTGAATAATAAATCCAGCCATTTTTGTAGCACAAGAGATGAAAACTACCGAATTAAAGGCTAGCTTCTATTTTGAAGTACAAAATAAATGTGTAATCAGGCCTTGGCAGCCAATTCAGCGGGCCCACATTTAGGCTACTCGTTATAGCGGACATTGTATACTTTGTGCAGGATGTCCAAATCTGTTTATGGTGGAAACCATCGACTCCGAAAAGCTGGCTGATAGAGTTGATAAACTGTGGCCCAGCAGTGAAGTTTACAGTGGTAACCCCCTCAATGTCATGGTACAGATCAACACTAGCAATGAGGAGCGTGAGTTGACACATCTACTGGTTATAATTACATGTATAATCAATATTCATCTAACAGGTAATGTACTGGTTCATTGTGTGCACAAATAGCGTTTATGGCTTGAAAACCTGGCATGTTGTTTACGATAAATGGAGAGAACAGGGCTCATCATTCAGTTGATATATTGATCTTGCAGGTTTAATTCAGAGTCTGTCATGTCAACTGTTATACTATATTATATATATTACATTATATATATTATATTATTATAAATCCATGTAGGCCTAATACATACATATGTTACATAGCATCTGTAGCCTTATTACTAATTGTGTACAAATGGAATATAAGTATATGTGTTGATTATATTATTAGTATGTTCATGTCTGTCTGCTATATAGTAGTAGGACTTGTGTAACTTTCTCGTACTTGTATTATGTTATTATCTCAGTATTATGTTATTATATCGTATAGAGAAGTCTGGGGTGACAGCAGAGAAGGCATTAGACCTGGTAGAGCATGTCTTAGAGAAATGTAAGAACCTTCACTTTGCCGGTGTGATGACCATTGGCAGCTTTTCCCATGACTACTCAGCCGGCCCTAACCCTGATTTCCTGGTAGGTTGGTTCAGCAATTCAACATATTATATATACAGATATGTGATATTACTGTGTAACCTTGTACTAAAGTATAGTTGATAGGTTGTGTTGGCTTTAGTTTGACTCTGTGTCTATGTTCTCACTCTTTTACACCCCTATTATTACTCTAAATAATGAAAACAAAACACACTTCCATGTATACTGTGTATTTATCCTAACAGAAAAACCAAGTATTTAACACCATGTAGGCCTACCCATGTGCACCTTGTGTTCCTACAGTCGGTATGTTAAAGTACAACTAACTACATATTGTTACAACCTTGCTCTAAGCACTGGCCTAATTGTCACTCTGTTACTCAGGCTTTACTCAAGTGCAAAGAGGAGATAATGACCAAGTTCTCTCTTCAGTCTGATGATGTAGAGGTCTCCATGGGAATGTCTAACGACTTCGAACATGCAGTACGTCCATTTATTAAACATGCTGTATACATAATATATTATTATAACATAACTTTTATTGAACATGCCGTATAAATATTATATCACCATCTTGATTGTCACAGATATCTGATTGTAAATATTTTTAAATGCCATTGAAACATAATAAATAGCAGTGCAACCTAAGAGGTTTGGAAATATGGGCCCAAATATACCTGTATGTAAACTGCTTTTTCAATTATTGTTGGCTTTCTTCTGACTGTTATAGACTACTGGATGTACTATATTGTGTACTAGGCAATTCTTAAAATAATATAGATAGTTTTATGTCAAGTAACTTATTTATGTTTTGTAGATCGGTATGGGCAGCACTAACATACGAGTAGGAAGTACAATATTTGGAGCCAGGGAGGATGACTTCAGACGCAATAGACTGGTAAACAAATGTTAGAGTACATGAACTAAGCAAGTTGAACAATCCTTACCAAATATGGGTAAACTATTATATTTTATATTTATTCATTGTCTGATCTAACGTCTTTGTTAGATAGGATATGTTACTATCACTAGTAAGCTATTGTTTCTCTGAGGCTGAGGGAATTTTAAATACATAAGTTATGTATGCGCATTGTATGTGTATGTTTATTGACCAAGGAATATACTTGTATATATTTATATGTTTGTATTATTATTGTGAATAAAGTTACAATATCCTAACCTGGTAACAAACACTTACTTAGACTAATGCAAAGGTCTTATAGTGGCTCATAGTACTCGTATGTCTGACATCTTGCTGTATAATTGCAAGCCTAACGCCCACAAACCTCCCGCTATAGCCTCTGTAACAGTGCTTCTACTGCAAAAATTTAGATAACCCAATGTATGTACTTAGTAACCTACTGCCCTGCTTTTGAATAACAACATATACATTGTGTATGTGACATATGAACCAATAGAAATAGCCTGTGGCTTGCCTAGGCATTTTGGTCATCGAGCTTTTGAAACGGTCGTCTACCCATTCGGATATTGGAGTCATAGAGTTTAATTTTGAGGGACCCATAATTATAGATATGGATAATGACTTTGCTAAAATAGTTTATCACACTTGATAGGTGCTGAAACTATTTATAGCCTAAATGTATAATTATCAGGGAGTCAGCTGTGGTTTTCACACAGGGTATTAGTTGTTTATGTCGAGTGTTTTATTATGAGAAGCAGCTGTATATAAACAGAGATTCTATGACAACATGTTATAACATCATCAGCATTCAACACTCGCAAACCCAATCGCACTGTCACCAACTCATCAGAGACATTTCAGAACTGTCAGAATGCGTGCAGTTATTGGAGTGATTCTATTGGGAGTTGCACTTCCTGCACTCGCATTGGAGTGCCCGCAGGTGACTATTTAACAATTTGACAGTAACATTGTTTCACCAAGTGCATTAATTGTATACGCCACTTTTCTGAGTTTATATGCCATTGCCATATTTTAAGAGAATGTAATTGTGTAGTTACTGTTGGTAACACAGGGGAAGTAAAATGCACTGCACATGCATACAGATAGAATGCACCCCATCTGTAGCATAAAGTGATTCTTGTTTATTTTTAGCTATACGCTGAGTATGGTCTATCAACCAACTTCAACGAGACCATAGCCCATGCTATTCACTCTCTCACTCTCAATGAGCTTAGAAAGTTCAACCCACTTGCCGAAGAGCTCAATGGAGTGCCCGTGGTTAACCCTCGTCTCAATGACCCGAAGGAGACAGAGAGAGTGATCCCCCATGCACCCGAGGAGACCATTAGTAAGCACTGACATACTTTTGATAGTAAACACATTTAGGGGGGTTTGACCATTGTAACACATCTATGATGTATATGCACAGTACATAATCGGTTGAGGTATTTGCTCCATTAAATCTATTACAAACAACGATACTAAACTATGATACTAAACTACGGTACTAAACTACAGAATAGAAACTAGACTGTCTGCTTACTCTGTGGATTATGTATAAACTTGCTGATAACCCATAGGTGAGGACTTTGAGGGTGAGACAATGAACACGGTGGATACTGTTCTCTCTCAGATTGGTCAGCCAACTGATGGTCTTGGTCCAAACTGGTCTCCCCTTGAAAGACTTGTCCATAAGTTCCATATGAAGGATTTGTGGGCCAAGCTAAGAGACAGCTATGACCTAATTGATCAGGTACTGTACAATATTTACATGTTAATATTGGTGAATGTGTTATACCACGAGGCTTTCATGTTGAATGAGGCTGTCCAATTCCTACAGTTCTTTAGTTGGAAAGAAATATAACACTATTCTTTTTGTGGAGTCAGTTGCACTGTATATTTATATTTATGCTAATGTGCAACAATGACCCCCATCATTGACTGCTGTGTATAAACAACCATATTCATGAAACAACGTAATTATTGCAGCCTGAGGATGAACTATGTGATTGTCTAACAGATACCAAGTCAAATGGAATCTATGAAGCTGTCGACTGGGTTGCTCGCCACTATAAGCATGGTATGTTTACTGACTACTGCCATATTATTTCACCATAAATAACATGGAATTTCCTTGTCCTTTTTTGTTTGAATTTAAGCTTTCAATACTTTGACCACCTACGACTATGATTACAATGTGCATGTACCCTGACCTACATATTATATAATATAGCTGGTTACCCAGTTATTCATGTCCTCCGCAGACCATGTCCCTTCAAAATATGCAATGGTACATAAGTTGTCATATTTTATGCTGTAGAACAAAAATGGTCTCAATCCATCAAAGGGGCTCCACTAAGAGAGTAGTGACATAGTTTGTCTCGAGCTACCTGCCCCTACTTTACATCAACTGCACATATAGTGCTAAGTATAGATCACTGTTTAGATTTCGAGTCATGGCACACAATCGAGTGTAGTTTAAAGCACGCACTATTCTGTAGGTGATTCAATAGCATGTGAAATAACATAGTTTCACTATTTTAGGTACCCCAATTACGCTTCTGAACCGTCCAATCCCAAAGCTAACTGACGCCAAGACCTGGGCTGTGTGGAGAGTTAGGCTCCTTCACTACTATGATACAGAAGCACTGGTTGATGCTGTCACCTACCTCAGATGTGCCCTCAAATAACTGACACCAGCATGATGTTGCTGATATATGTCAGTATAACTATCACTGACACATGTCAACTCAGATGATACCAGCTAAATGTTAACATGTTGGGTCACAGCTAAATAAGAAACAAGTAAACATGTTGTATTTCATGTTAACTTTCCATCTTTATTTTCTGAATAAAGTTATTGAAATTAAAAAGAAATTATTATTTTTTTATGTTTACTATTAGTCCTGCGTGAGTTGTTCAATAGAGTGGATGCTAGTCACAGAAGTGCTGTATTCCCAAATCATCTGCTAAATCCTCTCATCGTAAAATGGATAGATAATTTTGTTTATAACGAAAGTACCTCACTCACAATATATACACTTATGCTTGAGGTTCAGCTCACTCACTTTTTAAAATCAGTTTTCTAAAACAGATGTAGTTTTTGCTCACGATTTCAACATCAGATAGCCATTCTGAGGCCAAGAAGTTAGACCAGGCAGACAATCCCAAAGCTGACTCTTAATTTTCAGTTTATATTCTACACTGCAGACATAACTAGTGCATATAATTTGAGTCCACTCTGAGTGGCAATGACAGACAACATGAAAAGCTACCAGCTGGTGCAGACGTTTGCCGATTGTTAAGGTTGGGCTTGGTTTGGTGCAGACTAAAAGTCACCAAAGTTAAATTACAGCCGATTGACTCTTAAAAAAGCGGAGTTAGACAAGAAAGAACAGAATAGTGACTTGACTTGTACTGTAGTTGGTCTAGACAACTTGTAGCTTGAAAGTTGATTAGTCAATAAAAGGAATTTACTTATGAATTGAAGAGACGTAACGAAAAGTTGGCCATGGCAACTAGAGTTTCCATAAAACACTTGTAAACATCTTTGATTATAAGCGAAGAGAATATGTTATCCAATTTTCAAATGAATCATGTTTTCCATGACTGTAATGTGAGATAGTGTACAATATAGTCTCACTCAGGAATGAGCCTTGAGATTACAATATCGATGTGATCGGTCCCCCGGCTGGCTATCTCCCTCAATCGGCTAACTGCGGTGTCAACTGTTGCTCAATGAATAACAACCTTATCTGAAACTTTCCATGGACATCAGGTTCTTCTTATGTACTCATACTAATCTATACTTGCACTTATTATATAGCAACATAGAGATGTTATTATACACATGCCATGTATTTGTCGGGTATTATAAGCACCGCCCATCAGGGGCGGCTATAGGCACCCTCGCCACCATCCTAGGCGTGTGTTCAATCAAGCATGCAATACTAGCTGTGCTCTGTAAACTAGCAATACTATGCATATCTAGGCCTCAATTCATTTTCTATTTACTAGCTCAGGCAGTACAGTCATTTTATAGTGCTGTAATAGTCATGTTATATGTGTAGACTGTACCCATGCATGTTCATGTTCCACACTTATCTTGTATTAACTCCCTCAGACGCGTGAAATTCATGACTTCTTGAAAATAGGCTGGTGTTGAAATATTTCCTATATCCGCCCCTGCCGCCCATGTTATAATGTGCGAAGCTCACAATATGGAATATTACGTGATGTTTACCTTGCGATGTTGATCCATCTATCTTCACCAACGTAACAAAGCCTACCATAAGGTTTGCCAACCATTTACTGTTGACATGCAGACAATTACAGGAGCCATCTTCTTGGGAGTTATACTCCCTGCACTTACTTCTGAGTGTCCAGCGGTAAGTGGAAACTTGTAATAAATACCAGCTCATTTACAGTCATCTAGAACAGTGGTAAATCATCTATATCCTACTCCTATCTTGTGTGCAACTTTCCTCACCTGTGATCTGTCAAGGTGATATTTGTTTTAGCTGTACACCGAGTATGGTCTATCAACCAATTTCAATGAAACCATAGCCCATGCTATCCACTCTCTCACTCTCAATGAGCTTAGAAAGTTCAACCCACTTGCTGAAGAGCTCAATGGAGTGCCTGTAGTTAACCCTCGTCTCAATGACCCGAAGGAGACAGAGAGAGTGATCCCCCATGCACCCGAGGAGACCATTAGTAAGTACATTCACTAACCTATCTAGTTCATATCAAGAATGTTTTAGACTGGGAGTCTCTCCTCGAGTGAGTAGATTTGAATTACCATGTGTTGTGATTATGCTGTGTTAAACTGTGATTAATTGACAGTTGGTCACTTGTTCAAGTAGACTATTTCAGCCGAAAGGTAGCTCGTACTAAATTAGTTGATCAATTTTGAAGAAATCTTAATCGTCCGACTAGCAAAGTGAGGCTGCTGCTACTCGGGATATGTTGTACATACAAATGTAATAGTAGCATAACATTTGAATTAGCTGCTGTTGATATGGATCTCTGGTACTCGGAATGTTCTGGTGGGTATGTTGATGACTGACTGTAGAACTTGGGTTGTTAAGTATCATCCTATATTAGTTACGTACAATGCGTCACTCAAGAGGACTAGATATAGTCTGTATATTTTCAGGCCAAAATTTTGAAGGTGAAGTGATGAACACCATAGATACAGTCCTGTCTCATATCGGTCAGGTAGATGATGAATTTGGTTCAAGTTGGTCTCCAATAGCAAGAATTGTTCACAAATTCCACATGAAGGATACTTGGGCTAAGATAAAGACGCAGTTTGACCTGATGGAGAAGGTAACTACCACTACCAGCACAGCACCAGTTACATGGTCATCGGCAGTATATTTTGGCCTGGCATTTGGCTCACCAGGTGGAGCTCGCCATTTACCAGTTAGAGTATTTTAAACTACGGGTTTACACCCCGGTCGGGGTTGGTAAAAACCTTTGTTAGAATTAATACACTAAAGCTACATGATGTAACTGGGGGCCTGTACAACTATGATCTGTATGCATATTGTAGCCAGGGGATGATCTGTGTTCATGTCTGAAGGATACAAAGTCCAACGGGATCTACAAGGCTGTTGATTGGATAGCTCGTCGCTACCGAGCTGGTGAATGTTTACCACTTTTAATCAACTCGTATGTATTTGAATTCCTTGCTAAAAACATGAAGAAAATTACAGCTGTATAGAGTTTTCATTGAACATGGTATATTTTAGTTCCACTGTTGTCTATGATGGGTTTGCCACTTCCAAACATGACAGATGCCAAGGCGTGGGCAGTATGGAAAGGACGACTCCTTCACCACTACAATACACAGACCTTCACTGACGCTGCTATATACCTCAGTTGTGTACTAGGGTAAATGTTTGGGAAATTATAACAGGTTATGCTGATACTCTATGTATGTATGCACCAATTACCAATACCAATAAATTACAACTTTCACCGGACTCAAACTTGGAGTTGTGTGTCCTCTATACCATACTTGTGTTTGCATTCATATATATTGCCAATACTGTGCTAGAGCTGTTAACATCAAATTCTTCACAAATATGATCACGTTGAAAACAGAAATGGGTCAAGGGAAGTATGCCCCTCTAGTAACAGTACCATGTATGTACATGTGACACATCGCTGTGAGAAGGAAACCAATTGGGTGACTGTAGTAATGGACAATGGTTGATCTATATAGAGAACCCCATTGGGTTTTCCCACCATTTTACTATTCCCTGCAAGTACAAGGGGTGGTAACTCCCTATCACAAACAAAGAGTTGAATACTTGAGGATGCCGGTATTATGTACATGTAATAGGAACTTTATTACAATAGGACTACATAGTAGTATGGGCATAGCTGAATGCAACATTAGGACTATGAGGGCTACTATACCAATTCAAGTTACATAATTATCTAAGAAATTATTTGTAAAAGAACTAAAAATTGTAACAAAATCAACAATTTACATCAGTATAATGATTTATTTCTAGCTCCATGTATAATATGAAAATGTTTTATTTGTTGCACTCCAAACTGTGTGTGGTGTGTTGATCTATTTCTCAGACTTCTTAGGGAAGAGGTAGAGTTTTCTAAAGTGAGTGAAAGTACAGTCTACACTAGCAGGCACATTAGGAGTAACATTAGCTTCTCCTGTCTTCTTACAGTAGTCTATGCTAGCTGTCCTTACTCTGTCTTGTATCTGGTACATAACACAATACTACATTACCTTAGATTTACATATCTATAAAAATTAGCATATATTCAACTGTGTTGGCTGTTCTGGTGGCAGTAAAATCACCAGCCTTACAATTTGCAAGGGACACAGTAGTATAAATGTGGTACCTATACCTAGACTGTACCTACATTGTAGCTACTAGCTGGGTGGTATTGTACTTACAATCTTGAAGAGTTGTTCAATATCTCTATGACAGCTGTGTTTGTAGAAAGTAGCTACTAGTATTCTGATGAACCAAGTACCGTGACTCTTAGACCTCATTGCGATATAGCCTGTGAACCAGAGAGAAACACCATACACCATCATCTACATGCATGCTCCACCCCACATACTATGGGAACAACTATGGGAATGGCACTGTGTTATCATGAGGGCACATTCTAAAATATATCTTGATAATAACAGTTGTTTCTCCTGTGACATCCAGAGTTCAGCAAATAACACAAGTAATGCTGAATAGGCAGTGGTAAGCAATACCTTCTGTGCTTGGCTTAACTACAAAGAAGTCATCAACATCCAGGTGTGTTAGCTTAGAGAAATCAATGGGTGGAGTGACTTCCACGGACAGAGCTGAGGCTCCAGTTGCAGCCTCAGTAGTCGGTGCCAGTGTCAGCTCTTCTACTGTTGGTCTAATACCTTGTGGATCAACTGCATCTCCAAAGTCCATTTGACCTATAAGTAGTTGACACGGTGTATTGAAATAATAAATGCTGATGACACTAATTCTGCCAGGAAGAGAATGGCCTTGTCTGCAAGAGCTCACCTCCAGAGCACGCGTGGAATATGATGATCTTTGGCTTTCCTTTCATAGCAGGGAACTGGCTGGCAGATAGTAGATCCTTGACTTCTGTGAGAGAGATTGGTACACAGTCTATGTCAAGGAATATACCCCCAGTAGTACCATGAGAGAGAATGACCAATGTGAACATGCCCAGTTGATGATGGACTGGTAGCTTGGTTTCCTTCTTGATTACATCTAGTGTTTCCTACAACAGATAGATGTGCTGAGTTAGCGTAATGATATCCAGTCATAAACAGCTGTATCATTGATGTTCTTCATCTGCAAGCGGAAGAGAGAAGATAACTTACAAGTCATGCTGATGGTTGGAGTTAGGGTTCGAGTCCCCACCAATTGTCCATGAGCACACAGTTTGATGCAATGATAGTTAACTTCTACCATCAACATCTGTGCCGATACTAATTATTATAATAGAGTACGTAGTGACAATTAGCTAAACCTGTATTTATATCAGTGTTTGCAGCGAATTACAGATGGACCTTTCATTCTAGCTTAGCATGGGTTCCAAGGCATTTACTTCAATATTCTCTACGTGAATTGAGTAATATTATACAAGTTGTACAGTGAGAGCTGACTAACCTTTCTAGTCAGATCATTCCAATAGTCGACCTGAAAGCTCATGCGGGAGAAAAGCGTGTAGAGATTATCTTGGTCTACATCCGAACCCTTCCTTCGGTCTACTTGCTCTCCGTCACGATAGAAATACTCATTGTTTATGATAACCACTCTACCTCTTACTGGCTCACTCATCCTATAAACCTACAATATAAGTACCATAGCGCACAGGTGATATAATACACCATTGTTATTACAGCAATACAGCATAAAGTGAGACTCCTTTAGCATAAGAAATCTACAAAACTGATTGAAAGTGGCATATTATTGTGAAGGTAAATTTGTAACATACTAAGGTTGGCCTGCAGCCAACCAAAGCAATATCTTCACTATGAGATACCTCAGAGGTGTTGTTATATAAATCTAGAATATTCTTTCTACTGGTGGGTTTCAGCTCTTCCACCATATCAGTGAGATAGAGCGGAAGGCGGTGGTTAGTAAAGTCAGCATATCCTGTGTCTGATATATCTGAGCATACGCTGTCTTTGTCGTGGTCTTCATCAACATCACTACTACCACCTGGATCACTACCATCAGGATTAGTACCAACATCTCCAACAGCAGCACCTTCTAAAGTATTTGGCGATGTCGTATCTATAAAACCTAACATAAACCTGTGGCGAGGCAGTAGTGACATAATCTGGTATAAAAAACACCAAACTGGTAGTATCAAATAAAACTGTAAGATGGTATTTACTTCCTTATGGTAAACAGAACTGATAATGTATGCAGAAGCTCCAATACCTTGACAAGTAGTTTGCCGATGCTGCTCCAGTTCACACAGATATTTCTCTAGCTTAAGTTTCTCTTCATCAGTCAGTTCATAGCCTGAGAACCCACAGAAGTATTTTCTTACATATTATAACAGTCGATTTTGTAGTTGTAGGTTTAGTTTCTTTTGTAAAAAGTACATTCATGAGGCCTTTTACCCCACCCACGTTACAATGAAATTTGCAGTGAAAACTGAAAGAGAACTACAACAAATTTGTAATAAAAAAGAAGAATCGGTTACGCTATAACTTAGTAATAATATTACTAACATATCCAAGCACAGTGTTGGGCCAATTAGGGCAGGTGCAGTAGTAAGTCCACTTTTCCCCTCATATCATGATTTCTGAATTACATTGTAATTGATGGAGATGAAACTGCAAATTTTTGCCATTTAGACAAATTAATTTGTTTGGTTGGCCTATTTAGTCAAAGTTTCGTTATTGTGTGACTGGGGCGCATTGTTTACCTCATGTTCAATTATAATAGCGTAAGCTGCAAAACTGTAACCGTCAACCGGATGTAGCAGATAATTTAAATTAAATAGAGTACATGTTGGGATGACAAGCGTCACTTTACCATATTGTAAATGTATATGCATGTGTATCTGCGAGTGCATGGGCATGTAGGTATAACTTACATGGATATCGCAGGGGCTTGGGGACTGTGAGTTGTCTCCTCTCTTCTGACTCATCATTGTCACAAGCTACCGGGTTCACCCCAGAGAAGGTGGTGATGGGAGAGGAATTATCTTTAGACAGATGTTGATGGGAACATCTGAACCAACTTGGGTTGATGGTTGTATCTGGATGGTCTAGGTTCAGGAACAAACAGTGAGAGCAGTAGAAGGAGAAAACGGGACGTGCTGCTTTCCATACACTCATCGTGCTGGTTACAATGTGCTGTGTTAGTTCTAGCAGACGTCTCCAAGACTCGTCCAGTAGTTCTACAGAGGTTGATACTTGCAGGGTGACTTTACTGTTGCTATAGTCATGTATCAGGTAGGTGGAGGTGGAACCGTGTAGGATAGTAGCTCCGTTAGCTGCTACCTTCACTGTGTTGGCTTCATCTGACAAGAAGTTCAGAGCTACGACAGTCATGAGTTGGTATACATATTGTGGTATGGCGAGTCCATTAAACAGGATGTCAAGTCTTAGCTGTAGGTAACCATCAGAAAGCCAGGCTCTGTCCATATATTTGGTAGAGAAGTAAGGGATGATGTAGCCACAGCCTTGTGGCTGTTTCACTGGACCATGTATGATGTGAAATGATTGTAGAAGTTCTACAGCAACATCTTCAGGGAATTCTGATTCGGTTTTGAGAATGTGGGATAGAACAGCCTCATCGAGAATACCGTTCATTTGGAAGTTCCTCACCAGCTTTGTAAATAGCTGCTTTTCAATGACCCTGCCTTTGTGTGTGAACGCGGTCACAGTCGCTACCCTTTCCTTCCACTTGACGGCTGCACAATGATGAAACAAGATGGCGATCATGTCTGTAATCGTTGGTATTTGATGGAAAACGTAATCAGCGAGAGCCGGTTTGTTTTTAAAGAGAAGAACTTGGCCAGAGTCATGAAGATATTGTAGAATGATCTTCATATGACCTACATTAGGAAACTCTTCCTCCAGATCTGGTACAAGAACATAAGGCTTGCACGTCTCTTTTTCTAGGAATTCACCAACAGACTTCCAGTTTTGTGGTAAAACTATCTGAAATTGGACACTACGTAACTGGATGCATTTCTTCAACTTCTCAATGCTTTCAGTATTTTCCTCATCATTATCAAAGACGAATACGTCATCCGGGTGGAATACTGGCTTGCTAGTATCTGATAGGTGCGTGACTCGATAAATTCCTTCATTTGCACCCTTTAGTTCAGCTTCCTCTTTCAATAGCTCGGTTCTAATATCCTCAGAAAATGTGCAAATACTCTGTAGAGATCGTTCAAACTGTTGGCTGGACACTTTATCTCTATGTGAAAGCGCAAGAATGGGCTGGCCTAGGCGTGGGCAAGCAAGGTATAAATGTGATAGCCAATCAAAAGAAAGTCGCCTTGTTGCCTCCTTGGGTCCTCTGCTGTTTGATAGGTCTACAAATTCTTCCAAGTTGACCACAACAATTGGGATACCATGATCCTTTATAGTCAACTGGTAGGTTATGTGGTACACCTGATGACCTCCAAAATCAATTAACCTCAAGTTTAAGTCTGCCATTTGTAAATTTTCAGTGTTGAATACACAAGTTGTATCATCAAGAAGCGATGAGTCATTTCGGTATGTTAAATGGCGCTTTCCATTTTTCAGACTACGCACAAGACTGGTTTTCCCTGCTCTTAATTTTCCAACAACGGCTACAGTGGCTGCTGTTACGGAAGCTGTTGATTGCGCAAGCAAATCTTCAAAAAATGCTTTGATAGCAGGAAGGCCCTGATCACATACGACTTTAGGAGGGAAGTCCATTAACTCGCATAATGCACAGTCTAAGCTCTCCAATTTGGTCAGCTTGAGCAAGTCACTGTGAATTGTTCTCAGCTGTGTATTCTCTGTTAAATCTAACTTCCGTAGGTTTGACAGCCGATAGATTACAGGAGGAAGTTCTGTGAACATGTTGTGAATTTCATCGTCATACCAATCACCATTTGATAAATTCAGAACACTAAGATTTATCAGTTGATGAAACCTACAAAACAAAGAAAAATCAGTTCTAATGGAAAATACAATCATGAAAACCCACTTTCAATTAATTTAATACAGATACATAAAAAATTCTTTTAAGAAAAAACTTTTTAATTCTAGATATAACCACCAGGCACTCACCTTTCAGGTAGACTGGTCAGACGACATGCACACAACATCAGCTCTTTAAGCGACGTCAGTTCAGTCACAACCTCAGGCAGTCCGTCAGAAAAGCTGTTTGCACTTAGATCAAGAATCTCAAGCTGCTGAAGGGAGCTTAAGCTGCATAAAAGACACCAATGCAAGATAAAAGAAAATAATGACATTATTATCAGGATTGTGATACATGTACATTCATAGTTCATAGCTGATTTATATTGAAGCCATCATGCAAACTGCAAGCGTAAGGCTATTGGCGGAAATTTTGATTGGCTATGAATAACAACACTCGACAGTTGACACCAGTCGAGTATCATAGTGGTAAGACACTTATTGAATAGTAGACACGCCATGTTTTGATAAGAAAGCTCTGAGCGATTACAATAAAAAAATCACAAGAAATTTATGTAACTCTCAGACAAAGCTGCCATCTATAGGGTCAGCTGATTCATCAGCCGTTTGCTGCAGGTTGACATTCATTTTGCTGATTCGGTTGCAAAGAGAGCCTAGTAATAGTAACTAGTAATAGCAACTAGGGACTACTTGATATATAATGCACAAACCTTGCAGGAAGCTCAGTCAGACCACTCCAAGCCAGATTTAACTTAGTCAGCGATCTCAGTTCAGCTACTACATCTGGTAGCTTTCCATCAAAGACGTTTGTCCATAGATGTAGCGTTTGTAGCTGCTCAAGATTCTTCATACTAAATGATGTACAAATCTGACATGAAGAGTAACGTACAGCTTTATGTAGTTGTGTGACCAAAGTGACAGCTAATTTTACAAACTTTTTATAATAATAACTTCAATACTGTGTATCTGCAATGTACAATGTAAATAATTAGACATGAGCCATAGACAGTTACCACAGCAGGAACTGAGTTATGATACTGCACAGATGTACTATGCAATAACAGGCTACACACTGGTTGCTAGGTAACGGATATACTTGTACACTGTATTTTACCATGTATAATAATTATAACTAACCAATCCTATAACATACTGTACTCTAACCTTTGGGGTAAATCCCTCAGCACACAGTAGGATATGTCCAACTCTTTTAATGACTTCAGCTCCGTTATCACATTTGGGAGTCCATTGTTAAAACAGCCAGATATGTCTAGAGACTGCAGACCTCGTAGCAATATCATACTACAGAACAGGTTGCATATAATGGAGTAGGTACTCTACAGTACATCAAAGTAAATAGAGAGTACAAATGATAGAGGAAGACTATAGCAAATTAGTTTACTATTACAAAGTCATCTATATTACACATACTGTCAATATGAATTCATATAGTGTAGAATTGACCAACTGAGGAAGTCAGCAAGTGATGGAGGCTAGGGATAATTGTCTTTGTAATCAGTATCTGATTGGCTGCAGCAGTAAACCAATCAAACTTTCCCTAAATTGCCCCCATATACAAGTGTAGAGTGGGTTTGTTGTAAAATATAATTACAGTGTGTATATCTACCAAAGCTGTGACACAATGTGGATGTTCAAAGTCAACTAACAGAAGAGTTCTCACCTCTCGGGAAAATTTGTAAAGCGTATGCTTGATAGACTTAGTGTGGTCAAGGACATTTCAGTTATTACGTCAAACACATCCTCAGAGAACTCATTCTTCCCTACCATTAGAGTCTCTAGTCTATGAAGGGATTTCATGCTGTGTAAAACACCAATACAATGGTACATGTATGTAACACCAATATAAAGCATGTAATATAATTATAATATAAACATAATATATACATGTATATGTAACACAGTAGTCATCTGTATAATGATACAACACACTTACTTCAGCGGAAGCTGAGTCAACTTGCAATCAGCCAGTATCAACTTTGTTAGCGACGTCATTTTAGTTACAACTTGAGGGAGTCCTTTGGAGAAATCATTCTCACTCAAGTCCAGTAGCACTAGCCGTCTCATTGACATCATGCTATTTGTGAAATTCAAGAGAGAAATTCATTAGACATTTGAAGTTATTCTCTCTATGACCAAAAAAGGACAACTTGAAAATCAAGTAGTCATTATCACAAGGCCTAAGAACAGATTGATGTGGTGGATGCAGAGGTAGATGCAGTGGTGGATGCAGAGGTAGATGCAGTGGCATATTTAGTTTTGCTAAAAGGTGTCAAACCTTGGCCCGAGCAAAAAAAATTTTGTTAGATAGTTAGATTAAATTAAAATAATTTATATTCAAATTGCCATGATGTCTGTATGCTCATGACCGTGGCATAACGCTGTACATGTAATACACTTATTACACAACACATACCTCTGAGGTAATACAATACTGTACACTGGTATTACACAATACGTACCTCCTAGGCAGATCAGTGAGGTTGTTTCCTGATAGATTCAGCTTAGTCAATGTTTTGAGTTTAGTGATCACAGAAGGTAGTCCTTGTTTGAATCCATTCCTCTTCAAGTTCAGTGTGTGCAGTTGATGAAGAGATTTCAAACTAGATAAAACATGTCATACACGGGTATAGTAGTGGATACAGGGGAGCATAGTAAAATAACTAATACACCAGATACCAGAGATGTCTATCTGGAGAAAGTTCAAGTTCAAGATTCAAGTGTAGCGAATAAGTAAATATGGAATAGAATATAGCAGCAGGGGGTTGGTTGGAACTACCTATAGAGAATAAACGGGAGGGTTCTTGTTGTTTAAGGCAACTAGTATAAATAATATAAAGTAAATACATGTACATGTACATTATAATACCATACCGCACCATACCTTACCATACTATATTACTTACCATTCTAGTGAATGGCTTTGTCGTATCCCACATAGCTGTAAATGTGTAACAAGAGGACAATGAGTATGTAGGGGAAGCATGGTTTTCCCCAAATATAAATGCAGGTGTGTGATATGCAGGTGGTTAGCGGCCAAGTCTTGAGTTATAGTATTGTAGGTGTGTATATCCAGGTGTTTGTCATATTCTATATAATCAGGTATCTCACTGATGTCCTCCTCACCCGAGTGCCGTAGCCAAATTTGACTGTCTAGAATATTCAATAAAACCGTGCTTTTCAAGACCAGATACTTAAATACAGACATAATTCTAAATTTGCAGCTAAAATTAATAAAATCGATTGGACTATTTACTACTCTGTTTAAAATACAATGAAACGTATTTGCTATTAAATCGGGGTAGTTGTAACAGGTTGCACTTTGATGAGCAAGTGGAGATAATGGTTAAGTCGCAAATCAGTTTAAAATACTTCTGAGCCAAGAATGGTTTACAAAATTCCAGGTAGCATCAATTCACAGACATTACGTTTGATGGTAAAATTACACTAGTACAGTATATAACAGTTTATATTCTGAAGAGAAGTTGATATCACAGAACATCAGTTCACAGAACCAGAATACGCCTACCTGAATAGTCTACTGACTGTCCATTCCCCATCTTATCTATTGTCTCTATTATATATATACCGCTGTACTGCTGGAAGGAGAGTTTAGTGTATGATTTATATGGTGTTCAGCCACATTCACTGTAATATAGGATATAGGCTGCATGTACATGTAGGCATTCACTGTAATATATGATATAGGCTGCATGTACATGTAGGCATTCACTGTAATATAGGATATAGGCTGCATGTACATGTAGGCATTCACTGTAACATATGATATAGGCTGCATGTACATGTAGGCATTCACTGTAATATAGGATATAGGCTGCATGTACATGTAGGCATTCACTGTAACATAGGATATAGGCTGCATGTACATGTAGGCATTCACTACAACATATGATATAGGCTGCATGTACATGTAGGCATTCACTGTAACATATGATATAGGCTGCATGTACATGTAGACATTCACTGTAACATATGATATAGGCTGCATGTACATGTAGGCATTCACTGTAATATAGGATATAGGCTGCATGTACATGTAGGCATTCACTGTAACATAGGATATAGGCTGCATGTACATGTAGGCATTCACTACAACATATGATATAGGCTGCATGTACATGTAGGCATTCACTGTAACATATGATATAGGCTGCATGTACATGTAGGCATTCACTGTAACATATGATATAGGCTGCATGTACATGTAGACATTCACTGTAACATATGATATAGGCTGCATGTACATGTAGGCATTCACTGTAACATATGATATAGGCTGCATGTACATGTAGGCATTCACTGTAACATATGATATAGGCTGCATGTACATGTAGACATTCACTGTAATATAGGATATAGGCTGCATGTACATGTAGGCATTCACTGTAATATAGGATATAGGCTGCATGTACATGTAGGCATTCACTGTAACATATGATATAGGCTGCATGTACATGTAGACATTCACTGTAATATAGGATATAGGCTGCATGTACATGTAGGCATTCACTGTAATATAGGATATAGGCTGCATGTACATGTAGGCATTCACTGTAATATAGGATATAGGCTGCATGTACATGTAGGCATTCACTGTAACATATGATATAGGCTGCATGTACATGTAGACATTCACTGTAACATAGGATATAGGCTGCATGTACATGTAGGCATTCACTGTAATATAGGATATAGGCTGCATGTACATGTAGGCATTCACTGTAACATATGATATAGGCTGCATGTACATGTAGACATTCACTGTAATATAGGATATAGGCTGCATGTACATGTAGGCATTCACTGTAATATAGGATATAGGCTGCATGTACATGTAGGCATTCACTGTAATATAGGATATAGGCTGCATGTACATGTAGGCATTCACTGTAACATATGATATAGGCTGCATGTACATGTAGACATTCACTGTAATATAGGATATAGGCTGCATGTACATGTAGGCATTCACTGTAATATAGGATATAGGCTGCATGTACATGTAGGCATTCACTGTAACATATGATATAGGCTGCATGTACATGTAGACATTCACTGTAACATATGATATAGGCTGCATGTACATGTAGGCATTCACTGTAACATATGATATAGGCTGCATGTACATGTAGACATTCACTGTAATATAGGATATAGGCTGCATGTACATGTAGACATTCACTGTAACATAGGATATAGGCTGCATGTACATGTAGACATTCACTGTAATATAGGATATAGGCTGCATGTACATGTAGGCAAGGATGTGGAGTTCTGGCTACAAAATTCTAAGCTAATGTCTATTAATTGAGCAATTTCCTGAATATTAAGTTTGCCAAATAGCTGGTTGACAAACTTTGGAATTTTTATGTTCTATAAAATATTGTTTTTTAATAACCTCTATGCAATAATTAGCAACTCTTTCTCTGCTCACCTGTAAGCGAATTCTCAAGTTGTTATTGAGAATCACACAGCGAGCCACTAAAATATAAAACACCAGTCAGTAGTCCCAGCACCGCTGAATAAAATAACATGAAAAAGGTTAAGGACGAATGTGTAAATATATAAGTACGTGTATGACTATAATTAAGACTGTTTACTAGGTCAGCTTATGGGGCAAACTATGACAACACACCCTCAATACTGTTGTATCAGAACAGTAATCAAGTAGCGTAATTAGCAGTTGTCCATTCTTGATACTAGTAGCAGGGGAATACTTGACCCTTGAACAAATTCAATAACACTGCATATTGAGCACATAAATAGACCAGCCAGTGCTATACATGTACATGCAGTAAACAGAAATAGTAGAATGTAGGCTGAGAATCTACTGCTGATTAAGGAATGAACAGTAAAGGAACAGAGACGAATCTAGATACAGATACATCCAGTGACAAAAAACTCCGAGAAAGGAAACGGAAAAACCAATATAACAAAAAGACTTAAACTAAACCAAACTGCAACAGTGTGTATTGTACGAAGCGTAAATATATGTGGGCGATTCATAATATATGTGTACTAAGGAGACAAGGATATATGCGGAAACATCTATCTCATTGTAGATCACGGAATAGAGTCTACACCATTTACATCCTAGATCACATAGCTAACAAATATTGGAGATCAGGGTGCTAACAACAAGGCTTACAGACTGCATATCGCTACTAGAGACCAATCACAGCTGGTGAGTCTCAAGTTATTTGACACCAATTGCTATAAAATGTTATAACAAATAACCTCAAACCCTCAAATTTCGTTATAACAATACTACCTGTAGGAGATAGCTGAGCAAACACTAGTGTAACAGTACTGCGTCTGCCTAGAGGCTAAGTTCTCATTTAGGCCACCACCAGGGTCAGTGTCAATAGGATTAGTTACACCTTATACTTTACCTGCAAGCGCTAGACCTTTCGTTCGTGTGTCCAGGGTAGTCACTGCACATGAATGATTTTAATCAGGCATATCCATTTTACATTCTCTCCAGGCTGGAAACATTCCGCCTCGTGATCGACTGACACGTCCTGTGTAGGCAAAGAAAAATTACATTTACAGTAGACATATGTTTCGAGTGCGGGTTTTTAACTGGAGCCAATACTTTATATAATAATAAATTTAATTGAGAAGACTTCCAAGCAATTTTTATTGAGCTAATAGAAAGCTTGGTATGTTTATTTTTATTTTGATAAAGACATCTAGCGTGGAAGCTCTGTGTGAACTTTAATATTTTTGAAAAGCTCATATAACCTTAGCTGGCGAGTACCCGAGGCGCACATTGCGCCACAGTAGTCCCATTGTAATACTTGTGCATATACAGATTTTTTAAAGACGAGCCTCCTCTTCCTCTTACTACTTGATAGAGGTAAGAATCGAGGTAACATTTCATAAACATTCGGCTGCTCATTAAGTTACAGCAAACTCACCATAAGATTTACCTCTGATGAGGGAGGACACTCTTGACCACCGGCGGCGTAAGTAGAGTGCCTCATTAATGTAACAGTGTGCATTTAGCTTTGGCCAGGGATTACCACTGTTAGGAATTGCTTCTTAGTCGTCAGCCATGATACCTCCCATCTCGAGTACAGTCTTTGGCAAAAAGCTTTGGTGGCAGCATCTGAAATTTGTAGAGATAGATGTGGGATGACCACAGGCTGCAGCTCTTGTGATCACTGCCATGTTTAGAGCGATCATTTAGAATTCCGTTATAGGCTGATAACAGCGGACTGTGAGCATCGTCAGCTTTCATGATACGGGTCAGGAGGTTTAGTCTGTGGCTTCTGCGCCTTTCTCACAGTGTTTGACGCTTTTACGGCTCTCGGGCTCGCAATAAACCTCACAGCACAATTTTGTACCATTCTATATAGTGTATGGTAACTTCCAGAGGATCCCACACTGTATCTGTGTATTCTAATATTGGGCGACAGATGCTGGTAGGCCTATATGCTAAGAGACGCTCACGTTTAACAGAACCGTGAAGCGCTATTTTATTATACCCAGGATTATACTTGTTTTTGTGTTTTCTGGGTAATGTGCTTTTGGAATTAGAGGCTGGTTTGAATTATGACTCCTGAGTATTTAGTTTCTTCCGACAGATCAAGAAGTGTGTCCTCGAATTTGTAGGATGGTTAGATCTGTCTTATTACCAAAGGCGATAGTATGGCATTTGGTGTCATTAAACGGTATTTTCCACTGGCAGAACCACCTATGCACAACATCAATGTACAGCTGAAAGCTTGCAGCGTCGGCGGTCGAGTTGACTTTCTAGTACAATAATATGTCATCAGCATAGAGACTAATAGAGCAGTTGACGAAGCTTGGCAAGTCACTAATGTAAATAAGAAGTAGTGTTTGTCCGAGCACGAAACATTGGGGCACTCCTGATGTCACTAGCAACTAAGTGGAGCACTGGCCTTTGATTACAACCTTATGTTTCCTGTTGATAATGAAGTCTTGAAACCAGCCAACAATCTGCAGGTTCACTTCTGGAATCTGGCGTCGCTTCTGAAACAGAAGGGAGTGAAGAACTTTTTCAAAAGCCTTGTTGAAGTCCAGTACGATTGCATACGTGTTTAGTGACTCGTCATGCGCCTTGGCAAGGTCATGGTAGGTTAAGCACAGTAGGGTATCGCATGACATTCCCTTGTGGAAACCATGCTGCCTGTCTGTAGTAGAGCACAATATCAAGCGTTCTGTTCAGATAATATAGTACCGTCCAAGGAGCAGTACTGTATATTCAAGCATCTTATGACTTACATAGAGAAGATAGGTCGTAGGAGGTTATTCCAGTTAGTTCGTTATTAAATATCGATTGCTTGTACCTACCAGTAAGTAATCTAGTGCAAGTAGGTCTAGTGCAAGTAGGTCTAATGCAAGTAGATCTAATGCAAGTAGATCTAGTGCATGTAGGTATTCACTGTAATGTCTGTACTCACAAGTTTAATATATCCTTCCTCTGTACTCTTAGTCTGTCTCCTCTACCTCTCTCATTCACTCTTCCCCCTCCCGTCTCTCCTTCTTAGGTCTCCAGCTATCTCTCAGCTATCTCCAAGCTATCCTTATAATCTTACCTATCCCCTTAGCCTTAGTGCTCTTACCTAGCTCCCAATACATTCCTCTTTCTTTTTCCCTTTTTCTTTTGTCTCAGCGAGTTACCTAGTGCTTATGTATGCTTTGCATTCCGGTGACTACCTTTGCCTACCCCCGCCCCTTTATTCTTCTTTCCTTAGCCCCGTACCCATTTATTTATATACTACGTAGTCTCTGTACTTAGGGTTGGGCCTACTCACCCTCCCTGATCTTGTCACTACTCCGGCCTGTCTCTGCTCCCTTGGTTCATTTTGTCTGTCTGTCCCTTGAGCACCTTCATGTCCTTCTGCTATGGACTTACCCCTGATCCTAACATCCTGTTCTGGTTCTATATTCACTTCTTCCCCTTCCTGGTTTTCCTCTCCTCCCAAATCACTTTCTGTTTCAGAGCCATCTTCTGTCTCACTGTCACTTACTGGCATTAGTACCAAGTGTTTTCTATTTCTCCTAACAACTGCTCCATCTACTCGCACTAAATAACTGTCCGGTTCCTCGGCCCTGCCAATTACTCTAGCCTCCCGTCCATAATCCTGATTAGAAGTTTTTACCCAGACTTTATCACCTACTGCCAAATCACCCAAGTTTCTTACCCTCCTCCTATCATTATAATTTGCCTCCATCCTCAGTTTCAGTCCCTTATCTTTAGCTCTAAACTTCTCATGGTCGACTTCCCTCTGGGCTATCCTTGACAGACCCACCCTTATCGACCTTCCAAACAGCAATTGGGCTGGACTATAACCCGACTCCAACGGTGTGTCCCTATACACAGCCAATGCTCCTACCTCTATTTCTCAATTCTACTTCTACCTCTCCCACCACCTTCAACCTATTATTTCCTGCTCCCCTCACCTTCTTCTTTGAATTCTCTAGCCTCAACCCTAAACTTTTCGCTGACCCTACTGTTAGTACAGATATGTCAGCACCTGTGTCATCCAAAAACCTTATTATTTTTCCATTTACCTGTAAATCATGTTCAAATTCATCATCGTCCTTAATATCAGTCCCACATTTTCCCACGAATAGTCATACCGAGTCTGAATCACTGTCCTCTTCCCTTACTTCCCTAGCCCTAGGGATTTTTGAAGGACATTCCCGTGACATGTGCCCTTTGCCCTCGCACTTGTAGCATCTTAACTCCCTTCCTGGAGACCCCATATATTTTGTTTTATCCTGCCCCTGCTTAGTTCTCTGAGATTCCCTGCATTCTCTAGCGTAATGTCCTCTACTCCCACATTTGAAACAGGCATCGTTCCCCTTTTTTCTACATTCCCTAGTGAAGTGCCCTAGCTTCCCACAATTGTAGCATGTCATGTCCTGACTCCTCTTTGGGCTAACCCTCCTAAAAGGTTGTCTTTGTGGTCTAGGTGGAGAGCCTGCTTGGTGTCTCTTGTCCTCTCTGCGCCTAAGCCCTTGTCCCTCCCTATGAATGCCTACCCACTCCTCCTCTGGATCATTTTGGCTCGTACCCGGATTCCTCATGTAATCCGCATTCTTCATGGCTGTTTCAATGTCCTTTCCTAGCTTTATAATTGCCCCATAGTCTATTCCCCCATCCCCTTTGGCCATTTCATTCAACACTTGTACCCTAACTGCGTCGTTTGTGGTCCCCGCTAAAGCCCTATGCAGAATTAATTTATTTTCTAGTGCCCCTAGCTCGCACCCTTTAGCTATTGTATTAAGCCTAGCGATGTACCCTGTGAAATCCTCATCCTCTCTCTGCCTACAGGTGAAAAAGCTGTCCATGTTCCTAACCGCATGCCCCTTCCCCTTAAAGTGTTCATCAAATCGTTGTTTGATGTCTGTGTACCTTACTTCATTAACCGCTATATTCCATTCATTGTATATCTCAAACCCCTGTTCCCCTAATCTATCAAGTAGCATACAGCCCTTCTTGTGTTCTATTATTGCTACCTTGGCTGGTTCATTCGCTGCCCCAGTTGTCTTGAAGTCATGAAATGCCATTTGTATCTCAAAACGTTTGATGAACTTCTGCCAATCCTCTAATGATAACCCATCCCTTGCACTATGTTTATCTCTTCTTGTGGCCATGTCTATATTACCTGACCTAACCCTTTACTTTAATTTGAATTAAACAAATGGCAAATGGTGTTTAATGTAAATAAGTGTTTTTATTTACAAATAGGAAAGCAAGATAATCAATCAAAATATGTTTTAGAAGGCCAAACATTATCCAAAGTAATTTCACACACTTATCTTGGACTTCAACTACAACACAATCTTAAATGGAACTTGCACATAGAGAACATTGCAGCTAAGGCTACTCAAAGGTTAGCAATGCTAAGACGAGTATTAAGGCATGCTGACACTCCAACACGGCGAATTGCATATTTTTCCTTGGTAAGACCCGTCTTAGAATATGCCTCCTCTGTCTGGGATCCATACCTAAAAAGAGAAATAAAACTCCTAGAAAAAATTCAGAATAGTGCCATTCGTTTTATTTTTAAAATCAGAGGAAGGGTGAGTTTTAGTCACATAAGGGAACAAACACTTTTATCATCCCTCAAGGAACGAAGAAAGGGTGCCAGAATGAATCTTTTTTTTCAAGTGCCTCTCGGAAGGGATTGAGCCTCCCTTTGATCATAATTATCAAAGCGGGCATAACACCAGGCAACATCCCAATACTTTTGTGCCATACATTCGCTCAAAATCTTTTTATTATTCATTCTGGCCGAAAACTATCCGTGATGTGAGAGGAGATTAAATTAAAGAGCTGACAACAGTGTTAAGCAGATAGGTGTATAGATTGAAAAAATAAAAAAAAAATATATATATATACACATTCATGCATAAATAAAAACAAAAAAGCAAAACAAACATTACCTAAGCACAGTATTATCGTGTTCCACACTTTTACCTCATTCGAGGGTCTCAGTGGAAAATTATTAAAAAAAAAAAAAAAAACACTGAAAAAAATTTTCTATCAGGCCTATGACTTGTCTAGGTACAGATCTATAACTTACCCCACCTTTCTGTGTTCTACTGTAACCTGTGTATTATTCAATGATCCCACTTCTGACACCATGTAATGTCTGTACTCACAAGTTTAATATATCCTTCCTCTGTACTCTTAGTCTGTCTCCTCTACCTCTCTCATTCACTCTCCCCCCTCCCGTCTCTCCTTCTTAGGTCTCCAGCTATCTCTCAGCTATCTCCAAGCTATCCTTATAATCTTACCTATCCCCTTAGCCTTAGTGCTCTTACCTAGCTCCCAATACATTCACTACGTCTACTTAGCCTATTTGTTTTGTGGTACACTTTTTGCCACTTTATAAATATACATAATTAATTGTACACTGTATGATCACATTATCATTATGATGATTTATATTATATTTGCATATAATATTATTATTATATATTTTATTAATTTTTTTATAATTATGATTCATATGAGCAACCCGAATCAAAACAATTGAATGAAGATAACACAAAAGAGGTACAATTTAATTTCAATAATAATTGCAATGATTCAAAAATACAAATAAGTACAACATTATCGTTATTGAATCATTTAAACAAGCACTGTCACAATTAATTAAATATAGTAATGTATTCTGTGATTTTACTATTCGCGGACTGCCCTAGTTTCCAGTTTGATACAAAGGTTTGGTTTGATAAGGAGTGAAATGACAGAGTGGGCGTGGACGAAACACGTGCCAATATTTTTGTCACGTACCGTGTTGAACCCTATTGGATAGGGAGTTAATTGTCCATAAATTCTATGGAGCCTAGAACGGATTTATATCACCTTGCTTTTCACGGTGCATGTACATGTATATAAAATAAAAAGTGGACAACTCCGCACTAAATTAAACAAATTATGGCAGTGTTCTGAATCTTGATCTGTGAGGTACATGACTCATGACTGTGTAGTTGTTTTCTTAAAATTTTCATCCATATACTTTTCAATAAAACAAAGGGCTACTCTACAGTATATGCACATATTGGAAATACCCAATTCGTCAGGCTGTGAGAGATAATATTATTATGTTATCATAGTGAAGCAACGTCGTGTGTATCATTTCGTTTGCAGAAAATACCCCACTGTCTCCACATCAATAGAGTTAGAGTGAACACTCAATGTAATAAAGATAGTTTTTTAAGTGCAACTTCCTAAATTGCTAACCACTCATGGCCTGTTACCACTAGTGTATGAAATGGTATAGATAAGACAGTAGACAGTGACAAGGGTTATCCGTGTATATGGAATTATTACAGCCATTTAAAAGAGTGATACTAGAAGCTAGCACACTAACTTCATGCGAAAAATGAATAAAATAAACAGATATTTAAAACTAGCCTGAATAAAAATTTTTTACATAAATAGAATTGAGTAAATATAGCATTCACATTAGACAACAGTAGAGACTACCATGTTATCATACAAATATTACCATTACCATTACATGTAAGATGCTTGAACGGGTAAATGGAAAAGTTTTAGTTAAAATTCTATTCTAACAGCACAAACAATAATATAATATTAATAATGTATAAACTGTTATACACTGTATATATTCAAACGTTCAAAGTATTATCACTAATGTAGTGACTGTGATGCACTACTTGGTGGACTGAGTAGTAATTATTGTGATAATATTACAGGTTAGGAGTTATCTGCCCGTGTCATTTGTATAACACAGTGCTATCATCATCTGCATCACTGATAGCCTCGAATTTCCAACCAGCTGTAGCCTTAGATGTCAATGGATCATGTGACTGACGTGGGTTACGAGTCTCCTGCTGTTTTCTGGAAGCCATGAAACTATCATACGATCTTCGGCTATCTTCCATAGATCTATTTGTCGCCATCTTGTCACCTGACCATGTGTTTGATCCTGTATCAATACAAGACAATCTTTTTAGACATTCTATGGGTCTAAGATTCAAGAGCAAGAATGTATATACTTGTAACAAACATGCAAATAAATATTTACGATGGCCAACTTGGTTTCAACGAGTGAACAGAACAATTATGAAGTGCATCTAACAAAAATGTGGGAGATAACTAGGGGGTTTTACCACAGAGTTAATATCATAATATGGAGTTGTCCACTTTTTATATATGTGGAAAAGCAAGGAGAGACAAGTCCGTACTGCATTCATACAGATACGACAGAGGTAACAGCTCACCAATAAAATCTCTGACTGTGTCTGTGGAGCGGGGTAATCCTTTCAACATATCCTCTCTCAATGTCACGGTCTTCCTTTATATATAAAACAATTTAAAAGGAATTACCACATATTATAGGTAATTCAAGCAGAAAAATTGACAGTGACAAACTTGGCTTAGAAAGTTCTTGCATACCATAGAGCACATCTAAATGCACTACCTGCCAGCTTGTTTAGCTGCTATCCTAGGACTAGTCAGCATATTTGCACCTTTCACTGGTGATAAATCTTCCTCGTCACTAGCTGTCCACATGGGAATTCTCTACAAATAATCCTTGTAATATAGTCTACTGAAGATTTAGATGCATGTTTAGCAGATTGAATGGTGTTGTAACTACGAATACGATCCATTGTTCCACAAGTGAAATGGAACCGATTACTTGGTACATTTCCCAGCAAACAAAAGCTATAGGTGATATAGAGCTTTATACAAACCCATGAAAGTTGAAGTGAGCTGTAAAGGCGGTTTCACTTTAAAAAGCACTAGAATTATTTCATCCAAAAACCAGGTGCACATTTTAATGACCGGGACTGAAAGTATGTATGTGAGAATCACAAAACATTCCTTATATAGCCCAAGTACAAAGACCATATATTTACTACAAGAAAGGAATATCCCACTTCTGTTAGTAAACTTACAGGCTGGTTACCAGATATCTGGGATACAGACTCAAACTCATCATCATCATCATCTCCATAGAAAGAGGAGAAACCTGTCCTCTGGGTGGTTGGCATGTCTGGGTGTTTAACATTTCTATCACTAGTAGGTAAATCTGCACGGCCAGTTATCCTGCTGGAGCCAAGTTGTTGAAATCCTCCTGATACATGTAGTACAGTGTTATAAATATAAAATACCAACCAATTGTTTATCTGATGTTACAATTTGGGAATATGATTCCATTCAGTCATCCCATAAACTGATTAAAATTAGGTCAAGGTCGCCTAAATAATATTGCAAAAGCGTAAACATTGAGCTGACACTTTCAACCTATATTAAAGCGTAAAAATGAAATAATTTGAATATCCAGGAGGTCGTCCAATCAAACCCGGCTTGTATACAAATGCAACATAACTACCAACAACTAACCTTTACCCGATGACTTGGGTGTGGTGATAGTTGGGTTTCTCTGTGGACTTGTCTTGTCATCAGTGCGGTGGGTAGCCCACTGATCTGACCTTGATGTATTCTGACCTTGGCTTTTCCTTTTGGATGCTCTAGTAGATGCTTTAAATACGTTAAATTACAATTTTATATTCACATACCATATTTTATTAGTAAGACAGCGGATAAAAAAGGGTAGCTTAATCATAGTGTTATCAACTGCATAGATACCCGGCTCCACGATTAAAATTATATATGGGGTGGGGTGGTTCACTCTAAGGCTACACATACCAATTATATATGGGGTGGGGTAGTTCACTCTAAGGCTACACATACCAATCATATATGGGGTGGGGTGGTTCACTCTAAGGCTACACATACCAGTTGATGCAGTGACTGAGCTATCAGAATCTTGCCCTTGATCGACGACCACTTTAGCACACCGTGAGCAAATTGACATATGAATGAGAGGATCTGTGGTTGACTTCCTGTGTGTGGACTTTTTCACCTTCAACACCAAAGTAAGATGTTACTACTGACTTGATATTGCTTCGTGTACGCGATGTAAGATCACTGCCTCATACTAAATCTGTTTCAACTACAGGATGTTGATAGATAGTCTGAACCTATCTGAGCATTCCCTATTAGTGGAGATGATGGTTTTTATTGAACTCTTCTATTACTACTATCTCTCTCGCTTTCAGTCACCAATTAGGAATGGTAACTGGGTTTATATTCATCCACAAGCCAAAAGAGCAAAAGCATTCTACCACGGGTGGGGTTTGAACCCACGCGGATATACATCCATTGGATCTTAAGTCCAACGCCTTCACCACTCGGCCACCATGGTTTGTCTTCCTAAACAACAAGAGTTTACAGAAAGCCTCCAGATGGCGCTAAATACTAAATGCAACAAACAAGGTATCCAGGCACAGTATAGGAAATAATGTAAATAAATTATAATAATTATATTAGTACATACCTGTTTTCCTGCTCCAGCTGGTATCTTCACACCTTCATCTGCTAAGTCTCCTATATCCTCAGTCAGCACAGAGCTACCACGGTTAACTTCATCATCACTACTGACTTGTTCAGAACTCACCCCAGAATCAATGTTCTCTTTCTTAGTTCTCTTCTCTTGAAGAAAAGATTTCAACTCTTGGGCGTGTCGAGCAGCGTCAGCCTTAGGACCTTTCTGTTTTGGGTGATGTCTGGAAAGTAACAGCAACAGCATAAAGAAATATGAAACATATATATTGTATATTATGTAGTTAATACAAATACTCCAAACGACACAACAATCACAACAATCATACCTTAAAGCAGTAGTGGATTGGGATGATTGTGTCAGAGTTGTCTTCCCTACTTTCACAGAAACGGGCATTTCTACAGAAAGCAGTTCTTCCTCTGACATGGAATGATCACCAACATCCGTGGAGGTAGTATTGAATATGTCATTACTTTCTTTCTAAAATTTTAATAAAAATGGCACATTGGCTAGAGTTAATACAAATAGTAACGAAAGATTGAACATATCGATATGATAAAACAGAATTAACTCGAATAGTTACCTGGAAAGAACCTGCAGCTTTAGAAGGCCTTGTCACATGTTTATTCAATGTAAGTTCATCAAATGATTTACTGGTTAGTTTGACTGTTTTATCCCATTCTTTTCTTCCTTCTGCATACATGGTAAGCAAAAACTGATAAGAGCAGCGGTGGGACAGTTGATGTTGGTGCTAAGGCTCTCAGTGAAATGATACATCACATAATCATAATCGTAATCATAATCATGTTCTTTAAGCTGGGATAATACAGTAGCTCTATAAACAGTGTTGAAAGGATCTCAACAATATTTGGAAATTGAGAATGTTATAATGTGTTACCTGGAGAAGAAGGTTTGATCTTTTTACTGTGTGGTCTCCATGGTTTCTCATACTCTTTTGTGTCTACAGTAAGATTGTACATTAAATGCTGGATGCAGAATGCAAAATGAAATAAAATACCTAAAACCCTTACATAACAAAGATCACAATTTAAATATTTCCTTCTGAAAAATTAGAATGAACAATTGAAATTAATGAAGGTTGAATGCATGTTTATGTTGTTTAGGGAAATTTACCGGAGGCCCAAGCACTGCTGGTTCCAAGTTTACCTTCTAACATTTCAGAGGTTCCGGTTGGCGACTTTCGTTTCTAAATACAAAGAGTATTGTTACATGGTTAAATAAGCATCTGTCACACAAATGTGTTTTCATCTTTAAATTAACTTGAGATTCAAAGAATGAGGCTTTATTTTACCAACCTGTTTCTGATCTAGGATGAGTTGAGTCAGATACTCTAGTGGGTCAGCTGGCATCTCTTTTACTAACTTTCCCATCATACCCTGTAAGCAGAAGAACACAAATTGGTACAATGAGCAACCAACCACCCCACTTTCCCATACATAAAATCTGATTATGAATGGATTAGCTATATAAGTGGGTTAACAAAAATACAAATAAATGTCCGGGAAAATGCGCAGAGAAAATCAGTATTTACAACTTGTATAATAAAACGAGCATTCTTTGAAACTTGATCTTTTAGAATGAATCCTCGAAAAAATGTTGATATTTTACTAGAACCTCTCTCTCCAGAACATGGGAGCATAAGAGATCTGCGCCTGGAGAGTACTGCACAACACAACATTATCCAGGACTAAATAAAACATCAAGTACAAAACACGCTACACCAACGTATAATGATTGAAAAATCAGATCAAATAACATACAGGCTACAGCTACTTTTAACTTTAAGTAAAGTGGAAAAACTACCTCAAAAAGGCTCCCAATTTTGTGTCTTTTCAGATAACTTTCGACTTTGGTCGAACTCGACATGATTAGCTAGTTTCCCAGATTTTACTGTGTCAACGTAAAGGGCTTAACAAGGCTTAGATCTCTATGGTCTGTGGTGGTGATGGTGGCAGCAATCCACGTCATAAGTTTAAATCAACAGAATTATTCCCACTTTTGGGGAAGCGGCGTGCCATCTCCCAGGACAGCGGAAACAGATGCTTCTCTAGTAAATTATATGTGATTGGACGAAACTAAATGTGTCATTTTAACGTCTGGTTGCGAGTTCATTATTATTAAGTGTCGACGATTAAGAGAGATCAGTGTTCCTAGACCACCAATAATAAACAACATGGCAGGCATTTTGCTGAATTGGACTAAAGTACGAAGAACCATGTGATAATGTGATTATCTTTGTAGGTAATAAATTATTACGAATAATAATAGCATTAATATCATTAATAATAAAGTATGGTAAGACAAGTAATTTTCATTGCAATAAAGAATAAAGTGAGCTCTATGACTTGACAGCAAGAATCGTTCAGAGGCTATTGTTATGCACTAATTGTGACTCTTATTCCACAAGATTATGTTCTACTACTAGTACTATAACATGACTGTATTAGTTTGAAGGTGTGATTATGTTACATAATCCCGTTATAATTACTAATAAGGGCTCCTCATTTAAAATCCATGCTTAGTAGGATAGGACTGCGAACTTAGGTTAGTGTTTATCCTCGGTAGAGCGAGACCTGGGTTTTAGCTTTTAATGCTCTCTAAAAAGAAATTTAATTTGCTAGTCACATTAGTTTTTTAGTAAAAATCTAGCTTGATTGTTCAATTAAAAGGAAATGAATTTCATAATTATATTCTATTGGAGCAAAATCATTTAATTACCAAAATCATAATATACCAAATTACATTGTATAACTTGTAGAAACATGTCGAGTGAAAGTAATCCAGTAGAATCCCGGCCATTTCACGAGTTCAAAGATGAAAATGTAGTGGACCATGGGGTTGTCTACTCCGACCAGGAAGACGAGTATGGTAAGCCTACTAGTGTACACTTGTGTAGAGTATGGTAAGCCTACTAGTATGCACACGTGTAGAGTATGGTAAGCCTACTAGTGTACACTTGTGTAGAGTATGGTAAGCCTACTAGTGTGCACACGTGTAGAGTATGGTAAGCCTACTAGTGTACACTTGTGTAGAGGGTAGGGACTATACTTGTGTAGAGGGTAGGGATTATACAAGTTTAAGGGGAGAGTTACACTTGCGTGGAACAGGGTTTGAAGTCGGTTAGAAGAGCACTCATAGCTATCATGTTAGCTGTACATGTATGGTGTATATGTATATGTACATGTACATGTATAGGTATATGTATATTGTGTACATGTATAATATGTATCTGTATATGTATATGTATACGTACTTGTACATGTATATGTATATGTAGACCCTGTGGATGACGCAGAGGATCTACCAGATCTGTACCGGTACCTGGAAGCATTAAACTCAGTGGAGACAGACCTAGATGGTCCCCATGCACCTCCACAGCTGTTTAGTCAGCCTGAACACAAGCATAACATCAACAACATTCAGCTTCTGACGTATGAGGCAGACGAGGAAAAGGTTCATGAATATGTAGAACAGTTTGAAACAGCAGCAGTTGATGAAATTCTTACTGTGGGAAAGATATCATTGGAAGAGATACAGGTTAGTAGAGAGAGCATTGTGCTAAGAAATAGTGATCTATATGCCATAATATACAATGTTGTAAGAGTGCAGAGTGAATAGCGTCGTACAAGTCACAACCTGATAATCCCACAGGAGACATACCAAGTTTTAATTCGCAATTTAGTACCCCACTATTGGATGACCATAGCATTACCAGTGATATGATAGGCTACCGGTACATGCGTACCTGGTGAATGTGATCAACTTAATGCCCTAACAAAATGTTGTCATTGTAAACAATAGAAATGATGTTAATGTGACAAACTACAGTAGATGTTACAAAGTCTACAGATTTAAATTCAGCATCATATTATAAAGTGGATTAATTAACATTTTACAGGAAGAAGAAAAGCGCTTGAGAGATGAGCATATTGCTTTCCAGCAACAAGAACTTAATCGTGAGAAAGAGCTTGAACAAGACTTGTTATCAGTAGAGGAAGATGCCAAAAAGAGAGTGGCTCTAGAATTGAAAGGTTCGTAGTTGGTTCATTGGTCATCTGTGCCATATATACTGTTTACAGGAACTTTCACCGCAATTTCCATGTTGCAGGTGAAGAATTTTTGTTGTGTTAGCAAATGCACAAGTATCTACTTTTTGTCATCTTGAGTTTTAGAAGATGTATGGTTTTCACGATACAATTAGTAGGGCACCGCAGTAAAGCTTCGATCAAATGCGCATGCACCACGTCGATCTTATGAATTTTGTTGCTCAGAATTATCCCCTATCGGTTATGCTGAAGGGCTTTAATAACGGAAACTAACATGTGCCAGTAGTTGATGTTAATTTTGAGCTCTAGCTGTAATAGTTGGCAGAGCCCGGCTGACTGCTGCCCGCTGGCCAGTCTTCTGGTAGTTATAGGTTCCATGCATTTATTATAATATTTTGCTGGCTAGGAGGCTGACACTATGAATTAGTAAGAAATTTGGACAAGAGAAAATACTGTAACCTAGTAAGTGCTAGTTAGGTGAAACCCCTTACCAGCATGGTGATGTTGAAGTTATCTTTCCCTGACAGGCAAGCATGACATGAGAAGATAACTTTAATGTTATCGCTTTACATTGGCGTTAGGGAAAACACAGCCACCCATACGGTATCAATTCAAGGGATAGCACTGAGTCTACTCAATAGCACACAATTTGAGAGGAATGTGTCCCATCTCTCACACTTAGACCAAAGCCATAAAAATGTTCTATAGATTCCATAACAATGTTCTACAGTGCACCATAATACGTTGTATCTTGCAATCTTGTGTGCTAGTGCTATTTATATGATCCACAATATTGCAAAACCAATACAGTAACAAAACGATGAAACATTTTGCAGCTAGCTGCTTGAAACGACATGACATAACAGCTAGCTTGGTTGTTATACCACCCATAGAGTTAACTTTGTGGTGCTGCCTACAGCCCTACACCTTGTCAGCTGCGGTTAGGCTGAAGACTAGTTTACTGTGATTAATTGGGATCATAGAGAAGATAACGTTATGGATGGGATATTTGTCAACAGGTCACATGCTGATGCCTGGTTCAATGATAATATCATTGGCCTGGATAGCATAATGAAATCAGCTGGTCATATAATGCTATTCTATCATTACTACATAGCCAATCATGTTTGATGTTTTGTTTACAAACCACCAATCATATACTGCGAATCAGACCCTATAATACAGCAGACCCTAGGATCACCAGAATATAATCTGTTCTGTTATAACTGACTTGCACTTGACTACATGTGAAGGTAAGAAGGAGTAGACACTCTTGTAACCAGAAATAGATCAACTGAACCAACTAACCATATTATGATGAAGTTCAGCCAGTGTGTTCTGTTCTGCCTTGTAGCTCTGCTACCAGTCTCTTTGGGTAAGTACATGTAGATTAAATCCAATTCTATTGTTATTGTATCCAGTAGTTTATAATATAGAATGACAATAGAATAGGCCTACCATGCTTAAGAGGGTGGGCCTCTTACCCTTTAGTAGTGTAATTAATTGAATAATTTAAATTATATTATTGTAAATTGATAATATATCATGAACCAGCATATAGATTTATGAATTATTCAATTTATTGTGACTCCCGATTATCATTCATAATGATAATGATATTAATGATTAAATGCATGTCTGAATACAATATCATGATAGGATTGCGGCAACCACTATCTATAGGATCTTAGGTTATATTTTAAGATTTTATTTAGATTAGATTATTTTTTTCAAACTCGTTTTTAACGAGATTACTGGGAAAAAGGGAATTCCATCATGCGCCCCTGCAAACTAAACCTATTGTGTCGTATAACCTGACAAATTGCTAACAAAGTAATGCCATTCCAAACCAGATGCCAATATGAATCTCAAGACCAATCCAAGTCTATTGCTAGACCAAGCAGACCAAATATAGAACTCAAAGCAAAGGCACATTTATGTAATTTATGCATGACACAGTCCAACTTGGGTCTAACAATAATCTGAGTAATTTAGTTTTGCCAACATTTGCCAGTACATTGATTCAGGTCCCTTTTTAGCAGTCAATGCCCGATTATTACTAGGAGTTTTACAAAGCCACCAAACAGCACTGCTAATAAACATCCATTGTAAAGAGTCTTGCACCAAGTCACTAAGTAGCTGTTTATGTAGTGTGTATATTTTAGCAAATGTTCATGTAATAATCAGAACACATTTTTATGCTTACTACAGTAAACTTTTATAGTACCAAAAAGACCACTAAAAGTGAGCAAATGGGTCACCCTATGCACTCTATATACTTGTGATTGATTGATCCTTGTCCATGTTTGTATAATAACAGGTTGCAAGCATGTGACGCGAAAATCAGTCAGTTCAAAATTTCTTATTTTAAAGTTGCTTTCACCATGAGATTCTCTCACAATTATCAAGTTCTCATAGTCTCGGTAAAGGGACATTTCGAAAATGTCAGTTCGAAACATGACATTCCGAAAACTTCAACACCTCACACCTGAATTCCTAACTCCAATCCCAAACCCTAATCCCAAAACTTCAAAAAGAGCTTTCGAAACATCCTGTTTCGTACTGATATTTTCAAACAGTAGCAAATTCAGTATAAACATGTATTAGATATGTTTGTAAAACTTCCGTTGTTGAATATTATGCACTGTTCATAATTGCTATGACAACATCACTGTACTATTGGGGAACTTCTGACAACAACTTTTTCTAAGAGGGACTTCCCCTACATACATATAATGCAAGTATAAAGAGCATAGTCAAACAAAGAGTGATGAATACTGTAATGGTTTCTGTGATTTGGTGCGGTCGTCCTTGGACGACTATCGACCCAGAAATGAAGTGCCTATGAGTGGTAATAGGACTTCGCATTACATGAAAGATCGAGCGGTCTCAGTAGCCCAAATACTACCAAAGACGACCCATCTGATCTCAAGTCCGACCTTCAGACTATACAATGAAAGAGAGTAGTTCAACCTAGTAGGCGGTTCGCTAAGCGAATGACCTAGTAAAAGGAAGAGAAAGTCCCTGTATCAAGTATAGATGTGTCTTTATTGAAAGCCAAGTGTAGACTGAGACAATGAACAGTAAAACAGTGCCCTTTATATAGTATAAGGACTTCCGGCCGACGTGACGTCGGGAAAAGACGACGTGTGGTCGTCCGGAAGTTGCGCAACAAGATGGCCGCCGGAAGCCCGACGGCCGACCCAAAATAGGTCGGGTTCTACAAAAGTTGCTTATAATGGTCCAATTCATGTACAAAATGAATATCAATGGATTCTGAGAGGTCGGGCCTCTGTACATGGGTATAAAAGGCATTAAAAGACTTAGATATAATCATATAATCATATATAACAATATAAGAGTAAAGTACAAGCAGATATATACATGTATGCACACAATAATGAGTGTCAGATGTAAGATACGACTGGGCGTACCATCACAATACTATACTATTCACACAAAATAGCAGAATCACAACCTACTGATTAAGGGTGCTTTCGGCATCAATGCGATGGAAGAGCAAATAATACGATGAAATACGATGAATAAATTTTCCAATAATGCGATGGAAATAATAATAAAAAAATAATAAAAATAATATCGCATTATTGAATATTCATCGTATTTTCATCGCATTAATTTAAATAAAAGTCACGCATTAATGCGATGGATGTTGCTATGAATGTTACAAAAATATCTGCAGCTTGTTGGTTGTTGGTTCACTTGGTATCAAAATTAATCTTTGATCTACAAGTCGTAACATTCAGTCCACATGTAAATAGTGCACATTTGTATACAGCAGTCAAATCGAGCGGAGGGATCTTCATGCAAACGAATTTACCTGCACAGTATTGTGCATTAACCACATTGACAACTGTAATTCTATTGATCGATCAGATCATTATGTAATAGGCTGAAGAAAGCAATGATACTGGTCCCAATTGCTTTCAGCATTGGTTATTGATAACAAAGACAGTTGGGTTAGTACACCTATAACAAAGTAACATGTAGACTCTTTTATTTTCATTGAATGAAGAGAACAGCAGTAGTCTGTATTTGCAGACAAGGTATGTACAATAGCTGCAGTAGGTTACTATTGACAACTGATGGCATAACAGACACAGCAGACTGGGCGAATTTATATTAAATATTTTCTTGACTCCAAATGCGAAGGATCGTCGCATTGAGGAAAATAATAAATTTAATAAAAATAATAATAAAATATTATTATTTTAATAATTTATTCGATGCATTCCCGAACGCCATCGCATTTTTTATTATTATGCGATCCATTACCGAACGCCATCGCATTTTTTATTACAATGCGATCCATTACCGAACGCTATCGTATAATCCATCGTATAATCCATTATAATCCATTAAATGAATATAATGCGACGGTGCCGAAAGCACCCTAATACAACAGACAATGCTATTAGATTAGATTTGTTTGAATTGGAGAATTTCCATCATTGGAATAAAGCCAAGCCCTGTGGTGGTGCATTTGTAAACTCTTTGTATACTTGCATTACATGTATGTAGGGGAAGTCCCTCTTAGAAAAAGTTGTTGTCAGAAGTTCTCCAATAGCACAACGATGTTGTCATAGCAATTATGGACAGTGCATAATATTCAACAAAGGAAGCTTTATACTGATTTCGCTACTGTTTGAAAATGTCAGTTCGAAACAGGACATTTCGAAAGCTCCCTTTTGGAGTTGGGGGGTTGGGATTTAGAGATTAGAGTTAGGAATTCGGGTTCGGGGTTCTGAAGTTTTCAGAACGTCATGTTTCAAATTGACATTTTCGAAATATCCCTTTACAGTTTATACTATTGTAGCCATGGTCTAGGAGTGGCTAGATGTGGACTCAATAGCCAAATTCTAGATCCCAGCAAAGTTCCCCATATTAGATCTTCATCTTCATGACTTTTTGCACTAAACTCATGTACAGTAAATGCGCCATTTCTAGTGGATAATAAATACACTTTGTAATTGTAGCTTAGAATAACTATCTATATTTCATGTAGTTGTAATAATATATTATATAAGAACCAAACGATCTCCAAGTGTGTTTTCTTGGCTGCATACATTGCACTGATGTCTAAACCGCTTGTCTTGTAATTGTAGCTATCAAATGTTATAGCTGCATCTCACTTACTGATGATAAGTGTGGTGAGAGGTCTGCAGTGGAGTTCTTCTTCAGTCCTCCAGATACAGTAGAGTGCTCAGGAAGTTGTGCTGTAAGTAATGGTGGTGCAGATGTTTGGTAGTGTTTTATTATGACTCATTGTCATGCTGGAGTATCTGTATATACAATTGTACATGTCACTCAACACATACTAGTGGGAAGTAAAAGAGATGCATTTTATTTTGTCATGTTTATTACAATATGCCAATATTAATATTGAGTCTGACAATCCTGCATGACCTCATGGTTAGATAATGTGCTTATAGGTCATCAAAATATCACGTTACTATTTCTCATCACATGAACATTTCCAGATAAATGGCATCACTAATATAACATCAGAGTAGCATTCAATGTTTGACTGAGCAACCAATTTCTTAGTGTATAAAATAGTGGATGCAAATGAAAATCTGTCATCACAAAGTGAATTTTTTCGTCTCAGATGATTTTAACTGTATTGGATGCATAGTCTAAAAAATATGCTATGGATTTCAAATATGAAACCTATGATTACTCAGACTGTTGAAACCCGCCAACTGATGCTAATTGTGACCCAGTGTTGCGGTGAGACAACTGCCTCCTATAGGCTTGGGAATCTAATTTTTCTGTTTTTTCTGTTCACAGAAAGCTGTGGCATTTGATAATGATGTCAAAGTCATCACCAGAAGTTGCACACCTATCTGTGTGGAGGCTGGACTTTCCCTGTTTGGAACTGGTGTTGGAACCAGCTGCTGTAAGGAAAACAAGTGTAACACAGCTGCTATGACCCATCCCACTCTTGCTGTGATGCTGCTGCCAGCCTGCCTACTGCTCAGCAAGGCTTTCTTCTAAAGACATCACATTATTACTGTGATCTATTTCCAAACTGAATTTTACAATGACATTGTGTAAACTGCATAATGCATTATTCTCCTTGATAACACTTTAATACAGATTAATAAACTTGCTGATACTCAATACTCTGTGATTGGAACAAAGTAATCTCTCTGGCTAACATAACACACCACATACAGCGGAGCATAGGTATCTGCCCCTATAAATAAAAACCATGTTGTTTGAATACAAAAACGGAGGTTGTACTCTTCAGTAGACTTAATATATGTTTTGTGCAGACAAATTGTTATTATCATAAAACTTTACATTATAATACAACTTATTGCAATGTTTGCTGCTCTATAAAATGCCTTTATGGATAATTCGACTCCAAGTGAGTAGGCAGTCAGGTTCTGCTGCCTCCGGAATTGAAAGTTCTTTGGGCTATGCTATACCATCTTTGCTGGTGATTTAATTATTTATGAGTATGTCTACTTTATTACTGAGTATACTGAATGTATCAAGCCATCAATTTAATTCCATTTGTGTAGGTGATACACTTGCTACTAGACTGGAAAGTGGAAAGTAGCTTTATAAGGCTAATCAAGCACTGCTGTAGTTTGCCTTCAGTTGATATTCCGTGTACATGTATATGCGACATGCCATCATCACATACAGTAGTAACTACTACAAGCTTATTGATGAGCCCTCTTTACACAATTTACTTTAGAAGCCATTTTGCTAAGGGATCACATACATGTACATGTAGATAGCACCTTGTTTTGCTATTTACATATTATCTGGTATGCAATTATTTATATTATATTCTGTAGTTTTGATTGTTCGTCACTCTTAATTTGTTTTGGCATTTAGTGCACTTTAGTCTGAGGGTGTGGTGGTCGGTGCACCCTAGCCAGTGGGATTGATAAGAAATGAATTGCCACATGGGGTCACAGGGTTACCATTGTGTGGAACAGCTACCCTACTTCTATCACTCACTATCTACTGGTTTAAACCATGGGTTTATTGAATGTCTAAATCAGAGTTCACTGCCATATCTGTCCTCAGAGGACACTTACATATTATACAATGGAATTGAACTGCCAGAGGGATCTATAATACATGTAGATAATAGTGTCAGGACAGGATGTATGATTTGTTTACATTCACAACACATTATGTTATGTTTTCCACACAGTTTTGAACTGCGTTACTGTTACTGTATTACCTTATACATGTATCATGGCCAATGTACATTGAGGTTAGAAATTTACACTGCTGGTGATCGCTAGAGATTATTGGCTCGTAGCCCAGTGTTACTCATCACAACAAATTTTGCTAAATAATTTGTCAATAATACTTTCTGTAGTTGAAGTAGGAAGCTGTGATTTTCTGATGGGGTAAACTTTCTACTTCATATACAGGTATTTACCACCATCTCATTGTTTCCATGGATATTAATATTATTGGTATACCGACTGTAAAGCATACAGTTTTGTGCTAAGCTGATTTCCTTTCTTGGCATATGATACAATGTATGATAATATTACTTTACTTAAGTCTCATAGACTCTACTTTACAATGAGTAACCTGCGCCTCCCAGTTTCCGTTAGTCACAATGAGGAAGTTGTCATCTCTTTATCTTAAGAGGGGACAACTTTAAACTTAACTGGTTATTAGTATTGTACTGAAGAGGATAGTAAGTACAGTTATAATTAGAACGACCAGCATGAATAAAACATCCAATTTTACAATTAACACTGTGATATTACGCAATGTTAGGCAGATGCTAGCTGACTTATGCAATTATAATGGGGTTTATATTACATTACATGCAAGATCAGATTCAATGTACTTGTATAATGTGATGACTGTGTCAGAGCTAATAAGATTGTAAAGAAACTATATTCAAATTTTGACATTCTGTCAGATAAAGAATGACAAATACACATAATAACTATTTTCTTTTTTCAGCGCCTTGGGGTGAATAGCTGGCAATGCCAGGCCATGTACATTTGTACATCTATGGCTATTTCACAACAGTCATAAACCAAACATGTTTTTCTCCTATGCGATTGGCTAAACAGTTTAATACTTTAGGAATTATGATTGAAGTAACTGGTGTGCCCTTTCACTAAGTTGATATGGTTAGTTTTGGTGAAGTTATTCGCTATTTTTGATAACATTAGCAAATTTTGGCAAACTTTCGTGATAGTGTGGAAGCATTTTTGGGATTTAAACTTCAGAGTTCTCATACTTAGCAAGCATGATGCAACTACAACCATGTCTAGTAATTATAATATGCATTGTATATGACGTGGTGCTACCAAATGGTTATAAAGAGTTGTATTCTCCTGTAATCTAACACAGTGGGAGACAGGAGCCAGTTAGCTGGTTGGATTTATCACCTAGGCTACCAATCAAACAATGGGGCTCAACACAAGATATAGATTGCAGACGAGTAAAACTAACGATTTGTATTATCAAGGGTTAAGTGGTTGTTGATGCTGCGATGTTTAGAAATTAAGTGACATGTAAATGACAGTACCATCTTCTGCAGCACCATCTTCTGCAGCACCGTCTTCTGCAGCACCGTCTTCTGCAGCTCGGATTGGTAATGTTGAGTGAGCTAGTTTTGTTCTACCTTACTGGTACTGCTTTGCTACCAGCCGGCATGGGTAAGTCAGAAGAGGACTGAGCGACAGGTTTAGTTGAGTTTGGCTGTGTGTCCAACCTTCTCAACTTCTCCAAAAATTACTTGTACTACTTTACTTATACTACTTTATTTTGGAAAATGTTAGTCTGAACTAATACTTTTATTATGAATAGTAAAACAAGACACATTTTTATATTTTGATTTGTTGCTTATATTTCAACGCTCATCCAAGCATCATCATCAGAGGATATCCTCTGATGATGATGCTTGGATGAGCCTTGAAATATAAGGAACAAATGAAAATATAAAAATGTGTCTTGTTTTACTACTACTTTATTTTTATTACTTTACTTATTATACATGTATTACTTTAGTTATATTACTTTACTTATATTACTTTAGTTATATATTACCTTAGCTAACACAATTCTATGATCTATTGTAATACCATTATTCTCTTAACAATATTATTCTATTCTATAACCCAGAACTAAAATATTAAAAGATAGCAAAATAAGCAGAAAAGAAATCAGTTTCAGTAGTATTTGTATTTTATTATTTTGACACTATATTGATTATGTAGATACATGTATATTCTCTATACAATGAGAATATTATATTTATTTAGTTCATAATAAAATAATGATAAGACAGGCTAAGATTAGGTAGCAGCGCCAGATAATAGATTTAACCTGTTCAACAACTGTTTTACATCGCCAAACCACATAATCACAAAAAGACTACATCAGCAGAACCTACTGATGTAAGACATTAAGTTACTGTGTAGACATATATTGTATAATATCTGAATTACAATGTATTAGTTCAATCACATAAATTATTATATTATTTTACCTAGTAAGTTGTTGTGCTTTACTTGAAATTGTCTCATGATGTAATTGTAGCTATCAAATGTTATAGCTGCATCTCACTTACTGACGATAAATGTGGTGAGAGGTCTGCAGTGGAATTCTTCTTCAGTCCTCCAGATATTGTAGAGTGCTCAGGAAGTTGTGCTGTAAGTAATAATGGTGTGATTGTGCAGCGATTAGCATATAAGATACTTTAATGCTATGTGTCCAAGGTGCTTGTTTTTTTGTTATATGCCTAACACAGAAATGACCTATAATTCTGGCTTTCTATTTTCACAGAAGCTTCTGACCACTGCTACGGGAACCAACTTCATCACCAGAACATGTGAACAACAACGTTGCATTGAAACTGGAGAGTCTCTCTCAGCTGCTGGTGTTAGACTTACCTGCTGTACCACCAACAAGTGTAACACAGCTGCCATGACTCATCCTTCTCTTGCTGTCCTGCTGCCTCCCTGTTTGATGGTCATCAAGAATTTCATCCAACTATACAACATATGAACATTTTTTGTGTTGTAGAATTCTAGTGCAGATTAATAAAGAGTCTATTATTGCATGTAAACATATCAGGCTCTGTGATTTGAAAAGGCTTTACGAGCATGCTTTCAGCCGAGATTCCACGCTGTAAGGTCCACTATATAACAGCTAGAGAGTTTATATACAATATAACAACTTATAAATAGCTTCAGTTTATTACTTAGTTTATTACAATTAAGCAATCAATTTAAGCTGCTATGCCTATTTTATTATGCAATAGAAGATGGTTGGTAAATCAACAACGGAGCTGCTGCAAATTACATGTAAATTGATCAAATTTAGCAAGAGCAAAAGTAGCAACTGGCTAGCTAAGAACCTTACTGTTGCAATATCTGAAATTACCACTCCTTTCACTACAATGCTGGTAATTGAGCAGGTCTAAATAACAGTGCCTTGTTGACTATTAGGTTTATTATATTCCTTAGAGATAACAAGCAGTATATTCCTGCGTTATACCATGTTCATAAGCATAGATTTGTATGTATAACCATATTTATATGACCGGGACGGAATTGTGCAGTTGATTTGAATGGGAGGTGGTACAATGTAGATCTCTCTTGCTTTGTTTGCAAATTATGGCAATTCTTAATTTGAAATTATGTCACACTGTAATGTTTTGAGGGTGGAAAAGACAGCTAGAGATTGAATGAAATGATGTTTGGTATGTGAAGAGCTCACCTAGGATATATCATGCATGCATATAAATGGAGCAATTGTGAACTTATTTAGTTCTGTGAGCTGGTTGTGACAAACCGCTATTCATAGACCTCTAATACAACCTTCTAATAACAAATCTCTATTCATAGAAAAAAGAAGAGTGTTGGCTCGGAAAATAGAGATTGCTAAACAGAAAGAAAGACTACAGCTTGACTCGCTGCACAAAACTTTCAAGAGAGCCGAGAATAAGCTGACAACAAATGTGACCAATGATGCTGGAGTTGTTAAGGTATGTACTAGTAAGACTCTGTATTGATCACACAGCCTTTTTTAATCTGAGAATGGACTGGAGTTGTGTCCTCTTCTCTATAATCATTGACTATAAGTATTCTAAACAATAATTTAGCTCTTTGGTCACTTGGTAGTACTCTTGTTTTATTTATATTATTTCAAACTCCATAGCATAGTTTACTCCTAATTCTCTCCCATATGTATAAAGTTTTACATCTATTGTGTGTCAGACTATGTATGGAGACCTCTCATTGGTCGAAGGTGAATACGGCGGAGCTAAGGGAAGGAGATGGAAGGTGGACTGGATTCGTACACCCCAACCAATACAGATAAAGTTGAAATCTCTGAGGGGGGTTAAAGACAAACTTCCAGGTTAGTTAATATTCCAATCAACTCTACAGCTGTGAGGTGAACACCAGAACTGTTGATTTTGCTGTAATATAATATATATTTATACGTAATATTTATTTCATCTAGTATCAGTAATTCCCAATAATTAACAGGCATATTATCAGATAATAATATAATGGTAAACTGAATATAAATTATCCTTGTTTCTGGACTGCATTCCTGAGAGTTAGGAAGTGAAGAAAATTGAGATAGCCTTTGTTCTTCCCCAAAACTGGAGCAGGATAAGTTGTCTTCTCTATATTTTGTTGGTTGACCCTTACTGCAAACCCCAACCACAAACAAGGAACAAAGGCTATCTATATTTCTTCACTACTGCACATAACTGGTTTCTGAAGAGAGTAAAAACGTCAAACTAGAATAGTGCTGCTATTGAATCATCTGCTATACTTAGTTTGGTCTATATCTTGTGTGCAATTATTCTTAGTTCTGCAATGTCTGCACTACACGTATGTGCTCACAGGTGGTCGGTACGTGCTGATGGTGTCACTATATGACAGAGTGGGCGGGTCCGTGCTGAGATGGTCTAAATTAAAGGGGCAGCAGTGGGGAGGAGCCAGTCTGCCTATAATACACAATGGTAACTTCTACAACTACGAGATGAAGGTAATACTAATTGCTATTGTAATGTGCTGTATATACTGTATAATGTATCTGAGTGCTATTAGTGGTGCATGACTAGTACCATTAAGCTTGGTTTCCAGTTAGCCGGTTTTTGACCGCCGGCTGACCGGTAGAATAAGGCCTGCGGTGTGGAAACCAAAGCCACTAGAAGACCGTAAAACCTGTAGCTGACCGCCGGTAAGTTGAAAAATTTCAACTTACCGGCTGTGCCTGGAGAATGGATACCACGACCTGCGGTCACTCACTGGTTGTCAAGTAATTGAATAATAATAGCCCTTTTATTACTTTGTTTATTACATGTATTGAGTGAAAACACATGTCTCCAGGTGCCTTCCCGGTCTACTGCAGGTCCACTGCAGGTCCCCTGTAGGCATCTTGCTGTAGCTGGGAAGGCAAAGCCTGTGAAGTGGAAACCACGTTGACTCCAGGCCACCTCCAGGCTAGCTCCAGGTAGCCTGGAGGTAGGACCTGCTGAGTGGAAACCAACCTTTATTATACAAGTATAAATATCATATTAACTTTGTATCACGTGTAATATGACAGCGTAATGTCTCTGTGTACATACATAGTACATGTATATAAATAATGATATTTTATGGACATGTGTTATACTCGTATACAAAGTTATGGTTATATACATGTATATATTATACAGTACATCAGAGCCATTGAGCTCTGCATTGGCTCTGCAGTACATGCATATAAAAACCATGTATTGCAGATTGGACAAAGTGTGTTTGCTGTGTTACCACCGGCTGTATCTCTCAAACCAAGCATGGTGCTGGTGTTTGAACTGTTTCTCCTTAGAGGTTCTGTGGTGCAGACGGACAAGGTAGTCTCCTGGGGCTGCTTCCCGATATGCGATAATAACATGGATATCATACAGGGAAAGTAAGTATAGTATATCATACAGGGGAAGTAAGTATGGTGTATCATACAGGGGAAGTAAGTATAGTATATCATACAGGGGAAGTAAGTAGTATATCATACAGGGGAAGTAAGTATAGTATATCATACAGGGGAAGTAAGTAGTGTATCATACAGGGGAAGTAAGTAGTGTATCATACAGGGGAAGTAAGTAGTATACCATACAGGGGAGGTAAGTAGTATATCACACAAGGGAAGTAAGTATAGTATATCATACAGGGGAAGTAAGTAGTATATCATACAGGGGAAGTAAGTATAGTATATCATACAGGGGAAGTAAGTAGTGTATCATACAGGGGAAGTAAGTAGTGTATCATACAGGGGAAGTAAGTAGTATACCATACAGGGGAGGTAAGTAGTATATCACACAAGGGAAGTAAGTAGTATATCATACAGGGGAAGTAAGTAGTGTATCATACAGAGGAAGTAAGTAGTATATCATACAGGGGAAGTAAGTAGTATATTATCATACAGGGGAAGTAAGTAGTTAGTGAATGTATGTATAGCATCCACTTGTCTTGCATGTAGATACAAAGCTCCGTTCCTCAGAAGTGAGATGGATAGTAGAATAGATAAGCACACCAAGATAGAGCGGCTAGTCTCATCTGACCTTGATCACTGGATGTGTAACCTTTATTTTGAAGTTATCCAGTTGCCCAAGTAAGCCATCTAATACTTGGTAATATACTATGTCAACTGCCAGCCTGCATGTACATAACAGCTTTTGTCAGCACTTGGATGAAAATGGATGAAAATTTCTTATGTTGTATTTTTGTGAGATAATATTGTAATGGTTTCTGGTATTTCGTGCGGTCGTCCTTGGACGACTACCGACCCAAAACTGAAGTGCCTATGAGTGGTGCTAGGCCTTCTCATTACATGAAAGATCGAGCGGTCTCAGTAGCCCAATAACTACCAGAGACGACCCATCTGGTCCCAAGTCTGACCTTCAGACTATACGTTGAAAGAGAGTGATCCGACCTAGTAGGCGGTTCGCTAAGCGAATGACCTGACAAAAGGAAGTGAAAGTCTCTGTATCAAGTATAGATGTGTCTTTATTGAAAGCCAAGTGAAGACTGAGACAATGAACAGTGAAACAATGCCCTTTATATAGTATAAGGACTTCCGCCCGACGTAGTGTCGGGAAAAGACGACATAGGGTCGTCCGAAAGTTGCGCAACAACATGGCCGCCGGAAGCCCGACGGCCGACCCAAAATGGGTCGGGTTATACAAAAGTTGCTTATAATGGTCCAATTCATGTACAAAATGAATATCAGGTAATTCTGAGAGGTCGGGCCTCTGTACATGGGTATAAAAGGCACTAAAAGACTTAGTAATTATCATACATGAACGTACATCAGTATGTAATGAAGTAGAGTGAGTATAAACACATAAATACACGTATGTAGACAATAAATGAATGGTTTGGACATGCAATGCAGTTGAGTATAAGTATACGAACAGTTAGTTATGAGAGTATGAGTGTCAGCTGAGTAGCGCTGTGACAACTACTAGGCACTTAAGGTGCTGCAGGGTTGGTTCCGATAGCTGGAGTCGTATACAAATGTCCTGTACCATCACAATATTATATGGCGAATCACCCTGTTCTTACTACATATATGATAACACTTTCCTTTAGCTCATCTATGCAGTAATGATATATGACAGGGCTGGCCAAACTGTGGCCTGTGGGCCACAAGTGGCCCACTTGCTCAATTTTGGTGGCCCACTTGAGCTTTGTGTAAAAATTGGCATTTTTAGTGTTTTCATTCGGTACGGCAAACAAGATGAATTCACAACATAAACCGGTTAATTGTGTCTCAAGCATTATAGAACTCTGCACCAACATAATTGGAAGTTGAAAATGTGCAAAAAGAATATGAAATGCGCTTGCTTTGTCCAGTTCAGAAATTTACGTGTAAGCTAAAGTGTCCAATGCAGGCTGAACCACTTAGAGAGTGGAAGGGTTTCATTGAAAATGCGCGCAAAGAATTCTCAAAATCTGCAATGCAAGTGTGAAAAGATATCTACTCACAGTGTTTGCACTAACCTACCATTGTAAATCCGCTTTCTCAAATCAAAACTTCATAAAGACCAAATTTAGAACAAGTCTCGATCTACAGCGCATGCATGATCTACGAAGGATGTCATGTACACGCTTAGAGCCTAACTATGAGGCCATAATGACTAGTAAATCAGAATCTCATTCATCACATACACGTACAGGTACACGTACACCTACAGTTATACGTATACCTAACAGTTACACGTACACCTACAGTTACACGTACACCTACAGTTACACGTACACCTACAGTTACACGTACACCTACAGTTACACGTACACCTACAGTTACACGTACACCTACAGTTACACGTACACCTACAACAGTTACGCGTACACCTACAGTTACACATACATGTACATGTAAACCTACGGTTACACGTACATCTACAGTTACACGTACACGTACAGTTACAGGTATACCTACAATTACACATACATGTAAACCTACAGTTACATGTACACCTACGCCTACACTTCTCAGAGCCTGCATGTGCATGCACTTAAAATACTTGCTGTAAAATTAGATAGAGGTTTTGCCTGTCATTATTTTTAAAGACTGGCAAGTCAAATTACTTGTTTGCTCTTTTCGCTTGTCCTTTGCTGAATGAGCACACAAATAATATCAGCAGTGTCAACCACTTAATTTTATATTCAATGGAAATTAATTGAAACCAGGATAAAGTGGCCCACCTCAAGTATGAGAATTTTACGTGTGGCCCACTCCAAAAAATCTTTAGACAGCCCTGATATATGAGATACTTTACACTTAACAGTATACAGTGGTGGCATCTTGAATTTGCATCATTTGGCTTACCTGTTGAGAGGTCAGCTCTAGTTAACAGCAGTTCGGATATTATTTTAATTTCCTGTCTAATGGTTAAACTCACTTCTAGTTGTTATCTTCCCCTGACTGCAGATACTTGGCTGGACAGAAAGAGTACGAGTCTGAGCTACAGTTTACAGCAGAATTTCGGGGCACCGATGACAAACTGCCAGTATCAACCTATGAAGCACCTAGGACACCTGCTCTATACATGGATGACAACTATCCACTGGAAACAAGGTATTTTGTGCATACAAAAGATTTGATATGTAACCATGACTGCTAGCTGTATCTTTCTCTTTGATATATTACATGTATCCAGCCTTGTTTTAACCGTCTTCTGTTGTAAAACACTGCTTAGCTCCATTATACATAGTACTCAACATTAATATTTTTAGACCACCAGCTGTTAACGAGCCCACTACAAGTGGCAAACCACCTGCTACAGGTGATCTGAGGCTACCAACAGGTGACATGGGGCCACCAACAGGTGATACGAGGCCACCCACAGGTGACATGGGACTTCCTACTGTTGATACGAGACCTCCAACTGCTCAAGATACAAACTCTGTGGATAAGGCTAGCATAGATTTTGCAGCTCATGTAGGCATAGAGGTGGAGAGGGTTAGTAAAGCCGAAAATACTGTTATTATGTCCACCAATGAATGAAATAATTTAGTAAAGTATCAACTTTATTCCTGGTGTAGTATTTTTAGTTTTATTTTTGCTACCAGAAATGTCTTTCTAGCCCTTATAGTAAAGTACGTGTGGCCAAGGCATTGTCCAACAATCACAGTTTTGTCTTTGAGCATGTGAGGCTTTAAAGATCACAAACTGTATGTGTACTACCTACTTGTAGAAAACTAATTTTACTAAGTCATCGAAATGGTATTTCAAGGCACTCTCAAATTAATGTGATTAGTTTTTATTGGCTGATAATGCTGTAGAAGCGACCAATGACAACCATTGGATCTCGGTTTGCTAAAAGAGAGCACAAAGTACAGTTGGATGATGAGAGCAGCTCTAGTGACAGCGAGATTGACGATGAGCAGATAGTTATGATGAGAGATGGCAAAGGAAACCATCTCAGACCTGTCAAAGGAGAACCTGGCATCACTTACAAGGTACTTGTGCTAATGTTGGAATTTATGTTAGTTATAGAGACATCATTTATTCACACATATCGCAATGTAAATGATGGCAGAGAAAAACCTGAGTGTGCCGTTCATAGCTATTAATCACTGCTTTCCTGGTTCAAACATGCTTCAACAAGAATCCATATCTGTTAACTTCGTCAGAGATACCTGGATGAATCTGGAGGCGTGTACTCCAAGAAGATGTACACTCTGCTGCCAAAGTCAACCATCCTGAAGAAGAAGAGAGATGCCAGGAAGCTGACCTACAGAGAGAAGCTGCTGCAACATCACGTCAGCGTCAAGTAAGTCATACTATCCACATCTGGAACTTGTAGTCTTTACATGAGACTCTGAAGAAGCATAAACATGTACGTATAATATAACCAATTTCAATTGTATGAGCATTTACATACAGAATATTTAATACAGTGATAAACTTAGATTGTAAATTGTGATATTTTAACCATTGTATGGTGACATTGTAGCACACAGGTAGAAATTAGTTTCAGTGCAATGTAATAGAGAGTTATCTTTTCTCTTTTGAAAAAGAGCATAACTGCTGTTTGACATTTAAATTGCATAAAGGATGATGCACTAGATACATAGATACATAGATACCATCAGTGCGGTTTTTTAAATAATAGATTTCTGAGTTTTCAGCTTGTAATCTTATGTATGTACACCAATTATTCACCTACATATTATACATAATCATAGAACAAGCATGTAAAGTAATTTTCTAATTATGTATCATGTACTTTGGTATATGGTATGACTACAATGTTGCTGTTAAACTGTAGGAATGAGTATAAAGACAGCAAGACTGAGTCTCAGAGACAGGTTGAGCATGTCAGAAGACAGATGCTCATAGCCTTAGGTCTCTCAGATCCAAAAAGTACGGAGTTCTGGACCATGATGATCATGCTTATCATCACCTTCTTTATCAGGATCTATGTTCATTACATGGGCCAATGGCTATACCTGACTGCACAGCGTATCCCAGTTAACAAGTAAGTCAGTCAGCCAGTCAGTCAGCCAGTCAGTCAGTCAGCTGATTCTATCATGATGTTCACTCTAAGGTGCATACAGTGTAACTTAGTCAGAAGTAGGCAAAGTCACAGAAGAGTTTATTGAAAGATATATTCTCAAATTTATTTAGTTTGAAAGGATCGCTGTGTGTAATCTCAGAGATTAAACCAGGCATATGCTTAGGCCAACTGAAATAATGGATGCAATAAATAGGTCAGACAGCTGCTGATGTTATACAACTTGAATAAGAGTATGCTGATAATGCACTTCGATCTTCTGTAATTTTTATTACTTTTATGAATTCAGTGTACTACTTGTAGCCTGGTGTTCCTACCCTACATGGTACAGATAATGTACCACAACACTCTACTTCACACTGTCGAAGAGATCTTTGTCGTAGCCTTTGGACCGATGTCAGTCTTCTTTATTTTTGTACTCGGTGTTGTACTATGTGCATGCACACAACGGGCTCTGGGCAGCTTCCCTCAGATTGGCCACAAGTTCCTCTTCTGTTTTGGTATACAATCTATGCTGGATCCGTTCTTTATTGCCATCGTTGATGCCATCATCCAGGTTAGCATAACATATTATACTGTAACTGTACGTGTACCGCGTATGTATGTATGCTGTAATACAATGCATGAGTGAACCATGTAATACACACAGTGGATACATCATGTAATACACACAGTGTATGCGTCATGTAATACACACAGTGTGTACATCATGTACTACGCACAGTGGATACGTCATGGAATAAACACAGTGGATACGTCATGTAATACACACAGTGTATACGTCACGTCACGTAATGCGCAGTGTATACATGTAATACACACAATGTAGGCATCATGTTATGCACGCAGTGTATGAGTCATGTAATACACATAGTGTATACGTCACGTAATACACAGTGTATACATCATGTAGCAGACACAGTGTATGCGTCACCCTCTGAATGGGTGTGCCTGCAGCTGGTGTCAGGCCTCTACTTGCCGACGAGTTGCCGTGGTCACGGAATACACACAGTGTATACATCATGTAATACACACAGTGTATACATCAATTATTGTAATACACGCAGTGTATGCATCATGTAATGCACACAGTGTATGCATCATGTAATGCACACAGTGTATGCAACATGTAATGCACACAGTGTAGGCGCTATGGAAGCATCATTGGAATATAGAGTAGCAATGTGTGGCGTATTGTCCATTGTATACTTTAGAGCTGGGATCTACCCAACCTTCAGGTGGACAGTGCACTAGCTGACTTCTCTAAGATGTACTGGCACTTTGTAAGGACTGAAGGTACCGGTATTGGAGGTATATTTGTCACCACTGTCATTTACCTCTTCACTCTGTTTGTGTCAACTTCTGTCCTCTACATGTACTTCCTCAGGTAAGTCTGAGGTGCTACCAGTATTAGTAGAGTAGTGATAGTAGTAAAGGTTATGGTATAAGTGGTTGTAATAATGGTGGTAGTGGTATCAGTGGTTAGGGTATCAGTGGTTAGGGTATCAGTGGTTAGGGTATCAGTGGTTAGGGTATCAGTGGTTAGGGTATCAGTGGTTATGGCATAAATGGTTATGGTAATAGTGGTTATGGCATAAGGGGTTATGGTAGTGGTGGTTATGGTGTTAGTGGTTAAGGTATTGGTGGTTGTAAAATACTAATTTTAAGCTCTCTGATGTGTAGGCTGTTTCACAGTAGATGTAACACTGTTGTAGTGACTTTTCAATATCGCTCATGATTGACGATTATCAGACACAGAGTTCTTTTGGGATTCCAAACTGTGGTGATTGATTGACTAGCAGATTGCTAACATGTGTTACTCTAAATACTCAAACCCACAAATCGCTAATAATATTTAATGTCACTAGATTGCATAATAATGGTCGAATGTTGGATGTGTACTGGAGAATCCATGCTTCTGAGGGAGAACTGTACATACCCTATGACCTTGAGATGTCCTTGGATGAGCTTGACTCTATCTGTAAGAAGGCAGACCAGTGGAGAGGAGAGGAAGGGGAGAGGAGAAAAGTGTCTGTGTATGAGTACGAGTGGGAGGAGGAATATGTAAGTATATGAGGAGATAATTCCTATGAGTCATGGAATACCTTGTGGAACATTATCGAATTTCTGAATTTTAGATTCTATATTACATGTAAATGTTGTGCATCCTATAGTGTTACATCTTAGCCTCTCTTTCCTTGTCTTTCCCACAGTATATAATGTTATTTCTTTAGCAAGAAGATGGGAAAACCGTTATTAACAAAGAGAAGACAACTCATCTTTCTATCCATACTGTACACCTCGATGGACTAAGAGAGTTGTACAGACATTTCCTTGTAGCAGCAGATGGAGCAATCGTTGAGGTACACCTAGTAGCAGAACAACGTTCCTTGTTACTATAATTAAGTATTTACAGGAATTGTTCTCTCTCTTCTTGAGTGATGGCAGCCTTTTGCAATGCTAGCTTAGCTATGAGTACACATCTACTGTCTACCCAATTCTTGTATTTACATTGTTTCCTACTTACAGGCTTTTGGTGAGGAATCTACAGCACAGGCTGAGGGACGCACTAAGACAGCCCTAACCAAACAGTCTTTATTTGGATCTCAGCACAGTATTCACAAGGTTGTGTATTACTGTACTAATAGTTGTCATGTCCATTCCTGCTATCTGAGGGTTAACAGTAGTTGCATCAGTGGAAACAACTCTTGCAAGACGAACCACTAAATAATAATGCCAACGTGTCCAAGACATTATCATGATGTAATTGGAGTTGTCTTGCCTCACTGTATCCATGTTTAATGGAATCAACAAACAACAGCTAATAGCAATAGTTCATTGGGAGACTAATCAACATGTATATGATATAATTTTGTAATGCAACCATTTACTACCGCTATTGGAATTTATGTATCATGTACTGAAGGCAGGACAACTCCAACTTGGTGGAAGCTTTCAATGTGTAAATACCATGCCGTATAACAAGGGTCACTCCTTTAGTTTTATTCAACATTGTATTATATTACAATCAGCGGTGAATTTATCTCGAGTAGAGTATGCATGATGCTACTAGATAGATGCTTTCTGTCTACCATGTGTTATGTTTACAGGTCAAAGGCCGTCAGACTGTATTTACAAGAGCAGGATTTAGAGAGGACACAACTCTTAATGGAGATACATCTGAGAGCAGACAATCCTTTACTAGTTCAAAAGATGTCATTGATAATCTACATGAAAGTGAGAAGGACGTATAGAGGAAATCTGCAGATCACGGTGTGGTATGAAACTGTTTATGTTAATTTATTTCCTCTTATATACAAAATTTAAGGTTGCTTCCAATTTTAAATATGTTGAACAATTAATATTCTGTATGTATCCTCTTCTTTCTGCGTTATTGGAGATGAAATGTTTTCAATCTGTACTTAAATTTTTGTATTTATTATGTCATAGCTGTGTCAGCTTATCTTAGTGATTTTTATTTTGTAGCTGTTTAGCTCTGATCTGAAAAAATTATTTTCCGTCCCTAAATATCCTCCACTGAACAGGTATTTGTGCAGTTTCAAGTCGATATCTATTTTGCATAATGAGGTAAAATTCTCCAGGTTTTTCAAAAATATATAGATGCATTTCTACTTGGATTATATAGAATATTTGTATGTTTAAATACATAATGTATGTGCTTTGTCTTATCATGGGCAGGATCCCATAATTATTTTACATGTACTACATTTATTTCTAGTTGGACTTTTCAAATATAATACAGTCATTGTTACCATCTAGTGATATATTAGTGTTATATGTATACCATCTAGTGATATATTAGTGTTATATGTATACCATCTATTGATATATTAGTGTTATATGTATACCATCTAGTGATATATTAGTGTTATATGTATACCATCTAGTGATATATTAGTGTTATATGTATACCATCTATTGATATATTAGTGTTATATGTATACCATCTATTGATATATTAGTGTTATATGTATACCATCTATTGATATATTAGTGTTATATGTATACCATCTATTGATATATTAGTGTTATATGTATACCATCTAGTGATATATTAGTGTTATATGTATACCATCTATTGATATATTAGTGTTATATGTATACCATCTATTGATATATTAGTGTTATATGTATACCATCTAGTGATATATTAGTGTTATATGTATACCATCTATTGATATATTAGTGTTATATGTATACCATCTAGTGATATATTAGTGTTATATGTATACCATCCATTGATATATTAGTGTTATATGTATACCATCTATTGATATATTAGTGTTATATGTATACCATCTAGTGATATATTAGTGTTATATGTATACCATCTATTGATATATTAGTGTTATATGTATACCATCTAGTGATATATTAGTGTTATATGTATACCATCTAGTGATATATTAGTGTTATATGTATACCATCTATTGATATATTAGTGTTATATGTATACCATCTAGTGATATATTAGTGTTATATGTATACCATCTAGTGATATATTAGTGTTATATGTATACCATCTAGTGATATATTAGTGTTATATAATTATGTAAGTTTGTTAGTCTCAGTTTTGCATTTTTATGACCAGACAATAGGTATGTCTCTGCATTGTGTTCTCACTGAGGGAGGAAAGGAGGGTCATTTACCAACTACCATTATATGGCTTAGGGTTCTAAAATCACTGCTATATAAATAAATGTATGTGTGAATGCAAGAGGCAACTCTGAAGTGAATCCTTTACTGGAAAGTAACATACATGTATATTATTATGGACATATATAATGTCATCACTATTGTGTGGTTATACAAACGGAAACTGCAAATTTACTTTAAAATTCCCAGTTTTCATGATTACATGTGATATCACAGCTTGAGAAGATAACTCTTCATGTATTCATTAGAAATAAAGGGTTACTGATTAGAAATAAAAGTTACTGATATACATGTAGTAATATCATTAAAAGCATTGTGTCATGGTGTAATTGCAATTACTAGATGACTACACACCACCCTAGACATATCAGGCACCTTTACAAACATTATTACGTAGTATAAAGTGGTAATTATATAGTAAATGCACTAAAATAAAAATTGTATAAACTGATGTGATTAAAAATGTGATCCAATACCAAATCAAATTAATTTACCGAGTATAACAAAATATCCATACATTATAGGCACAAGGGCACCTAAAGTTTACAAGGCAAGATTTTTGCTAAATTCATTTTATAAGCTGAATGTGGGGTATGTACTATAAGCACTGCTGCAACTGTAGGATTAGATGTTTGCAGTTAACACATTACCTCCATGCTCTCTTATGTAATGTATTAGCACTCTTCTGTTGATGTATTGAGTTGTTATTTACTTTCTCTGGTGAATAATGCCCAGCACGATCGGTCGAGTCAAATATCAGTGGCTTCATATTTTTAGATTGATCCCACGGCGCTTTCCACTCTTTGTAGTCAGTAGTCACAGGTTTACCAAACAGCATCTCATCACACTCTGAAGCCTTGTGTCGCTTTGGTCTGTATTTATTCCGTGACCTTGACATGGTTACTCTTGGTGTATATGATTGCTGGCCTCCCCTTGGCGTATCCTGCAGCTCGCTATAGCGATTAGATTGGCCCGTTTCATTGAACATTGCAGTATTGGCAACAGTCTGGTATCCTGTCACTACTTGATCCAGACATTCTATTTCTGTTTCTGATCTGTATGTGCTCTATACAGAGAAATAATAGTGTCATAGCATATATTATGTCCTAGCATGTTAGCTAACTCATATAATCACAATGCGTTGAATTTGGAAACGCTATTGTGTATCTTTGCTATGTCTATATGGACGTGCATTCCACATGTATTTATACATACATATACTAAACTATTAGTAAGTAACGTAACTAAAATTCGTCAACTTGCACATTTAAATAAAATATGACAGTAAGCACAGCTCTCAATCATGTATAACTCTAGGCTCTCACAGACACAACTTTCTCTCTTTTAAAGCAATAGTTATCAGTGGGGTCATTAGCCATAATATTGTACCATGTGTGTACTGACCCCATTTACATCATATCCCCGTTCACCATAGCTGCCCAGATTATCTTGTCTGGCACTAGCTCTGCTATTACGTCCATGATGAGCGTTTGCCCAATCATAAACTCTATTAGTGGCTCTCGAGGCAGCTCTTCCAGAAAGTAAAAAGTCTCCCATCACTTTTTTAAACGTTTGGTAGTTGTGTACAGTATCAGTTACTAGTAATGAAGTTAATTGGAATTTCCTAAATCAGTATTGACTTAGTTCATTGAGCCAACTTTGTGTGAGTCAATTGATCATTGTCAATCATATGTATGTAAATGATAAAATAATACAATCGGAGTATTCGATCATGACCGTAACAACATGTAGCGTTACTAAGGAAGTGAAGTTTTGGTTATAAATAGATCGCCAAAATGAGCTTATGGTCACGCCTGATATTTCGCCGCCAAACTATCTGACGCAGAACGATCACATGACCAGTTTAACTCACATGATTAACGCACAGTAAAACCTTTCGGCACAGCATTTGACCTAGCAATATTATAATGTTTTCAACCATGACCTATATAACAAGTCATATGTGCTGAGCTAATCATAGTCATACCTTGTGAATATGAATCAATGTTTTGAATTATTGTTGTAATAAACTATCACTATACTTTTAAAACGCTATATTTAAACATTAGACTGGCAATGCCTGTATTAGTTGAACGACATAGAAATGGCCCAGGTTTTTGCCAAAATATTCCAAAACAAAAAATATCAACATAGTGGACAGAACTCGCGTCATCAAAGCAAATCAAACACCAAGTAAGTTTTATTTAGTTTTAGTTAAGTCTCAAGACCAAGGGAAGCTTTGGTTCTCCTAAACTTAACTAAGTAATGAGTATTAATACTATTATTAGTATAGGAATGCAGTAAATGAATGAAGGTAACAACTGACATAATGTTGAAAGTGGTTAATTTCTGTTAGTTAAGTTAGTAGTTGACCTAGGTGAAAAATTGATCTTTTAATAAATTAAAATTAATATTATATTTATATCTACGTTAAACCTTTTAATTAAAACTGTTATAATTATGATATTAGAAATAAAAAGAACAAAACATTAAATGTAATGCTTATGATCATAAATCAAAATGGTAATATTAGATCTACAGTCGAGATTTTAAGTAATTATAGGCCACTATTGCAATGATGGATGAGAAATTATATATTATCCTATAGTAGTTATAGCATAGTTATAGTCTTTGCTACTGTGCCATGGTTTATTAATAATTTTAATGTTGTATTTGTTGAGCTGTATAGTAAATATTAAAGCATTCTGGCTCTATTAAAATATTATTGTAAAGTTGTGTTAATGTCTATATAACAGGTGGCATGTAAAGCGCTTCACCAAGGAGCATATCAACTTGGTACTGTTCAAAGATTGTGCTAAAACTGGAAAACTCCCTATACTAGACTCGAGATGCATTAAGAAACTAACACTTGATGACATTCTCTGTGAGGTGAGTGTGACATTTTTGTGTTTAGTACGGGACTGCTGTAGGGGGTAAAACCAGTGAATTGAAACACTTTAGATAGTCTGTGTTTAGCACTAAATTCTACATTAGACTCTCCAACCACGTGTCTATCTACTACACTGACTGTCTGTCACAATACTGCTTAGAGTGTTCATATTTAAAAGTGACCAGATAACACCAATGTCTGCAATTTAATTTTTGTTTGGTTTAGGTGAAACTCTTAACTCTACATGTTGCCATCCTTTCTTGAATCTGCATTTGCTTATGTTTATAGAAATGCCGGAAACAACGGAGGTGTGGCCGAAGACATTGTCCAAATTGCCCTGGCATAGAGGCAGCTAAAAATGGCAATTTGCCAAAATATAAGGTTAGATTTTAAATAGCCTTTAAATATTTTGGAGGCCTATAAATGACTAAATTCATGTCTAGTACAATTTTACAGCTAGTTTCTCAGTTCTCACTAGATGTCTACAACTTGTTGTAGAGAGGTACTTGCATATTTCCAACTGGACCCAGAAACAATAGCTAACATATGTACGGATATTTACTAGATTCTTCTACATTATTATTATGTTATTGAATTTGTATTCACTACAATAAGACCTGTGATATTTTGTAGAACATCTGTACATCATCGGGTAAAAACGATATCAAAATGGTGGGTGAGATGATATTTGGAACAGCTCCATTGGCCAGTTCTGGTACAACTATTAAGGTCCACTCTCTCAAGTATGTCATCTAATGCATTAGTTAGCTCTTTATCAACCAGTTTATTTCCTTCTGCTAGAAAGAATGTAATCAATTAGTCAGTCAGCTGACCAGCTGGTATCTCTGATAATATACGTTACACTTTCTGGACTATCTTATCTTTATCACCTCTCCATTTATATCACACCCACGGTTACCTAGAGGTTACAGCTGTACATACCCTATCTACCTACCTACCTACCTACCTACCTACTTGTAGAAATATGAAAGACCTAGGTTGGTCTATTTAAAATAATTACGTAGGCCTGCATCAATAGTAATTCCCATTTACTTATATTTTGTCTAATGTTACCTTTGTGTACTACAGTAACATTTCAGTATAATAGCAATGTCTTACTGTATATACATGTATATACTGTGATATTATCTTATAACGATGTGTACTGTAATAATGTAATACCTGATTATTAGGAGCCCCCACCAGCTCATGCTTTCCATGGTATTCCAATACAAGAAAGACAATTATCAAGATAAAAGGTGAGTAGATAATCACGAGTCTATGATACACATATACATATGTACTCTTCCTTTATAAGTTGTGATGTACAAGTCATGTAAGTATCTGCTTCCACTTTACATAATCATAATATATTATATATGTAGTTAGACTGTGTTCCACCATCACTTGTCAAACCAGTCAGTTAATAGATAGCCTATGTTCACTTCCTGTGTGTTGACCCTTTTTTATACAGTTCTATACAGCTGACGAGTGAATGTCTATATATCACTGTAATACACATACATGTACACATATATGATTTATCCACTTTCCTTGTTTTACTCTTTAGCTCTTGTGATTTTGATTCTCTCGACTCCTTTGAATCTTCGATGTATGGAGATGGCTTGCCGAGAAAAAGCAGTGAAACTAATTTATCTAGCCTTGGTTCCACAGCTGCACCATCGATAGGAAGTAGTCGGCCTGTGGACATGCCCTCAAGTAGTCCTCATAACCATCATCATGGTAGTAATAGCAGTTTGAACACCTCAGGTGAGTATTCAGTTCAGTCCATGTTCCCTTTCATCAGATCTCTTGACCTGTATCTGACCTGTAGATATGCTGTAGTAGTTATACTGTAGTAGACATACTGTAGTAGGCATACTGTAGTAGGCATACTGTAGTAGGCATACTGTAGTAGACATACTGTAGTAGACATACTGTAGTAGACATACTGTAGTAGACATACTGTGGTAGACATACTGTAGTAGACATATTGTAGTAGACATACTGTAGTAGACATACTGTAGTAGACATACTGTAGTAGACATACTGTAGTAGACATACTGTAGTAGACATACTGTAGTAGACATACCGTAGTAGGCATACTGTAGTAGACATACCGTAGTAGACATACCGTAGTAGACATACTGTAGTAGACATACTGTAGTGTAGACATACTGTAGTAGACATACTGTAGTAGACATACTGTAGTAGACATACTGTAGTAGACATACTGTAGTAGACATATTGTAGTAGACATACTGTAGTAGACATGCTGTAGTAGACATACTGTAGTAGTTATATTGTAGATATACAGTAGATTATGTGATTATATGCTGAATATACATGTACAAATGTATATTATGTAGCCTATAATAGGGCCTACCATGACTAAGTTATAGCCTGAAATTTGACTTCCATTGGTCATTTCCTAAAATGATGTAATAGTTTAGTTCGTTTCAAGCTGTTGTGAATTTTCCTAAAACAAACAGGGAAACCTTTGTAGGGAAGTTTATGCTTTGAAAAGTCTGATAGTTTCTTTATCCAAGAGACAATACAAGCCTACTTATATCAATAAAGTGTAGTAAACAAAGGGCTGTTGTATATTGTATATACTGTTAATACTACTACTTCTGTTGACCTTGTCTCATTCTCCACATTCCTGTGGCAGCATTGACTATTCATGATATTGGAGGAGTTATACTTTTGGCTATTTGCCAATATCCAGTGTGAACACCTCTGATTACTTATTGCAGGGATGGGTAGGATGGGACAGAGCCATTGAGTGGCTCTGGGATGGGAAAGCAATATGCTGCCTTCAAACAAAGGATTATGTCTACTATATCTCTATATATTGTATTATATCTAACTTATACGCAGGCTACATTGCGGTTTTGTTAGCATGGGCGGATTTACTGTAGGTCGCCAGGGTCTCGCGACCCCCCTTTTATTTGCTGAAAAAAAAATTGAAATTGATTGATTTTTGGCCATATTCAAAGATTTTCCCATTTAGAAAGTTTTTCTATGGAGGTCGCCATGATTTCTATAGTTACTTATTAGGATCGCAGTAAATATAGCTTAAGTTTCATATTCCTGCAAGTAGCTCTCAGGTAGATCAGCAAAGTCAATTGATTGTGCTATCAATAAACTTCTTGCAGACATTCTTGTTTACTGTACAGTCAAAGTTTGCTTGGCTAATTCACTGAATGAATCGGTGATTGCTTAAAAAATTAATCAAAATAATTCTAATAATATCACCTTTACATTTTCCAGAAAGAGTTTATTGTACCACTTTGCATTTTAGCAAAGTTAATTCTCTTTTCCTGTTTTGTCCTGGGTAATTTCCTAGATTAGGAGAAAAGAGGAACTATACTATCACTCAGAGTTACGAATATTCAATAGAATATTCATTAGATTATGATTACATTATTTGAATTTTCTTAGATCCCAGATTCGAGATTCAGATTGGGGAAAAGAGGAACTAGCAGTCAGAGTTATGAATATATGAATTTCCAATTTAGTTTTTATTTAACAACAGGACATCATGAACATTATGATTATCTTATGAATGATAATCCTAATGTTGCTTACAATGATATTCTTTTTAAAATATAATTTATAAATGATTATAATTTTAAAATATTAAATTAATAAAATATAAATAATAATTATTTACATTTTATTAATTTGATATTTGAAAATTATAATCATTTAGGTTGTCATTTTATTGTTTTGTAATGCAGCCTAAACAATATTGTTGATGTTATTACTATTAATTGTATGAATTTTTTATAAAAAATTATTTAATATCATATCTATAAATTACTATCAAGCGCAGTTTTTAGTTTTTCATAGCATAACTTTCTGCCTCCAGCGTCCAAGAGTGAGAGTTTTCCCAAGGCTTGAAATCCCCCAGCACAAAGGATCCTCTTCATTTTTTAGTCCTTAGTTTCAAGTTTACATGGTCTCTATGAAGCCTAAAAAGCTTCAGCGGCCGGGGCTCCGCCCCGGACCCCGTTGGGGGGGCTTACAGCGCCCCCCAAACCCCCCAGCTGTTGGTCTCGGGCGCTTCGCGCCCTCGGCTCGGGTGCTGCGCACCCTCAATAAATTTCCTTGGTGGGCAGGAGACCCCCCTTTCTGAAAGTTGAAAATCCGCCCCTGAAACTGTAGTAATAATTACTGTATGATGAACACTGGTTATCATCATGGGCAGCAGGTGTTTGATATAAACATCTAAAGTGCCCATTGTAAAATCAGTTACGAAACCTCTAGTTTCTCACCTGGTATCTGAGGAATGCCTGTGTATGAAACTACTGAATGAAATGAGATTATGAATAACAAGTTTCAATAATGTGTATTCCCACAGTGACCTCTAGTGGCAGTTTCCTACAGAACCCTCTGCCCTCTCCCAGTGCAGTCTCCTCAGCTAGCATCAACTCTGCCAGCAACCTCAACAAGGTACGGAGGATCAGGCACGCCTTCAACCGCAGCTTCCAATGCAACACCACCAGCCTGAGTACTGGAAGTACCACTGGGTCGGGTGGAGAATCTCCCCAGCCTTCCCTCAGCGAGGTAAGCGGATATGTGACCTGATAAACTATAGTTATGGTAATTCCTTCATAGCTAATACTATCGAGATATTGCTATATACATGATTAGATTAGATGTGGTACACTTGCATAAATGGGCTTGGGTCTAAGAATTATATGTAAATGTTGATGTATTTACAGTACGGTAGCGGTCATAGTGGCAGACGTAAGGGACCGAGGCTAGGCATGGCCGTAATATTCACCCTCGACGAGTTTGATGATTCGAGAAGAGACTTTGAGGCGTTTTTCTTCTCACACATCACACTGATAGAGGGACAGCTGGTGGCCCTGCGCTCTCGGATAGAGAAGGGAGCGGCATCTAGTGACTGCAATGTCACCGAGTGCATTATGGAGGTAAGTCAGTCGTTCAGTCAGTGAAGTGTGTATAAACATAGGTATGAAACTGTTTATACTCCATGCTACAGATGGTTGGGTTTATTGTATATGTAGTATGATGCTATTGGTTGCTGGACTCTGTTCATAGCAGTGTACGTTGTATGGGTAGGAGTAGGCAACTTCCTTTGCATTAATACCAACACTAGGACCATATCATAAAACATATACATGTATTATAAACCCTCAACCCATGCCAATATATTATAATACATGTATAAAGATATGCCAACAAACGTATTAAATATATTTTTTCACAAGGCATCTAAAGACAAAGAACCACCCTAAGTTGCCTACGCTTTCCCTACGGTGTGCAATTACATTGTATAATTTATACTCAACGCCTAATATAATATTATATGAAATATATATATATATATATCATGTTGTACATTATTATTATTATTATCGACTTATCCTACATGTTGTACCTACATGTACCAGTCAATCATACATGTACCAGTCAAGTACCTACATTATAACACAATGTTCAGTCTATTCATTCACATGAACATTATACTCCCAGTCATGTGATTGGCTGTACTCTTACCTTCAGTATATCTTATCACTGTTCTGTGGTCAGTATCAAGTCACATGATACAATATCAAGTCACATGATACAATATCAAGTCACATGATCCAGTGAGCTAGCACTCAAAGTGCAACCAGTATAATATGCCATGTCATTACTCACTGCCAATATAATGTATTATAGTGTACATTCATATAAATACACAAAGCAACTCGTGAGTGTGATGCATGCTTCAACCAGGCATGTGTTTATATAGACATATACATGTACATGTACATTGTGTAATGGTGGTATCTGACGTATTTGGTATTACATTTGCATGATGCATCTACAAATCATGGTATACTGCGTGTATACATGTGTTATGTTACGTGTATACATGTGTTATGTTACGTGTATACATGTGTTATGTTACGTGTATACATGTGTTATGTTACGTGTATACATGTGTTATGTTGCGAAAAGTTATAATCTCTATAATACGGTTTATAAGTTTATTCACCGGTATGACTCCAGCAATAATAAATTAATAATGATTATATTATGATCTACTCACAAAGACATGGACAATGTCCTAGTATATGACCCCGTGTATATGACCCCGTGTATATGACCCCGTGTATATGACACCATGTATATGACCCTGTGTATATGACCCCGTGTATATGACCCCGTGTATATGACCCCGTGTATATGACCCCGTGTATATGACCCCGTGTACATGACACTGTGTATATGACCCCGTGTATATGACCCCGTGTATATGACCCCGTGTATATGACCCTGTGTATATGACCCCGTGTATATGACCCCGTGTATATGACCCTGTGTACATGACACTGTGTATATGACCCCGTGTATATGACACTGTGTATATGACCCCGTGTATATGACCCCGTGTATATGACCCCGTGTACATGACACTGTGTATATGACCCCGTGTATATGACCCCGTGTACATGACCCCGTGTATATGACACTGTGTATATGACCCCGTGTATATGACCCCGTGTATATGACCCCGTTTATATGACCCCGTGTATATGACACCGTGTATATGACCCCGTGTATATGACCCCGTGTATATGACCCCGTGTATATGACCCCGTGTATATGACCCCGTGTATATGACCCCGTTTATATGACCCCGTGTATATGACCCCGTGTATATGACACCGTGTATATGACACTGTGTATATGACCCTTTATATACTGTATTATAGCCCTAGTAATATTCACTTTATACAATATAATTACACATGTATGTTGATTATCTATTAGGCTTATAATAAATTAGAGTGACACAATTTTTATGAAGTTTACGAATTTAACCTTTCCTTATCATCTCAATATAGTACGTAAAGTAATATTTATATATTAATAATATATAATATAATATATAATAATAATATATTATATTCTAGCGATTTTAACTGAAACATTTTATAACATAACATATTGAGATCCTATCAAGCATTACTAATGATATTATGTATACATGAAAGTGAATAGCTCCTAAATACTGTATTATAATACATCTACACTGTACATTATATTGTAAGTCTGTTGTTATTTTGGTAGTTTTTGATGCTTTTTGCACTGATTTGGCTCCAAACCGCTAACTGCTATGACAGTCACATAGCTGTCATGTGATGTATGTATTACACAATGTATGAGGATGTATAATGTGCCACTTCCATATCAGTCAGGTTTATTCTTATATTTGGTATCCCAGATACATCTCAAAGAATGTGCTGTGTATGTGACTGTTTGGGTATAGTACTAATATAATATGTAAAGTACATCAACTAACAATAGTGAATATAGGATACAGTATAGTGAAAATACAATACATGTAATATTTGGTATAGCAACATAGTACAGTATATTACAGTATACAGTATTTATTATAGTTATACTAATGTGTGCATGCGCTAGTAATACAGGATACAAGACGGGTTGCAGGGTGGAAGTTTACAGTAAGTGCTGGGACTCCCCATATAGCCCACGCAGACGCCCTCTTTCATATGCATGAAGAAAAACTGCTGTGACAATATTATGTAGGCAGATTTCTCAATAATAGGGTACAAACATGGAGAGGAGACAATTCCAACCACTCGCTTTATGTTCTATTTCCGCCCCATACCAATAGTTGAACATTATCATGTAATAATATTACAGGCCCTGGAAGAGTTTCAAGGTAAAGTGTATGACTTGTACACAGCGCAACGTCTAATCCACCCAGTGTGGCTTAGCATGATGGCCACGACAACACACAAGTATAAGTTGTGCGAGAGATTCGTTAGAGAGTTTACGGTGCTCATCGACAGATATGATACCAAGTCAACTAACTAGTAAGTCAGTCACTCAGTTATATGCTGTTAGTAAGCTATTAGTTACTTCCTTTTTGTCATCAGTATTTATAGCTACATACTATTTGTATAGTTATGGTATATATATCACTGTGATGTCATAGGACACTTAGCTAACAGGAAGTACTCATTCAACTCCTATATTATTATCCAAACAGTAGGCTTGTGATTTCTGATGTCGATATATGGTCATGCACATTTATACGAGTATATCTGCATTTATGTGCTATATTGTAGAATGCAGTTTGTCTAGGAAGCCACACAGCCCACAAGTTTGAGGCTGATATACACTGTATATGTGTGTAATGTTTGACTAAGTACCCCTGTGTAACGCTAGTTATTCTATTCTATTGTAGTTTTGTTAGTTCACTGCTGACTGGTGTACTGATGTACCACCTAGCCTGGGTTCCTACTGTTACTCCTTCTGGTGAGACACATTCTTCGTATGCAGATAAACACTCAGCTAAATGGGTACGTTAGTGCTTGTGAAGACAACTTCTCATGTGATCTGTCTAAAATGATACAGTGTAGTATAATAAATACTTATTTGCCTTTGTCAATGTCAATACTAAGTTATGGAAATTATGTCTGGTAATTTATTACCAATCAAATCAAAGTACAGCAGCCACTGGGTTGTTATTTCATGCATCCTTGAGATGCATGATGTGGAAAGGACAATGTCTGAAAATTTTGAAAAGTATGTTTATTTTTTGTATAAAGGGTATAAAGAATCATTCGGAATGAATGTATAAACAACTTATATTCAATGGAGGTTGTCCAATAACAACATTTTACTGTGATATTTTGATATGCTATTCTACTTTACAGTTTCTTAGGTTGCAGGTTGTAGGAAATGTAAAGATTTCTTATGTTGTTACAAGTCATATGGACCTACATGTAAGGACCATATTCTTTCTGTACCACTAGGAGTTGTCTGCTTGTGTCTTTCATTACAGTTTTCTTTATTTGTAGTTGGATATGCTGGCCAAATCCCATCCGTATAACCCACTGTGGGCCCAGTTGAGTGACATGTACGGGGCTATTGGTATGCCACCCCGCCTAGCTAGAACTATTGTTACTGGGAAAAAGGTTGACACAATTATCAAGTTTTTGTTTGTACTCAGCTATTTTATCAGGTTGGTATGCTACTGGTACAGCTCCCTATTTTTATTACATTTATATGTATCAGAGAATATAGACAAAAAATTTAAACTGTAGTTGGGTGAAATATTACACATTTAGTTTATTTAGTGTGACTCCCATAAGACAGTCTACTCAATAATAACAATGCTTTGGTGGTTGGGAGTTGTTTGTATTCAATTCCGAGTGCAAAATGTCAAACACTATCTGTAGATTGTACATTTGTTGAACTGATATGCTTTTGCTGCTATGCTAACTGAGATGCTGTGGCATAGCTGGTATTCCTTTGAAGTAGTCTTAGAAATGGGTGTCTTCGAATTGAAAGTAAAACAACTCCAAGCTAAGGGCATATTGTTGTGGGAGTGAGTAGATGTGGGAGTAGAGCAGTTCAGTAGGGTGTGGTTATTGTGACACTTGTCTATCCTTACTCGCAGGTGCTCTGAGATACACGAGACATTAGATGAGTGCTATGATGAAGAGAATCTAGTCAGAGAGCTGGAGTCTGCTCTGGTGGATGAGATCTGTCTGGAATCCATGGAGAAAGAAGCCTCGGCAGCAACTGACTTTGTTATGGTAGATGCTCCAAGTACTTCTCTTTTTATACAAGGTAAACATTCACCTTTATATACAGTATAGGCTTTTAGCTTATAATATTCACCTTAGAATGCAAGGCCAAGTCATATTTCACTTCTAAACAATATGTAGCAAAGAAAATGGTGTATTTTCGTTCCATCAGTTTCATCTACTGCATTAGTGTATAAATATAAGGTACGCACGAGATATGGAACACTGTGTTGATGTACCACCTGAGTTCAGCTCATGGCATAAGATGCTTAGCTTATCCAGCTGTGAAGACATGAGGTCCATATGATTTGTTCATGTAGATGGAGAAGAGTCAGACTCTGGGTTAATCAGCCACGACACTAGTCCTAGCAGGGAGCAACAACTCCTACAGAGTAGCAGACAGACAGACACTATGACAACAGCAGACACTGAGTCAGGCTTCACCGAACCCAAGGAGAAAGGATCATTCGCTGACGTGAGAAAAGTACCAGCTAGTTCTCCTGCGGACAAGGTAAGGTGGGGAACTGTTGGGTGTGTTCTATATGATAAGTGTGTTTAATCTTTCAAGATATTCAAATATTAATAGTCACCTAGTTCTACTTGATGATATGTTTACTGTAGGTTAGAGAATGGATTAGCTCAAGTCAGCTACACGAGAACAGAGTAGAAGACGTACAGGATATGACTCCCACAGCCTCAGGTTCTCATCTCCATCGGTCCACTACAGGCTCTACTCTAGTCAACAGCGCAACTGACAGCCCTAAACTAGCTTCTCCCATCCAGCCAAACTCTCCTGTCAAACTTATCCAGTGTCTGCCACCTCCTTCTGAAGCCAGACCAGAGGTCATCAGGCCGGTAAATCGGGCTGTTGTACCAACCACCCTACCCGAGTCTTTGAATACCGGGGTTAGGGCTAAGGCAGTGCCAGAGTTTAATAGAAAGACCTTAGTTCGGTTGTTCTCCTCTGAGATTAAGGATGAGGAGTTTGACGAGTATTTTGACGGTAAACCTCCATCTTTATCGCGACAGAACTCTACAATGAGCACTAGTCAGTTTGATGAATATTTTGATGATGACAATTTAGACAGCTTTTCTAATATGCTGGCAACTTCTGTTGTGGAAGAAGGGCGTATGTCTGAGCCCCCTACTCCTAACACTAGTAGAAACATGCTGTTTAAGGTAGTAAAGGAAGCTGGTTTTCATCAAAATGGTCAATCAACTACCTACAGTCAACCGGCGGAGAATGATTGTCGTAACAGCAAAGCAGCTGTTACTAAAACCGTCAGTAATTCAACCGTGACGCAGTCAGTCAGTTCACCTACTCCTGTAACCACACCCACTGTTGCTCCAGCCCTTAGCAACAACCAATTCAGTGAAGATAACTTTAGACCGAGGAATCTCAGCATAGGTAAACAGAGCAGCAGGTGCAGCACTCCTCAGACTATTAAATGGTATGTTGGTTTCCTTCTTGATCTACTCTGAGCTGTTCACTTTGCCAATAGTCATCTACATGTAAATCTTTGTGAACTTATCCAAGCTCTACTTATTATGGTATGTTGTATTAATTGTTAAACTGGGATGCTAACACTTTACCAAGTATATAATGTTGGTTATTGTATCATATTGCCGTCTATTACAGTGGTGCGCAGACTCCTTGTTCAGAAGATAGGTGTCGACACATGTCCACCTGCCCCTGTACCCCCAGCGTAGAGCAGGAATACGACCCATTTAATGAGTTTGATGAGCTTAATATGCCGAGGTTAGTAGGTTGTAGTACAGTCTATGTACATGTAGTTAAAGTTTCTATATTGTCTTACTTACATATAGGCGTGCAGGTTGTGGTTGTTGCTATGTTGTAGTAATACACTGTACTATTAATGTTTTAGATCGACAAATGTATCCAGACTGGCAGATACCTCCATATCAACTACTAGCTTCGGTAGGCAGCAGTTGGCCAGCTTCTCTGATCACTACCTCTCTGACTTTGTGTTACATGGCACTTCTGATGATGATGTCATTCCCAAGGTATGTTTAATCATCTCCCTTGTTTATCTATCATGCATTCCCGCATACAATAACTTGGCTTACAGTGATAAACTCTACAGATAAGCAGCAGTGTTTTAGGTTGTGCTAATCATTGATATTATATATGACTATTTGACCATTGATTGCCCTGTTGGGAATAGCATGATATTTCTTTTCAAAAACTTCGAGATTTTCACTATGTTGTTTCTAGAATGTTTTTAAGAGTGTATTGCAGAGCATTACACTTGTATAATTGAGCTTATTCATATCAGTTATTGAAGACATCTTTGTAATACTCCAAGGGAGCCTAACTCCTCATATAGAGTCGGTCACCTATAAGAGAGCACAACTCCTCATGTCACCTTCCTGTCACTGCAGGTGCAAAAGGATCTAGTGGCGTCAGTGAATCACTCTGTGTTAGATGATAGGATCAGTGAGGCCGTGTGTGTTGTCGCAGATACAGAGAGATGGTGTGTCAATGTGTGCTCTAGTATGAGAGAACAGGCTAAACCCCTGGCTGCATCTCACCTCGTTATGGGAATGGTAGAGACAGTCAGCAATCTTGCTAAACTCAAAATGTCTCCTGAATTTGTAAGTTTATCTGATGTTGTTAATTTTTATTATCCTGAACTTGCTTATCAGTCTGTTGACTTGATTGAATAAGAGGAGATAATTACAAAAAGGCCAAGTTATTGTTTGAATATCTATTCCTTTTTAGAACTATTGTTATTTATCCTAACATTGTTTATCGTTTATGAATCAAACGTAGTAATATATTTATGGCATGTGTAGATTCTGATGCACATGGAAGACAGGCTGCAGGAAATGTTTTTCAAGAGCCGCATGTTATCCGAGTACATAAAGAGTAGGAAGAAAGTCGACATGGACGAGCTGGATGCTATGTTTGGGTAAGTCTATACTATATATACATGTAGCTCACCGTTTAGCCTTCGTACCGCAAACCACACTTATTCCTTTCAGTTTGGTTGTATATCCATCCTATCTACATGTAAGTGTATCCTTTTAGGTTTGAATTTTGTCAAAAATTACTATCTTGAGGAAGAAATACTTAGAAGTAGTGTAATATTTTTTTGACACACAGTCTTTATTCAAGTTGTCTTCTCTTTACAAGACAAGGAGAAGACAACTACAAACATTTTGTCATCATTTTCTGGAAATTTGACTGCATTATTAGACGTGTATATTGTATGTAAACATTGTATGTGTGTGTAGTATTACTCAACACAAGTACTGCAGTATTGTGTATAGGTATTGTACACATACAGCACATATTGTGGAGTATGAAGACATTGTTATTTGATTGTGTTTTATAGAATGGAGACGAGTGATATAAAATTCCTGCTCTCTGTAGCTGCCACGCACTCAACTGTTAATGTTCATGGTATATACTAAAGGGTCGAGGAGATGCACGACCTTGACCTCTTCTGTCAGCTCAATCATTCCTACCACCTACCCCACCCCTCATACAATCTAGTTCTTTATACTTGGTGCTTTCTATAAATTATACAGTACATTGTTTGAGTTTGTTTCTATGTAAATTCTGTAAATACTTGGTATATCATAATTATTTTTATGTGACCTCATTTTCTGACCAATGCTTATGGTAGACATTCTGCAGTATTGATTATTTACTGTATTTTTTATTTCACAATCAAGGTTGTTAGTTATATATTTTTCTAAAATTATTAGCATGTTGAATTTCTATTACTGAGTGATTTCTTATAGAATATTTTGCCAGACCGCTCTTTATGTGGAGTTGCCCTCCTCATGTAACAGGCTAGAAGTCTATACTTTACAGACTGCACTCACCATGCTGAGTGTACCTATTGTGCCTCCTAGATATATATATTTTATCTCAACTGCATTACACCATTATGTATTCTAGTATCTCACAACTTGTGCATAGTGCTCTTATGTTATATTTATTGTTCATATAAATATCTTATACATAGTTATTGCTAATATAAATATTTTATTTTGACAAAATAATAAATTTTGTTTGCCTGAACAATGGTGGATTTACTTGAAGTGGAGACAGAAGGAGTGGGGCAGTTTTTACTTGGAGAATGCATGCTTGAATCTGAATATAATTCAATTTTCAACCTTTAACTGTGGGTGACAGTAACTCCATTCACAGGGTGTACAAATAATGGTGTCATATAATTCAAATTCAATGTTGTTAATCAAGTTTATGGACAGAAAAAAACACAAAATGATGTACGTGACAGTACATCTCAAAACAAATAATGTAAAGGCATCGGTAGGGAAGTACATGCAGATGTACATGTTGCACATGTAGGCAGGGGCGGCTATAAGCACCCACGCCACCATCCTAGGCGTGTGTTCAATCAAGCATGCAATACTAGCTGTGCTCTGTAAACTATCAATACTATGCATGTTAAGCCTTCAATTCATTTCCCATTTACTTGCTCAGGCAGTATAATAGCCATTGTATAGTGCTGAAATAGTCATGTTATATGTGTAGACTGTACCCATACATGTTCATGTTCCACACTTAGCTTGTATTAACTCACACAGACTTCTTGAATGTAGGCTGGTGTTGAAATTTTTCCTATATCCGCCCCTGCATGTAGGTGCGAAAGAAAAACCGTTGCCAACGTAAATTATGGTTGCTAACCTTCAAAGTTCGCCTCCAGATCGCCAAGACTGTGATCCGTTGTGGCCGGAAGCGTGCTTTGTGTTATATATGGGATCGGCGAACACGAAAATGTCACAATTTTTACGAACGGCGTTGCTGGAGCACGAATGCCAATCCGTGTGAATGTGGCAAAAACTTGTATACTAGTAACTTGGTTGTTGGATTTTAAAGCTTAGGCGGAGTGTGCATCATTCTAAACTGAAACACTCAGCTCCTATCGATCAACCAACTGTATTTCTATGAAGAGAGTAATACATACATGTAAATTAAAGATTCGATTGAGAATTAAATAAAATAAAATCGGATGAAAATGGTCCTACCATTTCTCTTTCTACCTGTGTTCGCTGCTTTCACATTGGTGATTCTAGCTATAGTTTTAGCCGTTCTAGGCAAGTCTGTAGGACTTAGGAGGTTTTATGTACAGGTCCTTCTAAAGATATTTAATGTAAGTACAATCTAACAAACCGAAACTCAAACTTAACTTTAAACTTTAGTTGATTAATAAGCTAAAGTAAAAATTAATGTGTCAATAATTATAATATAAATAATAAATATCAATATTTTATAATCTAATAATGATATTTTTATGTAATAATTAACAATATCAATGTAATCGTTAGCCCTACTTGATCGTGTTTGCGTTGTCAAATGGTATTTGATATTTATATTAATTGTATAAAAGTTGAATCATTATACAAAATGCCAAATTGAAAATTCGTGAAATTGACGTAATAATAATAATAATACGTAGAATGATATTAGAATTATAAGCCTATACTGTTCATTATTTTCATTTAGGCCTAATTGTTCATCTAATGCAATTAAAATATCTAGTAAACTAATTATAAACCAAGTTAAAAATGAATAATTAATATATAATTATGTATTTGATTTCGTGTAGACCTATTACTAATTTAGGAGTGCACTGTGTTAATTATTACAATAAACAAGCTGCGCATCTAAATTAAAATTAGTAATAAGTCTACAATGTAATAAAATAGATAGGCTATATAATTATTCATTTAATTATAGGCCCTAATTTATTAAAGATTATTTTACCGTAGTGTAGGCCTAGTCATTAGACCACAGCAGCTGTACACTAGTTAAGTGTCAATAGTGAATAGAAATAGCATGTAGATAATCTAATAATCGTCATCATGTGAGCCTGCTAAACTACTCTATTAGTATTTAATCTAGCCTATATTACATGTAGCAATATAATGCAGTAGAAATATTGTAGGAATTACTGTTGTGTAACTAATGAACGTAATTGTATTGCCTTATACTTTCTTTCAGTTTGGAAGAGAAAGAACTCAAACTGGAACATACACGGAACAATTAGAAACATCCAGTGATTCCGATAGTGATGGCGATCGGAGTTCAGTTCCTTTCGACTCGGCGCTGAGAAATGGTGGAGATGAAATAAAACTCATAGCTCGTCAAACAAGAGTGCACACAAAAAAAATTCCCAATGTGCGATCTTTGGCTACTTTAGAACACGAGTTCCAACTAAAAGACAGCATGTACTTCTGTAAGAGTGGTATAGAGGTTAGTCAGACTCTAAACACTATTTTGTTTCCTAGAACGGTGAACAGGAATATGAGCGAGCATACACTTTAGTTTGATAGATCATTGGCTAGGAGCAAAATTTGGTTATAGTGAGATTTTCACTACGGAATTTATTTAGCAATAATATTGATCAATGTGCCTCTTATGGTTCTTATTTGTAGTCAATAGTAGAAGATGAGGTAACCCAAAGATTTCTCTCATCTGGTGAGTATTGTGAAGGTCAAAGTCATTGGCTTTTTAATGTACTCCGTTCTGTGCCAGCTCTCCCAATCGGGGTATAAATGTTCGAGCAAAAGTTTTTAATTTCATCATATAGATAGTAGGCCTAAGTTTTTTCTCCAAGTAGTAATATGTGACTACCCGTTGTTACTGCGTAACGCAATGCACAACTCTTCTCTTCACCAGAGTTATCTTCTTGGAACCTGTTGACAAGGACTAACAGCAACTACCAGCACATAAGCAATAGACTAACATTCCTCTGGCTAATAGGCGGTATATTCAGATACTGTATTCTACTGCCCGTAAGGTTGTGTATACTGTCAGTTGGACTTGGACTACTTGTTCTTACTACTGCTATAGTTGGATATATACCTGCTAGAAGGTGAGTCTACCTGTGCAGTGTGCATTATCTACATACATGTACTGTATAATATGTACTGTATATGTACTGTATATGTACTGTACATGTACTGTATATGTACTGTACATGTACTGTATATGTACTGTACATGTACTGTACATGTACTGTATATGTACTGTATATGTCACCATGAGTACTAAGAGTACTGTAAATAGTGGGTGTCGAGTAACTGTACTTTAGATGACTCTGTTATCAGTTCAGTACTGCCATAGTTCGCAGAATATTACACTTGGCCCTGCAGTTTCAAATTAAATGTATTTTTCTGCTACCTCTGGTCTTGTAATGAGCATCGACTCAGCCTAATCAGTGCACAGAAGTATCTTTATCTTTTTATGATCTTTACCCTGGACCCTCTTGCTGATAATATTACTACTACAGGCTACTGATACATGTAGATAACAATCAATTTGTATAGTATCGCTTATATGAAGTGTTCACATTGGCCCAGAGCTACGCTCCTCGATAAAAAGACCTGTATGTACTGCTTTAGTGTAATAGCCACGTGTTATATTTTGCATTATGTGCTTACATATAGATAGAGAATACTAATTGACTTCCATGTGTGGTATATAATACTCCTATCCCAGTTACCACTGCATGGTGTTACTGAGATACTGCTGTACAGTACTGTGTATATCAGAGTAACGGGTCACTCACCTTATTCTATCTGTTACATGTATTACACTACAGAAAGTAAGAACATTGGTAAACCCTGCGTGTTATATTTATATGTAGTGTTATTTTCTCTGGTCTATGCACAGTACAGGTCATAAGGTTTGTAAATCTGCTTGTTCCAGCAGCCACTACATCAACTGCAGAGTTTGGTAGCACATTACATGTTATGTGATATGTAGGCCTACATGTATACCCAGTGGAATTCAGCAAGTCAGATGGCTGCTGTGCATGGACCAGCTTGTTATTGTTTTATTTCTTAAAATTTTTATACTTTGCTGAGTATATTTGTTGCTTAGTGTTGTGTTTCACCCTCTGATTTAGTTCCATGTACATACCTACTAGTAGATCACTTATACCCATGTAACCTGGAGGTAGAACCTGATCCAAACATTTAATAAATAGTGAGTGTTAGATATGGATGTAGCGTACTGAACTGTGTGCTGCCATGACCTTGTTGATTCCCTGTGTGTTTGTGTTACATATGGTGTAGTAATATATCATGTAAGATGGGGTGTAGCAATATATCATGTAGTAATATATCACGTAAGATGGGGTGTAGTAATATATCATGTAAGATGGAGTATAGTAATATATCATGTAGTAATATATCATGTAAGATGGGGTATAGTAATATATCATGTAAGATGGGGTGTAGTAATATATCATGTAAGATGGGGTGCCCGAACTGACACCAAGCTGACTGCCGATTTATGGATTCCCCTCCATGCTCCACTCTTGATAGTACAGGCCTATTATGTAATAGCTAATCTACATGTATATGCAGTGGTATAAAGTATGAACCTGTCAAAACTAGGACTGTAGCCCATTAATCCTGTATTATACTTATACAAGATTATGTGGTTCTATCATTCTATTTTGCTAATAGTTGTTGAACTAATGGTGGTGACAACTCCCATGTGTTGTGTACTACCTCTGGTATCATATGTGTTGTAGTACTGCGTATTGTTTGTTATAGGATGAGATTCTATGCTAACAAGTACTTCACTATCATGAGCTGCCGGGTCATTACTAGAGCATTTGGTGCAGTGATACGTTTCCACAATACGTAAGTAGGCTACAACTACTAATACTGTTAATCCTCACTACTAATACTGTTACTCCTCACTACTAATACTGTTACTCCTCACTACTAATACTGTTACTCTTCACTACTAATACTGTTACTCCTCACTACTAATACTGTGTGGTAGTAACTGATACCTGTAGCCGGTGGTGTTATCGTCGGCCAGCTGCCAGTTCTCATCAACTGTTGAATATCACAAAACATGTATAATCTGATGCTATACAATACTAACTATCATCATTAGGGTGCACTGTCCAGTGTACATGTAGCCCTGTATCTACATCAGTAGTAACAGGGGTTACTGTTAGTACTGCTTTGCATCAAATTTGCAACTGTTCGAAAAAGACAGTTCAAAACCGGACGTTTTGAAACTGGACAGTCAAACGTCTTTCGAAAAGTCCCTTTACCCCTTGCATCACACCTCAATAATGTTTAGTAAATTTGCAGTTGGAAAATTTCCCCACCATGCATGGTAAACACAATTTCACTTGCGAAACATTCAGTTCGCAGCTGAAATTTTTTTGATTGATTGTTTAAAAACAAGTACATGGTTGTACATGTATATTCATGATCCAAAGTCCAAGTTAATTGTTTACTACAATGTACTGCATATTGTAAGCAGTAGCAGTGTATTAGTACATATGCCAAGCAGTGCTGTTGTGATGGATTCAATCAGCTGATATGTTATACCTAGGGTTTAGTGTAAAGTGCATACAATAGTACAGGCTGGGGGAATCGGCCCACCTACTATTACCAGTGCCTAGCCTTCTTTCCTAGTTTGTAGTTTCAAATTCAAAGGTTGAAGTTAGAAGTGCACTACTAGGCATTCATAGTATATGATAAGGGAGTGGGGACTGGGGTACAGTACGTGATAACGAAGTGGTGTTGCTGGACCCTTCAGTGCAGCCCAAAGTATATTTAGGGTGAGTGAACCATCTCAAATTGTCTGTTGGTTGAATCTAAACTCCAATTCTTTTATGACAAAGAAAACACCAGCGTGTGAACTTGATTCAATAACAGGTTTTAGATTTAATTTTTTGCCAACATAAGTGATTTAATTTGAAATACAGAGCAAAGTTCTTGCATGTGAAAAATTAGGATGATGCAATGCAAGCAAATGCTGATGCAATACACACTGTGGTTTAGGCTGTTTGCTGCAGCTGGCAGTCTACTATACTTACTGTACATTCCCTCCCTCCTATAGTATCAATCAATGTCTATTTCATTCATTCATTCATTCATTCATTGATCACCATGTCCACTGACTGGCTCCTACTACCTTGCTCTATCATCTACTCAGTATTATGCATATCCTTATGATAGTATTCTATGTGCACACCCATGATATGAGTGCGTGTGCGTTACAATACAATGTCATGCTTGCAATGCATGGGATCAAAGGTCAACCTTCTCTACCATGCTCTCTATTGCTGTTGATGACTTGATTACACATCAAAATGTATACATATACATCCATGTAGGCCTAGGTGTGTATATGGTGTGTGTACATATATGTGCAATGTCTGTGTGTGTATGTATGCTGTGTGTATTTTAGTGTTTACATGTACAGTACAGTGTACCTGTGTACACTTGATGTTTGGTCCTGTATCTACCTTGGTGATTGGAGAGAGTACATGCAATCCTGTTACGAATATATTGTTATTTATTAAACATTTTTGTGTCTGTGGATTGCAGAGAGAATAGGGCTAAACCTGGAGGAATCTGTGTAGCCAATCACACGTCACCAATCGATGTCATCATCATGCAGAACGACAACTGTTATGCAATGGTATGTCTATGGGGTAAAGGAACATTTCGATAAAGACAGTTCGAAACTGTGTAGACAACATTTAGAAGAACACAACTCACAGATAATTAATTTTAGTTAATTAACTTAATTAATTACAAAAATATTATATTGAAAAAAAAAAATTAGTTGAAATCTGGGTTTGGGATTTCAAACTGTCCCTTTTCAAACTGTCGGTTTCAAAACGTCCTCTGTCTGTGGTTTTTATAGGTCTGTTCTATGTCTATGGTGTTTAGAAGTTTATGCTGTGTCTATGGTGTGTATACATCTATCACTATGTCTGCTGTATGGTAATTTTATTTCTGATATATATGAGGCATGCAATCATGTACATGTAGATTACGTCTTCTAGCATCTATCTATACACTGTTCACTGTCTACGTTGAATTATGTGTGGAGTGGTTAGTAGATAGCATATCTTCTATTGTGTGCTGGTGCAGTGCGATTTATAACTATTCCTGGTTATGTTTTACAGATAGGTCAGAGACATGGTGGGTTTCTGGGTATGGTACAGAATGCTCTCTCTAGAGCTACTGATCACATCTGGTTTGAGAGGTCTGTGTCCAGGGACAGGATTGCAGTGGCTAGCAGGTACCTTATACATGCAGTTATACAGTTGTGGTGAAAGTTTATGACCCATTAGGATTTGTCTTTGCTTACATGTAGCTCTTCTGTAACGTGTGGAGTTGTCCTTCCTTAACTGATGCAGCTCTAAGGAGGGCACAACTCCGCATTATAATGCACTGTAATGGTCCTATTACTGTGTAAAGAGCTAAACGTTTGCTTGTTATCAGGTTAAAAGCCCATGTTCAGGATGAAAGTAAATTCCCAGTGCTGATATTTCCTGAGGGGACGTGCATCAACAACACTTCTGTTATGATGTTTAAGAAGGGGAGCTTTGAAGTTGGAGGTACTATCTACCCTGCAGCTGTAAAGGTACGTGTATTACACACTACTACATGTAGTACTACATCAGACTATTATATTATACCTTATGTCTATCAGTGATCAGTGTCATCTCTCTCTATATTACAGTGGCGTGTTGCATGCAAAGACATCCCCCCCAACTATATAACTGATTTCCCCTATATTATAGCACCGCATAATTGGAACGATGATTTACTTTACATTACATTCCGGCTGCCACTTTTAAATATTTCCTCTGTTTTATCATGACTGACTGGTTGTGAACATGTCCCCTTGTATTGTAGTACTCTGTGACTTACTGTGAACATGTCCCCTTGTATTGCAGTACAATGTAACTTACTGTGAACATGTCCCCTTGTATTGCAGTACTATGTGACTTGTGATATACAGTGAGCATGTTCCCTTGTATTGCAGTACTATGTGACTTGTGACTTGCAGTGAACATGTTCCCTTGTATTGCAGTACTATGTGACTTACAGTGAACATGTCCCCTTGTATTGCAGTACGACTCTCGATTTGCCGACTGTTTCTGGAACTCTAGTAAGTACACCATGCTGGAGCACATAGGGATGTTACTGACTAGCTGGGCCATAGTCGCAGACGTCTGGTATCTGCCTCCAGCTACCAGACAGGAAGGCGAGAGTGCTATAGCCTTCGCCAACAGAGTCAAGTCTGAGATAGCCCAGCAGGGTGGTCTAGTTGACCTGGAGTGGTAAGTACCTATATACAAGTATGTACATACTGATGAATTCCTATTTGTCTGTCATAATTTTTGCACTCTACCTGTTGGACTTACTATGCAGTATAATACATCTGTTCCTTTCAGGGATGGTGGACTGAAGAGAGAGAAACCCAAGGCATCACTGAAACAGCTACAGCAGGATATGTATTACAGTCATCACATGAAGACTCCATGAGCTACATACACTCTATTTCATTGGTGGAGGGAAGGTACCACGTGTGTGAGTGGTCTAATCTGGGTACTGTCTTATCCAATCAGATGAGTGTTAGGACTTTATAGGAGGAGTTATCTTTCCTCCAATAGATATCCAAAAATATTGGTGTAGAAAAAGTATTCTAATATTGTTGGAAAGGGAATCTGTATCAAGAGATGTAGATAATTGCATGTATGGGATAATTATAGAAACTAAAATAATAAAAACAGGTTACATGGAACTAATATAAGATGATAATTTGTGTAATACGGCTAGAATAATATAATTTGCTCACAAGATATTTATCCAAATATATACCTTTTACCAACCTACATGAACTAATGAACTAATGAACTAGGATACCAATAGCTTGTTACCTGATTATATAGATCAGCCTCCTTTGTTTCATATGGTTTAGACAGAACATAGTATGTATTGTGTGTATTCTTTCTAATTCAACTTATTATAAGTAACACTTGATTTATATAACTGGTTGCTGTAATCTATATCATTCTAGAATCCAACCATTAATTCTGGTCACTGGCTACACCTTGTACTAACACTATAGTTGGTTTGATTAATCAAATGTTTCAGAAGAAACCATAATGCTAATGTGTCTACTATGTAGACATTCCTACTGTCTCATAATTACATGTCTGTAAGAATGGGTACTCAGTGCTTTGCTATGCTATTATTAATAACTGGTTTTTAATGGTGGTACAGTCATGTAGCTATTAAAGTGGGCCTTGTTTAAAGGCTGGCTGATCCAGCACTTGAGGTTAATATATTATATATACATGTATGTACATAATATAATATATACATATGCAGTTTACTCTATTTAGCCAGACAAAACTATTTTGTGTTATAATGGATGATTTTGTTATGTTTGCTCACAATATTGTTTATGATCTGATACCTCTGTAGAAATAATAATAAATTCACTGATCATAACACCCCATATAGTTGTTGTACTAATACAGATATAGAATACATGTACATACATTGTAAACAAGCATAATTGTACTACAGCTACATGAGCGAGGCAAAGCTACACGGTATTGAGTATAACTACGTTGAGTTAGCATTATATCAGCTGATTTTTGTGGTATAGTTCGCCTGTAAGCTACCAGGCAGCCTCTCTGCTCTTTCTTTCCAGTTTGCTGCCTCATTACAGCTGGTCTGCCAGTAAGTAAGTTTATATCACAGCTTGGACGTACATGTACTTACATTACAACTTTTATTGGTTTGCGTTGTAGCTTGGATGTATTTACATGTGTAAATATTACAACCTATTTGTAATGTAAGCTCATACAAGTTGTAGTGTAAAACCATTCTAGTTGTAATATAAGCCCATCCAGTCTGTAATATAAACAACTAGTTTATATTACATCCTGGATGGGGTATATTAGGCCCTATAACTAGAATGGTTTCATACTACAACTTGGATGTGCTTATGTTACAGCCTTGTGTTGGATGTTCTGCATACACCACAAGTATTCATGTACAATGTAACTATAAATTATATTTAGGGTCCAAAGCTCATAAGATTGGCATCATATACTGAGAGCACCTTCCAATTAGCTATAAAACAAAATTTTTAGTATGGTGTAAGTGTAACACTAGCAAAATATAAATATGATGCACATCGTAGATATTACTACATTTTATCCTGCTATAACATTCCCCATGTTTATTAATAGCCTAAGCCAACATAATTTCTGATAGAAATAAAGTATTTAATTCAAAGAATAACCATTAGGCCGTTGCACATACAAAGAATTTGAAATTACAGTTTGCCTTGTAAGCTATGTCTGACTTGCACCATAGAGCTACATGACTTTGTATCTCATGATTCCCCAGATACCAACATCATATTTATTATGATCTATGAATACAGATATGGGTAGGCATGAGGTATAGCATAGAATGATGGTAGCATATTACTACTGGTCGCCTGTTTATTTGTGAATATCAATCTCTCAGGGTAAAACACCTACATGTATTAATTAGCATCCACATGTAAAACACTTGACAGGCATCGACAATTATTGAAAGAAAAGTAATAATTATAGCTAAAAGGGCTATTTTGGAATAAGACCTGCAGCTGATCGGCATCTGGAACTCAATTATTCAAAAAATGTTCAAGTACAGAAAAACATTTTTGAAAAACAAAACATGGATTTTCAGAGATCAAGAACAGCTCCAGCTGAAGGGCCATTCAAAAACATCTGGCAACCCTACTTATGACTTATACGCGCACACGCAGGCCTGCAGTTTTGTTGCTGGATTGTCTGAACAATATGATTGGTGGAAACTTGCATATTATAAAATTTGGCATTGAATCAGTGCAACAAGCATAATACAATACATAGTAAGATAGTATTTATATTTTAGTTGATATACTGTTCGCTTGTATTTCAGGCAGGTTCCAGCGTTTCACTCGATTCCAACTACTCCTTTTCTGGCTCCAGATCGACCAGCAAGTGCATATTTAATATTCTGTTAATAGCAACACGTTTGTATGCAGAGGACTACGTAATAGCTTTCATAGCTGCCTCCTAGCCCGCTGTCTATTGTGTTGGAGTGGTGATACTACTCGCTATATTCTAATAGCTAATGCTAATTGCTCTTAAAACGGAGTTTCTTTTACGTCTGCAGTCAATAAATAGGTGAATCGTGATTGGCAAGTCAACTGGTGGAGCAATCAACAGCGCCATGTATAATTCAAGAGACATAATGATGTTAATTCTCAACATCACTTGTACTGTTACTTTCTAAGTGTAAGTGCTCAACCCCACAGTGCTGAACATGGAATATCAAACGACCAGCACTATCCCAAATCCATATGCAAACATGACGGATGAGGAGTTCCTGGCAGCCATAATGCAAAACGAATATTCAGGAGACAAATCGACGTGGAGAGACGTTCCTCATTGGGAGATGGCTATCAAGGTCATATGTATGGCTACCATATTTCTCGTCTCCCTCATTGGAAACGGACTCGTACTTCTCGTCTTACTCAAGAAGAGGAGTCTTAGAAACATAACCAATATATTTATAATAAACTTGACCATAGCTGACATTCTGGTGACTCTGTCCACTACATGGATACATCTAATACAAGATTTCTCTATCCAATGGGTACTTGGACCTTTCCTCTGCAGGTACAACCCTTTCATGCAAAGTAAGTTACTATACAGTGCATTCCCCGCAGCTTGGTAACTATGCAGTGTTATGTTTATTTGTCTTCAGCTAAAACTCTTGTCATTTCAAATGTCAACTATCCAGAATTGATGCAGATAGGCAGACATGTCCAATATTTTACATTAGGATAATATGTAATTATAATTGTTCAGCTTTGCAAGCCTACATGACTGTACAAGCAGACTGTACAGGCAGTTACTGATCTGCATTTTAGATGAACTTTTGCTTGGCTTGTTTATGCAAGCTTCCATCTCTTTTTAAAATATTTTATGATCAAATCTTGTCTACTAGAATCTGTATCAGGTATTGCCCAGCTGCAGTAGAACTAAGGAAGTATTATTTCATATTGTCATGGTTGCTTGTGGAAACTAGGGTGGGTTTGTTAGGGTACCGCAAGATGTGAAACTAGGGTGGGTTTGTTAGGGTACCGCAAGATGTGAAACTAGGGTGGGTTTGTTAGGGTACCGCAACATGTGAAACTCACATTCAGTCAGTAAATCCTCTTTAAATTTGAAATGTGTTTACTAAAAATTAAAGTACATGATTTTCCATGATGCAGCGGCTTGTTGAATTAGTATTATGTTCATAGTATAATATTACAATATTTTGCATTTTATATTATTATTAAAACGTAATGTAAAGAATGAATTCCAATACTAAAATTCAGTCACTCGGCAATGTTAGACATTGTAATTGTTCTAATCTCGGTATGCAAGGCTATTATCACATTGGTTTTCTTCTCGGATAACCATACCTGAGCTAAGTTACTTACACAACGTAACATCACATACACACATTGTAGTTGGGCATGCGTTGGGTCACATTCCAGGTGTACACTGCATTGTATTATAAACATGAACTGTTTTGTATTTATACTGAACTCATAGCATTGAATTCCTGAAATACTTTTAGTTGTATCCTTCACTGCATCTGTGCTGACTATGACAGCCATGGCACTAGAGAGATTCTTTGGAATTGTCACCCCATTCATGTTCTGCTCTTGTAAGAAGGAAAAGGTATCAGTGGCTGTAACCATAATATGGTTGGTGTCATTAACAGTGGCCATCCCCAACACTGGTAAGTATATTACCACCACTGGTGCTCAAGCTATAAAATATTATACATGTCATAACAATATGTAGCCTATGCAACCGCTTAAAATACTCATACGCAAAACAAAAAAATTTTGAAGGGAGATTTAAAATGTCAACGTTACGCTATGTATGGGAATGTGAAAAACAGATCCAAATTTACATCTTGTATTCTCACAATTCATATACTGTAGGTGTACGTGTACATTACACACTGTATTTGTGTTTGTTTGTATTTCACTACATAACTGCTACTCTGTATAGCAATGGGAATAGTTGGTAGGTGGGGTGAGATCTATTGTTTGAAATAGCCTAAAATACGTTATTCTCGAGTGCAGAGTTTGGGTTATATATGTCATCAAAAAGATGCAAAATTGATTCCTTGCTACAAATATACGTTATGGATTCCTTAAACTAAATACATGCAAGTAAGGGGAGTGTTCATCTTGAATTATAGTCGTACATCTTTCACTCTCCCATCACCAAGAGTTACCAGCATTTAATATATACTGGTGTATAGCGCCAGGTGATGTCTCTTATTGGACACTGATTAGGCATGCTGTCTGCTATGTCATCAGTCATCCTACATCAGCGGACTCACTCAATAGTAGTTACAAACTAACCCAAGCATTAATTAAATATTGTAATAATTATAAAATGGTAATAAAACTATACACTGGTAATTATTACTATCAATTATTAATATAAATTTTATCTGTTGCTGATCAGGGCCCAGTGGTATCTGAATGGCCAATCATTTAATTCAATTACCAAGTTAGTTGCACTTTATGTTCCTTGGGCCATGATTAGTTCGACTTATGGGTGACGTTTGCAGGAAGCTAGATCAGAGAAACTCCAGAGATGGAGGTGTCCATCTTTGTCTGCACTTTGATTCTCTCTGAGGTCGGTCAGCCTTTTAGTTAAATGTTCAACCAACTGGGTGGGGCAGCCGCGCAGACCAGAGGGAGACTTGGGGAACAGAATAACTAACTTCCTGCTGTAGTAATCTTCATTTAAATTGTTTGTATAGAACATTCCAACCTGCAACAGAGCAGTGCGGCTTAGGTACTTTGGCTTCAAGAACTTATATGTCATTGCAGGTTTGATGGAGTGTAATTGTACACACATTATTGTATTTGGTTACAGTTTACACGAGTCAGACGGTGAGAGAGTGGAGTGATCATACAGAGATATTCTGCAGTCCAATCTGGCCTAAGGATGGCCAGAGTTCAGGAGGCTGGCAAGTCTCTAGAAAGTTGTATCAGACGTTGGTAGCCTGTGTTCTCTATGCGTTGCCGATGGTGGTCATGACTATAGCCTACACAGCTATCATTATCAAACTGAAGTTTAAACCAATGGAGATCACTGAACTAAATAACAATCCCCAAACTAAGAAACAAAACAGCCGTAACAGGGTAAGTCCTTAGGCTAACAGAGCAAGTCCCCAGGCTAACAGAGTAAGTTCTCAGGCTAACAGAGTCAGTCTCAGGCTAAAAGAGTAAGTTCTCAGGCTAACAGAGTAAGTCTCAGGCTAACAGAGTAAGTCTCAGGCTAACAGAGTAAGTCTCAGGCTAACAGAGTTAGTTCTCAGGCTAGCAGAGTAATTGTTTTCAGGCCCTCCCCGAATGTAGCAAGGTGAATGTAGAGTAGTGAATATGTGCGTTGAGACACAAGAGACAGAATAGACCAGTAGGTTAGTCTACATCTGTATCATTACTCGCAACTTTACTTGGTGTACATTTTCAAATGCTGTGCTCTCGGGGGCTATTTTAAATTATCATTTCCTTGCACTACTCAAGCACCCTAGACCATTTCTCCTTCGGGCTTCGGACGGTTAATATTACCGTCTTACACAATGTTATCTTACTTGTACATCTGACATAAGATATAATGTACATTCATATAATGTGGAATTTAAAACGTTACAAATGCAGCTACATGTATAATGCTACATGTACAAGTAGCTACTTACTATTCCCATAATTCCCTATAATGTCCATTGTGGCTCCCATTGTCAACATAATTACATGTGTATATTCAAGTTACTTGTTTCAACAGAAAAATTTTAAATTTACATGAAATTATTTTGTATGATTTTGCTACATGAATGACTTTTGAGATGAACAGCTTTGATCTACAGTAAATATAATGGGAGAAAAGATGGATTACTACAGCCAAAAATCATCTCTCTCCCACCTACGTACAGGGTCCCAAATACGCAAGGAGTTATGCTCTATTCCCATTGAAGTGTTTGAACTAACCAAGGATGCCTCCATAAACTATTAATGTACAATATATATGGTGCAGTTAGTTATTTTAATGACTACCCGATATCTACCCGCATTTGCGACTGTTTGAAAAAGGCAGTTTGAAACAGGACGTTCCGGAACCGGACAGTTCGAACCCCCTAGCCCTAAGCCCTAACCACCAGATTTCAACTAATTTTTGTTTTCAACATTGTCTTTTTATTTAATTAATCAAGTTAATTAATTAAAATTAATTATCTGTGAGTTTTGTTCTTCTAACTGTCCTGTTTTAAGCTGTCCGGTTTGAAACGTCTTGTTCTGAACTGTCTTTTTTGAAATGTCCATTTACCGTACTTGGAATTCCTTCAAAGCAACATTACTTTGAAACCAAATATCTCTTCATTTTTCTCTCCAACAGAACTCCCCAACTGACTGCATGATTAGAGCTGTATATTCATGTTACACAATGCACATACTGTTATTTACTATCAACAGAACAGCGTGGTAGATTGGCCGCTATATATTGGCCTCTATATCATTTTATCTACACAACTTCAGAAGTGACATAAGATACAACACAGAATAAGTTGGTCAACACTTGTAACTGCAAGTCTTGACTCTGATATTAGTGTCAGTTTTCAAATAAACTCCAAACTATTCTGTAAATGATGTAGACCTAACGTGATACTTACCGAAATTCTACGAAAACACTAGCAAATGAAAATATAACTTACAATAATAATTTATGTGCTTATTTATTGGCCATTGTGAATGTATTCAGATGTTGGTGGGTTGTTGGTTACATGGATTTTTTCAGTTCTAAGAAGGAGAGATACAATCATGGCTTTTTAAGTGCATGCTGTGGTCGTATGCAGTACATTTCAACCAAGGATGAATTTGGCAAGTAGTGCTGGAGTGTACCATATACCAATAGTATCTGTTGGTCTTGGTATCAATATTAACAATCAATTTACAGCTGATGCACATCCATATAAGAATTACAACTCTACATGTACATGTATCAGCTATGTAGTTGTGTATCTATAGTGGATTCTTGAAAAATCAGAGCCACAAGTTGCACATGCAAGTCATGTGCAACTATGTACTCATCGTGTACTTGCTTTGTGCTTGTCATGTACTTCCTATGTGCTCGTCATGTACTTGCTATGTGCTCTTCATGTACTTGTACATGTAGCTCATTATGTAGCAATTGTAATTCATAACAGACAGTTTATTTTTATTATGTGCGGAAACTGTAAAAAGGAGCCTGTAAAAATTAATAGTTTGACGTTAGTTAATATTTATCTGCCTCATTCCTTGTTCCATTTATGATTGGTAATAATAATTCATAATCATAGTAGACCCCCTTGCTATCCGCCCATCGGAAAAGTCTAGAACCTGAAAAAAATGTGACTATTTTGCAAAAATGACCACATAGCTGGCAAGTTAGAACAGGTGAACTACGGTAGCACCCAGCAGCCCACCTCTTACATGTAATAAAATAATAATAATGCTACTCTGCTTATTATTTTTAGCTTAATTTACACCAGCATCTGTTGGCTGATATTTGCAGTCTATAGTAATTAGACATAAACTGATTGTTACTATTACAAATGTAACTGCTAGGGTTATCCATGTGATTAATTGGGTTACTTTCCCTCAGATCTTTGTTACATCATCATTATTATATTGGAACAAAGCAAAGAAACAGCTGAGCAAAAAAATTAAAATATTCTTGCATCTGTTACTATTGAGGCGTTTAATAATTTACATTTTATAGACAAAGTTAGGGTGTGTAGGTATGCAAAGCCTCATTTTTAACTCTGAGTTTGTACTTCATTCATATATATATATGGGAGTATACTATCTAGGCACATGCATAAACTGCGTCATGTAAATACGTAGTAACTTCACTAAATAAAAACAACTGTTGTACATATAACATGGTATTACATGTACATTGTATATACTGTATCTACTGCACTCATCATATTAATAAAGCATAATAAATGTATATATTATTATAAGACATACTTATTTCTCCTTGTAGTATACATGGCAGATGAGCCAAATTAAGGCACCCAATTTGTATTTACTGAAAACACATTTTTACATTACTACTGATTGTTCTACTTGAAATGTTTGGTATTACCTGGAAACAGTAGATAATGAATATGTTACTTACTAACATAATTGGGTAGGTTAGACTAGCAATGGTGATGTAATTGATGGTGGTACATTTGCCTCAACACAATTCATTCTATTGTTGTTTTTAAATTGAAAAAATAATTTGTAATTTTACGATAATAATATAATTATACACATGCTATATGTACAAATAAATGCATGTGTATACTGTAACTGTATATACTATGCCACACGAACATAGCCCAATATATGATAAATAGGCATTGTTTAAACTCGGCCACCATATTGTGTGCGCATGCAGTTCAACTGGTTCTATTTATTTTGTTCACTTTCGTAGTCTATAAATATGCTCAACATAAACACCTATGTATATACTTTAATTATAAGTTTGTGTTACCTTCAGGTGGTGTTTATGTTGGTGATCCTATTGGCTGTTTTCACTTGCTGCTGGCTGCCCTTCCAGTGCACTATGTTATACTATGAGTATGTGCAACATGGCTCTCACGAGGTAGGACAACTCCCAACATAGCTTGGGAATGCTTGTTATTGATATATTATAGTGTTGCTGTACTTTACAATGCCGTTATTAGTGTATCATCAGAAATCAGGGTTGTAAGTTAATTATTATTACAAAGTATAATGTCCCGTTATTGAGAACACTTAGGACTGTCTCAGAGATGCTTCAATCTACATGAGGAGATGTGTATAGGTGCTTCTGTACTCACTGTATGTACACACATGTACAATACACATGTATACACTGTATGTACACACAATCATGTACAATACACATGTATATACTGTATGTACAATGTACAGTACACATGTATATACCGTATGTACAATGTACATTACACATGTATATACTGCATGTGCAATGCATACACATGTATATACTGTATCTGCAATGCATACACATGGTAGCATGGAAGGTATAAAAAGTGAACATGTTAAACATAAAGAGTATCACGCAGTGTAAGTCAGGTAATTATTGCAGTCAGGTTTGTTTGAAGAAAAAGATCAGAAGTGCTCCTTATAATATGTACCATTCAATTAATACGTTTGAAATATTGATAATAATATACTATATTATGATTATAATTGCAAGCTGTTGCATGTTGACACAAAACCTTTCCACTATAACTGCAAGTATTTCCAGGTGGCCATATTGTTATGGTGATTAATATACACTAAATATGTGCATATAACTGTTATGCTGGATTGGCTCACTCTGAGCATAGGTGTAAATGCTTCAGAAGTCAAGAGGCCAGTGTTAACTGGAACACTTGAGTAGAAATTATGTGCAAGCACCAAAGCGGCTACATTTAATAAAGTAAAGAGATAACTTAATATCGTATAAGGAACAGCATTACATTTCTATCTCAACTATAACACATAATATATGCATGCTTTAATGTTATTTCAACTTTCGACACATGAGCAAGATTGTATCAGTCTACGGTCCATTCTAGTTGTTGCTGTTGGCTCTTCAATCAGACTTGAGTCGCTCAGGCAACAAATACTTGAGTCTATCTGCACATGTTGTGTCCCAACTAATCAAGTTAATTTAGGTACACAACATGTCTTTATATCATACTGGAAATATGTACCTCCAGTATAACACATGTGGATATCCACTAACATTACACGTCAGTACATAATAACTAGATTACTCTGCATACACTACACTAAAATGACATTACATTCTTCTCAGTACAATCTGACAAGGAGGCTCCATAGACTTATACTGTCATCTAGAGAAATAGATAGAAGATAGTAGTGAGATGTGAAAATAGGGAAAGCATTGACCATGAGTCTATATACTAGTCCACCATTTATGTATTTCATATTCTATGTTCTATCAGTCTTTTGGAAGTGGAACATGTAGTCATGTAATGAGGTGTACTAATGATGTACATCTAAATACAATCACAACTAAACGACTGTATATTACTAGTTTAAGGGTTGTCCTCTTTCTACTTGAAAACTTAGTCAGGACAACTCCAAAGCGTACTGCACTGGCATAATAACACAACCATGCATGCATAGTAATGTTTATGGTATTGTGCACCATAAGAAGTCGTCTTCTTGCAATTTGTCCAACTTGTTTTATTTCTCCTAGTTTATTACATTTTGCAGAAAAATGAGACAAATAGAGAGAGGACAACACTGTATATCATGATCACTAATAGCTTATGAGTACCCATGATTGTCTTGTATGTACAAACTGTTGGCTGATAGCCTGTTTCCTGTATTTGTGACTAGCAGGGTGTCTAACAGAGATCTAGTATCACTTTAGTTAATGTATATATTGTGTTGTTGTAGCAGCTAACCACGACTCTGAAGGCTGTACAAGTCTACTCCAGGTATATGGCAGATGCCAACAGTGCCTGTAACCCTGTTATATTCATCTGCTTCAGTCAGAAAGTGAGGAAAGGTAAGTGAGACACCGGAGAGTAGCAAGCATGATGGCACCCTTCCATTTCCTGTGTATCTAACTAATGGGATAATATTTATTTATACGGTGATTTAATTTAATGTCATGGAGAAAATTTTTATGCCCATTTACATGTACATGTAATTTCAAAACCATGTTGACTGTTCCTTACTTGAGTTGTAGATGCTAGGCTATAATATGCTAATACCTACCCATAATTCAATTTTATATTAGTATGGCCCTATAACTTGGCAAAACAAATATGAAAAACCCTTGTATGTGGGCAGAGGGCATGAACAAAGTAGGAGTTATCATACCAAGAAGTAAAGACAGACAACCCCTTGTAGTTGAGTTTAGGAGAAGCCATTAGGGGATTTTTGCAAACATATACAACATTGTATATGCCTAACAGCGTGGCACCATGAGAAGTCGTTTCGTTTAAACAGTACACTCATCAGGTTCTCCGACCTGAACAGCCTCTCAAGCAACAAGTCGGATGTCTCGTGTAGCCAGCAGCTAAACTCTAGCCAATACGCAGTACTTTTACTCATTTGTGGATAGATAGATATCTCTCTTTTTACTATTAGGCCTGCACATTGTGTTATATTGAGACTAACTGTGCACACATTTGTGTTGCAGCTATTCGTAGCCTTTTCTGTACAACAAAGACCACAGGCTTCACGCGATCCGCTAGGGCTAACAGTCTAAGATCATCAACAAGAAGGACTTGGGTATAGGGCTATGTATACCTTCAACTAAGCTACTGGGTATAACTCTGCAATACACTAGAGATAAACTTACATGTGCATGTAGGGGATAAATCCATATACTATGCTGAATAAGTAATATACCTGAGTATAACTAGATAAACTAAATACTGAAACGGGTGACCATGTATGACCTTGAGTTGAACTAACCAAAGGTGAGATGCTGACTGCATAGAAAGGAAGTGCCGTAGTGTCATGTATACACCTACATAGAGCCATGAGAGACGTAGCTATAGGTAGGTTAGTAGAAGGGCATCTCCAGTGTCTGTATAAGAAAGCATTTCCCCACCTGGTACCAGTGGTTGGTGCAGATACCCTTCATAATTCAGTGCTCAGCGCTGTGTAGTTATTTGTGCTACATTGTATATACACAAAAGTAGGGTTATATGTATAGCGGGCATTATACAATATTATTTTCAAATTAAATAGGAATGCAGCTGTATATCTCTCAACAAAATTGTTTTAGTCATAGCAGCATTATTAATCTTCAAGTGCAAATAGTAATTTATGTTATTTAAAATGGATAATTATTATTATACATACTTCGTGTATAATTGGAAGACCATATCATACACACTGTATGTGTATTATATTAGTGTGATACAAATGTGGCAATATATGATGTACATTAGAATAATATTATATGTTACTGTAGGTATATACACTTTTTTTGTGCTGCTGCTGCTGCCACTTGCTGTTTTGCTCAGAGGTTTATTGCAAGGTTTGCGGCATTCTAGGAGTTATATTGTAGATATATACAGTATGAGACGCTCCGTGAAAAATATTAGTACTATAATTTTGCATTCCTATGAAGAATATTATATTTTTTGACAGTTTGTGCCGCCATGTTATTATGATTCTTGTTATTAATGTTTCAATACGACATTATCATAGGCCTATTTGAAATAATCCACATTTCACTTCAATGTACTCGTAGTTGTATGTGTGTATTATATACATTGTACATGTAATTAGTCTAAACATCAGGCCCAGCAGACCATACATAGTCACATTTTACTGTTATTACTGTTAGGTTTGAAAAGAATGATGTTGTTATATATGATTATTTTTCATTAGCATGTTGATGTTACCGTATATGAATCCCAGTGTGATAGAGTAATATTGTTTTGGTACAATAAACAGTCTAGAGCTCAAGCACGTGAATCTGTGACTCCTTCTGGAAGATCAACAGTTGGGGTTGCAAAGAAACTTGTTTTACCTCAAATATTTACCATTATCTTTATAATTATTCATTTTTACCGGGAGTGCATTGTTTCTACCAGGACAAGTATGGCATACCAAAGTACATGTACTTTGTTAGGTCAATGTGTCACCTTAGAATAATAAGTAGAGGAAGAAGCAGGTAAGTATACAGGTAAGTATACAGGTAAGTATACAGGTAAGTATGCAGTAGTTAGTAATTAATAGGATGTGAATGAATCAGCCACACGTAATATATTCCCATCTCATTAGCCTGCACTACACATTGCTCTGATGACTGCATCCCTTCTATTCTCTGTATTAATATATTATATTATTAGTTATAATTATATTCATATTATTAGAGCAAGTGTAGGAAGCACTAAGCCTAATAGAATATATAATCAGTATCACATGCTGATGTATAATTGGTGTAGAAGCCACTTATATACCTTCTCTACTTCTAGCTCATCACTAGTCTATCACTGCTGCCGGCTTCTACTGCTTCACTGCTCACACTCGCAGCTACTCTCTAAGGTTTCATAGGCTGCTACTTTAATTTCGGTTTTTCGCCATAACGTGAAGCTATTTAAGTTTGCATTCAACAGTGGTAAGTGTTTATTTTACCATAGAACATTATTTTATCTAATTTTCCTGTCCCGGTTAATCTTACTTCAAGATAACACGATTGTCAGAAGTTTTGAGCAAAACGTCTCTCTTCTTAGCAAGCAGAGTTCTATACAGACCTACATGTATCAGAGTGCATATTATGTTGATGTACATGTAGTTATACACTACAGATAGTACACCATTATACCTATGCGTGTACATGTATAATAAAACTAGAACAAGATTATGGAGTTATCTGCTCACAGCTTTGGACATTTTTACAATGTTGGTGAATAACTTGGACTGTACATACACACATTCATATACTATATACATGTACCTATGTAACAATGCAATGCTCCCACCAATTTACAGCTATTGGGGGTAGACAAATGTAGCCTAATTACATGTACATGTACCACATGCACTAATGGTTTTGTGATGTTGATGCATATACATATTGTTATAAATGTAAAGCCTGATATACTGTGTGGATATTCAGTTGGGGCATTTATTTTTCAGGTAAATTCTTTGGACGTATAAAACACAGAAGAAGGGCAGTATGGATGGGTCACATTCAATGGGAGTGAAGGTTAGTGGACATACTACACTGCTGTCAATAATCTCTCCATAGGAAGCAATATGCCATTCAACTCAAGCAGTCTCTCGTGTAGCCATGCCATTATTATGCTGGGAGTGCATATGTACATGTATGTGTGGTGAGCAACACCAGCACAACTAATGTCTTCGCGACCTAAATTTTAGGCACATGCCAGCTTGCTCAAAATTTTCTAGCCCACATCCATCACAGGTCACGAACACACTGGCCTGAGCCAAATGCAGAATTTTCATTTTTGAGCGAGGGACCTGGGTGTGCCGATGAGCTAGGGATGGTCACCTTTGACCAAGCAAAATCTCAAGTCAACAGCCTTTTCGACCATCTTCGGCCGTCTTGGGACTTTGATTTGCGGCCCAACCTGGTCCAAGAGGTCGCAAAGACACTAAATGTTATAATACCAGCTCAAGAAGCAATAACATAGCTAATATTCCAAACATAATTTCCATTGTTGATGAGGACAACTCTATAACCACATACATGTACATGTACATGTAGTACACAGTCTATCGTGCTATTCTGTGACCATAATGTTATGTATCATGTCACACTATTACAAGTATTACAAGAAGTTTGTGATATCAAACTCATCTATTTGAGTTAACATACATGCACCTGCACAGCGTAATAACATATACATTGTGTAACATACGAGTAGATATGAACATTCTTATATGAATACGTTAGCTCATTTTACAGCCTGCCATTATACTACAGTTTCAGCTCAATGTTACATGTTATGATAAAAGTCATGTAATATCAGTAGCGGTATCAAAATTTCCATGTCCACAAATAGTAACATGCCACAAGATGTATGATACATACGTGCTCAGTCATAAGATGAGATCATACAAATAGCTACTCACACCCATTCTACCGAACATACACTTTGTGCTAGTATATCTCCGAGAGAAAGTAGAAAGTATGGATAATGATTCGAAGAGACACGAGTTTGGAAAATTGATTCTATTGGCTACAGCTAGAAACATGGTGGGTGTATTTTCTCTGATAATTATTGGGCAACAAATTGTAAAGAAACCACATTATGAAATGTATGGAATATAATTACAAAATTGAAGAACAGCAGCAAGATAGAGTACCTTCTTCAATGTAAGCAATTAATGGACCTAGACAGTGTAAGGGATGTACACCTGTATACAGTTAGATGTCTATGGGGCCAAGGACATTATCTAATTATCAGTTATATACTGGCAGACAAAGTATTTGGTAGTTATTTCTCTTGATGCAGATTAACACTACTTCTGAAACATCCAATTACGGGGAACCCCGCCGTGAAACCCTTAAGTGTTAATTACATCCATTAGCAGTTTTTTGCTAAATTTTGTCTGGGTGTAGGTCATCAAATGGTCTAATTGTATGTACTCGTATATTTTATTTTTGTTCGTCACTAGACAACGGATTATTGCTACCTAGCTATAGTTGCTAAGGAAACTGCTTACATGTATCTGGTTGCTGGGTAACTGTTTGTGAAAGGGGTTGCTAAGGTGACCGCTTACATGATTGTGTAGTTGGTTACTATGGTAACTGTATATACTTTATATGTGTAGCTAGTTGCCAAGTATGACCTTGGAGCAGAGGCAGAGGTCAGAGACTGGATTAAAGAGCTGACAGGATTGGACATACCTGCAGGACCAGAAAACATGTACAGGAATCTGAAGGACGGAGTGATACTGATCAAGTATGGTATCTTATGCCAGATATAGTCTGTTGGTGTATTCACTCATATAGTCATCGACTCCGTTTGAATATTATAACTATCGTGTGATAGCTATTACGTCATGTTGACATGCAGCAGAACGTCACTCATCATGCTGTATTACTTTGTGTTTTATTATAATGTTTATGTTGTTTCTTACTCAATCACATTCAAATGGTTGCAGTCTAGTTCAGCAAGTCTACCAAGGTTCTGGAGATCTTCCTGTAGCTGCACAGAACTACTCCCGGTTCATTAAAGCCAACAATTCTCAAGTTTCATTCAAACAGGTATAACTACCACCTTTAGTCACAACTCACAAAGTAAAATGTCCGAGTAGAGTTAGAGTAATCAAAGTGTTAATAATGGAAATAATTTAACTTGTAGATGGAGAATATAGAGATATTCCTCAGAGCTTGTGAAGCATATGGTGTGCCGCAAGGCAGCATATTCCCAACCAACAACCTCTATGAGAACAAGAACATGGGAAACGTGATCGATTGTATAATTCAACTTGGAACAGAGGTAATATTTACCTATATATTATGTAGTATGATGAAGTATTTCTAGAAACTGAGGAATAATGAATACAATGTAAGATGCAATGTATTACGATAAATAATGAACGATTTTAGGCTCAGCGAAACAACTTCAGTGGACCGACGTGTGGTCCCAGACCCACAACATCAAAGAAAAGAAACTTCAGCTATCAACAGTTGAAAGCTGGACAGGGAATCATTGGATTACAAGCAGGTAATTGGGGTGAACTAATATATGATAACTCAATACCTACAATGAAAAAAGTGTTTTAAGATAAAAAAAGCTCTGTTTTCTTTTCAGGAACCAATAAATTTGCCAGCCAGAAAGGAATGTCTATCGGAGCAGTGCGACACGTCTCTGACATCAAAGCAGACAACATGACACAAGAGGGCCAGGGAATCATCAACTTGCAATCTGGAACCAACAAGTTTGCCTCACAGAAGGGAATGAGTATGGGGGCGGTGAGACACGTCTCGGATATTAGAGCTGATGACATCACACCAGAGAGCCATGGTCTAGTCAACTTACAAGCAGGTAAAGTACTATAACACGAATCCAACACCTTTTGGGATCTTAGACAGTCAGAGTACAAACCTAATACTCTACAACTAAGTTTTAAAAAGCGTAATTAGGTTGAGTGACAAAGGTGATCTGACTACCGAGTATACACGTTATGGTGATATACACGTAATGCATGCAGGTACAAACAAGTTTGCATCACAGAAAGGGATGAGTATGGGTGCAGTGAGACACGTATCAGATATAAAGGCTGACGACATGTCTCAGGAAGCACAAGGAGTGATCAATCTACAAGCAGGTACCAATCGGTTTGCATCTCAGAAAGGAATGAGTATGGGTGCTGTAAGGCATGTCTCAGACATAGAGGTGGCACCAATCAGCAAAGATGGCCACGGTATTATAAACCTCCAAGCAGGTACGAATCACTACGCTTCCCAAAAAGGCATGAGCATGGGCGCTGGACGCCACATTACCGATATAGTGTCTGGGCGGCCATGTTTAGAGAGTGAGGCGGTGATCAGACTTCAAGCTGGTACAAATCAATATGCCAATCAACATGGCGTCAATTTTGGTAAAGCTCGAGGGATTAATGATTTGAGAGTTAAAAGTACAGCAGTCAGCGATAATGCTGACCAGTACAGGCGATATTATGACTATGATTATAGACCAGTGATGACATCCGAGACTCCTATTTATAGAGATGATGATGATGGGTGGCTTTAACTGATTGAAGCATGATTTTATTTTTACTACTAACTTCACTAACCTATCTAGGTCACATTATTCTTGTAGCAATGACTTGATATCATAGCTTTGCAAGGTCATGTGACAGGGGAGTTGGGCACGTGTAAGACATTTTCCAAGATGTTATTGTTCAAATATTATATTTTGGTAGGAAATTATTATATAACATCTAGTTTCGGAATTAATTGTCTGGAGTTGATAGACTCACGTAGAAGTCTGTTTACTCAACAGAAACTAACAGTCTAACACAAATAGAGTAGAGGAATAGTTTAGTTATCAATACGACTGCTGCATCAACACTGTAGCTGGTAGAATTGTATTTAGCCGACTAGAAGAAAATATTCCACAAATATTGGTATCGAATAGATAAAACAGATTCTAAAAATCTAACTTCTAGTTTGATAATTTGATGATTACTGCACAATATTGCGCAGTGGAAGGCAATATGGCCTGTCTTCCCAAAAATATTGTTGCATAACTTTTAAGCTCAGGCAAAATCATTGTGAAATAGTAAATATGGATGTACATATTTCAGCAGTTGAAGATTAGGGGTACGTCTTGTAAACTATTTGCATTTGCTTGTATTACAAAATAGTGTGATAAGTGAAAGCAATACCAGCTGAATAACTACTTATTAACTCAAGTCAAGAAGGACTCATGCATTTATTATAACTCACTTATACCTTAACAAGATCATAGTAATTATTCTAATTGCATAATACATACATAGTGTATAATTACTACACAACTGTATTCCATGTATTAGCTAGACATAGAAACAAAGAAATAGCTTCAATATGATATCTTATGGTGAGTTACAGCTATTCTACATGTAGACCTATTTGACCCTAGTGCTACCCTGTCCTGTCCCACACCCCACCAAGTCCATGTAGTCAGGGTCACTCATACAATGTGAACGAGAGTATGGGTATAACTTCAAAGTTGTCTGCTCTCTTGCCCATGAATGAGCGAAAGAGAAAGAAGACAATTTCTAAACTATAATCACTACATATGTACATGTACATGCAGATTGTGAGCAACCCTGAGCCCCTTCTACTAGATACCAAAGACCATGGCGTACTAATGGAATTCTATAGTACTGTGTCTAGTAAATGTATAGATAGGGATTTGGTGCTCCTAGTTTAAGTCCCAAGTACTACTTCTCACCTTACCTCACCAGTAAGGTCAGTAGGTGTTGTTGGCCACCTTAGTTCCTTTGAGAGAAAAGTACTATCATATAATTAACTATTATAATATCACCATGAAATTAAATTGTATGCGTGTACCTCTAAAAAATTTTGCAATTGAAATAACATCGCATTTTGCTAGCTGTGAAAAAAGTAAGTTCATATTACTAGTTGTACTTCTCCAAGGTCGATACTATTGAGTAAGCCTATCTTCTAGACAGGAAATGACATAACTAGTTGTAACATTATGTTTAGCTACAGTATATTACTATGGCATTAATCGTTAGTGCTTGAGTATACTCTTAGTATGTCATGCAGGGACAAATTATATTTACTATTTGCTAGAGTATCATACCCTCTCCTTTTGTTAACCTATTCAAATATGTTCCTCCTCCTCCTTACCTTACCTTCATTAATTCAGTGTTATTTGATTTGTTGGAGTGATCTTGATTTTACAACCAATTGATTATTAATTGTACATGTATGTTTGTATTATACTTTCCATGTCACCTTCTCCTAGTCTTTAATTATTCAGGTACGAATCAATTCGCCAGCCAGAAAGGAATGACTTTCGGAGGATGCCGCCATGTCTCCGACATACACGTTGACAACATGTCAAGGGAGTCGCAGGGTCTGCTAAACCCTCAGATGGGAACCAATCAGTTTGCCTCACAGAAAGGAATGGCCATAGGAAAGAGCAGACACGCAGCAGACATAAGAAGTGATGACATGTGTCAGGAGAGCCAGGGAACCATCAACCTGCAGGCTGGTGAGTCAATCTGCTTATAGGTCACTGGTGAACAGCAGGTGAAGGGGCTGTTATAGTTGAGAAGGGTTGGTCGTTAGACATTTAGAATTGAGTTTCATCAGCAACAATATTGGTGTTGGCTTTCTAAGTGTTTCTGGATGAGAGGAGAAATGGGTGAGACATATACATGTACACCTCACCAATTGCTTTGTTTACAGATTTCATCACTCGCTTCAATTGTTGTTGTTTACTAGTTGATCATGAACATACTATACCAGTATTTAGCCTACACCTATTTTTTGGAAAATTGTTATAGCGGTTTACTAATTTATTTCCTCACTCAAACTCTCTTTACTGTTTAGGAAGTAACCAGCATGCCTCACAGAAGGGAATGTCTATGGGGGCAATTAGACATGTCGCAGACATTGATACTGGGATATCTACCCAAGAGAGCCAGGGATTACTTAACCCACAGCTAGGTACTGGTAAGTACGCATCTCAGAAAGGAATGGCCATGGGCAGGTTCAGACATGTCTCCGACATCGACACCGGCACCTTGTCACAGTCGGGTCAAGGAATTATTGGACTGCAAGCTGGCACTAACAAGTTCGCTTCACAGAGTGGAATGTCAATGGGTAAAGGTAGGGGAGTCAGTGATATGCCCATAACTAAGCTGTATGATGAGTTTTAAGTCTATAACAGCAAGAGTCCATTGAAAGAAGGAACATTAGTCTCTCTACCACTTAGCCTCTGTATCACAGTGCAATCACAATAACCTCTCCATTTGATTTAGCAAACTTGTCGTATATCAAAATGGTTATGTAACCTTTTCCACCATCATTTTATTCATTTACATTACTGTTTACATTATTGCGAAATCATGTCTAGGTATTTATTGCTATACAATTAGCACTGTATACATTCTGCTAAACATCAAACATCTGTGTTATGCAATATACTACAGGAAGCATGTTCTTATAGTGTTATATTGCAATAGTTTTAAGGTACTTCATAAGACTTTTTGTTAGCTTTAGGGTCCTACTCCCCCAATTTGTTTGCCCTATCCACCAAAGAAACACCAATCTTTAGTTTTTTCACTTTGTTTAGAAGTTTCCAAAAGTATTTAGCTAGTTTCTTTATTCCCGTTTTTTAGGAATATTCTAGTTTACAGTATGTTGTATTTAATTTATAAATCTCCATGGTGCTCAGCAATTTTATATCACATAATAAACTGAATATTTTACCAAAATAATTTATTGTATTGATGGGTATAACATAACCAGCAATATGCGTGTACATTGTCATTATAATGGAGAGTATTATTGGCTATTACTAGATACCGCCCACTATATTATGGTAAATGGCTCCAGTGTCTTGATTGCTAATAGCATGGGTATTAGAGAGAGCTATAAGTAAAAACTACTATAGAGGTGGTAGCTGGCCCCTATTATTATGTAACCTATATACCTATATCAGGGTAGTCATAGCATGTAGTGGCAGGTAGTGGCAGGTAGTGACAGGTTATCTAGTCAGAGTACTGACAGTATGTAAGGATCACACACCTGGGAGAGATCCGATCACTTGGCAACTTCACCAGCAGGTATACCCACTACATTACATCTACAATACAGTGAAATGTAGAAGGTGAATCAGATTCCACAGCAGGAAAGAGCATTGAATACAGTGCTGTACACATATTAGATTGTGACTAATTACAATAATTACTAATATATTGTGCCACTAAATAGCTGAGTGCGTCTTAATGCTACCTTAAAACACGTGGCATAACCCCTTTAATACACCAAAGCAGTGTACCTGTACTCTCTTGTAATTACTACAATATAGACCACATAGAAATACCTACCCTAAGAGACCACGGCCAGGCCAGACACAAGGAGTCAACTCTAGCTTTAGCTCCTTTCCATCTCTCTCCACCAACAGCTTTACTACTTTCTAAAACAGAAATGTCAAGGTTACTCTATCATTGATAACAGCCTATAGTATGAATATTTAGTTGAGGATAATACAGACTGAGTTTTGGTCAATCTCCAACGAAATATTAATCTGTTCTGGGACTTGAATACAACATACATCTTTACTGTGCTGAACTACAGCTGCTATATCCTGGAGATTTCGAAAATTAACTGCTGTGACACTGCCAAACTGCTTGATAACATCCCCACACTCCAAACCCTGAAACATAAACATAGCAAAGCAATAATATAATGGCTTGTTACAAAGAGAATATAAAATCTGTTCATTATTCTCACTTTCATATATTACCAGCTAATGAAACATTGAGTTTTCTGTTAAATACATGTACAAGTTAACATGGTGTGGTGAGACAATAGTAGCTCTATAACAGACAATACTACCAAAGTAAGTTTTGTGGCTGTGAGTACATACAGCTTGTGCTGCCGGACTTGCAGTGACGACTTGATTGACCTTGAGAAAGGCTGGTAACTTGATAGCAGCCACAGAGGAGTTCACCTGCTGACCTCCACTTGAAACTGTTTGTGTTTTCCTGGCACAGTCGTGTATCTGGTACAGCTTACTCTCAATGTCCTTCATCAGCCCTTTGTGGTCGTTAGTCAAACCTGCATAATTTGTAGTTTTTTCAATAAAAAGTTAGAAGCTTGATCACAGAAAAATGCAATATAACTAACAAGTACAATAACAGCGGTTTATAGCTGCTATGTGTGTTGTAGGTATAATTAAACTAACATATGATTTGGTGACGAGCATGCCTCACTGAATAGACATCAATGTCTGATCGTGGATATCCTTGAGAATCGACTAGAGCTCCTTCCATACCGACGCTGTCATTCTAAAACACAACAACAACCTGACCAATACATTTTCATAAAACCGTCAATACACAAACCCAATACAGTCATGGAAACAAAGAGTTATGTATAGTACATGTCGTAGCACTGAGTAGTGATTGCATGCCCAAGATATTATTAACATTATGAACATAGTTTGACAGTTGCCTTGATTTGTAACATTTATTGTACTATACCTATTGTTAATAGTATAATGAGATGCTAGCAATTAATATAATACTTCGATAATCTATCCTATAGGAGAAAAGTATCTATTTAGAACAGTTCAGTGGAATATGAAATGAGAAGTATTAGCAATAATTATATAATAGGCGATCTTGAAACAAAGATCCAAAGATTTCTATAATGCTTTATAAGCAAGGTAAGACTAATCCAAAAGAGGTCATAATGTGGAACAAGGAGTAGAAACAAAATAAAAAATAACCAGAGTTTTATGAAATATAGATAAAAATTAAAATGTCAAAAACATAATTAATTATATAACTATTATGATTAATTACACTTGTATAATGCTATTACTATATGGTTGTTAAATTAATTTTAATAAAGTTTAAATTTATATTTTGCTATCATTTTAATAAAAATATTATTTAGTCAAGTATTAATGTCCATAATATCATATGATATGATATATATCTATGTATCACACTTACACTATTTAAAACTTCATTCAATTCCGCTATTTCCGCCTCAACAGTTTCCTTCTTTTTTAACAATTCCTGATATTCAGTCTGGAGCTCCTCCATTACGCAAATAGTATAATTTAATAAGTTAAAGAATATTTGATGGAGAGATTTTTAAGATAAATCTTATTTTGACAACTACCAAATTCAATTTTCGCCTCTCATGAGCGACCGGAAACGGCTAATAAAATAAATTATTACAATCGGTACAATTCAAGCAATGATGTGTTTTAATATAATGATATATAATAATATCACTTGGTAAACAGATGCTGTTGGATTTTCCACTTTTACTATTTAGCCTTGGATTTAAATAATAGAGTTTATACTCTGTAATCTACCTGATGCTAGTGATGGTGAATTCTGTAGTCAATAATCTAAAGCTATTCTTGATACCCGCTTATTATTATTTCGTACAAAATATAGATCATTGTCATTGTGTTAGCAAGTGAAAATGATGTTTCGTTTTACATCCTTCTTAAGCTGGACTAGCGAAGTGTTTGACCGCGACAATTTTCTGTTATGTACCCAAAATAGCAATATTGTAACCTAATCATTGATCAATATAATATCTGGCCAGATAAGGCGTCTTGACTGTTTGTTTTTAGCTTTTTTTATTTGGTGAATTTGCTATAATTAATACTCAGCTATAACTATTTAATATTATATTATATTATTATATTAAATATTAATATAATAATTTTTAATTTAGTCTTTTATGTATTTTAGAAATGCAATGCCGCATCATAAATGGGATTCCATAACTCCTCCCATTTTCTACTGACTCGATTACAATCATATCTTGCTACCAGGAGTCGCAGTATTAGACTATTTAGACAAGATAGTGCCATTACAGCTTCATCAAACAAAATGAAGATACTCAATGTTGCTGAGAAGAATGATGCTGCTAAGTCAATAGCCAACGTTATGGCTCGTGGAGCTGCTCTAAGGGTTTGTTTTATTTGTAAGTTTAGTGATAATTCTATTGTAATCGCTTTAATAGAAAAAATGTTTGTTTTGCTCTTCTCCACTATTGTAATTTTCTACTATTGTAGAGGGAAGGCCTCTCCAAGTACAATAAGATCTATCAGTTTGATTACATGCTGCAAGGTCAGCAGGTCACTATGAACATGACCTCTGTATCAGGTCACTTGCAGGATGTGGAATTTGGTGGACAATACAAGTCATGGTATGTAATTACATACTATAGCATATGTTGACATATTAAGTTGATGTATTTATTTCAGTTGTACTCCTACGCTCTTACAGTTACTCTTTTATTATCTGCACACAGGAAGTCTTGTTCCCCTCTTGCTCTATTTGATGCTCCCCTAATCAAGTTTGTCCCCGAGAAGTTTCAACCAATCAAAGTAAGGCATAACATTTATTTTATTAGTGGTGGTTTCATTCATGTTGTCGTACATTTATGTGTTGTCATGTAATTAACTTTTAGCATAAGAATATCTGCTTACGATAGTAATTTTTAGATATTGTAAGTGTTATAATGACAATATTTATATGCATGTTTTGTATGCATGTAGAGAACATTGGAGCGGGAGGCACATGGTGCTCATAAACTCATTATCTGGACTGATTGTGACAGAGAAGGGGAGAGTATCGGCTTTGAGATCATCGATGTAGTTACTCAAGGTAAGTACTTACTCCACACAACAGATGTAGTTACTCAAGGTAAGTACTTACCCTACACAATAGATGTAGTTACTCAAGGTAAGTACTTACTCCACACAATAGATGTAGTTACTCAAGGTAAGTACTTACTCCACACAATTATATAGATGTAGTTACTCAAGGTAAGTACTTACTCCATACAATAGATGTAGTTACTCAAGGTAAGTACTTACCCTACACCATAGATGTACAAATGTAGTTGCTTTGCCTGTTAATAACTGTTATCATGTGTTTCGTCAGCAAACCCTCGGATTCAAGTTCTAAGAGCCAAGTTCTCTGAGATTACGGCAAACTCTATAAACAGAGCAATAGCTAACCTAGTGCCCCCGGACACACTCCAGAATGATGCTGTGGAGGTGCGGAGAGAGCTTGACCTTCGCATAGGTGAGTCAGTTTCCGCAAAAACAATGCCATGCTTGCTTCTCGGATCTCATTGGGATGGCGGTAGGGTGTGGCTCTTTGTCTTCTACCAACATTTGGGAATTTATTATTTTGAGTCAGGATATTGGATAGTGAACTAGTTTTATCAACTTTTATTACAACGAAATTTCGGCGCAAATAATGAATGATTCTCTTCATGACTTGGTTTCAACTATGACCTCTACCTCGTTTATTATCTACTGCGGTGATTAACCGAGTCATGCACAAACTGACTTTATATTCATATCTAATTGTATACAGGGGCAGCATTTACTAGATTTCTCACTCTCAGATATCAGACTGCGTTTCCCGAGTTGGCAGACATGGTCATTAGCTATGGCAGCTGTCAATTCCCTACTCTTGGCTTTGTGGTTGAGAGATACAAACAAATACAAGAGTTTATAGCTGAACCGTTCTGGAAGCTGTCAAGTTGGTATCTTTACCTGAGATTTTTCTATAGTTTTATTCTTTCGCGATGCAGTGGTTGAGGTGACTTACTTAGTGCTACTGTGTAAATGAGAATTTATACTAGGACCTGTAATAGTGTTTATGTGATTATATCAAATCTCATATAAAATGTCTCTAACATTTATGTGTTTCTTATTATGTGTGTTATTTTATTTGCAGCCACTCTTGAGGAAGAGGGAAAGAAAGTGACATTCAACTGGAAAAGGTTTGCATAACATTTAATTACATGGGGCCGCGCTTTTATTAACCTTTGTAATTGCTCATTACCAGTTTGGAGTAAAATTGTTTTTGTTGCTATGACTTTTGTTGCTATTGGTTACAGGGTCAGACTATTTGATTATGATGCTGTTAGGGCTTTATATGACGTCTGTATTGAAGAACCTATGGCTACAGTAGCTGATGTGAAGAAGAAAAGTAAATCTAAATGGCGGCCGGTGGCTCTGGACACAGTTGTAAGTACTGTCAGTTTATGTGCACTGGTGTATACATGTATACCTGATCTAATGGTGATTGGCTGTTTGCTGCAGTAATACTCCACGATGATTGGTTGTAGGAGTTTGAAAAGCACATGTCAAGGAAGTTGAAGATGAGTGCTAAAAGAGCCATGCAGATAGCTGAGAAACTCTACACCAGTGGTTTCATCAGTTACCCAAGAACTGAGACCAACAAGTTCCCCCGAGACTTTAACCTACAAGAGTTGGTGCAGCACCAGACGGCTGACCCAGCATGGGGAGGTAAGTGGATGCGGAGCTTATAGAGTAGGAATCAATACATGCATATGTGGTATATGATTGAGTGAGTAGATTATTGCTCTATACACACGAGTCAAACCTCAAGACATTTTGCAGCTACACTCACTAGTTCATCCAATTAAAAATTAGGATATATCTTCAGCATAAATATATTGCTTATGTCTTGTATTTTTCATTGTAGATTTTGCTGGTAGACTGATGCAGGAAGGGATAACTCCAAGGAATGGTAATAAATCAGATGAAGCCCATCCCCCTATACATCCTACTAAACATGCTCCTAATCTCAATGTAAGCTCACAGCGGGGCACGCCATATGTCACCCTTCATAATACGAGTCTGTTTGATTGATTACAGGCTACATAATGTTTCGTATTGCTATATTATATTATGTTATGGCTTTGTTTGATCATATATATGACAATTGATATCATTGATCAGGCTTGTCTATTGCCTTATCATATTTGGTGTCAAAAACTATTTGCCATTGATTTCTTGCTAAAATGTTGTTTTGTATTAATTTAGGGAGAAGAAAAGAAAGTTTATGAGTTCATTGTCAGACATTTTCTGGCGTGCTGTTCGAAGGATGCAAAGGGGTTTGAGACTACTGTAGAGATAGATATAGCCGGGGAAAAGGTGAGCACACGAATGTATCATATACGATTATAGTAATGATATTAGCAATGGCTGACGGGAGTAACTCACCTGCTACACTTCATAACCGTGCACGCTTTGTGTACTTCTCATCATTTACATGCAGACCAGTTACTATGTTATACTATAAATAAATAGCTCAGTCAGTCACACAGTCAGTCACTCAGTCAGTCACTCAGTCAGTCACTCAGTCAGTCACTCAGTCAGTCACTCAGTCAGTCACTCAGTCAGTCACTCAGTCAGTAGCCATGTGACTCCTTGTACCCTCTACTCACCATATACTATTCTTATCTCCTCTGTTACTAGTTTACAGCCAGTGGTTTGGTTATCTTAGAACGGAACTATCTGGAGGTGTATCCTTATGAGAAGTGGTCTGATAAAGACATCCCTGACTTTAACACGGGGGACTGCTATCAGCCCGATTCCATTCAGGTATGTCTGTCTCTCATTTCATCAGACGGAATGCATATTCATTGGGTACTTTCAGATCTTTGAATATTCAGGTTCAGTTTTAAAAATTTGATAATTGCGATAGAAAGATAATTAAAATTTCCTGCCATCTAGCAATGATTGATTGGCCGTTCTCAGGGAATTAAAATTACCTCGTGCTGGATGACCTTCACCTCTTGAATGTTAACATTGTCACAGAGAGCACAACTCCTAAAAGATAGACGAATACTAAATTTTTCATCAATATTGATAATCCAATGCTGCGCATGCGTTGAATGTTACCCTTTCAGGGGAAGACAACTACTGCGAATGGATGTTTAAGATTTCCTATTGTTAAGTGACCTTCATTGACGACTGCCACTAAAAGCATCCCCATGGAAACCAGTCTGAGGTTATTGAGTTACAGTTGACTGAAATATTTCCAGATACAATCAGGGGAGACGCGTCCCCCAAACCTACTGACTGAGGCGGATCTCATAGCCCTAATGGAGAAGCATGGGATAGGAACTGATGCTACGCATGCAGAGCATATAGAGAAGATACAGGAGAGAAGCTATGCTGGTGTACAGGACCATAAGTTCTTACCTGGTAAACTGGGTATGGGACTAGTAGAAGGTAACCCAACTATTCATAGGTATAGTGTTGGAGATTCTAGTCTATCACAGAGATTTCACATTAAATTAGTTCTACCAATGTCAGTTAGTTCTACCAATCTCAGTTAGTTATATACTTGTCTGCTGTGGATGTAAAATGAGATGTTGTACTTCAGGTTATGATGCTCTGGGATTTGAATTCTCTAAACCGTACTTAAGAGCTGGACTAGAGAATGATTTAAAGCTGTGAGTGGATGATCTACATGTATTTTATAGATATTATTATTAGTGTATATTAGTAGATTAGTGTATCAGTAGACTAGTGTATCAGTAGATTAGTGCATCAGTAGATTAGTGTAACAGTAGATTAGTGTATCAGTAGACTAGTGTATCAGTAGACTAGTGTATCAGTAGATTAGTGTATCAGTAGATTAGTGTATCAGTAGATTAGTGTATCAGTAGATTAATGTATCAGTAAATTAGTGTATCAGTAGATTAGTGTGTCAGTGGATTAGTGTAACAGTAAATATACTATAGTGTTATGCTATTTGTTGTAGAATATGCGAGGGGAGACGAGTTAAAGAAGGTGAGTCTTACTACAATGTATGATATTGATCCTCCAGCAGACCCCTTGTAGAGAAAGGCACTTACAACCGCATTATTGTTGCAGGTGTTTGGAAATCTTAGCCTTTTAACCTCCTGGTTTCTAGTTATTACGTTGTGTCATCAATAGACATCCAGATTCTGTTAGTCAGACCCATTGGCTCACCTGACTAGAGGTGTACACCTGCTACCAGGTCTCTCTCCCATTCCTTGAATACAGGGCATGATTTGTATTGTATATTATATTGTACATTTATATATAGCACACCATGTAACACTTGTTCTCAGCGTTCTTGTAACATACGCTTGCAGACGTACTCCGAGATCAGATAAGAACTTACAGAGAGAAGTTTGAGGTGTCTTTACAGAGAGTTGCTGATATTGATGGCCAGATGCAGAAATACCTCGACACTCAGATGGGCGAGCCTGGGGCCATGCAGCAGGGTGGCAGTAAGTTAGCTTCCTTCCTTGTGGCAACTAAGGCTATATTATCTATAAACCACACACATCATGTATATCCTCCTAATTTAGTACAAGTAGTCTGATATTGCAATAAATGGTTGCTTGTTATTGGAAATAAATACTAGTATCAAGTGGCATTTGTTGCGGCTATGATGTTTCATTATATTATGTAACTTACATTAGATTTTCACAAACCTTTTACTCGTGCAAGTGGATTGTTTGGTTTATTTGTTTCTATTATACAATCAATTCGGCATTGTAGTGAACAACTGTCCGACTGTGAGGAAATGCCCGAACTGCGGTAATGAAATGACCTTGAGACAGAGGAACCCAAGCACGAGTGATCAGACAGTCTCTCAGCCTACTCAAACCGCGTCTAGGAAGAGTGGATACTATATAGGGTGTACTGGGTACCCGCAGTGTCGCAGTGCCATGTGGCTACCCCGTAACATGTTAGAGGTGAAGGTGTTGGAGGAGAGATGTCGCACGGTTAGTCACATGACTTGTATTCCTTCAGAATACCTCAATTGGCTCAACTAAATTATAGACTACCATAGCCTCAATTTATAATATCTTTCATCTCGAGATCTGATACTAACCCATACATATTATTTACTATTATTTACAGTGTGGGCCAGATACCAGACTACTGCAGATAACGTTCAAACCAGGATCTGTCCCTCCATCCATTGACACTGACTACACAGGGTGTATCATGTGTGATCAGGAGGTTAAAGAAGCGTTCGATCTTATCCTTAAATCTTCAAACACTAATACTCCTAATAATAGACCACAGGCTAATGTAACCAGGGATGGGGCCAATGCAGGAAGGGCCGGTACCAATGCAGGAAGGGCCGGTACCAATGCAGGAAGGGCCGGGACCAATGCAGGAAGGGCCGGGACCAATGCAGGAAGGGCCGGGACCAATGCAGGAAGGGCCGGGACCAATGCAGGAAGGGCCGGGACCAATGCAGGAAGGGCCGGGGCTAATGCAGGAAGAGGTGGTTCTAATCCTACCAGAGGCGGGTCTAATACAGGGAGAGGTGGAGTTACGCAACCACCGACTCTAATGCAGAATAATGGAGGAATAACTGCAGCTACAGATCAGGAGAATTTACCCGTCTGCATGTGTGCTGAGGCAGCCATTGTGCTCACCGTCCGGAAAGATAGCCCCAATCAAGGTCAGTGGTTATTATTAGTATAGATTGTGGATACGCCATGACTTGACACCACATTGTAGATGATGGCATCAGCAGACAGGAGTAACTAGAACTTATCTATGACTGCCATGAATAACACAACTGCATATGCACCTACACATGTGTATTGCTATCACAACTGCATATGCACCTACACATGTGTATTGTTATCATAACTGCATGTGCACATATACGTGTGTATTGTTATCATAACTGCATGTGCACCTACACATGTGTGTTGTTATCATAACTGCATGTGCACCTACACACATGTATTGTTATCATAACTGCATGTACACCTACACGTGTGTATTGTTATCATAACTGCATATGCACCTACACACATGTATTGTTATCATAACTGCATGTGCACCTACACACATGTATTGTTATCATAACTGCATGTACACCTACACGTGTGTATTGTTATCATAACTGCATGTGCACCTACACACATGTATTGTTATCATAACTGCATGTGCACCTACACACATGTGTGTTGTTATCATAACTGCATGTGCACCTACACACATGTATTGTTATCATAACTGCATATGCACCTACACACATGTATTGTTATCATAACTGCATGTACACCTACACGTGTGTATTGTTATCATAACTGCATATGCACCTACACACATGTATTGTTATCATAACTGCATGTGCACCTACACACATGTATTGTTATCATAACTGCATGTACACCTACACGTGTGTATTGTTATCATAACTGCATGTGCACCTACACACATGTATTGTTATCATAACTGCATGTGCACCTACACACATGTGTGTTGTTATCATAACTGCATGTGCACCTACACACATGTATTGTTATCATAACTGCATATGCACCTACACACATGTATTGTTATCATAACTGCATGTGCACCTACACATGTGTATTGTTATCATAACTGCATGTGCACCTACACGTGTGTATTGTTATCATAACTGCATGTGCACCTACACACATGTATTGTTATCATAACTGCATGTGCACCTACACACATGTATTGTTATCATAACTGCATGTGCACCTACACACATGTATTGTTATCATAACTGCATGTGCACCTACACACATGTATTGTTATCATAACTGCATATGCACCTACACATGTGTATTGTTATCATAACTGCATGTGCACCTACACACATGTATTGTTATCATAACTGCATGTACACCTACACGTGTGTATTGTTATCATAACTGCATGTGCACCTACACACATGTATTGTTATCATAACTGCATGTGCACCTACACACATGTGTGTTGTTATCATAACTGCATGTGCACCTACACACATGTATTGTTATCATAACTGCATATGCACCTACACACATGTATTGTTATCATAACTGCATGTGCACCTACACATGTGTATTGTTATCATAACTGCATGTGCACCTACACGTGTGTATTGTTATCATAACTGCATGTGCACCTACACACATGTATTGTTATCATAACTGCATGTGCACCTACACACATGTATTGTTATCATAACTGCATGTGCACCTACACACATGTATTGTTATCATAACTGCATGTGCACCTACACACATGTATTGTTATCATAACTGCATGTGCACCTACACACATGTATTGTTATCATAACTGCATATGCACCTACACATGTGTATTGTTATCATAACTGCATGTGCACATATACGTGCGTAATATTATGATGTTTATGCTTCGCAGGTAGAGAGTTCTATAAATGCAGAGAAGGTAAATGTAGTTTTTTTGCGTGGGCTGATCAGCCTCCAGAAACAGCCAGAACTCAGAGACCTGCTGGTGGTGCTGGTGTTAATGGTGGTGGTACAGGAACCACTGGACAGCGCGCTCTGCACACCATGAGGCAGTGTGATGATAATGTTGACATGGTTAGCTGTGCATGTAACCTACCAGCTAACAGGTCAGTCTACATCTATATGTACCTTCAACTTAAAGGAAGTATTTTTGCTAAAAACAGGAAACTTTTTGTAGGTAATAGTATTATTCGTATATACATTGTACGTAGGGATATAGTTTCATGCATTATCTTGTGATTTTGTCATCGTGTTTGTTATCTGACTCTCTTTAGATTAACTGTACAGAAAGAGGGAGCTAATAAGGGGAGGGAGTTCTTTACCTGCCCTAAACCACGAGGTCAAGGGTGTAAGTTCTTTCAGTGGGCTGATCAGGACCCTAGTAATCAGATTAATGGAGGCGGATATGGAAGCTTTGGTAGAGGTGGAGCTAGAGGAGGTGGAGCTGGCAGAGGGGGTGGAGCTAATCGAGGACGAGGGGGAGGAGCCAGCAGAGGGGGAGGTGGTAAAAGGAAATGTGGGCAATGCAGGGAGGAAGGTAAGTTTTAACCTAACAACCCAGTACCATTATTAATGGTGATGCCATTGTTAGTCTGAGAGTTACATCCCATGTATAGCTGTAATAACTAATGCACCCATTAGTATTCTCATTTAAATGTTATCTACATTCAGTAAAAGCTTCACTCCAAATCTAAGAGGTACAAATACTTTTGCTGAACTCAAAATTTCACGTTTAATATTGACTGTTTTAGGTCACACCAAGAAAACTTGTCCACAGTTGCAGTAAGAAGTCAATGCCTCACCAGACAACTACTTGACCTACTAAATACTACACAGGTAATGCCTCTCCAGACAACTTGACCTACTAAATACTACACAGGTATTCCTCTCTTTAACTTTATATCAACTAATAAAACTGCTCACCATGATTATAATATAATAATAACTCTTTTAGTTGTATATAATATTGTTTTAACTTTTTTTTGTAAATAGTTATTAAGGTTATTTATAATACTAGATTATTTTAATTGTATTTTATTTTGTTTATGGTTGAGCCGTAGGCCGATGGTTAGTTTATAAAGGGATTGTTGGTCAGCTGGCCGTAAGTGACTGGTAAATGGTGATTCCTAGACCTACTAGAATGATTATCTACATGTAATAGCAAGCATCAGTACTGTTGTTATGGCCAGAAGTAATAGATTTTATAAGCAATACAGTTTATATTATATATATAAAAAATTTGTTCCACTTTATTCGGATTCGCTAACATAGGTTAATTTGCTACCGTGTTATTTGTGACGTTTGCTTTTTAACCCAATCAATAAGGCCAGAGTCGTCCATCCTTGACATTATGCATCGTTGATGCCGGGCCAGCTGCACAAACTTACCACTTCCTGCAAAATAAATGATATGGTCTTTATTCTAGCCATGACCAGCCTTGCGTCAACGTTCAGCGTTAACACCTATCAGATGTTGCATCCTTTGACCAAGGTTGAGTTGTTGGGATAGAAATGGTTTTAAATCACAACAGCAATTACTACACTATACTTTTCACAATATTTTACACCTGGATTTGCTGCCTAAGCTCTCACAGATATTAGAAATTATTCAGGAATAAAAGTTTAACTTACTTGGAATTAAAAATATAACTACTATGACTTTATAAAATTTATGGAACTTTACCATTCAATTATACGATTTGATTAAGTAGATAGATAGCACTGACTTTAATTTATTCTTACCTTGTCTGTCGATAGGGGATTGACACGCGGCACATATGCTATCATAGTAGTCATTAGAAATATACCCGCACACTGGTGTCATGGCTTCCCTGTCACACGAAGAGTCTTCAAACACTCTGCAGTCTTCCTGCAAGTCATAAACCACTCATATAATTCCTATCTACTAAGGGGAGTCTATACAGCTTATAATTACTTAGAATGTTTCATTGTGAACACGACTCATGTATCATGGACTCCTACTCACCAACATGGAGTGATCACATTGCACAGGTGTAGCGCTGAATGGTACCTCTCCACGGCACATCGCAGCCTTATGTTCACACGTACTATCTGAAACATACACCCATGTACATGTACCTCAAATGGAAGGTGACCAGATTATTCAGATGTTAAATGTGTTTTTAGCAACATTTATTTGCTAAAAATTATTATTTCTGTGGTGCACATAATTTTTATAAGGTAAATTTTGGTTTGTCTGATATTTATGTGGCTCACCAAACTTTTCTCCAGTTGGCAGACATATTGGTCTCTTTTGGCAATTGGTCTCTCTCAGTGTTCCTCTGCATATCAATAGTTTGAATAAGGAGCTCTCATCAAGGCTACGCTGCATTATTGGAAGTGGCGTACCGTCCCCTCCTGTCTCTCTTGGCTCATATGGTTCATGTTCCCAAGCTAATGTACTCTCGTTTACTACTAACATGTAATTACACAGTATTTATCTTACACACATCATCACTCCATTTTAATATAACTTTTCTAGTCAGATTGCCAGTAAATACAATGTAATTGGTCAGTCAATTTTGAAAGTTAAGTAATGATGGTTATACATAAATAGTCAAGCTACATGTACATGCTTTTCAGTTATACAGCTAGCCTGCAATATTGCAGGGTATGGGTCTTGTGAATTATAGCAGTATAATATAATATATAATTGGTAATTTGATGGCCAGCAGTAATACTATAATAAACAGTGTGGCAATCTTGTCAAGGTTTAATATTGTACTTATTAGCTGACTCACCCATGGTTGACAACACTACCAGAGAGGTGAAATAGGTTTGTCTCCTCGACCTCATGTTTATATCATGTGTTACAAGGTTGTAACGCTGTGGTGTGTTCTGGAGCCTCTATTGTATAACTATTCAGTTCAATATTTATATAGTATTATATTATTTGTAATATCCGCAAATAAATACATATTTATGCTGATAAAAGAACAGATTGCACTGCTCCCAAGCCTATCTTAACCCTGGAATAGGTTATTCACTGTGTTTAGACTAGCCACTGAGGCTGACCCTTCTTTTTAATTCTGTTGCATTCTTTGGCTGGGAAATGGTAATACTGGAGATGCTGTAGCCTCTGCTTGATATCACACTCTCTAATGTCACTTTATATTGTTTTAAGGCATTTAATAATCCTCTCTGAAATTCGCTGTGTCGCTGTCTGCCTCTAAATATTTCACTGTCTATGTTGGCTATGACGTTAGGTACATCTAGTCCACTTGTCTGAAGTTGGTTTCTCCTATTGTTATATCCAATAGTCGGTCTAAATAGTAAACAGGATTTTATTGTGATTTACCTGATATTCAATGTGGGAGGCTTCTTGTCGTTTGATATGGAACACTAAATGACATAGATACACAACTTCCTGTGCCAGGCTGATATGGTGTCAAATATTACAAATTAAATAACAGATGGTTGGTTTCCCACAAACTAAATTCTCTGCAGGGGATACCCTAGTGGTGGGACGACAACTCAGTGTGCTAATAAATAGTTGATACCAACCCAGCAGTGTCATTTTGGAATGAAGTTGATGTAGAGCATCTTTGTGCTGCTGCTGCCGCTTTGAGGTTCATTTTCTGTTTCAGTTTTGTTAGAACTTGTGAATCAGACTTGGTCGTTTTGCACATCGGGAAAGATATGGATTGACCAGACAGGCCTTTCCTGGCAAAAGTGTTTGACGATCTGCTTGCACATTCTTCCACACTTGAGCATTCCTGCAGAAGCTGTGCCAGTGAAACAGATTTGTGTCAATTATCTAAGATGAAGTTATAACCCTATAGATGATATCATAGGGGTACATTTTATGAGCAATCTAACCCAATATTTATATAATTAATTTGTTGCAGCTGTGTAGCAGTGAATATAATGGCATAATGTTGACACGAGAAACATATGGCAAGTACTTGGTATATCTTTATGGTTGATACATAAATGTACATCAATACTGTTAGATGACTCTAGTTCGTCCACATACCTTGGTCATATCCTCCGTTTCAATAGCTTTTGGCTCGCTGCTCATTCTCTCCACCACGTCTTCTTTAGAGTTACTTGTCAACACCTGGTGATCTTTAGATATATTTGGTAGGGCATACGTTACCTTGTTGCTTTTCTGTAAGCATGTGTATAACACAACATGTGCTTCGCAATAAACTGTGTGTTTTACTGTATAGTAATTATCATAATTGCATACTATTCCTCCCCATCTTATCTGATGAGACATGTGTTCACTTTCATGAAATGAAGATTTTCAAATTCAAAACCTTTCCTAACACTCGATTTATAACATTACAGGTTATTACTGAAAAATTTAACTGTTTGAAATAGATTTAGGATTCTCACTCGCTTTTGCACCCCAATGTCATTCAGACCGTGCAACTTCTTTAACTCCAGAGTAATCAACTCGTTTACTGGCAACGTCTCTGTTAAATTATACCATTTCTCAGTTTCTCTACGTGAAGCTCTTTGGTATAAAGAGTTTTTTATTTTGGGTATATCAGTGAGAGAACCGTAGTTAGCTTCTAATGAAACTCGTTTTTGTTCCATAGCGGTTATGGAAGGATGTCGATCTTTTCCATATCCAGAAGCCACAGACTCCTTTTTAGCCGCTAAAATTTAAACTGATGTTTTTGCATGATATATTAATTGATAATTCTTAGAAAAACTAAACTCTTAGTACACCCCAAGTCTATCATAGTGGAAATGTATAGAAGTAGGGGAAGAATAATATGGGTATTTTAATGGAATTTTATTCACCGCGTTGAAAATGAAATATCATGCCCGGAGGCAATACCTGTTATTCACATGTGTTTTTTTATTCTTTATTTGATTCTATTTTTGTATGTAAAACTGCAGTTTCTGTTTGTACAGCCATGTTTTACTTATTTTATTTCTACTATATTTGTGCTGTTAATCATTACAGGACATACTAGTCATTACCAAGTCTCATACTGGTACTTGACATTATAAGTCATTTCTAAGTCTCACTTACTTCTGTAGTACTTGCTGAGCAAGTCATTCTGATAGTCCTCTGGTTCAGGAAGTTCTCGCTCACTGTCTCCATTAATAGCCTGAACTGAATCAGATGTCTTTATCTTTCCTAGGCTTTCCCCCAATTCTGAAGAATTTGTTTACATGATTACAAATTAGGTCTTTATAATTAATTTATTTATTGTTTTACTCACTGAAACCTATCATCAACTCTTACTTTCTAAGATTGCTTGAGTATTTCTTGTCCGTTTTGAAATTTTGTTTGATCTAGTTTGTGACCGTTTTGTTTCCTTTCTAGCCATTTTATTGTTTGGATTTTTCGCCTCGGCCTGCATCTCGTTAGAGGGTTGGGGTTGTCTAGAAGATATATATTCATGACACATTTGTGAATCAAGGGGTTCTAGGTCTGGTGCTGCTTAGAGAGTTACAATAATTGAAAGTTGAAGTAGTCATTGGTTATTATCCACTTGGCCAGTTATACTTTTATGGCTCAGAGATCATCAGGTAACTAGAATTACAGGACTTCTCAAAATACCGAGTATATGTGGTTAGTTAGTGGAACAACTCATTTTCATGAAAACATAGGCCATTTGTGAAAGTGCTACAGACCTTTGATGATCCTTCAAGTCTTTGTTACCGGTTCCATTACATTCAAACAATGTTGGTAGCAAAGCGTGGAAGGAGCTCTTTTTCCGTTCGCTACTAGTCATCTGCGGTTGTCTTTTCCTTGCTGGTGGATATGTGGGGTGATTTATTTTGAAATTTTGCGTGTCTTCCATCTTGCCTACAAGAACTACAGCTTTAATATGTATATTCACGTTAAAAACAGTAATTGAGTAGCTGATTGGGTAGCTGATTTACAATGACTCAAATATCTCACCCCTAATGACTCAATCTCACCCCTATCCTGATCAATGGAGACTTTCACTCTATGTTGCTTGAATTTTTTAGTTAGTGATATTCGTTTTCCTTGGCTAGCCTGAATGTTTCTAGCCGTCTCTCGGCCCTTTACCACATTTGCCACATCTACTTTGTCATGGTTTGATATTGAAGGTCGCTGCTCTTCCGAGACAGTGTCATTGGTCAAAGCCTGTAGATTTTGGAACTCGCTCTTTGTCAAGTGAGGTCCTGAATTCCTGAAATGATGTTGAGAAGTACTGTAAGAATTCTCCACTTTGTTTCTATAATTTTGTCTTTGCATTTCAGCTCACCAGATCACCAACTCAACTGACCTTTCATAGAGGAAGTGAGGTAGTAACGTTGTAATTGCGTTTTGCCTTTGACCTTCCTCTACTTCCTCTTCATCATCTAGTTCTTCTGCATTGGACTCAATTGTGTCATCGAAGTCAAGAAGGTGTTTTAATCTACCAATATCTAATGTAGAAGAAATAGTGTAACTACTTTGAATGGTGTTTACACCATTGTGAAATATCTCGACTTCAGGCTATCTGCATGTTTCGAGGATCTGATGACTGTAAGGTAGTCAGAATTTACAGACCTTAGATAAACGCTAGATATCCTTTATATATCCACCCACTAATACACTAACATGTACTTACGGCTGGTGGCAAAGTACACTAGTTATTAAATTGCAATATTATTCCTGTTCACTTACTTGGTTTCCTGCAAATAATGCTGGAACGTACATTGGCTTCAGTTCGACTCATCTGTGCAGGTGTCCTAGATTTGGGTGTTGGTGTAGGAGTAACAGTTTTTTTACGATTCGTTTTTTTCAATGATGCTCTTGGTTTGCCTGGTGAGTCATAATCTCCACGAGCTGCGCGGGTGGCAAATAGTGTACGGTTGTGCACTCTGGCATCTTTGAGTCGTTGAGGCCAGAAGGAGCTGAAAGTGAGTCATTAGTCAATAGTTTTATATACATTACAGGCTGTAAACAAATCTTAGGGCAACAGTAATCGTGTAAACGCTAGAACCATGACTTATTTGGTGGTTAAACTCATTAACACCAAAGTTTCAAGGTTTATTAAATTTAATGCCTAATTCTGCACACTTTTATTAAATTCTTCCGCGTACCATTTAAACATTTTTATGGATACGTACTTTTTCATTTTAAACGATATTTTTCTTTCACTCATTTCTATAAAATTTTTCTGCATATAGTTTTTAGGACCATTATCAAACTTTTCACCTCCAGAAAGGTAGTAATTCTTGTAGATAAACTTTCTCACATAAGATGGCTGCCAGTTAAATGGTGTTGGAGGATCACTTTTCCTCGCTTTCTTCTTCCTGCCTTTAGGCTGCGTTAACCGCTGTATAGGAGAGGTACATCTAAGTTTGTGTTAAACTGTTAATCTGCATTCCAAAACAAGGCATTAACACGCCAATAATATGTATGTGATTGTAATGTACAATGTACATATTTGGTCTGTGCCCACCTTTTGGTAGACCAATGTACCATAAGCATCTTTTGACCCTGGCTCTGTGTCGTAATCTAATACAGTCAGTGATTCTACTATTCCTTTTCTGCTCAAATCGTCGAGATGCTCCATTATAGTCGTGTACAACATTCCGTCACAGATTCTTATTTGTTCACTCAAGGCCTTCTTTTCTTGGAAGAACCTCCAAAAATTTTCTGGTACAATTACAAAACAAACCATGTGTGAGAATTTAATTTTTTAAGCGAATACCTTCATTTGGTGCTTTATGTCTGAAAAATAGATGCTCTTGTTCCATGGATTCAAAAGTTTTTAACATTTTCTATAACCTTGCAGATTAATTTGGGTGTTCATTTGCGTTTCCTATCATATTTCCATACCCCCATATTTTGAGAACTGTTTGTTTTATAATGAGTACTTGCTTACCCTCTGTTACTCCATAAAGTCTAACGTATTGAGTCGAGTCTTTGTTCTCCATCCACACCTCCGACTCTATAGCATCAAAGTCAGTGTTTAGTTTGATCTCATCCTCACCCAGCTTGTTGAGAACAGTTACTCTGCCATCACCTAGTCTGAACTTGTACCAATACCCTGGTGTCAACCCTGGTTGTGAGAAGTCATAGTCACTTGCCCTGCACAAAAAAGTGGGCAAGCTACAGGCTGCAGCTTGTAACAACACAGAATTTTTTCCCATGATTCAACATTTGTAGGAAAAGGTTTACCTATTGAGTTTACCTGCCTGACTGAACCAACTCGAGTTTATTATTGGATGAACTAAGCTTAGTTATGGAAGTCACTGCATTTTTTAGTATAAATTGTTCATCATATTATATTTTCAATCCCAAAACCAGTTTTATAATAATCATAAAAATGTTCCATTGTTGAATATTGTTATTGTAAATATTGTTGAAAGTAAAAACACCTCTTGGGTTTGCGTTTTAATTTCATAATTTGATCATTAGAACTCTCATCAAGAGTTTTGTGTAAGCTACAAGGTCTAATTTACTCTTATCCAGGATCTTGTTCTTACAACGTGTTAGTACTGAAAAGAATTTTAACAGATCTGTAAAATAGTAGTTTGGTCCATAAGACCTTCTTTTAGTTAATCAGTAGCCAAATGTGTCAAATAAAATCAAATATTGAATTGATATATTGCCACGTTTCTCGATTCTCTAGGATTCCAAATTGCTTGTTTTTATGTAAACTCCGCTGTATAATATTGATACAGGTTCCCACTTCTCACCGTAGCAACACTAGAATCCAATACCCACATGGCATGGCCAATATCAATACCCAGTTACAATAGCGAATATGGAGGTCCCAATAGTTTGGTATCCAATGCCAATATCCAATGCCAATATCCAATGCCAATATCCAATGCCAATATCCAATGCCAACATCCAATACCAATGTCCAATACAGTTCGAAACAGGACATTTCGAAACTGGGCTGTTAAAAACTGTGTGGATTACATATAGAAGAGCACGACTCACAGATAATTAATTTTTTTTAGTGTTCTACAAGTTAATCAGTAGTAGTAAAAACAAAAAATATGACATTAAAAATAAAAATTAGTTGAAATCTGGGCATTGGGGTTTTGAACTGTCCTGTTTTGAAATATCCTGTTTTGAAATATCCTGTTTTGAAATATCCTGTTTTGAACTGTCTTTTTCAAACAGTCGCAAATTCTCCAACACCGATGTCTAATACCAATATCCAGCATCAATGTCCAATACGTGCTTGTATTCTTTAAGTAAGAGTCATTTGCTCATTAAAACTAGTAGTGAACACTGAGACACACCTGTCAATAAAGCGGGTAGTCATATTCATGTTCATAGCTTCACTGTTGTTACTCAAATCTTCTGTCACATCTGCTCTTAGAGCTCGATGGGGAGGTGCGTCCACCATCTTGCTAAATCTATTTACTGCTATTATTGCTTTGGGAAACATCGCAACGTTTTTATTATTAAAGGATGTGTGCCAAAAATATCTTACATTGTTGACGGGATTCAGGGGATGATGAGCAGACTACAATAATTGCTGACATCATAAATATTGTTGTACTTAGTCTAATGATTGTAATGTTATCTACTAATGCATACTGGAAGTTGTGGTTGTTATTCATTCTAAAGAATTAAAGTTGAAATGTAGATGTTTGGTAAAAGTATAAGTGGAAAGTTATACATGATTTGTTGTTTGAAAACCCCATCTACAATTTCAAATCACATTTGGAAAACCAACACGTTTCATGTCGCTTTTACCAAACATGAGCCATGAACTGGAGCTCATGAGACTGTCTCTTACCATGAGAGACATAAGATTTGATTTCTAATCTTTTCTCACCACAACCTGCCTAGGAGGAATACAGGCTACACATGGAGGCGCAGCACACACATCTGTAAGTAAAGTATAGAAATGTAAATTTGCTCAACTCTCTGGAATGGAATGGATGAGCATTCTTATTGGTAGCTTGGGGCTGGGCTACAATTGAAATGTATTCATAGTAGTAATTGGGCAGCCGTTTTGTGCTATTTCAGGCAGTGTGCCCCTCAATACAAAGAGTGGTTAGAAGAATAGAACAGTGTACATAAGTTGGTAAGTATCTAGCATTACATTCAGGGCAATGCCTATAGTGTGTAGTGAGGCAAGTTGTGCATCAGGTAAATGCCGAGTGTTTGAATTTCTAGAAATTGATAAACTCTGCTACTACTACATCTCTGATCAAATTAATTCTCCAGAAAATTACCATTGTTTGTTTCAAAGCAAATTTTAATTGGTCAATGGGTGCACATACTTCGTACTTCTTACTTCTTATAGGACTGATGAACTTAATAACTGATGTTCTGAGGTATTCTACAGTTATTTCAAGTATTTCTTAGCCTAGAAACCGCAGATTGTCTAAAGAAAGGTTCAGAAATATCTGGAGTGGAATTACTAGTCTCTTGATTGTAAGTATAATATTATATTATCTACACTAGCAGGATCTCAACTCACTAACTCATTCACTAGCGTTCAACCTACGATGTTATTTCTCATTGGGAGTATGCTATATGCATTGCCTCAACGAACCTCTGAAAATTTTGGAAAATTGAATTACATAGTTTTTTATTGGAAAACAAAATAAAACCAATTGTTGTTATATTAAATTATAATCAAGTCAGGTAAAATTTTACTACAAGTAACATGCATCTAATACTATTCTATCTGATTTTGGTGAACTATTTTTCACTAGTGGTAGAGCTGCTAGCAGATCCGAGATCATACACCATTCTAGAAACTTCTTTCTTCAAATCATCTCCATGCAAAGAGTACAGACTTTTCAGGGTGTTGTTGCCACTTTCTAAATCTACATCACTTCTTGACCCAAGCCACACCCCTTCCTCACCGAGACCTCCTTTATTGTTCCACCACTCGTCTGCACTAAATCTATTTCTATTTGTCACCATTGCTACACACCCAACTCCAAGGGCACAAAGACATGTTGCAGAGAATGTCGCGCATATACTGATGATCAGCCAGTTGAGAGATATTTTTGTGTTGGTTATTGTGTCAACAAAGGATCTGTTTGTGGAGGTTGTCATCTCCTTCGCCTGTTCCACAGTCAGAGACATGTTGTTAATGACGTAGTTAAGTATTTGAGTCTCTATTTCACTTTCCATTTCCTTCTCAAGTTTTACCTTTTCCAAGTCCTGTTTGTAGAAATACTTTTCGACATTACTGATTGTGGTCCAATTGGACACTTCCAGCTGTTCTGAATCGGCTAGTGACTCCTCTCTCATTTCATCAACGTCAGTGATGTTTTCAAACGTCCCGTTCTCTTGTCGTTTGTAAGTCATGACTGAGTGTTTTCTATTTAGGTGGTAAGTAGGAGGGAGGTTTGAATGCTTACTCTTATGTAGTTTGTGACGTGTCCGCAGTAGATTAATGGACCATTGATATGGTTTGTACTGTGAGGCCGTCTGCAGTTGCTCTTTGTCATTGCTGTAGAGCTCCAAAGCTGCTGCAAGGACATCTGGTTCATGTGATATGTCGAGTATCTCATCTAACCAGTGATCTAGTTCTTCTTGTGTGTGGTTATAGGTCGTCTTCTCAGTGCGTGCTAATGGCATCTTTGTTCTGGCTGCATTATATTGCTGTAGAACCTGGAGGAGTTCTAGGGCGATTTCCCCACTGTCCTTAGCACTTTTACTCTTGTCTAGTGCTCTAGCCTCTGCTCGGATATGGTGGACTGGATTTATGTCTGCAAGATGGTCGCCATCTGTCACATGGTGATCTCTCTGTTCCAAATCTTGGTCATCGCTAGCTGCAACGTTGTCATTCTTGATGTGCCTGAAGTATTGAGAAATGAGAGCAACAGATTATTCTATGGATGCAATGTTGTATAATATTATGCTGATGCTTTTTCATTATGATGTGTGGGCTTACCTATGATAGCTTCCGAGAGAACGAAGTACTTCCGAGATGGGTACATCACTTCCTGTTTCTTCATTTTCAAAGTTAGTCTCTTCTGAAAAACAAAGCTGTGTCTGTATTGTGGACTACTCGGTTAGGCAATGAATTGGTAACTGTATACAGAACTTTATCATACTAATTCTGTCACAGATATCTGTACACTACAAGTAAAGGTTGTAACCATGCTTTTAAATATACCATGAAGTTCTGTTGGAATATATCTGTCAACCTCTGCATCTGCAAACTCTTGTTGTTGACCATGTTCCATTTCTTGTGATGGTCCTATGTTTGTGTCACTATGAATCACTGGTCCTCTCTTTCTCACTGAAACAATGTTGAAGTTTCATGTGTGAAATAAGCTCTTATATCTATAACAACACTATAACAACACTGTAACAACACTGTAACAACACTATAACAACACTATGACGACACTATAACAACACTATAACAACACTATAATGACACTATAACAGCACTATAACGACACTATAACAGCACTATAACGACACTATAACGACACTATAACAACACTTCAATTTACTATACAGAAAGCAGGTGATAAGCAGCTAGGAGCACAATTGTTTACCTATTCCTGCTGTTGGTAGTTTCACTGACGATCTCAGAGTGTCATAAAACAGTCTTTGCTTGTTGTCACTTTCTCCTTTTTCCTCGTGGCCAGGTTGACCATGATTACCTGTGTCTGTGTCAATGTGTTCTGTTGGTCTATAGTTATTCATGAACTTGGTATGTATGTGCATGTTGGGTTTAGTGTTAAAGCTCTGTGCGAGTGATTTATCCTGCTGAGGGTGTAATGAGTTGTCAATTCTCTTAGTGATATCAAACTCGGAAAACTGATTAACATCACCTAGAATATCTGGGTTATACTGACGATGTTCATCTGTTGCAAACAAATATTTGATTTCATCAGCGTTCATAGATTTGTCAATATTGTTTGAGTTGGGGGCCACATCTGTTTGCTCATTTTCTAGACTATGATGGATTTTGTCAGCATGCACATCACCTTTTCCTCCTAAAACTGTTGTATTTAGGTGAGATGAATCGAGCACATCTACCTGATGGTCGCCGAGTTTGCTTGCGTAGTGAGTGTGCTCCGCCTCACTTGAGTGCTGAGAGTTATCTGAGTGATGCTTCGGTAGATGACTCGAATGCTCAGGGTGCAGGTTGTGATTGTTGACATCTCTACCAATGCTACGTTTCAGAAACTCCTTGTACAGTTTTATCTGGTCCAACTCTTCCTGTGGTGGGTAGTGAGTCTTATCTCTCTTAGACTTGTGTAGCTTCTTATGGAGGAACTCTTGAATGCCCTCAGCAGTCAAACCATGGCGCTCACCATTCACTGAAGGCCTATGTAGGTTTCTTCTCAACCACTGAGCATAGTAGAGCTGCCTGGCATCCCCATCAATATGCCTGTATGGCCAATAGCCCAACCTGGCATAGAGAACTGGGTCAAATTTGTGCGCAGTACCATCATCTATGGGTCTATGCTGACCTTGCTGATGGTCATGCCTATCATGTTCATGGCCTTCATCGGTCCCCTCTAGTGATAATTCATCAGATGTATGCATTAAGGAGTTCTCATTACTATGAGCTCTATTCAGGCTTTCTACATGTTCTGCTTCATGCTGCTCACTAGAAATGGGTGATTGTTCTTCTAGTTTACCATGAGAATCATGGATTCTGTGCATTTCCTCTCGGCCATTTAGCCCATCATGACCATGAATAATATCATGTATTAAAGTCTGCAGATTTTCTTCAGATATATCAACATGTGGATGGTGTTTAACGTTACTCTCATACCCTCTGTTGTACCCCGACAACTTATTCATATGTGTTTCCTGTGAATCTATCAACTCTTCAGGTAGTTGAGTGTGTGAATGTCTCTCTGGTAGTTGATTGCCATGACCTACAGCAATATTATATTGAATGATCATTAAGTCATCAGAACGCTGTTAATTTTTAGGCAGACAGGAAACAATATTATGAAAGCATGGTAAGCTACAGGTAAGAGTGTCTAACTGGTTTATCATTCACTCATCTGGTGCTATGTATTGTCTGGTTTGGCACACCTTGGTAGATCTCTACTGCTGAAGGTTCAGAATCTTGTTCAATATGACGAAAGGCTGAATGGCCTTCGTCTTCGTTTTGGCGATGGGGATCAGACTTGTTCTCGTGAATGCCATTTCCGGTGCGACAAGTGAAATTTTTACACAGGAAATAACTTCATGTGGATTTAGTTATTGCAAGTTAGGTTATCTTCTGACAAATATACTGTGTGACTAACCATGTTGTTGATCTGGAAACAAAGTATCCATGTTCTGGTTGTTACTCAGCTGGTCTTTATGTGAATCAAGGAGAAACTGATTATTATGCTCTCCGCCATAGTGAGATGGAACATGCTGTGCATGACTTTCTATGTTGTGCTCCCTAAATATAAATGTCATTCATATCTGAAGCTACTGTTGCAGAAGACTGGAATGTGAGAACTAAATATGATCAACAGGTTGTTTTTTATGCATATTGTGTGAATACATTCTATTTCATCTTTAAAGCCAGGGTCTTTGCACATTTTGGAATAATATTTTATATACATTGAATGCGCATGCTTATTGACTATCGAACTTCTACGCTATCATTATACTCTTATACATGTATGACTTTGGTATACTCACCATGATACTGGATGCTCCATGTTATCTGACATGATGTGTTCATCTGCACGTTCGTGATTTCTGTGATGATAGCTATTAGAATTGAAATGACGGATATTGTTATATGTATGATGGTCATCTCCACTCCCCATCTCTTTCTCCATTTTATAATTCTCCGTTTTTGCATCATGGCCACTAATATCTTTCTGTCCAGCCCTCCCTACACCATGGTTTTCTCTCAGATCATCAGTTGGATCATGATTATGGTAATCATCGTATTCGTCATGGGTTCTCCGATCTGTCACCTTAATTTTATTGTCATAACTGAGTTGCTTGCTATCATGATCAATGCCTCCAATACTATGTTCTGATTGGTCGTCACTCCACTGGTGTTGGGCTTCTTTATAGTATTCATTATCAATATTATCATGATGATTGTTAACAACATTAGGATCATGGTGGTCTTTTATGATGATGTCATGTTTGTCATAGTTGTCAAGTTTATGATGATCAGGTTGTGTTATGTTATGACTCGGTTCATTGTTGTCTGATTCAAGATGGTATTTGGTGCTTCCAGCAGAGTGATGGTCCCACTCTATATTTCCAGGTTGATGATGTCCAACTTTGATGTCTTTATTCCTGTGATTGTTGTCATGTAATTCTTGATTATGCTCTTCTCTACCACTTGATAGAGGCTTTTGATGGTCTGAGTCTGGGTTCATTTCCTGAGGAATTTCTATGCTATCAGCATTGTTATGGTGACTTTGTATTGTATCGTTTTCATGATCCTTTTGATGTTCATCGTGTTGCGTAGCCGCGTTGTACCCATACTGCCTTCTCTTATCGTCACCATGCTCCCAATGTGAATGGTGGCCAGAATGCCCTCGCTTAGCCAATATCTCATCAGAATCTCCGTTATACTTACCACTTCTTGTGAGACTTTCTCCAAAGCTTTCATGGTTGTTACTTTGTGTCTCAGTTGAATGATTCTCTGAATGGGAAGGTGTGTGCTCATCGTGGTGATCTACAAAACTACTCCTGTCGGTTATTTCGTTGAGAGCATCATCATATCGTATATTATTATCAGGATCATCTTGTAGTGCCTCAAACACATTGTCATCTTCAATAACAGGCTCTGCTGCTTCCTTCCAGTCGTTATTTTGGTCATGGTGGTTGATCCACTCATGTCTATGCTGCCAGTCATAGGCGCCATGGTGTGTACTCTTGTACTGTGGCAGGTGGTGGATACCAGGTTTCCATGTGTCACCATCTGCTAAGTAAGCAGAATCACTGTGTATCCTGCTCTCCATCTGATGTGTTGGGTTCTCAAGTTGTCCTTGGGCTAGCTGCTCCTCCTCCTTTACTAGTTTACTTAAAAGTTTGATCATCTCTGGGTTTGAAGACTGGTGGCCATGGGACTCGGAAGGATGGGATTTTTTAGCCACCTCATGATCCTTTAACCTCTCAACAATGTCTGCTTTGTCAGCTGAAAGAAGTAGCAGCAGGACATCAAGTAACTTTATGACATCCTGCCAGCAATGTTACCAAATCAATTTAAACAGTTTTATTAGATAAAGGAGTACCCTAGCCTCAATTCAATATTAATATGGCGTATTCTAGCCGTAGTGCACAGATTGGAACTGTATATTTGTTCTTTTATTTACTCATAAGAATTGTTTCTTATAATTCCAGTCTTTTGTCTAAAGTTTGATAATGTAGGACGTATGCTACAGTAAATAGCTTTGCGAAGTAAATATATACATACAGTATTTATATCATCTGTAGTTCTTACCATGTGAGTTATGGTCATTATCTTCCAAGTAGTCATAGAACTTGTCTTCATTGACAGGGATATAGTAATCAGGAGTGTCAGCATGCTCGTCTACTGAGACTGATGGCTTACCATTCCATAAGTCCAGGTATCTTCTCTCTTGATTTACCTCCACCTGGTTTTGGTTATCCAGTGTTTCATGTGGAACTACATGTACATGTAAATATATAATATTAACAGTCACAAAGCCATCGTATATTCTACTATTGAAGTCAAAAACTGTGATATTCAGTCATATAGTATTTTGTATAGTGTTTGCTGCTGCCTCACATACATTGTAACTTCGAGATATACTAGTACTACAAACCTCTATCTGGACGGTGTTCCATCTCATGCCCATGATTAAAGTCATCGACAAATCCATCATTTCTTAGCCCAGAATCTGCATGATAATGCTCTGCAGTTTGTGGGTGCTTGGATAAACCTCTCACATCAAATATTTCATCATGGTGGGACTTCAGATGTATATTGTGAAGGTTATCTTCTCTCTTCCATTTGTTTGGCTCTCTTGCACCAGTCACATGATCTTTCACATGATGTTCTCTAGCAAAGAGCTCAGCAGGCATCTCAGCACCATGATGTATTACATCACTTTCTGTTTCTTTATCCTCTGATAGATGGTTGCCATGGTGACCTTGTAGTGTTAATAATAATATAGTACTGACCAATTTCATTGTGTCTAAATTTAGATGTAGCACTGTTTTAGATTTAATAGGGTGTGTATTGCTTACTGCCTACCTTTATCATGGATATCCTGTAGGAATGGGTGATCTAATCCTTCAGGTTTTATGTGAAGTTGTGTTCTCTTTGACTGCTAAACAGATAAATTTAAGAATGTTATGATAGGAGCTATTACCTCATGTACATGTATTTGTCTTGTACAGGTAAAGTTCTTTGGTCATGTTTATCTGGGGGTAGATTCATCAACTAACTCCATTCCAGGTCAGTAAGCTAGGGTAAGCATAGTCTAACTCCATTCCAGGTCAGTAAGCTAGGGTAAGCATAGTCTGATATTTTAATACCAAGTTATATATTTCCAGAACTTCATCTAACTTGCAGCCTGTGTATACAATTGTTCTACATGTATGTGCGGAGTTGTCTATCCCTTATACAAACAATGCACGCGACTGTCATAAATATAATATAAGTTAGTTTGTGCAAACCATTCTAAACCGGCAGTGAGTTAGCACTCACAGGCTCTAGTCAATCGCACATTAGATGTTTGTCTCTGTGACCACTGGTGTTATGTTTAGATTTGGGCAAATGACATTCTGTCTAAGTATAATGGTCATTGGCACTACTAAACATTGTTTGACCTTCACCTCATGTCCTGCTGCAACCTGCTGCTCATTGACGTCTGTCTCCATCACATGACCATCAGCTGTCTCATATGAGGTGGGTAGGTTGTACTGCTTCTCGTGAACTGTTCGTATCTGAAGCAGTATGTATCATTTCGTGTAAGCATAAAGTGAAACTCGAGTGTGTACGAGTAGACTTTGCGTTTGATAAATGAAGTATCAATCTTTTTTACCTTTACAATTTTCTCCACAGCACTACTGAGTAGAGTGGATGTTGTGGTGGGGCTCATAGTCGTGCCAGTATGAGAAATTGTTGGTGATGTTGTCGTTGACATCAGTGTAGCAGATGAACCTGTACTGCTTGGTGTTGTGTTTATACCTGCTGTACTCTTCACAGAGGTCACTAGCTGTTAATTAAAACCATATATCAGAATCGTTACATAATATCAAATTCTTCAACTTTTTCTCTACTAAGATGGGAGCGCTAAGGAACAAATACAAAGTATTGTCATTGTCATATGCCACAGCAGGTCAGCATAAAACAGTACATTTACCTGGGAACTCGTACTCTGTGAGGTTGAGGTTGAACTCGTACTCTGTGAGGTTGAAGTTGACGTGTTATTTGGTTGGTTCTCCTCTCTCTTAGGCAGGTTCACACTGACCTCTTCTCTCAGATGTGCTTCTTCAGACTGAATATGTGCTAGCTTATCTAGAAATCTTTGTCTCTGCTCTTCAAGTTTCAACTGAATGATAGATATTTAGGGTTAAGCTGCAAGGTCAGGTAACTCTTGACTTGAGTTGCACTGAACAGCGATATTACAGACACTATTACATACAACATTCATCGACAAAGGAAATGAATATTCCATTTTGAATTTTTACCCTAAATAGTTTGTTTTCATCATCTTTGGATAGTTTTTCATTGTCATTGTAATGATACAACATGGATTTATCCTCTCTCTCTTTATGGAATTGTTTATAGACCGTCTGTGCTAGGTGGGACAACTCTTCGTGTAGTCGTCTTTCCTCACCTTCCAACTGTAATATAACAGTGTACATTGTATAACTATCTAACTGATGTGTATAGTCTTACACCTACAGTTACATTATTTGTTATACTCAGGCTACTGGAGACTCCTCCATATTCAAACATATTCTCCTCGAAAATCAACCCTACAGATGCATTCTCTCTACTCACTATAATTATACACTATACACCAGATACGTGACTATACATGTATACAAACAGTGCTATGCAACAAAATAACACACGGCTATGTTGTACTCAGACTTATAATAAACATACTACACCATAATTATATACATTATAATATGTACAGTGTATCTAACCTGACGTAGCATATTCCCTCTGTCTGATGCAAACTCCGGTAGTGACTTCCTCTCTACGTTCACATTCTCCTCTACAACATAGCTGTAACAGTTCATGTATGATTCCATATGTTTGCTTTGTTGACTCTCATAGTTTACTTATGTTTTACACACAGGCACATGCAACTCATATTGGTAGCACATTAGAGTACTTCTATATCATGTTAGAATTATTCAGTAAACCTGGGAGTTATCTTACCTTGTCTCTCTACTCGTATTACATCGTAGTGGTCCATCATATTCCCTCTCTGGGTCTTACTCAGGGGGTGAACTTTTGACCTCTGGCTACCTATAGCTGGGCTGGCGTCACCATGATGGTGTGCATTGTATTCAGCCTCTCCTATTGGTTGTAATTCTCTTCTAATAGCTGCATGGGCTTCAAACTCATCCGCTATTCTGCGGCTTTTCTTCAGAGGTATTCTGTGCAACGATTCATGATTTTCCTGTCTCAGCAGATGTGCACTGTCAAACTTGTTTGGAATCAGTAGTAGATCATCTTCTGCTGTGTAATGTGGTTTTACTATCTCCCTTCGTCTGCGGGGATGGTTCAACTTCCTCATGTGAAGCATTTGATTTTTTCTTAGCTCATCGCTAATATGATTGGTTCCTTGCTGGTGCTCCACTAGGTTTATCCAATCATCTGTCAGTTTGACAGATTCCTTAATCTCATGCGGCACTTCATAGGATGTCTCATGGGGTACATCAATCTGTGGGTGAGCTACGTGATTCAACAGCTCCTCTTTGGACTTGTCTTCTCCCCTCGTCTTTCCTGTCCCACTATAATCAGCATGGTCTATCATTATTCTACGGAACTATGGTGCAGCGATTAGAATACCAACAGCTAGTAATGCCTAATCATAATTTATTTGTTATATCATTGACACTACATATTATTATTATTATTATTATTATTATTATTATTATTATTATTATTATTATTATTATTATTACTGTTAATATAATAACTTGAAAAAAAGAGGTCATTATGAGATACATGTAAGACAGATTTGCTATATATATTTTTTACAAAAGAATTGTTGTATATATCAAACAAATTGTCTGCATGAAGAGGTACATGTACTATATATATATTGTATTCAATAAAGACTTACTACAATTACTACAAGTTACTTACTCAATCTTGGTTTGAATATCAGTTAGCGTTGCTTCTCTTTTCTCTGAAGTTGAGTCTTCCTTCTTTCTTTCCTTTAGTTTCTGTATTAGCCTTAATAGAACTCTGTCTACAGCTGCCTCTGGGTTACCTAAGAATCATAATGATCCAAACTTAGCTCTTGTTCCTAATATAAGTTTAATAGATAATTCTGTTACCTACCTCTCAGTGGAGAAACACTTAAAAATAGAACTCTCTCTTTGAATAAACACTTCTACACTTTTTCTTTCTAAGGTTCGTTATTCAAATTTGTTTATCCAGTATGAGGTTGGTTTTTACAATACAACACTACATTAGGCGGACAACTCCGTTCTTATGAGAGTATATTACTAAGTACAGTAAACCATTCAATTACCTCCAGTATCTCCCTTCCTTCTTATCATATCAGCAAGAAGATTTAGCAGCCTCAGGTTCACTTTCTTCCTGTGTGTAGTTGATAAGCTCGGGTTATAGTATGACTGCCCCACATACTGTCCATGTCTCCCATATGTGAGAACTCTTTTTCTACCACCTGAATGAGTAGACAACTCTTAGGCATCCTATACAGTAATATACACTGTATTACAGTCATGAAGATGGTGTTATGTGTTTCCTATACTGGTGACGCTTTCATTTCAATGCTTATAAATTGTTTAAAAGCTGGCCGGTCTCCATATACACCCTAATTGACCTCTTACTTGATTTCTCGTAGTCTATATCAACCCCATCTGCTATGACCTCTTCAGCATCGAGCCAAGGCTCTTTGATCCCTTCATTAACATCCCCATCATGCCCGATCTCCTGTGACTGTCTTCTGCTGCTACTCACTAGTACAGTGTTGCTACCACCATTGTCTTTCTCTATTTCCTGCATTGGAATACCTGTTACAATATACAAAGGAGGACAACTCCTGAATGCTGTTATTGAGCACTCAATGCACTACAATATTGTAATGGTTTCTGTGATTTGGTGCGGTCGTCCTTGGACGACTATCGACCCAGAAATGAAGTGCCTATGAGTGGTAATAGGACTTCGCATTACATGAAAGATCGAGCGGTCTCAGTAGCCCAAATACTACCAAAGACGACCCATCTGATCTCAAGTCCGACCTTCAGACTATACAGTGAAAGAGAGTAGTTCAACCTAGTAGGCGGTTCGCAAAGCGAATGACCTAGTAAAAGGAAGAGAAAGTCCCTGTATCAAGTATAGATGTGTCTTTATTGAAAGCCAAGTGTAGACTGAGACAATGAACAGTAAAACAGTGCCCTTTATATAGTATAAGGACTTCCGGCCGACGTGACGTCGGGAAAAGACGACGTGTGGTCGTCCGGAAGTTGCGCAACAAGATGGCCGCCGGAAGCCCGACGGCCGACCCAAAATAGGTCGGGTTCTACAAAAGTTGCTTATAATGGTCCAATTCATGTACAAAATGAATATCAAAGGATTCTGAGAGGTCGGGCCTCTGTACATGGGTATAAAAGGCATAAAAAAGGACTTAGTAACATTCATGTGACTATGTACAACAACATATAGTAAGATACATGAATAAGGAATGAGCATAAACACATGGAGACATGTATATAGACGGTAATTAGGTACTTTGAACATGCAATGCAGTTAAAGGTAAGTATACGAGCACTAATTGTGAGAATGTTAGTGTCAGGTGAGTAGCGCTGTAACAACTACTAGGCACTTAGGGTGCGGTGGAGCTTCGTCCGGGAGTTGGGGTCGTATACAAATGTCCTGTACCATCACAATATTATGACAGCTGATCGCAGACTACTGTATACTTCAGATAGAATCACTGTGATAATCAGACCATAATACAATGTATACACTGTGCTACTAGATAGCATGTTCCCTAATAAACATGGTAGTTATGAGTAGGAGTGTGGAGTAGAGAGGGTAACTCCACAATAATAGTCATCTGGTATATAATATGGCAACCTTTGAAAACAGTCAAGTAGATATTTCAGAATTGGTTTATGTCTGAAAGTGTTGGTAAATTACACTTGCATGCCGACTATTTAAATTCCATTCAATTTTTAGAAGTGAAGTACACTAGAGCCTATGCTTGCTAGATATAACATTGACAGTTTGAGGTCAATAAATAACAATTTACTCAGTTTCACTTCACTGGAAAGACCTATACATGTATGTAGACCTAAATTCATATCATATATGTAATAAAATTTATCTATCATGTATATAATATTATTTAATAAAACTTTTAACACTACATTATTATAAACTTCTACATGTACTAGTACATGCAAAGTTTCCCACCCTCAAGATACTGGTGACTACCCAAATGAGTAATTTGTTTACCAAATTCTCTAAAGCTAGAAGTAAGATGAGGGTAGTTAACTGCTCACCCGTTATCTTGCACGGATAATTAATAATCTACCAACTTTTTTATTGTCTTACGTTTAGTTTCATGAGACTTTTACTGGTCATGTATGGGTTTATCAATGAGGCGTTATACGTTATATGGATGTAATGTGTCCGCCAATGGTGATATCTCATTATCCACATAATCATGTCTTGGTGATTATTATTGCACTAAGATTAGTATCGTATTGGGTACACAGAGACCTCTATACTACACGCAGATCAGTAATTTAGATATTCAGAAATATCTATCCACTGATTCACCTCTAGACTATGGAGCTAACAGCTGACGCAACCAATCCCTACCTGGATGAGCTAATCAATAAATTTTAATTGTCTATCTGCTGCTAATAATAATTATACTGTAAATAACAATTTAAATTGTTCTACAGGAATTTCTTGAACAAACTGTTACAACTTATAATATTTTACAGTAGAGTTCAGGTGTTATGCTCTCTATAATAATGTATAGTCATAACAGTACAATGTGTAAGTTTTGTCTGTTGTATGGAGAACCCTAATAACCCCAACTGCTAATTACAAATGAACCTTCAGGCTAATAGGCACCTACATGCATGCACAACAATTATATTGTATTGATGTGAGTATAATGAATCTATTCACATTGTATTACATCTTATATTGTTTTGTTATTGCTATTACATATACAGCTTTATTTGTTGGTTTGTAGCTCTGAACTCTGAGCTATAAAAATCAAGTCATTGCAGCAAGCAGCGGCAGCAAACATCCATTAACTACGTCATACTGTACCTTGTTTAGATTCTACGTCCTTGGCGTGTAGAGTAATAACTAAGGCTAAGGCGCTGGCAAAGATAAGAGCTAAGGCTACCAACGTTGCAACTATGCACACAGTTTCCTTCCTGCTGTCTGCTGTCTTAGATTTCTCGTCTTTCAGCATGTTTGGTTTTTAGTAGCAGAAACTGAGTGAAAAACTTGTATATCTATTCTCTTCCATTAATGTAATATTGTTAAGCGCACCGTACAACATGATGTATTGTAACAATGAATTTTATATACCATTGTAGTATATTATAAGTGCAGTCATTTGGTTTATATTGTACAATTATGCTCTATGTATAATTGTCAATGCCAGGTATGCAACATGTAATTACAATTCTTTTTATTTTGTACCTGATAAATTCAAAATAGTGTTTGGTTTTGTCTTCAAAACAATAAAGTTACATGTAGGATTAAATTAAAACCATCACCATGCCATAATGTACTCTTTAGCCCTTCTTACTATTTACTAGAACTTTTTGTTTTTAGCTCAACTTGTATAATTGTATTCTAAGATAAGATAAGATTTTCTACGGTTAAAAACTTCGAGTTGGTTTTTTACATTAAATCCTAGAGAATCCTGTTGAAAAATCAATAAAATTTATTGTGTTTTCTATTAGCATTGTTTGTTCTCACCTGCTAGTCAGGAATATAATAGTGCAGATGTAATATTGCAACATTATTTAAGGGCGATAATATCCAATAGCCATCTATTTCCTGTTTCCTGTAAGAACACTTGTTAGTCCCAACGTACTTCTAACGAACTCAGTGACTGCTACAGCAAGGCAGGTCTCTCCCATGTGCCACCGAGATGGTCTCTAATCAATATTGATATTTCGTTGCCTTGAGCTGATAGATTTAATCCAAAGAGATCATTGCAAGAGATCAAACTATCATCCAGAACATCACGTTTTGGAACCACAAATTTAAGGAATTTAATTGTTTAATTTCACGCATGAAAAACCGATTAACTTTAGACAAAATCTATTAATTTCCAAGGTCGAAGGAATGGACACATGTTTATTAGCCAGGGCGGGTAAAATAATTCTCCAAGGGACACAACTTACCACAAGGTGCAAACCTAATTATAATAATTATTGTGAATTATGCAAAATACATAATATGGGACTTGCCTGGGGTTGTGCCGTGCACTATAATAGAGTCTACCAGTACATCTAATGCAGATCATATCCATATACGTGTACATTTAAAAGCGAGTTTACATATGTACGATATTCGTCCTTCGAATTTCCGGCAGGTGGTTCGCACCCGATTTCGCGCTATGTAAAAGACTAATCGACCTCGATATTTTGTAAACATCCGATTTCGGCATCCCACGTTCCGACGATTGTGTGATTAAATGTTCATGTAAAATTTTCCCAAAATCTGTGGGACAGCCACAACAATATTCCTGTGGAAGAAATCCCCACTGTAATCAAACAAACAAAACTTCAAATTGCTTTAAAAATTTTGAGCAGCTGCACACAAAAGTTTCAGAACATTATAACACCCATATAATTATAATATCTGTGATAGCGCCCTCAATCCAAACAACGTCCTGATACCCTCTTAGGGAACCAAGGCTATGATAATAGCTCTTAGGGAACCAAGGCAAATAATATTTACATCGGGACTAAAAGGAAAAACCTCATTTTTTATCTATCTTATGAAGTGTAGATGTAATGTTAATATTCTAATTGGGCTGCCACTGAACTACCCCTCTAGCAGCTGTTCTTCAGTTATATCCCATGGAATGTGAAACGTACTAACACTTCTATATCAACTAAGCATCCATCTTTGTTCTAAATTCTAAGCATTATTTTTAACACTTAGGAAGTGGCTAACAGGAAACTTGTATAATACTACTTCTGTGTATAGAATTCTATGATTATTCAAACGAAGCACAAAATAGTTTACTGTTAGAGTTGGGCACAATCAAGCATGTCTATGTCTAGTATTATTTTATGACTGGAACTCACGTACTACATTTTCTTCTACATAATATGCTTGTTGGTGAAACTATAGCATCCTGGTATTTAAAATAGTAGAAAATGTGTGAAATTCATGTAGGTGAATATAGGTTGATATTACAATGATTATGCCCACTACAACGCAAGGTCTATGTGTGTGTATATTAGACAAGTCATGTAGTGAGAATATAGCATCCTGAAATTTGAAGTGGTAGAAAATGTGTGACATTCATTTAGGTGAATATACATGTAGGTTGATACAGCAATGATGATGTTCACTAATCCTAAATGTTCAATGTACATGTACAAGTATATTATCTAAATGTACATTGAACAGCTATCAATTGCATACTGTTATATCAAGGTATACAATTACCACCACCCTCCCTCATCACAAAATAATGTTGGGGTTTGGTCCGGTGTAACTAACATAATGGTCACAAGGACATCTCATAATATGTTATACATCTAGGCTTACTCACCTCAAGCCAAGGTGGTAAGAGAACAGGAGAGGTCATGGTCTCGGTAGAGGTCATTGTCTCAGTAGAGGTCAGCCTCCCTTTCATTTTGATGTGTTGAAATCAATTGTAACCTGGAATTATAATGAGACAGTGTAGTAAAATAACACAACTTTTCTGCATGTAATGTATGCATATTAAGCTCCACAGGAGGTTAAACAGTTTTGGGCTTGGCAGTTTACTAATCTACCAGTTTGTTATCGGAATTAAAATGTAATCCAGATGGTAGCAACTTTGAGATTGCCTATCCCTAGGAACTATGGTGATGTTCTGACTCGACAGTCAGTAGCCTTGGTTACATGTGGTGCCAATACAAAAATATAGCAGTTGGAAGGCAGTTTTACATTAATTTTAATTATAATTTAATTTATGAAAAGTTTAAAAATCAAGTTTTTATCTGTACTTCAACTATTCAATACTACATCCACATAATTCAGCTGTTGGGCCCATGCACTAACCCAATCTCTCTCGGTCTACCCAGATCATCGTATATTTACAACCTACCCAGTTACTGTATGTACAACATTGAGAGGTATGGATATACACACTTCACATAATATTTAATATTCATAATTATTATGCTATTCTTATTTTAGATAAAATACACAGTTTTTGGTGTAACCTTAGAGTGCACTACTTAGTATAGTTGGAGTAGGTACTCGAACCAATGCTAATTCCACACCTATTCGCTCTCAAGTTTATCAGTCAAATCAACTGTTTGGAAGTTGCCAATCTAAAATAATTGGAATAGCTGAACTTAGCAGGGTGTCGTTATTCTATTTTTATCCGTTTTCCACCGAGAGATGGTCTGATGGGTCTCATAACACACCTACTTACTGCTTCATTTCACCTCAATAGTTATATCAGATAATGTGAACATTCTTAAGTAATAATATAATGCTCCTCGGAAGGTAACTGTGCCAGCAACAAGTTCCAAACATAATAGCATGTCGGATGGGGCGGATCACTTACTGCCCTTTCCAATAATTATAATCTAACTAAGAATTACTCAGAAATTCATATACACCTATTTGTTAAGGACAGAGGAACAAGATTGACCTTCGCCTACTCACCCATTATATTATGTGAAATAAATGACCTAGAGGTCATTGGTGGATCATTATGATTATACTACCTACACCGGTACCTCTAAAGCAAGAAAATACCTGCACAATTTACATTTTATGTCTAAGTTATACTTTACATTAATGCTGTTGCAGGGGATGACAACTAACGGCACATACAGCACACATACAGTAGTACTGTGTACTGTACAGCACACATACAATAGCACTGGTACTGTACAGCACACATACAATAGCACTGTATACTGTATAGCACACATACAATAGCACTGTATACTGTATAGCACACATACATAGCACTGTGTACTGGTATGTACAGCACACATACATAGCACTGTGTACTGGTAAGTACATTGGTTGAGAATGAGAGACCCAGAAGATTATCTACATGTATGAAAACTGGCTTACTAGAATAAGATACATGTAAGCTGAAGATGAGTTGAATCACTACTAGAGTACCTGCATGCCCACAGGCTACATGTATATATACCACAGGCTACATGTATATATACCACAGGCTACATGTATATATACCACAGGCTACATGTATATATACCACAGGCTACATGTATATATACCACAGGCTACATGTATATATACCACAGACTACATGGATATATACCACAGACTACATGTATATATACCACAGGCTACATGTATATATACCACAGGCTACATGTATATATAGGCCATGGTATATTTACAGGGCATAAAGACTGAGTTTGTTTGTCTGCCTGATTCATCTTAAAATGATGCATAATGTAAATTACGAAATCTTATAAATACTAAATAATCCGAATAAAATAGATTTTTTCCGAATTATATGGCCTCTTTGAACAACCTGGTAGTGATTTGCAATGCATGTATACCCATTCAACTTGTTGAAAATGTAATCTAAAAATCAGTTTGTATCACTTAAATAAAAATTATCATAATTTATGTGTTGCAGGTGACTGGTCACAGACCTTGGGGTAAAATAATTATTGTTGCCCAGTAGACTTCTGTTTATGGCAACTGTGAATAGTTTACTGAATGCTGACCAGTAAACAATAAACATGTAGTATTATAATGGACAATCGCTGCCCGCTGTATTTACAATGTATTTTTACTTAATTGCTTACATACTTAAATAATGTGTAATTACTCCTTCCCATTTGTTACACTCTTATTTCATGCCTGAATCAACTAACAGAATGTATAAAAAGAATAATAACTTAACCATTTGTAGGGCAGAATTGAAGGCACCCACTATGCTCACTTAATCTGAAGTAATTCTTAGGCTACAATCTTTACATAGGCCACAATAAGTTTACATTCATGATGAAGGTATATATGTATCTATCCATCAATGATAGTAACAAAATGCAACGCATTATTATGATGATAAAAATAGTGTTATCAAATGCAGATCATTTGTAAGTTGAGCAAGCAGGCAATAGGTTGTACAAAAAGTGAACTGTCTGCCGTGTACTAATCTACCCTAATAGTGTTATAGACTAGAGGTTGCATAAGGGGCAAGGGAGAGCTAGTACAGTTGTACCTCTTTGCACTAACTTATCGACTAGAATATTCCACTTGGAGCTAACGTGCACAAATAACCGACTTTACAATTATCGGTAGGTATGTTACTGTATGTCATGGTATCATGTTATGCTTTCATATTATTTTTATTTTTTGTATTAATTTGATAACACTCTAACGTGTTGCATCCAATACCCATTTATGGACAGTAAACAACATCCTGTTACATCACTGTTTATCATCACATTAGAAATTATCAAATAGTAAAACTGTGTTTCCCAACAGAAAGCAATCAAATAGGCATTCTGGTATTACGGCAGAGAACAATGCAATTCCTCTCCCACACACTAAGTATAATATTAACTTAGACTTAGAACAGGGAGTAAGATAGCTACTAACTGTATAATCTATTCTGCTACCATTTGAATGGTCGTATGTAAGTACCTTGTTTAGAACCTGTGGCTAAGCATGTGTTTCATACATACATAGCTTGAGATTTTAAGCAGGATCCCTGTGTCCAACATTCAATTATAATCTGATATTTTAGTGCTACGTGTAACGCAAGAACAAATAATATTATTGTTACTATTACAAATAATGTTGTTACTATTATACCTAATATTGAATAATAAGATGAGACACATTTTTATATTTTTATTGACTCCTAATATTTCGATGTATATCCATACATCATCATCAGAGGATGGTGTATGGATATACATTGAAATATTAGGAGTCAATAAAAATATAAAAATGCATCTCGTCTTATTATTCATTATTAAGATACTCGCTCACACTAACATTTTCCAATATACCTAATATGAATTTGAAGTATAATATTATTACTATAGTAGTTACACTAATACACTAAGAGGAAGAGAGTTAGAGCTCCCGATAGTCTGGGACGGCAAGGTGGGCATCTGCTCAACCATAAATACTTGAATATTAATAAGTCAGTCGAAAAAGTAGCGACTGTGCTCTCATGTTGATATGAGCAGAGGTAGCCTTCTGAGACCTCAGGCGAGGAGTTTTTTTTGTATAAATTATTATAGTCACATGTCTGTTATACAGTTACAGAATTACTGGGAATCATACCTTAATTTTATTTCTATACTACGTTGACATCATAATGGTGAGACACATTTGCTTACAACTAAACAAAATCTCCAAGGGAAAGGTTTCTACTTTCAGTGATTGGTTGCTTTACCGTCCCCTCCTCCCCAGCTTCTACTGTAGGAACTCAATCTAAGACATGAGGCATAGGATAGAGCTGAGTTTGGCACAGTTAGTGTAGGGATTATGTAATGAAACTAATTATACACAATAATTATTCACCCCTAGTGACTGAAGGGCCCATTGCAGGAGTGAATGCCTCAGTGAATACTACCAGATGTACTCAGACTTTTAACTATACTATCTGAGTTCTACCACCAATTTCCTTTCCCCTAACAGTTTCTTGGAATTGGCTAATATCCGTACTCCTTGTGTTTCAAGTTGACTTTCAATTGCATTCCATTTAGAATTCTCGCTGAATTGATAATGTTGTTATAATGCATTATTGCTCATGTACACAGTGATACTTGCAAGACCTCTGGTCAAAATATATAACTTAGTAGTTGTTGAGAGGAAGAGGAGGGGGGGGGCAGAATCAGACCCCTACCAATTTCTCTAAATGCAAGCCTAGATCCCAGGCTATCAGGATAGTGGACAATACTGCTCATTAAACATAAAAATATACTCATGACCTGAAAATATTAAGTATATTACTATAACATTGTTACTAGCTATGAGAGAGAGAATTAAGTAAACAGATTACAGCATATTTAATTATCAGCCTTAGATAGCCCCAAAGGAGTAGAATATGATATAACGTAATGTCATAATTATATTTGTTGCAACCTTTTAGACTACTTGATAAGAAACACCAGATTTCATTTGTTATTTGAATGTCAGCGGTGCAGCAGCAATTACAACTCTGTTTGCTACATGCTCATAGTACTGCAGCCTAATAATAAACCTAAATGCATCTCAACTAAGAGCTTGTTAAAAATACTCTCTGAGGAATTAAAGATTCTTAAAATAGTAAGTCTCTTTCTTTGCAGGTCTTAAGGTCATTTTAATTTTCTTATTTGGTTCAAAGTTGTTATAGTTCTACATTTTTATTACCATTTATAGGCTGTTTTATTTGATAAACATGCAGTACTCACGCTGATTATCTGGTCTTTCTAGTTTTTTCCTGTTTGAGTATTGTAATAACTCTAGTGGAAATTCTACTGGAAAGTAACCATAAAAGGTTTACATAATAAAATGTCTATAATATCTTACTATGTTTGTAGAATAGTTTTAGGATGTATTAGACTTGTACACGGCACAGACCTACATGTTTGAATTAGAGTATAAAAACTAATGAAGTGGGTCACAAATTACACTTAACTATCCTCTACTTGTATAGCATAACTGAGACAAAATGATGAACATATATTATGTAAGTGTGAGGTGAATGTTGCTGCAATCCTAACAGTCATGTAGGTTATAGGAAATCCTTGACAGACAACTCAGTCTTTTTATCATGTATAAATTGTTCTATGCAACCAAGAGAGAGGCTAAGCAGGAGATAGGTAAGCCTGTTAGGGGCTAGTCAGGAGATGGGTAAGTCTGTTAAGAGGCTAAGCAGGAGATAGATATTACTGTTAGAGGCTAAGCCAAGATTGTTGGGATTGTACTAAATTTGCATGCTCTCTTGGGTAAAGACAGCATAAATTTAAATAATATTGAACGCATTTCTTTTCCAGAAGTTTTTTGTTGACAATTTATCAATTCACCCACTCATTTACACCTACTTCTAGCCTACAATTCCTGTTCTCAAAATAATTATTCCACAACCCTCCTCAGTCCTGCCATGTTGTTATGCTGCTATAGCGACCATTTTGGCAACATGCCACCTACAATTAGGTAATGAATAAAGCCCACACTTGGGATAAATAATAATATTTTCTACAACAATCGTTATTATGTAAGAGAGATACAGCTGATGGTGAGTGGAGAGCACTGACTACTCACTGTCAACCATCTGACAGCTGCTGTCAAGTAGAAAATAATATTGCTCATGCCAGGGAGCAACCTGTATAGAAAAATAATTATTATGTAATTGATAAAGAAGGACTCAAAAACAACTTAAATTGCAATGAAGTGCTTGTGCTTGTTTACATAGTATTATATACACGTACATGTGAAAAGGATGTATAACTAATATACATGTACATGTATTAATAATTATGTAACCAAGAAATGCTATGCATACGCATAATAAACATAATAAACGTAAAAATACAATACATGTATGTTTCCTTCTACAACTATGTGCATGTCCCAGTGGTGAGTGTTGATCTACATTGTATATATTTTTTAGTATTATATTCGGATACACTTAGGCACTTAGCATAGTATAGGTCGTAGTCTAATATAGAGTTTGAAGAACTGGGTTGGGTAGGAAGGCCAAGGGCACCGGAGGGAAAAGTAGCAACTGGTTTGATTTATGAGGAGCTAAGCATTCCCATCACTTGTATGGACTACATGTAGATAGAACCTGGGCTATCTCTGCAAATTTGGAGCTGTGCACGCAAAGATTTCTTGGGAACCATTTTGAATGTTTAAGGCAACAGTTGAAGAAAGTCTTTATGCTGCTGTTTTAATATATTAATTTCAAGCTTTCAGCAAACTGTGCATGTCGTCAATAGCAATAGCACTTCGATGGAGTGACGAGATATACATGCCGTAAAAAAAACATCCATCACGGCACTGCATCAGCCTGACATACACAACCATATTTAACATCTGCAAGTTTGTCAATTATGGTAACAAAGATTACACTATTGTATACACTTTTTGCCCTATAATATAATTTTGGAGCTAGTGCTGTCAAGTATATAATTATGCAAAATGTGTTAGCATGCAAATGGAAGGTGAACCACATTGTTCCATGCTAACTAAATCTTGTGAAATATTACTAGATATACTGGTATTCTACTAATAATATACATGTAATTGTACTTTGCTGTATGATTAAATACACAAACTTTATTCTAATGATACCTAGAGCAGGTTTCTTCATTTATTCTTATAGTCAGATGTCACCCTCACATAAATACACTCACAAAGAAATCAATTTATTTGCAGTTCAACAGAAATAATAACTAAGTTGTACTTCTTTGTATACGTCTGCACTTAGTCCAGAGTCCACACTTATATAATAATTACAGGAAATGATTTTATTCTATTCCACATTTACCTTAGATTAGATTACCTGAATCCTACCAATAAGTGAACGGCAAGCTTTCATTTACTGAAATAAAACTTGGGAGCACAAAGAACTGAGAAAATGTTCTAAAACGAGAAGTTGTAGTACAGTTGTTTGGTAAATGTACTATTTAAAAAATACTCCAATGTTTAAATTATTTGCAAAGCGCTCAGTTTCCAACTGTCATTCGCATAACAGCATAGATTACGGCAGTATGTGCGACTGTATGATACACAGCTGGTAATGCATGTTTCAGCTGTATAAAATTTCTGTCTGTTGGTCTGTCTGACTCTGGCTAACAGAGAGTAAAGACTCTAAGGGTCCCACAGGGTATAATATTATAATCCGTTATCATTCAATACGACTATGAGATTTATTGTGTTACGTATTACAGTATAAAACTATCTCAAGGTCAAATCTCTCCCTGCTAATGGAAGAAAGCGATTGATTCTCAGTCACTAATACTATTGCCTGGGTTCTCCACCTCTCTCAATAATGTGTGGGTATACAGCCAATAATCTGCAGGGCTTAGGTACTTTTCAGATAGAGTATATGAAGGCAGCAGACTACACGCAATAAGTTTACTGAAAGAGTAGAAACTTAGGCTGCGATGTCCTGATGCATGATTGTGGGCTCTTGGCACCTACTAATTAGAATGTTTTACTAATTAATAAATTGTATATCATTTGTGGCCAGCGTGCAGCTAGATATCCTGTTTAAGAACTCATGTTAGTCTGGTCTGAGATTTAGCCTCAGTCCTACGAAACATTACGTGATTGTGGATGAGAAGGTGAAGATAATAGTTACCTTGTCCTAACATAATATCGGTGGAGTGGTAGGCTTTACTCTACCTGATGCTGTGTTGAACTTTGCCAGGTTAATAATGTATATACGTGGAGAACGCCCATCTCTCACTTTTTAGACTTGCCAACAAAGTGACGAGTGCGTCAGCTGGTAGCATTTCAACCCGTCTCCCAAATCAGAGGCTGCATGGTATGCTAAAGGTTATGCTGATAAATTCATTCTTCTGTTAGCAACTTCACAGCTAAATTAGCTTTCTATTTTTACAGGTAAATGGTACGAACTGGCCGATTTACTCAGCTAAGACGACATGGAGGCATTCAACAACATTTCCTCAGAAACCATAATGTGTAACCGAACTGATATGGAAATATACACAGTACATATACCTTCCATATTAACTCTAACAAAGGTATTGTCTCCAATTTGGTGGGCTATTGGTATTGTTGGTAATATCTTGGCTCTTCTTGTCTGGCTGCAACCAAAGATGAGGCACAGTTCTGGCTGCTACCTAGCGGCCATGGCTATATCAGACATGTGTTTCCTAATATTAAACATTGTTTATGAGATGAATTTCACATACGATTTAAGTATTCTCGACAAACACATTCTCTGTCAATGGTTTGCTATATCATACCTCTCAGTTCAATACATGTCCCCAGTGTTTGTTCTCGCGTTCACCGTAGAGAGATATCTGTCTGTTTGTCACCCTTTCCGAATGGTCAATTTTAACCAGAGTAACATTAAGACGACCATCTTTGTCATACTCGGTTTGGCACTGTTTTGTGTTTCCTTACATGGAGCACAGGGTTACTTCTGGGCAATTAATGCAAAAGGGCATTGTGACCTTCGACCAGAGCTTCTCGCATCTGGTGTATGGTCAGCGTATAACTGGACAACAGAAATTCTTATATTTGCCGTTGTTCCTCTAACTGTGCTCATTCTGAACACGCTTGTCATCATTGAAGTACGTAACATCTCCAATCTAGAGAAACAAAACATGAGAACCAAAAGTATCGATAGAAGATCCACAACATTGATGCTCCTCGGTGTATCCTTCTATCTTATTATCACCGTACTGCCCGTCACCATCACGGCTGCTCTATTCTCCAAGTACCCATACGCCACTCTTAATCGTTGTCTCACAGATGAGGAGATAGTCTTAGATGCCGACTGGCAGTCACATCTCTCGTACTTCAGCGCTAAGCTGATCATCGGCACAATCGGGACTTCACATTACATGATTAACTTCTTCATCTATCTTCTAACTGGTAAACTGTTTCGTAAACAGCTCTATGAGATGCTAGTCGTATTTTGCTGCAAAGGAAAACTCTTGTATATCTCTGCAAAGACTGGGGTGTACACCAACACTCGAACAACGAGAATGAGTTTGACATCACATAGAGGCAGCATTGGCCGTGGACGATTAAATGGCACAGTGAAGTGTGAAATAGACCCTTGCAATAACGATGCTGAGGTCAGCAATAAGAATGGCAATAGTACATTTAGTGGAGGCGATACCAATGCTTCTAACATAAATATGGACAGTTATACAGTAAAGAACAGCGCTGCCGGTATGAAACTGCTGCCTTCTTTAGAGGAATCTGATGTTGAATTCACTGAGAAAGATGAGCTTCGACCGGTTAAACACCATAGACATGGTAATGGTGTGGGACCTTTGTATCACTAGCTGATGGTAGCATTGCGTGCTCTTTGTACTACTCGCTGCTACCTTTGACCTTTAACCTGCTCAGTGCAGCCGTCCCATCCGCTCGCTCGGCAGATCTACAATCCTCGTGGCTCAGAAGTGTACAAATTCTACATGTGGTTGAGACGCACACTATTATTTCATCATGTTAGGGCTTAGTGTATTACCGACAGGCGCAGGCTCTGATATCATTATAACATTATACAATAATATCCATACTTCATGTAGTGTAGACAAAAAGTGTTTGTGTATTTTATTAAACTGTATTTCCTGGTGTGACCCAATGTTATGAATTGTATCATATATAATATATAATGTAGTATTATATTATAATGTATAATAATATAATATTACATTATTAGAATACCTCGTTTGTCTCTTTCAAATGCTTGTACCATACTTCACTGGTATATTAGTAACAGTTACTTGTATATTATATACACAGTATAATAATATCTTTACAATCATGATAATGTTAGCCTACATCGTAAAAGCATGATTGTGAAGTACTTGCATATGCGATATTAATATGAAATGTACAAAGTACTTATATACAATCTCTCTCAAAGTTCTATCATAATATTATATAGCAATTTATTCATCTATTTTTATACATGTGTACAATGTTTTTTATTTATATTCCAGTAGGATATATCATAGGCTATATACTATATTATTATCATTATCATACATTATACACTGTATTATTACATAACATAATAAATCATAAACTAAACAGGTCTACGTAATCAAAGTCACAACCGATGATGTAGATGTTGGTCAAGCTCTCAGTTTCCAAGAAAGTCTGGAAGACACTAAATGAAATACTTGACCCCAGAGCTGCTGTTTATTAATAGTATTTTAGTTTTTATCTGATTAGAGAATATTTGAGAATAGTAACTAAAATACAGCATTGAATCTATAGAGAAGAATCCGTTGACATATACAATTACTTTCTCTTATTCCCATTACTGATACAATGGCTATTACAATGGTACATCATACCAAATCATGAAACTATGCTATATGATTGCGAATATTATATAAAGCATAACCGACTATGATATTATAACATTACACTATTACTTATTAATACGCCCAATATAGACATGTACTGGAAGATAATCGCCGTACGTACGTATAGTATTGTATCTCCAGGGGTATCAGCTAAAATATTTCAAATATGAATACATAATGTATTTTTATTCTACTATTATGATATGACTGTGTTGCCACACATTACAAATGTAGGCCAGTATGTACATGTATATGACTGTATAGACTGCATACACATACGTTGTATGTCAGGTGACCTCACTTCCTGTATATCAAAGAAACTGATAATAATATTCTCTTTTTTACCTACATGTACTTGAATGTATTGTAAGCTGCAAACCATCATACACACAGTCACCCTTTGATAGTAGGAAATCTACTTAGAGGTATATTATGTAATCCCACCTCCTCAACACTTTCTACCCCAGCTGTTAGGTGACATAACGTCAACTTGAGAGACAGAATAAGTGGTACAGGATGTGAATGAGTAGTTACTGCAGCTTTGTTTATTCTACAATCTACATACATGTTGTTAGTATAGTAGCAGTGAACACTCTACATTTTGTACATTGACATTGCCCAGTTGTTTCAAGCTTTCAAAAAAAATCCTCAAAATATGGATTTATATGCAGTGATTTCTAAGTGATTATAACTGAAGGATAACTCAATTAATCCACATTTTAATCTCACAACATTTAATCCCTTAATCCTATTATTATTATTATAATACAATAATATAATTACAATAATAATCTGATGGTACATTTATAAATTGCAGTATCATATTTTTACTATCTTTTGACTAATACTGTAATATCCTAATTCATTAAGTCCCTTTAATTCTCAAGTTCTCAATCTCTACAAAGCAAGCGAACATCCAAGACTTCCCCTGATGTGCTGTTTTCTGAGTGAGTAAACCACATCTTGGGAGGGTTTTAGTTTGTGATGTTCATTTTTAAAGTAGGCCTACCTGAGAAGATGGTTCAATAGAGAATCCACAATGTAATGAGTCTTGTGTTGCTGACTGTTAGTAGAGCTAGTGCATTACCTGGTACAATACCTGGTACATTACCTGGTACAATACCTGGTACAATACCTGGTACAATACATGGTACATTACCTGGTACACTACCTGGTACAATACATGGTACATTACCTGGTACACTACCTGGTACATTACCTAGTACAATACCTGGTACATTACCTGGTACATTACCTAGTACAATACCTGGTACATTACCTGGTACATTACCTAGTACAATACCTGGTACATTACCTGGTACATTACCTGGTACATTACCTGGTGCAATACCTGGTACAATACCTGGTACAATACCTGGTACATTACCTGGTGCAATACCTGGTACATTACCTGGTACATTACCTGGTACACTACCTGGTACATACTATTCTTGCTAGTGATACATAGGCGGTGCTTTCACTGTTAGATTGAATTTATGCCGAGGCAAGACTTCTAGAATACATACATATAAGAATAATGCAGGGTAAAGCTAAAGCTTGCTTTTCAGGCTTTTCCCAGTAATTTACCACCCAAACACAAGCTTGCTACAGACTACAACAAGAATGTACATGTACATATTTTGTATATTGTGTCTATTGCTATATTTTATATTAGTTCACTCTACAAAAAGTGGTTGCCTGGTAGAGGTAATCAACCTCCCAATCTGGTAAGAGTCAGTGAATGGCCTCTCTGGTTATGCTGTAACCTACCTTAGAGAGACCACTTTTGGACATGGGCCAATCTACAAGTATGTGAAGTAGTGACCACTTAGGAACCTCCAACTTCCCAGCATAGTTTGGTTAAAGGAAGTGGAGAGCTGATAGTACACTGCAGGTACATTTACTGGTACATTACACCCAGTCAATCACAAGTCTCTAAGAGAAGACAACTCAGTACCAGAATGAGCATGGCTTTACTACTTCCAGGGAGCAACCTGTGCTCAAACATTTAATATACTGCTAATGTGGGTATAATGGCTGGATAGTACTATCTAGCCTACCCCTATAATATACCTGTTACACTTTTACATGTATAACTACCTCCACCTATTGATTATATTCTAAGATGCTAGACGATGGAACACTATACTGTGAGATGCTGGTCCAGCATGACACATGTTTACATGTTTAGATCTTTGTCTGCAAGATACCTAAGCTAAATAAAATAGCAATAGTAACTCTTGATGATGCAGCATGAGTGTGTGGTACGGCATGAGTGAGTGGTACACCTTTCTATGGCACACTATTTTGTTCGGAGTTGTGTTCTTTTGTTATTAGAATCCTTGTATATCAGCATTTCCTTGACTGATTGAAATTCTGACAACTTCCCCCTCCTTCCCTCACTCAATGATAGAGTAAAAAGTAAAATGATGGCGATGAGATGTAATAGAGGAGTAAGAAGAGAGCACCTGTACTAGGAAGGACTGAAGTATATAATATACATTAGATATCTGATTATCAAGAGCAGTACAAATTACTTACTTTGCTGTATTTACATAATCCTAGCCTTAGTTTCTAAACTCTTTCTACTTCGTATTCATTTTAATAAAACTTATTTACATGATTGTATAACTACGTAGTTCAACAACACTACTTGTTAATTATGACATCACATTCAATTATTACATCATATAATAATTACAGATATTTTACCAACATTCTTATAAAATAATATATTATTATTACGTACAAAGTCATTGTAGTAGCACCAAGTACTCTATTAACACAGTGGTAGTTCATAGTAACTTATTTTTATGCGTTTAAAAACAAGACCTCTGCAAAAAATAAGGATAATTTCTAATAGGATTCAAAATCAAGCATGGTAAGTAAACAGTAATACATTAGATTAATAATTAATACATATCTGCACCTGACCTTTGGTGCATGTTAGCCTTAGCACCTGTGGACATAGAGTAGGTGTAGACATACTTCTGCTCTGTACTGATTCTCTAATATCTAGGTTGAATGTGAGGCTATTTTGCAATTAATATCTATCTATACTTGATAAAGTCAGTTGCGCATGAAGAGATCAAGTTATCAGAGTGCTGACAACTCCATAGTCAGACTAAAAACACAGAGTTCTCACCAGCAGCCTTTTCCAATGCCAAGTCAAACTGTCTGTCTAACTTTGATGTGTCTTTAGCAGTTGTCTTCTCACCGGGTTCTCTTTGCTGGAAACAGAAGCAAGTATTAAATAAATCCTAGTTTCTGAGTTATCTCCCCCTGTTAGCAATCGGTATGCTACCAAGTTGTGTATTGTACAAAGAGAGCTAGATTACAGTCATGTAGGTATCATTTCTGGTGAAAAGATAAGATATTTTAGGCTTCAATTAATTAGTCTAAGATTTTATAATTAGATTTATCATCTCAGTATCACAAGAAAGTATAAAACATAAACTAGGATTAGCAGAGAGACTAGAGAAGAGAAAGTTACATAAGTTAGGCTAACATCACTACGCGCTACGTCTTTAAGGCTGCCTCTCTATTAGCCCCATATATGACGGCGTACCATTTAGTTACAAGTCTACAGATAGTCGATAGGTTGTCATCACAACTGCATTTCATAGAAACAGGAAATGTGTGTTACAGATGTTCACATGTAAACTGGAAATAGAGCACAACTCCCAATATTTACACTGTCGCTATTATGAGCAAATACATTGTATTATAGCTGTCAGAAAGTACTGGATGCCAACTAGTTAGTCAGAAGAGAGAAGGCAACTACTACTGCATACAGAAAAGATAACTACATAATATACAACATAATTTTAACAAACCTTTCATTGAACCGAGCGGGACGTGTTGCTTGCCTGACATTATAACAAGCACAATATGATAAGAATCAAGGTTATAAAAAATACATGTACATGTACATCTCGTGTAATAAATGGCCAACAGATTTCCCTCCAATCAATAAGGAACAAGAGAGGACAACTCTTGAACATACAAATACAATATCATCATCTCAGTACCAAGGTTGTGTTATACTGTACTTGCTGTACTTACAGCAGAGTTCTCAATAATGAGAAGGTTACTCAGCTTCTTAACTTCATTTGTATCATTCAATAACTTAGCCTGTGTTTCTCTAAAACACTTGGCCCGTTTGTTCTGTTGAATGACAAAGTGACTGTGTTGTGCTGTAGATATCTTTATATGCCTGTAAATACATAATAGAATAATAATACAACTGATTTAATTAGAAAAAATAATAATATAGTTCGTCCCCCAAGCCTTTGAAATGTACGTATGCAGTGAGTAGTCTAAAAATTATGTACACAAGTACCATATAGATGGTGACAGACAAACAACCATGCAGAATCACATCTATCATACAATTCCATTGATATCACCATTAGAGATTTTAATCCACCAACCAGAAACATGTATCAGCATTAGCAGCAGACAAGTTTGTAACCCCACCACCACTTAAATCAAAGCTATCCTCACTGCTCACCTCACTGCCCAACTCACTGCCCACCTCACTGCCCACCTCACTGCCCACCTCACTGCCCAACTCACTGCCCACCTCACTGCCCACCTCACTGCCCACCTCACTGCCCACCTCACTGCCCACCTCACTGCCCACCTCACTGCCCACCTCACTGCTCACCTCACTGCTCACCTCACTGCCCACCTCACTGTCCATTTCACTGCTCACCTTATTGCCACCCTTTAGGTGGGTTTACTTACATTAGCATATTCAAGCATAGCACCATAAACAAGTATACCTCTGTAATTCAATCACCTATTAATATACACATGATGGTACTGTTTGGGAGTCACCCCCTCTCTCTCACTACTAACATGGAGTCTGTGTAGATAAAATTATTTTCACCATAATATTAAATTTTCAGAGAAAAACTAATTATACATGTACATGCATATGCTCAAATTAATTTACCTTTTGTATATCGCCATGCACTAGGCCCTATGTGTATAAACATACAATGTAGTGTAGTAGATGTTTCTATTAAATAAATAAGTGAATACAATAAAAGGCCCAATGCATATGATTGTATCATTAGATATGAAATTATATTGCTATTATGTAATAATCTCAGTGCTGATTCTCAAATTCACATAATATATGTGCATAATAATTATAGACCTTTATGACGGCATGTAACTTACTTGTGAATTCCCTTTTCTATGCTCCTAATAGTCTTGTATGTATCTTTAATAACGTCTCTATAAGTAGGGGCGTCTAGAGGAGGTAGGTTCTTCATCTCAGTCCTGCGAACATTTACTCTTTGACCAGCTTCCACTTCTAGCTGCTTCATCTTCATGTAGTGAGCTACGAGTGGACAGGTGCCTTTCACGTCAAACAGTGAGGTCACCATATCAGGACCTCGGCAGGCAGGGTGTGACTACAAAGCGACATTAAACATCAATGAGTGAGTTCATTGGCTAATTGATTGAGTAGTCATACACCAGCAAGTACATTTGTGTTCAGAGCCTTGTTCACATGTTGTAGGGGGGCGTTCATATGTGACAAATTTTAATAGAAACAAAAAATGCGAAGATAACTCATAATATTATGATTTAATACGAGCATGGGTTGAATATTCTTTGCCAATCAATAGGCATCCATAGACAAAGATGAGTGCCGATACAACAAACAACAATGATAACTAAGAGTGGTAATAGTGATAGAGTGGTATTAGACCTAACTGGTGTTCCACCTAACTGACCCCACCTCCTGAGTTGCAAGCTAATGAGAAATATACTCACCTCAACTTTCTGAGTAACCTTGACACTTCTTGACATGGCTCTTCTTTTAGATAGACTCTTCTCATAGCCTTTGGACCCAGTTCTAGTAGGGGCTATAATACTTTCCTCCTCAATACCATCTAGTGTAGGGTTAGGTTCTGAGTGTACAGTCAGCCTGCTGGGTACAGCTTCCTGTACCGGAGTCAGCATCTTTGTTATCGCTACCACAGCTAATAAAGACATGGAATTACTAGTCAAAGAGTAAATAAACGTGTACAATGTAATGTAATGACAATAGGTATTAATACCGGAAAGAGGAAACCGAATTTAAAAATATAATAAATATCAAATGTTTATTTCTGTCATGACCAACAGGAAGAATATATTACACTGATATATTACAGTATTACAGTATTACAGTATTACAGTGTATGTGTACAATGAATAATGATATAGACACTAAAATAAATTCATGGTGGAGAGGTAGAAAGTGTCTAAGACCATCTATGCAGCTCTCACTAGTCAAGTTTTTTCAATTAAAATAATATTAAAAGAACATTAAAAACCACGACGGTTAAAAATATACACGGGAAGACAAAAGATCTATTAAAATTATTAATATTTCTGGCTGAAAAAAGCATAATATGAGATAATTATGTTCAATAATTAATATTGTAATACTGTTAGTAGTAATTAGCTCGTATTAATAGCATTTAAGTAAAGTTGTGTTACAAGCAACCTGAGCAAACAACATTGTAGCATACTTTTGGATATACATGCACATGTGGTAAAATTTATAAACCAATTAGTCAAATTGATATGATCAATATTGTTCAGGTACAAAGGATTGCAAGCAGAACGCCCCTCCCTTAAACAAATAGGATCATAGAAATTGGACTAGGTAAATATTGAAAACAAAATATACCTTTATGCCATCTCATGCGAGAAGTAAATTTTGGCGAGCTACTTTTAGTAGCATCTTCAATATCCACATCTTAAAACATTGCAATGAGACAGTGAGCTCACACTTGTAGTCATACAGATGGTGATGCTATTAGATGTTCTAATCAACCTGACAGCTTGATAGTTTGATTTAATTATAATTTAATAATTTAGAAACATAAAAAGAATGGTTGAATCAATTCACAGAAGTTCCTATGTAATCAATAACAATTCACAAATTGTTACAAAAGTTTCTATGTTACTAGTAGTATTTCAGTTTTTACATGAGGCAATAGATGATTATGGATTGAATGAGACATAGAGTGCACATGCACTTTATCTGTCAGCCCTACCTGGAGGTCGGGGGTACCGAGGCTTTTGCTGCGCATCTGCCACAGAGTCGATGACATTAGCTGCATCCTCGGATTTGCCGGACTCGGAGCCAACAGCTTTACCGTGTTTACTTCTCATAGTATTGTGGGAAGTGGCTCTGCTGGCCAAACTCATCTCAGATCCAAATTGCTTGTTACCTTTCTGAGTAGAGCTCATTGCATCTATAGCCGACAGCCAATCGTCTGCTGCCGGTGCGGCTTTCTTTGTCTCTACAAAGTTATCAAATAAGTTTGCTCACAATAACATAGACCAAACAAACCAGGAGTCCTGCTGGTATTGATACATACACTGTATACATAATCATGTCCTACAGTTGGTAGATGCTATAAGCATTCTCAAATGGTACGAATGTAATGTTATATCAATCTCACAAGTTCACTAGAAATAAAAAATTTCCACTAAAGCTATGCCACATATGAAAGCTAGAGCAAGCAATACCTTTAGGTGGAGCTTTACCCATGGCAGCCTCTCGTTTTTTGCCAGCAGGTTCCAAATCTGGACTCCATTTTAAAAACTTTCGTGGTGCAGGTAAAATTCCTACAAAACAAATACGAATGAATATATAGCTAGTCACCTGCTACTATCAGTACTAGCTAGACTAGTTTACCTGCTACTATCAGTACTAGCTAGACTAGTTTACCTGCTACTATCAGTACTAGGCTTATGTGTAATAAAACCATCCAGGTTAGTGTGCACTCCTGTAGCTTTTCCCTCTTTCATAATAATGTAAAGAGAGGATAACTTCGAAATTGCTAATATGTGCCAATAATTAGAGATATTCAGAATGAGAATCATGAAGACTAAGAGAGACAATTACCTGTCATCCATTCAAACACAGTTTGTAGCAAAAATTCCTTGAAATCATCATTAAACTGTTTGTAGGAGTCGGGGAACGTCTCGGTAAATGCCACATATATAGACTGAGATATCAACTCTGGGTATGCCTACAGAGCATTCATATACATGTAGACATACAGGCTAGACTAGTATAGCTGTACCATGCTACTTGTACTGGTGAGACCATCCATTAACATAACATAATAATACATTCTCATACTTTAGTGCAAGTTCTTAGATATATATTAACCCTTATAAATGGGGTGTAAAGGAGAAGCGATGTATTTTATATAGAGAACGTAATATGGTGGAGAAAGGGCATCTAACATTGAGTATAGCTTCCTTGTAGTGGTAAGACTGTATATAAATGAGAAACTTGACAAAGTTGTGGGAGATTCTGTTGAAGAAATTGGGCTGTGAGGCCTTCTGGGTTGAGAACTTATCCAGGAATATCCACCAATAGATATCCTACAATAGTATATGATGGTAAACTAGGATGTGAATATTTACATGTATTCTGTTGAGAGAAGAGAAGACGATTCCCAAAGTGACTTGGTATATTAGTCATTAATACGGGTAACATTTGACGACTAGGCAATATTATGATACTATTTATTATTTAGTCAACTATTATGTAGCACAATGTATATAACTCTACCTGTAGCATTGACTGTGACATCTGAGAGTAGACAATTCTATTAAACTCATCTTCATATTGAGCAACCTGAGAAAATTAGAGAAACCATACACCATCCACTCTGCAGCGATTTGATTTTCCGACTACCTTATGTCGTGTGACGGTGTAAGTTTACAAAATTACCATAAAGATAGATAGAACTCACTTCATCTATCTTTACACTATTTGTACTTGTAATATTTATCTATGTAGAGTTGACTAACGCACACGTATAAGTTTCAATAATATCAGAGTTACTATACCTTGTGTTTGCGACCTCTTTGTGCTTGAATTACTTTGTGAAATATCTCTGAGGTGGTGACATTGTGGGGTAGAGCAGTCAGAGCTTTGGATTTGAAGCCTGGGAAGGTGAACAGCTGCAAGAGGATGAGGACGTTGCTATGGCGACACAACAATTGGAAGAGGAAGGAGAAGCACAGGGACATTAGTATTCAAAGAGACTGATTATAATGTTGAGTTATCCTCTCTAGTGAAAAAGAAAGAACAACTCCACATTACAATCAGTGTTAGTAGCGGATGAATGTTAGAACATGTCAGCATTTACATGTATTATTGTGGTACTTTATATATCTCCAAACTTTTCTCATTTTAACTGGCTGGACAGGAAGAGGTTGAGACAGAAAAAAGCAAATTCAAAATAAATAAGGCAAAGCATTAGTAAGGCAGCGTCAATAAAGCATTTTAACATCTCTAAAGCTGTAAATGATGTTGTACAACCATATAATTATATTAAATGACAACATTTATTGCAGATCGCCGGCAACCAAGTTGTCTGTTGTGAAGCATTCAGCAATTTTGAGAGGGAATATAATATTATAATATATACTAGAGATGTGATGGAGACTGCTCAGTGAATAAGCTTGACTTTGAACTAGTACGAAATGAACATACCTCAACAAACTTTGGTTTTACTCCACTAGTTTCCGCGCTTTTCTTTCTCTCTTTTTTCTTCTCCTGCAAACAAAAGATCAACTTTATAAAATTTCACAGTCACATACAAAACATGATTTACATGAGAAAACCCATGAAAAATTATTCAAAAAAAATTGCACGCGTTATACATTAATAGAATTAATTTAAAAAATGAAACTGAATTAAATGAAATTTTACTTTCTTTTTAATAGCGAGAAGTGAGTAAACCTAAAGATAATATTTATGGTCTGTATTAGATGTACCTTCAATGTTATTTTATGAACATTCTTGATTCTCTCTGGGGCTTGACCAACAGCTGATAATAAAATATCAAATACATACATGAATATACATTACACCAATAACATATACATTGCATACATGTACATGAATTGTATAACAACAAGCATGTTAGACAGAGATACAGCATTTAAAAAGATTTGGTCCAATATTTAAACCTACCATGTATTAGCAATACATTCACATGTTACTAACACTTCATGTACATGATGCATATATATAATGACATAGACTCATAGTCCATAATATAATACATGAATGCGTACATTTACATGTATAAGCTGTGCCAGGGTTAAAGCGAGTGCTATTTGTATAAAGGGTACAAAACTTAAATATAATTGATCATATTATTCTACTAAATTTGCGTATATTAAGGAAGGGATAAATTAAATGTAACAGGAACAGGTAGAAATCTAATAGATGAATATAAATAATACTTTGGATGGTCAACTATATCGCTAGGAATCCTTTCTACCCTTCTATGTACACTTCATGCTGAAACTATGGCTACAATTGCAGGCTGAGTAAGTGGAGTTGTCTCCACAGTGAATATATAACTTGGCTAGAAATAGTGATGGAATACAATAGAATACGAAGCAGATATATAAATAGTTACCCGGAGAGTAGAAGATGCTTGAAGGGTCATCTATACAGTAGTTATATAATAAGAGTCGACTACTGGTTCAGTTATACTTATAACTTATACACATAATGTATTTATATGCATGAATTGTGATTGTGCTCAAACATAATGTTTAAAAAATTTTTAATCTTTATTAATGCCACTCCTTCCAAAATTATTCGATATGTTAACTGGGTCAAAAGTATGGAGTTGTTATACCCTTTATTATACTTGTAAATTGTCATATCAATTACTGCGATGCAGTTACTAACAAGCAAAAACTGAAACCAACAGTATTGTAGCTGCTCAATATTGCTGCTTTGCTCAGTGTTTACACTGAAAAATCCAAAATGCAGGTGATGAATGACAACTCCTAAATCTCCGAGATTATCCAAGCACTAGTTGGTTTAGACAAATACAGTATATGACTGCAATAGGACAGTGACCAATAATAGTACATGTAACAATATCTTCATTTCAGAGATATGGGTCATGTATTACAGGTCAACCTCAGGAGATAAAGTTGTCATATACATGTATCTACAGTTAGTAGTGTGTAATAAATGAGATACCAACCTGAGTGAATAGAGTATACCCCACTAAATGCCTTAATCTCAGCAATCTCTTTCTCTATAAATATTATAATACAACACATTATTATATTATAGAGTATATTATAATATATTATAATTATTATAGCATGTTATATTATAGCATGTATTATAACATACAGTGCATGTATTATAACATACAGTGCATGTATACATGTACAACTGACAAAGAAGTTAATTATTAAAAATAGTACATGAGCTATCACTGTTCTGTGACCATAATAGCTATCTACCAAATCATCATCATTTCTAATATCTGAATGTACTGACATATAATACGATGAATAAAGCATGTAGTCTATTAAGTCGTTTATTAGCAACAGAGTGATTGGCGAATGGGAAGTAGTTTACTCTAGAAATAATAAAATAGAGGAATATATAACATCTAGCAGTTTGTAGCGTAGCACCTCTAGATAGTAAGGAATAGCAACTTATGAGCAAAAGCGTACTTGCTTGAGGTCTAGTCACTGGTGAAAGAAACTTAGTGCCAGGTGGATAGAAAGGTGCAAGAACTAGGAGAGGAAATCAGATAGAAATGCGGAATATACAAGTGAGAGATTAAATAGATGGATAGCAGGGTGAATGAATATAAAGATAGATAGGGTTACTCAATAAAACGTTTTATGCTAGAAGTTTGTCACCAAATATACACTAGAATTACAACCTCTCAGTGAGTTCTGTGTTACTAATCAGCACTCTGAATTAACCAAATACATTTCATTGATTTTGATCAACCAATTGTATTCAGGCAAATTGATGCTTGATTATACACTGGAGATTTACTAGTAACTCTATCCTCAAGGCAGCTTTACACTTGGGTTACACGGCATACGAATTAAGCACTGAAGTTTGTACTGAGTGCACCCGGTATCTAACATGGTGGTTGTACTGAGTGCACCCGGTATCTAACATGGTGGTTGAGTAGATTAAAGCTTTGCTGTTGTCTCAAACACAATTAGTTCTACAAGCCTCTTTTACATATTGAACAAATCAGAATCTCTACAATTTTAGGAGTTGTCTGCCAACTATGAAAAGCTTGGCTAGAAATTAAGTTGTAGATGAGTTACAGCATTCTGTGAAGATAGTCGAGTAGACAGCAAACAGACATCGTTGTCGGATGCTAGGATTAAACACTCACCTTCCTGTTCTATGGCCGCCTTCTCAAATTGAACTGCAGTCCAATTAACAGTGTTATAAACAGACACAATTTATTTAGATGTAACATTGCAAAACCATTCTACCAATAAATCGTGATCAGATACTCAATGACCTCTCAGACTGCTACACTGAGTTTGAGAATGTAGCTTACATAAATTATTTAGAGCAGATGAAGAATTATGCAAAATATCTTTCTCTGCGACCAACATACATGCACAATATAGTACATGGGCAAATCTTATAGCTACCTTTTCGCTTGTGCTTAGCTGACGTGAGGGTGCTACCAGTGTCAGGTGAGAAGGGCATGACTGTAGTTGTGTCTTCGTTCTCACTTAGGCGAGAGTCAAGTACAAGCTGAGTATAGTCTTGTAAGCTCTTGTCTAACTCTCCTATTTTTTGGCTGACCTGTGCCATTGTACCAACCAAAAATGCTACACCAAACTTGCTAAGGAACATGCGATTTAATTCAAGGTGGAGACATCATAAATAACACTGAAGTGAATGGACAGATAAAATCAATAAGATTACATTATGGAATGCAATATAACAGTCAGATTACAGATGTAATGGCCAACCACTTAGCTAGATGGAAATAAAGGGTTATCTAATCATGATCGTAGACATAAAAATATATAAATCTTTAATCACTACAAAAATTTCACTTTTCAGAATGGCTGTGGCAATGACTAATGAATCAATGATCGACATATTAGCTCATGACAATAATCAAAGTGTCAGACAATTTCAGTTTGAATTCTTATATTTAATATTAAAATGCAACAATAATTCAATTTAATTATTTAATTATCATTTAATTATTAATCATATGACATTTTACATTGTATGTTATCTTATGACTTATGTTGATGTTGAAGTTTTTACTCATTACTCATAACTCTTACTCCTTGCTCATAATAAATAAGGATACGAGATTTTTTCTCTTGTTGGAAAACTGCATTTTCTTTTCTTTTCCGTAGCTCTTCTTTGGTTAACAGTTCTCCATCTTCAAATAGGTGCATGGGGGATGCAATCACATTATAATCACTTGGATCTACCTTGCTGGCCATTTTCACGTACATGTAGATCATGTGCTACCATAGTAACCTTTGTACAACAAAGCGTGGTTTCACTAACTAATTTAGTCATTTTCTTTTTCCTTTGATTTTTACTTTTTGTAATTTTAAATTATTTAAAACATTAAAGAGTGTAAAAATGCAACTAAAAAACAATGTTAATTTTTCTATCTACGAGCAAAAATTAGTGAGCGAAACGACGCCGAAATTTTGTTTTCAAACATGGCTGAAAATGTAAACAAATTCCTTGGAGATTTTCTTTAAATGCGAGGCAATCTCATTCTTGCAAGCAACTCCTTACTGCAATTGGTCGAAGTTTTGCAGTTCAGTAATAGTTATATTTAATTGTAAACATTGGCCTGAGAATATTTTGTTTTGAATAGTTGATTTCCGAAATTACTATGCCATTCGGTCCTTTTGCCAAGAAATTTTCACCTAAAAAACCTGGTCCTCGCAAGGCTGTGTCACTTTCCACGTTGCAGAATCTTGACAGGGAAACTTTGCACCAAGAACTAACACCTGATGATGTCGGACAAAAAATTAAAATGAATCTAGATGGTAACAAGATTTATTTCGATGGGAAGGAATGGGTTTCAGGTACATTAATCACTATGACTATCAGTGTTTTTGCACGTACTAAGACATTACTCAAAATAATTTAAATGCTGTGTCCGGCTAGGTAGCAAGGGTGTGCTGTACAACATGTACCAGAGAGACGACTGACTAAATTGTATTAATTCTAGCCTAGACGACCCTATGTTTGTTACCTAGCTGATGTATAGGCCAACTACCAAAGTTTAGGTGCCGATAACAATAGGAAGAGTAGAGGGCGGCCTCCTACATGTAGTTAGCCTACTGGTAAGGCATGATACTTAGTTAGACTGAGAGATGTATGTATATACCTAACCATAAGGTATATAGGCTGACATTTCGAGGTGTAACGGGTATGGCGCCAGCTATGTGTTGGAAACAATGGGTTCTAGTTACAGTCTCGGGTGTTCATGAGACTGTGGTTATGTGTTAGCCATAGTCAGCATAAGATTTCATATATTATAGTAAGTGATGTTACTCTACTAGAAACCCTCAAATAACTGAGGAATATAGAAAACTGGAGCTCTTATATAGTGAAATTGAGGTTGAGGTTTGTAGACTCAGATTTGAAATGGCTCATGCTAAGTGTAAAATGCCTCGGTAGACTAAAAAGTTTACAATATAAGTATAATACAAGAATGTACAAGATCAGAACAATGCAAGAATGCATAGTGTCGGCATGATACAAGAATATACCAACAAATGTCAAGGCTGTATTGCTTCACATAACAGTAAAGTCCTATCGAACATACAATTGCAATATGTATATATGTTTTACATGAAAATCTACAATATGCAACTAGAGTACTTGTTTATGTGCTTAATGTATATAGAGCAAGGTATGCACAGCTACTAATAAATGTTTATAGTGTTACTAGTGTCTATTTATCGGGTCGGACCTTGAGGTCCGAGTCAGCGATTCCAAATGATGAGTATTGACAGTTCTCAGGAAGGGAGTTATTAGTCACTTCTGTGACGGGCCAATAGGCCAATATAGCCCTTGTGGCCTAGGCCGGACAGCCATCTTGGGATTTTTATTTGCCACCCGGGTCCGTACAAGAGGTCGCGAAGACACTATACATTGTGGTATATTGTAGTAACCCAGTTGTCTACTTCTGGTTTCTACTCCAAAGTTTACAGTTTGTTTCTTGTCTTTATGCACAGAGAGTGGAAGCAGTGGAGTGTCTCAGAAAGAGCTGAACAGCATTAAGAAGGCCAACGAAAAGTTAAAAGAAGAAAACAACTTGTTAAAATTTAAATTGGACATATTACTGGATATGGTACGTTGTAAACATTACACACTTATTCTGGATCATATAGTCATCTTCCTACTGTGGAGTCATCTAATAATGACCTCTATTATGTGATATACATACAAGTCAACACATGGCACTGGATACTGGCATCTTTCTTTAGAATATTTAGTGGTCTAGACGCATGTTGTACATGTACATGCTGTACTAACAGGTGCTCCATATATTAATGTATCTGCTGTTCTAACAGGTGCTCCATATACTAGTGTATCTGCTGTACTGGCAGGTGGTTCATATATATGTACATGTATTAATGTACCTGCTGTAACAACAGGTACTTCATTCTATTTGTAGTTAACCAAGTCTACAGCTGAGCAACATTTGCAGCATAAAATGATTGATGATTTGAAATTGATGGCAAGAAGTAAAACCCCTTCTAAATCCAGAAATTAACCAAATAACAGCTTATTGTAGTATCCCATGCAGTGAAATTGAACTCTTTATCTGGGTTCATAAAACCAGTAGGCCAGCCTCTGTTCCTGTGGAATTGGTGCATTGCTACTGATAGTGGTTACCTAGCAACACTTTCTTCTGTTAAACCAATTACAATGTTCAAATGTTTCTATTAGGCATTTGATTTTAATGCGAACTATGGCAGAGGAATTATTGACTTGAGAATTGACAATCTGATGTAATGTTACATTTATTATTTTGTAGTATAATGAAGTTTATATAGGCCTTGAAGTATATACACTATGTATATAGAATACATAATTATTCACAATGTATAATAATACTTTTGTGGCCAGTCAATATGGCCTAAGGGTTAACGTGCTTGACTCTAGATCAGCTAACCTCTTTCAGTCATTGACTTACCACTCAGTCCCTGCCATCAGCTGCATACATGATAAATATCAAGAGCAGCCAAGGCACAGGTAAAAAGTGTTTTAGTTTAATTGTATGTTCACAAGTCAAAAGTTTTAGCATGACTAAAACCATCACTGCTTGATGGGTACATTTTCAAGTTACAAGGCCACAGTTTAAATATATAAATATTCATGGAATTATGCCATATTTTTTACTATAGGCTCAGTATTTACTAGCCAAGCTCACTGCAGTTTTTAAAGTTGTCTCCTCTCACACGGTTAAAAGTGAAAGAGAGGATAACTTTGAACTAATCCAGTCGGAAGTATCAAAACTACCCATATAATTTATCTACATGTAGTTTAAAATAATACGGGATTTTGATATACATAGGTACATAACTATATTGGAGTACTAAATGCATTTTGTGTATAAATTATAGTCAATGTGTCTTGTCAGAAAATCATCCCCTAAAATAAGAACATGAAAGATGATCAGATCTGCGAAACACATAATTATAGGAGCTACATGTAAGTCTAAGTAATAGCTATTTCATAAAACGTGTACTCAGAGCCAAACAGTCTACCACATTTCACCAAAATCCGATGGTATAGAAAACAGGAGTTAGAAAACCAGTATATGTTATATAATCAGCCAGCCACGTTGAAGAAGCAGAAATCACTGTCACAGCACTGATGGCATACACTTTTGATTGCTTTTATAAAACTAATTATAAACTGGATGAAAAAATATTACCAAGTCATTAGCATACAAATACAGTGCTTGCCTTAATTACAGATAAAAAAACTTAACCAAAAGTAAATAGTTAAAAAGGAATTAGTAGTCAATCTACATGTAGGCGGTATTATTAGAGTTGTATGAAACACTCTGCCAACAATTTCCACATCTACATGTACATGTAGTCTTGTCGGTTGTGTATGAACAGACACTGGTGTGAGTGAGTGCTGCCTGATGCATGACACCAGATGTTAGCTAGTCTACAGTCTATACGCTGATGAAGTGAGGGGCATAAAATAGGAGGAGGGGGAGTCATATGGCTTTCACATAGGTGGAGGGTATGAGTCCACGACTCCCATTGTGGTCTAAACCCATCCACCAGTTGGCATCTGGTTTCTCCAGAACTGTCAGTATTGTGCCCTTAGAGAAGCTCAGCTCACCTTCTTCTTCTGCTTCAAAGTTATACAAAGCCTGCACCTTCTCCGTCTACATAAGACACATCAGGTAATTATAGCAAACAGTCACTTGAGTAGAGTATTCTAGTACTAGTAGTAGTAGTAGTACTAGTACAGTATTAGCACATGACATGGTATACACTCTATACATGACAGAAAATAGAAACATCTTTCATCTCATGAGTAGTTACCACTTGTAAAAACAAAATCCAAAATCCATAGTCAAGAGCTACCACAAACATTCTGAAATTTGTAGACTACATCGTGTACTGTATATACTCATATTATAATATACTGTACACACAGACTATATCATGTACTGTATATACTCATATTATAATATACTGTACACACGGACTATATCATGTGCAGTATATACTCATACATACTGTACACACAGACTACATCGTGTACTGTGTATACTCATATACTGTACACACAGACTACATCGTGTGCTGTGTATACTCATATATACTGTACACACAGACTACATCGTGTGCTGTGTATACTCATATACTGTACACACAGACTACATCGTGTGCTGTGTATACTCATATATACTGTACACACAGACTACATCGTGTGCTGTGTATACTCATATATACTGTACACACAGACTACATCGTGTGCTGTGTATACTCATATATACTGTACACACAGACTACATCGTGTGCTGTGTATACTCATATATACTGTACACACAGACTACATCGTGTGCTGTGTATACTCATATACTGTACACACAGACTACATCGTGTGCTGTGTATACTCATATATACTGTACACACAGACTACATCGCGTGCTGTGTATACTCATATACTGTACACACAGACTACATCGTGTGCTGTGTATACTCATATACTGTTGAGAATATGAAACCAACAAGATTAATCTTACCGGTGCCTCTCCTGCCATGTCTCGAAGGTAGATGGTCTGTGAACGACTCACTGATGATGTCCTATGATACTCTAACAGTTCATTTATTGAATCAAACTTTACAATCCACAGGAAGTAGCGTCCTCCTCCGTCTCGCAATATTTTAAAGTGTTGGACATTATCCGCAGATCTGTAATGGAAAAAACACAGACTACTAATATACTTGGTGCACAGACTACTAATATACTTGGTACACAGGCTACCAATATACTTGGTAAACAGGCTACACAGTGCTACAAATCATGATTGTAGTGAGGGGATGGAGGACAAGGCACAGGGGAGATAATACTATAGGCTCATGGTAGTTGTACGTCTAGGTCTATTACAAACACATACATTCATCAGATGTCTATGCTTACAGCACATGTATGCATACGTCATGAAAACATATTTCTTTCCACCCTAAGTAGTCCTGATTATGAGACGGTTACCACACAGTACTCTACATACAATATTGGTATACGACGACCTAGAGCCCTTGAGCCAATAGCCAGCTGAGGTATATTGTGTGAGAGTGGTTGAGACAGCAGGTTATGCTCGACAGCACCACTCAACAGTATAATTTGTAATACCCACAGCTAGTTATATTGTCACTTCACTACATGACAATATTATAATATGATTGCATTGTATACTAAATAACAAACTAGTATGATGAATGGAGTTACCATGTTGTAGGTAAGCACTACCACAGCTATGGAATGTAGTGATGGATTGTTATTATTAAGGGAGAATAAATACTTCACCAATGATAGGGAAATGGTTGAATAACCAACTGGTGATATCTGGTGATATATACTGGGTTTTTATGTGATAGGTAGGGTTGTGATGGCATACCAGACTGTACAAGACTAGAGAGGGGAATTCTCTATGGGAGATTAATAGTAACTAATAATGGTATTATAAGAAGACCTTATCCACACTCTGGATATGTAACGCTTGATATCACGCTTGATATCACGCTTGATATCAGTAAGAGAATGAAATGAAATCCTTACCCCACTCCCTGTCACCAAGTGATATGCACACACAAGAGCAGCAGCAAATACATATTGAATGCTGATTGGCTCATTGTCATACTGAATACATAACCGGATATACATGTAGCTACCAGAATATGTCCATAAAGGTATGACTGGGTTACCAAAATGAGATTGAATGGACACTTACTTTACTGATAGAGAGAAGTCACCAGGAGTACTCTCACTAAGTCGAACTATAAATGCTCCGTCTGGTTGGATGTATGCACCACTGGCTGCCTTCTTTAACAGTAGGAGTTCACAGTTCGCTCTTTTGATCTTACCATGATACCACCTGGAGGTAGACAGATAGACCCATATATACATTGTAACAGGTGATGGTTGGTGTTGGTGGTGGTTGGTGTTGGTGGTGGTTGGTGGTGGTTGGTGTTGGTGGTAGTTGGTGTTGGTGGTGGTTGGTGTTGGTGGTGGTTGGTGGTGGTGGTTGGTGGTGGTGGTGGCGGTGGTGGCGGCAGTGGCGGCAGCAGCGGCAGCAGCAGCAGCAGCAGTAGTAGCAGTAGTAGCGGCGGTAGTGGCGGTAGTGGTGGTAGTGGTGGTAGTGGTGGTAGTGCTGGTAGTGGTGGTAGTGGTGGTAGTGGTGGTGGTGGTGGTGGTGGTGGTGATGGTGGTGGTGGTGGTGGTGGTGGTGGTGGTGGTGGTGGTGGTGGTGGTGGTGGTGGTGGTGGTGGTGGTGGTGGTAGTAGTAGTAGTAGTAGTAGTAGTAGTAGTAGTAGTAGTAGTAGTAGTAGTAGTAGTAGTAGCGGTAGTAGTAGTGGTAGTAGTGGTGGTGGTAGTGGCAGTAGTGGTAGTAGTGGTAGTAGTAGTAGTGGTAGCAGTAGCTGTCACATTAGTAGGGTCTGCTGGAAACTAGAGGTCAGGCAGGTGCTGTCAACTAATATCCCCCCCTCAAGTAGGAGAGAAACAGAGTGTCATAGTATAGAATCATAGCATACATACATATATATGAAAGTAGGACTACATTGCATACTAGTATTACAATCAAGTCATTTCAATAAAGAACAAGGAAGAGTGATAGCATTCCTTTCCAGTATCTGAACATGTGACCATTCAAACCCTCTCAAACCTAATCATCATACTATGATAATTAGTATAGTAATAACATTAGTAGATTAGATTGCAAACAATAAGCATGTAATGGGCAGAAACAATATGAATATCATAGATTTATCAGCAAATAGTAAGTTGCATAGCAACACAGGTGAACATCATCTGTAATATGATTGGTGTAAATAAGACAACAATTCAGCCAATCGGTGCGAGCCAACTGTATCCAGGAACAGAAAGGGAAAGAATGAATACCCAGAGGTTATACCTGACTATAAATAGGTACATGCCTTAATGAATGGTGAGAAATCTTGACTGGTAGTTCCTCGAGTTAAATTAAACAAAATGTTTATAAGCGTCCATAGATTGGATATGCTAACTTTATAATAGTCACACCGCATAGATAGACTGACTTTGAAAAACTTGCTACAATGTGCTACCTGCAGTTCTATAGCTTTAGATACACTTGACTTACGGATTTGGTTTCATTTTAATATAATTTGCTGGAATAAACCCCTCTCTGCCATCTTTTTCAGCTTTATACCAGTTCTTATCCTCCTCCATATCAAGTACCTGCGTGCAAAGTATTAACGGTATATAACAGCAGCATTAAGCGGATATAACACGAGACAGGCAATTGGTAAGAGGCATCTACTGTGTACCATAAATACATAGCAAGGAAGCTTTCAATCCTATTTGCCTACATTTCAATGATCAGTTACTATCAGGCCTCTTGATTAGACATGTTGAATACACAATGAAATATCTACATGTAACAAAGCAACTATAGTTGCATACACCCACATATTATATACACTGCATATTGTATATAACATGCGCATACAACTTTGAGCATGCAGTCCATAACCTAACTAGGGTACTACATACATGTTACAACTCCATTATATTATAATGTATATACCACTCCTATTAAAATCACAAATATCAAAAAAGCACCAAAAAGGCTAAACTGCAGTATTTACAGACAGAGACTAGAGTTAGATCGTGATACCCGTGTGATCTTACAGTATTGTTTATAGAAATAATTCTTTGCATCTCCATCATATCATATTAATCTTTAACAGGAGGTGGTGGCACTGATATGGCCAGGTTGTAAGATATTCTGAGGATTCCGAGAGAAGCAAGCACTACACAACAGAACCGACCACTCACCTTTATGACATCGTTTTTATGAAAGCTCAATTCATCATCAGCTGTAGCGTTGAAATCATGCTTAGCCACTGCCTCCATCTTTTACAAGTCAGTATATTTATTATAAATCCCCCAGTCTTAAGTGTACTGTTTCACAACTTGTAGAGAAATGGGTCAATCTTATCTAGAATAAAATTCAGCATTCCACAAGTTCAATGAAATCGAATTAATATCCGGAGAGCTTTAAATACAACAAGGATGATCGTATCATAGCCCATAGACTATCAGTGTCTTCGCAACCAAAATTTCGGACCAGGGCCAATTTGCGAAAATAATTTCCAGCACACATCCGTCACAGAGTCGCAAACACACCGGCCTGGGCTGAAGGCCAAATCCTCATTTCTGTGTGAACAAGTCAGTTGTGCCGATGAGCTAGAAATGGTTTCGTCCGGCCAAGCAAAATCCCAGGCCAATAGCCTTTTTGGCAAGGCTGGACGGCCATTTTGTGATTTTTATTTGCGACCCGGGTCTGTCCAAGAGGTCATGAAGACACTATATGTCTACCTACTACTTATCCCAGAGTGAAACTGCTTACTAGCAACTAACTTTTCCATGCAATACATTGTATGAATAATCGCTGTTATGTACAAATTTTGCAAAAGATATGTAGTCGATTTTTATGAACAGATGACTCCAAGAATGTGAGAAGGTAAAACCTTTATGATCATGTCCCATTGCGAGAAAGTTGGATAAAGAAATATAACAGTAACAAATTGGAACTTTGGAGCCATTGTGCAACGTTCATTATCCCAAGTCATAACACATCAACTCCGGCAACCCGTGACATAGGCCTAAACCTTACAAATTAATATTTCAAATAATTTACTGCTATACTTCCATAATCCAGCATTTGGAAATGATAATATCAAGCATTAGCACCTATGTGCAAGCGTAGTACCGTGAATTCACCAGTAAGTACAAAACAGTATCACGGGTCTGGATGAATCGACAACACTTACGTTTCATCACTGGACCTAGATTGGTACCAAATCGTATTTGCAGTAGAGCTGCGAGTAAAACTAATTTATTGGATCAGATTAAAACAAAATAAGTTACCAAAACAACTTTCAAATTTCAAGCTATTTTCAGCTCTTGTAAAACGACCAAAATGTCACATCAACACTAACCAGCATAGTTAATATCATGCATTGCTATTGATACAACGCACGCGACATGGTTCGACTCAACCCAAATATTTCTGTTCAGACTCGGTGTGTTAAAGATCCGTCTCAATCCACCCAGCAAACACATCAGAAATCTGCTTATGCTATAAAATTAATTTATAATTCTAGACAATAATTTTAATGTTAATGTAAATATTTTTTATTTATAATTCTTCTAATTCATTTTTTCTTTAACTCAAGCTGGCCAACCTCGGAGCGTATTCATGTCTGCTAGTATCCAAGATTTAGCTTTAACTGCCTAAACATCAAATTGTTATAACCAACCTAGCAACACAACATAAGTCCAAGATAATCATGATGAGTCAACAGAATAGAAAAGTAAGTATATATTATAATATAATTAATATTAACATTATTATTATAACTATTTATACTTTATTTAATATAGAATATTAATGTATGGGCCTATTAATTGTATATAATGATTAAAACAACTAAATAATTATAAGTCAAATAAAATTTAATGCCAGTATTGAACTGAAATTTTTCCTACTGAGACCATACTTTGTACGTCAAAACCATGAGAACCTTAATGTTTGGATGAAAGAGCAACAACGAGAGCGTTTTCGAGCAAATTTGATATTTGCATTTCGTCCAGGCCCCAATGCTCTCAAAACGCTCAAGCTGTGTCAACAGAAATATTGAGATGATTCGCTCGCTAGTGACTGGCTGGCAAAGGAATTCAGTAAACATGAACAAGTGAGTTGCAGCAAAGTGAATAACGGTTGAAATATCATTTGCTAATTGGAAACTCTCATCACTCTACGCTCCTCCACCAGCATGTTTATCAAGGCAGTAGCGTTAGACGCTTGCTAACAAAATGCTCAATCAAAAACACGCTTTTTGCTTCCACCTTTAAGCATGAATGATCATGATGGAAATTAAAATCGGTATCTTTCAGTTTCATTTAGATTTACATTAAGAATTATCATTTTTTACGTTTTAGAACTTAGGCAATGACTAAACTAACCCTCAAGGCTACACTTTACTCGATTCTACAAAACTCAAACACAAATTAAATCAATTTAATTTGAAATGTCAAATTAAATTGAACTAAAAGTCCACTCCTAAGAAAATTAAAATAAGAATAGAATAAGAATACAATATTCATATTGTTCGTGGCAATTTCAACTGCATGATTGTCACAATTCTATATATACATACATGCAAGGCTGTGCTTGAAGCTTTTGTTTATTAGAACAATTGACAAAATAATGTTGCAATAATACTGCGGTTAGAATTTTCAAAATTAACAGCAAACAATCATGAAAGTCCCAAATAGTAAACTTGGGGAAGTTGATGACCAGCATAGCCGCATAGTTTAAAACCGACGCTCTGATTAGGTAACCTTTATAGATTAATCTAAACCGTTGATGTAAAGTATGGAGCGAACGCTACCAGCTATTAGTTATAACCTCCTAAAAATGTTTTGGTAGAGAATTTGATATAGTTGATTAATATTTTAATATAATGCTAAAAAATCTAGTCAAAATATTGACTGTACGTTTGAATTAATCATAAATGCTGCAGTAAAGAAAACACTCTTGCCAATATGAAACTTGGTTCCTACGTGGAGATAACTCCATCACATCACATGTTGCATCAAGATATACTTATATAAAGTTCAGCGTGTATTTACGACAAGCTAGTGACCTATAAATTATCTCTCTATTTCTACCATATAATATATTTGGGTCGCTATAAAAGCTTCAGCTTTTTATTTGTTAATACACTGTGTATTATTGTTGTTGTTGCTGTGTAAAGTGAAAGCGCAGAGTAACTGCACTTTGAACTTGTCGATTGCAAATAGCAAAATGCTGCACTAGTCCTTGTTCACTTTGACTTTAGTTCCTTGGTTTACCCCAAAGAAGTTGGTTTATCGAAAGTGTAATATCATTGTGTTGTGTCTACTATCTGTTTACTGCATTGATCTTTTCGCTGAATTGACAGTTGTATTATTGCAAGAGAAAAAAGTGAACGTGGTGTTCATTAGCCTAGGAAGAATTACATTACATAAAAACATTATGATTGTATTTAATTAATATTATTTTATTTATTATTAAATAAATTACCGTGTTATATTATTATTCCAAATATATGTTAAATATAAGGATGTGCAATATTTTGTGCTTGAATTAGTATTTGCAGAAGTAGAAGGTACATCTGTTTATTTTTTTTTTTCTATTTATATATTATTCTTTCCTATAACTATAAGTTGTATATAATCGATAATGTATGTTTATATGTGTGGTCAACAAGTTACTTTTAAACTACTTTTAACAAATGTTATCTGTAAACTTTCAGAAAACCCCAATAAATGTAAAATGTAAATATTATACTATATAATATATAATAGTCATAGTGATATAAATATAGTTATAATAGCACAAATTTAATAATATGCTATATTATATAGCCTACAAACATTGCAATAACAATGAAATTATTACAGACGATGCTTGTAGTAGTTATGCTATTCTATCTGTCATATATTACATTAGGCTATATTAAAGCTAATCATATTGTAGTAATGATAATAGCAAGACAAATGAAATGATAGCTTCAACCAAACTGGCTCCACTAAACTGTCAATAAACTGTGACTTGATTTGACTCCATTATTTCACTGGTGTTACAATTTGAGTTGTATTGGCGGGCCTATCAATAGAATAATAATACTTTATTTGTGTGTTGTTCAGTGTTTATTTACTTGTGTCATTTTATTCAGGACTCGGTTGCATAAACGTAAAACGTAAGGCTATGTATCAGCCTCCTTTGTCAGATCATACCTGTAATCAAATGTCCGTTTTATTTCCTTTGCAAGGCTGAACCAATATCAATAATAGCTTCATAACATACATTTAAGATGTAATGCACTCATACTTATAAATACATGTATTAGGCTAGTAAATATTTTACAGATCATTTTCTTTCGTGCTTTTAATTTCTATTTATTCCCTCTATTTTTATTCTAAATAATTATGATAGAATAAATTATATATCCTATTGTTCTGTGCCTCGGATACTTTTATCAAGTACTCCTGGCGCAGTTTACTTATCATATAGCTTGATTTCGGAATGAATTTCAGCTTGATAGGGTCACGAAATAAGATGTGCCTCCATCTCCAGAAAATTGGTGTATTCAGCTTAGTGCGTAGGCGGTTATGTTATTACACTGAAATTGGGTAGGGCAGCATCTATTATGTGGGTTCACAGAACAAATCTTTCTGTTCTGTTCATGAATACTAGTTCAAAATAAATACTAATAAAATAGTCCTATACAGTGCCTTAGGGGAAATTTATAATGTGAAGTTCTATAATACTTAGCTATATTAGAACTTTTGGGGTGCCAATAAGATTGGAGCTTGAAGGAAAGTAGGCTATGCATTGGGTAAAACAGCACTAGTTGGGTTTGTGTGGTTTTAGGAAGGGGCATTATAGCAAGTGTATAACTCGAACTGATATGAACAAGAGTATGAGCGCATATTTCAACAGCAGAACAGCTATTGGAGCACAAGTACCTTTCTCCTATCTTTTGTAGATGCAAGCTCTAATCTCTAATAAACATGTCCGTGACATCCAATAAACAGGAACCTGGGCCTAAGCTACTGGCTAAAAAGCTGGTGCTATGTGCAGCAGCGGCCACTGTAGCTGAGACGGGTATGTTGATTGTCTCAACTACATGCTTGTGTCTTGCAAAGTACCACCAATGAGGCTGTACGGAGAATGTGTAAATGATGATTCAGGTGGTAGCTAGGTTGAAAGTGCGTTTGGTTGATAGAAAGAAGTCAGTCTTGGTATTAGGTAGCCAACAAATTGTTAGAATTTATTCTCTCAACTAATTGTAAAATTATATTGAACAGAAAAGACAACTCAAAAACTATAAATATTTTGCAATTATTTAGAGGAAGTCTAGTTAGGACAGTCTGCTGTTTTATTCTAATAGAAGATTGTATCGTCAGCCTCCAATAATGTAACCAAAGCCAAATTTATTATTCACTATCAATTTTCTGGCATAGGCATTGTTTACTGGCATGCAAAGTGTAAACATTAGCTGTACTTTCCACTGTATTTTGTTGTCTCAATCCAAAGTTCATGCCAAGGAATTGGTGATGGAAAATACCTACTATTACTACTAGTGTGTTTTGTGAGATAAACCTATAATAGTGGTAAACAATCAAGGGCTTACATGTGATAGTGACTGTCTGGCCAATGTTAAATGGGTTGGCGTCACACCAGTGACTAGACTATTAGCTCATTTATTTATAGCATGCCAACCTATCCCAGGTCAAAGTCCACCTATGCAGTATTAACTGAATTCATTAGCTGCAAGGTAATTTGTTGTTATACAGCCATATTGTACTTCTCAAATTGCATTGTGGGAAAGACTTCCCTATAATTAGTGGATCGTATCTTATAATATTAGAGGTTCATCAGTATTTTATTTCGTAATGCTGGTTCTGATTCCCACTTCTAGAATTCTGGGGTGCACTTTATTTTTCATCTATCCATGCCAAGATTAAACATTTTTGTAAACAAAAACATTTAGTCATGTTTTGCTAAATGTTCAAAAGTGAAATAATTATTGTGGTTTTCAACATTTAGCCCAACTTTTTTTTTAAACATCAAGCTCTAAAAATATAATATACTTTTAGATTTGATTAAGGGCCTACTTTCTCATCCATAAGTCACATAGGCAAGGCTCTATGGTCATAGATGTTGTTCCATAGCATATCTACAACATACACTGTGTGTACATTACAGCCACGTTCCCATTGGACCTGTTCAAAACAAGGCTACAGCTTCAAGGGGAAGTGGCCACAGCAGCGGCAGCAGCACATGGAGCTGCTGCTGCTGCCAAAAAGAGGGGAATGTTATCTGTGGCCCACAGTATAGGTAAGTAGATGATCATTACTGTATTGTACAACTACACTGTATATTCATGTATATTATGTACCTTGGTATATTGGAGTTGTCATTTCTCTAATCTTTATGATAGAGATATTGTGTTGAGTTGTTTCACCTAATAACATGTTTCTATTCTATATTCAAGCCATAGTTAGTTATCTTAGTCCAAAGTTATTATAGAATAGTTGTATTGATTAAATACTTATAATAATTAGATGTATTGAGTAGATATATACACAATTGTATAGTGTGTATCATTTATGGTTCATACCAGTAGGGAGGGAGGGGGTATTTAGCCATGTGGAACGTATGACTGTTTGAACAAGGAAAGGATGTTTACAATCACAAATTAGTAGAGCTGGGTCCAAGTCATAGATTTGACTTGTCAAGTCACAAATCGACTTGACTTGGACTTGCCAACATGTTGACTTGACTTGCACATCAATGTGACTTGACTTAACTTGGACACATGAATGACTTGTGACTTTGACTTGGTTTCTGCGAAGTCAATATGGAGGCTAAAAATTTTGTACAGTCTCAACCGTAGTGCCAAATATTACTACACATATAGGCTAGTTGCCATAACTGTATAACAACGTGCAATGTACATGCCAAGCTACAACATGGCATGGTTTTTCATGCATTGGAATGCACATGCAACCTCACCTCACATCTCCTCGGTGGGTTCAGTCATATGGTTGGGCACAATATACCACTGAGTTTGGCTACTGTATGTTACAGCCCATGTTTATATATAATATCTTATTGTAGTGGTGGATGAAGGGTTCTTTAAATTGTGGAAGGGGCTTTCCCCTGCCCTTTACAGACACTTTAGTAAGTATAGTCCATAGGCATGTAGTAAACTAACTGCTAAGTGTGGGTGTACATTGTTCTGTTATTCCAGATTCTAGAAACTCTTTTTGTTTTCATGTTTCATGTATTCACATCTCATATGCAGTAAGTTATATCAAGATGGTGTGTGTTTGTCAGTTTACAGATGTATATGGTCTGTTTGCAATAACAGGTTGATATTCAGTAGGTTATGTTGGTCATATAGGCCTACATGTACACTGTGGCATATATTGCATATATATATAATATATACTCAATCTGCATACAGTGTACTGTTTCGGTGTTTAACACCTAATCAGTGCAGCTCAGGGTTATGCCTGGGAGAACACCTTAGCAATACTGTATATATACAGCAAAGCGTATTTAAAAGGTGTGAAATCCACTGAACCAAAGTTCTCAAGCTGCCAGAGACAGCGAGAATTGCGTAATGCTACCAGTTCAGTGTATCTCCCAGGTAAAGTGCTCAAGAAATTAGTATTGCTACCAATTTCGAGTGTAATATATAATTTATATATTATATATATATTATATATGATGTTACAGTATACACAAGTGTGCGAATGATAGCATATGAGATGGTAAGAGACCACATCATTGCTGGAAAATATAACAAGGATGGAAAGTTTCCAGTCTGGTATGTATAGGCTACAGATTTGTACATTGTATTGGTGGATATACATCCATTGTATAGAATGCACGCATTACTAATAATTACACCATGTAGGTTGGTTTATAATATGCTAAAGGTGCTGGAAATAGAGTTTCTCCAAATACAAACGCCTATCTGGACACAATTGATAGACAAAACAAAAATATCTGGTAGAGAAAGGATGGAGTTCATTTTACAATCCAACAGAACTTATGCTATATGTACATGTGCTATATGTACATGTGCTATATGTACATGTGCTATATGTACATGTGCTATATGTACATGTGTTATATGTACATGTGCTATATGTACATGTGCTATATGTACATATGCTAAGTTCTGTAGATGATATTAGTATCGGTGAACTCTAAACAATATGATGTTATTTCACTCCGGTCACTCCTCAGGAGAATGAATGTACATCTATCTGGTCAAAGGTTTAGTGGGCACTACTGAACTTTGTACATGGACTCTGCTAACTCTACCATTGTATTTAGCACACAAATATGTGTTGTTTGGTTGTAGGCAATCAGCTATGTGCGGGCTTGTAGCTGGTGGATTGGGGCAGTTTCTGGCTAGCCCGGCTGACCTGGTTAAAGTGAACATCCAGATGGAAGGAAAGAGGATGCTGGAGGGACTTCCTCCAAGGTATATATACTCTTTGGTTATGTACATGGATATATATACTCTTTGGTTATGTGCATGGATATACATGTATATACTCTTTGGGTTATATGCTCTTTTGTTAGACGCTATTTGGTAATTTTTATGTAGATCTCTCAAAGTAATGTAGAGTTACCTTCTTGGTAATTTATGGTACTAAAGCTGGTTGAGTAAGAAAAGACAAATCTGGTTTATAATGTACATGTATGTAGTGGTTTATTATTTTGTTATTATTACAGAATACAATAGCATTGTAGTTTTAGATATATTAGTAAAATTAATTTGCTAAGTAGGAATAATTATATTTCTAATGGTGTTGTGATACTTACAGCTATACTGTATTGAAAACATGGAAAATCTTTGTTATTATTCTGCCTTGACAGGTTCACAAGTCCAGCGCATGCATTCAAAGTAATCTACCAGCAGAGAGGAATTAGAGGTCTATGGAAAGGTTGTGTACCTAATGTACAGAGAGCTGCCCTCGTTAACTTAGGAGGTGAGTTGACTTGGATTACTCTACACATGTTATGGATTTAACATTAGGATTCATGTAACCTAGATACAGTTATACTGACCAGTGCCATACCATGCAAACAAGTAGTACTCACAGACTTGTGCCTTACTGGCTCCAGATCTGCTTTATATGGAGCTCATGTTATATCAAGGTGTATAATACATACACATGTATGTATATACAAGGTGTATAATACATATACATGTATGTATATACAAGGTGTATAATACATATACATGTATGTATATACAAGGTGTATAATACATATACATGTATGTATATACAAGGTGTATAATACATATACATGTATGTATATACAAGGTGTATAATACATATACATGTATGTATATACAAGGTGTATAATACATATACATGTATGTCGTAATCACATGATATTTTTAAGATCTGACTGCCTATGACTCAGTTAAGAAATATATACTGAGAAATACCTCACTAGAAGACAACTGGTTCTGTCACTTCCTTAGCAGGTAGGTAGCGGTTGTTTACATTCAATTCTCTCCTGTATTCTATATACTCTAATGTATTCTAATGTATTATGGTTGTACAATGCTTGCCTACTGTAAAATGTGTTCATGCTTTCATCTAGTGCACTGTTATTTATTATGTGAAGTTATCCTCTCTCTGTGTATTCAAAATCCACAAAAAGCGAGAGGACAACTTTGCAGTATCATTAATACTTGCACTAGATACTGGTGCTCATGATATGCATGCATGTATTGTATTATTATGTTCTGTACAGCTGTTGTTCTGGAGTCGTAGCTGCAACACTTAGTTGCCCTGCTGACCTGGTAAAGGCCAGAGTAATGAATCAGCCACATGATGAGAAGGGTCGGGCTCTGGTCTACAAAAACTCAGTTGACTGTCTGGTGCAGACGGTGAGAAATGAGGGGTTCTTTGCTCTCTATAAGGGATTCCTACCATGCTATATCAGAATGGTGAGTTATAATCCTGAATCCCAATCTATCATTTCTCTATGTATGTACACTTGGGAAAACCTACAGTATCATCAAAATAGATCATGTATGTGCTTTAGACAAGGCAAGCAAGGTAACAGTATGCCCTCTCTTTGCAATATTGTACCGTTGGTAGAAAAAGTAGACAACTCCACAATATATTGGATATTGCCATCAAAGTTTCTATATACCAAGTTTATCCAGCAAACAATGCGCATAGTCATTTGCCGTGGTTCTCTCGCCAAAATTAACAAACCGTTGCACTTCAACGAGCGCCCATCCTGTGGCCAGACGCTTAGGCTATAGAAATATAGGTCGGCAGTAGTAGTTGACAGTCTGCACACGTACTTTTACCCTCTTTGGTTTACATGAGGCATAAATAGTCCAGACCACGTGATCAGTAGGATGGCTCGAACTTTTTGGGCCTTTTTCCTATATTTCTGCTCCTCTAAATGCTTGCATCTTCTATTTATGCTATCGGTATAAACATTATGTATTCTGAAAATAATAGGCTAGCATTACAAGTACTTTTAGCCAATCTCAGGGCAATTTTTTCGCCAATCTTGAGAAGACTCCATTGTTTTCTCGGTAATTTTTCGTTCCCGCTCAACTACTTTGAACTAGGCTGCTTATTAGGTCAGATTTCGCGCGATCCTATTGGTGTATAAAGCCGTGGAAAAACTTATTAGTTCTATAAACTTTGTTGCCATGTTCCAAATCAACTTAATATATTCCAAAGTATACTTGCAGGGTCCTTGGTCACTCCTGTTCTGGATGTCATATGAAGAGATACGCAGGCTTAGTGGTGTACAGGGCTTCTAATACACAAACTACTCTATCTCTACTACATGACCATTAAATAGTGCACCTCTGGTACACACCTTACTCATACATGTATATACTGCTTACAGTCAACCAGAAAATGGTAATCAGCTTTATATTATAGCCAGTACTAGTGCTGTGTATGAAAACCATTACCTATTCCAGTATCTCTCTATATTACGTTATATAATAAATACACAGCCTAGACTTCCTGGGTGTTTTACTCACTCACATTTATTATTATGCGAGAAAACACTCTACTCTGTACTATTTTATTAACATTTCTCTACTAGGTAAATATTATACTGCTCCAACTGCAATCTTCACCATATAGTAACCACTAGTAACAATATAGCTATAATAGTTCTATATACGTATAGACTTAGTTTCTTACTAGTTGCGTTATATGATCATAATATAGATGTACATGTAAGACTTCTTTTTGTTTAGTCTAGATTGGAAATGTTATAGTAAATATCTCCTAACTATTTCCAGTCTAGCTAAAATTCATACTATTTGGCATGCTTTAGTATAACTACTGTATGAAAAATATTTTGTTCTAGTGAGGCAGGCAGCTAAATATGAGTTTATAATTTTATTCCAGTTTATTAAAATTATTTGATGTGGAGTGTGTGCAAATTACACAGATTTAAAAGTTATAAATGTGTTTTAATTTCAATATAAAATATATAAACTATAATAAGTTTTATTTATTATGTACATGTATAATGAAGATTAAATAATAAAATATAATATGTCTTTGTGCTTTACATCAAATATAAAATTGGTGACTAAAAGTTCTCACCTTGTAAATAACGGATAAAACTAATCACTGTCTTCCTCCTCACTGAGCACCCCAACTTTTCTCTTCCTGCCAGTTAGAGCTCGGGCTATGGTCACATGATCATCATCTGAGTCTGAGGAGTCTGCAAATTGCTGGGTGAGGGCTGTGGCTGGGAAAGATTCTGTGATCAAATAAACCATAAATGTGTTATGATATAAACTTCTAGGTGGAGATGACTCCATAAATACCTAGATTTATCTGTACAACACAGTAGATGACTGCTAATTTATGTGACTTACCAAACTGAACAGGTTCTCCTCTATCAGAGGCATGATAACTCCCATCCGAATCAGCATCCACTTGTTCCCCCTCTCCTGCTGCCATATCCACTCCTTCCCCTTCTCTTGCTGCTGTATCCACCCTCTCATCTTCAGATTCTGAACTGCTGCCCCAAATCCTCCGTCTCTTTCTACCACCACCAGAGGGTGCTGTCTCAGATAACCTCGATCCCTCCAATGTGGTGTTCTCTTTGTCGCTGTCTATGTAATGTAACAGAGACATTGTAGTCAGTCCAATGTCTAGTGTACCTGTAGCGCTACAGGAATTGTGTAATTTCATGGAGACTCTCATAGACAGCATTAAAACCTATCTACATGTATCTGAGGTCCATGTATTTGTATTTGCTGTTGTAAGTATAGGTGAGATGTAGGGCATACAGTGTATTACACTACGTAGTATGGAGTACAACATAACATAATATGTAGTACACAGAGTCCATCAAACTGAACATAATTTACTGTCTATAAAAGTGATTGCATATATTACACTCCAAGCTATCCCTAGATATTCTTATATCATTATACAACACTGCAACACAATATAATATTCCAACTTGTGTGAAATGTATGCTCACCACTACTTGAAGATTCTATTCCTGTAGCCTCAGTTCCACCTCTACTCACATTTTCCCTGGTCTCATCTATCCTCAATCTAGCCTCAGCATCACTAAGAATATATACACATATGCAGTAGTGACGCCACCAGGAGTATGTAACTTGCTTTAACTCCAGAACTATATTATTCTATACAATTAATATTAACTAACCTGTCTGATGATGAAGATTCATCTGTACTGATGAACTCTTTGCTTTTTGGAGGTCTGAAAAAGTTGGCATAGGGATTAGCAATAATCTCGATAGTAGAAAGAAATGAATCACTTAGACCAAAAACTGTCCCTTCTCTCACCCGCCTATAATGGCGGACCTGAATAGACAAGGAGTTGCGCTACCTTGCACTGTAATACGCTATTCCTTAGACCAATCAGCAAAGCTGACTTACTACACTACGGCCGTACTGTCACATGGTAGCAACTATCTGAAACTTACATAAATGGTGGGACAGGTTATCATCACTGAGTTAACCATTGTTCCTTCTGTCAGTTCTGGTCATAAAAACCAAATGCAAAAATAAAAAATTTACCACGGGTGGGGTTCGAACCCACGCGGGCATACGCCCATTGGATCTTAAGTCCAACGCCTTAACCACTCGGCCACCATGGTATTCACAGAAATCCTCAGTTTTTTCCAAAAATCTCAATAGTTGCAATAACAGAATTGATCACAATTAATTAATTTCTTATTAAAAAGGCATTGACCCGAGTAACTGGATCAGACAGCAACATTTGACATAACACTATGTAACCATATTGGGGGTTGTTCCTATATACATATTACACTGCCAATGTTATCTAGCAAAATACAAGTTCTACAGTTCTAGAATGTCTACAACATGGCTATGGAACCATTGTATTTGGATCTATAGTAGTGTACCCAATGGGCCTGCACTAACACTCTAATAACCTACTTCTCAAGCTCTGTGCTGCTCTTAGTAGCTGGTTTTCTTCTGGGCACCTTCCTGGAAACTGTCTTGCTTCTTTCTATAAATATTATACTCAGAATTACATGTACATTAAGTATGTTTAAATAATAAAAAATATAAATTATACTGAAGTAGTTCATACTATAAATTCTAACAGAATGATCCAGTGCTGTAACTGACCAGACTGACCTCTTTTCTGTTTCTTAGGTTTGCTTCGTTTATTAGCACCTGAGGCTATGTTATACTGTAAATTTAGCTGAGGAAACTCTTCCAAGCCATCTCCATCTAGTGCTAAGGCTATTTGCCGCAGTTTCTCAGGGTTCAACTCCAGAGATATTCTCCAGAATTGTTCCTACATGTGAATCACAGCATGATGACAATACAGCAAAACAGCGTACCATAGCAATACAGCATAACCATAACAATGCAGCGTAACCATAGCAACGCAGTGTAACCATAGCAACAAGAACTAACACTAATAATGTTATTACGTCCAAATCACATAACACTTGATGTTATAAGAAGCAAACAGTGATGTCAGTGGAAGAGATTTGAATTGAACACAATGTAATAGTCATTACTATCACTTTACTATTCAGACACAGATGATATGAGAAGATGGCAGCCAATAGAAACACTGCAAACCACTGACCTGCTCATCTACAGGAGGGTTAACACCAATACTGTATAGAAACTTCTGGAAGAGTTCATTCTGCAGTGCTGTCTCACATTCTTCCATAAGTGGGATAAGGGGCGTGGCTTCAGGCTCTTCATCTTCTAAAAAGTGAACATTGATAGTCATGAGCAGACAAATACCGGCATCAGGTGCTCTACCAAGTACTAGCAACAGGTGCTCTACCAAGTACTAGCAACAGGTGCTCTACCAAGTACTAGCAACAGGTGCTCTACCAAGTACTAGCAACAGGTGCTCTAACCAGTACTAGCAACAGGTGCTCTAACAAGTACTAGCAAAAGGTGCTCTACCAAGTACTAGCAACAGGTGCTCTACCAAGTACTAGCAACAGGTGTTGTAGTAAGTACTAGCAACAGGTGTTGTAGTAAGTGCTACCAACAGGTGCTCTACCAAGTACTAGCAACAGGTGCTCTAATCAGTACTAGCAATGAGTGTCACACTTACCATCCTCCCTATCTTCTGCTGTCCTATTAAGACTCCTCTTCAACCAGTTTAGCCCACATTCCATAGAGGGTATCTCTTTTATCTGAAAGAGGAGCTCTTGTGGGTCAGCTCTCTCCAAGCCACTAAATGGATGAGTAGGTTCCGAGGCTTCTTCCATTTCACTATCCCCTTCGCTGCTGCTACTGCTGCTACTACCTACATCATCGACAAGGTGGCCATGTTTAACGCATAGTTTTTAGGTACGCAAATTTATAGAAAGTGATTTGGTGGTTATTATTAGCCATGACTCAACATCAGACCTCCCTAATATCCAACATGATAACAGTATATACAGTATTAGCCTCAGTTACCGAGTTAGATATTAGCCTAAGTACCTTCATTAGACTCTCGTCTATCAGATTTCTTCTTTCTCCTCTTCCTGAGAACAGCTCTGTCATGTACACAGCCAACCTCCACCAGCTTACTGACTATCTGCGTGCGGGGCTTGTCCATTTTCACCATGATCTCTCCAGCAGGGTCTACGGTACAAACATAGTACATGAACATCACACGTACGAGGGCTGACCCAAAAGTCCTTGACCTAACCAGGAAGGACATGCAGTAGATTAGTGAAATTGCTCCAAGCATATCATAGGCCCTTTTTAGACATACTTCCCATATTTAGACAGAGTACCAATCAGTAAACATCCCCTGACTTCAGTACAAATTTGGCTGCTACTGCTACAGTAGTGGCAGAAGCAGCAATGCAGAAAAGTGAACACAAAGCAGTATATCTTCATTGTAAAGACCTCTCTAACGTATTAATCTATGAGGATATGCCGATTACTTTAGTGGAGGCTGCCCCTAGCTATGCCACATTTAGAAATTGGATTGCCAAGTTCAAAAGAGGGGAAACCAGCATTGAAGATGCTCTATGATCAGGACGGCCTGCAGACGCAACCACCTCGGTCATGGCCAGAATGAAAACTTTTACTGCAATGGCTTAATGAAGCTAGAGCGTAGGTTGAAGAAGTGTATTGGGGGACTATATCGAAAAATAAAAGTGAAAGCAAATAAATACTATATTTTCATCTTTGCTAGGCTAAGGACTTTTGGATTGACCCTCGTATGTAGAAGTGTGGGCTGTGAGCATGTTATTACAGTACACTGACCTTCATCGTGTCTATGGACTTCATACAGATGTTTAAGTTGTTCTACGGACTCCTCCGTCCACACCTGTCTGCCAGAGATCCCCTTCTTCAGCTGCTTTGAGTTGGTAACCAAGTCCAGGAGTATAAGCTGCCTGACTACTTGACGTCGTGTCCTACTGGTGTCTATGAGGTTAGCGAGTATCTTGTCCACTATGTCACCTAGTAGGGAGGGAGAGACACGCGTATGGTATGTGTGTACTGCGTGTACAAATGTTATTTACTATATAATAAATAGAGCCAAACCACATGTAGCTCACGTGTGTATGTATAGTAGGTGTAAAAGATTTCAACACCTGAGGTGGAACTAACACTCGTCAGCACAAGGCAATGTATGATAGTAGACTGATAGCGACAGTACTAATGATAATATAGTTATTAGAACAACATGTGATACTACATGTATATACTAGACCACAGTTTACCTTCAGAGTCCTTATGTTCCTCATATAGCTGCCTAAGCTCCATCTCCTGCTCCTCTGTCCAGAAAATCTTAGCAGCCTTGGCTGACTGTGACTTGTACGTACCGTACCCGTCTACCACTTCAATACATTCTCTTACATTCTTCCAGAACAACATCTCCATGTAAACCTTTGTGTTCTGTATGCAGTGTATATTATACAATTATAGAGTATTACTAGTACTGTATGTAGTGTATATTATACAATATAATATTGCTGGTACGTTAGCTAGTAGTGTACAAGTACATTGTATATAACAATATAGAATACTGTATACCTAGTTAGATATTTTGTGAATTGTTACAATAGAAACTGATTAATCCCTTAACTCTTCCCATAACAAGCTTTGGTTTGAGTTTGAATTGACATCTGACAGACCTGGTTGTATTCTAAGAGTTACGCTAATTTTACTTCTAATCCAAACACAGTTACCCCAAAATACAAACCTTCTCGGCACATTTGAAAAACTGCCTCAAGACATAAATAGCGAAAGTCTTCAACTCTGAGAACTGAGGAGCCTTGGTGCAGTCGTCATGAAATATCTTGTGAAACGTTCGAAATATAGATAGCTGGAAGAGTAGTGCCACCATACCATTCTATAAACAGTAAAACACCATTCTATAAACAGTGAGATACTATTCTATAAACAGTGAGATACCATTCTATAAACAGTGAGATACCATTCTATAAACAGTGAGATACTATTCTATAAACAGTGAGATACCATTCTATAAACAGTGAGATACCACTCTATAAACAGTGAGATACTATTCTATAAACAGTGAGATACTATTCTATAAACAGTGAGATACTATTCTATAAACAGTGAGATACCATTCCATAAACAGTGAGATACCATTCTATAAACAGTGAGACACCATTCTATTACTAGTATATTTACCTGCACTGCTATACGGTGTAACATCTTCACAATACAGTGGTTGGTATGAACATTGTTAGTTTTGTAGAGCGTGAGCAGCAAGGTGTAGACCTGTACTACTCTGGGCGAAGAGAACGGCACTAGAAACTTTTTGAATTCAAACTCGTGTTCCGTTGAAACTTCTTCCTCTTCTATTCCTTCCATCTCTTCTTCCATTATTTCAGCACCTAAGATTATACCACAATACCAATGATATCACATCAGTAAACAGTGAAGTCACAACAGTAAACTAACACCAAGATAGTACCAGTGACATGTCGGCAGCAACTGTGGCTATACTGCTATAAAGACTAACCTTCATGCATACCATTTAATAACATTTATGCAGTGGCTACACAATTACTAGAAACGACCATCTCTATGATGTATGCAGCCTATACTGTATATTTATTCACCTTCAAGGTCACCACCATCCTCATTATCCGCTTCCTCTGTCTGTCGGCGAGGAATATCAGCAAAATAGACTTCTCGGAGTAACTGAAATGAATAGCCAACATTACTAATAATCAGCCCATCGCACAGCATGTGATAACATCATGTTATACCGATGCACATGTACGTCATGTTATACCGATGCCCATGTACGTCATGTTATACCGATACCCATGTATGTCATGTTATACAGATGCACATGTATGTAAGATAGATGCGCTTTACATGTACCTACCAAGAACTCATCCTCAGCAGAAATGTCAGCACTACCAAACTCCTCGTTCTCCGGCCAGACCTCCCTGGCAGCTCGCAAGAGAGCGACGGCCTTACAACAGTCAGACGAGTGCATTGCTTCATATATAGATCTGACACATTCGAGTCTACAAATAGTTAGGTATTTACATACATCGATTCTACAGAGTTTACATGGCAATAGCCTTTTGCTACCATGGTTACTAAGTTACACAACTTATTCAATACTAAAATATGATATACTCTTACACTAGTGCGGTCGTAGAGGCTACAACTATAATATTTCAAAAACCTCTTCAAAAATTTGAACCCAACCAATGGTGACATCACACCAGTAAACCACAACATCACATCATTAACTTATGACATCACACCAATCTCAGCAAGTCTATGATGTTACCAACCTCTGCTCATCTATGCTCGTCTCAGAAGTTGCATCAAATGGGGCGACATCATCAGTCACCTCCTCTACTTCCTGTACGAGATCAGACAACTCCTGAGATATTTCACTCCATTTCTCTTCTAGTTCTTCCTACACACAAATACATCATGTTAGTGAGTAGTCTACTGCTATATCACCATCATTAACTATTCATCTAACCCCTGCAGCTTCACACAATCCAGCATGTTGGTGAATTAATTCTATAGCCTACATGAACTTTTATAGCATCATAAAATATAATACACATGTAATATAATACATGTATAACGGAGTGTAATATAATGGAATATGGGCAAATAATATAATAATGTAATACAGTATAATATATACAATCTAACATAAAATAATATCATATATGTACCTGAGAGAGTTGTGGACTATCTTCTGCTACAGGAGCAGGTTTTACTTTCTTTTTCTTAGCCACCTTCCTTTTTTTCTGCACAAGCACCTTACCCTGACTGCCGCACCACTTCTCCATGGCTCTGATGTACAGGTGGGTTGTCTCTATTAGCTCCTTAGCATATAACCTGTATTACACAACGTACCGTATTAGTACACCTACACAAGACGATCATGGAGGAATAATCAACACTGTTATCAAGTGGCTGACAACTCCAATATGGCTAAAACGTTGCTAGTATATTATGACTACTTTTCATCTTGATATCTGTTCCTGCAATGCAATGTGTAATTTAAAATTCTTCCTGATGCATTGAATGCGTCCAGCACTGTCAATGGACAGAACCACTGAACTCTTTCCTCAAATTCTCTAACTATAGGCCCAGCACCTTACACAGCATATCTCTGTCCCAGCACCTTACACAGCGTATCTCTGTCCCAGCACCTTACACAGCATATCTCTGTCCCACACACAGTGTATCTCTGTCCCACACACAGCGTATCTCTGTCCCACACACAGCGTATCTCTGTCCCACACACAGCGTATCTCTGTCCCACACACAGCGTATCTCTGTCCCACACACAGTGTATCTCTGTCCCACACACAGCATATCTCTGTCCCACACACAGCGTATCTCTGTCCCACAGACAGCGTATCTCTGTCCCACACACAGTGTATCTCTGTCCCACACACAGCGTATCTCTGTCCCACACACAGCGTATCTCTGTCCCACACACAGCGTATCTCTGTCCCACACACAGCGTATCTCTGTCCCACACACAGCGTATCTCTGTCCCACACACAGCGTATCTCTGTCCCACACACAGCGTATCTCTGTCCCACACACAGTGTATCTCTGTCCCACACACAGCATATCTCTGTCCCACACACAGCGTATCTCTGTCCCACAGACAGCGTATCTCTGTCCCACACACAGTGTATCTCTGTCCCACACACAGCATATCTCTGTCCCACACACAGCGTATCTCTGTCCCACAGACAGTGTATCCCTGTCCCACACACAGCGTATCTCTGTCCCACACACAGCGTATCTCTGTCCCACACACAGCGTATCTCTGTCCCACACACAGTGTATCTCTGTCCCACACACAGCGTATCTCTGTCCCACAGACAGTGTATCCCTGTCCCACACACAGCGTATCTCTGTCCCACACACAGCGTATCTCTGTCCCACACACAGCGTATCTCTGTCCCACACACAGTGTATCTCTGTCCCACACACAGCGTATCTCTGTCCCACAGACAGTGTATCCCTGTCCCACACACAGCGTATCTCTGTCCCACACACAGCGTATCTCTGTCCCACAGACAGCATATCTCTGTCCCACACACAGCGTATCTCTGTCCCACACACAGCGTATCTCTGTCCCACAGACAGCGTATCTCTGTCCCACACACAGCATATCTCTGTCCCACACACAGCATATCTCTGTCCCACATACAGCATATCTCTGTCCCACACACAGTGTATCCCTGTCCCACACACAGTGTATCCCTGTCCCACACACAGCGTATCTCTGTCCCACACACAGCATATCTCTGTCCCACACACAGTGTATCTCTGTCCCACACACAGTGTATCCCTGTCCCACACACAGCGTATCTCTGTCCCACACACAGTGTATCTCTGTCCCACACACAGTGTATCCCTGTCCCACACACAGTGTATCTCTGTCCCACACACAGCGTATCTCTGTCCCACACACAGCGTATCTCTGTCCCACACACAGTGTATCCCTGTCCCACACACAGCGTATCTCTGTCCCACACACAGTGTATCTCTGTCCCGCACACAGCGTATCTCTGCCCCACACAGTGTTTCTCTGTCCCACACACAGCCTATCTCTGTCCCAGCACCTTACACAGCGTACTCTGTCCCACACAGTCTGACATCAACACACACTGTCTGATATTAACATGGACTTACTTAGAGTTTCTCGTGTTATCAAACTTCTTGAGGAGGAAGAGCAAGACATCTCGATACTCCTGCACGTAGAAGACATTCTGTTGTATGACCTTGGCACTGTCCCTAACCTGAGAGCTGCCAGAGGTGGCCATAGCTTGCAGAGTTTCTAACAGTTCCTTGTACGTCCTCAGAGCCAGGTGTAACCTAAAACATACCATTCTATATACAACTTGATGCAGATATCAGTTGCATCACTTGGGGCACTCCCAACACTTACATGTATATGTAGCTATGTAGGCTAGTTGTTTGCATTTACAAGTACGGTATATTGTACCTGTATCTGTTGAATCTCTTTTAGATTGCACTAAACAACAAATACCATCTTTTGATTCCAATAGCTTGACAAGCAATGTTGTGCCTACCAAGTGCTCAAGAAACACAGAGTTTATTTAGCAGACAGGAGTATACTAAGTACTGACTAAGTAGATGGGAGTATACTAAGTACTGACTAAGTAGACAGGAGTATACTGAGTACCGACAAAGTAGATGGGAGTATACTAAGTACCGACAAAGTAGATGGGAGTATACAAGTACTGACTAAGTAGACAGGGGTATACAAGTACTGACAAAGTAGACAGGGGTATACAAGTACTGACAAAGTAGACAGGAGTATACTGAGTACCGACAAAGTAGATGGGAGTATACTAAGTACCGACAAAGTAGACAGGAGTATACTGAGTACTGACAAAGTAGATGGGAGTATACTGAGTACCGACAAAGTAGATGGGAGTATACTAAGTACCGACAAAGTAGATATGAGTATACTAAGTGGACCACATCAGCAAGCTGAACTGACCGTTTACCCCAGATGATGGCCTCTTTCTTGTCCATGGTCATCCTATCCTGGTGGTTGAGGATGAGGTGGTGGACGTAGTGGAACTCCTGCACACTCATCGTCTCTCTCACCAGCTCTACGTCAAAGTGATAAAGTCTCTGGAACTGCATGAAGAACCTCAGACTCCATAAGTAGTACGTCTCGTCATTCTCCTGGCTAGTGTCTCTGTCTAGTGCACTCTGCAATACACAGTGTACTACACAACTGTAATACAATACTACAGTACAAATACCCGGTGTACTACAATACTACAGTACAATACACAGTGTAATATACCACTGTAATACAATACTACAGTATAATACACAGTGTAATACATGGTGTAGTGCACTACTGTAACACACGGGATAATACAATATTGTAACACACGGTGTAACAGAATACTGCAATACAATGTAATACACTTGACAGTACATCTAATGTTTCTGTAATAACATATTGCATTACATAATATATGTGCAATGTATCACAATATACAGGGTGTCCGCAAAGTCCTAATACAACTTTAAAAATTTATTACCAAGCCTGTTGTTGAGATATCTTAACCAAATTTGTTTTATTTTTATCAGTGATTTGTAAAGTTTTTTCACATCTTTATATGAGCGCTATAGTTGCACAAAGAATATCAAGGCGATAACCCAATTTAGCCGTGTTCCCTGTAGAACATCCTAATCAATGGTGGTAATGGCATTAGAAAACCTTTTTTTCACGTCAGTTAGGTCATGAAACTTTCTTTTATAAATGATATCTTTTACATAACCCCACAGAAAGAAGCTAGAAATGGAATATTGCCTTGATGTTCTTTGTGCAACTTATGGCGCTCATATAAAGATGTGAAAAAACTTTACTAATCCCTGATAAAAATAAAACAAATATGGTTAAGATATCTCAACAAAAGGCTTAGTAATAAATTTCTAAAGTTTCCTACATAATGTATATGCTACATAATATATCATACTACGATGCACAATATAATATTGTATGCTACATACCTTGACAGACCTCATTAAAGGATTGTAACAATTCTTTATAAACTCTACACAGAATTCCTTCAGACAAACTCTAATGGAGAGAGTAGACCTTCGGGTGTTGTCTTCCCCTGAATTACACCATGTACATGTAACATTGTATCACATACACAAACATGTGTGTACACTGTGTACACGTATAACAACAGTGTACACTGTGTACATGTATAACAACTGTGTGAACATGATCCCTAAATTAGGATGTTAAGCCTGGTTCCCAAACAAGTGTGGCATGAGGGATAACTCCATGTGACTTAACATAACTACTTGTATAACTAATAGCTAGAGAAACAAGTATGACAGTTAATGGTAGAGCTACTTGTGAGTGCATTAGCACTTGCTATCTACTGTTTATACAGAGATCCAGCCATACATACCTGCAAGTGGCTTCCGGTTCTTTGGTTTCCTGCGATGTTTCTTGCCGGTATCAAACGAATGCTGTTTGACTTCAGTGAGAGGCTTGTGGTATATAATGTCATTATCTCCTATAGATTTCTTACCCTTCATTACAAAAGTACCTCCAAACCTCGAGTGCCTGTGAAGTACAACACAAACACATCCATACAGTAAAATACGTCACATGCATGCTTACAAGCATACACATCTAAATGCACAGAACAATGGCACATCATAGTACATTAGAAGTTTGATTTAGATAGCGTCAATAACCGGTCAAGTATTTACCGAGCAGCAGCTTATGTAAAGCTCTACCTGGTGGTGAGTTTGAGAAGTCGAGACTGTCTCTGGGCTCTTTCCATATCTGCCACTCTGGCCAGCTCCTGTTCGTCTCTCTCTTTCTCCCTGCGACTTCTGGAGGCACCAGCGGAGGCCAACTGTTCAGGAGTCTGAAATTAGGTACGGGATTAACTTAGTCCATATTATACAATGTACAAACATATACATAATATGTAGTGTAACTTAGTCTATATTATACAATGTACAAACATATACATAATATGTAGTGTAACTTAGTCTATATTATACAATGTACAAACATATACATGTATGTAGTGTAACTTAGTCTATATTATACAATGTACAAACATATACATAATATGTAGTGTAACTTAGTCTATATTATACAATGTACAAACATATACATAATATGTAGTGTAACTTAGTCTATATTATACAATGTACAAACATATACATAATATGTAGTGTAACTTAGTCTATATTATACAATGTACAAACATATACATAATATGTAGTGTAACTTAGTCTATATTATACAATGTACAAACATATACATAATATGTAGTGTAACTTAGTCTATATTATACAATGTACAAACATATACATGTATGTAGTGTAACTTAGTCTATATTATACAATGTACAAACATATACATGTATGTAGTGTAACTTAGTCCATATTATACAATGTACAAACATATACATAATATGTAGTGTAACTTAGTCTATATTATACAATGTACAAACATATACATAATATGTAGTGTAACTTAGTCTATATTATACAATGTACAAACATATACATAATATGTAGTGTAACTTAGTCTATATTATACAATGTACAAACATATACATAATATGTAGTGTAACTTAGTCTATATTATACAATGTACAAACATATACATAATATGTAGTGTAACTTAGTCTATATTATACAATGTACAAACATATACATAATATGTAGTGTAACTTAGTCTATATTATACAATGTACAAACATATACATGTATGTAGTGTAACTTAGTCCATATTATACAATGTACAAACATATACATGTATGTAGTGTAACTTAGTCTATATTATACAATGTACAAACATATACATAATATGTAGTGTAACTTAGTCTATATTATACAATGTACAAACATATACATAATATGTAGTGTAACTTAGTCTATATTATACAATGTACAAACATATACATGTATGTAGTGTAACTTAGTCCATATTATACAATGTACAAACATATACATAATATGTAGTGTAACTTAGTCTATATTATACAATGTACAAACATATACATAATATGTAGTGTAACTTAGTCTATATTATACAATGTACAAACATATACATGTATGTAGTGTAACTTAGTCTATATTATACAATGTACAAACATATACATGTATGTAGTGTAACTTAGTCTATATTATACAATGTACAAACATATACATAATATGTAGTGTAACTTAGTCTATATTATACAATGTACAAACATATACATGTATGTAGTGTAACTTAGTCTATATTATACAATGTACAAACATATACATAATATGTAGTGTAACTTAGTCTATATTATACAATGTACAAACATATACATGTATGTAGTGTAACTTAGTCTATATTATACAATGTACAAACATATACATGTATGTAGTGTAACTTAGTCTATATTATACAATGTACAAACATATACATAATATGTAGTGTAACTTAGTCTATATTATACAATGTACAAACATATACATGTATGTAGTGTAACTTAGTCTATATTATACAATGTACAAACATATACATGTATGTAGTGTAACTTAGTCTATATTATACAATGTACAAACATATACATAATATGTAGTGTAACTTAGTCTATATTATACAATGTACAAACATATACATAATATGTAGTGTAACTTAGTCTATATTATACAATGTACAAACATATACATAATATGTAGTGTAACTTAGTCTATATTATACAATGTACAAACATATACATAATATGTAGTGTAACTTAGTCTATATTATACAATGTACAAACATATACATAATATGTAGTGTAACTTAGTCTATATTATACAATGTACAAACATATACATATATGTAGTGTAACTTAGTCTATATTATACAATGTACAAACATATACATAATATGTAGTGTAACTTAGTCTATATTATACAATGTACAAACATATACATAATATGTAGTGTAACTTAGTCTATATTATACAATGTACAAACATATACATAATATGTAGTGTAACTTAGTCCATATTATACAATGTACAAACATATACATAATATGTAGTGTAACTTAGTCTATATTATACAATGTACAAACATATACATAATATGTAGTGTAACTTAGTCTATATTATACAATGTACAAACATATACATGTATGTAGTGTAACTTAGTCTATATTATACAATGTACAAACATATACATGTATGTAGTGTAACTTAGTCTATATTATACAATGTACAAACATATACATAATATGTAGTGTAACTTAGTCTATATTATACAATGTACAAACATATACATGTATGTAGTGTAACTTAGTCTATATTATACAATGTACAAACATATACATGTATGTAGTGTAACTTAGTCTATATTATACAATGTACAAACATATACATAATATGTAGTGTAACTTAGTCTATATTATACAATGTACAAACATATACATAATATGTAGTGTAACTTAGTCTATATTATACAATGTACAAACATATACATGTATGTAGTGTAACTTAGTCTATATTATACAATGTACAAACATATACATAATATGTAGTGTAACTTAGTCTATATTATACAATGTACAAACATATACATAATATGTAGTGTAACTTAGTCTATATTATACAATGTACAAACATATACATAATATGTAGTGTAACTTAGTCTATATTATACAATGTACAAACATATACATAATATGTAGTGTAACTTAGTCTATATTATACAATGTACAAACATATACATAATATGTAGTGTAACTTAGTCTATATTATACAATGTACAAACATATACATGTATGTAGTGTAACTTAGTCTATATTATACAATGTACAAACATATACATGTATGTAGTGTAACTTAGTCTATATTATACAATGTACAAACATATACATAATATGTAGTGGATTGAAACTATACATACAATAAGTACATAAGTAAGTACATAAGTAAGTACATAAGTAAGTACATAAGTAAGTACATAAGTAAGTACATAAGTAAGTACATAAGTAAGTACATAAGTAAATAACAAGGAGCTATGGAGGCAACTAGTAATGATCAGACACCAGCTTAGGTATATAGGCCTATCCTGATAATACATTCATCCATATAATTACAAGCAGATGCAAAGTATAAACTAACCTGATCCCTAAACATGAGCGATATCATCTCTAATACATGAATACAGAATCTTCTCTCTTCATCTGAAGCAGCTACATAGAGGATGAGCTTGTCTAGACCTGTCTGGTGCATCTGCCAAATCACCTGGTCATGTGTACTTGCGTCGTCATCTGTTCTCTGCGAAATAACATTAGATTCTGAGTTAGTAATCTACTAGCTGTGCTAGAGCTCAAAACAGAAATAGTTCTATAAAATGTCAACACAAGTAGGTTAGTTGTATTATCTTAAACCGAACTCGTAGTAGAGTGCAAACACTTACCAATTTATCCACATCTGTAGCTGGTACATGCAGTATGTTCCGCAGAAGAACCAATATTCTCTCTATCAGCACATTTTGATCTTCAGTCCGTTCCTCCCAGTTCTGAAAGACATGGATATGTCAGTCGACTGCCAGCAGGGTGTACAGACATGCATGCATATACACATGTAGTACTACCTTGAAGTTATCCTCACTATTCATAATTACCAAACGTTGTTAGACTTGTATCATTGTACCACAAATATAATACCCAGAACTGAAGCTGTCTTCAAAGTGTTGTATACATTATGATACACAACACAATGCTTTGTAGTAATTCAGCTACTAGCCAATCATATTAACTAGATAATACAATGTGATTCTGGTTGACAGTTCTCAATCGCAACATGGCTAAGATGTCAAATATTTCCAGCGGTCACGGTCCAATGGTCACCATCGACCGGTTCTAATTTTGTTGTGACTATTGTGGTCAGCCATCACACAACCATTATAACTAATTTTGAACTAGTCTCTTTCGAACTAACTACCCAACGGAAGAAAGTGTGACTTGAATTGTCCTTTTGCAAGTTTCACAATATCCAAAAAATAGCTCCGTAATTTGGAGTTATCACTCTTTGCTCAGCAAAGTGTAGTGAGGACAACTCCAACAAATGTTGCATTATTCTTTTTCCCAAATTACCCTGAGCTACTTATTGGTTCCAGACTGACTAAAAAGGCCACAAAACTGACTTTAGGAGGCCTGTCTGCCTCTCGTGTAGCCTAGCCTTAATAGCTCTGCTAATCCAATCAAATCAACATCCTGAAAACATTAAAATGATTATATAGGTTTAGTGTTGTGCACTCCGCATCTGTCCACAGTATTGATAACTTCACACATTGGGGTAATCAAAGAGTGTATGTTTAATATTGGAGACTCTTTGTGACTGTATAACAAGAAGCTCTAGTTATACAATGTATCATATCTCCATAGCAACCGGTATCCATAGAAACAGACACAGGTAAGCAGGCCACACCTACTAGATTTCTAACAATTGTTCGCCCAGTATCAACCCTCAGTGTTAAGACAACTCCAGGCACAGGGGCATGAGATGAGCGTAGAGTTACTATAGGAGTATATTGACTGATTATATGACATTAGACTATGTCATATTCAGTCGTTGCTCTCCATTGTAAAGCATCATACAACCCTAGTATATGAGGTATAATACCACTCACCAGCTCCAAGAGGTAGGCAAGTTTCTCAGAGAGTATCTTTAAGAACTGCTCATTAACAAACGCCTGCAACATAAAGATAGTATTTTATCCGAGGATATACATGTATGTCTAACTTTAAATCCTGTACATGTATATCAAGCCTAAATCGAATCGAGATGTAGAGCCCACAGAGACAGAGTATTTAGTAGTGCTGGGCGGTTTTGATTTGCATGTGCACTCAGTTTTTTTGCTGATTTTTCTAAAAAACTGAATGAAACCGAAGTTGTCTTCTCACCCTCGGTTTAATTCAGTTTTTTTAATTCATGAACAAACACCGAACCGGAAATTAAATACTCAATATTGGAGTTGTCACACCCTGCTTTTAAGTTGTAATGGCGGCTATTTTTAATTTTCTCAAATAAATTGCAATCATTAAATGCCAATCATCTATAATAATATGGAAGTATAACAACTGTAATTTAGTGAAACTAAAGCAAGTCATCTCTGGGTGACAATGATGGCTGTAGCTAAGTATTTATTCAAAGGATGACATCAAATTATAAAGATTGAAAGATGCATAACATAAATTCACGTGTTTGGAGTTTCAGCCATTACCGGAAATGGCCGCCATTTTTATTTTGTGCAATAATTTGCAATAATTAAATATCAATTATTTATAAAAATATGCACGTTTGACTACTAGAATCAAATGAAAACTACAGTAAAACCTCACTGGGTGACATTGATGGCTGCAGCTAAGTCTGTATTCCAAGGATGGCATCGAATTATAAGGATTAACAGAAGCACTAAAATGGCAGCCATTTTCATTTAGTTTAATAGTTACCAATTATTAAATATTTATTATTTATAATAATATGCAATCGTAACTGCTATAAATGAGTGAAACTGCAATGAATAACCACTGGGTGATAATATTATGGCTGCAGCTAAGTCTAAATTCCAAGGATGGCATCGAATTATAAGGATTGAAAGAAGCATAACATGAATTCACGTGTTTTCAACGCCAGCCATTATCGAAAGTGGGTGCGCTAAGAAGGCCAGGCGCGGTTTGACTTTTAAAACTGAATAAAACCGCACCACCGCATTCGGTGTCGGTTCACATTTTTAATTTTGGCGGTTTTTGAACCGAATGAAAAAAACCGAAAAAACTGAATGACACCGAAACACCGCCCAGCACTAGTATTTAGCTAAGGATATGTTGATTAAATGCAACTTCTGATAGACAAACACCGTCAATAGTTTTTCCGACACACAGTAGTTTGTAAACTAGTAGCAGATGAAATGAAGTACTCTGTACTCTGCCCATATACATGTATAGCCTACTAGTCACCTGTTTGTATGCCTGTAGATATGTCTCAGTCTCTATATAACAGTGTCTGCTAGTTTTATCCTGCGGCACTTCATTCTTAAACACAATCCTGGCTGGTTGAGTGAGGTTCATAAGACATCTACAAATAAACACTGTCTGATGCCCCTGAACTAGTCAATGACAGTGAATTACATGTACTACTAGTGGCAGTGAGCTACATGTACTGCTAGTGGCAGTTAGCTACATGTACCACTAGTGGTACAGCACTATGTATTATGTAAGAATGAGGATACAAAGTCTGTAAAAGATATTCAACACGTGTATCCTATTCAATTCGCATTTACCACACTGGACTACATGTACATCTGATAAAACAATGATCACTGCTCTACCTGATGGTGACTTCAAATAGCTCCTCGTCAAGTGCCCCATAATGCACTATTAGTGGAATCAGATCCTCCTGTAGTACTTGTGCTAAGCCAAGGAACCTCCTTATATTACAAGTCTCATTCTCTCTCCTCAGTGACTTTATCAAGTCCTTTACACAATCTACAAGTCCAAGTAATCAGGCCGCATGTGGCAATTACATGAACATCAATGTGGAGTGCATTTTAGGTTTGAATATACAGCATAATATTGGTACTAAAACCAAAATAACTGGATGCCAAACTGGTTGAATTGCTCAGTCCCATATAATGCGGCTCACATAATCTCAAAATTAATATAGCTTAGTGTGTTATTTGCCTACCAACTGCATCTTGTTCCTTGATGTACTCTCCGTCATGGAACTTCCCAATACCATTGGCTATAGCCTGCAGCTCGCTGTACATCAGCTTGCCAGTTACAGCCATTGGATTGTATTGTGACTAATTAATAGAATAAAATACTTATTATTCGCTATTAAATTATTATGATTATCCAAATAAATGCAATGATATGATCTATGAAACCACACCATTGTGCTCTACACTCTGCATAAAAATGCAAGCAACAGGCGGCTACCATGCATTTCTAATGTTAAATGTATTATTAATTTATTATAATAGTTATAGTAATAGCAAAGTACATTGTTTGTTATTGTATAAGAGAAGTATCGCATAGTAAATTATTAGCACAGAGTACAGTAGAGTATCTACTACGACTATCTGATTATGAGATGAGACGAGTATTAGGCATACGATTGCGATGCAAACATTCACATTCGTGACATTGCGATTACTGATTGTAGCAGTAAGTTTAGTTAGTTACTATTACTAAGTTTATACTATTCATCAGATTTCAGAATATATACTTTAAGTATGGTAGTTGGCTGCGTAGGAGGATTAAGTTATTAGCAATGCCTTGAATTGCAAATAAATATAATAAACTACGGTAAGAAATTGAGGTAAACTACTATTTTGATAACAACAGGTAGTAGGGAAACTACTACAAATGTTCCCGCGCTGCGGTGCAGGTCCCAAAAACGAAACTACGTATAAAATGTGCAAAATATATTAACCCGCATTGTTTCCCAACGATATAAATAATGTTTGTTTCGGGGTGGGCTCTGTATCACCTTCCTATCTAAAAAAAATTAGCTCTGTTTGGATCACAGGCGTATCCGTTTACAAATTTTGGGTTTTTCCTCATGAGAAGTGCTTAATTTCCCACTCTACAATTTACAATAACAGCAAAGTTCTATTATCAAGAGATTTGGTAACAGTGCTCCATTACTTGCTAACATACAGCCATATCATTTAACACGCAACCTGAAAGCTGAAGACTAACACATGTGGGTAGAATGTAGTTTTTATTTTCTAATTATTATTATAGTATTTATATTTTATATAATATTAATATTTAATTAAAAATTCAATTCTGACAATTGCCTCACCGAACTTGAACCTGAGTGTGAGTTGGGATAATAGTTTGTAATATTTTATTAAATATAATTTTGTTCTATGTTTTCTTTTACATTTGAATTTATTATTTAAATTCATTTTAGTCAATGTTGTTTGATTTTTAGTTCAAATGACATTTCATTAATTGTTAGTAAATGATTTAATATTTACAGGAAAGGGCTGTTGACCTCAGCTAGTAAAAATGTTTACCTCACTCTTTTTGGTCGTCTAGTCTTTAGCCTAGTTATTCGTCTGAACTGTTTTTGATATTCTACGTTTAGCACAGGGAAGGGGTGCACTGAATGCTTTCGATAAGTTTATGCAAACCAAGAAGGGGGTGGGTTATGCACCAATTTGTTCTACTCATAAATTACTGAAATGTTTAATTGTCTGATTTTCTATAGGAGCATCACTCTGTTTTACTGATTGCAACAAATTTACTAATTTCACATGAAAATGCCACCCAACTGTCAACTTAGGCATACATCTTTGCTAGGCTAGGGACTTTTGGATCGACCCTTGTACATTTCGTTTCTGATCAATTTAATTCGCTTACTAATTCTATAGGCTTGCACTCTACTAGCACCATCTCATGATGTTATGCGTTTTCATCTAAATTGATAAAACTACCACTGAAATTTGCCATCTCTACTTTTTTGTATTCTGCTGGTTTTATATGATGATGAAGAAAGAATTCGCCATTTTTAGCTATTTTCAATTTGAATTTGTTAAATTAAGGACTTCATTTTTGTTAGCCCTTTTTCAACTAAACTCCAGCTCAATTTTTGCACGACAATTATTGGTCCCATGTCTATAATATCCTCTACTATGATAGATTTCCAGCTGAAATTATCGCATTTGATTTTGATCTAAAGGTCTACATGTAATTGCTGTTGTCCAAGAAATTATAAATTGGCTTTAGTCAAGTCAATAAAAGTATAATAATGTTGATTATGCTGTCTCATTGTTCGCAAGCGTTTAGTTATAATTTTAATGGCGTTTTGAGGTATTGGTAAGATTTTAGGTAATTGTGGCATCATCTCAGGAAAATATCCCAACGTAATACCAAAACAACCATCAATCGATTTGTTAATATAATATAAAGTTTTTACTCTTCTACCAATTTTTTATACTACATGGTGTAGGTATAGTCTAACCATAATAGTCTACCAGGAAGCATTCCTTTTTCAGTCTCCATTAAGGGCCGTCAGATCTGTACTGTGGGATGAAGGGAAGACAACACCAAACACCAGAGATTATTAACTAGAAGAACATACTAAGAGTCAGTGTACACTTTCAACCTGAAAGCATGGCTGATATGCAGCAGGGTGTAGCAGAGTGGGTTAAGGAAACCAAACTAGGTCAAGGAGGCTTTGGACAAGTATATCTATATAAGAATCAGGTAATCCCGCTACCATAGGCCAGTGGTAAAATTCCTCATGTGTGTTTTAGTACATGATTTACTCATTAACTCTAATACCCGCTTATTGGCAAGGTAGAGTAACACACTAGTCACACTACTACAGTATAAGGCAAGGTAGAGTAACACACTAGTCACACTACTACAGTATAAGGCAAGGTAGAGTAACACACTAGTTACGCTCCTACAATAATAAGGCAAGGTAGAATTACACGCCAGTCACACTCCTACAGTAATAAGACAAGGTAGGGTAAAACCAGTTAATAAATGGTGTTCTACTTTGTCACACTTATAATACAATGCTATATACGCCCAATTATGATATCATCAGCAGACCGTGTCTAGCTATACCTAGCATGAAATGTCCAGGTTACATGTATAATATTATAATAATATATGCTAAGTTCATCCTGAATGTGGGTGGGTTGGCTGCTTGCCCACAATGCTCTTATCTGGTGCAGAGTGCCAACTCATGTGAATAGAAAACACATAGTTTCTATTGTGCACGTAGACCTATTATAGGCCAAATGTATCCTAGTTTTCTTGTTAATCAACAAAATTACAAACATGTATATATTGACAATAACAAATATCGACAAATATTTTAACATGAAGCTGTACAGTTACAATGTAGTATTTTCCTCAAGTTTTCGTGCAGAATGGAATTTCAGTGTAGTTATTGTATCATGATTTATTTGTTAAACCACTGGAAGTTAGGACCAACAACTAGTGGAGTCTCATCCTACTTACTCTATTGATGACCTTTCAGTGACCTTTCAGCTGGTAATTAACTGTCACTCTACCTATGCAGGTTACAGGTGACCAGATTGCTGTGAAAAAATGTGGGGCCAACAATGAGCTGAGTGCGCGTATGCGAGAGAAGTGGAACGCCGAGGTTGAAATCATGGCCAGAATAACACATGACAATATTGTAAGAGCTTTACCAACACCAGCTCAGTTTAACCCTAGAGGCAATGAACCTCCAGCCTTAGTGATGGAATACTGCTCTGGGGGAGACCTTCGTAATGTAAGTCAGTCTTATGTAGGGCATGACAGATTGTTATACTGTAGCTTGTCTTCTTGTGTAGCACAAGATGGGTGGACTGAAGGTAGGATCTCAGTCTACCATGTTGAAGATATACTGTGTAGCACACATGTACATGTATAACAGCAGTGTTACTGTATAAGTGGTCAGGAAGTCATTTGTTCTCATTTGCTATAGTTTATCACAAACTTACATGAATTAGCCAATCAGGTACTAAGGAAATGCACATGTATGTCAAAAGAGTGGCATTAGTCACTAGGGTTTCCCCAGGATTCCCACCTTACAGGAAGTACCCTATCACAATCGGTGTCTTACTACTAGGCTTACATGGTTATACTTGACCTCACTGTGTAGTAGTAATACATAGTACAAGGTGTAGTTATAGTAACACAAGTAGCAATTCAATGAGTCATTACTCCTCTGATCCTAGACAACAAGGAAATAACTACGTACTATCTGCAAGCAGAGATTTTCCTTGTTTTGTAGTTTCACTTTAGTTCTATTGCATATGGCAGATTGTAGTAGGCTAGTAGTCAGTTATAGTGGGAAAACTGATAATGCTTTGTTATTATAAATGTAGTGCCAGAAGCAGCCCATTTACCTTCCCATCTATATTCGGAGTTGTCCACTCATACATGTATATTACTCCTGTGTGTGCAGCAGACATGGTGGAACTTAACTAATGCTTCATTTGCATGGATACAAATAATATAATCCTAAATATTATATAGTATTATTTCATTTATATTTTATGGTATCATTTGCAGTTTATTTTTATGCACAGTTTATAAGTTACTATTACATAGTTTATCTGTTACTATAAATAGCTGCTGACGAAAACACCGTGTGGAATGAAAGAGTCGTCCCTACGATGGTTAGTCAGTAACATTGCTAAAGGAGTGGAACACCTCCACTCCATGAAAATAACCCACAGAGACCTGAAACCTGAAAATATTGTTATATCTCGGAAAGGACCTCGGGATGTCGATGTAAGTCACCTTGGGCTACCCTAGTTTGTACCATTCTAACACTCTTATTGATTAGTACCTGTATACTGTAGGTACTGTGCTGGTATTACATGCATATGGTGCTGTTCAACAGGTGCTGTACAAGATCATTGACTTGGGCTATGCTAAGGAACTGTTTGACTCCAGCATTCTCTACTCATTCGTTGGCACTATGCAGTATCTGGTGAGTACCATAGCTGGGTGACCCAACTACTTTGTGCGCTGTAGTTAGGGTTATAGAATAATACCCGTGCTTTCTCTAACCAACCAGTGTAGTTCTCAGGTTGATAGCAAATAAACACTAGAGGATAACACTGTGTCACACACCCTCCTATCCGTGTTCCTCCACTATTCTCCTCTAGGCACCAGAACTCATGTCTAAGAAAGGTTACACCAGAACTGTAGACTTCTGGTCATTTGGAGTTGTCCTCTTTGAATGTATAACAGGTGTCAGGCCATTTCTACCCAGTGAAGTCCCCTTCAGATGGTAAGTGAGCTACAGGAGGTAATGCATGTATTTGTTACATAAACTAAACATGCATGATGTACATATTCTTTCTCATATAACTGACTAAAAATAATAATATATTCATTGCTAGAAATATCTAAGCCAAATCAGACTGGAGATGTCCACTATGCTATTAGCACCTACATAACTGTGCATTGTACAACACCGTTGTCATGGACTAGCTTGAAATTGATTTCCTCTCTAAATTATATTCACTCAGTCACTTCTGCCTGTCTCATTCAGGTTTGCAGAAGTACAGAAGAAGAGACCAGATGATATCTGTATATACTATAACATAGATGGTGACATCACAGTCACCGATAAACTTGTCTTTCCTAATCACCTCTGCAGGTAACTCGGTCATCTGGCCAGTCAGCTGGTCAGACAGCTGGTCAGTCAGCTGGTCGGACAGCTGGTCAGTCAGCTGGGCAATCAGTTGGTCAGACAGCTGGTCAGTCAGCTGGTCAGCTGTTGCAAACTCATTATTTTATAATTTTTAGCAACCAGTTATTTAGATGGAATGAAATTGTTATATATAAGATAACAGTTATAATCATGTCATTGGTTAGTTGACATCTCGACCCAATGATATGTTTGCTCCTTTATTCCTTATTAGGACATCAAGAGCTTTCTTCGAACAATTCTTGAAGCTGATGTTGCGCTGGGATCCGGACTCTCGGGGAGGGAGAGCCGACACAGGAAGCGCCAATCGAGACAAATGCTGGAGTCTCCTCGACAACATACTCAACTCTCCTGTGAGTTTGCAGTGAAGTATATCGTTATGTTGTAGTTACTGTTTATATACTGTTATGCTGTAGCTACTGTTTATATACTATTATGTTGTAGTTACTGTTTATATACTATTATGTTGTAGTTACTGTTTATATACTGTGTGCCACTAAACAAGCTACTGACGTACCCAGTAGAAGATAAACACACAATAAGTGACGTTCTGAAGGCGCTAGAGCGGGAGACATCTATACCAATGACTGACCTTGAACTTCTTAGTATACAAGGAATACCTCTACCTCTAAATCAGAGAGCCAGAGACTCCTGTGGGCAGGTACTTGATTATTATACTCTCATACTGACATAGTGTAGCAGGTACTCTATCCTCAAGTCGTAGATGTATACTAGTACAATACAACTAAAATCTAGGTGCAGTCTGGTCTAGTCTAATACTACTATGTTGCGGACTGACTAAGTTGTCCTCTCATGTAACTAGAGCAGAGTTTGATTTGATAATGTATCATAATACATCATAATCTACAACTTTTTTATAAGCAACAATGTACCTAATAATTGGAGGCATATGTGATAGTAAATTAACTATCAAAATGTCGGTAAAACCGTGTGCATCAGTTTTAATGTGTAAAAATTTACTCAAAATAAAGATAACCTTATTTATATGTATATGAGTGCATACTCACCGTGTTAAATTATATGTCCAGTAATAAACTGCAGTGTGTATGTAATACAATGTAATACATGTACAAATATGATTGTAGGATGAACAACCCAGTCTGTACATGTTTAGAAAGTTTAAAGGAGAAAACATGGCCCAGATTCTACCTGATATACCTTCAGATGGTAAGCTATTCCCAGAGTTGGTACAGTTCATGATACAGAGGCAGGATATTGGACTGTCTAGTGAGGTATGTATTGGATTATGTTATGTTATGTTATGTTATGTTATGTTATGTTATGTTGTGTTGTGTTGTGTTGTGTTGTGTTGTGTTGTGTTGTGTTGTGTTGTGTTGTGTTGTGTTGTGTTGTGTTGTGTTGTGTTGTGTGATGTTGTGTGATGTTGTGTTGTGTTGTGTTGTGTTGTGTTTTTAAATCAGAGCAAAAGCTGCAATGTATGATATTATGATTACGCTAGTTATAATGTACGATAATATTATAATACACTGTGTGTGATGTGCAACTGTATGTGTATGTAATAGTTATAACACGCTGTGTGTACTGTATGTGTTGTGTAGGACCAGGTGAAGTTCATGTCTCAAGGTGCTTTCTACTGTGAAGAGAAGGCTAAGGAGTTCCTCAGAATATTCCTGGCATCTAAAGCTCTCTGGTAATAATACACTATATTACTGTGTAATACGAGTTATAACACTTTATAATACTGTGTCATAAGAGGATAATACACTATTATAATGCTGTGTAATACAAGTACATGTATAGTTATAGCAACGTTTGTAATTTTGCTGGAGGTTATTAATAGATGCAGGATTTCCCGTGGAAGAATTCGAACTGATGATGTGAGCGAATAATTTTATTTCTCATATACACCGTGAAGTCTACAAGTTTATAATAATGGTTAAAAAACATTGTATTAAAACATGTAATTACACACATGTATACACTGCACATACATTAGGTTATTAGCAAGGCAATATTCAAATAATACACTATTATTATAATATTAGAAATTCATTTAATTCGATATCACATAGTATATTCATATGCTTCACACATATTGCAGGTACAGTTTAATGAGAGAGTTGTCAGACTATATCAGGAACAGAAATGTGGTGAGATCTGAACTCACCCACCTTTCCATTCTCGTCGACTTCTGTGATCAAGGGTATGTACCATATAGATATATACTCTGTTATATACTGTACATCGTATACATATAGCTACTCTATTATATACTGTACATCGTACACATATAGCTAATCTATTATATACTGTACGTATAATACATGAAGCTACTTGTATATCTACTCTGTTATACTACTTACTGTACATATAACTACTCTGTTATACTACTTACTGTACATATAGCTACTCTGTTATACTACTTACTGTATTCCTGCAGATTCCAAACTGATTTGGGTCAATACGAGAGTCAGAGCCAGGAATCCAATGGATCAGCTAGGTTTGGTACGTATTCTATATTAGCCTTAGTTTTGCACATCAGCTAGGTTTGGTACGTATTCTATATTACAGTAGCGTTAGATCTGAACATCAGCTAGGTTTGGTACGTATACCCTACATGTATGTTAGCCTTGGTATATTACAGAGAGCGTGGCGACCATAGAAAGGTGGAACAATATGAGACAAGAGTTGGCTGCCATGAAAAGAGTGGTAAGTCAATGTATTGTAGTGTAACTGTGTGAAGGAAAGTCTCACAGACTAGATATATCAGGGGGGTGCAACTCCTACATACCTTTGCAGTTCATTATCTCTACATATATACATGTACATATAACTGTTAAATTCTGTCCTACTCAGCACATTAACACTTGAAGTCTCACAGTTTGTATATTGTTTGTGCAGGAAGACGAACTCAATCAGTTAAACGAGTCGTATAACCCTCTCCAGGCGGCCATAGAAGAGCTCAAGAAGAAACCCTACTCAATATTCCAACCTTATCCTGGCAAAGAAGTACACAACTTGTGAGTTGGAGTTGTCCCTTCTTCTCTAATATTCTATTTTATTTCTAACTCATGTACATGTATAGACAACTTCTAATAGAAGAAATTCCAATAGGGGAACTAATGCATGTGTATAGACAATCCTATTAGCGTGATGTAGGCACACATACAACTAATTTTAGATTTGAAAAGAGCCATGAGATATACCGTGATGTGAGGAGGAGAAGTAGAGGTGAGCAGATGATACAGTATCCTATATGTGTGTCTAATCTTATACTTTACATGTATATAGTTACTTATGTTATACTGTACGTCTACTATACACTTATACATGTATATAGTTACTTATGTTATACTGTACGTCTACTATACTACTTGTATACTAAATTACAGAGGAATCAAAGAGACCTACAAACAAGGATATGCTCACATGTATAACACAGATAACTTCAGAAAGTGACCGACAGACTAATGGACTATACGCCTACTTCCGGTAAGTAAAATGAAAAACTTACAGGTATATGCACTCGTATGTAGGTTTGATTCATAGTGGGTTCTGACCTCTTACGGTCTGCGATCAACAAGCTGATGCATATCCTTAGCCTTATTTTCTACCATTAGGTTGTTGGTGACGAGGAAGGCAGAGTTAGCTGCCCTGTGTGAACAACTCAACAGCTTAATGGCTCGAATCAACCAGCATAAGGAGCAGGTGAAGGTGTTTCAGCAGAGGAGGCAGGAGGACATGTGGAGGTTCATCAAACTGGCTGTTAGTATTCTCTCTCCTCTCTGTATTACCCGACTTATGACCATACTGATACTTAGTAGATGCTGTTGGCTGCTTCGTCTTATGTGCAAGCCTCAGTGTGTCAATTAGTTGGTCAGTTGGCTAGTCAATTGATCAGGCTTCCATTTAAATCAAAATCCGAGTTTTGCTTGTCAACCCTCCTATCAGTATTTGTATGTCACCCTAGCTTTACTCCAATGTATTTATTTGTGCAGTAAATGTTTTATTACTTCATCCTTAAGTTGTTAGGCTGCATTCAGTTGGTAATAATGTTCATTGTGTTGTGGTTGTCTCCTCTTTAGCTGACCAGCCGACCAGCTAATCGTTCTACACCTAGCATGGGTACCAGTCCAGCTCTACAGACGACAGTTATGATAGCCCGAGGCTCTTTAGATTCTCTCCGTACTATGAACCAGTATGAGCAGGTCAAGTCAAAGTAAGTTGGAAGAAATTTAACTGTTAGATCTGGAGCTATAAGCTACAGTGCTTTACATCTTTCAGTTCTCAGTAAATATTTGAGGGGAGCGTTACGGATGAATAAACTTACCTGCTTTTAATATTTATCAACAATACCTGCTAGAGTGGGAGTCTTACTAGTATGCATGTAGACTTAGGGTTGAACTACATAAATTAAAAATGGGATGGCTCTTAAATTGAACATTTTGACTTTTAGATCGGGATCTTTGATTAACAGCGACGGCGGTGCTAGCCCACAATCACTTGCAAACACGGCTGATTGGTCATTTCTAGACGACGATCAACCCAGTAGCTGATTGGATATCGTGAGCCCCTATACAAAGTCATATTGTAATCTAGCGATAATTGTCCATTTATTGATAAACAGTAGAACTTGTTCCAACAACTTCTGGATCCATAGTTTTCTTCTAGTGTCAGTACTTACTGCTATATAGAGAATGTCAATGTGACTAGTACTATCACTGTAACTAGTACTACTACCACCGTAATCAGTACTACCACCGTAATCAGTACTACCACTGTAACTAGTACTATCGCTGTTACTAGTACTACCACTGTTACTAGTAATACCACTGTGACTAGTACTACCACTGTAACTAGTACTACTACCACTGCTTTACTAGTACTATCACTGTTACTAGTACTATCACTGTTACTAGTACTACCACTGTGACTAGCACTTTCACTGTAACTGGTTCTTTTTACTATAGTCAATAATTTAACCATATCTACCTACCATTTGGAGTGTAACACTGAATTCCACATTCATCTTTTATGTTTGCACCACTATTTATAAATATTATTATAATATATCGAGTTAAATACTGGGTAATAAACTCCCATCGCTGCCGATATAATATAGTGGATGTTATGTTTTTATTGTCATCTTTCGATACGACATAACCAATATGTCTTCTGCCTTATTGTATAGCCAATTGGAAACCATATAATATTATTTTATTACTGTTTCGTATTTCATGAAATACGATATTTTCTATAATGCTATATGCAATAAATTAAGTTTATATTCTACTCAGTAGCTCGTGTTGAAGTTGGACGATTTTGCCAGTCTGTCCTTCAAACCTTCAATAAAAGTGGATAACTGTGTAAATTGGTCATCGAACCCAGAGGTGATGTGGCTGAATCCTAGCTGTGAACGTATTTCCACTCGTTGCTTTGGCTAATATCATTTATATGAAAAATTAAAAATTTTTACCTGACTCAACTTCAGCTAGCTCGGGATACTGGAAACTTGTGCATGTTGGAGTAGCTATGTTAGAGGTAATCGCTTAGAAGATACGTTTACTCAAGTTGTAATGAAAAACAGCAATGTCAACAATATTTAAATTTTTAGAGCAAAATCCGATAAGCATTTGCAGTCACCTGGTGATTTCTTGATGTTCACAACCCTTGTTAAACAGCCTTTTATACTGCAGTTGATTGGGGAAAAAACAAATGTACCTCTGATTTGGGGTTTAGCAGTACTAGAATTAGGAGGGTGTATATACATGTATTGTGCCTGCAATTCTAAAGTAATCACCATTACAGTACAAAACTACCCTTAATTCTAGCACTGCAGCCACTAAGGGCGTAGCCTTATCATTATCATCCTTTTAAAATTGTTCGAAAGAAATATCAACTACAGACCTGAAATGCAGACAACAAGTAGACTATTGAGAAAAATATTTGTTTCTCCGTTACTTCAAATATGGCTTGCATGTTTAATAGTAATAATAATATAGGCATTTACACCTTTACAGTGATACTGCTAGCATGACTAGAAGATGACATCAGAATGTATATGATACATGAAAACAAATTGCATCATTGTAATATGTCAGATAGATTCTATGAGTTTAGCAAAGAATATTTGAAGTACAGAATATGCATGTAAATTTTTATTTGCTGCCTGGAAGAATTTAGCCTGATATTTCTCAACTTAGTGTTGGTAACTTATCTCAAGAAGGGGAAATATGTGACCCAACTAACTTGTTATAATGACTTGCAAGCAGACAATTTCTAGTTCAAAATGTAGACTGGGTGTGCAAATAGCAGAGACTTGTCAATAACCTAACCTAGAAGCATGCATAATGATAATTATAATAATTACTCTTTTTCCATTGTTTCAGGGAGAGTAGCAAATGGATATTGGTATGTTACTCTATTCACTACATATTTAACTTCAGTCAACATTTTATTGTCTACCATTTCAAAATAACCCAAGTCAAATATTGATCGACAAGAAAAAGAATTTTTTCTACCATTGTATTCAGACTAATTAACATAATTACATGCTAATAAGCTAAGGAGATGATCATCGATTAGACAGTATGTATGTTGTTACTGTGGCATTGAATATGCCTCTAGCTACATTGTGTCCGTCCTCATGCAATCACTTACGTTTCGACAAAACATTTAGCTTCATTATCTAAACTTGAGACAAAACAGAACATTTCTGATGACTTCTTGCCATTCAGCTAGCGTTATTGATCAGAAGTAATTGATGCCGAAGCTTTATTTAGTGTCAGCTGTTATAGTGAATGAACTGCTATGAATGCTAATATTGGTGAATGTATGTAACACATTATTTTGTCGATAAACTCGGAACGATCAAATCTATTCTATCAAACATATAAATAGCTCTGGCAAAGTTATTTCTGTAAACTTTTAGATTTTATACAAAAGTTGTTATTGAAATTGTTTGGATATATACATGTACTAGTTGGTACATTAAACATATCTGAATTTTATTTTTGTTAGATGCAAAATTGAAATTCTGAATTGAAACAACGGAAGCCATATAGCTAGCAGAACTGGGTACAAAAGGATTATAAATCTATAGTAAAGTTGGGGCAATATGTTTGTATTGCTGTATGTACACTTAACAGCATAGCATACTGTAACAGAAAATAGTATAATAATATTATAACATACATGTAGGTTAGTTTAGCAGCATGCTGGCCGCTATTGTTGCTCATAACGTAGCAGTGCATTTTGGTTTGAACTTGACGTTATGCTTAACTCAGTTTAGCATTGTAATGAGATAGAAAGTAGCGATAGACTTTGAGAGACCAGATACCCAGTGTGTGACCATGTAGGAATGGGAGGTGTATTATCCCGTATCATGCAGAATTCTAGTGCATCACATGCGCATCATCTGTCTTCCTCCGGCAGCGACACCAGTGCCAGCCTCGGTTTCAGTAGTGACTCTAAGCGAAATGTAAGAAAGCACTCGTTTGTCTTAAATTTATATTAAGATTGGGGCCAGATAACAAAAAGCTACTATAATAATTATTTGCAAAGTAATATGGGAGATTCACTGAATCATTTATATATTATTTATGGGGTTATGACACCGTGGGACAAGCAGAGTTCAGTTTAGTAATTGTGAAACGGAGAGATTGCGTCTTATATGTTTATGTACCTATTCACACGAAGATATTCTATTTAGTTTACTTTATGTAAGGTGATGCCAAATGTGATGCTGTGATTTTAACATCTTTTGCCACCATAATTCTCAGAATCAGCAGAATGGTAAAGAAATGAGAGTTAAATCTGAATCTGAAGAAATGGCTAGTTGTTCGTATCATTCTCCGTCACAAGATGACAGTACCAGCACATCTGACTCCCATCAGGTCAGTGTGTGCTCTAACTGCAGTACCTACAGTACTTATACAACGTTTACAGTGTGTGTAAGGGGGACATCCTAAGATGATTTCATCACGGCAGTGGAATTCATGACACATTTTATCTTTTAGGAAAGTCGGACAGAGTCTATGTCAAGTATGTCATCATCCGCGATGGACTGCGTAACTTCCAAATCTTCGACATCCAACCCTGGAAATAGACCAGCACAGACAGAACAGATGGCTACAGAACTACCTCTACAACTGGGACATGCTCCGTCCACCAGTTCTCAGGTTACAACCAATCATGTCGCTGACGTGAAAGAGAAGAGAATAGGGCGTCCAATCAAATCTCGATATGATAGGCTCGCTGCAGATGTACACAAGTGAGTCACAAATACAACAGGTTATGACTTGTATCCACTAAATCACTTGCTTTCTTGGCTCTAATATCTAGCTTTCATACGTTGTAGCTGATATAACGTTCATTTTCAAATGTCTATTTTTAGTTCTAATAGACTGCTAGTAATTGATTCAAACTAAAATATAAGTAAATGAATTGAATACATGTACATGTAGATAACACAAAAATTGGAAGTGCAGAGTGCTGACATGATTGTGTCATTGAGGGAACACACAGTGCTATATTGAGTCTGTAACAACAATTCACGGCAGTTGACAGATTTGTTTGATCGTGTCCGCTAGTTGACTTCTGATGAGGCTGCTCTTACAGTCATTGGTTTTGACATGGTCTATTTAGTTTAGAAATGTTGACTCCTCCCATCTGCTGCTACTTATAGATGCTCTAGTGAACCGCTTGCGTCAGCAAACAATGGCACACGAATCACCCGCCGAACTGCCTCAGATATTCCAGTCTCGGCTGTATCCGCTAGTGGTATCAAAGTAGCCACTGAGGCTTTAAAACCAAATGCAACAGAATCAATAAAACACATGGAAGGAAGCCATACTCTCCAATTAAACCAACCAAAGTCCGCAGCTCCGGCAGTAGAAATAGGTGGGTTAAAATTTTAGGAGATATTTTTATACGTGTACATACATATACATGTATGTTAACAAGCAGTTTGATTTTGAGCAAGGTATCGGAATTAAGTTTAAGACAATGGTAGACAGTATGCAGTAAAACTGTTTTCACCGCAGTCATCAAATTCATTCTCCAGTTTCGCTCGATAATACTTTAGGTGATTTTGATTCTTCATGTTTGGAGCCTGTCACTTTACATCACCACGAATATCCTGCAGAGGCCACACCTATATCTTCTGGAGAGGCATCTCAGCAACAAGAGTCAACCTCATCTGCAGTTACCCCTCCCACTGTAAAGAGAGAGGCGTCTGCTGCTACGTAAGTATAGTCATGTGACAACACGTCAACCACATGCTGCTCTACAGTATTTTCTAGCATCTAACCATACTTACTAATGCCTTCAATATCCGAGAACTTGAGCTCCGGGTTGAAAAGCAAATTGCATATAAACGTCAGTTGACTGCAGCATAACCACAAAAATCTAGCCTACTAATGATAATCAATTCTAGTCTGTTACACCTGCTGGCATCACAAGTTTAGCCTGTATTCTCAAATCCTCTCTTTTCTGTCTATTTACCATACCTATATATAGTCTACCATTCTGTCATGTGTTATACCTCTTGCACCCAGGCTAATCAGAAACATGGAGCATGTAGCTACAGTTATGAAAAAGAAAATATTTCCACCATTATTTGAAGCTAATAAAAGTGTGTTCATTGATAAAATACTACCAACATCACAAGTTCAGTACGGATACCAGGGGGACAGGTAGGAGTGCCTCAAGCTAAAATATAATTTGTTACAATCTTGGTGTATTCTGGATTAGTTAGACTCTAATCTACATCCATTTCCCTCATCTACTGTTTACTCAAGCTCTATACACATCGTCCTATATATCACAACCTACTCAGCTTTATTCTCCCACATTCCCTTAAGTGTGGAAGAAAAAGTAACACATCTGTACACAAATATTTTTGGTGATTATCATGATTTTTCTCTAGTTCAGTAGACATATTATACAATGCAACTGCCTCAATTTCACTCTAGGTCCCTAAACTGTGTTTGGAGTGCCTTATTTAACATATGTTATATTATAGTTATTCTGTGTAGAGGTAAGTATACTATGTTCTGCTGTACATGTATTTTAGATACATCACCGTCGGCTCTGGTGAGTTTGGGGAAGTATTATATGGTAGACTAAAGGACAGTGGTCTTCTTGTAGCTATCAAAGCTCTCAAGAAAGCAAAGACAGACATGTATGCTCTTTTGCAAGAAGCGTTCCTCCTTCAGATTGCCAGTACCACAGGCTATGCTGCTCACTATCGAGGGCTTGCTCCATTTTGTGCTTTCGGCAGCTCCTACCTTGAGTGGGCTATAATCTGTGACTTTGTGGGCGTACCTTCTGGCCCCGACCCGTATGACTTTCGACAGACACTAAAGCAGGCTCGCAGCGCACCACGTACCATACAGCTTGCCTTAAACTGGATTCTAACGTGTAACAAGATAGTGTTTGCTGTTAAGCAATTTCACGCCATGGATATGTTACTCAACGATATCAAAGCTGACAACATCCTGTTAAGGCCAACAGGGGCTGGCACATATGACCCTGTGTTTGTAGACTTTGGTCTCGCTTCAATTGGAGAGGGGATAACTCTGGCTCTCGAGGTGAATGATTCGAACAGAGCCAAAATACTGAAGGAATACAGCCACATCGCACCAGAAGTTCTCTTTGGTGGCGAAACTAATGTAGCAAGTGATGTCTTTAGTCTAGGCAAAGCTCTTAGCCTTGTGTCGGAGGCCTTCCCTATTGAAGCCTTTACTAGCACCATTTCTAGATGTACTTTGTGGAACGTAGCGCAGCGTCCCTCAATCGACGAACTAATCAGTAATTTCCACTGGCTCAGCAATGGTATTCTGTCTAGCAGATAGACTAATTGTACATTGAAACAAGCAAACACCTGGTATATACAATCAGTGAATAATAATATTTTGAAAACTTTAGTTTGCTGTCATTGCTTGTATTAATCATGTAATTACTATGACACATATGACAGTAAATTGAAATAAAATCTGCCAAAGGTAGTAACAGATAACTATATAAATTGAGATATTATACAGTGTATATCACTAGTAGAATATCTGCCAAAGGTTGTACTGAGATGTACTATACAAGTACAAGTACTTGTATATTATGTGTTCTTGGTTGGTACAAAGTGCTGGCCTTAAAATAAGAGACATTTCAGCTGAGATGCCCTTCCCTGGTACCCCTTCCCTGGTACCCCTTCCCTGGTACCCCTTCCCTGGTACCCCTTCCCTGGTACCCCTTCCCTCACATCTAGTCAACATTTCTTTGTCATTTACTTTAAAAAAGGATTAACATGCTCCTAAAGCTTCAAGTTTTACTGTGTTACAGAAATGACTGATATGATAATAACAATTAGATTGATTAGGATATTACATTATACTGCGATCTCATTTATATGCATGACCATGCTATTAAAGTGTGATTAAATAATTAATTGGATATAAATATTATAATCTACATACATACTATAAATAATATAATATACCTGAATATGCAGTAAATAGTCAGGAGTTTTCTATTCCACATGTACATGTATATATTGTAGAGATACACTGAACTGGTGGCATTACGCAATTCTCGCTGTCTCTGGCAGCTTGAGAACTTTGGTTCAGTGGATTTCACACCTTTTAAATACGCTTTGCTGTAAATATACAGTATTGCTAAGGTGTTCTCCCAGGCATATCTCTGAGCTGCACTGATGAGGTGTTAAACACCGAAACAGTACACTGTATGCAGATTGAGTATTACGCTCGAAATTGGTAGCAATACCAATTTCTTGAGCACTTTACCTGGGAGATACACTGAACTGGTGGCATTACGCAATTCTCGCTGTTTCTGGCAGCTTGAGAACTTTGGTTCAGTGGATTTCACACCTTTTAAATACGCTTTGCTGTAAATATACAGTATTGCTAAGGTGTTCTCCCAGGCATATCTCTGAGCTGCACTGATGAGGTGTTAAACACCGAAACAGTACACTGTATGCAGATTGAGTATTGTATATATATATATATATGTGTGGACACTTTTAGTTGGCTAAATAACCACATAATCTCCAGCAAAAAGTATAAAAGATGTTAGCCTAGGTATTGAAGTATTGTAATGAGTAACATAAATCCATTGTTTTTTTTTTCTTTCTATAATGTACAAAAAATAAAACCTAAGAAAATGATCAGTCAATCTTTTTCCTCTAGTTATAAAGCATAGGCAACTTTTAGCATGGCTCAGTGAATAATAACTACAGCCAGCCACTCTGGGTAACGACACACCAGCTGATTACTTCCTGTGGTACATCTCTGGTAGCCGAGGTGTATCCTCTCTATCTCTCACTACATTCTCAAATCTTGTTCCTGAACTCACATCATTCAAGATGTGAGCAAATAGGAAGTAGGGGGGGGAGTCTTTAAGCACACATAAATACAAAATAATTCTGCATGGTCAGTCATGTAATCATCTGGAAAGGCAGTCAGCAGCACAGAAGGTATATTAACTCCTAAATTACATTGTAGAACAGACAGAGATGGCTGGGTAGACTGTAGACCCCATGCAGTGCTGGGTAGACTGTAGACCCCATGCAGTGCTGGGTAGACTGTAGACCCCATGCAGTGCTGGGTAGACTGTAGACCCCATGCAGTGCTGGGTAGACTGTAGACCCCATGCAGTGCTGGGTAGACTGTAGACCCCATGCAGTGCTGGGTAGACTGTAGACCCCATGCAGTGCTGGGTAGACTGTAGACCCCATGCAGTGCTGGGTAGACTGTAGACCCCATGCAGTGCTGGGTAGACTGTAAACTCCATGCAGTGCTGGGTAGACTGTAGACCCCATGTAGTGCTGGGTAGACTGTAAACTCCATGCAGTGCTGGGTAGACTGTAGACCCCATGTAGTGCTGGGTAGACTGTAGACCCCATGCAGTGCTGGGTAGACTGTAGACCCCATGCAGTGCTGGGTAGACTGTAGACCCCATGCAGTGCTGGGTAGACTGTAGACCCCAGGGTACCAGACCAGGTCATGTTGAGCATAGCAGGTCACCGACCTTTCAATAACCTGTATGACGTTTCTATCATATTTTCAGTTTTTTATGTATACTTTATTATATTGATTCCATTGAAGTGCATACCATAGACAACAAAGACATCACCAGTTATGCCTTTGATTAGCAGACATGCTGTACACAAATTCTACCAAAATATGTGTAAAAGTTCAGATTCTTCTCTGGTCTGGAGGCAGTATTTAAATTTGTACCAATAGGTAATAAATTTATTGTCCTCTTCAGGAATGTTTTATAGATGTGCTCAGCAAACAATCTACCATTAGTATTATGGGGTATTTTAATATGGTTCAGACTGCAGACTATGGGCTATAAATACATTCATGAGCCTGACAGCTAGGATGGGTGCCAGTATCACCAGTCTAAAGCCCAATCTAAACCTTAGTTGGTTGGTTAGAGTTGACTACTGGTGAAAATAGTGTACTGTGCTCTCAGGCTAGCAGACGTCCTGGATGGCGGCTAAAGAGTTCCGCTCTGTTTGTAAGACAAACAGGTGACAAACAAACTAGTAAAAATCAAATCATTGTGATTCCTTGTAGCTGCTTACAGTAAATATAGTAAACCTTTTGTTGTGATGAGATACACCAATATGTTGACATCGGCAGCTGCTCCACCATCTTTCAATAACATGCCAAAATATTTTATTCAACAAAATTCAATTTTAAATGGCAGATTTCCTCCTGTCATACAACTTGTACGCCATGTAGTCTACGTAATCTGATGTAGGGCATATTGCTAGCACATTGGGGAGTTTATTTTGTTACATTCATCATACCTGTATCGGAAGTTTATACTGAAAGCAATTAGTAAAATGTGTTATCAACACTCCACCACACTCCCCACCAGATAGATAAATATTTTGGCACCATTCTAAACAATGGCTTAGCATAATCTTCCATCTCATTGGTAGATACAACAACTTGATTCCAAAGATACTGAGGCTATAGTGGTACACATGAGGTTGGTACATCTACCCTGCCCTAAGAGTTGTAATCGAATGGCTGCAGAAACTTGGGGAATGTCATTTGAGTATTTCTCGAAATAACAAAAGGTTCTTTAAGCTGAGTAAATAATGTTAAAGTCAAATGGTTTGACATCAGAATCAGTTTAATGAATTAAGTAACTTGAAGATGCCACTTCTAAATGTGTGGTCAGAGTTACGAAGTAAATCCCCAAAAATAACAAAAATTGATGTCAGAATTGAAGAGAGTGTAACATTTCAGCACGCATGCCTCTTTCCTTGATTTTTCTATTGTTAGAATTTAACTGCAGCTTCTCCCAACAAATTCTAATCCTGTATGAAATGGCCATAGAGAATCTTTTACCGCCAATTTCAACTCAAGTCCTTGTCATTCATTTTCATATACTGCATGTATACATGTAAATGTAATATTGCGATTACTGACTTGCCACTATTACTACCTATGCCTAAACCCATGTAGTTTGCGTTTCACTGTATATCTGGTATACGTGGTATTATGAGAGCTGTTATACAAGTACTGGTATTGTCTCTTCACAGTGCACAGATGTGTGGTCTAGTATTTGGCATCTCGATTAGGCAGTAGGCACTTGGAGCACTTGCTAAATTACAGTGCCGAGCACCATCTCCTCAAGCACTTGTTGAATGATGTCACACTTCATCTTAGTTACAAGTGTCCACTTGTTTTACTACCTCTTAGCTTAAAGAGCGTCCCCACCAACACTTGGGTCCAGACACTGGATAGTGTATCACTTCCATATAAGTGTATTATGAAATAATATTTTATATTTATCTACTTGAATAGAAATAATATTTAAATACCACAATTTCACGGATTCTATATTTGTATAGGTATGCAAACACAAAGCTATCAGCTCCAGTCAAACACAACCTTGAAAAAATTATATTTATTGAGCTGTAACCGTAGCAGTCGCTGCTCATGTATTAGAGCACAATTCTGATAGGTTTTCGCTGTGAAACCAGAGCAAAAATAGTTAATACAACCTGATTGATTTTTACAATGGCCTCCATGCACTGATGTACATGTAGGATACTGTATAATTGTTGGTAATGATGGTATATGCAGTATTCTATGAGCACATTTATACTATATATAGTTATTGTTAGCTCCACTGGTGTTGCTACGTGTACTAATCTCTGTATCCCATTTTTCAAGGAACAGATTACACTCTACATGCCCACCTTCTGTAGATAACACTTGCTCATAGACAATTACACAGTCACTCAAATTTTAACCAAAATAATATTATTTCCACACTAATTTCTTCATCTCCATGCTAACAGAATGTGATTCATGGAGTTAGCAATATAATTTTAGTTGGCATTGAATATCACTGGCCTTCAGGCTGGTAGCCTACAGTCCTACATGATAGTCTCTTAGGTCACACATGTTATATGTGTAACATACATTATAATATTATGTTATGCATGGAACCTGGCTATATAATTATATTTTGATCTGTATTTAAATAGATGGTGTCTGAGTACAGCCTGATGCTGCCTGCTGACTCATCTTAGGCAGCAGCCAAATCCTGATAAATAGTAACTGATGTCTCTATAATAATACCATGCAAGTCTAAAAATAAACCTGTGTTTTGTTACTGCTGTAGCATCTACATGTATATCTTATACTTTGGATTGATTACCAAACACTAATTGCGAAGTATTACTTTAGGTTACCCAAAGTGTTGTCAGGACTTGCATGGTAAATAAACAGGGATATTTAAATGCTGAAATAATCAGTCATTTCTGTGTTTGCTATTCTCAGTCAGTGACTTTTGTAACTTTCACTGCAACATCCTTGATTTGGCATTTGCACTGCTATAAGCATATCTCCATGTTTATATAGAGTAATTATTACCTCTAATAATATAGCATTATCTGTCAATTGGGGATAAAGGGAACAAGATAGCAGGTTGCTTTTACAATTTTGATACATTTATTTCACAAAAATACATTTTGATCAATAAATTAAATACTAAATACTAAATACAAATATATTTATTTAAAGGAGAAGAAGGTAGGAGAGAGCTCACATTGCACCCACATTCTCATACCAGATCTGTCACAAAAAATTATATGCAAAAATAAAAAAAATTCTGTACAGTGATTGGTTGATAGCTATCAACTATAATAGTCTGAGTCGGAGTACTGCTGGCAGCCGCAGGTACAACGTGATAATATAGGGTATTCAATTTTAATCCATTCACATTTTCCCGAATATGGACAGTAATATCGCAGAAGTTTTATATTCTTCATTTCTGTTGGCTGGCAGGTCATGCCTGCCGGTATGCTGCATGACCTCCTGTTGTCACAACGACCCTCCTTGATGTACCGTGGCCAGAATCGGATAGACAACTCCTTCCACCTGTACCTGACTGGGCAGTAGCTGTAAGACCACAAAAACTTTTGCAATTTCCTTTTAGTTTTACGGTTGAACTTTATGCGCAATTCGAGGCCTTCGTTAGAAAGTTTTATCGCTTTGGTGGCTAGCGCTTCAATCTCATCAGGCATTTTACCTTTCGGAGTCTGATCCTTAGTGAACTGATAGAGCAAAGTTCCATTTGGTTTTGTTGTCATCTCACTGGGTTTTCTTAACGACATGAAGTGACTATCATAGTCCTCCCCCATAATGTCAAGTAAGTGAAACTGGTCAAGGTTATTGATATCTGGGTCGAGGTCTGAATTGACTGTCTCCTTTAGGTCTAAAGGTATCATGACCGGAGAAGGCTTGAGAGGTAATCTGTTGTATATAGAGTTACTTCTTCGGCTATTCGATGATTTACCATGCCTTCGTAGGTTTTTAGTCTCGGCATTGTTAATGCTTGCTGTGTTAGTAAGGAGAGGTAGAGTATATAAGACGAACGCCCATAGTAAAAATGCCTTTACCTTGTAGTTCTCAATCTCTTTAGGCTTCATGATTGCCTGAAACAAAACAAAACAAAACGTAAGTATGGGGCTAATGTTGCTAGTCAACCATAAATGTAGCTAGGCTACCATGATGCTAGCCGAATCATATCTTCCTCCATTTTTGGAAAATGGTAAAAGATGGATCATCATTATACATGTACATGTACTTACCTGTATGTACATGTACATACAGGTATGTACCTACTTTTAGTGAGTATAATAATAGGATATTGGCCTATGGGTCTCGCACACCACTAAAATACATGTACACTATAGATGTTATTGGTGGGGGAATGTCTGGTTGAATCACAGACTAAGTGGCACTGATATATCCACTCCTTTACGGAGGAGACACATACTACCAGTGACACAGAAGTGCCACTGTCATTATGATACTAATAAAACATTGTATTAGGGCGAGTAGACATGATAAGATTGCTACTGTTATAAGTTATGATAGCCAATTTGTGGCCGCGGCTATAATCCATTGTGAGAGTGACATATGCTAGGGTGTACTTCCCTCGCATTCCCTTAAAAACAATCAGCTATTCATGATACGTCTCCTCGATACATTCTAACACTCTTCTATACAGTCACGTATAACTATTATAGATTATGCTTTTTATGCACAAAAAGAGCCTCCTTCATAAACAGATATTGTTGTCAGTCATTTCCTATATCTAATTTGAAATGGCAGTAATTAACTGCAATACAATCGAGGCATTGAATTTAGCGGAATCTTCACACATAGACTTGAACAGGAGGTTACTGTTTTATAGAGAAAAGCACACAATCATGTTATTGACAATGTATACAACTACGACTACTACCTCTACTCAATAAAACTGCCTCACCTATCAGTTAGCAAATAAGTTTTCAAGTATCATTATGTTTAATAGAACGACTGCCAACACAAAATTCAATGGCGCCTCTGATGCCCACTTGAATTAGTATAATGCCTACACATTATCTTAGCTTAAACACCTTCAACATATTTAAATTTGCTAATCAGAAGAGTAAATGCACAGTTGCTGCTGCAGATAACCAATGACAGCGAAGTGTAAGGCATCACTGCCACTGTATCAAAGGCGTTAAGCCGTCGCAAGGCAAGTATGAAGTAGAATGAATGAGATGACAGAGAGAGAAAGAACATTGATGGCAGCAATAAAGCTAACTATTCACAACTATTGAATCTTGGTGTATTAATATAAACTAATTTCACACCTAGTTCTTAGAAGTATTTAGTTGTGCTGAGACAGTCTCTATTAGGCCACTCTGTAGATATAAATGTGTTTAGTACATGCTACAATCCAACCATGGTATATCTGTGATCATATTTTACACAATTGTGTGAAGATTCTCAGCTTCATTACTGCTTAATTTTTAATTAACAAACACAAAACAATTCCCCTATTCTATCTATTACCACATTATACTAATATTTGTACATGTAGGTAATTTGCTGATATATATTGTAATTAAATTATAACTACAATTCAAAAGGTATAATCCAGCTCCCTTGACCTGTTAATGGAATCAGTACAGCTCTACATAAAATCTATTAACTGCCAATTAACAGATAAAAGATTACAAATGCCACCCTCTATAGCTTGTGGTGTATTCTAGCTACCTTACACTCTGAATTCTTAACCTGTCACACCTGAGGCTGTTGATTATTTATAAATTTTCCATGAAAAACTGATTTTATCAATTGTTTGAATTTTTAAATCCAAGAATATTACAGGCTTTTTTGTGATATTGAAGAGCATGGGATGCTGTTTAAAGAAGACTAGTTTACAACAGGAGGGAATGGGTGATAAATAATGGATATGCACTGTAATAGAATTAGTGTTATCATGTAATGAGATTTGGGAATTTGTTGTGTTCTGTCTGCAATGGTGACTAACAGTGTTTTATTTGCATGTACTTTGTTGGCAGCTGTAGGCTAAATAATTAGACATGTTATAATGTCTCACTGGTCCTGTTTTCCTTCCCACCCCTGCTCAAAACCTAAAGCAGCACACCAGTACTCTGAGATGATTCATCCACCGCAGAACATTATAAAATTATTTGTATCTTTCTCTAAACTCAAGATGTTTGATCACCAGGAGCCCATCTATAGCATGCACCCATATGATACCACTGGTATGTACTAGACCTCTATTATATATATACAAGTGTGCAGATTGCTATTTGTAAGCCCCCATGAACGGTTATATATAAATTATATGCATAATAATTACGCAGCCTCTTTATAAATATGCATCGTGGTGTACAAAAGAAATAAATATGAGAATGCCATTTCACCCACATGGAACCAGTGTTGGAGACGAGCCAACGCATGTGCTGTATTTTATAACCTATTTTATAATACATGCTGGAAACATGGCACCAGGTCTACTATAATATTTAGCCTACCTTGATTGTCTTTTAGTAGATGTTAAAAGTTGACCATTCTGTACTGGAGATGAGTATTATAATTATCCAGTCCTTCTGCTACTGCTGAACTACAAGTTCTATGTTACTGTACAGATAAATAATACAATCCAACAGCTTAGCAACTGTTCCTTCAGATACTGATAATAGTACTGATGTATCTTGTACCAGTCAATACGTTACTGGATATATAACATAGGTTTACCTATTCTATGTCATTTATAAATAGTCTCCTTTGATGTCCAATGATAGACAGTATGTAATTCCAGTAGTTATTGAATTTCTTGATTGATAAAGAAAGTCTAGATCCAAATAAACACCCTGTAAGCAGAGGGAACTCAATGTAAATGCACGCGTGTGCTGTGTTAGTGAATATTATATTACTCTACACATTGCTAGCCTTCATCCCATTGGTCAGTTTACTGGATTTATACTTGCTACATTATGTAGTATTATTATACTGATACACATACAATACTCTCCTAGTTAATACGTCATATTGTAGAATGTAGGTCTGCATCTACACATGCCTGCTAATGTACATGAATATTGTCCATAAAAATAAATCCATATTTAAGTTGTCCAAAATATAAACACTTCTCTATACTATTATAATAGCAAATACAACTAATTTTTAATGTACATTACATATTACATGTACCAATTTCTGTTAGCAAATTTAGCTGTAATATTATATCATAATATATCATATTACATGTATAATGTTTTATTATTACTGCTGTGGTTTGGAGAAATGAATTCACTTCTGGAGTTGTTCATCAGGAGAATAGAATACTGCACGAGCCTCTAGAGTTCCCTCCCCTTGCCTTTGATGACATTCTAGCTGTTATCACCTTGACAGAGGATAAATGTGAATTCTTATGGTTTTACAAACCTGGGAAACCTCATTCCTCCATTATTGATGTCAAAGGAGTCAGAGTTTGAATCTGTACAGAAATGAATATTGTATTTCCTAATGAAATCCACATCCTGTTTCACCTTTGATATAGAAACAAAAGAGTTACCAAGTGACAAGGACGTCAGAGACAGCCAGAAATACCAGAAAGGAGTGGAAAGGAATCTCATCTTCTAGTAGCTCTATGTCTGAGGTTATTTCTTTCCTTCCAGTTAGACAGCTCCTTGATAATTACACTAGTAGTTTGATTGATGGGTGTTTCACAACACAGACTAACAATGAGTGTCCTTGTATCTCCATATGAAAATTATTGGATATGTTATGATTTATTACAGTTGAATTACATAAAATAGGCCACACATCTCCACCTTGCCACCTACCAGCTAATTATCCACAAACAGCCATTATGAGCAAGGCACCAGTCCATCTTGAGATTATAAGAAGGAAACCAGCTGTCAAGTACATAGCTACACCTAGCCTTTCCTCCTCATACCAGAGGTTTGACTTTATATGCTTCCATGATGGTCTTAGTGAGTGCCCGTCTAAGTGTGTGCATATGTGTGTACCCCTGTAACCAGTGTCCGCCTATGTAAGCCTATATTACTGTATCACGTAGCCACACAGACACAATATATAGCACCTTGTATACTTTACAACCAGCCCCTCATATCTTGAGCAGTAGTTAGCTTCCCTTGCTATGGTTTTGTTGTTGTTGAATTCTCAGCCCATTAATTAGTATCATACAGGTTTAATGCCTGTCAGTTGTAGCACTTCCTTACATTTATTTATAATATAACATTATTCTAAGCATTGGTTTCACTCTCTCTCTCTCTCTGGTAGTAGACAGTATAAATTGAGAGCCAGTTGTCATCATTGCATGTCTTTGTGTTGATCAAGAGGTTACAGTTGAGGTAGTAAGGCAGAAGTGACAATGGAGAACAGGTACTCCAATGATCACACTCTTTAGTGTACAATAAAGGCCAGCACAGGAACATTACTGTTTGTACATCTCTTACAAACAAATGAATCAACTTAAAATGTATCTTATTAAGATAATGTTTATTTGCTCAAGTCGCATGTGGCAGGGTGTGTACACAGTGATGGAGCCAACTTTTTTAACAAATTTATCAATTTTCGGATAGAAAAAGTTACTTTTGTCACACTTTTCAATTATTAACCTTCTGAAGATACTATATTATATTGTATTTGTATATTGCATATTTGCACATATAAAACTTTTAGTGATGCAGTAATAACACCCCCCTGCTTATTAATTCACAAACACCCCTTGCTTCGATCAAGCAATATTTGATCCACTTTCGAAAACCCTTAAGAATACTATTTAAACATTGAGAAATTTACAACTCATCACAATTTTAATGAGTATAGTGACCACATTCATTGTTATTTCTTACCACCAACAATATGGTGTTACACTGAGGAGCAGTAAAATAACCTTCAACCATTGCTTCTATATAAATAACGGCAGAACATCTCACAATAATTTTCTATTTTGACAAATAGGGTGCCTTCATGGTCAACCCATTCGTAAAAATAGATGGAAATCAAATTAAATTTATCAACATGTAGATGTTTTCATAAGAACAGACAACTCTTGGACAAGAAGGAGGACAACTCTGTATTTAATCGCTGTCGCTAACAATATTGAACATGCATTGTACATGAACGCCCAGTGCCTATCATGCACAGGTTGTAGGTACACTTGTCTTCTTACTTTGTTCTCTGGACCTGGGTTCTAGGTCTCGTGAGGGTTCCACAGTGGGCGGAGCTTAGGTACATACATACACGCAATGAGGTGGAGGAGAGATACCTGTATATGCAGTGGGAGGGAGACATACACAATGAATAATATTATGCCAATTATCTTGTTGCTAGCATGGGGGGGGGGGGGGGTCACATCCACACATTGTTCCTAAATTCATTTATTTACTATTCCATGATTCATTGAGGGTTAAATTTCACTGTGAGTGAAATTCATTCACAACCAAAAAATGTTTCTTGGAACTCACATTATTATGGTATTGTATGAAACACAACCTGCATGTTTACTTAGTACTGTGTAGTCACAGTGAAGGAGATTGTGGCTGTGTGGAACTTCATTAGAATGTGCAAATGTTGACCTGTACTGAAGTGACCTGCTGTTGGAGGAAGTGGACAATGGCCACCAGCTATGGGTAGATGTGGGAAGACCAAGAATATAAAGGGTAGGTAAGTAAAGCTGGGGAAGGGTGCCAGGAATTAGGCTATGTATCAATTGAATATTTTTTCAATTACAACACAAAATAAGAAGATTAAATTTCCGCTCTAAGATTGATGGTATAGCCTTGGTATGGCAAGCCTAGCTATGGAAGTTGGCTTTCTGCTTTCATGCACAATTGCAATTTTGCTGTCTATGTGATGACATGACTCCAAGATTATGAATTTCGATGTCAAGATATTTGTACGCGAATATATTATGTATTTAATATAATACATTATATGTCCATATAAATTTTATATCTAATAGTTGTATTTTATGGCCAATTATTTTGTAAGCTATCAATAAGGAAATGTTATGTTATAGAAGACATTACATCACTAGCGCAATAATTTCTAGATGATCTCCACAGGTATGATGAATGGAGAGTATTATACCTCATTGTAAACAATCAGTTGGAAGAGGTAATCCCTGGTGAAAGGTCTGCTAATCTGAGGCATCAGCTATATTTTATTGTATTGTATTACTGCATAACTGTATAATAATGTGTCTGTAGGGTGTAGGTGGACATTATTATTACTACTCTCAAGTGGATAACAATTAGACTCAGACACTTAAAATTTTGCCTTTTCCCAGTGTCTTCATAAGCATATAATATAAAAGGTTGTAATATAAAAAGTAAAATAAACATACTCTCACAAATAGTATGCTGCTTCTATTCACTTGCTTTATGTTTTGAGAATAAAGACATTAGCAACGTATGTGTTCATAAAATGGCGCCAAACTGTTGCTGAGAATTTCCCGACTAAGATGGTGTCCCTCAAGGCGAATCCTGTTGCGTTATGCAAAATAATATTATTTATAAGGAACAGGTTTGTACCCTTAGTGAAAATGTCCTAAGTGAGACAACAATGCTGGATATACACATGGTATAAGAATAAATGGATCCCACGCCAAAGTAACTATGAGTAACAGTGTAACATGAACACGCAACAACAAAACGCAATAAAAACATAAGAACTGGTGGAATCTCTATTCTGTGTTCAAAAAGATGACTTCTTGAACTTATCACCTGTCTAAGCTGAGCGGCACCAGCATAGCTTGGGAACTTCTAACATTTATTTAGGGTGGTGTGAGGAAGCCCCTGAAAATAATAGAATGCATAATGTAGGATTGTTAGGGTTGTGTTGCTGAAGGGCATCGTCTATATTCTACAATACATACAATACAAGACTGGCTGCCACACATCCTCCCAGTGCAAGCCTAATGTGAACAATTGTATGGGAAAAATCAAATGATAATAAAGTGGTTGAGCATAGCAGTTGTACATTAATACAATGCATATATTATTTGTATATACACATTATTGTGAATGGTTAGTGACTGAATGATTGTGGCCAGGGGCTTGTGTAAACATTCCTAGTTTAGATGACCTTAGCAGAATGAGTTGTCCACCCTATGTGTCCATGTGTCCATGTGTCCATGTGTCCATGTGTCCATGTGTCCATGTGTCCATGTGTCCATGTGTCCATGTATGAATTGTAATAAATTCATGCCTTTTATTTTATTTCCTCTTCTTAGTTGTGCCTGTTTTTATGCAGACATTAGGAAACCAACTGGTGTGGTTATTACAGCATCGTCTGGTGAAAATAGGCAAAATGTAAACATTCCTAGTTTAGATGACCTTAGCAGAATGAGTTGTCCACCCTATGTGTCCATGTGTCCATGTGTCCATGTGTCCATGTGTCCATGTGTCCATGTGTCCATGTGTCCATGTGTCCATGTATGAATTGTAATAAATTCATGCCTTTTATTTTATTTCCTCTTCTTAGTTGTGCCTGTTTTTATGCAGACATTAGGAAACCAACTGGTGTGGTTATTACAGCATCGTCTGGTGAAAATAGGCAAAATCCATGAATAATGGGTATTTGTGAAGAATTTGAAAAAATTATTTTATGCACTAGTTACCTGAAATAGAGGTGTTATTATTAGGGAACTGTGTGTATCCCTCACTCAATCCACCACTGGTAGAGTTAGAAGGGTGAATCTAGACGCGATGTACACCAGCACTTCCTGTGTCGTGTTATTCTAGTCAGCCAAGAGCCAAGAGCAGTTTCCACTCAGACCTGTATAGTTTAGTTAGCCCATTGGTCTACCCATAAAACTGGAGCCGGTGGGGCCAGTAAGCTACCCAGCAGTAGCTCAGGTTACAGACCTTTGGTACACATGCTTACATGTTATAGTACTGATTGCTGGCAGTCTACCAAATGTACTATGGCTTTAAGCCTTACCATTAGCTGCCAACACAGTTTCACATTTTTTACCTGAATAGTGTGATGCTGAGTTTAGTGAAATTAAGAAAGAATATGGTTGACTACTTAATGTTATATTATAGCGCATACATGTACAAGTTATAGATCAAAATGAAGCACTACGCTATGTAGATAGGGTTGGTTTGAGAAAGACCATATTATGCTATGCAATCAGGTAATCAGCATATAGTCGCATAGTTCCATTGCATAGCAGACGAGTTTTATTTTTCCCTATTATCAAAATGAAAGGTAAATACACATCTGTCATGAACTATAGGTTATTCCATGGTAAGCAAAAATGACTTGATACCTTAGCTTGCATTTTATTGTAGTTTTATTATGTATAGGTCAGTGTATGTGACATATACACCGACCTATGCACTGACCTAACATATACTATATGTCAGTATTAGAGGTCAGTGTATATGTCAGTGCATAGGTCAGTGTATATGTCAGCATAGAGGTCAGTGTATATGTCAGCATAGAGTTCAGTGTATAGGTCAGCATAGAGGTCAGTGTATGTCAGTGTTTAGGTCAGTGTACATGTCAGTGCATATGTTAGTGCATAGGTCAGTGTATATGTTAGTGCATAGGTCAGTGTATATGTCAGCGTAGAGGTCAGTGTATATGTCAGCGTAGAGGTCAGTGTACATGTCAGTGTATATGTTAGTGCATAGGTCAGTATATGCTCTGGAGTCTGGTCATGCTGACAAGCCTATTGATCTTGAATCTGAACACAATACCATAAAATTACTTTTTCTTTCAGTGCTATAGCAATATTGGAGTATAGCAAGTATCCCATTTCACACAATGTACTACAACTACAAGATTAGCATCTGCCTCTCCACTTATTTGTTGATGTCGTGCAGTGAGAGGAGAGCCATCATCAGGTTAGCATTAAAATTAAATGATTACAATGAATAAAACTTGTATCACCTGTTAGTAAAGGTGTAAGATAGCCTATATGGTTCACACCAGACCATTTTAAGCATACTGTATAAGTGGTGCAAGCACATGATAATTATATATTATTATAAGTATACCTGTATTCATGTTTGTGCAAGTACAGTATATATATATATAATGTGTATTTTTAATTTATCTGTGGGGAAGTGGAACCAATGCTATTGGTATAATTATACTGTACAGTCATGAGACCACCAGTGTAGTACAAGACTTATATCAGGTTCTTTCTATATACATATTATTATGTCAGGAAAATACAATATAATACAATTCTCTCTCTGCATACAAGACATGAGGACAACAAGAAAATATGAAATGATATACTGTCCAGACACTGATCTCTTCTAGTTAGCATTTACATCTAGGTAAAATCATAAAGCACAGATAAGTCTAACACAACAAGGTTACAATAAAGGTTACACGAAGGTCAGGCCTCAGCCGTTGTGGTCTTCAATATAAATTCATCTACTTTATCATCTGGTAAACATCTCTTAGCCTCAGAGAACAGAGTTGCAAGCCTCCATGGTTCTCCGTTTCCTCGCTCCCAGGCTATAACATCCAGCCATGGATCTGCACAAATATATCAGAGAAGACTGAGCTGGCACGACATACAACTTCTATGTCATCAAAAGCATAGTTTGCTGAAAGTTTCACAACAAAAGAGATCTTGTTGTTTTGGTAGTTTGTTTGTCGGAAGCTGATTATATCAGAATACTCAATAACCCGAGCACCAACATGTACTAGGATATTGTGAGGTACGTGTACATGAGTCACTGATATCAAAAGAAGAGATTTATTAGAGCTAAGTCTAACAGAGATGAGCAGATAGTTATCAGCTAAGAGGGTTAAAGACATCTTAAGATATGAGCGGGTACATCCTGTCACCAGATATCATCTCACCAACAAGGTAGGTGTAGAAAGAGTCCAAGTAATGTCACCGCAGTAGCGGAGGACAACGTTACCTATAGCCTCAGTATGGAATGCATGGAATGTACCTAGTGGGTCACTGGTTAAGTAGTACTGCACATAGACTATACTATCACTATATCATAATATATGTGGTAATTGCATGTAAATAGTTATACATGTACATACAACACAGAGATGGCAAGTATTAAGAGAGAAGATTTCCTATATAAGATGAAGTAAAGATAAGGAATATAATTAGCTGCTATACTTGGCAGTGCTGGTTCCATTGTCTTATAAGGTGTATATAAATTATAGTAGAATGCACATGCTGTGTATAAATGCTGTCTTTCACACAATGTATACTAGTAAACCAAAGGAATGTACTTAACTTATTATCAACATTTCAGGATGCCACCGGCATAGTTAAAAGAGTTACCCTCTCCTTGTTTAGAGAGAAGATAACTCTATGTATAGTAGATATTCTGCCCCAACATGGACTGCTCAACAGAGAAACAACACTCTGCACTCCGCAGGCAAGCACTTGCGCCTCCTCGCTCCCTGCGCCTCCTCACTCACTGTACCTCCTCACTCACTGTACCTCCTTACTCCCTGTACCTCCTCACTCACTGTACCTCCTCACTCACTGTACCTCCTTACTCCCTGCACCTCTTCACTCACTGTACCTCCTCACTCACTGTACCTCCTCACTCACTGTACCTCCTTACTCCCTATGCCTCCTTACTCCCTGTACCTCCTCACTCACTGTACCTCCTCACTCACTGTACCTCCTTACTCCCTGCGCCTCCTTACTCCCTGTACCTCCTTACTCCCTGTACCTCCATCAACCATCTTTGGACAGCTCTAGCTGTCACATAACAAGCCCAGCACACTAACCACATATTATACATATTACAGTAGAGTGAACTGTACAAACAGACCTGCCTATTACAGAGTAACAAGTCATGTCGTATGCTGCATAATAGGAAACACATGGGATCGACTCACCTACAGATGTAGAACCAAACTCAAGCATGTAGTTACCATAAGCTTTCCTCAGTCTGGCAAAATCTGGCTCACTCTACATAATATAATATGAATAGCATATTATCTGTACCTATGTACTCTGTAATAACAACAAAGTAACCAAGGGTTACCAATGTGACGCTCTCTTGTCCTGTTACATTAGATTACTATGACAGAGTGAATAAAACACTGTTATTTGTCTATGACAAACTTCTCAGTGTAACGAGGTGCTAATATGAGTTCAAGCCCTCTACAAGCACTACCTCTGATATACTTTATACTAGTGTTAAACAAAACAAAGCTGCTGAAGCAAAAGCAAAAGCGTTATTTTGGAGTTGTGTTCTCTTGTCCAATAAATAATTGAGAAGACAATCCCAAAGCAGTCTTTACAATCTGGCCGATGTTGGGAATGCTTTCCGCATAAATTTTACTTTTTCTAGAGTGAAAGGAGGTTAGTTTACAGATCTACTGCACCAGACAGATGCCCACACACAGATATAATACTACATACCTGGCATTTCTCTATTTCTATGTAAATTTTATGTAAGCCTTCAGGCACTGTAACAGTACGTCTCAGTCTGTAAGTACACCAATCACAGAGAACATTACATGAAACAGTATATAAACCAATCACAGGGAACGCTACATGTAATATACATGCACCATACTAACACTATACTATACCACACTAGTACCAATACTAATACTAGTACTAATACTAGTACTAATACTAGTACTAATACTGGTACTAACACTAGTACTAATACTCGTACTAATACTAGTGTTAATACTAGTACTAATACTAGAACTAATACTAGAATGTATTAATGTACATGCTTACTTCTTATAGATGGTTCTGGTAGCCTTAACTCCTTGGGTCATAAACGTCCAGTGAATATATTGCTGCTTGAGAACTGAGGCTAGGGGCTCATCACACAACACCCCAAGCTACAGTAGAATACAACTCCAAATATGATAAGCTGAATATGTGAACATAACTACAAACAACAAAATACTGAGCCATAGTATACCCATTGCAATGCTGACGTAGAGGTGTCAAATATGTAGAATACCGATATACATTTATATGACGTACAGGAAGTAGCTATGATACTTACCTCGTACAACTGCATCACATCTTTGACTTCAAGTTTGCCTGTACATAGACCAATAATAGCTTCCCACACGGCCAGAGTATCCTATGCAGCAGGGAATAATATTACATACTACATAGTACAGTGTATACATGTATATAGTATTAGTACAGTTCTACATGCATATATAGTGCGCATTGTAGTACAGTTCTAAATGTATACAGTGTAGTATAGTTCTACATGTACATGTATATAACGTAGTACAGTTCTACATTTACATGTATACAGTGTAGTACAGTGTATACATGTATTATATAGTGTAGTACAGTGTATACATGTATACAGTGTAGTACAGTTATACATGCATACAGTGTAGTAGGCCTATAGTTCTACATGTACATGTATATAACATAGTACAGTTTCACGTGTACAAAGTGTATGGTTGTAGACCAGCCAAAATAATGGATAAAGCATTAGTGTTCAACTGTAGAAACATCCATCCCCAAAATATCCTCCTTTATGTTTTGGAGGGCTAGGAGCCCAGACTAGTACACTAGTAGTACATGGTTGAAGGGTATTCACCTGACGTTCATGTAATACACTCACCTGTCGTACTTTCCTGGACTTGTGGAAGAGTTTGAGAGAGTGTTTGCAGCCATCAGGAGAGTGGATGGCAGCGTAGCGGAGGTAGTTAGTCCACAGTTGGTCAGAGGAGGGAAAGAGAGAGACAGCCTTACTAAACAATTTCAATATAGCCTCAGGCTCACCGACCTCACAGAACATCTGGATCTGGTAATAAGTATACAAATGTAGTTATAAACTGCACTGATACCTAGTATGACTGTGTAGATATGTATTAGATATGACTGAAGTACCATTTACCGTCTATTAAATTTTCAGCAATTGTCTGCCTTCTAAAAACCCTGAATTATTATTAGGGTTTATCACTGTTATTTTATAGTCATTTTATTATGGTTTTCCTTTAGGTAAAGGTAATGTACTGCACAGTACTGAGCATAGATACGACTTAGGCCTACAGTAGCGTTATTATGATAATGTACGTGTGCGTTGTATAAACAGGACAAATGATGAGGAGTAGAGAGTTACCTCCTCTTACTAATTAAGTTGTATATCAATATACTAGTGTATTACATATTTACCCATTTGACCATCCACAGCTCTGTGAGCATGCCTTGTCTCTCCACCACACCGATTAGGACGAGTAGCTTGTGTACGGTATCCTCACTCTTCTCTGCGAAGAGTAACTTCTGGTTGATAGTAAGGAGGATGGACCAGGTGACTTCTACAGAATAGAGACAGACAAGTACATGGCGTGCTCCACTACATGTACAGCTTTTACACACTACTACAAACACACGTGTACATACATACAATAATATAATGTAGTCTACAATATCACCTATTCAACAACATGTAAGCCAATGCACATTAATAGTAGGACATTTGACCCCAAATCTAGTGCCATCTCAGTAGAAATGGTGCCAGGGAATTGTTATTTTTAGAATAATATTTTATACTGAAATGAAATAATATAATTCATTTTAATGCAATAAGTGATAAATTACAATAAGAGGACCAGCTGTGCAGAGCGAGGACAGGACATAGTGTCAGCCCTGAGAACACTGTATTATTATTACATGTACAGTAAATAGTAAATGCTGCTAAACTACTAAATTTATGGAAATAAATTCAAATAATAATATAGAAAGTATGTAAAGCAGAAAGTGTGCTGTGCCTAGCCCATATTCAAATAGATAACAATATAGTCTAGTAAAAATTAGTGAATGGGTGTTACACAATGTTTAGTAGGTTTGTCAACTCATCCATGTGTTTGCTGAGAATATGTTGACACTAATCACTCATATATTATGGATGCCAGAAAATATCAACATGCAACAATAGAGGCCGTGGTTCACTAAATTCATCCATTTAAATAAATTTAAATAATATTGTTCTAAAATAATTTTGATTTTACATTACTTGATAAGGTATAACTGTATAGTATGTGTAAGAAATATGTTAATATGATACATATCTAATGCATCAATATTGGATGAGAAAATTAAACCATCTTTATGTAACATTATATTTAACCTCCCCACTTTATTGTGAAGAATCTTAATACGGCTGAAGCAGTTTTACATGTACCTATGTAACCTATAAGTCTCATATCAAAGCTTAAATAACTGTGATTACAGATTGTGATTTTATTTGTAGTTGCTTTGAGACAGTAGATCTTCTAACATAGCAGTAAATAGATATATGATGATGATAAATTTAATATGCCATGATTTAACTCTAAATGATCACTATTAGTCATAGTTGGTGGGAGGAGAAGATGTTCTATCAACAGAGCTCTTCCTTCTCCACCATCATCCACCAACATAGCACACAGCGGACCAAAGATGTTATCCTGATAGACAAAATGTTGTCATTTGGAACATTATTAAAGGATTTGTAGATGAAATGTAGACACAGTGACTAACTGGAGACATTTAAATCATCTCAAAGTGATGATAACACTAGCTACACTATACAATTCAGACAAGTTGTCACAATTAATTAAAGAATAGCATACGATGGCCAACATTTTAGCAAAACACTAAAACCACAAAAATTTAATGGGGATTTTGTCTCAAAAATTAATTCATTAGATTGCACAAGAAAATTCCCATGATGCCTGGATACAATGTAACAGTTACAGAGCAGATTCTCTACATTCTATACTCAGAACAGAGCTATAGTGTCTCACATCTCTCCCCTGTGATAGTAGTCACATACCAGCCACCAAATGATCACCTCTAACACACTAGCAGGCTTACTAACTTTGTATTACATGATTTGTATGTTATTGTTGGCAGAAGCCGAATACTATTTTATGCTAATAGAGTTATCCTCTCTTTCTATTTAAACCTTCACTGGCACAGGTAGCTGGAATTATGACTTCATTTCAGTTTAAGTGGGGTCCGAACAATGATGGCAATCTAGAATTCAAAAACGTAAGATTGATACATAGATGGGAAACTTGTAAGTTGAGTTAGTTTATTAAATATGTGGCTCTCTCTCTGGTTGAGGAATTTCCTGTATTTGTCACGGTATAATAAACCTTGCTGTGACTGTGTTATATTATATAACTTAATATAATAATTATGGGTAGTATATTGTGGTGTGATCATCCAATTTCACTAACATATATATTCTATACCATAAGCATAGAGTATGGTGGATAGTGGAGATGGTGCGTGTGGAGGGAGTTGAACCCAGCCTGGATGTAGTACTACATTTAGAGTAGCGTTTAGCGTACTACATTAGCTTACATGTACTTCAACCATCTGACAGTGACACAAGGCTTATTGGCTATAACCACTGGGAGACGCCTCTTTAATTTGCCGAAGAGATCAGGTAATTTTATATTTCCTCGAGAGGATGGACCCAACAGTAATCTCTCAGATGACATATACTGTAGAATATATTGGGACTTGAATCAAACTCAACTGTTATACCTCCAGTTTAAGTGTTTACATTAGCAAAATCCAATACCCGCTGTTCAATCAAAAAGTCCTTAAACTAATATTACAAACCTTTGTTGGGTTTAATGAATTACAAATTTATAATGGTTGTTGAAGTAGGATGAAGTACGGCCCTGAGAGTAATGCGGAGCTTCTCATGTGAAACTGTATCTCCAATTAAGCAACATCATTCCTATAATTAACTTAATCCCAAGTTATCAGCTTTCAACTCCATTTCTCATTATCCTGAGCTGATACCCATATTTTGGTTCACAAAAAGGCACTTGGGTGGAATGTGACAATCACCACTCAGCAGTGATCATTAGATTTTTATAGTATAGCATGCCTCCAACCAATCATATAACAAGTTACTGTAAACAAACCCATCATTGGCTCATTGACTGAATAGTAATCCCTTCAACATCACAGCATATTGTAGACTAGCATTCAGTTGTCAAACAGCAGGGTTTTGTACTAGATACTTGTAGGTTTCACATAGATGTGCTACAACACTACAAGGTAGGTCTAAATGTGATATTAGTTCAAATAAAACATAGTAACGCTATTAGCGCCAGCAGAGCGGCTCGGCCTATGTCAGCCTAGCATTAACAGCAAGTAGTCTTCCAAACTGGGAATAATTAGGCACAGGCCCTACTTGGTGCATCTTGTTTATTACATCATTTTAGTTTGTATCGCCAGTGCTACAATATACCCAACTTCTCCCAAGCTGTTAGGGTGTAAATTGAGAGGGTACATTTGGGTAGACCTTATGTGAGTTGTGGTTTTTAGTCTGAGTGCGACATACAATAAGGTACAATGAGGTTGAGCCTACATGTTATGTATTTTAGCATGCCTATGAGTAACTTAGTATTTTCGTGTTGAGGCTTGAGCTAAGCAAATCATGAAATATTGCTGTAGTCTGTACACTTGATGATATGAATAGCCATGATGTACACGGTATACTACGGCGTATGCTGCGGCGTATGCTACGGCGTATGCTACGGCGTATACTACGGCGTATACTACGGCGTATACGACGGCGTATACGACGGCGTATACGACGGCGTATACTACGATGTATACTACGATGTATATTATGATGTGTGCTACGGCGTATACGACGGCGTATACTACGGCGTATACTACGATGTATACTACGATGTATACTATGATGTATGCTACGGCGTATACTACTGCGTATACTACGATGTACACTATAATATACACCATGTTGTATACTACGATGTACGCTATGTACCATGCTATCTGACAGTTCACAAAGATGTTCCTTCATCAGTTCTAACAAAATCAGTTTACCAGAGCTTCTTCAGTAACAGTTCAGATAGAACTAGTTATAGCAATCTAATATCATAATAATAATATAACCATATAGTACATGGTATATGGTTGTTATTATATTATATCAATCTGATATCATATAATATAACCATAAATTATAGTACATGGTATATGGTTGATATTATATCAATCTGATATCATATAATATAACCATATAGTACAATGGTATATGGTTATATTATATTATATCAATCTGATATCATATAATATAACCATATAGTACAATCATGGTATATGGTTGTTATTATATTATATCAATCTGATATCATATAATATAACCATATAGTACAATGGTATATGGTTGTTATTGCTACTCTTTTAGCTAGTAGCATAGAGGGACATGATATCATCGTTCAGCAGGTGTCCTGTGAAATAATCATAATCCTTTACCTCAACTCAATTGGAACATTTCCCAACATAATAATTAAAATCTAGTAGCTGACACAATTATAATAATAAAGGTATAGCTGATGTCGTGGCTGTGCAATATTATTTCGATTTATCATAGTTAGATAGGAAATACTGCCTTGTTTCAATCAAAAATATTCAGAAATAGAATATTAGATTGTTGTTTATACCCAGTTTGCCTACGGTTGTGACAAGTGATTGGCACAAACAGTATGCATAAATTATGCATATATATGTTCATGGCCAGCTGTCACCCCTATCATGTTAGCTTGGTTCAATGGTACCCACCACTGTGCCTACCATAAAAACTGGCAAATGAAATTGCAACATATTTTTTGTGAAAACAACAATGAAATATATTGTATTGATTATTTTAGTGTGCTGCATACTAAAACACTGAATATTGGTATAATTTTTAATTTACTGAAAATAGTTAACACAGTGTAGGTGACATGTTAATAATAAAATAAAGTTGCTGGCTGTTCCACACATCACATTTGTGTTTATTTACATTGTATACCAATGAGCAATTACCTGGACTGACTCCGGGGACCAACATGATTGTGTACACATACATATTTTAGGTCATCCTTTTGTAAGAACGATATGATACATCTATTGTGAGTATTCTGTAGGTATAAACTGACCCAAGTACACTTCTGAAGCATCCCAAAGCAGTTTACAGAATGATATTGTTTAGCAGTTTGCTCGTTGTTTGAGTACAAAAAAATAATACCTCTTTGTGACTTCATGCATACAAGCGTACACATACCTCAGTAAAACTAAACAAAGCAGGCACTGTCATACAATTTGAAATATTATTAAATTCACACGCACTTTACTTAAGCAGAATCAGTTGACCATGCTAATATGTCGATACTTGTAACACTAACCAGATAATCAAGATGTCATTAATTCCACTTATAAAAAGTGAAAAGCATTATTCAGTATGATACTAATTTCAACGAATGGGTTTCACGAACTGATAATCGAGTGGTTCTATGGCATGTCAGGTACCAGCTTACAATAGCTTAAATGGCTCTTCGGTTTGATGATCCAGGACATGCAGATATAAGCAGCTTCTAATAGTGCTATGAATTTTGAAATTTTTGAGTTCATTGGACATGGCTCTGCTGTGATTGAAAATTTCATCTAATTTGTTCAAAAGTGCATGAGTGTTGTGACTGCTTCTAAGACTGATACCCAATCCATATGAAAGGACCTAGGGTGGAGCGTCTCTCACTGAGAAGCAAATTAAACTGCGTGTGTAATTGTCTAGATGTCTATGAATGTGTGTAATTATTTAGATGTCTATTGACATGAAATAATGGGATAAGTAGGTATGTCCCACAGAGAGAACTAGCAATGCTTGTTACATGCTTATTACATGGTTACATATTGTTCTTACATAACAATCTATTACAACCCCTAGCTGCTTGATTTTACCTCACGAGTTGGAAGTATCATACACTCAGACTAGCTACTGCATCTATTATAGTTGTACTGTAGATTGGTTGTATTATAGTCGTACTGTAGATTGGTTGTATTATAGTTGTACTGTAGATTGGTTGTATTTTAGTTGTACTGTAGATTGGTTGTATTTTAGTTGTACTGTAGATTGACATGCAGTAGCTATACTAGCCACTACATGTATTATAATAGTTGTACTGTAGATTGACATGCAGTAGCTATATACTAGCCACTACATGTATTATAATAGTTGTACTGTAGATTGACATGCAGTAGCTATATACTAGCTTGTTTTCTTTTTCAGGTTCAGAGATTCTTTTCAACTGGAGCAGTAGAAGTGAAGGAGCACTCAATGGAGTAAATAGCTAGACAAACAACTTATGAATTATTACACAGCTGCTAACATTAGAGATTACAACCTTGTTAGGTAAATATCTAATTCAAATGTGCATAGAGGAGACACAATAAGCTCAAAGGTATGAGAAATATTTCATCCCTTCTCATAGTCTAGAGATGAAATAAGATCAATCAGCAATGAATGGCTCCTCTCAAAAATAAATCATAATTGAAGAATGTGTAGCTAAAAAAACAAAATAGCAGGTAAAAGTGAAATTATATTTCTATAGCTAATAACTGACAGTTGACACCATAGTGTTGGCATATCCACCCAATTAGCTAGAGTATACCACAGTCGAATACTACCATACACCAGAGTATAATTGTGACTATGGAGTAAATTAGAGCAAACCTTATGAAGTATTTGCGTAACGTTGAACAGGAGGATATTGGAAGAAGATATCACCTTGCAAATTCTATAGAATGTTAACACCTGCATGTTATTTCACACAAATATATTAACATACATCCATTATTAGAAATCAGAGACACAATACCTGTATCAAATAATATTGATCCTCTATTTATCAGATACACAAAGAAGTGATAAAGAGTCGACAGTATAGCTAATCCCACATCAATATTCAACCATTCAAGTCAGCTTTACCCTGAATTCGCACCTAACTGCTGTCAGACATGGATTCCAACCTGGCGGTCCTCTTCTATATAGGGATTCTAGTACCAACAATCATCACAATTACGGTGTTTATAGGCTTCTTACTATGTCTATACAAATACAACCAGAACAAGAGGCATGCATCAAGCATGAGCAGGCGAGCATTACCCTCTACTCCTCCACACCTGTCACAGAGGAAGAGTAAAACTTCAGACAAGTTTGACAAGTGCTCCCAGCACAGTGCAGACAGTGCCATAGATATGGCAGAAATTGACACTAGTTTGGAAGAGAAACTTGGTGGAGCAGGAGTACTGATGGATAGCAGACGGCTGAAGGAGAGCAATCACTCTTACCAAAATGAGGTAATTAATTATAATCACTAAAATGCTTCAAAACTTTTAACGTAATGACATTATCCAGTAAAAGAATTTTTATGTGGAGGCTACACAATCATATTCTCATGGTTTGAGCCATCCAATTCCAAATCAAAGCGAATAAAAACAGCTTTCATTTCATTATACAATCTTGTGAAATTTAGATTGCACAAGTCACACAAATTATATGTACAAGTTCAAACATTACTGTTCCCAGTCATGGTAGCATACTGACATTTCTATGATCACTAACAAATGCATTACTGAAAGATCACCATTGAAATATGAGTGTCTACTTTATCATTATAATGCAAATATATACACTCATATCACCTTTCAACAGAGTTGAAACTATTCAAGTTATTTAATTAGAATATTCCCAAGAGGAAGATTTCTACGCTGTTACACACATAAAGGCAGCCAATGGAATTCTTTATTCCTTTTCTTTTGGCAGGCAATGCAGTTAACCACAGAGGTAGAGATCCACAGCAGGGGTGATGGTAGTCTTTGCAAAGGTTACTACCCTTCCAAAGAAAAACTAGATGCCGAGATACACAGCCAAGTGAAAATATATGAGAAAATATCAGACGTTCAGAGACTAGCTCTTCAAATACAGCAAAGAGGGGACTTGGATACAGACTGTGAGAAGCGCCTACTGGCAGCTGGAAACAAGTTGGATGAAGGTGGTGAGAAACCCCCCTCTAGGTATACATCTACCAGTAAACTAATAGCAGGAGCTCGTCCACCAACTAACAACAATCAACTAGATAGATCAGCAAGCAACTACACTCCCTATACATCATCCTGGTATGACAGTACAGACAGTGCTACCGAAACTAACAAGCACAACTTAGATATATACAGAAATCAAATGTACGGAAATAAAGCTTTGTGGAAACCAAATATTGCCGCTAGCTGCTCTTCTAACACAGACAATTATTCTGCTGTGGAATCTTCTCAGGTATAGCCCAGAGCTTTGTATAAAACTTTTAAACAATGGCGTACTGTTCAAGATTTAATTGAAATTAGGAGACGGCCATGAATATTTTATATTTTGTCTATTAATGCACGACAATCAATGTATTCCTAGTTTTTATTTGGAAGACTTTACATATAAATGTGCACATGCAAACTAACTCCGCCTTCAGCAATTGCCAAAACGCTCATCACTGGAGGAAAGCAGACTAGACTTTAATTATAGTCGACACCAATTCTCATTATAATCTTGTTCCTTACATGATAATGATTTTGTTTATTTGTTTATAAAAATGTCATAGGGCATTATAGAATAGAATAATTTATTCCTGTGTATGTTTAACATATCTGAATTCTTTTCAATTGCCTATGCATGAATCCATTAGTGTGCTAACAGCTTAAATTTCAATGCCTTAATAATTTATATTTACATAAATCTACATCCATTAAACCTTTCTTAATCGTGTCTATTTGATGTCAAAAGAATATAGCCAGAGGCGGAATACGATACACTTGTTGTCTAATGCTAAATGCATATCAATGTCGACCAGATGTGCTCCAAGTTGACATGTTTTCATAAGTAAACTTTACAAATACACACACAGGCTTCAGACTGCCAAATTCAAGTTTAACTGTCATACGGTGCAGTGGCTGTCTTTCTTCTGCCTCCAACGTACTAATCTTGATGATTCTGACTAGGATATTATCTGACCTAATTAAACTGAAACTATAAACATGAAAATAGGTGACAAGTTTTTTATTATAAACACCAAGACTGTGTTTTGTGTAAAAATAATCCTGTTGACAACTTGTTTATAGAACATTGTCAGATTTTTGAACGGTGTATATATATATGTATATGTAGATCTGCATATAATGTAAATTATATTCATGCAGAGCACGTCCAAGAGCTTGTATATATCTATGTGTTGTATATGTATGCACAGATATTTTTGTGGAAGTGCTTCGACAACCACTTAGTCGCAACATGAATTCTGCTATTCGCCTGCCCACTATGTTATTTTTTAAAATGATGGTTTGGCTGACTTGAGTCATTTTGGTGGAGTTCAATAAAGTCAACAGTTTTAGGGCTATAGTATAGGAACAGAATGTGATGTCACCAATGGATCAATTTTACAACATTGCATTCATTAGTATAGTAATCAAGCCTGAGCAGACACCTCAGCAGACACCTTGCTATAAAGACTCAGCAAATCTTTTCAAGCTTTTTGCTCATATCTTCTATTTCTGAACAAATTTGAGATTTTCAAATTCTTAGAATCAGGAAATGTTTTAATAAAAAGAGGGGTTTGGGGTTGCTTTCTAATCCGATTATGTAACACAGGTGGTATGGTTTGGACACCAACTGTCACCAATTATATAATATTAACTCATCATACAGAGTAAATCCGACAATCACATTAATAATTAATATTATTAATCACAATTTAATAATTTAATTAATAATAATAATAATAATCTGATTAAGCAAATTGAATGCGATGGAAACTTACTGTTAGACTTCATGGCTATCATTTGCTTCAGCAAAGCCTCACACTTCTTCTGCACCTTGGCTAGATCTTCCTCAAATTCTACCAATATATGAGCAAGAGTATCAAGCTCATATTTCTAATCTTTACATAAAAGCAAGTGATTTTTGATAGTGGTTATGGAATGCTAGCTTCATTCATTGTAACCTTAAAATAGGTAACAATTAATCAAAGTGGAGTAAGCATTATCAATCACTCAGCTCACTTAAATTATGCACAACTTCGAAAGATAAAACCATCAACACTATCAAGTAGATGATGAATGAGAAATCTTAAGAAAACAACAAAACTGGAGTGATTGATTGGACTAGATAATCATGACTATTTATATTCTATTACAATCGTATTACATATTAAGATAAAAATGTTTACAAAGTGTATTCTTGCATTATTCCTTGTAATACATATACATGGTACAAATTAAAGTACAACTAAATTACATCTGGTAAATATAAGAAGTTGTGTTCCCCTGATATAGATGACCAACCTGGTGACTTTTCATCTAGACTTTCTATAAACCTGGAGCACCTCAGTTCGTACACGTGTGGATTATTAGCAAACTTCTCAAACATACTACCAACAATAAACACAAACATTATACCAACATAGCTGAACATTAATTTTAACAAGATAATAGTAGTGCAATATGATACATGTATATGAATGATTAGAATAGACCCAACTACTTGTGCATTGTATTATAGGTCGAATAGCATGACACATATTGATATTTTATGCATATACAATGTACATGTATATACATGTACTTGTATGTTTATATATTATATTATATATAGAAACAGCGGAATGAAAAGATCAAAATTAGAATGGAAGCGTTGTTGAATCTCATAACGCTGGAAGATTAATATCATCAGTGTGCCAAATAAGTAGGCAAAAACTAACATACATGCCTGTACTCTATGTATAACCTACATATGGTAGAATCAACTTACAAGTTAAAGATGAAATCTTCTACCTCTGCAGTCCATGAGAAACACTTGACTACTGGAATGAAACCTACAGCTAGGTCATAAACCCCTACATGGAACACAAGAACAACTGAGTGTACAGTATGTGCACTCTGGTGGTATAGTATAGACACAACAGAAGTTGTCTACTCTTGCAAAATGTACACTAACAGTATTCCAATCACGGAATACATACTAAACAACGATTGATCTATTTAAGGTATAGCACCAAATATGTGGCTACAAGAAAGAGAGACTGTTCATTTTCGGCTGACTGACAAGCTGGCTCTACTACCAAGCCAATGAAGCTACATGTAGGTGGATAAACAATGGAGCTGGCCTGGCCAAGCTCACAGCCTCTCATGTAGCTGTACCTCATCAAGTAGAAGAATAACTAGAAGGCACATGTATATTGGTAAAATCATTTAAAATATTCCTCTAATTTGTAAATACTAGAACCTATATCTGTTTATTTGAGATACTGCATACATGGTGTAATAAGCTCTGAAAAAATTTGTGTTGGAACAACGATGGTTAACTGGAGTTAGTTACCAGGATTTTCCTTCATAGCATGTGTGAAGACAGTACAGGCCACCTTCCCACTCATCACTTCATCGGGAACATTACCCTTCTCGGCATACTACAATAGAGTACAGGCTACACAATATGGTCTCATTATTGTAGTGATATACAGGGAACTGCATAGTATCTCAGTTGAGAGTTAGACAGGTTTTCGAACAGAATTTGCCCATACTTAGAGTTGTGTACTCATGACCATATTTTAGAGAGTTGGCAGCACCAGACCTACCATATATTTAAGGTTCAAAGGCTGCCATTCCGATAATTACTACCTATTACTGCTGAAGTACAGAGAATGATTTCTAAAGATTGGAATTATGTAATTTCTACGTATTTCGTAAATTCCTCTACCAAAGACATTTTAATGTCTATGTCTACAATTCCACCAAATAAGGATTATCATTCGAATAATCCATCTGGAAATAGCAATACAGTAAGCCTTCCAAGACATTCTACAGTGTACTTCGTATTAAAATGTCACAGATTTGCCTTAATGCTATAACAAACACCTCACCTTTGGAATACTAATAGTTCTCAATAGTGCTGCATCTTCAATCTTCTCTCTTCGGCGTATCTATAGCAACATAGCATATCTATGGAAACATATCAGCAACATATCTATAGCAATATATCAACAACATATCTATAGCAACATGTCAAAAACGATCTATAATAAAATATCTACAATGCAGCTATAGCAAAATATACCAACGATGTGGCGACATATCGGTAAAAACTGCTTCTACAGGTACATCTAACTGGCAACAGCAGCATCCACGTGTATTACAGCTGTTGAGGTAAAGAAAATATCTTCTCCGACTAAGCAAATGTTGTTAGACATTTTTGGTATGAAATGGAAAATAACACTTACATTGTCCACAAAGAGCAGCTCTAAACGGAACAGCTACAAATATACACGTGTAAATAAATAAACAAAAACAACCATGAGAAATGCATTAATTCAATACCTGCAAAAAGAAACACTGAACATATTTATACATAGCATGTATAACGAGAAGTCCTACCTCATGCCAGAGGAGATGTACTGACTTGTTGAACGAGATACCCTTTAACAGTATATGTCTAGCTGAGTCAATGGCGTATATCTCTTCAAACTCATACTTGGCAGCAGAAATCCACACATCTGCGAGGTGAGAGAAAGAGAGGGTGTTGCCCATAATACTAGCAACCAGCTTTCGTTGACCAGAGAGAATTTCACTGGAATGTGTTGCTGGGTTAACACAATGTGGCAATATATTTGCCAAGAAAGTAATTAAACTACAGATAGTCAAAAACTAATTAGTTGAGAAAGATAACAAATAGTTTATGATGGAAGACTTACTTGGACGGTTGGTTATAACTTGTAACATTCGTGTATACAGAGAGGACACTTGTGCTTTACTTTTCTACACAACAAAAATTATACAATATTCACAACAGACTAAAATACATTACACTAACGCTGGTAAAAAGCAATTTTATTTATGACAAACTGGAATCAAATTTCAGAGGTGGGTCAATAATGCCTCACTGTAACAGCGATAAATGTGTTCTATTTCATAGGACTGGAATCAAACTTACTGTAGTCTGCTTTACGAACTCAATCCTTGCGAACCACAGATCACATGCTAGCTGAAAATAAAACATGTAGAGTTATATTATCAAGATGAATATATTTCGTAATAAAATAGTCAGATACACACAAGTATTACTATACTCGCCACTAAATGTAAATGTTTCAGTTCCGAATAAAAAGATAACAACATAGGCTAAAAACTGTCGGTCTCTTACACTTACCGGCCAGTTTCTACAAGCTAGTCTAAACAGCTTCTGTATTCGGTGGAATATAGCTCCTTCAATCTCTGCTTTCTTATGTTTATAGCCATTGATCTACATGTAGGCACAGATCTAGACGCTTGAAATGTTGCTCTAACTTTCAATGAACATACGGGAGTGGAGTGGCACTGATTTACAGATTGTCTCATACAGCAATTCATGCCCAATATACATTTACAGTACAGTCAAGGATGGGTGTACTACTACATACCTTTCGTCTTACACCCACCAAATCCAGTACACTACGTTCATACTCAATATATGAGAGAAAATCTTGCTTATCCTTCACTCTTCTCCTTAATTTGTACTCGAACCTTTTCCTTTTGCTGACAATCTTCCTGAATAGACAATTAAAACTTTACTAGGGTCTAAAACTGTATTGCAAACAGATAATACACATACTCTACTCTGCTGGAAGTTCAGCTACTCTAAACAAAAGCTGTAATTTCATCCAGGAAAGGTATTGATCTTACAATAGCTAGATTTTAATTTTTTTTATCTACCCATGACCAAGGTCAAGGTGTTTGATTAGTGTGGGAACTCATTATCTTTGTCTAATTGTTGCATTTCTTATTGCAATACATTTTATTTATTTATTTGATTAACTAAAATGGCTAAAGCTTGTACTACCAATGGTTTTATGTCATTAAAAGCAACTTGTATACAATTATACTTACTTTACTATTATAATTATTTTATTAGGTGGTTTTTCGGCTACAAATAGAAACACTAACACTCACACTGGTACTCACTTTATTTCGGAATGATCAAACAGTCCAACGCGTTCTAGCTGTTGAACTTCATTGGTCATTTCCTCTAGGGTTTGTTGGACATATTCCCCCATGATTGCTTTAACTTAAATACCACGAAATAGTCAAAATATAAACACAAAAGTCCGGAGGTTACAATCTCATTCTCATGCCTACTAGCGGATGTTGGCTCACTAATCAAACCCGCGACTCTTCAGTTGTTGCTAAATGAAAGAGGCATGTTCAACATTTTTTTCAGCAACACATTTGTGCAATTGTAACTGTCAACCTATGTCATAGAGTCTTTATAAGTAATAATAAGTTTGCTATGGAGTTATTTTCTCCTTGTATCGGCTTTGGTTTGATGATCAAAATAGCGTTTTGGATAAAAATTTGATTTAAATAAATCGTTGTATTTGTTTTCAATCTAGTTTGATAACTTGGCCTAATACTAATTGGAACTGTTATCGTAGTAATTGCAGAGAGGATAACTCTATAATCAAAACCGCGTTTTTAGTGGTGTTAGTGTATTACCACAATGATGTCTTGACCCTAATTCCATGTTTCGAACAAGCACGTTGCCATCTAGAACTCACAACAAAATTCTGCAACCGAGCAGACCATAGAGTTATCTCCCCTAGAGCAGGAACTCCGATAAATTTTGTGATGCCACTTTTCATCCCTAGCGGCCATGATGTGTTGGGGTAGTTACCGTTTGTTTACATTAGTTACCTATGCCCTGCTATGATTAGTTAGTCATTTAGTCAGTAGTCAAAATTTGTTCTTTGCTACCAATAATCTGAAATTTTCTGTTGCACACATATTTTCCAATTATTTCAGACCAACATAATTATTGTATTTATTATATTTTGTAACTCTGATAGTAACTGCATGGTAATTGCAAATATTATATATTAGTATATAAGTACATCACAAAATTATTGTTACACAGCTCCTAGTTCTAGTTATTTTGGCTTTCAGTAGGCAAGAATACTTTACTTTTACCTCAAATTACAATACAGCTAAAGCTACTGTAGTTGTTAATTGTCCTAAGTCCTATGGTTTACCCTGGTATCACATGATTGATAGAGTATAAGTATTAATAGGTGTATTTCTATATGTAGAACAGATTTGCAGAAGTTGGATATTACAAATAAAAACATTTATGTAGACAAACAAAACCAATTCATAACATGGAGTATAAATGCCAATATTTTGACCAAATCTATTTTAAATATTTACTGAATAAAAATAGCATAAGAACTCTTATTCAATATTCAGAAGTCACTCCTTGCCATTCTTAGGAATAAGGTCAGCCAGCTCTTCAAAATTCACAGCATCAGCACAGATCAATATTCTGTCTAGTAGACCTATATTAGGAAATTGATACCGGATAAATAAATGCTTCACGCTTACCAGAGATAAATAGTTTACAGACATATAAGAGGTATTAGATCCAAATAATAAAGCAGTAATGGAACATGTTCAATGCCTACTGTCCTACCATAATAGTACAGCTATTAGTAGTTACATGATTCTTGCCAAATTGGTATCACATTATATCAGAGTAAAATAAAGTACGATTTCGATAAGACATATATGTTGTTATAGTTGATCACTCTGGATGTTACCTATGAATTAAATTCATAACAGCTCTATAATGGACGACAGAAATCTACCAAGTACCTTCTCACACATAGCCTATATATAAAACAACAAGCCTTAATTAAATCAAGCATCTCATTTTAACCGTGAAACCCATTTCTAATTGGGAAGCAGTTGTTACAGTTTGTGTGCACGAGTACCAGGAAAAGAGTTCATAATCATAACCTACTTGATGGGTATGATGGATGGGCACCACACATAGAGTTGTGGCGATGTGCATCGTGGTATCCAGATTTCACTTTAATCTCCAACCTATTATAAATAACAAATCAATGCTACAACTCAACCTGCACCTATTCTATTGTAGGTAGAAAGGCTAGGAAAGTTTTGGTTAAGGTTATGTAACTGGGGTTCTCAAAAATAAAATTCCTTTTAACACTATATAGGCATTACTACCTGGAAAGGCATAAGAAAAAAATTGGGAAGGCCTAAGAAATATTTTTCAAGTTATGGCCCATAGTAATTTTGGGGCCGGTTTACTACAGCTCCAATTTTATGAATGAAATGGCTAGACAGGGAACTCCGTCGTGAAGGCATGACACAATGTTACAGATGAAGAAGAATAATCAATCTCATTGACATAGTACTACATGGTGTATGGCTAACATATAATGCATGTTTTAACAAGCTTTTTTCTGTTTTTGTATATGTAATATCCCATGCAAAACATATGTGTGGTGTATGTTCTTATAAAATACATATATCCACTGTTCTAGGAAAGAATAAGGGAAGTTATTCTGCTAGATATGTTTGTTGGGTTGTTTAGCAGCAGCTAGTGGCAGTCTAAAACCCAACACAAAACAAAATGTGCAAAAAAAAACAATGATTTGATCCTAGGTCTCATATTTGAATAATTACATGTACAGTATGCAGCTCTGTGGTGGTCTAAATGGCTTGTATATGCGCAGTTTACAAGGAGTTATCCCACCTTTCAATTAAGGGAAAACCTTGCTGCTAAGCAACTGACAGGTTCCGGAAGCTCCGCCTACATTCATTCATAAAAACAAAATGGCTATAAGAAATAGAAAAGTTGATCGTTTTTAAGCCAGTTAGCAGCATTAGGATGAGTGGATGTTCAATATTTAGTAACATTGCAATGGAAAATCATTCCACCAGTACTATAAAACCTTTTAAACTGTAGAGCTTCTTTTGAATAGCTGCATGTCAAATTAAATTAGCAACTTAATATTTCATTTTCTCAAATTTGAACAAGTATTTTAAATCTACTTTATTAAGAGCTTTATTTGAATTATTAAGGATTTGTTTATATGTAGCCCCCATGATGAAAGCTTGCTGAAAATGAATTTCGTTAGATATCTGAGCAAATGCTGCTCTATTTCGCTGTAGTTGACGCCAAAAGTTGCTAATTTTAATTTTGATTGTGGTTCAAAAAAGGGATTTCCCAGAGTTTTTGAAGCATCCACAAAGCCAAATAACTAATCAAAGACAAGCCCGCTTCTTCATGCTTCAATTGAGCTAAAACTATTAATAAATTGGCTACTACTGCAAAGTGAAGTGAGATAGTTGACGCCAAAGTAATGTGAATAACGCAACGTAAATTGGCCAAAATCAAGAGGGGATAACTTCACATGATATACGTGTCCTGCAGTCTAATACTATCCTACCTGTTCCTAAACACTTATAGAAACACCTGCACATGATAGTTTACCTTATGGAAAAGAATTTATTCTACAAATAAGACAAAACTTGGATAAGGTTTTACAGGGAAAAAGCCAGCATAAGAAAAAGTTCTAGGAGGCCATTATTTTATTTTATCTTTTCATAACACCAGCTTAGGTAAACATTCATGCATATTTAACAATATTATGCAATAATTTAACTGAAAAATAAATTATTCTAGCAACAGCAGGCAAACTTCATAGCGCTGTTTTCGGTCTTTGACCCCCTGTAACGTTGCGCCATGTGACTTAATGCTAACACTGAAAGCTGTCCAGGCCCTTTCAGACATGGTTAAATATGTGGGAAAATTTTCGAAAGAAAATTCAGACCCCAGTTACATAACCTTAAACAAACTGTTACCAAGAAATTAAATAAATGACGTAGGCCTATAAACCTGCATAAGACTAGTCAACGTTCTACATTATAATGTTTAATGACTAATTAACAGCCCTAAGAAATTTAGATTTTTCCTTCCATATCATCTTTCCTTTCAGTTATAGTTTAGCTTGAAACCATTCCAAGATTATGCTAAGCTGGTGTAGATCTTTGATTATAATGTATTTAGGCTACTAACTGTGCTAGGCAATTAGATACTACAAAGCCTCGGAATCAAACTCTAGACAGGAATGGACAAAGGAAAGTTCACATCTGTGAAACAAAGTCATTGATAGTTTATAGATTTCTTAAATAAATTTCCTAGCAATATAAAGTTAGCCTATACTAACATTCAAAGTAATGATGATAGGCCTATAACACAATTACAATGATTATAATCATAATAGCTCTATTATATTTATAGCCTATTATAATTATTATTACAAAAAAATTAATTTACAATCACAAATATTAATATTATAAAATAATTATATAAATGTAATCAATTCAATGATAAATATGTTCATGTTGATAGATAGTCTATGGAAATCACCTGAATTAATAAAATAATAGTTAGTTTAGTAGAAGTAGGTATAGTGTAGTCACTGATCTAATGAGTGAGTGGTTTTGATCTGTGACTGTTGTAATAAATTGCTAGTGAGTCGCGATCACAACTTCACCTGATAGTATTACTATATTTACAACGTAGTAGTAGCCTATTACCATTACTATAATTAATAACTATAGGTACAGCAATGACAGTGAGCAAAGTTAATTTAACTCAGCCTCAATCAATCAATAACAGTACCGAGAGATTCCACTATTACTGGATAAATGAATGTGCTTATTAATTTTAAACAATTATACTTGCTATAACTTCTGGGCTAATTAAAATGATTATATTATTTAATTTTATTATTGAGTAAATTTTTAATTTTACAACAATAATTCTACAATAAAATTAAACAACAATACAATTGAATTTATTTCACTGTCTTTCCAGTTCCAACTCACAACAACCGTACTGTATTCCTACTAACCACACTGTTAGTCCAAAGAAACCCAAAGTACACTCTTGCAATCACACCAATGTTAACTATATGAGATTGTCAGATTGTATAATTATTGTTCCAGGAATGCCACTAGTACAACTAGCTCCACGCTCATTTTTTGAAATGAACAGAGAATTGTTCGCGTGCTATCGAAAGTCCTTTATGGGTAGATAATTCTGTACAACAAGCCTATCATGTTAGCGATTAGAGATTTTAATACCCAATAATATGCGGTTTTATTTTGGCTGACCAATCAACGCATTTACAGACTTTCTACCGATATACGCTGCCGTGCTAGTCGGTTACTAGTATTATTTGGTCGAGTAAACATCCATTCTTATTTTTCTTTAAAGTCCTATTTTACAAAGGGATTTTTAAAATCACTGCTATTGTGAAAAAGCAGAGTTATTATTAAACAGTTTAAATATAAATTCAAAACATTTTACACAGATTGTATCTGTAAATAGCAGCGTTGAAAAATTTTAAGCTTTATATATAATTGTAATGGTAACTAATGTAAACAAACGGACGAAATCCCCATCGCATCATGGCCGCCCGTGGGGAAAACTGGCATCAAGTGGCCAATCGGCGTTTAATTGCGGAAAATTTTTAAGTTCCTGCTCTATGGGGTGTTACCTCTATGGAGCAGACCATCCACGGCAAAGAGCGTAACTCTCTTTGTCCACGGTGCAGACGATACTGCAGTATCTAAAATTACATGTACAAGTTCATTGGGCGACATAAAATCACCTTCTGTCCATAGATAACTGAACGGTAACAGAGCTAAAACTATACATAGTATACCATGCATTATTGTTTACCTATTACCTATTATCCTTGCTAGAGTAGGGTGGCCAGATGTCCTCTTTTGTCTCAGTACGAGTATGAATATATTTCCCACCCATCTCTTCTTCCTTGACCTAATAGTTTCCGCCAATTTTCTAGGTTTTCTCACTCTCTTGAAGATATACTCATTACTGAGATTTTCTGTCCAGTTGATCTTCTCCCTTGTGTTGTCCATATGATTGATGTAACTGGGTACACTGTTTTCTCTCTGACAGACAACAATCCGTTGTACTTAGAGGAGCAAGCACACAAAAGTGCACATCAACCTCAGGTGTGCCACGGGGCTCTGTCCTTGGACCGACTTTGTTTTTGTGCTATATTAATATTAATATTTTATTAATACCTTTCCAGACCTGCTCTCATGTAAAGTTAGCTTTTATGCTGACGACACTCTGCATTACCAAACTGTGAACACAACAGAGGATGCAGAAATGTTCCAAAATAACATCAACACTGTATACGAGTGGTCTACAAAATGAAAATGGAAAATTTCGTTCAATTAACAGAACTGCTTAGCTATAAACTTTGGAAGAGTGACACCCATACCTCAATCCAAACTCCGCACTGCATGTCTTGCGTGAACAGAAACCATCAAATACATAGAAGTAATAACTCAGTCAGATCTTAAGTTTGATCAGCACATACATGAGAAATGCACAAAGTCTTGTAAAATACTTAGAGGAATCAAACTCCAAATGAAGCCAGACTACTGGCTTACACAAGTCTATTCAAACCTATACTTGAGTATGTGGATGTAGCATGGCATGAGAACCTTCAACTAAGAACAAGATTCATGATATAGAACTCATCCAGAGCAATGCCATGTGGTTTATAGCCAACCTAAAAGGGTGTACTGACAGTGTATTAGAGGTGAGAGATCAGTTAAAGATTCAGACCCTGGAAGTTAGAAGAAAAAACCACCTGCTGTGTCTACTGACCAGGATTCTTCAGAATGAAGAAAAACATCGTACTGTATCCAGAGCAATATGACGATATTGTGGGTGACAGGGATGGTAACAATGATCACCAGAGCAACTGCCAGAGGAAACCCAACCTCATCATCAGCCAAAAGCTGTATCTACCATGTTAGTTTCCTGCCACGAACCATTCGTGAGATGAGAGGAAAAAACAACTACCGATCCTAAACAGTGATATACTGTAGCAGTTGCAGACCCTCATCCAAAAATAGTTAAAACTACAGGCTCCCCTATAGATTTGGATAAAATTGCTGGCAAGAGTCCTACCTCATCTGAGGTAAATAGCCACACCTCAAATCCCACTGTTCTTTTCAACTCTGCTTTTCTGCAAGTGGACGTTTCTGAGTCATACATGAACACACTCCAGACAAAACACTTCATTAGCCTTTTCCTCAAGTCAATTCTTAAACCAACTGTGAATAGATTCTTGTCTTGCGTTTCTCAAACATGTTTTTACCCATTGCTATCCATGCTATAATCTCTCTCTCTTTCTCACAGTAACCACCGTCTGATAATATGTTAACAAGACAAAATCTAGTAAAACATGTATTATGTATATTATTTATGTGAATATTGAATGGTATGTATAACATTTAGATTAGCAATTAAAATTAATTAAATTGTTATAATTTATTATATTAATATTATGCCTGTTTTATTCACATGTATTTCATTGCATCAAATATACTATAAAGATTCAACTCACTAACATAATTTATGAAATCTAATTGAAATTGAAATTATTATTATATTTAATTAATTTCAATCGGCATGTCCCATGCAAAACAGGACATTAAGCCCTTGACATGCAAATTAACAAGCTACACACTATTGAAATTATTATTAGGAATTATAATAATTGCATAAGCAGTTCAATCCAAATTTTGAAAAACCCCAAACCTAGATAAATATCTTATGGCTTATTATTGCTATATTATAATATTTCTTCACTCTATACACTGTACTTGACATTATGCATTATTTTTAAGCAAAATTATTATAATAATAAATTTGTCAGGTAGCTACTAATGTACTATGCTGGGTTGTTGACACTTTGACTCTTCTTAACATTCCATACCACCAATTTTGAATCTATCAGTGGACAACAGATAATTCACACCAATTGAACACTGCCGAGCGCTCACACTGCCTCCTAAATGAGATTCATGCCTACGCTGTACATTGCTGACACTTTCCGCTGTTACATTACCATACCTTGTCAATGCATAACTGTGTATGTTTATATATATCTAACACGTATTATAATTGCATTCCTTTTACCCTGCATATCCTTACTTGTATTTTAGATACTGCACTGCATGTCATGATCTTATAATGTCTATAATTTGGCCTGATATGCGCCTGACAGCATTGTTTTTCTTATTGTAATCCGAGACCTTCCTTTTTACCAGTCCGGAACTGATTTTCATGTAGTAGCACGGTTTGAATTGCTTCTAGACTGTTGTTCTTACAAAGGCACTCTCTACTATTGAACTCTGCAGTCTTTTGCTCTTCACTGCTAAAAGTAGGGTAAACAAGCACTTGGGTTCTCAAGTGTAATCTCACAACTGTAATTAGCATCCAACAGTCATCCACCAATTCTGCCACGCTGTGCTGAGTCTGCTATGACTCCGCACACTCTTGTTGCTGGCGGATTTCTTCTCTCAACAGTAGGACCGTGCCCAGAGGTCGTCCTCCATTCCTTGACGTGCGTTGTGCTGTTTTGGCTAGTACCTCCACAAGACTCTGCCCCCTGGAGCCTGCCTGGTTTCTTCTAACTTTCTAACTCTGTGCTTTGGCTTGTATTTTGTGTGACTGCCTCTCCCCCCCCTCCCCCCAGCAACTCAGCCAGACAATAGTTTTGGCAAATATCTGTTTCCAATGTATGCTTACAAGCAGTTGCAAATTCCATAGACATGCTATAGGTTAATAGGTTTATTTTGCCAAAATTAACGCGTTCACTAACTGAATCTGCATCTTGAAATTATTTGCCAAAATAGAGTGAGCCCAAAATCTACATAGGTCGCAGGGATACCTGGTCTATATACAGGCTGGACATAATGCTAGTTCTTGTTTAGGGGCTGCTCAGTGTGAGGTTGGCCTTGCAATAAAATGTTACATTTACATATGACAGGGAAACCAATAATCTAAAGGCCTGTTATTCAGGTTTCGCTGCCTTGCTTTCCGAAAACGACATCGTAAATTTAAACCACTGTAAGTACTAAAATATCATGTTATCTGACAATAACTAAATGATCTTTCTCTGTTAGAGAAAGAGTGGATGATGATGCAAGCAGATCAAGTTGTGGAAGAAGAGTTAGATACTGCGGATCTCGATGATGATGTACGGTAGTAGTGTTATGTAATTTGTTAGTTTTACTTTTCTTGCACTGTGATAGGCTATATTTCTAAAGGCAACAGCATACTCACGAACATTTCACAGCTTGTCAGTTTGTAGTCATTATGCAGTACATGTGCATATATGTCTGCATATACATGTACATTGTACTGTTAAGAAGCTTATTGTATTTTAGGAGTCGTTTTTCCAAGATATAGATTTACTTCAGAATCATGGAATCGTGAGTAGTACCAAGTTATGTTTTCATTTATATAACGTGTCCTGTGATCTGTATATGCTTAAATATTTAATGTCATATTATAGCGGCTGTGTTGTGTTGTTATGCCATGCACACCCTATTATTGAGTTGTATATTGTAATAGCAGAATAAGAAATGCTATTGCCAATTTTATTACAGAATGCAGCCGACCTGAAAAAACTAAAGCAAGCCGGAATATGCACAGTGAAGGTAAAGATTGTATTAAAATGTAAATTTTTTGTAAAGATTTAATACATGCAGGTAGATTGGTGGCTCTAGTACCCTTACATCCTTCACTTTCCAACACTTTGTCAACACAGGGGGTGCAAATGACAACCAGAAAGAGATTGTGTAATATCAAAGGTATCTCTGAAGCAAAAATGGAGAAGATTAAGGAAGCATGTACAAAGATAGCTGGGGTGAGTTTGATGCCCTGTATGCTACCATATAATGTAGTGTCAACGTAAATATGTAGTATAATGTACAATATACGTATATCTGACTCATATGGACAAACAAAGGATTAAGGGGCAGCAAAGCTAGATGCTATTTTATCGACCTAAGAACCGAATCAACGTGTTGGTCTTTTCAATGGTACGTCATTGCAGAGGACACTTGTGATTGGTTGGTCTAGGACACAAAAACTAATTTTCATTGACTCTTCTTTTTGCTTCAGATAAACTCTCCCTATTTGTAAAATGTTGGTTACACTAAGCTGACAAACTGACAATGCATCCATTCTATGTTGCCATGCCAAAAACCAATGGAATCGGCCTCTCAAAGTTTACTGCCTCCCATGCAGATCATCCTTTGCAGCAGCATACTTGTGCAGTACGCTAAGATACCATGCATGTTCTTTTGTTTCCAATTCTGGGTACGTTGCATCAGGTGTCTGTAGCTGGACTATTTGTTACACAGGAAGGGGGTTTCTGCACTGCTCTGGAGTTCGCTGACAAACGCAAGTCTGTTTTCAAATTATCAACAGGAAGTGCAGAGTTAGAGTGAGTGTATTATAATATAATTTGACAGGCAATAAAGAAATTTGCTATTATGCATGATTTTGAAACACTCTTCTAGAATTATCCAGTTCTACCCAAACTAAACGTGCTGTAAGTGAGAGTTGTCATGCCTTAGTTGTGGGTATATAATTACATGTACATCTAAATTGGAGGGGGTGGATGTCTATGGTCTAAACACAACACCAGATTCAAGATTTGTCAGCATTTTCTGTTATCTTTAATAGTTACAACTTTGGATCAGAAACAATCTCTTGCGTATGAATAGTCCTCAAAGAGTCATTGTGTACATTTAAATGAAAAGCAATTTTGTGACTTACAGTCATAGGCCTAGGTTTTACTACATGTATCAATGTATGTATTTAGTGTATCAGTATATGCTGTTTCAGCAAGCTTGTTGGAGGAGGGATAGAAAGTATGTCAATAACAGAAGTTTTTGGGGAGTTTAGATCTGGCAAAACCCAACTATCTCATACTTTATGTGGTAAGTAATGGGGTTGTGTTAGCTTCCAGTACCTTCTGGGTTCTCTTTTGATTGTTACTGGTATGAGTCTATTGTCTATTATTTTGTGACGTGTTGGTCAACGTTACAATGTTAGTGATGTGATCATAGTGATACTGATACCTTCTCTTACTGATTTATCCAATGTTTAGAATACGGTTAGCGTTGATACTACATGAACACCTATGCAGTATATATATTATACGAGTAATACATATATTCACCATCGTACTCTTCTGGTAATATCTTACCATAATATCTTGTTCTACTGCAGTGACCACTCAAATGCCTGGTGCTAATGGCTACTGTGGTGGAAAGGTAATCTTCCTAGATACGGAGAATACGTTGTATCCTTTAATCTAATGTCTCAAAAACAGTCAAAATCAATTTGATTTGCATTATAACATCAAGCCCCATGTTCTTACTGATGATGTACGCCACATGCAGTTACATGTACAAAACCATACCACTAGCTTAACTTCCTTCCTTAGCTATGTATATTAGTCGACCTGATCGACTGAGAGATATAGCTGATAGATTCAGTCTGGATCAGAACGCTGTACTGGACAATGTCCTCTACGCTAGAGCTTACACTAGTGAGCACCAGTTCGAACTGCTAGACTTTGTAGCTGCCAAATTTCATGAGGAGCCTGGAGTATTCAAACTTCTGGTAATGTTATTAAGATAGTCAAGTCACACGAATGTGCGACTGTTCGAAAAAGACAGTTCGAAACAGAACGTTTCGAAAGTGGACAGTTCAACACTGGACAGTTCGAAACCCCAAACCCCAACCACCAGATCTCAACTAATTTTTATTTGTAATATTATTTTTTATTTGACTTTATCATTTTGAATTAACTAAAATTAATTATCTGTGAGTTTTATTCTTCTGAATGTAATCTACACAGTTTCGAACTGTCTGGTTTAAAACTGTCCGGTTGTGAAACGTCCTGTTTCGAACTGCCTTTTTCGGAAGGTCCTTTTTTCAAGTCACACCTGTATATGTGAGTGAATAATGCCATTAGTGATTAATCCCTGTAACCCTAATTAATAGGGAATTACACGAGTCTACAGCACAGACCAGATGCACTGCAGTATGCAGAGTTGTACTGCTAATCGATTTAACCATTGCCAGTAGCTGAGAATCCTAATCAGTTCAGCAAACTTTTGCTATAAATCTGAATCCTAATTTAATCTTCTAGCTTTGGGGTTAATCCTAATCATTTGCTTTTAACTTTTCAAATCTAGCTTAAATTGCTACAATTACATGGCTTGATTTTTGCAAACAGTATAAGAGGATAACTCTATGCTGTGAGCAGACAGCACATGTATATTTCCACCTACTATGTAGCCAGTAATCTGTATAAAAGGCACTTGTATACAAGCACAATCAACTTTGTAGTTGATTTGAAAGGTGAACTTCTTAGTTCATTGACCACTTACCCCAGAAATCTAATCTTTTTTTAAATCGAGATTAAGTCAAGCAATATGACTTAATCTATTTCTAATCGGTTTTTTCCTACATTCTATCTAATCTTAATTTATTCTTAATCTTGAAAAGAATGAACTAAATCAATCATTAATTAATTTTCGCTTTCAATAAAACAATCTTAATCAACCTTACTCGTTAAGATCAGTTAAAAGCACACCTCTGGTATGTAACAATAATATGAGTAATAGTTCTCCGTTAGAAAATCAAAACTTGATCTACTTTAGGCAAGATACATTTAAATCTCGCAATTGGGCTCTAGTGTCTTACCATGAAGCTACAAATAGTATTTGTTATTAATAGTATATAAAGGCTGCGTACTTCTTGCAGAAGGTTACTTTAATGCCGTTATTCATACATTACATCATATTCATGAAGAGAATGTGTGCTATTTATCCAAGTGATGCGCAAGTTTTAGAAAAAGTGTTTCACAAAACTTGACTTGCAAAAGATATTTTTATTGTTTGGTGTGAACTCACAGTCGAAATTACAATGTCATGTATATATTACTGGTAAGTTAGTATGATGTATAATCGGTATCTGAAATATTTTTCATCAATGTACAACCAATAATTCCAATTTTTCTAGATCGGCTCATATTCCCCATGAGTGTTCTCTATTCCGCACTTCAGCCTAGCGCTGCACACCACAGCACCACTGTTTGCGTTTACCACTTAGCTCCACTCAGTGTATAGTTGTGATGCCATGGTATTGTTAACTAACATAACAGAGTGCTATTATACAGGTGGTAGACTCAATCATGGCTCTGTTTAGAGTTGATTTTACCGGCAGAGGCGAATTAGCTGACCGACAGCAGAAGCTGGCCCAGATGCTATCTAGGCTTCAAAAAATATCTGAAGGTTTGTAGATATGTGATGCAGTAGTATTAGTATATTCATAAACCACTAGCAGAATAAGTTTTATGCTGTTGTGGAAATAGACCTCAAGCCGCTTTGCATGCGATGTGAACTCTTGTTACAATTCCACTTGAATTTAACATCTTTCAGAAATGTCCGTTATTCAATGATGGAGAGCACCATGAATGTATGTCGCATAGCGTTCATGTATACCGCATGTATCATGGTCACCTACATCATATTAGTTTATCCTCTCAATTAGCTCATGTAATAAACTCATTCTTAATTTTGGTATCTAGGTTTATCCTAACTACATGTTTCAGAGTTTAATGTTGCCGTATTCATCACTAATCAGATGACAGCAGATCCAGGTGCCACCATGTCCTTTCAGGCAGATCCTAAAAAACCTGTGGGTGGTCATATACTAGCTCATGCCTCTACTACCAGAATAGCTCTGAGGAAAGGCAGGGGGGAACTTAGGATTGCTAAAATATATGACAGGTAAGCCTACACTTCTGCAATACACAAATGGATGCTACACTACTCCACTACTCAGTAGTCTTTTCCTTCCTGGAGTTGTTTCTTAGGGCTGCTTGGTAATAGTTATGTGCCTAGAGCTAATTGTACATTTAAGTATGTAATACGTAGTTATAAATAATGAATGTACCGTATATTGTAGTCCTAATATGCCTGAGAATGAAGCCACATTTGCAATCACAGCCGGCGGAATAGCTGATGGAAAGGAGTAGAGTTTTTGCTCAAATTTTATGTTGTTTAAATTATTTGTTACTGTTACTCTGACTATTGACTGATGTTATTTTTATGCCTTCTGTTTTCGTTGCTGTTGAGCTTAGACAATATTTATAAATTTCTATAATTCCAAAGTGCAATAAATTTACACAAATTCTATGATTGAACATTGGAGATGCTCTAGCTAATATTCAAACAGGTGGGGCACTTCCCATAAAATTTGTTTGGAGTGTCATTAACAGTCAGTTCAGTTAAAAACTATTATCAGAAGGGTATTATAATAATCGCCTACGAGTGGTGCTGTTTGGTGATCTGTTGCATCATAAACCATAATAACAATTGTACTTACCATACTTGGAAGAATAAGTACCAGATGCTGGTTTCTCAGTGTTACATGGTATATATACTGGAGAGCAAACTGAAGATTTTAGAATTGTACTGTTCCCTTTGAATGCTACAGTCATGCTAACTATCACTATAGCAACGCTGTTAGTGGCTGGCGCCTTAGCTGGTGAGTATACCTACTGCACCTGCCTGCAATACATCTCAGACTAAAATAATGTTATATTCATAGCTTGGTGGCAGGAGCAATGTTTAAATGTAGCTTATAATTGATTTCAGTATTTCATTTGGGTTAATCAAATTTCTTCCTTTAGCTCCTAAAAGTGCTCCAAGAATTGTTGGAGGGGATGAAGCTGATAAACACTCCCACCCATGGCAAGCATCACTTCAATCTCGTGGATCACACATCTGTGGAGCCTCTATTATTGCAGACAATTGGCTTCTTACGGCTGCTCACTGTGTAGATGGGTATGTTATCCAAATGTTAGCAATGTTATTCTTAAACCAGTGTTACATACTAAACTGTAAATATTGTAGGAAACGATTATTGCTTACAGCATACATGTATTTTTAGATCCCGAGTAAGCCAGTTGTCAGTGGCAATTGCTGAACATGATTTGAATGTTGACGACACTGAAGTAGTACATTCTATAAGCAGAGTGATAATGGTATGCAGCTATGTTAGCCAATATACTAATTGTAACCATAAATGTTATATCAAGCCATATAGATGTAAAAATAAATATAAAAATATCTATGCCATAACATATTACATTATACTAGTAGTATATAAATGCAAGGTGATGAAGCTTTATAGTTGGCTTTTCTATATATACTCTTGTTGATTTTATAATGTGAAACTTGGTGCGCACTATCTGTATTTCTACTAGTTTATCTGCGTGTTTGTAGCATGAGAACTACAATTCAAACGGTGCGGGATTTCCAAATGACATTGCCCTTCTCAAAACTACAGATTCCATGACACTAAACAACAAAGCTGCATTGATAAATTTACCCCAAGCAGGTGCTGACTTTGATGGTAACAGAAATTGCTACATCACTGGATGGGGCCTCACTCAAGGTGTGGACTCATTTTATTATTACAATAATTTGTGTGTAATACATATATATTGCTATACTGTATACTATACTATGCACGTACATGTATATAATACGTACTAATACTGTCAATGTAATCAATAGGTTTGTTTGCAAGTCTAGTGGAAATAGGTACATGTATCTTCACATGTAAATATTGCCTAAACAGTCTACACGGCATAATTTTATACTCATGGCAGCTAAAAACCGAAGTCCTGTGTAAGGTAGATCTAAAACCTGAATGCACCAACTGACCATCGCAAAGAGCTGATTGGAGTAATATTCTCTTAATCAAAATAAGCTACTTTACTCACCAGTAGAGACGAAGCATTGTAAATTTGTTTTGATATAATGTGTTTAGATGTACATTGTTGGGGTATTTTAGGCTCTCAAGATAGAACTGTCCTTCAAGAGCTGAAGGCCGACATCAGAACCCAGAGAGAATGCCGAAATGCCTGGGGCTCTTACTATATCAATAGTGGTCACATCTGTGTGGAGAACGGTGATACTGGTGCTTGTAATGTAAGTGTACATGCAGTGAACATACCATCATTATTATACAGTAGCATGTGCCTGTGTTCCCAGTAAAATTGGGGTCATCACAACATGAGTGAACAGTTTGTGTTGTTGGACTGAGGTAGTTGCACTTTGATGAAGTGGTGAGCGATTAATTATTAAGGTTGCAAGACAAATATTATTGTGATTAGATTAATCAAATCAAAATAATATTAACTTTTTGTCAGTGCAACCTACTAGTAGGTGATTTTGTTATTGTGCTTTCATTGGTAGGCTCCCTAATGGTAATTATAGTGTTAATACTATAACCTTATTGTACTCTCTACAGGGGGATTCTGGAGGCCCGTTGGCATGTCAAGTTAATGGACAATGGGTTCTTGCTGGAGCCACAAGCTGGGGAATATCTGGATGTCAGACTAGTGGATATCCCAGTGTCTACACCAGAGTGTCATACTTCAGGGATTGGATCTATAACAACATGAATTGAACTGATGTTCAAAAATGATGGCTGCTGGGAATATGGTGGCCATCTACCAAGTATCAATTTACTGTAACTTGATCTTGATTAAAAAATAAAACTTATTCTAATGTTGCATATATATGGTACTCTTGTTTGTCTCTTCTAACAAAGCATTAGTAAAACTGACAGTAGTTTGCTGTCATGAGATATACATAATACACAGTACGTGTAGATGTAGTTCTATGTGTGGATTTTATTATTATATACAATTATTTGAGACAAACATGCTAAACTTGGTTCAAGCACCACCTAAAAGTGGTACTGTGAATGTGAATATAGCTGGTCCCAGGTAGTTCTGGCAAGGCAGTGAATAGTTCTACTGAACAGTGTAGGCATAGACTAAGGAGCCTAATAATTGTTATTATATGCACCAGAAGGGAGACAGTGTTTCAGTTTAGAGTCTTGAAGTTGATAGTTGGAGTTCTGCAGAGAATTGATTGAGGTGGTAGTTGCAACATACAATTGCATGTGTGACTATATTTTTATGTTGAATTATATTGTAAACTCAGAGAAAGTGTTGCAGTATTTGTGCCAAGCAGAGATATGCAGTTAGTTGAGGGCAAAGGTTATGTTGCAGTAATAATTATGATACTTCTGCAGATATCATTAGTATTGTATAATACATGTATACATGCAAAATGATTTTAATATTTAAATTACAAGTCGCAATATAATATGCATGTAATGATTATTGTATAAACCTACATCCAAATGATATTAATTTATCATCTCAAACAAGTCTTGGATGTAGGTTTAAATGGATTTTCATGGTTGAACTTATTTTAAATTGTTTAAAATATGTTCAACTATGAAAACCCACGTTACTTATTAATTTACATGTAAATGTATATGTACAGATGTCCAGTATTACTTGCATGAAAATATAGAGTAGATAGACTATAATATGTTATATTGCATTGAATTATGAAATGCAGTATATGCATGTAGTATTGTAATGTTTTGCGCTGTGTTATGTGTGAGGTCGGGTACGACCTACTTGCAAAAGTGAAGAGCCTGTGAGTGGTGCTAGGCCTTCGTCATTATACATGAAACAAAGACAGGTACTTGTCATAGAGGTATCACTCTATGGTACTTTTAGTCAATATGTTAACCAAGACGACCCATATGGTCCCGAGTCAATGCTTGCTTGCTATACTTGAAAAAGAGTATGTTCAGTCCTAGTAGGTTGTACAGGCATCAAGGTCGAAGACCTTATCAGCTGGAACTACTTGTACTGCGAGAGACGACTCTGTATAAGTAGTATAGAAGTGTCTTTATTGAGATCCAAGCATCAACTGAAACAATGATAGTAAAAACCATTCGCTTGATATAGTATTCTAACTTCCGGAAAATAGTTCTGGTAAAAGGGTAAAAGGCTGACGTAGCGTTGTCCAGAAATTGCACAACAAGATGGCGCCGAGGACCGACCCAAAATAGATCGGCCATAACAAAAGTTGCTTAAAAACATGAGAATTGATAATCGTCTGCAAAATCAATTACAGCTATTGCTGAGAGGTTGGCCCCAGTTAAATATGTATAAAAAGGTATAAATCATGGGCACTAATAAGCTATTGATAATAATTAGAAGTTGTCCTCTCCCAATTTATCTTCCTCTTCTCTAAAACGAAGAGGAAGATAAATTGGGAGAGGACAACTTCTAATTATGATCAATAGCTTATTAGTAGTGCCCGTGGTATAAATGCTCAGTAATGCACATAACAAGTAAGTATAAGATATGTTTCTGCATAGGCTAGTCAACATACATAAACAAGGTATGACAAATGCAATGCACCATGAGTGGCTAAGTCTATAGAGTTACATTTACCACTACAGTATAACTATTATATTGGGCCATTCCATGGGGACTGATCAAATTTGCGTGCTGGCCCGACTCAGATTCTTTTGAAAATTTGCAGGTAGAAAGAGCACCCTTGAATTAGTGGGAAACCACCAATTTTTGTTCTATTTGACCCCTGTGGTTCCGGCAGCAGCTCGTTTAAAAGTGAGAAAATGTGGTGGGGACAACTCCAAATTGAATTTTTTGAAATTCCTAAACATTCAAATTATTACTGTGGCCACTGTATGATACTTAGAGCTGTAATTTTTGTTGCATAGATACTTTTATATATGTGCTTCAGTTTCATAACTTATTCAAGCCTGTATGGTCAACATATTGAGGGTCAGAGCCCAGAGGTCACCAAAAACACCTCTTCGAGCTAGTTTAACCCAAATTCACTTAAAATCGACCAAATAGACACTGCTGGATCTGATGAAAAAAAGGTTGATATACAATAACTAAGTATTGAAGATGCTCAATACAAGGATAAATGAATTTTTGAGAATAAAAAACACTTTCCAGACTAAACCATATGGCGACAGCGGCTCAAATTCAACATGGCCGTCGTCCGAGTTGGCGTTTTGGGGCGTTATTCAAGGCTAAATCTACTAAACTTAGTAGTGAAAATTAATGATGAAAATGTTGCTATATATACAATTCACACCTGTAGATTCCATTTCTGCAATAAAAACTTTGTCTTTTTGGGTCTAAAAGGCTGAATTCTCAGATTCAAATTTTACATATATTCGCTATAATATGGTGACTACATGGCCATGCAGTTAATTGGCTATGGCCATAGAAGTCAGTCAGGACTTAATCTGAGGTACAATCTGCGACTTGGCCTAGTTATACAACCTTATTGGTGAAGAAAAATGGGTGAAATCCTTTGTAATAGCGCAAACATGCAGTTTTGGTAACTTTACCATGACTCGTCCTTTCACACGTTTGTTAAATGAGGTAAGATAGCTAATCTAAGCAGTATTTCCAGGTGTGACTTATACCAAGTATTGTTTAGTGAAAAAGAAGGTGAAGAAAGTGATGCTCCATGGAACTAAGGCATCTTTAATCAGTGGGTAAGGCTGAGGAGTTAAAGTTTATTTAAACTAGCTCAAGACAAATTTTGGGGTTACCATTAGTTATCAAATTCTAATCAAATATATACATGTACATGTACATGCATAACTATCGCCGCAGCCCTCGAACAATAACTTTTAACAATTTTTATATATATTTACATGTAGCTGACAATTAAACCGGTATTTGCTAATTTGCAAAAATATCTTTTTGGCCCTATATAAATGACCACAACTAAGGTAAGTGGTGCGACATGCATTAACTTTTAATCAACAGAGTAATCAAAAATATGAATATGGTTTTGTGAGACTAAGTTTAGTTGTACCTAGCAAGTTGAAATTATATTACAAGTGTTTGCTTGTTTCCAAAGGTAATAATGTTTAATGTACTTGCTAGCATCACCTCGCCAAATTTACCGTTCCTTATACCGACAACTTGATTTCTAATCGAGATAGTTTTGACCCTTCGAAAGAAAAAACCACTTATCTGAAAAAAATTATGCTCAGTGAATAAAAGAAGAACAGATCTCACCTTTCTAAATGCAGACAACCATATTGACCTGGCCATAATAATTGTTATACTATGGACTGCTGAAATTCAATCTCTTCTAATAAATACTGCACAACACCTATACACCGGAAAAGGAACTATTCACATATCATGAACAAAAATATTTTTGAAGCTACATTGTAATTAGTAAAGATTAGTTTAATTGTAAGCTAAATACATGTATCTAATTATGTAAGTTTGTCAAAACTATTGTTTGTGGGCTGTGGCTATAATTTTGCATGTATATTTTTTATTAGAATCTGATAATTAATGGTGACCATAAAAAGAAATTCCGAGCTAAGACACCACCTCACCCACTGATTAAAGAAGCCTTAGTTCTATGGAGCTCCATCTTCTTCCCCTTCTTTTTCATTAAACAATACTTGGTTAAGTCTGACCTGGAAATACTGCTTAGCTTAGCTATTCTGCCTCATTTAACAAACGTGTGAAAGGAAGAGTAATGGCAAAGTTAACAAAACTGCATGTTTAGGCTAATAAAACGGATTTCACACATTTTTCTTCACAAAATAGGTTGCATAACCAGGCCAAGTCTCAAATTGCACCTTAAATTAAGTCTTGACTGACCTTTATGGCCATAGCCAATTAACTGCATTGGCGATATAGTCAATATTATAGCGAATGTATGTAAAATTTGAATCTGAGAATTCAACCTTTTAGACCCAAAAAGACAAAGTTTTTATTGCAGAAATGGAATCTACAGGTGTGAATTGTATATATAGCAACATTTTCACCATTAATTTTCACTACTAAGTTTAGTAGATTTAGCCTTGAATAGCGCCCCAAAACGCCAACTCGGACGACGGCCATGTTGAATTTGAGCCGCTGTCGCCATACAGTTCATTTTGGAGAGTTTTTTTTGTTCTCAAAAATTCATTTATCTATGTGTTGAGCACCTCTAATCCTTAGTTATTCTATATCAACCTTCTTTTCATCAAATCCAGCAGTGTTTATTTGGTCGATTTTCAGTGAATTTGGGTCAAACTAGCTCCGAGAGGTGTTTTCAGTGACCTCTGACCCTCGATATGTTGACCATACAGGCTTGAATGAGCAGTGAAACTGAAGCACGTATATGAAAGTATCTATGTAACAAAAATTACAGCTCTAAGTATCATACAGCGGCCACAGTAATAATTTGAATGTTCAGGAATTTCAAAAAAGTCCATTTGGAGTTGTCCCCACCACATTTTTCTACTTTTTAACGAGCTGCTGCCGGAACCATAGGGGTCAAATAGAAAGAAAATTGGTGGTTTCCCACTAATTCAAGGGTGCTTTTTCAACCTGCAAATTTTCAAAAGAATCTGAGTCGGGCCAGCACGCAAATTTGATCAGTCCCCATGGAATGGCCCTATTGCGTTATGTTTTAATAGAGTACCAGTCCGCATTACAACATACATGCATTGTATTACATTAAAATGTACTACATCGTAATAAAATAAATATTTCATTGGAGGGATAAGGAAGTAATGCAACAGTTATTCAAGCCAACTGAGAGTGGTGCACGTGTGGCATACATCATTTGGGGCCACATGCTGCAGAAACTACTTCACATAAACCATGAAAACATGGTAGAACTGATGTGTTCTGTTGTAACAAGCTAAATTTTACCAAAAACACAGTGATTAACTAGATCGGAATTTGAACCTTAGACTTGGAATAGCTGATTGGACGAGGATATTGGGTACTGCTGGCATTAATTCCCAACCATACGTATGCTGGAATTTCAGCTAAATTAACCACACTGATTTAATTGACTGAGCTTTGTTATGTACCAGCTTCCATCTTGTTTCCACAGTTACAGAGTAAACAAAGTTTACATCCTTTGTAATTCAATATGGAAGAATGAGAGCCTGCAGTGTTTTCCATAATTTGCAGAAAACAGACAAACTGATTACATTATATAAATTTTTGTTGCATATATTGAAAGATAATAACCTATATAACATAATTGCTACATAAAAAGGCATGATCTCAGTAGGGCCAGAGTTATAATGCGCTTTAGACAAAATACATGTATATGATTATGCAGCTATACAATTAAACTCTCACCCCTAGGGCTGCTATAATAAAATATAAGTACAAACAATGTTACATGAGATTTGCAGGTAAGTCATTAGTAGCAATCAATAGCATGACTGTCTCAATCTACGTAAATGATTGCTAATTACTGATAATGCCACCTTTTACTTTATATACAAGTACATCCCAAGATTAACTATCTATATAGCCTTCAGCCAAACAATCCCTGTGTATAGAATAACCTTAACTATACACTTTGCCTATTGGTAGTATGTCTTCTATCTGATGAATGTTATATTTTATGTTCCAGTGATTTTAACTGAAACATTTTATAACATGAAACTAATAGTAATAAAAAACGACGTACTGAGATCCTATCAAACATTACTTAGCTCTTTTTAAACATTGAGAATTAGCAGTTTACAAACACTACATTTCTAGTATATATTATATAATATACATGTGTTTATATAATTGTTGCTAATTCAAATAATTTATTTTTACTGACTTGTGGTCAAATAATAATGTGTTATGCTTTTCAGCAATATTGTAAAGCTACATGTATCTCAACTCAACCATAAAGGTAGAAACAGACTAACGAAATCCACACCGTAATTCGACGCTAACAGACAGTGGAGCGGCACGGTGTCACGAGATTGAGTGAAAACACCCTGTTAGCCCAATATCAAACATGTTTAATGCTTTCCATTTTGCCCCGAAAACACTGAATTTTGATTGGCCAGCGAAGTTTTAACTACTCCATTCCGAACTTATGTATGTAAACAAAAATTCCAAATTGAGTCGCTGCTATGATGTGATAATATGCACTTAGGAGACATACATGTACATTGTGCATGTATATAAAAATTGTCTGCCTTGGCACACATGCTCAGGCTGAAAATTGTGTTTGTGGAGGAAACATCCCTAGTGTGTGTTGTTTGGTGAGAAAAAAGTCGTCACACTTGCAAAACATGGCGTCTAGTCTGGTGTCGACCTTTAATACATAAACAACATTTTCACAACCTTCCACCTAATAATATAGGGGAGACAAATTTTAACAGGTGTACTGGTCATAAAATCTTTTTAGAGTGTTATTAACTACTAATTTAATCAAATATTACATGTATCTATCATCTGATGAGCATAATTTGTTGTTATCTACAAGTGGTGCTGTTTGGTGATCTGTTATATCATAAACCATAATAACGATTGTACTTGACCATACGTGAAGAATAAGTACCAGATGCTGGTTTCTCAGTATTACATGGTATATATACTGGAGAGCAAACTGAAGATTTTAGAATTGTGCTGTTCTCTTTGAATGCTACAGTCATGCTAACTATCACTATAGCAACGCTGTTAGTGGCTAGCGCCTTAGCTGGTGAGTATACCTACTGCACCTGCCTGCAATACATCTCAGACTAAAATAATGTTATATTCATAGCTTGGTGGGAGGAGCAATAATTATAATTGATTTCAGTATTTCATTTGGTTAACCAAATTTCTTCCTTTAGCTCCTAAAAGTGCTCCAAGAATTGTTGGAGGGGATGAAGCTGAGAAACACTCCCACCCATGGCAAGCATCACTTCAATCTCGTGGATCACACATCTGTGGAGCCTCTATTATCGCAGACAGTTGGCTAGTTACTGCTGCTCACTGTGTAGATGGGTATGTCATCCAATGTTAGCAATGTTATTTTTAAAGAGGGATAATTTCCAAAATTGACCAAAACCAATCAAAATGCTGAATAGCTTGTTGGATAGTACTTAGCTAGAGTTATTCAAATGAGTCGCCAGTACAAGAGCAGATGATGTCACCTGCTACAAATTGATCTTAAACCAAGACAGTCTATGTCATCTAAGTAACCCAATTAACCTTGTTATAAAGCACATGGAAAGGTATTTCTTGAATAACTTTTTTATTAACCAAGCGTTTATAAATTCCTTCTACACTTTTGATAACATGATACTTAGCCACATATATTCACTTTTTTTTTATTTCAAACATCGAGGAAGTGCAATTAGCAAGAAAACTTCTCATCTATTTGAGGGCATACTACAATGAGAAGACAACTTCTTCATATTTTCTATAAACTCCCATGAATGAATGGAGGTGGTGGGTAGCCTATTTTCCTGTATTTCTCCAAAATACACATAATATAGTTGGGGAAAACAATATTACTGCCGAAAGAGAAATAAATAACTAAAATTAGCATTAATGATTTCCAATTATATTTTCTCGCTCATGCAAGAGAGGACAACTCAGGAAGACTATACAGCCTTTGGGGCTACTCCCAATCTAAACCAGTGTAGCACACTAAACTGTAAATATTGTAGGAAACGATTATTGCTTACAGCATACATGTATTTTTAGATCCCGAGTAAGCCAGTTGTCAGTGGCAATTGCTGAGCATGACTTGAATGTTGACGACATTGAAGTAGTACATTCTATTTCTCAAATTATTATGGTATGTAGCCTAATGATAATTTTGTTAAATGCTACTTAGTTTTCCTTGCAAAATCTTATCCTTGCTGATGCCAACAATATGGTGCTGTGCTTCTCTTACATATTGATCTGATTACTTGAATCCAGTTTAATGACAAACAGTGGTTCTAGAGTCACAAGCCGCCAATTCCAATTATTTTGGGATCAAATGGTTAAAGAGCCGAGTGTATACTGAGTACATGTAAGAAGGTGAAATTTATAACATACTGTTAGATACACATACACTACTGCATGTTCTGTGAGTTTATGGTTGGTGTTTTAATTTATCATCCGAGTTCCAACCAATTAAGTAGCATAAAGGTGATAGCTTTCTAAGCCTTCAACGAACCCTGCAGCAACTCCAGACAAAAGTAACCTTATTCAAGTATTGCAGAATGTGTGTTTTCTGAACTTCTGTAGCATGAGAGATATGGAGCAAATTCTGCAGGATTTCCAAATGACATTGCCCTCCTTAAAACCAGCGCACCCATGAATTTGAATTCGAAAGTTGTGGCTGTATCACTTGCCTCACCAGGCCAAGAGTTTGATTCAAGCTCTGATTGCTACATCACAGGCTGGGGCCTCACTCAAGGTGCGACAGCATCTTTTAACGACTTATTAACAAATGATAGTCAAAATGTACATTGCATAGCTACAACGTACATGTACATGTATATACAGTAACATCTCACACCTTTTAATTATGCTTTGCTGTAAAGTAAACATACAGCATTGTCGATGTGTGCTCCTAGGCGTATCTCTGAGCTGCACAGATGAAGTGTTAAACACCTAAACAATACATTGTATGCAGATTGAGTATATAACATCATGTGATCAATTGGAGAAATGATGATAATTACCTTCTCTCTGTAAGAGAGATTCTAAGAAAAATTCTGCAAAAACCCAACTGGCTAAAAACTACAATCTAAAATGAAAAATATTATACGTATGCATGTATTATATTTGTGTTTATTATAGTCATAAAGTCAATACTGTAGATCCATGTAATTCATGACTGGAAATAAATTCCCACCTGTATTACACTCAGGATGCACACTTTGGTGAATTTTAGGCTCCCAAGACAGAACTGTCCTTCAAGAGCTGAAAGTTGAAGTCAGAACCCAGAGAGAATGCCGAAATGCCTGGGGTTCTTACTATATCAATGATGGTCACATCTGTGTGGAGAACGGTCTTACTGGTGCTTGCAATGTAAGTGTACATACGGTGTACCTCCATGGAATATCCAATGGAGTTTCACTATACTAATACTTACATTGTGTATAAGATTATTACTGATGCTGCATATTATAATAAAGGTATTATCATCTTAACATATCGTTGGGTTTACAGGGGGACTCTGGAGGCCCGTTGGCATGTAACGTTGGTGGTAAATGGGTTCTTGCTGGAGCCACAAGCTGGGGAATATCTGGATGTCAGACTGGGGGATATCCCAGTGTCTACACCAGAGTGTCATACTTCAATGATTGGATTAGAGACAAAATGGCTGCAAATTAACCAGCTCGGGTTCACATGGAAAGAAACCTACTATATGTTCAACATAGTGCCGTCGACTATCCTTTTATTGTAATTTGATCCTTATTAGAAAATAAATTTGCTTCAGTTTTGCATAATATTCCTGCATCTTACTTACAACATTTTTAGACCCAAAAATATCAGTACAATACAATGACCTGAATAGAAATGGAAAAGAAAGATGGATTATGCAGCTACATATTGTATCTCGACTGGAATAACTCTGTCAAAATAACAAACTATTGTTAACTAATCCAATGTAATTGTACATGTAGGTGTGATCAGATAAAAATAATAATAGTTGTCAAGTTGTCCTCTCTTTTCTTAATACAATGAGAGGACAACACTTTGTTTATATTTATTTAGTGCTGTTGAGAGCCAATATTGACTATATTCAACTGTGAGTAGCACACAGCCGACACACCACATGCACTAGGTGATTACTGAATGATGTCAAATGTTGACTAAACAGACTGAATCGCCAGGCAATAGATTCCTACAGTATACAAATGACCGACCTACCAGTTGATGTATCCTATTATGTAATTCATATGGACAGGCCTCGACAATTAGAGAATCCAAAGCAATATGATGGTTTGTCTGATTGAGTTATGAAACAACACTGTGGAGACGCTGTATATAATACAGTTTGTATTTACATGTACATAAGACAGAAGAATGAGCAGAGCTGTTTGATGTAAAGTTCGCTGCAGCCAGCAGCACATCAGTTGAATGGGTGGTAACAGTCCCACTGTTCTACATGTAACGACATAATTAAATTGCCTTTTTACCAGAAAGCTAGTTCAGTAAAATAGCTAGAGAAAACTATTACTTGATCTACTAGCCCTTAGTACAAATCATACGAAGTCATTTCATCTTGGGGACAACTCCAAACAAAAGGCTAACCAGGTGAAACATGGTTCCAAATTGCAACTCCCAAAAATTCCAGTCAACAAGTTGAGACTACTATCAATACTTGGGCAAGTCATTATGCACAAGATTCAACAACACGCTCCTCTTGCTTGTACATGTCACATATTGTGCAGGTAAAACTTGACTATTTTAGATGTACTCTTCTAGATGGGAATAAATCTACCTACTACAGATAAACATAGAGTATACAACATGCAGATATGTAGATATACAATGTACACAGGTCTACGAAAATCACTTAGTCAGCAAAAGGTCCAATGCACAAAGAAACTATCAACCCTAGTACACCAACGTTGTTGTTTTATGGTATCTATCCATCTATGTGTGGTCGTACATGATAACAGGTAGTCATGGTATATAAATTACAGTATTTATTATAGAATATTACCCTCCTCATGCTACCAATATACAGGATAGTACCAATATAACAGATAGTAGCAATTAGTGAAATATATTACCACATCATCTACCGGTGAGATGCTAAAGAACACACTGGAATTATTCCTTTTCATTCATAAATAAACCTCAAAACTTGAACCATTAAATATACCTTCTTTCTTCATAAATAAAAGTCAAAACTTGAATTGTTAAATATTATGATATCTGTGTAAGCCAGTAGTTAGTTATGACAACTGGAGAGATATAAAGAGAGAGGAGTAAGGGGGACACCTAGCTCGTTGTTGTGGGAGTGGCTGTGGTAGTAGTAGGTATAGTTGGCATAGTTCCAAGGTTCAACACTGGCATCTGTGGCATTGGTGGTAGAGAGCTAAGGTCAGTAAGGCCTGTAAAATCAATAGAGTATTCTTCATAGCTCTAGAAACATTTATGTGTATTATTACTACACTGTACTAGACTAAATACATGTAAGAACAGGAATATAGTATTAGTAGGGTCTATTCTATAGATCAGAGGTTCCCAACCTGGGGTACATGTACTCCTAGGGATACATTTTAGTAATCTAGGGGGTACAAAATTAATTAAATTATTAACTTAACACATTTCTGACAGTGATTTTCAGTTACAGACTATTAATTATGAATTATCATTATCTATTACTGAACTGAACATCAAATGGCTCACTGATGCAAATAAAGTTGAGCTAAACCAGTGTGAAAGCTATAAAACACTACAATCGAGAAAAGTTATATTACATAGTTATCATTAAATAATTGATATATAAAAATTTCATACCATACTGCATTTATTTACCCGTTTAAGTGACACATTTTTATAGTGTAGACATGTAGCACTATTTGAATTAAACCAAAGATACCCTTGATTAAACACAGTTTTACATAGGGGTACATTATTTCCTACAAAAGGGTACGTTGTTTGCTACATGACTGCTAAGGGGTACTTAGGCTAAAAAAGGTTGGGAACCCCTGCTATAAATGATATGCATACGTGTACCAAGTAAAGCAAATACATAATATATCATAATACTGCACAATTACTACATACATGTACGTGCTATGTAGCCTCTTTCTCCTCTAGAAGTAATGTCCTTACAAGTTAAATGTCACAAGACATACAATAACAATAATATAATTTCCTATCATGATGAACAATATTGATGACGCCGCACAGCTGACACTATGGGAAGAGAGCAAGACCTTACCTGATTGGTCTTTAAGCAGGTTTGGGTCTAGGGGTGGCAGCTTGGACAGGTCAATAGGAGGCATGGTGAAAGAGTTTAATGAGGTGGGTACTGTTAATGGGGTCACACCTACAAGACAGACCATCGCAATGTAGGCAATACTAATTAACAAGTTAACACAGGAGTGGAAAACTCCAACTGCTACAACAACAGTGCTAACAGTTACATTATATTTATTGTAGCCACAGTCACATGGTAACAGACATATGTAGCCTAATACACCTACATGGAACGTTTGGCTACTGTTTAAGGAGTTGTCTGCTCAGAGCTGCAAAACTGAAATTGATTACAATACATAATGTAGTATAAGCTGAAACTGCACCTCAACAATTGTTACTATACGCTATCTTAGCCCAGAAACAATATTTGTACTCACCAACAGGGGGAAGAGGAGACGTCCCACCAGTTGATATATTAAGGCTACTTAAGTCTGGCATCTGCATTAATGGAGGTTGGTGTGATGCTGAAATATAAACCAGTGGAGAGTCAACACTAACCGCAGACAAGGAATATCATCAGCAGCAGCTATACTACCTGAGACGGTGTAGCTCTATGTATACAGCTGTCCTTGTTCGTACAGTATCATGTTCATGTCTATACAGCGGCATAGCACTGTCTATATAACAGCATAGCACTGTCTGTCTATACAGCAGCATAGTACTACCTATATACATGTAACAGTAATAGTACTACCTATATAACAGTAATAGTACTACCTATATAACAGTAATAGTACTACCTATATAACAGTAATAGTACTACCTATATAACAGTGATAGCACTGCCTATATAACAGCATAGCACTGTCTGCCTATACAGCAGCATAGTACTACCTATATAACAGTAATAGTACTACCTATATACAGTGCTCAAAGTGTATGGGAGTTCTTACAGGCTCTGATATAGGGTGGGAGGGGGGTGCGGGGGGGGGGTGGGGTGCGGGGGGGGTGGGGTGCGGGCACCCCCCGCCTAGCCCGCGCAGCGGAAAATTTCAAAAATTCAACATCTTACAAGCAAGCTGAAGTATATTTTAGGGGCAAGATATGACTTATTTGGGAGATGAATTAATATTTAATATTAATATTAAAATTTTCATAATAATAACCATCATATATCATTAATAATAATAATAGTTTATCAAAAAGGGCATTTTTTATTATTAATAAAAAATACAGAAAGTGACAGAAACTCAGGACAGTCACCAAACAAATATTGCTAGCTCATCTGCCAGCAGCCTTACAAATTGCCGTTGACTTCTACCACTACAGGAGGCCTACATTACTACAACCACTATTACATAATTACTATTTTTATTATTAGCAATAATAATAATTACTATTATCATCATTATTCTAACAACAATGATAATTTTATTATTATTATCATAATTATATTAATATTTATACATCATATGATGATGATCATCATCATTATGATTGATTATCCAATTTGCTCATCTCATCATAAGGATGATCATGATGACTACCAAAAAAATCACAAAAGAAAATTAGATAGTACACAGGGCCACATAGAACATTTTGGAACTTTAAAAACGACTGACTCACTTAGTTAATCAGCTTTGCAAACTTGACTGCATAAAGAGCAGCTGCTACAATAGTTTTCGGTGAAAAATAATTAGTAATTTACTGATTGAAACTCAAGAGTATGGAAAGAAAACAAGTTCAACTTGTTCCGGAAATAAAGCATAAGCTGTTCCCTGCACTGAAAGGTCTAGCTATTTACAATTGCTTATCACGATGACCAAAAGGGGATTTACTCAACTTTGCTGCGCCCTTAGCTTTGTCGTTAAACTAATACTATCACGCGATTTCATATGAGCAACGTGCCAGACTCTTGATTGTTTTCGACTTTCCCAGCATCTGCGTATGGGAAAACCCAACTTTGGCGCATTATATTGTTAGGGCTCGGCGAGCCTAGAAGAAAGCCATGACGATTTCTTACAGGCTCGCCGAGCCTGAGCGAGCCGGTACACTTTGAGCACTGCCTATATAACAGTGATAGCACTACCTATATAACAGTGATAGCACTGCCTATATAACAGTGATAGCACTGTCTTTTCTACTACCTCTAACACATGAATATTGGCATATCTGGATGTACTTACTTATACTAACTGCTGGTGTAGATGATGTATCACCTGGAATTACTGAATTTACTATTGCAGAGGATTGTGAGACCGAAACCGGGTTGGAAATGGGTGGGTTGAGGGGAGATCCTGTACTACCTACACCTGGGTAGGTGGAAGGAGGGCTATATCTAGCTGGTGATAATGCAGGCACTGTCGTAGTCCCTGGAAAAAGATGGTGTCAGATAGTAATGCAGCAGACGCAGGTACTTTATGCATGTCTGTTGTATATCATTCTTTTACCCAGTACCAAATACACAGCTTTTGGATTGCAATGGTTAACAAACAATTTCAGTACCAAAGTAAACACATGTATGTCATGTAGGTACTGCAGCATTATATACAAACTATAATTATATGACAACAGTACCTGTGGTAACTAGTGAAGCTGACAATGCCAGTCCTGTCAGATCTGTGTTTGCTTGCTGAGTCGGAGGGTAAACTGGCTGAGCTGTTGGATGTAAATCCGAGGTATCCAGTGGAATCTAAAGCAGATATATACACATATCTACATCTCACTGGTATACTGCAGGTACAGGTATAAATATACACATATCTACATCTCACTGGTATACTGCAGGTACAGGTATATAAACATATCTACATCTCACTGATATACTGCAGGTACAGGTATATAAACATATCTACATCTCACTGATATACTGCAGGTACAGGTAGGTACATGGCTCTACACAGTATAGAATATAATAGACATGTTCCCAGTCACATAGCTTGCTCACAGTTCGACAGTCAACATCTAGTCTTTTATTAACTCTTTACACTAAACTCCATATAGTAAAATGCTTCAATAGCGAACACTAATTTGATGAGAACTGACATTGAAGGCTATTTCTATTGGATAAGGAAATGAAGAACGGTGTATAAAGTAGTGCAAATTCAAAAATATCCATATTTAATCGCAGATGTAATTTGATAGGATGATCAAAGAAGAAATAAACTTGGAGACCTACATCTGAAAAACCATCTGTAGCTGGTTTAGTCTCAGCAGTAGTAGGAGGGGGTGCCACTAGATGAGAAGGCTGTACTGGTGGAGCATGTGGAACAGACATGGCGGCTCGTTTGTTTCTCTTTTCCTCCAACACATCTGAGGGAATTCTGTGCAGATATCCGTATCCGATCCCACAACCCAGACTATGAGCAGATAAAGAGTACATGACTGTTTAAGTACCTACATGTATATATCACCTGTGTCATGGTATCGTGCTGTTGAATTATACTAGGATGAAGAATTCCTACCATGGTTAGACACAGTCATGGTTCAGATGTAAACAAATGTGGGTAAAAATACAATCAGTAATACCGGAGTTTAGATGCTCTCAATAAGCAAATAAAGGGCCCAGCAGTTTCCCAGTGACCAACCAGTCAAGTAAACGCAGTAATACATTGTAATTCTATAAACAAGTAGTGAGTACAATTAGTGAATATTAGTAGTGAGTACTAGTAGTGAGAGTACTAGTAGAGAGTACTAGTAGAGAGTACTAGTAGAGAGTACTAGTAGAGAGTACTAGTAGAGAGTGCTAGTAGAGAGTGCTAGTAGTGAGTACAATTAGTGAGTATTAGCAGAGAGTGCTAGTAGTGAGTACTAGTAGAGAGTATTAGCAGAGAGTACTAGTAGTGAGTACTAGTAGTGAGAGTACTAGTAGAGAGTACTAGTAGAGAGTGCTAGTAGAGAGTACTAGTAGAGAGTATTAGCAGAGAGTACTAGTAGAGAGTACAATTAGTGAGTATTAGCAGAGAGTGCTAGTAGTGAGTACTAGTAGAGAGTGCTAGTAGAGAGTGCTAGTAGTGAGTACAATTAGTGAGTACAATTAGTGAGTATTAGTGGAGAGTGCTAGTAGTGAGTACTAGTAGAGAGTGCTAGTAGAGAGTGCTAGTAGTGAGTACAATTAGTGAGTACAATTAGTGAGTATTAGTGGAGAGTGCTAGTAGTGAGTACTAGTAGAGAGTACTAGTAGTGAGTACTAGTAGTGAGAGCAAGCAGTGAGTAGCAGTAATGAGTAGTAGTAGCAGGAGCTGGAATTACCTCCCTCTCTTGACGCAATGAGGAGTGATTGAACACTTACCTGCCCTCTCCACCCCAGGCACCATTGGGAGTGATAGACACCTCTCTACATCGGTCATCATCCAGGTTATAGACATAGAGTTTGAGTGGTTTACCTTCGTGTCCCTCAATTAGTGTAAACAAGTCATCAGCCTAGAACACATGGTATACAGAGATCAGCCTAGAGCACATGGTATACAGAGATTATGACGCTAGATAAATAGGCATGGGCAGTGTGATAACAAAACAGCTAGTACTAACACAGTACTATTTTATAGTACCCTAAGTAACTAGTGTACACTATATACATTTACATTATATTTCTGATGCGCAAGTTCACTACATGAATGATTACATGACTCGCATCACATAACCATTGACACTGTTGAATTGGGCAGCCTATATAGTGTTAGCCACTTACTGCACTGAGCACTGTATCTGCTCCAATAATATAATCTGTATCGGATCTCAGACCGGCAGCCGATGCCGGTGAACTGGGTTGTACTTCCTGTGAACAAGAATAAAGTAAGAGTTAATGTAAAATAGAATACATAGCTATATTATATTGAGGAAGCATCTGCATGCAATCATCACAAAAACTTCAGCCATCTGTATACATGTATGTTCAGTAGAGATGGTAAACTCTTGTTTAGAACGACCTGAAATTAATAGGTGGTTTGAATTTGTATACATAAATAAATCAGTGATGTGAAAATGACAGTACAGACCTCTCTTACCGCAACACAAGCCGAGGAAAAACCAAATGTCTGAGGTGAGGTCATAAAGGAATATTCCAGAAGAAGAAAAATAGAACCTCACCATAACATGCCATATGTTCTCACTAGCTCCCTCAAATGAGCAGAACCTAATACTGACTCCAAGTAGCCCCTGTCCTCCCCAACTAAGGCTGGGGGTGATACTGACATCCCGTATCTGCTGCGTCTTACTACTGAACACAGTCATCTTTGTCGGCTTCTCTAAGTTAGCTTTGAGTAAATCTTTGAGTGTATCATTGTCCTGGTTCTACACAATAAACATTGCATAATATTATGCGATGGGGTTGATAAAAATCACATAACATAAGTTAAAATATCGAGGGACAAGGCAGTTAGCTTGAAAATCACTGGACAGTGAATAATGTCACCCCTATGCAACAATCAGGCTAATTATAATGATAACCAATCACCAATCAATTACTAATGAGTGCATTGCTTGTGCGTAGCTGCATAATTAATTCATTTGAGTATGCCAATTTTCACCGTCAAGTTTTAAGAAGACAAGTGAAGTTACATTAGATTGTATGTAAGAAATATTTCCGCCACAAAACTACTTATACGATATCATGTTTACAGTAATCAACAGGTGTCCAAAAGGGTTAAAATAGCACATAAAGGACAATGGTCATTAACACTAAAAGAAGTCATCAAAGCTGTTCTGTGTTAATCTATAACTGGTAGGCCTATGTTTTTCAATCATTAGGATAGTCCACCTAACACTTTCCTTTCTGATAGCAAGAAAATATTTGTGTACAGAACAAGAGATATAAATCACTTACCAATCGTGTATTTCCAATAGCAACGATAAAATCAAAAAAAGCCTCAAGACCAGCTGCTGATCCAGGTGAGTTATCTTGAACCTGAAAACATGGAGACAATCAGTATCTGAGTGACGTTACAAATGTAGGTATACCTCAGTGTAACTCAATCGAATGAGAGTACAATGTATATCACAACAAAAACTGAAGCTTGATTCTAACATAAATCTATTATGGGAGGGTGAGACTTTTATTTAGAAAGGGCAAGCTCATAACCTGCTCCAAGTGTTATCCTTCACAGGGCCGGGTCCAAGGGTGGTGCAAGTAGTGCATTTGCACCACTTGAAATTTTTCAGAAAAAGAAAATTTTTTTCGTCCTTTTGGCTTTGTCGATGATTTTTTGCTAATTATTCAAATGTGTGGGTCAACTAGCATGAGAATATCATTTTAAAATGCATATGGGTCCAAAAACATGTGATATGTTATCATCTTTCTTGATCCATGTAAATATTCCTGCCATTCTAGCCATTTATAAGTCAAAGTTGAATGAGCCCCATTGTCACATCTTAATCAAAAGAAACTTTATCTATTTTATTTATTTCTAGGCCCTATAAAATGGATAAAAAGATAAACATTTTTATTTATTTACTTATAACTGTACTATCTATAGCATAAATATATTAATTCTTATTATTGTTTTATTTTCAAACAAAACAATTATTGTTAGTAACAACTATTCAACCTAACTCAACTTGCCACAAACTCATTTAATTGAATGATCTGAATTGATACTGGCTCTTAGGCCCTCCTAGACCCACAGATGCCAGGATTTTGCTCGGCGCTGCTCCAGACCCCGTTGGGGGCTCCCCCAAACACCCAGCTGGAAGGGACGCTGCGATGCAGTGTGACGGGGACGCTTCTCGCCCGCACATGAAAAGTAAAGTTTTGCCTTAAGCAAAACCCCAGCTATCTATTTTGCACCACCCTCTCTCCATTCCAGGATCCGCCACTGCTTCATATGCCAAAGGTAAAATAATCCTATAAATAAATATCAGGCCTAATAGTAATAGGTAATAAATATACCTATATTTATTTATAGGTATTTGATGTATCTTCTAGCAAGGAATTTATCTTTGAGCAGTCAGAGACTTGTTTCAAATTTATGAAAATACCAGTCCCTGACTGGGGTTTGAACCCGGGGCCTCTACGGCACCTAATCGCCTAGCACAGTGAACAGAACATACTACCCACTACACCAGCTCAGGTTGCTGTTTAGGTGCCGTAGAGTCCCCGGATTCAAATCACAGTCAGGGACTGGTATTTTCATAAATTTGAAACAAGTCTCTGACTGCTCAAGGATAAATTCCTTGCTAAAAAATACATCCACTGACTAGCATCATACATATAAAAAATGGCCAAACCCCTTATTATTATTATAGGTATTTATTTTTATATACCTATAAATAGAATATAGATACACAACCAAATAATAAAAATATTAAATTAATATTAATTTAACATCATTGAATGTAAATACAATATCGATATGAATATCGATATTGTATTTATATTCAATGATGTTAAATTAATATTAATTTAATATTTATATTATAATTATTTAGTTGTGTATCTATATTGATATTCTATTTATAGGTATATAAAAATAAATACCTATAATAATAATAAGGGGTTTGGCCATTTTTGATATAAAATCCCTGAAAATTACTATTTTCAAAATAGTATAGTAATATTTATATTACATATTGATATTAAAAAATATTACTATTTTGAAAATAGTAATTTTCAGGAATTTTATTTTGTTATTTATTTAATTTTATTTATATTATAAAAACAGCACATACTCTCAACACGTGGTAGCCTTCTGATCCGCCTCCGGGAACCTCAACACTCTGTGCTCCTCCCATTTATCAGTTTAGCTTTACATAAGCATGAAGATACGTGAAATTATTCAATAAAATATTGATTCCACAGCTGACTTTGATAATCAGAATGAAGAAAAACTTCAAACCCAATCGGTTTCCAACAAAGCGGAAACCACTGGCGAGTATATGCGCCACAAATGACTTCTCATAATTTTCTACAGCAAAATTATACGAGCTAATCAAAGGACCCCGCAATAATAAGGCTTTGTACTATTTATGTTCCAAAGCTAAAACTTAAGAGTCTTGATTTGCTAATTTCTGTAGATTACCTCTTCAAATGTCAATTGGAGAGAGATGGAAGTGAGCTAAACTAAACTGTCAATAGTGGTATTTTAATTTTATATATATTATAATTATACGTGTATTTTTCATTTAAAACTCCAATTTTTAAAAGGGTGTTTAACGTGGCCATTACTAACCTAGACCTCGAAGACTTCGGCAGCTTTGATAAATAATATTAATTCCCATATACATACACCTGAGACTTCGACATACCTGTCAACCTGGAGTGAAAAAATATAGGGAGTCCCAACTTCTAAGTGCACAGGTGAAATTTGCAAGATCCTAACTTCCAACTGCAAAAAATACATTTGAAGAGTTGGAACTGTGGGGTGGGGGGGGGGAGTATCAGTATGTATGGGTGCCAAGCTTCACTGTTATCACAGCATTGACTAATCAGTAATACATGTAAATTAGCTACCATGCTTGTACTAAATCACAAAAAAGCTGAAAAATAGACTGGTGGTGAAAACAATTTACTCAAATATTTAAGACTTTTGTACACATGCCCAATGTAAGCTATGTAGTAACTGATAACTCCAAAGCTGTATCAAATACCAGATAGAGTAAAATGATACTGAAAAAGGGTATTAATTTAATGCTATTTATTGGATAATCTTGGATATTGGATAATACAAAAATGAAAAATACCTGAAATCAGGAGGATATAGGGAGCTGGAGGAGTGAGAGTTTGAAATAGGGAGGGTCCCGCCCAAATCGGCATAGTTGACAGGTATGGACTTCAAGTCGAAGTCTCACGTGTATGTGGAAATAGTTAGAGCTGCCACCTTGACGTTGAGCCAGGTCTAGCTATAAATAGTGGAGTTTGGTTCCATCTGAGTGGCCGTCGATTACCCGGTTAAGGATGGAAGTCGGACTCCAACATGAACGTAAAATTAAAATACCGAGTGTATCATAATGATAATATTTATATTAAATATTAATATAAACGTGAATAGTAATATAATTATATTTGTTAAATGTATAAAATTTAATATAATTATTTTCGTTTTTTTCGAGGTGCCTGTCTGAAGGTATTGAGCCATCTTTTAATTATAATTTAGATGAAGTATGCAATTTAAGACAGGCCCTCAATACATATGCACCACGCATTAGAACATAACATATATTTTTTATTCATTATTGCTCACTTTTGCCCAGAATTCTGAGAGAGCTACGGTCTGGATGTATGACTGAGGCAAATAGTAGCACATATATCACAAAACATAAAAAAATAAATAAATAGCACATAACACAAAAAATAGAGAAACAGTAGGCCTACATGTAGCATAAAATATAAAAAAAGACTGAGTTCTCACGACTTTACACACATATATGTAAGTGTGGACGTGGTCTGTGTGAGAAAATGCAACAAAAACAAAATATGTTGCATATAATATATATTGATCAATATAATAATAATTATATTATTAGGACCTGTAATAATTATATTTATATGTAACATGTAATTATTATGTTGTGTTCAGTTGTATAATCATATACTTTCCAACTGAATTTTTACTTTACTCAAACTAAACTACATGAATATAACTACTTTTTAAAATAAAATTGTATAATCAAACAAATGTATAATCATGATAACATGTATAATCAAACAATTATATTATTAATTTAATGAGGTAGATACTGAATATGGTAGACCAACTGCTAACTTCAATGGGGCTGGGCACTGGGCAGTTCAAGATGAATTTTAAAATGTTTTCTTCTACCAATAAATGTTGTCTACTTGCAAGTCGAAATGCAAGTCAAGTGGAAGACAACTTGAAAAATTTTACATTTTTCAAAACCTCACTTTTTTCTTTTAGTAGACATTTCAATGCATGAAAAAGCATGCCAAGGTGTAGCTTGGCATGTATGTTGTTATTCAATTACGGCAACTAGCCTATATGTGTAGTAATATTGGCACTACGGTTGAGACTGTACAAAATTTTATCCTCCATATTGACTTGGCAGAAACCAAGTCAAAGTCACAAGTCATTCATGTGTCCAAATCAATTCACATTGATGTTCGAGTCAAAGTCAAGTCAAGTCAGCATGTTGGGAAGTCCAAGTCAAGTCAACTCAAATCCATGACTTGGACTCAGCTCTGATTAGTATAATGGCTATAATGAAATATTCAAATTTGTGGTTTAGGCCGATCTGTTTCAATAAGGGGACATTTTGAAAAGACAGTTCGAAACCGGACAGTTCCAGACTGTAGATTATATTTAGAAGAACACAACTCACAGATAATTAATTTTAATTAATTAATTAAAAAAATATAATATTAAAAATAAATATTAATTGAAATCCGGGTTTGGGGTTTCAAGCTGTACGGTTTCGAAACGTCCGGTTTCAAACTGTCTTTTTCGAACAGTCGCAAATTCATCTATTCCATTGTGTCTTAAAGTGTAGAACCATAACTAAATGGTTTTCTCACAACTGACTCTCTATATAGCAGCCTTAGCCAAGTTTACATTGGCTATCTACTAGTGTCACCCTGTGCAGTGAATATATATAATATTAAAACAGTTGCACTTCACAACATTGTGATAACTCAGTTATTGGAAAAATGGCTAGAAACATAGAGTGAAATAAAAAAAAAACACTGAGGTCTACATCAACCTTGATGTAGCAACATTTTAAAAGTTACATGTATATGTTTGGCTTACAGTTTATAGTAATCCATTTATAGTATTTGAAAGCTGTCCACTAATTCTTATAATAGCCCACTAAATCTCAAAATATTCAGCAAAGTTACCAGTAATTTGTGCTGGACAACATTTTTTGTATAGTATTTCACTCTTAATTTTAAATGGTAAAATGATTTTTAGTAAAACAATTTAAGCCCTTTAGCCTGGAAGTATTGTAATACCCTGAATAGAGTTGTAGCATCATTCCTTTGCATCAGAGGATGTTGGAAAAATATGTTGAAAATATCAACTGAGCACTGAAATGAGTCTATCCGTGATCATTTAGAGATAACCAGCATTTAGGCAGTTAAAGGTTCTCTATGAGATGACATTAGTATGTGCTTGTGGGACAACCGTTTTACCGCAATATGTCTGTCTCGCTCAACGCCAGAAACATTCAATGCTGGAAGTGATTCCGGCATTATCGAGATATGCTACTTGTATCCGTGAAGTACTTATTCTATTTTTCAGAGCGGAGTTGTTGTTGATTAATATCTCAAGTGTATAAACTATATAATATATAGTAAAGGTTTCTCACTGATTTACATCAATATGCGCATGCTCTGGTACGAGAGCACGATACTAAATACATGTATGTACGAGTATATTTATATATCAAAGTGTAGAATGATGGGAGAATGTAGAATTAATATCAGGTAACTCATACACTTGAGATTATCAACTGGTGAATTACAAGTTTCATAAAACTCCAAAATCAACTCATTCAACTCAAATCACTCATCATACATTCCCCACATAGCTTGATGGGTTTCCCGTGCCTGTTATAAAATGAAATTGGTTTGTTTCACCTTGACTAACTCCTGTTTAACTATGTTTTTATTTAAATTTTAGCTCTAGCTCTAGCATTTGAACCAAAATGAAAATTTAGTTAGATTTCTACCATTAATAGTTAGCAATAACGCACTCCTTATTCTTCTTGCAGGAAAAACTCTGTCTTGTTGCTGCATGAATAAACTGTGGGGAACATCTTTCATATAAATCCAGGTAAAGGATGTCAGCATTTGCTGCCTATATTCTAGTAACTGGCTACAGAATATATATTATAGTGTTTGTGTGTACAATATGTTGTATTCTAGTATCTGTGTGTACAATATGTATTCTAGTATCTGTGTGTACAATATGTTGTATTCTAGTATCTGTGTGTACAATATGTATTCTAGTATCTGTGTGTACAATATGTTGTATTCTAGTATCTGTGTGTACAATATGTTGTATTCTAGTATCTGTGTGTACAATATGTATTCTAGTATCTGTGTGTACAATATGTATTCTAGTATCTGTGTGTACAATATGTTGTATTCTAGTATCTGTGTGTACAATATATATTTCTGGTAGCCGGGTCTACCATGGATATCTATTATAATGATGTATCTATCTTCAATGATAAAAATTTCTGTGTCTCTTACATTTAGTTGTATGCTGCACATAAGCACCAGGTTAAAAGACACGAACTCTGTACACTAGATATTCAGTAAAACTCACTGCAATCAACAATCTCCCGACATGTATGACATAATAAGTAGCAGAACATGACATGTATATTGTGATAAGATTATTAATGGTTAAACTGCTAGCAACTCTAAACTTGTCCAACAAGATGCAGCTGGTGTAACTTGTGATTGTTATTATTATTGCGCAAGAAATGATATATTCGTTGCATAATATGATCCTATTCAATAGGCTGATATTGATACAAGTAAATAACATTGGTTATTGAGTTGTAACCAATTTTACATGTAGTGGGAGTTGTCTTCCTGCTGTTAACAAGGTATCATAACTCCTTAAAATGACTGCCAAAACATTGCTCAGTACTACTGTGTAAAAAGGATATAATGCATCCCTCTGTTCAGAGAGATGTGTGGGATACCAGTCTGTCCACAGCTATATCCCGTCCACAATTATCCCCGTCAGCAGCTGTTATCTTCCCCAAATTACCTATGTTTTGCATGGGATATTACATATACAAAAACAGAAAAAAGCTTGTTAAAACATGCATTATATGTTAGCCATACACCATGTAGTACTATGTCAATGAGGTTGATTATTCTTCAGCATCTGTAACATTGTGTCATGCCTTCACGACGGAGTTCCCTGTCTAGCCATTTCATTCATAAAATTGGAGCTATAGTAAACAGACCCCAAAATTACTATGGGCCATAACTTGAAAAATATTTCTTAGGCCTTCCCACTTTTTTTCTTATGCCTTTCCAGGTAGTAATGCCTATATAGTGTTAAAAGGGATTTTATTTTTGAGAACCCCAGTTACACAACCTTAATAACATTAATTGGCCACTCAGCATTGATTTGTTTTTTATTATTTTTTATTACAATTATATTCAGCAAAAGAGCTATTAAATTTCATTACATGTATTTGAGTTATTGGGTGGGTAATCCAGATATTACCATTTTGTTATAGTAAGCAGGAAATGTTGAGAAGGTTAGCAGATAATTTCTTGTGATTAAATGTCCTGATAAGCAGCTTTGTTGCAAAACATACCTGTCAACTATCCCGATTTGGGCAGGACCCTCCCTATTTCAAACTCTCACTCCCACCAGCTCCCTATATCCTCCCGATTTCAGGTATTTTTCATTTTTGTATTATCTAATATCCAATAGCCAAGATTATCCAATAAATAGCATCTAATTAATGCCCTTAATACCTTGTTCTGTCTCATTTCACCCCATCTGGTATTTCAATACAGCTTTGGAGTTATCAGCTACTACATAGCTTATATTGTGCATGTACATAAATGGTAGCTAATTTACATGTATTACTGATTATGCCAAAAAATAATGATTAGTGCTGTGATAACAGTTAAGCTTGGCACCCATACTCTGCCCCCCACAGTTCCAACTCTTCAAATGTATTTTTGCAGTTGGTAGTTAAGGTCTTGAAAATTTCACCAGTGCACCCGGAAGTTGGGACTCCCTATATTTTTTCACTCCAGGTTGACAGGTATGTTGCAAAATTGTTTTGGAGCCCAGAAAAACTCACTGAGAACGTTGAATCAATTTTTTCTACTGAATATTCTCATGAACATAACTTATACAAGTTGAACATGTATGCTCACAAGTAATACGCTGTATAGTCAGTATATTACTAATTAATAATAATATCTGCCAACTAGCATTTAGTTCTCAGAATAGAGGAGGTGAATACTCAGAACTGAGTAGCACAAATTGGGACTTTGCTGCACCTGTCTGCACAGGCTACATTATTTTTTATGTTTAGTCGAACATGTAGGTAGATTAGAGTGGTATTAATTGGGTAGCATTACAGTAATGTCAAAATATATAACACAACTCTAGCTGAGCCTGTGTCCTATATTGTAGCACTTCTTTGTGCTACAATAAATAATGCCTGACGTTTGATTGGCTAATTGAACGAGGTTAGAATATGTGTTCTCTGTATACACATAATTATGCTACACTGTGTTTGAGGTTGCCACAATGTTTGGTTGAAGTTTCCTCAACTAATCGCCAGCTTGCCAACAGGATAGTCTAATTACAGTAGAACTTGAATAACTCAGACTTTGGTGGGGACCAGCAAAAATGGTCTGAGTTATGAGAAGTCCTGAGTTAGTTGGTCATATATTATAATGACCATATTAATTTCTGCGCAGCCACTTAGCAATACACCTATTATAATAGGCCTCCCATGTTAATGGAAATGAATGATATATATATATATAAGATGAAAGGGTCATGTAGGCCTAGTATCTTGCTCGTACAGACACAGAAATTGTGAACATGAAATTATTTAGTTAAAAGTTCGGTGATATTGTATTGCTTCATTGACATTTGCTGCAATCATTGACAATATCAGCTTGTTTGTAACAGTGTTTAGCATAATTCGCCAAGTTAGGCCCATCATGGGTTTCCAAATAGCCATAGCAGTAGGTAGCAACTCTTTGACCTGTATAATTGCCGATGGTGGGGTTGTTTTGCAAATCTCACTTGCCTTTCCTGTTCCTAGGAAATCATTCAGTTTTTTTAATCGTTTTACATTTATGTTCTATTCACTTACTAACAGGTTCTTCAATTAAAATGATTGACTTTGTGTGGTAGTGAGACAATACTACTTTGTTTTGATGTATGATAGTTTTTTACTAAAACAAAAATGATCTAATTTAGCCCAAAAACTATAGAACATAATCGCATTCATTTAGTGGGGCACTACTTTATAACCCATATGTAGTTGGTTACTATTCAGAATTTGGTCTGTAAAAGGCTGTTAGAGCAGTGAACTCCCGAGTTAACTGAAGCCAATATTATCGTTGTCTAGGCAGGGACTTTTAGGGGAGGCAGATTTATCAAGTTCCACTGTTTTACTATAACTGTAGGTTAAAATTTGGTGCAGCTGTAATATTAATTTCATCTCAGATGGCTCTAGGCAGGGGCCAAGTAGGATGAGCTATACAAATTTTCCACCCACAATTTAATAGATAATATTATATTTACAACCTTAAAATTACCAAAAATGTTTGTTCACCTTCTACATGTATGTCAGGGTTCATACAAATGGAAATGAGTGTCTGGAATATACATGTATGACTAGCAGTAAGGAGCTCGCTGGTAAAATATGGTAAAATAACCGAATTCAAGCACAAATCAACACCGCCCAGCACTACTATAATAATTATATAATACACATGTACGTTGTATATAACAACATTATTATAATAACTAGGAACTTGATAAAGTATGCAGAACATTGCTATATGAGCAACAAGTTCAGTATATAGAACTGATTCTGCTCATTTCGTATCTAGCTGTTATTGTACTAATACAAAACAGGTCAGCATATAGAGCAGTGTGGTTTCCATAGTTACAGCAAGCGAAGGCTTCATATACAGTATTATACAATGTACATGGCAATATACCATTATTATTTCAATAAGTAACTGCTCCAAATGGCACTGCTAACCTCCAGTGGCTAAAGTGTGCATGCAATGGTTGCCATGGTTTCCATGAGCAGTACCAGTAAATAAAAATCAAGCATGCCCATACAGATATCTAGTCTTCTACATGATTGTATGTACACTGTATGTATGTAACAATCACCAACCCACTTTTCAACACTTTATGGGCGGAGCTTATACTCCCTATAGATTACAGTATATAATATTATATAGCTGCATGTGTTTGCTATCATGTTACCAGTCATGAGTAGAGTTGATATCTATTCACTATGGTGTACTGTTAGTAGTGAATATAACCATCTACTGGAAGTAATACATTATAAACATGCCAACCTCTCTAACTATTTCACCAGCCACTGAGAGCTACGTTGAGCTTCGGAAGATTCTCTCTATTCCAATCATGATGGCCGATCACAGCGGCAGCACTATGGAGGCGGACGCTGCACGACCTTCATCTGTATCTAGTCGGAGCTGCACACCGCCTCCCCCAGATATGCCGTGTCCAACAGCTGAGAACTGGTGCTACACACAGGTTAGTTCAAACATTCTAGCCTAGCAGTAGGCCTACTACTAATAGGTAGGCCTACATACCGGTTATGTGAAAGCTTCGGTGTATAAAGTAGTATTGTTAGTGAAGGCCCAGTAGCCTGCCCAGTACCACAAACTATAGTTTCGTAACGCTGGTCAGGTCAGTGGACTTTGACATATATCATGTTGTATCCTGAAATAGCCCCGTTTCATTTACCGAGTAGACATATATCATGTTGTATCCTGAAATAGCCCCGTTTCATTTACCGAGTAGAAGGTATTTTATCCGTAGCTAAACTTATTCAAGCTCCTGTAGGTTATACACTTACCTAAGCACTATTATAAACAAGTCTTGCAGTTCAAATCATTCTACAAATTATGAAGTTTGAAAAAATCCTAAATCTGTATTATTTAAGGTGTCCCTTTGTACCTGCAGGCATAGCCTATAGTGTCATTGTTACATTGTATGCATGTAGTTACTAGAGGTTTGCTAATTACTCTAACCTTTACTGCTATCAACAGGTGAAGGTGGTAAAGTTCTCCTACATGTGGACCATAAACAACTTTAGTTTCTGCAGAGAGGAAATGGGTGAGGTGCTGAGGAGCTCCTGCTTTGCAGCCGGATCCAACGACAAACTAAAATGGTAAGCAGCACTTTCCTGTATGTAGGCTACCTTGGTCAGTGTACTGTACATAGGCTACCTTGGTCAGTGTACTGTACATAGGCTACCTGGTAGGGCCGTAGTAGCAATTGTGTTTACGTTTTACCAAATCACATTCCAGTATTTTGGTCAACCATTTTTTATACGTTGGTCTTGCTAGGCCATTTTCTGAGACCTTGCCCTGAAAGTGGTGCCTACTATAACTTGTTCTGTGTTAGTAGCTAATCATCTGTACCAATTATTAACAGTCTATTGTCTCTGCTAGATTAATGTAACTTATTGTATAACAGGGCACGTACTTTCTATTCAGCCTATATTATGACCTTATTCCACATTATACCTCACTGACCTATTTCTACATTTTAATCTAGCATTCTTTTGTCTCTACTCTGCCATATGTGAACAGTGCTAGACTATTAATAGATATTATTTGCACAAGGCAGCCTACAGGCAGCCTACAGGCAGCCTACAGGCAGCCTAGGTTTACTGTAATACCAAAACGGTGGTGTGATATTGTATTACTCACATTGGATGCATTTATGTGGACTTTGATGGAGAGTACCACGCTGTATTTGTGTCTTGATAATGTACAATCACAATGGTATAGCGTACAGTTACAGTAGTTGTGGTTCTGTACCCTTTTCTATATGTGCACAATCTATTTAGTTGTGTTACACCATCTGCTATGTCCTCCCCCACCAGGTGTTTGAGGGTGAACCCCAAGGGTTTAGACGAGGAGAGTAAAGACTATCTCTCTCTCTACCTCCTATTAGTTGCCTGCAATAAGACAGAAGTAAGGGCAAAGTTCAAATTCTCTATACTCAATGCTAAGAGAGAGGAGACCAAGGCAATGGGTAAGGAATTGCTGACTATATGTGCAGTGATTTTCTATTGTTAGTTTTCTAGGCTTATCTGGAACTGTGATGTGGGCTTAGACTGGGTAGAGTAGCTATACTAAGTAACTGGCAAATAGTCAATGTCAATTTATCTGTTCACTTATTGAAATGCTAATAGAAATGTAGCTTTGCAATGTTACATTTTTACAGTGTAATAATCACAGACCTATAATAGAGCAGACTAATAGGCTATATATAGGCTACATGGAGACTGGATTATTGTGTATCCTCTACTTAACTGTGAAGTCAAATACCACATTGTTTACTATATACTATGTAGACTGTGGTATTCTTACTGGACAATATCACAAGCTCTAAATCTTGCTCCAAAAATTGAACCTGACTTGTCAAGGCGTGCAAAGTTATTCAAATTTATGCATGTCAGGTTTTACTGTAAATAAAATGCCAACATATACTATCAGCAATCATAATATTATTATGCCTGTGTTCCAATTTTTAACTGTCCAGTGTTAATACCATTCCTTGTTCTCCTGTAGAATCTCAGAGAGCCTACAGATTCGTCACGGGCAAAGATTGGGGTTTTAAAAAGTTTATACGCCGAGACTTCTTATTGGATGAAGTAAATGGTTTACTGCCAGATGATAAGCTGACAATATTCTGTGAAGTTAGTGTGGTAGGCGACACAGTAAACATATCTGGCCAATCAAACAGCCTTCCTGTCAAAGTACCTCCGTCTCGGCTCAGTGATGACTTGGCCAACCTACTAGAGAGCTCAAACTGCTCTGATGTCACTCTAGCTATCGGCTCCAGGGAGTTTAAAGTACATAAGTCTATTTTATCAGGTACGTACTCAGCGTATGTGTATGTGTAGATACATGTGGGCATAGGTGTGTGGGTGCAGCTAGATAGAGACAGACAGGCTGTGCACTGCTGTCTAGGCCTCCACATGATATATGCAGCTAATGTATGCATTAATGCATCATTGACATATAATGTAGGTGTGTAACATGTACTTGTCAACATTTTAAGTAAAGTATATTGTGTGTGAAGTTGCCCCCACCACCTGCTTGAAGAGGAGACAACTCTGTACAGTGTGTAGTGAACACTCATTATTACAAGTAATGGGTCATCATGTTGTGGTTTGTATTTGCTTATATAACAGCGTTTAATGTGTTATTACAGCTCGATCTCCCGTCTTCAACGCAATGTTTGAACATGATATGGAAGAAAATAAACAGGTGGGAAATCAGTGCTTTTCTCTCCAATCTCTACTCTAGCTTCTTTGTGTACTGTGTTACACTGTGTACTATGTTACACCGTGTACTATGTTATACTGTGTACTATGTTACACCGTGTACTATGTTACACCGTGTACTATGTTACACCGTGTATTAGGTTACACCGTGTACTATGTTATACTGTGTATTATGTTACACTGTGTACTATGTTACACCGTGTACTATGTTATACCGTGTACTATGTTATACTGTGTACTATGTTATACTGTGTACTATGTTATACTGTGTACTATGTTATACTGTGTACTATGTTACACCGTGTACTATGTTACACCGTGTACTATGTTACACCGTGTATTAGGTTACACCGTGTACTATGTTATACTGTGTACTATGTTATACTGTGTACTATGTTATACCGTGTACTATGTTACACTGTGTACTATGTTATACTGTGTACTATGCTATACTGTGTGCTATGTTACACTGTGTACTATGTTATACTGTGTACTACGTTATACTGTGTACTACGTTATACTGTGTACTATGTTATACTGTACATTGTTGTTTAGAACCGAGTCGAAATTCAAGACGTTGAGGAAGACGTGATGAAAGAGATTCTACAGTTTATATATACTGGGAAAGCCCCTAACCTTGACAAAATGGTTGCAGATCTCCTCTCTGCTGCTGACAAAGTAAGTGGTTATCTGTAATATAGCGGTGGTGGAAATGCAACAGCTTATATTGTAGATGTTGCAGTATACTGCAATATAATATTATAAGATATATAAATAACATACTATATGATTATAATACATGTATAATATACCATTATAATATAGATACACTATATTATGTAGTATGTATAGAATAGTATATAGCATATTATGGTTAATAGTATATGGTATATTATAGTTACAGGTAGTAGCTAACCATGTACATGTATATTGGTTTCATGGGCCGTGTAAGATGATGGAGTTGCCTACTCATTAATTCCTGTTCATTAATGACAGCGCTGCCTTGGCTCTTCATAATTACAAATCGTTGTTGTAGCATGTAACTATACACTTTTTCATACGTTTATAATAGTATGATTGCATACAATCATTCACCTCTCATGCATATCTAATATGACTGCTCTAGTACGCACTGGAGAGGTTAAAGGTGATGTGTGAAGAAGCGCTTTGTGGTAATCTAGCCATTGACAACGTGTGTGAGGTACTTGTATTGGCTGATCTACACTCAGCAGAACAGCTCAAGACCCATGCTCTCGACTTCATCAACAGGTGAGTGCCACTGACCTGCCGTCATACTCCTGTATGTGCTAGTCATTTGGAATTGTGCCCCCATTAAAACTTTACTCAAAAGGTGGGATGACTCTCAACTGTTGGTAGAGACTTGTAATGTGCAGATAAATATATTTTTAAAAATGAGCTTTTTATCTGAAATGCTGAATTGTTTCACCTTCCTTATTCTCATTTTTTTAATCTTTCTTGCCAATTTTCTCAAAAAACGGGAATAAAATTGAAGCATGACTAACTGCATTTGCGCTTTGCATTTGCGTTTTACATTTGAGTATATTATCATATACATGCACATAATCAATCTAAGTATATTCAAAGCAGTTGAGAAACACATAAATTACGGCATGTTGTGGCTAATATCCAAATATTGGAAAATCATAGTTTTTCCCGAAATATGATTACTGAATATTCAATTTTCACTATTGTTCAACACTGTAGTTGGAATTTACATATAAGAAAATGAATGCATTTGGAATCTGTATGGTATCTTTGAATATCTCATAATTGATAGCTGAAAAATAACACTTTAGGATCCAGGGGTGCTAGTCTTTTGGTATATTAATGGTCTCTCATGACCCGAGGCTTATTTCAACGATCAGTTACACTTGTTCAATTTTATATCATTGCACTTCGTTGCATTGTGTCGATGGTGGTGTTTATGTAAGGAATTGGCCAGTAATACTACCTAAGTATCTTGAGTATAAAATACGAACACTTAGAAGCTCTTTGGATTATTGAATGCAATCTATTCTATTCGCTCATTCCCCCATCCACAATTGTCATCTGCCATCTTGTTTTTATACGAGTGCAGCGTTTATCCGACTATTTGTACAGTGTCAGCTGGCCGTTAGAAAACCACTGAGTAAATCTTGAAATAATATTTTAATTTGCAGCAATAATGTTTTTATGTGGTATTATGAGCTAAGCTGAATGAGCTGTGATAATATTTATAGACTTAATGTGTTAGAGAGTGTCTCAGTGATTGCTTGGAAGCTAAAGATTCTCTTTCAATATTAACTGTGATCTGTGGAAAATATTTACCACCCAAGTGTTGATGATATCCTATGCTACATGTACCGACAAACAATATTATCAGAAATTTTACAAAATATTTGGAAATAAGTTTCAAATTTACATATCTGAAGGGATAATGTTTGGTTTATTTAACAAGATATCAAAATGATGAATTAGCATTGGTTAATATTAATATAGTCTATTTGAGATCCGTGACAATTAACTTGAACTCAAAAGTCAAATATTTTGTCTTTTTATCAAAAACCTGAAATTTGAATTTTTTCAGCATTAGTGCTATCTGGCCATGTTCTTTCTTTATTTCCTGATTGATAGCTATATAATGTACGGTTGGTGTTCTGTACAAGTAACCTGTTACAATAGTTGTTCTAATTTTTCATCCGTGTTGTAATGTTTTCAACATGTTATAATGTGATGAAATATGAATGCCTGGTATTCTAATTTTAAAACATTCGGTTTTCAGCCATGCCACAGATGTTATGGAGACAGACGGGTGGAGGACCATGGCTAATAGCCATGCCCACTTAATAGCAGATGCCTTTAGAGCCCTCGCTAGTCATCAGAACCCACCTCCTGGCCCACCCAAGAAACGGCTAAAAGCCTCGTAGAATATCTCATCACTACAATGACAATAAGATATAAAACACTAACTGTTCTCATCATAACCAGTGAGCCAAACTTTTACCTCTCTAAATACTGATAGAATTGATTCTCTCAGTCTAAGTCTTTGTATATATAGTAATGGTGATAGACTCCACTTGGAGACTTGGTTTGCTGTCAATGATTTCTTGTTTGTACATTGCTGCTTGGCCTCTCTTGGTACGACTTCTACATGTACATTCCCCCTCTTAACCCATTTGCAACAATGCATTATGGGACTCTACTTGTAAATATACTGCAAAGGATTGTGGGAATGGTCAGCGATCAAACTAGTCAGTTTTATCACAGTACAAATATTGAATACAAATTTTTATGATGTTTTAACTTTCATACTCTAAACATAATTCCGGTTAGCTGGTGGCCAATGATCTTCAACTAATCTATTCATAATTATATTATTATTTATAGTAATGTAGATACGAATTGTATTATGATGTCGGTAAGTAAGCTAACTGACTTGAATTATAATGTATTTATTATGATGACTCTCTTGGTGATGTTTATTGGTCTGTATTTCCTCTATGGAAGTCAGCAGTGTGTACATACAGTGCTTGACTTTGCATTATATTGTCTGTCTATTTTCTGTAAGATGAACTCATTCTTTTGTAAAATAAAATTAAACATGTATATATTGTGTATATTTTAACTTCAAATGTACAGGTATATATAGCCTACAATGTACATGTATTTGGGTTATATCAATTACATAATTTTTACCATTTTCCAAGGTAAGGGTCGACAATTTTGCCATGTGAGGTAAGTTGTGATCTGATACAACTCCTTCAGTATGTACTGATTTATTATCAAGATGTTATCTGCAGTGTAAATTCTAATAGCCTGATTTACCTTCTTTACCATTACCATTCTTCTACTCCTGAATAACTGAAATATTCAATTATTGCAGGCATGGTCTGTGACAGCCAACACCTAGGTGTTACTGCTACACTGTAATTGCGATGAATGCATTGATAAAGGAAGGAGGTTGACCAAGTCCAGTCTCTCTGCAAGTGGCCATACAGCATGTACATCATTAGCATGTAACAATAGGTATTATATATGAATATATAATATTCTATGATATCAGTTCCATCTTAATTAACTGTTATGTAAATAGAAAATATTTAATGACAATTTACTTCATGTTGATTGACAGTACAGCATCACAGTTTAATCTGAACTGACAGTGTGCACAATACACTCTCTGGTATTTGAGTATCTATTCAAATAACCATAGCATTTACTTATTATGCTGCAGATGGGAAGTGTATGCAACTTCTGTTGGTCAATGCTTTGCATTTTACTTTTGCTGTAGATTTACTGTGCTCTGATTCTCTTCAGGAGATCGATGGCAGGATTTCCTGGCTGATGGTCCCTAGAAGAGCATCCAGACCTTGTACTACCAGACAATTGGAAGTTACATTACAACTCCTATCAATGGTGGGAAGTAAAACCAGTAGAATTGGTGTTCAAATAGTAATAAACGTAAGAAATGTCTAAATAACGGCTTAGTGTCAGGATAAATCCTAGTCGAAAATAATATTATTGGTGATCATGTTGGTGCACCCATTCTTCCCATAATTTCTCATAATATAATTGTGTTTTTAGCAATAAGTCGCTGTCCAAACAGTAGAACATTACACTACACAACGGGTTCCAAGGGAACTGTTTACTCGTAGTATCATATTCCAAAGACTCATTGATGGAATAATGCAGTGGTGAATAGAAGATATTCGGTTCTGAACTCTGATAAGTATTATATCAATTCCGTTATTAATGAATGCACTGTATGTTTACTCTCCTGCTATCATCACTGCTTTATGCCGATTGGATTACTTGATCGAGACTCCACTCACACCTTCCCAGCTAATCTGGACAAGTCTCTAAATCCTGCAAGCTTAACAATAGGAATATAATTACATGGAGACCATCAACACAACTGTCTACAAGTTAATGGAGTTGCAAAAATCTGCACCATAAGGTAGTCTGGTGGTGTATTTTCTGTTGTTGTTACACTGGTTAACTTATTCAGGCTTGTATGAAAGCCATTAATTTATTTTCTTAAATTGAATCTATATTTTTACAGTAGTTCACCAATTACTCAGAAACAAGAAGAAAGCAGTTGACTATTCAGATGGCCAATATCTCAGTACGGCATTTGTGAATGCCATTGGCCTTGACCTACAACCAGTTCAGGTATGCTTTGTTACACCTTCGTCTGCATAATGTATTCATTTGCATGCAAGGTTGGGGATACTGTAAGCTGGTAATATGAGTACAAATCAAGTGCTGATTTCAACTTTCACTGGCAATTACATGCAAATCTTTTATTTTGAACCAGCATTGGCAGTAATACAATTATGCCACATATTGGCTGAGCTTCGAACAGAAAATTATTTATTGTAATAAATTTGTTACTTCAGTGTATAAAATACAGCACTTCACGAACAAGCTAATTCGTGGGAGGTTCGCTTTGGTCAAATCAAATGTGTATTTAGTTGATAGAGTAATATACATATACTAGCAATTCACCGGAGAAAATCAGTTAACCTCAACCCTGTTTGCATGTTGATCCAAAATGACTGTGTTAATGTTAATACTATACATGTACATGTACATGTACACTGCACATAATATTTCACATGCATAATACTTGCGTTATAAGACACAGTGTTGTATACAGCATATTAAATTTATATACACACAGTAGGCGTATTCGGATATTGCACCGCGCAAGCTTATAAATAGCAATCTGCCGCAGTAACAATATATTATTTTATTCAATAATATAGCACATTATATATGTTATGTGTTTGAAAGTAACACAGGACATCTATTTTACTGGTACCTGGAACTTACATGACTTGTATACTATTGTTCAGGCTTGCCAAGTTCGACTGATGAAAATCAGGGAGATTCAGCATTCGGATGGGGGGTGTCCATTTTGGATAGGGTACCGAAATTTGAGTTAAAATCAGGGAGTCTCCTGCGGAATCAGGGAGACTTGGTAAGCCTGCTATTGTTTGAAGAAGACATGTGCCCAACTCTTAGGTACACTATAGATGCATTTAACATTGTACTATTGGTAGACTGAAATTAGCATAGCTCTGTATTCTATAAAAGCTGAGTACAGTTATATAATACATATAATACATGTATGTATAATATATTACATGTATATACCCATGATAGTAATAACTTGCTTCATGTCTACAGGAGTTGTCTCCTTTTGGCAAGAGCACTACAGAGTATATTATTTTGTTTTTATAGTCTAATACAACTTACACAATAACATTCAATGTCATTGTAAACTTTCAATTGTATGTCAAAGTTCAAGTCAACAACTTATATATATGGGCAGGTATTATACTGACAACCACCCCACTTTCTCAAATCGCTCTGGCATGTTAAGTTCAGTTACTGGTATTTCCAATTTCTCGACTGGATATATCACGAGTTACCATCAGCTACCAAATAACAATACACATGAATAAATACGGACTATGAACGCTCCCCCTAACTACCTGAATCAAGCCAACTCAACACCGTATAAACCTAGTGGTAGTGGTGAAGGTGCTGGTGAAGACAGCGACAACACTGGAAATGGAGGACTCGACAGTGAGTGGCCTCAGGAACCAGAAGAAGAACCGATAGATAATGCACAAGAGGGGGCTGATGAGCCAGGCTTAAGCTCTACCTCTGCTGCCAACAGTCTGGCAGATATCACTCAGCAGATAACAAGAGACTTTTCCTCCGTCAAACCTCCGTACTCGTACATTGCACTAATTACATTGGCACTGCAGAGCTCACGCTCTGGTAGAATGACTCTGAATGAGATATATAATTTTATTATGAAGAGGTTTCCATTCTTCAAGGAGAACCAGCAGAGGTGGCAGAACTCAATCAGACACAACCTCAGTCTAAATGACTGTTTCGTAAAGTCACGTCGTAAACCCGGACTACCCGGTAAAGGCAACTACTGGTGTCTGCACAAGGATGCTGGTAACATGTTTGCTAATGGATCATATCTCCGCCGCGCTAAGAGGTTCAAGGTGAATGAACAATCAACCAGTCAACAGACGATGTCACCAGTTGCCGGAGGTTTTGGCTCCCCCTACCACCATAGTTACCCTCCACTCAATCCGTACCCTTCCTCTCCACTGGAGCAGCAACTAGCGATTAATCACTACACCCAGCAGCAGTATGCAGTGGCAGCACTGCAACCATCTAACATAGAACCCAACCTTCTGACGTCTCTACCAGGATCTTCCCTCACTTATAACACTAATAACAACTTTCCAAACATCTCCATTCCTTCTACTGCCTCAACATCAGCAGCGCATGGATATTCCCACAACTACGGCACGGCTCCCAACAACCATAGTAGCACATCCAACTATGCACCACCACCAATCTTCCCACAAGATCCGTACCAACAGTCATGTGCCGTTGCAGCAATGAGAGGATTTTCAATGAATTCAAATCGGTAAATACAGCTGATTTATTAATATTTTTATAGAAGTTGGTTTGAACTGTTACAGTCAAAAGAAAACCACATATTATATGTTTTAACCTCATGTATTATATCGTACCCTCTATATAAATTTGCTCATTGCTGCTGCTTGTATGAGTATGAATATTTTACATAGATAAATTTTGTGAAAATAAATCTGTGTTAAGATCTTTTCATAATGGTTGCATTGTTGTCTCTTGTGGTCGGTGATAGAATAGTATCCAAATTGTTTCTGAGCATGCTCCATCTACAACTTAGAAGATGCATGGTCTACTTTCACAAGGTCTTTGTTTATAAACAGTATTTCTTGTAAATTAATACTAGGAACACCAGAATTTACAAGAATAAATAGGATCAATTTTAAGTTGTTGTTATCTTCAATGTTCATCTAGCTAGTAAGAAAGTTATTGAAGTAAAGTAATGGCTTATCTATAAGATACAAGTATATTTATGGTTAACAGGTAGCCTTCCCGATGGCTGACACTGACAAAAATAATTTAAAAATAATTCTCTGTGTAGGCAATACATGTTATATGGAAAACACAGCTTCGCAAAAAATGCATTTTGAACAGTTTGTTTTGTTTTACTCAACAATAAACATGATACCTCCAGTTAACTCAATATGATTGTTGTCTTGCTTTGGAGCATGTAGGCCTACATGTACATGTAAAGCTGAAAAATCTTAAGGAGCAAAAACTCATTTAGAATTTATTCCAACAGTAAATATCTGATCTAAGTAGTCACTAGATTCACAGTGTAACCTCTGTTATTCCCTTCAAAATTAGTAGTTGAGAAAAGAATCTTGGATAAATCTAATACTATATAGTGCATTACTATGGGCCACCAATTAAATACCCAATTCAATATTATTGGACATTGATCCATATCAGATGTCAGATAAAAAACTTACCAATTTTACTTCCCGCTATTAATCCCAGGTAAGAAAGCAAAGATCTAAAGAGATCTGCATTTTTTTTAATTTGGGGTGGAGAAGGCACTTCACCAATGGTAAAGTTACTGATGTAGCACAGGAGCATTATAACGTTGGATGCCCTTCCTAACACTACCAATGACCCTTATGGGAATCGAACCTAGGACTCCCACATGAAAGTCCAGAGCCCAAACCACTTGGCCACGGCAGCTCCCATATCAGATATCAGATACGTCGGGTAAACTGGTAACGGTTCTGGACATTGATTATAATTTATTACAATGTAAAAGTTTTGCTCTCCCATTTTATGGTTTCTTCCCATATTGCAGCATACAATAACAGTGGACACATGTTGTAGTATTAAGTAGTATTCAAATAAGCATTACATTCTTTGTAGAATGACTAAAATAGGATCTTTTTCTCAATATACCTGCCCTGCATGTAGATAGGGGAAGGCAAGTTCAAGTGGTAGAGAGGGAGAAATACTTGAGGCCAAGACCAGCTACATTTATAGTACATGGAGAAAGTAATAGTTTGTCATAATACTAAACTTGGACCATTTACTTAAAAAATGTTCAATACCAAATCCATCCATGCTGAGGCTTCAAAAATTAAATATTCATTACCAATGTTCAATAGCAGTATAATTGGCCCCCAAGTCTGTCTGCACCATGGCTACTGGTAATGAAAATGAGCTGACAACTCCTAATGGAAATGAATGTAGGCCTTTCATGGTATAGCTCAAGTGTTAATCTTTTTTTCAAATTTCTGGTTTAACTGAGAAGAGCATTCTGTAATCTAAGTTCTTAGACTAAAACCCATACTTTTATAGGGTTGGACCCAAGGCCATAATACATTGCACATCAGAAGTTCTAAAAATTAAATATGAAGTTGTCCTCTCTCATCTCTTCCTCTCTTTTTGTCTCCAGGTGTGTGTGAGTAGTCTACTCAATTTGTTTTATCCCATAATTAGGTTATTTAAAAACTTGTACACTCTGGAAGACAGAGAGAGTACAACTTCACATTGTAATCAGAGCTCAGGGTGCCCATGTATGGCCTGGTCACATGTACATGTGTTATAAACAAATGCAATCACAATACTTTGTACAAAGGTCATACAGTTGGGCTATTACAGTTTATCACTAACAGCTACATGGCTGTATATCCATACAGTATTAATAGTGTGTAGGATGCGTACACAAATAATAACAGTTTACTTTGGCCATTCTCCCACACAGTCTAGGTCTAGGTTCTACAAGTACATGTAGATTCAGTTAAACAGAGCTAAGTACCCATTGTTCACCATTGTTCCTAAGCAGAATCCAGTATGAATGGCCAGTTGCACATTGAGTTGGTAGCATTTCTGGTTTGCTAGTCTAGAATATGAGTAGACAGCATGTTCATCCAAAGTTCTGAGACTCAGCACATTTTATTGCTATATACATTGTACATGTATGTGTGTATGTGGCACGTGTGTGCACTAGATTTCATCAACTGTGGAATATGTATAATGTAAGCCTATACAAGGGTACAATGACTATGAACTAGTATGATTGGAGAAAATATGAACACCAATATCAATGTAACTAATAAACATGTAACCAACTAATGGTATATTTGTTATGTGGGATAGGCCTTCCTACCTACATGTATATAAAATATGTACATACATGCGTGTATTGTAAAAAGATAATTGTGTGTTTTGGCGGTTTTGAAGCTGGATGTTGTGTCATATATACATGTACATGTATGACTGACTATATAATACAACGCAGAAAGAGCCAACAAATCGGCCAATTTTCTGTCCACACAAGAATGATTTCATCATATCCAAGAATCGTTCGTAAAACTGTTATAGTCTGAACTCACCTTTATATCTTTTTATCTTACATACTGATTGGACATATCAGGCTGGAGACTACCAACTATAAGCTGACTATATCATAATAGGCTTATTTTTATTTGTTTTAATGCCTCATTGTCAGCATGACTTTTTTCATTTTCTTTCTTTGTACACGCATATCATCCATTGAATACAGTCATACAGTCAGCTATTGGCTCTTATCTACAAAGTAATATTTGGTGCAATGGAAATGATGGCCACTAGCTGCCACTACCACTAGTATTTTCTAACATGTACCGTCATCCAGGGTTCCACCTTCTTTTTCATTCTACTGAGAAATTTTAGGAAAATTTGAACCGAGCTGCTAGCCATTCCAAAATATTGACTACCCATAGAAATCTCACCAAGAGAACAGAAGCTGTCTATGATATTCTTGTGGTGAATAATATAGTTGAAGTTGGAACAAGTCATCAAACATAACATAGTCATGTCTTAAATGGGATACTGCCATATGGTATTTTGAACTACTCTGGGTGCTCAGTTGCTCCTTCCAAAGGTAGGTCATGGCATCCATGCGAATAAGACCACACCCAATCTAACCAATATCCACCCAACAATTAATATTTCACAATACGCAACGTTACATAACGCCGATATAATAACGCTGCTGCTCATTAACAGTTGAATATACTATAGAATCTGAGGTGCTCTGGGTGGGATATTCCTCAAAATGGCCGCACCCTATAATTTGGAAGAGGAGAATCCATAATGAGATAGCTATGGGTCAAAATAATTATAGTGATACTGGTTCCCACGAGTTGCCAATGCCCCTTGTAGTTGTGGTACAATAGGTCTGTAGCACATCTTCCACCCAAACCAATGGTACAACCATGTAATTAACCTGTTTTCTTTATTCTTCTAAATTCTATTCTCACCAATTTCTAGGGAAGAGGAGACATCTGTATGACCCGCTTGCTCGCGTGGTGGAAAGTGAAGAACTCAAACTATAGCTGGCATCCAGTGAGTATATAAGAATGGAGAGCTCCTCTCTTTCTCACTACAGCCAAGAACTGCAGCCTAGATACTATACAGCATACATCGCACATAGCCTTCTCGAGGAATCTCTCCACAGAAATATCAAAATGCTGAACTTATGTGTGAAACTTGTAGCTCTTACATTGGTTGCAGTGACAGTGGCCAATGTTCTACCTGGTAAGTTGAATAATACATCACTTTACTTATACTAGTTATTATTGTGTAAAATGTGAATTTGTAAATATGCATTAATTAGAGTAAACTGAGTTAGTGCTGAATAAATTCTACTAATCTAACACCATTTTCTGATTGACATCAAGTTTTGCCATCATGTCGCAAGATTTAAGTTGAAACTGGAAACTCTATTTTGAATGTGCATTGAAAAATGTGAAAGACATGATGCAATAATATAGGATACTTTGAACCAGTGAAAATAGTTTTTTATTGCCAAAAAGTGTTGCTGTTAAAACTCTGTTACTGCACCGCTAATTGGTAGTTAGTGAGAGTTGTCCTCCTTCGTTTAGGTGCCGAGAAAAAAGAGAACAACAATGGTTGCTCAGACCTGTCAACCTGTGCTAATCGTTGTGAAGAGATGGGATTTAATGCTAAGCATGCATATTGTTTCGATAATGAAATCTGTTCTTGCTGGAGCGGTGAGGAACTAGTGTACTGGGGAGACCTGGAGACTAAATCGACCTCTTCAACTAACTCTACACTAGAGCTGGAGACTAACTCGACCTCTTCAGCTAACTCTACGCTAGAGCTGAGGAATAACTCAACCTCTTCAGCTAACTCGACGCTAGAGCTGAGGAATAACTCAACCTCTTTAGCTAACTCTACCTCAGTTGAATAGATGCTTGGAGACAACATCTAGATGTAGCACTGGCTTTGAGCCACTGTATCGTTGGAGATAAATTCATAATGTGGAGCATGAGCATTCTCAACACAATCGTGTCATTATTTATATATATATGCTTTGGTTTATGACATCAGTATGGTTTTACTATATTATTATTTCTGTCACATTACTTTCAGTAAATAGACTTATGTGTGCTTTGGTATAATTTATCCATTAGATAGACAACTTTATTAGCTGTCAACTGTTCACAAATAAAACAAAAAACTGTATAAAGACTCTGCTATGTGATTCTGTAATATTGTTCTGAACATCATTTATTTTTGGTACATTCAGGTCTTGAAAGAGTAAGCTGTATGGTAAAGCCAGTCTTATGGCTTATATGACTAAGCAGTTGCTAATTCAATTCATATAATAAGTTAGATCTATGCAGTGGCATAAGTTACTGTTTATGTTGTGAAGTTGTGCTCTCTTTGCTACTCAACTTTTCACAAGGTGAAACACTTGATTGCTTGCGACAAAAAACTTGGCCAGGGAACAGTTGTGTTGTCATATGAACTCATTTATAGAGCTGTGTACTCGATGATTTTGTGAATACTTTATGCTTTTCAAAATAGTTACATGGCAGTGAATGTAAGCTGTCAGTTGACAAAGCAGCATAAATTTAGAGACAGGAAGTAAGAGAGGACAACTTCACATTATACTCAATAGCTCTGTTTCTGTCATCTTGTTTAGTCTTGAGCTATGTTATTGCACCTACATGCATTTTGTTAATAGTACATCCAAAATAGAACACAATTTATACTGCATCACAATAATTCTTTAATTAATTCCAATAAATGGGATGTTTCAGGCAATTAGTCTTATGTATCAAGGAGTATGACCCAGGCAATTAGTCTTATGTATCAAGAAGTATGACCCTTGGTTTTATCCAAACAAGTAGATATTTAGATTCTTAGAACAAGTATACCTGCTCTAAGCTTAGAGTTTAGAGCAGGTACACAGGGGATTTACATAATGAACAAGTAAATAGATTTTTATTATACACTGTATAGCAAGTGTTTACTCCTCAACCTAATTAGTTATGTACATATATAGTACTACTAGCTACCAATTATGGTTGGCTGGTACTAGTGCCCACACACCATTATAGCTACATGTACTTGCTAATAAGAAAACGAAGGCAACTCTACGATCTACACTAAGACCAACTACATGTACATGTATGTAAATGACCAAATTTTCATGATGTGCTTAGATACAGAATGTATTATATAATATTGCATTTACAAACATACATATGCATGTACAAAATTTACAGCTACAGCTACATGTAAAGTGACGTGATGGTTGTGACATGCGTTGTTTCGGTTGTTACATTCATTCACATACATGTACATGTACATGTACAGTACATGTACATGTTGCAGTATGTAATATTATAGAGTTGTCTTCCCATATGTGGTCGCTGGAAGAGTTGTTTGCTCTCTAATAATTTGTAACTAGGCTCCGCCCCAAAACTAATACACAAAGATCTACTGTACCAATAATGAATAACGTTAGTCAGTACAGTAGCAAGTATCCAAGTTAGTATGCTCTCACAACCATTGATCATTATAAAGTTTCAGCACCGTTGAAATCTATTCTCATTTTTAAAAGAATAGCAACCAGTTTATAAGAAAGTATAGTTTTAGTTCATCCACATAGGTATAGAAAGAGAGAACACAACACTACTTCAAAGCACCAGTGTGACAGTCAGTGACTGAGTCACAGTGACAGTTGATCGAGTCTGAGTTTCAGTGTACATTTGTAGCAGCACAGTCCCAGTGAGTATGATTACGAGTATCAGTTACTACTAGTATTCATTCAGCAGATTACTAGAATTTGTACTCATTGAGCATGAATCTGCAAGTGCATGAGTAGAGCACAGTACACTGAGTACAGTACTTATACAATACATACGATACTTTACTGAACAACTATACTATACTTGTACTTGTTCTTATACTTCACTTATACTTATACCTATACTTATACTTATACCTATACTTATACTTATACCTATACTTATACAGTAACAGTTACACTTGCTAGTAGAAGCACCTGAGCTGTAGTAGTAAGTAAGTAGGCCTAGGTATTCACTTCCATACTCTACTGTGAACAGGGCAATGACGTAGGCCTACTGACAGTCTGACTCACTACAACTTTAGCAACTCATAATAAAGCAGAAGAGAGGCTAACCGATTGAAACTACGTATTCATGCTGATAGCTAACTTAATGTAGATGTTATTACTCTACACCTTAGTTTGGAACTTACCATTTTCCTATTGTCACTATTTTATGATACTTGCATACCAATGGACCGACCATCCTTAGGCCTATTCTCTGCTTTAATTGGTTGTCGATTATGACATTGATTGTCCTAAATTTAGATGAGATGCTGTGAGTTCAATTACTGTAATAAAATAGTTCTCTTCCATGTGTAGGGTCTAGCTGTGTAGGGTCTAGCTGATGCTAACTAATTCTTAGAGGAATTAATTTGGAATTTGCTAGGAAGTAGGCCGGTGCCTCTGATTAAAGTAGAAAGATGGCCTGAGCTGTGTAACTGTGCCGTACTAATCTAACAAGAGTGTTTACACCTTATTTTAACAGGATTAGGGAACTTCTGAATGTGTTAACCAATTGTCGAGGCGGTTGTGGTCATGTGATATCTGCAGTCTATAGCTGGGTCCCGTATCGGGATGCTCAAGAGTAAAGGAGTCAACTCTATCGCTCTGTTCCACCTCACACTACTCACACTACTATTGAATGACTTCACACATGCCAATGGTAAGTTTGAATCGGGCCTACTCTTAAAAACAGATTTTACTTTTACGTTTTTTAAGCAAATCCCTATTCCTTATCGCGGAGCATAGTTACTCTCATAAATTGACCACTGTAACTGTAGTCAGGAAATCCCCATTAGAGGATAAACATTGGTTTGTTATTGCTAAGCTGGATTAGCGTAAAATTCTTATGGGTATTACTTTTTGTGAATGTATTCCAGGCTCCTAGTGGAGAAGGGATTATCCGTGCACTACAATACTAAACTAATGTATCACTGATTATTATAGGATCCATGTGTAATGCTCTCACACCGCAACAGTAAAAAATTAATTTCATTCACTCACTATTCACTTGTGAAAGGATTTTCAACCACCATAATGTTACAGTGTAGTTGTTAGCCAAGTGACACTGCCATCAGTGTTGCCAGTTTAACTTTGACACTAGGGCTACTACTGCTATTACTACTACTAGAAGTGCGATCATCTATTGGCATTTTCTTTCCAAATGGCAGCAAGTGCTACTAGGGGATCTGCACTTGACTAGCTCTCAAGTGCAGTAGGTTATCACTGACAACATTACAGTTTTCCTGTCACTGAGAAATGTGAAAGGTGTTAATTGATTCAAAGCTGTCTATGAATTCATTGTCAAGTGTCTATAATGAAGTTATGGTGATGGCACAGCCTGTTTGTCTTTAGCTACCCAGTTTAATCAAAAGTGTCAGTGATGTTTGTTTTACTGAGCCAGTTCTGATATACCAGCATACAATTCATGGCAATTTACACAGCTTTTAACTATTTACTCTGTGCAGTGTTTAAATTGTATTAAATTATTATTATTTTTGAGCCGAATGGACTATTGAAGCATTATATCCATTATTTGTTTTTGCTTTGCCAAGTAGTATTGAGTGACTAAAGGTTTTGAAATGGTTATGCTAAGGTAGGGTTTCAATACTATGCATATGTGTAGTGATATCCAACCTCTTGTTTGCATGCAAACTCTACCAAACGGGACAAGTGCTTACTTTTCTCACATGGGAGAATATACATGTATAGTACTCCATTTGCTTTATGTGTTCAAATAATTTTAAAGTTTTCTAAGGATTGTTATTTTCGAGCCTGATAACTAATGTGCAATTTTATAGCCATTTTTGCAACTTTACAGGCCTAGGAGAAGGTACGTGTAATTCACAGCCCTGCTGGGAGCTATACCAGATTGCCAATGACTACTACCAGGCTGATGTGCCAGGTATCGGCAACCAGCAGGCTAGGAAGTGCACAGTTCTCAGGACGTATAAGTCTTGTCTGGTGAAGCTTGACACTACAGCATGCGCTGGAACACTCAGTTATCAGGGTACACGACGCGCGCTCAGGGCAGAGTTCTCCACCAATAGCTGCACAGAGGATGGGCCCATATACCCTGAGGGCCCGCAGCCAATTAAGACGGAGACTGTGACCCCGTGCTCTTACAATGACAAGCCCGAGTACAGTTACTGTACACTATTTGGAGACCCACATCTCATCACATTCAATGGGGAACAAGTTACCTGCAAGTTGGAGGGGGCGTGGCCTCTCATAGACAACAAGTTCCTGACTGTTCAAGTTACCAACTCGCCCCTTTCAGCGAGCACCAGAGCTGCTACTGTCACTCAGAAGGTAGGTGTAATGGATAAACGTATATAATATACAGCTGGGGCAGCGGGTGTAGAGCTATAGTGTGTAGTTATAGTGAGTGCTTACATGCATACACCCCTTATCAGCAGTATATATACAAATGGATACACGTAGGTATACAAGCTACCTATAGTCATATTGGCCACTCTGGCTGCTATCTTGATCTTAGAACAAGTGTATAGTGTTGGTAGATAGATAAGAAATGCTTGTACTCAACAGCTCACAGTTGACACTTATATCTAAATGACATAGTTAGTACATGTAGTAGGCTACATGGAAGGCAACAGCATAACTATAAAGATGGTTGTGGTGCAGTAGTACACAGCAAATTATATGTCTGATTCTCTAGGTTAGATAGGGTTAGGCAGGAAAGTGAAATCTGTAGAAAATGGAAAAGCTGTAGATAATTACATGAAATGTTTTGATTATAGACATTACAAGGTTGAGGCTGATGAGCAGTATTTGCCATCTTTGTCTGCTAACTACTTGGATGGTTTGAATCATAGAGTACACCCTTGCTCTATGGTTTGAATTACACAGTTTTTCATATGAACCAAGCCGCTGCTTGCTGTAGCTGCTCCTAGGGCTGCTATGCATTAGTATATGTACGCAGTGAGATAAACTAGAGCAGATGTGTGGTGTATATAAATAAATACAAGTTATAATATCAACACATGCTACATTAGGCCTCCTTGCAATATTATGATAAGTATGAATTCACTAACTCCTGCCTAGCAATTACTTCAATAGGCCTTCCTTCATCTACACCCACCTCAACTCTATATGGGTACAAAAGTGTCAAATATAACAGATATAACACTTCCACTACATTATCTAAACTGTTGAGGGGAGGCTCTGCAGGTGTTAACATATACACGCTGACCACAAAAACCCTTGTCTGGTAGCGGCTACCCGACACTTTCTTTATCCCAAACCCACTGCTGTTGATTAATGCATTAGCAAAGTATCCAGCCTTTTGTCCTCCACAAACTACATGTGACTTCAACAATCAATCAACTAGCAAAGTAGTGAAAAGGTTTTTTAGAACTTAGTTATGATTGTAACAATACAAGTTGTTTTTACTTAGTGCTTCAAAAGAACATGTTTGAATACATTCAATAATACTGTATGGTGAAGTTACTATGGGTCTATAGCTACACTGTAATCAATGCCAGCCAATATCTCACTACTATTGTGTACAGCCTATTCTATTACCATTAGGACAGCATTTCATGTCAGCTTGTATACTGCTGCCTTGGAAAATAAGGGAATGATAACCATGGTTATTATATCACAGTCAATAGAAAGATGATTACTGCTCATATCAGAGCCAACTATCACCAGGTGGTTGGTAAAAAGTTTACCTGGTCAGAGGGTTTGTTATTTGAAAAAGCATTTCATGTATGTCCAGGATGGCAGCTGTGGCAGCCAGCTAACCAACACTAACATAATATCGCATTGCTAGACTAGTAGTATATATCTTCATCAGCTTTTAGTAAGCTAATGTGAGGAAGTCAGCGAGATAAATCCTATTCCCATTTGCATAATACAAAGTGAAAATATTCAGTTTAAATGATTAATGATGACTTCAGTAGCAGAATTCCCTGGTAGTACATGATGAGCAGATAGGGTGGCTGGTCTCTCTTCCCAACCTCTGGCCACTGAGTAGTGTGAGGCCCTGAGACTAGGTGATTCAATTCTAGTTTTGCTGGTAAAGTGATTTATGACTATTTCACTCTTCGTTGTGACAGCTGCTAGCTCCTGGCTACTGGTATGATAGCTCTTGGCTACTGGTATGATAGCTGATTCCTAACTGCCCACTGGTCAAACTATCTAGTTAGTGGTCAGGCAGTGGTCCACTCTGGCCTGTATGTGGTGATAGTAGGCCTGATTTAGAGCATGGTAAATAGTAACATTTCTCTCTGCTACTGCACTGTCCCTCATTGTCTAATCAGCATCATGTACAGAGGTTCCTAGAATATAAATTGCTGTCATGCTGACTTGTTCAGTGGAAATGTGACAGCTTCCCCTAAGACTTGTCATTTCTCCTCACCATGACCATGTGTTGTTGTGTGTGTTATCTCTGGTGTACTCGATTGTTAGTGACACTCGTTGAATATGCTGTTACAGATCACAGTGGTTGTGAAGGGACGCGGTGAGAGGTCTGTCGGAGATTTCTGCGGTTCTAAAGATGCTGTATTCTACAGCGCCGAAGCTGGCTCACTGCCAACTACATTCACTGACGGGATGCGGGAGTATGGTTCATATAACAGCATACAAGTGAACACCATCACTCCAGGAGAAGAGGTAAGAGGGTTGATTAGTGTACAGAGTGTACCCTAGGGGTAGACGGGGGGGGGGTGGTGGGGGTGCTGTATTATGCCTTCGGGGTATTAATAGAGTGTGGTCATTCTATAGTGGGGGGGGGGGTGTTATACATGTAGTTAACAGTATGCCCTAATAGTAGGTGACAGAATGAAGTTTTAAAAGAGAAATATTTTAGTCTACCCGTCAACTCAATCATCTCAAAATTGAAAACAAAATCTTTTCAAAGCTAGACAGCTGTAGAGGTCAATTATAGTTGACCCAGTCTCCAATGGTTGGTCAGTCTTTGTTGTAAATGTAATAGTCATAGTAATGGAGTATAATCACTATGATAAATAACTATAATGTAACTACATAGTTATAGAGAGTATATCATATTATAATGTAATATTTATTGTAAATCAATCACCATAGTTTACATGTGAATGGTGTATCTATTAGGCTGAGGAAGTAAATGTGGTTAGTATACAGAGTAATGGAGGTATTTCACACCCATATGATGTATGTTACACTATTTATTATTATCTACTCAAAGTTATAATTATTATAATACCACTCCACACACATTACATGTGCCCACTGCTCTCACCAATAACACAGAGCAGTATACACAGTAAGAGTGTATGAATATTAGCTACATTCTCGTAACAGCTCCTGCTTAGGTTTCCACGAAACAGCTTTGACAGTACGAGATTTATTGGGTTGCTGACACATTGCTATCTTTCTCTCTTTCACTCTTTCACTAGACCTGTCACGATCACTGTAATGTTGGTATGGTAATGTGCTATACATCACTGACTGACACCTCCCCTCACTGCCATCGTTATTCTCTCCGCAAACTGGCTGGTAGAGTGGTAGTTCAGTGACCACAGGGGAGGGAATACGTGATAAAATGTAGCATGAGGTACCTACTAGCTATAAGAAGCGGAGTGAGGGTGGGGTACTTCTTGTTTGCAAGAGCTGAGCTTATGATGAGATGCCCCTAAGGCTAAGGGATATATGCTTATATCTGATACTCTCACAAGTATGCTGAGAGGTATATTATACCTCTACCTTTACTTATCATACCAAAATAATGGATTGTCAGGGAACATCAAATGCCAAGCCAATGTAACTACAGTATGTAAGTGTGTATATTTCTGGTAGCACACTGTTAATAGTATCTAGTGCAGCTCTGATAGTATCTACTCTTAAGAGCAAATGGCCACAATTAACCTTTAACTATATAATTATTACAATCAGCAGTATAATCCAACCATATTTAGTACACTCTGGTTTGTGCTGTTGTACTAATACTACAGTTTTAGCAGTTATCCCCCTTGTTTTATCGTATACTTACACCTATGTTACATTAGACACCATTGACTGACTAATGAAGTTGCATCCATTTATTTCTTACTATACATATACATCATTATTGGAAAACTGTTATAATCAACAAAGAACTGGAAAGAGAGACAAATCCAAATAATATTTCTAGCACTATAATATTTCTCCACTGTCTCAATATAGAGAAAAAGTGAATTCAGTTTCTACTAGTTGCCAACCAACCTCTAGAGAGCATATAACAGATTGTCAAAATAATGAACTCAATTTGGCAGTTCATGGAAACTTAGCACTTAGTATCAATATTATGCAAGATCGGAAATAAATTACTGAATATCTGTATGGAAATTTATTCATTTGAATTAAACCATAATTATCTGTGTCATACAGTCACACCTCCAGCTACACCTGAGGGCAGAGGGTGGGGTGGAGGGGGAGATTTGTATATAACTAAGAGGGTGTGTTTATAGTACAGATAGGACTCTACAGTGCGTGTACAGTATGTGTATTATAGTACAGTATCTGGATAGTAGGCCCTACAGTGTATGTGCAGTACAGTACAGAGCATGTACGTGTAGTAAGGTATAAAATTGTAAGGTAAATGAGCCTTGACTGTTACATTGCTATGAGGAATGGCCATCAATTCACTGATGAGAAGATTATCCTTGTAGTGATAGTAGCTGAGTTTATTCAGCTAAATTAATAGTGCTAATATCCAATCTGTTTTATATTCCAGTCTGTGTGCTTATGTCATATATGCCTAATGTGTTGGAATTGGCCCTTTTTGGTGGAAAGCTTCATCGATATCGATATCTTTGTAGAACAAAACACTCTTGATTCTGTATTATGTTACTGTTGACCTACTATGATGTCCTTTTCACATTCAGACTTTGGAGTTATCTTCTCTATTACTATTGATGATGTGGAGTAGATAACTCCTTATTATATAGCTAAACTCTACTGTAATTATATTGCCTGTCTAACATACTTATGTTGTTTTATCTAGGTTGAAATATATTTGCGGTACATAGACGCTACAGTAACTATAAGGCAGATTCGTGGCAGGTACATGAGTGTAGGAATACGTATACCAGAGGTCGTACTCAATGGTACTCTGGGTGATGCTGACGGTAACTCCATACGTCAGCTGTGTACAGATAGTTGCCCCAACTCTGAGAGAGTCAACATAACCCAGATACTTGGTAACATATCACGAGGTAGCCCACAGCAGAAGGCAGCGTACCATGCCGCTGGACAGTCCTGTAAAGAGAAAGACGTCACTGACTTCTTCTATGACTCGTGTGTGTTTGACTTGCTAATGACACAAGAGAAGTCATTCACTAGCATGGCAAACAATGCGTATAACGATGTGCGTAAATATGCCTCGAGACAACCTCGATGGACCAATAGGACGCAGTTAGAACTAAATACTAAATCCTCTTCATCTCGTAAACTGCAAACTAACAATTCTGGCATAGAATCGGCAGCAGTGGCTCCCTCTAGCAGCGGTCTCGTGAGGACGTTATTGTTTGTATACATAATGCATGTGATATCATTACTAGTTTGTTAATCTTATTAATGCGTGCATATGTGTATATAGGAACGAATCAGTATCAGTTTGACTACTAGCTACAACCCAACTCAATGTTGACTTGTCACCTACCTCTACATATTATGTCTTATTATAACTAGTTCTACTTTCTAGTATAATTATATCACTGCTTGTCATTTGGAGTTGCTGACTGTGCAGTACATATTGCCATACTTTGGGATTTTGTAAACAAGTTGCTCACATGTAAGATATCTTGTACATAATAGTATCATTATATATAACTGCTTTAACTGTACATAGTATGAAGTTTCCATCTCCATTATACGTTTTTAAATGGATAAATTATTTTACCAAATTCTACATTATTTAGTTTATAGCATGTGGATTCTGTCAAATATACATATACAGTATTTTGTTATTTCTTGAATGTGTTGATCATAAGCAGCATGGTATAGCATGGCGTGTGGGATATTTTTATCTAAAAGTTTAATTGTTAAATTGTTTAAATAAGCTGAATTGTAGAAGATAGAACGCACAGATTTGGGTTAGTACAGTGATATTCTGTTTCTGTACTCTATTGGAGATGGTAAATCTGTATAAGGATAGCACTAGAATATGAGAGCACTATTGGGTCAACCTGAGCAAAGTTCCATCATGCAGTAGTTTTGATGAACATTCACTCAGGGATCAAACAAGTATCAGTTTCTATCCATCTAATTTACAGAATGGGATATTTGCCATCCGTGTTTACTGTGGCTGCAGTGCAGTGCAGGTAGAGGGCCTGATGAAATTAGCTAGGGGGCCTGATCAGGCCCACGGACCTCCATTTGGGCACCACTGGCCTAGAGCTTGAGCTAGAAGGTCTGACTTTATCGTTTGTCGGAACCTTCATGCCAACCCACCGGTTTTTCCCAGATTGAGGCCACATCAGTGTGAAACTGGTTTTGCCTAAGCAATGCATTTAGAAACTGGTGAGACCAAAGAATGCAAACTCAACTGTAAGATCACAAGGGGAAGGTTTCTGATATCAGCCACCATAAATGCATCTTCAGTCACCAACCAGCTATGGGTTCGTTATAGTAGAGTGGCAAGAGAATCCATACTATCTTCAGTTTTACGGTAACTATTATAATGTTGAAATATAGGATTGTTTTACCATACAGGGTACGCAACTCCAAACGCTAATTAGCTAACTGACCAGTTAATTGGTAAAGAATAGTCTAAGAGTCTGACTATGTCTGACGATTTTACTGGTGACCCAGAAAAGGGTAAGAAAATATTTGTACAGAAGTGCTCACAGTGTCACACTGTTGCTAAAGGAGACAAACATAAGACAGGACCAAATTTACATGGAGTTATTGGAAGGCAGACAGGAAAGGCACCTGGCTTTTCTTATACTGCTGCAAATACCAATAAAGGTAGTATTTACATCTTTCATTATACCTATTATGTATTTACACGTAGTTATAGTTATATCAGATGTGATGAAGAGGTAAAGGAAGTACATCATGCATTTATAGATTAAACCATGTATAAATTGAAGGTAGTACATGATGCATCTATACTCTATAGATTAAACCATGTATAAATGGAAGGTAGTACATGATGCATCTATAGATTAAACCATGTATAAATGGAAGGTAGTACATGATGCATCTATAGATTAAACCATGTATAAATGGAAGGTAGTACATGATGCATCTATAGATTGAACCATGTATAAATGAAACCATAAATAAATTGTTTTGACTTGAATAGAACTCAACCTTAGTTAAATTGTTTCATACAATCGATGACACAGAACAATATACACAGACTGTGACATCAACTACAACTGCAAAACATCAAACATGTACGTACATGTTACATGACCTATAAATAATAGTTACAGTTAGTACATTGTAGTTACAGTATGATATTTATGGTTAGTAGTTGTCATCTCTCAGTTCTATTTAAGCAAAGGGTAGACAACTCCATAGCATAAATTAAGAACATCACTGTGATCATAAAAATACTCATGAAATGTGAATAAAGGAAGCTGCTACATAAGGCCCAGTAACATGTTGATTTGGTTTGCTGAATGTGAGTCGAACCATGGAATACCACATGGCAGTCAGAGACTTCTACTAGTATAATTCTACTAGCTTGGACTGATTAATCCTTGTAAACGGTGGAGAACTAAGGTACCCTTACTGTTTACTATCATGCCAACAAGTATAAGATGTCTACAGGCCCTTCTCAATGCTACCACATGTATCATATTCATGTGGTCCCTAAAAACTAAGTTGTAAGTGCATGTACCTTGTGTATCTGTCACAATAAAGTGTAGATCACATTCACTGCAGGAATAACATGGGGGAAGGACACCCTGTGGGTATATCTCTCAAATCCCAAGAAGTACATCCCAGGGACAAAGATGGTGTTTGCAGGTCTGAAGAAAGAACAAGACAAGGCGGATCTGATTGCCTATCTAGAAACAGCTACTAAATAGCTTCAACGTGATCTTAGAGAATAATGTCAGCAGGCTGCACAAACTGGAATGAATAATACATTATTATGATTGTAGTGTATTATAAAAATATATTATTACATGACTGCAACCAAGCCATATGATATGGGTAGTAGTTGGTCATTGCAATGAAAGTGGTTCATTATTATCTAACTATGATAGTTATGTAGTAGAATAGCTGGTAACATGCAAGGTAGCATACAATCGTACACGTCAACACCCGTAATATATAGTATGCATGCTTGTGACTAATTACTAGCTAGGCTTAGTAACTGTGACAGTGACAGTGACTTGAAAACTCTCTATTTCATTCTTGGTTTTGAGGAGCTTGTCTTATTGGCTAGTACTACACTGCAGAAAAGTCGTGTTGGAGTCATTTTGTACATAATATTATATAAAATAATTTATGTAGAAAAGCTGAAAAAACTTTGAAGCCTATAATTATTATAGCCATGATTTTACAATATAGAATATTACAATATAGACTATGAATAGATCTAGTATATACATGTTCATATATTGTAGTGTGTACTTAGATACAGTGGTCAAAGTCTAAGGAAAAAGGTGGGGTTCTCTAGGGTAGCAGACATAATTACTTGAGGGCATGAAGCCTTCCGGAAATTGGAAACTTTAACAAAATTAGACACTGAAATGGTGCAAAATCCAAGAACTTTAGGTTAAAATATGGTCCAAGGTCTGAAGATTTTAAGAGAAAACTTCGTTGCTATAAAACATGGAAAACTTCGTTGCTATGAAACATGGAAAATAAATGGCGCCGTATTTGAGTTATTATAATAGTGATCTGAAGACCTGAAGGGGGTCTATCAGTCTGAGGGACCCCTGAAATTTATGGTGGGGGTATGGCATCTCCGCAACTCCTCAACTTCGACCACTGCTTAGATATAAATGCAAATGCCAGGTAGATAATAATATAATAAAATAAATATAAATACAGTCAAAATCTTTCAAAATCATAAAGCAATCAAAATTTGATTAAATAATCAAAAGTTGTCTTCTCTTGTGTAATGAATGAAGAAAATTTTAGTAAGAATTCATTGTGTAGCAGTAATGTATAGTTGTTTCTCTATAAATTAATGAGTAACATGTATTGGATTTTTAAATTAAAAAAATTTTGATACTGTGCTATTAAAACAACAAATTAGGTTTTGTCGCACACACCATTTGCGGACGTCGATATAAATCAGTTCAACTTCCTTTTTACGCCATCTCTCTTTTTGAGCCACCTGCTTCTCGTGCGAAGCTGAGAAAGAAAAATGGTAAATATCAACTAACTATACACTTTTGTAGCAGTACCAATAGTGGAATAGGTTGTGGGTATCGAAGTAATGATGTCTGTTTGAATTGATTCAAGTTGGTTGAAAAAAGTATTTTTGTCAAATGAAATGGAATGTTGGTCAAATGAGTTAGTTAGTTGCACTAGACTAACAACAGTCATTGGCAGGCATGTAGATATTCAATCTCAGATTAGCACCCCATTAACCATAGCCATTCACTCTCGATATTAACATAGTATAGCAGTTTGTGTCCATACTTTGGTATTATCGACTCGCGATTGAGCCAGACGGTTTCTTTTGAGTTGATTGATGCATTCATCAATCGACAAATTTTCTTTAGATTGATATCTATATATATGATATATTTTATTGAGCCAGCACCCGGCTGTTTGCCATTGTTTTGTTATTGCTGTAAATCACTGTTTCACTCTGTTCATGATTGTTTGCATTTTGTACTATATTTAGGCCTATCTTAGTAAACACTGTGATTGTGTCATAACTTACAGACTCTGAAGAGAAGAAATAGAGGAAGAAACAAGCACGGTAGGGGTGCTGTCAAGTTTATCCGATGCACCAACTGTGCCAGATGCTGCCCTAAAGATAAAGCTATTAAGAAGTTTGTTATTAGGAACATAGTTGAAGCAGCAGCTGTGAGAGACATTGGAGAGGCCAGTGTCTATGATGGTGAGTTTTGGTGTCACGACAGAGACATGTTTGTGCAGCATTTGCTCATTTTTGTCATCGCACTCTCTAATGTTGCCATTTGTTATCATGAGTATATGTTTTGATTGTACACAGGTTACATTCTCCCCAAGCTATATGCTAAACTCCACTACTGTATCTCATGTGCTATCCACAGCAAAGTGGTAAGGAACAGATCCAGGAAAGCCAGGAAGGACAGAACACCACCTCCCAGGTTCAGACCCACACAGAAGGTAAGTTATGGACTACCTGAGTATTGGTCGTTTGATTATTATATTTATTTTATAAAGTAGCACACATTTTGAAAGTAGAAGCTGTTTATGCAATGTATTGTAATATTTACAATTGAAACATATCTCTTGCAGTCTGATAACAAGAACTGAGCTGAGAAGTAGATGATGCTGAGAGAACAGAAACAATAAGATCTGTTTATCTGTATGTTCAGTACCATAAATAAATAAACATTGGTATAAACTAATAATTTCTTGATGTATCAGCTAGAACATAATTATTAAATATACATATTATATTATGATATACATGTATATCACTGATGTATTTCCATGTGGCACTGGCACCTTAGTTGCCAGTCTTGAATACCCAATGGTTGCATTCTTTCTCTGCCTTGTGCGAGTCCAAACAAGTAGTAGCTGTCACCTCGTATTCAAATCCTAGCATAGTTCTGCAAAAGGTTTAGATTGTGTACATGGACTGAGTGAATCACTAAGTAGCAGTTGGGCATTTCTATTACTGTATAATACTCTGTGCCACTTACTTGACTTTACATGCCTCTTCTATGCATAGAGCTTGTCCAGTCTTGGTATGAATTACTAGGACTTTGGCATTCGCCTAAAAAGTAGAGCCACTCAATAAATTATACTTGTACATAATGCAGAGTGTAAGCAATAAATTATAATATAAAAAAAACAAGACATTACAATACTTTTACTCAAATTTTTTAATAAACTGGTAGGTAGATAGATATAGGAGCAGCTGTCTTGTCCTCTGCATAATATTGTCAAATTCCACTGGAGTAAACGCATATATGCAGTTGCCAGTGGCCGGTTTATATCGGTCAATGTTGCCACCAACTAATGCTACATCCAGTATTCTAGTATGACCGTATCGGTAATATTCTGAAGATAACTTCCTGAGCTTCACTGACTCAAAATTGATCTCCAAGACATAAAATACTACTTTAGTGTGTAAAGAGAAGTTGATTTGTAAGCTACCATTTCCCTCATTCAGTTATGGTTATTGGTGTGGGGCCCCCATAGTTTGACCAGGTTTGACAAAAGAGCTGAGGTACAGAGTTGCTATATTGCTCAATAGAATTTTTGCACTGATGTATTTCTCAAGCCCTTCCCTGTGCTATGCTCAAATTTCTACTAACTAATGCAGAGTCTTACAGGTACAGGGCGGCCTTCCATCTCCAGTCTCATCTGAGGGTCTAGGTAGATAACATGCCACTGACACAAGAAGTTTCTCTCTGGCACAAGCAGCACCTCCTGGTGTCGGGACTTCTTGGCTTGTCTTTGTATGGTCAAAGTATCGCTGCTTAGATACAACTGCAAGGTAGGACATAAATAATTTAGCTAGCTATCAATTCCAGTTACTGGCAGTTTGTATTGTTTTATCTACTACAATATATAGTTAGCAAGGCCAATTAATTCTCCCTTCTATGGAAAGTTGAGTGACTGCAATGTTGATTAGCATGATAGAACTGAAAGTTAGTAAAGCATGACTTACATTTCCACCATCATCTGTAGTTCGGATGCAGAATGGTTGATTAAAGTGAAGTTGACTTTGAATAGGAGATCCATCAACACTGTAAGCAGTTACAAAGTCATTATGTCATTATGCTAATAAATAAACATGATAGTTATTATAGCTAAAATATTCTATTGGCAGGCTGCTATATTGTCTCAAATTTTCATTAACTACCCATTGGTTTGGAGTTACCCATTCTTTACAGTTCACAGGAACTGACAACTTCTGCTTATAAAGTCCCAGCAGAAGTTCAGGATCACTCCTGAGGACCTCTAAATACATGGTGAGTGGGTAGCTGAGCTAACATGCTTTTGTTTGCTAAAATATTTTATTTGAATTTTGTAATTTATTACCTCAATCAAGGAAAATGAAACATGGGTACTTTTAATAGGTTTAGATATCTGGATTGGTCAGTCATCAATGAGTTTTTAAAATTTTACTTCTCAAAAGAAGACACATTACCCTAGAACCAAAGTGTTAAAATTTTGTCATTCCTACTCATAATACAAATGTGAATCTTGTAACTTCTTGAATGAGAAGTTACTGCTGATAGTATCATTATGTGGCACAACACAACAACTGGGAGTATTACCTTTCTATCACAAATGTATTCCTGGCATAAGGTGATCTGTGGTTGATTGAAGACGATACCTGACAAGCACCTGCAATCTTCCTTTCAGCTAAAAGTTTAGTGGCCGATATGTTAACCGACAAACATGATTCGTCCCGGGGATCAATATTAGCAAAGTATTTTGTTCTATCCTCTGCCATGGGATTTAGGAGCTGGATACAGTCTCCTATATGTAGACTGCCATCGTTTACTATGCTCAGTTTTGTCTAAAAAGGTAAATAATCCACTTGGGTATCATGGTCACAGATAGAATTTTACAACCTACCATTTCCTGAAAATCAGATGCGTAGAGAAAATTGTAGTACAAACTACAAGTATTAATAGTGAACACTTACTAAGCTTAAAAATCGCAACTTGATGCAATTTAAATGTTAATACTTTAATAATAGAAAGAATGGCTTACCTCTTTGAGCACAATTGCTGAGAAATCTGCTGACTTCTGAATCAAAAGTTCTCCCCGTTCTCTTTTCTCCAGAAAATCTTTGATCGTATCCTAACCAGGTTGATGACAACAAAAAATGTGAATAATATTTAACAATTATGATAAATAATAGAACAACGCACATTTATTGGTCTGGTTACTTTTTCGTTATTTCTTTATAATGCGTCTTGTTCTATTATTCACCATAAAAGTACTAACATACATCAACATCTTCAAATCAAGAATATATTTGTTTTCTAGAGCTTTGGTATCAACGGACCACAGATTCAATTCTGGTAGTAGTATTATAGTCAGCGCAGATCTGCACAGACATGCACCGAATGACACCGATTCAAGTCTGGTAAAACTTATATCACACTAGAATGGTTATGATCATAGTAACAATTGTTGTTAGTTGCGTACCAAAATGTGGTCTTGAACAACCAGCCTCTGTTACTCTGCCTAGCACATAAATGAATCTACTACTCTCAAACTGGAAGCTTCAGACGCAGCATTTATGACTGCGATTGGCCTATGTACACACGGATAGACAGTACCACTATATTCTCCGGTCACCATCCCAATGCTATGCTATGCTGTAGAAACTATTTTCTAACCTCTCCTTATTACTTACATTTCATTAGCAGACAGATACACAAATCTATTCTACATTTTGCGAAAGTAACCATTAGTATTTACTTTTAGAAAATAAGATTTTATAAAAGTTAAATTACTCTACTGAACTGTGCATTGACATAATTTGATATTATCAATTATAATTTATTTCTAGTTGGTATTGGTATGTACATGTAAGAATCAACAGGATCAATATTGGTAGTTTAGGCAGTTGAACTTGATGAAGAATAAACTAGTGGTATCTACCTCTTCTAGCTGAATGTCTTCATTCCAATTTCCTACTCTAACAGAAGGGTTGTACGTGCGTGTAGCCATAGTAAATAGTTTAATTTCAACCTCACTCGTCGAGATTCCTTACCCTTCTACTCAAAAAAAAAGCAAGAATATGTTTATATCCGGTTTGTTGCCTGGTGACTAATTGTGCCGCAACATCAAGACGCTAACATATGGTCAATATATTGACAGCGTCCCACATGATTTACGGCGAATAGCATGTTATACGCCTCGAAACATTGGTCAAAGGTAGTGTGTCGGTAAAACAACTCCGGTTTCAACACCAGGTTATCGTCCACTACCGGAGTGCAAAGTAGTGTTACAGAGTTACTCTATATTTGCAGTGTTTGGTGTAACTAAAACGCAGCAACTTATACTGTTTTACCCAAACACGGGAAGCTATTGTTTTTTTAATTCCTCCCAAAATTTTAAACTTTGGATAGCTTGAATTTTCCAAGTTCTTATGATAAAAACTAGTTAGTACAAAATCCCATTTATTGTGTTATTATTGATGTTTCATCACAATTGTAATAATATGAAATGCACCATATTTTGATGCAAATTATAGAAACTATACTAGGTGCCAACTGTATTATGCTATTAACTCATTAGGTAATTGTATGACATCACAGTACTGGGTAATATCTGTTAGTCAGTAGCCTCAGCTATCCTAATCAAAATTGTCTAACTACTTAGTAATAACTCAGTAATAGCTAATAATATTATAGAACCGTGATATGACAAGGAATGTAGTAGCGTTATAAATGAGGCAAATATTCTACTGACAGTACAGTCTACATGCCAGAGGCTTACTGTCAGTATGTACTAAAGTATCAGGTATAGAAAAACACAAGGTGAACACATATAAACCATAAAACACACACCTATTATAAGCACCACAAGTTTAGTGAAATTTAATGACAAAACATTTCAATGATGTAGGAAACTTCCACAGGATATTTTCATTACCAGCACCATAAATGGTATACTTAGATAGTATACATTGTACATGTATGTAGTCATAGACATATATTACATAGACATGAATAGTATACATGTATGTAGTAGTAGTAGACATAAATAATATAACATCAAGTTGCAACAAATCCAGACAAACATGTATTATTAGTTAAAATGGTTGAATAAAATACCAAGACATATAAGACACCATTTGTTACAGCAACTGTGTACACGTATATTATATAAAACAATTACCTAATTATAATATATATTCATTAACCTAGTCAGATAGAAGGGGAGAGAGAGAGAGTGGGTAGGTCCTACTCTGGACCAAAGGTCATCTGCTGTTTGTTGTTCTTAAGATACCTTCTAATTGATTTATATCTGGGATTCTCAGCTAGTTTAGCTTTCATCTCAGCTTCCTGTTCGGCTTTCCAGATCTTCAAGTAGCATAGAAAGAGGTCAACTAAATATATGTGAGTGGATAAGCTGGAACCAACATGTACAGTATGAATACAATATACTGTACATGTACATACTTACATATTATAAACATATCTATATCTAGAAGTACTTACATACATCTACCTCTACATATACTTACATCAAACGTATCCTTCTGCCAGAGATTCATTCTAATATAGTCATCCTTCTGGTGATCATCTACACTCTATAGACAGAAAATCAATGGGAGTTATCTATACTTTGAATTCTATGGCCTAGCAAGAGCAGACAATTACTAAACTAAATTAGTTTGTAATAGTTATTATGATATACGTTAGACCTAACTGACCTCCCATTGGGTCTTGGTACAGTTCATATATTTCTTAATAAGATAAAGTTTCTCCTCTTCACCAAGCTCCTCCTTATTGATATTAAACCTCCAAACCCAAGTGGCGTACCACTTGATGTACATGGCGGCCGTGTAGGGAAATATTATTATCTGTACCCACAACACGTCTGTCCAATGTGGTTTGCTGTATCCACCCCTGTATACAAATATACAAGCATATAAAAACTGCACATACAGTGGATAACACAACCATACTTTATATTGTGTCGCGATGCTCAGAGCACACCCTGGGTAAAAGGTTATATGTTATAACGTGAAGCCGAGACACAAGCAGAGACTCATTCACATTTAGAAGGTGAATACATATTGTAACGTGTTGATTGGCTCCACCACCCATGGAAGCACATATTACATGTATACACACATAGTACATGTACACACATGTACATGTATACACACATATTACATGTATACACACATAGTACATGTATACACACATATTACATGTATACACACATAGTACATGTATACACACATATTACATGTATACACACATAGTACATGTATACACACATAGTATATGTATACACACATATTACACGTATACACACATGTACACCTATACACACATAGTACATGTATATACACATATTACATGTATACACACATATTACATGTATACACACATAGTACATGTATACACACATATTACATGTATACACACATAGTACATGTATACACACATAGCACATGTATACACACATAGTACATGTATACACACATATTACATGTATACACACATATTACATGTATACACACATATTACATGTATACACACATAGTACATGTATACACACATAGTACATGTATACACACATAGTACACGTATACACACATATTACACGTATACACACATAGTACATGTATATACACATATTACATGTATACACACATATTACATGTATACACACATATTACATGTATACACACATATTACATGTATACACACATAGTACATGTATACACACATAGTACACGTATACACACATAGTACACGTATACACACATATTACACGTATACACACATAGTACATGTATACACACATATTACATGTATACACACATATTACATGTATACACACATGTAGTAGTAGTATTATATAGATATTCCAACTATTACATGCAAGCAGACAACTATAATAGCTAAACTGACCTGTCTTCATCGCTGTTAAATACATGACATACGATTACATACTGCATATACAATGTACACTGTGTGACTGTTGTCCTGTAGGTACACATAATATAGGTATAGCTATATACAGTAATGTTATACAATACACATATATACAGAGTAGCTACATACAGTAATGTTATACAATATACATATACATAGTAGCTATATACAATAATGTTATACAATACACACATATACAGAGTAGCTATATACAGTAATGTTATACAATACACGTATACAGAGTAGCTATATACAGTAATGTTATACAATACACATATATACATAGTAGCTACATACAGTAATGTTATACAATATACATATACATAGTAGCTATATACAGTAATGTTATACAACACACATATACAGAGTAGCTATATACAATAATGTTATACAATACACACATATACAGAGTAGCTATATACAGTAATGTTATACAATACACACATATATACAGAGTAGCTACATACAGTGATGTTATACAATACACATATATACAGAGTAGCTACATACAGTAATGTTATACAATACACACATATACAGAGTAGCTACATACAGTAATGTTATACAATACACATATATACATAATAGCTACATACAGTAATGTTATACAATAGACGTATACAGAGTAGCTACATACAGTAATGTTATACAATACACATATTTACAGAGTAGCTACATACAGTAATGTTATACAATATACATATACATAGTAGCTATATACAATAATGTTATACAATACACACATATACAGAGTAGCTATATACAGTAATGTTATACAATACACGTATACAGAGTAGCTATATACAGTAATGTTATACAATACACATATATACATAGTAGCTACATACAGTAATGTTATACAATATACATATACATAGTAGCTATATACAATAATGTTATACAATACACACATATACAGAGTAGCTATATACAGTAATGTTATACAATACACGTATACAGAGTAGCTATATACAGTAATGTTATACAATACACATATATACATAGTAGCTACATACAGTAATGTTATACAATATACATATACATAGTAGCTATATACAGTAATGTTATACAACACACATATACAGAGTAGCTATATACAATAATGTTATACAATACACACATATACAGAGTAGCTATATACAGTAATGTTATACAATATACATATACATAGTAGCTATATACAGTAATGTTATACAACACACATATACAGAGTAGCTATATACAATAATGTTATACAATACACACATATACAGAGTAGCTATATACAGTAATGTTATACAATACACATATACATAGTAGCTATATACAGTAATGTTATACAACACACATATACAGAGTAGCTATATACAATAATGTTATACAATACACACATATACAGAGTAGCTATATACAGTAATGTTATACAATACACATATATACATAGTAGCTACATACAGTAATGTTATACAATATACATATACATAGTAGCTATATACAATAATGTTATACAATACACACATATACAGAGTAGCTATATACAGTAATGTTATACAATACACATATATACATAGTAGCTACATACAATAATGTTATACAATACACACATATACAGAGTAGCTATATACAGTAATGTTATACAATACACATATATACAGAGTAGCTACATACAGTAATGTTATACAATACACATATACATAGTAGCTATATACAGTAATGTTATACAACACACATATACATAATAGCTACATACAGTAATGTTATACAATAGACGTATACAGAGTAGCTACATACAGTAATGTTATACAATACACGTATACAGAGTAGCTACATACAGTAATGTTATACAATACACACGTATACATAGTAGCTACCTGATATCCATCTTTTCCTCCAACACTTTCTTTAACACAATTTCCTCTTCCTCTCTTATTTCACTCTGTATTATACAAATATATAATAGATACACAAATGTTATACAATTCACTGTAATAATATACTGAATGATAGCAGCATGTGTATTATGTAATACACACTGTAGGTACAACATATTTACATAAATAATATACTTAATATAATAGTCTAATCAGAAACAACACGAGCTGTGCCTTACCACTCTGGCAGCCACTGATCACCCTATGTGTAACTAACTGTACATGTAAGAGCATTATGTGTGTCTAACCATCTACTAACTAAATGGACCAACTAGTAACAATCTATCCATACCTTACTCTTCCCCCTCAGCTTCTTCTTATCGGTCTCTATAAGTTTCTCCTGTTTGGCTATCTGCATAGCCCTAATGCGATGCTTAGGTACCTGCAGCAGGTAGTTCACCGCGGATTTGTAGTTGTTCCAGGCTATGTAATACTGACACGCTGATATAACTGTTATTGTAACAGCAATCACTAATCTCACATCTACCTTTGGTGTCACTCTTCTGTAGTAGTAGCGGTAGTAATGCCAATAGAACTCATCTGTGTGTGGTATAGTAGAGTATATACAGTAGTATGAGTGGCATAGTAGAGTATATACAGTAGTGTGAGTGGTATAGTAAAGTATATACAGTAGTGTGAGTGGCATAGTAGAGTATATACAGTAGTATGGGTGGCATAGTAGAGTATATACAGTAGTATGAGTGGCATAGTAGAGTATATACAGTAGTGTGAGTGGTATAGTAAAGTATATACAGTAGTGAAAGTGGTATAGTAGAGTATATACAGTTAACTGTAACACACACACAACATACCAGGGTTATCCAACATATAGTCATAGTCACTCTTAGAATCCGCATCTCGAAGTATCTACAATAAAATAAACCTGTCATACAGAGTGTTCAAGACTCCACAATTCGATTGCACAAAGTAGACATACAGCCTCATTTTCACCACATGACGGTGTGTAGGCTGGAGACATGAGCTCCGTTATAACGGTACCTCGTAAGCTGTGGCAATCCTCTGGAACTCCTTCTCAGCCTTCACCTTTGCCTCGGCTCCCTGATGCATATCTGGATGCCATTTCCTCGCCAACTTCCTGTACGCTTTTGCTATCTCACCCTAAATTTAGAGAAAAACATGATGTAGTATCATTAAATATAGAGAACGTGCAAAGCAGACTATAATTGGAATTACAATAGAAGCATGTACCAACATCATAGGTACATGTACAAGTATAACAACTACAAGTGTACGAGTATAGCACTTACTTTAGAATCATCTCTGCCCACATCCAACACTACAAGCAGAAGAGGAGAAACTGGTTAAGCCAACAGCCTATCAGTTTCCAAAACGATCACTGATGTTATGGGTAGTAGACCTACAGTATATAAACCTACTCTATTATATACAAATAACCTACTCTCTTATAGGCTACACAGATAACTTACTCCCTCATGTATAACAGATAATCTACTCTCTTATACACAGATAACCTACTCTCTCATATACAAATAGACCCCAACCTTTTCCGTAATATACTAGATAACCTGCTCCCTTATATACAGATAACCTGCTCCCTGATATACAGATAACCTGCTCCCTTATATACTAGATAACCTACTCCCCTATATAAAGACAACTTACCGTCATAACAGTTTTCCTTTCCACAGTACATCCCTTCATACAGAGCACTGACATGTTGAGACAGTGTTAGTAAGCCAAAGAACAAAAACCAATCATGTATTGACACCAGCATTTTTAAACTCTACAACAGAAACCAACAAACACAATGGCTAGGATAAAATGGTTGTTTCAATTTCCCATATTTTTTATTAATAACCCAAGCATACCAAGGCATCATGAAACTTGTTCGATTACGTTGAATTTATCGATTACAAGTCCACCTTGAAAATACATGTATCTCTAAACATTAAATGAAGAACTCTACGTGACATGGCCTATCACGACAAACCCAGTAGGAAAGAGGCCTTATTCAGGACAAGTGCAAACTCAAGTAGAGCTATAATTCCAAATAATAATGACATATGACGCAGAAAACATATTTTACACTTACAATAATCAGCTGCAGCTAATTCACTACAGCACTCAGCTGTAGATTTAATTACAGCTTATATAAGGTAAAGAAGATCTAAATTAAAATGACCATCTGATCTGGCCAGGAGAAGACAGAATGAGAATGATTAAATCATACATGATCATAATGTCCCTGCCTGTCTCTATGTTAAGATCTACCAATCATAACTGCTAAAAATTAAAATATTAATAACACAAAATAAAAATATATCTATATCTAGATGACTAATATAAGTATTAAGTAGGCCTACAAGTAGTAACAAGCTCAAGCTGCCCAAACACGCTAGTACAGAAAATCCAATGAGAATCAATGGTACAAACAACAACTATCAGTGAAAGCGTTTTCCAAATACACTTGTAAATAGTAAACTCGAGCATATTTGAGATCATTATCTCTATGACGGAGTCATTTGATTTAATGATTAATAATATAAATATTATTGTAATGATATAATTAATCTGGCATGTAGCTGGCTATTAACTTTGTCATTGCCAACAAACAAACCGGAAAAGCAACCGTTTAAGAATATACCCGTTCAGTTTACAAACGAAATAAACCGATTGCGTGCTTGTAGAGTTATCTGCTCTAATAAAGAAAAGATAACTCCTCGGTATGTACCTATCGTAGAGCATACACATGCAGCAAACGATATTTAATTTATTCTACCCATGCATATTCAATTGAATCAAAATCATAAATACTAAACAGACTAAATAGTTAAACACTAATAATTCATATAAAAATACTAATTAATTATGTTGAATGAATTTTTGTTGCATAACCTACAATACATGTGCACGTATATTTTATAACATAATTGCTACATAAAAAGGCATGGGTTATAAAACAAAGTTGCTTTGCTCATTGGGGATTATATTTATATTTATTGCCTAATGGATTACTGATTCTTATGCTAGAAGCCATCAATTTAGTAAAGATCTGCAAGCAAATAGAGAGCTTTTAGCAAAGTGGGACCAGGGTTTCCAAATCAAAATCGGGAGACTAGGCAAGCATAGTGTGCACACATAGAGTTTGGAGTACCAAACTCTATGTGTGTACCATAGAGGATAACCTTATGGTGTGCACCCACTCCATAAAAGATGATTCTATCATTCTATGGTATACTCACTTCAGAGGATCTTTGTTTGCATACTTGCATCAAAGTGGTACATAACGTGTTATGTAATGTTTTGACTAGTAGTATAGGCCAAGATTTACTCTATGGCATAGACACAGTCCACTAATTTGACATTGATAATCATAAGCTTTTGCTCTTAATTAGAAACATCTAATTATAAGAGATATAGGTAATTTCAACTATGATTAATAGCTTCCTTTCTATCTCTGCTTTAATCTGCCTGAACAATCAGTTAAAAAACAGACGAGGAAGATGAGATAGTGTTCAAAATGGCCATGCCAATTTGGATAAATTGAGGGAGGACAACTTTTAATTAATAGCTTATATGATCATAGGATTAGAAGATTGCTCTATGTGTATGACCACGAATTGCCAAGTGTCCAGATTTTCTCAGGATATCCCTGGTTTTTATGTCTGTCCCGACCACACTTTTAGCTGTTTTGATTTTTTATCTATGGTTAAAATGCTACCAAATTATAGCCTTATCAAACACACTATACTACCTAAAATAAGTCATTTACATAGAATAACATATTTCAAAAGCCACTAGATAGCACTAATGAATAATTTGATATTTTTTAGAAAAAAGTTTTATCCAGCTAATATTATACTGTGACGGACAATCTACATGTAGCCTACCTAGTAGTCTACTCTCATAATATTAATTACTAGTAGTTGCTTTGTATTACCAACCTTATAGGTGTTCAAGTCTTATAATATTAATGTAATTTTATTTAGTCGAAGGATAACGGTGCAATACACGTATACACCCATTATCGGCACTGTAACTTTTGTCTATGTTTATGCCTAAGAGCCCTAACAGACAAACGTTGTATCATGTTATGTACATACTCTTCTATTGCTAATCCATATTTCCTAATCTGGTCTTGATTGGCCTTCGTTATGCCGTCGGAGGTTCTCACTCTCTTGATTGGTCCGTCTGAAATCACAAAAACAATATATAAGAGGTGTATTTGATCAATTCTACATCTTACTTACACTTATGCATTATGCTGGATTCCTGGACACTAGTATACTTTGACACCTATATATTCTTACTCTTTGAATTATAAAGTATACCCGCTCATAGCTCGTGCCGCCAAATGTTCGTCTTATGCTGGAATAACGGATGTATGACAATATTATTTTATAATAAGTACAAGGCGCCTGCTGCCGAGGCTTATCCAGCTGGATTTGCCGAAAAGCCAGGTGTGAGTGACTCCTCCGAAAATCCACTACAATGCACTCAAACTACTTATATCCAGGGATTTTAGTACTTGTCCAGCGATATTGAGCAGACGAGTCCAGACTTTTTATACTCTTGCTCCTTGGCAAGCATGAGGCCAGCCAGTTTGGGAGTAATATTTCACACATAGGCACAAATTTAGCTATTAATCATAATTAGAAGTTGTCCTTTCTCAATTTATTTTCCTCTCAATTGAGAGAGGCCAACTTATAATAATTACATGTAATTTATGATCAATAACTTAATCGTCCCCATGGAGATAACCATAGAGGTAGATAACTCTACCTGTTCGTCCCCCATATAGAGTTATCTGCTCTATGGTAAAGAGAGTAATGTTCCCCACGTTTCAAAGGCATCACAGCCCAACAAAAACTGGGCTTTGCCAAAGTTTCTATATACCAAGTTTATCCAGTAAACGATGCGCATAGTCATTTGCCTTGGTTCTCTCATCAAAATCGGCAAACCGTTGCTCTTTAACGAGCACCCAGCCTGTGGTCAAACGCTTAGGCTATAGAAATATAGGTCGGCAGCAGTAGTTGGCAGTCTGCACAAAGAGCGTACTTTTACCATCTTTGGTCTACATTAGGCATAAATAGTCCAGAGCCAGAGCACTCAATGGCTCTGGTCCAGACCACGTGCTCAGTAGGTTGGCTCAGACTTTTTGGACCTTTTTCCTATATTTAAATTCCACTAATGCTTGCCTCTTCTATTAGGTGTCTGCGCGACCTCTTGGACGGACCCGGGCCGCAAATAAAAATCACAAGATGGTTGTCCGATCCAGGTCAGAAGGGCTATTGGCCTGGGATTTTGCTTGGCTGGACGAAACCATCCCCAGCTCATCGGCACACTTGGTTTCTTCGCGCGAAGATGAGGTCTTTGCTTTTAGCCCAGGCCGGTGTGTTCGCGACCTTGTGACGGATGTGTGGCGGAAAATATTTCGTAAATCGGCCTGGGTCTGAAGTTTAGGTCTCGAAGACACCTATTGATGCTATCGATATAAACATAATGTATTCTGAAACAGGGCCGTAACTTTAGGGGCGGCAGAGCGGCATGGCCGCCCCTAAATTTCAAAATAAAGTGGGCCAAAAATGGTGTTTTTGAATTCAGGGGTATCAATTCTACGGCGGCCATAGAGTTATCTTCTCCTATGACCGCGGTAAAGTTTTCCTTACTACGGATTTCTAAGGATGTAGTATAGAATATAGTTTATGCGACACGCTACTTTCCCACAAACCAATCAAATTATTGGATTACTAGAAATAGCCAATCATTAATTACAATCAGGGTAGTTAGCCCAAGGTTTGTAGCTACTTATAATTGCAGTTGCATAATATGTGGAATATTGAATATAAAGCCATACCGGCTCCATGAATTACCTTAATCTCAAGCTACATAACTTGGAATTTTCCGTACAGACCAAATAACTTGTTGCTACTTTTTAAGTTATAACTGCTTCTTTACAACCTCCATCCTCCAATAAAAAGATGAACATTGTATAGGCTTCCAAGTAGATTGTTAGTATGTATGTGAGCAAAGCTTATTGCTAGATTTGGTAGCTACATGAGTGAGGTTTTGATGTTATTAAAAATAGACATTAATAAAATATAATAATAATTAATAAATTGATATTTATATATTCTAATAATAATAATAATTATTATTATTATATAAATATCAATTTATTAATTATAAGAACAGAATCAATTAATTAAATAATACAAAATATATTATTATTATAATTTATTATTATTATTATAATAATAAATTATAATAATAATATATTTTGTATTATTTAATTAATTGATTCTGTTCTTATTCTTGTCAGTGTAGGAAAAAATATTTTTTCTGAAGAATGAAAATGCAAAATCTTTTGGTGCTAGTGTTGGCAGACTTATCCGTTTATTATTTTTTTGTTTCTGTAGTTTTATTTTGTGCCATGATAGTATCCTGGTCAGTAGTTTAAGTAGACTAGCCAGTACTAGTAATGTCATATCTAGTGTGCTTAAGGTGGCCTAGTTGAGATAATATAGGTCTAATTTCTAGTGAAGCTTTAGTAGTGAGGAATAATTACTTAGAGAACCAATTTAGCCTATATTTTTTCGGCGCTCAAACTTATTCTATATCTGTTTATGAAAAGCTCAGTTTAATGTATCACACCATGAAAAATTTCAACTGTCTTGTTCTACTTTGATTTACTTGACTATACATATCTAATACCCAATTATTTTGAGCAGTAATTTTACACCTTAAACGTCCCGAAATTGCATATCTAGGTAGTAATTTTCCAATTTTTTTCCGGGGGAGACCCCCGGACCCCCCTTGCGGGAGGGCGCTGCGCCCCTCCCGCACCCACCCCGCCCTCGCGCTCCGCGCTCGGGCAGGCCGCTGGCCTGCATAAACACCCGACCTCTAGCCACCCCAAAAACTTTTCAAAAGTTACGCCCCTGTGAAAATAATGGGCTAGCCAATCTCAGGACAATTTTTTCGCCAATCTTGAGATTGTTTTATCGGTAATTTTCCAATAATTGCCGCCCAACTGCTTTTAACTAGACCGTTTATTAGGTCAAGTTTCGCCCGATCCTATTGGTGCAGAAACCCGTGGAGCAGCTTATTAATTTTATTACTCTGGCTTTGCTATGTTTGGCGCCAGGTGATAGAATTTGTATAACGGCGCATAAACATAAAATTGAGTTGTAGTTATGCTTTAAAATAAAAATGTTATATCAAAAACAAAATGCATAAAGCTTTGTAATGCAGTAACAGTTAACTAAAAAGTTTAAATTATTAAATTAAATTTAGTTCTACTTACCGTAAGGCGATGTAGCGCAGTAATATTTGCATAACTCTAGTTCCATTTCCTAATCTCTTTCTTTCTCTCTGAACGTCAGACAAAGCTGCTGTGTTTCTTTTCTGTCACATACTAAAAAGGAAAGACTTTCATAAAATGTCTCGACCAAGAGTTTATTTTGATGTTACCATTGGCGGTGCTGCCACAGGACGAATTGTAATGGAGGTATAAACAATTGTATTAAATTAAATAAATACTTTTTACTTTGGTTGGTGTATAACTATATAAATAAATGTCAAAATGATAAATGAAATATTTATAAAGAATATATAAAATATTCATTGGCTGATTTCACCTTCAATCAGCCTATGTTGAGAATTTTGGAAGCACTCAAGTAGTCGATATAAAACTATGCTACAGAGATAACCATGGGGCCTGCAACTCCTTGCATTGTTATTGCGGGCATGACTCTATGTCTCTAACTTGCTTGTTCATCGCTGTGCACAAGAGTTATTATTATTATTATTATAGAGTGACAGTGTATTGTTGGCTCAATGAGATTACTGGGCTATTTGATGCTAGTAGCTTACCTATGTACATAAGTTGTTACAAGTATTAGTATTGTATAGACTTAGACTATAGACAGGCATAGCCATGGGAACTTAACAGGTCTCAATGCTGACTGAAAGTCATAATTAATAATAGCCAATATTCAAATGAGTTTATCTTGTTAGGTCTACATGTCCCTTACTTGCACATCACATTTTTACAGCCGACTCGATTTGCAATTTATGTTTCCAGACAAAAGTGCAGAATAATGTCGGTAAAACTTGGCTGGCCAATCAGAAGCCAGTGTTATCGCAAACAAAATGTAAAATATTAAACATGCTTGATATTGGGTGGACAAGGCGTTTTAGCAAAATTCGCTAGTCTGTCTCCAACTTAAAGGGGTTATGACATGTGGTTTATGTCTATATTCAATGCAGCACCTCTTATTTGGGTTTGTTGCATTTGTGCTATTATAAGCGGAGTTGTGTCCTCTTGCCCATGCTTGACTCATTAGCACTATTCAATGCTGATTCAAACGCAACTTTGTTATGAAGACGCAACTGCGTGCTTTATGTCTTATAGAGAAAATTGTTGAATTCAAGCTGTTTGTATAGAAAGAGTACAGTAGTAAACAAATGATTTCATAGTGTTTACTAATATAGCTATTAGATAACTTGTACAAGTTTTTGAATTTTTCTGGGCTTTCCTTTTGCTGGCAATAACTAGCTGCCTTTATTAGTAGGTCCGGTATTTCATCTGGCCACACTATACGGCTATTATCTATTATTGGGCTATTATCTATTATTGCGTTCTTCTATATGCCTATACATTGTGTTGTGGTCTAGTTGTTTTAAATATAGCCTGGAAGGTACAAATAATAGAATAGTTACAGTACTAGAATAACAAAGTTTCTAGGCACTCAATATTTTTGTACCACTAATATACATATGTAGTTGAGTGCAACTTAATGCTACGGACCAGGCCATAACCCCTTTAATAAAATACGCACTACATGATGCTCCTGAACGTGAGTGTCTCTTAGCATAAACCAGTCTGTCGCCCAATATTGGAATACGGAGAGACTGTCTTGGCTCCTTTTGGAAATTTTATTCTGAGAAACTTGCAAATATCTTGCTCTCTCAGAAAGACCAGTATTCGGATTATATAACAAACCCTAAAAAATGTAACCTTTCAAAAATGACAAGTTTGAAACGGGGCATTCCCAAAATGTTTTCGAAAACATAACTGAACATCAAATGGCTCACTGATGCAAATAAAGTTAAGCCAAACCAGTGTTAAAGCCATAAAACACTACAATGGATGAAAGTTATATTGTGTAGTTATCATTAAGTAATTGATAAATGGCTGGATGTTTTCCAAAAGAACGTTTCTTGAACAACCCGTTTCGAACTGACATTATGTCCTCTTAGCTAAATCATTTGGTGCTGTCTGAATTAGCAGAGAAAGTGAACTGACATTCTAATTGTGTGCAGGCCTACTGTTGTGGTTTTACTCCCGTCTCTGAATCGACAAAGAAAACTGTATAATGTTCATATTGGCTAATCCGTAGCAATGGTGGCAAATATCTACAAACTAACCAAAGTTTGTTTGTTCTTATACAGTGCAAATAATCTAAATAGCTGAAGAAGTGCTGCAACTGCTTATATACCAATAGATGAGCTTTTGACTGAATTTTGTGTAGACATTTTTGTCGGAGTTAACATTGGTAACTTGATCTTCAGCAACCTGCTATACTTAGACTTTGATGTGTGTTTTCAGTTGAGAGCTGATGTCGTACCTAAAACAGCAGAAAACTTCCGTGCTCTATGTACCGGGGAGAAAGGATTTGGATATGCTGGTAGCAGTTTCCATCGTGTTATCCCTGGTTTTATGTGTCAAGGTGGTGACTTTACCAACCATAATGGTACTGGAGGAAAGTCAATCTATGGCACAAAGTTTGCTGATGAGAACTTTTCTTTAACTCATACTGGACCAGGTGAGCGACTTGTACACTGTTGTGTATCTCATATTTCTCAAGGATAAGTACTGTCAAATTTTCCCATGTATGAAACCCGATAACAACCTTCATAGTCACCACACACCCAATTTATAACCGTATTAATGTGTCTTCGGCTATTTATTTATTGAGGTCTTCTGAAAGTTTACAGCTAGCAATGAGAGTGAACTTTATCAGCCCAGTATCTCCCATCACCACCTGTTTGTGCTTGTACTGACTACAGCAACTTATTATATATATAGTGAGTTAAGTATTAAGTTGTTTGGTCTTGATGATAGAATATTGTATTGTTTTATCTAGGTATTTTATCTATGGCAAATGCTGGACCTAACACAAATGGCTCTCAATTCTTCATCTGTACTGAGAAAACTACTTGGTTAGATGGCAAACATGTGGTATTTGGTCAAGTTGTGGAGGGGATGGACGTTGTCAGGAAATTGGAGCAAGTAGGATCTCAGTCTGGCAAAACCAGCAAGAAATGCGAAATTGCTGCCTCTGGACAACTGTAATTAAAGTTGCTATCACATGAACAACCTTCTCTGCAATAGTATAGTATATTTCTCATTGACTTTGGTCAAAACTTGCTACTGGTTTCTATGAAATTTTCCAATTGATCCTATTCCTTTTGGGATGTCTTATGTTGTAATACTGAAATAATACAGTTTAAGTAATAATATTTAATTGAGTTGCATGTTGTACCCTGCCATAACTAATTAGAGTACAATGAACAATGGAGTTCTAGGAAGGATGGAACTTAGGACTACTTACAGATGGGTTTAAGGTAAAGCTTAGGTGGCCAATTTATTTGGGTTCTTGCCTAGCAGGTTTGTGACAAATTGGTACAAAGACAGTTATTGTAGCACTTTGGATGTTAGCAGCCTTTACGTAATATAGCAAATCAAACTGTTAAAAAGTAGTCACAAAGGATTTCTTTAGTAACTGGCTGTAAACAAATTCCCCATTTTGCCCATTGGAAATGAGTTATTGTATTACTTGCTAGAAGCCATAACTCTAGAGCAAAGGGAGAACATGGTTTCAGCATCTGGAGTATCCCACCAAATTCGGGAGACTTGATAGTTGGCACCATGAATAACTCTATGCTTGGTACAGTACTGCAAAACCATGGGCACTAATAACAATGATAATATAATGTATTATTGCTGCCGTGGTGTGCTACTAGCAGGGGACATACAACCCTATTACCTTTGGGTTCTCCTAAACCAGATGACCAATTAACTAAGTGGGTGATAACACACAGGAATGACAATAAAACAACCAACTCCCTGCTCTGTATTCGATTTAATAACTAAATAAGAACACGGATTGCAAACACAGTAAAGTAGTAGCAAGTGAATAGAACTAATATACATGTAAATATATAATAATCAATAATGTAGATTAGACATTCCAGTTCTCACCACCCAGCTACCAAACCAGGGGACATGGGTTTACTAACAAACCATCCCCCTTCCCCTTGGCATTCTCTCCACAACTGCTTATGGTTATCCACAGCCGAGAGTGGATGGGAGCTGGTAGTTGTTTATTTGGAAGCCTTGCTCATAGAGTTATTTTTATGGTGCCACCTCTATGAGCTGGAATCACTAAAACATGTTTCCGCTGCAACAAGCTATTGATCAGGATATCATCAGAAGTTGTCCTCTCCCAATTTCTCGTAAGAGAGGACAACTTCTACTTTTGATTAATATCTCATTTGTGCCCATGTAATCATGGGCACTAATAAGCTATTGATCATAATTAGAAGTTGTCCTCTCCCAGTTTATCTTCCTCATAGAGTTATCTCCCTCTATGGCATAACCCCTTTTAGCGTAACCATTATTTTCTGCATTGACTTAAAACATTATTTCCGGGTCACCTAGACGACTGGGTTGAAAGTCGCAGGATTGTCTCCGAAAGAGCAAAATCTTCAACTGTATAACTGAACATCCGTGGGCTGTAAAAATCTGATAAGATAGATAACATGCAATAAATGCATTTATAGGGTAAATTATTATTATCGTTGTGAACAATTGAGTTATGAAGTAGAAGTATTAATTAAACTATAACTATAATAATAATTAAATAATTATTTTATATAATTATTATTATTATTATTTTATAATAAAATATAAAAAAATAATAAAATATATAAATATATAGTAATAGTTCTGTAGCTCATGCAACATAGAGATTGAAACAGCTCTTAATGGGAGTGGAGAAAATAGAATGGCCTCTGTTGCCAACAACAGTACAATGAAAGGTAAGCGGAGTAGCATTGCGGATATGGTCATGAGATTAACAACTGCCATGAGTACCAACCAATCCAAGCTAGAGGAACGAATGCAAAACCTAGAAACCAGTCATGTGAAAGCAGTTACTAGTAACATGGAGGGTGTGAAGACTGCGGCCCAGCTCAACAGTGATGCAAAAGCCCAATTTGATCAAATCCTTGAACAACAACAAGCTGAATACGGAAAGAAAAAATGCTATCATTTATAGTGTTGAGCCTGAAACAGGAAAAACCACTATGGAAAAAATACTTCAGCTCCTCGATGATGATAGTTTCTCAGCCACACCCAAACCACTGACCGCCGAAAGGCTACAAATAAAATTCCTCTAGTTCGGGAAACAAACTTGGTCCCATCAAACTAGAATTTGCTGATGAAGAAAGTAAATGGGCTTTTGTGAAAAGGGCTAATACCAAGCTCAGACCAAAGAAGATCTACTGCAAGCTGGATGAGAGTAAGGCAGTGCGTGACCAGCAGTGTAAACTGAGACAACAAATTAAACAAATGAAAGAAAACGATGAGTTACCTACACAATACCGTATCAGGAACATGAAGATCCAAAGTAAGGCGTCGGGCAACTGGGAATACCTGGCAAAACTATTGAACTCTCTTCTATAACATATAGCACAGACATTGTATGTATCACAGAAACCCACATTGATGACACTATCAAAGATCATCAGGTATTTGACTACAACTCAAAAGTAATCCACCGCAAAGACAGGAACATTTATGGAGGTGGAGTCCTCATTGCAGTTGATCAAAAACTCCTAACTACCGTGTTAACCTTCAATAATCCTGATAATACTGAACTCATCTTTATCCGTGTGAAGAAGAGAATGATTATTGGCTGTTACTACAGGCCCCAACCAAGCAGATGTTTTAATACCCTCTCAAATGCCCTAGAAGCGATATGCATGAAATATCCCACGGACCACATAGTTTTGGTAGGTGACATGAACCTACCAGGTATAGACTGGCAAAATAGCACAGTCAACCCACACACACAGGAACACAAGCTAAAACAGAGTTTCCTGGCCCTTCTCAACCAGTTTGACATGACCCAACTGGTGATGGAACCAACCCACATGCAGGGAAGCACTCTAGACTTATTGTGCACCAACAATTCTCAAGACAAGCATCCCCTGCAAACAGCTCAAACATGTTGTACTCAGAAATCTTCTGGAGAAGATGGACAGTTGGCTCCATAATAGACAATATGGATTCAGAAAAGGGCTCTCATGTGAAACTCAGATATGTGTCACCCTGCATGAGATCATGGGGGTAACTGACAAAAAGTCTAGTGTGCATGCCGCAGCCTTGGACCTGTCAAAAGCTTTTGATCGTGTGTCACACACACTACTAATGCAAAAACTGTCAGAAATCCCTGGTATGGAAAGTTACCTGCTGGACTGGATACATGATTTCTTATGCAACCGATCACGAACTGTGGTGCTGGATGGTGTGAGATCTGGCTCACTGCCAGTGTCACAAGATAGTAGTACTTGTGAGAGTTCGGTGGAGTCAATGTAGTTAGAGATAATCAAGTGACACATAGCTTGGTCTATCTAGTGCAGAGAAGATGTCGTGTATAGTGTAATGTATCCTTGTTTATTGCTAAAAGTTAACTGACTCTCTATAAAAATGTAGGTGTTTATATATGGAATGGGAAAATTCTAGAAAGTTCTCTACCAAAAATATTACATCACTAAAAATGACAATCATAATCAGCTGATAGAACATTCTAGCACATTCCATGGTATGCAAGTACTCAGTAGTAGTAAACATTATGTATAGTTATAATAATATGAAAGGTATGCTAGTATAAACAATGTATGACTCATCATCACTACCTCTCAAACACCAAAATATATGTAAATGGATGAGTATGTTGAAATATGCATACAAGTATATTATTCTTACAATATGCCCTTATGGCTATCACTCAGAATTTGTGACAGCCAGTGACATCTGGAGTTCCGCAAGGCTCGGTGCTGGGCCCTGTGTTGTTTCTGGTGTATATTAATGACCTCCCCAGCCATGTTGATTGCTCTGTTGGCCTCTTTGCTGATGATACCCTTGTGTACCAAGATGTAAACAACACAACCAATGAGAGAAGATTCCAAACCAATCTTGAGTCACTGAACACCTGGGCTAAAACATGGGGAATGTGCTTCAATGTCAAAAAGTGTAAGATCATCGCCTTCCAGCCCCAAAGAGCAGTCCCTGACTATACTATGGATAATCTAGTGCTGGAACACACAGATTACTGCAAATACCTGGGAGTGATACTACAGTCAGACTTGAAGTTCACCAGCCATATAGCCGACAAAATCTGGAAAGCCAGAAAGCAAGTTGGGATGATCAGGAGAGCTCTCTATTGGACACCTGAGCGAGCTAGGTTAATAGCATACAGATCTCTCTGCCTTCCTCACCTAGAATATGCTTCCTGCGCATGGGATCCCTCTACAAGTGAAGAGATTGAGGCACTAGAGATGGTGCAAAACCAAGGTGTGAGAATGATCTGTGGCATCAAAGGAAGGAGAAGTGTCACAGAGGCCAAAGAGAAACCTCAACTCCAACAGCTGGACATCCGACGCAGGAACTCTCGGGTAAAGCTTTTGTTAGATATACTGTCAAGAGAAGAAGCCCATCCTGCTCTCTGTGCATCATATAATGGAATCATGGAACAACCTCAGCCAACAGTTCAGACTAGATCACAGTATAGAAATGAACTGCGGTCTATTGGAGCCACTGGAAACTGTTTCCATAACAACTTTCTACCCCGCACAATACGAGACCTCAAAAAAGAACAAACATTAGCAGAAAAACAACTAATACCAAAATACTACATGGGTACCCACTTATACCCACTCTGAGATCAAATGTCTTACCCATGAGATGGTATATGGAACAATCTCCTTATGATAATTTATGTACAGAAATTGAGGCACGCCCCTTCCGCTTCCTAGGCAGTCTAGCGTGATGTCGTCATTGATGTAAGTAAGTTGATGTAAGTATAAATAAGTAAAATATTATATTTTATAATGTTATTAATTATAATTATTTATTTTATAATTAATAATATAAATATTATAATTATGAGACTGAGTGAAGTGGTTAGTTATTATCAGGGCGACTAACAAGAAATTGTAAAAATGAGTCGAAAAAATATAAAAATCTTAAAATGAGTCGAATATGTGTAAGGAGAAGTTTTTAGGATAGTTGCTGAATAATCATTGACTGTACAAATAGCATGGTAAACAATTTTCTGTAGTCTTGTATCAAATTCAATTGCATAGATAGATGTTGTAAATGATAGGCTGTATTATTATATTTTCATTATTTGGCTTTAGGTGAACCACCAGGCCTAATTTGATTATATCTATGAAATGGACCCTGGCTTTCTATCTACATATTGTATTCTATTACATAACATTGTGAGGCCAAATTTCATATATTTACTATTATATTATTTAGCAGAATGAAATCTACTAAAAAGGATTGGGACATAAATGATGACAACTCCCTAGAAATGTAAACAATGCTTAGAGGCCTAAGCTAAGCCAAGTAGGCTATTTATTGGCCGGATTAAAAGTACAGCTCACTGTGGTAAATAAATGAGTCCAGCTTCCACAAAATAAGTCCATATGCGTCCAACTAGCAATTGTTTCTCTAAAATGCGTCTGTAGATTCATTATGCGTCCTAGTCGGCCTGTGTGTAATTATATTTATTAATATTAAATATTTTATATATTTCAGTAAGTTTTATGACCACCATTATGGTTATCTAATGGTTAAGAATGTTGTGACTGAATTTGGTTCTTTTGGTTATCCGTTTTAACATTAAATTGGAGTCGAGGTACTTTGGACGCTCCAGATGTACAGATGTACATTATGAGTATGCAATGGTAGTACGCTGTCTCTAGGTTCTGCTGTCAGCATCTTGATCTCTAATATTAGTTTGCTGTGTGGCGTGGATTCTGTTTCTGTGGAGTAGGATGTAATGGTGCAGACTATTTTGTGATCTACATCAAGATGGTGGTTCCACATGATTACATCCTTGCTCCTTAGCAAAGATATTGGAAGGAAAGACTGGACACTCAATTATAAGTTATCTTGTTCCACCAAATGCACTCAATTTCGCAGTCACAATATTCCGCAGTTAATTTTGCCACCATACAACTGTTGAGTTTTTAGATAGCTGTTAGACTAGCATTGCAGTTCAATGGCTTGAATATTGCGTACCCTGAAATCAGATCTTGTTTATGTAAGTGCAATTGTTTATACGGAGATATTGTAAAGAAGCGCCTCTGATTGGTCGGCGGAACACTGATAGTAATAGCAGATTTGTACACAGAGTAGCACAACCGCTTGCTTGATTCGTCCGTGTTTGAAGGCGGGGACAGATAGTTTTTGACCTGAGTGTCTGATTTATCCTTCCACTATTTTTGTACTTAGTACACATTACTATGAGTTATTTGGTAGCAAACATTCTTCTACGCTCTACACGAAGCACACTGTTGTAGTTTAGTTTAGTTTTAGTGTCTTTATTTTAGTTGTCTATTAGTTTTTATTTGGTTTTTTGCTTTGTAGTTTGTCATTTTTTGCTCTCTGGTAGCTTATACAATGTAAATTTGTATAAAATGTACATGTCATTGGCCACTCTTGTCACTGTGTATATATCTATGTTTACAGTCTATACTGCTGTCCCTTTACTGCTCATTCTCATTCAGCACTACACTCTCAGTCTATACTCTGCTGTTTCACAGTCTACTATCTGTACTGCCTACCATTTTATTAGAGGAGCATGATAACAGTTACACAAAATTATTTTATATCACCTTCAAACTAGTCTCCTTGCCTATTTATACACCGCTGGAGATAGGTTTCCATGAAGCTATGCGTCCTTTAAACTCAGATTTTGAATCATTTGTAATTCTTCCACTGTTATACATATATATTGTATGTCATTGTACATAATATAAGTCCACCCTCCTATCTTGCCTTGATATATCATGTAGACTACAATTGCGATTATTTGTGTCTTCATGACCTAAATTTCAGGCACAGGCCAACTTGCTACAAAGTTTTATGGTCCACTTCCATCACAGAGTCGTGAACACACAGGCCAGGGCCAACAGCAAAGTACTCATTGTCGTGTAAGAAACCAAGGTGTACCGATAAGCTAGGGATCGTTTTCGCCGATCAAGGAAAATCCCAGGTCAATAACCCTTTGGGCCTAGGCCGGCCATCTTTGGATTTTTATTTGTGATCCAGGTCGGTCCAAGAGGTCGCGAATACACTACATGTCTTGAGGAGTTGTTCTGACAAAGCAATGGGGCTTTACTACAGGGTGTCATATTTAGAATTTATATTATACATAATATACGGTATCTACTATGTATGGTTGTACATGGTACTATTTAGCTTGACATGGTATAATGGGTTGTAGCCTATGTTCCCTATCCCAACTTTCTGTCTCCTGCACAATGACTCACCGTCCCCAATTATTATCAAAGATACTGATGTTTTTAACTACATGTACAGTATGTTATTACTCTCTGATGTTCACTTGTCTATTATATGCTGCTACAGAAAAGAGAGTTGCAGCTGGTCAGGTGATGCATCTATCTTCTAGTAACGTTTTGAACCAACCATGTTTGACACATTATCTGGTAAACATCGACTCATATGTGGCTTGTTCCTGCTACTGCTAGTTGATCTTATATGGGTTGGATCTACTGAGCTTACAGAGGTGAGTAACAGAATATATCTGTATATCTGCATACATGTATCTGTATATCTGTAGGATAAATTAAACTAAAGAGATGTTTTAAGATCTATTCATTCTTTATGTCAACATTCGTATTTTCAGTTTTGATCAAGTGCCCAATATAAGTTCCCCTACTAGAAATCTGAGCCAAAGTTTGCCGATCTAATGACTGTCAATGTCCCAAGTTATGAGTGAGCACATGTGTCTCAAGTGTTGAATTCTTATGTTAGCCGCCAAATCTTAAAAATTGTCTACAATCTACATTTTATTTTGCTTCTACTGCGTTAAAGAATTAGGTCAAACTAACATGTGCGTAGCCGAGGTCCTGAAAATAAAATAAGCAGTTTTGCCATTGAATCGCATCATGAGCTGACATTGTTGCTGTACCAGCTGTGATGTAGTCAGTGTTATCTTTACTTTTAGTATATATTCAAGTCAACTGAATATGACAAGCCATTCTTCACCACCTACCTCAAGACGGCCATGTTTGTTGTATACCTTACAGGCTTTTTCTTCAGGTCTACCTGGAGACAGAGATGCTATTGGCCTAAGGTACATGTACATTGTATATTGGATGCTCATTATGTATACGTCATATACATGCATTTTCCTGTTGGTTTACCTGTCGAATTGGTATTGGAAATAAGTGGGACGCATCTCCCTTATATGGCTGCGGAGCATAGCGAGCTATTATTGCTACTACTGAACAGTTTTATGAGCAGACTAGGCAATGTTGGTATTAATTTGAAGCTCATGATGCATTCTACAACTATGAATTAATGAATTTGTTAGAAAATTAGACTAGAAATTGCTATTTGCTTAGAATCATTATAGTCTAATTCTAAGTCTAAAGCCTATTCTGCTCACAAAACTGTTCAATATCAGCAATAATAGCTCGCTTTGCTGTGCAGCCATATAACGGAGAGGTGTCCCACATATTCCCAACAGCACTGTAACTGTCTTCCGTTGTCTTGTTTTAGAACCAGAGATCAGAAATGGACAGCTCATCAAATCTGGTAAGATATACTATTAACTTCTCCATAACACCTGCACTCGCTGTCACTTGATACTGTGTGGCTTAGTTCATATACATGTAGGTAACTGATATATATTGGGATCTGTTAGTCAACAGGTCTTGGTGTGAGACTAAAGGAGTATTATCATTCTCTTATGAGCCATCGGCCCACCAAACGCTATAATTTCACAATTGGAATACTAGCATATCACAATTGAACTGCTAGCATGTCACAACTGAAATTCTAGCATATCACAACTGAAATTCTAGCATATCACAACTGAAATTCTAGCATATCACAACTGAAATGCTAGCATGTCACAACTGTTTTAAGGTTTAGGAGTTTAGTAAATGTGAAGTCATGTGACATGCTTAGTGTATGTGGGTGCTTGAGTATTAGCATACAACTCAGCTATTACGTGTATACTGGTATAATAAGTACACATACTATATTTTCATGCTCCTACTTGCACTATAATGGATTTCTATGTTACAGAGTGAGCCAGTCTATGTGCCTATTAATAATGATGATGGGTACAGCAGTATAGACAGTGAGGATAGTGGTAAGTGATAGTAGCAGTAGCAGTGGTAGGAGTAGTAGAAATAGCAGTAAGTAGTAGTACCAGTAGTGGTGGTAGGTAGTAGTAGCAATAGTAGTAGTAATCGTGGTAGTAGGTAATGTAGTGGTAGTAGTAGTAGCAGCAGTAGCAGTAGTAGCAGTAGCAGTAGTAGTAGTAGTAGTAGAAGTAGCAGTAGTAATCGTGGTAGTAGGTAATGTAGTGGTAGTAGGTAATGTAGTGGTAGTAGTAGTAGTAGTAGTAGTAGTAGTAGTAGTAGTAGTAGTAGTAGTAAGTAGGAGTAGTAGGTAGCAGTAGCAGTAGAAGTAGCAGTCGTGGTAGTGGTAGTGGTAGTGGTAGTTTATGAGTTGCGTACTGATCACACTGTCAATTATGTAGAACTTGGTCCAATCCGAAGCTCGTCTACCACTCCTTCCACATCAACCATAGCTGGCTCAGGAAGTCGTAAGACGGTGAGATTTAATGACCACACCGAAGTGAGAGTTATGACGGATAAGGACGCTGAGGAGGCTAACCTAGCACGACTCTCTTATAGCGACTACCTACAAAAACAGGCTGAGAAGTCCAGACGAAATAGAAAATTCTCTGTACCTACAGTGTGCAAGCTTGCACTAATATTCTGTGTGCTGGTAGGTAAAGCTTAGTGGTTTTTACAATTATCTCTATACCTACTACAGTGATTATATACACTGATCTCTATACCTACTACAGTGGTTATGTACACGGATCTCTATGCCTACTACAGTGGTTATATACACTGATCTCTATACCTACTACAGTGGTTATATACACTGATCTCTATACCTACTACAGTGGTTATGTACACTGATCTCTATGCCTACTACAGTGATTATATAAACTGATCTCTGTACCTACTACAGTGGTTATGTACACTGATCTCTATGCCTACTACAGTGATTATATAAACTGATCTCTGTACCTACTACAGTGGTTATATACACTGATCACTATACCTACTACAGTGATTATATACACTGATCTCTATACCTACTACAGTGGTTATATACACTGACCTCTATACCTACTACAGTGGTTATATACACTGATCTCTATACCTACTACAGTGATTATATACACTGATCTCTATACCTACTACAGTGGTTATATACACTGACCTCTATACCTACTACAGTGGTTATATACACTGATCTCTATACCTACTACAGTGATTATATACACTGATCTCTATACCTACTACAGTGATTATATACACTGATCTCTATACCTACTACAGTGGTTATATACACTGATCTCTATGCCTACTACAGTGATTATATAAACTGATCTCTATACCTGCTACAGTGGTTATATACAATGATCTCTATACCTACTACAGTGGTTCATAGCCAAGTACTCATACCAAGAGGCTCTGCTGCTCACAGAGGCTGGAATAGTGAAAGTATTGTCGTCTATGTCTGGACTGTTCACACTTATACTGGCTGCTATCTGGTCCAGTGGTCCAGGGGATAAGTTCACTCTCTCCAAATTCTTGGCTGTTCTTCTTAGGTTGGTGTGAGCTTATCTATCTACGGGTACTTACATCTACAGTGTATAGTATCTACTTACAAACATACATATCTACAGTGTATAGTATAATCATTGCCAACTCTTTGATTGCTCTTCCTTGCGTGAAACAAGGGATGGTAGTCTGTGATCACTTGGGAGTTGTCAGTTACTGGTGGCCTCCAGTGCGTTTTCATTCTAGCAATCATCACTTTGTTGCTTTATATAGTAGTAACCGTGTATTATCCATCCTGTTTATGTATCACAGCACTATTATACCCATGTGCATGCTTGTAGTATGGGAGGGACAGCCATGGTTTGTCTCTCAGATTCCAAGTTAGAGTTGAAGTTTCCATCTGGCACCATTTGGGCCATTGTTGGTGCCATTGCATACGCTCTATACCTTGTAACACTCAGGAAAAAGGTTAATGATGATAAAAAACTGGATATACCAATGTTCTTTGGTAGGTGTAATCTATAGATGTAATAATACATGCTTGAGTTATAAGGTTTGTATAGCGTCTCTTTGACTTTGAGTAAACTAGGAAATCTTATGACCCGGTAGAATGGTATGATCTTCATGGGGTCATTCAGGTCAATGTGTTTGTAATACTGCAGTGGTTGTAAGTAGCACATGTTGGTGTTACCTTTAATTTTTGAAGGTATAATTATTTGTTGCTGAATGTTTGCAGTTATTAGTGTGGTACCCTGTGTCATATTTACCATTCCCAAGAGTTAATATTCTCTTATAAAGGTTCTACATCCAGAAGTTGTGATTTCGATTCCTGACAGCATCGATCTCTTTCTAGTTTGACTGTCGTTATCGTAAGCTCTATTTTCTATGTGAAGTCTAATTAAAGTTTTATCTTTTTTTTAGGATTTGTTGGCTTATTCAATGTGGTTATATTATGGCCTGGGTTACTGCTACTACATTATACAGAATTAGAGGCGTTTCAGTTACCCACCCTTACACAATGGCTACTGATGTTAGTCAATGGGCTAGTAGGTACTGTACTATCTGAACTCCTCTGGTTATGGTAAGTGTACATATTTATAGTACATGTAAGTGTATATACATGTAGTATCTAGTATGAACATGTCTAGGTGTACATAGCATGTACATGACTTTCTAAGTGTATATAGTATGTACATATCTAAGTTTGTATACAGTGTGTACATGTCTAAATATGTAATGTACATTATTTACATGATTGTGTAACTCTACTGTGGTAAATATTGGTGCGCATCTGTATTGCTGGTTGTGCATATAGGTTGAGTTCTTATTAGCACAGTTGAAATGTTTTAGGGGCTGCTTTCTGACGTCTTCGCTAATTGGTACATTGGCACTCAGTCTTACTACACCTCTTACTATGATATTTGATATATGCATCAAAAATGTAAGTATGTCTACCACTACCACTCATATGAATAGTATGTACTAAGGATTTACATACACTACTTGCCACCAACTCGCATAGCTCATTGGTTGACTAAGGAAGGGTAACTCCATGTTGGTATAGCCGTCACTACATGCTACTGCTACAACTACGACCACTACATTGCTACTACTACTGCTACACTACTACTGCTGCTGCTGCTGCTGCTACCACTACTACTATAAACTACTATAAAATGACAAGATTTTGAGAGGGGAAACAACTGGCCATGTGTAATAAAATCATAGCCAGGAGTTAGCAGAACCCACAAGCTCTGAACACTGTTTGTACGGCTACTACTTGTACTATTTGTTCACAGAAATCCTACAGCTGGATGTTCTATGCTGGAGTGGGCCCAGTGTTCATATCATTTATACTAGTCACTGCCCTTTCCCACTATGATAATTGGGACCCTGCTCTCCTTGGGCTCAGAAAGTTCACCAGATGCATTACAAGATCTCTACAGTCCGCAAGGTAAGTGTTTGTACTGTGCATTACAAGATCTCTACAGTCCGCAAGGTAAGTGTTTGTACTGTGCATTACAAGATCTCTACAGTCTGCAAGGTAAGTGTTTGTACTGTGCATTACAAGATCTCTACAGTCCGCAAGGTAAGTGTTTGTACTGTGCATTACAAGATCTCTACAGTCTGCAAGTCTGTGTGTATCAGAAATGAATTTGATTCAAGTGACCTTCATCCTCACAACTATCTACATGTTGTATGTGTAAAGAGGGAGAGAGAGAGTTGGTTCCCCTTTTTATCAAGTTTCTCAGCATTAGAATTGTTGGAAATTGTTACTTATCACAATAGGAAGTTGTCTCCTTATGCATGGTATTGCTGACGGCTACATTGTACATATTTACGTATAGCAAACATTCCCATCTTTTAGGTTACGTGAGATAGATACAGAGGCTCGTCAGCAACTTATTACCTCCTCCACCAAAGGCTCAGAGTAACCAGCTCTCCAACTAGTCCCCCAACATGCTATATACACTCTTACTCTGATAGCTGATTCAATTATTTTGCTCAAATTTTTATGGTTGAAATATTTTATTCCGTGAGTTGTTTCCTAACAGACTATACAATTTGACTGATACTTGCACCTATAAATGCCTAAATCTGTTTATTTATAGTAATTTTACTCAGCACTTGACATTTGGTTTATTTAAAAATTCAACTAAGTCTTATTTAATTATTTCAATTTTAAACTAACAATAAATAAGCTTGCAAGGAATTGAGAAAGTGTAATATTAAAGAGGGAAGAGAGTGCTCCTCCACATTGCAGCATTTAAGTTCACTTTAGTGGTACTAGTGGCACACTGGTACTGGCAGTGGGAATGGACAGTTATGGAGCTGCTGTATCAATATAATATACCACTATCTTTGATGCTGTGGTTACCATCTTTAACCTACTCCTACAGTAAATAGAAAGCATTAAAATCTATCTGACTATCTGAGAATTTAATATTTCAGGTTGTACTTTATTTGGTAAAATATCAGTTTTACTATAAATATAATACATGCATATACATGTACATTGTACAATAATTTTTTAAACAATTACCAGGTTTTAATTACTGTGAGCAAAAGGAAGAAAGTTTGTTCAATACAAAAATATAAGTATTTGTTTGGTTAGATAGTTTCTATTTACTGTTGCAATATTACTACAAGCAGTCATGTGGTTTGTTTATGATTTATCAGAATTATAGAGCTCAGTGCTGGCCAGTTCACTTAAAATACATTTAAGTCAGCACATCGTGTGGTGGTCTGATTATAATACCACATAGCATTGTTCCCATTGCATCCACTTGGGCCTCCGCCATTGTGTATTCTTCCATAATCCCTGCAGGTTAAAGCATCATCTGCCTTGCCCAAAGCAGTTGCACACCAAGGTCCATACTTTTTGAAATAGTTTTGCATGCAGTCTTGTGCACACTGCTCATCAAAAGCACAGCTTTTCCAGTCTACATAACAATACAACAGAACAGCTAGCTATGCATGAGTGTGGGTAGAGTAGAACACACTAGCTATGCATGAGTGTGGGTAGAGTAGAACACACTAGCTATGCATGAGTGTGGGTAGAGTAGAACACACTAGCTATGTGTGAGTGTGGGTAGAGTAGAACACACTAGCTATGTGTGAGTGTGGGTAGAGTAGAACACACTAGCTATGCATGAGTGTGGGTAGAGTAGAACACACTAGCTATGCATGAGTGTGGGTAGCGTAGAACACACGAGCTATGCACGAGTGCAGGGCTGTAACAACCAGGGGGGCAAGGTGGGCATTTGCCACCCCAGAAATCTGTTTAACAAATATTTGTTGGTGTCAATTCTCAAAATCGAACTTTGTACACACTGATCGCAAATTTCTGGCCAGTGTTATAGTCTGAAAGACAGTTTGTGGCCTGCATATATATGACTGGAGTTTGACAGAGAACATTTTAAGCTGTTTTCAGATTCAGCCTGAGCAGGCTGATACTCCGGCCTTAGTTTTTGCCCCCTCAGCCAAAAATAGTTGTTACAGCCCTGCATGAGTGTGAGGTAGAACACACTAGCTATGCATGAGTGTGGGTAGAGTAGAACACACTAGCTATGTGTGAGTGTGAGGCAGAAGCTCAACTACTCTTGCTGATAAAGAAAAATAATACTCTAACAAAATTAAATTTTAAAGATCTGTAGACTGTAGATGGGAGAATTTGTAAAGATATACTTGTATAAGACTACATTGTATAGTAAGTATTATCTTTTGAAGAGTGGGATTTTTTGGTGGAGAGGTCTGGATCCTAACGTTTGGCAATCACATAGTAACGGTTCGCTAATCCACCCTTGGATGATCAGCTATTGATAGCCGAGGTTCTACTGTATAATAAAAATGTTATGGATTCAAGCTGGGTTGAGTAAAAATATTTTACCACCTCGGAGTGTACCACAGTCGATCCAGAAAGGCTCCTTAATCTGGTACTTGCCACAAGAGGGAGTGCCTTGGTCCTGGTTGCAGCTATCTGGTGCACCACCCTCAATCTGTAACAACATTATTATGCAAACAGATTTTAAGATTTACTGGCTAAATTATGTCGTATCAAATCATAATATGCCTTCCCATCTGCACCTCGTCCCGTAACTGCACTTGCCTATAAGACGCACTGAATTGCTCTACTAGGTAGATTGTAAACTGTAGATAAAGTATTAATATAGTTATAGAATCTACACTTACCCTGCCAATGCATTCATAGCAGTCATTATCCAGTAGGGGAATTTCACCTACAAAGTCAAATACATTTATCAGCTGGGGTGAGAGTTGGCATCATAGCAAGAAGATGAGGGATATATTATAATGCGTACTAATTTACTGTATAAATATACATAGTTCATGCTGTACTGTATGTTATCACTGTATACACCGTATGTCTTGACTGTATATACTGTAATATGTTGTCACTGTATAATACTGTATGTTATGTGTTATCACTTTATATCACCACATATTGCTGTATATCTTCATAACATTATAATCATATCACTGTGTCTTACTGCAGTTGACTCTGTATGCCTAAGCTACAACATATCTAGCTGTATGTTACTGTATACAATCATTACCACATATTACTGCATTGACATCACCATTTATAAAATGCAATATATAATACCCATAAGTCTCAAGCTGTCTGACAGTAATAACACAGCACAATAAATACATAGAGAAAGAAGTTCTATGTTACAGCTAGAATCTACCACTGGTGACGTGAAGACTACTCTCTTAAACGATAAGACTCCTTACCTATCCCTCTGCTGGTAAGTGCTGGGGCCTCTGTGAGGTACATGACCAGAACAGTAAAAGTGATAATGTAGTAGCTATACATGCTGACACTTCCTGACAGGCTATACAATTATTTTTGCGAGGTGGAAGAGCAGGTGCTTATCAAGTGCCTTGAAAGAGAGTCAAAAGAAATGGTAGTGAGGAGAAACGGTTCTGGTGACTGGAGTATCAATTTAAACCTTTATATACCATGTAAGTATGCGATTATCTCAATGGCATACGTCATGTCTGTGTCACAGGATGTTATGTGCAGAACCTAACCTGATCTGACTATGATTAATCTGAAGATTAAAGGATGTGGGCACACTAGCACATAATATATTACACAGCCATGGTAACACAGTACTTGTTAATCTAATCCATTGTTAATAGTATTGTAATTGATTAATCTAATCTAATTGCAATTGTATTGACATTTTAGTAATCCATCTGCAAACTAAAACTACTATAATGTAGAGCCAGAGGTGGCTTCAAACAATAACAGTAATAATAAATAAGATGGCTGAGTCACATCTGCTTAAGACACATATTATGTTTTCAGCAGGAAATAGTCTAGGGGCCTACAATGTAGTATATGACTTCCAGTGATTAAGTACTTATCAACATTGCCTGTAAATTATAAGAATGTGTTGTGTTAGATCAGGTCAATCGACGAACATCAGATATAACCAAAGGAACCTGATCTAGCTACAACTATTTATATATTATATAAGTACAAGTAAGTATCAGCAGCGGCAGCAGCAGCAGTAGTAGTAAGTACATGTAAGTACATGTTAGCAAGTTTAAAAAATATTACTTATTAGTTTTGTGAAGGACGCCCATGAGATAGTGGGCCATGAGACAGATCTTCTCATCAACACAAGTTCTGTGCGCTCTAAGGACAGGTAACAGGTGTAACATCAACCAGATTATCACTCACGTAATAATATGGAATTTTTTAAGGTAGAAAATGAGAAAGAATATAAACTCTGTAATGTAGCAAATAATAGATTGCATAATACTTGTAACTGCAGAGTAAATAGATAATGTATTGTGTCTGCTACAGTATTCTCTCCCCCAATATTCATAATCCACAAACCTACAGCTAGCATTTCTAATTCTAACCTATAGCAATAGTAGAAAAATAGTAATATGCCTGGGTTATATGCGTTGTATCTACAGAAGAATAGAATAGAGTAGAGGAATGATCTAATCTGGGAAGCACAAGTTTGGGACAAGTGAAATTTGGAGATTAACCAGATCCCCTCTCCGACCACATGCCACAAAACACTAGTTTTAAATTGATTTTTCAACCTCCTCAAATATAGGCATAAAATGACCGAATATGCTACATGCTGTAGCTATAGTATTTAATATACACTATATACAACAACCTGTTACTGTATTCAGTATTTTGTTCTGTACCAACTAGTACCAAGTTCAGAGTGTATGCTTGCAGTGTTCTGATCAAGTTGATGGACTATATCTATACTTGGCTTATAATGTGTGAGGATGGACACAGAGCCATGGCTCTGGATGGACAGACCCCATATTATTATAATGATTATAACAGACTGGTTATTGTAATACTAATATGTTTAATATATCTTGTTACAAGTGGAGGACTGCTGACATTACTTTGACAGGTCCCAGCTTCTTATTGTGTCATAATGTGGCATTCAAAGATGCTAGCTGACCATAATAAAAAAGACAGAGTTTCACAGTTCTGTGACCAACAACAGCCGGGTTCAAATAATTGAACTCACAGAGCAGTGCCAGTTAGGTAAGAGAGAGAGAGCAAGTAGTGGCATTGGGCAGTGTGGCAGTGGGTATGTGTTGTATCTGTAAGAATATAATCATGTAAGCCTAAGTGTAATTTACCGAGTAGAGGTAGGTTAGATATGATTACTCTCTTATTAGTTTGTTACTGTCTCACCACAATATTATCAGGAGAAGGTAATCCCTGAATCATATATTGATTCTTATTGATCAGGGCCGATTAAAACAAGATTAGCCACAACCCTCAAATTTCAAGCTAATAATAAAATCACTATATTCTTATAGCCATGCATTGATGATGGTAGACTTAGACTAGCACCCTCTCTGAGACTATAAAGCACTGTGAAGCATCTTAGAATCAAAATGGTTTGAAGTTACATCGTCATAGAATTATTGCACTGTATTACTTGGCAATGTAATGGGAAATTCATATGGATAACTGGACAGATCAGGGGGTGTGCTGACAAATATGGGCAGTGGATACTTGGCAAGTACACGGTTGTATTGCATGTCTGAGGGGCACTCCATCACTCAACCAAAGATAGATCTTTGACTCAACCTGCTTGATCTTAATAAGAAGTTGTTTTCTTCCAAGAGTTCGCTTCTTTGAGAGAGGACAACTTCTTGACTAGTTGAAGCCTGTGTTGTATAAGTAGCGGGCCAGATTGCGTCCGTTGTAGCACATTTCCGGCGTTATTACCAAAGGTCTTCGTTACTAACCTCATCCAGTTCAGATTGGAATCATTCTGAAAAACCCATTTTTTGTTCGATTTTTCGATCAAGAAGTTGACCCAATTGATGTAGGTTTCAGATGCATATATTATTATTGATTAAAGCTAAAACTATACTTCTTCTACTCCTTGACTCAACATTTACATTACAATAGCACCAGGAACTGCTTAGCTTTAATTAAACTTTGAATAAATATTTAATATTATTATTATATTATTATATTAAATATTAATATGTAATTATAATAATATTTTTATCATAATATTTAATAATAATGTAGTTATATTTACATGTATCTAATCTTATTGGTCTAAATTTGATGTGATTGGATAGAAGCTGGAACAATAAATTCACAATTGCTTTTCATTCTTCTCAATTTTCTGTAAGTGTAAGCCCAAGCTGAAAAGTAATATTTAGCCAAAGTTAAATTTACATTGTCACAGAGATGTGTGCAAGTTTTGTTTTGAAAACTCAAGTTTCCATGGCCAACTCCTAGTTGTGACTCTTCAAGTTACAAGTCAATTCTTTTTAGTGACAGATCAAAACATAAACACGTTACATATTTATTTGGATTTGAAGAAGAAGTTTTGATTGTGATTGAGATAGATGATCGGATGAGGATCACAATTTTCACAATGGGAAGTGAAAAGATGTTGCATCATTGTTCCATTCTTTCGGTGTAAAAAATCCTCAGAAAGAGTGATAAACGCAAACGATTTTATTATTTTTGTTCTAATAATTGGTCATTTACCTGAATAATTTATGCATACCCAGACTATTTAGCCCTTACTCTGGGTACCTGGAAGCACATTTCTCAAATGATTTTGATAGTTATTATATGTGTCGTTTTATATGTATAATAATTTTTATTGAGCCGATGTATGATTGTTACATCATTATTATTATAAAATATAGTTAGGCTTATCAGGAAACTTAAAATAATGAAATCCTAATGTTATTGTCATTCATTCCATGATTCTTTGTGAAACAGAGCCGTCCTCAATACTGAAAATCTTTTAGGTAATCTCTAATCTCCACTCAATATATGTATAGTTCTGTATTCACATTGTATTGAGGGTGACTAAAACCTTACCCAGACAGAACTTTTCACTGCCTTCCCCGATTTAGCATTAGTATTTGTTGAGGTTCATCAGTAAACTGCTCAAAAGAACAGACAGCTGCTGAACACATGGATATTTTGAACTTTCAATTCCAAATAAAAATTAATTGATTTCTCTTCCTAAACTGCCCTATAACATTGTGGCTTCTAGTTCAACTACTGCAGTAAGCAAAACGTCCTATTCTCATATTTTCATGTGAATGGAGGATGTAAGGCTGCTAAACCATGCAGGTTTGAATAGTAATCTAAGCTGTAATGAGAACTATAATTTTTATTATATCTGTTGTTACATTCACTTTGGTGTTCACCATCTATTTCATTCAGTGTTAGTCATTGGCTAGATTATAGTCATTGGATAAACGCTTACAGCTACTGGTCAAGTTGGAATGATGTGTTATATTAATATTCAGCCCAATTGCTCTGAATTTGTCCTCATGAACATTTTTGATAGCACTTAGGTTTGTTTTCACTTATAACATTATATTTTAGTTATTAATATTCAAAACAAAGTTATTTTGATGAAAAGGAATTTATATATTATGCCTAAATTACGTAACTGTAGTTCATGGATTTGCGTTCTTCTCCAACGCCATTATATGCAGTGTGCTACCATAGTATCAAGCCTATTCCAGTAACAATTACATGTATGACTGTGAGTAGCAGTTGTTTGCTTGAATCATATGTGCTTTGTGCTATGCATCTCCTGGATTGTCAAAGTTGATATGGTTATATAGATATTATGTATAATATAAAATTGCATCAATGGCAAAAGTGCTTGATAAAGCACGTTTAGAGCTAAAATATCACAATGAAACCAGTGTCCAAAACCACTTTATTACTAATACTAGTAAACACTCATTAGATCAAAGGGTTTAAAGATATTATGTAGATAAAATAGCCTAGTAAAGGTTTTTAGCTTTCACTACTAGCTACTATTTGTACCTACACCATTTCTAATAGGCTATTTGGGCTTATGAGTGTCACTCACATGTTGTGTTACTGTTATAACTCATATTGCATATAATAATATACATGTACTAATAAATAATGAGCCTACATGTGCACATTTTACATTACGGTTAGTGTGAGTGTATTATTGCAGTTCTACTAGTTAGTACACAGTATGATTTGTAGTTGTAGTTATACAATAACTAAAGTCAAAATCTATGTACATTATCCTTGCTGTCACTGAACTTGACGCATAACTAGCTATCTTCATTACCATAATTCTACACGTTTTGATGCACGTGCAGCATGCGATGTTAATTTGTTGGACTTGAGCCATATGAGTAAAAGCCAATAGAAAACAGACTTGCCAATCATATGCTCAGCAATCAACTTGATTACCCTAACTATATAACCAGTCAGTGTTACTAAAGGCGAATTATAGTAGCTAGGTCTGTGAGCTGGAGACCCTTGACTTTGACAATAGGACTAGAATTATTAGGATTCCTACTGTTTATAATCAACTTGACATTCAACACAATGCCATTCAAGTGATAGAGCAGCTTCAGTATTATCTAGTTTGGTACCAGTAATCACAGTGCTATTGGCTATGGGACTATATCAGAACCTTCCCGATTGCAGATCTCCCCTCCTTCCAAATGGTAGGCTAATCTGTGCTGCTTTATAAAATATAATATTATCTGTAAAGCTACATGTACATAGACATACATGAAAAGTTGGGCTGACATCAAAGAGGGAGATTTTTACAAGTGTGAGATAACTCTCACCGACTTTTTGACTGCTAAAATACCTAAAATGTTTTTTAACAATGAACACTGCACTTTATGGGCTGTCTGCTGTGGGCACAGTTTTCAGTTACATGTAGTTACAAACTAAGCTGGTGAAAAATGTTTTGCTTCAAGTACATGTACTAGGTTGCTACAAATACAGTTAGTACACAGAGTTGTTTGCTCGCACAAAACTAGTGACGACAGGCTAGGTCTCAGACTAAGGCAACCATGATGTCTCATAGAAGTGTGAAGATAATATTATAAGATAAAATATTATTAGTTTAAATTGTTGCAATTAGTTTAGAGGCTGTCACATTACATTTCCTGACTATTTGTAACCAATCTGGTCACTGTTGTGTTTTGAGGTGGTTTATTAACAGCCATGAAGGAACATTAATTACTATCTAATACTGTGTATGACCATGAGGTACTATCTTTTATCCATTTACTATCCATTGCAAAACAAACAAAAGTTCTTCATTTATACAGAGCCATAGTACTCAATGGCTCTGCAAATTACAGATTATATTATATAAGCATTAAATGTATGAGCTGCTAGCTTGGTAGTCAGCTTATATGTCCATAATAACCACCCAAGTTGCAAATAAAAGTTATTATTGACTAAAATCCTAAACCGGGAGGGCTTGCAGGAGCTTGGGAGTTTGCAGGAGATGGGTTCTGAAAACGGGAGGATCCCGGTGAGGCCAGGAGGGTTGTCATGTATGCATATAGGCTAATTATTCCAAAACTGTTCAGAATTCTGAAATACACTGTAAGCATTTGAAGACCAGAAGCTTTCTCATGTTAAAAGAAAACATTTTGAAAGCCGGCGACTGTTGATTACCTGTCACCCTTTCAACATTTTATTAGCTACACTAAAAATATTAATAGTTTGTGTGATATTACATTTTGAAAAAGACAGTTCAAGACAGGACGTTCCACAGCTGGACATTTCGAAACAAGACAGTTCGAAGCTGTGTAGGTTACATTCCAAAGGACACAACTCACAGATAATTGATTTTAATTAAATAGTTTAATTAATTAAATAAAAATATAATATTAAAAATAAAAATTAATTGAAATCTGGTGGTTGGGGTTAGGGAGTTCGAACTGTTCGGTGTTGAACTGTCCAGTTTCGAAACTTCCTGTTTTGAATTGAGGAGGGAGGGAAGCATTTATTTGAAATAACCTACACTACATTATGTAATATTTCTCCTTTCTGGTGAACAATAACCTTTTGTGCTGCATGCATATTTTTACATTGTATACTATAATAACTGTATTCAACTATGAAAAATATCTTTGATATGCCAGTAGTTTGAGCTAAACAATGTAACTTGGGTAACTTGTTTTTCTGGACTCATACATTACAACTTCATGAGTTAATCATCTAGCTTTGCTCTTTAGAAGCGAAATTAAAGGGTGAGTTGAAAGGCACTAAAGTAAGCAATGGGAGTGTACTAGAGACAGGTGCCCAGGATAAAAGTTGGCATGCTACTAGAGTAGTACGCAGGCCGACTCGACAGAACAAACCTGTGAGTGAGATGACCTATGAGGAGATAGATGCGTCTTTGTTGGAGGAAAGTAAAGATGTAGACAGTCCATTTTACTCGAGATACGAACCTAAGGAGGTGCTCGGCAGGTCAGTATCGGTTTTCCCATCACAGGCTATAGCTTACTTTCCGGTTTAGAGGTCTGTGCAGTAGGTTGTATTATTCTGTACAGGTCTATGCAGTGTGTTATATTATTCTGTAGAGGTCTATGCAGTGTGGTAAGAAGGTGCGTGGATAAAAGCACACAGATATCATACGCTGTTAAAATTATAGATTTGACACGAGAAGATAACTTTGATTCTACGCAAGCTAGGGAAGCAGGTTACAATGAGATAGAATTGCTGGAACGTTGTACTCACCACCCTTATATAAGTGAGTTAACTGCTTGCAATGTCAGCGTTGCTCAAGATTAGACTCTGTGTAATGATAAGTTATGTAAAAATGCTATCAATGACCATATAGGATCAAAGAAGGTACTTAGTAGATTAGTTTGTGTTTGAAATTACAAATTGACAACTGAGAATATAATTCCACAATGGCCTATGTGGAGTTGTGGTACTTGGTTACTTGCTACTTGTGTTCCCCAATAATGGACTCTTTTGGCAATCCACCATTATTCTATTATTGGCATGTAGAGAATACAACATAACAGTTATTTATGCTTAGTTGTCAAAAATTGTTGCCAATTTTCTCGTTGGCAATGTACCAGAAAGGTTAGTAATTTGGACTCTTTTTGTTAGAGTGGACTTGGCATTGAATATTGGGTGCAGGATCAAAACTGTGGAATTGTCCTTGATTGTATATTGTGTTCTGTTTCAGTTAAACTACATGAAGCCTTCGAGACTCCAGCTTTTCTCTTTCTAATATTTGAACTGTAAGTACAATACTGTTTATTGTGTCAGTCAGTCAGTCAGTCAGTCAGTCAGTCAGTCAGTCAGTCAGTCAGTCAGTCAGTTTCTATACTCACCAGTGTACTGGTGTCATTTCAAGTCATGCTATACTATAGAATAGATTTATCATCTGTGTTTGTAACCATGGAGACATCACTATATTTTAAAGGTGTCCCAAAGGGGAGCTGTTTGACCTGCTAACTACGAAAGTGAGGCTAAGTGAGAAGAGAACCAGGGTTATTATGAGACAGCTACTGGAGTCTCTAGCTTTTTTACACTCGAAAGGCATCATGCACAGAGATATAAAGGTGGGTGTGATACTGGTGTGTGCCTGTCAACTGATACCCCCCCCCCTTTTTCCTCGCACTTCCAGTCACCCTTTTACAGGATTTTGACCCGACCTTTTGTTTGGAATTCCAGCACTCATGGGTCATAGGCCATTAGGTATTGATCCAGGCCATTAGGTACTGGGTACACTATCCAATAGTGGTACCAGTTAGTAGTGCAGAGGAATGCGGTAAATAAGTGCTATAATTGTGGAATAGAGTCAGAATATTATACGGGTAATGCTTCTCTTGTTTGCTACTATTACATTCCACAACAAGTACTCAATAATCTCATGACTGGTTGTGTATTAGGCATACATATGCATAGTGTGTATTGGATAGAGCTTTGTAGAGAAAGGATTCGGAGTTATCCTCTCCTAGTTGTTTTCTCCAAAATTGGGAAAGGACAACTTCATATTATAATCAATACCTTGTCAGAATCAATGTGTTGTAAGCACAGCTGTTACTGTGCAATGCTACATTGTATTGTATAGCTAGCTCTAAAGGCTCGGGCACATGAGAGGCGTTGTTTGTTGGCCCAGTCTGAAGCTGTGCTGCTCTTGCTATGATACAATACAACTGATAACTGGGTACACTTGCTCTGTTTGAAAGTGCAAGCCAGTGTAGTAGATATTCATACAGCAATGATGGCTTTGTTATTCTCCATTTCAGTGTGAAAATATTTTATTGAGTGAAAACATGGATGTGAAATTGTCTGACTTTGGGTTCGCTACTGTCTATGATGAGAATATACGCTACACAGGTAGGATATGTCATATATTATACTGTATGGGTGTGTTGGGTGAACATATCTCCAAAGGTGTGTACAGCAATCATGTTTCCTGGAAAGTCTTCTATTGGGGTTGTCTATGTTACCCCTCTCTTACTGCTGTTGCTAGAACTGCTTGGAACCCCAGGCTATCTCTCACCGGAGATGCTCAAAGCTAACTCTTACCCAGACCAGCCTAGCTATGGGCTATCTATAGACATGTGGTCATGTGGAGTCGTCTTCTACACCCTGCTAGCTGGCTCCGCCCCCTTCTACAACAGACGGACAGTGTATATGCTGCGTGACATCATGAACGGGAAGTACTCATTCGCTAGCACCGAGTGGGACGAGATCAGTTCTTCTTGTAAACACCTGGTGAGTCACTGTCTTATTCCAGCCAGGTCTAGCCTTAGTTCTAGTGGACGGTGTCTAAGTATGCTGGGTATTAGGGTTGTTGTGGAGAAGAGGCTCTCCTAGTAATTGCCATCCAATCATAATCATTAAATGGTTGTGTTATGCATAATGTAATGTGGTGGAAAATGTAGTCATGTCACAGACTATAACCATAACACGGCTCCCCTCTCGCCGTACCCTCCAACCATACCCTCCAACCATACCCTCCAACCATACCCTCTAACCATACCCTCCCACCATGCCCTCCAACCATACCCTCCCACCTTACCCTCCAACCATACCCTCCCACCATGCCCTCCAACCATACCCTCCCACCTTACCCTCCAACCATACCCTCACACCTTACCCTCCAACCATACCCTCCCACCTTACCCTCCAACCATGCTCTCTAATACTCGGATACCTAAACTGCAGGTCTATGGTAATACTGCTATTGCAGGTCAAGGATATAATACCTAGTGGTACCAGAGATTGTGATAGCATTGCTATTCTATCCAGTAATATAGGTGGTCCCAGAGGTTATGATAGCATTGCTATTCTAGACATAACATAGGATTCTTTTCCTGGTAGATATCAAGAATGTTGTGTGTGGATCCGAAACAGAGAATCACAGCTAAAGAAGCCTTAGAGCATGAATTCTTTGAGTTGAAGGAAGCTGAACACGAGAGAACTGTGAGAAAGAAGCTGAAGGTAAATATACATATACATTTACTTGTGGAATCTACAGTGTAAATATACAAAGGCATTTCTGGGATAGGCATACATTTGCGGTTCGGTTTAGTAATGTGCCCAAAATGTCTGTTCAGTTCTTCTCACAATCACAGAGAAGCAACTCTGAAATTCTAGATAATTTGCATGAACCAGTAGGCTATACTTGAGTTGGGAGTTGTCCATCATGTCCTTGTAATTATAATGATAATTTTAGTGTGTGTTCCACTCGATCAGATTCATCACAAGATTACGGGTACTTTCAAGGGCGCCTCCACCTCTCTCTGTAGCTTCATTAAGTACTCAGCCATATAGGAACAAGCCGCTTAGGAAACTAATAGACGATGCAGCATTCGATATCTATGGGCACTGGGTAAAGCATTCTGACCAGCAAAACAGAGTAATGATGTTTGAATATAATCCCAAGCCCCACAGAGAGGCTACACTTAGCCCTAGGTACAGGTTACTCTCTGGTTCGGAAGATAGCAACTGAGTCTTCTATCAACATGTTAGACAGATCTAGTCAATTTCTACATACAATGTGATATTTAGCAGTAAGTATATACTATACTGTACTCATTGCTAGTGGGCGTGGTACTACTAACTTCAGTGTGATTAGAGAATTATATGCTACACATACACAATACAGTAATATAATACGTCTGTACATAGGTATTGCTATGAGTAATGCATATCATCTACATGTAATGTATATGTTTACATATTAATAGCTGCCCAAGTTTGTACACTTTTTCATACAAATGAGCTACGCATTGGTTCTAAAACCATATTTCCTATTTACAACAATTGTCTTCATTCAGTATTTAGTTTGGATTTATTTTGGCGTCCCTTTTTCAGCTATCACTTTAATTAGACAAGTTCAACTGTTGCACAGCATGATTGTCCCATTACAAATGAGTACCATATATATGGTGGCTAGCCTTTACCCTTTGCCCTTACTCACTTACTGAGCCATTCATTACATGTATTGCTTGTATTTGTTATACACTTTGTACCTTAGGTGTAGATAATCGTTATTATAAGCATGTGATGCTATTGTTTATTGGAACTACAATAATATAAACAAAAATGCATGAAAAGTTTAACTCCCAGCTATTGTTCATAGTTGAAAGTTGTCCTCTCCCAATCATGATGTATTGGGAGAAGGCAACTCCAAAGTCTAAAGCATAACCCATCTTTCACTCATATGGACGACATGATAGGCCTATAATAATATTGTTCCTCGGAAAAGTGTTACATAGATGAGTATTTGTTTCTCAGGTACTCATTCAGAAGAAATTAGGGTATGCTATACATGTAATAGTAGTGGACACAAAAGCTTCTCATTTTCTGGTAAATGTATAACCAAACATCTCCTGGGAGAATGTAATTCCCCTGTATCTCTATGTTAAAGGAATGAATATTTGCAAAGCAAATTGGGAGTACTGTAATTCTACTCTTCACGCAGAATAAGGAGTTGTATTCACATGTTCACAAATGTACAAGGAGTTGTATTCTCATGTTCATGAATGTATAAGGAGTTGTATTCTCATGTTCATGAATGTATAAGGAGTTGTATTCTCATGTATTTTAATAAGGTTGTGTTCCATGTATTTTAATAAGGAGGTTGTATTCAGGCATTGTCTTCTCATGTACATGTATAATATACATAAATAACGAGCTATGCTCTTGTAATATATATACAGTGTACATTGCTTATAATTGAAGTTCCTAGATCACACAGTGAGAGAATAATCCACTAAAATAAAGATAGCAAGCACAAAGAATTGTAAAGCAGAATAATATATAATATATACATACAAAGTATAGTTGCAGTGTATACAAGTTAAATAATAAGTTATACTAGTAAAAGTTCATCATGACATGGATGTAGCTGTTAATCCTGTGAATATTAGTGTACTAAAGAGTCAATGTTAAGAGATAGTTACTCATCAGTTAATTCATTCCACCTTATAGATCTTAAGAATATATAAAAATATTTTGAGCATTCTTTTCGACTTTCATATCGCAGAGTTTGGGTAGATTCGTTTTACAGGTGCAAGTACCTGTATAACTTTAGATCTCCCTACCAGATCTGTACTACATGTTGTCAGTGCTGACATCTAGTGAGTGAGCCATAGTGTGAGCACGTGTACGTTGGGCAACTGTAACCTTGGCTATATACAATGTCTGTCACAATTTCTTGGTTGCTCCTAGCACCTTATAGAGTTCCAGACTCCATTAGTTCATCGAGTTGCTTAGATATTTTAGCCATGATCGGCGAGTATTTTGTGTCTGGTTTGAATACTTCCTCCAGGAACTGAGAGCTCCCGAGCAGTGTGAACACATGTTGCACTTTACCTTTGGTTTTATCAGTTGTGTGACGGGCAATTAATCTCTGCAGTAAGGCCGAGCACTCTAAGAAAGACTTGGACAGGAAATGACTGTCAAATGTAAAGTCCACTTCTATGAATGAAGTGATTGTCATGATTAAAGCTCGGAACTTTTTCTTAAACTCACCAATAAGAACAATTTCGTCATTATTAAACTGATCATTTCGGAAAGCAATGGCCACTTTTATTGTTATCTTTATCACATATTTGACTATTTTTTCGGCTTCCTTTTTGTCGCCAGTGTATTCCTTTACTAGAGAGTATACATTATCCAGTAGCTGCCCCGTCTGTTCATCAATAAAAACTTTGGCAATGGACTTTGTTGACATCTTACTGGCCAACTTCTTCTGGACCCGGAGTCCGAGGCCTTTTGAATTGAAGCCATTTCCTGGCTCTGCTGACACTAGAATATAAACACATTTCTTCAGTAAAAGTGATTTTGTAGGCTAAAGCATTTAGAGTGATTGTCTAGACATTATAACATGCAAGGTCAATAATACATGTATACAGTATCCCATAAAATAAATCAAACTATTATTGTACTAGCAGTAACAGATACAATTGTAGTAAGTATGGAGTTGTCCCCTCTTCCTTTTCAAATGTCCGAGAGAACACAACTACTTATCTGAAAATTTGTACTAGGTGAATAGCTGTTAGTTCTTGGAACAAAGTACAAATTTTCAGATGGCATTATTTTATAACATACATTAGTAGACAAATAGGACTATATACTCTGTTGAGGTGTTTATATACTACTAATATACAATACAAGTCTGTTGTGACAGATTCCATTATTTACCCTATAGCTAACATAACACAGCCAGTACAGTTACTAATACTGACTGCTCTCACTACAGCACAGCACAGCACAGTACAGCAAAAGCCAAAATAACTAGTATATTAAGTATTACATAGTATGTACTGTACATACTCCCAGTAGATAATCCCACACCGAGAGATGATACTTAATTGGTTTGTATTTGATCTGTATGTTGCACCTTATAATAATAAAACACAACATATTGGTATAGTTGTATTATACTATTAACATCAAGTTAATCTGTTTTATTTTCTATTGACAAAAACATGGCCTTTAGTTACAACAAATATTAGGCAATACCAAAGATTAAGATAGTATTATACAGATGTTGTTATTATACTGATCACCATGGTAACGAAAACACCACAAACAATCTGGATAGCAATTTCACACGTACATGTACATAGTCTTAGACCAACACACACTTACATGTGAGCAGACAGACTACTAGTAATGCTATTAATTACTGAATAGTATTGTGTTGGCTGATAACAATATCAATTACAAGTTATTTGCATATTTACATTTAGAGATATACTCTAAATACATGCACATGTAGGGCCCTACATGCAGTATAATATTTATATGCCTAGACTCGACATTGCCTACTGAGGCAGCTGATAGTGGCCCACTGTAGCTACACTGGCTGTTTATCAATGCACAGTGTATGTGTTGTGTATTTGTCATTATAGTTACGTGTATAAATCAGGGATACAGTAAACATTTCAAGTGACCAACAAGCATTACCATTATGACTGCATGGATTTAATCTGTACCATCAACTAGCCTGGTATACATAACAGTTGGGAATTGTCTTCCTTTGAGGTATTGTCACAGATATTGTATTATGAAGCCACAAACTAAATTTTAAACCAGGAATAATGGAGTACAAGTAGTTGTGGTATTATAGTGTAACATACACTTAGTTGTGGTATACTCCAATACAATCATGTAATATACATTTAGTTGATGTAAATTGTAGTGTTGATCTACATCAGAATTGTTTTGACTTGTACATTGTGATAATTTGAAGTGATGAATACAATATTATACTAGACCTAGGCTACATGTAGGTCTACCAGTCATGGTCATAATCACTACACAATCAAATGTACACATATATGACAAGTGTGCATGAATGAGGTGCAACAACATAAATACGGAGCTGCTAGAAATCAGGCAGAATCACACAGTTGGTACAGGAATAGAAAACCTGAGAATCTACGATAGTCCCACTGAAATCTGTCAACAAGAGGAATACTGATTGGTAATTTGTGAGTAGGTTAGAATCCTAGAAAACATTTTAGACTGGTACCATAAGATGGCTACTACTACATATACCTGAGTGAATGTAGCTTAGGTTTTGGGATGTTGATTTAGTGAGAAATTAGAGGAGCTGGAAGCACAGTTTGATCCTCTTTAGTAATAATATTATATACTCATTACCATACCTTGCCATGAATTAGTTATAATGATCATGATAATAATATTACTATTTATAGAAAACATGTGTCCAGCTCCCTACTTTGATAAACTTTTCATCTCGTAACTGAATTATGCTTACTAATTGACAGGATCCAAGGAACCTACTAGATAGGCAAGCAGAGTGTGAAAAGTGTTCACTCTGGGTTGTTCTATTCTGCTCACTTGACCAATGGTAGGCATGGTCAAAGATAGAAATAGTAGACACACAGACAGAAAGCAAGAAACTAACACAACTAACAGAAGAGAGTTAGGAATCAAAATGATAATCAACCAGTTAGAAACATTGACTCTGGGCTGCTTCACAAGTGGATGCCGAAGAGCTCAATGTTTACAACTTAAATGAGTGGAGAGATCAAACTAGTAGGCAAGGACACAATTTACAAACATTTCCACAGATTAGAAAAGATTTTATTGAGACAGATTGAAGCGGATTAACTTGCTACCTTTTCTTTCTTTATGCTTGTTCATCTGTGGTTGTTAGCGTAGGCCGAGTGACTAGTAAAGGGTATAAACAGTTACATTTATACATGTAGTACATAATATTATATCTAAGAGGGTTAACTTTGGATACAATCAAACCTAAACAACTTTGTTGTATAGTTTCATAGTATCAGTATCAAACTGTGAACTTTCATATAAGTTTGAATTAGTCAAACCCAACAACTAATAATCTTGTTTGAATTTAGAAAGCCTCCATAATCAGTAATTAGTTGGTAACCCTGCCAATACTAGCTAGCTTCATACATTATAATGGTGTAAACACTTCATTTCTTGGTCTCATGGTTACAATGTCATAAAATGAACAGACATATCATCCAATTCTTCAGCTCATTAGTAATTAGATTATTATTCAACACATTAGGGGAGGAAATAGATATGAACTAAAACAGCTCATCAAACAACTGCCAAAAAGCTAATGTCCATGAAATAGAGAAGACAGACCTGCTACTTGCATACATATGGTAGAAGTTACAGCATGTACATTTTATAGAAGAATAACCATGGTGAACTTACTCTTTAGTGAAGGAGGTAGGGTACTTCAGGTTGTAAAGAGGTTTGTACAAACCATACAGTACTTCATATGCAGCAACTTCCCTCACTTCAAACTACAAAATGGAGATAAAATATACGTATTTCGTGTGTCCTTTACTCCTCAAGTAGGGCACTCTGCTGGTAGATGGTATAAGGAGTAGAAGGGAGTGGGAGAAGGGATAGGTGCACACCAGGTGGTGTTATTTAATAATATATCACAAGTGTTATCCACAAGTACCATGAGCAACAACGACTAATCCACTTGTATATTATTCTATATGACTAGCCATGCTTACAGTCAAGTATCTTACCAAATATAATGCCTTCATGATTTATTGTACAGGTGGCCATTCCAGCCAGCAAACAGATTAGTAACTGAGTGTAAAATCTTGGTACAAGTATCACCATTGGACATATTGGGCATGCATTGGTACACCTGATTCTACACCTGACTTGCTATTTACTATTCTCTTAATAATTTCTTCACAAAAGACTGAAACACCAACCAAACTTTCTTGACACCATCACAATGTAAGTAGTGCAGAGTAGATCTGACTTTATTTGCCCCTCAATAATACTTTATCTATAGGGTAGTAGAAAGCCAACCTTGAATTCAGTGGGGGAGGAGGGGGGGGGGGAGGAGGGGTACTTGGAATATGATAGTGCCCTCACGACCTCTTGGACCTGTCTGGGTTGAAAAAAATGGAAACCAATCGACTAAGGTCAAAACGGCTTGTGTTTTACTCGAGAAAAGCAAACCATCCTCAACTCATCAGTGCACTCAGGTTTCGCGTCTGATTTGGGCTGGCATGTTCACAGCATCTCCATTGAGAGTGGATCGGAAAGCCTTTGACGAAATTAGACTGTGCCTGGAGCTCATGTTGTGATATGACTTGTGAGTTAGAGAGATACTATAACAGACTTATGTCCATGTAGGCTACTGGAGCTACTACTACTGATACTAGTTAGTAACAAATGGATGGCATAAATGAACTATTCTTACCGCAACTACTACTACCACTACTACCACTGCTACCACTACTACTACTAATACTACTACCGCTACTACTACCACGACCACTACTACTTCTACTGCTGCTACTACTACTACTAATACTACCACTACCACTACTACCACTACTACTACTATTACTACTACTATTACTACTACTATTACTACTACTATTACTACTACTATTACTACTACTATTACTACTACTATTACTACTACTATTACTACTACTATTACTACTACTATTACTACTACTATTACTACTACTATTACTGCTAGGCACACCCAGTTGGGCTGTCACTAGGTCAATGTGTATCACACACAATATAATTGATGTAGGCCAAAAGGCTAGAATCTGGACAACTCATTTTTGATGTGAATTGAGCATGCATGATTTGTTTAGATAAACCCCAATACTAGCAACTCTCCAGACAGTCACATGCACATGTTGTTACAATAACATTGAATCATGCTAATACCAGCAGTTTCCTACATCTACATCTATATGCATTGTGTACATGTATGTACGTGCACATTTATATGCAAAATCAATCATCCACAAAAACAACAAAAATAACTAAATAGGTCCTATTACAGTGTATATAGATAGGTCTACAGTAATTTCTAATATACGGTGTACATGGTGTACATGGTGTACATATTCGCCGTTTAAAAAGTCATCTTTCAAAGGTCAGCTAATCTGAAATTGAGTGAGTGGTCGCTGTAGTGAGATGTGTACTAGTAGCAGTAGGCCATTCTTGAGTAAAGGTGATTAATTACTCTGAAATGGTCATTAAAATTCACATAAAATGATGGAATATTTTCGAATACCAAGCAATGGGTAATTAGTTCACAGTGCACTGATGAACCCATTAGTTTGAAAATGAGCTCCCTTGGGAGCATGGTGTAATATTATACCTAGGGTTTGTTTGCACTTGTAGCTAAGCTAACAGAGTAGGGCAAACAGGTAGGAGATGGGTTATGAAACAGTCGATAGGGAATGTAAGACTGGATCATGATCTCACCCAAAATAGATGTAGAGATTATGCATAGGCACCAAGAGAGGAGCGAGTGAGATTAAATTATAGATCATATCCACAACTGTGTATCCCTACCCCTGACTACTACAGCGTAACCATGTAAGCAGACACTACATCTAGCTACAGAGCTTCCTTTTTCTAGAGACAACTACTGCTAGTTGACCTGGTAGTAGCTACATAAATCTGATACATAGTCTCAACTGATATACGAGTTCAATTAGCACACGTGGCTCGGCTGTTCATAGATGACAGTTGGAGGACGTATTTGGTAAAAGTACAATTAAAAAACTAGGATACCCTAGGTGCTAAATCATTTGCAAACTATCTAGTTTTAAGCCTCCATGAGGACATGTGCTTATATAAGTAAGAAAACTGTCGTAGCTCCCCTACTAGACCCCCAAGCAGAAGTTACTAACGCTGAAAACAGCTCAGCTTTAGAAACATTAATCAAATCAGTGGACACTGCTATTGGTTACTAGTGAAAATATATTCTTACCCTACTGATCCTTCTCTATATTATTCAGATGATGGTAGACAATGATGGAAGGAGGCGAGTAACGAACTACCAATGACCATTACTTCTAAGTGAATAACCAAAATCTGCATAGGCCTTGATAGAGCAGCTCAAGCGTGAATAACAGAACATTGTTGAGATGAAAATAGAGGTTATTGTTGCAACTACTTCAGCTGTACAAATAGCCAATTAATCAGTTTGTACTTCAAGGCTGGGATTGGGGCGGCTCAGGAATATCACCGTCTGCAGGTAGTTAGTAAGGGAACTGAGGCTAATAACGTTCCTACTGGCACAATGATGCATTGTTTACAAGTAACACTGTAATGAATGGTTATTGACTAATTACCAAAATGATAATAAAGTAGTAAATCTGTTAGCTGCAGTGATGGAATGTCAGCTATCAAATGAAAGCATAGTAATGAAAATAATGCCCTATTGTAGGTTTATAGAGTATAATTACTTGCAGCTAACTCTCTCATCTTGAAATCACCTGTAGAGCTATTATTGACTTTTATTTTATGCAAATATAATCACTACTGTGATTGCAATGCAAATGCTAATCCAAGTCCAGGGCATAAAGATAAATTATACACTTGGGCAAATAGGCAAGAAATTGCTCAATGGAGTTGTTCAGGGATGGGGTGTGGAAGGCCCACCTAGAAAATGGAAGGAAACTTAAAGTTACAAGCACAAGGAATAGGAAAGTTCAAATATACAATGGGTAGGACGGTCCACAAGTTCGGCAGCGTTGAATATCTTGTGGATGCTTTATCTGTCACGCTGCTCAGTCAGTTAGACAACAGCATATCCGGTATATATTAAAAATATGACACCGACACAAGTGTAGCATGCATCCTTGATGGAGTGCACTACAAGGTGTCTTCGCGACCTCTTGGACGGACCCGGGTCGCAAATAAAATTTACAAGATGGCCGTCCGACCAAGGCCAGAAGGGCTATTGGCCTAGGATTTTGCTTGGCCGGACGAAACCATCCCTAGCTCATCGGCACACCTGATTTCTTCGCGCGAAAATGAGGATTTTGCTTTTGGCCCAGGCCGGTGTGTTCGCGACCCTGTGACAGATGTGTGCCGGGAAATATTTTTGTAAACCGGCCTGGGTCTGAAGTTTAGGTCGCGAAGACACCTACAATGCCTTGGAGTGGTAAGACATGGCAGCCATTGCCCGTACCCGCAGAACACAAATGCTAGAATAGCGGTACAGATGTATGTATTACATACATACCAGCATATACATTGTACGTACATGTGACTACATGTCATTTCATAACTGTAACCAACGCACAAGTAAAAGTAAACTTAAAGTCTTTTATCAATACTCATATTGACAAGTTGATCTAATGTTTACATTCAGCTTGATATGTAAGGCTCTAACATAATATGAAATCATGTATTTAGTGTGTGAGGACACATACATGTGTACAGACACTCCCAAATATACACTTCACCTGATGAACACTTGGAGCAGCAAAGTAGTAGGGAACCAACTTGTACAATCAACTAAAATTTGCTTCACCAATAAGAAGGTGTCACAAAGAATCAATGCATGTGTGGTCATGGAGATACCACATCACCAAACGTCCATGTTGCCAAGAACAATGTGAGAACTATAATAGAAATAGCTGTAGACGTAGCACACTAGTAGAAGTTATTACAGTTACAGCAAAGGAAACTCTTTCTGCTTTAATTTATACAGTAATTAATACCTAACTTCCTGCCTACTGTACAGAAGGCTCTGGTTGATATTGATGATAACCAGCCAAGACATAAGGTAGCATAGTTAGTTGATAAGGAGAGGACATATTATAAGCCTACTAGTACTTGACCAGAAAAGCTCTAGGTTACAGGAATTCATTGAGCAGATTTATGAAGCGATTGTCTGCAAAATCCTTTAGATAAAACCACCATTGGCCGTTATTTCATTATGAGATTAGCAAGACGCAAGTTACCACTTCTTTGACATGAAGGCATCTCGTACCTCTATCTAACCTAATCAGAAGAGAGAAGGGATTTAGACCAAATAAGGAACTTATCAGATAGCATCGTCTTCAGGAAGTGTAGGAATACATTCCCCTGCTAGTGTACAGAATATATGGCCAAGAGATAGCAAAGTGATGGTTGAAATATTGTATATGGAGAGATATTGAAAGAGCTATAGTCAACTTTATGGGTTTATATGGCAGTGAATGAGTTAACTGCCATAATTATTACTGATAACAGAGTGTAACAGAGCCTGTGTCAATGCAAGATAAAAATTGATATCTGCTCAACTTATGTGTTTGTTGGTTATTGATGCAATTAACATACCACAACATGTTTGTATGATAAAATAATATCTATGATTATTAGGGCATTCAGGGTGTAAAATAGTTGTAGGTCTGATAACTGAATGGGAGCATAGGCTAGAATCAGACAATTTAGTAGAGAAAGTAGTCCGTGGCAATTTCAGAATATAATATGGCAAACTTATGTCAGGACAGAAGGATGAATGTTATGTAATATGATTCCACCATAACAAATGTACACAGTAATGCAGTACATGGAATAATTAAGAGAAGACAACTCAAAATTCCTTGATGAGAATACATGTATATACCAGGCTTCTGCCCTTTGGGTAGTTAGTCACCAAATAGTAATACAGGGTGAGCATGTACACTCATAAACAGCATCATTATAACCGTGTTGTATTGTTCTCTTGGTGTCCCTTCCTTTAGAATACATCATCTTAGATGAATTTGTTTGTCCCAATATAAGTCTTTTTTGAAGATGAATTTAAAGCATGAAAAAAAATAGAAAACAGAAGGCATACGAAGGGTAAACTAACACAAGGGGTGTTTATGCAGCCCTCCCTAAGACAATTTTTGAATTATGGCTGCATCTAGTCAAATCTAATCTCACCTGGCCATTTCCAAAATCGGTATGTAGCCATGGCACATGCACCGATACCCACCAAGAAAGTAACTTGAATGATACTTTCTCAGCGTCTCCATGACCCATCAGCCAACAAAATTTCAAGTTTAGAACATAATTTTAGTTATTTACATTATTTAAAATGTTCCTCTTTGTTTACAATAAAATTTTAATCAATAGTGATAAAGCAATCATTCAAACTTGTTTTCTGAATGTCATAGAATCTCAGCAATTTGGTTATGCTATGATGCAGGTTGTAATCAGTACAATTTGTGGCGACATTGGCCCGATATAAATAGGCCACCAAGATCCCAGTGAAGCATTGAAATGTGCATTTGTAGAGAAAATGGACGAATACGAAAATCATGAGAGTTCTAATGCTTACGACTGATGGTACGTGCAAAGATAGTGAAGCTCAAGCCCAAAACCCTGTCACCCCAACTCTTTCCGCAAAAAGGGTCGCCATGTTGTGCTTGGTCAAATAACAATAAGCAGGATCGGAGACCACAAGAAATTGCTTGTAAACTCATTAAGCTATTGCCGATTGGTACATTGATAATGGCGCTGCTGTAGTTAGAAAATATTGATCAATGGAAAGCTGGTCTAACTCGATCTGATTGGTTACCCCTTTAGAGACGGAGGGGGAATTTTTGAGCCAAGGCTTCAGATTTTTAGTGCACATGTGTTTCCTTGAACTGTGAACCTCAGTTGCCTGATAAATGAGTCAATGATGCCCAACCCTACCTCAGAACTCAATTGCTCAACTTACTTCCAACCACTCAACCCTACCTTAAAACCAATTTCAGTTTTAAAACCATTCAGCATTAATTTTTTGATGATGCTGTAGTTGCAACAATGGGAATGTTTGTTTATGTTAGAAACAAAAACTCACACTGTCATCCATTTAAAATAAAAATGCAATGAATATTAAGCTGTGATTTTATATAAAAGTATTAAAATTATAAATTAAAATTTTATGACATTATGATTATATCATTATGATATCTATATTGATATTCGCTATGTTTATTAGCTTATGTTAATGTTATGCATACTTATATTTAGTATCTTATATTTTGTATTATTGTAATACTAAATATAAGTATGCATAACATTAACATAAGCTAATAAACATAGCGAATATCAATATAGATATCATAATGATATAATGTCATAAATATTTAATTTATAATTAATATAATAATAATAATTATTTATATTAATTATTATTATATTATTATATAACACTTATTTTATTATAACAATTAATTATAATTCAATGATATAATCCGATAATTATAAAATAATGATAGTAGTTAAGTATTACCAAATCTAAATAAACTACAACTACATGTATAACATAAAAATTTAAATTAAAGTATACCTCATTAGTTAGAGTCACTAATCTTTGCTTACCTACAAACTTCTAAACTATCTTAGCATTCAAGAAAAACCACAAAAAACGCCGTAAAATTTTACCTCACGTATGATATAATATTGCTACGCAGCACTATGAAATTATAAATTATTTTCAGATAATAAACCTGAGCTTAATGATTGGAAATAAAAATTTGGTTTTTTTGTTTTGATGCAGGAACCGTAACTCAATGGTAGGAGCTCGCACTGCGTAGCAACATGTGCTTCTGCAAAAGCGGAAACCGTATCCCAGCCAATGAATGTCAAGGTACCGGCCTATTGGTCAGGTCTCTTATAGGAGCAAGTCTATTGGTTCATATTTTAAGACGGTAACAGCTCGTTTTGATTCACTGCTGAATAGTACACAGAACTTTTGTACAAATTATTGTAATAAATGTTAATTTTCTGCAAAAAATAACATTTGCCCCCTTGAATTACAGAGCTGATGTAGAAATCAACACATCGATTGTACACTCGAAGGAGCAAATTTTGATGTGTAACTGTCTTTCTATTGACATTTCCACACTCGCTTCTCACAGCTCCACAAAATTATTTTGAAAATTGAAAATTATTTTGAAAATTAAATATGCATTCGCTTCTTCGGATTCTTCCATCATTTCGTGGTAAAGATTTAATTTTGTTTTACATTTGGCTTCTTTTTTCTTGTAACTAATTTTAGGCTGCTACCAGCTACATGTTGTATGAAGTAGTAGGTCAACAATAGTAGTAATGCGAAACGTCCAAGCACCAAAGCTTTCAAAACACAACTCAAAGTCAATTCTCTGAACCACAGACCGAACATCAAGGTCAAAATGTTCATCTCAGGGTTTTTCATGTGGGCGTACATCTATATGACATATGGGTGCATATTCAGTATCCTGTATCCAGGAATGGAAGGTGTTCCATTCTACATCTGCAATTTACATTGTTATTGACTATTGTACATGTATTCAGTTTAAATTCTCGACTTTTGGAAAGTAGAACTGTTGGGGAAAGAGGTCAATATTAAGAATAAATTTTTTGAAAAATGTTTTCTAATTCTGTTTTTATCTCATTACAAAGACCTTCTATCTTATATTTGTTATTATAGAAATCTTCTGCCTTATATTTGTTAGGTCCTCAAACTATAAGACTAGCAACCCTCGCTACTACATCTAGCCTCTCTGCTGAGACAGAAAAGAAACCTGAGAAGGTAAGATAATTATCCACAGTGTTGTTATATCTTCTCTAGGATAGGAACTTAATTAAGTACTGTGTTGTGTTTGACAAGTTATTGGTCGAATGCATGACCTGATCTTGTAGACAAAGTTTGGGCCACTCAAAGATGAGGATAGGATATTCACCAATTTGTACGGCAGGCACGACTGGAAGATTAAAGGAGCTATGAGTCGGGTAAGGTGATTTCATTTTTATAATTCGGAAACCATTTTCAGATCGCTAAATTTACGGTGCATATGATATTAAAGAGGATTATATGCTGTTGAGATGATAATGCTGGAGTGTTTTGGTTGTAATTGTGGACTTGCTGACTGCATTTGTAGGGTCAGTGGTACAAGACTAAAGAGATCGTACAGAAGGGGCCAGAGTGGATCCAGGCAGAGATTAAGGAATCTGGTTTAAGAGGAAGAGGTGGTGCCGGTTTCCCAACAGGCCTCAAGTGGAGCTTCATGAATAAGCCTGATGATGGGAGGTAGGTCTAAGTTACCTATAGACTGCTTACTTCACAACTGACACTGTGTATGGATGCTTGTGCCACTGTTTTTAGCAGTGCTAATAGTCCTATATATACTTACGTCTACAATAGGATATTATTAGTGCTCTCTTATTATACTGAGTATACTGCATGTAGTTACTATGGTGTTGTTGTAGACCCAAGTACCTGGTTGTCAATGCCGATGAGGGAGAACCAGGCACCTGTAAGGATAGAGAGATAATGAGACATGATCCACACACTCTGGTAGAGGGATGTCTCGTTGCTGGTCGGGCTATGGGTGCTAGAGCTGGTATGTATTATCCTACTGGGTAATTTGGTATATATGGAGTTCCCACCTAGTATCAAACATATCTCATTTGCTGTACCTACAAAAGTTTGCTGAAACTTGTTTAGAGGACTTGCTCATCTCCAATCTAATCCGTTATCTGCCCAGATTTATCGGGCTACAAAACATGTCATTACTTGCTAATCTACAGTGTTATATTATACCTGTAGCCTACAACTAGTGTTTTACATTATACCTGTAGCCTACATTTACATACGTGGTGAATTCTACAATGAAGCTAGTAATATGCAAATAGCCATCAATGAAGCGTACAAGGCTGGTTTCTTGGGGAAGGACGCGTGTGGCTCTGGCTATGACTTTGACGTGTACCTACACAGAGGGGCAGGTGCTTACATCTGTGGAGAGGAAACGGTAAAGTGTTTCTCTTTACTCACTGGTTGAATTATTGCTGTACATTATTACTGTCTATAAAATAAAGCTCATGTTTATAACTGCAGGCCCTCATAGAGTCTATAGAGGGTAAGCAAGGAAAGCCAAGGCTGAAGCCTCCGTTTCCAGCAGATGTTGGAGTATTCGGTTGTCCTACAACTGTGGCCAATGTGGAGACCGTAGCTGTGGCTCCCACCATATGCAGGAGGGGTGGCTCATGGTTTGCCCAGTTTGGAAGAGAGAGGAACAGAGGCCAGAAGGTAATGGTATAAATGTACATAGTAAATATTACATAGCATAGCAGGAATCCAGCATAATTTGTATATGGCAGTACATGTTACATGTATATGTGTATATTACAGCTGTTCAACATATCAGTGTATCATATTGCATATACTGTGTTACAGCTGTTCAATATATCAGGACAAGTGAACAACCCATGCACTGTGGAGGAAGAGATGTCCATACCACTGAAGGAGCTGATAGAAAGACACGCTGGAGGCGTCATTGGTGGTTGGGATAATCTCTTAGCTGTAATACCAGGTGGTTCCTCCACCCCCCTCATACCACAGAGGTGTGTGTATGTCTCTCCTACTACTATGACTGCATAGTAGTAGATGTACTGACATGTACTTATTTGTTAGTAGCTTCGTTTCTACAACTGATTACCTAGCATTGAATCTAATGGATACATCTTTCCTAAGCGTTCCACTGATATTCATGTTGATGTATTTTCCACATTTATACAGTGTATGCGATACTGTACTCATGGACTTTGATGGGCTGATAGAGGCACAGACTGGCCTGGGTACTGCAGCAGTTATAGTAATGAATAAACAGGCTGATATAGTCAGGTTAGATAATTTATATACACTTACACATTATGTTATACTATACAATATGGTGGCACTTGTTCTTCCGTGTTACTACACTATGTGTACACATTTGATTTTATACACAACTAAGACTTGGGACAGCAGCATGGGCATGTAGTAGATAGTAGTTGACGTAATTATAGACAATAGATAGGAGTAATCATTGTAATATTGCCATTTTGTAGATGTATTGCTCGACTTATAGACTTCTACAAACATGAAAGCTGTGGACAATGTACACCTTGTAGAGAAGGCGTTCACTGGATGATGAAAGTTATGCACAGATTTAGTAAGTTACCTTTTCAGTATCTACACATATTTACTTTATGTCTATAGTTAGTAAGTCACCTCTGCAGTATAATACATGGCTAAATCTAACACTACTCTACTCTATAGCTACTGGACAAGCCAGACCTGATGAAATAGACTCACTGTATGAATTATCCAAGCAGATTGAAGGGCACACTATATGTGCACTGGGTGATGGAGCTGCCTGGCCTGTACAGGTTAGTGTTAATATCTAGTACTGTATGTTATGATAGTCTGCTTAGGCATGTCACTACCCTAGAGCTATCACCTAGTCAGAGAGGGAAGGAGAGTTCAGTTCTACCTACTATGTACTCTATTGCCATTTGCTGAGATTGTAGGAAGTGAGAAAATGTCTTGTAGAAGTTCTTTTCAAGTCATCTTCCTGTTTATTTAGTTGTACACTAACTGGAGTTCTGTTATTATTTCAGGGACTCATCAGACACTTCCGACCAGTACTGGAGCAGAGGATGAAGGACTATGAGGCTAAACAGACCAGTGCTGAGGCCTCATAGTGTCTTATTATCTTATATTTTTTATTATTTTACTGGCTTGTGGAGATGCAACTCTAGGTTAATAACACTGACAGACCAAGGAGGATAGTATTTATATTTCTCTAGTAGTTTATAATGTGTTTGAATATACTACACACGCTACATTATATCTGTGAGAATAACAACTGTTTGATGTGGTATAAATGGTCATATTTCATTTTGAACAGAAGGCAAATCAATAATTTAGAATATAAAATTACTACATGTATATAGAATACATGTACATAATATACGTATATAGAATGTAGGTCAGCAGAGTGTAGAGGGTAGGTCTCTGTTACTAGGTGGTCTCACTGTTTGAGAGGATATTGAAGAACATCATCTTGTTACTATCATCCTACGAACACAAATATACATGCAATGGTTATATTATGAGATGATAATTATATGGTTGAACCTGCAAGTTGTATTATGCCTGCACCTCCAAATATAAAAAAACAAACTGCAATATATCAGCCCCACACTACTGGATTACAAATACTTGTACTATGTGTAAATTGCTGTTATAGTGGTGGATATTGATCGGAGTTGCCTTCTCATGGCATCAATACCTGGTAACTAGTTGATGACTCCATATCACAAGCACTAAATAATTATTACTACTTTATACTAAGATCGGTTTGGTGGGTTGGTTTGTAAAAGGAGCCACCAACTGGCAATGTTTGTTGGGTTGCTCATCAACCAATGAGCTTACTATTGATGTGAGAATGTTTAAACTTGAGATTTTCTACAACTGTCATCAGTAAAGGCTCTATGGGAATGTGTAGTACCAGCAAAGTTTATAGAACTAATAAGTTGTTCCACGGCTTTATGCACCAATAGCGGCCTAGTTCAAAGTAGTTGAGTGGCAACGAAAAATTACCAATGAAACAATGGGGTCTTCTCAAGATTGGCGAAAAAATTGCCCCGAGATTGGCTAAAAGTACCTGTAATGCTAACCCATTATTTTCAGAATACATGATGTTTATACCGATAGCATCAATAGAAGATGCAAGCATTTAGAAGAGCATAAATATAGGAAAAAGGCCCAAAAAGTTCGAGCCATCCTACTAATCACGTGGTCTGGACTATTTATGTCTCATGTAGACCAAAGATGGTAAAAGTACGCTCTTTGTGCAGACTGTCAACTACTATTGCCGACCTATATTTCTATAGCCTAAGCGTTTGATCACAGGCTGGGCACTCGTTAAAGAGCAACGGTTTGCCCATTTTGGCGAGAGAACTACGGCAAATAAGTATACGCATCGTTTACTGGATAAACTTGGTATATAGAAACTTTGGTACCAGTCCATCAGCTGATTTCTAATAAACCACTAACACTAACCAATCACAACAGCACTTCCTGATGCAGGAACTTAAAATACCAACATGCTGGTATTTTGCATAGGCAAACAAACGACACTCCAATTTGCTGCAGAACAAGGCTCTGTTGGTTGAAAAATAACAATCGGTTTCCATGTAGCCAAGCCTTGACATACATGTACATGCCAAACAAAGTTGAATAAAACTGTAGGAGACCTGGAGGCCACCTTGAAAGTGAATTACTGTGCTAGGTCAATGTATATTGATAATAGACCAATGGGAGAGCCCCACCTGTGAGTTATCTGTTAGGTGAGACAGATCAGGGAAGTTAGCATCGTGTTGAGAGTGTGTGGTGTTAGCATAGGCTATAGAACCATCAGCTGTGAGCAGCACTGTGTTCTCTGTAGCACCATATAGTTGTTACAACACAATCATGTACATGTATGTGTAGTATACCAGCATAGATACCATAATATACAATGTCATGTACAAACAGAAACCAAATGAGATTACCACATATTCTTAAAAAGGCACAGTTTTGACTGAGCATTAACTAATGTAGTTATCAGGTTGTACCAGCAGTAGGCAGAGCAGGGAACTGAAGAATATGAATATCAAGAAATTCCATTGAAATGCACACCCATAGAACTCTGTATTGATAATACATGTAGTATAACTATATCTCTAAAACCATGGCAATACACATACCAACAGGGGATATACATTATATAATGAATAACGCTGTAATAAATTACCAGGTAAATGGGTCACATTCTGATGATCTGATTGGTCAATAACAACCTGAGCTCCAGCCTGAGTCATATTAGTTACCTCCACATGTCCATCTGTGTGGGAGCGTAATAGACTAGCCCCAACTATTAAACAAGTAGAAGTATTACTGAACCTATGTACAGTGGTCAAAGTCTAAGAAAAGAGGTGGGGGTCTCTAAGGTATGGTGTAAGATCCAACATAAAATATGGTCCAATTAGTATTATTATTATAATAGTAATCTGTAGGGGGGTCTATCAGCCTGAGGGACCCCCTGAAATTTATGGTGGGGGGACGCAGTCCCCCCATGACCCCCCAACTTTGACCACTGCCTAGGTACAGTGTGCATGCATTTCCATATTGTGATGAAAAGTAGTCTTATTAATATTGCTTTAACAGTCCTGCTACTACATTGAATAGAGGAAAGCAATAATTCACCTAGCTGAACACCAAAGAGCATAACACTACAGTAGCATCAAATACCACAATACATGTACTAGATCTTACAGGAATAGAATGGACAGAGAAGTGTATTAACGTACTGGAGTTGTGTTCCCTTCCCTCATCTAAGTTGACCTGAGAGAATATAGCCTGACCATTAGATAGGTTTATGGTAATGTGCTGATTGTTAAGGAGGAGCTGTTGTTGATGCTGATGTGGTTGGAGGATGGCAGTGAGTTTCTGAAGGTCTTCCACCGTCTGCCCTTCTGCGTGTTGGTTATACAAATGTATTGTACCACCCTCTGTTACTGTAATGTGTATATTGCTGTGATGAGGTGTTATAGTACAGTATATTATCAAATCACATAAACAAACATGGATCATGCATATCCATACAACCTGAAACTATTCACATGCTATATACTAGTGATCTGCTATGTTAAACTACAATGGAAGGCATTTGTATCACAGATTGCAATAAAATCCCCTGTTTGAAACAAATTATAGAAATTTGTCCAGCAAGGAAAAATAAATTCTAAATAAGTATTAGTTTGAATTATTTTATGATGGTGGAAACGTTTTAACTCTCAGACATACACTGCTTTGAGGGCACACTTCTACATGCACTCACCGATCTGCTCCCCAGCCAGTTCCACTAGCTGTTCAGGAGTTAGCGAGTCTACAGGAATAACGAGAGGCTCTGTCGTCACCTGGTGTGACATGTCGTGAGATGTCTGCTGGGGCACCTGCTGTGACACCTGGTGAGAGAGTTCAGTGTGCAGCTTAGCAATAGCAACCTGGTCGAGCTCAGTAGCATCTCTGAGAAGAGAGGTAAGGTACTGTGAGTCGTCAGCCATGTGGGAGTGCTGCGGGTGCTTCCTCTGTAATACAGTAATACCCAGAGCATACAATACAGCAATATTATAGTAGTGCACAGAGCATACAATACAGTAATACAGTAGTACACAGAGCATAAAATACAGTAATACAGTAGTACACAGAGCATAAAATACAGTAATACAGTAGTACACAGAGCATACAATACAGTAATACAGTAGTACACGGAGCATACAATACAGTAATACAGTAGCACACAGAGCATACAATACAGCAATATTATTATAGTAGTGCATAGAGCATACAATACAGTAATACAGTAGTGCACAGAGCATACAATACAGTAATACAGTAGTACACGGAGCATACCATACAGTAATACAGTAGCACACGGAGCATACAATACAGTAATACAGTAGTACACGGAGCATACAATACAGTAATACAGTAGCACACAGAGCATACAATACAGTAATACAGTAGTACACAGAGCAGACAATACAGTAATACAGTAATACACAGAGCATACAATACAGTAACACAGTAGTACACGGAGCATACAATACAGTAATACAGAAGCATACAGAGCATACAATACAGTAATACAGTAATACACAGAGCATACAATACAGTAATACACAGAGCATACAATACAGTAATACAGTAGCATACAGAGCATACAATACAGTAATACAGTAGTGCACAGAGCATACAATACAGTAATACAGTAGCATACAGAGCATACAATGCAGCAATTCATCAAATTATATGACAATTAATATATAAAAATATGACTATAGATAGAGAGGTGCATCTGTTAGTCCCAGATCACACACTAACCAGTGCCGAGTATGTGTCGAGTATTACATTATGATAGAGTATAGAGTGGCCCAATGAACATAATATACTCTACCTTTATATGCCGACGTATAGTGTGCTTCCATCTACAGCTTTCATTACATATACCACAAACATACACCTTGTTACTATGCATCTCCTTTATATGTTTGGTTAGCTCATACTGCACTAGGAATCTCCTATCACATCTGTCACACTGGTACTGCTTGCCTGCCATACACAGTACAGTCACACACCGTTAGTATAATACTGGTATAGGTAAACAGATCATACCATATATATATACCATCTGTTTACTTATACCATATATGGTATTATTAGATACAGCCAGCTAATACCGTATATGGTGTGATCAGAAACGGATAATACTTTACTTGCCCCGACTAACTACTAACTATGTGTCCATACGAAAAATTCTAGTGTTGTGCACTCCGCATCTGTCCACAATGCTGATAACTTCACACATTGGGGTAATCAAAGAGTGTATGTTTAATATTGGAGACTCTTTGTGACTGTATAACAAGAAGCTCTAGTTATACAATGTATCATATCTCCATAGCAACCGGTTTCTACAGAAACAGGTTAGCACTCTGCATACGTAAGAATTATTCAGTCAATGAATAATCCTTCACATTAGGACAGCGTCGTTCGTATACAGGAAATGAGATAAGTGTAAAGCTATCATAGAGGAATACCGAATGATTGTATAATTTCAATTAAGAAGCTAGAATTATAACATTTTGGAAAATATTAATATTATATAATTATGACATTATACATGTACATTGTATATACAGTAGTATGCCATATATAACTTGAAACAACTTTGCACTGTAGAATTAACTCGTATCCACAATACAGGATTGTGCACCCACCTTGAGTATGAATAAGCGAGTGCCTCTTCAACAGCTCGGGGTACTTGAACGACTTGTCACAGTACTGGCACTGGTGGTGTCTAGTTGAGTCATGGGCCAACATGTGCTTGGTCATGTTACCTTTCTGCTTGAAGATTTTACCTTGGAAACAAAAGAGAACATTCAACAAGCAATATGAAAAAATCAGAAAAGGGCCAGAATTGTGACATGAGTGTGCATATTTTGTGATGAAAACTGAAAACCGATGTCATAGATATGTAAGAATTTACGCAGTTGTCAAACTTCACATAACATTTATAATATCGGATTACAGGAAGTGATAACTACTGTCAAAGGGAGCACTGATAATGGCACCAGTGACAAACTCACCACATATCTCACAGGCATATACTGTTCTCTCACTCGAGTGGTACTGTTTTATGTGTTGATTCAGACTGTACTTATTCCGGAACACTCTACTGCACTGATCACATGGCACCTTCAGTTTATCAGTGTGGGTCGAGTCATAGTGTAGCCTTAGAGCATGAGAATGGTAGAATGTCTTCCCACACGCATCACACTTGTTCTCCTTTTTACCATGCAACTGTTGAATATGATTATGATACTGCAGAACTGTTGAATATGATTATGATACTGCAAAACTGTTGAATATGATTATGATACTGCAGAACTGTTGAATATTATTATGATACTGCAGAACTGTTGAATATGATTATGATACTGCAGAACTGTTGAATATGATTATGATACTGCAGAACTGTTGAATATGATTATGATACTGCAGAACTGTTGAATATGATTATGATACTGCAGAGCTGTTGAATATGATTGTGATACTGCAGAGCTGTTGAATATATGATGCTGAAGAGTTGTTGACTATACGATACTGTAGAACTGTTGAACATAATATTATGATATTTTATAACTGTTGATTATAATACTGTAGAATTGCTTAATATATGACATGGCATAACTGTTGATCATGATACTGTAGAATTGTTGAGTATATGATGTTGTAGAACTGATGAATACATTATATCGCATGACTGTTGATTACTATACTGTAGACTGATGACTACATTATATCGTATGACTGTTGATTACTATACTGTAGGACTGATGACTACATTATATCGTATAACTGTTGATTACTATACTGTAGGACTGATGAATACATTATATCGTATAACTGTTGATTACTATACTGTAGAACTGATGACTACATTATATCGTATAACTGTTGATTACTATACTGTAGAACTGATGACTACATTATATCGTATAACTGTTGATTACTATACTGTAGGACTGATGACTACATTATATCGTATAACTGTTGATTACTATACTGTAGGACTGATGACTACATTATATCGTATAACTGTTGATTACTATACTGTAGGACTGATGACTACATTATATCGTATAACTGTTGATTACTATACTGTAGAACTGATGAATACATTATATCGTATAACTGTTGATTACTATACTGTAGGACTGATGAATACATTATATCGTATGACTGTTGATTACTATACTGTAGGACTGATGAATACATTATATCGTATAACTGTTGATTACTATACTGTAGGACTGATGAATACATTATATCGTATAACTGTTGATTACTATATTGTAGGACTGATGAATAGGCTTACATAATATTGTGGATAAATGTAACACAAACCAACCTTGAGATGCTTTGTTAAATTACTCTGGGAGGTAAAGACCTTGCCACACTGATAGCAGATGACATGTCGCGTCGTGTCGTCGGGCTCTTCCAACAGCTGTAGGTTCTCAGGCCGAGCTATCAACTGGCCAACCGCATTTCTACACTGATGTTTGAGGTAGTAGTCTTTACGTACAAAACTCTTACTGCATACTGGGCATGTGTGATGTATCTGCAGTGAATACATGAATAAATTGGGTTAACACACTGTGCTAAGGTGACCACTAATACTAATACTAGCTACTACTTCGATAAGTGCTGCTACTACTACCGCTATCATTGCACCAAAACCTCCAATATCTGTGCTAATGGAAATGAAGCACAGAGCATGAAATATGCTCAACACTTATATTACATCCTGTTTGTGGCTGAATAACTCGGTTTCAGGATTAAGTATTTCTATTGAACCACGGCTTACATTGCTACTACTGCTACTACTAGGATCAACTCACCTCAGACATTGGTCTATGCTTATCTGTAGACCTAGATACTGACTTGAGGGCCCTCTTGGTAGACATAGCCTCAGCTCTTAGTGCACATCTACTGAGATGTTGGGTGAGCTGGTGCTTCTTCCTAAACCTTCTATTGCAGTGAGTACATTGCTGAGTGTGTGTGTGCTCAGATAGGTGTGTCCTGTACTCGTTAGTGTCCTATATAGGTCAAGGTCAAAGTCGAGTATAACATTAGATTCGTAGCATTTAATCAATGACTCCCCCAATGCTGTTCAAACCCATAAAAATGTATCATACAGTCGGAAATGTCACCCCTTTCATTACAAGTATTACTTTTAAGTGGCCTGAGCTTGTTATCTTCACTGCGATAGATTCATGTATACGGCACGCTGAAGTGAGGGTATGACAACTCCAATAAAACTTTGCTATTACATAATATAAACAGTGATCTACTTACAGTGAATGACTTCTGGCAATGTGCACAGTCTATCCGCCCCTTCTTATTAAGCATCTCTTTAGCGCTACACTCTAGGCTATGTTTGATCAGATCTTCCTTTTCTATAACAAATTAGCAGCAACAACATCACATGTAGAGCACACATGGCAGGTATGTAAGTCAATATCATATGTAGAGCACACATGGCAGGTATGTAAGTCAATATCATATGTAGAGCACACATGGCAGGTATGTAAGTCAATATCATATGTAGAGCACACATGGCAGGTATGTAAGTCAATATCATATGTAGAGCACACATGGCAGGTATGGAAGTAGGTAGCAAAGTAAGTAGAGAAGCGAGTGTGTCAACTACATTTACATAAGCACACTAGATAAATGGGTGTGGTAAATAAATAAATAGGTAAATCAGGAAATATATACTGAATAGTATGTAAGTACATGTGCATTGTAGGTAGGTATGTTTTAGGACTTACTTTCAAAGTTCTCATTACAAATAACGCAAACAAACTTTAATGAATGCTTGAGGTAGTGAGTGGCCAGCGAACGACTAGACCTAAATCTCTCTTCACAAATCTCGCACACATATTTACCAGTCCATGCCTGACAGCTGTGTGACTCAAACTCAGGCTACATAAATAAGAACAGTTCACAAGCTATTGTCTATAAAAATAATACAAGTGTAGCCATACCAGATACTAATACTACTGGTAGCTGAGGAAAGATCCACATGTTACATAAGATGTGTCCATGTGGGTACAGCTAACGGAATGGTTACAAATCTAAATTTTACCAAACAATAAACTAACCGGGAGAGGACAACTTTAAATTTCAATCAATAGTTTATGAATGCTCATGTAGGTATGCATGCCTATGATGTATACCATCCACAGTAAACTTATGGGTGATAAACACAGAAGTTATGAACTTACAACATTGTGATAGACCTGGCGACAGTCTTTGCAGGTGATTGTAAGGTCAGAGTGCTGTATGTTGTGGTACTCTAATCCATGCTGTGTAGAGAACACCATGTCACACTCCACACAGGCAAATACTGGGCCAAGCTTGTCTAACTGCATCTGATCACATGACAGCAGGTGCTTTTGCAGACCAACCCGTGTGTAGTACTGCACACCGCAGCTAGAGGGAATTATCACACATACACTGTACATGTACATAAACATATAATAGGGTAGCTCGTACAATGGTTCACTTTATTCATTGATTATTCAATGTATTTGAGTTGGCAGACACCTGTAACACATGTCACGTACCTGTTACCTACCGGTCACCTTCATGTTACATACCTGTTATCTAAATGTCGCATATCTGTCACCTGCATGTCATATACCTCTCGTCTACATGTCACATACCTTTCATCCACATGTCACATACCTGTCACCTACATGACATGCACCTGTGATCTACATATTAGTAACATACTAACCTCTCACATTTGTAATCTGTGTGCATAGTTATATGAGCCAACAGCGCCTGCTCGGACACACATACAAGGTCACAAAGTTGACATCTATGTTGAATGGTTGCTGGTAAGTCCCCTTCATTCTCACTGCCATTGCATATCAACACATGGTTCTCCAGTTCCTCAGTTGTGTTGCTATATCTAGCAGGGAACGAATAATGAGTAAGATGAGGGAACAATTCACAGGTGTTCACAAGTAAACACGTGCACAAATGGAACTACAATGCTTACCCTTTACATATGTCACACTGAAAGGTATTGCCATGCCACACCAGGTGGTTGTAGAAGACTCTACCATCACTATATATCTGTTGACAGTGAGGGCAGGTGTATTCGGTGCTTTCATTGTTAGTGTCACGAGTAGAGAAGGGAGTGATATCTATCACCATCTCATCGTCTCCACATGCATGTCTGTACAATCCCTCCTCTGCCACAGTAAACTTTATTTTACCTATGGGGACAAGCAAGAGATATACAAGTGCACATGGACATAAAAAGTATAATGTACATCATGTATAATGCATATTGTACAGCGTATAGTGCATAGTGTGTATATAATGTATCGTGTATATTGCATAGTGCGTTAGCAACATGTAGAGGTAGCAACCATGTAGCTAGTTACAACAAGGTTGCCAAGTAAATAAGTACTTACATTGACGGCAGGGTAGGGCGTGATATGCAACAACATGTTCATCTAGACTCTGCTCTGAAGGAAGGACATCCCCGCATTGTCGACATTCATGCAGATCATCTGACTCAACCACACTGACATCCAGGTGCTTAGGCTTCATTTTTTTGCGCTGACCTCTGCCATATTGCACAGCTACACCATAACACATACATACAATGCGTACTTACTTCTCTAGTGAACTTAAATACGTGCAGGATATGCAGTCTAACTATTATCTATCACATGGTCCTACTACTGAAGATGGAGGCTATTGGCTTTACCTAATCCAATACTAAACATCTGCAGCATTATGATAATTTCATCTGAGGAGATATATCATACCATCCAATGAGAAGAGGCATGTCATACCATCCAATGAGAAGAGGCATGTCATACCATCCAATGAGAAGAGGCATGTCATACCATCCAATGAGAAAAGGCATGTCATACCATCCAATGAGATAAAGTATGTCATACCATCCAACAAGAAAAGGCATACCATGGCATCCAATGAGAAGAGGCATATCATGGCATTAAGAGAAGACACCAGCTATACTCACCTTTCACATCTTCACAGGGTTCCTCTTGCCTCTCAATGACCACATTAATTACGGACACTCCAGTCTCCTCCTCCACCATGTCACCAGTTACCAACTCAGAATCTAAGTCTAACTGAATAGCCTGTGGACTTTCTACTTTTTCATCTTCCTTAGAAAAACTAGGGCCATTATTTTCTCCTTCCTCAACCTTTTTTGTATGGTGCAGCTTTCTATGCACACCCAAGGAGCGAGGGTTACTAGAACAATGTATCACAGCGAAATTAATTCAAAGAGATTTAAATCTAATTCGCAGCCATATTAAAAAACTCAATTATCTGCTATCAGATAACATGGGATTGCGCCGTGTCTGTCAGTTAGAACATGGCAATGTAAGTAATACATGTAATTGGAGGCAATATCCGCATGAAGTTAGGTGCTTGCTATTGTTATACCTAAACACTATACCACAGGCAGCACAAGTCCACACCCTCTTCTTTACGCCGACAGGAGTTATCTCCTCTGCCAAGTGCACAGAAGTTATATGAAGGGCAAGGTCAGATGTAGTCTTAGCCAGGTATGAACACTGCTTGCACCTAAAACTACAGTCAAGATGGCTGTGACATCATTATACAGGTATGTTAGGATGCTACGATATTATAATACATGTACGTAGATATAGGTCGCAATGTCGATTAGTGCCCGTAGACATCGGATATATAACATTAGAATATACCAAGTCTGCACCAACCTCCTGATATCAATATCTGCAACAGTCTTTGCAGCAATCTCCTCTGCAACAATAGAGAAAACTATAGTAACCATAGACGCGTGAGTAATGTGTTAGCTGTCATACCATAGACGTGTGAGTAATGCGTTAGCTGTCATACCATAGACGTGTGAGTAATGTGTTAGCTGTCATACCATAGACATGTGAGTAATGTGTTAGCTGTCATTTAATTTGTTACGTAATTCTAACTCTCTATTACTGTACAGACTAATTGCTTTTACAACAAGAAGGCCTGAGGCAGTCAATGAACCTGCTATTACCTTGCTGACTGGTGTCACAAGTAGTGTCTCCTTGTATTCCCTTCTGTACGAGTGGAGAGGAGTGAGGTGTAGACTGGGTTCCACTGTGCAGTATCATGTGCATATCTAACTCGTGTTGGTTGTTGGAGGTGACGTCCCCACATATGGAGCAGGTAAAGAGGAACTGACATTCTAACATCTCCAGACCTTCTACATCATCAACTACAGAGTTACAGATAGAGTGGACAGTATATTACCACTTCATGTCCAACATACATATTATATCTAGTAACTGTACATATGACTGTGTATATCTAATAGCTGTACATATTATGACTGTATATAGTATATCTAATAGCTGTACATATGACTAACCTGCAGGCTGTGTTGACAGATCAACATTGACATCTACATCCCCCTCAATCATCTGCATAGCTGGGTCATTCTGCTCTTTGTTACATGGAGGTAGAGTTTCATTCTCCTGCTCTGTATATCCAGGAGGGAACTCTGGTTTCCTCAACTTCCTGGCGTATCCCCTGGCATACCAAACTTTTAGAGACTCACCACACTCCACCTGTCTAGTGGTGCTGTAGTATATGTCAGTATCTAGCTGGAATGCCATGCAGTTCTGTTCCTCAACAGCAGATGCGGTGCCCACCAAGCACAGCCAGTTACATTCATCCTCATTGGACGTATCTAAGTGCAGACGGCTGCCATCTTTGTTTACTATCTGTAGAGTAGTGTTCATGGTCAGCACAGAACACATAAATTAGGTAGTAAGTGAGAAAGTCAGTGCTGATGGCCAGCCCGTAGTATACATTGTTACACACAGAAATCCACATCTACAGTAGCAACGCAATATCTTAGCAAACAGAAATAGACTATAGGACTGGAAGAAGCACATCAGCATATCTAAACATCCACATTGTAAGACCAAAAGTGTGATAGTTACTTCAAATTCCAGTTTGAGTTGTGTATTGAGAGGTTGAGGGAATCGTTTAGCTAGGAGAGGACCAAATCTAGTCCGAGGTGGAATCGCCTCCCTGCACACGACATCTAACTGGAGATCCGTCTCTTGTATATCAAATATAGCTGGCAATGTTTGTCTGGCGCTGCAATGTCAGTAATAGTGTAAACAACTCATTACATAATGCATGGAATCAACATTAATTCAGCTCTGGTCGCCAAATATATTCCTAAATATATCTATGTACCTAGTAATTGTAAAGTGCAACTTGTCTTGTAATATAATTTACTGGGTACCACTATGCAAGGGAAGAGCAGACCACAACATAGGCCTATAGTACCACAATCAGTTATTACTTACAGGGACTTTGGTAGAGCAGTTTGCAAGTCACATGTGACTTGTATTTCAGGGCAGTCAGCTGTAGAATGCTGGGTACAGCCACATACATCACATTCTGAAAATAAACATAGGCCTACTTCGTCTTAATTCTTAATTGAAATGCTATCTACTCAAGCACAGCCTATGCTAATGAGTTGATATAAACCGTGATTGGCAACATTTAAAACTAAGTACTTTATGCCAGCAGATGTGCTATAGAAGAAATTAGTGAGTAGCTTACCTTCATCCATAGTATTGTCCTACTGGTCACGTAGGTGCTATTAGCATAATAGACTCTCTGCAAGAGATAGCACTACCTTATTGGTTGATGTTTTTACAACATGCAAATAGGACAATAATAGATAGCATTTAAATTATGAAACTGTCTTATTACAGCTACATAATTAAAATCGAAATGGACCAATTGCCAGTAGCAATGTTACAAGGAATGTTCATATACAAATACAATAAACAGGTTTATTAGCTACCATTCCTATTAGGCTTAACTTGCGCTAGGCTCTTCTGTATCCGAATATTTTTTATTTTCTCTCATTTAATCTTTCTTTCTCATTTTCAATTTTAATTTAACTTTCATTAATAAACAAGACAAAGACTAGGTTTTTAAGTCTTAGGTTTACAACCAAAAATAACAAAATGTAATAAATAATTATATAAATATCACTAAAAAAATAAAATTATTCATTAATCTATTATTTTACTGTAGTTCTTTACTACATGGAATCAAGTAAAATGAAAAAACAAAAATCGAAGTGAAAAATTTAAACTAAAATAAAAATTAATATAATTTAACTAATCTTTATCTTATTTAATGTCAATGTTTATATCATTTATGTGATAGGCCTAACCAATAACTATGTGAAAACCAAAATCGATATGTATCATATTATGTCGATGAGCAGAAGAGAGTAAAAAGTAACCAGTTGATTGTAAGAACATTATTTATTAATTATTATTGTTGTAAATTTATAAGCATAACATTGTGGCACTTTGGTGGTAATTATTCTTGTAGTTGATCATGTTTGGTTACAAACAGAAAGCGAAACTACTCACTTGGGTTATTGAGGTGGTGAATAAAAAACGAAAACTTTTCGGTATTTCATGCTAGTCACTCTCCCAACTCGTACTTCAATCAAGAATAGTATTAATACAGTTTTTTATTGGTAAAAAGAGCCTTGCACCACAAACATGTGGCTGATATTAGTGGAATTTTTACCTTCAATAGAGAAAACAGAAAAATGATGAAGAACAATAATTTTAACCAGCAATGGAGTTTGATTTTCTAAAAATGGCTCGTTATCTCGCTCGATACGGCGCTGCTGTGGGTCGAGACTGTAGATCATAGAGAAGATAACTTATCAAAATAATCATAGTGTGAACCAAAAATGGTACACAACCATTGTGCCACTTTGGTTGGTGTGAACTGTGAACCCACAAGATAAAGGTATTTTCTCCCTGTAAGTGAACTGTCCGTGTTCTTGGGGAGAAGAACAAAGCACACCATAGGGTTATCCTCTCGGAAAAGAACACTGATAGAGAAAATAACTCCAAAGACGGTTATCGTCTATGCGCGCAGTTGCCCATGCGCCTGCTCATTGGGAGCATAGAGATTTCCGCTTCCTGGGTAAACAAATAATAGTGTTGTTACATGTATAGGCAAAGGTAAAACAAAGTGGTATACATTTACATTTAAGGATGATTTACATTTATTGGGTTTTCCAAAAATTTAGAGATAACATTTGTTAAAGGTAACTTGTTGACCACAAATAGATATATATTATATACAACTTATAGGAGAGAATAAATAAGCAGAGAGAAAAAAAAAAGGGAGGCAAGCATTATATTATTATAATTATAATAATAATGCTTGCCTCTCTTTTTGATTATTGTTTTAAAGGCCAAGGGAAAGCCCCAACAACTAGAGTAGAATTTAAAACAAGAAAATGGACATATACTCTACTGATATACCGTACAACTACATAAGGGTTTCAGGGTGGCACACATGTTTGCCAAGCTCCATTGGACTTGGTGAAAATCAGAGAGGTTCAGAATTTGGTCATGGTGCAAAACCAAGGTCAAGGTGTAAGAATCAGAATGAATGATCCGTGGCTTCAAAGGAAGGAGAGGTGTCACAGAGGCCAAAGAGAAACTTCAACTGCAACAGCTGGACATCCGACGCAAAAACTCTTTGAGTAAAGCTTCTGCTGAAAATCCTGTCAAGAGAAGAAGCCCATCCTACTCTTTGTACAACATATGATGAGATCATGGATCAACCTCAGACGACAGTTCAGACTAGATCACAGTCTAGAAATAAACAGCGATCTATTGCAGCAACTGGCAACTGTTTTCTACAGTTTTCTACCTCGTACAATACGAGACCTCAAGAAGAGTGAATAGTAGCAGAGGACCAATGCAACTGATGTTGAACTACTGGATGAGTACTTGTACCCACTCTCAACCCAAATGCCCTACCCATGGGATGGTATTCTGGAACAATTTCCTTATGCTAATCAATGTCCAAAAAGTTGAGGCAAGCCCCTTGCCCCCCCCCCCCCCCCAAGCGGTCTAGCGTGATGTCGTCGTTGATGTAAGTTGTTGTAAGTTGGGGGTGTCCCGTTAGAGTGAGGCAGGGTACCAAAAATTGAGTAGAAAATCAGGAAATTTCCTGCTAAATTTTTTTTCATTGAGATTTGTGTGGTTCCGCCTGCACTTTCATTGAAAATCCTGGGATTTTGCAGATAATAATCGATTTAACCACAATTGGAATTTGGAGGGCGATCGGATGCCCATACTTGCCAAGAAACAAGAGTAAAAAATCTCGACTCGTCTGCTCAAATGAAAATCGTTGGACAAGTAGCAGAATCCATGGACACAGTTTGGGTTCATATCATTTGAATAAACTTATTACTAAAAAGTACAAAATTACCCATTTCATTGCTACTTAGTGCCGTTTAATTTATTTTCAGTGTACATGGCTTATTTAGGTTGTCTCATATTTTATGATGTTTGACAACATTTTTACTATAAATGAGAAATCAGGACAGTAGGGAAATTTATTGGAACAGACACAATAACCAGGGGGTGATCTAACTAAATCTGGACACTTGGCAAGTATGCTAAGGTCCGATTCTTACTGAAGGGTTACATATGTGACCCAGGCGCTCATTTTCGGATCTCTTGCGCACGTAGTCCTCAGATTTGGAGGCACTCAAAGGAGTGAATGAAGAAGAGGAGTCAGGGCAACAATTTTCAGATTAGTCTAATCTGAAAATTGTTGCCCTGCCTCCTCTTCTTCCACTCATATGAATGCCTCCAAATCTGAGGACTACATGCGCGCGAGGTCCGAAAAGGAGTGCCTGGGTACGGTTTCACATTCAGCAGTGAAGCAATAATGGATAGAAACAGCTGAGGTGATCTTGTTAGTTATTCATGTAGGCTACATCATTATTGTTGTTAAATTTGAACTGTAAGGTATCCATTTTCGTTGTGTCTCAGAATGGTAAATGAACTTTCAATCACAGTTGACCCTCACTGTACTTTGCTATATTTTTAGAACCTAAATGGCCTCTATGATTTGATATGGCTTCAACAGGTATACAGATGGATTACTCTTTGCTGCAGAGTACCTACAGATCATCTACAATAGCTTCAGAGACCTACATGCACACTTACTCACCAACTCACAATGCTAACAATCTCAATGGATTACCTGCTGGCCAAAAGATACCAGTTCATAAATTCTTGCGATACTCGAATGTATTCGCTAGGTATTACTTCTTCTTCCTGACTGCTTCGGTGTACTTATCCGTCATACTTCTCTCCGACGGCATTTACCTGTCAGATGCTGTGTACGTTAAGTATCTAATAACATATATATGTATTAACTTACTCTTCAACTACAGTATGTGTGCCCTCTATCCAGCATATTACAGGCCAGTACAGAATAAACAGCTGCCTGGTGACACTTGGGAGTTCTGTAACCAGTGTCAGCACATGAAACCGCCGCGGTGCCGTCATTGCCCTCTATGCCAAAAGTGTATACCAAAGAGAGACCACCACTGCTTCTTTCTCTCCACTTGTGTAGGAGCACGAAATCAGGGCCGGTTTTCTGTTTACTGTTTTTATGTAGCTGTTGGCCTCTATGTTGGGTTTAAAGTCTTATCTCAATCACTTTCTAATTCATATTATGAGGTATTCAGCTGGGATTTCTATCATTACTTCCCACCCGTAACTCTGTTTAACTTCCTTTTTGGTCATACAGATTTTATGACATTGTTTCTGATATTTTTGTTATTTGGAAGTTTAATCACTGGTATATTTAGTAGTGGCATGTTTTTATGGCAGCTCTTCCTCATTATATGTGACCTTACCACATATGAAGCTGAGGTTTTGTGGAAGAAATCTCGTTTCTTAGGATTTTGGTCTCGATTAAAAGTGTGGCAGAACATGAAACGGGCTTTTGGTCCGGTACCTCCCCTATTGTTCCTCATACCATTTCCGAATTTAGCCGCACAAACTGTTGATTCTAGTGACCTTTTGTCTAAATTATGAAACTGTGATAATATCACCCAATGATTATATCTTAACGACATACTGATTTTATTTTAATTTACAGTGTTTGCATAATTTGCTTAATCATTTGTATTACGTTATATAGTATTTTGAGAGACTGTGATATGCAATACAATATTCCATAATTTTCTTCAACCTATTCCATTGTCTAATTTATATTGTATGTATGTATGTATATTACTACGTTTGTAATACTAGTATACTTCTGTTACTGTAGACTTGAATTTAGTCTTGGATATGAACAAACTATTGGTTTACCTGTGAGTTGTCTTCCCTTTTTAAGATGGGTATAAAATGTAGATAGAATAGTCTCACAACCATGAGCACTCATAGGTCATAATCAACTTAGTACAATTACAACATGCAGTATAACACTATACATCATTGTTTGGTGAATTTGTTGAAGAGTTGAAAAGTTGTAGCCTATACATGTAATGTAGACCTATTTACTGCTTGCAGTCTCAGCATCACAAACAAATATCATAACATCAATTATGGTATCTGTATTACATGTAGATCTAACCTGTCATGCAGCTGCTTCTACATTCTCTTGCATGTTATGTCATGTAACATATTATTTTGTTTTATGGTTTTATCTCTTTAAGAGTAGAACAAACAGTCAACTTCACAGTATAATAAATGGCGAAACAGACAAAGCAGTCTTTACGCTCATTCGCCACCAAACCCGGATTGTATACATGTTATAGGACATAGGTGTCTTTGAGGTGATGCTATATGGTCGAAAATAATTATTTAGTAGAAACTCTCACCAGTACTTGTGACTCCTTATTCATGAATAATCTTGCAAAAGGTAAGAAAATGAAACGTGGATGGCTTCAATTTTACCTAAGTAATATTTTTCTATTGGTTGTGAATATGCAAGCTGTCTTTGATCACAACAACTGAACAAAACCAAGTTTTCCTCCTTGGCTGTTTATGGGAGTTGCCTTCTACCGCTTATCGGTAGCAGACAACTCTAGCCTCGTAGAAAATTGATCAATTGGGTTATATTCGTCGGTTGATTGTGCCGATGTACACCACCAATTTCAAATTTCCACTGGGAGTTGACAATCTAAATCTGCAATCTGTTTTCTGTTCGCAAAATTCAGTGATCACTTGAATTTTAAGAGACCGATTATAGGAACATTGAGTCACAAGTTAGCATAGTTCTATCACGTTAAAATATTATAATTGTGTATTATTTTATTTTTACTCATTTAAGACAATTCATCAATTGTAATATTATTATTATATGAAATGAATGAATGAATTTGAATATGATTCAATATGAATAGAATACATACCGTATTAATTATACATGAGATGGTCGATGATGATTTATGCAAGGAATTTTTCTTTTGAGCAGTCAGAGACTTGTTTGATTGTTTCATATCCACGGAAATACCGATGAGTGCCTCCTTGTGTGCAGTTCACTCTGACCATATCTACTGCTCATCGGCAAAGCTTCCTTTTTCTAAGGTTGCTGAGCTGATGTAGTGATAATATAAGATGTTCTGTTCACTGTTGTTTTGGCATCAGTTGTGATTACATGCTTTTACTTTGCTACTTTTACTGATTTTTCTGGCTACTGTACTTATGCATCGTACTAGTTTATTCCTCTATAAACTGGCCTCTTTGATTACATGTGTAGCAGTGCATTTTTATACTCCGACCCTTGACTGTATTGTACATCTTATAACTCGGAGCGCTTTTGGTCCAAGATAGTCCATATTTTATCTTTTGACCTCGGTCCGGAACTGATCTTCATATAGAAGGAACACAATTTTGCATTCTTAGTTCAGTTACTTGTAGACTGTTGCAATGAAACATAACTTTCTTCACTCTAGATATCAGCAATATGGATAGCGAATTGAAGAGAAGACTTGAGGACATGTCAGGATCTTTAGGTCTTGATTTAACCAGTAGAGAGTTTGCAGTGGCAATGGATGAGAAGGACCCTGTAAGGCATCTCCGTAGCCAATTTCACTACCCAAAGATGAAGGATTTGCCACTTGGTGAGTTAAAAGACTGTTGTTATAGGGTGCCGTTGTTTCCTGCTGGAGAGGGTCCTTGTATTTATTATATTGCAGTAGCCTACTCTTCCTTAGCTCTACCGAGTCCTACTGATCTACCTTCCATTGATTGTGTTATTTAGTTGATCTGGCGCAGGTAGATCCTGAGGAAGACTCTATCTACTTCTGTGGGAATAGTTTAGGATTGTGTCCAGTAGGCACTAAAGAAATTATATGCAATGACTTAGAAAAGTGGTCCAAATAGTAAGTATCTTGTAGCACGTATCAAACTATGGTTGAATCAGAGTGATGGGATTTAGTAGAGTTAATATAGCTGAATGGCACTGGCTAACTCTAATCAGTGCGTAGTAATATAGCTCATGCTGTGTTACAGTAGTGTGTAGTAATATAGCTCATGTTATGTTGCAGTAGTGTGTAGTAATATAGCTCATGTTATGTTACAGTAGTGTGTAGTAATATAGCTCATGTTATGTTGCAGTAGTGTATAGTAATATAGCTCATGCTGTGTTACAGTAGTGTATAGTAATATAGCTCATGTTATGTTGCAGTAGTGTGTAGTAATATAGCTCATGTTGTGTTACAGTAGTGTATAGTAATATAGCTCATGCTGTGTTACAGTAGTGTGTAGTAATATAGCTCATGTTATGTTACAGTAGTGTGTAGTAATATAGCTCATGTTGTGTTACAGTAGTGTATAGTAATATAGCTCATGCTGTGTTACAGTAGTGTGTAGTAATATAGCTCATGTTATGTTACAGTAGTGTGTAGTAATATAGCTCATGTTATGTTGCAGTAGTGTATAGTAATATAGCTCATGCTGTGTTACAGTAGTGTGTAGTAATATAGCTCATGTTATGTTACAGTAGTGTGTAGTAATATAGCTCATGCTGTGTTACAGTAGTGTGTAGTAATATAGCTCATGTTATGTTGCAGTAGTGTATAGTGATATAGCTCATGTTATGTTACAGCGGTGTGTAGTGATATAGGCCTAGCTCATGTTATGTTGCAGTAGTGTATAGTAATATAGCTCATGCTGTGTTACAGTAGTGTGTAGTAATATAGCTCATGTTATGTTACAGTAGTGTGTAGTAATATAGCTCATGCTGTGTTACAGTAGTGTGTAGTAATATAGCTCATGTTATGTTGCAGTAGTGTATAGTGATATAGCTCATGTTGTGTTACAGTAGTGTGTAGTGATATAGCTCATGTTGTGTTACAATAGTGTATAGTGATATAGCTCATGTTATGTTGCAGTAGTGTATAGTGATAGAGCTCATGTTGTGTTACAGTAGTGTGTAGTGATATAGCTCATGTTGCGTTACAGCGGTGTGTAGTGATATAGCTCATGTTATGTTACAGCGGTGTGTAGTGATATAGCCCATGTTATGTTACAATAGTGTGTAGTGATAGAGCTCATGTTGTGTTGCAGCGGTGTCTAGCTCATATTGTGTTACAGCGGTGTGTAGTGATATAAATAGGTCATGTTGTATTACAGTGGTGTGTATGGACACACTAAGGGATTTCTACCTTGGGCAGAGGCAGACCTATGTGTTGATGAACAAATGGCTTCCATAGTTGGTATGGTTTCTTTTCATACTATGATAGTATAGTATAATCATTTATAATAGCTAGCCTACTGTGTTGTACAGTAGTAAAATAGTGGTGATAGACAATTAATCAACTGGCTGATAATTTGTCATTGCTTGTAGGGGCCAAGAGAGAAGAGGTAGCAGTGATGAATGGTCTCTCAGTTAACCTACATCTACTCATGGTATATCTACCTCATTAACAGTTTATTATTGTATTGACTACCATATTACCGACATGTACATAATTATTATACTAGTCTGTACTACTGTAGAGTGCTGGTGTTATGTAGCTCACAAAAACTCACCTACTTATACTCCTCGGCGTGACCAGCCCCTTGCAGCTTGCACTGCCAGGTGCCAGTGCTGGCCGACTCCCTGTGAGAAAGGCCCAGGTAACATGGCCTTTTTTTGGCAGGGGTAGAGGAGTTGCCTTGAAGCCATGCTGGCTTGCATGACCCCAAGGTCTTTTATGAGGCACAGGAGCAATTGTGGCTGGATGCTCTTCCTAACACCACCGTGACCGGGATTCGAACCTGGGACCTTCAGCATTCTAACCACTAAGCCACGGCTGCTCCCGTTATGTAGCTCACAGTTAACTATTAAAATGGTGGTTTACTCTTACAGTTATCCTTCTACAAGCCTACAGCCAACCGACATAAGATACTCTGTGAGAACAAGCCCTTCCCCTCAGATCATGTGAGTATAGACCTTTCAGATACACGAATAGGACTCTAGCTTTATGTTTGTCGGCCATCTTACCAACAGTGGAGATGGAATCACACTAGATCTGTAATACAGGAGTTGTCATCTCATGCTGTTAGGATTCCGCACCACAGTTATGGCTGTCAACACAACTGTGTATTAATCCTCAATGAGTAATCTAGACTAAGTACTTTAATCTGACTTAGGATTTACTACTGCACTTTACAATCTCTGGCCCCCTCCTTACCTACTGGGTAACTCTCTCAGTCTAACAGTGTGTTCATTTACTGTTTAGATGTGCTGTATTCTCATTACTGTATACGTTCTTAGATATGGTTCCTATGTATACTGTGCTGGCTATCTCTTGGATTAATCTACTCTATTTTAGTACATGATGGAGTCACAGATTAAATTGAAAGGTTTTGACCCAGCTACCAGCATTCTGTGTGCTAAACCCAAGTCTGTATGTATATATTATATTATACGCTGTATAATAGTAACTGTAACTGCTGTATATGCTTCGTAATAGTAATTGTATGCATGTAGCTGAAGTTTACTGCTGTCTGCTGGCTAGATGTGTACATGTAGTACTACAGCTGCAGTACTTCATGTACTACATGTACTACAGCAGTACTTCATGTACTACAATATGTACTACAGCTGCTGTACTTCATGTACTTCATGTACTACAGCTGTACTTCATGTACTACAATATGTACTACAGCTGCTGTACTTCATGTACTTCATGTACTACAGCTGTACTTCATGTACTACAATATGTACTACAGCTGCAGTACTTCATCTGGAAGAATAATAATGAGTTGCTCAGTCAACATCACCTATACATTCTGTACTTGTGTGCCTACAGAGTATCTGATTACACTAAACTATATACTCGTATTATAACGTAGGAGGAGGAGTGTGTATATACTCGTATTATTACGTAGGGGGAGGAGTGTGTATATACTCGTATTATAACGTAGGGGAAGGAGTGTGTATATACTCGTATTATTACGTAGGGGGAGGAGTGTGTATATACTCGTATTATAACGTAGGGGGAGGAGTGTGTATATATACTCTTATTGTAACGTAGGGGGAGGAGTGTGTATATTATACTCCTATTATAATGTAGGGGGAGGAGTGTGTATATGCCCGTATTATAATGTAGGGGGAGGAGTGTATATATACTCGTATTATAACATAGGGGGAGGAATGTATAGAGGATGCTGAGATACTCCGACTCATTGAGGAAGAAGGTGACTCCATAGCTGTGCTACTCATAGGTGGAGTCCAGTATTATACAGGACAGCTATTTGATATGGCAGCTATCACTGAGGCAGCTCATAAAAAGGCGAGTTGCTCATGTGGGCTGTTTTACATAATATATTTGTAATACTATTATTGAATTCCAGAACCACTATCAAATAATTTTAATTGTGAGTATAGCTAGAAATTATGTTGGTCTTTTGTATTTGATAAGTTAGGCATGATGTCTCATTTTAATTGTAGTCCATGCTTGTATTAGGAGGATTACAGTAGTTATGTTGTTTTCTATGTTACTGTAATTCCATTAATACAAGCCTTGCATGGTATAGAAATCGGCCTGTCAATCCCAAATCTGAATGAAAGTCAAAATTTAATAACATGATAATTAGTGTAATACATCGTATGCCATTGAATTTACGTTTACTGATATGTTGTTGTTGTAAAACATATTGCAGGGTATTTATGTGGGATTTGATCTCGCACACGCAGTTGGCAATGTGCCATTGAAGCTACACGAATGGGGCGTGGACTTTGCTTGTTGGTGCACATACAAGGTGAGCCCAGAGCAGTCACTAACTACTGTAGTCTATTAGAGAGAAAGTTTAGCTGGAGATCTGGAAACCATTTCCTGCACCTGAAATGATGATGTCACAGTTAGCCATTAGTTTGCTGGTTGTAGTACTTGAACAGTGGAGCTGGGAACATTGCTGGTGCTTTTATACATGAGAAGCATAATGGAACCATTTTACCAGCCCTGACTGGATGGTGGGGTCACAAACATCACACTAGATTTGTGATGGACAATGGTAAGCAATTTCCTGTAGTTGCTAGTCATACACATTACTCGGCAGCAGGTGGCAGCAGCTGTAAATAATAAATTTTAGGTTTTATTAATGTTGAAGGTATCCCTTGTTCTTCAGGGATTATATAGACGTACAAAGTTCCATTGGTGGATTGATGTATAACGTGTAAATTCCACATACAATTAGAAGTATAACGATATAAAGCGCATATTACGGAATATTCCACCAGAGACCTTTGACTAAATATATTCAGTTGCTTCATGTACACAGCCCAAGTTTCCTCGTCCCTCGCCCTCCTTCTGGATTGAGGTCTCCCCCCTCCATTTGAGTCACTGTCCTTGAGGAAGTTCAACATTTACATACTTACTAGAGATGAAGTCTATAAATACATGTATTGGGTGTTGCAGACATTCTCATAACTTCCTGTTACCGTCTGCTCTGCACCCTTCTACTGAATGTTACTCTGTGATACATTGTACGTACATACATACGTATTATAGTCAGTGTGTATGTGGTGCTCTGTGATACATTGTACATACATATATATTATAGTCAGTGTGTATGTGGTGCTCTATGATACATTGTACATACATACGTATTATAGTCAGTGTGTATGTGGTGCTCTGTGACACATTGTACATACATAAATATTATAGTCAGTGTGTATGTGGTGCTCCTATGATACATTGTACATACATACGTATTATAGTCAGTGTGTATGTGGTGCTCTGTGATACATTGTACATACATACATATTATAGTCAGTGTGTATGCACAATGTAGATGTGTTACTCATAGTCCATCCTTATTTTGTACAGAGATGGATTTAGAGTCTGGAGCTAGAGGTTTTCGTCTCACGAACCCCTCTGGCCTGATGTCTGCTGCTGTTATGGGCTCTCTCAATGTGAGTGTAATATACACACAGTTCAGTGTTACTAAAATACTGTAGTTACTTATTACTTCATTATATGTATGTTTAATTTTGTATTGAAATTTAGTTTTACAGTACAGTGCTATGGCAACTATTCAAAAAAGTAAAAGCTATAAAATTTGAGGAATTTATGCTGCATTCCTGACTAATACTTGACTATTCATTTAAAGTTAGTAAACACACTTTACAAAGTAGTCGTACTATAATACTGCATAACTAATGTACCAACCTTATACATGTACATGTAGACTGTAGCTTAGTTGAGATTACCTTATTCCATCTTTAAATCCACTGGGATAGGACTAAATGGTAAGACAATAATAGTATTACTTCAATAGAAATAATATGTCATTGGGTATGGAATCAGTATAATAATAAAAATAGTATCTGTGGCGCCAAACACAATTTTTTTTAACGTGGCTGCCCAATAGCAGAGCTAGTCGAGGGGCCACTACGGCTCCTAGAGCTGGATATTATTATAGTTCGATATGGCACAGAGGGAAAACATTCTTCGGGACGAAAACCTCCAGGTCGTTGGTGGGACTCGAACCCACGTCCTTGCAGATAACTTGCGTCATTGCTGCAAGACTAGAGTGACTAGCGCTAGACCACTCAGCCACCAGTACCTACTGGTACTGTATATCTCTTACCTGTCTGTTGACCTTGACATTGGTAGACTAATCCTATATTTTTATGTGAAGGTGTACAGTCAGACCTCTGTGGAAGAGCTTCGTAAGAAATCTATCATGCTAACAGGCTACTTGGAGTGGATGATAAGACATTACTTTTCTAGCGATAGCCCAGGTTCCGCTTCACACACTACGATACGTATATTCACCCCCTCAAACCCTGAACGTAGAGGGTGTCAACTCTCACTCTGCTTCTCTATTCCAATATCTACCATATTTAAGAGACTAACAGAGCATGGAGTTGTGGTGAGTATTGAATGTACACATGGATACACAGTGCATGTATTGTTCATACACATGGATACGCAGTGCATGTGCTCCCCATACACATGGTGCATTTACTACTCATGCACATGGATACACAGTGCATGTACTACTCATACACATGGATACACAGTGCATGTATTATTCATACACATGGATAAACAGTGCATGTATTACTCATACACATGGATTCACAGTGCATATATTACTCATACACATGAATACACGGTGCATGTACTACTCATACACATGGATACACAGTGCATGTACTACTCATACACATGGATACACAGTGCATGTATTACTCATACACATGGATACGCGGTGCATGTACTACTCATACACATGGATACACTGCATGTACTACTCATACACATGGATACACAGTGCATGTATTATTCATACACATGGATAAACAGTGCATGTATTACTCATACACATGGATACACAGTCCATGTATTACTCATACACATGGATACACAGTCCATGTATTATTAATATGGATACACGGTGCATGTACATGTACATTTGTTTTAGTGTGACGAGCGAATGCCTTCGGTGATCAGAATAGCCCCAGTTCATATTTACAACTCTTTTGAGGATGTCTACAGGTTTATACAGACTCTCAGAAAAGTCATCCAAGAGGCCTAAGGCTATGGTATGTTTACTCCATCTACACGCATGTACGTGTAAGTCCATTTATTATAAACAGGGTATCCGGGACAATGACTATACTTAGGCGTGTGTGGGTAGTTGATAGGAAGGTCAACTCAATGTCACATTTGCTCGGCATAAGCTAAAGTGGGATGATAGTATTCTACAGACTCAGTCAACAGGCTCCTCTCCAGGCTCTAGATAGTAGAATGTAAGTTACAGTTCTTCATTCATAACTAATAAACTACAGTACATTATCTGGTTTTCCAATGTTGTTAGTTAGAAATTACTGTAACTCATTCAGGGTAAGGTGACCCCCCCCCCCTTGGGTTCACCATATCGATCCAGATAATCTACTATCAGAGTAGCAGGGTCTGTAGAGTTGTCATCCCTTAGTATTGCTATGCATTGAGTTAGCTGTGTACTATGTTATGTATTGCTTGTTGCTATGATATAGAATGTCATTGTGTGCCAAAAAGCACAAAATATTTACAATTGCTACTATTAGGCATGTTATGGTCTCTCTATGGCGTTCTGCTATATTTTTTCCTCCTAACTATTATCACTTTGAATGATATATAATGTATCATTAACTTTATTATTGGTCCAAACATGATATTAGTTTTGATTTATCATTATTATGTATGATTTCCATCAGCTATCTCAGAACTGCCATCACTAGATTTTACTTCAATTTGTCCAAATCTCTCCTAAGATTTTTATTGTTGCCACATTTATGGAAATTTTGGATTGATAATTTTTCAGAATATATATTATATTTTGGGTGACTTATTTATCAGAAACACAATACACATGTTGACTGTACTGTAATATTTTATGTTGGGACTTGGTCACCATAGCATACATGGAGTAGACACCTACTGCATGTAGTACGTATACACCTATTATAGTACATACTACATGCACATGTATATCTATATTGTATCTTGTGCCATCTACTTACTAGTAGCACATTAGAAGACTAATTGGTGTGGGTTAGTAATTTTATGATGAATAATAGTAAAAGATGTATTCTAAGATTTTATGATTTTGTCCCAATATTTCAATACTAGTCCTAGTGTGTTCATCAGAGGAGAATGACAACGTTCTAGTTACTACTGCTACTACCGACTGGTAAGTAAGTTTATATGTGAACTAAAACACATAATAATAATACAGTATATACTCTGATTTGAGAACATGCTTGCTCATGCAATCAAACACTAACACCCTCTTAGGGAAATCTGCATCATATAACGTTGTTTAGCTTTAGAATAATTCAAGAAAAACATACGGAATTGTTTCTTGTTGATTATTATTTATAAATCTGGTTTGATTTTCTGTCTATTGGAAGGTATAACCATAGATGTAATATACCATATCTGAAGGAACTGCTGGGGCATTGTGGATAGGATTGGATATACATTGTGGATAGGATTGGATATACATTGTAGTTATGTAAGATTTTGTAGGAGTCGTACATTCAGTAAGTAGCAGACTGGTGATTCTGGTGTCAGCTGTAACAGAACTACATCTAATTCAACTGGGGATGAGGGATTGCTCAGCTGCTGATGGTAAGTAGAGAATACTCTTCCATATGATGTGTTATTATCCACAACTCCTCTAATAGTGGTAATATGACACCTGTATGAAGTTAACAGGCCATACCTCTCACCTGGTATGAAGTTAACAGGCCATACCTCTTACCTGCATGGAGTTAACAGGCCATACCTCTCACCTGGTATGAAGTTAACAGGCCATACCTCTCACCTGCATGGGGTAAACAGTCCAACTCTGCAGGTAAAGTTAGAATAAAGGTTGCAGTTAGCATGTTTTATTTGTTGGACACTAACAAAGTCCAGTAGGTAGGATAGAGGAGTTTGTTAAGTCCAACCTATGGACAACCATGCCACCGTCACTCCAACATAGGGACAACCATGCCACCGTCACTCCAACCTAGGCACAACCATATCAACGTCACACGACCTTTATGCATCTTTTTACAGTGTGGGGTCTGACTAGTTCTCTAATTGGGTTAGTCACTCTGTGACTTCACTAGTGTTGTTGATCATCAATTAGTATTATTCATTTGCACAGCTATGTATCTAGTACTTGAACATAGCAGGCATATTTGCTGAGGTGTGTAATGCAGATATTATTTATATTCAATTGGAAGTGTTACAGTAAACATTGAATATATATAACCAAGTCAGTAATATTGTTATAAGTCATGCTCTCTCTCTCCACCTCTGTCCAGTGTTGTTCTCAACTGTACTGTGCAATGGATATCAAGTGAAGACAATTACTGGCAATTACATTGCTGTATTGAAGGCTGAATTTTTATTGCAAAATAATGTTGGTTTATAGAATTATTAATACGAAAAACTAGATAGTATATAATATGAGATTAGTATTCGTTTTCTGATTTGGAGAAGTCGTATATTCTGTCCTCAATATAAGGACTTGTCGTCATGCCACCTTTACGGTTAGTGTATCTAAATGATGGAGTCTTAATAGGTGATGGCACTTCTGTGGGACTATTTCTAGGTGTGCTCATTGGCATATCTGCCTGCCTATTAATCAGTTTCTCTCTAGGTGTATTGCTTGATTTTTCTGTAGGTCTACCGGTAGGTATAGGTGGTAACTTCTTGAGCTTCCTCTTGGCTAGTGTAGCCATCGCTATCTGTCGGGTCTGCTTCCGAGACCTCTGCGCATAGTTAGTTTGTCTTAATAGAGCTACTGTCCTCTTTTTCTGCTCTAGCATTAGTTCATGAGAAGAATGTACATCATTGAGGAGGGTGTTATACCCCTCCTCCATTGCCTGCGTATGGGCTAGACTAGGCTCTTCCATATCTTCGTTTATAGATTCTAATCCAGGCTCTATGATTTTCATTCTCTTTGCCTTACGGGGACGTGGTTTACCCCCTCCTAAGGGTATCAATTTCTTTTTGACTGGTTCTACCTCTGCTACTACTGGCATGTTAGGGGATTGCGGAGAGGGTGGAGTCATCTCCCCTTCATCTTCCTGTGCTTCTGGAGGGGGTATTGTTATAGTTACTGTGATGTGCTTTACTTTGACTGGCACCTCTTCACTCTGTAAAGAGTTGCATACAGTGTATAGCCTAGGAGCGCCCTCTGGTGGAGAAAAATAGCAACTAGAACAATACTTTATAGACATCTGTGGGTGGTACTATACCGCTACAGCTACTTAAATCGCCACTATGGACAATAAATTGAATACAATGTATAATCTGGTAATCAACTCATCTGTTAGTACCTTTCTTTTTAATGCTAAAGTCTTGGCAAAGTAAAAGTTTTCATATGCTTGCTGATAGGTTGGAAGATTTATAGTTCTGTTTATTCTATGGGATGACTGTCTTCTTTGGGGAAACTAAACAATACGTTTTTATGGTTATGACGTATGAATACAAATTGTATAGTTTCACTAATTGCCTTCTCAATGCAAATAGTAAAAGAAGGAAAATCTGTAATAATTTGTGTGCTGCTTTTCTGAAAGCAAATTGGTATATGTTACCACCCTACAAAGAAACCTACCATTAACTTTCCAATTAACTACTATATTAATGTTTTTATCTGTCAACAATATTCTAGATGGATCAAAATATTTACTAACCCTGTGAGAATTGACTACATTGTATATTTGTAATTCTTTGAATTTATCGTCATACTAAGAACTAGTTCTCTATCGCTCAGGTCATTCCCATCTTCTGTACAGTACACAACTCCTTCCCCTACTTAGCTCAGTGGGTATCGTCACAGTATACAACTCGCACTCCTACTTACCTCAGTGGGTATCGTCAATAGTCTAGTTTCCTTCTCCATCTTATGAGTTTGTAAAGAAATGTTGGAATCCAAGTCTATATCATCTGACACTTTCTGACTGCCAAGTAGAGGCTCTAACTTGATCATTCCCAGAGATTTACTCAGTCTATTTTGGCTGGAATAGTATTTACTGCGGGCGTTGTCCTCTACCATGTCGAAATGCAAGGATCCTTTTCCAGTATTAATCCAGAGGGCAGGTGTATTCTCTGACGGATGGGAGTGTCTTAGAGTGTTAATCCCCCGAATCCGTCGGATATCGTTCATACGCTTTGTGTAAGACAACATGGACTCCTTTAGAGAGTCAGTCTTGCCACCACCTCCACCAATACCACTGCCGTGCACCCAGCTATTCTGGATGTTGAAATCTTGTCCATAAGATATTTCACTTTGCAGCAAAGCCTGCCTGGCGCTCTTCTTTTTCTGCAAATATTAGACATACAACTTCACCTAACTGTTGGGTTTGCCGTCTCTGGACTTAGTTAATTCACAAACAAATTAAACTAATTAGTGGTCACTTAATGGTTAATTAAATCAATATATAATTAATAAATGGCAATGTTTATCTTGGCTGCAATTCAATGTCGGCTTTTTGGTGGGAGTTGTGCATTCCTACCATAAAATTCCTGTCAACAGCGTCCACATTCGAATTGTAAAATGAACAGTCAGAAAGTACATGATGAGTATAATTGACGTTGGCAGCAAGTAGACCAGTAGGTAGCTTCGTAATGTGTTCATTAATATGTCTTGTACTTTACCTACTAATGTGTTATTTCAGACTTACCTTGTTGAGGTGACTGAGATCCAAGCTGACATATTTGAAGGTGCTAGTTGAAGGTTGGTGATACATGATAATAACGGACTGTTCGTAGTTGCCCCTCTTTGATAGACTAGAAATAAATGGAAACTATGCCGTGAAAGACTGTTTCCACCAATCAGATAACTGACTCACGTAGTGCCTGACAAATTGGCATATATTCATACCTTCCCATTCACATTAGATATGTTTGGGTGCGTTTTCCATCACAGTATAGGTTTATATACAAGTTTAGTGATCAATTTCCACAACCTACATGTAGCTATAACCTCCTCCAAAGTAGTGTATATCAGTAGCACCCATTCACGTAGCCACCTAGGCCTAATGAATTATTGAAATTTAATCAATGAAAATTCAAACAATGATTGAATACGCAGTTGGCAGGCTATGAAAACAAGTTTTGTATCAATCATCTTGTTTTTATTGTTGCATAATGCCGATACTTGATTGGTTAAATACAAGAGTGGTCCTCTAATTTAATCACCCAAATGATCAAACACATATTCCACAATGGAAATCAACTTTAAAGTTGGTGGTTCAATAGTGTCACATATTTGATAAATTTAATCTGTAGACTTGATCGCGGACTCGATTTCTATCAATGTCTCCGTGTAGCTAAGTAGGTGTATAACACAATGTAGCCGTAGGTTAGAGCTCCATATACTTTTAGCATTCATGTTGTGTCCATACTTGTATAGGTTAACTATGTGTCCCTACTTGTTATAATAATTTGCTACCCCAAAAGATGACACATTTAAGGCTACGCGGTGCAAGGGTATGCGAGCTTCGGCGGAACAACTTTGTTGGTCGTTAGCACGGCTCTATGCTCTGTGACACTGGAGACTGAAAAGACCAACATGTTGGTTTTTTTCACAATCGAATGAATGGTACACTGATTTCCTCTAGAACGAGGCTCCAAAGGCCGAGAAGGACCAATCGGCCTCCCGTATAGTCGAGCCTTTAGACACTGCTGTGTACTCAATGCTATTCATAGTTCACTAAGATGATGTAGCTGACTTTAGGAGTTGTCCTCCCTTTATCTGTTGGCATAAATACATGATTCATGCATTGAACTGGGAGTAACAGTTAGTAACCAAGAGTAGATAATTACTTAAGGTTTAGGTCAGCCACCTTATGATATAGGGCGTGGTAATAAAGTGCCTTGTTATATAGATCACATGTAGGGGGTGACAACTACCAACAATAATTATTATTATTAGTTATTTTGTTGTTATATAAATCGCTGGCGGACTCCACATGTAGGAGGTGAAAACTACTAATTGCTGACACACATTAGTAGGGGTGAATATCAACTTGGTATAGCCATTACTGCAATATAAGGTCTTCTGAAGTACATAAATACTGGAGTATTAATTCTAGTTTGACCAAAGTAATACAGTTACTATGTTTCTTTCGGCATGCTCAGGGGAATCCCTATATTGATTACTTCAAATAATAATGAGTTGTCTTCACATCATCCAATCTTTGGTAGAAAAGTCATTCCAATCAACATGTAGATTGAGTGATTGTAGTACAGTTTTGAACCTCATGGGTGATAACTAAACTGTGTAATATACAAGGTAGAGTTGGCCAGTGTTTACTTTTTGGAGTTGCACTCTCAAACCAAAGTCCGAACTTTCAGAGATTGTGCTAGCCTGTGATACAAGTTGCACTATGAATTAGAGAATAGTTAATGAAAATTTTGAAAGTATGTTTAAATATTTTTCATTGCTTTATATTATATTGCTACCAACTTTCAAAATTCTCTTCATGTATTTGGAACCATTATTATAACAATAATATAAGGGAAATAGATTTGTATAATCTAATGTTGATATCTTTTGGTCTAGTGCATTTATATACAAGTACATTGTACATGTAAGTAGAGTTAGACGAAGCCAGCCATATAAGGAATTGAGATGTGCAGGAATAAAACATAGGCTATGAGCTTGAGGTCTGTGAGGAATAACGTAGCCTCAGATTTCTCATAACCAATCTGTGCTAAGGCTATATGATCATGAGCTAACAGTTCTTTTTCCTTATGTGGGATTTCGCAGTCGGTCCTTGCCAATACCTCTGCACCATGCCAACCATCAGCCTGTACAAAAAGATAGCGCTACTAGCTACTAGCAGTTCTTTAGGCCAGGAGCAATCTACTCTCACTGGTTTCACTCAAATACATTAGGTCAGTTATGGTGGATCAGCTATGGTGGGTCATCTATGTTGGGTCAGTTAGGGTGAGTCAGTTATGGCGAGTCAGTTATGGTGAGTCAGCTATGGTGAGTCAGCTATGGTGGGTCAGTCATAGTGAGTCACGGTCATGGTGAGGCTCTATTTAGTGGGTCAGTTATGGTTGGTCAGCTATAACATTGTCCTTATGCATACATATATATTTATACTAACCATACAGGTGAGAGAGTATGCCCAATTCTGGTTGAAGTCTGGGTGCCAGCATTTGACAGCAATGATGGTCTTATAGGGGTAAGATAGCAGTGATGTAGACGATTTCTCTACTGTCGTCTTCTCGGTAAAGTCTGTGGTAATAACATACTACTATATTAATCAACGAATACAGTATAATATAAACACTAACATGTGAATGTGTCAGATGAAAGCAAGTTATTTGTAACTAGGCATTTAGTGATAAAATGTGATAAACTGTATTATCTACATTGTAGATTATTATGGTAGATGTAGTTATATCTTAAATTCTTCATTACAAACATTTAATGTAGTATGCTAATGCCAGCAGCTTAGTAATTATCACTTATCATCATGGATGGAGTGATGCATGTCCAAAATAACTTCAATGCATGGATATTAATATTGTGTGAAAAATGTACAGGTAAATGTTGCCAGGGAGCAAAATTGTATGTGTAGGGTAAGAGTTTTGCATAAAAATGCTAATGGTATAGATTCAGGTTTTCAACAAGAGATCACAGCTCTTCCAGGTAAATGTGCAAAAGTCAAAATTGTCTATGGTGGACTCAGAATTGGTATTATTATTCTACTTGTATGTGGAGCCTACATTGTATTTACAATGCACTGTATTATGTGTACAGTACATGTATGTTTACTTGTATGTCTAATAAATGTATTGTGTCACAGGAGTTATCCTCTCTTTGTGTTGCAGTAATGTAAAAGAAGACAACTTCTATCAAAACAACAAAATTTTATGAGTACTTTTCAGCAGTCAATATAATACTCTACAGTAGTGCATTCATACTAAGGTTAGCTTTAGTGATTACCTGTAAACTTCAACCAGTCATTAGGCAGTTCACACTTGATAGGTACACACAGCTGTTGTGTGTTCCACAGGCTAAGGCTACCATTGCTACATTTATATTCCATTGAAGGCATTCCAGAGCCATGGAGTATTTCATAACCTTGGTTACACAGTAATACTATCACCTGTCCTTCGCCTACACAACTCTCTACTACATCACCTACAGGGGGCATTTGGAACACTCCATTCTCTGCAAGAGTTTATCATAATTACAACAGTAATACAGTTATACAAGTAAGCAGGTTTGGGAGTCAATACTGTAGAAAAAGTAAAGACAGTTCTGAATTCTGATGTAATAAATAAGTAGTCTATTTCTTTCCAATCTTGAGTTGCATTATAGAAAAGTAGGGAGTAATGACATTGATGCATCGATATTACATTCATGCTAATAATGTACATGTATATACATGTATATATTGCCCTAACATATACTGATATATACTGTATACTGATATAATTTTACTAATATGTGACCTGTTCTGTCATTTTGGCCAACTTGGCTAGATTTCAACATTTTTAGTTATGTATGTGATGGTATTAAGCAACTCCTCAGCAACTCACCAGACTTTAAACTTTTCAAATTGCTCAATTAGACGCAAAATTATTCAACATTGAACGTAGAAGGGTCGGCGCTGGTCTCTGGGTGCCTAAGCTCAGAAAAACCTCCGAGAAGTTCAACAATGTAAAATTTTCACCCGTGTATTTGTTTATCTACCTAGCAACGTATAGTTAAAATGACATAAGAGCAATAAAAATCGGCACACAGCACAATTCTGATATTCTGAATTCAGCTATGAAAGCTAAAACGTCCTATCACCAAATCTTAAGGTCAAAAGGTCATGGTGAAGGTGAAAGGCTATTGAATAGAAGAGAATGAGGCTATGCAAAGTAGGTAATGTGACCTCCATAGCAACCAATGACTTGCTATTTTGATCAGGCAAAAACCAATCAAAGGCGAACAGATACATGAAAACTGATTGGACCATTGGAAAGAGCACACCTGAATTGCCCAATGGAGATGGAAATCAGAATATGGACATGTGACAACCTCGTGGCGATTATGCTCCTTTTAGCTTCTATATCGTATAATGAGCTGAATAGCCAAGTAGGCTAAAATGACAGAACAGGTCACATATACATTGTACATTGTGTGTACTATAAATACTATATGCATGCACAGATATCCTGAATTGAATAGTAGCAGTTACTGAACATAGCAATCTTTCAAATGCCATGTATATACAGTTTTATTAGTAGGAGTTTCAGTGAGCATTAGTTACCTCATTTAATTATTGTATTGAGAAAAGAATTGATAAAGTAAGGAGATCTACTGCAGGGGATAAACCCCAACTGTCAGATCACCTACAGTTCAGCTACCAGCAATTGTTATGTTTCAATAGCTGAGGTAGCAGTGATATAGGCGTACAACTAGAAGGTAAAAGGCATCAAATACCATTAGTAAAAACTTAGAAGCTGCTTATAGGTTGGGGAGTAGAGGCACGCACTTAGAAACTACAGTTGGGTGCATTGTAGTATTCACATTTATATACCTTTATCCTATACCAATCTAAAAGGTCTTTTAGATTGGTATAGGATAAAGGTATATAAATGTGAATACTACAATGCACCCAACTGTAGTTTCTAAGTGCGTGCCTCTACTCCCCAACCTATAAGCAGCTTCTAAGTGCATGCGGAGGACATTGTCTTATGTACTCTACCGGAGATTTCTCTAGCTTTGTTCTAGACCTACATGACACTATTCTATCCTATAGACCTACAGTCTACATTTACTTCATTTACTAACTAGAATTCTTTGTATACGAGGTATTTCTTATACTAAGTTGTTCAAATTGTTGGTGTGTACAACTGCTAGCTACCTACATAAGCCCCAAGGTGTGTACAACTGCTAGCTACCTACATAAGCCGGCCAAGGTGTGTACAACTGTAGCTACCTACATAAGCCCCAAGGTGTGTACAACTGCTAGCTACCTACATAAGCCCCCAAGGTGTGTACAACTGCTAGCTACCTACATAAGCCCCAAGGTGTGTACAACTGCTAGCTACCTACATAAGCCCCCAAGGTGTGTACAACTGCTAGCTACCTACATAAGCCCCAAGGTGTGTACAACTGCTAGCTACCTACATAAGCCCCAAGGTGTGTACAACTGCTAGCTACCTACATAAGCCCCAAGGTGTGTACAACTGCTAGCTACCTACATAAGCCCCAAGGTGTGTACAACTGCTAGCTACCTACATAAGCCCCAAGGGATGCGAGTTGTTGGTTACTCTGGAGTTTCAAAGGTTGTGTCGACGGCTTAAAGGAGCTGACTGCATGATTTTCGTAAATGAAAGTGTGAAAATATAATATGTTTGGTTAAGGTACAATACAATAACTGAATTAACCTGAATCTACAAAATCAGTTCTGAAAACCCAGTTTCCAACCGTCCCTTACAAACCCAAATAAATAGTAGCGTAGGCAACGATTTTCATTTTGAAAGATTTAGTAAGTTAATGTAACGGACACAAACAAACTCTAGAAGTCTAGACATAATGCTGCACATGATAATTAGTTGTACATGACAAAATGCGATTAGTTATTCATACCAATGTTGGGCAGCTGACATGTTGCATTTGAGGACTTGTCACAGAAGTCTCCAGTACATTTGAGATTTTGGTCATGGTTACAGAGCACAGTGGGTGGTAGAGTGCTCACTTGTTCCATGTGGTCAGTCGATGAGTTGAAGCTGCTGGTGGAGGTCACTGATGACTCATTACTAGCTGTATAATCGAGGCTATTATCAGTACTTACTCTGTCCAACGTTATAGCCATCAATGTCAGAAGTAGCATTGGTGTAGACACGTCATATCGAGTTGACCATGCAGGTGTCTGCAAGAATCTCTTATAGCTCCTGGTGCCACTTGATCTAAACATTTTTGGCGCCTTGCATCAAGGCTTTCAAACTCTCCCCTTAAACCCAGCCATATTTTCTATTATCTTTACTGCTGCAATATTATTTCATCCTACTAATGATTTCCACAACAATGATTCTTCTACCCATTGTTGCATTTCTCGCATTTTTTTTCCATATTGGCTATTGGACCGCCGATTATTAAAAAACTTATATAGTACTGTTGCCAAAGAGAACTTGCTATGAAAATTAGGTAAGGAACTTTTATGCTAGCTGAAATCAATAATTATTACCAATATAATTTTCAACATTATCAGAGTTACATAGTGGCCGACATACTATTGTTATATACTTTTATTACATTGTAAAACATATACGTGTAGAACAATATGATTAACATGAAAGTTGTGCATTAGCATCAAGCGTGATGATTAATGATTATGTACATGTACTGTAGGTTCTTCAACTACTCGCCAAGACTAATACAATTGGTAATTAACTTCTCTTGCTAATTTCCACTCAGTTGAGAGAAGACAACTTCTGTTCTCATGCAATTTTACAAATGATAACGGAATATTTGCCAAATCTAATGAATATTATAAAAAGTGGATAGCTTTCAACAATGAATAATTTCCATTCAATAATCTGAAGTTGTGTAACCTCCTACACTCAATCAATCATTGGTATAAGAGTTAATGAATTTGGTTCTATAAAAATAGCAATGGTAGCACTCAGGACATATGCATTCAATTATTATTCCTTTCGGTAGACATACACTGTTAATCTCTCTGTTTTAGAATTGAAACCCAAGTGACAAATTTAGAAAAATTTCAACACCAGCCTATTTTCAAGAAGTCATGGATTTCATGTGTCTGAGTGAGTTAATACAAGATAGCCCTCCCCTGTGGAATTATATCAATGCTACTGGTTCAATCAGCACATACATGTATAATTGGACAACCGCCTATTATCCTTACAAATAAGCTCTGGTATCAATTACAATATTCGATGTAATAGCCAATATATCAATCAATCAATCAATTTTTATGTCAATACTATGTTTGAAAATTTGGTATAGTTAAAATATCTCAATTTGCATTGATAAAATCACTTTCTCAAAATACAATATACATTGTATTTGTAATTCTGAATCCAAAATGCAATCACAAACCGGGGACAGTGTCAACCAATTATTGTGACTTGGTATAATTTCATTTGAGAGATAAATCTATCTGTTCGGGTTCTCTCAAGTTCATCCACAGTATTTCAAATCTCAAAATAATATTTCACAGAGCAGGGATATAATTAGCTTCAATACCAATTCAACATTAAAAATAACAAAATGTATAATAACTTACCATCAGTCTGTGTGTGCCGAGGCACCTCCTATGATATATATTGATATAATATATTCGTAAAAATATATTGTTTAACTAAAAAGTTGGGAGAGTTGCTGGGTATAATTAGTCCATGTTGCAGTGTCTTCCAGCCATCCTTGTGTTGCTCCTGTGATCCCTGTGACTCTCTCTCTGATTAACTCTAAAAATACTCCCTTTTATATGTCCCAGTCGATTTTTCACATTGATTTCCTAACATTTTCTTCTCAAAATTTGATGCTATTTCTGGCTTGTTTATGCAGCTCCATCAGAAGTTGTAATAGTTCTAATATATATCTGCATGGGATGGTGTAATATGTTGTAGTATGTTTGTATAAGGTGGTATAACTTTACTTTTTCCAAACTTCAACTTCACTTTTATTGGGTATTGGGCATATCCTTTTCTCCAAGTTCAGCCACCTGTTGTTCTTTTACCTCTCTTCTGATGGTTATTCTACAATCAGCAGCACTGTTTACATAAGCCCTGAGAGACTATTTTTCCCAGGATGTCATTGTTATTTTAAACCTTGTGCAAGAATTACTGGCTGCATTGTAGCCATATTTGTACTTATAAAGGAAGCATTAACATTCCAGACACAGCAGACAGTATCTGCTGTACCCAATGTACAAAGTGCTTATATGTACATATTGTATATAGTGCTTATATGTGACCTTCATAGCAGGTCAGTAAGTAACGTATAATTATATAGGTGCAATAGATCTCCTGACCATAGAGTTATCTCCTATGCTCTATGCTCCCGACTTAGTAATAGACTTCCTCATACAGCAAAGCTAGTTGACACCCTGTGTCATTGCACAGGCAATTCAATGAATGAAGCAGATCATATTAAGTAATCTTGATAGAGAGGAATGTGGTAAGTCTTCACCTACATTATGATACTTACTGATTATATTATATATATAACTTTTTTTAATGTGCAATATAACATAGTGTACATGTAATAAATATCAGCATCATGTTTATGTTTTTCATATTGAAAACTTTTGCATGTGTGAGATTGTCTTAGCTTTATGATTTAGCAGTAGGAGTATGTCAGCCCTGCTAAACAAAACACTCTCTACACATGTGAGCCCCCCCCCCCCAAACCTTGCTGCCCACATTATCTTCTTTGACTTAGCATACATAACAACAGAACATTGTTATGAATTTGTACGGTCTGACTATGTAACATGTAGGTATATTATGTGTATGTAACCTGTATTGTGAATGCAATATGTATTGTATACACATGTAATGCAATATGCATGTGCATTTGTAGTATGCATATGTGCATAATGTAGTATGCTTATGTATATACCAGCATGTGCTGTTATGTACAGTACAGTATGTACATTGCACAATGATAGCCATAACTACATGATTGTATTGTTGACATTGTTATACCACAATGCATTCATCAATCTTTTACAAACATGTCCGGATGAACAATATGCAGATAGTATTGAGGTAGTTACTAGAAAATCAATTATTCAAGGATGTAGCCCTATAGAAGTAGTCATAAGTAAGCCTATTATTACTTTGCTATTCAATACCGTACTAGATTATTTTAGAGTTAAACTATCTAATTATATTTTCCTGTGTCTTATTGCACTGTTACTTTGTTGCTGTTTTACTTCAGTTGTTCAATTATTCTTCCTTGAGAGGTGTTTACATGTATAATATAAAGTGTAATAGCTACATAGATCCGATCACTTGTAAGTCTTACACTAAAGCCTACACACATTTATATACATGTACTAGCACAGATATCGGTAGGGTAGATAAGGTAAGTGGACGGGAATAATAACTACATTTTGTGTTCACTAAAGTGTTATTGCTCTCTAGGATAAGTAGATCATATGGCAGGTCAAGGTTAGTAGTATTCAGCCATCAGGTGAGTGTGAATCTATTTGGATGAATTTACGACTGTTCGAAACCCGGACAGTTCAACACCAGACAGTTAGAAACCCCAAACCCCAACCACCAGATTTTAACTAATTTTTATTTTTAATGTCATTTTTTATGCAATTTATTCATTAAAATTAGTTATCTGTGAGTCGTGTTCTTTTAAATGTAATCTACACAGTTTCAAACTGTCCTGTTTCGAACTGTCTTTTTTGAAATGTCCCTTTACCTATTCAGACAACCTCGTACTACTGCAGTATTTATCTTCTAGTATTAGGTACATCTACTATTGGTACATCTACACACAGGTAGGGCATTGGGGAACTACAAACTAGACTTTGCTATCAGATCGCGTGTACAGTGTATGATACGTAGATAGTTCTGTGAGAACGTTTGATTTGATGGAGGGAATTGCAAGAGATACATGTATGATCCCAGTAGTTACGTAGTTTGGTGTCGGTTTGTTGTGTTCACAATCGTACACTCATTCAATCATACACTCCTACAGTCATATTCGTACACTGGGACACTTGTACATTCGCATACTCGTACAATCGTACACTCATACAGTCATATTCGTACACTGGGACACTTGTACATTCGTATACTCGTACAATCGTACACTCATACATTCGTATACTCGTACAATCGTACACTCATACATTCGTATACTCGTACAATCGTACACTCATACATTCGTATACTCGTACAATCGTACACTCATACATTCGTATACTCGTACAATCGTACACTCATACATTCGTATACTCGTACAATCGTACACTCATACGATCATACACCCGTACAATCGTACACCATGGTTCACGTACACACGGTGAAGCTGTTTCCCACACTCAAATAGCGCATATTAGTTTTGTAAAGCAATCACTGTACATATCACTGTACATATCACTGTACACATCACTGTACATATCACTGTACATATCACTGTACATATCACTCAAAGCTTTGATATCACTCTACATATCACTGTACATGTTTGTTTATTTCATCAATATAATATTGTATATACATGTTACTTCCTCTAGTTATAGTAAAAGTTCATATTCATCCCAGCAAGTGTAAAAATAATTAAACTATTTTTTATTTTCAGAATAATTTAAAGTGTTGAGTTTTACTCTCATGTGTTTGATACACCTACACTGTTTGATACACCTACATTATATCAAGAAATGCACATGCCTTTATTGCATGTAGTTAAAGTAGACATGATAGCAGTGAATTACCATGTAGGTCTACATACAAGTGTATGTAGCTCAAGATCACTTTGTACAAACTGAATATTTGAGTGAGAGTGAATTCGTACAGCCAGCAGGACTGAGATGAGTTATTAGCATTGAACCCTGCCGAATGTTTACACGATATTGTACAACATTTACAGAATGAATTTGGCATAAAACTAAAACAGTGGTATCCATAGTATGGAATCAACACGTCACAGCTTAAAACCCATCTACATGTACATTCTACTGGTGTTACTGAGCTTTGGTGCAAGCAAGCCTGACTGGGACACAAAGTTTGAATATAGTTTTGCTGACTTCAAAATCTGTGAAAGACGTAAGTATCCCATACAGACCTAGACTGAGTTACCATGTAATGTATTATTCTCTAGGGAGGAGAGTGTGGCCTAGAAGTCCTCTTGTGTATTTGGTGCACAAAATATCTGCTATTTGCAATAGCACTAAATATTATTGTTATTATACAAGTACATTTAGACACACATGGATAATTTGGAAGTTCCAAAACTACGAGCTTGCTAGTTACTACCTGGTTATTAGGTAACTCCGCCTGGATAATTACTGGTATATGTGTGTAATACATGTACATGTTAAAGTAAATCTGCTAAGCAAGCAAAGACCAGTTTAGTTGTGAACCCATGGATAAGGCTACTATTCAGAATGAGTGTGTAGAAGTTGGTGTAGATGGTGTTGTGGAATAGCTTGAATGCGTTAGTATATCTAGCATTGAGTTCCTCTACCAAGTAGATTATAAGGCTATAATATAATGCTGAGTTATCAGTAAGTGCTCCTATGAGTACTGATAGACACTAGTTTCATGTGCTGACATCATTTCCTTTCTCTCAACTTTCCTGGTGATACAAGTACACTATAAAGATAATACTCATAATAAATTTACACTGTGTTATACTGTAGTGACCCAGACAGTTTCTATAACTATTGCATGACTTGTATATATCTATATTTACCTGTATGATACTCGTATATAACATTGTAACACCTCTGCTGTGTGTAGAATCAAACATCATGTTTTGTTACAACCGTTTTAGGTAGTTCAAACATATTATGTCAACTCAACCTTCAACACAGACTTTGCCTGTGCATAAAGGAGGTGCAAAGAACTACTTTCATATTAAAATATTATACATGGTTTTAGTTAATCCAGACGTTGCTGTATGGGTACAAGGACGGGCGTATAGCATCTCGCACCGTACTGTCATAAGAGAGATGATGGCTAATCAGAAGCTATGGCCAGCAGATATAAAAGTTATAACTCTGTTCTTTGTGGGCAGAATAGAGAATGCTAAGGAAAAGCAGTCTAATGGGTCCACCCAGACACTGCTGGAATATGAGTTTGAACAGTACGGTGACATTGTGCAGAATATGTATGTTGGTGAGTAATATCTACAGAATATGTATATAGGTAAGTGATGTCTAAAGAATATGTATATAGGTAAGTGATATCTACAGAATATGTACATTGTATATAGGTGAGTGATATCTACAGAATATATATATTGGTAAGTGATATCTACAGAATATATATTTTGGTAAGTGATATCTACAGAATATATGTTTGTGGGTGTTATATACAGAATATGTATATTAGTAAATGATATCTACAGAATACAATGTATATATCTGTATTAGTAAGTAGTATCTACAGAATAATGCTGCTTTTACATGATTCATGTAAGAGCGGGTCGGGCACAGTTGAAGAAATTCTCTGGCCTTACCAGTGATGGCGGTAAGTTGTATGGGTGACTACAGAATGTTAGTGCATATAGATTGCTACTGTTATATACATACTTGTACATCCCAGTAGTAAGTTTTTGGAAGATTTCTTGTGGTTGAAAAATACTGCTGCTTATGTCTGCACAACCAATTTCTAGCAGCAAATAGAGCCTCAGTAGCTACCGCATAGCCTCAGTAGCTACCGCATAGCCTCAGTAGCTACCGCATAGCCTCAGTAGCTACCGCATAGCCTCAGTAGTTACTGCACAAGTACTGCATACACTACACTACTGGATGTATACTACATGTATATATATGTTGTAGAACACTACAAGAACCAAACAGCTAAGATGATGAGTGCTATCAACTTTCTCTCAGATTATTGTCCAAAGATCAAGTTAGCCATCAGAATTGATGATGATGTTATATTCAAACCTTCCATCATGATAAACTATTTATTATACAGACTAAGTAAGATCAAAGTATCTCAAAATATTCCAGCAGATAGACGTATGGAAGAGATAGCCCAGTTTAATAATATCTCAAATAATGAAAGGTTGAAGTGGTTGCCTTCAAACTCCGTAATTTGTAAATACCTGAGAAAGAGGCCTATCATACGTAAAAGAGGCAAATACAAGATGTCTGACTCTATCTTACCCAACAGGACTACCTACCCAGAATTCTGTGCTGGATTCTTCATAGCTATAACACCAGATGTGCTAAAAAAATTCCAATTGGCTTTTGAAAAAGAAAGACCGTTTTGGATTGATGATTCATATTTAGGGGTTCTTCAGGAGACTATACGAACATCAAACATTGCATTTAATGATGTGCTGGCCATAAAAATTTATAAAAAGGCCTATTTTATTCAGAGTATGAGAAGTACAAACGTAGTAAACAGGTCGTCTCCTATAGCTATTCATACGGCACAAAGAGGCTTTCATAGATATACAAGTGTGTTGGGATTTCCCCAACACTTGTTTTAAATATTTTTCTGATTTTTAGACTTTAGTTCGTAGTTCCATTTACAACCTTATAGAACGGTAGATTTTCTGTGGCGCCAGCCTAGGTTCCAAACTTATGAAGTACTAGTCGTTGATTCAAGTTTAGTGTAATCATAATGGGTCAACTAAACACTTGAGCTGTCATAGAAGGTGCAATTTATACCCTGACTGACAACATGGAGATTATCCACAACTTTGATGCAAGCTTTGGAAATAATTTTTGATATGTTTGAATGTATTTTTGATAATAATGATGAATAATGCATGATAGTTTGAATTAAGCATTAGACATAACGCTTCATTATGCGCTTATACCTCAGTTGGGTTTGAGCTGAAGTGCATGTGCATACATAACTCACCCTCACTTCTATTTACATAAAACCATTTTGCAAAGGTAATTTTTAAATCCTTACCTGGACAGACAGTAACTAACCAGTTGGTATTTAATATCAAACTGACCACTCTACTCATCCTGTGTTGATGGTAATCCAGTAAACACTTCCTCTTCTATATTATTTTTGTGTAAGTGTAACAGTGTATTTATAATCGTATACTCTTATGGAGTGTTCTTGTTTATAACTGGGTAGATGGAGACTACATAATTACATGGGTGTGCAACTCCTAATATGACACAAGCGTATTCCACAAGAATAAAAAAGAGTAAGTACATTCTGAGGCTGTCTAATTTACATGCATGTTAAGCGTAGCTCCTGTTCTATAAATGTGATCACTAGTTTGTGAATTTCTCCAAGTATGAACTTCATTTGTTAGTGTTTGTGGTCTGATAAAATATAAAGGAGACAACTTTTCCTGTTCATTATCAATGCTGGTCTCTATAACTGATATCAAAGCTATTGCTAGATTCAGGTAATAAAAATAAGTCCAATTACAATATCTTTACAAGTTGTGTTGTAGTCTTTTTATATCTATTTCACTGTTACCAGCTCGCTGTCGTACTGATGATACAATATGATAATCATGCAGGGAATGGCATCCGATGTCTACACGTAGCCTACATTCTAAAAGCTACAGCATGACTTGGACCTCTAAAAATGTTCATGATTGTGGGTGACGAGTCTAGTGATATAAAGCAGTACTAGACACAGTTTTATGATTTCATTCCTTATCATACTGTATAGATGAATAGACTATGCGCATGTTGAAATTGAAATTGAACTTTTAAGTTCAGTATAATTATGACATTATGCCTTTTCAAAATTCTAGGCCTTCACAGAACACTTCACTTTGACTCTGGAGCTCCCAGACTTGAGTTCACTTTTACTTTTTGAACTAGCTGTTCATTTACTCTTGCTCTACCTTGGAATTGTCTCATCTGATTAATAACCCTTTTATTAGTTGACTAGAATATGTGAGACACAGCACATGTTTCTAACTAGTACTTTTACGGAGTACCTCATTTGATTGGCTAACGGTTATCTGCCGTTATCATAATATTCATTCCTGTTGGTTGACATCATAGATATAATATATCTATATATTATATCTATGGTTGACATACTCAGGTATACTTGCCATTCTAGTGATAAGCTAAACTCACACCTCTATGACATCTTTGACAGTCCTGCAGAGCTTGTAGCATTTTCAATGTAGATATACTAAAGAGAGGGCATGATAATTGTAACATAAACTGTAGTATTCATTGACATTAACATTCTGCGGAAATAACATGACTACAGATTTTCTTATTTAGTACATGCACATGTATGTACTTATACTGCAGTTATGACAATATTATTATTATTATACAAGCTCAGTGAAAATCATACATAAAATTTACCAGGTCTAAGAGAGCAAGAGTCACAAGTCTACAGAATAATGATTATCATGGTGAGTGGTGCAGTGCTAGCGCATGTATACTTCATATTGAATTTATTACTTCATGTGTACATACATGATACATTATACATTTTAAATACATTGTATTATTAATCATTGGCTCCACTGCAGTCACTAACATACAAAGGTACAACCTGGGTATGTATCAGCTAACTAGACTCTCAGCGGTTAGCGATATTTTTCTTGCGAGGTATTTATTAACGAGCAGCCAGTGAATTTATTCCACATCTGAGAAAATAGCTCATAGCTGACTGGGGTTCGAACACTAGATTTCACAGCCTGCAATCATCAAGTACAGTACTGTAGAGCATCGGATTTAAACCAAGTATGAAATCAAGTCACTGGTTGCTCAGAAATAAACTCCTTGCAAGAGAAGTGTCGCATACAGAAAGTATGGCTTATTAGGGTAGAGAAGTGTCGCATACAGAAAGTATGGCTTATTAGAGTTTTTCTATTCCAATTGAGAGCTCAAGTCATTCCAGTCAGACCCAGAAAGTGAGTACAAGTAATGACCTGAGATATTCTAGGGGAATCACTACAGTAGGCAGGAAAGTAGTAGTGGAATATGCAGGTATATTTCATTATTTTCACCAAACAAGGAGATGGCTCAGGTAGGCCTACCTTTACACACAGTACTGCTGATGCGGATCTCCCACATGATTACTTCCTCTGTTAGTCATCACCCATCAAAGTTGTAGCTCTTACTCACAGCTCATCACTGCTAGGATAATCGGTTCCTTGTAATCTAACGGTTAGACTATAGATTAGATTAGACTAAGACGCTAAAGGGTCTAATAATCTGGTGTGTGTGTTCTATAGAATAACGGTGACAGTGTTGATAATACAAGCAGGCATAGAATGGCCTTGACACCTAACTGCTCAAGGACCATCTGCCTTCTGCTCGTGTACCTGGTTTTCGCTGAAAGTAAACCAGAATGGAACACGGAGTTTGGGTATAGTTTCGCAGAATTCAAGATCTGTGAACGGGGTGAGTACTATATCCTTACATATATCCTAAGTCATAGATATGTATTTGATAAGTGTGTTTCAACCAAATGAAACTAATATAGTTATGGAATGTTTATATAAATCCAGTTTTACAAGTACTTACTACAATTCGCATTATACTCTGTCCAACATCAATCTCATTCAGCTATATAAACAAGAACTTTATTTTAACCACAGATATAAAACACATTGCAATAGATATGATTATAAATGGAACTCTGGGTAACACTGTATCTAAAGCTTGACTCCTAGTCTGTTTTAGTTTTACTTGGGAGGTGGGCCTACCAGTATATAAGCTCTGGTCCACTTGGGAGGTGGGCCTACCAGTATATTAGCTCTGGTCCACTTGGGAGGTGGGCCTACCAGTATATAAGCTCTGGTCCACTTGGGAGGTGGGCCTACCAGTATATAAGCTCTGGTCCACTTGGGAGGTGGGCCTACCAGTATATAAGCTCTGGTCCACTTGGGAGGTGGGCCTACCAGTATATTAGCTCTGGTCCACTTGGGAGGTGGGCCTACCAGTATATAAGCTCTGGTCCACTTGGGAGGTGGGCCTACCAGTATATAAGCTCTGGTCCACTTGGGAGGTGGGCCTACCAGTATATAAGCTCTGGTCCACTTGGGAGGTGGGCCTACCAGTATATTAGCTCTGGTCCACTTGGGAGGTGGGCCTACCAGTATATAAGCTCTGGTCCACTAGGATCTGCGCTGTTGCTTATCAAATATAGCTTAGTAAATGCATCTCTTGTTAGTTTTCGTACTTATTACATAGTTGCAAGAACAGGAGCCAGAATGAAGGGAGTTGGCTGGGACTGCATAACGCAGGTGTGCGTTAACAGGAGATCCCCTGTTTGTGTAACCTCCTCTGTCCGATATAAGAACAAAAGACCCGGCTAACATGAACACTTACCTGTTGTGGTAAACACAAATAATACCAGAGTCCTATAGAGCAGTCAGATAACTCTCGTGGTAAAATACATCGTAGCAATTTATCACAGAGCGCTATCGTCCTACATAACACATGCATGAGTAATCTTGGAGTTTCCTAGTGTCGCTGACTCCCACTGTCTTGCAGCGCTTTTTTAAATAGTCTCTTATAATTTTAGTCAATCCTGATATAGCTTTTTGGGTACAAGGAAGGGCCGAAGCTGTTTCCCACCGAACTGTTATAAGAGAGATGATGGCTAATCAGAAGTTATGGCCAGCAGATATAATCACATGAGCTTACTTGAGAACACTGTCGGCAATAATCTCGGTTCATCTGATAAAACTACCTGTATTCTAGCTAGTACACACAAGACTAAACACTATCATACTCATGTTCTTTTGGCAGTTGGGTCTAAATAATGCACTGATCTATGTTAGCACAGTGTATCATACAGCACATACAGCAGCCCAATAGTTTAGACCAAGTTGTTATCGATTTGGAATCACCGGACAAGTAAATATTTGAAATCTACTCGACGAATGCAACACAATGTAACTTGAAACAAAACCAATAAATCTGTGCATATAATGTAATTATGGTTTATAAATTCAATGTTGAGGCTTTTCATCTGTGGAGCGTAGTGTCACGAATCCACTGCTTAATTTTGAATAATGTTTCAATGTTATAACATTGGCGAGACACCAAATTATTACAAGTGTATTTTGTGTGCAAACCGTTGTAGTGAACCCAGATGTGGTCCTGTGGGTACAAGGAAGGGCCGAAGCTGTATCCCACCGAACTGTCATAAGAGAGATGATGGCTAATCAGAAGCTATGGCCAGCAGATATAAAAATTATAACTCTGTTCTTTGTGGGCAGAATAGAGAATACTAAAGAAAAGCAGTCCGATGGGTCCACCCAGGCACTGCTGGAATATGAGTTTGAACAATACGGTGACATTGTACAGAATATGTATATAGGTGAGTGATATCTGTAGAATATGTATATTGGTGAGTGATATCTGTAGAATATGTGTATTAGTGAGTGACATCTACAGCATGGCTATATTAGTGAGTGGTATCCATAGCATAATTGTATATTGGTAAGTGATATCTACAGAATATGTATATTGGTAAGTGATATCAAGAGAATCATATTATTGCGTTTATCAACATTAAACACTCCCTCCTGCGTGTGTATCACATAAGCCACCTTTGAATTTGCTAGGTAGAGATGTTACCCAGCTCCACATGAAGTAATATTGCCTATAAAAGTGCTTCATTGCAGCCAGGAATTCTCCTGGTAAATGGTGTTTGTTTCATTGATAAAATATCACAATAAGCATAAACAAATTAAAATATATTACAAGTGTAGATAAGACAGCCTGTTGTAGTAAGACTATTAATAATACTCAGTGATACGCAGCTAATCTAGGTGCACATTTTGCTATCACAATATGATCATGTAGACAAAGCCCATGGATTTTTTGCTAGGAGTCAAGTAATACGCCATTTTTACATTCAAAGAAAACCAATGCTGTGCTTTCTTTCCGATGGCACCGTATCCCTGGCACCGTATCCCTGGCACCGTATCCCAGAGCACTTTCATGACCGGTTCGCCAGAAATACAAAGACTCCAATTATAGCTGCTTTGCATGCTTTTTTTATAATAAGCTCTCCTCATTGGCTGACTATTAGTTGGTGAAGGTTGCGAGCTGGCACTACACATGTAGATACTGCTATACAGTGACAATTTGTTGATGTATTACGTGTATTATACATTATTTCAAGGTAGAGCTAAATCCAACTTCAGATCAAAACCTGACACCAAACACTTGTGTTTAGACACAATTATATCTAGAGAGCATAAAACACTTACATGTAGAACCTATCAAGTGATAGCACACTCTGTCGACAGTGGCTACCTATCAAGTGATACTACCAACACTGCCGGCAGCGGCAGCAGTGTAATGTTAAGCTGATCAGTAATAATAGATGTTTATTTTCTCACTTGACATAAATTATTAAGAATATTTAATTAAACTGCCTCTCTAAGTTCCAGTATTTATCTTATTAGCCAATATGATAGTATACACAGCTTCACTATCCATGCGCGTATACATACAGTGTAGAGTGTAGACTATCAGTGTGCGTATACATACAGTGTAGAGTGTAGACTATCAGTGTGCGTATACATTCAGTGTATGTATTGATCTGAATCTGCAGATAAACATGCTACATACCAGCTCTGCCATATTACACATGTGCATATAACTGTTTACATTGTGTATAGTACTGCATACACTACACTACTGAATGTATACTATATGTATATATATGTTGTAGAACACTACAAGAACCAAACAGCTAAGATGATGAGTGCTATCAACTTTCTCTCAGATTATTGTCCAAAGATCAAGTTAGCCATCAGAATTGATGATGATGTTATATTCAAACCTTCCATCATGATAAACTATTTATTATACAGACTAAGTAAGATCAAAGTATCTCAAAATATTCCAGCAGATAGACGTATGGAAGAGATAGCCCAGTTTAATATTATCTCAAATAATGAAAGGTTGAAGTGGTTGCCTTCAAACTCCGTAATTTGTAAATACCTGAGAAAGAGGCCTATCATACGTAAAAGAGGCTTAAAGTATAGAGTGGACAATTCTATATTAACAAACAGGGTTACATATCCAGAGTTCTGTGCTGGATTCTTTATAGTTATCACACCTGATGTACTAAAAAGATTTCAGGTGTCTTTCAGGTATGAAAGACCTTTTTGGATTGACGATTCATATTTAAGTATACTTCAAGAGACGTTACAAACAACAAATATTGATATTAGTCACGTTCTGGCAATGCATGTTTTGAATATTCATGACTTTACCCGAAGTATGGCTGATATCAATTTTGCTAACAGGACTTCCCCTATTGCCATTCATACTGCACAGCCAAACTTTCATAGATATGCAGGTATATCAGGATTTCCCCCTCACCTGTTCTAGAGGTTTTATTACTAAACATAATTATATTAGTCAATATCCGTTAATACATACAGTACCACACACAGCATTAGCTTAATTTCTAGTTTAGGATGACCAGGTATTGGGTCAGCATCTATACACCCCACAGTTTTCATAATATATTTTGTATACCATCAACCATTTTCCTGTTGACTTGCTGCACAGGTCACCATACATGACGTATTATTATCTTGTACCATAGAGTTATTTTCTTCATGACTTGTATTACACTCTCTACTCGATGCACCACAGTTATGATGATTATATTGTTATTTTACAATATTTACACCACTTTATATTAAAGTTACTAATGTAGCGGAAATTATAGCAGTACAATCATAATGTATTAATTTTTTATTATATTTGCAGGTATTTATTACAATAATAAATGAATGGGGTATATACATGTACATGTAAGTTCCAATACTACTTTGTATACACTGATTAGCTTATAATGTTATTGTCAGTTATTGGTTATCGCTTTTTCAAGTTAGAGGTCTATGACTCTGACAGTGTATAACTCCTATACTCATATGTTAGAGGTCTAAGACTCTGACAGTGTATAACTCCTATACTCATATGTTAGAGGTCTATGACTCTGACAGTGTATAACTCCTATACTCATAAGTTAGAGGTCTATGACTCTGACAGTGTATAACTCCTATACTCATAAGTTAGAGGTCTATGACTCTGACAGTGTATAACTCCTATACTCATATGTTAGAGGTCTATGACTCTGACAGTGTATAACTCCTATACTCATATGTGGGAATCAACTCAACCGCTACTGTTGGGTCACATGACATAATATAAGGAAGGAGGTCTCATTGAAAAGACTAGTGCAAAACTGATGAAAATTTTGCTAAAAATTGAAATTGAAAAGTGCAAAACTGATGAAATATACATGTATGGCTGTGAACCACTACTCACGCTATTTTATACAATGAGTAGATGCATTTATGTCTGTTTGTTTGATGGAAATGCTGCTTCGCGACCCTGTGACGGATGTGTGCTGGAAAATATTTTCATAAATCGGCCTGGGTCTGAAGTTTAGGTCGCGAAGACACCTCTTGGTGCACCTGAGTAATTACTGGTTTACCATGATATTAAATTGGAGCGCCTGCAGTTTACCAAAGTTGTGATGACTTTAAAATACTTCTTTACAACATGGAGCAATTTTTTGACTTGCATGAATTTTGAATCAACTTAAGTTTTACAAATAAATGAGCTGCATGCAGGCAAGTGTAGCATCCGCTTGCACTTCCAAGTCTTCAAGTGTCTTACATACCAGGTTGCAACTGACAGAAATTTATCCACGTTTGATCACAACTCTGGTAGTTTGTGGTATTTTTGTTTCTCTTGAGTTTTTCCACTGCATGCTGTTTCTCAACATCCACAATTAAATGGAGGTTTTTGTAAGCAGCACACCTCTAGATATTGGGAGCGCTACAATTGGTCAATTATAGGCATAACCCAATTCTATGACACAAAATGGCTCCTTTATCATAGATGTGATAGCGGTTACATACATTGCCGGCTAGTTTGAATCATTTGAAATTTTGGTTTCATTGACTATGATTATGACACACCATCTTGTTTGTTACAGAACGATGCCAAAATCAATATAACCATATCTAGAAAGGAGATGAAGTTAATGGTGCTGTGCATCCTACATGTGCTTGTGTATTTAGCACTTGGTGAAAGTAAGCCAGACTGGGACACAACCTTTACTTATGGTTTCGCAGACTTCAAAATCTGTGAAAGAAGTGAGTATTGGAGTAGTTGTATCCCTAGTAGCATGAGATGGCAGACTGCTAACATATTCAACTATTCAATGAAATCAGCAGATGAGTAAGGAGTTGTGGGCCACCAGCCGAAAATTCTTAATTTGAACCATGATCATAATAGCAACAGCCTCATGGCAATTTGATGTAAATTTATTTTATGTAATTATCCATTTGACTGAAGTAATCTCACGTCCTCTCTGTCTCCACTATATATATATTTTTCATTTTTATTCTGGCGAAGATTAAGTTCAGGGGACTTTTGTCCAGAAAACAAGAAGTTGTAGCACAAAAATTAAGATTATCATAGTATAAGGAAAAAAAGAAAAGAAGAGAAAAAATAGCAGAAGTTTGAATTTTAAAATGGGCAAACAACTACTGGTAAATTAGCTAATAGCAATACAAAGTCGTAATATAAAATTGTAAGCATTTAGCAAAATAAAATTAATAAAGTAAAAGACAGAGTGTTGGTAAAATGAGTTTTAATCAGGAAGGAGAAGAATATGGCTTCTGATGGCACATTTGAAAGATTTTAGAGATTGACTCATCTTTATGTGATTGTGTCAAGTCAAGGTATAGTCTGTACAGGATAGAATTTATCAGTACAACTAGACTCACCTAAGATAAGAATAGAAGTGCCGTGTGTTCGCTCCTGTATTCTATGTCTCAGTCTCGTATACTAATCCTATTGGCTAATGCTTATCTCAGGATCCAATAAGCGGCACTGTTATACACCATTGATCTCTAGATCATAATCCCACATGCCCTTTTCTTAGAAGAGCCTTCCTGTTGGTCCCTGGTAGTCTCCAGTAGCCCACACTCCTAGATTCCTACAATACTCATCATGTGTTATAGCCTACAACATGCCCTTTCTCTTGAAAGTCACACTTCTGGATCTGAAAGTCCTAAACTAGTATTTCTAGTCACCTTCGAGTAGAGGGGCCCATGAACAGTAACAATCTGAGACTCTGCGTCTTCAGACTTTACTTCCATACCCACACTGACTCGTTCACTAGAGTTCTGGCTAACTTGCACACTAGAATCTTGTATACTAGAATCTGCATTCTGGGCAGCAGAAGGAGTCATAGACTCCCGCTCACTGCCTGAGACTTCCATGGCCTGTAAATCACAATACACAAGTCATGTCATGTCTATGTAACCATGGTGGACAGTATGCATTATGAATAATGGTATATACACGGAAACTATTGCCAACATGTACTCCCTGGAACACTGCCCTCTCTACCATCTGGACGAAGACTCTGACTCGCAATCTCTAGCCTGATCTGTTAGGTGCAGTAGTGGAGAAATTTGGATAGCTTTAGTTCCTTGTTTGTGGTTGGGGTTTGGGGTAAGGGCGGTCACCCAGCAAAATATAGAGAAGACAACTTCTCCTGCTTCATTTTTGGCGAAGAACAAAGGCTATCTCAAATTTCTCCATTTCTGCACCTAACTCAGCCTGATGACCTTTTCTTTTACATTTGTAACATATAATTTTAGGGCTATATCTGGCAACATGATTTTTTCCATTACATTCATAACATCTAACCACATCTTTTCTTTCAGGTGTACTAGTACGCCTGTAACTGTCTCTAGAACTAGAACTAAAGCTAGAACTGTATCTACCTCTTCTTCCCCTGCTTCTACCTCTTCTACTACTTTCTATTTTAACTTTGCCTACTGGCTCTGTTTTTATAGCTACTGAGCCGAACTCACTATTTAACTTTGCCACTGACTCCTGTGCAGAAGACCGTGACCTCATTATAGTTTTCAGTTTATCCCAAGTCAAATCATCCTTCGCTATAAGCTCTCTACACATGCTTTGGTCTCTCGAACCTGTAACTGCTAGCACTAATGCTAATTATTTACGCGCCGTTTGTAAGGGTACTTTAGCGGCTTCAACTTCAGTATTAAAAAATTCTAAACTTCTACTTAAACGTTCGACTCTGTTTAAATAATCCCTAGGGTCTTCACTAGCACACTGTTGTACTTTCACAAAACTTTGAGTTCTAACATACAAACTATCTTCTCTCTGATAGTGGTTAACCAAAAACTCCAAAGCTTCATCATACGTGGTATTGACCCCTTCTAACTCCAAACCCGTGGACAGTAATGTCTCTCTACCCTCCGAGCCAATAGATTTCGATAATACCAATAATTTACCTTCATCAGTGAATTTTGGAACCAAAGTTTCAACACCATGTTCATCTGTAACTTTATCATTTCCCATCTCAAAGCTTTTCATTCTAATACACAATTTAAATTCTGTAAGCCATCTATTGCAAGAACCTGACACATCTTGTGGATCAATACGAAGCTCAGGAAATCTTGAATAGCTAAAGCCAGTCGCCATTGATGTTTCCCCAAAGGACCTTAATAATTAAATATATCTTTTTTTTTTCTTTTTTTTTCAACAACAATAACAATAATAATAATAATAATTATAATAATAATAACAAATGAAACAATGATCGAATGTGAACCTCCTCCTCCTCTGTAGCGTGAATATGTATCTCCTCCTCCTCCTCTGTAGTGTGAATGTGTATCTCCTCCTCCTCCTCCTCCTCCTCTGTAGTGTGAATGTGTATCTCCTCCTCCTCCTCCTCTGTAGTGTGAATGTGTATCTCCTCCTCCTCCTCTGTCGCCTCTCCCCCCGAAAAAGACTATTATGCACAAAGTATACCAACGACTTGCAATACAGCTACCCCACCCGTGGTACCGTGTCAAGTCAAGGTATAGTCTGTACAGGATAGAATTTATCAGTACAACTAGACTCACCTAAGATAAGAATAGAAGTGCCGTGTGTTCGCTCCTGTATTCTATGCCTCAGTCTCGTATACTAATCCTATTGGCTAATGCTTATCTCAGGATCCAATAAGCGGCACTGTTATACACCATTGATCTCTAGATTATAATTCCACAGATTGGGAGATCGCTAAATTTCCTGGCACCAAAATTGGCAATGGCAAATCTAAATTTCTCCCTGGAGCGTCTAAAACCATGGCTCTTTGCTAAACGTGTTTCACTAGTTAATTTTTCAGGTATAAGGTTATTATTAATAACTGGAATTAGGTGGTTAACAAGTTTATAAAAAGACAACATAATATATACAATAGATATTCATGCTAGTGTGAGACTTAAAATTTAAGAATAACACCAAGATATTTAATTTTAGAGGGCTGTTTAAAAGTCTGATTGTCAAGTTTTAGGTCACTAGTATGCCACTAGTATTTGAAATTGCCATGACATCGGTTTTGGCACTGTTTAAAACCAGACATATGTATATGGATAATTCATAAATCACATGAGCTTTTACTTGAGAACACTGTCGGCAATAATCTCGGTTTATCTGATAAAACTACCTGTATTCTAGCTAGTACACACAAGACTAAACACTATCATGCTCATGTTCTTCTGGCAGTTGGGTCTAAATAATGCACTGATCTATGGTAGCACAGTGTACCATACAGCACACACAGCAGCCCAATAGTTTAGACCAAGTTGCTATCGATTTGGAATCACCTGACAAGTAAATATTTGAAATCTACTCGACGAATGCAACACAATGTAACTTGAAACAAAACCAATAAATCTGTGCATATGATGTAATTATGGTTCATAAATTTAATGTTGAGGCTTTTCATCTGTGGAGCGTAGTGTCACGAATCCACTGCTTAATTTTGAATAATGTTTCAATGATATAACATTGGCGAGACACCAAATTATTACAAGTGTATTTTGTGTGCAAACCGTTGTAGTGAACCCAGATGTGGTCCTGTGGGTACAAGGAAGGGTCGAAGCTGTATCCCACCAAACTGTCATAAGAGAGATGATGGCTAATCAGAAGCTATGGCCAGCAGATATAAAAGTAATAACTCTGTTCTTTGTGGGCAGAGTAGAGAATGCTAAAAAAAAGCAGTCTAATGGGTCCACCCAGGCACTGCTGGAATATGAGTTTGAACAATACAGTGACATTGTACAGAATATTTATATTGGTGAGTAATATCTACAGAATATGTATATAGGTAAATGATATCTACAGAATATGTATATAGGTAAGTGATATCTACAGAATATGTATATTGGTAAGTGATATCTACAGAATATGTATATAGGTAAGTGATGTCTACAGAACATGTATATTGGTGAGTGATATCTACAGAATATGTATATAGGTAAGTGTTATCTACAGAATATGTATATAGGTAAGTGATATCTACAGAATATGTATATTGGTAAGTGATATCTACAGAACATGTATATATGTGAGTGATATCTACAGAACATGTATATAGGTAAGTGATATCTACAAAATATGTATATAGGTAAGTGATATCTACAGAATATGTATATAGGTAAGTGATATCTACAGAACATGTATATTGGTAAGTGATATCTACAGAATATGTATATAGGTAAGTGATATCTACAGAATATGTATATAGGTAAGTGATATCTACAGAATATGTATATAGGTAAGTGATGTCTACAGAACATGTATATTGGTGAGTGATATCTACAGAATATGTATATAGGTAAGTGATATCTACAGAATATGTATATAGGTAAGTGATATCTACAGAATATGTATATAGGTAAGTGATATCTACAGAATATGTATATTGGTGAGTGATATCTACAGAATATGTATATAGGTAAGTGATATCTACAGAATATGTATATAGGTAAGTGATATCTACAGAATATGTATATAGGTAAGTGATATCTACAGAATATGTATATAGGTAAGTGATATCTACAGAATATGTATATTGGTGAGTGATATCTACAGAATATGTATATAGGTAAATGATATCTACAGAATATGTATATAGGTAAGTGATATCTACAGAACATGTATATTGGTAAGTGATATCTACAGAATATGTATATAGGTAAGTGATATCTACAGAATATGTATATTGGTGAGTGATATCTACAGAATATGTATATAGGTAAGTGATATCTACATCATCATCATAGCAGTCTGTCGGTTCGACAAAGACTATCTTCACTTTCACAGAATACGTACATTCGTGAGTGATATCTACAGAATATTCACTGGAAAGATGTGTCTCTGTTTATACTATTTCTATTAGCGGACATAGTCAGTTTTTTATGTTTGTATTGCTATCAATTTGTAGAGCACTATAAAAGTCTAACCTATAAACAGATGAGTGCCATCAACTTCCTGTCAGATTACTGTCCGAAGATCAAGTTGGCCATCAAGATGGATGATGACGTCATGTTTAAACCAACCGTCATAATCGACTACTTATTGTACAAACTTAACAGGGCCAGTGCACCACAGAATGCTACGGCAAAGCAGCAGACAGCAGAAATAAAGCAAATTCTGAACATGACATACTCTGAGAGTTTGAGACACTTACCTCTGAACAAAGTGATGGGTAAATATCTCAGACGGAAGAAAATTGTTCATATACCTGGTAGACAGTACAGTGTAAGCAAGTCAGTATTACCAAAGAGAACCAACTATCCTGGTTTCTCAGCAGGGTTCTTTAACGTTATGACGGGAGACCTGGTAAACAAGTTTCAATCCGCTTTAAAGAAAATAAAACCTTTTTGGATTGAAGATTCTTATTTAGGTGTTCTTCAAGAAAGTATACACGCTTTAACGATAGATATAGGCAATGTACTGAAAATATTCATGAGAGGGCAAATCCCGATGACTGTCCTAGATACCGAGATCGTGAACAGAGTTTCTCCAATTGCTCTACATACCGAACAGAATATTCTCAGATATATTCATATATTAGGCTTCCCAGAGCACATGTTCTAACTTGTTCATTTCACTACATCTGTCTACACAGTTTTATTATATTTCGTCTAATTTGTTACGCATCATGTCATTAGATTAACATTTGGTTTAAAATGTTTCGGATATGTCACATTCACTGGTAGTCACACCTTAACATTACAATAATATTGTAATATACATGTATAATGGAAACGTAATAAATGTTGATATGCAAGATATAATATATAGAATATCATACTCCTATAAAACACCTCAATATACGTATATCTACATGTATATGTACTGATATACAAATACATTATAATATACTGCATAATAATGTATATACATTGATGTGTATGCATGGGAGGGAGAGCCTGTGAGTGTGTGTGTGATATATGCTGTACTGTAATGTGTTATGTAATATAACATACCTTTGTAGCTATTTACAACGGATGCTGCCAATACATACATGTATGCATGCGCACGTGTATTTGTGAGAGTACCTGTGCGAGTGTGCTATGTGTACTGTACTATAATGAGTTATGTAACACGTGTATTTGTGAGAGTACCTGTGCGAGTGTGCTATGTGTACTGTACTATAATGATTTATGTAATACGTGTATTTGTGAGAGTACCTGTGCGAGTGTGCTATGTGTACTGTACTATAATGATTTATGTAATACGTGTATTTGTGAGAGTACCTGTGCCAGTGTGCTATGTGTACTGTACTATAATGAGTTATGTAATACGTGTATTTGTGAGAGTACCTGTGCGAGTGTGCTATGTGTACTGTACTATAATGAGTTATGTAATACGTGTATTTGTGAGAGTACCTGTGCGAGTGTGCTATGTGTACTGTACTATAATGAGTTATGTAATATTGTTATGTCTCATGCGACATTCCCTCCCAAGAGACAGTAACTTTGAAATGTTGATTCATACTATTCACTATAATGCATATACAGTATCTTGTTGTCACTTGAATGCTTGTAGTGATGATTGTATATAATATTATATTGACATTAGTATGTTTTGTACGCTTTTTGCTCTATCATTTCACTGATGTCCTGACAATCACACTTGTGTACCGTTTTAGTACTGTTTTAGTAATCCTGGAACTACCGTACTACGCAATATCTTACCCTTGGTGTACTGGTTGACCTTTTGACCTCGGTTCGGAACCAGATTTAGTATATAAGTAGCTCGATTTTGCCTTCAGACTTCAGTTGTCTGTTGCTCAACACTATACTATATTATACTATACTATACTATCCAGTCTCTTACTGTTTACTGCTAACAGTAGGGTATCAGGCGCTCATCCCTGGCCTTGGGTCTTTCCAAGTACAATCAATGACTAGCACTAGGACCCAGCGAATTCTCCTCACAACTGTAGAGTTAGACTCCTGCTAGTCTATCTGGTTACCTTCGGGCTCAGAGTCTCTCTCTTAGTCAGCCCACAACCTCATTGTCAGTTTACAGTCCTGTCGGGTCGGATCTACCCCTCTCTCTAGCCCCTCTTGCTTGGTCAGCCGATTCTGATTACCCCTCCCTTGTACATGTATGTTGTGATGGCTACCCTCAGCTACCCAGCCAGACACAACATTATGCTGGTCATAAGTTCAAACAAAGCACCACATGTGCTGGGTTGACCAGCATGGCTGACCATTTACCATTTATTTACCAACCTACATCTTCATCTTTATGTGGGCCTCAATTATTCAACAACTTCTGTGTTACCAATGTTTCATTTCATCATTTCATGCTAGTACACAGCTGCCTTGTATAAAATATGTGAGATTTTGTGTATTCAGCATTCAGTCAGCAGAGCAACACAGGCATACAGGGAAGTTAGTTTTTTTGTATTCAGTAACATAGGCACTGCTTTATCCGTGGTTTTATTCTATGGTATTGACTTTTATTATGCAGTTGTATTTATATTGAAATAGTAATTTTTTATAAGCAAAATATTCTAACAGTCTTCAATATTTGTATTATCTTTACACTGCTGTCCAGCTTGTTACACTATACTATGTTGCATTGGTATTATTCATGTATATAACTGCACATCTTGTAGCATATGTTGTATCAGCCCATAGTGAAGGGTAGGCTGACATACTCATGATAATATAATTGTGCTGTGGTTGTTTTTGCTTTGCAGAGATTTGTTTTATAATAATATTTTATTGAACCAGTTAGCACATAGATAGTGAAAAATAGAGTACTAGAAAGTGTTCAATTATTGAAGCTACAGTATTAATTGTGTGTGTTTAATATTATTGGATTATGATGTATATTTCAGACCTATGTAAATTTATATATGTAACGCTGGGCAGAAGAATGAATTACAGTAATAATACCCATAAAGAGGCTGCTGGACTGACATACACATAGGTAAGTGCGTAGCATCTTTTGATTATGTAGATATATAAGACAACATGGTTCATAGCTACACTGTTAGTTAGTGATATTGTGGTGAAACAGCCTGCCTAGACATAGACTGAGTTCTTATGCTTTATGTACATTAGCCTTGCTTGCATGATTATGCATATTGACACTTATCCATATTATCCATCCATGCATATTGTCTTACCTTATACAATTATTATACATGCATGTTTACATTATCTTATATAATCAACCACTTATCGTGTGCTTTATTATTGTTATCCTCCAATCAGATTATTGCAATTACACTTTGGTTTTTCCCACATATTATTAGCAATTATCTTCTCTTATCTGATTGTATTAAACAGAGTCTTTTACCATGTACTTTTTAAGGCCGATATCTTGGAATAGGCTCATACTTATATACTTTCCATTTCGGACCATTGTAAACACCTTTTGTGCCAAGGCCGACCCTTTTTTGTGGCCGACGTTAGGCGGAACCATCCATGTTGTTGCATCAGTTCTGGACTCGATACCTTATCGGCCGGCCGGATACAAGGTAGCACATTTTCTGTATAAAATCAGTTGTTGATTGCGCTCTAATAAAGCAACATCTCCTAACGCAAACCTGTAGAGGCTTACTCTTGTAGGCGGGTAACTCCACCGGCGGATCCATAGATCCATACGGCTCGAGTTCATCCCCATCCTCGTTTAAGCATATTTCTACACCACTTCTATGACTTAGGTCGATCCCGAATTCTATATGAATATAGCGTCGGGCTTAAAATCCTAGAATACCAGATCTTTCATTGCACTCCTCTGGAGTATAAAGTCTACAAAACCTACGTCGGTCCTGGGCTCTTCAATGAGTCTTAGCATCGGCCTACGTCAGATACATAATAATAAGAGCACCTAATAACTGTTCACTCTTTTATGTGATGTTGGAAGGTCACTTGGTCGTCCTCTACCAACTTCCAAGCCCTTCCCATGCTCGTGCCTCGGCACCCGCATGTAAACCTACGTACACTGAAAACAGTACAATGTAATACTGAGATGCATTCCAAGCCCAACTATACATTTACTTACTTAACGCTTCATCTATATTCTACATGTATATGTTACTAACTGTGGCAACAAACCTTGGTGTACCCGTAGTTACTGGTTTACCATGTTGTCCAATTGGCTTATTGTAGTTTACCAAAGTTGCGATAAATTTAGAATACTTCACGAAAAAAGTTGGCTTCTCTACAATATGTTGAGAAATTTTTTGACTTGCAAGAATTTTGAATCAACTTAAGTTTTACAAATAAATGAGCTGCATGCAGGCGAGTGTAGCATCCGCTTGCACTTCCAAGTCTTCAAGTGTCTTACATACCAGGTTGCAACTGACAGAAATTTATCTGCGATCGACCAGCAACTCTGGTAGTTTGTGGTATGTTTGTTTCTCGCGAGTTTTTCCACTGCATGCTGTTTCTCAACATCCACAATTAAATGGAGGTTTTTGTAAGCAACACACCTCTAGATATTGGGAGCGCTACAATTGGTCAATTATAGGCATAACCCAATTCTATGACACAAAATGGCTCCTTTATCATAGATGTGATAGCTGTACAGGCATTGCTGGCTAGTTTGATTTATTTGGAAATTTTGGTTTCATTGACTATGATTATGACACACCATCTTGTTTGTTATAGAACGATGCCAAAATCAATATAACCATATCTAGAAAGGAGATGAAGTTAATGGTGCTGTGCACCCTACATGTGCTTGTGTATTTAGTACTTGGTGAAAGTAAGCCAGACTGGGACACAACCTTTACTTATGGTTTCGCAGACTTCAAAATCTGTGAAAGAAGTGAGTATTGGAGTAGTTGTATCCCTAGTAGCATGAGATGGCAGACTGCTAACATATTCAACTATTCAATGAAATCAGCAGATGAGTAAGGAGTTGTGGGGCACCAGCCGAAAATTCTTAATTTGAACCATGATCATAATAGCAGCAGCCTCATGGCAATTTGATGGCAAGTTGTGTAATTATGGTTTATATGTTTAAGACATTAAAAATTCAATGTTGAGGCTTTTCATCTGTGGGGTGTAGCGTCACAAACCTAATGCTTCATTTTCAATAATATTTAATTGTTATAACATTGGCAGATACCAGATTATTCTTTTGTGTGCAAACCGTTGTAGTGAACCCAGATGTGGTCCTGTGGGTACAAGGAAGGGCCGAAGCTGTATCCCGCCGAACTGTCATAAGAGAGATGATGGCTAATCAGAAGCTATGGCCAGCAGATATAAAAGTTATAACTCTGTTCTTTGTGGGCAGAATAGAGAATGCGAAAGAAAAGCAGTCCGATGGGTCCACCCAGGCATTGCTGGAATATGAGTTTGAACAATACGGTGACATTGTACAGAATATGTATATAGGTGAGTGATATTTACAGAATATGTATATAGGTGAGTGATATTTACAGAATATGTCCATTCGTAGAGGATATGTGCAGAATATTTACAATGTATGTTGGTAAGTGATACCTACAGAATATGCATTATAGTGGTAAGGGATATCTACAGAGTATCTAAGTGATATCTATAGAATAATTATGTATTATATTGGTGAGCAGTATTTGAAGTGTGGTTATACGGGAATAAATGGTGTGTACCCACCTCAATTTTAGTGGTTATACGTGTACCATCATTTTAGTAGCTAGTTTTCCCCAATGTAGTCACTGTGGACCTGATAGTCTAGTAGTAGAGCTCTTGACTCTCAACCATAGGGGTTTGAGGTTAAAGCTCACCAGGGCATAATTCTTTTCAATTTAGTAATTCACTAATTTCTTAGCTACCATAAGATAGCGGATAGCTATACAAAACCCATCTGTAAGATTGCATGCACCATGCACCCACCTCATTTGCTCCACTTGGTAAGTGATACTGGTCCCTACCCATGCTCACGGTGATCCAATAAACATGATAAGTTAAAGTGACACAAGCTACACATATGGATGCGTTCATTATTTCAACGGGTTCATGTAGGCTTGCTCAGAAGGATCATACATGTAGACTAATATACAAATCGATGGAGTGTGTTATATACATGTAAGTGACCTATATTTCATGTATATTACTTGTAGAAAGTTACAGAAATCTGACCTATAAACAGATGAGTGCCATCAACTTCCTGTCAGATTTCTGTCCGAAGATCAAGTTGGCCATCAAGACGGACGATGACGTCATGTTTAAACCAACTATTATGATAAACTACTTATTGTACAAACTGAACAGTGTTCTAATAGCTCAGTACGTCACAGCAAATAAACGAGCAGTAGAATTAGACCGAGTTCTCAACATGACCTACACTGAAAGGTTGAGGCATTTACCTCTAAACCGAGTTATGGGCAAATATCACAGACACAGGCCAATCAATCGAAGACTTGGGACACCATATAGTGTAGACAAGTCAGTGCTACCAAACAGAACACGCTATCCTGATTTCTCTGCTGGGTTTTTTATTGTTATTACAGGAGATCTGATAAAGAAATTCCAATCAGCTTTGAGGAAAGAAAAGCCGTTTTGGATTGAAGATTCATATTTAGGTGTGCTCCAAGAAAGCATGCATGCCTTGGAAATAGACATAGGCAATGTATTGGCGATATTCATGAAAGAGCAAGTTCTGCCAGGTTTGCTGGATACTAAGATTGTAAACAGAGTTTCTTCTATTGCCCTTCATACTGAGCAGAAAATTCTCAAACATGCTGGTATACTAGGTCTTCCAAAGCACATGTTCTAAATTAGCAATTCATTAATTTCATGTAATGTTTCACTACTTGGCTATGTCAAATCTGCATTGATCTCTTATTAATTTTTACTAATCACAATAACACTTCAGGTCTAACACAGTTGAATTGCAAGTGGCATCTAAAGCAAAAGCCAGACAAACAAATAAACAACATATTTATCCCAGATTCCTGCAAAGGCTGTGTATATGTTGGGAGGGGGAGGAGGGTTCGTGGCCGTGAACAAACATCTAAGGACATCTGGAGGCATCTAAGGGCATCTACGGGCAGAGATTGGTTGCTTGGAATTTTAAATTCCGTGTTATATATTCGCGACATTGTGTTACTGTATCAATAACGAATAATGAAATATGAACATTCCAGAGACTCTTTCTTCTGCACTATCTTTAAGGATTACACCAGATATGTGGCAAGTCATAGAATTTTCTATCTTAGTCTTGGGTTCTGCCATTTTTTCTTGTGATGTCATTGTGATGTACATGTGTATGTGTTGCTACTTTACACCTTATCACAGCAATATTATGACATTAGGTGATGACTCTAGGGTGAACATAACTCTGTAACTTTACTTCTAATACACTGGTGTCCTGGCGACATACTGCAGCATTATTGTGGGAGTGCCGTATTTTCATACAGCGGATACATAAGGCAGTGCCTTACTCAAAACATAGGTAGTAGTAGTATGGAGTCATCAGTAAATTTGTTAAGAGCTATCTGCTTCCTGCTTGTGTATCTGGTGTTTGCTGAAAGTAAACCAAAATGGAACACAGCGTTTGGGTATGGTTTTGCTGACTTCAAGGTATGTGAAAGAGGTGAGTGCTAGTACATGTACATCTAAAGTTTTTGTTGAAACAAGGAAGCTGCGGAAAGGAGCATGGCTAATAATCATTTGTCTCAGATACCGCACTTCATGAATCTTCTGGAAAAAATGCAATGTTGAAATTTTAAATGCAGTGAATCCAGATGTGGTCCTTTGGGTACAAGGAAGAGCCGAAGCTGTTTCCCATCGAACTGTTATAAGAGAGATGATGGCTAATCAGAAGCTATGGCCAGCAGATATAAAAGTTATAACTCTGTTCTTTGTGGGCAGAATAGAAAATGCGAAAGAAAAGCAGTCCGATGGGTCCACCCAGGCATTGCTGGAATATGAGTTTGAACAGTACGGTGACATTGTACAGAATATGTATATTGGTAAGTGATATCTACAGAATATGTATATTGGTAAGAGAAATCTACAGAATATTATGTATTATATTGGTAAGTGATATCTGCAGAATATGTATATTGGTAAGTGATATCTACAGAATATCCACCGGAAAGATGTGTATATGTCTATACTACTTCCAATAATGGACATAGTCAATTTTTTATGTTTGTATAGCTATACATGTACATGTACTCGTACATATAAATTGCTATCAATTTGTAGAGCACTATAAAAGTCTAACCTATAAACAGATGAGTGCCATCAACTTCCTGTCAGATTACTGTCCGAAGATCAAGTTGGCCATCAAGATGGACGATGACGTCATGTTTAAACCGACAGTCATGATAGACTACTTATTGTACAAACTGAACAGGGTTCGTATACCACAGAATGTTACGGCAAAGCAACAGACAGCAGAAGTTAAGCAAGTTCTGAACATGACATACTCTGAGAGTTTGCGACACTTACCTCTAAACAGAGTGATGGGCAAATATCTCAGACGGAAGAAAATAGTTCATACACCTGGTAGACAGTACAGTGTAAGCAAGTCAGTATTACCAAAGAGAACCTACTATCCTGGTTTCCCAGCAGGGTTCTTTATCGTTATGACAGGAGATCTGATAAAAAAGTTTCAATCCGCTTTAAAAAAAATAAAACCTTTTTGGGTTGAAGATTCTTATTTAGGTGTTCTTCAAGAGAGTATACACTCTTTAAGGATAGATATAGGCAATGTACTGGAAATATTCATGAGAAGGCAAATGCCGATGGCTGTCCTAGATACCGAGATCGTGAACAGAGTTTCCCCAATTGCTCTACATACTGAACAGAATATTCTCAGATATATCCATATATTAGGCTTCCCACAGCACACGTTCTAACTTGTTCATTTCTCTACATCTGTCTACACAGTTTTATTACCAATCTATATTTCGTCTAATCTGCTACATACCAGACCATTAAATTAATATTAGGTTAAAAAGTTTAGATGTGTCATATTTGCTATATGACAAAAATATTGCAATATACAACAGAAATGTAATCAATGTTGATATATGCAGGATCAAATATATTTATACTGTAGAGTAATTATGACTTCTAATATAGTTAAATGTATGTGTATGTAAAAAACTAACAGATTTTACACCCGCTAACAATCTCTAAAGACCACTATTATTCTAGTTTGGGAACAGAAAAAAAGTCTTCACTGTGTTGTTTCCAGCAAGGAACATGGCTCCCCTTCCTAGCACCACAACTGAACTTCACAAGAATCGAACCTGGATCTCCCACATGAATGTTCAAAGCTCTAACCTAGATCTGTGTATGTCATACTCCTATACATTATGTCGATATAAATACATGTATGTACATGTATTTATATACAAATAAACTATATACTGCATATAAATGTACATGTATATAAATGTGTATGCATGTATGGGAGTGCCAGTGCAAGTGTGTGATATATACCGAAATATACACGTAATGCGTTGCTGAATATAACATACCTTTGTAGCATTTTGCACCAGATTCAGCCAATATATACATGTACACCTATACGTGTGCTGTGCAAGTGTGTTATGTGTACTGCAATATAATGATTGTGTTATGTAACATTGTTATGTCTCATGCGACATTGCCTCCCAAGAGACAGTAACTCTGAAACATTGATTCCTAACACTCACCATAATGCATAATATCCTGTTGTCACATGAATGCCATGTAGTGATAATTGTATTTATATTCACGTTTGTGTATTTTGTATGCATTTTTCTCTATTATTTCCCTGATGTCCTGATAATCACACTTGTGTACCGTGTTAGTTATCCTAGAACTACATGTTGTAGTTTGTGCATGATTTTGCCTTTTGGGCCTAATATTTTATTTACTATTTGAGTTCTTTTGTACCAGCTGCATCTTGCTGATCCAGCTAGCAGTAGAGTATCAGGCACTTATCATGACTGGAGTTGGACTCCTGCTAGTCTATCTCGCTACATTTTTATAAGACCCGATCCCACTCATTAGCTCGTGTGTCTACAGTCTTGCCGGGTTAGATCTGCCCCCCCTCTAGCCCTAGCCCCCTCTTGGTTGGTCAGCTGGTTCTAACTCCCTCCCCTTCACTCTGGCCTGTGTGTTGTGAAAGCTGTGCCTCAGCTGCCCACCTGGACACAACTGTACGATGCACATGAGTTCAAACAATGCACCTGCGAATGTACCCATTAATTTGTTGCAAAAATAGGGATTGAAATTAATAGATCAAATATATTTTCTTTTGAAAATTAAATAATTTGGGCTAGCAAAATATCTATACCTTCAGTTATATAGAAGTTAAAAGTAGGTTATGCCACCTCAGTGTCGTGATAAATAGCAGTTACGGGAAACATGCAATCACATGGATGCTATGAAATCAGATTGCTGGTAATTATTCGAAGTCTAGAGATTTGTTTGCATATAAAACTTTAAGGAAGTTTTGGTAGCTTTTTGAACCATGGTTAAGTGCACACTCGACATCCGAGTACAACTTTACTTAGGACCTCAGATATCCAGAGAGACTGAAACTGTGAGTTTTGCAAAAAAGTTTTTTTTAACTTTATGCAACATTTATGCAGTGTTTGTATTATATTTTATAGCTAGGCTTTTGATGATCAAAATATTAAATATAACTTTAAATTTCAAGTTTGATTTTGAATGTCATTATGGAACAAAATAATTAAGATATTATTACACACAGTTTGAATTCAGATTGTAGGATTGGTCAGCCAGAGATAATTAATTTAGTAATAGCATTGTCCCAGAGCCTATGCAAGTACGTATGTTGTACACACGCATGTGCTGTTATTTTGTAAGGTAATAGTTCAACTAATTGATTTGTTGCAGATATGAAGCTAGGCTACCAGCTCTTTATTCTCACCTCAGGTATCCAGCAATCAGATTTGATATGTGCTGTTGGTAGGGCAATAGTTGTTGCTATCGTTCAGACATTGAGAACCGAGGAGATGCTCTCTACATTCTACAATGCAAAAGCTTTGCTAAATGGTACTTTAAATTCTGTAGAATCTTCCATCAGCATTATGTTTTAGTTCTATATTGCATATGCAGCATCTGACAGAAATACAGATGTTTTCTCTTTGCAGATTTAGCAGATATGGATATGCCCCGTGTGAGAAAGCTGCCTAGTCAATTTAAAGTTAGAGGCAGGAATACATACCACCAGTATGTAATCTCAACTGATGTGGCCAGAGCTGAGTATTAAAAAGGGAAATATCTCTACTTCATTATCATTGAGAGAAAACCGTGTGCCATCCCAGAAAACATCACCACTATGTAAAAGACAGAATTATTTTTGTCCGGCTTCACACCCAACTTTCACTAGCACACCAGTAGGTAAAGAAGTTAGACAACTAATGCTACCAAGAGAAAGCCTTCTCTTCTCTGAAGTATATGAACACTTACATGTATTTAAGACACTCTATCGGTCAGAATAGGCTCAACTCTTGCATGCTATCATGGCTTTACAAAGAGCTGAGGAATTCTACAACAAATGGTGATGTAGTTAAGCAGTTCGTTTCTTGCCATGTTGGAAGACTGCAAGAGATTGCTGTGAAAAGATAAGACTGCATTTCTCTTGTTTTTAGAATAGATGTGCATCAGTGGTGGGAAGTAACACAGTATTTTAGTTTTATTAGATTGATCCATTTACATGTACTTGTAGTTGTAGGCCCACTAACATGATAGTACATGTATCTGTAAACTACATATTTTTATATACATATTTATTACATGCATTTCTTTGTAAATATAAGCAAATACAGTGTATGTACGCAAGCAATAATGATTTCATTCCACATGACCTCTGTTGCCATGGATGATGAAACCATATCGGCCTCACCAACTTTGAAACTGTGGATACGGCACTGTAGTATTATTCGTCACTGCTGTCCAGCTTGTTACACTACACTATATTTTATAAGGTTATCCTTGGTATTACAGTGTATACTATACACTGTAATACACTTGTACTACTGCACATTCTGTATTTTTTACCAGCCCATAGTAGAGTAGGTTGTTATAATTACAATAATGCAATTACTAGTATGCTGTGGTTGGTTACTTGTTATTTTCGCTTTGCACAACTTGGATGTTATGATAGCGTTCGATTGAATCAGTTAGTACATAGATTGTGAAGATTGAAGTACTAAAAAGTGTTCAATTACTAAAACAAGGTATTTAATAATTTAGTATATTGGATTAAGACGTATATTTATGCCTTATGTAAATTAATATATGTATGACTGAGCAGCAGTATGGATTTTAGTAATAATACTGATAAAGAGGCTGCTGGGCTGACATAGACATAGGTAAGTGTGTAGCATCTTATGATTAATATGTAGTTGTATGTGTGTAATAGTACATGTTGGACAACAGGGTTCAGAGCTATGTCGTTAATAAAAACTTAAAGCATTTAGTAATAATGGGATGCATTCCAAGTCCAACTATACATTTACATGTACATAATTGCCTATCACTTGATCTACGCACTGGTTACTGTGGCAACAAGCCTTGGTGTACCTTTAGTTACTCATTTATAATGATACTTAATTGGCTTACTGTAGTTTACCAAAGTAGTGATGACATGTCTTCTCTAAAATATTGAATTTACAATACAATAAATACAATTTTGATTTAACTAAGTATTACAAATAAATGAGCTACATGCAGGCGAGTGCACCCTTCTTACCACTTTCAAATCTTCAAGTGTCTTGCATACTATTTTACCTGTGCTCAACCAGGTAATCTGTAACCATGTTTGTTTTTTACGAGTTTTTTTCCAAAGGAGTATGGTTTGATTACGATTATGACACACCATCTTGTCTGTTACAGAACGATAGTAGAAAGAAAATAACCATATCTAGAATGGAGATGATGTTAGTGGTGCTGTGCATCCTACATGTGCTTGTGTACTTAGTACTTGGTGAAAGTAAGCCAGACTGGGACACAACCTTTACTTATGGTTTCGCAGACTTCAAAATCTGTGAAAGAAGTGAGTATTGGAGTAATTGTATCCCTAGTAGCATGAGATGGCAGACTGCTAACATAATTTCAGGTTGAGACGGTTCCCTAGGCTGAGAGATTGCTTACAGTGAAACATGCATCGAGCCAATCGTTGCAGACACTCTCACAAGCAGCAGTGACACTCTCACAAGCAGCAGACACTCTCACAAGCAGCAGACACTCTCACAAGCAGCAGACACTCTCACAAGCAGCAGACACTCTCACAAGCAGCAGACACTCTCACAAGCAGCAGACACTCTCACAAGCAGCAGACATTCTCACAAGCAGCAGTGACACTCTCACAAGCAGCAGTGACACTCTCACAAGCAGCAGTGACACTCTCACAAGCAGCAGACACTCTCACAAGCAGCAGTGACACTCTCACAAGCAGCAGACACTCTCACAAGCAGCAGTGACACTCTCACAAGCAGCAGACACTCTCACAAGCAGCAGTGACACTCTCACAAGCAGCAGACACTCTCACAAGCAGCAGTGACACTACATGCTTATTATACACCAGAATTGGTCCAGACATTGTAACGAAAAACAAAATTCTGGTTATCCCATTAGAGTATCACAATGTACATCCTGATCAAAAATATCATAATATGCATCCTGATGAAAATACACCAGGGATAAGCTAGGTAGTAGGAGCTTAGCTACTGAATATAGAGGCGTTGTGGACTTGGTTTATTTACTTTATTTGGCTTAGGTGGTGGTTTATTACAGTTTAAATATGGTATGTAGAAGAGCCGTAGTCTCTAGCCTCAGTACCTGCCACCCCCAACACCAATTAGTTGAAAAGGTGCAGAAGGTGCTGTTTCCTTTGACTGTGTGGATTGTGTAAAAGTGAGAAATTGAGTGCATTGCGGACTCCAAACCCACTGCTCGGCTACTTCTACTCCATTCCAGTCAGACCAACTTCTAGCTTTACTACTCTCTTCACTTGCATCTGATTTATCGTAGTTTCAGTGGTCTTCAATAAATAAATTTACTAAAAACTTCAATTTTACAAAATCTTTAAGTGAGTAATGAGCGTCGGCCCATGGAAGTCAGTAAATTTTAATTTGCACCGTCATCATAATAACAGTAACCTCTTGGCGATTCAATGTAATAACATGGGCGGTGCATAAATCACACGAGCTTGTAATTGAGAATGCTGATTGAGAATGAGTTTATAAAGTTCATATAGTTCATATAGTTTATATAGTTCATATAGTACATATAGCAGTCCTACCTGTATTCTAGCTATTATACACAAGACTAGACTATCATGCTCATGTTCTTCTGGTAGTTGAGTCTAAATAATGTACTGATCTGCGTTGGCACAGTATACCATACAGCACACACAGCAGCCCAATAGTTTAGACCATATTGCTATCAGTTTTGTATCACCAGGCAGGTAAATATATGAAATCTACTCGGCTAGTACAATGCAATGTAATTTAAACCAAAACCAATGAAAAGTGTGCATATTATGGCTTAAAATATTAAAAATTCATAGAGGAGGCTTTTCATCAGTGGAGTGTAATGTCACAAACCTACTGCTTCATTCTGAATAATATTTCAATGCTACAGTATTGATGAAGCACTGAATTATTATTTCATGTGCAAATGACTGCAGCAAATCCAGATGTGATCCTGTGGGTACAAGGAAGGGCCGAAGCTGTATCCCACCGAACTGTCATAAGAGAGATGATGGCTAATCAGAAGCTATGGCCAGCAGATATAAAAGTTATAACTCTGTTCTTTGTGGGCAGAGTAGGGAATGCTAAAGAAAATCAGTCCAATGGGTCCACCCAGGCACTACTGGAATATGAGTTTGAACAGTACGGTGATATTGTACAGAATATTTATGTTGGTGAGTAATATCTACAGAATATGTATATTGGTAAATGTTATCTACATAATAGGTATATTAGTAAATAGTGATACCATTCCCTACCCATGCTCATGGTGATCCACTGAACATGATAAAGCAGGGTGATACAGGTTACATAATGGATATGTTCACCATTTCATTGGGTTCACGTAGAGGCCTGCTCAGAAGGAACATAGTCAGTTTTTTCTTTATAGATTGACATACAAACCAATGGAATATGTTATATAAGTGACCTATATTCTATGTACAATGTATATTACTTGTAGAAAGTTACAGAAATCTGACCTATAAACAGATGAGTGCCATCAACTTCCTGGCAGATTACTGTCCGAAGATCAAGTTGGCCATCAAGATGGATGATGACGTCATGTTTAAACCGACCGTCATGATAAACTATTTATTATACAAACTTAACAGCGTTGAAATAGCTCAGTACGTCACAGCAAATAAACGAGCAGCAGAATTAGACCGAGTTCTCAACATGACCTACACTGAAAGGTTGAGGCATCTACCTCTAAACCGAGTTATGGGCAAATATCACAGACACATGCCGATCAATCGAAGACCGGGAATGAAATTTAGTGTCGAAAAGTCAGTGCTACCAAACGGAACACGCTATCCTAATTTCTCTGCTGGATTTTTTATTGTTATTACAGGAGACCTTATAAAAAAATTCCAATCTGCCCTAAGAAAAGAAAAGCCGTTTGGGATTGAAGATTCATATTTAGGTGTGCTCCAAGAAGGTATACATGCCTTGGAAATAGACATAGGCAATGTACTGGCGATATTCATGGAAAAGAAAGTTCTGCCAGGTCTGCTGGATACTAAGATTGTAAACAGAGTTTCTTCTATTGCCCTTCATACTGAGCAGAAAATCCTTAAACATGCTGGTATACTAGGTCTCCCAAAGCACGTGTTCTAAACTTTTATATGATTATAATAATGCCACAGGTGCTTACATTACAGCAGGTACCTACCTATATTATACAGCAGGTACCTACCTATATTATACAGCAGGTACCTACCTATATTATACAGCAGGTACCTACCTATATTATACAGCAGGTACCTACCTATATTATACAGCAGGTACCTATATTATACAGCAGGTACCTATATTATACAGCAGGTACCTATATTATACAGCAGGTACCTATATTATACAGCAGGTACCACCTATAGGGATGGGAGGTAGTTACTCTGCTGCTGGTACTATGGGGAGTGACTGACCGTCATGACTCTGGTGATACCAGAGAGTCACCTTTTTATGGACGTACATTTCCGCATGGTCTATGATGAGAAAGTTTTCTACTAGCAGTTGCCACACTTATTGTCAGAGCACCTTGGCTGCTATTTTGCATTATTCTTATATTTAACATAATATTATTCTAAGAGATGGAATAAATTTACCTACACACAGTCTAACCTGCAAGAATTGAAAATGCCAATAATATACTAGGCACTCCCTAAATATACTAGGTGCCACCCTTGACACAGACCTCAATTTTCACATTCACGCTACTGAAATATCAACTAAAGCCAATAAGATAATTTATCTAATCTCAAAACTTAAACAATATATAAACGTTGAAGAGTCACTAAAGACCTATAAAACATTAGTCCGCCCCATAGTGGAATATTGCTCAGCAATTTATTTAGAAACTATTCAAAAAACAACAGATTTAATAGAGAGAGTACAAGATAAAGCCATTAGAATAATAATATCTGCACCCAAAAAATGTTCTATAACAAATGGCCGGTCACTGTACTTTTAAACTTACCAACACTCTATAGTCGAAGACTTTTTCTTTTTCACAAATTCACACATACAAAATTATCAAAAAACAAAGCTTCAAAGCATATCTGACATCTTGTACAAAAATCTAACAGACATCAACGTTCTTTACGTAGCAACTGCCTCATAATCAAACCTTCATACAGAACCAATTATGGCAAATCAACCCTATTTAACCTTCTACATAAATTTACATTAAATAATAGTTCTTCCAAAAATCTTTTATCCTTTTACGTGAATTAATAAATATACAATCACTTAAACTCAGTTTTAGGCATTATGTCCCCTAGACCCTATTTAATAGATATCTTTCTGGACCCTATGCTGTAGTCTTTTCCTGTCTTTCTCATTGACGTAGTGGGCAATCTCTTTATTCTTTCTTTTCGGTCACTCTTTCAGTACTCAGTCTTTCTACACTGACACCTGTCTCTAATCTACTGCCACTATATACATATTATTGATGATTACTATATGCTTATTATAATATTGGCTCTAATCAGTAACAGATATGCTGGTCCTTCTTTTTTTCTCTCAACTGTATATATATGTATATATATTACCATTTTGCATCAATATCGCACCCGTCTCGCTATTTTGCCCTTTTCTTTCTCCTATTATTGTATTGTGGTGAAACAGCCTCCGTGGTAATGGTTCCCTAGGCCAGCCACACAAACATTATCATAGCTGACATTATTTTTGCATGACATCTTATTGTATTCATACCTATCCATGCATTCATTATTATACTGTCTCATTACACTGCGTGTCTTATATACATATACCAAAGATAGTGGAAGTGAAGATGGGACACTCAATGATAAAACCCTGTCCCACCAAATACGCCCAATTTGGCGGTCCCGACGTTCCGCAATCTACTTTCCGACCATTTCTATGTTGAACTTTTAAATAGCTGCTAGACTAGTATCGTGGTTTTACGGCTTCACTATTGCGCTCTCTGTAATAAGATATCGATTATATAAGTAGACTGTATATTCGGTGTCGCTGTAAAAGATATTGTCTGATTGGCCAGCCAAACACCAATAGTAAGAAAGGATTTAAGCACAAGGTAACACAACTCCTTGCTTAATCCGAACCGCGTTTAGAGGCTAGGACGGACAGTTTTTGGCCTGAGTGTCTGATCTTCCCTTCCACTATCTTTGCATATACTAGCAATCAGCCAATCAAGCTTTGGGATTACACTTATATTGCATCTTGGTTTTTCCCACATTTATACGTATTCTCAGTAATTTGTCTACTCTTGCTTGGTTGTAATTTAATAGAGTCTTTTTGGCATTTATATAGTAACTTCATGGCCGACCTTATAGATTAAGCTCATAATTATATATGACATGTTTCTCCTTATTGTAAGCACATTTTGTGCCAAGGCCGACCCTTTATGTGGCCAGCATCGGGCAGAACCATCCATGTTGTTGCATCAGTTCCGGAGCCGATACCATGTCGGCCAGCCGATACTATGTCGGGCTCTTTTGGCCGGAAGTTGTTATAGTATATAAGATAGTGCATTTGTTATGTTTAGTCAGTTGTTGATTGCGCTTGAATAAAGCAACATCTCCTAATTCAAACCTATAGAGGCTTACTCTTTAGGCGGGTAACTCCACCTGAGGATCCCTTGATCCAGTACGGCTCGAGTTCATCTCATCCTAGGCTAAGCATATCTCTATCCACCCCTTAGACTTAGGTCGATCCCGGGTTCTAAATGAACCTAGCGTCGGTCCTAAGATCTCAAGGCAAGACAATCTTTCTCTGCACTCTCTCGGAGTATATACTCTACATGACCTACGTCAGTCCTGAGCTCCAATGAGTCTCGGCATCGACCTACGTCTGATATAACTTACAATACACCTATAAAGAGCATATATAACTGTTCACTCTTTTATCTAATGTGCAGAAGGTACACTTGGTCGACCTCTACCACCTTCCAAGCCCTTCACATACTTGCAGCCCTCAGCTCTCGTATGTAACACACTCTCAAAAACATTACAGTATACACATTATTTGGTCATTATACATGTACACTAATGTAGCACCAATCCTGTCTCTCCTTTTTACCTACAACTACGCTCCTATAATCTACTATCACTTGTACATACTTTTAACGCTTGTTATCTATCTGTTATATTATATTATATTATTGGCTCTTGTCATAAGCAATAATGTTTGCCTCCCTTTACTTCTTTCTTTTTCTTCCTCTTTGTTCTCTCCTATGAGGTGTATACAATATATATTTATTTATTTGTGGTCAACAATAATGTTATCTGTAAACTTTTGGAAAACCCAATAAATGTAACTGTCACTGTCACTGTAACTGTAACTGTAACTGTAACTGTAACTGTAACTGTAACTGTAACTGTAACTGTAACTGTAACTGTAACTGTAACTGTAACTGTAACTGTAACTGTAACTGTAACTGTAACTGTAACTGTAACTGTAACTGTAACTGTAACTGTAACTGTAACTGTAACTGTAACTGTAGCTGTAGCTGTAGCTGTAGCTGTAGCTGTAGCTGTAGCTGTAGCTGTAACTGTAACTGTAACTGTAACTGTAACTGTAACTGTAACTGTAACTGTAACTGTAACTGTAACTGTAACTGTAACTGTAACTGTAACTGTAACTGTAACTGTAACTGTAACTGTAACTGTAACTGTAACTGTAACTGTAACTGTAACTGTAACTGTAATGTAATGTAAAACTATGTACCATCTTAAGAAGAAGTTGTCCTCTCCCAAGGTGCTTAATAACTTGGGAGAGGACAACTTTTCTCAGACCACAGATTTCTATAAAATATAATTATGATAACGGTTTCTTTGTGTTCTAAAAGTGGCAGGAGTTGTGCTTTCTTTAACATCTGGTGCGAAATCTAATCTATTGTGACCAATCAGTGAGCTAAACCAAGTAATGGCATGAATCAATGTGAATCAAAACCAAAGTGGTGCAACTTTGATCAAACGCTTCCCAAAGGTTTTCCAATTTCTAACTGTGTTGTGGGTGAAAGCAAGGAGTAAAGGGAGTGAAAGTTATTGAATCGCTTTGTTTCAACGATTGGCGACAACTAGAGTTTAGCTCAACTGCTATTTTTCTGTAACCTAGTGCTTCTGATCAAATTGTGTTCTTTCTGATAAGCATTGTTTTCTGTGGTATTGAAGAGATTTTTTAACTCAGCCAACTGAACTTACGGTCCTGACACTGCTTACTATAGTATAATTATTTTTTATGATAATAATGATCATCATTGTGATTATGAAGGATATTTTATGTTATAATTTATATATTTTATAAAAATAATAAATTAAATTTAACTTCATAATTATAATAATTGTGATTATAATAATAATTTAATAATAATATTATGGACCACACATGGATTATTGACATCGCAGTGCCTGGGGATGCTAGAGTATAAGAGAAAAAAAGAGAAAAAGGTTGAGAAATATCAAGATTTGGCGAGAGAGTTACAGAGACTTTGGGAAACATCTGTAAATGCAGGAGCACTTGGAGCAGTGGTGAAGTTAGAAGAATATCTCGGGATGATTGATATACAGCGGAAGGAAGTAGACATGATTCAATTTTCTGCTCTACTAGAAACGGCAACTATACTGAGGAAAGTGTTGGATGTCTCAGGTTAGGGGTTCTAATCAGACACCAATTCACACCGGCTGCAGAGCTGAGGAAGTCAACATGAGATATAATAATAATAAAAATAACATAAACAAGGAGTAAGAGAGAAGGAGGCTCGTCCATGAAAACCTGTACATGTGTTACAATGGGCTTCCGGTGTTCGATGTACGCCTCGGGTACTTGGTAAAGTCAGAAGAAAAGATGATGAATGTTTTTAAAAAAGTAAAATAAAAATTCACACATCAACTGAAATTAAAATATCAACAATGTCAACAATTGGTAACACTCTAATGAACAGGCTGACTATATTATATACACTACATATTTCAATGAGATATGATAGATATTGGCAAGTAAATTCGCCAGATTTGAAGAAAATTGTGTATCTCAACATAAAAAAATGACACTTTTTTCAAATATCAACATGCTCAACAAAAGAAGGAAAAGTAATACTGATAGAGTTAAACTTGCTGCAATTGGTTAAGTTGAAATCCAAATTTAAACTTTGCTCCTTCATAATAAAAAAATGTACAAATGCCGAAGTCGCGGTTAAAATGAGCAAATTTGTGCTACACGTTTCTCTAACATCAGGACTCCATATACTTAATTTGATTTATGGTGTAAAGTTCAGATACCATTTTAGTTGGTAGGCTAGTTTGTGGGCCCTACAACATGCCCACACTAAATGAAAATAGTGCTCAAACTATAGGCCATGTCAATAAACAATAATATTTTTCTCTCCATAGAAATGATTCTGATTGGATGCTATAACTGTGACGTGTTAAGCGCCAGAGCCGTGCACATGTGCATTGCTGTTTAGCGATGAGGAAGCACATCACGATTTAACGGAGTTGTCTACTCGCTTAATGCCAGCGACTCATGTGCTCATATTTTTAAACCGAGGAGCACATCGAACACAAAATCCTCATAGATGAGCCTCCTTCTTTCTTACTCCTTGACATAAGTAAACATCATAGTCTCATATTTATTGATATGGTATTATAATTATTATCATATATACTTATGGGCCTGTTTTAAAGAAAATCAAATGGTTATGATGTGGCTATTTTTATTTGAAAAATAAAAATAGCCATATTGTTGAAGTTTAAGCAAAAATTTGTCTGCATGGGGCTCCTTAGGTCTGTTTTTACCCATTCTTTCTAGAATAGCTGAAGTACAAAACCTGCTCTTACAGTTCACCTGCTACTCCCATGAAGTTGCTAACTGCACCACTGATATATAGGAGTTAGCGCTACATAAATTTACATGAAGATTCCCTAGAGATTACCCTTTATATTGTTATATGACCAGTCTCATTACTTAATTTTGATGTCGTATGTTATTATCAGAGATGCCACACTAGAGTTAAAGACTCTCACTTGTAACTCAATTGTGATTTAATTATGGCCGTGACCAAAGACTCTTGACTCCCCTTTATTAATGTTAAAATATTCAAGTTTTTGCAATTGCAATGGTTAGAAGTAACCGCATTCAAAGTTAGTGAAATTATACCAGGTTTTGCACTAGAATAGTACAATATTTTTTCTGAAATTTGAACTTCAGGCACTGTTTAGTTACAATAATTCACCCAAATCTAAATGATAGCCCAATAAATCTATAAAAAAAAACTTTAGCTGACCAGGAAAAGAATTGAATTGTAACTTGGCTTGTATTTGGTCTAGATAACTTGAGTTTCTTGGGACAAGCAAAGTTTTCGTTAGCTACTGAACAAAATTGACTTGGGACTTGAAGATTCGTAACTAAGAGTTGGCCATGTCAACTTGAGTTTCCAACAAGAAGCTTGCAGACATCTCTGATATTTATTATCAACTAATATATTATTATATCATTATATTGTAATTATTCAAGTTATTCAATATTTTTATCAAATATTATTAAAATGAATATTACAATGGGTATTTAGCTGATATAGCATAATAATAGCCTAGAGCAGGGATGCCCAAACTACAGTCACAGGGCCACATGTGGCCCTTTACCTATTTTCAGTGGCCTTCCTGTCGAAATAGAAAATTGCACTTCACAAATTGTGTATTTTTCATTGTAAACTGTAAACTCTGTGGTGCATTGTTCTTCAAAAGGCAAGCGCAGTTAGCTGTTTGTAGGTAACCTATGTGTTATTTTGGAAGGGTGCCCTCTCAATAAATGTCTTCCACAATTTTCAGTTTTTGTTGAAAGTTGTGAAGCACCATTTATATGCACTGCATCTACGATTTCATTGTTTATTGGCTTCTTGTTGAGTTTATACCTACCAGAAGCCTCCCATATACATATGCATATGCCTACATCACAGATTAAATGCATAACGAAGCACTGATAAGTGTGAACTATTTTACCATTATGGGGAGTGGCTTATGTAGTGCATAGGTTTCTTTCAGATCCATTGTGGAGTGTAAAAAGCAGGATAGATTATGAAATTTTGTTCTTATTCAATATTTATGGTTATGAAATGGAGATTAGAGCACGAGCAGTATCACTATCTAAGGTGCAAATTGTACCGAATGTACTCGCACTTGAACACAAGTGAAATCTTTGGGATAGTTTTTCCAATCTATTTTTTCTGTGCAGATGTACACAGCAGGTCAGCACCTCTTATCATTGGGATTTGATTACTTCATTTCAACTAATAGGCGGGCAGGATAGGAGGTTTACATAAAGGTTTGCTAGGCGGTACAACTAGTTACTAAGCTACATGGTTTACTATTCATCTTTCATGAATTGAAAATATTCACTATTCTGGTAAAATAATTTTAATCTACATAATTATGGCTATATTCTAACTAAAAAGCTGTTTCATGCTGAAATCAACATGTAGGCTTCTCACATTATCTGCTTGAGTGAGCACTAATGGGATGTCAATATAACAGTCATAATAAAATATTACTACATGTAAGTTATAAAGGAAATAAAACAATATGTGAGCAAACATGAGATAATCAGGTCAAAACATACGGATACAAAGCAAATCTAGTGTCACCCTGTGCAAAACTCAATGAACTTGATCTTAATGACTTCTGACTATAATTGCTATTAGTGAAATTCATCTTCCCTCAAAACTTTATGCAGTAGATGGTTTTGTTTATGAATATTCTACTAGCTGCTAGTTGGTCCACCTAAGACTGGTTTTGATTCCAGCTGCATCCCATGATTATAAAATTTCAGTTTGCTTTGGCTTATTCTATGTAACTACCAGTGGAGATGGCAAAGTATTATCATGGTGATTGCTATTTCAAGTCATACCAATTTAATATTTGCTAGAATAGTTCGATACTCTTTAATACAATTAATATCTTGTATTCATGATTGCAATGATGAATGTATATGTAGGCCTATCTATACAGCAGAGATGTTTGATAAAACTCCCGTTTCTTGGGACAAGCAAAGATTTAACTTTCAACTTAAAAGTTTTCGTTAGCTACTGAACAAAATTGACCTGGGACTTGAAGATTTGTAACTAAGAGTTGGCCATGTCAACTTGAGTTTCCAACAAGAAACTTGCAGACATCTCTGATATTTATTATCAACTAATATATTATTATATCATTATATTGTAATTATTCAAGTTATTCAATATTTTTATCAAATATTATTAAAATACCCAAACTACAGTCAACTTTCAGTGGCCCTCCTGTCCAAATAGAAAATTGTCCATTTTTCATTGTTTAAAAGTAAACTGTCTGCTGCATTGTTCTTCAAAAAGCAAGCGCAGTCAGCTGTTTGTTGGTAACCCATGTGCAATTCTTTGGAGTATTCAGTGTTATTTTGGAGGGGTGCCCTCTCAATAAACTGTATTTCACGATGTTCAGTTTCTGATGAAGTTGTAAGCTCAACTACCCAAAGGCTGTGCTCAGCATGTTTGCAGATTCAATCAGTCCCTGGTCTCAGCACAAGTTTTTTAGCATATTTGCCATCTGATAGTACATTGTATAAAGATTAGTCCCTACATATAACCAAGTTAACTTTTTACAGGATATTGTCAGGTATTGATGGAAGATGAGCCATGTCTAAAGGCTCAGCCACACGATCACAAGAGGCAGCGAAATTTTTTGCATTTTCTTGAGGTTCTGACACTGCTAGTGTCTGTGTGTCTATTTTTGACAAAAGCATCGATGTTTGGTCTGGTCACCTTTGGCATGCACTACACGTATCGGGAAAGTATTTGTTTCTGGTAAATTCCAACTTTAACTGCTCCTTCAGAGGTGTAGAGCACTAGTATTGAATAATTTTAATTATTGTAAGGTGATACAGCAATATCGAGCGTTGGCCAGCCTGTCGTTGGATGACAACGCACGCAACTCGTACTTAGTTGGATTGTATGGCCGAGCTTTAAAAACTAGCACCATTTTACAAACCGCAGTATTTAAAAAAGTCAGAGTTTCGTTATCATAATGATACATTTATAGGCCTCTACTAAAATGTGAGTAATTATCCAATCTCTAGAGTATATCAGTAGGCTACTGTGACAGCTTACTGCTCTTGCATGTCCCTACATTGCATAAGTTTGCTGTTGACAGTGCCACAGTCTGCACTATTTTTCATGGCACCATATTACAGTGACTGCTATCCATGCATTGTACAGGGTAACTGTGTGTATATTGTACAAGGTAGTATTCTCACAAAGTTGTGTTATAGTTGTAGCCTATCATATGGTGGTTCTGTAATGTACATCAGTACATGTATATGTATATCTACAGGATGAGTTGAATGAGCGGATGCTGCAACTCAACAGAGCCAGACTTAGAAAATGGAGAGAGAGAGTCGGGCTGGTACCAGACTCTCCACCATATATTGGCACTCTGCTATGCTATTACTATTATTCACAGACCATACGTACCCTTGGCCTATCTCCTACAACTATATCATGGCCGACTTCACAATCTGCCAGAGAAGTTAGTATTCCAGCCTCTAGTACTATGATCCCTAGTTTCACTCTACCAGCGTAGAATTATGCATGTACATGTACATGTAGTATATAGGTATGGATGGGGATGTGCTGCACGCTGTGCGGAAGAACACCCCGCTCTGTTAGCTGAGGTAGTGAAAACATTTGAATAACTTTCGTTCCATGTTCGTGGTTGGGTTTGGGGTAAGGGCAATCAACCAATAAAATATAGAGAAGACAACTTCTCCTGCTTAAGAATAAAGGCTATCTCAAATTACTCCACTTCCGCACCCAACTCCACTGGTTTGGAAGGTGGGCAATTGGCGAGACAAAGGTTTGACTGCTTGCTTCTTTAGTGAGTACATAATACTTTGTGAAATGAGGTGAGTATTAGGCTATGTACTCACTGAAAGAGCAAGCAGTTGCACCTTTAGCTTGCCAAACGCCCACCTTCCAAACCAACGCCCACCTTCTAAACCAATTAGGCATGGCACTCTAATCTGTCATAAATTGCCAACAGCTAGCTTATTTTATTTTTACAGCCAACTTGTGGTTTAGAAAAAACTTGCTAACTTTTCAGAAGAGGTAACTGGGTGCTAGTAGACCCCAGGTTGTTTTGTTCACTGGATGGAGCTGTGTGGCGCTTGCATACAGGAAATTGATAGCATCACAATGTTGGGAATTCCAATAAAAACAGAATTCCCTGTCAAAATCCAGAGAAATTAGCATGAAGTCTTTATCTGTTTATGTGTTCTGTTGCGCCAACCCCAATGGTGTGTGGAGTAACAGCAAAACCGGTTTGGGATATGGCCTATGGGTCTCTTTTAGCACAGTGTCAGATGTGAACTGTAAAACTAATCCTATTAATAACTGGTCATATTTGAGTAGTATAATAATAAGGTATAGAATAGGATTAGTGATGGAGTATACATTGTACCTGCATACACTAGCTCACTGAATTACATATAAATAGTAGAAAGCAGTGCAAATATTTTCTTGGTTACTTTGTATTGTCTTGTTTACTTCCTTTACAGTAATCAGTCAATGAATGCTAACAAAAATGTCTAACAGAGTCCAGTGTTATCAACTGCTTATACTACCCTAAAAGCAGATACATTTTGCGAGTTTTAACTTTTGCGAATTTCCCGAGTGACAAACTCCTCGTAAATAATTTCCACCGCTATTAATATCTGCTTTCAAACCAATTTAAATAATTTCTGGTTTAAACAGACCATACATGCAGCTATATAGCTATATGATACATAGTTGAATATTTTACAAAGCAGCAAGTATTTGCTATAACATAATTGGTAAGTGGCCTATAGTAGGAGCTTAATCAGAGGATTTTTTAACAAGCTATGGTAATTACTTTACCTCACAGGTGGGCTTACTGCACTATATAGGAGTCAGCTGTAGTTTTAAGTGTATGTAAGTGGGGTTTAAATCTGAGTAAACATAGAGCTTAGCTAAGCTTGGTTTTAATGCTGAAATATGCTTAAACATCAATTTTGGGACTTAAACAAATTTCGGCGATAGGCCAAACTCGCCAAATATTTCTATCGCAAATTGCTCCAGGATTAGCAAAATATTTTTGCTTTTAGGGTATTCTCTGCATTCTAATCTATATGGTTGCATATGCCCTAGTTACACATAGTAATCTCTATCACCTTCAAGTTCTTATTTGATTTCTACCTCCAACATTGCTGCTTACTGATTGGACCATAATGTGCGCCCTCTGGCAGCAGCCAGGCATCCTCTGTAACAACTCCAACACAGTTTAACCGGAAAGTATAAACATTCCTTTATATTATCATGTTGTTTGGTGTTTCAGCAAAACCTGATGTGGTGATATGGGTGCAGGGCAGAGCATCCACTCCAACCCATAGAACTATTATCAGGGAAATAATAGCTAGTCATAAGCTGTGGCCAGACAGTGTTAGTGTGATGACACTCTTCTTTGTGGGCCAAAGTCCTCACGACCCTTCCATACAGAACCTGTTAGAGTATGAATACGAGCAGTTTGGAGATATTATACAGAATGATTATATTGGTGAGTGAGATGTAGGGCTACTTATGCCTGTAATGTATGCAATGTAGGGAAATGTATTATTATGTATGTACATGTATTACTAGGTATGTACATGTATTACAAGGTATGTACATGTATTACTAGGTATGTACATGTATTACAAGGTATGTACATGTATTACTAGGTATGTACATGTATTACTAGGTATGTACATGTATTACTAGGTATGTACATGTATTACAAGGTATGTACATGTATTATTAGGTATGTACATGTATTACTAGGTATGTACATGTATTACTAGGTATGTGCATGTATTACTAGGTATGTACATGTTGTATTACTAGGTATGTGCATGTATTACTAGGTATGTACATGTATTACTAGGTATGTGCATGTATTACAAGGTATGTACATGTATTACTAGGTATGTGCATGTGTTACTAGATCTGTAAGTATGTATTACTAGGTATGTACATGTATTACTAGGTATGTGCATGTATTACTAGGTATGTACATGTATTACTAGGTATGTGCATGTGTTACTAGATCTGTAAGTATGTATTACTAGGTATGTACATGTATTACTAGGTATGTACATGTATTACTAGGTATGTACATGTATTACTAGGTATGTGCATGTATTACTAGGTATGTGCATGTGTTACTAGATCTGTAAGTATGTATTACTAGGTATGTGCATGTGTTACTAGGTATGTGCATGTGTTACTAGGTATGTACATGTTGTATTACTAGGTATGTGCATGTATTACTATGTATGTGCATGTATTACTAGGTATGTGCATGTGTTACTAGATCTGTAAGTATGTATTACTAGGTATGTGCATGTATTACTAGGTATGTGCATGTATTACTAGGTATGGGCATGTATTACTAGATCTGTAAGTATGTATTACTAGTAATATATAAATTGAGTGATAATAGGTCCAATCATTGAATGCACAACAGTTATGTACTGACTCCAGTACCGTTATTGAATGTCATACACAATGTGGATGTCTATGTGGGGTATATCATGTAATAGTATTGTTTGTACACTCATCATCGATAAATTGATCTATAATCCAGTTCAATAAGCTAATACAGAAATAGGTCACCCACTTGTCAAACGCCAGCTTACTAGTAACTAGCTTATATGGTTGGTAATGATTTTATAGACATAGAATGAGGTTACACTGGTGCTAATTATAATTTCTATACTGCATTGGTATTAGTTGTAGTAAGCTACTAATTATATACATGTAATATAGACTATCTTATTAATGGTGTTAGTTGTAGTAATTTCATAGTTATATTGTTACATGCCCTAGGTAAAACAGACTTGGTAATGGAGTCATGATACAAGATGCTTCAAAAATTTTGGTTGTGAATTCCAGGTGTAGACAGTGATTGGGCTAGATATCAGTCATGTAGGCCTATATTTGTACTACAAAATCAACTGTAACTGGCATCGACACATATTTAGGATGAAAACTGTAATATTGTGAGTTATCTCCCCATTCAGTTGTTCACATTTTCTGCATGAAACTACTTAGAGTGCCCTTATTGTAGAAAACTACAAGAACCAAACAGCTAAGATGATGAGTGCCATCAATTTTCTCTCAGATTATTGTCCAAAGATCAAGTTAGCCATCAGAATTGATGATGATGTTGTCTTTATACCTTCCATCATGATAAGGCAACTCATAGACAATTTGGTGGAGCTGCATATATCTAGAAGGTATAAATCGGCAGCCGAAAGATCAAAACAGTTAGATATAGTAAGACGCACATCTCTCTCAAAGAAACTAGGCCAGTTGCCCATCAATACTGTGGCGTGTAAATATCTAAAGAAGCTACGAATAGGAAGGCAGAGTGACAACGTTAGATACCCTGTAAATGACAATATCCTACCCGGTAGGATATTATATCCCGACTACTGTGCCGGATTCTTCATAGCAATCACTTCTGATCTTCTCAGGATATTCCAAATAATGTTCAAAAGTCAGCGGCCATTTTGGATAGACGATGCATATTTGGGGGTCTTGCAAGAGCAGCTGAGGACGTATAACTTTGACCTTGGTGACCTCCTGCTATTTTCTGACCCTAGTAATGGTAAGATACAGTCATTTCTCCAAAACTACACAGTTTATTCAGCTCCAGTAGCCATTCATCTCGAACAACCACATTTTAGTGAGCAAATCGGAGAGGCAGGATTCTTAAACTTCAATCAGCTTTCTTACCAGCCAGTATTTCTTGAGGATATCACATGAAGCCCCAACTCTGTCTGTTTATATTTTAAGTGTACAGCTTTATTTTTAACTATTTCTGATGTTTGTACAAATTTTTATGTACTATGAGTTGTGTTCTCCCCGATTGTGGGCTTTTATATGCGGTAAATTAACTAACCTTTAGGCCTTTCAACTCTTTCCCATTAGTTAGTTAGTATTTATTTGTGACATTTTACTTGTACAACTCAGTCAGTGGTGGTTTACCTCGTTAACTATTTACATGGTTTTTACACGTGTACACTCTATTAGTACATTCATAAATTATGTGTATGTGTATTATTTTAAACCAAGGGGTCAGGTCACACAATACATGTATCAAATATTTTACTATGTATTTACATGCTGATTGGTTACATGCTTACAGTTTTTTGGTCTAGTCTAGTCATATTGGTTATATTGTATGTTAGTAGCCGTGATGCAGTATTACATGTGTATATAAACAGCACATGGTATACAGGGTGGCTAATGGTCAGCTCATGTTACTTGTTAGCAGCATAATACTAAAAATATACATAGATTGGACTACCCATGTTAACTGGTTCACTTTTCCAAGTCAAATCATATTGATATGCGAACACAAGTCAAGTAGTAACACAAGACAACTAACTAGGACACAGCTCTCTTGTTTACTACCACCTAAGGTATACTATTTTTTAAGGCAATAATTATATGGAAAATGTGTACATACTTATCTGACATTGTGCATTACTCTACATTCGAAGTTATCCTCTCCTAGATTTTCAATCAGAAATTTAAGCTAGGAGAAAACAACTTCAAAATATAATCTATAATGCATCCTATTAAGCTGCTTTGGCAAGTATACTGTGCCATGTGAATTAGCAATTGAAGTGAGAAGAGGAAACAACTGCAATTGGAGTAGTGAGGCCAAGATTAACCTATCACAAAAGGACTCCTTGATGTCAAGCCATTGAAACTGAACCTGTTGGTTGTTTTCAAGATGAACACTCGTGTTTCAGGCCTAGAATGAGGTTTGGTCAGTCAGTCAGTCTAGAACGGAGCACATGGCCTCCCATCTCCTTGCTCTTTTCCTAGTACTGAGAACTTCCCTCTTTTTATTTCCACTAATCAATATAATGGAGAGAGGGACAGTCTGCAGAGTCAATAGCCTCAGAGTGTGTCATAATTAGACCTGATGCTGACAGTACAGAGGCTATATGTAGCACTAAGAATGCTTCATGCTAATGAACGAATATACATTACATGTAACTGGTAGCACCAGCTTGCAGCCTATGACTAGAGAACCTTTCCAGTCCAAGATAAGAGGGTTATAATTAATATAGAAGTTGCTGTTGATATTCGAATATTGTAATGGATTTTGGTTTCTGGTGCGGTCGTCCTAAGACGACTCCCGAGTCTAAAGTGAAGTGCCTATGAGTGGTGCTAGGCCTTCTCATTACATGAAAGATTGATCGGTGTCAGTAGTCAAAGAACTACCAAAGACGACCCATATGATCCCGAGTCAATACTTGTTTACTATACTGAGAAAGAGAGTGATCCGACCTAGTAGGCAGTTCGTGTTGCAAGGTCGAGGACCTTAACAACTAGAATGACCTATCTACGAAGTGAAAGGCTTTGTATATAAGTATAGATGTATCTTTATTGAGATCCAAGCATGAACTGAGACAACAAACGTAAAAACAATGCCCTTTATATAGTAAGAGAACTTCCAGAGGAAGTTCCGGTAAAAATGCCGACATAGTGTCGGGAAAAGGCGACGTAGGGTCATCCCAAAATTGTGCAACAACATGGCGGCCGGAAGCCCGATGGCCGACCCAAAATGGGTCGGGTTATTACAAAAGATGCTTAGAACCACCTAGATCATGTGCAAAATCAATATCAAGTAATTCTGAGAGGTCGGGCCTCTTTACATGGGTATAAAAAGCAGTACAATGATTCAGTAATGCCATATTCAAGTATACAAACGATAATCAACTAAGTAGCAATGAATACAAGCAGATATACATATGGGTAAGCATATAGTTAGTGTCAGGTGGTTGAGGAAGACTGTGCGTAACCATTACAATATTCCTGTAGGACAATTATAGTGTAGTGTACTGTTGCAATACTTAGGACTGAGTAGAGAAAAGGATCTTGGAGTACTCAAGTTGTTGACTTGGGTATAAGCCATATTGAGTTCATACATTGACATTTGTGTTGCCAAATCTTTCACAGACCTCACTAGGCTCACAATGTGTCACAGTTTTAACCAATTAGTAACATGCCAGTTAGCGTCTGACTCAACTCTGTTACTGTTTTTCTTCTTCTTTAGGTACCAGGTCTGGAATAGACATTGGTGATCATGTCTTGCCACTCACTCCTCAGATCAGCCGTTCTCATGAAATTTATGTTTCCTTTCTTAATGTTACCTCCTGATATCCAGTTAATCAAACTAATCTATGTATTTTATTCTTTGTCTGCCTCTGCTACGTTTACCCTCAATTTTTCCTGTTACACACTACAAATATTGACACAAATGTTCATTTGCATTCCCACATCAAAAGTAGTGGAAGAAATATGGTTCAGTTCAAACTCTCCTACTGACAAATACAGTTTCAATGAGAAAGGAGTTATGCTACGCTACACTATTCCTATTGGGGTATCAACCAGTGACGTTGTATTACTGCGTCCTCAAATAAACTAGTTACATAACATATATGGGTCAGAGTCAGATACATGTAAGTATACACTATGGTAATGGCTGTCTGAAATTTAGCAGAAGGATGGTGAGAAAGTGAATTGCTGAAAGTTAGGACAGCCAAACTGGGCGTATTTAGAGAGACAGGTTATTATCGTTGATCGACTGGGCCATTTTTTCTCTTCACTTTCATCTCTTTTCCCACTTGTGTACCAATAGACTGGTGCTGCAGGCTACACCTAATATAGTTGATATACATCTATGCCTGTTTCATTACACAATTGCAATTTGAATTGAGTTCAGGCTAGCATAATCACTTGTCAGCAAGAGCTGTGTGGACTAATTCATCAAGTCATGTATTGTTGAATGTCATTGGTTTAACTTGACTTCTTTATCAACCTAGGAAAAAGGTCAGGCACCCATGAATAAACTCTAGGTGCAATAAGTGCCTTAGAACTTCAATACAAATAATCATAATTTGGGAACAGTGATTTTGATTTCACCTACCGTACCGTAACTACACATTATTGTTAGTGTATGCAACTAGTCTGAAGTTTTTTGACAAATACAATGTTTACCCACTTGATTGTTGAAAGACTCCGCTGTAGATAATTTACTGCTCAGCTGGTTACTAGATAATAGAAGTAAATAAACTCAATAGAAGTTCTTATAAGCAAGTCCTGAATAATTCATTTCATTATGTAACAGCAACGGTTTTCTAAATTAATTGTAATGGAGTCTGCTATGTGCAATATCTGCTCATGATATTTTGACTATTAAAAATCAAATCAGTCTCGAAGTTATCTGAGTTAACTTTCCTGTGAGGAGTGGTACCTGTCTTTGAGCTGAATACTGGTGTAAGTGACATTTCATTGCTTTTTATACTATTTTGTGATATTATATTATTATTGAGAGAAAGCTACCATACGTAAATCAGTGGCCCAGGAGCCAAGGAGCCAAGGCTAAGATAATTCTGCCTTAAAGACTTTGTTGGACAACTACAACTATAAACTTCGAATGACATAATTATATGGTTTGAAGCTATGCTGTGTATAGGCCTGTCTCTGTATGTAAAATCTATGCACATTTAGTTGGTAAGGGAAATAGTTGCTAGTGTGACTACCTGATTCTACATGTCAATTTATTTCAGATATATAGAGATGCCGAACTCTGTAAATGATAACAGCAGTGTTACTAGTTCCTCCCCTGCAAATGTAGTGAAGTTGTCAGCGTCGTTACCAAGGAGACCTCCACTTCCTGGGAACATCTGGTCAGGTTTGTTTGCTCAAGTCAATGTGTAGGATTTTCACTCACAAGTAAAGTTCAGTCCTTTATAATTGCTCTCTGGGGTTTAATATTACATTTCAATTGTTATACAGTATTAGGTAGATAGTACTGTGGTAAGGTGTATGACAGTATAATATGTAAATGAATTGCAATGCAACATCATAAATTTAAACCCATCGCATACCTGTCCAGTCTCCAGGTTTGACTGGGAGACTCCCTTTTTTCCAGGTTTTACATCAAATGATTGAAATCAGGAGCATCACCCCCCCCCCCCCCCCCCCCCCGTCATTCAACTCCGTTTGGAATAACATGCTGCAGTGTTGTGAACTTTGTGTAATGTTGCACCACCTGAGAAATTAATTAGGAAACTGGTGTTATAGTCAACCATTTTTTGCCATCTCGAAGGTTTCTTACCTGAAGCGTCAGTCCTTAACAAAGTACGCTGATCAAAACTTCTAAGTTTTTTTTCTGCTTATATTCGACAGATAATTATGATGATACAGCAAATATAGCGAACTTTGGGAATAGACCAAACAATGAGCAGTTCTATTCAGTATGAACACATACAACTTCCACTTTACATCATAACAACGTGTGAATGTGTAGCGCAGTCTCAACTAGACTCTATAATCAATTTCTAATCATGGCTTTTCGAAGGACAGCGCTGTTTCATGGAATGATAACTCCTTATTTTAGGAGCAAGTCAGAGTATTTGCTGAACACAATAATCTTGTGTTGTAGTTGCCTCCACATGCAGTGGCATAGAGTGTAGCACACAGCTACATGTAAATATAATTATAATTATTATTATAAGTATATTATCCTTATGGTACATACAATATAATAGGCTTAGAGCAGGCACCCTAGATGTAATACATGTATCTATTATCTATGGCAGACACAGACAAGGTCTCATGTACATGTACTCATACAGTACATGCATAAGGATCATCGTGTCACACCAGTAGCATTTACTTCCACTCCAGAATGTCAAGCTAACCATGGCTAAGGCTAACAAACCAGCTACGTAGCCTACCCAATGGTTGTCGGTCAGGTCAAGTACATATTATATGCCTCTTTCCGGCAGCTAGCAGTGCCTTGTGAGCCACTGCTGCTCATGAACAGGTTGAGGCATGGAGCTGAGTTTCGGTTAGGTTTTGGTTTTAGGTGGAACTCCATCAGCTGCAATAATGAAGATTTCTACTATATAAACCTAAACCTGGCTTTTTATAGAATGGTATTATGGTGACAAAAATAAGTCAATTAATTACGAATATCATTATTGTCACTTTCTTTGTAATTAAAACATTACCTTTACACTGTATATATATATATACTTATATATTATGCGGTTGGAACGTCATCATGCTGTAACTAATCTAACACAACAACAAGGATAATTAATTGGTGGAGCAGTAGGACATATTCACCTTTTCATCACCTCTACCGCCCACATGTATACTGGGTACAATTCTATGCTTGTATAACACTATGCATGCTTAAAAAAAGCATTTTATGGCAACATGTAGGTAAATGCAAGTAGATTAGTCATGGTGCCGGTTTGTTCATAACATCAGAGCTAATTCTCTCTGTCAGGCATAAATAAAATGTAGTATAAACAAAGAGTTGCAATACTACACACGATTGCATTATTCTCTCTGTGTCCATGATTTATACTTTAACATATTATTATAATACTTTAGCATATAATGATCAGGTTTGTGCTGGGAAATGGAACCCTATTTTCTACACAACCACTTTTAAAAAGAAATTGAATACAATCAGTAGAGCCTTAACCTTGAGGCATTAGAAATGACAACGTTGAATGGAAATTGTATTTTCTCATTAGGCCTATTGTGTTAGATAACAATATGCAAATAGAGTCGGTTTTACTAGAAATGAACCGGCCACACTCCAAGTTGAGGCCAATATGAAGGGACTACAATAAGATATCATTGACTGTCTAACAATGGAGGAAAGCAAGTACATGTAGAGCAAGTACATGTAGAGCAAGTAGCACATAATATGGTTTTCAGTTCCTAACCAGTGTACTTCAAATCATGCAACTAAGAAAGCAAAAGCAAACCTAAAAATTATATATGTGTATAGTATCATATTATTAGTATGTTTTCAGCAAAATTTTGCAATTACCCCTGCTTTCAAATTAGGCAACCATAGCATGGTTATGCTTTGATAAAATGGATTGCAACAGCTGGCATCGATGACTGGTTTATGAACACCTCTGGCTATAGCTGCCACTTGTGCCTCATTTGCAGACCAACCTTTGTGAGAACAAAACACAGATACTCATTGAGATTAAATATTTCACAGTCATCATTCTGATCATAAACCAACATGTACCTACACATAGTCTTACCTTACCTGTACAATAGGCTTACCTGTACCAGTAGGCTTACCTGTACCGGTAGGCTTACCTGTAAGGTAGGCTTACCCGTAGAGTAGGCTTACCTGTACAATAGGCTTACCTGTACCAGCAGGCTTACCTGTACCAGTAGGCTTACCTGTACCAGTAGGCTTACCTGTACAGTAGGCTCACCTGTACAGTAGGCTTACCTGCATGATAGGCTTACCTTGTACATTTTAAAAAAATCCTTGACAGGCTCCAGAATCTACTAATAATATTTTTGGCCTCTCATACCTAAAGACTTTACGTGTTTATATGTTACATGAAGGATTTGAAGGTATTGTGGTTTATCTCCCTTTGAAAGTCACCTTTAGAGCTGGAAAACACTAAAATCTTCTGCGTGGCAAACCAAGTACAATGTACATAGTACCTGTTAATTTTACCTGCACAATCAGATATCCCAAAAACACAGTAGGCCTACTGTCTCTAGTTTCTACCTACATGTACATGTATGTGACCAGATTGTTTGATCACAAACAGGAAGTATTGCCTATCTTATTCACTACAATTACTTGTTTTACCTGCAGGGCCAGATAACACGAGACACCATAGAGTGAGGAGACTGGATGACTACTATATCGGCAACAGTGGAGTAACGAAGGAGAGAACCAGCCAGATAGACTATATCACTAGGGGTCCCTCCTTTAGCTCATTTCATAGACCGAGACATGAACGGATTGGGGAGGTAGGGTGGCCTGTCAAGTTCTACAACACTTGCAAAGGACTTTAACACACTATAGACTACATTCCATACTTGTGTTTATTCTTCATGATTGTATTTAATGCAATTTTAAGATTTTGATGCAAAATGTATTATTATCATTATTATACCATGTACTCCATTTTTCTGGTGGTTCACATTCTGAGAGGATAATAAACTATATTCATTGTAGAGAGAGATATTTGTGGCAATGCCCAGTATTTGTTAACTAGGGGGGGGGGGGGGGAAGTAATCTGCAGAAGGATTAAACCTGTAAACTGTAGCATTTCTAATGCTTGTTAAGCCATCATAGCTATTATAAGCATAAGTTATAGGCATACAATGTACATGTATTAGTCTATACGTAGGACACATGACCAGGCATTCAACTGGTTAGAGGCACCCAGTTCACATCATATTCCTATTAATCTTGTTGCCCCACAGGGATGTAGTATTATAGGAGAAAGTGATTACATCTGTGCATGTCACGGATAGTGCTAATACTTTCTGACACACATGTACATACACATGTGCATAATAATAGAACTTTGACTAGATCAGCTTGTACAACCTCATCTGCATAATCCTTGATATCAGAACTTTTCCAGATGTTTCTGCCAATACAACAGTAAAGCAAAGCTATGTTACCAATTTTAGTGTGTATATGACTATACAATGTATAGATAGGTGAGACTAGAATACAGTAGGTAGAATATCTCTACATATAATACTCTTGTGTAATACACCTCCAAGTGCAGTAAAATTCTACTCTTTTTGTCAAAATAAACGCTGTACCATATCTCTGAGACATATAAGCCCACATATGTGCAATTATGAGCTATACACTGTTTATTATGTACTTGAAAGTTTAGGCAATGTGCATGTACTACATTGTACTATATTGTAGTAGCCATAATAATTATATTGTGTAAAGTACACAGCTCATAAGCTATATTATATTATAACTTATAAGGATGCAATAGAAAGTTGTCCCCTCTCTGTTCTGTGGACTTTCTAGTCTGAATAAAACCATTGTACACATTTTGCAGGAATAATTATATCATTATTAATAGACACCTTTTGTATGCAGCATAAGTTTTGTGGATTCTGCGAATTGAATCCATGGGCTTACCCACAAAAGTAGAAGAAAATTGATTCTAATTTGGTTAATGAAGCTAATTTTAATAGACATCATAATGTGTACTTTATCACAAGCATACATGACAACTCTCCAACCTGGACCCTCCTGCTTTCAGAATCAATCTCCTGCAAACCCTCCTGGTTTAGAATTCTAGTCAATAATAACTTTGATTTGTTATTTTGGTGAATTAATGCTATGCAAGCTTAGTCTCTCCAACACAATATAAATGAAGAACTTGTGTTTGTTTTGCAATGGATAGCAAAAGATAGTATCTCGTAGTAATACACAGTATCAGATAGTAATTGATGTTCCTCAAAACACAACAGCGACCAAATTGGTTACAAACAGTCATAATATGTAACAGCCTCTAAACTAATTACAATCATTTACATTAATATTATTTTATTGTATATTATCTTCACACTTCTATGAGACATGATGGTTGTCTTAGTCTGAGACTCCATATACTAGTATATTTGTAGCAACCTGGTAGATGTACTTGAAGCAAAAACATTTTTCACCAGCTTAGTTTGTAACTACATGCAACTGAGAACTGTGCCCACAGCAGACAGCCCATAAAGTGTGGTACACTTTAGGTAGATTACCAAATTGGCAGTCAAAGAGTCTGTTGCATGAAATAAATCTCCCTCTTTGATGTCAGCCTAACTTGTCATGTATGATCACAAGGAATCAGGTTCTCCATGATTTAAATGCTATCACATATTGAATGCTTTTACCTAGAAAAACCAGATGAAATCCAGCTGTGTGAACAGCAACAGATGACTGGCAGGAGCTGTTTTGGTGAAGGACAATGGCATCTCAGATTTCTGCACTGCCGCACCCAGCACTGTTTCAGGAGGTTAGGGGATAGACTACGTAGTATCCTATAGTTTGAGGTGCAGCTCAAGAGGACCATACAGAAGGAACATGAGTCACATGACTGTTCGACATGTGTGTAAGCTATATAGACATGTGTGTAAGCTATATAGACATGTGTGTAAGCTATATGGACATGTGTGTAAGCTATATGGACATGTGTGTAAGCTATATGGACATGTGTGTAAGCTACATTATATGGAGTCTCTTGTCCAAATCTAAGCAGTGTTTTGTTCTTGGAAAGGCTTCAACTAAAAAGCTACATATCACACTGTTAATGTGTACATGTATGTATTGTCAAGTACAATGTATTGTGTATTCAATTCTTCAGCTGCATCAGCACTGTCAGAGCCAACATAACATGTAGCTTGTGTAGTTATAAGCAGCTATATCTGGCTCCTTTATTTTAGTTGAAAGGCATTGTGTGCAAAAACTGAATTTGAAGTTTATATTTCTATTGTAGGGAACTCCTATCATAAAAATATTAATTAAAACTGAAATAAGCTTAGCAATCTATTGCTCACTAAATATAAGCATACAGACAGATAGACCTAGGTGTTGTACTCATACACTCAGGCCGACTAACGACCCTTCAGGGAGATACACACACCTCATCAGACTCGCACTGTATCTAATCACATGCTCTGACGTATAATGGCCGATCAAAATGGCGATTTCTATAGGCCAACTTTTAGTGCTATATCTAAAACTTAAAAGTCTGAATGTTTCATAGACAGTGTTGCATTTTTGGAAAGGCTTAGTCATCAAGATGCTGGCAGCTACAACAACATAATGCACATCTTTGAAATGGAGTTGGGCATCTACATTTGTAGCAGCAGCATAGGAGGCAATGTTCTACATGTGCTACCTCTTTACACTTCCCTAACAGTTGAATGCTAGAGAAGAAAACAATTGACATGTAGAATTATTTTGTCAGCTCCACAGTATAAAAATAATGAAAAAAAATTATTATTCATTTAATATTCTTGTTTTTAAAATTGTTATTGAATGGTTTGTCATTGCACAGTGATTTGGACTGGGACCCTATAAAGAATGATAAGGCAAACACTGGACACACCTTCTAAACTTACATCCTGCTGAGCAAGGATCTCAAGCTACAGTATGTTTTGCGGGTGTCTGACTCACCCTTTCTCTAACACAAACTCATCTACAACTACATGTACTTAGGTGATCTCAATTTACACATACGGGTGTGTTCTATATTCTTTGGAGGACGACTCTCCTAGGACAAGTCTCTGTTTGCAGGAGGGTCCCTCTCCTTGCCCCCTCCCCTCTCCCCCTCCCCTTCCCCTCCCATCTCTCCCTCCCGCTCACCCTCCCCTTCTCCGTACAAGTCATTGTGTGCAGAAAGGTTCTCCCAGTACAAATTTTAGTTCGCATGTACTTGAATTGTACTGACAATAGTTGAACTTGATCAAGAACAGCATTGCTGACCGACATATAGCAAGTCTAGACAATGGATATACCTGCTTAGCAGGCTTGGCTGTTTTGTCCTACATTGATTGAATAGAACCCCAAGGCAGTAGTTGATGCATGCTTGCCTGTCTTCCATTGTTAAAAAGCAGACATGATTGTTGTAAGGGGTGATCTACAGTGTAACTCTAAATCGACCAATCATCGAACAAGAGGATATATTTTTGCAATGTTTTGCTGGCTTTTCTCTTCTTCTAACAAGCTTGATGAGAGTAATATTATTAGCTGCTAATTGGACAATGCCGAGTTTACACACCTCTATCAACAATTTGCATCGGCATGTTTTCAATATATTTATACATTGTCTGTACTTGGAAAAACTTATATCAAAAACACAGTGTACATGTAAATTTACCTTATGAGTTGGCAACTTGCAACCTTAGACAGCTGGCAATACTGTTATTGAGTTTATTAGTTTAGTATATTGTGCAAGTTTAAAGCATACAAGCTGGGTGGGGGAGTAATTATATTTATGGTAGCCAGCATCTCATCTCTCATATTGTCAATATGTCTTACTGGTTGAATTTCTGTCAATCTGCCTGAATTCAAATTCGAATTCGCCACAATATACACGAATTACTGTTTCAATAAATGACGTAAAATGTATATAGTCCTTATATATTATTATTATATGTATTACATGTATATACACTACTATCTGAATAAGATTATTTAATACAATACAAATGAGAGTTGCCTCCTCCTGAATGTCTACTAGAAATTTTCCATCTCCAGCTGATATTTCTTGAAATATCCCCAGTCCCACATTTAGTGTATTAGTGCATTCACAGTTTCCATATAAAGAATTGCTCTGATGACGTGCACTTCCTCCGACATTGCAGCTATAGAAAGTACAGAGTTTTGAGGCTATGTCAAGTAACTTCCTCCGACATTGCAGCTATAGAAATTACAGGGCTTTGAGGCTATGTCAAGTAACTTCCTCCGACATTGCAGCTATAGAAAGTACAGAGTTTTGAGGCTATGTCAAGTAACTTCCTCCGACATTGCAGCTATAGATGATGAGAAAGGCTGAAATTTAAGAAATCTGTTATCAATTTAAAATTCAAAGAGAACTACGGAGCTACATGTATTAGAGTAAACCGATAAGACAGCTGCTAGATAGATGTGTCAGCAACAAGTGGGTCATACTCAATTGATCTCATGTCATGTCATATCAGGGATGAATAGGGTATTGCAGCACCCTGACAGCTCCTAACCTTGACCTAATTGGTATCAGACAGCCGACCAAAATATAGAAATCTTGCATGAGACCACAAGTCAAATCATGCAAATCATGAAAAAGGCAAAAGTTCTTCATGGACAAAATATTACAGTATATACCAAATATGGGAATATAACCTAGCCTACTGCAACAAATAGTGTAGTAGTGTTTTATAAAAGATGTCATCAGTTTATGGCTTCCAAATGATATACTGTATATTAGTTTAGCCTTGCCCAATGCCGTAGGTGCCTGGAGCTCTGGTGGCCAGACCAGACATCTGTGCTGGTAGAACCATAGATATAATATAAGAGGTGTTTATATTATATCTATGGGTGGAACTGCTCCCAACAGCTTCTGTCTGCGGTGTCTATGGGATTTAGTCGCCTATAATATGAAGCTGCAGGCTGGTCATGAAAAGGTGACTAAAATCTGGGTTTCATGCACTTGCATATAATTAGCCGCAGTTAGAGTTATGAGATGCGTAGGAAACATGGCAAGGGCAACACTTGTTCGGTAGCACAGGCTTTAGAAGAAGTCAAAATCTAGTAGAAGTTAGCTGTAATTAGTAATGAACACAAAATAAAATTGAAATATACTCTTTCCATATTACACTCTAGCAGTTGTAAAACATGGTTGTCGCTGTGAATGGGAGGTATGAGAACCAGAAGTGTGAATGGAAAGAATCAATCCTAAAACGGTAAAAGTACAAGTATAGCTGCGCCAGTTTGGCTTAGTTGCAATTGCATGCAAAGTTACCATAAATTGTGCTGGAGCTGTTGTGAATTTCAGTTCAGTAAGAAAGCAAGGTATTGTTTAAGGCTACAGGTCGCCTTTCATAAATGTTTTAGCTCTAGCAGATGTTATGTCGGAGTAGTAGATCATATAGTATATGTGCGTCATGAAAACAAGAATCAGAATCAAAACCCTGTAATTGCTTGTTGGAGCAAAAACCTGGTGACAGCAACCAGTTTTAGACCTCTGCCTTATGCTCAAAATAAATAGAAAATGTTACTATTTGGCATGTGTACAAACATGTGTGGAAGACAAAGTGGTTTTGCTGGGCGGACCAGCGTGAAATAGGAGACAGCACTGTTTGCTGAATATTGGCTTCAGCATCTGACTCTATGGCTGTATGTCAACCATACTTGCCAAGGAGCAAGAGAGAAAAGTCTGGTCTCATCTGCTCAAAGTTCTTGGGCAAGAACCAGAATCCCTGTACATTGTTTTGGTGTACATTATTTGAATAAAGCATTACCTCTAAAAGTATCAAATTATTCATTTTAGTGCTATTTGGTGTCTTCAGTGTAAATGGCTTATGTTAGATTGTACAATGCATCTTGTGTTTTATGAGGTTTGGTAGCATTTTGGAAATTTAGTATAGACAGGCACTAAATCCAGGGAATGTCCTAATAAGACCTAGAGACTTGGCAAGTAAGATGTCAACCTTGAAACCTGATGCCGATATTATTTTCCATTATATTATCATCTAATACATACTATCCATGCTATATACACTCATGATTAGCTCTCTGCGTATAATATTGCATACAGTATCTAGTCTTTATATCAATACCATTAGTATTACGCTTACTCTAAATTTAGCTACCAGTTCATGAACTATGTTATCACAACCAACCAATCACGTGTAAGCAATGTTTGCTGAGCTCACATTCCTATCAATAATAGTTAAATATGTCGCAATCTTTTCATTTTTTATCCACCATCGCATTATCTAGCAGGTGCCCTTGCTTTCGACAGGGGCTGTTATTAGCAGTAGGACAAACATCTCTTACAGTATGAATTTGTTGATTTAACCAGATCTGTGAGTCTCAGTGTTTGTTGGACTTCAACTAGTAGCTGCATTATTTACTTCTAACGGATATATAGGCTAAATACTCTATCTACATACAGGTAAATAGCAGACATGTTGTATTGTATGTGTGTATTGTAGTGGATTTATCTGTATGCATTTGTAGATTTTGTATATTCTATCTTAGCTGGAATACTTGCACAACCGGCTATAATGATTTATAACACCAACCTACTGAGTACTGTGTGTGCTGTTACCGGCCATCTTGTAAAACTTCATAAAAATAACAAGTGTTAGTCAGCTGGCGGTGAGTCCTGGGGTTAGTTATAGAAAATGTTGCACAAGGAGGCGAGAGTTAAGATAATGCTGACACTGACTGACCTATACGAACTCTACTAACCTCACATAAGTATTATGTGTTACACCCACACAACCATCTTTACATGTACGCACATACCTGAAGGGATATTTGTACCGCATAATATGAACATTGTTAGTCTTCATGAATCGGCCTGTTTATTCAGCTCAACAGAGATCATGTAAGGAAAGTTATTCAGCTCTATCCAAGCGAGAACAGCGAGTGAGGACAGAGTGAGGACAGCGTGACTTTTGTAGAATAATATAGCGATTCAACTTTCCGGTTTTAATTGGCCAGCCCTTATTGACAGCAGGGGAATAGCTTTAATAATAGAAATAGAGAACGTGTATTCTTCATTTGGATTGTTGTCTGCCAGCTATACCTGAACCGTTTCACTATAACTAACACAAATTAGATTGTGAACCCTCTAGCGTACAGCGTGAGCAGGTACATGTATGTCTTCTTATTAGTCAAACCAGGAGATTTGCAGCAATTTACTGATATACCCAATTTTGGCGGAAAAGTTTTTTATTAGAAGGAACAATTAGTGTGCCATGGTTTGTGAATGCCGTACTAGTACTAGTACTACCTACTAGTACCAGTAGCTAGTAGCTAGTACTAGGTACTAGCTACTAGTACTAGCTACTAGTAGCTAGTACTAGTACTAGTAGCTAATAGCGCCTAATCTCTGCCACTTACTAACTAGGCCATAGTAACTCTGTGAACTACTGGGTAAAGTGCTGGTAGTCCTACTCTCAACTCTAAGTGTGACTCTTCTAACACGATAGAGCAGACTTTGTGGGCGGTAGGAGTAGCAGTCACTAACACATCTTCCTCATAAACAACATAAATCAGTTCTCTACATATTAGTGGGTGGTTAACCAGAACTGGTACATCTCATGAGCTTCTAGCTGATACAGTTAGTCTTAATCCCCTCAAATTGACTCATGAAAAAAAAGAAAAAGTTACAACATTCTAAGTAATAGCCAAGAATCAAAATATGAGACGTTTTTAATGAATAAGAAACCTATTGTTTTGGTTTAGTTGCGAGAAACATGGACGTTTTTACAAGACTGTTTTATCTGCAGTAAATTTGACCAACTGAATTGACGATAATGATGACCAAATTCCTGTGTCCAAATATACACTATACACTATGCAATGAGTATCCAATCTACTTGTATAGTGTAATTAGGATTTACCTTTCCATGGGAGCCATACTTGGGCCTGCACAATTAACTCATACAGGGGCTTTTCACTTCAAATATTCTGAACGTTACATGAAACCGATTTATTTTTTATAGAAGTGGAATGATTCTAAAATATGAGTTAATTATTTTGCTGAAAACCATGTTGTTATCTTACTAATGCAACCAAAAGACAGTCCAGTAATATAATAGATAGGCTACATGATTGTATACCACAAATATACAATTATATAGGATAAAACAATTATAATTGCTTTGATTATTATTAATTAATTGCTAAACATTAGGTTATAATAAAAACAACTATTTTTGTAATGTAAGTGTTCCATGTGAGATTCTGCAGGAGTATACTTGTTCTACTTTGTAGTCAAGTGTCAAGTCAATTATTGTTTTGACAGTAAATCAATTATTAAAAGAGACACTTTACCTTCCACAGTAATCATGATTTATGTGAGTGAATGGAACACCTACCAAGACCCCTTTGAAAGCTACTTGTGCGCTCCACATTAGTCTGCCAAGCAAACTGGCCTCTTCCTGATCTAACTGTACAATATGTGTTGCGGGCAAGAATCAATGGTGACAGCTGTGATGCAATGCAGTAGAATTCTGCATCATAGTAAAAAATATTCACTTGTAATGTCTCTAAAGTCTAAACCATCAAGCACCTGCAGCACTGCAATCACTAGTCAGTGGTGGTGATCAAAATACACCCACCGATAGTTCTATAATAACGTTCTTGGCATAAAATTAGCAGAAAACTGAAATATTTCATATTCTTGTCAAATGTCTACTTAAGTTGAATCAGTATTTCTGGCAAAGTATTGGGCGAGTTTCGTGTTATGTGCCAGTTTGGGATCAATTCTACATAATTTGCTTTCAATTCACCTCTGACTGCATCCCTGAGCCTTGGGGAAGGTTGACGAAGCAGATGGTATAGTCATGCACTGATTGCCCCATATATCATAAAATATTAAACCTTGAGTATCAGATATTAATATATTGGATAGCTAATGTAATTATATAATGTTTTACTGTGGTCAAAATTTTACTTACACTGACTGAACAGGGGTCATGCAAGGTTGACCAGTGACCAACAACAAGTATTTGATAAATGATTGATGACTACCCTGATTGATTTATTTATAAAATTTAAGTTGCATAAGCATATAGGGCACCTGTAGGGCACCTGTAGAGAAGTAATCAGAAGAAGAGGTAAAAGGTATCCCAACTACTAGATGCATTCAACTACATGCCTAGACCTACCTGCATTTCTACAGAGTGTTTACTATTATATATACAATGTGCAAAGGGCCTACCTAGCTAAGCCTATGGTAAATAGTACTGTAAAGTATACATCATGTACATAGGGCAGTTTCTTATACTAATACATTGTATATTGTTTTGATATAGACATACATGTAAATTTTGCAGTTTACATGGTGTATAAATACATAATAATATGAGTTCTGTGATTGGCTGTGCATTAGACCTGATAACGATTGATAGTCTCCCCTCGGCCTACACTCTACTAACCATATAAGCATTAATCTACACGCATGGATAACCAACTGTGAGCGTAAATTAATACTCGCCATTTTTGTTGACAGTAGAGAGTGAGGAGCCAAAAGTATCCAGCAAGCTCTACATATATGTATATTTTATCACCTTGTTTACCACATAGATACTATAGACAAGCACAGAGCCAGGTTACCTGAAAGTAGTGGAGTACAGAGAACGAGGAGACTGACTACCTATATATTACATTTATATTTACCAGGTGTTGCAGAGAATATCCAGATAGCACACAGCCCACCAGAACTACACCATGGGGAGCTTTTTCCTACACAATGATTACAGAAATGGTAACGAGTTTAACAACAGTGATGGTGGACTGCCGTATAAAAAGGACTCGAATAACGTAGGACATAGTATATTTGAGAACAACCTGTGCTTTGCAAACATTAAGAAAGGTCTTGGATTTGCTAACTCTGACATGGCTGTGTCATCGACAACAGGGAACGGCAGTTCGTCAAATGACAATGATGATTGGACGTACAGCAGCAGAGCTCGTTCCTCACCAGTAGTAGAGAGACTTATATTAGAAGAAATACAGAATGACATTGCGGAGTATGCAGTCACTATAGGGGTATCTATGGGTAAGTTTCTATGTCTATTATTGCCCTAGATAGCCAGTTTACCACATCGATGCACTAGGTGGTGGCTCATAGGCTAGAAATACTAAGTTGGGAGTCGACTCCCCCTCCTCATTCCAGATAACCACAGGCTAAATAAACTATCAACAGAACTTTAGGTTTTTTGCAAAATTGCCTAAATTATGAGAATTATAAATAATCTCAAAGTTGATTGAATCGTGGAATTAAACTAATGGGCCATGTGATGCTCAGAATAGACATTGCCCTACTAACTGTAAGCTACTGATGAGCCATAAACTATCTGGTAGTCGTTCAATCAACTGACTATCTGACTAGCACATACCAGTCGAGTTGGTTAGAATACATGCCAGTCTAGAATGTGGAGTATATTTCCCTATTTCATCATGCTTGCACAATTATAACTGTTAGTTGATCGAATCTAAATTTCTCAAAATTTCTCAAAATAAGCTTATATTTCAAGGACATAAACAATAGCTCAGTGAAGATAACCAGATGTAGGTCAAATGGAAACATCATCAATTCATTAAACTTTGAATTTATTCAGCCACAAACTTGCTTGTGATCAAAAACAAATCATCAATTGGAAACAGGTGAAGTTATTGTATCCAATTTGTGTAGCATGTAAGTGTCTTGAAGCTAGAGGCTGTACCCCAACATCTTCCAGTAAACATGGCCTTACAGTATTTTATAGCATATGAAATTACTAAGTAATAAATATACCAGTAATAGTAGGCTACATGTTATACAATAGTTATATTATGTTATTAGTATTTGATCGCTGGAGAACTGCCTGTTTACCTAAAAAACAGTTGAAGTGCGAGAATGAATTCTATTACAGCAAACAACACACTTGGTTTATAGAGTCAATAACTAATATGTGGAGACATATTCACCCTGGTTACTGTAGCAGTAAAAATGTGATTAATCCTTCATAAATTCTCTGTATGCAGACTAAGAAATCATAGATGTATGTAGGCTTGATGGCATTGCACTGCTTGGTTAGATGTAATAATAATTAGTCACCCCAAAGAGGCAACAAATGTGGACACTTACCAGATTAACATAGCCTATGTGCCAGATTAACATAGCCTAAGGTCAGATAATATTCCTCAGCCTTGTACTAATGCAAGTTATGAAAATTGATTATGTGCTTATCCTTTCCTATGGCTGTCAGACTTTTTAAAAAAGATAATATTAGATAGCCCAAAAGTGGTACCTTATACAGCCTGTCACCAGCGGACCTAAAGACAGGAGTCATGTGACTTGTTAACCAAGTATGGTATAAATATGATGATACATGACCAGAATTGGGAGTCCAGGCTCTCGGTTGCAGTAAGTCATTGAAATATCATTGTCAGGTACCAGCTGAGACACCTCAATATGATTATAATATACATGTAAATACCAATGTTACCAAGATCAGCATGTCAAATAGCTGGCGTTAAAATACGAGCTCAGAGAATAAAATCAGTTTGGATATTTCCTGTTAAGTGCAGTAGTGGAGAAATTTAGATAGCCTTAGCTCCTTGTTTGTGGTTAGGGTTTGGGGTAAGGGCAGTCTACCAACAATATATAGAGAAGACAACTTCTCCTGCTTCAGTTTTGGTGAAGAACAAAGGCTATCTCAAATTTTTCCACTTCTACAAATTGTTGCCTACAATTTACAATACAGTGTACAATGTAAATACTGATAATTGACAAAACATAGCCCTAGGACTGTCAAACTGAGTAGCTTATAATAATGTAATAAATAAATTCATCCCATGTGCAAAACAACTGTACAAATATCATGGAGAGAGAGGAAGAGGGAAGAGAGCTCTACATGTATATTGATGCTGCTGCTTCACAGAAGATTGTTGAACATGGAGCAAAGGCTATGGCGCTCAGTGTCCGCCTAGCTTATATGAGACACTGACTATCCTATCACCCTGGTTTATATAATTAAAATGGGAATTCAAAGGACTAAGGCTATAATACTTAGTATACTCAAAGGCTACATAAAATTTAGATAATGAGGTATAGTTTGTATAATTGGGTATAGTTTGTTCCACAAAGCATTACACTATCATGCATATACATGCATATTCCTGAGCCTAGAATTTGGTTTTGCTGTTTATGGTACAACTTGAGTTCACATCAGTGCAATTCTCTCAGGCTAATTAATCAGATTAAGCAATTAAATAAAAACCTGAGGAAAATTAATAATACTGTTATTAGACCCTTGACACCAGATGAAACTTTGCAATGTTTGGATATAGATGATGAGCAGGTCTGCGTGTGCACCTATAGTGGTATACCTATTAAATAAGCTTTAAAAAATCTGTCTGTAGAAGAATTATCTCTTTTGAAAACCATAATTTTTCCGAGGGCTTCGTATGAAATAATGTTGGTCTATTTGTAGCTTTATTTGATCAGTTTTTTGCTAAATTAGGAATTAAGATTAGAACAGACTATAATATTATGTTTGAAGTGCATGTCAATGTGGGTTTAAATTGTCATGTGCCTGCTATCTCAGTAAGACTCTCATCGGATGATAGATGCGGTAATCCATACAGAACATACAGTGCCCAGTACTTAGTTATATATACATACACTGTACATGGGTGTATATACAGTACGTATATACAGTACGTATAATATACAGTACGTATAATATACAGTACGTATAATATACAGTACGTATAATATACAGTACTGTACATACATGGGTATATATAATAATATGTATACACTATGTACATAGTTATACATAGGTATATAGATATAGAATAGGAACATAGTGCATACATAAGTATATAGATATAGAATAGGAACATAGTGCATACATAGGTATATAGAATAGGAATATAGTGCATACATAGGTATACAGATATAGAATAGGAACATAGTGCATACATAGGTATAGAATAGGAACATCGTGCATACATAGGTATATGGAATAGGAACATAGTGCATACATAGGTATATAGAATAGGAACATAGTGCATACATAGGTATATTATAGGTATAGAATAGGAACATAGTGCATACATAGGTATATTATAGATATAGAATAGGAACATAGTGCATACATAGGTATATAGGTATAGAATAGGAACATAGTGCATACATAGGTATATAGGGTTACAAAAACATCAGTTTATTGTGAGGATTTAGTCTGTGATCCGCCCTGACCGCCTTAGCACTGTCCTCAGCTACTCACTGCACTAGCCTGTCAGGTGCCAACCCGCCAGCGGCTTCACTCTGTCCTTTCCATCTACCACTAGACCTACTTGGTCCAGGGAGTCCAGGGCCTAGGTATATATTACACACAGTGTTTAATCATTTGCTACCATGAGGTTAATATGCTGAGAAGATCCATCAAACAACAATAAATTCATATCCATTATAATATTCTAGGCTAACTCTTTACGTCTTGTAGTTGGATTCCTTTACCCGACAACACAATCCCCTCATCAAGCAAACATTAATATTAATCAATAGTTATACGATCCCTAGAGTCACCACACTGTGGTACCATCCATCTGTCCAGTCTCTGGAACTGTGATATCCTGCGTTACACAATGCCCACCTTTTTCCACTGCCGTTATAGCCGTTGGAGTATCATTCCTCTGCTCTATTATTGGCTCTATAATCGTCTGCTGAGACAGTCATACATGCCACCTCTTGAGACAGTCTTACACACACCAGCTCAGTGACAGTCATATACACCATGTCAAATATACCCTCATACACACAACCTTCTGGGCAATATCTGTTATAAACTACGGTATTGATTTTATCAATAGTAAAATGGCAGATAAAGGGTGAACAAGTATATTTGTACTGAAGGCTGTATTTAATGAAAAAAAAGGAGGACACTGGGGTGACATTTTGATGCATTGGTTTTAGTTCTGTTCTAGTGTAATTGATTGCACATCCCAATTATTCAAAATATTGCTGTTAAACAAACCTTCTATAAAACCTTCTATAAAACCTTCTATAAAACCTTCTATAAAACCTTCTATAAAACCTTCTATAAAACCTTCTATAAAATCTTCTATAAAACCTTCTATAAAACCTTCTATAAAACCTTCTATAAAACCTTCTATAAAATGAATAAATAACACAAAGCCAAAAGGAGTATAGACTCAAAAAAGGTGCATCGTTGGACCAGTGTATTTCCACTATATGGAAAGGTTTATTCCGACCATCTTGAAAGTGTGTATTTGCTTTTTGCCATGCAATTAAGTCAACATTAGTATGAATTATGTAAAGTAGACTAAAATTATTTTCCACCTTGTATTTATTCCATGAGGGCCTAAATGTACAAAAACTCTAACAGTGCTGAAATAATGTGGATAAATAGTTGAAAATTATCCAAAATAATAATAAATTATTACTGTCATTTCATAAATCATGGCTGACAGCTTTACCCCACTACCTGACATCTACAACACATTCTACATTGACTAGTGACCCCTGAACCCGGACCTTATAACAGGCAAATCCATAGAATAACTATGGAATTACACAAACGCTAATACATGTATATTGATAGTTTATTACAAATGCAATCAATAACAAGTTGTGTTGGAGCCTCCGACACACACACAACATCATCTGAGAATTAGAGAACGAAACAGGATGTCAGAGCTAACAGGATACAAACATAGGTTTGTTAGTTTCTAAAAAGTAAGAGTCATTCTGCATCTGTTACAGATCCTAAGCAGTGGTGCGTTGAGGATACTCGTAAATGGTTACAGTGGGTATCCGCTCTCTACCAAATCGGGGATCCTTCGGATTGCTTGTCGTTTGACGGACAAACTCTGTGTCGATTCACAGAGCAGGACTTTATACTCCTCACAGGGTCAGAAGACACGGGGCTTAAGATTACGGCTCAGTTGGATCTCTGGAAGAATGGTGAGTGTTTAATAGAGGTCATGGTCGATGAGTGAGTGTTGAGTAGAGGTCATGATTGATGAGTGAGTGCTGAATACTCTTAAGATGTATTGATGATAGGTTCTGGTCTAACTTCAATTCAACAGTCCTGAATGTTTTGAGATGTAAGCCAGATTGGAAGGAAGTGCTGTTATGCTAGCTTTGATTTGAGTAACTAACGGGCCTATTTCATTTGTTCCCAATATATTTTGATGTTTGCACTATTATAGCATCATGTGTAGTTAGCTAGCATGTTTCATAAAAGAAACTTGAAACTTGACAACCACTTTCCTCACTAGTTGTGAGATTGAAGCAATTTTTTTATTTCTAAATATTTACCACTTATATATTTCAGCCACTCGTATGACACCAAGCGCTGGGTCCTATCACTTCCAGCAGCAGCAGCAACAACAAGCCATGAACCAGAAATTGGGAATTGTTGCCCTCGGCCGTCAAGATAACAACACACCTAAACTCTTAGATGCTGGCTGCTCATGGACGTCAGCCGGTCAGCAGCAGCAGTTCACCTCACTAACTAACCAATTCAGTGGCACCAGTGGCTCTGATAGTTCAGCCAGTGCTGCTGTCACATTTCAGGAGATGAGGAATGCACATTTTCAGGGATACAGCCCACAGGCATCGTCCCAGATACATTCATTTTTAAACGATTCACAAAGTCAAAGGTCAAGTATTCCTCTCTCCCGATTCCTGAATGAGCCACCATTAGAACGAAACAATCCACGTCCCACTATACCGCTAGACAGATTTCGCAGCGTGAGAGAGGCTTGCCAAGACAATGGTTTCCTCTCATGGGAGAAGTACCAGGAGTTTACCAATGTAACACCAACCAGAAACGCACACAATATTATGTTTATGAGTGCTAATAAAAACAATATGTCTGCACCTACGTGTGCCACTGCTCAGATATATAACGCAAACAAGAGGAAAGAAGATGACGTGAAGTCAGCTGTCACATCTAACCTAAGCCCCAAACTTGAGGCTACCACTCCTACTCTGGCTGGCGCAGACTCTGAAGATCCTATCACTGGTTACACGACTCTAACTACAATGTCACTAAAAACAGAAAAAATGGATGCTGAGCCAGAAGCTCAAGCTGAGGTATCCAATTCAAAAGGTAAGGAAGGATTTGGAGCTGAGCTTAGACTGGCATACCATCTCATACGAATGCATTGTGGTCTAGGAGCATACGATATAAGTCTAGCTTATGGTCAACTACATGTACATGTATTACAAGAACTTCTATTGATTAGAAAGCTAGATACGGACTCGGGCTATAGCCTACATCCTTTCACATATGTCTATGAACTAAGGCTACTTTACTTCTACAGGTGCCACAGACAAACCGTCTAAGAAGAAATCTTCGAAACACCCGATACATCTGTGGGAATTCCTGAAGCAGTTGTTGATTGATGGAAAAGATTGCATAAAGTGGATTGACCAGGAGAAAGGTATATTATACAATATGTTCATAGTATACAATACGTTTATAGTATATACAATACGTTCATAGTCAGTTTCTGACTATGAACGTACATGTACATGTATGCACCCTCCCATGGTCCAGTCTGTACCCACTCATGGTCCGGGTCTGTACCCACTCATGGTCCAGTCTGTACCCACTCATGGTCCAGTCTGTACCCACTCATGGTCCAGTCTGTACCCACTCATTGTCCAATCTGTACCCACTCATGGCCCAGTCTGTACCCACTCATGGTCCAGTCTGTACCCACTCATGCTCCAGTCTGTACCCACTCATGGTCCAGTATGTACCCACTCATGGTCCAGTCTGTACTCACTCATGGTCTAGTCCAAGGATGCCCAAACTTTTTGGTGGAAAGGGACAAATTCTAAAAGTGCATCAGAGCAAGGGACACTTATTTTTTGCTGCTGCATTTATTGCGATTATTAAATGGGCAATTTTATTATGATACAAAATGAGTTATTTTATAGTTATAACACGCAAATTTATTGATTTTGTTTTAACCAAAGTATAACAGCAATAGTCATCTACTTTTGAAGTACACCAAAACAGAATAAAGGTAGAAACAGACTAGCGAATTTTGCGCCCCTATTAGCCGCGAAATGATGGTGGAGTGACAGGGCATCACAAAATTGAGCGCAAAAGGCCCTGTTCGCTAAATATCAGGCGTGTTTAATATTTTAGGTTTAGCTCTCGATTGGCAAGCAAAATTTTAACCAGCTCCATTCTGCACTTTCGTCTGTAAACAAAAATTCCAAATTGAGTCGCTGTTATAATGTGATGTGCACATAGGAGACATATGTATAAAAATAATTGCCAGCCTTGGCACACATGCTCAGGATAGAGTTTGCGTTCATGGAGGAAACATCGCTAGTGTGTGTTGTTCAGCGGAAAAAAGCCGTCACGCTGGCAAAACGTGGTGGAACGCGGCGAAAATATTCGCTAGTCAGATTCGGCCTTGAGCAAATTAAATGAAAATTGTAATGATTATTCTATGAATGCTAGATGATACAACTGTGAATACAATTATTAGTGGGTGACATGGAATTGTCCTTTCTCTTGGATCATCCTCAAAGTCTATGTCCCTTTTAGTAGTTGCCTGGTATGTTTGTTAGTCAGTCTTGTCTGATTTTTGCTTTTGATATAATTACATGTAGTTCAGGTGACTGAACAAACTCTCACACAAGAATGTGCTACCAAAGAGTGTCATCAGTTTGACAGAAATTTTTAAATAAGTTGGGGTACCTGCGCTTTTCCACTTTACTCTGTCTTCACCTCTTGGCACTGTGATTAGGTCAATCTGGCCATCAATTTTTTGTAGGTTTTAAATCGTTGACAGAAATCTACTTCTGTGTCAGCTATAAATATTTTGGGATTTTCGAATGTGGGGATTTTTTGACATTGTGCAGTATTTTTGAGTGTAACTTGGGCAGTGCAATTGCTTTCACTGCTCAGCCACAAAAAGCCATTTTTGTATGTAAAATTTGAGAAGTGATGAAGGGACACCAAAATCCATGCAAAGGGACACTGTGTCCCTTAGGGACACATTTGGGCATCCCTGGTCTAGTCTGTACCCTCCTATTAGCCATGTCAGTGTTCTTCCATGGTGCCTTCTGTACCCTCCCACAAGATTATTCCTATAATCCATATGTCTGCAGGCAACCCATGATCTTCCATTATAAAGATGGATTATTCAGTACATAACTTCACTTTTTGCCCATAATATCCACTCAAGAATTTATGGGACAAGTAATTAGGTGAAGACTTATGATTTAGTAGGCTCTACTAACGAGTGTTACAGTAGTGCTTAGCCCTTACCTGTACCAGTCCTAATATCCGACTTGACTCGTTTGTAGGTGTGTTCAAAATATACAACTCACAGGAGGTGGCCAAGTTCTGGGGAGAGAGAAAAAACCGACCGGCCATGAACTACGACAAACTTAGCAGGTCAATCCGACAGTACTACAAGAAAGGCATCATAAAGAAGACGAGTCAAAGCAAAAGACTTGTATACCAGTTTTGTCAAGGCTATCTGTGAGTTGGTTGTCGACTTGGTAAAAGCTGACTACCTGTTGGTGCACATTGGTTGCTGTAACAGTATTATAGGATTTACATTGACATTCCCAGTAGAGTGGTAACTAATGGCTCTCTGGAGCTGCAGAAAAAAGAGGCACATTATTTTCTGCTGTCTTTGGACCAAGAAGGTTCCAACTCAGAAAAATTAATGAATTATTATTTTCTCATATTTGCTATATTAACTCACACTTTCTGCAATACTAGATAAATAATCTTATTTTCATAACTGTACACTTATCCCATACTATTCAAATACATATTAATTGTAGTTTATGTATATAAGTAGGGTTTGTTATTTCCTTCTACATCACTATAACTCCTATTAACACATCTATTGCATGTAAATAGAGTCCGCATACAAAGTATTATACCTCTGGAGTCTATTGCCATATGGATGTGTGTCAAGTCTATATATTATGCACATTGGCCTTGATACATATTTTTTTAACATTATTATTTCACTATTAAAATGTAAATAATTGGTTTTGTGATTTTTAAATGCCTCTTATATTCATGTCAAGTATTTTTGTTACCTGGTAATTATTCTAAAGTGTTTCAATTTGTTAAATTCCCTACCAGACAATTACATGTATTTTTACTCCTTATTGTGTGATCCATGGATTTACATGGTATGATCTGATATCTTTATGTGGTTATATAATGCATACTATATTCTATTAATAGATTTGGCAAACATATTTCAGCTATTTATTACATCACATCTCTCTGCACAGTTACACATCTGTAAGATTACGTAAATGATGGTGAAACACCAGGTTGCAATGTGAATCTAAGCTAGCAAACATTACAAACCTGTTCCAGTCATATACAATGTAGGTAATGTAGGTCTGTAATAAAATACTAAGGCTGTAATGACAATGCTAAGGCTTTGCCAAAATAATCAATCCATGCGATGTGGAAATACTACTTTGTCCTAGTGACACCATTACTGGTTTATGGGGTCATAGAGAAAAATAATATTATTATGATTGTACATGTAGCTCACAGTTGTTTAGTATATAGCCATGCAGGTTACTAGGTGTCCTAGTGAACCATTGGTAGATGAAGCTGATGCCAGCATTACTTCCTGTACTATTATCGGCTCTATGTGTCTCACCAGACACCTCAACCGAAACAACTGTCAAAACGGTTCAAAACAAAAGCACAGCTTTGTTGTAGCCACAGACTTGTCCATCAAAAAGTCTTTCAATTATTAAATTGAAATGAAGCAAAATAACCTAATGTGGAATTATTGGCATAACCGTTAATCTACAAGTTACACCCCCAACTCCGTGTTCCCCGTCCCTTGGTAGCTTTCATTAATCGTTGACTCTTGGTTATTATAGGAAATGAGAGAAAAGTTGAATAAGTCCAATAATGTCTTACATTGTTAGTCTTATCATATTAGGGGCATGGCTTAGCGAAGTTTGAATTAGGATTCAATAAAACCATGGCTGTCGGAACTTTACCTCTGGTTATACAAGTTTGATGGAGAATAAATACTCTTGCAGCCAGTGAACAGCAACACTAGTAAACTAGTAGTACATAGTATGATGTTAGCTAGATACAGGAATCCTGACTGCCACTAATACTAATATTACTGTTGCTGCTGCTGCTGCTGCCACTGCTACTGCAGTTAACAGTTAATTGATTTTAGAGGTTTCGGCTAAGCAAAAATAGTATATTTGAATAGCGTAGGAACTACACAAATATTTACATAGATCAGCAATGGTAGATCTGTCCAGCGCCAGAGCTGGCGCCACTAAACATGCATGTACATGCAGAATTGATATTATATTATGCCACGTGCCATCTCCATGTAGGTGCTATACTGGGTTTCAAAATCTTTTGCTCTCAGCCACCCTACTGACTTCAGAAAATCCCAAACGAAACCTGCAATAAAATTGCACTGAAATATACATCTAATAGCAATAATGATGGCCAAACTGTAGACTACTAGCCTACTACATGTAGTTTGGCCCCAACTATAAATAATTCTATTTATCATAATTTTACTACATTCAATGGCTAACTCCAGTTCAGGGAATGGATTTTCAACGTGGTCATCTTTCACACGGCTGAACTTGATCAGTGTTGGTTTTATGACCCCAAGTTTCAATGCACTAAACGAAGTATTAGTTACGTACTGCTTTTCGAGAAGAGAAGGCTGAATATACTCCCAGCATTTCTGGAGACATTGATGGTGTTAGAACACTGTGTCAGCTATTTGCAAGCCCTGCTTCCCATCTACATTATAAAGAGTGGCTCTCTCTGATTGCACATACAAAATAAATATCTCCTATACATTCTTACACTCTACAAGTTGGAGAGGTAGAACAGACTTACTAACTTAGTCTAACTGTAATCAAAGTGCAGGTGTTTCAGCTACAGGTATAACAGGTGAAAAATAGGCACAGTTGATGAAGAATTGGAACACTGGACAAAGCAGATGACCTTCATACTGTCACACTTGCATGTGAAGGTCAAACTCCGCCAACATTGATGACAAGGCTGCTATGCAGTGCTGCTACCATTATAATTCTGTTTGTTGGTAAAACAACAGTATCATATCCTATCATATTACTGGCAACGGTTGCGACCTCCTTCTTGTGGAAGATAGGCAGCAAATGGAACCACTAGAAATAGTTGTGATCAATTTCTAAACCTTATATGAACATGCAGTGTGTTAATTCTCATCATTATAGGCCTGTACTGATGGTTGATTATGGACTTTTCTAAGCTCATAGCCTCAATATATACAGGACTATTACAGCTAGTAGCCCTACATGATTATGGCCTATGGCTATTTAATGCAATAGGAATAGTATTATTAGGGATCAAAAGTACTTAGCCAAGAAGGATATAAGAATGAAATAATTTTTTAACTTTTTTTGGTTATCTCAATTATATTTTGGCAGACTCTGCCTATGCAGACCTGCACAACCATGCACCTGTGCAGCTGACACAAACCACAGTTAGTCGTCAGCTGAGCATAGAGCCTTTTCTAGGTGAAGCCTTCTATCTACATTTCTGACATCATGGGCATAGGTGACTACTGAAACCATACTCTGTCGGTGAAGCTTGAAGGAGTTCAAAGAGGTAACAAGGGAGAAGTGTGAGAAAGTAGTAGCACTTGTATGTTATTGTGGTGATAGGAATATATTTGTTGGTAGGAGTGATCCGTTTGTGTCATATTAGGATGTATGATGCAAGTGTTAACCTCTAATAGTAGTTGGTTTAATGCCAGATTAATGGTAACAATAATAAAATGGCTACATAATGATGTACAAGCTGTTGTCTGTAGCATTCATCACACAGAGGAGTGACACCATGCTATAGTGTTGCAACATATAATAGAACTTGTATGAATTCTAATATAAATGTATTATTATTACTATTCATGAAGTTTTGGTTGCAAAAAATATAGAATTTTGATGAGAGAAAAATAATGATAGCTAAGAATATGACATGTACCATATTTCAACACTAGGTACCTCATAAGGTTAGGCTTCACACATGATGGTTAGTCATGCTAGTAATGGCATGGTATTATTTATATTATGTTGTTCAGCCCTATTTTCTAATGTATTTATTGCAAAATTGTTCCCACAGGAGCCAATATTTAGAACACCGATGTGCAAATAACATAGTCTAATAATATATATGTATATTAGGCTGTTTCAGCAATCATCATCTTGTGAAGATATGAATATTTTCTCATAGCTTCTTTTGTGTAAATTCAACCTTGCTAGTACTTGGCACTTTCTGGCTCCTAGAATTAAACATCTTGGACACAGTAGTACCCTGTGGTAGACTATATGCAATTGTGACTAGTAGGCCTTCTATTTATGGTCCTCAACAAGTAGTGCCCTGTGAATTGTGCAGGTACACGGGTATATATATATTTACATCTCCTACATGGGTATCCTATAGGTAGCCTTGGTATTTGAGAGGCAGTGTTTGAAATGTGAGTCTTTATGTACTAGAGCTAGTGGTAGCCAGTAATATTATCATCACTGTAATACAAACAGTGAAGAGTTAGTTACAACTAGAAGATGACTTGCGTAATACAATACACATAATGAATAAGAATAATTTTTGTATTTGGTGAATCACAGTGTTTAATGAAATGATCAGTGGCAGTAATACACTACATAATATACTAAAACTCATTGCTGTAATGTAGTAGCCAGGCATTATTCACCCCTGCTTTATTGTAATACAATAACACAGTGATAGATATGTCTGACATAGACAGTGTGGGCAGATGTACTTCCAAAAGTAGGTTAAACACAGTCTCCTGGTTTCCTGGTGTTCAGAAAGTCATTGCCACTGGCTTGTCCTTTTGCCCTCTCCCTGGCAACTAAATCCCTCTACAGTCCACTGACTGGTCATTAAATCCCTCCACAGTCCACTGAATAGTCACCAAAGAATTCATTACTGACATTGAGACAGGCAATCATGTGTTACAAATAAATTACATAATATGAACAGAACAGAACAGAGACAGAGACAGAGACAGAGTGTTGTTCCAGAGGCAACTGCTAATGAGAACGTATGATTGTTTGAAAAAATAAAGTAAAAGTAGTACTGGAAATCTGACCCTAAAACTGGTGCAGAAATTTCCAGTTGCAACATTTCATTTCTGGTTAGTAATACTATTTACGGAATATTTGCATACAATCTAGCAAAACTGTAGGTGATCAGTTGGCAAAGCTTAGTACAGAAACAGAACAAACAGTTGCTGCAGAAATAGCAGTTACTATGGTGATACTAAAATAACTACAGTATTCAACATATTATCGCTCAAGATTTACCTGTTGCCTATACATGGGGGGACACAACTCACACGAATGTGATAGGCTGTTCTACTTGTTATTTCCGGCAAGGGCTGCAATAGTGTATAAATGACCGAATCTTAATAGCCTACTATATTGTTGTCAAATGTTATTTTCCTGTTAAGACTTGGAGGGCTTCCTTCTGTATTTAAAGTGATAACACAGCGTGAGTTTGTGTAAAACCTTGTCCTGTGTGAAACAGTGGTCATCACAACAATCTATGCTGCTGTTGGAGAGTTCAGTCTGCAATAGTACTGGGTGGTTACTAACATTGATATAATCAGCACCCGCTCAAGACTAACCATATTACACCCTCAGCATCTACAGTTTTGGAAAGCATAGCATGACAGATACAATGAGATGCAGATAGAGCCTTAGTTGCTTGCTGAAACTGAAGCAGTAGATGTCGTCTCCACCATTCATCGCTTTATTGAATTATCCCCCCCTCTCCCACCGACCTTGGATTGAAAATTTATAGCCAAAAAAGAAACCATGCAAAATTAATATTCACAAAAAATGTCACTTCATGACTCATAGTTTTATTACACCAATTAATAGTTAGGATGATATGGCAGCATGACCAATAACCATGACTGGCAGTTTGGTCCAGCCTACTTTAGTCATTTGATTCAGATTTGCAGAAATCAGTTCTATAAATGATTTTAACTGCTTAAATCACTTGATGCCTACTGAGTTAAACTAAAGCCTTATTAATTTACAAAATGGCTACTTATTCAAAGCAGAGATATGTGTAGCTACTAATAGCTCATTCAACCCCATCAAAACTCACTGTCTCAAGCTTATTAGCACAGCATCCTTTACTTGCACAGAAATCTGAGCACCAGTGATTGTTGTGGATTATTTAGCTCACAAGTTGTGACTAGAACAGAAGTTGTGGAATAACCGTTGTATAGTTTATCTGACACACAATAGGATGGTGTGCACATACACGATACCCTAACCTGGTGTACAGTGCTCAGGAACACTGTAGCATGCTAAAGGCACAGTTACAGGGGTATTATGCTGTTATAGTGTTATCTGTAGGTGCTTGGGTAAATCCAATATAATACCATAGCTACTCCGGGACTGTTGACTTGTAAAGCAGGGGGTCAAGTAAGGATATGCAGATTTAGCTTACCTTAGAAACAACTGCTAGACTCACAGCAAGCAACTGCCAATGCAGGAAATAGAAAAGAGCAGGAAATCATCTCATAAGGAAGTAATTATATTCACCTATTTATAATCAGCTGTTGTTTTGAACACAAAAATTGATGTTTGTTTCCTCAGCATTATTATTGTGATCAAAATACATGTATAATATGTACAGTACAATGTATTATATTACTCTCCCCTAGTAGTGTAGACTGTTTGCCTTACATGTTGGGAATGTCTAGTAAGGCCTGGGTGCCATCAACTGAACTATGGGGATCTGGTCCTTCTGCTCCTTGTGTTCCTTACAGGTGCCCCACCAGTGCCACCTGCCAAACATAAATGAGAGATCTGTCAGTGGTACACTAGCACTGTTTTACAGTTACAATGTATATCACTCACTCTAATTCTGAGGTAGGACTATAACATGTGCTGCTCCCTAAGGTCATTAGTTGGGCAAGCATAGAACCAGAGGCTACTTCACTGACTGGTAATCCTATATTCTGTTGCTCCATCTTGAAAAGGTGGAGGTGGAAGCTACCTATCATTTAGGTGTCAAGTTGTCACAAAAATCTAGACTCTTGTTTGCTGAAGTAGTTATTAGTCTGTGACTAACAGTATGTTACAGCAAAAGGGGAAACTGCAGAGGTTCTACTCTGACGTTTGAGAAAGGAGATAACTACTGTACACGCCTTATTCAGCGGCTACCATTTTTGTTACTTATCATTAAGTTTGAGAGATAATTGCTATCACTGAATTACTGTACCGTGGATATGACAATTTGTTTATTCCTACATGTAGAAGAAGCACACGCGCTGAATTTTATATGCAGTGCAAGGAGGCCTTATGTGTCTGAAAGGGGAAGGCAACTGTCAGAGGGAAACTTGTAAAGAAGTGAGAACTCTGCTATCAATATAGTTATAATTATAAAATAGTAAATTCTCACATATACATGCAAGTAGAGATAACTCACTTGGTGCATGTCTTTGGATATTCTTTTATAAAGCATTTCATTCCCAGTATATCAAAGTATATCTCTCCTAATATTTGAGCGTCATTACTGCGCTTGAGATCTTTTAGACAATTATATAACTCATCATCACATCCACAATGAGATCTACAACAAGCACACTACACAATATATTGCATTAATTCTAATAGGTACAATCTAATAATTGTAATTGCAATGTAATAATCTGGCTGACATTACAAATCAAATACCATAAGTTGTAACATGGCATTGATTTGAAATTATGAGATATCAAAGGAGTAAAGAAAACTGTTTGGAAAAATATTCTTTTCCCCTACTTGAGGTTCTATTGGTTACTATTGGTCACTAGTGGTCACTCTTATTAGTGGTCACTGTATAATCCTCAAACATACTGATAATCCCAAATCCCTCCCTTTACCATCAAAACAATTTGACAAACTATCTTAGCATAAAGCTTCAATGAAGGAGGAGGCTAACCAAACATGAAGCTGTGCATGGAAGCAGCCAGACAAGGCTTGAAGGAGCAACTCCTAAATTAGTACTAGTACTTTCTACTTTCTACATCTAGGTTCAAACAGCTGCTGCTGAATCATAAATATAACTCAGAGGAAAAAGAGGCTAGAAAAATATCGCAGCCTACTGGTTTTTTGCCCAAAGTTGAAGAGCAATGACCGGGATATCACCTTATTGTTTTTTGTATGATAATATTTACCATGTACTGCCACACGAAATTAGGCTGATTTTAAATTAGTGCTAGGCGGTTTTGATTTGCACTATTGCATTTAGATTTTTTGCTGACTTTTCAAAAAACTTAATGAAGCCGAAATTGTCTTCTATCCCTTGGTTTTATCCAATTTTGTAAATCTGGGAAAACAAACTGAATCGAATCGCTAACTTCATGCTCTATTTTGGGAGCCGTCGCACTCCGATTTTAACTGTAATGGCAGAATTTTCTACTAGATAGTTAATTATTTATAATCTAAGTAAAAGCACTATGCTGAGTAAAATACTGCAATAAATCACCACTGGGTTATAACGATGGTTGCAGAGAAATCTGTATGCCAAGGATGAGATCAAATCATAAAGATTGAAGGAGGCACAACATCAATTCATGCGTTAGCGACGGCCACAGCCATTACCAAAAATGGCAGTCATTTTTTGGTCAATAAATTGTAATATTGCTAATATTTATTTGTAACAATGTAAGTGTAACTACAAAAATTGAGCAAAACTATAACAGTAATCATTATTGGGTGACAATGGTGGCTGCAGCTAATGTAACATTCACACTGCCGTTTATACCAACTACTAGCGGCGAGCGGCCAACGCTAACCACAACTACATTATATAGTGACATGCTCCGGTGAGCGGTAGGGGTCAACGAGTTCAACAAGCTGAACTTTAAACCCCGCCGCTAACTAACACGTGCCAGCTATAGTATAGTAATAGCTAACCACATTGGGGTTAGCGTTGGCCGCTTGCCGCTAGTAGTTGGTATAAACGGCAGTGTGAATGTTGCATTAGTCTGTATTGCAAGGTACATCATAAAGATTGAAAGAGGTACAATTATGTATTCACACGTACGTGACAACTCTCATTGCCGGAGATTGACACAGTAAAGGGTCAGGCGTGGTTTGAATTTTAAAACTGAATCATATCAGACCGCTGCATTTGGTGTAGTTAAAATTTCAAAATTTTGCAGTGTTGTAACGAGAAAAATAAAACTGAAAAAACAGAACGATGCTGAAACACCATGCAGTACTATTTTAAATATAAAAATACCGCCAAGCTTGTTGTTCTACCACAACTGTATCAGTAATTTCTATGAGAGAGAAGATGACTCCACATATATAGCCAATCTTTCATCCAACTAAGTATGTTATTATTGTTATAACTGGAGTGGGATGGCTTGCAGATCCCACTCATGCATGAGTAGCATATTCAGGGTCATTCGTAGGTCAAACCTGCTTTTTATTACTTAATAAATCTATTAGTAGAGAACGTATTCGTCCACCTCAAAGGGCAACTCCGGGTTTAAATGTCTCCATTAGATGACATTTCAAACAAAATAATGTGACGTTGAGAGTGACATTTATCAATGCCCTCCGTGTGGTGCTAATGATGCTGCGCTGACACAGCCACAAGCTGTGTACTCAGAGCTATGCAGTTTGCTTCAAGTTGATGCTACAACTAATGATGGTATGAGTTGTAGAAGGTATTAGATTAAAGGTACACATTGTAGTAGGTACTAGATTAAAGGCACACATTGAACAGCTGGCTTACTACATCCACCGTTTAAGCTCCAACTTGGGAATACAAATTTGCTTTGGAAATACAGTATTTTTGGAGTCTATTCAGTTTAGTTCAGGCATTTTGTAACTAATTACATGTATATGTACAAACATGCCCAAAGAGAGGACAACTCAAGGTTGGTATACATGTGCCTGCATATAGGGATGGTCTGGGGTCAATTACGAGTTTGCAATAATTTTATGAATAATTGTGAATGTCCTGTGAATGTCAACAGACCTGATAGATTTCTTGATAGAAGTGAATGTACATGTACATGTGGTGTAATCAGTGGGGGGGGGGGAGGGGAGGGTTGTGTAGTGGTTTGTATGCAGTGCAATGCTAAATCAGTATGCACTTTATATCCATGTAACAGTTACATTACTGAACCTTGAGCAGTGTTCCTACTACAGCCAGTATTATAAGTGCTCCAGGGTTTATGTTAGTTATGGTTATTCAGTATCTATCATAACGACAACATAATATAAACAGTGCTTGATGGCAGATAGAGTTGCTTTACTAATAAGTTGACAAGCTGTACCTTGTGAAACCTGCTAACAGTGTCAAACTTGCCACATGCAGTACCATAGATGTATGAGATGGTTACACTTTGCTAGAGTTGAATTCATTAGCATAACAAACACAATAATTTAAATAATGTTGTCAAAATGGAAGGGTACCTAGATGTGACATACAGATGTTCTCGTACCTAGATATAGAGACACCTGGAGCTGTTGCGAGTCTTGTAATACAGTGGAGGACTTGGTAAAATCCCTAAAAAATTATTATATCTGCATAATATGTATAGTCAAGTCACTTACAAGCATAGTCAAGTCACTTACAGGCATAGTCAAGTCAATTACAGGCATAGACAAGCTACTTACACTGGATAGAGTGCATTGTTAGTCAGTCCATATTTAGTTTCTCCTGGTGTAATAGACAATGGACAGTGGTCATGATGCCTGCAGCACTTGTCCACATCTTTCAGCTCTCCCAGATCTGTTGGGCTAGAGGAAATGTTTCCTTTACCACACCACTTTGTGCCTGAAAGAGACGCATATCGGAAGGCTGTATACATGCAGTTACTCGGTGATCTAAGGGCTGTATTACACTCCGTTACTCAAGTGATCTAAGGGCTGTATACACACAGTTACTCAGTGATCTAAGGGTTGTATTACACTTCGTTACTCAGTGGTCTAAGGGATGTATACACTCAGTTACTCATTGATCTAACGGCTGTATACACACAGTTACTCAAGTGATCTAAGGGCTGTATACACACAGTTACTCATTGATCTAAGGGCTGTATACACACAGTTACTCAGTGATCTAAGGGCTGTATACACACAGTTACTCAGTGGTCTAAGGGCTGTATACACACAGCTACTCAGTGGTCTAAGGGCTGTATACACACAGCTACTCAGATAAACTGTATACACGCGTAGAAGTAATACAACAGCATCGACTGCTTGGCATGCATAACAATGTTGCAAGCATTTGGGTCAGCCATTTTGGTCAATATCATGAGCAGTAAGTGCCTGTGAAGGAAGTGGTTACGACTGTACCATGTACTGTGCCATGTACTGCGCCATGTGCCGCGCCATGTACTGCGCCATGTACTGTATCGTGTATTGTACCATGTACTGCAGTACTGCACCATGTACTGTACCATACTATGCCACTGTTGTAGATGGTAGAATGGGTCTGCATAATATCTAAATCAAAATGGGAAATCTCAATTCCGGCAAAATCATAGTCTATCGTAACTCTGAAGTGCTGGGTAGGATTAGTCTGCTCCTGCGCATAGTATAAGTGTATTCCAACGTATTTCATTGTAGTCTGTTGTATTCCATTGCAGTCTGTTGTAGTCTGTTGTAGTCTGTTGTAGTCTGTTGTAGTCTGTTGTAGTCTGTTGTAGTCTGTTGTAGTCTGTTGTAGTCTGTTGTAGTCTGTTATAATCTGTTGTAGTCTGTTGTAGTCTGTTGTAGTCTGTTGTAGTCTGTTGTAGTCTGTTGTAGTCTGTTGTAGTCTGTTATAATCTGTTGTAGTCGGTTGTAGTCTGTTGTAGTCTGTTATAATCTGCTGTAGTCGGTTGTAGTCTGTTGTAGTCTGTTGTAGTCTGTTATAATCTGCTGTAGTCGGTTGTAGTCTTTTATAGTCAGTTGGCAAGTCATAATGAGAAATATAGGTACATGTAGTGTGTGTGGACATCGTGCAGTGCACCTATACATACATGTACATAGTTTATAAGTGTACGTAGATTTAGTGCATAGTGTCTTACATAATTCATGTACACTGCTATACATGTAGTGTATTATAGCTCATAGTACCTAGTGTTATCATTGAGATTGTAAAATATCATATTGGAACTGTGCCACAATTATTCAAACACTATCAACTCATTATTGATCCAGTGGAATAGAATTTTACAATTGAAATGTCAATTTTCTAGAAAAATGCCCTCCCAACATTTCACACCAATAATAGTCAAACATGGACTGCTGGTAAACAGTGTCTACTTTGCAATATAGGGTGCAAGTACATGTACATATGTATGTCTCAGGCAGATACACCGAAAGAATTCTATAAAAATGATTAGCTTTGTTAGCTGAACAATGGCTGAATATAGGATCCTACATCCCTTCGAGGGGAAGAGGAATTCAGTGGAAGTAGAGCACTCACCATCAGTATTGGCCAACTGCCAGAAAGAGAACTGTGTTTGAAGACCAGCCAAACAAAATTAATGTAGCAATTTACAGGTTGCTAGAGTATACATGGGGGGAGGGGGGGGGGGGGGCTATTTCCCTATCAATCCATTTTATCACAGAAATTTGCTAAAATTGTTTCAACTTTGGGTGTTACTGTTACCACAAAAGAGGTAGAAACATCACCAGAAAAAGGGAACTGTATTTTTGTAACTTTTATGAACACTGTTGTTGGCTTGGCAAGGCAATCTTGGAAAACAAAATTATTTGAATAATTATATTCCATTTGAACTACAAATAGTATTACAGTATGGTAAGAGAGTGGCTATTCCAACATCAACCCTGACAGGCGATTGCATTCAGCTTCACAGCTGTTTGGTAGGATTGTGTATATTGCTACAAATATTCCATCAGCACTAGTAAACTAACTTTGGTCTCATATGAACTACTGTATCAGATAGGCTTTATGAAAGTTTGGTCAATTCTGCAAAACTGCTACAGGAATATCTCGAGAAACATGGTTGATGAACATGAGCACCTTGAAGAATGATTCGGCGCGCTGTTGTACATTAAGGTTTTCCGGATCTCCGGTTTTCAAGTTAGGTTTTAAAGCAAAAAAAACTTTGAATCTGGCACTTACATGTCTATAAACATTACTCTAAAGTTGTGCAGGGATGCCACATCCTATAACATGCTATAATACTGTTTTGCTCTCACCCAATGAGAGGATATACATGTACATGTATTTATTGAATGTGAGAATCAAAATTTATTGATGGTACCAAATTGTAAGTATCGGTAAAGGAAATTACAGAGTGATGAGTTTATGAAACATGCCGTTTGAATGTAATTACTTCTCTCTTCGTGTATGCAGTAATGTGCAGTATATTTACCAGAGTCTCAGCAGAGTGGTAACATAACAAAGCATAGCAGAGCACCTGCTCATTTCGATGGCAGCGCACCATGGCATAGCAGAGCACCTGCTCATTTTGATGGCAGCGCACCATGGCATAGCAGAGCACCTGCTCATTTTCGTATTCTATTGACCTAGATCTTGTATAGCAAGTCTCTCTCTCATTGTGACTACTCTGTCTTTCCGTCAGTTACTCCTATCCCTTAGAATAGTCTATGGTGTGGTATAGTTTATACTTGACATCATGACGCAACACAATGGTTTCAAGCTGAGATATATATTATATATTACATAAAGTGCATGGAGACATGTGACAGAATGATAATGTCACTATTAGAACTATATTATTATATTAACTCTGAGCATATATGACGTAATGACAAAACTGAAAAGGATGAAGTATCCATGTTAAGAATAACTCTAGCAGAGAGACATTCTATACTTGCAGACGATATCTACCTACGGGAATTAAATGCCAAAGTAGACTGTCTGTGAAATAGTCTATGAGCTATAGACATCATGCTCTGTTCAAAACATTGCAAAATGTTGAGATAGTGGTCTACATACTCATACATAAGAATGAAGGCTGCATGTAGCAATAGTAGAGCTGGTGAACTCTGAGGTCCTGCTTTAGAGGTGAGCTGGCTTTGGTTGGGATGTGCTTAGCACTACATGTAGGTCTACTGCGCGGTGCTGCGCGGTGCTGCGCGGTGCTGCGCGGTGCTGCGCGGTGCTGCGCGGTGCTGCGCGGTGCTGCGCGGTGCTGCGCGGTGCTGCGCGGTGCTGCGCGGTGCTGCATGGTGCTGCAGGATTCTAAAACTTTGTCTTCCTCCCATCCGGTGCAGTGACAAAAAGTGTTGACTTTATTGATGGCTGTTCTGCTACTGTTCATAATTTATCAGCAGTAATATGTTGATTATAACTGCACAACGTAATGTAGTAATGTGTATAATGGTATAAATGGTAGCAGGTAAAACAGAACATTTACATGTCTGTGTTTACGTGTATATTAGGTTTTCCAACCAAGAAATTGAAGGAATTGGCCCCTTTACAATGATCTACTTGGCTACATGACATGCTGTATTTGCACGTACATAGCGCATCTACCATAAAAGTATGAAAAGCATTCAATATATTATATTGTACAATAATATAGTATTTGGCTTCAGGCTTCACAAAGCACCCTCACCTGGATAGATACCATGGACCAAGCTCAAATCTCGCTTAGTCCTCTCGGAATCTTCTTGTCTATAAAACAGAACAGTAATTGGTATACCCAGTAGTATTCTTACAAGCTAATAATTATATGTAATAGATAGAGTAGTCAGTTAACCAACTTGCAAAGCCTTAGGATGGAGGGAAGTGTTTACTTCCACTAACTTCAACCAAAAATCTGCAAATTTCAAATTGGACATTGTTTGGTTTGATATATAATATATTACTGTAGCTGTGAGATGCTCAATTATTGAATACAGCGTCTTTTACTCATCAACTGTGTATGTATAACCTTGACAACAAGTAAAATAACTACATATTGTACTGCCTATATCAAAACATTATTATTAGAATGATAATAATAATAATAATCATTAGCCCATAGCCCACAGTACTAACCAGTGCCTGAGGCTAAGCAATAACTGCTATAATATTGGTCCTCAGGGTCTCCTTACGATCACCCACGTGGGTCACCTCTATGAGGTCTATAGGGCAAGTCTCAACTGTGTGTGTGTATATGACAAGCAAACTACTAGACTGCAACATCATTTATTGCGCATAAAAGTTGAATGAGACAATTGGCATGCTCAATTATTATACACTGTATATTTATATGGTTATTATGCAGCCTTTAGGCAGATATACATCACTACAACATGTAAAACTATATTAATTTTAACGACTTAGTAGTTTTATAGTAGTACATGTATAAGGTGGTCACTAATTGCAGTAGTAATACAGGTTATACAACCCTTACACCGAGTGGACACGTAAACACAAACGTGGGTACGTCTGGTTATCCAAGACCTATACATTTATATCTATAGGCAACATAACAACAACATCAACTGAAAGGCAGGGTTTTCCCAAATTAACAGAACATCAAAACTCTCATCTACCTGCAGAGATGGTAGTTTTCTAAAGACCTACTACTTGAATGGTCTTACTAACTCCTCACTATATTTATTTATAGACACAGCTGGCCACAGCTGGCCAATTGACATGTCAGCTAGTGCAAATCTATTAGCCTGAGGCCCACCTCCAAAATGTGTTTATATCCAAAACATGCATGCAAAAATATTCCACATCAAGAAATTCCTCACTTCTTGCATTTGTTGCATTAAACCACTTAAATAGCAATAAGTGATAATATTATTGTAATAATCAGCGATTGTAAACACTCTACTCCATTATAATCCCATCATGCCATATGATTTCTACATCAACCAGAAAGATAACAGTATTGTAGAGTTCCTGGTAGTAAATTACACAAATACAGATCTGTGACCATAGGATTAGATATTGAACCTAGCCTACTATGACGTATACCAATAACACACCATATTACTACATCTACACACCAACTAGTACACATATACATGTAACTGTAGTAATTCCAAAAACAGACTTTTTACATTAATGTAATCACATGGTAATCACTACATGTTTGTCATACAGCTGATATATGCTGTACATGTAGGCCTTCTGACTAACAAACATACATCTCCCCATTTACCAATGGATCAAAGTATACATATCTGTTAGGATTTGTCCACCCATATAAACAACGTAGACAGGGGACGATAAGCCTGAAATTGGAAGTACTCGATGGATCAATGCTTGTTAGTGTTGTATCTACATGTAGCTCTAACTAGTGAAGTCAGAGTGAATGGCTTTTGAACATATCTTACATGTACACTTAAAAAACAATAATTAAATATTTCCACCAGTAAATATCAATAGATAGTGATTTGGGCTTGTACTGTTTGTCACACAACACACATGTGACAATTGTGTAACAATACTATACCAAGTCTGTTACACTGTTTTAATACTATTTATTACCTGACATTGGCTGAAGGAAGTGATGTGGTTGCTGACACCAGTAGACATAGTACCACTCGTGTCCAACCTACCTCCATAGCTATGAGCACACGGTCACTACTACTACACAACACTCCTGAGTAAAATGAATAATATGAATGGAATGTTACATATTTTATTGTCAAAAGATTCCAACTTTAGAACAATATACAAAACAATGCTATTAACTTATGCAAAATACCAAGTAGCATAATTATTAATTACACTGATTACTCATGACGCACCGCATGACGCACTGTATGTACACAACAGAAAAAAACAGAACTACTCGGCATGAAAATGTATAGAAAATGGGTTTGCTATGTACAAATAGAACGTACCAAAGACAATGTCCACAATATGCTTGAAGTCAACTAGGCCTTCATCAACTACACGTACTTGCCAGCATAAAATAACCAATAAGGAGTTATGTTCTTTTTGTATATGAGTAGTAAAGGAAAGACAACTACTGTCAAGTACTTGACTATAATGTCAACATATAGCTGGAGCTGTTAGACATTCTTCAAGTCGTTATCAATGTCATCTACATAACTCTTCAGTTTCATCCACTGTTCCAGGGTCAAAGAGATACCTACAAAACAGCAATCCATACATGTACATTCCTTATTAATTTGTAGATTATTATATCGCAGCGTTGGAGTCTACATGAAGTTAACTCCTACAGACATTAAATAATGGTTCAGTATTACAAAAACAGCCCTATATTGCAATGAGTTAGCCATTGATTGACTGCATATATAGAATTGATAGCACTGACTCACTCACCCTTCTTCCCAGGTAACATTTTACCATCTTTTTCATAGTACTCTCGGATATTAATCAGGGCTTTTCCTCTGAATGATGAGACACTCACGTTCCTCACATGACTCAGCTGTAAGATGAGTGGAGGTAGAGGGTGGTGGTAGTAATAGTAGGAGTAGTAGGAGTAGTAGGAGTAGTAGGAGTAGTAGGAGTAGTAGGAGTAGTAGGAGTAGTAGTAGTAGTAGTAGTAGTAGTAGTAGTAGTAGTAGTAGTAGTAGTAGTAGTAGTAGTAGCAGTAGAAGTAGTAGTAGTAATAGCAGTAGCACATGTAGTTACTTCATATGCATGTGTACGTCTACACACCTACACAACTCACCAATCTATGGTACAGAGTTTTATATATTTGAGCTAGGTGTTTGTTGAGCATGGGATGGTGAAAGAGAACTGCAAGAAAACATACAAAGTACATTACTTACTGGGTACATGATGGATCCATCATCTCCTTTCACTCCTTTAGATCCCCCAGAAGCAGTAGCTGATTTCTTTGGACTTTCTTTAGCCTCAGATTCTCGTTTCTCTTTCTTGGCCTTCTTACTCTTTTTGGATTTCTTTGGCTTTGGTTCAGACTATCAAATCCAATAATTAACTTTAGTTTCTTAAATAAATATTCTACATAATTACAATCATTGATAGCATAAAAGTCTACTACATTGAATAGCATCTAGCAGCAAAAAGGGTGTCATCTATAATACATATACATAAAAAACTTTAAATTCCCTCAATAACTACTGCACTGAACTACAATATTTAGGAGAAAGAGTTGCACAACAATATGTGATAGAGAAGTAAGTTTAGGCAATTTTGCAAAATAACTTGATATAGATGGGCTAGGAGATACAACACTCCATTAATACTTCAGCAGGCCACCCTATGCAGAGTGCTTGACCTAAACAGATAATTCACACATCATAAGGTTGATGACATTGCATAAACCAAGCAGATTACAATATAAAGATTAACCCTTGATGCCCACTTTTGCCTGATCCTACCCATAATTACCAATACCTACATCACTAGACTCGCTTTCAGATCCAGAGGAACTCAGGAACTCTTTGGACTTCGGCATGTTCAATGAAAGTCAGCTAAAATTAATAAACTAAAGTAAAGACTACGTTGCAGACATATTGTGACTCTTTACAGAAATGTTAGCAGCATAACATGACCATTTGTCAGGTTGCAGTTAGGAGTAGAGAGGCTGTTACATGACTGTCTAAATGCAAGGTGCCATCGCCTAGCAAATAGGCTACATTGTACATTTCTTAAGTCACTAACCAGCTACTCATAAGAGTAGGAGTAGAGAGGCTGTTACATGACTGTCTAAATGCAAGGTGCCATCGCCTAGCAAATAGGCTACATTGTACATTTCTTAAGTCACTAACCAGCTACTCATAAGAGTAGGCTACACAACTTTGCCTTTGAATATGAGGGAAAAGTGGGGACAACACCTATCCATGTTTTGGTAGACGTAGTCAAAGGCAAATAGTTCGTGTCTGAAAGTACTACAATATCATCACTGACTGATTGACTGCCTCTAGGCTTATCACATTCAAATTAGCTTTAGCCTACCACTAGGCCTAGGCCTAGGCCTAAATATATAGGTGTTGGTGGCTGAGTGGTCTAGCGCTAGTCACTCTGGTCTTGCAGCAGTGACGCAAGTTATCTGCAAGGACGTGGGCTCTAGTCCTGCCAATGACCTGGATGTTTTCGTCCCAAAGGTTTTCCCTCTGTGCCATATCGAACTACAATAATATCCAGCTCTAGGAGCCATGGTGGCCCCTCGACTAGTTCTGCTATCGGGCAGCCACGTTAAGGAATTTTGTTTGGCGCTACAGACATTATTATATATATAGGCCCTTAGAAGCTTGTAAACATTTAGAATATATGATTATAATTATTTGAATAAATAGAAAGAAAAAATAATTAGATTTAGTTATTATATTAACACTACATGGTCACATTTCATTGGATTGATATTAGATGTCACTATGACTAAATGATTAAAGAAAATAAGGAATTAGTTAGACTTGGTGACATTTGATTTTCATATATCGATAGTCTGATATTCATACAATATTGCCATATTCATTTTGGTAGGAACTAAAAACCTGCTAGCAGACATGGGCATTGGAGTGACTTTACTTCACCGAGTTGAGCAACAGCTTCCCATTACTTCTAATTGATTTGAGGTATTGCACTGTGTGAACGCTGGGGATTGGCTTGTACTTCTACTTTATTACAATAAAGCATTGCTGCTTTACTTTTACACGACTCTCAGTTTGGCTTGACACTACAGATCCTTTTGAGTTTTTATATCTCAGTTTTCAATGACAACTTGGTTGATTTCGTGTAATCAATTAATTAATTATGTAACAATTCTTGGCTTGGCTTGTATTGGAGCTAGAGACCTACACTAAATAATAGAGTTAGGTAAATATTATATTTATTATGATATCTTAAAAAATCAATAGAATTAAATAATAAATACAATATAATTAATATTAATATGTATATTAAATGTTATATTTAACTATAATATCAAATATGTATATTAAATATAATATAATTATAATAATATAATTAAAATATAAATAATTATTATTATATTATAATATAATTATAATATATTAATAATATAATGATAATATTTAATATAAGCCAAGTGTGATTATATAGATATTATCTATTTGGCTTTAAAAGCTAGACAGAGTCAATATGTAAAATAAAAAAGCAAATTGGATTCATTTGATGGCATTTTATTTTTATCTGCTTGCTTCTTTCACTTTCACGCTTTCCTGTGTGACAAAAAATTGTGAGGCCCAAGTATAGCTCGGATTCTAAAAGCCCAAACAAGAATTGGAAAGGCTACAAGTCATAACAATGTTTTCCATTGGCCAGCACGCTTCTACCCGCCAATGATCAAGCTAAATACATTAACATAGTAACTAGCGATTCGCGTATGGGCTGTTATTTCCAACTTCTCGTTCTTGCCAATTCCAAAGATAGTGGAATCCTTCCACTCTATTATTTTGCTAATTCTTTTCTAATATAAATATTAAATTTGTTAGCCAATTCATTGTTGTATTATGGTGATAGTTAGTTTATTTCGTACTTTGTAGTGTAGTTTAAATTACATAAACACATATATTGCAAAATGAAAATGAATATATTTTATTGTTGAATTATTGTAAATGCAAGGCCTTTTTATTAATTAATAATTTTAATACTATAACTATATCTATAAGATAATTACTATAACTATTATAGAATAGTTACTATTAACTATAATATAGCTTAATATTAACGCTGAATAATGGTCAGAATTAATAAAACTTAAACTTGAATTTCAATTTCAAAATGAGAATGTCATAGAGGTATGCGTTTGCAGGTATTTCTTTGGAAACCCCGGTTTCCATGGTCAACTATTGATTGTGACTGCTCACATTACATGCCAATTATTTTTAATTGTTGATATAAAGAACATTTTAGTTTTATGCAAAACACTCGACAACGAGATTATAATATAAAACACCACTATGCATATGGTACTGATCTGTAATTACCCCAGTGACCTTAGATGGGTTAGATCATGAGTGATTTAGATAATTTAACATAATGAACTTTAAGAGAGAAAAAAACAAGAGTCTTCTAATGCAAGTAGATGTTACTTTATTAATTTTTGGGCTTGGGGATGAGTCAGGTGAACGGTTTTAGTCTTAGTAAACTTGGCTAGGAAAATACATTTAACTATTAAGCGTAAATGTTAGTGTATTTTGAAACCTTTGCTTATAAAGTCCTATATCAATTGCAGCAAACCAGCAGATCTCTAGGTCTGGTAAAGCATGACTTCCTCTGCTTAATAAACTAATGCCCTGTATATCTCTTCTAATATATGTTTCTGAGATGTTGACAGGCTAGTAAATATACAAAAAGAGCAATAAGGTTTTTCTGCTCTCTGAAACTTGAACATCTCGTTTTTCTGAACACTATGTACTGCGGTATACACACAGAATAAATACGCAAAAAACGGTGTTTGTTATGTAACTATGTCCACCGAACCCTGCTGATTTCAAAAGTATGTAGCATGTTAGGGTACTTCACAATTTTATAGGTCCAAAGAAGCCCCACAAGCACACCTTGTGTTGTACTCCTAATGTTTGGTTTGGAGATTTTTGATTTAATATACGTTATTACATATAATTTTAGTTATAGAAACTTATACATGTATGAAACTGTTTTATTATGATTTAGAAGAATAGCTGCTAAGTAGTGGTACAAAGATTATAGTGATCGCCCATGTACCTTGAAAGCTGTTTGAATTGTAAGTGAGCGCCCATAATGTCTGATTCAAAATGTACACTTAGATATCTTTCAAATCTATGTCCAGTTTTATATAAACATATCCATATTGATACAATGGAAGAAGGATGTCAAGCAAAAACAAAATCATTACCCTGTAACACTATAGGTGAAGGATTCTCATCCTCTATGGAAATACTAAAAATATTAATAATATATATCTACAAGCTATCTTACTTATTCCACAGCTACTGCTTTTACTTGCAATGCTAATGTTAGTGTTTCTATGCAGTTCTATGTTATTACCTTGGTAGCCTATGTGATTGTTTTAGGTAGTCTTTGAGAAGAATGAGACCTGGGAAAAGAAGATACAATCCAGGTTTGTAAAATAACCCTTTAGAAATCATTATTCTATGTATTCACATGCTCAAAGTGTTTGCTATTTACTTTGCTTATAAGTATAAGCAATCACAGCTAACACTGATGGTACATGATACTAGCTGAATGGTTAGACAAATGTGCTTTAATAGTTTTTAATATGACTGCATATTTATTCTGACTGATACTAAAGCTCTCACATCACTGGTAGTGTGCCATGCCCACAAAGTAAAGTCCGAAAATATAAAAGTTCTTTGTGTGGGTATAATAAATAGTACTGTGTATATGCAGGCTGTGTGGGTAAGTTTGAAAGATAGGCAATCGGTATACACAAGGAGAGTAAAAGACCTCAGATTGATGTGAGGTAGCATTACTTAGCCTTAGACCTTCTTCCTCATGTATAATCCATGCTTATACAGTGTAGCAACCTCTCAGAAATGACAGGCCTAACCATGTGAATTGCTGGTAAATGTTATTTAATTATTAGCATCACTCGTTATATTCGCACGTACTTGTGTTTTAGATGATGCGTTCTTTGTGGAAGGAAATATTGTCTGTCGTCTATTGCAAGAAAAGTTCCAATATATTCCTGAAGTCGAGGACGTGATGGAAAGTGATGTCCATAATATAGACTGCCAGATGCAAGGTTGCTTTCAACAGTTTCCTAATCTTCACAGGTATTTATAAGTTTAAATAATAAAATGATACGGCATAATACACAGAGTAGTGTGACCATCAGCTCAACTCGATATCTGCCTTCACTATTATCCAGGTATGAGGAGCATTATGCTTCTAGACATAGAAATGTCTGCCAGGCTTGTGGAAAGATTCTCCCTACAAAATACCTGCTGGAGATCCACCTGCATGAACTACACAACCCCATGTTTGATATTCTCTCTAGGAGTAACCCTATGGTCAGTATAGTACGGTACGGTATTATTAGTTTTAGTATAGTGCGGTATGGTACGGTATAGTGCAGTATAGTGCAGTATAGTGCAGTACAGTGCAGTACAGTATAATGTATATATATAGGACAGTACGGTATAGTGCAGTATAGTGCAGTACAGTATAATGTATATATATAGTACAGTACGGTATATGTAGTAGAGTCTGGTATAGTGTGGTATAGTATGGTATAGTACGGTATAGTACGGTATAGTACGGTATAGTATTGGTATAGTGCAGTATGGTATGGTATAGTATCGTGTGGTATGGTATGGTGTGGTGCAGTAGGAGTAACTCTATGTTAGTAGAATCTTACACTGCACTCTACGCAACTCAATTCTACTCTCAGTATTATGTAATATGTTATTACGGAGAAAAACAACTTCTGTATGTTCAGGTTTATCTTATCTATCTCTGTAGACTTATTCAATAAAGTCAATAGAGAATTTGTGTATAACTTGTGACCGCTGTTGTTTACAGCTGTTTCACTATTACAGGATCTTATATTTATCTATACTTGTAGTATCAATGCCTGGTGTCCAGTTGCTCCCTACTCTTTCATAATGCTAAGAAGAGAAAGAAACATCTCATTGATTTCCACAAGTATCCTTCATCTTTTAGGTTTGAAAGAATGGTCACATCTGCCCCGAAGAGGTCAGTGTTGTACATGTATATGTGTCATATTAATCCTAGGTTTTTACTTTGTGTAATTAGTACGAGCTGAAAACACGATGAAGAATGGAGGTTTGTTTGAAATAGTTTGTTACAGTATTTTGGCTGCTGACAATGTAGAGATTGTTACCCATTGTTGATATTTAAAAGGTAAACGTATGCATAACCATATTTGGAGGTAAGGCTAGAATGCTTCAGACTACAATAATACAAACGCATGTATATAATTATGGTTGTTTTCAGTAAGCCTGTGGGCTCTAAACAGAAGTATCTGAACACTGATCATCCCATGGATACTAGCACTGAATCTGTGAACGGTGAAAGTGAAAATGGTGGTACACAGTCTAGGTTTAAGTACACATACAGGTAAACATGCTGAATGACTAGCTAATAAATTCTTCATAGCAAAATTAAAAGGAAACTATATCAATAGACCAATAAAGTACATACAAACTAATACTGTATGTGTAGGTGTACTGTATGTGTATGTATTGGTGTACTGTATGTGTATGTGTATGTGTTGGTGTACTGTATGTGTATGTTTTGGTGTACTGTATGTGTATGTATTGGTGTACTGTATGTGTATGTATTGGTGTACTGTATGTGTATGTATTGGTGTGCTGTATTTGTATGTGTTGGTGTACTGTATGTGTATGTGTTGGTTGATTTGTTACTACAAGTGTAGTGGCTTATACTATACATAACTAGTAATTAGGAATAAATGTGAGAGAGAATATGACTATTATAATTACTATATATCTACATTATTACTCACAAACCTCCCATCTATAGCCTGGCGTCATCGTAATAAGCGGTTGTTCTCTTCCGAAAAGAAATAAATTTGGAGTGGGTGAATTCTTATTATGAATAACTGATTCTTATGAGTAAGTCTATGTATGTTTGAAAGTATGATTTTTGTCTCCAGATCTTGCTTGGTGTTCAAAAATAGTAACTGATTGTAAATAATGGATATTCTAGGGTGCCTGACTCCTTCACATTTGGTCACGGAGTGCAGAAAGGGTTTGTTAGGAAACGTCCCAAAAGACCTAAAGGAAACCATCTTGTGAAACCCAAGGCTAGTATAAATGAGGACACAGTTCGTAATATAGAGAATGTAGATATGAGTGACATGGCTGATGCTCTTACTAGCTGATACCTTTACCGACTTATACTCTCACTAGCTGATACTTTTACCGACTCATACTCTCACTAGCTGATACCTTTACTGACTCATACTCTCACTAGCTGATACCTTTACTGACTCATACTCTCACTAGTTTATAGTTTATCACTGATGTAACTTATAAACTATAAATTATAATTGCCTCTCTCAATACTCAATATTTCCATTTATTGTAAACCTTTGCCTGCAGATATGAGTTAGAGTTATACACAATCAAATAATGATAGTTGGTGATAAGTTAGTTAAATTTAAAAGTTGGAATTAATAAAAATGAATCACATGGAATGAAAGTTTTGTTTGTTGCATATGCACAGTTCTGTAAGGCAGTATGTAATTCTGTAAGGCAGTATGTAATTCTGTAAGACAGTAAGGAGCGTCCTATATTCTATATTATTATTGCTTCTATATGAAAATGTGACATGGAGACTGTATGTTTATAACTAGACTGGATATGGCACTGTCTGACCCAATCAGACCTTGTAAGACATGAACTTGAATAGTCTCTTTCTCTTGGAAGTAGAATAAGTTGTGCATGGGGTGCATTGATGTTTCATACATTATTTAATTACGCTCTATGCTGTAGAATATAACAAACAAGCAAAGTAACACTGCATAAACATCAGCACGACTGCCCGCTGAGGTAGAGTGACAGTAGGGGTGGATGTAGAGGTCATTGGTGCATTACATAGATCTCCAGCACATATACATCTATTTCTACCAGATTCTACATTTGGGCAAGATTTCACTTGTAGCTCTGGTTGGTTTAGTAAGGCACACCCTCTAGCAACTACAAGATACAATATACATGTAATATCTCTATGTCTATGGTGAGATGGTAGTATCCCACCATAGACATAGAGATATATGGATGGTAGTATCCCACCATAGACATAGAGATATATGGATGGTAGTATCCCACCATAGACATAGAGATATATGGATGGTAGTATCCCACTATAGACATAGAGATGCATGAATGGTAGTAGCCCACCATAGACATAGAGATACATGAATGGCAGTAGCCCACCATAGACCATTTTGTGAGAAACATTACAATTCTCTCCGTTACTCGTACAATACTTCGTGTTGATGAGAAAAGTGCATCTTCAATTTTCTAGTTAAACTTGAGACCTAAGTGGGTGTGAAATAATATTGGGCTTTAGTTTTTATAACTTTTATAGTGAAGAAAGTCGCCTAAACTGTAGACTGACTTTAAGGGAGGTACATACAGACCCCCTTCCTCAACAGAACGTACTACCAAGGGCTCAGTTTACTATGAGGCTGGTCCATAGCATGTACTCACCGAGGGTGCTGTTGTCCGGTAAAATGTATTTAGCTGTATAGCAGAACTCTTGGCCAAGTGGGCATGGCTCTTTAATTGTCTTTGATTTACAACCAGTGCACGACGCCGTGACATGACAGGTCAGGCACTGCACTCGCACATCTACAAACACTATTTATCTAAACTCACTGGTCTGTCAAATTACACACAGAATACAAAGGTTATGGAAATCACAAAAATAAGCAAATGAAATTAATTGTGACAATATTGTAACGAGTATGCTTAATCCACTGACAAATGAAAGCTCATTAGAAACCTAGATAAATGTCTGCTGGAAGGCAAGGCACACGTGTGCCTTGCCTTCCAGCAGACATTTATCTAGGTTTTGTGTGCAGTAATAAACAATAAATAAACATATGCATCGCCATTCCCTACTACCAGTCAAGTGTGTTGTGGAATACATGTAGTAAAACACTTACCTAAAACAATGAGGAGACACAATGCTAAGGTTACTCTCATTTCTAAAAGAAAATATTTGAGTTATTCTACACCAAAGCAAGAGTTGACTATGAATGTCATGGACTCACAGTGTTGGTCTGCTGTGTGTTAATGGGCGATATTACAATGTTATTGTACTATTATAAAATTACCATCTTATTAATATTGTATCTCATATTATCATGTACATAATTATTTATTGTGTATAAATAGATTAATTATAGTGAAATACTACATGTACACAGCAATTAATATATTATATTATACTTGCTGACACATATCCATCCTGTCTGGTGTTTAACCTGTATGGAGCTCTATATCCTGTCACATGACCTGAGCATACTAACCATGCCCTCATGTCTGTTCCCATCAGTTGTTGTCTACCAACCAAACTATGTACCTTACAGCAGTGAGTAATGTTTTGATAATATTGCTGGAGATATTTTATCCAATGCTGTATTGACCACATACGCATAATAATATAGATTGCAGGTAATGTAATACACTCTGGCAAGCACTGACCCACCGTCTTTCTGAGAATTCTTTCCAAATTCCATATTATGGTGACCATAAGCCCTGATGTGTTCTGTAACCCAATCAGGTAGAGCAGTTGTAGCAGAGAACTTTGCATAATACATTTATTATTCTATGATGATAATAATAATAACAATAATAATAATAATATCCGTGGCGCCAAACACAATTCTTTAACGTGGCTGCCCAATAGCAGAGCTAGTCGAGGGGCCACCACGGCTCCTAAAGCTGGATATTATTATAGTTCAATATGGCACAGAGGGAAAACCTTCTTCGGGACGAAAACCTCCAGGTCGTTGGTGGGACTCGAACCCCCGTCCTTGCAGATAACTTTCGTCATTGCTGCAAGACCAGAGTGACTAGCGCTAGACCACTCGGCCACCAACACCTATTGATAGTAATGTGGAACCAAAAACTACAAGTAAAATATATTATGTATGGCATCATAAAAAGAAAATAGTGTGTGTAAAATGAATAAAATCTATCGCCTAATAACCAAAATAAAGAACTTGCTAATAATGTCAATTAGTATAATATATGAGATATTCCACATGGCAGAATATAAACATCACAGCTCAGTTGTATCATAGCTAAGAGTGTAAGTAACAGTATCAGAGATGTACAATGGGATTGGTTTTGCACAGTACATAATAGTACGAGTAAATATTTATTAAAAAGGGGTTAAGATAACTTTCCACAATATTAAACATTATAATAGTTGAGCATATGCTGTAGAGATAGAGAAGTAAGTGTTCTGTTGTACTGACATGTTCTACAAGTTGACAGTACTGACATGTTCTACAGGTCGATAATACTGACATGTTCTGCAAGCTAACAGTACTGACATGTTCTACAGGTTGGCAGCACCGAAATGCTCTACAGATTGGTACTGTATCGATTATTATCTGTGCCTACTGATGACTTTTGTTTGAAAGTATGATATTTGTCCCTAGATATTGTTTGGTGTTCAAAAATAGTAACCGATTGCACATGATGGATATTTTAGGGTACCTGACTCCTTCAGGCGTTCAGAAAGGGTTTGTTAGGAAATGTCCCAAAAGACCCAAAGGAAACCATCTGGTGAAACCCAAGGCTAGTATAAATGAGGACACAGTGATATACTAGAGAATGTAGTATATGAGTGACATGGCTGATGCTCTTACTAGCTGATACCTTTACCGACTTATACTCTCACTAGCTGATACCTTTACCGACTCATACTCTCCACTAGCTGATACCTTTACTGACTCATACTCTCACTAGTTTATAGTTTATCACTGATGTAACTTATAAACTATAAATTATAATTGCCTCTCTCAATAATCAATATTTCCATTTATTGTAAACCTTTACCTGCAGATATGAGTTAGAGTTATACACAATCAAATAATGATAGTTGGTGATTAGTTAGTTAAATTTAGAATGAATCACATGGAAGGAAAGTTTTGTTTGTTACGTAACTATGTAGTTCTGTAAGGCAGTATGTAATTCTGTAAGGCAGTATGTAGTTCTGTAAGGCAGTATGTAATTCTGTAAGGCAGTATGTAGTTCTGTAAGGCAGTATGTAGTTCTGTAAGGCAGTATGTAGTTCTGTAAGGCAGTATGTAATTCTGTAAGGCAGTATGTAGTTCTGTAAGGCAGTATGTAGTTCTGTAAGGCAGTATGTAGTTCTGTAAGGCAGTATGTAATTCTGTAAGGCAGTATGTAGTTCTGTAAGGCAGTATGTAATTCTGTAAGGCAGTATGTAATTCTGTAAGGCAGTATATAATTCTGTAAGGCAGTATGTAGTTCTGTAAGGCAGTATGTAATTCTGTAAGGCAGTATGTAGTTCTGTAAGGCAGTATGTAGTTCTGTAAGGCAGTATGTAGTTCTGTAAGGCAGTATGTAATTCTGTAAGGCAGTATATAATTCTGTAAGGCAGTATGTAGTTCTGTAAGGCAGTATGTAGTTCTGTAAGGCAGTATGTAATTCTGTAAGGCAGTATGTAGTTCTGTAAGGCAGTATGTAATTCTGTAAGGCAGTATGTAGTTCTGTAAGGCAGTATGTAGTTCTGTAAGGCAGTATGTAATTCTGTAACGCAGTATGTAGTTCTGTAAGGCAGTATGTAATTCTGTAAGGCAGTATGTAGTTCTGTAAGGCAGTATGTAGTTCTGTAAGGCAGTGTGTAATTCTGTAAGGCAGTATGTAGTTCTGTAAGGCAGTATGTAGTTCTGTAAGGCAGTATATAATTCTGTAAGGCAGTATGTAGTTCTGTAAGGCAGTATGTAATTCTGTAAGGCAGTATGTAATTCTGTAAGGCAGTATGTAATTCTGTAAGGCAGTTTGTAATTCTGTAAGGCAGTAAGGTGCGTCCTATATTCTATATTATTATTGCTTCTATATGAAAATGTAACATGGAGACTGTATGTTTATAACTAGACTGGATATGGCACTGTCTGACCCAATCAGACTTTGCAAGACATGAACTTGAATAGTCTCTTTCTCTTGGAAGTAGAATAAGTTGTGCATGGGGTGCATTGATGTTTCATACAGTATTTACAGCGTACATATTTAATTACACTCTATGCTGTAGAATATAAGAAACAAGCAAAGTAACACTTCACAAACATCAGCACGACTGCCCGTATTATGTGTTGATGTAGTAGGCGCTACGGTAGTGGCCGCCACTGTTGTTCCTTTTGAACTAGTAGTGAGAAGGTCCTTGGTGGGGACTCCGGATGGCAGTGGAGGTAGAGTGACAGTAGGTGTGGATGTAGGGGTCATTGGTGCATTGCATAGATCTCCAGCACATATACATCTATTTCTACCAGATTCTACATTTGGGCAAGATTTCACTTGTAGCTCTGCTTGGTTTGGTAAGGCACACCCTCTAGCAACTACAAGATACAATATACATGTAATATCTCTATGTCTATCATGGTGAGATGGTAGTATCCCACCATAGACATAGAGATATATGGATGGTAGTATCCCACCATAAACATAGAGATACATGTATATGGATGGTAGTATCCCACCATAGACGTAGAGATATATGAATGGTAGTATCCCACCATAGACGCAATGCTTCTTCTGGTTAGCTAGGAATTAGAGTGAATGATATTTGTATGATTGTACAGAGAAAGTATTAGAAATAAGGGTACACAGTGCAGATGTGTACCCTGTATCCACCTCTAACCTCCATGGCACTAACTGTAGTAGGCATTATGTTAAAATGGCACATACAGAATACCCAACCTGATCTGCTCACACTAGTAAGTTCAATCAAAAAATAACCAGAGTAAATATTTTTTTACTTGGATTAAATGTAATTTGAGTTTAGTCGGAATTGGTGTGGAGTAGAGTATACCAGTAGACACAATACAAAATCTGCCTACGTATGCCTAGCCACTACTAATTGGAATATCAGCCAAAGTAACAAAGCTTGTGAGACCACTTTGTGAGAGACATTACAATTCTCTCCGTTACTCGTACAATACTTCGTGTTGATGAGAAAAATGCATCTTCAAATTTCTAGTTAAACTTGAGACCTAAGTGGGTGTGAAATAATGTTGGGCTTTAGATTTTATAATTTTTATAGCGAAGAAAGTGGCTTACACTATAGACTGACTTTAAGGGAGGTACATACAGGCTCCCTTCCTCAACAGAACGTACTACCAAAGGCTCAGTTTACTATGAGGCTGGTCCATAGCATGTACTCACTGAGGGTGCTGTTGTCCAGTAAAATGTATTTAGCTGTAAAGCAGAACTCTTGGCCAAGTGGGCATGGCTCTTTAATTGTCTTTGATTTACAACCTGTGCACGACGCCGTGACATGACAGGTCAGGCACTGCACTCGCACATCTACAAACACACTATTTATCTAAACTCACTGGTCTGTCAAATTACACACAGAATACAAAGGTTATGGAGGTCACAAAAATAAGCAAATGACATTAATTGTGACAATATTGGAACTAGCATGCTTGATCTATTGAAAAATGAAAGTTTATCAAAAACTTAGATAAAGGTCTGCTGGAAGGCAAGGTGATACATTTGTGCGTAGAAATAAACAATAAATAAACATATGCATCGCCATTCCCTACTACCAGTCGAGTGAGCTGTGGAATACATTGTAGTAAAACACTTACCTAAAACAATGAGAAGGCACAATGCTAAGGTTACTCTCATTTCTACACCAAAGCAAGAGTTGACTATGAATGTCATGGACTCACAGTGTTGGTGTGCTGTGTGTTAATGGGTGATATTACAATATTTTTGTACTATTATAAAATTACCATCTTATTAATGTTATATTACATCATCATGTACATAATTTATATTGCATATAAGTTGATATTGTGTTATTATAACAATATAGTGGAATACTAAATGTAACACATGCTTATACTAATCAATAATATTATACTGCAGAGTTGTCAGCAATTAACATACATGATACTTGCTGACACATATCCATCCTGTCTGGTGTTTAACCTGTATGGAGCTCTATATCCTGTCACATGACCTGAGCATACTAACCATGCCCTCATGTCTGTTCCCATCAGTTGTTGTCTACCAACCAAACTATGTACCTTACAGCAGTGAGTAATGTTTTGATAATATTGCTGGAGATATTTTATCCACTGCTGTATTGATCACATACACATAATAATATAGATTGCAGGTAATGTAATAAATACACTCTGGCAAGCACTGGCCCACCGTCTTTCTGAGAATTCTTTCCAAATTCCATATTATGTTGACCAGAACCCCTGATGTGTTCTGTAACCCATAATCAGTTTGAGCAGTTGTAGCAGAGAACTTTGCATAAAACATTTATTATTCCATGATGATAGTAATGTGGAAGCAAAAAATACTAGTAAAATATAATATTATGTATGGCATCATAAGAAAAAAATAAAGTGTGTAAGATAAATAAAATCAATCTCCTAATAACCAAAGTATAGGACTTGCTAATAAAATGAATTAGTATCAGAGGTATTCCACATGGTAGAATATAAACATCACAGATTAGTTGTATCATAGCTAAGAGTGTAAGTAACAGTATCAGAGATGTACAATGGAATTGATTTTGTACAGTGTGTAATATAGTATGAGCATATATTTACTTTCCACAATAGTTGAGCATATGTTGTAGAAATAGAGCAGTAGTGTTCATATGTACTGACATGTTCTACAGGTTGACAGTACTGACATGTTCTACAGGTTGACAGTACTGGCATGTTCTACAGGTTGACAGTACTGACATGTTCTACAGGTTGACAGTACTGACATGTTCTACAGGTTGGCAGTACTGACATGTTCTACAGGTTGACAGTACTGACATGTTCTACAGGTTGGTACTGTATCCATTATTATCTGCACCTACTGATGACTTTTGTCTCAGCAGCGTCTTCATATGATGCCTAGACTTCTGAGCATTGTCCTCGTCTTCATCAGCCTCCAGCTGCTGCTTGGCAAACTGTATAAATACCTGTAACATGTATAACAACTACTGTAATACTGTATAAATACCTGTAACATGTATAACAACTACTGATACTGTGATACAACGACTACTGTACTACTGTGTAAATACCTGTAACTACTGTCCAATACTGGAATTATGTAGCACATATCATAGTAGACTTAGAGGGGGGGGGGGGGGGGGTCACAGAGAGAGATCCAGAGTAGAGGCTAACAGGGAATAATGAAGAGGGCATAGAGTAGAGACTGAGGGAGGGTGGACTAACCTGTTCAAGTGTAGACTGAGAGAAACTGTACTCTTCTATCTGCAGTGCATGTTTGTCTACAATAATGATAACATTGAACACTATAGAGCAGTAGAGTTGTACTTGGGCTACTTGCCTGGCTACTTGGCTGGAAGTCTTAGAACAGCTGTCTCAATACTGGGCTATTCATTATTACACAGTGTGTATCTCATTACTAGAGTGCAGTCATATAGCTGCTAAACTTACTCTGCTCTAGAGGTCCAAACACCTGAGAAGGGGAGGTTATACTGGTATTTGGAACAGCATACTGTATCCTGTCAGAGAATTCCTCTATGATAGTGCATTGTGGGTAGCTTCTCTCTATAAATTCCTTCAGTTGTGTCATAGCCTGAGTAGAGTCACTAGAATCCATCAGTTTTATCTCTAGCTGGTAGCCGTCCCCATACTTGTTCTTCAAATGCTGTGAGGTACCAAGGCATCTGCAATGAAAAGTTAGATATAGTCACATGACAAAACCACCCGGATATTGCATATAACTAGATATTATATCAATAACAGTAATATTACTACTTTGTGTAGTTTTGGAGACATTTAAGCTCTTTTAAGACGATGGTGTACTTTTCTCAGCAGCACACAAAAACCAGTAGAGGGAAACTGAGGCAGGGATAAGAAAACTCCTAATGTAGCTTGTATATCGTCTATGTAAGACCAACTGTATATATCATGGTATGTAATATATAATAATCTACTATACCTACTATACAGTACCAGTACTCTACTATACAGTACAGTACTCTACTATACAGTACAGTACTCTACTATACAGTACAGTACTCTACTATACTACTCTATACATGTACTTACTCTAAAGCCCCGTTCACCATGATACCGATTCTGTTACAGAGTGCATCAGCCTCCTCCATATAGTGAGTGGTAAGGATGGCTGACCTCTGGTGGCCATTGAAAGATGACTGAATGGTATCCCAGAGGAAGCGCTTGGAAGATGGATCTAGACCAGTAGACGGTTCATCAAGTAGGACCAGTCTGGGCCAACCCATTAGAGCCAGAGCAAAACTCACCTTTAAGTACAAGGTCACACATTGAGACCACGCAGCTACATCAGGCTTGAGATTTCTAAGATCACCTTTATAATTCATATTTCACATAATATAGTATTGCGTATTACCTTACCTTACGTTTAGTACCACCAGACAGATTCTTGGAGAATTTATCTTTGTGCTCCTCTATCTGGAGCATACTAATATAGCTACAAGCAGTACAATACAGTAAAATGATATACTGAGTGAAACAGTGTAATTGCAAACATAATGTACATGTATATACACTGTAGGTAACTTGTACCATATACTACATTGTATATACATTGTACATATACGTATACTGTAGGTAGTGTGTATTATGACTACAATGAAGATGGGAGTTGTTTGTCCATGAGCCAAATTACCTCACATGTAACAAAGGGCTGGTGAGTGAGAACGAGAAACTGAAATGTAGATATGGAATGACAACTTCTGCCCATGCTCGTGTGAAACAAGTTTACATATGCATTAGCCAGTAAGAGTTAACAGTACAAGGGGAGGGTGACATAATAATATAACTAGACTCACTAATCAGCGACAGATTGAGCCTGTGCCTTGGTAAACCCAGAGGACAAACCAAAGAAGATCAGAAGCTCACTGACAGTCACAGCGTCCCAGATGGCGTCTACTTGAGGACAGTAGCCAATGATATTGAAGGCCTCGGAGAGGGCAGAGTGTACCTCTATATTTTCTACTATTACCTAGACAATAAACAGCATACAACTCCTCGGTAAGAGTCAATGAGTGACGGGATGAAATTCTAATAACTGTCATTATGTTGACAATTAAAGAGTAAATAATAACCAGGTATACGTATTACAATTATTCTAAACACAATTCTATTAAACAAATAATAGACAACAAGAGTAACAAACCTTTCCCGCAGTTGGAGCATGCTCTGCAATGATCATATTAAGTGCAGTTGTTTTACCGGCTCCATTTGGTCCCAGTAGTCCAAACACCTCTCCTTCAGTAACGTGGAACGTTACGTTTCTCACGGCTACTTTGTCGGATTTACCTTTCCTTGAGAACTGCTTACGGAGCTCCGATCCAACCATAACAACACCCTACATCAAGTGAACATTGGAGAGATGTGACAGAGAACCATGTGCACTACTTTCTCATAAAAACTCTCTATGACAAAATAATTAGAAGTCAGCTTGCTATTTATCTCAAATCTTAACTGTCCAATTCAGCGCTGAGGAGCACGACTCCACTCCACTTTACCTCCTGTACATACAGTATACATGTGTAACACTACTATATCTCCTTGTACATACAGTGTACATGTGTAACATAACTATACTTCCTGTACATACAGTGTACACGTGTAACATAACTATACCTCCTGTACATACAGTGTACATGTGTAACATAACTATACCTCCTGTACATACAGTGTACACGTGTAACATAACTATACCTCCTGTACATGCAGTGTACATGTGTAACATAACTATACCTCCTGTACACACAGTGTACACGTGTAACATAACTATACCTCCTGTACACACAGTGTACATGTGTAACATAACTATACCTCCTGTACATACAGTGTACATGTGTAACATAACTATACCTCCTGTACATACAGTGTACATGTGTAACATAACTATACTTCCTGTACATACAGTGTACATGTGTAACATAACTATACCTCCTGTACACACAGTGTACATGTGTAACATAACTATACCTCCTGTACATACAGTGTACATGTGTAACATAACTATACCTCCTGTACATACAGTGTACATGTGTAACATAACTATACTTCCTGTACATACAGTGTACATGTGTAACATAACTATACCTCCTGTACATACAGTGTACACGTGTAACATAACTATACCTCCTGTACATACAGTGTACATGTGTAACATAACTATACCTCCTGTACACACAGTGTACATGTGTAACATAACTATACCTCCTGTACATACAGTGTACATGTGTAACATAACTATACCTCCTGTACATACAGTCTACATGTGTAACATAACTACACCTCCTGTACACACAGTGTACATGTGTAACACGTAAAGCGAAAACCTACATCGGGTAGTTGAGAGTTTTGCCTCAGAAGGCTATGAACCTCAGTTCTCTCTTGTCTCACATCTACGTCTTCCTCTTCCAGCGTGTCTGGGTTCTTAGCAGAAGGATCATAGAGACTGAGAGAGTTGGAGAAACATTTGAATAAGTCGGACAACCTGCCCCCATTCTGCTTCACCTCACCGAGTCTTAGAAATATGGTTAACATCAAAGTCCAGAAGAGACCCTAAAATAATTATTCAATTTATTCCATAAAACTATTACCTGTTCCTTTAAACAACACTAGAGACATGTGGTATCAGCACAATGTAAAGTTAGGGAGGAAGAACAGAGCTGTGTACCTGGAGATGCATTATTAGAAGTAAACATTACACTTATGCAACATAAGACCATCTTGTTAGGCTACTGAGTGGTCATAGCCGATGGAGTGGTGAGTTTGATCTGATCATATTGGCTGACCTGAGCAGTTGAACTGTGGTTACCATGCACTGAGAAAAACACAGTAAAGGGGCATTATCTGTAGATGGTAGTATGGACTTACACCTAATATGGCAGATATTACACCATTCTCTGGTTTGAGGTAGTTGATGGAAGGTGGAACAGCCTCCAGATCTCCAGTCTCAATGATGTTGGCTCTGAATATAAATGGAGAGAAGTGTCATACAGATAATAGAGGTCATTGTGTGTAGTACACTTGAGTGGGTAGATGTACTAGAGGTCATTGTGTGTAGTACACTAGAGTGGTAAATGTACAAGTGCTATACTGTCTCACCTATAAGTTTCCTCTATCATCAGCAGACCTCCAGGGAACGAGTAGACAGGAACCAGAAAGCAGAGAACATGGTGGATTATCTTGGCTACCTTCGCCACAGACGGAATTCCAACCATAACCGATACGGGAGTGAATATGATGATAGACAGCTGTGGAACAAACCGGTTAATATGTATATCTACATGTGCACATAGTATGACTGGGGATGTGCATATATAATATACATATACTATAGAAGAACATGTGAATACAATGTGTGTACACACTACATGACATATATAATATACATATACTATAGAAGAACATGTGAATACAATGTGTGTACACACTACATGACATATATAATATAATATAATGATTAATAAACACCTACTTGTATAATAAAGCTTTATAAGTAATCAACAAGGACTATCCAACTATGTATAATTTTGTTGAAAAGGATAAGATGGCTACAGGTCGTGCACCTAGTATATACATTTACATGGATGAGTATACGAACCCATTTAATCACTTACCCACATGTTGATGCTGACTATGTTATCACTCCCCCACATGATTATGCTGACTATGTTATCACTCACCCACATGTTGATACTGACTATGTTATCACTCTCCCACATGATTATGCTGACTATGTTATCACTCACCCACATGTTGATACTGAGTATGTTATCACTCACCCACATGTTGATGCTGACTATGTTACCGGCTGTCTGAGCTCTATCGAAAGCATAACTCCAGCAGAAGACGAGCAGCGTGGTGAGGAAGAGTTGAATGATGAGATGAATTAGCAGTAGCACAGCAGCTCCTGGTACACTGTATGCTGGTATCTATATTATAAAATAGTGCATACGTGTCTGTCTGTAAGACTGTGTCATGTTTATTTATATCGCTACAACATTTCCTGTATTACTACACCATTTCTTGTATTCCTACGCCATTTCTTGGACTACTACACCATGATATTGCATGAATCCTACACCAGTATGTTGTATATGTATTACTAATAGAGTTAGACTAGAGCTCCGAGTGACTGATTTTGCTCAAGGACGCAGCAGTCCCACATTTATATTTTGCAAACAGAGAAAACTTATTCCCAAGACCGCTACCAAGATAGAAATAGATGTGATTTTCTTCATGATTATACATGTCCTTTCAACCCGTTCTCAGTGGACAGATTTTGACTTCACCATGCCAGTTCAATATCATCAAAGTTATGGCATAGGAAGGGTGTTGGAAATTAAAATCTTATTGGCAACAGCAACGTTTTAGATTCCAAATATCACTAGCTTTACAACATTTGTTAATACAAATATATGTACTAATATATGTCAATAGAAGACAGAATACGGATATATCAGTTATCCTCCTGTCCCAAGACCTGTCCTCCAAGGAAATAAAATGGATACGCTGCGAAAGCAATAGCTTTAAGCTAATAGCACTTGTAGATCTATCCAGACTTTATGGTGTTACTATATATAGCATCACGTATTACTATATAACATCATGGCTTGTATTACTATACCTTAGGTTGCCGCACCATATCACTACACTATATTATATAACACATTCTACCGTTAGATGAATACCTGAAGAGCCATGATAACTATCCAAGACACTAGAAGTACAGGTGAAAGCAGTGCCATACATAAAGCCACCAGAACACCAAAATATGTGTTTACTGATACACCAGCTGTCCTTAGTAGAGGTCTTAGTTTCTTCTCCTTTTCCTGAATGAGTAAACATGGGACTACATTATTAAATGTAAGAGAGGATAACTACTGAATGTGTGAACATGTGGGTGTATTAATAAATGTAAGAGAGGGTAACTACTGAATGTGTGAACATGGGAGTGTATTAACAAATATAAGAGAGGGTAAATACTGCATTCACATTGAATAAATTTCTACAATGGGCAATTAGCTCAATCTAATGAAAAGGAGTAAGAAGTTTTCACCTTACAGTCATTATAAACCAACTTCAGGACTGAACTGGATATTGTAGACGGACACATTGAACAGGTATTACTTATTCACACAAACATAGTGAAGAAATGTGATAGTAGTGCATGTAACACACTTACAGAGACAATAGTAACTGCAAACATGGATGACCCGATGTGTAGGGCCATCACAAATGCCATCCCTGCAAAGTTTCCAGCACTGATAGTCGTGGTTAAAGTGTCATAGTTAGGCCATTCGTACAGGGTCGTCTGGATAGCTGCCTGTTTGTGATGTAAATATAACACAATAAGCATGACATCTGTGGAGTACTACTCATGGTACAATATCTAACTGATAACTACATCGTAATGTTAACCATGATATGACACCAATAGAATGATTTATTCACAAAGGAACAATAAAAACACAGTGAGCAACAGCGATAGGTCTGCTATAGCCTATCACCCCAACTACATCACAAACAAAAACAGATAGTACAATAGTCATGTAGTTGAGCACTACTAACAGTACACCAAGATTGCCTGGTCCAGAAATCAATTGAAACATTGACTCACCGTTGTATTGCCAGTTGTCATCTGAAGGAAAGTTGAGCCCAGTATGTTCATAGCAAGAGGCAGGGATAAGAGGTATGTGTGGTTGTAGCGCACTGTCAAGTTACTTGCAGTCTGGGGCTACAAATACACCAACAAAATAATCACAGATATAAACCCCACACAGTTAGACCCCACATTGGTAGATTACATACAGGTAGACCTCAAACCTGTAGTTCCCATGCATCTAGACCTCACATTATTAGACCACAAAGACATACATGTAGACCTCATGCATGTAGACCACAGATATATAGACCTCATGCATGTAGACCACAGATATATAGACCTCATGCATGTAGACTACAGATATATAGACCTCATGCATGTAGACCACAGATATATAGACCTCATGCATGTAGACCACAGATATATAGACCTCATGTATGTAGAGCACAGATATATAGACCTCATGCATGTAGACCACAGATATATAGACCTCATGCATGTAGACCACAGATATATAGACCTCATGCATGTAGAGCACAGATATATAGACCTCATGCATGTAGACCACAGATATATAGACCTCATGCATGTAGAGCACAGATATATAGACCTCATGCATGTAGAGCACAGATATATAGACCTCATGCATGTAGAGCACAGATATATAGACCTCACACGTGTAAAGCACAGAGATATAGAACTCGCACTGGTAGATGAAAGTCACACGGACCCAAAACCTTCAAACCAATGGAACAGCTGACTGGTTCATACATGTATTTGGAATTGTCGCATTAAATCTCTTTGGGGTGACAAATAGTAATAACTTACACTGGTAAACACACTGATGTCATATCCAAATGGTGAAGGGGCCATGCTTGTCGTAAATTCTCCATCGTAGCTCTGGAGGTTGAGTGAACCGATGTTTGTAGAGAGAGGCGTGAGCAGCATATCAATGTTACCTAAAGTGAGACAATAGGATGGTGTAGATAGCCTGATTTCCTAACACATAACCAAATCTTTTGGGTGGACATGCCTATGTGAGCAATGAACTGTATAACACTCCACACCGACCACTTAGAAGCCCAGGATATAATGATCAGAGCAGATGAAGGGCATGTTCTTACTATACTAAATCACATAGGTAGCAAGCAACTGTAAAGCACAGTTTGGAGGTACACATTGTGTAAGTATACACTGAAAATTGGCTAGTAGTTAGATCAAATGAAATAAGATTAGATATTACTTGGCTACTCCATAGAGATGGTATTCGATCCCACAGACAATATATAACACATGTGTACAATATGCTGGTATCTACTGTATGCAGTATTAATACATTACCATTGGTGAGGTTCTGAAAGAGAACTGTGTCTGTATCATATCGACCTGCTGGTTTAGATGAGTCAGTCAGTATATTTGTTGTATTCAGAAACCTCTCCTCAGCAGGAGTTGGTACGTTAACGCCTTGGCCAGATACCTAAGTACATTGATATACATATACTGCGTACATACATGTACATGTATCAGTACAGTTAGGCAGTAATAGGAGGTGTGTGTAATGTACGTACATATATATATCAGCACAGTTAGGCACTAATAGGGTGTGTGTGTAATGTACGTACATATATACATCAGCACAGTCAGGCACTAATAGGGGGTGTGTGTAATGTACGTACATATATATATCAGCACAGTCAGGCACTAATAGGGGGTGTGTGTAATGTACGTACATATATATATCAGCACAGTCAGGCACTAATAGGGGGTGTGTGTAATGTACGTACATATATATATCAGCACAGTTAGGCAGTAAGAGGGTGTGTGTGTAATGCTTACCGCAAGCAGGACAACTCCAACGGCTGTGAATATGGCATAGAATATGAGAGCGACAATAATGAATTTTTCTCGAGGTATCATCCTTAGTCTGAGAAGAAGCATGTAGAAAAATCTCAGTCTATTAGTGTTGACACCGTTCTCCTTGATGAGATTATTGGGGTTGGTCAACGACTGGCCTGCAAGCACACGACACATAAACGAATAACGATGCATACAGCAGCGAAAATTCCTAATCCGCGTGTCGGACTGCTTACTACCATCACATTACAGACCTTGACCAATGATATTACAGAGCCCACCAATGACATCACAGACCCCCACCAATGGCATCATAGACCCTTAACAATGACATCACAAACCACCTATGACATCACAAACCTCTACCATCACATCGCAAACTTCCACCAATGACATCACAGACCCCAACCTATGACATCACAGACCCCAAGCTATGACATCATAAAGCTTAGCCTTTGATATAAAAAACAACTCACCAAGAGAAACAAAGGCTACTACAATGTATAAGATATGGTTAATTGTTTTCACACTATGTGTTCCACTTTAATCCAACATAGCAATGAATAATAAGCTAGGGAGACGATATGCCACAGGGGATATTCACATGTCTATACATGTATATAATAAGTACACACCTTCCTCTGTATTCATCTGTACAGCAATAGACTGAATATCTGAGGGTGACACTTTAGCAGTTGCCTTCTCCTTGGCTAACCGAGCCTCCTCTTCAGCTTTCTCACCTTATAATTGACATAGCTAGGTCATGCATAGGGATAAAATAACACTCTAATGAATGTAATATTACATAATAAGTTATAAAGACACACTACACTATTGTTAGATACTTTACCTAGTTTGAGAAAGACTTCCTCTAGAGTTGTCATGGCAACGGAGTAACTGGCGATAGTCAGCTCTGACTTCCTCTCCTCTAATTTGTCAAATAGATCTGAGGGAATAGAAAAGGACAAGTACACATATACAGTCACACGACACATAAACACATAACAATGTATACAGTAGCGGCAATTCCTAATCCACATGATTGTAGATTTGATCTACATTTGCACTCGGTATACACAGGCCTCATAAACCATACCGTACACTTACCAGCAAAGTTGGAGGTTTGTTCAATTGGCAGGTTATAGGTCAACTCCTTTCCAAATGTTCGTCTGTGGGTGCTTCCCTCCACCACCCCACTAATCAGTTGAGTCAGTGCATCCTGAACCTCAGGCTCATCAACCAGTAGCCTGTAGTAAAGCATAGTTACATATTCTATGTATAGCTGGGAGTATGGCTGATAACTAGTAGGGGAGACCATTTGACCATTTGTAGTAGTCAGCTACACATCATAAAAGTCATGTCGCCTACATGCATGACAATATTTAGTCCACCAATAAATAACTCACGTTAACTGATATCCAATACCATATTTATTCTTGAGGTAGAGCGATGAACCAGCACACTGAAGCTTTCCCTTAGATATTACTGCTTTGCGATCTAAAATTTAAACATTGTTTGACAGTCAGACTTGCCGCTGAGGAAGACAAAAACATCGCCAATGAGAATCGGTGATATCGTGAATCATTCCGTAATTAGACAGTCAACGCAAAAGTTAATCAATTTAAAACTCAGGGGGAGACAACTCTAAGGAATTAAAGAAATTGGTTCTATAGAGCCAATGGAATAATTTTGTAATAGCCATAATGAATGAGATGGTGACTCTGGGAGGAGAGGGCGGAGCTGTTTAACATAAGCGAGGGACACCTTAGAATAAGAAGCTGCTTTCCAATGTGACTGCTACAAACTACCCTGCTAAACTACAATGGTAAGCAACTAGTGCAGAGGAACACACCAACCTGCCCATATACACAGCACACAGTAAATTGTAAATCAAATAGTTTACATCTCTACCTGCGAGAATATCTGCTTCATCCATAAAGTGGGTGGTGAGGAGAATAACTCTACCCTGTCTGCTCTTCTTCAGCAGAGTCCAGAGATGTCTGCGTGAATACGGGTCCATCCCAGCCGTCGGCTCATCCAGAAATAGAATCTGAAGAGTAGGAGAAATCCATTTAGTAATGAGTACTATACAGGTACTGCAGTGAGTGCTATACAGGTACTGTAATGAGTGCTATACAGGTACTGCGGGGAGTGCTATACAGGTACTGCGGGGAGTGCCATATAAGTACTGCAGTGAGTGCTATACAGGTACTGTAGTGAGTGCTATAATACAGGTATTGTAGTGAGTGCTATTTAATACAGGTACTGTGGGGAGTGCTATACAGGTACTGTAGTATGTGCTATACAGGCACTGTAGTGAGTGCTATACAGGTACTGTAGTATGTACTATACAGGTACTGCGGGGAGTGCTATACAAGTACTGTAGTGAGTACCATACAGGTATATTGTAGTGAGTGCTACACAGGTACTGTAGTGAGTACTATACAGGTACTGTAGTATGTACTATACAGGTACTGCGGGGAGTGCTATACAAGTACTGTAGTGAGTACCATACAGGTATTGTAGTGAGTGCTACACAGGTACTGTAGTGAGTGCTATTTAAATGTATTGCAATATGCTCTATTCTCAAAGATAAACCCACAAAGCAACTATTGAGTCACACTGACAAAGAAAAATCAAATTCCATTTGTATTTCAGAGGAGTAAAGAGCCTGACCTTGGGGTCACCAATTAGAGCCATGCCGACATTGAGTTTACGTTTTTGACCTCCACTCAGCTTCTCTGCGTAAACGTCTGCTTGATCAATGAGGTCTACATCAGCGATGGTTGCTGCTACCTGTGGACATGTTACAGGCTAGTGTTATCAGCTTAGTATAAATCGCACAGTCGTGATACATATAGCATATGAAATGTACCAGAATATGTATATTATACACATTACACTTATTATATATGTGTATCTTCATGTGTGACTAGTCTCCAGGGAGAGTTAGGTAAAAGTGACTAATACATGTATAATACAAGGAAACATAGAATAAAAGTATACAACACTTTACTATAGTAAATATGCACATAGTATTATCACACGCCACTGATTGGTATATCATAGAAAGAGATGAATAAACATACCTTATCACGTAATACATCCTCAGGTATTCCCTTTATCCTTGCATACAACTCTAAGTGCTCCTTCACAGTCATTCTGTCAGACATAACGTTCTCCTGCCTACATATACCGGTCATCTCTCTGATGGACTGCAGGTCTACCCCATTCACGACATCCTATTGGTCAACACATATGTTAGTTATGTCGCATTAAATACCATACAAAACTGCCGTCAATTCAAAACTTTTAAATAGCAATAAATAACAACAATACTACTATGAGTGAAACAGAAGTACACTTACATATCCATATATAGTAGCACTACCAGAACTAACAGGCATGATTCCAGTCATCATATTAATAAGAGTTGTTTTACCTGCGCCGTTGTGACCCAGTAGAGCAGTTATTTGCCCTTCGTATATGTCCAGATTAACACCTGAAACATGGAACTAGTCAATCATTGTAGCTTTCACACCATACAGAAAATTCTCATTTCAGATAAGCATTGAGAATAAATAAGTCCCAAGATATGGAACAGTAGAGTTAACACGCTCACCCTGTACAGCTTTGATAACTTCATCACTAAACATTCCAGTCTTTTGTCTGAATTCTTTCTTTATATTGAACAATCTGTAACATAGGTGTATGTAGGTAGACTTAGGTATATGTAACATAGGTGTATGTAGGTAGACTTAGGTGTCTGTAACATATGTGTATGTAGGTACACTTAGGTATATGTAACATAGGTGTATGTAGGTACACTTAGGTGTCTGTAACATAGGTGTATGTAGGTACACTTAGGTGTCTGTAAGTGTCTGTAAGTGTCTGTAAGTGTAAGTAGCTACATGCAGGTAATGTACGTGTACTTGTATGTAGGTATAAGTAGGTATATATAGGTATATATAGGTATATATAGGTATATATAGGTATATATAGGTATATATAGGTATATGTAGGTATAAGTAGGTATATGTAGGTATATGTAGGTATATATAGGTATATATAGGTATATATAGGTATATATAGGTATATGCAGACACTATAATATATGCTACACAAATGTATATATAACTACTACAATATAATATCACACATCAGCACCAGCATATGAGGACAGATAAACCTGTGACATACAGACACCGCATTGTTACACAGTTTAGTTCAATACCTCACACTTTCCTTCCCCACAAAAGAGCGAGCAGTGGGCTCTACATCATCTTGTCCCTCCATACTAATAGTCTGCTCATATCCCTTTATAACGTCAGGATCGGCTGGGTCCGGCCTCCAGTACTTCCTGTTGAAGCAGAAACAGTAGGAGAGTCTCGCTCCAAACGAGTCTACAACCATAGAAAACTATAACATTATATATACTTGTACATGAAGACTATAACATTATATATACTTGTACATGTAGACTATAACATTATATATACTTGTACATGTAGACTATAAATTATAGTCTACATGTACAAGTATATATAATGTTATAGTCTACATGTACAAGTATATATAATATTATAGTCTATAATATTATATATACTTGTACATGTAGACTATAACATTATATATACTTGTACATGTAGACTATAATATTATATATACTTGTACATGTAGACACACTACATGCACAGCGTATGATATGAAGCAGGAGCAGTAGATATAGTATATACAGATATACTGCATATTTATACTGTACGTTCATAAAATATGGTAGAGTTTCTACAGTAAGTGATAGATACTCGACCGTATACGTACTTGGCAGTATGCCATCCAACCACATGGCTATGATTGACCACAGGAGTATGTCGAATATCAGAATGATAAGCATAGTAAGAAGTGAGAGGTCACCAGCAAAGAAGGCAGATGACACCAGCCCACCAGGGTACCTGCTGTCCATGGAGTACTATAACCACACATACACATTCATGACATACTGTATATTATTTACATATTAACATCATTGTATGGGCTATTGTAATAATAGTGCACCTGCCCATATGAGGGGCCAAGTGAGGAGCATTACCAGTACCTGCCTATATGAGGGGCCAAGTGAGGAGCATTACCAGTAGCTGTCTATATGAGGGGCCAAGTGAGGAGCACTACCAATTGCGTAACTGATTTTGAGAAAAAGTAATTCGCACATACAATAAACAAGATTATTTGATTGGCTTACTGCTTTTAAATATAAAATTAGTATTCCCATTTAAATAAGTGCTAATAATGCTCAGCAGCTCACTTGCTTATTTCCTGTGCATCATGCACACTCTCGGTTATATAGAACCATCTACTGTAGGTTGGTACTGCTAACTCACCAGTCGTTCCAGTATGCTGACCATACAAGCAGGTGGTAGCAGGCAGATGAATCCACCGAGTACTGCTACCTTTGATGTGGGGTTAGTATAATCAGTGCTATAGTCGGTGAAGTAGACATTGACAAGGCCGATGGCACCTATAGCCACTGTACCAAGCATAGTAAGGAATATAATCTCAGTCTTCTGTATTATGCAACCCCAGGCTATGCCGATGAGGATATTGTTGAGGCAGTAGAAGATCATAGCGACAAAGAAGAAGATGAAGGCACTGGACGTCGAGAAGAAATTGAATGCGGCTAATACGATGACACTGAGCACCGAGACAATGACTGCATTGGGCAGGTTGATCACGGCCCATGCTGACCTACCAATGGGAGAATAAGAACACTGGTTACAGAAAGAGATAACTAATGTAGACATATAAAGGTAGTAGTGGACTAGTTAGTCTACATGACGTATCTATGAGTGTGAACTCACCAGTAGGAGAAAGATCGCACCCCCATCATGGTCAGGTGATCCTTCCGTTTCTTCACCTTATCATCGACTATAGCAAAGCACATGTACATGACCAGGTATGACATAGCATACACCATGTACACGGGGAACATAATACGCAGCGTCTCATCTCTGTTCACCACATCCTTTAGTTCAGGCATCAGCTGAGCCGATAGATGACTTGGCACGTAGCCAGGCACATTCCGTAGCTGTAATTCATATGTTATGCAATGTATTGTAAGACCACACAGAGAAAATTCAATAACAGAAAAATCCAACAGTAGGTCAGCTGCCCATGCTAGTAAAGAATATTATTGATACAGAGTCAATGGAGTAGACAGTCAGCCTACAGACTATACAGAAGTCGTTAGATGGGCGTTGGTTTGGTTGTTTACACGTATATCTAATAGGCAAACCTTGATTAGCTCGGCATCCACATAAGATTGCAGTGTAGCTATTCCAGAAGAGAGAAGGGTGCTAGCTGGACAGCCCCCGTATGAACAGTCAGCTGAAATAATCAACACAGGCTTTGCAATGATAGCTACACTAATACATATAATTATTAATGTCTTCACACGAATAACAATCACACGATGGCCGGTTGGATTAGTCAGCAAGGGTTTGATCAGAGAAAACCATCCTAGCTCATTGGTGCAACCAGGTTTATTGCACAGAAATTAGGACTTTGCATTTTGCAACTCTTGAGCAAGTTGGTCTGTGCCTGCGTGTAGCCTGGGTGACATATATCTTAGCATGTTGTGATAATAAATTGTTGTATTAAAATAACTGCACTGCTCCGACAAGATAAGATCTAGGGCTAGAGGTAGCCTACGCACCTGGATTGTCAGACAGCAGGTGGGAGGGCACTGTAGCTGCTTTAGGATATCGGAGGGTGTAGGAGTTTATATCCGCATCAAAGAATAGACCCATAGAGGGTTGCTTAGTCTGAGTGTAATAGGACTCTGCCTCCGCCTCTGTAGCAAACGGTTTGTAGGTGCAATAGGTTTTGAGGCACACAGCTTGGGCTATCTGTAACACACATTTTCACATAAAGTAGGCCTAGATATAAATTATGTGCTGCAACAAAGGCACGGTGCTGCTAGTGTGTAACCGCATTGTTTACTACACTATATCCAACATGTTATGCAATATGCAAAGAGCACAACTCCTAATGGATCCTACTAATGAGGGTAGAGGTGACCTGTTCAGTGCGGTTGTAAAGGAGGCAATAACTCCAAAATAAAACTTTAATAGTTTGAAACAAGAAGGTTAGAAAGAAGTGGAATAATGTTTGTCGTGTTTGGAGTTGTCCCACCAATATCACACGCTGGGAGACAAGAGCACCTGTTTCGGTTTACGCAACATTATTTAAGTTCTCATTTTATTGTAAAGATTTATATAAAAAGGATTAGCCTTGATTAGCACCTTCATCCTTGTTAGGAAATAATATGAGTTATTCAAACATGCATAAATCTTAAACCAAAATATATACCAGGTACAAAGAAAGGGGGAATTTAATGCAAAGTTAACATCTCTTTAACACTATTAGCTTCATTTTTTTCTGTTCTTTCTAATGTGATTCATCATATATATAGTGATATTAATATTAATTCTTGTGTTCTAAATGTATAGATATTAAACCTTTTAAATTAGCAGTAAGAGGAAAATAATGTGATTTAATTTAAAATTTGGAGTCCATAATAATTAGAATATGATTAGGTTATATTATGCCTGTGTCATATGTAGATCGCATTAGATAAGAAGCTAGCGGCTTTTATGTGCTACTGTATTTGGATATGACATAAATGGAGTTGTCCTCTCCACTGGAATATGTGGAAAATAACATAAGAATATAACCTAGTAAATCAAGACATGTAGACTAGGGCACAAATACATGAACATATAACTGGTGTATTACCTGTCTGACATCACTGGTATTGGGGGCCACCAGGAGCTCTCCATGTAGAAAATTAGTAGTACCATTAGACCCAATATTTGTTGATGGAAAATCTGTTATAGGATCTTTGGTTGCCCGGCTGACTGACCATTTGACGATCCCGAATATGATAACTTGTAGGATGGGGATTACATATTCCTAGACAGGAAACAACAAAAAAAAGATTATACTATTTTGTAATCATGAAGCAAGCCATGCCTTCCCACAGATGGACATTATTACAACATGCCAATAGCTCTGAGCTTTCCAAGCGCCTATGACATACACCAGGAAGTGATTGATAGTCAGTCACCAACCTACTAAATCTTGGAAATCAGGCTAAAGTGGTACACAGAGTCTACGCTCTATATGCATGGACAACAAGCTTTAAGATGTCGGTATATAACTTACCCACACTTTAAGATGTCGGTATATAACTTACCCACACTTTAAGATGTCGGTATATAATTTACCCACACTTTAAGATGTTGGTATATAACTTACCCACACTGTTACATTCATATATCTTCTCTTCAAAAAATAGTTACGTTTGAGAAGAGCCTTGAATTGAGTCTTCAATAAGGAGCTCTTGATAGTAGACTCCATGCTTAGCTGCAACTAAAATCAACAGCCTGTAATATTACTGACTGGCTGATTGATGGGGAATGCAAACAATGAAGATAAGCCTCTAACAACGATAAGGCAATACTGTGGAGGAGTAAATTATACAGACTTATCGTCGTTATCATGATTAGTAAGCACACTCTACATGATTATAATCATCCATAATTCTATAGGACACATTCGAATAGATAATCTACCGCAGATTGTAACGTAGAAAGCTTTCAGTAATGCCAGTATTGACCAACATCATGTAACATATCTAAACAAGTACAAGTATTTCAGGCCTACAGCAGTAGACAAAACTACACTCGGACAAACATGAGTGGAGTACTACAATTCTACAATTTTCGGCTACTGTTTGTTCAGCAAACTGCAAAATGCTATCTTAGACATGTTTAATTATTTCGCTAATTACAACAAAAAGAATAATATCATAGTACTGAATCACTTCACATTATGGTACAAATCTCATTGTAAAAGTTATTGCAGTATCTTGTTGGGGGGTTGGCCATGCTTTTTATATAAGATATTTCTGTTGCAAGGAGCAGTAAGGGACTCGGTTCCACATCTGTGAAAATAGCCCTACTAAACTGGTCAAGTGATGAGACAGGTCTCCTCTCAGCTACAGCTGATTTGAGTTACAGAACAAGGTTGCTGTGTCATGAGAGCTTGGACATAAACAATGTCCAGCATACAATTAGGCTTATATGGTGAAGTAATTGACATTTAAATTATTAATTGGATTGTACATTTGGTATCAACTACCAATGAAACTATAATCTATATTTTGTGCAAGCACTAAGCACTAAGTTGTGAGTTAGTATCCCAGTACCAGAGGTGTACTCATTGCTTCTTAGCCACGAGACTGGCAGGACTCGCAGAATTTTAAAGCTCCACAATCTACTTGGTCGACAGTTTTAGCTAGATATTCACATGTGCACTAAAAATAGCACATAGGCCTACTATAACCTATAGCTATAGGTTGGTAGCACTAGTGCATCCTATGCTCTCAATGTACACCATGCTGCCTGTTAGATCACAACAACATTTATAGCCTACACTAATGCAATAATAAATTATAAAAATAATAATTATAGACGAAGGTATGCTATATCAATATATACTTATAATATAGCTACAACACAACAAAAACACATTATCATTGTCAATATGTGCAAGTATCAGTGTGTGACGTGTGTGTAGGCCTAACAGTGTGTGTGTAATGTAAAACAAAAATTTAACTCAACACCAAACCAAGGTGATGTTATCAGTAATAATTCAAGTGACTAATGTAAAAAAGAATGTTAAGTAATAATTATAAAGTACTAATTATAATAACACACAAAATAATTGTGCACAGCCAATGGAATAGAATAACAATAACTGAATAATAAGTGAATAAGAATTCTATGACAGAGCCACAGCAACCATTCTTAATCTTGTCTATAGCTGTGCAATCGTTCTAGAATTATTCCACTTCATCTAGAATTAGTGTTAACATTTCAATGGTAAATAATTAGAGTTAGTTAGAGCCAGTGGCTTCTGGACTGGCTCTGCAAAAAGATCTTGTACCACTTGTTTGTGATCCTCATAAAATTACACACATACACAATACTTTTCTAGAGCCAGTGGGTCCAATTTATAGTAGATATGATAGACTGAGATACAGCGATGAGTGAAAACTTGCAATCAGCTTACATTGAACAAAATGAAACAAGTACTTATTTTAAAAATATTAACGCCGGGACTAGCTTAAAGCCTCCGCTCCTATTTTACAGTAGATCATTATACGTTTCTCGTCAACATATCACGAAGGTGCTAAAATACGTCTGTTTGGAAACCTGGTTAAAGCAATTTTGATGTCAAGGTCGGTAATCTAACGAATTTTTTTTTCGATAAGCTGGTCTCTTTGAGCACCATAGAGTTATCTTCTAACTCTATGGTCTATGGGCTCCACCGACCACCACAACTACATTGTATATCCACGTCCATAACATGTAATAAAATAGACTATATGCCAGATGTGGTCGAATTTTTGTTTTGGAACTCAAGTTGCCATGGACAACTCTAGTCTTACTCTTAGTTGTAATTCTTCAGGTTTCAAGTCGGTTCTTTCTAGTTGCTAATCATAACTTTCAAGTGTGTAACTGTATCTGTATCGAGTTCCTAGATCTGTACTGAGAAAGAAGAGGGGACTTTTTGGAAGTTGCAGTAGAAGTTACAGGTTAAATCTTTTCATGATAAATGTAATGACATATGTGATTATCATTATATGTCCCACGAAACTCAAGTTTTCAACAGTTTATCTAGATCAACTAAAAATGAAGTCACAATTAATTTTTTTCTTGTTTAGCTTTTCTTTCTTGCTTTTGGTTTATTACTTTTAATAATATTAATTATTAGTTAGGTCTACGAATTCTATATTTTATTGAAGAGGCATGTAAATGCTATAGGCAGCAATATGCCAGCTGAGCTGTAATTGGGCTGAAAGCCGAAGGTTGTTAAACATTTATAACCATGCTTTCAATAATAATTGAGCAACCTGCTATGACTCAGAAATACACTTGACTTCGGTGAAGATGCGGAGAGATAGACCAGATTTACTAAGCTATCCAAGATCAAAATATAAATAGCGGAATTATGAGATTAACATCAATTCTTAGACATTTCTTCGGCTTTTTTAATAACTTTTCCTCGACAGGGAGCATAGCATATTTGCTTTTAATAAAACCAGCAATAGGCTATAGTTGTGTTTAGGTTCGTAATATCAAGGAGTAAAAGGGGAAGTAGGCTCGTCTTTGAAAGCCTGTATATATGTTACAATGGGCTTCCGGTGCTCGATGTGCGCCTCAAGTACTTGGTAAATTCAGAAAAAAGGATGATGGATATTTTTAAAAAAGTAAAATTCACACATCAGCTAAAATTAAAATATAACCAATATCACCCATTGGTAACACTCTAATGAACAGACTGACTGTATACGCACTACATATTTCACTGGGATACGATAGATATCGCCAAGTAAAATCGCCAGATTTAAAAAAAATTGCGAATCTCAACATAAGATGACAACCTTTTGCAAATACCAAGATGCCCAGCAAAATAGCAAAAATAATACTAATAGATGTAAACTTGCTGCAATTGGTGAAGTTTATATCTAAATTTAAACTTTGCTCCTTGATAATACAAAAACGTACAACCGCTGAAATCGCGATTAAAATGAGCCAATTTGTGCAACACGTTTCTCTGACATCAGGACTCCATATACTTAATTTGATTTATGGTATATAGTTCAGATACCATTTTAGTTGGTAGGCTAGTTTGTGGGCCCTACAACATGCCCACACTAAATGAAAATATTGCTCAAACTATAGGCTATGTCAATAAACAATAATGTTCATCTCTCCAAAGAAATGATTTTTGTTGAATGCTATAACTGTGACGTGATAAGCGTCAGAGCCGTGCACATACGCATTGCTGTTGTACCTGTTTAGCGATGAGGAAGCACATCACGATTCAACGAAGTTGTCTACTCGCTCAACGCCAGCGACTCATGTACTCATATTTTTAGACTGAGGCGAACATCGAACACAAATTCACATAGACGAGCCACCTTCCCCTCTTACTCCTTGGTAGTATTATGGGAATTAGACCTACTATGGTCTCCTGTTGTAAATTTGAAGAAGGGATTGAGCGCTCTCTTCATAGAGCTAAGTTGCGATACTTCATTATGCCTCACCTACTTTATGCATGCATAATTACATGTATATGTCATATTTCTGCTTTAATGAACCTCTGCCACCACATTATACTATATACTTGTAGACGAATATTTACTGAACTGAAGGTCTTGGAATCCACTGGAATTGGTAACATACAAGAATGGCAGTGGCTACAAGTACTTCAGTAGGTTAAATGTCAGCTGTTTATTCATTGATAATTTGACAGGATTAATCGCGTTTTTGTAAAAAGTAATTTTACTGAATTTTAAACATAGAGCCTAAAATACTCTATGCTTATCAATTTTCTACTCTTTATTTGGTCTCTTCTTCAGGGTTTTAGTATGGTTCCACCACCAGGTGTGTCAACATCTGCATTCGGAGCTCAACCACAGGCTACTGGTATTCCACCCCCTGTAGTTCTGACTGTACCTACTCCTGGTATCGCCTCTGCTACATCTGGTATCTCTACTCCCCCTTCTGCCGCTATGATGATGATGGCCAACCCTGCTGTCCCCATGTTTGAGGCTTCAGGTAAGTCATGTCTCTCTCCGATAGCTACTGTTCTAGTCACTTCGCTCTGTAACAGTGTGTAAATCTCGCATGCAGTGGCTACTGCTACATGTGGATTGAAGAAATGTTCGTTCATTAGTGTGGATATATTCATGGGTGGTTTGGGCCTGTAGAAGCTATGTAAAAGGCACAGTAGCACAGACTTTCTATAGCCGATATACATTGAAGGTCTACTATTATAATACATGTAAATGTATATACATTGTAGGTCTACTATTATAATACATGTAAATGTATATACATTGTAGGTCTACTATTATAATACATGTAAATGTATATACATTGTATTATGTTGAATGAATGAGTTTATGTTTGGAATTCTGAGGTAGTCTCCATGTTGCTCACACTCCCACCTCATTCACCATTTTGTTCCACACATGAAGCTATAGACTGTAGAAAAATTATTGCCATTTTATTCTTACGGGAAATTTAATGGGACTGTTATACAGTTAAAAAAATGTATATGTGTATTGTGTACCATAATATAATATACATGTATACATGTATTACACACTGCGTATAATATTATTTTCCAGTTGCACAAGTTGCTGTGGCTATTTAGTTGCTGGTAAACTGTATACTACATTATATTGTTATTGTGTATGTAGTTGCGCACCAGGCGGACCAGACAGGCCCAGTGTTCAATGGACCTGGGGCTACCAAAGAGAAGAACGTATTCAAGCTATGTAAGACTGTCTCAGCCCAGACTGACCAGATAAACAGGGCCAAGAAGTATGCCATGGAGCAGAGCATCAAGACAGTACTGGTCAAGCAGACCATTGCCCATCAGGCTCAGCAACAGCTGAATATGCAAACTAATGTACAGAAACAACAGGCCCTTGCTCTTATGTGCAGGTAAATTACAACCATTTTCATACCTGCGTGAATGCCATGAACCTATCTTAGTCCCAGAACACATTATGATCCAGCTGATCGATTATTGAGTACTGTGTGGATGTTTCTGTCTAGGACATGACATACTTGATTATTCTAATAAGGGAAAATATTATGTGACAGGCATCTTGTTTTGCACATTAACATGGAAATTTGAAGCATAGCGCAGAATTTGGATGCTTACTTACAGAGGTGGAATATTGTGATGTTACACTGTGCTTTATAACTGTCATAATACAGCTAAATGGATATAATACATGTAACTCTATGGTAGACCATCTAGTTCTGGTTTCTCATTGTTAATGTCTGCTCTAGGATATATGTGGGCAGTATAAACTTTGAGATAAAGGAAGACACAATCAAACAGGCGTTCCAACCATTTGGACCAATTAAAAGTGTGAACTTGTCCTGGGACAGCATCACTAACAAACACAAAGGGTTCGCCTTCGTAGAGTACGACATCCCTGAGGCAGCTTCCTTGGCTATGGAGCAGATGAATGGCGTCATGATAGGGGGAAGGAATATCAAGGTATTTATATGCTCTGATAGGATAGTTGACAGTATAAAATTGCTGTGTGGCTAAGCCCTACAGTAGACTAGGTTTGTGAGTGATATACTGTAAGACATTTTGTACTGTTTGGAGCCTCCTCCCCAAGTACATGTATTATAAGTGTTATAATTGTACTCTAGATTCAGTTATGGCAGGTAATAGGAGTTCTCTATGTGGAGCAGTGGCCCTGCTTGGGGAAATCCAATAAAATAAGCATTGGTCAAGCTTGTCCACTAGAGTATTGTTGGCTTGTCATGTCATACAGTGAAACATGTTATACAGTGTAACATGTTATGCAGTGTAACGTGTTATACGATGTAAAAAGTTATACAGTGTACCAAGTTGGCTCTGCGGTCCTGCTGTAGTCTTATATAAATAAGACAGTTGATTCAACACTAAATTATAAATGACCAGGGTGAAACTCAAATAAACAACTGTATGTTATCTCCCCTGTTACCAACCATCAACAGGAGAACATCCACTTGTCAATAGGTCAGGTGATCTACAGCGGCTGACCAATACTAGTAGTGTCTACCCTATGTGATTATTGGTGTTTTATTATAGTACATGTACATGTAGTATACTTTGTGCTGCAGGTGGGGAGGCCTACCAACATGCCACAAGCCCAGCCCATAATCGAGCAACTGAAGGAGGAGGCCAAGGGCTACAACAGAATCTACATAGCTTCCATACACCCTGACTTGGTGGTTAACGACGTGAAAAGGTACGTAGTTATCTGCTATTCTACACTATGCTACGCTATGCTATACTATGCTACAATATGCTATAGTATACTATGCTACACTGCGCTATACTCAATACTGTATTCTATGGGATAATTTTCCAGGTTAGAACATTGCAGGCCTACAAACTCCCATGTGATAGTCCTATTTATAGTGGCCTAAACCTACTGCTGTTATAACAGTGCTGTAACACTTTATAAATAGAATAGATTCAATGTCTCTCCTGTTTATTACTTATTTATTATTACATGTATTATTATTCCACTGATACCTAACTAGGCTTGTTATGGCTTGTTATTAATGTGGGCTATTGAAAAGGACTTCTAAAAACCTTTGTTTCATATTGTATACATTATATTACTACGTGGAATTTTCCATTTTACCTGCCATACTGAAAGGGGCAAGGCAATAACCCCTTTCATGTGATTTACTCACGTGCTCAGTGAGAATCAATAGATAGATATACACTACAGACTCTATTACGCAATGATACGCTATACTATACACAGCCTCTAAATACAACTTTCATTATCACGTGCTAATTGTTATGCGTACTGCACTGGATTCTATTTACTACTAAGATCACTTGACGTAATGCAATAAGTGGTTGCCATGACACCACACAAGGCTCCCATGGGTTGACATATTTCCTTATTGATAAATCACATACTATGGTACTGTAGTGTTGGGAATTTGTATAGAATGCTTAATGCAATGTGAGTAGCGTCACATGACCCTGACTACTCATATGTAAAGCCAATATAGAATCACATGTGATCTATCACATGATATGAATGTAGGACAATATGTAGGCTTCTCCACAACTACTTCCCTCCTATCATACTAGTATGATAGTATAATACAGCTATACCTGTATTATACTATCATACTAGTATGATAGTATAATACAGGTATAGCTGTATTATACTATCATACTAGTATGATAGTATAATACAGGTGTAGCTGTTATGACTAGCACACTGCATACAGCTCATCATCATAGGATACCCTCGGCGTATGGTATTTTATCAGATTATGTATTGATACTGTTATGTGAATGATAAATAACTAATTTATATTCTGAAGTGATAAATACACCTGAATATACATGTATTTACCCCAGTAGCTCACTTACTGTCATCCACCACAACCTGGTCTTAACCAACCATCACTGAATAGCCTGACATATATTCAAAGGCTGTTAGCAGTAGGGCCTAATTATTTAAATTTTTCGCACAAAACAGTAAATTTCACATAGCGAAGCAGAAGCTGTGATATATGATATGTGTACGATATAATGGGTGTGTCAACTACAGGGAAGGTGTATTGTGAATTGTATACTCATAATTACATTGTACATTGTATGTAGGCTATTATGCCATATTGCATACAGGGCTAACTGAACTGTTACCATAAACATTGTAGTGTATTTGAAGCCTTTGGACCTATAAGATCATGTCAGCTGGTACCTGAACCCACCCGTCCTGGTAGACACAAAGGCTATGGATTTATAGAGTACAACAATGCGCAGAGCTCTGAAGATGCCGTCTCCTCAATGAATCTGTTTGACCTTGGAGGGATGTTCTTAAGGGTTGGCAAGGTGAGTCTGACCTTGGCCTGTCTAATGGGGTACTGTGTAATTATCTATTTATCCAATAATTCAACCTCTGCATCTAGTCTACGTGACTGCAGCTAGATGTACGTGTAAGTAGTTCATCTGCTCAAGTGGGGGTTGTCTGTCCCACGGGTTGATGAAACAAAGGGAGTACAACTCCTCAATTTTTACATGTAGAAACATAATATACTAGTATTGCATGCTATTACAGCCATTCTAGGGTCTAGCTGTTCAACCTATCAATACTGGAGTTTCTGGTTCTAATTAATTCTGTGTAACTATGACCAGGTAGTCTACTCCATTCCATCACATAGTCTACCATATTTCCTACAGGCAATAACACCACCAGATGTATTCATAGCCCCATCTATGACTACAGCAGCTCCTGCAGTAACTGCACTGCCCACGGCCTCAGCTATAGCTGCAGCAGCTGTCACTGCTAAATTAACGGCTATAGAGGCACAGCAACCTATCAAAGACATGGAGAAACCGCCTGCTCCTGGACCAGCGAATACCGAACCCATGGCTACTGGTGCTGCCGTTCCACCCCCTGGCCTCGCTACTACAGTGGTACGTGACCCATTTAACTATTATAGTTACACATATGTACTACATGTACTATAATCTATTCAATACTCATGTAGCAGTAATGGGTGGTAGTATGTACTTTTGTTCCACGTGTCGTTACAATAATATGTATATACAGATGTTGCCAGGTTGATTTTGTGGTGCTCCTTGACATTGTATAGAATACAGCTACATAATATTGACTCTACCATTTCACAGCCTCCTGTTGGACTAGCGACTCCATCTTTATCAACTAATGTACCTTCTGCTGTGCCCCCAGCTGTAATAGCACCACCTCCACTAGCTCCACCATCACTGAATGTGGGACTCGGTGTACCCGCCCCTGAGACCAACTACACAATGCCTACTGGTGTATCCGCTACCATGACAACGGACCAACCACCTCCCACCAAGGAGGACAACACCATAGGAGCCCAAGAGAACCTGAAGATTAGTGGTAGAGATGCCAGACATATGGTCATGCAGAAACTGATGAGACAGACTGATGAGGTGTGAGATTCCTCCTCTGGTTACTGTAGATATTCTACTTGGTAGTATAGCCAATATTATATAGAGAGCAGCAATAGACTTATTGGATATTTAAACTTCACCTCACTTATAATTTTGATGACTTTTGCTCTGTCATTCATGGTATTGGAGTAACCCAGCCCAGTGCTATTTTAAATTAGAGCGGAAGCATGATATGAAACCTACTAATTGGCCGCTATTAGCTTGGCAGTAGTTGGTAGTACATGTTATACATATACATTGTATATAAATTATTGTTTCACAGTGCAAGGTATGTGTATTGCGGAACATGGTTGGACCGGAAGACCTTGATGAAGAGCTGCAGAACGAGGTGGAGGGAGAGTGTAGCAGGTACGGCAGTGTGGCCAGAGTAATCATATATCAGGAGAAACAGGGAGAGGAGATGGACGCGGAGGTCATTGTGAAAATATTTGTTGAGTTTGCTTCACAGGCAGGTCAGTACAGAGTCAGCAGTTACTTTACAAGAAGTTTATATGAAAAGACAATGTCTAGTCTAGACTTATGAACTAGGGAAGGACAACTTCAAATAGTAATAACTCATGGCTATCTGCCATCTGGTGCTGTCATTTACATGTTGTATTGAAACAATGTGACATGTATCACATGATTGCTGATGTAAAGTGTAACTCAAATTTGAAGCCCTCTAATCTGTCTGGTATATTATTGCTGCATAGAATTGCAGTACTCCAAGTCATGTATTTCATGCTAGTTATATCACAAGGTGTTGCTGCTCTTTTGTTGTAGAGGTAGAAAAAGCAGTAGCAGCTCTAAATGGCAGATTCTTTGCAGGCAGAACAGTGAAAGCTGAAAAATACAGTCAAGATCTTTACCGTGCCAAAGATTTCTCTGGGTAGCAGTAATGGATTAACTGAATGTGTAAATGTTGATGATATACATAATGGTTGTAAATATACTTTTTATTAAATAATATCCCTATAGTTAATCAAAACTTGTCTTAATATCACAAAATTCAATGAAATTTGCCAGTAAAAGTATAGAAATTGAGCTGATTCTTGGTCTGTTTTCTCAGAAGTTGCTTACTAACTTGTAGCCCATGTGGGTAGATGGTGGACCTGCTACATTTCTAAGACATTGCTCATAACATGAAGTTGTCTTCTCCAAGTTTGTCCTCCTAAGTGGGAGAAGACAACTTCTGATTATCCACTGCATGAGCAACAACTACATGTACATTGCACCATATATAAACCTTGAGAGGTCTTGAGAATGGCATGTACATGTTTATGCTTGGCTGCAGACACACACTGTACAATTAAAGAACAATCTGTATAGTTCAGCAATAGGACCAATAGCACCTCTCTTCCACTGCTACAGCTGTTCATAAAACCTCTCTTTCATAAAACAGCATATAAGGCACCCTAGTATGGACATGTTCTGCTGATACTTCTTTAATGTCCAAGTCTGAAGTATACATCCACTGTGCATTCATTCTACGATATGTTATAAAATGTCCTGCATTCTCACTTCCTTTATGCTCTATAACTGCCACTAATCTGTACCACATTGGCTGTGCTGCAGATATCAGTGCAGGTAATGACTTGTTACTGTCCTCTTCAGTTCTGGATGATAATCTACAAGTTAGTACCAACACATAGGGATGACTACTGTAATAGAGCACTGCTTTCGTACTTGTAGATCAACTAAAAGTGCATTATTGTATTACATACCACTGCCACTTGTAGATATGCTTACTTCACTTTAGTAATTAATGCGTTGGCAAGTTATTGTGTAATGAACATGGCGGATGTGTAGGCCTACATATAATCACCTTGCAGCAGAGGTGTAGTTCTTCATTATTCTGTGAAGTTGTGTGAATTCACTGACGTCAAGCCTAGATGGAAATATAACTCTATCGTGTCTCTTGATGGCTTCGTGATGTCCATACCAGCCTAGGCGTTGAATGTGTAAGCACAAGCATTGGGCTACCTACAGCACAAAACATGGTGTAAACAGATCGTAGGTAAAACTGGGAGTTGTCCTCTCCAGTTCAAGTGAAGAGAAGAGAGGACAACTCCAACTCATGAGTAGGATATTTAGATATAGTGCTTACAGCTAGCAGCAGGATGTGAAAATGTCAGAATAGTAATGTATATTATTCTATAAACTACTAGTCAACTGTGCGTACAAGCAAGGCTCTACATTTATATGTGTAAATAATACCTACCTTGCCAATGCTTTGCTCTCTAAGGAAATTGGACTTGACTAACTCTCCATGTACACGAGAGCAGTTCTCACAGTCGACATCCGATAGGCTATCAGACAGGAAGTAGTACTTCAGCAAATCTTCCAGCTTATATATTGACTAAAACATATCAGTGATAAATGCGTAAGGAACGGAATAATCAGGTGATGGAAGGTACGAATTGCTGGAGACAAGATCATTGTCCATAACTAGATAGAACATAAAGTCACACTACGCGGTTATATTTAGCCTATGCAGGATGAAATACGTTACATATTAGCATGTGAACTTATTACATAAGACACACGAACACCGGTAATTGACTACATCCACTATTTAGTACTTACATGACTAGAAACGGGAGGAAACGTAAGACTAAGGTTACTGAACTCTGTGTACTTTGTTGGACCCTACAAGAAGAATATATGAGTTAAGAAACTTCCTCCATAAAAATTATCAATACAAATATCAACAAACTATATCCAGGCAGGTTCTCATTTATTAGGAACAAAGCTATAGATTTGCACGACGTACCTTATGCAGGCATGTTTTACACCTCATATTAGAAGCTATATAACCCAACATGGGAGAGGACGGATGCTGTATATGCTGTGTCTCTCCATTTGATTTGAGTACTACAGTCGTTTTATGTGCAGGTAATGCCTGAAAGTACACACATATTATCATAGAATTTACTAAGTAGACTACGACTAGTCAAAATAGTCCTGACTGGGAGATCACCATGCAAGGGTAGATAACACATTGCGTTACCTGCGGTGTAGATTCTTGTACTACACATCCAATTCCAACTGGAGCATGCTGTAGAGTACCTTCACTGTGAAGTAGATCCATCAGAGCATGGAACAGTTCATGGGCATCCTACAGGTGTATAACATAAGGTAACCACCACTACAGTCTATATGTATATGACATCAAGGAGTTAGCGGCCATCTATGGATATACATGTAGTAGGGTTATTCAGTCATACCATGTTGCTATATAAGATCAGATAAGAAGTACACAGGTACATTGTATGACTAGAGGAAATTTTCTATTGGTGCAGAGAAAATGTCACGTAATATATACCAATACATCAGATAAGCTTTAGATCTGATTGTGTCTGTTACAAATGGAATAGTTTGACCTATTAGTCAGTTCATCAATATAAGGATGTATATTACTACAGCTGGAGGCCTAGCATAGCATGGTATAGTAGTACAAACATGAAGACAGAATCTATTACACTCAGCATTACTGCTCATTTAGAGGTTAATATTGTAAGATAAAACCAGAAGGGGTGTCTCATAGAGACGTACATGCTGCTCACAGTTCTGTACTACCCATCCACTCTCTCTGATCTTTTCTAGCAGCTGAGCTAAGACTCTAGAGTTGACAACGCCTGACCCAGTGCCTTGCAACTCTACCAATTAACAATAACATCAGTGGCATTATAAACATGTTCAAGTATACTGTAAATGTATAAGTGCTGTAAAACACACCCACCTCGATAAGAATATAATATCAAATAGCTAGTGCTACATAAAATGCTGCAAGTAGTGAAATATCTGATGAAATAAAATTTCTACAACTTGGACAAGAACTGGTGAAGAAAAGGGAACTAAATGTAGCAGCCTAACTACAGTCTAACTGCTCGCAGATAGCTAGAAATATGACAGAACAGCTATTATTAACAAACTATATCCAGTAGTTCAGGAGTTGCAAGAGGCACTAACCAGTGATTATGTAGTGTAGAAGTGTTTGTATGTTGCTACTACAAGACATTTGTGAAACATCATGTGTATACTTTGAGTTGGTAGCATTAGGGAGCACATCAGGTGTGTTAACTCCTTTAGCTATCCAGTCTGAGAATGACTGGCAGGACGCTAAGGCCTGGAGTACGGCGTTGAAGAAACACGTTTGTCCAAGGTTCATCATTCCAGCAGCTGATGACACCGGAGTACCTAAGCAGATGCCAAAAGCACATTTACTTGATATTTATTATTTAATAATTCCAATAACATGAAGAATGATCAGATGGTAAGTAGAACTTGCTTACCGGCTTTACTTCCTGCTATTAATTCAAGGTAAGAAAGCAAAGATCTAAAGAGAGCTGAATTTTTTCTAGTTTGGGGTGGGGAAGGCACTTCACCAATGGCAAAGTGACTGAAGTAGCACAGAAGCATTATAAGGTTGACTGCCCTTACAAACACCATCAATGACCTTTACAGGAATCGAACCTGAGACTTCCAAATGAAAGCCCAGAGCCTAACCATTAGACCATTGGTCTGGTTAGGTGACCTAAATAGCCTACTCCTGTCACTCAGTCCCAATAATTCTCAGAAGTAGCAGGAGGCTACACAAACCCCAGAGTTGCCTTTTTTCACTGATAATTCTGACAGGCCTATGTACATGTAAATTATGTAAATATGAACATATATTATTATCTAGGTATAAATCATATCATCATCATGTATATCTAGATATGTTTTTGTTTATATTTTATTCATATTCGATATTGATAATATTATATTTGATATTCATATTCTTATTGTAATTGTATTAGATATTACACACAAGTCCAGTCCAAGGTGACACCATGTTTAGTACTATTAATAATTAATTGAATATATCCTATGGCTCTTACCGGAATGCGTCAAGTTCAGTTCCAAATTGCTACCCAGCTTATCACCAAAGAATATGAACACCGCTACAGAAGCCGCCACAGCTGCTCCCAAAATATATTCTGGTGGACACATTCTCCACGTGCAATAGAATATGTGCATCTAAAGGTTGCTCACACATAAATATGTTCAAAATTGGTACATTTCATGATGATATTAGACGCGATAGTTTTGTTTATATTTAATATTATCATAATTATCCTATATTATGATTGATCCAAGTTGTATTATATTATATTTGCAACCAATGTTTTCAATGTCACTTCTCTGTCAAACAAAGCACGTTTCCAAGTAGTAAGACATCACTGTTAGCTATAGGTTTTAACAGGTAATCTAAAGAACAGACGTCATTTTTCCGTTAAAAACCTAGACTAGGCGAAACTATTCAGCAAGAGTGCACAACTCCGATATACATGTAATTTGTTTACACGCTGCTGGGAGATGTACATGTACATTTGTATATACACAATGCTAACCACATAAGACACACCACACAAAACAGAACAGCAGATAATACTGGTAATAATTGCATTGATATCATAATAATCTGTAAAATTCATTCTTTTAAGTAAACATTAGCTCTAAGCAGGCATTTAGCCATTTACCATTACATTTAGCAGGAGATGTAACATGTGTAGTCATTATAAAATTTAGCTGCCTGCTAAAACATATATCTGAACAGGCTAACAACATCTTGCACATTTATTCACAACACACCAACACAGAATTACATAACTATATGGAATACACATAATATGTTGTAAGTTGCACTAGATTCACCTGTGGGTAAAACGTGCATCTAAATTGTAAAATAATTACAAAAAGTATAGAATAGCCTATCACAATATAGAGGAGCTGAGTGTGCAGCTCATGTGTTAGTTGGATAGAACATATTATATTGTCTAATAAGTCAAATAAATACAGCAGTGAGCAAGGTAACATTAGTAGTCTTTGGTCCATTCGCTACATGTACTTAGCATAAGTTCATTATACACAGTAGAGACATTAAATAATATGCAAGTCTTTGTATTGCAAATTGAAGTAAGAAATAAAAAACTAAAAACATTCAAATATCATATAAAAATTTAAGTTAAGTTTTATCACAAAAGCTGATTGTTGGTCATATGGTGTACAAGTTTGATGATTTAATAAATAAAATATTAGATAATGAAAACTATTTTATTCTGATTTTACATGAGAATTACCATTAGATACGTGCACATACTGCACTTGAGTATAAGTACGACTACTACCATTACTAGTTCTACTAGTACTACCATTAGTGTGTGTGACTGAGCCGTTAGTATGACTGTAAGCTGAGCTCTTACTCTGAGAGGAAGGAAAGAACATTCTACCATATTTCTTTTTGGCATAGCCTAAGATATAATAGTAGAATACCGCACTCAGTGCTAACATGGTGACTGAGCCAACCTTGCCCAGTACATCATCATTTGGATAGGATACATAGTTGATGGAGACATAACCACCTATGAGTAACCTGAATATGCCAAACACGGCTATGAATGAGAAGTCTACTATCTCTCCTATGATAGTCTTACTATAGCCCGAATCTTTGAGAAACCACCTGAGCTGCAGTAGAGGGTTGCTGATCTCCGTACACCCAATAACAGCCACAAGTTCTGTACCCCACTTTCCTTGGAATATCATGTTCGTCATTCCGAAGATACTGAGGCAATGGTGTACTATCATAATTGGGGCTGCAAGGAAGAATGGAATATGTATAGCACTACATGCATATAACACAATATCCAACAGCTACATGGGGGGGGGGGGGAGTTCTGCAGGAAATGTACTAAATTATCATAGATGGAGATCACAGGCTATATATGTACATGATACATGACCACTATACTAAGTGTGTTAAAACAATACAGCTATTAGGTAATGGACAGGGACTCCATCCCATACTTTGGTAAATTGCCATGATTGTATAAAGTATGCAAATGTATCAGCAGTGAAGCTCTGCGTGATGTCTATACGGAAACACCTATTTCACAAAGGTTTCCTAATGACATACTGATACAAAACGTCATGATACAGTATGACACTAACCTTACATACAATGTACATATGTATATTGTAGGACAGGTAAACATACAATATACACGCATAATTGTTACTATAATACTTACGTTCAGTCTGGTAGTATAGGCACCATATCAAATCAAATATGAAGTATCCGAGACACAGTTTAACTATAAACATGTGTGTGTTATTGTTGGGTAGACCTAAAACAGCACAGTAGTAGACATACATTGTACATTGTAGTAAACAATTGATGATAACACTACAAGACAATTGTGTCTGTGAACTGCATGGTCTGAAATAGTAAAACAAATTTAGGAGTTGCATTCCCTTTTACCAATAGTTTATATACATGTAACATATGGGTTAAGATTAAATTGATTTTAAAACCTAAGATTGCGTGAGTATTGGCCAAGTACTATTTTAAAGTGAAAGTAAACACGCTTTTTCAACTCTATTTGTATACATTAGAAAAAATATGTCATTTGCAGTACCCCAATCTATATTAGAAAGCTCAGTTTTGTTTTGGTGATAATCTAAATAGAAAATTAAAAAACTCAAATATTATTTGGGATTTCGCATGGGAGCGTCGTGAATATTCACTGCGGTCTTAACGGTTCTTTAGTGAGCATTAGTCAACTGTAGCGGTAACTTGTTATACTTGGTTATATTTTATTATTTTCTAATTTAATCATGGGAAGATGCTTGTATGCTCCGTGTGACAGTGACACAAGGGACAGGACTCTCCAATTCATCAGGCTGCCAATTAAAGTTAGTTAAACTGTGGTTAAAAGAGCAGATGTTAGTGGTTGAAAGATCATGATGGGATACTTAACTTTTAACCATACCATGACCATTGCATCATTGTTATATTTATACTATCATAATCTAATAATATTGTCCTATAAGATAACCAGGTTGTTGTAGCCAAGTCTAACAATATAAACTAACCTCACAATATTTTATTTTTGGTTTTGTATGCCTAAAATTATTTTATACAATAACGATATAATAATAATTAGTAATAATATTATATTCCTTCCTATTTATTGAACACAAGTCTAAGATAGTTTCTACTGTCATATTTTATATACAATACATACATGTACATCCAACATGAACATAAGATTCTGCTGTAATATTATATTATTAGATATAATATATATAAAAATATATACCCTGTGCTATTATATTATTAGAGTTAGGCCTATAAATAATAATAATAATCATTATTATTTATTTATAATTTCTTTTCTTGTCGATTCATTAGGATAAAAATACTATTGTACATGTATATAAGCCTATTGTAAGTTAGTGCTGTTAGTAGTGCCACAAGTTACAAGTTCAAGTTGACATTTTACTGCAAAATTTCACCAGGCTAATGTAATGTGTTATAATTTCATTAATCTTGATTCTAGTTATTTATATTCATAGTGATGTACAATAGGCCCCGCTTCTCTATGAAAACTGAAGTTATGGAATAAGCCTATATTATATTTCAACATGATGATATGCAATCTGATTATTCATACGATATCATACTTTAGGTTAGAAACTTTTGATAGCTATATGGGCCTATTCAAGTCATGAATAATTTCACTGAGCCACATAACTGTTGTGCGAGAGCCTTGAGCTGAGTGTGATATATCTGCAAATAGGCAACAGCCTCTTTAGACGCAGCTTCATAGACAAACACCTAATACTTAATCTACATAATGTACTCATTCTCAATGTTTTAGATTCACACCTATTTTGATTTTAATTTCTCAGAGTGCTGGCTGACGAAAATTTTGGCTGTTGAAATGCATCTCAGTTGAAGCATGTAAGTATGTGCAAAGTACTGCTAAATTGTGAATAAGCTCAATAGACATCTACATGTTCATGTACTTCCTTATTAGGCCTAATGTTTCATTGTTGCCTTATATTGTTGTACCTCTTTTGTACTCCTAAATTGAGGTTCTGTGTTGGGTTCCATATTGTAATACGTGTACATGTACCCTACATGTATATTGGCATGGCTGCGATATATAACATAATATGTTTTACAGTTCTAGACTTTGATGAGGAAGATCCAACTGTGAGTCCTTCGAAGGCGGTAGTGTTAAGAAGAGCATCCAGCATTCTGCTATGCGACATTGTCACTTTACCATGCTGAGAGCATTGCCATAGCACAGTACCTTGCAACACTGATTGAATCTTACCAATTTGTCATGTTGTAACTTAGCATTAATGTGTTAGCATTATGTAACTTGTCATATCCATGTACATTGTATGCAGAACAATAGTTGAAAATATGTATGTAAATTGCAATATGTACTGTATAAGCTGTTATAATCAAAATTTAAATTGTTACAAATTAATGTATGTCATGCGTATGTAATATATGCATTATGTTGTTATTATGCCATTACACTCTCCCTATTACTTGCAATGAATTACTTCTGTTGCTGACTGTCTGAAATTACTTGCAATAAATCTTCTATACAAGTTTTTCTCTGCAGATGGTTCCTTCAACTCATGTGCATGTATATAATATCATAATGTCACCACTGATTAATCATTGTCTTCCTATGTGATATCTTAGTGGTCTAATTTCCAGTTCTGCTATATAATGTGAGATTGCACTATTGAAGAGCTGTAACTATCACTTGATGTATTCAGAAGTTCTCCAGGGTAGCTAGTATAACCAATACAAGGTTGATAAAATCAGTAGTTTGTTTATAACACAGTCATGTAGAAGGCTTGGCTTAGCTCAGTTCATCAACCTTTTGTTATAATCTTACGGGTGGTATTGCGTCACCCGTAGCGCCACAAACAAATAGTTTGACCAATCGGCGTTCAATGAACTGAAAGAACCAGTCTCGTTATAGATCCGCTTGAGCGATTTATGCCATTTCTCACTCAATTATGGCTAAATGTTTGTCAAAACGCCGCTGGCTTATGCCATTATTTGACATGATGCAGCCCAATTCTGTAATAGATATTCTATAGCAGACAAGTAAAAGGTCCAATCTAACTAATATTATCATTTTTTCATTAACATCTAGCCTGCTACATGTCTAAAACTTGGCCTCAACTTGCAGTTAATTATAAAAAGCTGTTTACTTCCACTTTAAGACTAATATAGTGTAGTATAATTTCTTCAATAGACTTTCATAGCCACTACAGCACAGTAGCTTCTCAAGTTATTTACAATGTCAACCCAGTTACTTCATCTCTTTCCTGTCTCTAAGAATAACAACATGTGATAAATACTCTACTCCTACTGCCCACACTTTCCCATTGATAACATTCCAAAGAAATACAAAAACATACATGGATAATCTCTTTGGATGAGATCAGAATTTCACACTTTGACCTGTAACTGGGATGTGCTACCACATGGGCCAATTGTTATGTAATAATTAGTTAGCATTTTCCGTGAACTTTAACCCAATCAGCTGTATGTATAGAGTGGCCTGACCCACTGCGTATGATTCATAACCCTAAACAGTAAACCTCCTAGATTACATTAAAATACCAATTGAATACCACAGTTATCTCCTATATTTGGTATTGGTGGACAGCCTCAAAGATAAGGAAGGTAGACCAGGCCTTTGATAAGAGCTACCAACAAAAACACATAATCTTTAAAGAAACCAGGCTAAGAGGCTGGGTGATACCTACACATTGTAGATTCTAAAAGTGTGCGGGCTTATGTTGTGAACACGACTCTCTCATTTACACCAGTTACCGGAATAACTTGTAATTATAATCAAAGTTAAGTTATAAGCAGAAAAGACGTTGCTCTTTCCACAAATCGAAACATTTGAAAAAAAGGGAAACATAATTAAAAATCATTTAAGCATAGGCCTACATGAATACATACACATGTATGTACATGTATGAAGTAAGGTTTGGCTGCCTTACCTGGTTCAATACCATATACCAAAGGTCCTTCCACCAATTGACTGTAGTATGACAGATATGTAACTATTCCACCATGTAGAAGTGATACTATTCTGCACCTCCACTCTGCAGTTCTGTGGGGCCACAGATACATCTGGCCATGGTACAAGGTAGCCCATAACGTCAGTGATACAGCTAGTGCAAACAGTTTACTATATACAGTCTCCTCGTTGAGTTGTCTACCCATGAGTGCACTCTTGTGTAACCAGTACTTTAACACTTCCATCATCTTTTAGCTTTACTTCAAAAATAAAACATGGTCAGTAACTCTATATATACATGTATATAATATATATATATGTGTGTGTGACCACGTTTGACAATTTGGTACTGTTCCAACATTCGCTGGTATTGGAAGTAAGAAACTTGGGAAATTGGTTTAACTTCATGTCAATGAAACTCTGTATTACAAGTTACCATGGTTACCATGCATTACCTTACGTAATATCAAAACAAGCAGTCCTAGACATAGCAGCAGCTATAATAATTATGTAAGTAGAGAACCCGGATACTGTGTACCCAATTCTAATACAATTTCAGTAAATATCACTTTAAACACTCGATATTCTAATTCCACTAATTTCTACGCTGTGAATTTTACTCAGTGCGTCACCTCCAATCGTCCACTCTAATCTCAACCACAAAAACTTGTGTTCATCTGTAGTTTCAGCCTATCACAACTGAATTTCAGCAACAGCAATGTACCAATATGCCCTTATGTATACGCGGTCTCATCCACATTCTGTGCCAAGTCTATTGTCAGTTGTCAAACTCTTCAGGCTGTCGACATAGGCTTCCCCAGTGCCTATGCAATGTATTGGTGTGTAATAAACCTTGCTATATTAACTATATCTAATAAAGTCTTATTTATTCCTTGGTAATTCAAGATAACCTGTATTAACTCTTGCCATTAAATTTTAAATAATAATAATTAACAGTGTAGCCACTATTAACTATTTCATTGCAGTTTATGCTAATTTTAAATATTACGAATTGCTACAGCTAGAACTAATGGCTAAAATATTATTACTGTCCATTGCCTATACTAATGATCAATTAATTATAAAATAATGGCAATGAAAATTATGGTGATTACCTATATCCTCACAATTTTAGTTTGCCTGCAAAAATAGACTAGCACCAGTGATTAAAAAAATGAAAAGATGAGATTCGATTGGTATCACATTTTCATCAGCATTATAAGTATTTTTCTTTTATTTGGTTACTGTCGAGCCACTTGGCCATCCGATTTAATGAACCTCAGTAGTACGAAACTTGTATGAGCGACAGGAGCTGGGCTCTGAGTGGAAGAGCTCACCTTCCACAACAGAAGTGCATGGTCAGTGACCACTACATCAACCTGCCACCCCGATGTGATTACATACCCCGCCAGAATCTGGCTTCTCTTTTCGAATCAGGGCAGCGGTGGATCTTTAACGTGCATGTTTTTTATGTAGACACTACACGAGACCTCCTGTATTATTTATACGCCCTGATCTGAACAGGCGCAGCTAAGGCGAAAGAAAGGCTTGCTGAAGGCCTTTTGCCAGAAATGACACAGCTGGGGCTTGAACTCACCACCTCTTGATTTGTGAGCATGTATGCCACCAACTGTGCCATTGATGTATTCTATTAACTATTAAGTTAAATTAAGAAAGGCAAGAAAGATTAAATTAAAGACCATTATCATTATGACGACACATGTAATAGCCTAATCATGCGTTATTTGTACATAATATTTGCATTTATAATCATCATCATGTACACTGTATGTACATTTACATAATAAATAATAATTATTTACTAGTAGAAGCACATTTAATGACCTATGTATATTTATTATAATAAATTATATCATTACAATAATTATAATAAATCATTTAATACAATTCAATTGCAATACTATACTAGTACTCAGCATATATGAGCATAAATATCATATTTATATTAAATATGTAAATGTAATACTTCTATAACTATATTATCTATTAATACTCATACTTACTTTGCTAAATATTTATTGGTAAATAATTATACTTAGATAAAAATAAAATATTTTCTCTTTGACTTTAAAGTTTTTTATTTTATTAATTTTAAATTTAGTCTAGTCTCAAGTCTGGTGTAGTAAAGTCTAAAGAAAAGCATCTCAGTGTAATCAAATGTCTAGTGTAGTGTCACTCTAATTACCTGAAAGAATATGATGTATTTTAAACTGTTTTTAACATTGGGAATTCTCAAACCAGGCAACGCTTGTAACCCTCAGCTCTGATGTACAACCACAATCAATGTCAATGAAATTTGAATTGTTCAATAGGAAATTTCTTTTCATTGCTGCTTGTTGCTGGGATAACAATTCAACTTTCTAATAGTGAGCTGAGGCTACAATGCCATACTAGGGGAGAGCAAGTTATTGTCCCGTGAGCAATGGGTGGAAGCCTGCGCTATAGCGAATTTCCTGAAATTGTGTCGTATTCTCTATGAAAGGAATAGACAACTCCCTGAGCAGGTAATGCCTTTATGCATGTAAGTATGAGAAGTTCAACCCCTGCTGCATGGTTGTGCAGTGTATATCGTGATATAAGTATATAACTTGCATATCATCATAGAATTGTTATAAACATTGGATTGTGGAGAAAGTTGAAATTTATTAGCAACTTAGTACTATAATAATGTATATACATTGTACATGTGTTACATTGTACATGTGTTACATTGTACATGTGTTACATTGTACATGTGTTACATTGTACATAAATTGTGATATTGCATATCCACAACAATTCTTGCAAATAACAACTAGAGCTGCAAAAGAATTATTACAATGGGAAATGAGCTAGCAAAAATAATACACAGGGCACCGAGCAGGAATAACTATTATATTTAAGCTATGTACATGCTAAAAAACAATAAAGAGTAGAAAACTCAGATTAAATGAAAGAGTGGAGAAATCCCAAACTACTATACATCATAATACACATCCAGTACTATAACATATTCCTGGTGGGAATAGAATGACTGATAATATCAAACTCCAGCTTCACAGGAAATAGCAATCAAAGCGTTTGAGTCAGACAAGGTGACCTTTGCTAAACATCTGGTGAGTGAGAGGTGAATAGCTTGTATCCTGTCCATTTCTAGTTCATTCTTCTGTATAAGTATACATAATATAGTAATGTACATGTATATAGTAAGATACATGTACACTGTATGTAAGTATGTACATGTATATAGTCAGTACATGTACATGTAAGTATGTACACGTGTATAGTCAGTACATGAATGTAAGTATGTACATGTGTATAGTCAGTACATGTATGTAAGTTTACTACACTCCACACATATCAGAATGTCAATGCTAAGTGAACCACACTAACCATTTCAGGAGAGTTTGACTGTTTTAGCTCAGACACTGCATTCATCAAGTCATATATTTGATCAGTAGTAAATAAAACCTTCCTTGATTCTAACATGGGAAGCAACTCCAATATTAGCAGGAACCAGTATCTAAAGTGAAATAACAATATTATAGCCAGAGATTGTCTGCTCTTACCAACTCATCACCAGCATACAGAGAGTGTAACATAGAGAGTACATATCTAGTGGTTGAACCAGGTGATGTAATACAACAAGCACTAGCACCCACCTGACAGGAGCTGTATGACATGTAATACAAGTAACAAGCAGTAGCACCCACCTGGTAGGAATTGTATGACATGTAATACAAGTAACAAGCACTAGCACCCACCTGACAGGAGCTGTATGACATGTAATACAAGTAACAAGCAGTAGCACCCACCTGGTAGGAACTGTATGACATGTAATACAAGTAACAAGCACTAGCACCCACCTGACAGGAGCTGTATGAGATGTAATCAGTGTAACCAGCAAAGCACAAGCGTCTTTCTCCTCTCCAGCGTCACAGAGTTGATGGAATTCTCTCAATTTAGCTGTAATAAGCCAGTCATCATGTTATAATATGTAACCAATAGGATTCCCTAGAAAAGGTCTTGTTGAACTATATATACATGTATATACACTAGCTATAGCTATAACTATTATATAGCACCGACTGACCCAGAAAGAGGAGTTTCCTGCTCATGAGTAACATGGTGGGGCCGAGGGCATCAAGGACATCAGCTGAGGGAAGCATCACCCTCTCCCTGTATTGATCAAGGAACTGCTCAGCAACTATGGTGGCCATGTTACCATCCTGTAATGGGAAGAGCTACATGTGCAATGTACATGTACATGTATATGGGAGGAGCTAGGTGTATATGGGAGGAGCTAGATGTATGTGGGAGGAGCTAGATGTATGTGGGAGGAGCTAGGTGTATGTATATGCTGTCTTTTATAAACTCGTTAACCGCTAATTCCAGTTATCGATAATAACCTTACACCTAAAAAATTAACTAGTGAAACACGTTTAGCAAAGAGGCAAGGTTTTAGACTCTCCAGGGAGAAATTTAGATTTGCCATTGCCAATTTTGGTGCCGGGAAGTTAAATGGTCTCCCCAACCACATAAAGACGAGTCAATCTTTAAAAACTTTCAAAAATACCATCAGAAACCATATTCTTCTTCTTCCTGATTAAAACGCATTTTACCAACACTCTGTCTTTTACTTTATCAGTTTGATTTTGCTAAATGCTCAAAATTTTATATTTATTGATTTTAGCTTATTTACTTGTATTTTACTCTACTAGTTTCATTTGCTACATGCATACAATGCTTACATGCTTACAAGTTTATATGTATTGCTATAACTAATTTACCAGTAGTTGTTTGTCCATTTCAAAATTCAAACTTTAGCTATTTCTTTTTTTCTCTTCTTTTCTCTGTTTTTTCTCATACTACATATGATATAATCTTACTTTTTGTACTTTAGCTTTTTGTTTTCTGAAAAAAAGTCCCCTGGACTTGATCTTCAGCAGAATAATAATGAAAAATATATATGTGGGAGGAGCTAGGTGTATGTGGGAGGAGCTAGGTGTATGTGGGAGGAGCTAGGTGTATGTGGGAGGAGCTAGGCGTATGTGGGAGGAGCTAGGTGTATGTGGGAGGAGCTAGGTGAATGTGGGAGGAGCTAGGTGTATGTGGGAGGAGCTAGGTGTATGTGGGAGGAGCTAGGTGAATGTGGGAGGAGCTAGGTGAATGTGGGAGGAGCTAGGTGTATATGGGAGGAGCTAGGTGTATGTGGGAGGAACTAGGTGAATGTGGGAGGAGCTAGGTGAATGTGGGAGGAGCTAGGTGTATGTGGGAGGAGCTAGGTGTATGTGGGAGGAGCTGTAACGTCTCACCTTCCCCAGTCTGCACCAGGTAAGAGCTGAACCCAGTCTATCCTCCTTCATATCCCTTCTGGCCATTATCCTACATATGCTGGTAGCTGTAAAATTATACAGTAGTAATATATACTGCTAGCTATAATATTATACAGTGGTGATATATGCTGGTAGCTGTAATATTATACAGTAGTAATATAATTTATGCTGGTAGCTGTAATATTAGACAGTAGTAATATATGCTGGTAGCTGTAATATTATACAGTAGTAATATAATTTATGCTGGTAGCTGTAATATTAGACAGTAGTAATATATGCTGGTAGCTGTAATATTATACATTAATAATATATGCTGGTAGCTGTAATATTATGCATTAGTAATATATGCTGGTAGCTATAATATTGTACAGCACCAAATGTAAAGATGTGCTGATCCTCCAAAACAACAATAAATAAATATATTGGTAGCTGTAACATAGTGAAGGAGCATTAGCAATCACGTAAATGTACTTACCTTGTTGTGTAAAGCCATGCTGCTCACATACACTAAGCACCTTAAGAGCTTTCTTTGTAGAGTTCAATGGTATCCTAGTTAGATATTCTTGTAAATGATGTCTAGAGAAATATACAATATGGAAACATGGTAGTCGTAATACCCTAGTATGTTGTCAGATATACCCACATATAGTATACTACCGTATACTAACAGCAATGACATGGCCATGGGTGTACTTGTAAAACTTCCATTCTATTTGGTAGTCAAATAGAAAGGACAACTCCCATTATCACTGTAACACATAACTAGCACAGTTTATGATGGAGTTGTGACAGACAAGCAAGGATCAATTTGGATGCACTTATCCACTACTCTGTTCGCTTATTATGGAGAAGTAAATAGATTGTGTATACCTGCCATATTTAGTGCATTGTAAGAGATAGCGAACTCCAACGGGCCATAGACATTCATCTTGCATTAGACTTCCCCCGTACTCCAACATCAGGCTTTCTCTAATAGTAGTCCCTATACTGTATTAGACAGATAACATGCTGTAATAGTAGTCCCTATACTGTATTAGACAGATAACATACTGTAATAGATGTGCACTGCATGCGTATATGGATGTATCTAATCTTGTAGGATCCTGTAGTTTATACGTCAGGAAAGAATTAACAGAAATAACATGAAATACTGAAATAGTGCAGGTGGTGAGACAACACAATGCATTGGGGGACATGACAAAACCTCCAACTCACCTGTTCCTCTCCTGGAGAAAACCGGCCTGGTGAAAGACATCGGAGAGGTGAGCAGGGAACCACCAGCTACTGAACTCTTCACTGGCACACTTCATCAGCTCCACCAGGTTCTTCCTGAGGATGTGCTGTATCAGCTGATCATGTGTGTCGAAGGAACCCAGGCCTCCGCTTCTATTTATAGAATCCTATCCCAGTAACATATAAGTGTTAGGTCAGAGGAATGTGTACATATACTGAGAGGCGTGAAGTCAGCACCTTAACATAACCCCATAGACCAATGAACCATAGCCAATGAACCATAGTCAATGAGGGAAAGAATATAATATATGAGAAGTATGCCTAGCTTGAGCTAGGAAATAACTCACAATTGATGAATAATTCTTGTGAGAATGAGACCTCTTGGAACTCAACTTATCACCATATGCTTGTACATGTATGTGTAGTTCACTATAGGCCATATACAGTATATCATGTCACATATAGGTCAATATATGTGACATGTAGGTCAATATATGTGAGATATACATGTAGGTCAATGTACATGTATGTCACAAATGTGACATATAGGTCAATGTATCTCACATATACATTTGTACATGTAGGTCAACAGGTCACACATCGGAACTGAGGTCAGCATAAAACAAGAGAAACCATGTATTACCTCGATTAAGTCCTGTATATGGAAGAGCCTAGCATATGGTTGGGTATAGAGTACTACAGCTAATAGGTAAGAGTACCACGGGGAAGACAACTCCTCCACAGCAGACTGGATAGCATTGGAATCTCCTGTTATTATCTGTAGATATGCATGTACGTACATGTACATTGTAGTAGATATATACACTCTATATAAATGTACGTACATGTAGTAGATATATACACTCTATATAAATGTACGTTGTAGTAGATATATACACTCTATATAAATGTACGTACATGTAGTAGATATATACACTCTATATAAATGTACGTACATGTAGTAGATATATACACTCTATATAAATGTACGTACATGTAGTAGATATATACACTCTATATAAATGTACGTACATGTAGTAGATATATACACTCTATATAAATGTATGTACATGTAGTAGATATATACACTCTACATAAATGTACGTACATGTAGTAGATCTCATATCAACAAACATTAGTACAGAAATAATATAGAAACCAACAGACTATAAATTAGAGCTGAAACGATAGTATAATATAAACATGTATATCTATTTATTACAGGTCTAGTGCGATTCTTACAGCTACAGCACAGAATTGAAAAAGGAATTAAGTCTTGTGATGATCCGCGAGTGTGTAAAGAAGAGATTTGGATTAAAGAACTACAGTAACTTCCACAAAGTTTGAACAAATAGAAAGATTTCATTACTAATATCAGTCTAGTGGGCATCGAAACTACACATTGTTTATTATAATTAGGAGTTGTCCCTTCTCTCTTGGAGAGAAGACAACTCCATATTAAAGTGAATAACATGTTGTAATCTGATAATACTCACTTTAGCCATCTGTATAATCTCCTCATTAGTGAATATTCCTTGAGACAACAATTGCTTCACCTCATCCCTCCAGTGTTTCCACATGATTTCATACTTGACAACAGTCATATTTGTAGCCTACACATAGATATACACAGTCATATCTGTAGTCTACACATAGATATAATTATACAGTCATACCTGTAGCCTACACATAGATATATATATACGGTCATACCTGTAGTCTACACGTAGATATATACAGTCATACCTGTAGTCTACACATAGATATATACAGTCATACCTGTAGTCTACACATAGATATATACAGTCACATCTGTAGTCTACACATAGATATATACAGTCATACCTGCAGTCTACACATAGATATATACAGTCATACCTGTAGTCTACACATAGATATACACAGTCATACCTGTAGTCTACACATAGATATATACAGTCATACCTGTAGCCTACACATAGATATATACGGTCATACCTGTAGCCTACACATAGATATATACAGTCATACCTGTTAGTAGGCTACACACATACAGACACAGTTGCACATACAATGTGCATACCCCAAGTACACAGAAATGATGGCTTACAGTTGTAGAACAATTCCGATAGGCTGATTACAATGCACTATACAGGGCATGATTGGGTAAAATGAGCATGACCAACCTATAATATAGCTAGACAGTACATTACCTGGTAGACAGGCATCTTACTGAGGGTAGTAATCATCACTCTAAATGACTGTGTAGTGCTGTTGGTGGATGCCTGTAAAAGCTTGACCGTCTCCTCTGTCTTGCCTTGGAGTAAACAGCCATATATCTACATCACATCAGTAGTAAACAGATATAAAATACAGTACACAAAGCAGTAAACAGATATAAAATACAGTACACAAAGCAGTAAACATTATATATTATACAGTACACAAAGCAGTAAACAGATGTATATATACAGTACATAGAACAGCTGATGAACAATAAATCACGTGGATTTAGAAAACTTGTCCAGACGACTTATTCGTACCGCAAGCCAATAGTTGTGGTGGTAATCCACAGGGTCTTCCTTCATCAGTTCCTCCACCATCAGTCTTGAATCATCTATATGAATCCTCAGCCACTTGATCAACTGCTGTACCAGCTCTCCGCCTGAACAATGTCCAAATAATTAAAGTCTTGAATGAATATTTGCAAGTCCTGCCCACAACTAGTGTTTCACAAGATGTATAATAGCACGTACTGGCCCAAACAGTTAACCACTATGATGACCAGTATGCACTCCATACCATGGCTCTATCCTATAAATGGCTATCTACTGTAGACTCAAATGACGGCCACCCACAATACCTCTGAAATTGATGTCATGAGATCGACTTGAAAAGAGCGCCTTCCTTGACTCGTGTATCAACACACTGAGGTCTGTGTCTATATATATACAGTACATACATGTACTTATTGCTTCATACATACCTTGTGGCTCCTGGAAGAAGACAATCTCAGCTAGACTCCATGCTGACTCACTCACCACAAGACCTCTCATCAGGTCGTCCATAAACTCAGCAGAGTGAGCATCCTGTGTCACTGAAAAATATCAAGAGATCAGTGTCCAATGTACGTTATTGGATACAGCCATAATAACACATCCTAATACTAATACTAGACATCAATCTACCTATAGTTATATAATAACGCAAGCAATTAGAGATCAATGCAAATACATGTGTCAAGAGAAGTATAGAGGTCATGGTAAAGGAACAGTTTGCATGCACTCACTCATACTCAACTGTGTGTCCTTCATTGATTCCTTGACAACTGCTCTGTAGCTTCTACTGTAATGTCTGCAATAAACAAACTATTGGTGACATAGTAATAGCACATGATTAGTGAGTACGCAATGCGTAAACATGGACTGTCAGAGTGGGACAGGGTTTAGTCATCTACAGAAGCATCTGTTTATGAGTGACATACATGCTTATTTAATAACTATAACAATATGTAAAAGGTTATGTAAACTTCATAAAAAGCAAAAAATAAAACAGAACCGTGTAGATAATGTAGCAGTAGTAGCTTGCACGCACTGACGCCATTCCGCTAACTGTGCGGGTAGATAGGGGGATGTTATTGAACCTCCGTGCTTAGTGTTTAGTAGGAGGGGTACTTACAGCACTTCATCCACGGTCATGGGACAATCTGCACTTCTCTGGTTCACCATAAAAACACCTACAAGTTAAAAGAGCATAATAATTATAGCCTGTGAATATTCCTAGTTTGATACGAAAACCAGTACAGAGTCTAGGGTACAGAGTCTAGGGTACATAGTCTAGGGTACAGAGTCTAGGGTACATAACATATGAACAGGTTATCTTTACTTCAGTGCCATACTAGTACAGACCATTGGTGTACCACCGTAAGACAGTATACCATCCCACCACATGTACACCACTAATAAATAAAGTCACTTACTGGACAGTCCATTGATCAGTTTACATACAAGTGAGTTGCTGTACTCCGGCCTCAGCATCAGCTCATTTACGTATACCTCTCCACTGTAGCCAGAACCAGTGCCTACAATATCAACTAGTGCCTACAATATCAACCAGTGCCTACAATATCAACTAGTGCCTACAATATCAACTAGTGCCTACAATATCAACCAGTGCCTACAATATCAACCAGTGCCTACAATATCAACCAGTGCCTACAATATCAACCATTGCCTACAATATCAACTAGTGCCTACAATATCAACTAGTGCCTACAATATCAACTAGTGCCTACAATATCAACTAGTGCCTACAATATCAACTAGTGCCTACAATATCAACTAGTACCTACAATATCAACTAGTGCCTACAATATCAACTAGTGCCTACAATATCAACTAGTGCCTACAATATCAACTAGTGCCTACAATATCAACTAGTACCTACAATATCAACTAGTGCCTACAATATCAACTAGTGCCTACAATATCAACTAGTGCCTACAATATCAACTAGTGCCTACAATATCAACTAGTGCCTACAATATCAACTAGTACCTACAATATCAACTAGTGCCTACAATATCAACTAGTGCCTACAATATCAACTAGTGCCTACAATATCAACCAGTGCCTACAATATCAACCAGTGCCTACAATATCAACTTACCAATCAAAACACTTAGATAACTTACATGTACAGCTGTACGACTGAGATACAAAGTACCTGGCCTAGTGACAGATATGTAGCCTATATCTAAGCATCGTTAAGGTCATAGTTGCAGTAATGTTATATTCATAGAAGCTATTGTTGGGCATAAGCCTACCCTCACCTGTTTTCTGAGGATCACCTAAACCATGCACAGCTACTCCATTATTTGAGCTAAATTTGACTGACAGTGGCCTCCGAAAGCAGCATTCACCTGGCAGAGCCTGCACATAAAAATCGCATATTAAAATTATTATAATAACAATCAAGTATAAACATTAGTAACTAGTGAGTATCAGTATTCAGTATTATACTGATTACTCACTCGCTTAGCCTATAGGCCTAAATAATTGTATGATATAATTAATTTAATATATCTATATTAATATTTACAATAAGATAATATATATATGCCTATAATAATCAATAGTAAAATTAATAATAAAATAATAATATATTTATAATAATATAATCATAATGTTAATGTAAATATATAATAGAATAATCATAATGTTTAAATATTAATTGGTAGCCTATCAATAAAATAAAATAATTTAATAACAATGTTATAAAATAAATATAATTATTATAAACAAATTGTAAGATAAAAATAATAAATATTTACTAATATAATATAATATTAAACATGAATATTATTATGTATATAAACAACTATCTATTGCTATTCGACTATTAATTATAATTATTTATTATTACAAGTACTAGCTCGCCAGACCTGCCAACTCTCACGCATTGAGCGTGAGATTCAAGCAATTGCCCCATTGCTCAAGCTCTCACTCCCTTCTCACTCTTTTGCCCCATCAAAGCAATAAAAAATTATTTTTTGCCCCATTATAAAGTAATAAAAATGTTGTTTTTACCTCATTTTGCTCTACTTACTTGCTCTCCTCAAGCCACAAAACTCACACCAACAAAGGGTACACAGTACAGTTTATTGGCATTGCCACAATAGTCTTTATTTCATTCAGATGGAGCATAAATTTATATGTTGGGATACAGAGATGCCCCTTACTAACTAGGATCCTATCAGAACATTTAAGCACCTACCATAAATGATAATCTGAATACAACTATAATATTGAATGATAATCATAATATATACTAAAATATAGGCCTACTCATTAAAGCATTATTTTATATTATCAGTTGTATGAGTGAGCTAAGCCTAACTAGTACCTGCATTACTGTAATTTGTACAGTGACAGGGAGATAGAATGGAATGGTGAGAAAGTATTAGTACATCAAATTTGATAACAAAAACCAATATTATTCTAACTATCAAATTGCCAGAGTTCCTGGGTAGATTGGCTCTAGGGCCAACTGTTTTGTATCTGATAGTACTAAATTGCTAAATGAGATGTAGTTAATCTTATTGTTACACTTTGAAGCTTTTTTGTATAGATATGAGAAGATGAATGCGTTGCAAAATGCTATCACTATACTTTGTTTGACAATTTTAAAAACGAGTCATATAGCTCAATAACCAGGTTTTGGGTAAAGATAGGCAACCCTCAAAAAAGTTTAAGCTAATAAGCTATCTGGCTCTCACATTAGCCCTTACACCCCTTATACATAATTCAACACCATGCCAAACTGCCTCACCAATATAATTATCAAATGTGTTAATCTCTCGGATGATTTTCCCCCATCAGAAGAATGAGTCTTAGAAACGGTCAAGTCTGCCACTGGGTACATCTTCAAGTGTGGTAATACTGTGATGTTTGACCGTGTCTAGCACACTATCCTACATACCACATTTGCGGAAATCACCCAATAAAACCCTAGGGCTAACCAAACACTGCTAGATGCCGTAGATACCTGCAGATTACAACCTTATACAACTGATTAACAGGTCCAACGGGCTCCTATCGTGTATATTATTATGCATGTATAGGGCCGACCCCTGTTTTAAGTCAAAGCTTGTATAACTTATTGTGAGCTAACACTGGTTACTCTGGGCATTCAATTCCACAGACTGGAAGACTCCTAGGTAGTGCTTTAGGTTTTTATCAAGAATGCAGAGCATGTAAGAAGATAGAGATAACTGTATTGTAATCCAAGTTGCAACTGAACAAAACAGAAAAATTTGGCACTTTTTATAAAAAAAAGACTGGCTCTGTCTAGAGTCTACTGTCAATCCCAGTCAGCAATGAACTCAACAAAATATGGCTTAAAAAGAAATACATATAAAAATAAACTTATGCAACTAAGTTGAGAGATGTAGGGCCTACAGTATAGAGACAGGCACAACTTTATGCTTTTTGGTCATAGCCAGGGTTCTTCAGCGAAGTTTCAGATGGAGAAGTTGGCTTTTCTATTGAAGATAGTGTCACCACAAACAAAGATCTCAAGCTACATGAAACTATGTACTATTGCACCTAGTACAACACATGCAATTGAATTTGGTTAATTATGTGATATGGAGATTGTAATTACAGTTCATCACAATATGTAGGCCTACAACTTGTTTTATCCACTTTCTATCAATGCGCATAAAATCATTAGCAACAAAATTCTTGGTAATATATAACTAATAGACATATTATGTTTAAAAGATATTTGGATCTTTGTACCACACAATTGTAAGCTCATCATAAGCAGACCAATTAACTGCTAATGCATTGGAGGACCTAAGCTTTTGCTACAGTTAAACAAACTGAAACTGAATTTTATGTAATTGCATTAAGTTACACAACTCTATTAGACGTCATTACAGTAATCGTTAGGGTTAAGCAAATATTAATATAATAACTCTAGGCTAAATAGCCTATATACTGGTATCTTTAAGATTACATTATTTTCACTAACTTGCTAAATTACTAGATTTTATTTTACATAATAACAAACAAGTCACTATCTCTTAATTGGGTTACGAGTAGGCTACTATAACTAGTAAATCTTAATTTTTATTTTCAGCCAAATTTACAAGCATGCTAGCAGCTAGTAATTAAATTATATTAGTAAGATGATATTCATATCTTTGATAATCATAATGATTATAATAATCAATTCAGAGGCTTTGTGAGTGCCCCAATCAAAAAAGTTTTTGCCCCTTTTATGCAACTCACTCTATTGCCCCACCCCTAGGTTGGCAGGTCTGTAGCTCGCTGTTATGTGATGTTAATGTTAGTTTAAATAATGACAATTATTTGTTGCGCTTGATGGTTTTCAAATTTTATTTTTAGGTGTTTACATAATAAAAATCTCACTATGCACAAAGCCTACCATGATGCCAGATGACGTCCGAGCGTCAATATTCCTGTCTGTGGGGAGAGAAACATCAATATTGTCCATGGAAGCCGCCATATTTTTATATTTATGAGGCTAATTCTCTACTGTGGGGGAGGGGACCTCCATCAATACACCCGCTTTCCATGGTCAGATTCCGAGCAAACTTTAATGGAATTTTTGAACAAGTTTTCTAATCCACAATAGAGGACAACTTTTAGTCAGACAATCGATGCAAGCTCAGTTCTAGAAGTTGAGCATAGTGAAAGTAACATGCAATTTTTACATTTGCAGCAGTCCGTTACTAAAGCAGTTACAATTAAACTATACCTTTCGTAATCAAACACATGACATGATTTTAGCCTGTGTCTAAAATTTGGCCGTGAAGACACTATGTAAATGACATGTATGAATGTATGATATCTATTGTATACTCATACTTAGACATGTCATGTGTGATATATTGAATACTAACACAACACGCATGGTATGTATTGCAATTGCAAACCAATAAAATTGTGTGATATCTGTTGCATACTAACATTGCATGATACATATTGGCAATTGCATACAACTAACATTGTATGATATTTATTGCATACTAACTTTGTACATAATTTTATTTTTATGATATTATAATGTTTTTGCGTGTTGTGTCTAGGATAGTGTAAAAGGGAAGAGTCCATGAGTGGTGCTAGGCCTTCTACATTACATGAAAGATCGAACAGTACTTGTAGTTATTTAGCTAACCAAGACGACCTATAAGGTCCCGAGTCAATGCTTATGTGCTATACTTGAGAAGGAGTATGTTCAGTCCTAGTAGGTTGTTCGGTCATCAAGGTCGTAAGACCTAATCAGCTGGAACCAACTTAGAAGTGTCTTTACTGAGATCCAAGCATCAACTGACAGTAGAATGCAAATGCAAACTCTTTATATAGTTTTAGACTTACGGTAAAAGTTTCCGGTAAAAGGATGACATAGCATCGTTCGGAAATTGCAGAACAAGATGGCTGCCAGGTGGCCGAAGCACGACCTAGCATGGGTCGGCCCCAAATAAATGATGCTTCAAATAATGCAAATCATATGCAAAATTAATTATAGCAAATTCTGAGACGTCGGCCTCATATTCCTCATCTATATAGGCATATATTTAGGGTATTTACATTATTTTAGCAATTTATGATAATTATATACATTGTAATCCAAGTAATGCATAATATACATGTAGAAGTATATGAAGTATATGCACGTATAAACAGAAAGTACAAGAGTAATTGGACGAGTATGAGTTGAGCGAGACAACTACAGGCACTTAGTGTGCGTGAGTGCCCATCAGGCAGACTGAGGCTGCATTAAAAAATGTCCTGGGCCACTACAATATAATATTGCCTACTAACATTGTATTATATCTATTGCATACTAACATTGTATTACTACTACTGTATATCTATTGTATATTTATATGATAGTTTACAATTTAGGCAATGACATCTGTACATAACTCATTCTTTACCATGTACGTCATGTAAGTGAAAAGTAGTTTACATCAAATACATTGTACTCTCATGACCTACGTACCTTCAGCTGGTGTGCAATCCCTGATATTCTTTTTATGACTTGTAGTCAACTGACTATGTAGTCTAGTTATATAGTTACCATGAGTATGCTTCCATTACTTGCCTCATAGTACAACCTTATGCCTGTTATAATGTCTCCTCCTTGACTGCCCTAGAGTCTACTGCATACAATGCTTTATACGCTAGATTATTGTATACAAGCAAAAGTGTATCATGCAATTGTCTATTTGTGTTGACCAAAACCGATGTGCTGAAGATACATGAGGTAATGCAGGGAAGTCTTCATCAACATACATGAAAGCAACTTTCACCTGCTCTTGAATTGAAAATGTGGCAGTTTATCTGGTCATTGATATTCAATAGCATCAACAGTCAGTAAAACCTGGCTTTTAAACTAGTTGAAGTTAGTTTCCCTGTGTAGAGATGACAACTCTAATAAAAAGGTTCACATGCTATAGTGTACCTCTTCTATTGGATAGGATCAATAATATAATTAATAATAAGCCAATCTGATATATTGTACAGTAAAACAAATGCAAGAGTCATGAATTCTAATATGCCTAGCACCTTTTGTTTACATGTTGCCCTAACTACCAAATACAATGGTTTTCATTCATTGAACTCAACTATAGATTACCTCAATTCACAGAATAAACATAGAAGTAAAATTATGCAGTAAGTCGATGCGCATGTGATAAGCTTCAGCACGTACACATATTGTATCACAGAACTAACGGGTTCATCAGAGAGGAATCAAGATCGCTTCTTAATCTCAATCTCCCAGCATTTACAGCAGATAACAGGTAAGGTAAGTGGGTACAACTCCTACAAGCTTTAACTAATTCAACCAGGTTAGATCTATGCTACACCCTAGAGTCAGTCTGTGTGACTGTGGTGTTCCACACGACTTGTATACCTAGTATACTATAGTGTCGTACACGACTTGTATACCTAGTATACTATGGTGTAGTACACGACTTGTATACCTAGTATACTATGGTGTAGTACACGACTTGTATACCTAGTATACTATGGTGTAGTACACGACTTGTATACCTAGTATACTATGGTGTAGTACACGACTTGTATACCAAGTTAACAACATAAATGTATATGTAACTGCTTCAGTAGTGTAATCGGAAACTCAAAACTTTGACTCTTCACAGCAGGACAGTGTTTTGGGTTGAAAGTATAGATGTCCATTTTACTGTACACATAGCTTTGCTTGTCACTTAGACACCACACGCTATAAAAGCAGGTAGTGTCACTGTTAGGTCTAGCACCAAGTAAACTGTTCTCTCAAAATTCAGTGGTTATCATACTCACAGAAATGGGGAACAGCTGTACAGGGAGCCAGTCAACCAAGATCCAAGCACCTGCTGGCGCTAGTCACACTGTCCATGTGAAGACAGGAGATAAGAAGGGAGCCAGTACTGATGGAAACGTAAGGGTTATCCTTTCTTCTCCTGCTGGCTACCTAGTAACACCTGGTAACAGTGTAGATATATTATAACACCTGCTGTGTGGTTGCATGGTGCAAATACTGTAATAATGTGTACAAGCATAGATAATTTCTTCAGCTAGGCCTACTGTACAGTGTTTCAATATGCTGAAATTCATGTTAGTAATCAGGACTCTGGGATTGGGGGGGCTACACAGAGGACAGTTGTTGGTGTCATATTTGAGGCATAAATTTGCGTTAAATACGTAACAAAGAACGCCATGTATGTTATAATGTAGCAAATACTTAGTGAATCTTCCCTAAATGAGAGTTGTTTTCTCTTCACTTTGTAAGTTGTCCGCTCTTACCCTAAACCCCAACCAACATATAGACGTCTGTTAACACATATTTAGTAACTGTTAATGCCTGTATATCTAGCATGGCGTATAACCCAATTGTCATATTTAGCATGGTGTATAATACAGGTATCATATTTAGTATGGCATATAATACAGGTATTCATCAGCGTCTGTGATGCGAGTGGTCAGTGGAGTGATGAGAAGTTAATAGATAGGAAATGGCAAAATGACTTCCAAGCTGGTAGTACAGATGTGTTCCACTTGGAGCTGCCTGGCATTGGAAAAGTGACCAGACTATCTATCCGTAGAGATGACACGGCTGCAGAGGACTCCTGGTAGAGTATCTAATGCTTTTTGCCTTCTTCCAAAATACCAATAATATAAATTGATTAAATACAGTGAAAGCAGTCCATAATGTAAAGTATCTGATACAATCATTCATGGGGTGACTGTGGTGACCATGTATATACATGTAAATAGAAGGGGCTGTGCTTCACCATTTTGCAGGTTTCTGGAGAAGGTGGTCATAGAAACAATAGCCACCAAATCCAGCTCAATATTCCCAATAACCAGGTGGATAAACGGCAGTGAGCACATCAGGGTTGAGGAGTATGACAGCTACCTCCCTCAAAATGATAAGCACGCAGAACAGCGGGCTAAGGAACTTGAAAAGAAGAGAGATACCTACAGACTTAAACAGCAGGTGGCAGGTGCCCCGCCCCAGGTAAGCAGATTATCTAATCTATAATAAATGTAGTTCAATCCCCCGAGTCTGTCACAGTGTTATCCAATTATCATACTGTCATGATGTGACTTGTATATTATGTACAAGTGTACATGTAATACAGTGCTGTAATACAACGCTGTAATACAATGTTTTAATACAATGCTGTAATGCAATGCTGTAATACAATGATGTAATACAATGCTGTAATACAATGCTGTAATACAATGCTGTAATACAATGCTGTAATACAATGCTGTAATACAATGCTGTAATACAATGCTGTAACACAATGCTGTAATACAATGCTGATGTGTAATTTCATTCTAATCTCCTACAGGTAGAAGAACTGCCTAATGATGAGAGGTTCTCTGATAGCTACAAGGTGAGTATAGCCTTGGTTCTATTCTCACGATGATAACGATAGCCTTGGTTCTACGCTCATGATAATAACGATAGCCTTGGTTCTATGCTCATGGTGACAATGACAATGTGTATTGCACCAGTCCATCAACAGTGACATCTCCTCTATGGCTATCAATATAAGCTACAGTGTAGCTAGCTGTGGTAGATGGACGGACAAAGTATTGACTTTTATGACTTTTTAAGTCACCCAGGCTATGGGTTACCAGTATTGAGTACTGTTGCCTTGCTTCCTTCTGTATGGGTGTGTCTCTGTAATATGGATATTGTTGCACAGGTAATCGGTTTATAAATGACTCCCACCACTGTGCATACCTTTACTCTATTACAGTGGGATATTCAGGAGAATAAACTGAAACTGTTCGCAAAGACAAAGTATGTAGATCTGACAACTCCAAACTTTGATAAACTAGATGATTTCATGAGTGTTTACAAAGCAGATCTTCCCGTGCCATATGTAAGTCATGCAGTTACAGTCATGTAGTTGCATCTGCAATGTATTATAATCTAATATAAAAATACTTACTGCAGCACATTACGGTTATCCTTCTAGACAGTTCTACAATGTACATCCACCGCATACATCACACATCTAATTTTGAGCTGCTGCACATTTCAGGGCGCCACATTGTGGAAGAGCGACGAAGAGTTTGGCAATCAGAGAGTTTCTGGATGTAACCCTGTAATGTTAAAGCTATGTCAGTCTGTCCCTGCAAAGTAAGTGGAGTGTATCACTAATAAACGGCAGTCTTTGTTGGCTGTAGCTAATACATGAGCATACTACATAATTATAATATATGTACTATCAATATTGATAATACATTTTACGTTTAATAATACACGTTTGTAGTAACATAGGAGCTTAAATACTGTAGTTCCCCCATTTGAAATGAATAGGGTGTTTAGGTAAACCTTGGAGATGACTGATATCTTCCCCCGAGTCCTCGTTGTCTAAAAGCAAATTTTTAAATGTCCAGCATGCAAGCCTGCTCGAGGTTCACCCACTAATGAGTTATTGAGAGATGAACATCAGAGCTGACGATAGTTAATTTATGGTGACACCTCCATTGATTATATAGTAATGAGAAGTTGTCCTTTCTTCGTTACTACTTGAGAAATGATAACTCCAAATCACAACTACAATTTTCAGATTATGAGTCTCCATATTTCAGGCTATCGGTGTGATGTTATATGAATACTCTCACAGAGGGTATTCCAAAGGTGCATGGTTTAATGTGAGGTCGGTAAATGGGCAGATCTCATACCAAGTTTTGCACTTTTTTGATTTCATTCCAGCTTTGCTGTAACAGCAGAAGATGTTGAGCCGTTCCTGGAGAGCAAGAGCTTAGAAACCTGTATGGCAGAGAAGAAGATCTATATTGTAGACCTGAGTTATATGTGTGATGTAGAGTGCACAGACAATAGAAAGGTCAGTGTCAAATTGTCGTAATTTACTGTTATATACATGTAGTGTTATGTATAATATAAATCACGTATTTAGCAGAGGATATAGTGTAACCCACTTGGGCATCAGAGGGTTATCTCCCCATTGCTTATTTTCTTGCTATTGATTACAGTTGCCAGGTCCAATAGCTCTGTTCTACTCCAGGGACTCTGGTGACCTCGTTCCAATTGCTATTCAACTGATGCCTGAACCAGGAGAGGACAACCCTGTATGTTCAGTATAGTATTATATAGTCATACGTAGTAATTTTTCTCTTGCTTATCATTATGTCAGTTATGTAGAAGACTGCTGTTTATTGCAAGTGCAAGTAAAAGTACAAGTTAGAGTAGATTTGATTTTTGTGAATTGAATTTTGTATGTGATGTGAACTATGGAGTGTTTGGACTGTTTGTTCGATATAAATGTAAACACAGGTCTACACAGGCATTATAAACATACTTTACAGTGTGTATTTGTTTCATTCAGGTGTTTACCCCAGCAGATCCAGAATATACTTGGCTGGCAGCCAAAATGTGGTTCAATCTGGCTGATGCCTCCCACCACCAATCTGTTACACATCTAGGTAAGTTCATGGTTGAAGGCAAAACTGTCAGAGAACTTTTAACAGCTCCCTTTAAGTATGTAGATTGATGGTTTGTTTTGTTGAAAATACAGTATTGTTTCCTTTAAAGCAGTGATATAATAGTGTATCCATATTACTTATTAGGTATAAAATTAGTACCATACCGTATAATACTATTGCTATGGTTGCAGGATTTACTCACTTGGTTATGGAAGCTGTAGCAATCTGTACTCATCGCCAGTTGTCTCCCTCTCACCCTATATTCAGACTACTAGCCCCTCACTTTATATACCTTATTGCTATTAACACGTAAGTATAACTCTACCATCTACTGCAGTCTGTTATATAATAATATAATCAAGCCGAGACAGAAACACCTAGCAAAAACCTGTGTTACAGACAATCTAGTAATTTTGAGACCAATTTCAGAAATATAAGTGCATCCTAGAATATGATTCTTGCTCAATTAATTCAAACGATCACAATAATTGTGCTCCATTTCCTATTGCGAGTCCTGCTAACATCTCTTCCAATGTCTGCATACAATCCGACAGGTTGGCAGTAAACAAACTTGTCTCACCAGATGGCTGGGTGGACGAAACTATGCAGATCGGACGAGTTGGTATGTTCAACATCATCAAACACAACTGGGGCAACTGGGACCTAAAACAAGATGGCAACTTGCTAGCCGACTTGAAGAAGAGAGGAGTGGATGACGTTAAGGCATTACCTAACTACCACTACAGAGATGATGCTCTGCTACTCTGGGAGGCCATAGAAAAATATGTCACAACTGTCGTCAATGCTGTCTACGGTCAGTCGGGAATGTTATTTTCATAGTCAGTCAATTACATCTGTTAGTTAGAATATGCGCCACATGTACAGAGGCCATAACAACATTAGCAAAGAAGATGGTTTTACGAAAGGTAGTAGTGGAAGTAGAAAGTTGGGTTTATTACTATTTATATTACAGTATTATATAGTGCCAGTGTGGGCAACATGTGGGTTGGTAGAGGAGTATTAAATATTCTAGAAGCCATATTGCGATTGCTCCGACCAATAATTGCTGTAGTCATGCAGTCAATAAACTGTTTGGTGATTTCAGATGAAAGTGGTAAACTAGTGGGAGACCATGAGATACATGCCTGGGCCAATCAGATAGCAGGAGAAGGATTTCAGGTAAGACACGCCTGTGAGACTATACAGCAGTCTTATACTATGTACTATGACCAGCTATGATGTAATATCTCATAGCGTTATAGCAATACCATAATGCTCCTGTTTTTCCTTTATTCAAGGTGTTACCCAGGCATCACCATATTTGTTATTCTCCATTGAAATATTATGGAATAATGCTGCACTACTAGTGTGATATATACACATGCACGCTAAAACTACAGAGCGAGACCCAGAGAGAGCGGTAACAACTTTATCTATTAACCATTGATGTCTATTTATTTTCTAGAGTATGCCAACCAGTTTCTCAAGCAATGAAGAGCTCATTGAGGTTGTTACCATCTTCATATTTATCGCTAGTGTAGGACACGCAGCTGCCAACTTTTGCCAGTACGATGAGTATGCCTTCCCTCCAAACTACCCTGCCATGCTGTATGGAGACAGACCCAAGGACAAGGTACTAAGGCTACATAAGTCTATATGGATACTTGTTGGATGTTTTTCCATCTAATGAGATGCACTACTATATTCAATCAGCTTGTTCCGCTACCATATTGCTGACCCCAGTTATGTATTTCCAATGTCGTATTGTACCATTATTACAATGGGTATACTCACACACATGTATATGTTTCGCTGTATATTGGATATGTAGAGCCCGCTTACAGAGGAATACATAGTCAACTCGCTGCCGACAAAGAAGCAGACGTTGAGTATTATGATTGTGACTAAACTGCTGAGTGACAGAGGAACCAATGAGCTGACTAACTTTGAGATGCAATACGCCTATGACCCTATCACACTCAGCGCTCTCAAACAGTGAGTATGCAATACGCCTATGACCCTATCACACTCAGCGCTCTCAAACAGTGAGTATGCAATACGCCTATGACCCTATCACACTCAGCGCTCTCAAACAGTGAGTATGCAATACGCCTATGACCCTATCACACTCAGCGCTCTCAAACAGTGAGTATGCAATACGCCTATGACCCTATCACACTCAGCGCTCTCAAACAGCGAGTATGCAATACGCCTATGACCCTATCACACTCAGTGATCTCAAACAGTAAGTACAGGGCTGAATAGTGCCACTGTTGTGTAGCAATATTACAATAATGCTTTTACCAAGAGTGTGTACACTGTGTACATAATACATGTATATTGTATATCTGCTCTATGATGTAATACATCTCCTCTGTTACTTGTAATATATCCATATTTTAGACTTAAAGATGATCTGAAGAAGATAGGAAAGACAATAGATGAGAGAAACGCCAAACGAACCAGGAAGTACACATACTTGCACCCTAGAGAAATACCCAATGCCATCAGCATATAACAGAAAGTGAAGCCATGTACTTGGTGATATAACTGGTTCACTGCAGTCTTGCTATACTACTCCGGCTTACATGTACTTATACACCAATAGTGTGCAGGATCACATTATAATTTCAGAAGATGCTTGCTTTGTTGCTTCATAAACACCATTACTTACAGCGTAGTACCTACAGTGTATTAAATATACATGTAAGAATTAAAACATTTATATGAACATTATCTTGTCCACAGCAATTACGTAGTATAAATTGTTAGTCATTGAAATCTCATTTTTATGGTGGTTTCAAGTTTATTTTAACTTTCATACAGTTTTTTAGAAAAAGTTTTGCTGAAGTATCTTGCTTGCAATTTCTCATTAATAATGCTTCATGAAATTATAAACATATTATTATTAGTCTTACAATGTATTACTGTGGGTGACTTCAGTACCTCAACTAGTGCATTCCCCATCATGAATAATTACACAATGAATTATAATGACTGGAGAGTTATTAAATAGTTTCAGTTGAAACTCTGTTTCAGTACAGAAGGTAGGAAGAGTCTCCTTTCTCTTTGCCTGAATAATAAAGCATAAAGCCTGAATAATAAATGCAGCTTTGATTCTCATCCCAAAACAATCTTCTTTTCAATAATAATGTGGCGACTTTGGTTTTGATTTGTGACTGCATGATGACACTGCTGTATGAAAAGATTACCAAGGCAGAGAATAGGTACAATTATGCATGGAGGTACGGTGTAGGCATATAATATTAGGTAATCAAACCATACTGGAACGAATATCAGAAGAGGAGACAAGTTCGTTGTTAGGTACTGTTAGCTCGAGGAATAACAGAGCTGCCTCAATTGTTAGAACTAAAGTCAGGCTTGGTTGAAGCAATCTAATGCTGTGAACCTTTATGGTTAGATAACTCTATAAAAAGTATAACAAGCTTTTAAAATAAATTATTAGCATTTACTTACACATGAAGAGAACTAGGGAATAATGACAGCGATGAAAGAGTAGTCTTGTTGATGGCAAGAGTTGACAGGTGATCACAGGTGCCTCAGAACAGAGCGTAGAGTAGTAATGTTGATGGCAGGAGTTGACAGGTGATCACAGAAGCTTTGGAAGTAGCGTTGAATAATTCAGTCAGGTTTGCTATAAGTGGGTTTTTAAGAATTTGGTTTATTGTTCCTGCATCTGATTTTTCAGCTATTGTTTGGTTTGTCAAAAGAAGCTGAACTGTAGTGACATTTGACCTTTTCTGTATTGTTGTGGGCCGCTCCCCTTGTAACATGATTTTGCATTTGCATTAGATAAACTAGAGTTTGATGAATGGAACATCTAATGGACCAGTGGAAATATAGTGTAATAACACGGCCTTGAAGAGAGCATGTGCATACAAGTGTAGTGTATATGCACATGTATACCTGTGTACTACAGTTAATCTCATGACTTACATTTACATTATAATATGTATGCAGATTGACTAGCATGTTACACTGCACAGTGATGTACAGAGTAAATGACTAATTGTATCCTCTGTGGTGCCTATAATATACACTTCCACATCATGTACTTATCCTTCATATAATTCACAATATTGTATTGATGTACATCAGATTTTGAACAGAACGATATTTTTAACTTTATGAGTGCCTGCGTTGTAGATTACCACAAGACAGTTCATTTCCAAGACTAAGGCTGTCTTGATATACTCATTTATACTCTGTCGCATTCTCACATCTTATATTAGTAATTAAAGTATATTATTGTGTACTACCCTTATAATTTACTTTTATGCATTTAGTACAACGACCGTTTTGTGTACAGTTATCTTACCTAATGAGATTTCACTAGCCGTCTGGGGCCCACGTCGTTGAGTTTTACCTATAAAAGAAAAGAACCAGGTTGCAATAATCAGTCTACTTTATGCTCCTAACTCAGCATCTTTTATTAATGCATAAAGATCCTAGAAGTGTCAACAATTATAATACCATTTGACATCACAGCATATACATGTACATGCACAGAATAGCAGAGAAATCTAGAAAGGTATTTCATAACAGAAAACAATGCTCACCTTCCACATATCTTGTGCTGTTGGCATTGTTATTATCAGGAAACCATCCCTGTATCCTCTCCAACAATAATAATGGCCGACTGTTATACCCCAAACACTCAAACTCGTGCAGCACAGTCTTATTGCTAACCATTGCTCTAACTACCAGTACTGATACCTTGGTGTGGTTCATGGTAGAACAGAGTTGCTGTGTAGGCGCTTGTATCGTTATACCAGGATGTATTACTACTTCCTCCTCAGCCTGGGTTGTAACCCATTCAGAACTGCTGCTGTTGTACTTGCAGCCTACATCTGTATCCAAATATCTCACCACTATTCCTGTCATGTTGGCAAATCCGCTGGCTCTGCACTCTACCTCTATCATATCTTCATCACTAGTAGGCTGTTCTAGGGATCGCCTTATCTGACCGATCACTTTGTGCTGAGCTAAAGTGGAGCAATGCACACGTGGCTACCACAAGCCGTTAAATAGTCATTGTGCAATTTTATTTGAACTTGATATGAAAATTTATGAAACAAAATTAGATGCACACATGGACAGAGAGGCAAAAGTGTGAGTAAACTAACCAAAGGCAGGAGGTAAGTTCATATGATATGAGAGCTGCATAACACTAGTTCCTAGTAGTTGGTAGTCGAGTGTCAGCTGAGGCAAACCAGCATGTATTATAATGGGGAGTTTAGATTGAGCGATTTATCCTGGCGATTTATCTCCTCAACAAAAATCATCCAATGAAAGCACAAGATTTCTAAAATTTAATTTCTGCAAATTTGTGGTCAAGCTACAAAATCTCCTAAAAGCTAGATTTACACTGAGAGATTTATTCTGCCAATAAATCGGCCAGAATGGACCATGGACCCATTCAGGTGATTTATTATAGCTAAAAGTTTATATACACTTTGTATCTTGACCACAAAACTTCAGATAATTACTCCTGGCGATTTTGTGTTTACACTGGGGGATTTTGTTGTAGAGATTTATCGCCAGAGCAATAAACCATCCTGTCCCGTATAAACGCTACTTAATGTATTTTAATGCATTATTACATGTGATATAAATATATGTCATGTAAATGTATATAATTATGCATGAATGCCAGCCATATAAAAATTTTTCAGCAATATAAACTACTTACAGCATATCAACCAGGTGATTTCAAATTGTATCAGTGCTTCAGCTGGAACTGAAAAAGTAATTTCAATTATAAATAGGACGGATTTGGGCAATCTGGTCAAGAGTAATTAGTTCAGAGGTAGCAAGTTCAGAAGTAACTAAGCCAGAAGCAACTAAATCAAAGGTAGCTAGGTCAGAGATAGCTAGGTCAGAAGTAACTAGGTCAGAAGTAACTAGGTCAGAGGTAGCTAGGTCAGAGGTAGCAAGGTCAGAGGTAGCTAGGTCAGAAGTAACTACATCTAGGTCAGAGGTAGCTAGGTCAGAGGTAGCAAGGTCAGAGGTAGCTAGGTCAGAGGTAGCTAGGTCAGAAGTAACTACATCTAGGTCAGAGGTAACTAGGTCAGAGGTAGCTAGGTCAGAGGTAACTAGGTCAGAGGTAACTAGGTCAGAGGTAGCTAGGTCAGAGGTAGCAAGGTCAGAGGTAGCTAGGTCAGAAGTAACTACATCTAGGTCAGAGGTACTGATTGAATGAAGTAATTTTCATCATCTCTAACCTCTATGAACTGATGGGATACAAATTGACCACAAATAATAAGCCATTTGTAGACCAACAGCCAGAATTTATTCAGTAAAACATTACAGGCCACACTTACATGTAATTAGAAGTGCACTGCCTGGTTATTAACCACATTGCCACCATTTGTTTAATACAAATTGTTGAATTAATGGTTAAATAGATATTGCTTCCTGTTTTAACTTGCTACTGGGTCATGTATTACTACATGGCCTTGTATAATATCAATTTGATTTTTCCTATCTAAAGCATTTCCACTACATTGGTCAGTCAGTTGCAATTGCAGTATAAATTGTCCTTGTAGGTGAAGTTGCAATTTTAGTTTTGTGTTAATTGTAAGTGTGCAATTTCGTGAGTAAATGGCGAGATCAAAATTTACATGGATGTACTATCACAGATAGTAAGGTGAATGAGGAAGGGAAGTTGTATGTGACAATTGATAAATAAATTGTATTACAGCACTCTGTTCCATGCTTAGCAGTTCTAGTAGACCTCTCCTCACAGAGGTGTGTTACATGTTATGGCATATGACTTACATACATGTATGTACATGTATATCATAGTATAATTCTATAACACTGCTCACAGTATGTTTACAGTACTTTTTGATCAGACTGAAGAAAGGACATGTACATGTTCATTCTTAACAAGAACAGATATATAAGAAATTACCTGCACCACTATCCATTCTACCGACAGAAGCCAGGCAGCTCAGCATCTCTTTGCCATTATTAGTCAAGTTGAAAAGGTCTTCAGCAGTCATTTTTAATCTATGATGTTGAAGCACATTCCGACGACCAACCTTCCAGTAAACCTTGGGAGGGTTGGGCCTGCTGAGCAAATAGTCAGTACAGTTCAGGTCTATGTCACCATGAAGACAGAGCTCCAGCTCTATTCTTGTCTTGCCTCTAGGCTCAACATCTGCAAACATTAGAAAACATGAGAACAGTCTTAAGAATACCATGTAATAACATGATACATGACTGCATATCCAATATTGTATGTTATGAAATTGTTTACAATACATAGTGAAATGAGTAGTGAGGCTGACTTTCCTGTATAATATGTATCCATTGACATTATAAGCCTCAACCCTCACTGATCAGACACTTATTGTGTATTATTGTCTCTGGGGGGTTGTCTGGCTTACCTCACACTCGTCTATACTTGCCATACATTGCCTAATTACTCTTGTATATGTATATATGTACATTGTGCATACTCATTATTATAATTGTATATAATTGTCTTATACTGTGCACTCAACTTATATCTGTTGTAACTTGTCTAACATTCTTTGTAAATCATACCTGGATGCTTTGGTTTATAAGGCCGAGAGCCTACTACATACATGTACATGTACATGTAGATGCAATCTTATATTTTATGTACCTACATGATTATACATGTTTTTCTGTGCATGATTGACCCTAAGGGGTCCGATGTCGTACCTTTTTCTATTATTGCGAAATACCTAAGACCGAGGTGCGGTTGTACCTTAACGGAAGCTTTCACCGGAAATGTAAAACTATGTAAGGCGATCGCTTTTCTGTTATAATTCAGTTATTGCTTGGACTTCAACGAAGACACATCTACTACAAGACGCATCTGGAGTTGTCTTTTCTAGAATAGCATATTTCCAGTTCTCGGTCCCATTGGACTGGGTAGCCCGAAGTGATTAAACTAGCATAGACCACACTCATGAGAACTCTAGTCAATAAGCAATAACTCAGACCTATGGGTCGTACACACATCATAATCCACTAGATAAATACTGCTCAGTTTATGTAATACAGAAGCAGGTCTAATGGACTACTCTTAGACCCTTCCCACATCCGTACCCATCGGTACTCGTGTGTGTGCCTAACACAGAATCATTACAATATATCATAATGTTTACTAGGAATAATAAAACGCCACACCAGTAGGAGCAGTACAGTAGCGAACAAAATAATTATAGCAATCATTATGTAAAACCAAACATGGGAGTGAATGCATAGGATTACATCTTACACACATTTCATCTCACTGGAGAAAAGGAATCGCCAGAACGAGTAAAATGAAGAAATGCACCTCTTTTCAGATGGCACATTCAACTACAATAACACTCCGTACTGCACTGTACCTTATACATACATGTATGCAATACAAGTATGTAATACAAGTATGTAATACAAGTATGTAATACAAGTATGTAATACAAGTATTACATACATGTATGTAATACAAGTATGTAATACAAGTAACAAAACTAGCTAAATTCAACAGACCAAATAACATCTGTACTTCTGACTTACAGTGGGGAATAAACTCTTTGGTCAAAATATCCTGTTGATAACGCAGATCAAAACAACTGACATTGAACCCATCTCTGCTTTCCCTTTGCGGAATAAATAATCCATAACCAATATCTTCTCTTTCTTCTAAGACCTCACGAGATTGGTTGGATCTAAGAAATTCTGAAATTATATCATTTTTTGAGTATAGAAACATCTATTTTTACACATCATGTTCGTGCAAATGAATGTACTGTAAGTGAAGCTACCGCTGGCATTTCTTTAAAAAACAGAAAAATGGTACCAATGTTATTCACTAGTCATGGTCAGCGTAGTGACCTCAGTCTCTGCTGCTATAAATAATCGGGAATTATTAGTACACAGTATGCTCAGAAAGCTATAAATTTCTAGCAGCTGTTCTGTGTTTCCAATTAACCCCAAACCCCAAACCCTATACCCAATACTTTACTGACCAAACTGAAAATTTGGGCGAAAATCTGCACTTGCATTCTTGTAGCTGCAAAATATGTGAAACTGTTGTCCTACTGCGGCTTGAAGAGGGTTAGTCCTCATCTTTATTTCTGATGGTGGAAACTCAGAACCTGTAAGTAATCCAGATGAAAATGAGCAAGCAATCAGACTAATTGAAAAACTTTTATTCTCTTGATCATAATTACTTCAGTCAATGATCATATCAACTAAGAGTATTCACTCCATGCCCACCCGTATATAGAGAAGAAGCTTGAATATACAGTACATGTATATTCAAGTATGTCCATACACTCTATATACATTTACAATGCATATACATCTACATGTATATTCAAGCTTCTATGTATGTATACTGCTAGAAATTCAGATAGCCTATTGTCTTTGTTCGTGATAAGAGTTTGGAAGTTTGAAATTGGAGGAGGAGCCGACCAACATAAAGATTACATGAGGAATAATATAGTAACAACTTTATCCAATAGTAAACCACAGTCATGACTCTATTACTCCAGAGAGGTTGCTTGTCTTACGTTCAATGCTCTCTATCATTCGATTGTTTCTGGGCGTTCCCACTCGGTCCAATGGAACACTGTCCATTGATCGATTCTTAGTAGCATCATACGATTCACATTGGAAATACTCAGACACTGCTACCTCTGTAACTTCCACTGAAAAGTTGAAAAATCTAAGAGCATGCTGACTATGATTAGCAATAGTTTCACACTGCTCTGGACTGGGAACTTTAACTGTGAAGCCATTGTGAACTACTTCAGTTTCATTTATTGGAACCGAACTCATTCTCCCGCTCACAAACTGGCAGCCAGTTTCGGTACCATTATATTTCAGCACAAGCTTTGTAAGGTTTATTTCATATCCTGGGTAAATATCAATAAAGCAGTGTATGTTGACAATGTCTCCCTTGTGGTGAGGATAGCCAAGAGGGTTGATGATTTCTAAGTATAGACCGTAGTCAGGGTGGTACACAGCTGAACCTGCAAGAGACAAATGTTTGAACATCTGCAACTATTTCAACATAGAAATAACTGCTCAAAGATTATTTATCAATGTAATATACAATATATATAATGTAGCGCTCATGAGAATTATGTTTTCTCCCATTATAATTATATGGTTGCCATCAAAATGAGTTTGCTCTGAACAAAAGTCTGCTGTAGCGAGCTCTTTGTTCAGACACATTGGTTGGCAGCATGACTTGTGTTAAATCTCAACTGCAGTTCTACTATATTTCATAAGCAGGATCAGGATGAAGATAAACACAAGGCTGTCTATGTATAAGTAGTAAAATGTCAATGGTGTACTGACCAATAGTAATCAAGTGTAATATCACCAATAGAAGGAGGTGTGTCATCCATGTTTCCCTGTATAATACAAAACAAGACCAGTACTTACAATACATGTGGTCTTATCTATTTCTTATTTTCTAATTTATATTGGTCATTCAAATATTTATTATTGGTTGGAAAATTGGCCAATTTACATGTAGTGTATAACGCTAGGGCTATGATATACATACATGCAGTGTATATCGCTAGGGCTATGATATACATACATGCAGTTTATATCGCTAGGGCTATGATATACATACATGCAGTGTATATCGCTAGGGCTATGATATACATACATGCAGTGTATATCGCTAGGGCTATGATATACATACATGCGGTGTATACCGCTAGGGCTATGATATACATACATGCAGTGTATATAGCTAGGGCTATGATATACATAAATGCAGTGTATATCGCTAGGGCCACGATATACATGATACGTTTCTCTACACTATGGCATTGTACGTTTAGTCTAAAGTAAACCATTTGTAACATCACATGCATGCATTTATTAACCTAAGGCTACATCAAATGTGCAATGTTGCATCTGACACCAGTCTTGTGTAAGGTCAGAACTTACCTGTGGCAGTTGAGGATACTATATGCAGACATTGTTAGCATATCACAGGATTCTGTTCTCAACTGAGCACCTACTGCTCCACCTCATGGAAGCCAATCAAGACTCTCTACATCGGAATTTAAACCTAGTCTTCTCCAGGTTAATAACTTTAGCAACAATAATGTTGTTGGAATTCAAATAATTATGAATGAAATAATATGCATTCAATAAATCAACCAATAATAAAAAATTTTTAGCATTCAATTAAACTTCTGTAGGCTTATGGTAGACAACTACTAACAATCAAGCTCCGGAGAAAACAGTAGCTTGTATTTCTGTCATGCAGAACTAAACTTCCCAGGGCAAGTGTCAAAAATGGGTTGAAAGTATTATATTGAATATTCTGTATACAGCTGGACGCTAACCATGCCATGTGACAATCCATACCCACACATAAATGCATGTATGTATCATTATATTTTAGCCTTCGTAATAACTTGTATTAGTACTAATGTTTTACTACTCTAAATGCTACTATGCTACTAGACTTATCCTACACTAGAGCCTGCTGCCTTCAGCTACGATGACAGATCCTTGGACAGGTGCTCCTTACAGGTGAGTAGTCACAATTTACAATAAAATTTAGATAATAAATTCAAACATGTGCAACTTATGCAACACTTAAAAAGAAAGTGGATGAGCTACTGCATGCTTGGAACAACTGTCGTTCCGAACGACAGGTCTGTGCAGGTCATTAATCAGCTGACTTTAGAATATTGTTACGCTATTGGCTGGCCACTGGTGATCACAAATTCAAATTGTTTTTGTCTTGCGAACTCCTTTGCAACACTTGCCCACATTTCCAGTTTGACCCTAGCCCATCAAATCGCTGACTCTTTACAAATTAATCTCATTTTTTGCAGGATTTTAGGTCCATATGAGTAACTCAGGTAAGTGTTATCTATCACTACGCCTTCCATTCTCGCAATTGGTTTCAAAGTGGAACCACCTCTGTAGTTATGGCGACTGTTTCCTTTTGAACTGGCCTGATGACATTCTCAGAGAAAAAATAAAGTGTGTATTTTATATCTTTTAAATACGCTTTGCTGTAAATATACAGTGTTACTAAGGTGTACTCCTATGCATATCTCTGAGCTGCACTGATGAGGTTTGAAACACCTAAACAGTACACTGTATGCAGACTCAGATATGCATGTATACACTGTATGCTTGTTTTTATGTTCTAACAGTGTTCTACAACAGTGTCTAAAAAGGTGCTTTGTCTATATACTGTAATGGTTACGCACAGTTCTCCTCAACCACCTGACACTACTTATATGCGTACCCATATGTATATCTGCTTGTATTCACTGTTACTTAGTTGAATATCGTTTGTATACCTGTATATAGCATTACTAAGACATTGTACAGTTTTATACCCATGTAAAGAGGCCCGACCTCTCCGAATTACTTGATATTCATTTTGTATATGATTTAGATGATTCTAAGCATCTTTTGTAATAACCTCACCCATTTTGGGTCGGGCATCGGGCTTCCGGCCGCCATGTTGTTGTGCAATTTCTGGACGGCCCTACGTCGTCTTTTCCCGACACTACGTCGGCCTTTTTACCGGAACTTCCTCCGGAAGTTCTCTTACTATATAACGGGCATTGTTTTTACGTTTGTTGTCTCAGTTCTTACTTGGATCTCAATAAAGACACATCTATACTTATATACAGAGACTTTCACTTCGTAGATAGGTCATTCCAGTTGTTAAGGTCCTCGACCTTGCAACATGAACTGCCTACTAGGTCGGATCACTCTCTTTCTCAGTATAGTAAACAAGCATAACTAGGGATCACATGGGTCGTCTTTGGTAGTTCTTTGACTACTGACTCCGATCAATCTTTCATGTAATGAGAAGGCCTAGCACCACTCATAGGCACTTCGCTTTGGACTCGGGAGTCGTCTTAGGACGACCATACCAGAAACCAAAATCCATTACAATACGAAGAGGCTATGAAAGAACCAAGGACAATTTGCAACAAGTTCATATCCCTTTTCAGAGTGGGTGCTATTTCTTTTCTCTCACATCTAGCCGTTTTAAGTCCTTACCTGCCTTCACTATAATGGTAGTGACCATTACGTTAATGCGGCCACACGTCCCCTGTCTGTTCCCCAACTGTCAATGTGAACTTGTAGCTACAGTGCAATAGCTTCAAACTAGCACACAAAAATCTTAAAAGTAGTCAAGTAGCTGCATATACTTGTATATGCATGCAAAATATTGGTGGTTCTTCTAAATTGTTTAAAACTAAATTTATGCTTGCACATTCATAAGTAATTTATGTCAGTCATAGCATAGGGCAAGCAGATCTGAATGGAAACAGTTTTATTATTGTAAGTATGACATACACTAAATTGTTGTTTAACATGCTTAGTATTATTATTATATTATAGAAATAACCATAATAGTGTGTATACTGCTTGTAACTTGCTACTTTCTTCTGTCCTTGCTTTATACATCTGAAGTCCAATGTACACAGTATGTTAGTTATTTCTACAAATACATGTGAATAATAAAGTAACTGCAGAACGGTTTTCCATCACTGTTCGTTTACAATCCAAGTGATTCTCTGCATTGTTAGCATCTAAATCTGCCTGACAATATCAAAGTAGTGAACTATAATTATAATGTAATGTTTTTGTGTCTGTTAGGTAGAGTGCTGACCAGATAGTGCAAGTGAGAAGAGCCTATGAGTGGTGCTAGGCCTTCTATATTACATATAATTATAGCAAACAGTATTTGTGATTATAGTAATTAACCAAGACAACCCATAGGTCCCGAGTCAATGCTTAGGCTCGTTCTTGAGAAAGAGTATGTTCAATCCTAGTAGATAGTTCGGGCATCAAGGTCCGATGGGACCAAGAGCTGGAACTATTCTTAGCTACAAGAGAAGACTCTGTATAAGTGGTATAGATGTGTCTTTATTGAGATCCAAGCATCAACTGACAGCACAATACAAAAGCACACGGTTTATATAGTTTTAGACTTCCGGTGAAAGTTTCCGGTAAATTGCACAACAAGATGTCTGCCATGTGGACAAGGCTCGACCTAACTAGGGTCGGCCTTTTACAAAAGATGCTAAAAAATGATGTAAATCATATGCAAAATTAATTACATGTATAACAAGATCTGAGACCTGGGCCTCCATTACATGAGTATAAAAAGGCACTGTAAGTTACAACATTATACTCCAGGAAACACATGATAGAGTAATTATGAACAAGTATGAGTATATGCATACATAATAAGGTAAGTACAGGAGTAATTAGACGAGTTTCCAGGCACTCAGTGCGTAAAAATGTTAGTCGGGAAGGCTGAGACCATGTTATGAAATGTCCTGGGCCAGCACAATACTTCCAGAATTTTCCTATGCTTTACACGGTGGGGGTTGAATCTGCTGAACTAACAATCTGGTGCCTCAGTAGGAGTTATCTTATCTTATCTCAAACTTTCATAGAGTGAATAGCTACAAAACTTCAGTTCATCGTCTCTTTGTTTCATTCTTTTTGATAAACCTATCCTGTTTCAGTTCTGGGCTAGTAATGATGCAAAATAATATGTTTTTCTGCGGATAAACCAACTTAATCTATCTGCATCAGCCACACAATGGCTGCCAGCTCAACAGAGAGTGTTGGAATTATATGCTACTTTAATGTCTTAGCTTTGAGTGAAGCCTAATAATGTTCGGTTTACATTGTCTCTCTATGAGCTAATAGTGTACCCTTGGTGGCTGCCTACCTTCTCTGTTATAGTTAACTCATGTTGTAGCAACTACGCTGTGCTGCATGCATTTAGAGCTCCAAGTATCTGTAGAACTACCATCAGCCACATAGAAGGATAGAGACAATCTGTCATGTTAATGGGCGGCGCTTCAAATATGAAATAGAGATTTAATAATAGTATTGTAATGCAGTGATAACATTGATGTAGGAAAACAAGCACATAATTATTATAAGAGCTGGTTGGCACTGGAACAGATGATTGAAAGCCAGGTTTTCGGCTTATGAAATGGCTGCCCTCCTGTTATGTCTTGTCTGAGATGACTTACGTTTTTATTATATTTCACATCGCTGAAAACTTTTCTCCCTCTGAAACAATTTTTTACTTTAATAAGATGAAATAGCAACTACTCCCTGTGACTCTGTTCAGTATTTCTGCTTTCCAGTACACTAAGATGATTACTATATACACTGTAAGTGATGCCTCACTAGGAAGCAGTGCCATTCTTCCTCTACATGTAAATGCAGCCTAATACAAGCCAATTGGCTTACCTGGAGTTTGACTAGTAATTAAGGAATTACACTTACATTGTACCACCTACCACCTTACCACCTACCACCTTACCACCTACCACCTTACCACCTACCACCTTACCACCTTACCACCTACCACCTTACCACCTACCTACCTACCTACCTACCTACCTACCTACCTAACCTGTACAGCAAAAGCTAGATATGAGAGTTGCTGGGCCTGTCCCTTTCTGAAGCTTGCTGTGCTCATACTCTGGGTAGTCACCCCTGGTGACTCGATTGTGGGTGACATGCACAAATGTGCACCTTTAATTACTAAATCAGGGTGAGCCCTAGTCGCTATAACTCCTGGTTGGGTAATTCTAGTCATGGAGAGGAGCGACCCTCCCCCTACCTTCCATAAAAATACCAATCCTCAAATCCAAAATTTAAAATACTATTTGCAATTTAATTAGTCTTAGTCTACATCAAATATAGAAGCACTCACATGGGATAGCCTGACTGGACAGATGATTAGATATCTCACATATAGGGACTCTCTCATTTAGATCTACTGTTGCTGTGGTAGTCCATGTCAGAGTTGACATTCTTTTTAGACTGTGCTCTGTTATACTGGCAGTTGGTGGAACATGAACTAGTTCATCAGACGGCACCTGACCACCATCTTTATATTTAAGTTTGAGTTTCGGTGGAGGTTTGGCAGTAGATGTGCACTCGTATATCACCTCATCTCCTAGGGCTGGAGAAACACCACCGACTGGTTTAATTCTCTTCACTTTTGGTTCTGTAGGCTTGACTAAAGCAATATTACATAATGTACATGTTGTATATGGTATGTAGATACATTAAGGTCAGAAATCTAAAATGAAATTTAAACAAATTTGGTGGTACTTTGTTTATTTTCCTGTTATATGGAAGGAGAGGCAATTTTAGCTGACCCTACATTGTATGTTTCCATAAAGATTTCACAGCAGACAATGTTATGAACATCCAATTGAATAGCCTTATTATTTTAGGTGACTAATCATTGCAATCAATTCCATGATAATTCAGTGTCTCTCAGAATGTTTTGCACTGCAGTGTTTGAGATGGTTTCTGGGTCTGTATGCTAAGTACCATTCTAGAACCAGCCGAAGATCAGTGAAATATTAGACTTCCAATGCATCCTTGCTGCTGTCTTATGTTTACAGCAATTTACCAGAAAAAGTTGTGCATCTTTTGTAATTGTAGTTCAATTTTGTTTTCTATTGAATCTGAGGTTTCTTTAGCTCTGTTAATCCTCAGCTTAGCAACCAAAGCAATATGAGTAAAACACTAGTAAGTCTAATATTCCACCATTCTATTCTGACACCGCACCAGCCACCTGCTGCACTCCAATAGTCCAATTATAGAAAGCATGTGGCAATGTATTGTAGTGTTTTTGCTGCGTTGTGCCTATGAGGTCGATGGATGACACGATAGTGTAAAAAGGAAGAGCCTATGAGTGGTGCTAGGCCTTCTGCATTACATGAAAGATCAAACAGTACTTGTAGTTATTTTTTGTTAACCAAGATGACCCATAAGGTCCCGAGTCAATGCTTAGATGCTATACTTGAGAAAGAGTATGTTCAATCCTAGTTAGTTTTTCAGGCATCAAGGTTGTAAGACCTAATTAGCTGGAACTAACCTTAGCTACAAAAGAAGACTCTGTATAAGTAGTATAGAAGTGTCTTTATTGAGATTCAAGCAACAGCTAACAGACAATAAAAATGCACACGCTTTATATGGTTTTAGACTTCCAGTAAAAACTTCCGGTAAAAGGATGGTGTAGCATCGTCCGGAAATTGCACAACAAGATAGCTGCTAGGTGGGCGAGATCCGAACCAAAGTGGGTCGGGCTCCAAACAAAACAAGTTTAAAAAGATGCAAATTATGTGCAAACTGAATTGCAGCAAATTCTGAGATGTCGGCCTCATTTAAATGTGTATACAAGGGTGGTTACACTTAGTAATTTAAAATATATGGTTCAAATACTGCATAATATAGAAATATAAACAATTGTAAGTATATGCACATTTACACGGCTGAGGCCGCATTACTAAACGCTTTGGACCATTACAGTATTACAGCATGTAGCTAGAGTAAAACTTCATAGTCTATTTTGTTTACTCAATTTATTCAAGGTTGAAAATTTGCTACTTTTTCTAACTGTATTGTTTTGCCTTAAGCTGAGAATATTTGTATTCTCAAATTTGGATATTGAGGAGCAACTCAATGGCTTTGTTGGTGCTGCCACTAGTACTTACCAGAAGTCCAAATAGTTTTATTAGTTGTAAAGAAATCCCTCGTTCCATTATGCCACCTACCACATTGATAGTATGGTGGAGACTGACTGCTCATACTTAATGTTGCTGTTAGTATTGCATTCCCTTTGCAGGTAGTGTTAGCCGTAGTAAAATACTTGAAGGAGCTGTTCAAAGTTCTATGTAGGAACTTTGCTTCAGAATGCGAATTTTCGCAAGAAACCTAAAACGTAAATATTCTTGTCTGTAAATCAAATTCGCTTAAATATTGAACTACATTTTTGACTCGTCAAACAGATAAAAATGCTACACATCCCAAGTAAGAAGCTAATGATCTAAAAAAATTTGCACTTTTGCTACTCCTGGGATGGGAATACACTTCACCAATAGCAAAGTGACTAAGGAGCATTACAGCTTACAAGGTTGGAGGCCTAAAGTGACCAATGACCTTCTACAAGAACCAAATCTGGAACTCCTATGCGGGAGTTTGAGGTTCTGACCACTAAACCATGACTTTTCACACAATTGAGATCGTTATTTTTATTTATGTATGCTAGTTTTCAACAAGCCTTGCATTTCCTTTGAGATTAAACATTTTGTGTATGAAAACTTGTTAAAAGGCAGTCAGTACCTGATGACTCCATTCATCATTAACTGAGCGTTTAACGTAGAATTTAGCAGCAAGTAATTTACGGTTCTCTCCTAACGATGCTTGCTGATATGTACATTCTAATATAATCACTGAATTTTCTTCTACCACAGCTCTATCCCCCAGCTCTCGTCCAAGACTACTGTACACTTTCAGGAGAGCAGTATCTTGTGCGTAGCCTGCAATATTTGAAAAAAATATAGTGTAGCCTATTACTAGCGGAGCATTGTATAGAATAAATTTTATTTGATTGAATGAAAGTAACAACAAGAGAGCCCAATTTGAGAGAATTCCTTCCCTCTCTAGGTTTCACCTGACAAATTAACTGAATAGTGCTACGCCTGTGACCTTTAAATACCTTTGCAATAAAATGTTGTACGCATTGCTTGCTATATTATATCATTTTTTGACAACATACTGCTGGCTTAGTTCACTGCACATTCTTTTCCTGTTTCAATAGAATATTTAGTCAACTGTATTATGGTATAATCCGTTGTGCCCCATTTCTGAGTACCCAATCTATTGTTGTGGATTTCTACCTGGTGGAATAATTGTCTATTTTGTAACTAGGCACTTCATGTAAACCAGTAGTAGTTTAGTTGTCAGCCTTTACGGCAAGATTTCCACCACTTACCCTCCCATCACTAAACACTACTAACTGCAGCTCCAGTTCCATCTCCTGATAGTTTACCAGCCTTTATGTATCTTACATGTTTCCACCATGTTTTTGTGCAACACTAGTACATCGTGTAGCTACTTAATTCTCATTGGTTAACATTTTTAACCTTTGACCTGGTTATATAAGGTGGCTACAACACTGATGCCCACTCTCTTTCCCTTCCTTATTGTGACAACTTGATGTATTCAAAGTGACCATGTATTGCATGTGATCAACTGTGTACTCGTATGTAAGTAAAAATTATACATCATCAACTTATTGCATCTAATATGTTGTATTGTTTGTTGGTAACTGTACATGTACATGTATGTACATTTACTAACAAGTAAATCTTAATGCCAAGTCACTCCTGCATGAACATGACTTTGTACATGTACATGTACATGTTCTAGTGGGCAGTTTTGGTTTAATAAAAGAAATTGAAATGGGGAAGAAATGTTGTTTGGTAAATGAAAACTCACCGCAATGACAAAGCACCAGTACAAGAGCTGTTGTTAGATAAATATTGGCACTACAAAATCTCCCTCTCATCATTGCTGCTGCAGAAGCATAATAGGTCTATAAATTCTATAGTGATCCTTTAGCTTTATCACAGCTTGTTCGACAATTGTTAAAAAAATTAGAATAATTTTGTGAATTTAATTTATACTTGAAGTAAAACATAATGCTGACACGGATTTTACTCTAATTGTTGCAAACCATTATAATATGCTTTACATGTTTGGGGGAACATCACCAGTTAATCGTCACAAAATAATGTATTATTAAACATATCATCCTCAGTGTAACATATCTATAATATATAGCTACATATCCATAGTATATATATATATAGCTACATATCCATAGTACACTATATCTATATATAGCTACATATTCATAGTATATCTAATATAATTATAGTTACACATCTCCAGTATACCTACATATAATAATATATCCCTACATATCATCAGCATATCTAATATATAGCTACATGTACATATCCTCAGTATACCTAATATATCCCTACATATCATCAGCATATCTAATATATAGCTACATGTACATATCCTCAGTATACCTAATATATCCCTACATATCATCAGCATATCTAATATATAGCTACATGTACATATCCTCAGTATACCTAATATATCCCTACATATCATCAGCATAATTTATCTAATATATAGCTACATGTACATATCTTCAGTATACCTAATATATCCCTACATATCATCAGCATAATATTGTAATGTTTTGCTGTGTAGGTTTACGTACGAGTGCCGATGTAGCACAGGTACGGGTGTAATGTTTTTGAGTATAGTTACATACGAGTGCCGGTAGGACACTGGTATGGGAAGGGATTGGAAGGTGGTAGAAGCCGACCAAGTAACCTTCTGCTCATTACATAAAAGAGTGAACAATTATTAGGTGCTCTTATTATTGTGTATCTGACGTAGGCCGATGCCGAGACTCATTGAAAAGCTCAGGACCAACGTAAGTCTTGTAGACTTTATACTCCAGAGGAGTGCAATGAAAGATCTGGTATTCTAGGATCTTAAGCCCGACGCTAGATTCATATAGAATCCGGGATCGACCTAAGTCGTAGAAGTGGTGTAGAGATATGCTTAAACGAGGATGGGGATGAACTCGAGCCGTATGGATCTATGGATCCGCCGGTGGAGTTACCCGCCTACAAGAGAAAGCCTCTATAGGTTTGAGTTAGGAGATGTTGCTTTATTAGAGCGCAATCAACAACTAATTTCATACAGAAAATGTGCTGTCTTATATACTAATTCTACTTCCGGCAAAAAGAGGCCGATAAGGTATTGGGTCCGGAACTGATGCAACAACATGGATGGTTCCGCTCGACGTTGGCCACAAAAAGGGTCGGCCTTGGCACAAAAAGTGCTTACAATAATCCGAAACATAAAGAGTATATAAGTATGAGCCTATTCCAAGATATCGGCCTTAAAAGTACATGGTAAAAGACTCTATTTAATATAATCAGACAAGAGAAGATAATTGCTAACAATATGTGGGAAAAACCAAGTTGTAATTCCAATACTCTGATTGACAGGTAATAATAGTAAAGCACACGATAGCAGTTGATTAAGATATAATATAAGTATGCATGTATAATAATTGTGTAAGGTAAGACAATATGCATGAATGGATAATATGGATAATATGGATAAGTATGCAATGTCAGTGTACATAAAGCGTAAGAACTCAGTCTATGTCCAGGCAGGCTGTTTCACCACACGGGAAGCACTTGGTAGTTGGTAGTGGACTGCCAAGGTAACTTCCACACATTACATAAAGAGTGGACAGTTAAGTTAAGCTCTGTGATTGTTGATAAAGACGTAGGCCGAGGCTGAGACTCATTAAAGAGTCCAGGGTCGACGTAGGTCTGGAGGTTTATACTCCAAAGGAGTGTAGAAAGAAGGAATGTTGATCATTAGGGCTTAGACCTGACGCTAGATTCATGAAGAATCCGGGATCGGCTAAAGTCCGATGATGTAGAACTCACAAGGAGTGTAGAAAAAGTGCTTATATGAGTATGAGGACGAGCTCGGCCGTTTAGGTCTAAGAAGACCCGTGGGTGGAGCTGCCTGCCTGCAAGAGTAAGACTCTGTAGGTCGAGTTTGGCGATGTTGCTTTATTAGAGCGCAATCAACAACTGGTTTGTACAGCAAAACCCATAGGTCTACTTTATCTGGTTCAACTACATTTAGGGATGAGGATTGAAACTTTGGTGTCTACCAGTATATTGTTTGACATTTTTCCACACAGTTTTACTTCTTTGCCATTTATTGCTTAATTCTTTCAACTTCTGGTACAGAAAGTTTTCAATGAATGTAGAAATATTAAGTTTCAAAGCGAACATTTCTCTTGCTTCCAAATTTCTTAACATAATGCAATAAAACTGTAATATTGAATTCTAGAAGCATTCTTTTACCAAAGTATGTAGGACAAAGAAGTAGTTGCGAAGAGGAGGTGGCAAGACATCACAGCAGAGGCAGCAGACTGTAGGTATAATTCAGAGAGATTCTTAGCTTTTCCTATGAGATCATCTTCTAAAAGACACAAGCATTGTATTACGCTTCATCTACATGTATATAGTGAATTGACATTTGTATAATAAATACATGTAACTCTGTTACTGCAATGTGGTAGAATATTCTTAGTGATTTTAATTCAATCACATGTCACACATAATTGGAGAAAAAGTTTCATTTGTGTGGAGCTTTATTTATACCACTCACCGTCAATGATGTTGATGCTGTTAGCATTGTCATTTTGAGGAAACCACCCCTGCACCAATTCCACTCTTGCTGTTGATGAATTATCACGGGCTGAGCAGGCTAGGCTGCTTGAAGAAGTCAGAGAGGAGATATCAGCTTTCACTTTGAGAACCGATGCTTTGGTGTGGTTCATGGTAGAACAGAAATCCTTTGTAGGGGCTTCTATTGTTATACCAGGACGTATTACTACTTCCTCCTCTTGCATTGTAACCCACCCAGAGCCACCAGTATATCTGCACCCTACTACTGTGTCTAGATAAGTGGCAACCAGCTCTATCAAGTTGGAGAATCCGCTGGCTCTGCACTCCACTTCTACCAGGTCTTTCTTGCTATCAGTGCTTTCACCCAGGTATCTGATGTTACCTATTAGCCTACGTTCAACTGAAACAGACATGACTATGTATCGAGAAGTGACAGGCACGACATTGTGTAAAATACATCATTAGTAAAGTGATGTGGCAAATGTTGCTTTTTAGTTTTTACGGTCTATGATTTTGAGCCTTAACAACATCATGTAAATCCGCTACGCCAACTTTTCCAGGACTCTGTTTCCTTATTTTATAAGAGTAGCAATTTCATAAACAATCAAATTTTGCAACATACTTGTATGTCAGTGACTAATGAACCAATCAATCAATGAATCAATCAATTAATCTATCAGTCATACTTTTCAGGTCTTCATCAGAAAGCCCCATACTTAGGATAAATAAGAATACTCACTGCCAGACTTCACCCAGTTTATTCTCCACTGTATTGAAACCCAACTGCCTAAAAATGACAGGATTTAAGCTATCAGTGCTTGTTATAAAATAATTATTGTTTACAAAAAGGTTTGTTTATGACTTTCAGATTCTACAAATACATTTAAAAATTGTCGGTGAAATGCTACAACAGGTGTCAATTTAACACTCAGAGATTCATTTTTAACAAGCTAAACCGCTTAGAAGAATATCAACTGCGGCTACTTCCTGGTAGCAGTCTAGTCATTGTAAGTAAGTTGTAAGAGCATTTCCTGTGCTTACCAGCAGCGTTGGATGCATTGCATGTATATGTGGTCGAGATATCAGATTCTGGCTCTCTGTCTAGAGACACCTTCAACTCATCAGTTTGTATGACATCGTCTGAAAAGCCCTTCCATTCAAAAATAGAGGCAGCAGGATTACCTATCACATGGTCACTGCATCTGAGGAGGTAGACTTCATCATGGTGCAGCTCTAGCTCCTTATTGGTTTCTCCAACAGCTTCAAGTTCTGGCAAAAGAATTAAACATCACTGACCTTTGCTAATTGCTTATTGACATTAACTTATAGAAGAACTATAATTTAATGTTAAAGATGCTTTGTGTAGTTATTTTTAGCCGTTATAAGTTAAAATGCTGTATAGAAAGAGAAGAAACTGTGTAAAGACTTCAAGATTAACTAAACTAATTACAAGATAGCCTCTTTTCCTAAATATCTTATCAAACATACTTCTTTTCTTAATGGGGAGTGGGTATAGATGTTCCTTGATTATTACAGTATATTTAGAGAGCTAACTTACCAGCAGCTGTAGCAGTGGCCTTCCAAGTAATATCCCACTGCACAGTAACAGTCCTTACTAAAGCAATAATAGAGTGACGAATGCAGCAGGAGAGTACATAACTATACAAGTATACATCGTACACATGCCTGTACATGTACAATGCACTTTGTTCACCTGTGACTAGACTATAAAATACTGCACCATGCTTCCTCTTATGTTGTATGTACACTATATACTAAATCACTTCGGTTTTACAGTTTGATGGGAATCATGCAAATTGATTCTGACATGAATGTTACCTTAGAAAAATTCTTTTATCAATGTTGCAGAAAATGGTTCACTAAACTTCACCATAATTATCTTGGAAATTATGCTTGTTTAATTAGTATAACAGAAATGCATTGGACACTGAAATCACGTGTCACACCCCTTTAAATGAATAATAAACTTACTGATGCCAACCGATGCTGTACATGTTAACACAGCTCTCTGAACCTTGGCTAAGTCAGCATCTCTATCTGCTGCCAATGAGAATGTATCTGAAGTGTGTACAGTTGTACCATTGATCTTCCATTCAAATATAGAAGGATCTGGTCTTCCAGTCACGTGATCACTGCAGGTTAACTCTCTAGTCTCAGAGTGACTCAGTGTTAGCTCTAGATTCGTCTCCCCTACGGCCTCAATATCTACAAAGTACGAAAGGGATTTGTATGCACAAACTCAGTGCTGACCTTAGATGCAAACCACTTTGAAAAAATTTACATTTTCTCACTTGTTTTCACAAGTTGTGTACTCTTGAAGTCGAGTGACATAGTTACACATGTTACGAAACCTGTGTAAAGGTCAACATGCAACCCGAGCATGTCTAAGAGCCACTGAATCCAGTGGCCGTAGGACATGTCACCACTTAAGTTAAACTTACACACAGGAAATACCTCTCGTACAATCATAGTCTGATTATTGCCTCTTTCCAGTCCATAGAGTTTATCATAGCATCTAATAGTAAAACCCTCTCTATCATCTCTCCCTGTTGTATAGATTCCAGTGTTTGTATATAGATCTCCTCTACCGTTTATATCTAGTGGTTGTTGATTCTTCTTCAGTATCTCTACAATTGAAACCGGTGGTAGAATCGATAATAGTCTTGAGAAGTGGCTACACTGTGGTTCCTTTACTTCCACAGCTTAGTACCCCAATGCTATACATCCACTCCAATAGTATTTGCATCATGTACATGTATATTCCTTATAACACATCTAATGACACGTTTACATTGAATTTTAAAGCCAATTTGCCATTAGATGTATCACAATATACTAGGGAGTGAACTGGATAGACTATGTAACAATATGTACATTCTTTTTATAGTAAGACTTACGGTACTGATAGGCTACTGTTGACTTGGAGGAACGACAAAAGATACGAAACTCTGAGTTCTCCTGAATGATGTCAATATCAAAGGTCATGGTCAACCCTGTTGGAGGTGCAGGTAGCGCATCTATCAAATAGCAAAGCATAACTCAGCTACAAATGCATTGTTTTGGAAGACAGAGAGTGTTAAATAAAACTTAGAAGCAATTTCTATGTTTTTAGTGCCTGCATGTTAAAAGGGAAAACCAGAAAATGGTGCCTTGATTTAAAGTAAATTCTACTACAATTCTAAACTTCACTAAATATTCAAGCAGTCATTGTAGAATATATTACATTAATCTTTCTTCTACTGGTGACCTACCTTGTATCTAAATTGCTATAATTAAAACTCCTTCTAAATATAATGAGGAACAGTCAATGTTAACAATTCTACTGAATGCATTGAGTTTAGGATACCTGTGTGAGCTACATAAACTGAACTATATACTGTACCTTGTTCTGACCAGGTGATATCCCATTGAACAGTAATTGTTCTTACTACAAATAATTACATGACTGTATGTACATATAATGCAATATCTAATGTCATCAGGTGAGAGTGAAGCAAACTAACACATTACTTTCCATTTCAACTTTCTCCTACATTATATAAAGAATTAAACCTGCTCTCAATTGCACAGTAGGTAATATGGGGCCTAAGGCTATGCTAATAGTCTGATTAATATCACTATTATTGATACCAGTTATATACAGCCCGACATGGTAAAAAATCAATTGCAGATTTAAAAATTGATCAGTCTGAGATTGTATAGAAACAGCATCTTATTGTAAACTTACTGATGCCAACAGTTGCTGTACATGTTAATACAGCTCTCTGAACCTTGGCTAAGTCAGCATCTCTATCTGCTGCCAATGAGAAAGTATCTGAAGTATGTACAGTTGTACCATTTATCTTCCATTCAAATATGGAAGGGTCTGGTCTTCCATTCACGTGATCACTGCAGGTTAACTCTCTAGTCTCAGAGTGACTCAGTGTTAGCTCTAGATTCGTCTCCCCTACAGCCTCAATATCTAAAAGAATGCTGTAAGGAATGTAGCTGCTTACGTATTTTATTACTTTCATCATTTTAACAGAAACTTGTGTAGGATTCTATCATTAGCCTGGTGGCAACTAAAGAATCCTCATTTGAATGGTTTTGATCGCAGTTAATAATGCTGACGAATATAAACTGTAGTAATTCTCATCCAAGAATGTACATTGTACATATTGCAGTTGTGTCATTACCAAGAGATGTGACACTAAATGAGCGATAAACTCGCAATTTCAGTTTGACAAAAAAAACTACATTTAGTTATTCAAGCTAAACCTACACGCAGGAAATATCTCTCGTACAATCATAGTCTGATTATTGCCTCTTTTCAGTCCATAGAGTTTATCATAGCATCTAATAGTAAAACCCTCTCTATCACCTCTCCCTGTTGTATAGATTCCAGTGTTAGTATATAGATCACCTCTACCATTTATATCTAGTGGTGGTTGATTCTTCTTTAGTATCTCTACAATTCAAACCGGTGGGAAGAGCTTAATATAATAACTGGCAATTCCTAGGTTTCCTACTGTTTTGAAACTTTTGCTAGTTCTTTGATGTAATGACAGTATATTTGTTTGGATGTAGTGCTCCTGATAAATTACATGTTGTATCATGTTCATTGACCATAAACTACTCTTGTAGCAAAACTTACGAAATTGGTAAGCTGCCGTTGATTTAGAAGAACGACAATAGATACGAAACTCTGAATTCTCTTGTATAGTACCGATGTCAAATGTCATGGCCAATCCTGTAGGAGGAGGAGGTAGCTCATCTGTCAAAGGAAAAGTTTAACAGACTATGAATGAATTTTGCTATTAACTTACATACTAATAAGACAAAATTATTCTCTTTTCTTCAAACTACCAAGGTGAAAAAATAGAATGCATTACAAGACATACGTGTACATATAGTACAGTGATACATCACCTCACTTAGTAATTCTATAGTGTGTAGTCCTACCTGTTGTGACCAATCTTGAGTGAAAATCTTAGAACATTACAGTTATTATGATACTATTTATGTTGTGTTGTACACCAGGTAGTTTGCTTGTATAGCCACAGTCTTACCTTGCACTCCATCTATTCTATCACCATCACTAAATGTTCCTTGTTCGGCAGTTTTCAAAACGGAGTCATAACCTTCACATTTAAATGGGTCAGAGAATTTTTTCTCAGTAATTTCCATCACAACAGTTAGTGTGACGTTCACTGAATGGTGCATCTGGACTCTGCAGTATTCATCCGTTGGAACCTGCAGTGTGAATCCATCATGAACCACTTGACTCTCACCTGCTGGTGTACTCACCCATCTACCATTTATAAACTCACAGCCAACTTGAGAGTTGTTATACTTTAGTACGAGTCTAGTAAGGTTATTGAAACCACCAGCTACACAATGTATCTCCACCTCATCTTCTACTCTGTGAGGTAAACCTAGCGCATTGGTAATTAAACCACTCAATAAAGGAGTTTCTAAAAAGAAATTTTATAACTTACTTCATTAAATTGTAATACACTTCACATCATTGCAACTTTTTATTGCGATTTTTTAATATAATGTTGTTTCAGTTATTTGCCCAGATAAGAAGTTGACACACTACATTCACAGATGTGTCTAAAAATGGTTATGTTGGAATTGGACAAGCTGTTGACATTATTTCACTTCCAAGAGTCTGAAATGTTGTATTCTATCACATGGTAGAGTGAATGGACAGCATGAGAAGAGTGTGAGATATAATCCTAACAAAGTACAGATTAGAACATGCCACAGGCTTACACAGGCCTACTCCGGTGGCTTGATTGAGTATCAGGCAATAATGTTTCTTTCTCCAACATTTACAACGTGCACATAGATTTAGATGAAATGTGGAGAAATCTCAGAGTGACAACACTTCTAGCTATTAATCACGCAAAATTCTATTTGTTTTTAAACTCGAATGTTGATGTTGTGAAGCGAAGTTTCAGCATTTCATACTGTGATAAGTATGTCAACCTTGTCATTTTCATATCTTTGAAATCGCCATTGACACCATTGCATGGAGGTACACTGTGACCTCACTGTGTTTTAATCAAAACCCTTACTAGCCTGTAGAGCACTAAAAATATTATGACTTCCATAGAAAGATTTAGGCAAGAAGCAGGGGTGGTAATTTCTGTAGCAGGAAATGCTGAAGCTCTACTTCCAATAAGCTTTTAAACAATAACAACCTACCGAGTTTTGTTGACCAGGTAACATTCCATTCTATAGTTAATGTTCTTGCTACAACCAGTTGATAATTCAAACATTATTATGAGAACAGTTTATCCATTATGTATATACCTTGTATATACTGCCAAGAGTCAGTAATAATGTTTCGTGTGCAACCTGTACCTCTACATATACCACAACTACGTTATCAATCAATTGATGTATTTTGAAAATGTTATTATTAGTCTGTTAAAATAGGAGTACTGGTAAAGGAAGGTCGCTTTGGTGATGTTATGTTATTGTTAACTTACTGGTATCAACAGATGCTGTACATGTTAATACAGCTCTCTGAACCTTGGCTATGTCAGCATCTCTATCTGCTGCCAATGAGAAAGTATCTGAAGTATGTACAGTTGTACCATTTATCTTCCATTCAAATATAGAAGGATCTGGTCTTCCAGTCACGTGATCACTGCAGGTTAACTGTCTAGTCTCAGAGTGACTCAGTGTTAGCTCTAGATTCATCTCCCCTACGGCCTCAATATCTACAAATAAAGTCTAGCTTATACTGCCCAAGTGTAACATACATACATGCATTTATAGTACTACCCAAGTGTAACATACGTACATGCATTTATAGTACTACCCAAGTGTAACATACGTACATGCATTTATAGTACTACCCAAGTGTAACATACGTACATGCATTTATAGTACTACCCAAGTGTAACATACGTACATGCATTTATAATACTGCCCAAGTGTAACATACGTACATGCATTTATAGTACTACCCAAGTGTAACATACATACATGCATTTATAATACTACCCAAGTGTAACATACGTACATGCATTTATAGTACTACCCAAGTGTAACATACGTACATGCATTTATTATACTGCCCAAGTGCAACATACGTACATGCATTTATAATACTGCTCAAGTGTAACATACGTACATGCATTTATAATACTGCCCAAGTGTAACATACGTACACACATTTATAATACTGCCCAAGTGTAACATACGTACACACATTTATAATACTGCCCAAGTGTAACATACGTACATGCATTTATAATACTGCTCAAGTGTAACATACATACATGCATTTATAATACTGCCCAAGTGTAACATACATACATGCATTTATAATACTGACCAAGTGTAACATACGTACATGCATTTATAATACTGCTCAAGTGTAACATACGTACATGCATTTATAATACTGCTCAAGTGTAACATACATACATGCATTTATAATACTGCCCAAGTGTAACATACGTACATGCATTTATAATACTGCCCAAGTGTAACATACGTACACACATTTATAATACTGCCCAAGTGTAACATACGTACACGCATTTATAATACTGCTCAAGTGTAACATACATACATGCATTTATAATACTACCCAAGTGTAACATACGTACATGCATTTATAATACTGCCCAAGTGTAACATACGTACACACATTTATAATACTGCCCAAGTGTAACATACGTACATGCATTTATAATACTGCTCAAGTGTAACATACATACATGCATTTATAATACTACCCAAGTGTAACATACATACATGCATTTATAGTACTGCCCAAGTGTAACATACGTACATGCATTTATAATACTGCCCAAGTGTAACATACGTACACACATTTATAATACTGCCCAAGTGTAACATACGTACATGCATTTATTATACTGCCCAAGTGCAACATACGTACATGCATTTATAATACTGCCCAAGTGTAACATACGTACATGCATTTATAATACTGCTCAAGTGTAACATACATACATGCATTTATAATACTGCCCAAGTGTAACATACATACATGCATTTATAATACTGCCCAAGTGTAACATACGTACATGCATTTATAATACTGCTCAAGTGTAACATACGTACATGCATTTATAATACTGCTCAAGTGTAACATACGTACATGCATTTATAATACTGCCCAAGTGTAACATACGTACATGCATTTATAATACTGCCCAAGTGTAACATACGTACACACATTTATAATACTGCCCAAGTGTAACATACGTACATGCATTTATAATACTGCTCAAGTGTAACATACATACATGCATTTATAATACTGCCCAAGTGTAACATACATACATGCATTTATAATACTGCCCAAGTGTAACATACGTACATGCATTTATAGTACTACCCAAGTGTAACATACGTACATGCATTTATTATACTGCCCAAGTGCAACATACGTACATGCATTTATAATACTGCCCAAGTGTAACATACGTACATGCATTTATAGTACTACCCAAGTGTAACATACATACATGCATTTATAATACTACCCAAGTGTAACATACGTACATGCATTTATAATACTGCCCAAGTGTAACATACGTACACGCATTTATAATACTGCCCAAGTGTAACATACATACATGCATTTATAATACTGCCCAAGTGCAACATAGGTACATGCATTTATAGTACTGCCCAAGTGTAACATACGTACATGCATTTATAATACTGCCCAAGTGTAACATACGTACATGCATTTATAATACTGCTCAAGTGTAACATACGTACATGCATTTATAATACTGCTCAAGTGTAACATACATACATGCATTTATTATACTGCCCAAGTGCAACATACGTACATGCATTTATAATACTGCCCAAGTGTAACATACGTACATGCATTTATAGTACTACCCAAGTGTAACATACATACATGCATTTATAATACTACCCAAGTGTAACATACGTACATGCATTTATAATACTGCCCAAGTGTAACATACGTACATGCATTTATAATACTGCCCAAGTGTAACATACGTACACCCATTTATAATACTACCCAAGTGTAACATACGTATATGCATTTATAATACTGCCCAAGTGTAACATACATACATGCATTTATAATACTGCCCAAGTGCAACATACGTACATGCATTTATAGTACTGCCCAAGTGTAACATACGTACATGCATTTATAGTACTACCCAAGTGTAACATACGTACATGCATTTATAATACTGCTCAAGTGTAACATACGTACATGCATTTATAGTACTACCCAAGTGTAACATACATACATGCATTTATAATACTGCTCAAGTGTAACATACGTACATGCATTTATAACACTGCCCAAGTGTAACATACGTACATGCATTTATAATACTGCCCAAGTGTAACATACGTACATGCATTTATAATACTGCCCAAGTGTAACATACGTACATGCATTTATAGTACTACCCAAGTGTAACATGCATACATGCATTTATAATACTACCCAAGTGTAACATACGTACATGCATTTATAGTACTGCCCAAGTGTAACATACGTACATGCATTTATAATACTGCTCAAGTGTAACATACGTACATGCATTTATAATACTACCCAAGTGTAACATACGTACATGCATTTATAGTACTACCCAAGTGTAACATACATACATGCATTTATAATACTGCCCAAGTGTAACATACGTACACCCATTTATAGTAATACCCAAGTGTAACATACGTACACGCATTTATAATACTGCCCAAGTGTAACATACGTACACCCATTTATAGTACTACCCAAGTGTAACATACGTACATGCATTTATAATACTGCTCAAGTGTAACATACGTACATGCATTTATAATACTACCCAAGTGTAACATACGTACATGCATTTATAATACTGCTCAAGTGTAACATACGTACACGCATATTTTATAGTACTACCCAAGTGTAACATACGTGCACCCATTTATAGTACTACCCAAGTGTAACATACGTACATGCATTTATAGTACTACCCAAGTGTAACATACATACATGCATTTATAATACTGCCCAAGTGTAACATACATACATGCATTTATAATACTGCTCAAGTGTAACATACGTACATGCATTTATAGTACTGCTCAAGTGTAACATACGTACACACATTTATAATACTGCCCAAGTGTAACATACGTACATGCATTTATAATACTGCTCAAGTGTAACATACGTACATGCATTTATAGTACTGCTCAAGTGTAACATACGTACATGCATTTATAATACTGCTCAAGTGTAACATACATACATGCATTTATAATACTGCTCAAGTGTAACATACATACATGCATTTATAATACTGCTCAAGTGTAACATACATACATGCATTTATAATACTGCCCAAGTGTAACATACGTACATGCATTTATAATACTGCTCAAGTGTAACATACGTACATGCATTTATAATACTGCTCAAGTGTAACATACGTACATGCATTTATAATACTGCCCAAGTGCAACATACGTACATGCATTTATAATACTGCTCAAGTGTAACATACGTACATGCATTTATAATACTGCTCAAGTGTAACATACATACATGCATTTATAATACTGCTCAAGTGTAACATACGTACACCCATTTATAATACTACCCAAGTGTAACATACGTACATGCATTTATAATACTGCCCAAGTGTAACATACATACATGCATTTATAATACTGCTCAAGTGTAACATACGTACATGCATTTATAATACTGCCCAAGTGTAACATACGTACACCCATTTATAGTACTACCCAAGTGTAACATACGTACATGCATTTATAATACTGCCCAAGTGTAACATACATACATGCATTTATAATACTGCCCAAGTGTAACATACGTACACGCATTTATAATACTGCCCAAGTGTAACATACGTACACGCATTTATAGTACTACCCAAGTGTAACATACGTACATGCATTTATAGTACTACCCAAGTGTAACATACGTACATGCATTTATAATACTGCCCAAGTGTAACATACATACATGCATTTATAATACTGCCCAAGTGTAACATACGTACATGCATTTATAATACTGCTCAAGTGTAACATACATACATGCATTTATAATACTGCTCAAGTGTAACATACGTACATGCATTTATAATACTGCCCAAGTGTAACATACGTACATGCATTTATAATACTGCTCAAGTGTAACATACGTACATGCATTTATAATACTGCTCAAGTGTAACATACATACATGCATTTATAGTACTACCCAAGTGTAACATACGTACATGCATTTATAATACTGCCCAAGTGTAACATACGTACACCCATTTATAGTACTGCTCAAGTGTAACATACGTACACGCATTTATAGTACTACCCAAGTGTAACACACGTACATGCATTTATAGTACTACCCACGTGTAACATACGTACATGCATTTATAATACTGCCCAAGTGTAACATACGTACATGCATTTATAGTACTGCTCAAGTGTAACATACGTACATGCATTTATAATACTGCCCAAGTGTAACATACGTACATGCATTTATAGTACTGCTCAAGTGTAACATATGTACATGCATTTATAATACTGCCCAAGTGTAACATACGTGCACCCATTTATAATACTACCCAAGTGTAACATACGTACATGCATTTATAATACTGCCCAAGTGTAACATACGTACACACATTTATAATACTGCCCAAGTGTAACATACGTACATGCATTTATAATACTGCCCAAGTGTAACATACGTACATGCATTTATAATACTGCTCAAGTGTAACATACGTACATGCATTTATAATACTGCTCAAGTGTAACATACATACATGCATTTATAGTACTACCCAAGTGTAACATACGTACATGCATTTATAATACTGCCCAAGTGTAACATACGTACACCCATTTATAGTACTGCTCAAGTGTAACATACGTACACGCATTTATAGTACTACCCAAGTGTAACATACGTACATGCATTTATAGTACTACCCAAGTGTAACATACGTACATGCATTTATAATACTGCCCAAGTGTAACATACGTACATGCATTTATAATACTGCTCAAGTGTAACATACATACATGCATTTATAGTACTACCCAAGTGTAACATACGTACATGCATTTATAATACTACCCAAGTGTAACATACGTACACCCATTTATAGTACTACCCAAGTGTAACATACGTACATGCATTTATAATACTGCCCAAGTGTAACATACGTACACGCATTTATAATACTGCCCAAGTGTAACATACGTACATGCGTTTATAATACTGCTCAAGTGTAACATACATACATGCATTTATAGTACTACCCAAGTGTAACATACGTACATGCATTTATAATACTACCCAAGTGTAACATACGTACACCCATTTATAGTACTACCCAAGTGTAACATACGTACATGCATTTATAATACTGCCCAAGTGTAACATACGTACACGCATTTATAGTACTACCCAAGTGTAACATACATACATGCATTTATAATACTACCCAAGTGTAACATACGTACACCCATTTATAGTACTACCCAAGTGTAACATACGTACATGCATTTATAATACTGCCCAAGTGTAACATACGTACACGCATTTATAATACTGCCCAAGTGTAACATACGTACATGCATTTATAATACTGCTCAAGTGTAACATACGTACACACATTTATAGTACTACCCAAGTGTAACATACGTACATGCATTTATAATACTGCCCAAGTGTAACATACGTACACGCATTTATTATACTGCCCAAGTGTAACATACGTACATGCATTTATAATACTGCTCAAGTGTAACATACGTACACCCATTTATAGTACTGCTCAAGTGTAACTTACGTACATGCATTTATAATACTGCCCAAGTGTAACATACGTACATGCATTTATAATACTGCTCAAGTGTAACATACGTGCACCCATTTATAGTACTACCCAAGTGTAACATACGTACACACATTTATAGTACTGCTCAAGTGTAACATACGTACATGCATTTATAATACTGCCCAAGTGTAACATACGTACATGCATTTATAATACTGCCCAAGTGTAACATACGTACATGCATTTATAATACTGCTCAAGTGTAACATACGTACATGCATTTATAATACTGCCCAAGTGTAACATACGTACACGCATTTATTATACTGCCCAAGTGTAACATACGTACATGCATTTATAATACTGCTCAAGTGTAACATACGTACACCCATTTATAGTACTACCCAAGTGTAACATACGTACACACATTTATAGTACTGCTCAAGTGTAACATACGTACATGCATTTATAATACTGCCCAAGTGTAACATACGTACATGCATTTATAATACTGCCCAAGTGTAACATACGTACATGCATTTATAATACTGCCCAAGTGTAACATACGTACACACATTTATAGTACTACCCAAGTGTAACATACGTACATGCATTTATAATACTGCCCAAGTGTAACATACGTACACGCATTTATTATACTGCCCAAGTGTAACATACGTACATGCATTTGTAATACTGCTCAAGTGTAACATACGTACACCCATTTATAGTACTACCCAAGTGTAACATACGTACACACATTTATAGTACTGCTCAAGTGTAACATACGTACATGCATTTATAATACTGCCCAAGTGTAACATACGTACATGCATTTATAATACTGCCCAAGTGTAACATACGTACATGCATTTATAATACTGCTCAAGTGTAACATACGTACATGCATTTATAATACTGCTCAAGTGTAACATACATACATGCATTTATAGTACTACCCAAGTGTAACATACGTACATGCATTTATAATACTGCCCAAGTGTAACATACGTACACCCATTTATAGTACTACCCAAGTGTAACATACGTACATGCATTTATAATACTGCCCAAGTGTAACATACATACATGCATTTATAATACTGCCCAAGTGTAACATACGTACACCCATTTATAGTACTACCCAAGTGTAACATACATACATGCATTTATAATACTGCCCAAGTGTAACATACATACATGCATTTATAATACTGCCCAAGTGTAACATACGTACACGCATTTATAATACTGCCCAAGTGTAACATACGTACACGCATTTATAGTACTACCCAAGTGTAACATACGTACATGCATTTATAGTACTACCCAAGTGTAACATACGTACATGCATTTATAATACTGCCCAAGTGTAACATACGTACATGCATTTATAATACTGCTCAAGTGTAACATACGTACACCCATTTATAGTACTACCCAAGTGTAACATACGTACATGCATTTATAGTACTACCCAAGTGTAACATACGTACATGCATTTATAATACTGCCCAAGTGTAACATACGTACACGCATTTATAATACTGCCCAAGTGTAACATACGTACATGCATTTATAATACTACCCAAGTGTAACATACGTACATGCATTTATAATACTGCCCAAGTGTAACATACGTACATGCATTTATAATACTGCCCAAGTGTAACATACGTACATGCATTTATAATACTGCTCAAGTGTAACATACGTACACACATTTATAATACTGCCCAAGTGTAACATACGTACATGCATTTATAATACTGCCCAAGTGTAACATACATACATGCATTTATAATACTGCCCAAGTGTAACATACGTACATGCATTTATAATACTGCTCAAGTGTAACATACGTACATGCATTTATAATACTGCCCAAGTGTAACATACGTACACCCATTTATAGTACTGCCCAAGTGTAACATACATACATGCATTTATAATACTGCCCAAGTGTAACATACGTACACCCATTTATAGTACTACCCAAGTGTAACATACGTACATGCATTTATAGTACTACCCAAGTGTAACATACGTACATGCATTTATAGTACTGCCCAAGTGTAACATACGTACATGCATTTATAATACTGCCCAAGTGTAACATACATACATGCATTTATAATACTGCCCAAGTGTAACATACGTACATGCATTTATAATACTGCTCAAGTGTAACATACGTACATGCATTTATAATACTGCCCAAGTGTAACATACGTACACCCATTTATAGTACTGCCCAAGTGTAACATACATACATGCATTTATAATACTGCTCAAGTGTAACATACATACACACATTTATAATACTACCCAAGTGTAACATACATACACACATTTATAATACTACCCAAGTGTAACATACATACATGCATTTATAATACTGCTCAAGTGTAACATACATACATGCATTTATAATACTGCCCAAGTGTAACATACGTACACGCATTTATAATACTGCCCAAGTGTAACATACGTACACGCATATTTTATAGTACTACCCAAGTGTAACATACGTGCACCCATTTATAGTACTACCCAAGTGTAACATACATACATGCATTTATAATACTGCTCAAGTGCAACATACGTACACGCATTTATAATACTGCCCAAGTGTAACATACGTACACGCATTTATAATACTGCCCAAGTGTAACATACGTACACGCATATTTTATAGTACTACCCAAGTGTAACATACGTGCACCCATTTATAGTACTACCCAAGTGTAACATACATACATGCATTTATAATACTGCTCAAGTGTAACATACGTACATGCATTTATAATACTGCTCAAGTGTAACATACGTACACGCATTTATAAGGTATTTATAGGCCTAGTAGTTCATGCTCTACACCTAATGTCATCATTCAAGTTAAACCTACACTCAGGAAATATCTCCCATACAACCATAGTCTGATTATTTCCTCTTTTCAGTCCATAGAGTTTATCATAGCATCTAATAGTAAAACCCTCCCTGTCGCCTCTCCCTGTTGTATAGATTCCAGTGTTTGTATATAAATCCCCTCTACCATTTATATCTAGTGGTGGTTGATTCTTCTTTAGTATCTCTACAATTGAAACCAGTAGGAAGAATCATATTTTTTAAAATTCACCCCAACTTCCCAGCACAGCCAAAAATAAAGCAGGTTAACGATATTATTGCAGCTAAGTGCTTCTGTTAACATAGATGTACATTCAGGCAGTGCTAATTGACAAGTAGTATGACAGATAAGGTGGCACTTACTTTTATTCAGACCTCTAACACTGCTTGCTGAATTTCATTTAAATATTCATGCTACTAAATCAGGTTGCTCCAGATTACTGTAAAAGTAGGATTCGGTAAATTTCCATTTACCAGATTTAAAATTTTTCTGTACACTCACGGTATTGGTAAGCTGCCGTTGATTTGGAGGAGTGACAATAGATACGAAACTCTGACTTCTCTTGTATTGTACCAATGTCAAAGGTCATGGCCAGTCGCGTGGGAGGTGGAGGTAGTTTATCTATTCCAAACAGAGGATAAAGTTACTATATAACTAGATAATATTTGGACAGCTACATGCACATGTACGTTGTTTAGTATGCACTATTACTAGATAATACTTGGATAGCTACATGCACATGTACATCGTTTAGTATGCACTATTACTAGATAATACTTGGACAGCTACATGCACATGTACATTGTTTAGTATGCACTATTACTAGATAATACTTGGACAGCTACATGCACATGTACATTGTTTAGTATGCACTATTACTAGATAATACTTGGATAGCTACATGCACATGTACATTGTCTAGTATGCACTATTACTAGATAATACTTGGACAGCTACATGCACATGTACATTGTCTAGTATGCACTATTACTAGATAATACTTGGATAGCTACATGCACATGTACATTGTCTAGTATGCACTATTACTAGATAATACTTGGACAGCTACATGCACATGTACATTGTCTAGTATGCACTATTACTAGATAATACTTGGACAGCTACATGCACATGTACATTGTCTAGTATGCACTATTACTAGATAATACTTGGACAGCTACATGCACATGTACATTGTTTAGTATGCACTATTACTACAGTCATATACTACAACTAAGTACAATATAATTATATTGTAATGGTACAGGACATTTGTATACGACTCCAACTACCGGACGAAGCTCCACCGCACCCTAAGTGCCTAGTAGTTGTTACAGCACTACTCATCTGACACTCACACTCTCATAATTAGCTGTTCGTATACTTATATTCAATTGCATTGCATGTTAAACCATTAATTACTGTCTATATACGTGTCTCCATGTGTTTATACTTGTTACTTATTCATGTATTGTTCTCTTATACTATTGTATATGGTTACATGATTATTACTAAGTCTTTTTATGCCTTTTATACCCATGTACAGAGGCCCGAACTCTCAGAATCCATTGATATTCATGTTGTACATGAATTGGACCATTATAAGCAACTTTTGTATAACCCGACCTATTTTGGGTCGGCCGTCGGGCTTCCGGCGGCCATCTTGTTGCGCAACTTCCGGACGACCACACGTCGTCTTTTCCCGACCTTACGTCGGCCGGAAGTCCTTATACTATATAAAGGGCACTGTTTTACTGTTCATTGTCTCAGTCTTCACTTGGCTTTCAATAAAGACACATCTATACTTGATACAGAGACTTTCACTTCCTTTTGTCAGGTCATTCGCTTAGCGAACCGCCTACTAGGTCGGATCACTCTCTTTCAACGTATAGTCTGAAGGTCAGACTTGGGACCAGATGGGTCGTCTTTGGTAGTTATTGGGCTACTGAGACCGCTCGATCTTTCATGTAATGCGAAGTCCTATTACCACTCATAGGCACTTCATTTCTGGGTCGATAGTCGTCCAAGGACGACCGCACCAAATCACAGAAACCATTACAATATTTGCATATCGAATTTAAACTGTAACTACCTTCCTATATTTTGAATAAATACATGACTTGTGCATACTCACACGTAACTAGTTTATAACTCTGTACTATACTACATCAAATCAAATATCAAATATTTAGAGTAGAGACAGCTATTTGACAGTTGAACATATTATTTAGAGGCACATCAATGCTATACACACATACAGTGTTTGAAAATTCAAAACACTCATTTGATCAACTGGTAGATAGTTTATCAAACCCATGACACTAATACACTAAAGGTACTAACGTAAAAGAAACGTCACATTACACAGTAAGTATATTTGTGCCCATCTACATGTTAACCTCCCCCCCTCCCCCGTCCCCCCCCCTCCCCCGTCCCCCCCCTCCCCCGTCCCCCCCCCTCCCCCGTCCCCCCCCCTCCCCCGTCCCCCCCCTCCATTATAATGTTCAGAGTGACAAATTCTGATTCACATGTACTAAGAAAAGTTTCCCTCTTAAAAATGCTGCTCTTTTAGCATAAGATGGAGTATACGTTTGTAAATTATGTAACTGGATAGCTATTAATAAAACTTCATAACTACAAACTTATTTGAGTAAGTGACTTCAAAATACTGCATGAAAATGTTACAGCTAATTGAATGTTTCTCATTTAGTTGAGTGAAGCATCTTGGTTTAATAGCGTAATTACCGTGTACATTGTCTATTATGTCACCATCGTTGAATGTTCCTTGTACGGCTCTTCCTAACACAGCATCACGACCTTCACATTTAAATGGACCCGAGTCGCTTGTAGTCGTAATTTTCACTGTGAAAGTCAGCACAGTTATTCCAGTATGTCTCATTGAATGTGCACAATATGCATCATCAGGAACTTCAATGGAATTTCCATCATTAACAACATAGGTGCTGCTCCAATTGGCTGGTATACCACTCCAGTGCCTATCCACAAACTCACAGCCAACTTGAGAGTTGTTATACTTTAGTACGAGTCTAGTAAGGTTATTGAAGCTGCCAGCTACACAATGTATCTCCACCTTATCTTCCACTCTGTGAGGTAAACCTAGTCGATTTTTAATAGAACCAGCCAAAGAAGGAGGGTCTGCAAAGATTAAGTATTCAACATGACTTGAGTTAACATTGAAAAGTGTTACCTTCCTTGTAATCAGTTTTTGCAAGAGGTGTCTTTACAACCTCTTGGACGGACCCGGGTTGCAAATAAAATTACAAGATGGCCGTTCGACCCAGGTCAGAAGGGCTATTGGCCTGAGATTTTGCTTGGCCGGACGAAGCCATCCCTAGCTCACCGGCACACCTGATTTCTTCGTGCGAAAGTGAGGATTTTGCTTTTGGCCCAGACCAGTGTGTTCACGACCCTGTGACAGATGTGTGCCGGAAAATATTTTTGTATATCGGCCTGGGTCTGAAGTTTAGGTCGCGAAGACACCTAAGTTTTCTAAGAGTATGGCCTAAACAATAACTGATTTGGCTACACTTTAGTAAAATGAGAAATTTTACCCAAACATTAAAAGAACCTCACTGCACCCAGTGCAGTCATGTCCTCTCAAGTGACACCAATGTAAGAGAACAACTCTCAATCTGCCTTTAACACTCAATGTAGCAAATACTCTGTGAATCTTAATAAAAAAAGTTTTCTTCTCTTTCTTTTGTAAGTTGTCCGCTCTTGCCCCCAACCTCAACATAGACGTTTCTTATTATGTATTTAGTAACTTTAAATTCCTGATATTTTTGTTGAAAATGGTACTATAAGTATATGATGTAACATGGAAGTGATCACATAGTACATGGTAGTGTAGTAGAGATAGGAAAAGGAGGTTGATATTGAACTCAACAGTAAGGATTGCTTTAGTTAGGCTACACAATAAGCCGTAGTTACATAAACAGTTGTAGCCATAGCAAAGAAAAAGCTGGTTACTAACCTTGAGAGTTAGAGTACCTGACAGCTATCATTAGGAGAAGCAATAAATACATCAGTGTCCATCTACAATGCAAGAAATAGTTCAAAAATACAATAATATAATATACAACATTGTAGTCCATTCTGTCCTATTCTGTATATCCTATAGTCATACTTCTAGAAAAGAAATTAAATTACTACTATTGACTCGTTCCTGCAAGCATACCTTAAAATCATTTATGAGAAAGCGCTAAAATAGAACAGACTTCTAGGTGGATATTTTATGCACTTTACACTCTTTCAAAGCCTGTCTATTACAGTGCATGTTATACTGCTATATATTACCTGCATGTTCTACTATTATATAATACCTGCATTGTTCTACTGCTACAATGTATATATTACCTGCATGTTATACTGTTATGTATTACCTGCATGTTTTACTGCTAATTCCACACATTGTGGTGTTTACAACCAAAATTCACTCACATTCTCATACTCAATATTACCAAGCAATATTATTATATTAATCAGAAATATTGTTACTAAAGTGCTATAATTTCAGTTATTTGCAAAATATGTGCATCTTATGTTCTGTGAAATTTAAATTATGAGGTTTCTATACTTGGAATTTGAATCAACAACTTGAGTTTGACATTTCTTTTAATACAATATTATTATTATACTTATTGTCTTCGGCAACAGACAATGTAAAACTATGATAGCCTGTACCATGGTAAACTTATGGTAACCTGTATGGCAACCTGTATGGTAACCTGCATGGTAACCTGTATGGTAGCCGCTACTGTTAACCCCGTACTGGTAATGTACGATGAAAGATGCCAATAACAAAATGATTTAATGATTTATTTCACAAAAAAGTCTTGCTTACTATTATAACCAAACCCTGTTAGCAAATAGGTTCTTAATTATGCCGAAATTAATAGCTATGCTCTTACAAATTTATAATAGTAATCCCTGTTGTAAAATGTATAAAGCAGCATCTTCTTAACACTCTGATTGGACAATGTAACGCAATAATATTATCAAGTGGTAGTTTTGCTTATAAAATCATCTCAACAGGGTGTTAAAAATCTTTTTTCCGGTTAAACCAGCTGTTGGGATCTGCATGTACACAGGGCTCACGTAGACTATCAGTTAGTGTGATCTGACATACTCAAACTGAAATCTACAGTTTTGAAAATTTTTAATGAATGTTTAGAGGGAGTCTTACCAAAATTGGCACCGATGTACATGAAATATCTAATTTTCTTTTGATAACTTGTAGTGTTACAGCTTTCGGTGACCTTGGTTCATCATAGCCAGGTCACCAATAACTTTTTAGGGCATACGTCATTCAGTATAAATATATAGTTATACGTCATACAGTATATATAGTTATCACTTATTAGTGAGAAGCATAAAATTGCAGGAACATTGCTACATGGTAATAAGTAAACTGCATATTTTTTAGTAGGTACCAGTCCAAAGTGATGAAATAATTGTAATAACTTATTAATACAGTGTTTATGCATGGAATCAGGGTACGTGTAATCACAACTAATGCTTCAATAGTATTATCATGTATAGCGCTGCTATACTTGCAACGCATTACAGATAAGGAGGAGATTATAAAATTGTGTAGAATCAAATAAAATGACATAATAGCAATTGTCTTCACTTCAACAAAATAGCGTAGACCTCCATAAGTCAGCCATCTTAAACTGAAAATGTTTGTGCCTCCGCAGGATTTGAAATTCTTGCTTAAGTCGATAAAGCTTTCATTTCTTTTGAATCTTCATTTATGTCCCCACTTTGATCAGTTCTAAAAGATTTCCCTCTACAACAAAAGAGAGTACAGCACAATTTATTGCAATCTGCTAGAAAAATAAAATGCTTTTATCCACCGAATCAATAGTCAGAAAACTATAACAATCCTCATTTGCAAACTTCAAGGATTTTCAGCTTGTCAACTTAGCATAGTGGTCGACATTGGCTAAGGGCAGTAAAATGTAACTGTTTGTTCATAGCTAGAAATATTGTGACTAATTTAAAGATGGCACTTAAAAATATGTACCACACACTTTGTCAACAGAAAAATTGTTAGGATTGTCAGTCAAAACTTCTATCACACAAATCTATTTCTCAGTAGACAATAGAAAGACGTGGCCAATGAGTGGGGGAGAAATCAATGCATTATGTACTTGTATTTGTATGTGTATCTGTTGGCCTCCTCTATGGTTTGTGGTACTGGTAGACTGTTTGTCTCAGGAAGCAGGAGAGCTGTCAGAGATGTAACTATCATCAGGGCCCCGAATATCATAGGTGCATAACCCTTTGCAAAAGGCACGTCCGGCGCGTAATCTGGCTACAAACATACAACAAAGTACAAGTCAATGAAAAGCTTGAAAGCCGCAACTATGAAGTGAAATATACAATGTACATGTAGAAACATACTAAAGGTATCACTTACTATGCCTGCAATTACTGGAGATACCATGGAGCCAACCCTGGCCATTGCAGAGTTTAACCCAAGCATAGAGTTTCTCTGTGACGTCGGGTACATCTCCGCAGACCAGAAGTAAATGAGCTCAAAACCAGCAGAGACAGAAAACTTTCCAATCATGCTGATAGTGATGATCACCCAATTCAGCTCTGCAGTAATAAAATATCAAAATGTCTTTCATATACTTATGTACATATCAATAAGAAAGGAAATACCTAGAAGTCACAACAGAGTATAATTATAGACATACATGCAGTCCTATTTATAATTTGGTGTAGCCAGCCAATCAGGTTGAAGCAGACATCAGCCATTGACAGTCACACTGCTCCCACGTCTGTCAGTATCAAAACTGAGCTCTAACTAATACCTTCTCAAACTTCAATAGTCCGAGTCGTATATAATTGCATGTTTTTAAATTCTTCTAAATTTCTTTTTAAACATTAAAAACAGAAAGAGCATTCTGGTATTTTCAGGTAATGCGAACCGATACTTACTAGTATTTGTGATGTAGACTAAGAGAAAAGCTGATATTACTAATGCCACTCCCCCGATAGACATCAATGCTATGTAGACGTACTTTCTTCCAACTTTAATCGTTACAAGCAAGAGAAAGTAGGCGGGCACTTCCACCAGTCCTCCAATCAAGTTGTTAACATAAAGGTCTCCAACTAAATTGCCCACATTAAGAGCTAGACCGTAGTATCCCATTGATGCTACAAACCTAAAAACAACAACTAAATTCATAAGTCTATTATACTCATGCATGTATCGTAACATTACTACCAATACAGATCACACTACACTGTAAATAGATAGATTCCTTCATTGAACTAACCAGGCAAAGCAGTTGAGCACCACATTCCACAGCAACGTCTTAGACATGAATACTTGTGAACAGGTAGCTTTGCACGAGGTGAAGGTAGAGTCACTGTTTTCCTCATCTTTCTCCGACCCTGAATAGAGTAACGCATCGATATCTACATCCAGTTTATTCATTTCCTTTACCCTCTTCAAGACTTGTACAGCGTCATCATAGCGACCCTTGGCTAGCAGCCAAGATGGCGACTCTTCTATCAGCCTAGCATTATCAAGGACATTCATATAATGTACTCACATACTGCAGACTTAAATCACGCACATGTATGTCTACAGATCATAGTCGCTGTAGAATGATATTCTTAAACTTACCACCAATAGAGAAGGATATATGGGGCACTGAAGCAAGTTATACAAAGCTGTAGCATAGTCCAGTCTCTCAGAGCATAGGCTAGACCAGAGAGTAACATAACTCCTGAACACCAAGCTAATGTTTGGCAAATAGCTGAATGCGTTCTTTTCTCTTGAGGACAAATTTCTACCACTGAAATACAATACTGTTACTATCATATAAATACATGTATACTATAATGTACAGTGCACATACATGCATTCACAAAAATTCACTATGTTTTATATATCATTATGTGTTACCTATGCATACTGTATAATTACGAAATATAATGAAGATTTAAACTAGAACAATGTGCCTATATTGTTCAGTAGAAGCCTCATACTTCTGATTATGCAAACTACAAGGCTAAAGCTACTGTCTTACTGAGTGTAAACTGGGCTATTAGTCCGCCAATAGATACAGCACCAAGTAAGAACCGGAGTACAGTGAATACTGCATATGAAGGTGAGAACATAACTCCTAGAGCTATAGCACCTTGTAGGCAAACACCAATATATATGGTCCACTTTCTGCCCAACCTGTACAATATACGGGTAATAACAATATATGCCTGCTGCATACAGGTATGTCTGCGCTAGCACACAACTACATGCCTAACAAGAGCACACAACTACATGTATAGCAAGAGCTTGTTTTCGAATGTTTGCTAGTTACATCTGTCATCATATCACATCACATCACATCACATCACATCACCTCACCTCACCTCACCTCACCTCACCTCACCTCACCTCACCTCACCTCACCTCACCTCACATCACATCACATCACATCACATCACATCACATCACATCATATCATATCATATCACATCACATCACATCACGTCATATCTCTGCTGTGGCAGTTGCCATGCTCACTCCACTAGACTGGCCAACACTGAGCTATTTATGAACTTTTGACCTTTCCGTGGTCTACGTATAAATTAGAAATAAAGTAGATGTCATTGCTTATAGAAATAGAGTAGATGTTATTGCACATAGAAATAGACTAGGTGTTATTGCGCATAGCACCACCTTCAACCTACAGCTTACTTACGTGTAGATGTCATTGCATATAGAACCACCTACAGTATAGCATCATATAAAGGTTACTTACTACTTACATGTCAGATACTGTGCCCAGTACCAAAGAGCCTGTAAATAATCCAGCCATGTATATCACATTGGCTACAGTGGAGAACAGCACTTGATTGCACACGAGGTCAAACTGCAATATGATAGATGCTAGTGCACACACAACCTAATTTATAGCGACTGTAATATATTTATGTTACAAACAGGTGCATTGTTGGTATCATACTGCTGAGTGATATTATCACACAATGACAGGTGATATTATGCTGACTGGGACTGGGGGGACTGGGACAACTCCAACTAACATGGTTATAATAATCACAGTAGGATACAGATAATACAGTGTATATACATGTACATATTGTATATACACTGTATTTTATTGTACAGCAGCCTACAGTCGTCTAAATATTATACAATCATAACCTTTGTTGATGTTATGATTACGAAGAATATCTGTCCCTCAATAGTATCGCCATGGTAACTTAGTAAATGTGAAAGAGAATAAATTTTGTAATCTCCACAAACTTTAGAAATTCCTACAAAAGTCATTTCAATGCTGTTTTATTGATATAGTCTTCTACAATTCCCCAAAGACAATATATTGACATGCCAACGCAGGCACATTTCCTACTTGTATGTTGTATTACCTGCAGATGGTTACTTATCAGGCCTCTATCACTTCACCTATTACATAGAGAGAAGAAAACTCCCAAGGCACTGTTAGCCACAATATATATTGCAACTGTGCCTGCTATGCATCTGCCCTGTCTATCATCATTGAAATAATTTTTCTGTTGTCATTGGCAACAAGAGAAAATGTAAAGTTACAGTGCGACTGTGACCTGCACTATGCCACCATAGCAGTAGGTAAACACACAACTACAAGTACAACATGAGCACACAACTACAGGTATAACAAGAGCACACAACTACATATACAACATGAGTACACAACTACATATACAACAAGAGCACACAACTACATATACAACAAGAGCACACAACTACATATACAACAAGAGCACACAACTACATGTATAACATGAGTACACTACTACAAGTACAACATGAGCACACAACTACAGGTATAACAAGAGCACACAACTACAGGTATAACAAGAGCACACAACTACATATACAACATGAGTACACAACTACATGTACAACAAGAGCACACAACTACATGTACAACAAGAGCACACAACTACATGTACAACAAGAGCACACAACTACAGGTATAACAAGAGCACACAACTACATATACAACATAAGTACACAAATACATGTACATGTACAGACCAACCTGTGTAGTAGTGGTTTCTGCAAACCTACTTCTATCGTAGACATAGCTGTCACACTTGTAAGGACTAGAGATATTACCACTTGGTATTACGTAACATGAGTTGTATTTCCCTTCAGATTTCAGTGGTATATATGCATCCACTGCAGATTGGTGTGCACTGCTCTGTATTGCATATGTATCATTGTCTAGCTCTGGTATCTGACACCTGATATTAAATAATAGCACACAAGTCAATATGGTGAGAAATACCTGGTAACCAGTGAGGTTGCTTGGCTGCCAGCTCTAGCATTTACAATACAGAAATCCTAAGAATAGCATGGCATCACCATGGGGGGACATGAAAGCAAGGTACCCCAGCCTCCCTCCCAGAAGGACAGGCGCACAGTCTATAAGCTATCTCCTATAAGCCTATAATATATGCATCTAGATCTGTGGCGTGGCCCATCTTACACATGTTATATTATAATGTACATAATATCATATTACATAATATTTTGCTATATATTATACTAAGCAGGCATCACATTACCACCTAATCTACATCTGTTATCTTATTATCTTACATTGCTCAGATGATAACTACTCTCTCTTGACCTAAGTACAGTGTAGGTAAATACTCTGTATGAAAGTCACTCCTTCAAAGTTAGTAGAGTTTGAATTGTCTCCATACTTCTAAACCTGATAATGTGTGCTAAACAAAATCCTAATCAAACAATATTGTTTGAAAACAAAATTAGTTGTGTATACTGCATAAAATGTACTAAGGGCTACTGCATGCTATGCTACATGTATAATATTATGATCCCAGTTTAAAATATGTCCTTCTTTCACACGTTCTTGAGAATCGCCAAAGTTTGCAATTTCCTACTATGAACCGCAAGATTATAGCCTATGCATAAGCTAATCATTCACATGGTGTGTAGCTGATGACTAACCTGAAGTCCACTGAAGCTGATATAAAGACAGAGGCTATCAGGTGCATGGCAGTGGGTATGTTACAACAAGACAGGTAGAACCACTGCAACTTTTGGTGCCGGCCAAAAGTCTTTGGCTGGGTGATGAATTCGAGTATATCCATTATGGATTAGTCAGTCTGAGTATCACCTTCACAGTTCAGAAGACCTGGCAATGCAACCATAACAGAAGTACATGTACACACTTACTAAATGACTCTTCAGCACAACCATTTAATATGTTAGCATGTAAACCCACCTTCTCGAATAAGAATCGTCTTTCCAATTTGAGGTCAAGTGAATACTAAAATTAAAAATGCACCATGCAACTTTTTTTAGTAGCAAGTCTGTCATTGTAAGAACACTCCTAGTAACCCTATCACTAGTTGCCATAGCAACGCAACAACATTTCTTGTATCCACGATCAATCAAAATGATTGTTTAGAAATAATTAAAATAATATAATACATTCATACAAAGTATTGTAATTTTCTACTAGGACAACTTGGCACAAAGTAGTGAGAGAATACCGTAGCAGGTACAAAGTAAGGTATGCTTTCCAAGAGTTTTAATACTAATGGGAGGTAGATAATATGATAATGGTTAAGATTACAGTCATAAGGTCAGTACCACAGATAAGGTGACTAGATAACATGGGATTAGGCTAGACTATCATATGGATATTTTATATTAAATGAGAGAGACAGGCTGAATTATGCTGTTGAGCTCAATTCCACAGTCCTACACTTTGCTGGACATCTGTATTCCATGTGACATTCAGACTAAAGATGGGCTGCTTAGTGTGTACTGTACTAAGGAAAAAGGATGCTTGAATATTGTATTCTTGAGACATTCCTCTCTGTATAGTGTATGTGATAGAGCCTAGCTGTAGTAACATCACCCTGCCTTATCACACATCAGAGTGGCTACTGTTTATTCTTAGATCATACCAGTGTAGTGTAAACCAAGTGGTAAGGCATGTCCTATGAGTAGCATCATAATTTTGTAGTATGTACAGATCTCTACAGACATGTCAGATAGAGACGTTAATGTGTAATCAATCAAAGTGCCAGAGAAGCCAGAAACCAGGGTCTGAGGAAATCAGTCTCTGTTTTATATGGGGTAGAGAAAGGCTCTCTACAATACTAGCAACATAACAGATGCATTTACTGTCACCCTAGCCAACTAAGCAGTCATGCTGTTTCTAATTATACGGGACAATAAATATCTTGTTGAGCTGCCACATTCTACATGTACGTAATCTGTCACATTGATACAATACCTTACTGTTTATTGCAGCGATAAAGGGAGCAGGAGCAGGTGCTCCATAACTCAAATAAAGTAGTGAATTTCCACTAGAAAATATTTCGGAATTTGATAGCAACATCCACATGTACATGTATTTCTCTCACCTAGCTGAGACTGTCTAGTTGCCTTCTACAGCCTGCAGTAACTCTCTGTACACAACAATAATTGATTAAAAGCGTCTCTCCTGCAACTACATTGATATGAGAATTGAAAAGTATTTGTTTAATATGTGACAGATTAGCTGGTATTTGTATGTATTGAAATTCATTGACAGCATGATGTACATGTACCTTTCTATTACATTTGGCTTACAATGCATAAGTTTGTTGTGTTTGTAAACACCAAATCCTATGCATGTAGATTAGAATGAAATGCACATTCCCCAGTTTATGCAGCTGTAAATTGCAAGGCATGCATTTATATGTATATGTGTAGTAGGCATGTATTTATATGTATATGTGTAGTAGGCATGCATTTATATGTATATGTGTAGTAGGCATGCATTTATATGTATATGTGTAGTAGGCATGCATTTATATGTATATGTGTAGTAGGCATGCATTTATATGTATATGTGTAGTAGGCATGCATTTATATGTATATGTGTAGTAGGCATGCATTTATATGTATATGTATATGTATATGTATATGTATATGTATATGTATATTTATATGTATATGTATATGTATATGTATATGTATATGTATATGTATATGTATATGTATATGTATATGTATATGTATATGTATATGTATATGTATATGTATATGTATATGTATATGTATATGTATATGTATATGTATATGTATATGTATATGTATATGTATATGTATATGTATATGTATATGTATATGTATATGTATATGTATATGTATATGTATATGTATATGTATATGTATATGTATATGTATATGTATATGTATATGTATATGTATATGTATATGTATATGTATATGTATATGTATATGTATATGTATATGTATATGTATATGTATATGTATATGTATATGTATATGTATATGTATATGTATATGTATATGTATATGTATATGTATATGTATATGTATATGTATATGTAGTAGACGTACGTGTATGTAGTAGTCATCCATGTATAGTAAACCTCAATTTAATACTACAATATTGTACTGTATAATTTCTGGCAATCTTATACCTTTTATATCATCATTTTCTTGTTCACGTATTAGTAGTATAGCAATAACACAGGTATTATTCTACCATGCCTATATACCGGCAAAATTTCTATCTTCCCTAACATCTCTGCTAATAAATATTTCCCTTACCACAACAAATGCCTCACTTGCTCTTCCTTGACTAGCCTTGTACTGATAGCAGATGAAACTTCACCACTACTTGTCAGTTAGTCACTAAATTGGTGACAGTATTATATCAGTAATAGTCAGCTAGCTATGTGAATGTTATTGAATGTCATTTATTTAGTACTGTGGAATAAATCATTATAGTAATCAAATGACATAATCTATAATCATGGTGTTACCAGGGTGTAAAAGCAATGAGAAACCATCACTAACCTGTTGATAAGTGGGAGGTACCTGACTAGTGCCTATCTCAATGCTCTGTCTTCAAATAGACTAGCCTCTAGTCTACAGTTACTATTATTAATTTATGCAATGTCATGGTCATACAGCTTATGAACACACACACAGAGGATTGGCTGAGGGCAGTAGTTGTACATTGTATAATGAATGGGGTTATCTATTGAATTTTTGTACAATGGGAGATTATTAAACCAGCTAAGCTAATTGCTGTTGAAAGTTTGTCTAAAACAACTCCTACAAACAAAGAAGGTATTTTATTGTATGTTTGATATTAAAATTATCATAGCATACAGCAGCATGTCGAGTACAGTACTACTACTACTACTACAGCATGCCTAGTACAACACTGTACAGTCATTTAGTTGCACTTAACTTGCATTAAAATTAGTTTACTAGTAAATATCTACATACATGTAGTATCTTACTAAACATTCATTGGTGTTCAATTCATATTACATGTAATACAACATTTACATTCATTGCATTAAGTACTTTGCTAAGGTGCAACAAAGGAAGCTATGCACCTGTCATTATCTCAAATCATTTATATCCTTTGCTTGAAGTTATCATCTCCTGCCAATGTATAACAACTCCACACTATTTGAACTAATGTTTTGTTCATTGTCTTCTAATGGTATTGCTCCTTTATTCCTTGGGGCTAGGTGTTGTACCACTGGTTAACATCAAATAATAAGGGTTATTTCAAACGAGAAATCATATAATTGTAGTTACTGCATTTAGTAGCCTATATCAGAAGTGATCCAACCAAACCAAACAACTTCAAGGTATAGCTAGATATTATGGAGTTCAGATAACTCCCTGCCATCATCTGTGGTATTTGTATTTTGTACTGTATATTATGTACTTTATGCACTACCTGTATCTGCCAATAAAGTTGCACACAAAAATGTAAAGGAGGAAAACACCTTGGGAGAAATATTATGGTTACCAAACATTATTATTATATTAAAACTACTAAACAGTACATTGTCGAGAGACCATTTTTATAAGTTATGTACACAAATTTTACAAGATATAAGATCAAATGAGACTATACTGCTTAGTATGGGCACAGTTAATCCCAGCCATGGTATAACAATACAGACTGCTTCACATTATTATAAACAGTGGGTTAGTGTGAAACAAGAAAGCCAAGCTAGGTTGTCAGCTCACCAGAGCTGCTATTGGTTGAGTTGTCTGAGTAATGCTTGTCTCTTAGTTTCTAGCTCCTCCTCACTCAACTCCCCTTCACTGTGATATTTACCAGACTACAAAATAAGAGTAGCTTTAAACTATCTCATGGAGTTGTGTACCCTTAGTACCTACATTTGAGAAAGGGAAGGCAACTCTCCATGGATGGCATGCTTCAGCAAATGTGGGCTGTAACTGATGAAACTCTCAATCCCGCTTCCAAAATGGCAGGGAGATGAAGTGTTAAAAATAAACATGCATAGCAAAAATCTCTAGAGAATTTTTAGTTTAAAAATAAAAATTGAAAATGCAAGCTTTTGTTTCTATTGCACAAACATAATATTTTATTACAACCAATAAAACATAGTACAATAACACTATTATAATTATATAGTTAATCACATCCTGGTGACTGCTGACTGACAGTCACAGAGACACAGAGAAGGAAGAGTTGATGAGAAAGAACATGTATGACAAGGTACTATAGGTGACACGTACATGTATGATGCGGTACTATCATAGGTGACATGTATGACAAGGTACTATTATAGGTGACATGTATGACAAGGTACTATTATACAGTAGGTGACATGTATGACAAGGTACTATTATACAGTAGGTGACATGTATGACAAGGTACCATCATAGATGACATGTATGACAAGGTACCATCATAGATGACATGTATGATAAGGTACTATCATAGGTGACATGTATGACAAGGCACTATCATACAGTAGGTGACATGTATGACAAGGTACTATCATAGGTGACATGTATGACAAGGTACTATAGGTGACATGTATGACAAGGTACTATCATACAGTATGTGACATGTATGACAAGGCACTATCATACAGTAGGTGACATGTATGACAAGGTACCATCATAGGTGACATGTATGACAAGGTACTATAGGTGACACGTATGACAAGGTACTAGATAGGTGACAAGATCTATAATGAACTACAATAGAATGTGAGATATGTGACAAGGTAATAGAAAGGATAGAAGTTGAAATATGGTGCATGTAGTGGTATAGGTATGTTTGTACAAGAATGTACCTGATGATACTGTACGGAGCCAAGAGTAGACCTAGCCAGTAGCAACATTAAGTGATTCACTTAAGACGATACTCAGGCCAGTGAAGAAGAGTGTATATACATATAAATAATATAATACATATTATAAGTTAGATATAAGTGTAAAGGGTGGTTATCTAGTACTGTATACCCTATACCTTGTCTTTATCTTTATTCTTTCGTTTCTTCTCATCTTCAGGGGACTAGAACAGAAGGAAGTAAACAATGTACTATTAAAATATGATGGATAATATTATACCAAGTATCGTTATTACTATGTATAATAACCAAGGTATCAGTAGTGGCATGTGGTATGAGTACTACAGGTACTATAGTCACTCATGTGCAGTTGATAGGTAATACACATGTAGTACAGAACACACAGTATATAACAGTATATCTACACCGACAACCAACTATTGTAAATTTGAACATAATCAACCTGCAGTATGTACTACTAGACTATGACCATAACCAACCTGCTATATGTGCTACTAGACTATAACTATAACCTACCTGCTGTATGTGCTACTAGACTACGACTATAACCTACCTGCTGTATGTACTACTAAACTATGACTATAACCTACCTGCTGTATGTACTACTAGACTATGACTATAACCTACCTGCAGTATGTACTACTAGACTACGACTATAACCAACCTGCTGTATGTACTACTAAACTATGACTATAACCAACCTGCTGTATGTTCTACTAAACTATGACTATAACCTACCTGCTGTATGTACTACTAGACTATGACTATAACCTACCTGCAGTATGTACTACTAGACTACGACTATAACCAACCTGCTGTATGTACTACTAAACTATGACTATAACCAACCTGCTGTATGTACTACTAAACTATGACTATAACCTACCTGCTATATGTGCTACTAGACTACGACTATAACCTACCTGCTGTATGTACTACTAGAGTATGACTATAACCAACCTGCTGTATGTACTACTAGAGTATGACTATAACCTACCTGCTGTTTGGATGACTTTTTACTCTTTTTTGACTTTTTCTTATGTTTCTTATTCTTTTCATCTACAAATGGATGTTTAAACAACACTGTTAGTCATACATTGACCTCTATCACTAATAGACGTGCTACACTGACATCTATCACTAGTAAATGTGTTACACTGACCTCTATCATTAGTAAATATATTACACTGACCTCGACAACTAGGAAATGTGTTACACTGACATATATTCTACCACTAGTAAATGTGTTACACTGACCTCTATCACGTGTAGCAGATCGAGACCTAGACCTCCTCTTCTTAGCTCTCTCTGCGTTGTCCGACTCGTCAGAAGATCGACTACCAGACCTATTTCTGTAGTTTCTCCTCTTCTCCCGAGGCTTCCTCTCCGCCGATTCACTGCGAGACCGTGACCTCTTCCTCCCACCACCGCGTCGGCTGTCATCCGATTCTGAGTCCTGCGTTAGTAATTTTATTGGGTTAATTATTAAAGTTTAAACTATAGATAAAGAGTTAAATTATGTGCACCATCAGTAGCAATGCTATAGTTACAGATACAAATGGCTACAGTGTTTAACTGCACTGAGTGTGCATACTCACAGATCTAGAGCGAGAACGACGACTGTGTTTCTTTGATTTCTTAGATTTCTTGAAGGCAGATGTGCCAGAGTGGGAATGTAGACACGCCTCCTCTAACTGACTGACTAGTTCACTGAAGATCCTCACTCGATCTGCCTCCAGAGGAATTGCATTGAAAGCCGACTCCTGCTCAAACATACTCCTAACACCTTCCCACTTTGTTTCCTGCGTCCAGTTGGCTCCATGTGGCTTCAACATCTTTCTAAACGAATCTTCTACCTTCTTCTGCCTCCTCTGTTCATCCTTAATCCTCTCTTTCTCCCTGGCTTCTGCTTTCTCCATCAGCTGATTATAACAACAATATCAGCTGATCATAAAAACAATATCAGCTGATCATAACAACAATATCAGCTGATCATAACAACAATATCAGCTGATCATAAAAACAATATCAGCTGATTACAACAACAATATTAGCTGATCATAAAAACAATATCAGCTGATCATAAAAACAATATCAGCTGATCATAACAACAATACCAGCTGATCATAACAACAATACCAGCTGATCATAACAACAATATCAGCTGATCATAACAACAATATCAGCTGATAACTTCATAAAAAATGCAACCAATCGAGTTAAAGACAAGAGATAAAATACGGAAGCCGTCATCTGGCTCCTAACTAAACGCTAGCAGGTAAGATGGTACTAAGTCTCATGAGTGCAAATGACGGACCAGGTATAGATATCAGAGAGACTATATGAGTTGTAAAGAAACATCTGCCAGAAATCATTCACTAATGTTGAGATTTTCCAGCAATAACTCTGTTATGACCAGATACACGCTCAAGTCTAAGTATCAGCTGATGATAACCAGATGGATCTTACAAACAGGAAGGAGAGAGGACTTACAGTTCTGTAGGTCAGTTTAATATTTCCCGCATCCAGGGCTTGACTTCTCTTGTCTGTGGTTACTGTTGAGGCAAAGTCCTCGAATGTCGTGCTGAGGTCCATTAAGAAACCTGCATCCTGTAATTATTACATATAAACAGCATGATAGAAGTATGAAGGTAGATATCACTCACTTAGCAGTGGTAACGACTCGGTAAGCACTGTCCGCCCAGGAAACATTGTCATTTATTTGGAGTTGTCTTTCATTCAGTTCGGAGTAACCAGTGCAAAGATCAGAGAGAAGTTACATATACTCGCATATACGTATATAAGAGAGCTATATGATTATATACGTAATGTATATACGAGTATATAAAATTATGCATATACTCGCATGGTTATAGTCAGTGATCCTATACCAGTTTACTTCTATTAGAAGCTAAAACACAAAACATAATCGAATAAGTATTGAGGGCTAGATAGGTCAAAGTTCCCACCAAAAACCGGTGCCACCCAAATTATCGCTCAGTGGAGAGCCTTTGCAGAGTCACTGACATTGGTGTACATCCCACAGGACAATATAGTTACACCATATAATATAGCCTCAGGTCATAGACAAGTGGTCAGCCCACCCACTATATATACTAGTAGATACGTGCACACAGGGGTTGCACTATTTACCTTAAGAATTTCCTTGATGACCTTTTTCTCGTCTTGAAACCTCGACTTGAGTTCTTCAACAAAGAACTTGAAGAGATCGAGAGGAGTGGAACCAGGCTGTCCGAGCATCGAATCAAACCTGGCATCGGCAGATATCGTTGTGTAGAGAGTCATCCACTGGGACATGGAGTGGAGTTTACCTTCCTCATGTAGTTCATCTAACAGCTCCTACAGAGAGAGTACATAGCGAAAGCAATATAATATATATCACTAAGATCTGTTGTTGAGTATGTGGTTGAGATGTACATGGTATTGAAGGGGAACTGCAAAAAGGGGATAATATATAGCAGCATGCGTAACGTGCGACATTGTAAAAGGAAGTAATCTATCCAACTAATGTATACGATGTATGCTCTACTCCTATAACCTGGTATTTATGGTATGGGCTAAAAACCTGCCCAGACTAACATAATACCAGGTATGCACAGCAGCCGGTGAAATATACAGTGAACTAGGGTATAGCAGTCTTACAATGAAAGCATCTCTGTTCTTCCTCTGTACCCTCCTCACTCTCCGCCTGTCCCTCTCCTTCTCATCGTCGTGGTCCTGTTCCAGCATACGGATGTGTTCCTCAAAGCATATGAGAGCGTCTTCCTTGTCCATATCTAATCAGATAGGTACTTATACACTGTACATTGTATGTCAGCAATAGCCATGCATGTACACTGTACATTGCATGTCAGCAATAGCATGCATGTACACTGTACATTGTATGTCAGCAATAGCATGCAACCATCATGTACCCAATATGAAGGACTGATCTACCTAACGTAGATGTGAAACTGGAATTTAGTTTTCCAGAAATAATACACAAATTGACAGTGTAGATATTAGCCAACATGGATTAAAACAAACTATACTGCATAGAGTATCAAAGGGTAGCAAACCAACTGCATATAAATGACAGAACTATGATAGAGAGAGAAGGGAAACTAACTGAGCAAGTCCTGGTCCTCTGTGAACTGTGGCATGTCTAACAGCAGTTGCTGACACTCAGACCAGGTGGTCAAATGTGTCAACTTGGGTATAGAGTCCAATATCTCACTAAACACTTTACTATTCCTCTTCTTCAGAGCCTTAGCTGCTTCCTACATGTTCAAAGATAAAAACGTATAAAAGTCAATCATTCAACTGCTGCACTGCAGTTGGTCTGCCAACAGCCAATCATAAGCTGCTCACACACTCGCACACACACACACATATATATATATATATAAGGTGTGCTACCTTCTCTCGTTTAGCCACCTCATGCTGTACGTCCTCAAATATATCCTTCCTGTCTCTCTCCTTTACATCCTGCCACTCTGGTACATCCTCAAACAATTTCTCAGCTTTCTTGAACCTCAACATAGACGTCATTTCAGGTGCCAGCAACAAGAACTTCTCCAGATCCTCCTTTGCCTGCCTGGCTCTAAGTCTAGCTTCCTCCTGCAGATTAAAACTGTGATAGGGAAACAGTGCACACGCCCAACCTTGCCAGTGACTTAGAACATGTCACCACTTGCCAGCTGTGGTTCACTCACAGTCAAAGATATACACTATTACCAGCTAGATGAAAATAACTTTTTCAGAAGAATATGGCCCAGCTTTAAAATGGTCCACTTTGTGACAATTACATAACAATATTACTGATCCTTGTATGTGTGTATGTGTGTATGTGTGTATGTATGTGTGTATGTGTGTATGTATGTATATACGTAGGTAGGTAGGTATGTTGCTGTCTACAGACTCATCATAACTTAGTAAGTGTAGACAATATATAACTCAGTAAGTGTAGACATGACATACCTTCTCCTCTTTACCTTTCTGTATCTTATACATATTGAATGCTTGTTTCTTCTCATTCAGGTGTTTCAGTGCGGTATATCTGGGGTCTGTGACTATCTGTTTCATAGCAGTGTCCCAAGTAGCAGTAGACGGCACTTCCTGCCAACAAACACAGTGCTCCCATGGTGACAACAAGATAGAGTACACATACTGTTCACAGGCCATAGTATCTACAGGCCATAACACACACAAGCCATAACACATACAGGCCATAACACACACGGGCCATAACACACACGGGCCATAGCACACACGGGCCATAACACACACAGGCCATAACACACACAGGCCATAATAAGCTGAGGTATACCTTCTCCTTGAGAAGTTGTTTGAATGCATCGATGGCCTCCTTTTTGTTAGCAAAGGTCAAAGGTTTCTTAATGGGTTCCTCGTCTTCGCTGGAGCTGTCACTAGAGGACTGAGCGGCAGCAGAGGCTGGTGCAGGTGAATTAGAGTGAGAGGGAGGTAAAGCTATAGAGGCAAGGGTTGCCTGCATTGCTGCTTCTATGGCCGAACCGGCTGACTTTTGCACACCACCAGCAGCAGGCACGGGGATACCGGTTCTACAAGAATAACTCAAAAGGGTATGAATATGGGAGAGGAATCAATTTGGTATTATAAAGCTGGTATTTACTGCCATTTGGACTCTAATATAATACATTATCTCACTTGAGGTTCTGCTCCAACATCTCAAGCTCTCTGGGTTTAGACCACTTGGACTCCTTTGTGACTGAGTTATGATAGTAGACTTTACCCTGTTCTGACTTGTATTCTTTCCATGGACAAGAGGCTAACAGTTTCTGTAAGAATCAACCACATGCTTTGTAACAACAGCCAATCATATGCTCTGTAACAACCAATTATATGCTCTGTGACAACCAATTATAATATGCTCTGTAACATACATGCTCTCTACATGCTAAAGGGAGCTCACAACCAAAAAGAGTAAATACCTAGTATGAAAATCTGATTCTCTATTCTCCATGATTCAATTATTTGCCTGTAGCTAGTTCATGCTCACAGAAGTGCGGGGATTTGCTACATCTCATGTACCATAGATACCAGGGTACACATACTTGTATATATAAATTAGTTTCTCAGCAGTAGCCTATGTGATGCCATCACATGTCTCGCAATCCAAGGGAGTAGGAAATAACTGTGTGTAATTTTATATAATACATAGAGTAGGCTAATATTAGATGGTAAAGCTAACAGTTTCACCTCTGCCTCTGTCTTAAGCTCCTCTGGTTTCTCCCATACAGACTGTTTAGTGGCAGTATTAAAGTAGTAGCTTCTTCCATCAGGAGCTTTATGCTCTGTCCATACACTCTTAATCTGTGGTGTATTGGCAGTGGGGGCAGCCTGAGCCACAGGTGCTTGTCTCTGGACGAACCCTACACAAACGCATGCCAGCAAATCACAATGTAATACGTAATACTAACATGCGACATAAACATGACGTCCTGAGTAGTCTAATGCCAGGAACTAGAAGCTGTGAAACAATTTCAAATGAGAACCGAAGATAATAGAATACCGGGAGCTTTGTATAACAGTGTTACGGGCATCCTAGCAATCTGATGGTCACTATGGCAACACAGAATATACTAACCTGAAGGAGCTGCTGAGGCCGGGTGACTCTGCAATATATAGAGATTTTTTAGGAGAGAATACTATTTAACCACATGATACATCATCTAACTAAGATCAACCAAGATCGATATGCATCACACTACGCTGTGTAGCCTATATCCATCATAGCATGAGACACACTATGATATCAATGACGGTTGAACTTGGATGTACTGATTGCCAAGACTTTGCTAGATGCTGAGATTTTCCATGGATATATTTTTCACTAATCATAAACATATAAGAGCCTTATTTTTACACCATGAGTCTATAGTGCACAGCTGTGCATTATGGAATGGCAAAGCTAGGCATAGCATGGATCTCACTTTCTGTACTCTGACCACCTGTAGCCTAATAAGAAGTCAAGTTCATGTGAACTTACCCAGCCGCCGGTTCCAGGCCCTCCTGGTCTGTTATGCTAAAAGTAAGGAAATTTACGTATCACTCAGCATTCATCAACAATTACAATTTATTACATTTAACATTATTAACATTAATAAATTAAAAAATATACTAGACTTTAAATAAAATTCAGATTGTAAAATCTAATTGGCAAACTTTATAATAATACAATTGCATTTATTAATAAAATTTATATATGCCTATAGGCCTAGTAAGCCCTATTAGTATTGCTATTATAATTATATTAATATTATAATAATTATAATTATTAATATATATAATTATTATTAAATCATGTGGCTGTGTCATCCCGTTTTACACTCTGAACTGTAGAAGATATGGTCACTAGCAATATTTAATGCCAAAAACATTGACATGTGTACTAATAAAAGCCACGATGTACACCTACAACAACTATGTAACATGTAACATGTAACTGCACATATTACATTTCTTATAAAATAATATTTTTTAATAAAATAAATTATTGCTATTACCGCCATGTTTCTCTAGTTTCCTTCAATGAAAACCGTTAATAGTGGCTTCGCTGTTGTTCAATTGCAATTAATTATTACGGACGGTTGCTTTATCACGCCGTCTGTTGAACAATTATTGTGTCGCTAAGGTTACAGTCCTGTTCTCATTGCAAACAGTTGCAAACGCTCCTCATACGCTCTAGTGTAAAGGTGCAAACACACGGGAGCGTTTTGGGGCGAGCGTTTTCTGAGCAAGCGTCGAACGCTATGTCCATGATAAACACACGGGGCGAACGAAGAGCACGGCGATTCAACTATTAGCCAATGACATGCCGGTATGTATTCACTCCGCGATAGTCCACGTGTTTATGTTTACTAACTCCGTTTACCAGCCAATCAGCGTCGAGCGAATCGTCTCAATACTTCGGCAGGCTGAGCTTGAGCGTTTTGAGAGCGTTGGCACTCTGGCGATTCGCGAGCGTCAAATTCGCCCCAAAACGCTCTCGTGTGTTTGCACCTTTATGCTAGGGCCACACTGACGCGATTTTTTGTGCGAATAGCGAATTTTGGCCAAAGGCGAATTCGCAAAACGCAAATTTTTTGCGAATTCGCGCAAAATTAGCGATTTCGCACTCGCTGATCTAAATCAGCTAATTCGCAACTCGCTAATTTATGATTGGCCAATTTTTACTTGTCACGTGTTCAGAGCCACGGATTTTTAATAAATCATGAGTTTAAATTATTATATTAAAATATTTATTTTAACTGATGAATAAAATGACTACTTTCGTTTGCAAGAATTGTGTAAAACAAATGAAAGTATTTTAATTATAATTTTATTTTACATTTTTCGGAGTTCTAGTTCTGCAGTGAATGAGAAACGTGACCGGGGATAATAACTTCTGATCCCTCATTGGGTGAAATCAATGCGAATTCGCTTATAGCTTTTGCAGTGTGGCACGTTCGATTATAATTTGCGAATTCGCCTTTGGCCAAAATCCGCTATTCGCACAAAAAATCGCGTCAGTGTGGCCCTAGCATTATCGATTTCAAGTCGAGGTTGTCCTCTCCCAATTTTCTGGACAGCCAGGGAGTGAACAACTCACATTATTAATTATGTGCGCTTAGTGTTCATCCAGCATACCAGTCACTCAGGTCAGGTGTCAAGTAAACAGAACTAGAAATAAATTAGGAAATGTAGTTTAGTTTTCATGGTTCATGCTAGTGTTCGAAGTGGAACAAATGATCGAGGTAGGTACACAGTGCATGCAATCTTACAGATTAGTATTGTATTGTGATGGTACGCCCAGTCGTATCTTACATCTGACACTCATTATTGCGTGCATACATGTATATATCTGCTTGTACTTTACTCTTATATTGTTATATATGATTGTATGATTATATCTAAGTCTTTTAATGCCTTTTATACCCATGTACAGAGGCCCGACCTCTCAGAATCCATTGATATTCATTTTGTACATGAATTGGACCATTATAAGCAACTTTTGTAGAACCCGACCTATTTTGGGTCGGCCGTCGGGCTTCCGGCGGCCATCTTGTTGCGCAACTTCCGGACGACCACACGTCGTCTTTTCCCGACGTCATGTCGGCCGGAAGTCCTTATACTATATAAAGGGCACTGTTTTACTGTTCATTGTCTCAGTCTACGCTTGGCTTTCAATAAAGACACATCTATACTTGATACAGGGACTTTCTCTTCCTTTTACTAGGTCATTCGCTTTGCGAACCGCCTACTAGGTTGAATTACTCTCTTTCACTGTATAGTCTGAAGGTCGGACTTGAGATCAGATGGGTCGTCTTTGGTAGTATTTGGGCTACTGAGACCGCTCGATCTTTCATGTAATGCGAAGTCCTATTACCACTCATAGGCACTTCATTTCTGGGTCGATAGTCGTCCAAGGACGACCGCACCAAAACACAGAAACCATTACATTGGTGGCAGCGGTGGGATACTAAGGTCGTACTCTTACGATACGAAGAGAAGGAAGGTGACCTCGGACTCGGGTGACCGGCCGACCTCATTCTTCAATACTTCTACGGCGATTTAGGACTCGGACCCGGGAACCTTGGATACGAGAAGGTGACAAACGCTAAAGTGCACCCATAATTCTCGTGGTTCCGCTGGATGTAGCCCGACCTACGCCGGATCTTCAATCAAAGACCGACCTCGGATCCAGAACAGATTGACGGTACTCAGCACGACCATTAGGCCGACACGGCCTAACAAACCAAAGCAGTTTTACTCACTACCCGACACCCTACCGACATGGACCGAATAAGGAACCTGCTTCAGCAGGTAATGTACCAGGCCGAGCAGGACCTCAAAACACTCAGCTACAACGGACAAGAGGACGTCGAACTCTTCATAGAAGACTTCACCGCTATGGCAGAGCGTTGCAACTGGAATGACAGAGCACGCCTCATACGGCTTAGAGCCGCCCTACACGGGCCCGCACAAGAATGCGGCCGACCCCGATCAGTCGAAGAGATATTTTCCCGACTGAGGGAACAGTATGGACTATCTGCCAGAGAAGCCCGATGGAAGCTGTCCACCCTGGAACAGCCAGCCCACACGTCACTCAGAGACTATGCAGCTCTCATCCGCAGACTGATGGCAACAGCCTTTGAAGGAGCACCCCCTGCATCTTTGGAAGAGTGGGCTGTAGAGAAGTTCTGCCTCTCAGTCCACGACCGTGGCCTACGCTGGTACTACACATGGTTACAGCCCGACGATATGGAGGAAGCCCTGGAAACCGGAACGGCCTTCCAGAATAACAAGGGTGGCAAGGCCAACCCTCCAAAGCCACAAGAGGAGCTTCCCGCCGACCTCCTACGGAAAGCCCTACATACCCTCCTACAGAAATGTCAAGGCACAGATGACGGGCCGACGGACACACTAGAACCCGTCCCAGTAGACGAACCCATTCCTACTGGAGCCCAGCAAGGAGAAGGTGGACCACCCCACATTGGTCGTCCACAAAGGCCGACGGATACATCAGAACCCGTCCCAGTAGATGAACCCATTCCTACTGAGGCCAAACCCAAGAAGAGTGGACCGAACCACAATGGTCGTCCACAAAGGCCGACGGATACATCAGAATCCGTCCCAGTAGATGAACCCATTCCTACTGCGGCCAAACCCAAGAAGAGTGGACCGAACCACAATGGTCGTCCACTGAGGCCGACGGACACATCAGAACCCGTCCTAGTGGAAGAACCTATACCCACTAAGCCTAAAGTCAAGAGTAGCCACTCCAAACAGAAAACCCCACGGGTAACTAGCCCATCACACTCCAGGCCGACGGCGTCACCTACACCCGTCACAGTGGATGAACCTAAACCCACTAGGCCAACACCAGGCAAGAAACGACCCCACTCAAAGCCGAACACATCCGAAGTGACCACAGATCACCCCCCAAGGCTGAAAGGACGACTCATATGTCCCGCCCCGTCGGACCAAACCTCACAAGGTAAACCCGACCTATCCTCAACTCAGAAGGATCAACAGGATCTGGCCACGTCCAGATCCGACACTAATCAGCAATTGATTCCCGCCCAAATTCAGTATGCCCCGACGGACGACTTATCGTGTGTAGAACTGCCAGACACTACAGTCCAAGTCCGCGGCCTGAGGATCGACACGGAGCAAACCGTGCTGGACCAAACCAGAGAGCTACCTCTGAACCTCTCGAAGAATGTTCAAGTTTCAACAGCCCGACCTGATCCAGAGGACGCGAAATGTCGCGTAGCCGAACCTCAAGACATAATCCCAACGACGGAGATACAGTCTATACTGCCAGCAGTTCAAGTACACAAAGCACAACGCTCTTGTACGGAATCTAGCATTGCCGAACAGTTTCAGCCGAAGATACAGATTGCCGAACTCTCGAAGTCCCCTAAAGCGGATAAGAAGCAATCGAAGGCAACTATTGCCGTGTTCCCGCGCTTATTTGACGAGTCGAACAAAGAAAATGTGCCTGAGGCATTGCCTACAATTGAGCCAATTGCTCATCCCTCGGCTAGTATAAATACGACAGCTCATAGACGAGTAGTCCTTTCTCGTCCAGCACTTCACCGAAGCACATGTATCCCTACATGTAGCAACTCCTGCACTCCTCGTGTCACTGGTGAAGTTAATAGCAGCACTCGTATCCTTTCTCATTCTCGTGCAGACGAGACGGCTACTCCTCCTAGTATGGACCACTCCAATCAGCCTGTCTTCACGGCTGAAGGTAAGCAAATCTCAGTGTTACCAGTAAGGACCGAATCAGAATTAGAGGTACAATCAACACCTGTGAGACTGTCAGGCATGAATTCTCTCTCCCTCCCCACTCGGCATAGACCAGTCGGGACAGAGGAGAATTCCCCTGAACATTCTCACAGGAAAGAGCATGAGTTAGAAGGCGGAGGCTACACATCAGATGAATTATGTGTTGTAGATGCATCTCCTTTACGGAAGACGCTCACGCCAGACGGCACGCCTCCACCCACTCCACCTCCTGTTACCTCTACCCTGAAGTTAGCTACAATTAAGCTGCACAAACTCACTGACAAGCTGCCCATCGAGTCGTCCCAGCATTCCGGAGCCACTAAGCCATGGATTAGTACCTTCACTCAACAAGCCCGAGACGACTTGGCTAGAAGGAGTCAACCTAACCTCAAATGTGCAAAGTGTGGCTTCTCCGGCACCCTCAAGAGACTGAACATTCACATTTGGCAGCACTTTGCCCGCTTCTACTGTCGCTGCGGACGCAGCTCAGTTAGCCGTGATGCTCTAGGCCATCACTTCAGTCGGAGATCCAGTATCTGTGGGAAACGTCTCTTCCTCACGGACGGGCCCAGCTATGGGGCCCTCATGGAATGGTGGGGCGTAAAGGATCCCCCACCATTTCTACCATGTCGTCCTACTATGGACGGACAGTCGGGGACAAATAAACCAGTTTATTTGCCCAGCTCCTCCTCCACAAGGAAGCGACCTCCCAAGAGACGGCACAGCCCATCTCCAGAACAGACCCCCGACTCCGCACCTTCTGATGCTACCTCCTCCTCTTCCTCGTCGCCTACCACTCCTGCTGGACCTTCTCTCTGGCGACCTCCTGCTAGTACCTCCGCAGTAAGTGTCGGCCCCCCTGGCCGACGCGGACGTCTACCCTCTTGGAAGACAAGGCCTGCTCCACGGAAGAGTATGCCTGCTCCTCAGTCAGGCCCTCTCTACGAAGGCTCTCCACCCAAGGTCTCATGTGCAGCTTCTTGTACAGCTTCTCCGACTCTACTGATCGAGCCACTGCAGTCCAGGCCCACACTAGAGGTCTCACCGCACCGCTCTCCTTATACACCTGCCAGGGACCTACTCCGAGCCACTCCAGACTCTCCTGCCGTCCAGTCCCCACCTCCTGCATCTCCTGTACTAACTCAGCCGAATGCCACACGTCCTGCATCTCCGGATCCGTCGTTCATGCAACAACTTGCTGAACTCAAGCCACGGATTCACTACCTTGCCAGCCGTCAACAGGTGGGGGACACTCTACGCCAACATCTGGAACCTCTCTATGCTCGAGAAATAGCTCTTCGTGAACTAGCCAACCAGCATCTAAACCACCCCCGACAACTCCAGCTTGTACAAGCAGACTTGGATATAGTATCCAGAGAATCTACACTGTACCGTACCCTTCTTAACTTGACACTAGAGACACCCATGACCTAGTGTGAGGGGGCTATGTGATGGTACGCCCAGTCGTATCTTACATCTGACACTCATTATTGCGTGCATACATGTATATATCTGCTTGTACTTTACTCTTATATTGTTATATATGATTGTATGATTATATCTAAGTCTTTTAATGCCTTTTATACCCATGTACAGAGGCCCGACCTCTCAGAATCCATTGATATTCATTTTGTACATGAATTGGACCATTATAAGCAACTTTTGTAGAACCCGACCTATTTTGGGTCGGCCGTCGGGCTTCCGGCGGCCATCTTGTTGCGCAACTTCCGGACGACCACACGTCGTCTTTTCCCGACGTCATGTCGGCCGGAAGTCCTTATACTATATAAAGGGCACTGTTTTACTGTTCATTGTCTCAGTCTACGCTTGGCTTTCAATAAAGACACATCTATACTTGATACAGGGACTTTCTCTTCCTTTTACTAGGTCATTCGCTTTGCGAACCGCCTACTAGGTTGAATTACTCTCTTTCACTGTATAGTCTGAAGGTCGGACTTGAGATCAGATGGGTCGTCTTTGGTAGTATTTGGGCTACTGAGACCGCTCGATCTTTCATGTAATGCGAAGTCCTATTACCACTCATAGGCACTTCATTTCTGGGTCGATAGTCGTCCAAGGACGACCGCACCAAAACACAGAAACCATTACAGTATAGCTATCCAGTATCTTCTAGTAGCTAAGAAATTGCCAAATTTGTGAATTACTAAATAGAAAATAAATCATGCTTTGGTAAGATTCGAACACATGTTCCTATGAATGATAATTGAGCACTCTACCACTACACTATCAGGTCCGCAGTAACTGTATGGGGGAAACTAGCTATTAAAATGAAGGTACACGTCTGCTGGCTGTATAGCTGCTAAAATTGAGGTGGGTACACACAGTATACTCCCGTATAACCACACTTCGATTACTGGCTCATGCTGTCTTGCCATCTGCATAGTAATGAATTACTATATGCTCAACTCAGGTCTATAGAATTAGTTCTATGTTCACATCGCTTAGCAACATCCTGGTCTGCCATGGAACTGCCACAATATTATTTTATATTTATACAAATGTAGCTTTTAACATACATATACATGTAGACACACAGATTTGATTTAGTTGGTGTAATGCAACACAAAATTGAAATTGGTATTGGAGCAACCAAGCGGTCCTCCATTCAACAAGTTGGCCAGTACTGTCCAATTTGAAATTAGTATTGTATTTACTGCTGACATCTAATTTGCAAATCTAAGATTATCGCTTGTTGGTAGATGATAAATCTTAAACTTTAGGGCAAATATTTACTATAATTGAAATACAGTCATGCTTTTTGATTTTGTGAATGCTGGTGGTTAATTGTACTGCATGTCCACAACCAATTAGTATTATGCAAGCACAAAGTTGGTGTAGTGTAAATGCACTTTATGGTTAGAACCATACTTGCCAAGGAGCAAACGCAAACAATCTGGACTTTTTGTTTTAAAATCCCTGGACATAGTTTGGGTGTACATTATCTAAAGGAAACTTATCACTGAAAGTATCAAATTATCAATTTTAGTGTTATTTAGTGGCTTGTAAGATATATAAATGACTTTTTTTAGGTTGCACCTTGTGTTTTATGAGGTTTGGTAGCATTTGCACCGTAGGTAAAAATCAGGACAGCTGGAAAACTGGTAGGGACAGACACAAAAGCCAGGGGGTGTCCTGGCAAAATCTGGACACTTGACAAGTATGGTTAGAACCTATGGCTTTAGCCAAGTTCTGGGTTAGAGAAGAAACAATTTGCTACTTTGCTTTTCATTGGAAGAGCTTATAACATAAGCTCAACTCTCCCCTGCTTAGAAACAAGTTTATATCAAACACAAGACCATTTGGCTGTTCAGAAGTCAGAATTTTATTCAGTCTTCAATTAGATGATAGGTTATATATATTTTAATAAAATAAATTTTACTTATTTTCTCCATGCTATTAGCATGGTTTTATTTGGTTTTTGTACAGGTGTTTTTGGCTAACTAGTTAAAACTAACCACGCGGTTTGGACAACCTTGATTGAAAAGATTGAAATGAAATCTTTCTCTCAGAAGTGTTCACCAAACCTTGCAGCTATATTTAATTACAGCATAAAATAACAGAAATTATTTGTACAAGGAGCAAGATAAATTAACAGTAGTTCTATGTATATGCATGAGCCAGCTGATGGAGGGTTGATGTAGTTACCCAACTTTGGTCACACAGTTGTCAGTTAGATCGCTGGCATCCGTTTTATGCTGTAGTTAAGTTAGTAAGATGAGATTAAGCTGCTGCTCCATCTACAAACATCAAGCAACAACATTACTTACTGCTGTCAAGACAGTCTGCATGAAATGTGCTATATATACAGTTGCTAGCTACCTGTTAACAACACATGCATGTATGGAACGTCATGTATATCATATTGTGCGCATGATTATGTATAATAATCTGCATTTACAGGAAGTATATTATATGTTAGAACTTAGAAGGCAGCACAAGCAAAAGAAAACTTTCAAGATTAACTTAAAAGATAGACCACAGCAACCGACTGGTTTGTGCAATTTAATTTAGAACCCAATAACTAAAGTGAAATTAGTAGCATATTATTATTTAGGATGTATGTAGGGTATTGGTAGGTGGTGAGCAGAGGTTAGTTGGTTGAGGGAGGGAGGGTGGGGTGGGGTGGAGGGAGGGTGGGGTGGGGGGGGGGAGGTGGGGTGGGGGTTGTGTTGCTGTGAGAGTTACTCACGCTTGGGGCAGTCATGGCAATGACCACGATGATCAGTTCCACAGCGATCTGCTTTCCTATCGCACCCATGTGAGCCACAGCAGGCGTCTAACAACGATAATAAGTTAAGTCAATGTAATAATAATTTTCTTGAAAATGCAATCGAGTAAAAAGTTTTAGTAAACCATTTAGTTTTACTTACGTTTTTTAGGACAGCACTTGCAGTTAGTACATTTACATTCTCCAGGGGGGCATTTGCATACTCCACCACTGCAGCAGGTGCAGGGATTTCCTACAACAGCAATATAACTAATAATGGGCTAACTGGTTTGGGTTTGATACAGCGCAAATACTAACTGTGTATATTGGTTATCCTGGAATCAAATTAGTTTACACAACAATAGAAAATCGGTAGCTGTATTATTGTTATACAACCCTATGACTTCAGGCAGTTTCACCAGAGGCAAAATAAAATGGCACAGGCCCAGAAATGGCACAGTAGCGGCGTTGCCATCAAACAAAACATGGGATTGTTATCGACCATTCCAGCAACTGATGGCACTTCCCTTCACGGTCTCATGCTGTCACACTGGCACCAGAATTTATATAATATTAGAACTTACCATTATCAGACTGCATGTTGAATGTTGGTGGTTGTAGAGCTGGAGTTTTGAGAGAGAGTTGAAAATTGTAAACAAATCGCCCAGAGAGTGAAGTAGCACTGCTCAGCTTGGATTTATATAGTTATTGTATTTGGAGGCCATTTGAGGGGCATAATAAAACAGCAAGTTAATCTGCCGGAATATCATATTGTCAGCCATTCTGGCTTGCTTCTAATAATGTAATGATTCTACTCATTTCGTTTACTGAATGGAAATATGCATAGCCTTAACTGTTTTATCATGCTTATTTGCTTGTGGGTGGGATGTTGAAACACAATGAGAACCACCCCTAGAGCACATTGTGAGTGTGACTGAGGCTAATAAGAGGTACTTTGAGGGAGAGTAGCAACCAATGATGATATACATTGTAGCAACTCTATCAATACAAAGCAAATTGTTAGCCATGGCTCCATTAGCAAGCTATAAGTAGGGTTAGATGTTACTCCCCTTAGCAGTTAGTCATTTGGTTGAAAGCTAAGACTATATTTTGATGACTAACTATATTTTGATGAATAAATATATTTTGATGAATAGTTAGCCTGTTTGACCCAACTAACAAGAGTTTTTGCATATTTGACTGGTATTATATTACTACAAACGCTTCGTACTTGGTCTGTGACGCAAGCTGAACTGCAAAATTTGCTCACTTTACTCGCATAAAATGATGGCTCGTGTTCATGAACTGTGGTCATGCATGCAGGCTTGCCAAGTTCCACTGATGAAAATCAGGGAGATTCAGCATTTGGGTGGGGGGTGTCTATTTTGGGTGGGGTGGGGTACCAAAATTTGAGTTGGAAATCAGGGAGTCTCTTGCGGAATCAGGGAGACTTGGGAAGCCTGCATGCATGTGTATGACCTCTGTTGGTCCAGACGTTACAATGACCTCATGAGGAGTTGTGTTCCTTTGCATTAGGAGACAACTCCAAGTACATAGCTCGAGTTTCAACACACATATTGTGGGTGGGGTGGGTCAGATACCCACCCCACCCTGGGTCAGGGTTGAGGACCTAAGGCTACGGCCCTGCCCCGGCAGCGATGCCTGGGGACCTGGTCCAAGGGTCCTAGCACCACCTGGAGCCGAAATCCTGACCAGCAACATTGCACCATATATAAATCATGGGTCCAGGAGATCTTCGCTGCTGGCATAACCCGAGTTCCAACACCCATCCAGCGGGTGGGGTGGGTTGAGCACCCTCCTTGCCTTGGGTCGAGTCCAAGGGCCTAAGGCTAGGGACATACTCCGGCATCGATGCTGGTGGACCCGGTCCCAAGGTCCTAGCACCATCCGGAGCCGAGATCCTGACCGGCAGCATTGCAACATATATAAATTGTCCTGATTTTCGACCTCGAATCTGATTGGAGGACGACTGACCGCAGACCACGGACCGTTTCGTCTTTAGTTATAGTGATGACATCAGATGAAATACTATGAATACTACGCATTGTAGTAAAACGAGGCCACCACTGGAATGTTGACTAATGTTGACTATTATATACAATGCTCTTCTACAGCCAAATAAAATGATAAATACTCAGACGATGATATACAATGGCTGTTACAGATGATACTGGCCCAATTCCTGGAAAACAGGCCAATGCTGTGTGAGATATCTGGATGGTAGCCACTTTATAGACTTAGCCACTCGTACTGCATTGCATTGTCATGTACAATTCATATTGACTAGCCGGCCTGTGCAGAAACATATTTTTTATACACTTATTGTTCACATTACTGAGCAATTATACCCTTTTTTACCCATGTAAAGAGGGCCCGATCTCTCAGAATTACTTGATATTCATTTTGTACATCCAATTTGCAAATCTAAGATTATCGCTTGTTTACTATAATCAAAATACAGTCATGCTTTTTGATTTTGTGAATGCTGGTGGTTAATTGTATGGCATGTCCCGCAACAAGTTGGTATAGTGTAAGCATAAGTTGATGTAGTAGTATGAACGATGCACTTTATGGTTAGAACCTATGGTTCTATTAGATAACCACATGAGGTATCTAGTCTCAAGAGGCATGCAGGGTTGCATGCCAACATTACCAGTATTATTGCTACATAATCCATTATTAACACACCAGTGCTACAATGTACATTGCTCATTAGGTTTCTCCTATTCCACAGAAGACTGAATTCTGGTACCCCACCCCAATCTTTGCCTGTCAGAGATTGGCAAGACTGGGCTAATGCACAATCCATTGTAATATTACATGGCTATTAGTGCATGTTTAGTCTGAGGAGAGACACTGCACTACTTTGCATGTTATTGAAACAGTTCAGCTCTCCTCTGCTCAGAAGCAAGTTTATATCAAACACAAGACCATTAGGCTGTTCAGAAGTCAGAATTTTATTCAGTCTTCAATTAGATGATAGGCTATAATATTGTACAAGCATAATTCAATAAATATTATTTATTTTCTCCATGCCATTAGCATGGTTTTATTTGGTTTTTGTACAGGTGATTTTGGCTAACTAGTTAAAACTAACCACAAGATTTGGACAACTTTGATTGAAAAGATAGAAATGAAATCTTTCTCTCAGAAGTGTTCACCAAACCTTGCAGCTATATTTAATTACAGCATAAAATAACAGAAATTATTTGTACAAAGAGCAAGATAAATTAACAGTAGTTCTATGTATATGCATGAGCCAGTTGATGGAGGGTTGATGTAGGCACCCAACTTTGGTCACACAGTTGTCTGTTAGATCACTGGCATCCATCTTATGCTGTTGTGAAGTTAGTAAGATGAGATTAAGCTGGTAAAGCTAATGATAGTCTGTAGTGAATGCTGCAGGTTATGCTCCCTCTACAAACGTTAAACAACAAAATTACCTACTGCTCCGAACACAGTCTACACTCTACATGAAAAGACTTGTGCTATTTACAGTTACCAGCTACTTGTTAACATATATATGGAACATCTTTAGGTTTAATACATACACACATGATTATATATACATGTACAGTATATAAGCTACAAGGCAGCAGGAGCAGAAGAAATTAAGATTCACTTAAAAGATAGACTACAGCAACTGATTGGTTCGTGCAATTTAATTTAGAATCCAAAGACTAAATTAAAATTAGTAGCATATTATTTAGGGTGTATGTAGGGTATTGGTAGGTGGTAAGCTAAGAGGGTTGGTTGGGGGGGGGGGGGGTTGTGTTGCTGTGAGAGCCACTCACGCTCTGGGCAGTCATGGCAATGGCCGCCATGATCAGTTCCACAGTCATCTGCTTTCTTATCGCACTCATGTGAGCCACAGCAGTCTTCTAACAACGTCGAAATGTAAGAATTCAGTATGATGATATAATAACAATTGTTAAAAATTTGGTTGAGTATGCAGTTCTAGCAGTTACTAGACAAAGTACCGTCTAGCTTTACTTACGTTTAGCAGAAGAGCACTTGCAGTCGGCACACTTGCATTCTCCTGGCGCACATTTGCATTCTCCACCACTGCAGCAGGTGCAGGGTTTTCCTGCAACAGCAATATATATACATTATTATAAAATAACTAGTTTGAATTAATATAGTGCACCCTGCTAACTGTGTATACTGCTATTATAAAATCATTAGGCCTATTTAATTGACACAATAGTACAAAATAAATAGCTGTATTATTATTGCTGTAACCCTGTGACTGGAGCCAGCTTTATCAGAGGCAAAAAGACATGGCGCCAGCCAGCAATGGTGCTGTAGCAATTGATGTTGTCTATAAAAAAACACCATTGGATTATTATGAATATCGGTCACTCCAGCAGCTGATGGCAGTTCATAGACAAAAAGAAATAATTATATCACTTTGTGCAAACACTAATCTTCCTAACAGTATGTAGGACTCATTTTTTCACTAGAATTTATATAATATTATAACTTACCATCATCAGACTGCATGTTGAATGTTGGTGGCTGTAGAGCTGGAGTTTCGAGAGAGTTGAAAATTGTAGACAAATCGCCCAGAGAGTGAAGTAGCACTGCTCAGCTTGGATTTATATAGTTATTGCATTTGGAGGCCATTTGAGGGGCATAAAACAGCAAGTATATCCATTGGAATAATATAATATTATTGTCAGCCATTCCGGCTGGGCTCTAATAATGTAATGATTCTATTCATTTCGTTTACTGAATGGAAATATGCATAGCCTCAAATGTTTTATCATGCGCATTAGCTTGTGGGTGGGATATTGGAATTAAATGGGAACTGCCCCTAGATCACATTGTGAGTGTGACTAAGGCTACGAAGAGGTACTTTGAGGGAGAGTAGCAACTCTATCAATGCAAAGCAAATTGTTAGCCATGGCTCCATTAGCAAGCTGTAAGTAGGGCTAGATTGTCTATTCCCCTTAGCAGTTAGTCATTTGGTTGAAAGCTAAGACTCTATTTGGATGAATAACATTATTTGACTGTTTGACCCAAATAACAAGAGTTTTTGCATATTTGACTGATATACTATGACAGTGGATGAAATACTATGAATACTACGAATTGTAGTAAAACGAGGCCGCCACTGGAATGTTGACTAGCAAGCTATTATATACAATGCTCTTCTACAGCCAAATAAAATAATAAATACTGCGAGATAATATACAATGGCTGTTACAGATGACACTGGCCCATGGCGTCCCTGGAAAACAGGCTAATGCTGTGTGAGGTATCTGGATGGTAGCCAGTGAAGGTATTCTGCCTTGCTCTTTTCCACTTCATAGTAAGGGGTGTATAGGGAATGTGAAGTGATGTGGTCATTACATTAATATAATATTTCTCATTTTCTAAACGCTTGGGCAAAGTAACATGGAATGTAGACAGGCAGGCGACTGTACATAATGTGATGTAAATGTACCTGCAGTGTTTATGTATGGGTACTGCCATGAGCATACCACTGGGCAAGACGACGCATTGGTAACACATTTCAAAGTTAGACATATATTTTAGATTAGAGTAGGGCTCTGTGTTGAGGTGTGGACAATGTAGAAGCATGCTTCGTCTTGAGGTGTGGACAGTGTAGAAGCATGCCTTGTTTGTCTGATGCTTCTACGAAACATTCAGTTAGACTGGAAACGTTCTGTCACAAATTGGACATGGGCCATCTATATAATAGCTCACACGGCACATGTAAAAGTGTATGTACCATGATCTGTTAGTTACGTACCTACTACCATAGTAATGTTCAGCAGTCTTGTAGACAGGAGGATGTTTGGTAAATTTTGGTTGGAAAAAGGATGCTTCTCATCTTGTGTTGCATTTTAAATTTTCAATTATGGTCTACTTTTACCAAACATTATTTCTGACCAATATAATTCTTAGGTGCACGTAGGCTTACTCTCTTATTACAGCTTATGTGCTATTATACATGTACATGCAAATACTTGTATAACTTAATTATATGTTGCATACATCTACATGTAACCCCAGACTAGAGCATGATATGTGACATTGTACAGCCACAGTTTTGTTGAAATGTAATCTATTCACAATTGTTTGATTAGTTGGCAGGAAGAAGAATTTTTGAACAGTTGCCAACCGATTGATGTGGCATGTTTTCAATTTGTAGCCGGCTCTGGGACTGCAGCCAATAATAATTGAGAATGTCAACAAACGATAAACTGACACTGAAGATCCTGTGATTTCAACACCGATGGCAAGTGGTTGCATTACAAGATGGTGAAACTTAATACTAGAAGCACTTGATTATGACATATTATGCTAGAGAATATTTGCTCTTTCACTTGAAAACAATAGTGTGTCCTTGTCTCAAGAAACGGCAGCAAGAAATAAGCAGAGTAGTAGTATAGTTCAGCGCACTATCTGTTTTATTGATAATACAGCAAGGAATCAGTGCATGGCATTTCATAGTAGTGTCAGCTAGATACTGGTATTTCGTGACTGACTCAATTGCCGGGGGGGGGGGGGGGGGGGGGGTACTGTCGTAGTTGAAACGTTCTCCATTCTGCCATTTCAGACAATTGCACATGTCACTGCTGGAAACTAGTTACAAGTAGCGGCTAGTTGAGACAAATTCTAAACACAGACTGTCCTGTTATCTTGTTATACATTGTGGCTAGCTTGCTAGTTCTATAACCACTCTGCTCTACCCTGTACACATTGGTTATAGAGTGAGCATTGCCTAGTAACACAACATTCATGTGGTCACTTCCTGTCACAGCAGGACCTGGTCAGCCACCCTAGCAAGTCTACTACACTGACCAGTTCCTGACCCTCCAATGGTGTAATATGAACTACCACAGGGTAACAGATAAATGTATTGTACTGTAGGCAGCGTATGACCACCAGTGTATCATTTCTAATAACAGCAAGTAACTTATCAAACTCAATCTCTACTTCAAACAGAAGATTTTATTGAATAATTACATAGAAATGTACAAAAGGCATTTGGATTTGTGCCAAAATTCTATAGACACTAATTCATGAGAAAGTTAAATAATTTACACAACACACGGATGACTTGTTAAACATAGCTGTGCAAGAATGTGAGTAATTTAAGCAGCCCATAATATGCAGATACACATACAGACTGGGTTATAAGATGGTTAGATCAGTCTGCAAGACTAGGATTCCAAAATTAATTAACATATAAGCGAGTGTACATTATATACATAGGGGGGCCTATAATACTAGATAATTAAATGTTTATATCAGACAGGAGTAGAATCTCCAACTGGGTGTAGAGTAGTCCTATCACAAACTGCACAGCTTGACATCTCCAATCTCCTCTAAAGGTTTATAGTATTCCTATATAGCTGGGATACCAATGGCACTCCCTGTCTTTTGTGAGTAATATCCATTGATCTCTATTCTGCATAGTGTCTGATGGGACTCTACTTTGTCCAGCTAACTTTAGGAATGTCATAATGTTCGGAGAGAGAGTCCAGATGGCTGTTTAGATCCTGTAACAGAGGATATACCTGGTGAATGCTAGTAGTGACCAGCCAGTGGATTGGTCAGTGGATTGGTCAGTGGATTGGTCAGTGGATTGGTCAGTGGATTGGTCAGTAGAACTGGTGGGTAAGGCTTTATGGTATGGATGGTGGGGATAGAACTGCTGCCTTCAAGGATACAATATTATTAGGCCAGAACTGCATTACGAATAATTCTGTTACACTACATCACTACACACACCTAGCACCGAGTAGTATATGTAAGTAGGCCTATATGTATGTGGAATAACAGAACACACTGTAAACAGAGAGAACTTAGCACAGGGTTTACCTACCATTATCCTTTCTTTGTGTGTTTTCTCAGCTTTTTTTAGCAGTTCCTTTTCTTGCTAAAACATAATAAACAGAATAATTATGTTATTTCTAACATGTTTAGTTGGTTGCTGGAGACAGACTTATAGGTGGGTAAATAACATACATTAGGAAAGAGTAAACATAGCCTCCTATCTCTAAATAAACAGAGGGTTACAAAGACCACAGGCTATCCTACATGGTAAATAGAATTTGGAAACCATTAGTCACCCTTCGCCTTGGAAACTGATATACTATGTTTTATTCCCCAGAACAGAGATGGCATGGAAAGAAAGTAGAGCAGGGAGTATGATGCTGTGTGTATGTGATGTACCACATCAACTCATGAAGAATGTGGGAAGATGTAAATCATGAAGATTGACTAAGAAAGGAGACACCAATAAATCAATCAATCTGATACCAGATTGAATACACAGTTATACATACACTAGACAACATGACATCTATACAACCTACCAGTTATACATACACTAGACACCATGACATCTATACAACCTACCAGTTATACATACACTACACACCATGACATCTACCACCATTAGGTGATGATTTTATTACAGAAACTGTACATTTTAGAAGGTCAGTGTTTGAAGTGAGGGTAAACAATGTACAATGTGCACACCTAAAATCTCTCCTCTTCCAAACCCAATTCGTAGGCCGAAGTATTCTAAAATCTCAACTATGCTCTATGCCAAAAGTCAAGGTGAAACGCTCAGCTAGTTACCAAGGTGCCAGTTACCAAGGTGCCAGTGGTATGTATAGTATGATAGTACACCCTACATGTATTAATTGTAATGGCTAATGTAATCAAATATAATATGCGGATCTTCAGAGAATCCAACTGAACTGAGGGGTAAGAGTACGAGAAAGTTGATACAAACAGGAAACAGGGTTGACACTCAAGAATGTAGTGAGCTGAGAGAGTGAGGAGGGTAGCAGTGTTGATGTGGGAGTGTTGATGGATACTAAACAAGTTACATACCTGCATACTAACAAATTCATTTGGCAACAACAAACTTTTGGCTCATGAATAAATATAATCATGGAGTGTCTCTCTAACTAAATAGATACTCCTCCCTTTGCCTCTAAATATACAGACAGTTACATGTATGTAGTGGCTTACAGTTGAGCCGTTGAGCTCAATGGCTCTGGCTTACAGTTGTCACAAGTGATAAAACACAATGGTAATAAATTATCTCTGTGAGTATATTGAGTTGTAGACATGACAGCTGTATCCTGTGGAATGATACATGAAATACAAATTTAGGTCAAACCTCAATGAAATGTTAAACTGTAAAAAAACATCCTTGAATAATTACAAAATCTCTAGGCTGTCCTGAATTCGGCACATTATAGTGTTTGGTAATATGATTAGTGACAGACAGTTTAACCAGTATATACCAGGACACACTCAAGGATGTGCCATAAAAGATCGTAACATTCCAACATGTTTCCTCTCCATTACAAACCCAGATTCCAGGCCAACTGGGAAAATAACAGAACTAGACTAACCTAGAGTATATACGTCTATGTGTATGTACCTGTACGTGTGTCTATGTGAATGTAGGCCCTACCTGTATGCCTACATATATCACGGGGTGACTGGAGTTCGAAAATGGTCTAGTTTTCGCGGATAAATTTAAATCAAAAATTTGCTGCGAGACCCCGGTGGGATGAATTTCCATTCCGCTGTTCAGTGTTTTTCTGGCACCGTACTATGCAGTTAGACCTGTTGGGAATATTCCACCCTGATGGATGGAGTTATTTACTTGAGAGCCAACTATGGCTTCCAATACTGACAATATGTTAATCTATACTGTAATTAGTTGGTTGAACCTTGCCAATGGTGCTGCCACTGCCATCTGCTGCCAATGAGAGACAGTAAGAGGAAGTGAGCTGGCAGCAGATCAACATCTTATGGAAAGCTGAGCATATGTTGATAAGTATCCCCTCATCCAGGAGTGGAGAGTGGAGCGGAGTGAAGAGGGTGGAATGTACTATAACTATAAATAGTATATTACAGTGTACTACAGACGCCACAGTAAAATTAATATTCAATACCACCACAGATATTGGCAGGTATTGGCAGGTATTGGCAGGTATTGGCTGCTGAGAGTCTAAACTGCTGACTTGGCAAACAATCTCCTCCAGTTGGCATTCTCTAGACAAGACACAATTTATGTAGATCTGTTTGGCAGAGAACCAGCCATGGAATGTGCCTACAGTCTATTGTTAGTGTATCAGTCATGTAGGCATATAATACAGTCATGTAGTTTGCATAAATCATGAATTGAACATAATGCCTACACTGCTTGCATAATGTCAATCAATCTTGTTAGGTTTCTAGTAAATTCTCATTCCCACAATAAATTTAGAAATAATACCTAAAACTCTGCGTATTAGACATATTTTTGTATTTATTTTTTACTGTAGTGCACCTTCCACAACAGGAGTGTGTGGGACTTAAACTGGTGTCACCAAGGTTTACAAATCGGCAAGTAAACCACTACATCATCCCATGAAATATGTAATGCTATACACATTGGCTATAACTGTGAACATTGTCGATGAGAAAGAGACTGTCTTGGAACGGCAGAGGAGTGGACAAACAGACCGACAGCAAACTGCTTGTGGAATCTCATGAACATCAAAAAGTATGCCATAGACATAGATATGATAAGTCTGGGAAGCATAGACACATAGACCTAGTTGGATGACTATGTGTGAGGAAGAGTAAGGTAGTAGATATCTCTACTAGAAATAGAATTTGTGTGATGTACAACTGATAATAGAGAGATATCCATCAGGAGGTCAATTAAACACGTACATGTAATGTATATACGCCGGCTATTTATATCCTACATGTGAATGTGCGACTGTTTGAAAAGCCTAACCTCAAACCCCAGATTTCAACTAATTTTTATTTTTAATATTATTTTTTTATTTAATTAATTATCTGCAAGTTGCGTTCTTCTAAATGTAATCTACACAGTATTGAACTGTCCTGTTTCGGACTGTCCAGTTGTGAAACGTCCTGTTTCGAACTGTCTTTTTCAAAATGTCCCTTTACCCCTACATGTATATGATACAGTGTAAATATGATACTGTATTATCATCATGTTTATAGGTTACAGCTGGAAGAGATTCAGGTCACTGGTGTAGGAGTTTGTAGATGTAGTTACAGAGAGCTCAACATCCCAGATTCCTGTTAGACGAAGGTAACGGTTCCTTTAGTAAAACAGAACTGAGAGTAAACTCGGAGACAGTCAGATAGAGCTATGAATGAATAGAATATAAAAGAGTTTGATATATTATCTACTAACCTTTTTACGTTTAGCTTTATCAAACGCAAGTTCCGCAGGAGTCTTTCGTTTTGATGGCCGACTATGTTCAGTGTCACTATCAACTTCAGCCTCCACTTCCCTTTCCTTCCTCTTCTTCTCTTTTTTCTTCTTCCTACAGCAGGGTGTGAAGACAGTTGGTAAATGGTAGTTCACAACTGATTCAGTGTTGGGGCACTTTGGTTATTTTCCAAGTGATGCATACTCCGGAAAGTGATAAAATCTAACATGTCGGTAGCTATGTTTGTATATTGAGTTACAGGCTACTATGTAGATGGGGAATGGGTGCCTATTCTACTTTCCACAAGTAGAGTTCATGCTGAGAAAAAAGAAGTAGATAAATTTCTGCTAATACATCATTTCAACCCCTAATATTCACTAGCATTTGAGTTGCTAGGACACCAGTACTTGTTTATTAGAATTTTAATAAAAATCAAAATATGTATTAAATAAACAAAACGATTTATATCAACTACCAGCATCTACATTAGAGGCAACACCAGAGAATGTCACAGGTCTGGGAATTTAGTGGATGAAAACTTCCAGCCTTCTACATAGATGGATATGCTAACAGACTAATTCCCAGTATTATGAGTCAATAATCCTTCTGTTTTCCAGACAGGAATAAATTATTAATTTATATTTGCATGTGAGAATAGAGTGTGTTGAAATAGTACTTCAGGTTGTGGTTTCATGTTCAGGGGCCCAGGAGTCACATGATAGCAATTCCTTCCCTGACATCCCCTGACAGGTGAGCTGATGTCAAATATAAAAATGTTGAATCACTGAAACTAAGGTGAGCTATTGTTACGTAACAGTTCAATAATTCAAGGAATTTAGGCCAACTGAATATTTTATTCAAGTATCAACACAGAGAACAATATATTCCTATGCACTGCCAACTAAAACAGCTACTCATCAAATATACAGAATTGTTAAATTGGTAGACCTAAACTATGAGGTGGCCTGTTAGCTGTAAGCTTATGAGTGTGAAAGTAAAGGAAGGACATGACAATCTTGAAGCCCAAACAGTCCACCACTAACAATCCAGCTTCATATTTGTCCATGTGATGAGAGTGCAGAGTACAGAAAAACAAGTTAGATGAGTGCCAAATATGTCCTTGGTTTGCCTCCACTGTAAACATCATGTGGACTAAATGTTTGTCATTTTCTATTAGTTTACAGTTTCAGAGAAATGTGGCATCTGATTCCACACATGTGACATCTACCACCACACATGTGACACTACACTGTCATACATACTATAATTATACTGCTGTAGCATCCCATAGCCATAAAACCTGATGGCTAGATTCGCAAGCATGGATGGGGCAATTAGAATGACAACCAAACTGTGATGCAGGTTAGAATGTTATATAACCCGACCCATAAATGACTGGACATGCATCCTGTGATCCCCAGGCTAATAAAACCTCTTCTATCTAGTAAGCTGTTCCCATGAACATAACACAATTACTTGTGTGTAATACGATCTGTAAGTTTTACTGGGTAAGTTATGAGCAGTTTATGACCTGAAAGCTGGAGCTGACAGGAAATTAGACTTCCTGTTAAGGGAAGCACTTGCTCCCAGTGGTCAGATAGATGCCGACACTGGAGACCGCTGGAGACAAGTGATTGCTCCTCTGCTGGTTGTTAGCTTACCATCTTATTATCATTAATTACTTTGACAGAAAATATGTTTGCTGGCTGAGGTATGGATGCTTTCTAACCCTCTAGTGGCTAACCATAGAGTATTTAGTATAAACCACTGTTATGTGTTACATTAGTCCAGTGGGATGTATCAATTCCAATGATAATATGATTTCCCAACCTATATTTTGGTAAAAAGTTAGATGCCGAGTCTGAGTGCTGACTGACGTGAGACTAGACAAACTACCCTTAGGTCTCGGCAATGGTGAAATGGGAGTTACCTTCTCTATGTATTTTTGAGTAACATCACAACATAGATATAATATATTATATCACCATACTGGTACATTTGTCACCATACATTGTTCCTGCTTAATTCATTTTCCACACTTTGCTCCGGAAAGCAGCCATCTTGAAATGCTATTTCAAGCGCCAAACTTACAGGGATTGACCTGCAACTGTTTGTTTATTGAGCACTCAATGTTAGGGAATTTTCCATAGATCTTTATAGATGTTTCCTATACTACACACTCGAGATAATAAAAGATGGTGATGTAATGTTTGCTGTAGTCTATGATAATTGAGTTGTATGTCAGATATCAGTCCTACTGGACACTTCCAACAAAAAATATACTTGTTATAAATAACTAGGTTTACCCTTATTACTCTATCATTCAGTTTCAAACTGTTATATATTGAGATAGCTTCAGGAACTTATGAGGCAATTGAGAGATTTTCAAACATAGCAGAGTTTACTAAGTTAGTAGATGGATAGTGCTGAGTTGTAGACGAATGTGCGGCTGTTCGAAAAAGGCAGCTCAACAGCGGACAGTTCGAAACGCCTAACCCCAGATTTCAACTAATTTTTATTTTTAATATTAGTTTTTTTATTTAATTAAATTAATTGACTAAAATTAATTATCTGTGAGTTGTGTTCTTCTAAATGTAATCTATGCAGTTTCAAACTGTCTGGTTTAGGACTGTCCGATTGTGAAACGTCCTGTTTCAAACTGTCTTTTTCGAAATGTCCTTTGACTGTTGTAGACATACTGAAAGATGGCTGAGTATATCACACTCTCAGACTGATGGACATAGCTGACCCACTACTGTCAACGTTGGCAGCATGTACACATGATTAGGGTCTGCATGTATACACAGTATCACTACTGGCTTTATACATAAAGTGAATATTTCCAAGTGCAACTCTAAAATTTATTAATTAGCACTGACTCTCAGACTAAACAAAGTAAAGATTATATAATACCATTGTATAATTATTATATAACCCATTGGGAGGGTGAGCAGCATAAACCAGTGTATGTAGGTCATACACAGTAGTGTGTGTATAGGCCAACAATTTAAATGTGACACAGTTAGAGATAGACACGTAGGTACAGTAAGTACATTATACACCATTTAATATAAACATCAGTGTATAGAAGGGTACATGACTGGTGTCATATCTCATGTACAGGCATACACTGGTTATATCTGGTATATTATGACAAGTGACATTCTTTGGTCCACCCCTCTTATACTAGACTGTAGTGGTCTGGATAAATTACTAGTGTGGACATGTAGACCAGCAGTGGCTGCCGAAGCTCAGGTCTGTCCTGCTTACAGTTTCAAAAAGAGGGAGGCCTCCACCCCTCCCTGAAATGCAGCCCAAATCTTATAAATTTTGATGATAGCCGGACGATTTATTACCATGTAACTGTGCACTTTATCAGGAACAGCCACATTATTATGTAACTATTTATTATTTCCTCCACCTACATGATGTGCCCATCACCATTACCAGTTTGTTATTTCCTTTTTGGTCAATTTTAAAATTTGTGCCAATGAATAATGTGAATTACAAGGTAAGTTACTTCAGACAGACCTGGAGTAATGAAACCTTTCAAGTACGTACTTGAAGCCTGTCAAGTACTTACTTGAGACCTGTCAAGTACTTACTTGAGACCTGTCAAGTAAGCCTACTTACTTGGAAGACTTTGTTGATGACTTGAGTTTCAGAGCTCCGCCTGCTGACGAATATTCAGACATTATGAGAGCAGATCAGCAGACAGGGGACATAACTCCTGGAACAGAGAAACCACTTACTAAGAGTAAATAACCCATATGTTTGTTTGGCTTGCTAGAACTGAACAAGGAATGGTTTAAGTGCTTACCTAAATGTATTCCAACAATATATTATAATTATACATGTATACAAATGCTTCATGATTGACAGTGGGCATACAATCAGGTAGAAGTGGGCATACTGATTGGTAGGTGTGGGCATAATAGTCAAGTAGATGTGGGCATACAGTCAGGTAGATGTGGGCATACAGTCAAGTAGATGTGGGCATACAATCAGGTAGAAGTGGACATACAGTCAGGTAGATGTGGACATGCAGTCAGGTAGATGTGGATATACAGTCAGGTAGATGTGGGCATACAGTCAGGTAGATGTGGACATACAGTCAGGTAGATGTGGGCATACAGTCAGGTAGATGTGGGCATACAGTCAGGTAAATGTGGGCATACAGTCAGGTAGATGTGGACATACAGTCAGGTAGATGTGGGCATACAGTCAGGTAGATGTGGGCATACAGTCAGGTAGATGTGGACATACAGTCAGGTAGATGTGGGCATACAGTCAGGTAGATGTGGGCATACAGTCAGGTAGATGTGGGCATACAGTCAGGTAGATGTGGGCATATAGTCAGGTAGATGTGGACATACAGTCAGGTAGATGTGAACTTTTGTAATTAGATTGTTTGTAACTGAGGGTAAACACAATAATGCCAGCCAGTACTTTATTACACTCTGTATAGAGCAAAAATAACACACTAAACTGGTGCGCCAATATACAGTGCTTGTAGAAGCGTAAGACTTCTACACTATTTGATATCTACAACTTCCCAAAAGTGATACAATTAGGTTACATACTATTAGATTACATAATGAACAACATCTGATTTGAAAAATGTAAATTTTAATGCAGCTTCAGGAATGCGGAATATACAGAAGTTGGGAATTATCATTCCACATCGATATGTTCAAAGGTAGAGTAACTCCAAATTATGATACATAATACAGTTGGAATTTTTAAGTTCACATTATAAGCTATAGTCATAGCCCATAAACCATAGAGCACCATGGTCATAGTCTTCTGAAGTTAGGAGTGGGTGACCATCGACTGTAAAACTTAGGCCGGAAACCTCAAGACCATGGACCTTTTCTAATCAATAGCCAATATGGCTGCAGTAAATACAGATACCAGATGTAGGCTAAGTGTGTATTAAATAACTAGTCACGACTCTTTGTTTTCTCTCTTCTTGCCTACTAGTGAGGTAAAAGGCAATATTATGATCAACAGAGACCAGTCTACGATGATGTCAACGTTCAAACGAAGCAGCACTTACTAATTGGGCACTAACTATCAGTGCTGTGGCCATACATGACAACTCTCCCGGTTTTACCGGGACCCTCCCGTTTTCACAATCAATCTCCTGCAAACTCCCAAGCTCCTGCAAGCCCTCTCAGTTTGGGACTTAGTCAATAATAATTTTCATTTGGTATTATTTGATGATTATTCAGGGGTTGCTATAGGCACCCACCCATCCTAGGCGTGTGTTCAATCAAGCATGCAATACTATCTGTACTCTGTAAACTATTAATACTATGCACGCCCAGGGTTCAGGCAGTAGTCATTGTATAGTGCTGTAATGGTCATGTTATCTGTGTAGACTGTCAGTACCCATACATGTTCATGTTTCACACCTATCTTGTATTAACTAACTCAGACATTAGCTTGTACATCTATTGTTTATATGACATAATTTGCTTTGGAGCTATCTTGTTTTTTAATGCTATGAAAGCTTAGTCTCTCCAACTATATAAATGAAGAACTTTTGTTTGTTTGGCAATAGATAGTAAATGGATAGAATATACATGTAGTATCTCATGGTCATACACAGTATCAGATAGTAATTAATGTTCCTTCATGGTCTTTAATAAATCGCCTCAAAACACAACAGTGACCAGATTGGTTACAAACAGTCAGTATATGTAATGTGAGTTATGTGACAGCCTCTAAACTAATTGCAACAATTTAAATTAATATTCTATTGTTTTATCTTATATTATCTTCACACTTCTATGAGACATCATGGTTGCCTTAGTCTGAGACCTAGCCTGTCTTCACTAGTTTTGTGCGGGCAAACAACTCCGTGTACTAGTATTTGTAGCACCCTAGTACACGTACTTGTACTTGAAGTAAGACATTTTTCACCTGCTTAGTTTGTAACTACATGTAACTGAGAGCTGTGCCCACAGCAGACAGCCCATAAAGTGTGGTGCTCATTGTTAAAAGACATTTTAGCAGAGTTGGTGAGGGTTGTCTCACGCAGGTAGAAATCTCCCTCTTTGATGTCAGCCCAACTTGTCATGTATGGCTGTGGCACAGGAAAAATTATTCGGTGCAACCAAATTCATCTCTTTCATACAATATGTTGCACTTTTGAGTTAATTCTGGGATTTTCGAGCCCACCATGAGTCGCTTCCAAATGTATTTGGTTGAGGCAAATAATGTTATTTCATCAATAAAGTTTGGCGCCAAAAACGTCATAGGAATAGTACCCAATCACAATGATAATAGTGGCTGCTCTGTCACACTCAGGTTTTATAGCATTCTTTTTTTGTTTATTAAGTGCTGTTGTAATGTAGTAGATCACCAAATTCAGTAGAATCCCTACCATCACATAGGCACTAGATGTTGGCTAATAAAGTTTCATAGAAAGACAAATGACGTGCCGCACAAATTTAGCGTGTTTTTACCAAAATTTAAACTATTATAATTTACTTATTATGAAATAGAAAAGATTTCATTTTTAATTATCGCCTACCAACCAGGTTTCAATCTACACGTAAAAAAAATTATGGTGGATTTACCACAGTGTTTTAACCGGAGCTGCAACTTTATATCATATTAATTAAATTTAATTGAGGGGGATTTCAGGCAATTTATATTGAGCTAGTTAAAAGCTCTGTATGATTATTTTTTTGGATAAACATAGCTAGCTTGAAAGCTGTGTGAATTTTAATATTTTTAAAAAGTTTTGCATAAAAATAATCTAACTCAAGGCTGGTGTGTACCCAAGGCGAATATCGCACGCCGGAAGTCCTATAGTAATATAATTATATACAGGTAATTGAAGACGAGCCTCCCACCCCCCTCTTACACCTCAGCGATACCCATCATTGGTGCTCCAGGAACTATAACTTGCAGGCTGATCTCATACCTGGCTAAGATGGGAGCGGGTATGTCCTTTGAAACAATAACACAGAAGTCAGCTATTCCAGGGTTAGCATAGATGCTGAGAAAGACTCTACGGTAGTAGGAAATAAGTGACCACTCTTTGCTCCTTAGCTAGGGCACGAGCTCGCTCACTACCAGCGTTACAGGTTGTTACAGGTTGTTGAAATCTATTAAATGCTTATCACATTCACTAGGCCTATGTTAATGTTATGTATTAATGTAAATTAATGTTTGTTATGTAATGTTATTAAAGAAACTGTTATTGTTATTATTTTATAATCTATATAGACTGCGTTTCTGCGTATTTACGCACATAAATGCGGTTTCAGTAGAAAAAAAATTATAAATAAAATAATAACGATAATATTAAAATAACTGTTACAACAATAATGATGATAAATAATAATAATAATTATTATAATAGTGTTTTTGATTCATTTTGATCGGAACGGAAGTGAGTTAGACCGCACCAAATGTAATAACACCCGTTAAAATATTATTTTTCAATAAAATATTAGAGTCGTCACTAGTCCAGATATAGCCTTTGCTCTCTAATATATGTTTGTCTGCAATAATGTAACATGATTAAACAAGATATAGAATGTGTTAGAAAGGCTGGACCGAAACTATTATTTGACAGTTGCTATAGAGACCAAGATTATATGAAGAAGTCTTGAGTTTTTATCCTCCTGGTACTGACATGTACTAGTAATATCAGCACCACATCACTTTGTAGTAGGAAAAAACAATTTGGAAGTAATATGGCCACCCAGACAATTCGTCGATCTCATGTAGTACCTACACGACCTCATGATTATTTATATGGTAGGAAAAATGAGAAATAACCTTCAATTATTATTGTCTAAGACTTAGTGCACACTCACTAGATATGATATTTGATATTAAGCAATGGACTGTTGGAATTGAGAGCTTGAGCTGACCTGGTAAATTAAAGCAGTTCAAGTTTTGTCTCTGTAGAGATAAAGAGAACTGCACATGAAGTTGATTGATGTACCTTATAGTTATAGTTAGTAATTATGTAATGCACAGTTAGGATTGTTACTTCTCTGTAATGGAGTTGGTTTAAGTCTTAGGACCATAAAAACTCATACTTGACGGGCATTTGAAGTTGAATTTGCCATGATGTGAGCCAGTGTAAATTAGAATTGATCAACTTGGACAATGTTGTGATTGTGCAGGTATAACCTTTGCTTTTCAATTAATATAATGATCTCTAATTTGGAAGTATCATTCTAGGCTACACTCAATTTTTGTATCTACTTTATTAATTATTATAGACCCACATCACACATTATCAAGTGAAAGAGATCATGCCCGAGCAACATTTCAAGCACATACTAATGCAGACCGGGTCAAAAAGGTTCCTGTTTATAATACAATGTTCAGTGAGCTGAGACACCATCCCAGATTCAACTACCAGCTGGAAGTTACAGACCCAGTCCCAAAATTTGTGTCTCGTCAGTGGGGTGGGTACAGTGAGCAGGCCAGACAGGCTTTAATTCGACACACAACATTTAACTATGACCCTTGTGTTACTGTTCCTCCAAAGACATTTCCAAATGCCGAAGTATCTGGAAGAAATCGTGCAAAATATTTTAAAAGGTAAGCATTTACTATCAAGGTTTATTTAATTTATATTCAATTTGGGGCTTTATTAAATTACCCAACGATCTTGTGGTGAAGTAAATTGAACCCAATGAACGGTGATGAGAATAATGTGACGTGCACCTACAATGTATTATTATTCTATCCTTTCCTACCCTTGTAACCTCACACCTAATCTTCTCGAGCAGTTTGAACCTAGTATTATACCACCTCCATTACAATATATATATTAGCATTGCTATAAATACCACTGTGCTTTAGAATGTGTACTTGTAATATTCATGTGTTTATTATTGATTAATATGCTTGTAGACCTCACATCCCTTTCCTACAACAAGTGCCCCCTGATGTACTCCTGGCATCAGCTAGAAATGATCCCCTTATGGCGGCCGAAGCAATCAATGCTCACCTTCATAGAGCACCAACTCCTCTTGTGAAAACGGTGCAGACCCAAACTGACTACAGAGATGGGGAGGCTCAAACCGACCCTTACAGTCCAGAATATGTAGTGCGACCTGGATCTCAGCCTGAGCTCCTCACACTTGCCACTCTCTCATTTGGTGAGTACTGTAGGCTTGATGTAATGAGCAGTCACTAATATAGCAACTGTACAGTAGGCTTGTTAATATATCAATTGTACAGTTTTTATTACACCATCCAATTATTGGTGGAGGCTGGTTGTATATTTTAACATACTAAAGCACTTTTATGTTAGGTATCATTACATGAGTAGAGGAGTCATTTATTGTTTATTGTTTATAGTAACTTCCAATGTATCTCCTGCAGTTATTGTAATGAAAAGGCTATACTCACTTTTGACAATAAATATATATACTTTTTGGTGATGGCTAACATTCTACATGTGATTTTGTCTCAGAAAGCAGAATACAAGATTATAATTAAAACTTTTCTGACTGCAATCTTCAGTAGCTTGATTGGTGTACACATTATATACTTAGGTCGAGGCTTACCAGCAGGTCTAGCAGAGGTAGAAATGATAGAGAGAGCCAGAGCTAAGCGAGCATGGGAGGCAACTCTTCCTCCCCTCAATGATGTCTCACAGCTAGATAAGCGGAGAAAGATGATGGATGAAATGGAAAGACAAGAGTGGGCACTGAGAGAACGTGAGATTGAAAGGTATTCGTGTTAGGATGTAAAAATTCACCTGCATGTGGTTTACTATAAAACCTCAACCATAGTTTATTTAAATCCCTCATAGATTATTATCTAATTATGCTATAGCATGTTATTACTCATACAGGCTCCAAGAAGCAAGGTTACAACTTTTGACTAAGTTATTAAAGCAGCGAGAACAAAATCATGCTGAACTGAATATCAAAAGACTAGATAAAATGTGGCGAAAGAAGCAGAAAGAGAAGGAGGCATTTGTACAAAAAGTCAGACACGAACATATTAGAGGTATGCAATAGCATCCTTTCTTATCATTTGTTTAGCAATTTAGATATGTAGCAGTATAATGCATAGTTCATTGTAAATCAGCTATTTATGTCTAACTATATCAGAACAAGAACGCCGTGTACACTATAGATACAACCAAGCTGGTGTACTCGTAAACATCCTTTGACAGTGTATTATTTTTGTAGCTATAAGGAAGCTCACTGCGTCTAGAAATAATATTGAGAACAAAGTGGAAAAGAAAGATTTTACTAAAGACTATGCTAACCCTGATTCACAGACTTACGCTCCTCTCACACGTATTGGAGTCTTCTTAGACCGAAATTCTGAGAACTACAATGTGAAGAGCCGATATCTCTCAACATACGAGGGGCTACTTGAGCTAGAACACTTCCTACCAGACTTTGTAGTGCAGCCCAGAATTAAAGCTCCCAAGCCAAAAACTGTAACCAAGGCTGGATTTATCAAACGAAAGTTTAGGCAAGACAGAGAGTTGGCTGAGATTCATGAGGTAAAAGTAGTGGAGTTGGAATTCATTTCACTTCCAATGTACATGTAAATATATCTACATGCATATGCATGTTTATTTCTCCTTGATGGAATACTCACTGTGTCAGAGTTAATATTGCATTACATGTATATATGTATTACATCATAACTTTGGATAATGTATAGTATCTTGTGTTATAAGTAACTATTGAAGCAATTTAGTTTTCACTCACTTACTAATCTTAGAGCAGGTAGTTTAAATCCTTTTGACTTTTTCAGTTCTGTGTCAAGTATATCGTAGAACTCTCTCTGTTAGTGTCATTAATATGACAGTCAAGTGTGAAGAAAAAAAGACTTTTGCAATTGATATTGATCTCACAAGGTCTCAGGGTTTAAAGAACTGTACCCTTGTAATAGAGCCATGAGTACATGTATTAATATATAATTATGTAGAATTGCAAAGAATAGCAAACTGTATACACTTTTATACTGAGCAGAAGTGATAATCAATTATTTTCATTTAGCAACTTGTGGAAGCTAAGACTCGTGAGGCAGAGCCAGCCAAACCACTAAGATTCCTACAGAAGATTGAGAAACCGATACCACGACCTCCCACACCAAGTGTAGAGTCGACACCAGAGGAAGAGGAAGAGGAAGAGCTCGCCATTATTCACCTGCAGCAGATTATTAGAGGAAGAGCTATTCAAAACATGGTGCGTTAATGTACTTGGTAGCTAGTTGTATGAAATGAGATTTACTGTAACTATATTCAATATGGTGATTGGAATGAGTGTATGCTGTTCCCACTGATTAACAGATGTTTGAGGGCAAGGAGAAGAGAATGGAGTTGATTAAAGAACTGAGATCCACTCACGCCCTGCAAGCGGCTGAACAAGAGGTAAAGAGACAAGAAAAACAAGCAACGTTGGCTGTTCAGAGACAAAGAATGCTTCATGACCATAAGGTAACTTATTAGAGCATGTTGTTTCATTTCATAAACATTTCATACTCAAAAAGATACATCCCAACACTATTGACTTATATACCTGTATTGTAGGAGTCATTCATTGATGAAGCACTTAGTGAGCTCGAAGGCAGCAGTATTGGAGATGCAGTTGACTTCCTGTCTAAGGAGCTGATTCGCCTTCAGGAGGAGAGAAGAATACATGCTTTCTCAATGCTGGCGGAAAGACGAAGGAGAATCCGTGAGGCAGAGGAGTCAGGAAGACGGCAGGTTGAGGAACGAAGAAGACGTGAGGAGGACGAGATATTCAAACAGGTAAACCATTTGTATGGATCATCATTTGTTTCTAAATTCCTTAGCAATTTCTTATCAGATGTGTTCACATCTGTTAGGAAATTTCTTCATGTATTGTACGAGTAGTTTCACAAAAGATTTTGAGCATCTATTGGATAAAAGAAATTAAGTTAAAAATCCAAATGCATTTTGCACCGAGTTTTGTGGGAAGACAAGTCTTGAAAATGCAAAGTTTATGAGTCGCAGACGCTCTGCATTTAGGTACTTTATTTTTATCAAACTCTCTGCTATTTTAGGTTGTAAAAGTGCACCAAACAACAGTGGACAGTTACTTGGAGTCAGTGATCTCTACAGCTATAGACAATACAGCAGCAGAGCAAGCCCGTAATGAAATAGAGGTTATTGCAGATCAAGTCAATGACTTAGCTTACGAACTCGAAGACAAGTAAGTAGTAATTGTCATGGATGTAATTAAATTCCTATAATATTACAATGATGATGGCCGTCGCTGAGTATGAAATATTTTCTTGTATATGTAGACCATACTAGACTACTAGCTCAGCTTTCTAAAATGGTCACATGGACTTTTTTGGATTTTGTCTCCGCCAAGCGCTTGGTATGTTAGATGTTGCAAGTCTTCAGCATTCTTGTTTGAGAAATTTATTGAGATTCTCACATATAACACTCTCTCACCACTCAGTTGCTTATACTGGTATTTTAGGAGAACGGATCTACAGTCTGAAGAAATAGTATCAGAGTTGGTGCACAGTTTCCTGTTGCCAGAGGTTCAGAAGGAAACGTTTAAAGCTAGAATTAGAAATGGACAGAGAAAGTACCTACTAGCCGCGCATCAGCAGATTGTCAAGGAGGGAGAGGAAGTGATGAAGGAGAATCCTGGGAAGTTTTCCAGCCAGTGATAATATCTGCATCCTATTCAATTATCTATTTTTATAAATGAGTTCAGTTAGAGATGGGAGATAAATGTTATGTCAGATGCTGGAGGAAATATGGGACTACATTTTTTCTCAGCCGGTGCACGACTCACCATTGAACTATGTTTACTTAGCTTTCCTAGCATCACTATAGTATTTTAATAAGATTCCTATCATTGGCTTATTGGGTATGATGTTACATTACAAACTACATGTATTTACTATTAAAAATGAGATATACATAAAATTGATAGACCTAATTATACTATGTATGTGTATGCACATGTACATGTATCATGTCTCTCAATCATTTTTAGGTGGTACTTCATATCAAAACAGTGCACAAGGTTGCGCTATGCTGCTACAACAAAGTATTTTGTATCTCAATTATCACTGTGTAAATATAATTCTTTGATGAACAGTTGGTGGATTTGTTTCACAAGAGCTTGGAGTAATATTGGTATATCTATTAAGGGTGTTATTTCTGCTGCACAAGTTTCCATCCTTGTACTCAGGGGCGGCTATAGACACCCACGCCACCATCCTAGGCATGTGTTCAATCAAGCATGCAATACTAGCTGTGCTCTGTAAACTATCAATACTATGCATATCTAGGCATCAATTCATTTTCTATTTACTAGCTCAGGCAGTACAGTCATTTTATAGTCCTGTAATAGTCATGTTATATGTGTAGACTGTACCCATGCATGTTCATGTTCCACACTTATCTTGTATTAACTCCCTCAGACGCGTGAAATTCATGACTTCTTGAAAATAGGCTGGTGTTGAAATATTTCCTATATCCGCCCCTGCTTGTACTCACCGATTGTTAATGGTCTTGCCTATTTCTAGTGTCAAAATAGCTACGCAGTGTACACTGTACAGTCAGTGTACATGTAACATGTGTTGTGGAGCTGCAAGTAGAGAGAAGTAGTTAATATACAAGCCTGGTTCTAGAGAATTTGATGTTGATTAAGTTGTAATACAAAGTTGTCCTCTCCTTTATGCTCCTGTGATGGAACAAAAACAGACAACAGTCTCACATTATCCAAACGCTTTGCGTTTTGATGAGAATTGTCTTATCTCGTTCTGCTATGGCCATTTATTAATGGAAATAATGGAAACGGGCACTATGAAGTATTTATTACACCGCACTTCATTGGCGTAGATCTGGTCAGACACCAAATAACACGTCTCGTTACTAAGCTCATGACTCTTTGGCCGAGTCAAAGAGAGTCTTTAGCTGAGCAATAGCAACATACATGTAGCAATAATAAGTGAGATCAGAATTAAGCTATGTATCTTTTTGAGTTCGATACTTGCACTCAAGTATGTTTCAGTGGACACAAAGTTGCAATACTCATTCTTGATTCTATCGTTTTCGTTTTGTTTTAAATGCATGACGTATTCCATTACCAAGTAATTTTTGCCAATGCCAATCAATTTGAATTTCAAATTTTAATTTGCAAACATTCATTGCTTGTTATCTTTCTTATTATGTACACCTAGGTTCAAGGTTGCCAAACATTTACACCCTGACTGTGACCTAAATGAGCCAGAGCAAATAGAAATGTACCTTAGGGGCATTGTTGTAAATTTACAGTAGAGCCAATAACAGCTAGTGCAGTGAAATTTCCCATTGGTACACTATTTTTGTATTCCAACACCAGACACAACTTCAACATATTCCTTATGCAATTTTGTTAATAAGATTGAAAAAATTTTTTAATGAAGTGAAAATTAAGCAAATTTTGTGGTTGCTATGGGATATTCTAGGTACTACAAACACCCTCGATAACGCAACATCAAACTGCGGGGAATTTTCTATAAGAATGGCGGTCGCATTTTAGACCAATTTAGAAATGGCATTTATGGTGTTAAAGACTGAAATTAGACTAACAATGTTTACATCTCCTGAAAGTAGAGACTTTGGGCCCGCTGACACACGTGGTCTCCTCTCTGTTGATAGAATATCTAAATATTAATAGGGGCTTAAACGTGTGCTATGTTCAGAGGCCATAAAATAAGATAATTCTTCTTGGTTGATCAAGTTTGACCTTACCTACCCTTGCAGCCAAGTCTCCTTTACCACTTCTTAAATTATTATTGTGATTTGTGGCAAATTCACAGATAAAATGTTATTTTTGTAGTGACAAAAAATTTTCACCGTCGGCCATTTCAGTTAATATGACTAGCCAATCAGGGTTAAGAATACTTAGGTTTCCATAATAAAGAAGACAACTCCTCTATTGTTGATGTTATTTATACTACAACACGTGTTTGGATTACACATGTACTTTCAAGCTCTATGCAAGTCTTGTATAGTAAGCCATACAAGCAATACTTTCAGTTGCATACTGCTTCCATTGCACATGTAGATGTACATTACTGTAGGCTACAAGCACAGCTTGTTACTGCTCATGTCATATGACATATTATGGATATGGTTGTAGAATATTAATAATTATGATATAAGTATATTATTATTATTAGTACATAGCCATGCATCCAACATATCACGGTCACTGTGCTGCTATATATCCTACACCTTACATGCTATATTTTTGTCGTACTATACATAGCATATCTATTCTACCCCTGTTACATGTTCTAAATATCTTGGAATAGCTTATGGTTTTGTATTTGTAGAATATTTATATTTACATTGTACAATCTATCAAATTACTCCAAATTATGTAGTGCTATAATAATAAGTATAGTCACCTAAGATTATTACACATTACACAATGTAGAATATATATTACAGTATTATGATGATGACATACATGGTAATATACATGCGTATAATATATGAATGTGATTATGTAATGATATATGTACTATAAAACTTGAGTGAAAAGATGTAATAATATTAGCATTAAAATAGTAAAGTGTTTTATGCTATAGCAGTGGTGTCTAGTCTACTACATGCTACATTGTTCTTGTACAATTTTCTCAATCCACAGTTTTCGCTGTTTATACATTTTCACCAATCTGTGCTATATAAGATTGAAAGATCCATCCCCAGTGTACATCTGTTATTCAGTGGAATATTTATATTCTGGATGTCATCTACTGTGTACATCCACTATTCAGCTGGCAGTCACTGCATGCCTCATTGCCTGCAACAGTTAGATAGTGTATCATTCATTATAGTAACGTTATGCTGCTGGCACAGTGCCAATGGCCTTTCAGTAAAAAACTTGGGACAGATTACAATGGGATTTTTTGGTTGATTTTTCAAAATTCAATTTAGTATAGCATGCACAGTTTTTGGTCTAGGGTTATAATATGCACATATTTGAAATTCTCATGAAATGGACTTTATCATGGTGTTAAAATTTATGACATGTGTTCATTTTGAAAAAAACAGTTTGTAGTGCCTAGATATTCCGCCATATTGGATTTTGATATTTTTGTTCAATTTGAAGCAATTTCAATGAATCTTGGGTTTTTTTGTTGTGTATAAGCATCATTTTCTGTGTACTGAAGCAAAGCTAATATCGCGTCATCAAAATGAAATGTAGTTTCTGGATTTAAGGAAGTTCTTTAGAAGTTATTAGATTGCGAAGGTTACAGCAGTGAATCCGACAGCGGGTCAGCTGAGAATGATGACCCACAACTATTAATTTCAGTACCAGCTAATGTCTCAGCTAATCGGCTAAATGTAGAGTTGGTTCTAGTAGTGACTCTCACCAAAGGCAAACAAACCATTGTTGCTTTTTTAGTAGTATATCTGTCATCTTAATGATTCCGATTTTTTATTTACAATTATTTATCCGATGCTTTTGTTGAAAAAACTTTTTTCTCACTCAAATATGGTTATGTTTTTTGAATTCCTCAAAAAATTCTGATTTGAATAGGCTATTACCTAATGACCTATAGACCAAACAATAATCATAGCTTCTTTCGAACAGGTCAACTTTAACCCTCAATTTCTCCATCATTGACTTTCCACAGTTCCTGCAGAGGTTCGAATTCAAACTATCATAGGTTTGGTTAGAATTATGCTAGAATGAAAATGAAAACACCATTAGAATCAGCAGAATCTCTAGAACAACAGGGGTTCAATAACTCCAAATGTCCCAACATGCCCCTAAGGTACATTTTCATTTGCTCTGGCTCAACAATAATAGTATTCCTACATCAAATTTTTTCAATTAATAATGGAGCTAATTAGTCACTTGTTAAAATGACTTTAATCTCAATGTTCCTTTACTAGTCAAGTACTCATGGGAACTCATGCCATAGGAAAGGATAGTGAGTTTGTAGCTGGCTAGCCCTTTCCTTTCAACATTGAGTTTGGCCTGCGAATGATAATGATAATTACATAATATTATTGACCCTTCTTATGTATAATAATAATTTATTACTTTAATAATAAGTTGTAGTTGATGATAATATTTTTGTTAGGGGGTTTGGCTATTTTTTTTATAGATAGTGATGTATTTTTAGCAAGGAATTTATTTTTGAGCAGTCAGGGACTTGTCTCAAATCCATGAAAATTCCAGTCCCCGACTTGAGTTTGAACCCGGGGCCTCTACGGCACCCAATCGCCTAGCACAGTGAACAGAACATGCTACCACTGCACTACACTCATATAAGGCACTAGGTGAAACACACGATGAGTAATGGGCTGACTTGAGTGATTCCCGGGGGCCCTAAGGTGCTATTGAAGTTTCAGAGTCAGCGCAAGACCCGGAGATGTGGGTGCGACTTCTATTGCTAAGCTGGTCTAGCAGAAGCAGTACCTGTGACTGTGGGGAGGGGATTGATTGCTGGATCTTGGTACTAATCCTGAGACTGTACATGGAAAGGCCCAAGGCCAGGGAGAGTGACTGATACCCTACTGTTATGTTAGCAGTATACAGTAACATACTGCATAAGTTCATTAGGGTAACGTTCTTGAATGGCAGCTGCAGATAACTGAAGTATGAATGCAAAATTGTACTCTTTATTAAAAATCAGTTACAGACCAAGGTCAAAAGGTTAACCAGTACATTTGTCGGACTAGGACCAAAAAGGGGTTCGAATTACAGTGGTGATGGAAATAATGGGACCGCCTAATAGAATATGTACTATTCCCATTTGAGCCTGAACTCTATCTCTCTACTTCATTGCAATGTACCCAAGTTATACACCATTTGAAAGCAAATTTTCTCCTTATTCTCCACAGCCTCTTTCATACTATCTGGGGAAAGATGGAGGTATTTAGAGAGTTTTAACTGAACCAACTCTGAAATCTCCATTTTTACTAAAATTTGCGAGTTCAAGATTGCATCTTAAGCTCTTTGATTTTACAAGGGATATTTTGCACTCTCCCTGTTATTGCCTTGTGACAGTTGAAGACTCCATATGAGATGCTGTGTGAACTTTGTGTGGTGTATAACTCTGCTAAAAAGTGTCTGTTACAAGAGAAAGTTTTCAGTTTATTTTCATTGCCGTTATGACGCTCATCTTTCTTAAGAAAAGCATGCCATCATAATCCATCTGCATAACTAAGGGAAAACACACCATGAGATGGTCAAGGAACTTTCTTGCTTAATGGATGGGGTGCTAGCAACAATTAGGTGGTGGAAGGAGAGTGGTAGCTTGAAGGAATATCAATATCGCGGACAAAGGAATCTGACAACACGGAGAGTTGCAAGGAAGCTCGCACGCATCTGACTAGTCAATAGGCATCTCACTGATCCCCAACTGCCCACAGAGCTCTGAGTACCTGCTGGTGCTAAATTGACTCCATTCACTATTCGTGGGGTGGACGGAAAAGACTCGCCTTCGAGTGCAAAGCTTAAAGAAAGCTTCCGCCGACAGAAATAAAAAGCCGAGCACAACTGAAACTGACCAAGGAACACCTCTATTGGACAGGAGACTAGTGCAAGAAGGTGCCATTTAGTGATAGAGGAACTTTTACCATCCTAAACCATAGTGGAACCAATAATATGAGAGATGCAGGTAAGGAGTTGATCCCAAGGTGCCTAGTACCACCCATCTAGCATTGCGCATCCGCCCTCGTGGGGGCAACTTTCGCCCAACTGGTCCGAGACTTCTTTATTTCTTTATTGAGGCAAACAAATCTATCAAATGCTGCAAGATATTCAAAATTGTAGTGTTGCCAGCTGCCAGGAAGCTCTGTCGTGATGATTGAATCTTAAACCAAGGTGAAACAACCTGTCACACAGCTCGGCTTGACAAAAAGTGGATAAAACGATTACCATGTCCAAGTCCTTCCATGGCTAGTACTTGAACCCTAATAAAAATATATCAATCACCACTGGATAAATTTTATCTAAAGAGAAGATAACAAACATCAGAAGACTAAAGCACCTGAAAACTCAGTCCTAGTATTGAATTGGGTCACTAGAACACCTCAACGCCCTTGCTGATAATATGCCCGAGGCTGCTACACCGTGATCGAGCCAAAAAGGCTGGCTACCAAGATGCTAGGCCACACACAAACCCCAAAGACCCTTTTCAAGGTCAGCACATAGTTTCTAAGAGCTACAGTCTCATAAATCTAAAATATTTGAGCTGACTATGTCCAATCCCAATTCGATAAAAATCGTAACATGTCGCCAATTTTGACATACCTTAGGAATATGTCTTGAAAATTTCTAAATTTTAGATCTCTATGCATAAAATCATGCTTATCTGAAAGCTGAGGTTCTAGGCTTTCTATTGATATGCTATTTAATACATTTCTATGGAAAAAAGTGACTACAAATAGGGCATTCTCTCAAATAATGAAAAATTTCAAGGGCGGTCCCATTATTTCCATCACCACTGTACAATCGGTACAAAAAGATCTCACTGAAATTTAAAAGAAGGCCCAATCACATCAAGTACAGTGGATAGTCCCAGGAATAGCTAGCATGATACAGAAGTGTAATAACCAAGACATTAGTAAAATAGCAGAGTACTAAAGTATGCAAACATACCAATGTGAATATCATAATATATAAATTCCGCGACTAAGCAATCAAGTTACAACAATGCAATGCAATGTAGTAGAATGTCAATGTTTGCGCAAAAGCAGTTTTAGGTTCACTGGTTTATGCAAAGCCATCATTCTATTCTCTAGGTTAAATATTACAACCACAATAGGATATTGTTTATGTTTATTGTTGATTGTAGAAATTAAAATGGCTCTAGAATGGCTTGTATTTGGTGTAGCTATGCTGTGTATCTATGCAATGTACCCCATGGTGAAAACTGCATTCTTCTCCAAACTGCTCAAGGCAAGTGTCTGGATACTTAAATCAGATGTTTTGATGGCATTTTGCCATTTCTTCGTTTTTTTGCAGACAAAAAATATATATGTTGATCGAAAGGTTGTTATTAATGTTGAATTACAGGTACCTGGGTTGCAGTACGGACCCTTATATGGTAATGTTAAAGCGGCAATGGAGGGAGAGTCTATGGATTCTTCAGTTAGGTAAGTTAGATATATCGATGTATGTACAGTACAGAGTAGATATATGTAGTATATTCATGTATGTACAGTACAGAGTAGATATATGTAGTATATTCATGTATGTACAGTACAGAGTAGATATATGTAGTATATCCATGTATGTACAGTACAGAGTAGATATATGTAGTATATTCATGTATGTACAGTACAGAGTAGAGATATGTAGTATATTCATGTATGTACAGTACAGAGTAGAGATATGTAGTATATTCATGTATGTACAGTACAGAGTAGATATATGTAGTATGTCCATGTATGTACAGTACAGGGTAGGTATATGTAGTATATCCATGTATGTACGCTGGTATACTGCAGGTTTGTGTTTGTGCAGTTGAAGCCCATTACAAAATTATTATTCATGTGTATGTACATGCTTATCTATTCAGTACATGCCTACATCTATTCAGTTCACTAAGTCCACTAGTCTATGTGGCGGATATTTCCATAGCCTGTATACTTTGAATATCATCTTATTTATCCAAATGCTAGCATCTAGCATGCAACCAACATTGAGTAAATGGTTTTGACTAAAATTCTAGAGCTGTTAGTTTGTATTATAATGGACTGAAGACATCAACTCTGTGATTTGTTTATTCTCCACTATATTCCTCTCATTCTTGTAATTACAATAACACATGTTTAGGAACTCCAATTCTCATTCAATCATAGGTGGGTGAGAAAGTACGGTGGAATTGTCAGATTCTATAATCTATTTGGAAAGGAACAAATACTGTTAGCAGATCCTGATGCTATACGCTACGTCCTCGTCACCAACTCGTCCAACTATACTCGTAGAACGTCTGCAGCTGTTAGGCGACTCGCCCCTGATGGTCTCCTGGGTACTGAAGGAGCCCTACATCGATCCTCCAGGAAACTGCTCAACCCGGCATTCAACATAGCCGCTGTGAAGAGTAAGCTATGAGTCACACCTGATATACTTTGGGTCCGAATCTCTTTACCCTAATCATAATACTCTGGTTTTGCTTTCCTGTATTCTGTATTTGCTGCGCTGTAACACTTTCTGTTTACTGATACTGCAGGTTTTATTCCGCTGTTCCGCAAAATTGCTATTAAGATGACTGATAGCATGGAATCAATGATCTGTAATCAGATGGAGGCTAAACTCAACATGCAGAAGCTGGTCAAGTCTGCTGTAGGTACACATGTACTATAATATAAGTACCTTATATATGCTGTAGGTACACATGTACTATAATATAAGTACCTTATATATGCTGTAGGTACACATGTACTATAATAGATGTGTACCTTGTACTATATACTGTAGGTACACATGCACTATAATATATGTGTACCTTGTATATGCTGTAGGTACACATGTACTATAATAGATGTGTACCTTGTATATGCTGTAGGTTCTATAATAGATGAAACTTGTATAAACGTCTGTAAGATCTGATCAAACCTTATTAACAACACTGTGGTGCAATTTAGAGTTGTCCGTCCTTAGAAAGTTTGTAGTTTTATGTTGGGTACTCTAGTTCACTCCAACACATAACTTTTTGTATGCGTTGTATATAGGCTCTGTGATTTATTAGCTTGTGATTTGATATTTCTACAGACAATGGATGTGATAGGACTAGCTGCCTTTGACCATGACCTACAGGCACTGGATGACCCAAATAATGAGGTAGTGACCAGTCTGTCTGTTATGATAGCATCGCAAGCAATGGGTCTGCTCTCATCTCTTCCCTTCTACAGGTCTCTACCCCTCAAGGCTAACATCATGTGTGATAATGCTACTAAAGTAATAAATGAACTCGCCTATAATATTATACAAGATAGAAGGGAGCATCCATCAACAGGTGGGCGTGGTTAAGTAGATTGAAAGAGTGCCAAAGCCTGCAATGTTGTCCATCTTATGTGTCACCTTAAATGATATTAGCTTTCATGGTTTATTCTTATTCACAAAATATACAGTAAGCTTTATGCGGGACAATGTGGTGATATAGTTGGAGTTACCCTCTCCTGACCTGTCGGAGGATTCAATATGATTGGCTATTGGTATCACGTAAATCGTTGTGGAAGAATTTTTGTGTCATCATGTCACCATGAAATGTCTGACAGATACTTGTTTGGTTCTATTACAGAACTTTACAATAACATGGGCATTTAATGGTTGATTGACTCTTTCCTCTTTTTGTAGAGTCTAACCTGTTAACCAAGCTGTTATCTGCTAGATATGAAGGGGATGGTGAAGCTTTGTCAAATAGCACTCTCAGAGATCACATTGTAACGTTTATGATAGCAGGCTATGAGGTCAGTTAGTTAACTATGTAGAATATAGATGAATACAGTTATAATGGATTAGCTTACTCATGCAGTGTGAGGTAATACTAGTAGCTGATTGGTGGAATCTGTATTGTATATTTATAGACGAGCAGCAGTACACTCACCTGGCTACTCCTTGAGTTAGCCCGTAATCCTAGCATACAGGAGAGTCTGTATGAGGAGTTACTCATAGCTGAAGACTATAAGAGTGTGGACGGGGAGCTACTGGAGTCACTTTAAGTACCTGGATGCTTGTCTCAAGGAAACTCTGAGGTACTTCATTGAAATATCAGCCATCGGTCTACTGTTTTAGTACTTGCTTTGGGACAGTTCATACAGCAAACTAGTATTCCATGCAATGAGTTGTCTTCTCTTTGATATGGTATTCATATTAGCAGAGAGAAGACAACTCTGATGTATCAAGGTGTCACTACATCATTATGTGCACAGGGTAAATTTACATAATTATATACATGTGTGTAGTATTGGTTTAAACAAGACTTGTATTTAAGTTTCTGTAGACCCTTGGGTTCAAACCCCAGTCAGGGATAGGCTACTTCTGCAGACCGAATCCCTGACTGCTCACAAATAAATTTCCTTGCAAGAAAAATGAATCGGTCTATATAATGTTTATTTCCTAGACTATACCCGCCAGCATCCGCTATCTTACGTAAATCATTAAATGATGACATCATCGGTGGATATGACATACCAGCAGGCACTGAGGTACTGTTACACTTTGGTGCCATGATGAGGTAAGCACTGACCCGCTTCCTGTTCTACTCTATTAATACTACCTTGTCAGGTGACAATTTATTTATTCTTACACATTCACATGCATATGCCGTAATGCTACATTATGTCATAGCATCACGCCAGATTTCCCTTTCAGAATTTCATTCATAAATATTAGGGCTGGAACGAATCCAAAAATTTTCGAATCTGACGATTCCGATTCCTGACACCATGCAGATTCTCGATTCCGATTCCTAAACGATTCCGCGTGGAATTACTCGTTTTAACAAATTCAATATCTTTTGTCACCAAATAAACCATGTAATCAAACTGTATAAGCATATTTCATCTGCTATTCACTGTTAGTTTGTAGATGAGGACATTTTGTTCAACATTTTCTATTAATAATTAAATAATTTTATAAATAATTGCTACAAAAAATAACAAAAACTTTACAATGTTGGATTCGAACCTGAGCATTTTGGAACCAAGATTCGGAACCGTGCCTAAGGATTCGGAATCGGATCCGGATTCGTGGATTTGTCACAGCATTAATAAATATATATTTGTAATATTTTGGCCTTGAAGATATTCCACGGTATAAAGTTTTACATAATAAAAGCACAATTTTTAATTTAGTATGATGTTTTCACTCGTAAGCTCTTCAAGTTCACTGTGATAGAAGGAATTTTATTTTTGACAACCCCAGTTACATAATATACTAGAGTTATCTTCCCTACTCTATACAGTCATGTACTGAGTGGGAATCTATGTAGAGGGGACACTGCTTTATAATGTAAATCATTGGGTTATCAGGTTCTTTGGAGTTGTCTGTACACTGCATCAAAAGTAGTGAACTACTGATACAGTGTTAATCATTGTGTCTAGCTAATGATTACTAATACCGTTTTAGGACACAGTTTGAAGATGGGGAGATATTCAATCCTGATAGGTTTCTATCTCCTCAAGCCGAGAGCATTAAACTCCTCCCTTTTGGTATCGGGCCTCATGCTTGTATAGGTAATAAATTTGCTATGATGGAAATGAAGGTATTAACACTACATTTAGTGCGAACGTTTCACTTTGCTACTGTACCGGGTCTAGTCATACATAGGAAGCGTGCTCTAGTGTTGAAACCTTCACCTGATGTTCAACTCTATGTTACCAAACGATAGAACGTAATATCTAGTGTGTCTACCTCTCACTTGACAATATTACACCTAGTTAGTGGCCAGTGCGTATGAATGTGATCGGATCTCCATTTCGTTGTACAATGTATGTTGTTCAGTTGGTCCAAGAAAATTAACATTATTATTAATTTTATATTTTTATATTATTTAACTTTCATAATTCCCGCCAGGGAATAATATTTTTAATTAAATAAAGATCAACAAACAGTTTTTGGTTGTTTGTTGTCCTTTTGCAGTATCGTACACTCTGTTCTATTTTTGCTTGTCACTAGACAGGGGTTGGTATCCTGGATGCCCGACCAGCTTTTTTCCTACTTCCAATGTAGCGTATCTTATAGCAAATATGCACCTTTTTCTTTCTAACTTTTTTGTTCATGGGTCGGATCTCGAAGGTTGGTTTACCGAAGCTGGAGTTTTGCTTTACAGTCACCCTATACATGTTATTTATGGTGCCTGTGTACCCAACACCAGCAACCTGCCTCGCATTCTGTGGCTGTAAGTTTCTAAAGTCTGCTAAGGCTATTTGGAAGTTTCCTCGTCTAAAGTACTGTTTAGTGATACGAGTTCGCACTCTACTCACTATGACTCTGCCGCGCTCACTAATGCCTCTCAGAAAGACACCTAGTGCTGTATTACTCTCGGCTGGGTCCTCATATCGCCGCAGGATTGTCTCTATCTCTCTCGTATCTGTGTATACATTGTGTATTATAGAGCACATAAAGTATGTTATAATAACGTTGAATATTAGATATTGGTATACAGCAACATTGCTATTACACCATGTGCTAAACATGACTTGTGTTCCGTAGCTTAACCTAAATCATTATTGGTTGCCAGATAGTAGTTGAAAGTTAAACTATACTAACATTTATGTTCCTTATTCATTTACATTGGATTTGGAATTAGCACCAAACACCAAGCAATGAGGTCATAAAATACTATGCTCTGTATTGTAGCACCTGAATTTTCATGCGAGATTAGTTTACGGAATGCTGACGGGTGTATTACCCGAATTGCGCATTGTGAAAACTGCAAATAAAATACAGTATTTATCTAATATACTCTATGCCCCAACTTACACTCATCATAGTCCTGTTCGTCTTGCTGCTGGCTGAGATCATCTCTACTGTAATCAGGTGTAAAGTATCCACCATCTACATCATCTTCAGCTGCACTACAAGTAATCTTTCTGTTGATTCACATTTGTTCAGTTGGTGCGTGTGTATTAGACACATTCACGGACAACGCTATATTGTAGGTAAAATATTCAATCCTCTCCTACCTGTAACTAAGACGTCGGCTCATGTTTGCTGTTCCTTGTGACAGACTCCAAACTGGTGGAGAGGGTGGGGTATATGGGAACGTATGCAATGGAGGCGTGGCTTCTTCGGTAGCCTGTGCTACCTCTTGATCTGCTTCATTATCATCATGAGAGAGGGATTCCGAGGAGCTATGTGCATATAATATAACTACTGTGAAATATTAGTAAATGTTGCACAGGGATAGCAATGCACTTCATCTGGAGTTATATCATTTATACAAGTCGTATAGTATGCATGTGCTGCTCTGTATTCATACTCATATTCACGTAGCCACACTTCTATAATGCTGTTATACTTGTGCACACAGCATGCAGTAATTATATAGTCATAGTAATAGTCATATTTACTTTCGTGTTTAGTCTAACTGGACAAGGAGCTGTGCCCTGGTAGTCATGGAAAACATTATTCTGTTACTCATCACGATCACCATGGTGACCTTATTTAGTTGACCTGTATACTAACCTAGACTGAGCTCTTTGTCTGTCAGAGTGCCGGCGTTGTCTTCTTTCGTCCCGTTCTCTCCGTTGCTGACGAGTATTTCTATGCCTCCTTCTTTCTCGCCACATATTTCGTTCAGCTTGACGTCTGTAGGCACCATCATACCTGAAACATAATAATATTGACAATAGTGACAGCCAAACACAAAGCCAAGTCATTACTCAATGATACGAGTTTGGTATACTATTCTTATAAGTAGCACTGTCCACATGTAAGTTGATCGAGTATAATATACATGTATATCTAGTCTGAGCTACAATGTTGTATACAAACCTAGAGAAGGGGTCCACATGTGACTGGCTCCCAGTGTCATCGGACATCAGGACCTGGATAAGTGCAGCGTTTTCAGCTGAACTGTTGCTTGTCACCTGTCTGATTGACCTGGTAGTCTGTGATCCTAAACTATCTCTTCTAGATACAGGGCCGGGGTGAAGGTGCCTCGACAGGGCAGGACCTACCATAGCAGCATCCATATCATTGTCATTTGCTGTGTTTGTGACTTGTCCATTTGATAGTCTGTTTAACAAACCCATACGGAGTTTTACTGCATTATTTTCTCATTGTTAATATAATAATATATATTATTGTTGTCGTTGATCAGCTTACCCCGCTGTAATTAAGTTATTTGTCAGGTTTCTATTGTTTCTGGTGGTCTGTCTGCTGGCATTGTGACGTCTTCTCCGATTGGCCGGTGATGTGTGACTCTGGGATGTAGTCATATTTAGCAGACTATCAAACTCTTGACTCTGTTGACTCCAGGTGTCCCAGCTATGAGCCCCGTCCCATCTATCACTGGGCTCATGTCCGACTATAAAGCAGCACGTCTTTACAAGATAGGCTAATAGGAAGGTTATGCTATTCAATGTGAGAATTTGATTGCATTCACTTCTGTGCCATGCCGAGGTAATGTTAAGGTGTCTTCATGACCTAAATATCAGATCCAGGCCGATCTAAGAAAAAATATTTTCCTGCACACTCACAGTCGTGAACACACTGGCCTAGGCCAAGAGCAAAATCCTCATTTTCGTGGGAAGAAGTCAGGTGTGCCTATGAGCTAGGGATGGTTTCGTCTGGTCAAGCACAATCCCAGGCCATTTAGCCCTTCTGACCTACATGTAGGTCAGACGGTCATTTTATTACTTTTATTTGCGACCCGAGTCCATCCCAAAGGGGTCGCGAAGACACCTTAAGCAGTATTTATACATTATAATCTCTGTGTTCTGTGTATATGGGCAGGCTTAAAAAAGTGGTATGACACAGTAGTGTTATATCACTTTTTTGTCGTTTTGGAGATGCCTTTCTCTGCTTTTATTGCATAGTGAATAGAAAACTTTGAGACATTATGAATAATTGATTCTTAAGTGCTGTAGGATAACAGATTATTTACCTGGCTCACTACTTCCATTAGATGTTAAATGACCATAGCTGACAGAAGCAGCAGTTCCCTGCGTGTCACTATTAGAGGTTTCCTGAGTAAGCCTCTGCAATGCCTGGTTTCGCTCCCTCAGTAGCTGCTGCAGGTTCGCGTTCACATCTGGTACGCTGCTGAGAGGGACTCTGTGCACCAAATCTCTTGGAGGAGGGCGTGGTAGACCAATAATTGGTCTGATACCAGATTCTCTACTATTGGTTGCTTGAACAGGAAGTATGGGCTGCACATGCAGCCTACCTTGTTGTCGCTGCTCATGTTGGTGTCTCTCAGTGGGGGTTAGAGTTACCTGCCCCTGGTTATCATTCCAACGGATAGTGTGAGTTACATCATTCCTTGTTAAAGGACTAATATTGGCTATGGCTTCATTGGCCCTCTCATTTTCAGCTTCAGTAGCCAGGTCGTTCAGCCAATTATTGTTACCAGATATAATCTCGTCATGGGTTTCCAGGTCTGTACCAATTATAGGAGCTGTCTCCTCTCTGCCCTCATCTGGAAAATACCATGACTCATCTACCTCTTGGTCTATCCTACTTCTGTTGCGCTGTCTCTGTCGATGTCTCCGCCCATGCCTTGCACGATTTCTCCTGCCCTGATGGCTGCTCCGCCACCTACCATTTCCCTCTTGATTGTTGCTAGTGGATGGCCTGTTTGTTCCAGGTTCTCTTTCTCTGTGGTTATAATACAGTAAAATACAAGAAAAGGACTTTGGAATTTCCCAGTTCGCATATTTTTTTATATTCTGTAAATTTAAAGGCAATGCTTCTTTGTTTCATTCTTTTCCTTGAGCATGCTAGCCGTTAACGCACTCATGTTCTTATTTAAGTAGTATACAACATGGTATATATTATGGTATACATGTATGTGTAGTATACATGGCATATACATGTATTATGGTATATACGTAGTATACATGGCATATATTATGGTATATACGTAGTATACATGGCATATATTATGGTATATACGTAGTATACATGGCATATATTATGGTATACACGTAGTATACATGGCATATATTATGGTATACACGTAGTATACATGGCATATACATGTATTATGGTATATACGTAGTATACATGACATATATTATGGTATATACGTAGTATACATGGCATATATTATGGTATATACGTAGTATACATGGCATATATTATGGTATACACGTAGTATACATGGCATATACATGTATTATGGTATATACGTAGTATACATGGCATATATTATGGTATATACGTAGTATACATGGCATATATTATGGTATATGCATAATGTATGACACTAACCTATTGTTGAACTGTTCACTCTCGTCTAATCTACTACGACTTCTGTCTCTCCTGCGATTGGTCCGTTCTATTTCTTCTGCACTATCGTACCCATCGCTCTCTGAATCATAATCAGAGTCCGTATCCCAACTCATAACAAATTTTGTTGAGAGTGTTGAACTGATTTCATAGTCAATCTACTAAACAGTAAATTATATTTGAATTCAAATTTGATTGAATTGTTGAAATGTCTATAATATTTATAGGTTAAGATCTCATTATACGTATAATAGAAGAGGTTGCCATTTCTTTTTCAGAGGCAACCTCTAAGAAGGGAAATTTTGTATCAAAGATAATTTGATTTTCAGCTTATTGCAAGATAAAAAGTCTCATTTCAAGCAAAGATTATATGCATACTAAGGTTACGGGTGAAAATGTTACATTACATTACATGTAAAAGTTTAGTTTTAAGGTAATAACTTGCCCTTTGTCAGCAAGCCAAGAAAGGTCACCATGTCCTGTACATTATGTTATACAGTACTGAATATAAATAATATTATATTTGTATTGTAATTTCTTACCTAAATTACTGTGGGGCCTGCCCAATAGGTTATATTAATATTATTTTTCTGCCTGGATATTTTGTTTATAAAAGACTTAACTTAAATTATTTTACTAAATCTAAGAATTCATTTTAACAAGTTAGTGCCTTTCCGGTTTTTAAATTCTCTGCCACATATCTTGAATATTTCTCACTTTAAAAGCACTTCTTTCCTGGTATTTTGACAATAACAATTCATTCAGTTCAGTAGATTACAATTGTATACTCTAATATTCAGTCAGATAACTAACCTACATGGTTACAGACTATACAATGTACCAGGAGTTTGCAACCTGACAGGCCGGCGTGCTAGCCTATCAACTATTACTATCCTAGCATACATCATGATATCAGCAGGCATAGCAGAATGTACTGTATTATTCTAAGGAACTTGTGGGCACTAAATTAGTCTCTACAAAAGTTGTAATGACCCAACTAAAGCATGGGTTGTCTACCAAAGGGTAGCCATGACATTGGCTCAGTATATCAGGATCCCAGTCTAAGTGTAGATTACATTTATTTCTAAACTCTACTCAGCTCTTGTGGGGGTTGGGGTCACATTCCTCATGCACATAATAATAATCTACAACTAGCCAATTAGGACTTAGAATAGCACACCAATAAGATCCTAAAATAGCACCACCAACCAGGTCCTAGAATAGCACCACCAACCAGGTCCTAGAATAGCACCACCAACCAGGTCCTAGAATAGCACCACCAATAAGGTCTTAGAATAGAACCAGTAATAAGTGGTTATATACTTCTGTTATTGATGTACATGTAATTACACTAATGTCACTATTTGTGTATGGAACCTGTTAAAACATTCACTGTTGATAGGCAAATAAACTGGTCTTATTCTAGAACTTTGCATTTTGTAAAAAGGCAAAATAATACAACTTGGACTATATACGGGGCTGGAGATTAAAATAGAATATTATAAACACATGATAATAAATTGAATATACCAGAGCCAGTTGGTGTACTAGCGCATTTGAAATGTTAACAAACTTGTATTCTTTGTTACTGAAGCCGACCTTTGTAAGTACTATTAAAACTATTATAAATGTAGTTCATATAGGAAATTATCCTGCAGAAAATACTATAGATAGAGCTGCTCTATAGGAAGTACGACAGCTTGTCCACTGCTACCAGCTTGTTCACTGCTACCACCTTGTCCACTACCACCTTGTCCTCTACCACCACCTTGTCCACCACCACCTTGTCCACTACCACCTTGTCCACTACCACCTTGTCCACTACCACCTTGTCCACCACCACCTTGTCCACTACCACCACCTTGTTCACTACCACCACCTTGTCCACTACCACCACCTTGTCCACTACCACCTTGTCCACTACCACCACCTTGTCCACTACCACCTTGTCCACTACCACCACCTTGTCCACTACCACCTTGTCCACTACCACCTTGTCCACTACCACCTTGTCCACTACCACCAAGTCCATCAACATTTGCGAGGTAAAAGTTGGCTATCTCTTCCTGAAGGAATAAAACTGGGCTGAACAAACATCGCCATTACAGAATATGTTTCACACTACAATGTATTTTACATAATATAGAAAGCCATATTATACAGAGACATGCAGGATAAATTTTACGTACATTTACCAACTCTATCCTTTGAACCAACGCTTTTGTGCAATCTGCACAATAGGCAACGTCTTTCATTTCTAAAATATTAATGTATTGTTATGATGGGAATAAATTAATGATGAATTTATATGAAATAAATGGCCTATTGTCTCTTGCCCAATGTTTACAATGGAGGGAGTTGGGTTCAAACCCTTATACAAGCTCTTTCAAGACTTCATAAGAGTAGAAAAACTAACAAACCATTCTACAACATCATTAGTCCATAGTAAATTCAAAGACTATTACTTTTGCAAATTTTTGTGGTTTTTATTTGCAGCCAGCAAGCATATCTGCCTTATGCAGCTTCAATATTTCTATCTAATTTTTAAAGTACTGTAAGAAGCCTTTGTTTTCTTCTACAAGCCTATAATTATAACAATTAGTCTTACATGTATTATATCAAAATAGCTATTGCTGGCAATTGTATGGCAGATCACTACTAACAGTACCTTAAAATCCAGGCACCTACATTGTACAAACACTGGTGGTACAAACACTGGTGGTACGACCTCTGGTAGTACAAACACTGGTAGTACAAACACTGGTGGTGCAACCACTGGTGGTACAAACACTGGTGGTGCAACCACTGGTGGTACAACCACTGGTGGTACAAACACTGGTGGTGCAACCACTTTAAAATCTTACTTGAGTGTAACTCTTCCACTTCTGCCTGGAGTTCTTCTATGGTAGGATGAGATCCATAGTACCTCTCCTTTATATGCACATAATGCATTCTCTATTTGTCCCAGTGAGCCTTCTCTGCTAACTTTGCTGGATAAAACAGTGACAGAGTGTAGCTATGTTATAATGATTAATTGGAGTAGCTGATGTAGCAGCTAGTGCTATGTAAAAGCTTTTAAAAAGCTGCCACATAATTATACAGCTTACATGCTTCTCACATATATGGGTTTATAACTTATACATGGCTGTATACAGTGTTTCAAGTGAATTGGAGAAAATTGGGTGTAATGCATTCATGGTGTGGTGACTAGTGATGTACCAGGTTAGTGTAGTTTTGTATCACCAATGTGTGCTTGTAATTGTTGTGCAGGTGTTGTTACTGTGGGTATACTGATGCCCCCCCCCCCCCCCCCCCCCCCGTGCTACTGCTAACTATTTGATAATCTTTGTATAATAATGTAATAGACTGTGTAACTATTTAGGCTTCCTATTATTATACAATTACTCACATATCTCTTTTCATCTGTTATGTAACCAACCCTCACAAATTTGTCAGCTGGACTGGAAAAGTGGACTCCAATACGTCCACTGCCTGCTGACTTCCCAGGTATTGTCTTTTCCCCTCTCCATATGACTACTATAATGGAAGCGCTGCTTCACTACAACTGATTGAATGTGAAAGTTTGTGTATGTAAATATTTGGAGGTAGCCTTGGACCAGAAACGATGTCACATCAGAAGAAATACCCTGTGTGAGATGTTCCCTATCCAGTATGTATTAGCTCTTGCTAATTTTTCTCATATAGAGATGGTGCTGCACAGAAATCTAGTCCTTCCCATCTGCGAGCAACCAAAGTAAGTCTTTATTTATGTACATGTATTAAGTATTGGCTACATTGAGAGTATTTTAGTTAGACATGTAATAAGTATCATAGATAAGACTACTAGACTTACTGGTTTACTTCCCATTATTAACTCCTGGTAAGAAAGCAATGATCTAAAGAGATCTGCACTTTTTTCTATTTTTGGGGTGGAGAAGGTACTTCACCAATGTACATGACTATAATGCAGTTAAATAGAATTTATGAACATTATAAGGTTGAATGCCCTTTCTAGCACCACTGATAGCCTTTACTGAATGAACCTGGATCTCTCACATGGGTGCCCAGAGCTCTAACAACTAGGCCACGGCTGCTCTTTTAGCAATTACAATTATATGAACTATAACTGTAACTATAACCAGAAGTTCCCTGTGGACTAGATACCCAGGATGTGTTGAATCAAACTTGTTTCCTGTTCCTCTTCAATTCTCTCTTTGCTTTCTCTATTAGATGTAAGGCGCACCGAGTGTTTCGTGCTGCAGAAACCTCATCGAATTTTAATTCAAGGAAATATTTTTTAGGCCAAATGCTAGTTAATTGTCTACACTAAGGTAAGATACAGCAAGCAAGTGATAGAATTGTGCTTTGTATAGCTGCTTCATTTTTCATCAGGGTAGACTAGCCCTAGCTACCGGTTTATCCTCATTTTTTACAGAGAATTCAGTTGAATCCTGCTATTATGTGTTATACAAAAGTTTTGAGTTTTAGCCAATCTTCATATTTGTTGATGTTTAGTCTCTCAAGGTCAGGACCATGCGATTGCCTCCAGCTGTTAAACAGGTGGAAATAACTATTCTATTAATTCTACTGAAACAATTTATAGAGTACTCTGAAACTAATAACATTTAGCCAATATAATTTCTCAACAGTATAAATGTTTAGCCAAATTTATTGGTTGAAGAAACCAAGGTTGTTGACTTGAAACATACTGCTATATATTATTATAGTAGTGTAGCTAGTCTGTGATAGCCTGTGGTAGTATAGCTAGTCTGTGATAGCCCATATTGACAGCATTGACTTGCAAGCTGGGCATATAGAGAGCTTCCAGTTGCAGGTGCAGGGAGAGGCTGCACATCTTATTTTATTTTCACACTTGGCCACCTGATAACGCCAGTTGCAATCCTGTAGCTGAGCTCCTGCAGTTTCAGGGTGTTCTGTAATTGGGTTGAGGCTAACATTAAGGGAACAATATCGTAACTAGAAGACAAACAATCTGCACTTCACAGAGAACTAAAGTTGATTTTACTTGATGCCTGAGTAACTGGAGTTCTGCATTTTCAGCTTGGAAACCAGCTACACTCATTTTCATCTAACAATGGCTACATTAGCAGTTCTCCTCCCACTGAATTTTTACCAGAATCTAAGTACAAATTGTGGTCAAACAAGTCTTTTTTTGTAATTTTTTAGTATTTAAAACAAAGGCCATATTTACATGTCCAACACCTGGAGATGCATGGGAGCGCATCTATGTGCGCCGACAAAAACATATATGAATATAATGGCGTATGCAGCTGTCTATAAATTTTCCACGTTGCCATAATTTACAATGACCAGTTTGCAACAGGGTGTGAAACCTTTTTGACCTAAATCCTTGTTGTTCAACTTTTAACTGGGGGAGGGGTAGCCGGAAGTTCCCTGTGGACTAGATGCCCAGGAAGTGTTGGATCAAACTCATTTCCTTTTCCTCTTCCATACTCCTCCTGCCTCCTCTATTGGATTTAACATGTACGATCATGTCTACCAAACATTCTCTGCAACGGAATCTTTTCAGTGGAAGGAAACATTACTTGCTAAGAGGTATTTTTGGCAATTTTTTGTACTAAGGTGTGCCCTTGAGCAAGTTGCAGAAAGCAAGTGGCAGAGTTTTGCTTAGTGTCAGCTCTAGTTCTTGGTTTATTTTACTTTTTATTGTTATTGCTTTTATCCAAATAGCTACAAACCATGTGTTGTCAAAAGGTTTTAAGTTTTAACGATTCTCTCTTTTTCCTATGAACTAGACAGAGCAGGAAGTGACATTGAACATAGAATATTATTTCTGTTCTGAAATGTCACCAACTAGAATTCAGTATGACCCTCTAGAATACTGTCTCTCTTTTTGAAGGCACATGAGGTGGCCTGGATCTACACGAGCCACCCTTACATGATTATGAATAACTAGACAGCAATTAATCCACACTCTATCTTCCTTCTTGCCTAGCTGGATGCTCTAATATAAATGTTGTGTCAGTTTCGACACTTGCCAGTCACCACTAGGGTGTAAAACTACAACCTTATATTTGCATGAGCAATGTAAAGCAGGATCACAGTTGTGTAGTTGTACTAGTTGTTTTTATTTCTGTTCAGGTTATCTAAATAAAAAAATATACAGCAAGATAAGTATCTAACTGAGATAAAACTATCACTCCAGAACGTCGTACACATCCCCTGTGTCTGGCACTCTTCGCATCCGTTTATACAATGCTTCGGCTTCTTCCTACAACAATGATTGTACCCATATAATACTAGGCCTACTAGATAGATTAGATAACAGAATTTGATGTGCAAAGGAACATAAATTTATTCACATTATTATTTCTGTCAGTATTCCGTTTCTCTATTCCTATGTGTGTTATCTCGGTATTATCTTACCTCTAACATAGCCAACTGCCTCTTATATGCCTCCTGACAATGTTCACAGTCTTTAATCTTGTCCTGCTCAGCTCCTGTGACATGAAATACAATTTTTGTAAAATAGTTATTGAACAATGAAAATCATGCTTTTCCCAGGCTTTTTGAAAGTGCCACAAAGTCAGGGGTTTCATCACTGGCTATGTTTATTTATATAATTTTGTAGCCGAAGAAGGCAGCTTGTTTCAATTTTACAAGACGAACCCGTAATTAAATTTCTGCTCAGAGTTATTTGTCCTCTCCATGTTCATGATGTCACACCAACCCCTACACATATTTATTAGCAAAAATGGAAATTTGAGTAGAATGGTTGAAAACATGCATCAGACTTTGATGTTTATAAAGTTGGTCTTACTAGCTTTAAGAACGGCCTTTTCTATCCGAATCTTTTCTATTGGATCTATTTCAGTTATGTTTAGGTTCACATTGATGTAATGCATCTTCTTCCTAGTGGTACAAAGTTTAAATATTAAATTTAAACCAGAATAACAGTAAGCTTGTACATGTATGTAAAACAAGCTATCATGCAGAGTTTAGACTGAAATCACACTGTGAAACAACTGGGAATTCAGACCTAGCATATGATATTCTTACACAGTCATGCAAAACTAGCTATTTGATAATTCCAGATAAAATTTCTACTCACCGCTACAACAGTCTAGGAGCTGATTACCTGAAGGTGTGCCAGTCACTAGGTGTTATGAATGTATTTAGGAGAATTAGCAAGAGGGCACTAGAAGGGTCACATTGTTGTGGGAATACAAATGGTAGATAATACATTCACTGTGTGGAACAGTACCACTTTATTCTTCAGACAGTAGGTGTTTATGTAAATCAGTAATTGTTCAACTGGAGGAATGCTTGTTCAGATATAGCATGAATAGAATGATAACACAAGACCAGATGTTACCATTCACCAGCTACTGAAGTTATGTAATATTTATCATGCTGAAGATTCCTTGGTGGACTACCAAACATACCCTTTCTTTAACAACAATAACTTTTAAATAATAGCATAAATATTGTGTGATAAGCCCTGCAAGACTAGAAAGCAATTTACCCTTTTTCTGAATAGACTATCTTAGGTTCTTTATAGCATAGCTGTAGATCAGACACAACTCCTAAATGCCACCTTGCTTCTTATCTTTGGCTTCTTGAATGGTTCCAGTACATTTACTACCTCCTCTGACTGACTAAATTCTTTAGCTGAAGATATGCACTCCCTTCTGACATTATTTTGGGCAGCCTTTAGTGCAGCCATACCCTTCTTCAATATTGAGTCAAGTGTTCAGAGTGTGGAATTCCAACGCATCACAATAGGTTGTGGAATGGCAGCTACAGCTCTAGAGCTCACTTCCAGCTCCTCCTACCAGAATAATATTATAAATAGCACAGAAATGCAAGAGAGAATAAAACTAATACAATGCCTTCTATAGCAAGTCTGACTACGATTTACAGAGTTTTATTCAGTAAAAAGTGAACACTTACTACTTGCCTTAAATGGATGCTGAAGTATAGCTTAAAGATAATAATAACCTAGAGAATTTCGCAGGCTTGCCAATGCATGAAGTTCGCTTAAGTCCATCACCAACTACTAACTGTCAACTGTGGGCAAAGCAGCTAAGTCATGCTGGACACTGCTTATCAAGGTGACAGTTATCTGTTAATTATCTTCCCTTAGTTCATTATCATCAAAGATGATCTCAGAGTCTGAAAAAGGCCAGCTAACCTTGAAGGCTTTCTTCATGTTACTTGCATTATCTGTTATAACATACCGCACTTTGGAGGCCGTGTCAAAGTCATCAATAACAGACTGATAGCCCCCGTATATTGTCTAACTAGTATGAAACCCTACAAAATATTGATCAATAAGTTTTAAGCTGAAAGTGATTAAGGAAAACTCAACAGTGGTTTTGTTTTCTTCGGAACTGATTTACCAGAACAGGACAGTGGAAACTGTAGGCAAAAGACTGCTTCTGTTCTGTTCTCTTGTAGTTTACCTTGTGGTAGTGGCCGGTAGTTAATAGTATAGTTATACCAAAATAGAAAAGGGTGTCTTCTCACCTTTAGGATCAGTCATGAAAGTGAAAGAGCATCAGAGCCGCCGTTCAATCTCTTAGTCCACTCCCTAGTCACTAGTAGAGTTTGGTGGAGTTCCTTTTCGTTCCGATGCTCCAGGGGTCAGTCCTCAAAAATCTCATAGACTGAGCTCTCGTATAGTCTCACACGCTCTCCTTTTTTCTCGCAGGGTTGGATGGAGTCGGCGATCAGGCCGCACCAAAAAATGGCTGTTGGTCGTCCAAGACCTCAAGCAATAGGATCTGCTTAGGAGTTGGCTGGGTAATGCTTGGGGAATTGGACCAGAAACTGCTTGTGTCAAGGGCCGGGACTGTGGGCATTTTTGACTGCGAATTCCAGGCTGAGGGGGGGGGGGATTCTGTGAGGATAGGGAAGTTTGGGAGTTTTGGGACTGGGAAGCCTGGGAATTCTGGGTAGAGGGGAATGACGCTGAGCTTACCGATCTCATTATAGAAAGGAAATCTTCTACTCTGGACATGGCCTCTTTAATTCTACCCACACACTCCTGCTCAACTAGAACAGTGTGGCAGCGCATCTCTAGATTGGCCATTCTTTTTGCAAATTCTGCCCTAAGGTCGTCCCCCCCCGGTCTTAATTGACCAGCTTGTCATGAGTGGAATCTAGCCTCTTCTTAAATTCATCAAATACCTTAACCAACTTGCAAGCCTGGCTCTGAGTTTCATCCAATTCTGCCGCAGGACGTTTGGATGTTCGTTTGGGTTGTGGTTGCTTTGCAACTCACAGGGCAGCCTGGTTACATCGGCATAGGTTTGGGGAATTCCAGAACTCTGGGGTGCTCTCGTTTTGAGGGTAGCAAGAGATTGTGGTCTTGGAGCAGTGAATGAGGCAGTTGGTCTGGTATTATTGGCCTTAGCCTTGCCTTTGCCCCTGTTGCATGCTGAATTCTTAACCTGGGTATTCAAATTCAAGGCGTGACTAGAGGCAGGCAAGTTCTGGGGTCGGGACACCTTTAAGGGCTGAGTTGAATTCTGGAAATGATGGAAGGTCTGGGACAAATTCTGGGTAGTCTGACTACGCCGAGAGGTGTCGGGGCAGTCAGTCTTTGTGTGACCATGAAGGCCACACGTGAAGCACTTCACTTTGGGGCAGTTATATTTAGAATTTCCGGTTTCCTCACAATCGGGGTTGAAGCAAGTGAATGATGGACAGTACCCAAACTCATGACCAGGGTTATCCTTGTCACACAAGGGACAGTAACTCTGGTTAACCATACTTACTATCAAACTCAGGACTTGGGATATTACGTCTTATTATCGAACTCAGGACTCGAAACTCAGGATACTATGTCTTACCTAAAGAGAAACTTCTTAAAAGCGAACTCAATACATCATGAAATTGCAAAATTCAATGCATTATTTTGTGTCAAAATAAACACAATCTTTTTTCTTCCTGCCAAATCTAGTGCAAGATTCAACCCAGACAAATCTAGTGTTAAATTCACTCTCTGCTTGATTAATGCTAGTAGTAGCATCACTATCAGGGTTAAATTCACTACTATTTCTAGCTAATTATGCCACCACCGGTACCAGATAAATCAGTAGAATTAGACAAGCCGTTATTATGAGCACTACCATCTACATCTACAGATAATTCTACAGGTGCATCAAAATCAGTTTCACCAGCAGGAGCATCAACTACAGTGGGTTCTAGGTTAAAGCTTCCACCAGGGTTCACACGTTCACTACCAGGATTACTGCATTGATTATCACCTGTATTTGGACAATACCAATCCAATGCAAGAGGCATAATGGTATTGTAATCATTGTCGGGTGTAGATTCCTGTAAAACAAGCAAATGCTTGCGATTCCTTCTTATAACACTATCACCTATCTGTACCCAATAACTCTGAGGATGAAGGTCATCTTTATGCATAAAAATTCCCTCTTGACCTTCATTAGTAGGTGTATTATCCCAGACAAGTTGACCAGGATTTAATTCAGGTAAATTCTTGGCACGATACTTTTTATTCCACTTATCCGCAGCCTCTTCACGCCTCGAAAGACAATTATTTTCACATTCTTCATAATTCACAGTTCTGTCTCTGGCATAGCCTAGAGGTGTCCTAAGCACCCTAAGGGAAGTGGAAACCATTAGTTTAGTGTGATAAAATCATAGACTCAGATAAAACTTTTGTTCAGAAATGTTGTTGTAAATAAAGAATGGTTAAATCTTAGTAGCAGGTTTTTTTGATTTAGTTGTCTTCTGTTTTATAAAGTTTCCATTTATAAACTATCACGTGCCTCTAATATACCGCAGGTTCATTTCAAATTTAAATCAAACCTGATAGCTCTACTTTGTACCATTTCAATTTTTTCAATATCATTTTCTAGAGAAGGATCCCATACTTCTGAAGCTTACTCCATTACATGTCTTACCAGAGTGTGATATACACTAGTTTTAATTTCTATTGGAGTTTTATAAAGAATATGTTTGATAAAACCCAAACTTTTATTTGCTTTTGATATTACTAATTGTATGGTTGTCCCATATTAGCGTATTTTCTGCTGTATATCTAATAATATTCACCACATAGCATATGTTTAGGTATATCAAAGTTTTGTTTACCACGCATAACAAAACTACATTTCGTACATTAAAACATACCTGTCAACCTGGAGTGAAAAAATATAGGGAGTCCCAACTTCCAAGTGCATAGGTAAAATTTGCAAGACTCTAACTTCCAACTGCAGAAAATACATTTGGAGAGTTTGAACTGTGGGGAGGGGGAGGGCATATCAGAATGGTGGTGTTGCTAAGTTTGACTACTTGATTATCAGTTTGTTAATCTCTAGGCTCATTGTATCCTAAAATACATGTAAGACGCTGAAGTTAAAATTAAGTTACATGTAAAACAAATTTACAAACCATTTACAATGTACATATATAGAGAAATGTACATGTTTATACCCTGCTAAATCTCAGCTAAAGTGCTCAATGTTTATAGCAGAGCTAATTAATGTTTGATGGGATCTCAGCGTTTTATGTCTTCTATTACTACTAGTTTCATGCTATAAACTAATGTTTCAACTAAAACTACTGGGATAATGTAAAAGATATAACAATCATCCGATAGAAGACATGTATTTGCTCTAGTACATCAACATATGTACATACATGTACATATGTTGATGAAACAATAATAAAGAAAGATAAAGATAAGGAATTAGTATAGTATTTACAAATATTGGCTATTAGCCACCAAACTGATCAGTAAACTCCTAGCTGTATTAAAATTCACAATGTGGTTATTTAAAAGTACTGTGTGTACGTGTTAAATGGCTAGAAAAGACTAGTAAAATATGAATTTACCAAAATGAACTAACTACATGACTGTATCATTCCAAAAAGCTAGAAGCTTGATGTAACTAGCTTTTAAGCTTGAAATTAGAGAGAGAGGATAACTCTACACATACATGTAATACTAAAACAGGGGGTTATGGGTATTCCTTGTTGGAATCAGAATGAGCTTTCTCAGCAGTTTTATAAGTTTTGTGCCTTGTGCCTTATTTAGGGGACAAAGCGATTTCAATTTAAGTAACAGCAGTAAAAAATATAGGGTGTAAGCCAGCTGTGGAAACACTGTTGTAGCGAACAACAAGTCTACTTTCTATAGCCAAGAGCTTCTTTCCATCTTCATTCCCGCTGACACATGTAAACAACAATGGCGTTTAAACTGCAAATGCACACAGTTTACAAAAACTGAAAACGTACCTAATTGATGCCCTGAAATAGGAAGGATATTAGGGATATAGGGAGCTGGTGGGAGTGTGCGTTTAAAATAGGGAGGCTCCCTCCCAAATCGAGATAGTTGACAGGTGTGCCTTAAAACTTATTCCATTTGATTCTGCTCATTTCTGTAAATCATTTAGATCTTGTTGGAATAGTGGGTTGTACTGATAGAAATGGGAGCATATATTGAGTATCATTAGCATATATTTTTTTAAGACATGAAATATATCATTAACATATAAATTATAAATTGAATTGGCCCTGAAACTGATTCTGTGGTACTCCTGATGTTACATTTAATACATCAGAACTACATCCATTGTGTATAACTCGGTTTTTCTTCCACTTAAAAATGAATAAATCCAATTGATTAGGCTTTTGTTAAAATCTTTTGCTGTAAGTTTATCAAATGTTTTGGCAACATCTAACACAAACCTTGTATTGTACATCTAAATTCGGCATTATGTCATGTACTGCTGATGTTAATTGAGCTGTGCATGAGATACCTCTTTTAAGCCCATGTTGGTTGTTGTTTAGGATGTTTTCTAGCGGATAATCCATTTTTATGAAAAAAGTCCAGACTTTAGCTAGTTATTCGAAACAAAATGTCAAACCAAGAAATCACCTCTTGTTATGATCACTCCAAATTTCAATATAGTGATAGAGGTTTCCTCCACAGTAGAGAGAGTGGCTTTTAGATTCCTTCTCATCACAGTAAATCTATCTACAAGCATTGACATGATAGATTTACTAAAAGAAATCATGTACCAGAGTTGAATTCAGTGCCATAGTTAAACAAACAAAGGGCCTCTTGTTGTTTGCTCTTAGATATTATAATCTGTACAGTTTAAGGAATGGATGTTTTCCAAATAGACATTATTTTGTGAAATGTCCTGTTTGGAATTACCATTTTCGAAAAGTAGCATTTTCAACATAATTACAATATTCATCAAAACATTCCACCTTCATATTCCAATTAGTGTCCTGTTTTACAAACATATTTTTAAAATTATGCTTGTTTGTTACATCAATGTTTCTAATAAAACTACTCTTTTTTGAATCCATAGCGCCTGTCTTTAAACACAATTCACTTGGTTTATATTTAGATTCAAGGTAGCTGTTTTGAAAAAGGCATTCCACAATCCATGATCAAATTTAGAGCAATGCACTTCTTCTTGTGACTAAGAAAAAAGGTGACACCACTGTAGCTCTTGCATATGACTCCAACTATTACAGCACAACGGGTACTAGACACATAAAATGGTCCTAGATACATTTGTGTTAGAGTAAGAGCTGACAACTTACAAAGTGAACGACGAAATGAATGGAAGGTAATTCCTCTCTATTAGGATTTAGTCAATACATTACTACTTTACGATCTTGAACTCGGTTCTGACTTCTTACTATTACAGTATGCAACAGAACAATGAGTTGTGTAATCATAGTGTTATTATTTAATTACAATTCAAAGTTGTCTTCTCCCAAATTGGAAGACAAATTAGGAGAAGACAATTTGTAAATTGCATCTTAAATTACATACATGTACATTTTGTACATGTAAATGCAGAGTACATGTATTTCCTTATATTAAGTGATGGACAGGAAGAAGACAGCTTTCATTCATAGTTAGTATCTTACAGCTTGTAATAATGAGATAGTGTGCATGTGTATAATATGTTTTAGTGGGTTGCAATTTGAACATTATATTTATATTGGCAGTCGTGACCTACATGGAACACAATAATTCTTGACAATAAAACATGCGATAATAACATATTTATAAGAATTACATAATGCAACATGATCTGGATTACACCTTTAAAAACATTTACGAAAATAACTATTATAATAACACATACAAAAAATCAATCGGTTATACTCTAAACAGCACCTCCACCGAAGATAGATATTAGCCAGCTGACAAAGTAAATAATGACAGCTTGTACATGTATAGGTGGACAGACTGGATACATAATTATATATCTTGACTTTACAATATTAACTCATACACAATGCCTTATATAGGCTTCTGTATCCAGCTTTTGAAATATTACTACTCAGTTGCATGTTATTATTTCTATTGTTTAGCTACAGTTGCAACAAATGCTTTTCCATAAGCTGACTGACAGCTGAAAGATAATACAACAAAATTCAGGCATGATAAAACTAATACAAGTCATGTCTTATACCCTAATATCTTTTCCATCAATACAAATATAAAATATGACACCCTAAAACAATATGTTGCATCCAGATCTACTACATTACCATTTACAGTATCAAAATCGAACTGTGAATCTGTTGCTCCTCATATCAGTATTATTGTTGCTCTGAAAACCTCAATGAGTCATAGAGTCGTAGACATAGTGTCATAGACATAGGGTCATAGAGTCGTAGACATAGAGTCATAGACATAGAGCCATAGACATAGAGTCATAGAGTCGTAGACATAGAATCATAGAGTCGTAGACATAGAATCATAGAGTCGTAGACATAGAATCATAGAGTCGTAGACATAGAATCATAGAGTCGTAGACATAGAATCATAGAGTCGTAGAGTCGTAGACATAGAGTCATGGAGTTATAGACTCTGGGTTGAACTATTACCTTCTTGTCGGGGAGGTATGTAGTTGGTGTGAGCAGTGATGATGGAATGGAACATATTAATATATACGACAGTAGCGCTACCAAGTTCAATGTATCTGTATGTTATTCTACGTACATTGTATTTATATAATGCTAAGTACAATTTTTGGGGGAAGTGGGTGTGTCAGAATATGCAAATACTCTCAGTACTTCGTGATGTACTGCATCATGATAGTAAATATAATACTATGCTATGCAACTACTTCCTGTTCAATTCTCACTGAACTGTCCCAATGCTATGCTATTCTTCGCGACCTAGACTTCAGACCCAGGCCGATTTACAAAAATATTTTCCGGCACAGATCCGTCACAGGGTCGCGAACACACCGGCCTGGGCCAAAAGCAAAATCCTCATTTTCGCGCGAAGAAATCAGGTGTGCCGATGAGCTGGGGATGGTTTCGTCCGGCCAAGCAAAATCCCAGGCGAATAGCCCTTCTGACCTGGGTCGGACGGCCATCTTGTAATTTTTATTTGCGACCCGGGTCCGTCCAAGAGGTCGCGAAGACACCTATAAACTCATATATAAACTACATATTATTATATAGGTCTACATATAACTATGTGCTGTGTCACTTAATGTATACTTGTACATACACTCTAGAATCGAAACTAGAGTATATGCTATAAAAACGGCCTTATTCAGGATAGAAAAACGAAATATTGTATAAAATATAATAGATGGTGCTCTGTGTTGATAGCTAACATGTATTATACTTGATGTTTCTATATTACTAACTGCTAGCCTACATGTACATTTACTCCTGCACTGATACTGCACAGTATGTTGAATTGTGCTGCAACTTTATTATATAATTTATGATAAAAACCTGGTAGACCTACATTCAGAAATATGGACAATATAACTTTGTGCTTCCAGTATGAAACTGTCAGTCTATCCATGGCTTGCGTTTAACATTAATATATTTACATAATTATTACTAAATGAGTAATTAATTACTCAAGGTAAAGTTATGTAATTTCTAGTAATTATCATATGAATAGTGGAGCAATGAGTGGTTCTAGACCATACTTCCTCTGCACACGTATCATGTATATAAATATTATATTAGTCATGGTTTAAGGAAACGGTTATGCAGATAATGGTACGAGTGCATCAGATGTCCAGCCCTCACTTTATATCTACACCCTCATCAGCTCAGCTGGGATTATTATCAGGTCTACGAAGTATAATACTCCTACTATACAACTTAGTTAAAGGTTGGTATAATTAATCGAGAATCGTGAAAATAGTTTCTACCAAGTTTACATCACTATTAATAATAATTATAGAGTCTGCAGTTCACGAGCTTTTCTTGAATATAATATATTTTTTATTTGCTAAAAAAGAAATAATCAACCATTCTTATTGTTAGATATGAATTCCGAAAACTCGTTGACCAGTGAAGATTCAGAGCGACATAGAAAGAAGTTAATTATGGAAGAGAAAACAGCGGAAGAGATAACCACAGAGCAGATAACTACAAAGAAAGTAACAACAGAGAAGATAACTCCACATGGACATGTAGTTGATGGAACCAATGATGTCACAGAGTCTGTTCAACTATATGTCAATGTCAATAAGGTAACATGTCTATGGGATGATTACTTGTTTATATTCTTTATTGGTACGGAAAGACTTCCCCATTAATAAAAAAAACATTATTTTCTCAGCATATTGTTTTAAGACAGCGTCACTTTCACATATTTTCTGCTCTTCCCCAGTGTTAAAAGTGGAACAAATGAGGTGGGTACACGGTGCATGCAGAAAGTGTTTGATAAATTTAGATCTGTCTCCCCTGTGTTTCTGTCAATATCTAAAATGTTATATATTTGTAGGTAAGCAATAGTACTTAGGACTTGCTAACATAAAAATGTTTGCCACACAACATATTATAACCTATTTCTCATTTATGTTATTTTGTAAAACCTATTAATACCGAAATGGAAAAAACTTTAGAAACCAATTTGATCAAAATATTAAATTGACTAGGTTAGCGACTTATCAATGCCTTAGACTAAGCGGCCTCACTGGCTGCGGTCAGTAAGGGTGCTATACCTTTACTAAAACAACTGGCGACTAGCTAATGTACTAATGGGCTGCGAATAAAAGCAGATTAGCACAACTGCTCTTGAAAGAAGCCCTAGCCTAACATTTCCACTGCTAGTCCTCACATGAGGGTACGCGCCTGCTGGCCGTGTACCCACTAATATTGAGGTAGGTACACGCCGTATGCTCCTGTATAACCACACTTCGAACACTGCTCTTCTCGTACATCATTTTATAAGTTTATGCAAGATTTTGCTAATGAACAGTTTGTCAAGAGGATTGAAGGAAAAAGAGAAGTAGAATATGGAGCAGCAGTAACTAGGTCACCGCTTATCACTCATGTTTCTGGTAGGTGCAAATACAGCTCATTTTTAAATTTCAATGGAGCTCTCAAATAGACTGTAATACGACGGCAGTACTTATTAGATCTACAATATTTTAAACAATGTAGCTTAGCTTCTAATGGTACCATTTTTTTGTATTGTCAACTACATGTATCATAACTTAGCTAAATCATGAATTTGGTTTCATTTGACTCTGTCAGCGTGTTGAAATTGAATGACTCTTTTTTTATGCTGAAACAAATTTCCCATTTGCTAAGGTAATAATAACCTTATTAAGATTGTATTAATAACTGATGCTCTATGTAGATACGGAGTCACCAGCTCTGCTCAGTTTTGCCGATGATGAGAGACGGACACACTTTCCTTTCCCACCTTTTCTTACGATACAGTCCATAGATTCCATGCCTGACTACCTCTCAGAAACTACAGGTGCCTATGTGGAACAACCCTTCTCTAGCCTAGCATCAGAGGAGAACTCCTTTACCTGCTGCCATGAGGGATCCAACTATGCTGATTGCAGGATCTCGCACGAGGATCCTGTTAAGGTTCAATGGTTTCTAACAGATGAATCATGTCCAGGAAATAGTATAAGAGAAGAGGCCAATACTTGCAGTGTTGAGAGACCAGTGAACACAATTCCAGACGATATAAAAGAACAAGTTGATATGGAAAAGGAAAGTGTTCCTAAGTGCAGGCTCGGCCCAGCCCCATTCAAAGTTGTGACAAATGCTACAATTGGTTCAATAAATTTTAACCCGCCTGTTTTGACTGCAGATAATCGCGACCTGGTTGGAACAGTTGACAGCTGGTCAGGATTGGAAGACAGGGTGAGAATATTTGACATACTCGTATATATGGATGCAGCTGTTAAATGAAATAGCTAAAGTAAAATATTCCTTCAGAAGACATTACACAGAATAATTGGTTATCTGTAATTAGCTGTCACTGAAGTCACTCCAGACTAGATATTATTTAGGGTATTTTGTAGGACACCAATATTGAACATCTAACTATTCTGACCTCAAATTTTCAAAATAATACTGTCCAAAATTTCTTTACATCCGCTCAAAGCTAGAGCCCAGTTTAATAAGGAGACATGTTTGTATGTTATGAAAAATCATATTCTGCCCTGCAAAATGACTATTGTGAAAAGCACAAGAGTACGGAAGCAAACTTTAACCCGAGACTAGTCTGTGTCAGTTTAGTCCAATTTCTATTGTATTATCATCATGTTGTTTTAGGGTGGTGGTGAGGAGCCTTCATCTAGTCACAACAACACAGCAGCCCAAAAGAATATGGAGCCAGATATAGATGCATATTCTACTGTTGCTACGGTAGGTTAATATTGTCATGGTTACACAGTAAACAATAGTACATGGCTGATTCTTTGCATTAAATCTAGTCTGAACCTTATTAGCATACGATGTACTTTTATATTCGCTCAGGAAATGTTCAAGTTATGTAGATTTCAGCAAGTCCATGGTAGTGTATGAGTACACCACAAGATGTAGTACTATAATGATAGATGTGCAGTCACCTGAGTTGTGTTAGCAACTACATGTACATGTAGTTGATGATCATGAAAACAATGGTTCTTTCTGTTTATTATTTTGTGTTCTGAAATGTGCTGTATTAGTACAATATCTCTTTGGAGGTTGGACAGTCCGAGAGGTCAGTACCCGATGAGCCGGAGCAGTCAGCAGACGCAGGTCAAAGTGAGAAGACTAGGATAATGAATGCAATGAAGGTAACTCTACCACACAGTAGGCTTGCTTATCATCTCAGATCAGTAATCCTGTGTAGAAACACTAGCCATTGCTTGTTAAACTTGACTGAGGACAATTTATGTACGTAATTATTATATTGTATTGTTATAATTTTATATTATGCCTAAGAATGTAGTCGTGACACTGCGAGATTTTTTAAATTATTTGATATCAATAATTATTGTATTATTGTGCTCATAAATTTCACTGGAGTAATGGGAAATAATTTGGCAGCCATCACTAATTGCTGTGAAACTAATCCAATGATTATACTCACACTGTGGTCAAACTGGCTGTTTGCCTGATTTGAGGTCTACTGTCACAACACTGTGTTTTCTATTTGCAGCTCTGTTTCATAGACCTGGTAAAGTGCTATCTGGATAGAGCTTGGTCTTTTATTTGCCATCGTAGCCTGGGTTCTAGGTGTATCAAAATAATGAAAGCATGTTATGTTGGCTGTTGGAGTCAGCTCAATTTCTGCAGTTTATTAAAATACTTGGAACACAGGTTACATGCAACATTGCTGGCTATAATATTTTGTTGGGAAACGTTTGCTAGAGTACAATATATCTATTAGCTTTGACTAGATGGTCCTTTTTTAGTCACCTTCATTTACTTCTACGTGTGCATTATGGTTCAGGTACCAGTGATAACAGTGTACAATTACTTCTTCTGTAAATGTTAGCCAGGCTGGTTATTTAGTCAGAGCAACCATATCGCCAAATTGCAATCGTATTACATGGTGTAATGTAATACATCGTTGGTATTAAATGATATAGTCCATTGTAGGTGATGAGGAGACAGCTACAAAGATGGCACCATGAGCCCCCACCCTCACCAGATACATACACTACTGTAGTCTCCTCAGCTAGAAAACTATCTTATCAACTCATGTGTCAGAAAGCAAAAGGTAAGATTGAAACAATAGTATCTGCATTGTGCACGGGTGCATATTATATTGTATTATATTATATCATATTAAATTATATTATATTAAATAATACTAAACACTAATAAATTATATTGTACATTTATTACTATAATATATAATTGTCGTATTATATCATATTATGTTGTTTTTTGTTGTGTTGCTTTGTATTATACTCGTATAGTATTATACTACATGTACATTTATAACTAAGGGCATAGTGGCTTTGACTATTATGATTTTCACTAACTTTCTATGTGAAAGTAGGACAGTTAGATTATCATTACTGTGTCACAAGCGCAGCATATTCCTATCAAGCACCTGTCAAACACTTATCTAATATTAATATGAGCTCGTGATATTATTACTAAGTTTGTACTATAATCTAGTTATTATACATTGAAGCTGAAGTTGCTTTCTCTTGCTTGACATAAGCAGAGAGAGCACAAGTCTTACAATAATGATGCATAAAGGCACTTCAAACAGTGTTGTGCATTATTTGTGACTTTGAAATGGTAACTGAAAAACATACATGTTTAATATAAGCATAATGGCTTCTCTACCGCCTGCTCCGATCTCAGACTAAGTTAATTTGATTGGCCGTCTGTACACACTGGTAATTGTGCGTCAAGATTTTTCATTAACTTTGATTTTGAACAAGTCTACAGCACACACTGAACATGAGGGTAGCATTACAAGCCATGTACATGTAAGGGGACAGAGTACTAAGTAGGGCTAACACTGCCACACCACACATTACACCAACTCAACAGCTAATTACTGTATTATATAGTACTTATTATTGTAATACCATAATAGCATTACCCTGTACCTAAACACTCAGTATATTTGTGGGTAACTAAGCAGATAAGGTAGACTAGAGCATAATGTAACAAATATTCTATATCTTAGTATTAATAATGTATACTGTTTGCCCTGACTGTGTTATGTCAGCTTAAACACTCAACAAACAGTAAATCAATAGGGTCACTACTTATCATATCAAGTAGCTTTCACTTGGAGACTGGATGGGCTATACAGTAATATGCATGTGTATAAGTTAGACTAATAGTGACTAACTCTGTCTACCTGTATACTGAGCTGTGTCTACCTGCAAACTTAGCTGTGTCTACCTGCACACTGAGCTGTGTCTACCTGTATACTGAGCTGTGTCTACCTGCAAACTTAGCTGTGTCTACCTGCACACTGAGCTGTGTCTACCTGCATACTGAGCTGTGTCTACCTGCATACTGAGCTGTGTCTACCTGTGAACTGCAGTCAGCACCATGTCTTCCTCCGCACACATAAAGTCAGCGTTGTCTGTGGATACAGCAGCTTGTAAAGGCAGCGTGGTAGAATACACATACTCTACGGATCCAGAGTGGGTGGGAGAGGCAGTCATCTGTACAACCACCGGAATAGAATTAAACTATGCACGGCTAAATGAACTGTGTAGGGCAGAGCTCCTTCCCAGGGAGATTTCTATTACTCTACACTCTACAGCATCAAGTATCTCCTCTTCCATCCCGTCACCTCTGTCCTCAGTCAATGAGCATCTGTACAGCAGTTCAGGTAGATCTAATATTGCAAGGGTACAGGAACTTCACTCTTGTGCAAATAGTTTAGGTTTCATTGGTAGAGCTACTGCAGTTGATGGTAAACTGAATGCACATGTGAAATAAAACCCGTCACAGCTCCAGGAGGCATTGTGTAACATTATTTTTCTATTTTCCAAACATGGGGTTGCTAGAAGACTACAGTTAAGAGAGAGGTATTTGGTGAAATCACAATCAAAAAATGAAAAGCAACACCAAAACCCTAGCTACATGTGTGTTCCCTGTTCAACTGCGAATAGCTTGTATATCCAACTCCTGATTTACATCTGTACGTACAGTAGAAGGGAACAGTAGAAGGGACGGTAGGTTGTAGTCTCAGTGATGGGTCATCACTTGTTGGGTTCATCTTCTGCTCCTAGACTTCTACAGGCCATAACTACATTGTAAATAAGCAATGGTGTGGTTGGCACAAGTTATACAGCTAAGCAGCTAACTCACGCCATTATCTTGGCTGACAAGGGCACCTACATGCACATGCTACAGGTGGTTGTTAGGTAACATCAATGTGGAGTCATAAGTATAATATTATATCTATGAATGGAACACTTAATGTTTGTGCATAGTCAGAGTTGATCTAGAACCTTGACTTATCTCTAAGATCAACATCCTGTCTGTGACCTTGACCCCAACATCAGTCAGTGCATTGCACTGATTTGAATTGTGGACTGCAGCATTATTATTGGTTGAAACTGTTCAGAGTCGGGTGGTTTGCAGAGTTAATGAGGGGAGGGGGGGGGAGTGGGAGTTCAAGGGAATTATCCCTTTACATCTCAAAATCCTGTTTTCTAAAGGAAATTGTTATGTAATTACCTGTTATGGTTACAGATAATGCAGTGCATTAAGAATTCTATTATCATATTTTATCTTCGTGTTATTTTATCACTTTGGCTGGATACGACATCTCTCCATATCGCCCTTTTATCACCTTAAATCAACTCACGCCATTATCTTGGCTGACAAGGGCACCTACATGCACATGCTACAGGTGGTTGTTAGGTAACATCAATGTGGAGTCATAAGTATAATATTATATCTATGAATGGAACACTTAATGTTTGTGCATAGTCAGAGTTGATCTAGAACCTTGACTTATCTCTAAGATCAACATCCTGTATGTGCACAACCTGCAATGTTCTGCACTGGAACTGTAGGCTATTGTACACGCATTCAAATGTTCATATCTATGAGTATGAAATGTACAGTAAATGGTGTTAGTACAGGCAGCTTCTAGTGGATATTTAGAATAAAAAGATATACAGTCCACTGCAATTGACTTGCCAACCAGGCGAGGATCGCTATGCTCATCATAATATTAAACTGTATGCTACTGGTACACGTCACTAGACTACATATTATTCTGTTACTAATCATTATCGTACTACATTTCTGTAGAACTGGGTGGAGATGACAGCATTGGCAGCATCCAGTATACGCCAGTCATTCCTAAACAGAGTTCAAAGTTCAATGGAACCAGAAGTGACCTCCTGGGTAAACCTCCTAAGGTCAGTGCTACTGGAATATACAGTATATTCTATGTATCTGTACTCTCTGTATCTACAAATAAAAGGTGTAGAATAAGTAATATTTTTCTTGCAAGTAAATTTATTTTGTAACAAAAATATCCAACACAATAGATATTGCCAGATCTCCTAACGTCCCCCCCCCTCCCAATAGATGGTTTACAGGGCATGTTGAGGTATCTGTTACATACATATTCACCTTATTTGGTTATTTGGTTGTTGAGAAATGGTCCACAGATACAATTATAGGTACAATCATATTATATACAGTACAATGTGCATGTACTTGGATGTAGCTTAGCACTGCCATATTATCTCAGGCTATGTGCCTTGTAGATGTATTTCTATCTATCTATCTATCTATCTATCTATCTATTTCAATTATTCGGCTCACTGTACATTTAAACATGTAGATTTGCTCATATATACATGTATCATGCTACCCTCTACTCTGCCTGTTGTAAGCTATCATGTGAACCACTGGCTCTAGCCATTATTCTGCAGAACTAGAAAGTATAATGATATTTTATCCTTTACTTATGCCTACACGTAGATGACTCATTTATATATTCTACATAATATACATAATATACATAATATACATCTCGTGCATCTTTCTGATATAATCAATTAAATACCTACTGGCAGCAACACAGTTCAGGGCAGACATGTGGTACAGGGGTGTAGTGCAGGGGTGTTGTGCAGGGGTGTAGGACAGGGGTGTAGAGGAGAGGTGTACGGTATGGATGTAGTGCAGATGTTCAGGTGAGGGGCGTAGGGCAGGAGTGTATTGTAGTGTATTAGTGAGTTGTAAGATCTTAGTAGGTATGCTGTAGAAGATGCTAAATTAATTGAACATGATGACATGCTATTAATTCTGGGCCACAAGTAATTTCATACAAATAGAAGATACACAGTCATGTACATGCATATTATATTCTTGCAATATAATAATACGAGTATTTTGTGTACCATACATGACTGTGTATATGGAGAGTGCATATGGAGAGCACATCTCCATACATTATACATCAACACACTGCTGTTACTAAATAATTATCTACATGTACATGTATATGTTGCATTTATTACTTTTATTTTTACACTCCTGTTACATACCTGACTCATAGCACAACACCTATGCACGGTTTAGTATGATGTGTGAATGGGTTATTACTTATACAGGGACAGGTAGTCCTGCGTAGAATGTATTCATGTATGGTGTGATACACAATACCATTACTAGCAGCATTATCCAGTGTCCATCACATCTACATGTAGGATTAGCTATGGCTAGTATTCAAACTGTATTTTATTCTATTGCACATAATATTATTGCATTTATATATTTTATTATATTTAGTTTTATTTACTGTACACACACATCACAATACAGTGTCATAAACTGTATCTAGTAGTTTAGTGATAGATCTATATAATAGTAGTGACATGTATATACTATGTAGATCCTCATAAACTGAATGTGTGAGAACTCTCTATTATTGAAAAGAAAACAAGCTTTGTAACAGACCGTGCTACTAACACTGAGCAATGACTGTGGTGTGTGAATCTATGATAAGTTAATACTACAATGATTTTTAACAAATTGAAACTGAAGACATTATACAAACACATGTATAATAGCTGGTTGTATAAATAATAGTAATTTGTAGTAAATGTTTGTAATTAATATTAGCTGTATTTAACACGCTGTGTGCTTCACATAGTGTGAACTAGCTCTCCTGCACTAATGTACATTGTAAGTATCAGGTTTCTGGACCTCAGTGCTCCAAATCTGATGAGTCATAACATTTTACTTACCCCACACAACCTGTAGCCTCAGTACCCCACACAACCTGTAGCCTCAGTGCCCCACACAACCTGTAGCCTCAGTACCCCACACAACCTGTAGTGTAGCCTCAGTGCCCTACACAACCTGTAGCCTCCAAATCATCTCTTGCAGTAAAGTATGGAATTCATCTACTGCTACACCTGCGGGCATATGCTGGATTTATCTCCTCTTGTAGTCAAGTGGCAGACAGAATTCCTACCCCTTGGACAAACTGAAGAGGAAAGAGAGTATCATAGAATTAGAGATCAGGGAACAAATGGAAAGAGAGAAAGATTTCTCCATTCAAAAAGAGCTTATAAAATGTAGCTTGAATTCCACTCTGCCGGATATCACAGTACCCGATATCACAGTGCCGACCTCACCTTCAAATGGCCTAGAGCATACATACAAAAGTTAGTTTATCTATTAATAGTGAAGTAATTTATACTAATTTAAAAACAGGGAGCGAGTTCTCAGGTTCTCTATACATGAGAATAAGTCTAAAGAGCAGGAAGTGATTAGAACTCAGTCTATCTCTTGCACATTTATATGTTCTAAACTTGTAATGGAACCTGTGGTAAGTTGTTTAGCTGTTGACTTGGAAACTGTAACGGAGCTAGCCCAGATCCTTGTATGATAAAATATTAGCCTGGTTCTTTACCTCCCTTATGCCTGCTATGCTGTTTTCTTAGCCTACCCATTGTAGTACACTTACTGTGCAGGAATTGTAGGCTGTAACTTAGTAAATTATTTACAACCCTATAATAATGTTAGATATAGATAATAATGTAATATGGCTGTCACCATCATGTTCTTGTAGATGGAGATATACACAATTCAGAGAACACTACAGGTTCACCATCAGATACACTGGAGAATGGGAGAGCAACTCCTGATAACACAGATGGAAGCAGGTTAGAGTATTTCGCAGTAAATTGTAGATACCTCCAAATACATGAGACAAAGAATTTCAACAACAGACAGGCAAATGTAGATTGGGTACAGGCAAATGTAGATTGGGTACAGGCAAATGTAGATTGGGTACAGGCAAATGTAGATTGGGTACAGGATAGCTGTCTGCATGAATCTCCTTTACCAATACCTCTTCGGCATGTGGATATTTTGCTATTGAACATGTTGAAACACAAATATTCTACAACAATTTTCTTCCCACCTGTCTGATGGATTATGCGATGATTGTTGTATTATTTTCCTTCACAGATCACCAACATCAGTAGACAACTCCAAATTTGCATCATGGTAAATACATGTACATATGCATCTTTCTGTGTGTTATTAGAGCTAATATTGCCAGTGATTAAACTTCCTGCTTGTCTATCAATTCACTTTCTCACCTAGTCCTACCCTAGTATCTACAACACACATTGTACATCTACAATAATTGTACTGCTATTATCTCCACCTACCCTACCTATACCCTAAATTCTAAGCTACGATTAGTACATACAGTAGAGGGTAGACCTTTTCTCAGACATTTGTACTTGTATGCAGCCCAGATCAGCTTCACCATAGTGTGAGATGTTCACAGTGGCACATGGACAATAGATAGCTTACTTGTGAATATAACATAATATGTTGTGATGAGGTGGGTGCCACCTCTAGGTGGGTCCATTTTCTAGGTGGATGCCTCCTCTAGGTGGGTACATCTTATAGGCTAGCTTTAGGTCTTAGATTCAGATTCAAATCCTGCCTTTCTTATATTAATATATTGTATGGCTATAATTTGTAAATAGTGTTGAAGATACTCAGTCTAGGATGATTAGGTCATACCTTTTCTTATCATGTTTACATACACACTAATAGGTGCTCCTCCTATCTGCCAGATTATATATATAACCACAGTGTACTTTACTCTATACCTGTACAAAATGTATGTGCATGCTAGACTATCTGCCTATCCTGTGCATTACTGTAGGCTACATAATAATCCATAGCATAGTGCATGAGTATATACTATGTACATGTGCATGTGGAACGGTCACCACTACTACAGAGAAGCTCAAACACATGTACATACAGTATATGTATGCTTGGTAGTGTCTTTTAGTTCTTGTATTGCACACAAGTTTGTTAGCACTTAGTAACTTTTATGAATTACCTGCATGGCTTGATCACCCTTCTGTTTAGCGAGCACTGTTGTAGACTCCTATACCTTCTTCTATTACATAGTATGCAATGTGTATTTACAGGTATGCGTCAGAGAGCCCCATAGAACGAGATATCCGAATTACCAGAGAAAGAGAAGAAGCTCTCAAATTCTCTCGACAGCAACAGATGAAATAAGGTCAAACGTATAGGGTCACTTTCCCATCACAGAGGAAATTGTGTTACAGATGACAACATTTTATTCTAATTGGAACTTCCTGTAAGTAGTGCATTACCTGTTAATGAATGGAGCACCATGGTGCTCCATAATAACTACTAAATCCACGATCAAAGCAGTCCATGGCATCATGAAAAATTTTATTGCTTTGTTATAGTTTATACAATAATTTTAGCATAACTCTTATTATATTACTGTGTTTTATATTTCATTGCAATAATAATAAATTATAGAAATTGTATTTAACTTAAAATCATACACATAGGCATTGCTAGAAAAGTTGCAACAGCTAGTTGCATTGGAGTTATCAAACCTAGTACTCAAAACAATGCAAGAGAAGAAAATTCCAAATAGTTTGGTTGTACATTAAAATATTATCATTATTATAAGGTATATGTTCTGCATTATACTACTTGCTCTTTTTCTATTAATAGTGTTCTGGTTCTTCATCCATTTACTAACTTTATAAAGTTAATGACAGCAAGAGCACCATGTGTACTGTATTATTATTTCATTATTATATGAACTAGCAAAGCAAACATGTATATCGCTAAAGGTTACACATTGTGCAAAAGTGTACATTAAGCATGCTTCCTGAGTTCTTTTTGAGTTAAAAGTTTATATTTATTGTTGCACTATAAAAATAATAATAAAATATATGTTACCAGCAGACAGTATTTTAACCAACTCCAGTGGATACATGTGAATAATTACATATAATATGCTATGAGCTAGTTATGTAAAGGGTAGTGCATGGATTATAGTATTACAATATTATATACTGGGCTATATAATAGCTTACAAAGCAGTGAATGCAACTACCAGCTAAGTTCCTCTAACCATGGGAGAAATGATCTTAGAGAAACAGGAAGCAGGCACCTTGATGGGCTATGAAAACGTAGACAAGCAGTTGTAAATGCAAGCTATACTTTGACATGTGTTCTTCTTGGAGGTAGGTGCTCTTTAGGTATCTTGTAATTCTTATACTCTGGTTTCATGAACTGGACCATCTGGTCTAGAGACGTATTGTCCACCCTCCTGTGTCTGATAGGACAGCCTGGGGTATTGAACTGGTGCCTCACATGGACTGGCTCCCTGCTTTCACTAGATAATCAACCAACACAAACAACTCTAAACCAATATTATAGTAGAAACATAGCCTAGTATTTGTGAGCAACAATTGCTGTGTTAGACTTAGCCTGGGTTCCAACTTGTTAAAAATGACAGTATGGCATATGCAGAGCTTAGACTGTGGATTAATATGGGGAGCAGAACCAGTGATGGGGGGGGGGGAAGTTAAATCGAATACTACCTCACCTACTCAATATTTGGGGAGGATTTAGAACCAAGATTAGGCCAGAGCATCAGGCATGTGAGTATAGTGTAAATATATGTACAGCCTACAATTGTACATGGTATGTTCATGCCCTGGTCTTATGTAGAATAATGTATATACATTTACTGGGCTTTGGGGAGTCATTGAATATTAAACAATAATAGTATGCTGTACTGTGTACCATTCACTGTGTGTTAATGTCAATTATAAAAGAGTTTAAATGACCATTGACTTATTTCAGTACCAAATTATTTTTAGACATGTTTTATTTTATTATGCAAAAAAATATAGGCACATTGCACATACATAATGCATTCTATATACATAACATTGAGCGGGTTAGGAATTGAGCAAATTAAATGACACAGAGGAAATATTAAATGGATAGCTATGATAAATAACAATAACCTCGAACTCTCCCACATCATGGTGAGTGGCATGTAATACAGTCTGAAAAGTGTTTTTACAGTTAATCCAATTAACATACATGTATAAATTCCTCTAGTGGTGCACAATACCACCTATGGTGAAATTCATGAAGAAATCAAATAAAAAATGCAAATACATGTAACAACGAAGAGGGATATCCATGAACAGTAATAAAACCTGAAACTACCACTGCCGAAAATAACATGCATTTCCTCTGCCTTACCAATTTAAAATGTTGTTTTAAGTTGTTAAGGAATAGAAAATGCGTATGAAAATTTGGGCACTATAATCTTTGCTAATGCCAGATATAAGATGAGTAGTATGGTATCCTAAACACTTGACTCTTGGGACGAGGTCGGTAATAATGCGCCCCATCCACTACATCAATGCCTAAAGATTTTCTAGTTTGCCATGTGCTAAAGTCATAAGGGTGAATAATCTGTTGTATATTGTCTCTTTCAATCCTAGCGAGTTGGGGCGTTGGTCTATACACCCTTTCTACAGCTGATATACTACGTTGAGGCTGAGGCTGTGCCTTCTCTGCTCTGCTCGCTATCGATGGGAATATAGAAACTGGTCTGAAAAAATGACGCAAAATATAAATCCATGTTTTAATCTTATTTCACACTTGGAGATAATCATTACTGGAAATAGCGAAAGGAAATTCTTGGCTGAAAATTTAAATAATAATTATGTAGACAGCTGAGCAAGGCAGAGAAAGTCAGCAGATGAAAGATAAGACTGCTCTGTTGATTGATCAGTAGTTTTGACATTATCCTATTGGTCAGTCATTGCTTCCACACAACGTTATGATTGGTTAATTAACTAACTCTTAACCTCTATTGGTCAAGAAGTTTCCTTTCATTGACTAGCTGTATGTGGAGAGGGCCGTTGATCTTCACCAAAGCATCATATTTAGATTGCTCTACATTTTGCCTTCTATTTACGCGGCAAGGGTCGTCTTTGTACGAGGAGTTATCCTGATCCGGGTACATAACCTTATATATTCTATCAACATGCACGGCATCTTTACTTCTAAAACGATTAGCCATTGCCTCTGTTTTAGGTCTCCTAAACAAAAGATCAAAGCTCTGTTCAATGCCGGTCTTCTTCACATACAGCTAGTCAGTGTAGAAGTGAGTGAGAGAAAGAGTGAGTGGGGCAGATCATAGCGAGTGCAGCAGACATTTGTGAGTGCAGCAGGCGTTTGTGAGTAATAATTATAAATGAAGGAAACATTCAGAAATATAATAAAATAGTGATGATTGGAATGGAAGATATTTCCTAGTCATAACAAAAATTTTTTAATTGTTTCAAAAAGTAGTGTAGTCTATCCGATTGTTGAAAATTTCGTTCGGAATTTCGTTCAAAATCATCTACTGCAAATAATTGAGAGCCACTTGTTTTTGGTAGCTGTGTATACAGACCTTTCATTTCTGCTAGCTGTCGGGGCAGCATCTTGTCTGTTGCAATCTCTCATCAGTGCATCAAGCTGAGAAATAGAGGTGAATAAGGTAAGTCGAGGGAGCAAGTAGTTTATTAAAACTGCCATCAGGTTTATGAAGCTGGCTACTGCAGCAGATACCAGTCTCTAACCTACCACACCTGACCATATCCCTTGCAGTATTAGTATTTTATCTCATATTATGCTATGTTATGATCTACACTGGTATGTGGATTGCCAAGTGGGTGCGGTAGGACTCTGTGACTGAGTCCACACCCTAACCTAAATGATGTACTAATAATGTGCAATGTTAATGTACTTGTAGTATACAATGCAATGTTCAATGTATTCTTACACTATTTTACCCTTACAATTGTCTACACTTGTAACTCCCATTCTGTAACAATATCGGTCAGTATTAAAAGGGACCTGCTTTCCACCCCATTTTATATCCATGTACTTACAATGTAGCTCTGGATTAGAGAGAGAGTAGGAAGTAGCATTGAACATAAAATACTATTTCTGTGCTGGAACTATACTGATAATACTAAAAAATTAATGTTCGTGTACATGACATTGCACTATCTTGCTATCTGCCATATAATAATACAATGGACCATTAAACTGAACTTACATCACTTCCTGCCATTCTCTGCTGAGCAGCGTGTGACCGCTCTAGCATCCGTCTCTTTCTCTGCACCTCCTGGTGGTAAGCTGTACCCATTCTTCAAATGTTAGTTAAGGGACTTGAACTACAACTCGGTGTGCAGGGAACCAGCGCAACGTTTAATGTGCAATTGAAACGGTGTGCTGCTGAACTGCCTAGTGCAATGTTGTATAATAATATACATAACATGTTTTATTAACACCATCAGCACAATGAACAGGGAATGAATCAATAGATTGTTGCTAAGGCAGCTTTAAACTCAATAGCTGCCCTTTGTCTGCTGCTCACAATTCAAACAATGATTAGCCAATATTATAAACAATGGCATAAATCATACAACTTCAAGTCAATAATATCATTGGGAGACATTGAACTAATTGTTGAAAGGGATAGTTTAGTGGGCTGGTTCAACAGGCTGTAACTTTATAAAATCACCAGCAACGAAAATAAAAGGATATTGTGTTCAACAAGTCACATTAGCTTGAACAAGGTACTAATGCTAAGCTAAGTAGACAATTCACCTTTCAGGTTTTGAATTGAAACTTAGACAGTGTAACTCAATTTTATACATGTACGTATTCAGCATAGCTTGTGGTCCAAAGATTCAGACAGTGGGGGAGGAGATTAACCAAATAAGTGCTGCAGCTAGAGTTAATAGTAGGAGTTGTCTACTCATAGCATATTATACACTAGCATCTAGATGTACACAGTACTGATGATAGATAGGTGAAGCAGTGGGCTACTGTATTATACTGTCCCTGCTATGTTACGTCCACACTTAATTTATCATATATTTACCATTTGCTTTGTAGTAGCAATAATTAGTGGTCTCATGATAAGCAGGTTGGCATATCTTTCTATTCTATATAAAAATTGTAAAGAAACTCAGTGAGGGTTAAGTCCAAATCTAACAGAATTATTATGGAAAGTGATGTCATAGGGTATATTATATTGAGAAGTACAAAAATATTAAAAATACTATAATATATAAATAATATTATATAAAAGAATATTCCCAGTAGATGCATTCATTAAATAAACTTGTATAAATACGCGTATAATTCACATAAAACCTAGATGTACATGTATGTAGCCTTCATGGCGCACAATGTGTATAGCAATAAGTGTTCAATGGTAGTGAAACATACATTCCTCGTAGAAAGTATATTGTACATGTGTGTGAACATATCGGTATAGTCAGTCAGAGCTAATCAAATAAACATAAATTACATCATCTAGAATGTAAGTTGAGAACTAATCAGTACAGATATATACATGTATATGTATCGTTCAAACATTTAAATACTTTGCAAAATTGGGAAATTACCACACAGCCCTTAAATTGTTGGAGACTCAGCCGTGAGGTCTTCTGGTGTTGCACAGATCATGCGGATTTCTGGGATAGGACCCGTAATACTTGGCCTTCTCTCGCTAGAAGGTTCACTACCAAGTGTCGCTGGCTGACTACCTGTGATTACTTTACTAGTAGAAACGTCATCGTCTACAGCTGATGTAACAGCAGCAATCTCTGCTTCCGCCGCGATGTCTGAGTTGTCATCAAATGCATCTGCTGTAGGGTTGCCGTTACAGTCAATATTAATGTGTACAGTCGACTCCTTCGTGTAGGTCGAAGGATCAGAAACATCTGCTTCTTCTGCTGAATTGTTTGTAGTAACTGTTGTCACTGTCTTCATCACAAGCACTGATTTCTGACGCTTGTTCTTGTCACCAGAGGGAGCATCTACCTCAGACCTACTATCCTTGCTAACAGATATTACAGATTTGTGTTCATGTGTAGTTATTGGTTGACTGTTGCTAATCGCCCGTCCAGCAACTGATGGTGCAGGAGATTTCTTTGAATGCCTAGAGACTTTCTTTCCATGTTTCCCTTTATGAGTAAACTTTGAACTTCTGTTGTTATGAGCTTCAGTGGGAGTTTGGGTTGCAATCTCTTTCCCCAGGGATGGTTGTCTATTAGGGGACGGACTAGGTGAGTTCAAGAGATACACCACTCCTCCTGTATTGACCGATTGAGAGCTAGGGCTACCAACAACTGGTGAATGCATTGGTATGGCCATACTAATTGGAGTATAAATTGCCGTGTTGTACTGAACTTCGGGTTCGGATGGCCTCCGAGGTGTTGGCTTACATATATTATGAGGTGAACCGTTAGTATACTGGTGGATAGGTATGTCACTCTCAAACGAGTAAGTGGATACGTCAGACCCTCGTCTACCCCCAAGTCCTCCAATGAATCTGACTGGAGAATGGGAGGGGCTGATAACTAACCCCTCACTGTACATACTGTTTGCAGGGCTCACTCTATGAGGAGAAACTCTTCTCTCAATGGATCTTGTTGGACTGATGCTGTGATGATAATGACTAGGAGAGGCTCTCTGGGGGCTGTGACTGACCGACCTCCCTCTATTGGGTGACGCATGACTCAGCCCGGCCATCATATATGGTGACTGAACATACCTACAGGGAGAGTTGGATGGGCTGCCACGGGGTGAACATTGTGGGGATAACTTCTCTCCTCTAATGTACAAACCTCCCAATTCATCTGTAGCTGATAGCAGTGAGTCTGTTGTTGACCTCATGCTGTAGACACTGATGCTTGAGGGACTTACCACTCGCCTTTCATAAGGGTCTACAGCACTCCCCCCTCCATTGTCCTGGTGATATGGTGCCATAGTTAAGTTATGCAGGTACTGACCCCGTCTACTTAATCTCCCGGTATTTGTGATGGCAGAAGGCTTCTGTTGCAGATTGTTGTTGTCTCCATTTGGGATGGAAGGCTGAGGTGATACGATGCTCTTAGATACGTGTATGGAAGGTAGCTCACTCATCCCGATCTTTGGGAATGATGATCTTTTAGGCAGGCTGGTTTTTGGAGTTGGATTTTCTCTGTCTTCATCCGAGCCTTGGTTGGCTCGAGGAGAGCTGAGCTCTATTGAGGGAAGTTGTACCAGGCTGCTGTAAAATACAAACCATCTTAGTTCAGTAGTGAGAATGCTATAGTCATACACAAAGTAAAGTTTCAAAAAATCAACTACGTACCAAAGTACATTGTAGATGACTGTATGTCTATGTGTATCTTTTGCAATATCTAAACATACATGTACATGTTTTATAACATTGTGCTATAAAAGGGTGTAATCCCCATTACCTTGTTAATACATCGTATTTAGGGCATAGCACATTTTTATGTGTTAGTTGACCCATAAGAGAGAGATATAATGTGCATGCATGTAGGTGTGCATGTACAATGTACATGTATGTGTAGATGTACGTGTAGATGTACGTGTACATGTACGTGTAGATGTACGTGTACATGTACGTGTACATGTACGTGTAGGTGTACGTGTACATGTACGTGTACATGTACGTGTATATGTACGTATACATGCACTGTACATGCACTGTACATGCACTGTACATGCACTGTACATGCACTGTAGGTGTACATGTACATGTACATCTACATGCATAATGCATGTGTACATGCTTGCCCATGTGGCATAGAATGTGCTTACTACTAATATTATACACTTATTTATCTCAATCCACATTTGGGTAATTTATGATTGGAAGTTATCCCGCTATGAACTTTTTGAACGGATACTGCCTTCTATATTTTGTAATAAAATAATTGACTATTGGCAAAAAAATGCTTTGCACAAGAACCAAGGTTAAGGTTTGTAAAAATAACTTGGTCTACTTTGGCTATCTCTTTCACCCTCGCTGGGTTGCACAATAATCCAATTATCTCCCTCGGAGTTGGAATGTGTGAAATCAATTAAACAAACACTTTTGTTTGAGTGCACGTATTTATTAGTTGTCCGAGACTGATTTACCCACAAAAATGAGAATGGATTAGCTTCTCTTGGTTATCTGCATTTGAACAAAACACGTCAATGATTGGTGGATAATAGTTGTGACATAACCTTTGCTAAATCAAAGTGTATTTCTTGCATCACTACACTTTGGAAGATGAGTGAATTAAATCACTAAAGCGAGCATAATCTCTCGTTAATGAATATTCTCAAATAATGTTACCTCCACCACCTTTTGTGCACTGCATAAATTTTGTAGCAAATTTGCAGAGGTAGGTATTGGACTGAAATGAAACATCATTGCCGGGACTAAGGTATGCGGGGAGGGATATGACAGTGGCCATCATTAAAGCTTCTGATAGATTGATCTTTTTCAGAGAAGCTGTGTCAATATATCATGCAGGTAGTTTTCATTATTGGAAGTAAAACTATGAATAATAAATAAGACAAGAATAGAAACTGCTATATTCAGGGTAGATATTTACCATAATATGAACACATGCAGGCTTATGACTTACTTTCCAATAGAGTTGGTGCTATATCTCCTCCTAATGTTTTCACCTCTGCCCAAGTTTGGTGATCTACTTCTGTCTATATTTGGTGAAGCACTTCCTTTCAGGTTGGGTGACCGACTGCCTGATGCACGCGGTGGGTTACCTCCAGGAACATGCAGAGACATTTTATTTTTATATAGCGGGGACTTACTTCTGTTAATGTTCGGGGACTTACTTCTGTTGATATTTGGAGACTTACTTCTGTTGATATTTGGGGTCTTGCTTCTGCTGATGTTCGGGGACTTGCTTCTCCTAATGTTTGGGGACTTGCTTCTGCTAATATTCGGGGTCTTACTCCTGCTGATGTTCGGGGACTTGCTTCTGTTGATTTTCAGGGAGTTACTTCCTTTAGTGTTCGGGGACTTACTTCTACTAATGTTTGGAGACTTACTTCTGCTAATAATCGGCGACTTACTCCCGCTAATGTTGGGGGACTTGCTTCTGCTAATATTCGGGGACTTACTTCTGCTAATATTCGAGGACTTGCTTCTGTTGATATTTGGAGACTTACTTCTGCTGATGCTTGGAGACTTACTTCTGCTGATGTTTGGGGACTTGCTTCTGCTGATGTTTGGGGACCTACTTCTGTTTATATTCGGAGACTTCCATCTGTTAATGGTTGATTTTCTACCAAAGTTGGGAGAGTGTTGGTCTCTAATGTGTGGAGTCCTACGCCCACTCGGTTGTGGAGAGCGACTTCCATTCATTTGTGGTGAATGCGGGCTTAATGTCGCTCTGTAAGATGGAGATGCATCTCCTTGTGAGAAGCCTTTTTTCTCACCTTGAGGGGACGGAGTCTGAAAAGCATGTGTAGCAGATGTTCTTTCTGTAGATGACGGGTAACTGTCATTTACATGGGGAGGGTGACCATTACTAATATGCTGGGAAAGCTGATTTTGAACTTGAGGTGATTTACTTCTGTGGCCATATCTGGATAAAGACTTTGAGCCAATGACCCGTCTATGCGATGAACTTCTTCTATCGGAAGGTCTATGTGGACTAAGATGTCTATTTGTAGCTCTAGAAGGACTCAAAGAATCACGGAGATCATATCTTGGTGACCTGTCCCTACTTCGGCTGCGTAGAGTTGTGCTTCCATGGTGGAGGAATGCGTGATCCTGAATCTCTGGTGGTAACAGGTCGTTGACAGCATACACATTAATGGATGGAATGCTTGGCTGAGAGACCTCATACTTAGCTGCTGCCCCCATCCCAGCATTGATCTTGAGCAGGATGGGATGGGAAGATTTGCTAGCGAAGTCGGCATTGTCTAGTCTGAGTATGTCATTGCGTAACCTTTGAAGATATGTTTTGTCATAGAAGTCGTGTCTACAGAAAGGTGTGAAACCACGAGCAGGCTGGCTCTGGCTCATGATAGCGATTTACCTGAAGGACAACAAGTATATAGATAGGTAAATACATCAGGGTAGGTAGATGCATTATTTCACGCTACTTTTACTTTGCAAAGCTTTGGCTAAATGAAACGACCTTATGTAACTTTGAATGTTTAGATGTCAGTTGCCTTATAGCCCTATGCAAAGACTATACATATACCTATATTGCAGGATAAACCTTAAATTTGTCCTCTGCTGCAAGGAAATCAGGCTAAATAATGTCATACCATGCACACAGGCTAATATTACCGTAACACTTACCATCAACTTATATGAATAGTCCAGATCAGATTAGATCTGCTCTAGAATGTTCCTTTTCAAGACTCGTCTGCAGCTGCAGCAGACCTACATGTAGCTGCTGGAGGTGCTATCAGTTTACACATTGACAATGATTTGTGGGAAGTTAATTATCAAGGAATATTTATAGAATATAAGAGTCCATTGATTTGTACACTACTGAGACAATGCCATTGTTGACTGCTCTTCTAATAATAAATCATTCAGTTACAGCAATGACGTTCCTACTGGCCAAAAACTCAGATTACAGTATAACAATAAACATTCTATTATCCCATTAGTTGGGAGTTGTCATACATGAACAGATGCAATGTGTGTATCTGCATATTCATATTGCTGTATTATAGACTGACCTTATCAACCAGGGTTTCTACCAGTACCAGTACCAGCACTAGCAAATCAAAGTAGACTTTAGTTTATCAACCAGGTATATTATATAATTATGCATTTTATTGTACACGTGTATGAAATAAATTGAATATATTACTATAATAACAACAATGTTATTATTTGAAGCTGAATTCTCTCATTTAATACATAATATCACCACTTATTATAATTATATATTTATATAAAATAAAAGTTATTTAAGTGCCCTAGAGATATTATTAGCTCCAGTATTAATAAGTATTTACATGACCTGTATACATGTGCATGTACTTTGACACAGTGTTTATAACAGTGTTTATAACTTGTACCAGAACTCTAGCCCAATAGTGAAGTATCTGAAGAGATCAATGAGTGTTCTTGTCAAGGTGACATTACTTTCCTTTAGCCTTCTTCTTCAACCTTTTTTTTTTCTTCTCCATCTCCTCCAGTTCTATATCTCTAAGATCTTCTTCTCTTCCAATCTTTGCACTAAAGTACATTATATACTAGTTGGAGATCAGTGCACTAAAGTACATCATATACCAGTTAGAGATCAGTGCACATAAAGTCATGGTATAGATTTACATGTACATACCACACTTACTGTCTACATGTAGAAAATGATATATAATCTTAATGAAGATGATATAATATGAGTGGAGTTGTGCTATTAACAATTAAAAGAAGCCAAAATTGAGAGAAGACAACTTCTGATTATAGCCAATAGCTGCATACAATAGTGTCTATGGACAAACCCAATTAATGTGTGAATGGAGTTGGTTCCCCCTCTTATAAATAGCAGAGGTAATACATTCAGTCACAGCCTAAAGCCAAGTGCTGATTGGATATATTTAAGCTATAACTCTACTATGAAGAGATAACTTCTAAATCAAACTCTTGGGCTGTTGGATTTCCAGAAATTAGCAGAGCAATTCTAGAGTTATACTATTTGAGTGCAGCATAAGGCTGCATTGCTACTGTTCAAACAATGTAATACAAAGTATAAATAGCCTTAGAGACTGATATAATATAGCCTTAGGGACTAAAATACATGACCCACCTTCGAACTTCCTCCTTCATAATGTCTGCGAACCCTGCAACCATAGACCTGTCATCAAAGTCCTCATCCCTGTACCTGAGCAGTCAGAGATATGTGTGTGTGAGTACAAACAGTATTATATGTACACTTGCATAACGTATAACAAGTGGGTTGAAAGTATTGCAGAGAAGAATGTCTTACAGTATCTCCACCAAAACCTACTGTAGTTTGTTCTAATGACGCATCTACACTGTATGTATACCCTGGTAACAAGTACAACATAAAAATTACTAGAATACGACTTGAAGCATACTAGACTGCGAAATATTAAATCAGGCAGTCATGTGTGAGATCTATCACAGTTTTCTTTTAAAACCAATAAGTAGAAAACAAAGTCGGGTATACGAGTATTCTCTAGTTTGTTGGGATATATCATACGATATACAGGTATTTACTAGCCATACCATAAACAAGTCCTTACATGGACTTTAATACAATAAACAAGTACTTACAAGGACTTGTCATATTATAAAAAAATACTTACTTGAACTTGTCATACTATAAACAAGTACTTACTTAGACTTGTCATACTATAAACAAGTACTTACTTGGACTTGTCATAGCCAAATATGTCTCTAATGGCAGCTGAGTAGTCCATCTCGTCGTCTCCATCATCAATAAAGTCATCAAGGTCATCGTCCTCTTCCTCCTCACTGTCAATATATCTGTTGGCTTTCTTCTTGCTCTTATCTATCCATATGTAGTAGCATAACGTTACCATGTGTGTGTGGTATCACATGTGACATGAACACATAATATGTATAACTGAGGTCTTCACGGCAACAATGAATTACGTATTGACTAATCACAGCATCACCACCTCCAATCATATGTGCACCTAGTAGTATCACTGACCCCTCACTGAGTGCCTAGCTAAGACCTACATGTAAGAGTATTATAGACTAGGTGTAGCATACACTAGTAGCTTACAATAGCTGCTGTAAACAGATACTCTACCTTTCTTAGCGGCAGAGTCTCCGCCCATCAGTCTATCCCACGCTGACACAGCAGGCTTAACTTCCTCTTTAACTTTTGATGGACCTTCTTTTGCTAAAGAAAACACTTCAATAAGAAGCTACACAAGAATTGTAGCTCTAACACTACAGTAATGAGCATAGGGTGAATCCTCAACAAAAGTGTTTAGTATTATTAGGCCTACAGTGTAGCTATTAGTATCAGCATTGATCATAGTTACTGGAATATGGTTGAAAGATTTTGAAGTTATCTACTCATGCTATTCAATAATGGGGTAACTCACGGGATAGACCATTGGCTACAGAGATCCAGCAGTTGAAACCAGACAGACTATCTGAGTCACTGCACCTACCAAATAAAGATAACTCACCTTTCTGATTGGATGGTGGAGCGGCCATCTTAGGTCTATCTGGTTTCTTGAAGCTAATATTAGGTTTAGCTAAAGTTTTAGATGGTGCGTCTCCTTTGGAGTTTGGTCCAGAGGGAGGGGGAGGAAGACGACGTCCCTCTCTGTAGGCAAGCTTAGCCCTGGCCGCTTCTACAAAATCAAAGACCATTTACTAATTAATATTTATACGCACAAAGAATCCCTGAAATACTTTAGCAATCAACAACCAACAACAGCTACTGTATAACAGCAGTTGCACAGTATTTAGGCATTATTCTGCTAGTATGACACTACACAATGTTAGACATGTACATGTATAAAGATGGACAAGATGAATGCATTACAATCAGACACCTTTAACTACTAAGTAGTAAGCTTACCAGAAAGAGCTGGTTTCTTGGGTGGTCCGCCGCCATGGTCTCCATTCATTGGTCGCTTGGCTCCTGCCTTCTGCTGGTTACTGTTATTTTTAGACACAGATGGGTTGGTCCTGCCATCAGAAGTTGTGCCCTGTAAAGGCTTGCCTTGGACAGATTTGCCACTGGGTAGCTTTTGACTATACAACTTCTCTTTTGAAGAGGGTTTCTGAGCACTTGATGCCCCTTGAGATGACTTTTGACTAGATGATGCATTATTGGATGACTTATTGTGCATTGAATTGCTATTGGATGACTTAGAATTGACTGATTTTTCATTGGACGAAGCACCTTTATTAGCAGCCCTTATGCTAGAGGTACTAGACTGTTTATGTTTAGAGTTGTGTGCACTTTCTCTGTCACCATGTTTCACTTTACCTGACTTACCATTTGCTATACTATTGTCTTTAGACTGAGATTTACTATCACTACTTGATTTACCAGTATGGGGAGGAGGAATAACCTCCCCACTAGCTACTTTTTCGGCCATTTTCATAAGATCCTGAAAAGAAGGGGCATTGCTGACAGGTTTAGCCTTCTTAGTCACATCTGCTGCCTTTCTAACAGTCTTAGGTGGGGGCTTCACACTGTCTGCCTTAGCATCAACCTTAGATGAGATTTTCTGTATTTTGTTCATGAAATGCTGATGTTTATCTTTATGTTCCTTACTTTCATACTTGCTCTTCTCCTGTAATGAAAGTCAATGTATGTCAAGCTACGACATGATGTTACACAAGATTTGATACTTTGTACCTATATTATGTAAGAGACGATATACAATTATACATATAACTCCAAGCAGCACCTCCTTGTTACAGAAATGGCAGGAATGTTGCCCTTCAAACAGCATTATGGATGGCACCTAGCCTACAGTTACAGAATGTTCTAGAGCCACAAGGTTAACTGTTTGACAGTCTAGTAACTATGCATATTCGGCCTCTTGGTCACACAGGAACAATTCAGTGTCATTACTAGTAGTACTATTGAGCAGTTAAAACCTCAACAGAAGCTAGAAGTTGATAAAGGTAACCAGTATACTACACAGTGAAAGCCCAGAGTCGCACTTACCTTAACTTTGCTGGCATGAGAACTGTTACCAGATGCAGCTGGTGTAGAGGGTTTCACTGTTGGCTTAGTTTGCTTAGCCGCTGGAGGTTTATCTTGTTTTCCAGCCAATTGTTTCTGTTTTAATCTCTCTGCTTTTTCTTTGTTCTTTTTCTCTTCCTCCAGCCTCCGCTTGATGGCTGCCACATCCACCTTTCTCTCATCTTTCTTGGGAGCAGATAACTTGGTTTTCAGCACCAGCCCTTTCTAACATTTGTATAAAACAAACAGAAATTAGTAAGTGATGGATATACCCTTATATGGTCGTTGAAACACCAACATTTTCCGGCAAATATCTAATCAATGAAAGGTATTAGTATCTGTACTTATCCTGATGTCACCTAGCCACACTCTGAGCTCTGTAGAGCTACTGCAATAAACGAGAACTCTAGTTCTATTACCTCCTTCTGTGCATGGTGCTGGTTGTCTGTAGCTGCTTTCATGATAGAAGAGAAATCCATGATGGAAGATGAATAGGTCACTAACTAGGCTACAGTATGTAGACTGCCGCGGAGGTGGGGTGATTTCTAAAGCATGACATAGTCAGGTGATAGCCTAGAATTCACACGTACATTCACAATGGATACTACAACCGGCACTTTATACAGATAAATAGGAATTGTTCTTGCTATTTGCACTCCCTTGATGTTTGAAATATAAAGACAAATGGATATATGTGGCTAAGTATCATGTTATCCAAAGTGTAGAAGAAATTTATAAACTCATGGTTAATAAAAAAGTTATTGCATAAAAACCTTTTTATGTGCTTTATAACAAGGTTAACTGGGTTACTCAGATGACATAGACTGCCTTTGTTTGAGATCAATTTGTGGCAGATGACATCATCTGCCCTTGCACTAGCAGACCTTTTTTGAATAGCTCTAGGCAAGTACTACACAACAGGCTATTCAGCTTTTTGATTGGTTTTGGTCAATTTTCTTTTGGAAATTCTCCCTCTTTAAACACAACAACCAGCAGCAGGCCGAAGAATAATACTGTAAGGGCCTATAGCGCTTAATGCCATAAACGATACAATGAGAGTTTCCTCCAGCCAATTAACTCGAGGGAAAAAACACTGGTTATTTTCACTTTGACAGTGACTCACTGACTGATGACTGCCCGTGGAAGTTGAAATAAAAGTAAGTCATTTCCTTGTCAAATCAAGTGTGATTAAAATAGAAAAACACCATCAAATTATTAAATATTGGTAAAATAAAACCGTGGGCTAATTTACCTCGAAACTTAGTTGAGGCAATAAATTAAAATAACACTATTCATAGCAATAAACAGTGTAAGTGTTGTGTAGAGTGTCAGTGAGAGCACAGTAAAGTCAGAGTGAAGTCAAACTGCGTCGTGGCAAAATAACTTGGCCATCACAGTCCTACTCCAACACCGACAAGTGGCGTCGTAAAAAATCACAATGTTGTTTTACAGGTTTTACATACTTTACACCGTTATCAAACTCTAATTGAGCTCATACTCCACGTGATAAGAGAGATCCACAAAAACTATGGTATTAAAATCTCGGAAAACTAAAAACAGGAAACGCGAATAAAAGTCACAAATGTTCTCGGTTGTTATTATTGCGAAATTACCCGAACACTTCATGTCATATTTGAAAGGCAGACAACTCTACCCTGTAAGGATACCTATAAATGTTGATCGTACGAAAATTGTCTTCTCTTTAATGAAGGAAGACAACTCCAAAATCGACAGTAAAACATCTTGTCACATGAAGTTAGTGTGAACATGTATATGGTTGTAATAATTATGTATATAGTGCCTTGTCCCATCAAATTAGTATAATTTGCATAGCAACAAAAATAATTCACTGTTCATTCCTATCTATACAGCAGGGGCGTATTTTAAGGGGCGGCAGGGAGGCACTGCCGCCCCTGTTTTCAAAATAAAGTGGCCTAAAAACACTACTTTTGAAAATTTGACACTGTTTTCCTTAATATTTGCTTCATTTCCGGTTTGCGACCGAAGTGTTATCTCTATAGTTTTAACTCTATGGCGTTATCACTCTACTTTTAACTCTATGGTGTTGCGGCGTAACAATAACCAGTAATCTTGGAATAATCACTACATTGCAAGTGGCACACAAAGAGGCCCATAAAACTATGTAATCTGCTAAAAGACTCTATGGTTATGCCAAGGTTAAAAACTTGCGATCTTGTGAATGAATGAATAAATATTTTTATGGATAGTTATTTATACCAAGGAAAAAATAATAAATGTGAAAGTAAAAGTAGTGAACAGTTGAATCAGGTGAATCAATTTGTAAGTCACTGCTATCAATGAGGTGGTTTCTTCCCTGTCACTGACTACGAGCAGATGCATGAAATTTAATTCCAATATTATATATTATATTTAATATTATCTTGGCTTCTTTTAAAAATATTTATGATTTTTGCTTTTAATATAATATAATTAAAAGTGTTTCCATTCATTTTAGTCATTCATTCCAGCAATTGCCACTCTACTGACAGCAACTACTCTACTGCTACATTCACTGCTAACAACTAAATATGTATTGTAAAGGAAAAATACTAATTTAAAAAAAACATAATACAATAATAATTAAATATTTTAATTTTATTTTTATATATAACTAATATAATTACACTATTAATATTATCTTAACTTTAATAAGCTGCTACACTTTTCTTGCAAAAATATTCATTTTACAAACATTTTATTTTAAATAATTAATTTATAATGACCACAGTTGTTGATCAGCTACTAAAATTTGAAAATCTTAATTTCAAAAATACACTTGTGCCTATGGACTATTTGTAAAAGATACAATCATGCAGTATTGTAGTTAATATAAAATTCTACTAACTAGTAATAGTACTGTAACACTTTCACTCCTGTTGCAAGTAGTAGTAACTTTATTAAGCAGAAGTAGTAACTTTATTAAGCAGAAGTAGTAACTTTATTAAGCAGAAGTAGTAATGAGTACTTGTTGTAGTGATGCTAGAACTAACTTGCTGCTATGTCTAATTTTTTCACTTCAGAGAGTGAGATTTGAAAATTTTCCGCTGCGCGTGCATTTCCGGGGGGTGCCCGCACCCCCGTCCCACTCGACTTTCTGCCTCCCCACTCAAATTTTCTAACCTACGCCCCTGATACAGTCATAACAAGTTGGGCTGACCTCAAAGAGGGAGATTTTTACACGGTGAGACAACCCTCACCAACTCTTTGACTGCTAAAATACCTAGAATGTTTTCTTTTTTCTAACAATGAGTACCACACTTTATGGGCTGTCTGCTGTGGGTACAGTTCTCAGTTACATGTAGTTACAAACTAAGCTGTTGAAAAATGTTTTGCTTGAAGTACATGTACTAGGTTGCTACAAATACTAGTACACGGAGATGTTTGCCCGCACAAAACTAGTGAAGACAGGCTAGGTCTCTGACAAAGGCAACCATGGTGCCTCATATAAGTGTGAAGATAATATAAAATAAAATAATATTAATTCAAATTGTTGCAATTAGTTTGGACGCTGTCACATTACATTTCCTGACAGTTTGTAACCAATCTGGTCACTGTTGTGTTTTGAGGTGGTTTATTAAGGACCATGAGGGAACATTAATTACTATCTAATACTGTGTATGACCATGAGATACCATCTTCTATCCATTTACTATCCATTGCAAAACAAACAAAAGTTCTTCGTTTATATAGTTGGAGAGACTAAGCTTTCATAGCATTAATAAACAAAATAGCTCCAAAGCAAATTATATCATATTATAAACATTAAATGTATGAGCTGCTAGCTCGGTAGTCAGCTTATATGTTCATAATAGTCACCAAAATAGCAAATAAAAGTTATTATTGGCTAAAGTCCTAAACCGGGAGGGCTTGCAGGAGCTTGGGAGTTTGCAGGAGATGGGTGCTGAAAACAGGATCCCCTCACCGGGAGAGTTGTCATGTATGTTCCTATCTGAATGAGAGAAACTGTAAAGTGCTAAACTATTAATGTGTGATCAATGCTTTTAGTGATACCTAGAATGTGGGGTATGCATATCATGACTCCACTGGGATTTATACCAACTTACATATTTATGCTGATACTTGCTGTATGAACATTGTTCAAATATTATCTACATGTATGTATTGCTGATTTTAGTAAATTGAGTATTAATTTACTGTGCCGTGCAAACCTTACACATAATTACTGTAGATTTATTTCTAGTTAAAACCAGAACCATTATGTATTAGTTATACTCATATTTATAATCTCAACATCATAATATGTGACATCATTGTAAAAATTGTCTGCACTACAACTATAATATAATATTTTGTTAAAATCATTGATATAATCAAAATATTTGAATCACTACATTATAACTATACAGTACATGCATATAAATGTACCCTGCATGTATGTACATGTATGTCAGGTAATCTTTGGAGAGGATGAAACTGAATTAATCACCATTAGTTGAAGGTACTTTATACTGTTTATAGTTTCCCACTGCTTGATTTATCTAATTGTCATGCAGAATACTGTTTTGGTTGAGCAATAAGGAGGGTGTCTTCCACCCATTACATGTCATCAGCCTTCATGCTATGTTGCCATGATGGACCTCAGACTTTGTTCTTATGATGGAACACAGGCTTTGTTCTTTTAATGGAACCCAGGCTATGTTCTTATAATGGAACTCAGGCTGTGCTGTTATAGTAACCATCATTTGCACTACCTGTAGAGGAGACAGTGTTCTTCTCTTTCTTCCGGCACTTTACTGAGCAGGAAGTGAAGAGGTAGTCTATAAGTTGGATGGCTGCCAGCACACTTGCTCCCAGCCACAGTCCCATAGTGCCCCCAAAGTCACCTGTTGGAGTAGTTCAAAAGATAAAATACAGGTATAACACAGCACACCATTAGCTACTATTACATGTGTACAACACTCATAGCACCTCCAACTACATGTGACAGGTAAAGCAAACAAGTTATCTACTAAAAAGTAGCAATATTTCAACAAAACCGTTTGACAATTAATTTTTATGTAAGAAGTTGCCCTCTCCTAAATAAAAGAAAGAGCAACTCCAAAATTCTCAAGCAGCAGTGTGAGAATAGCCAACATTATTTATTGTTTACACAGAATGAGCAACTGGGTGCATATTGTGATGTTGTTTGTTTGCTGTGCACCTCTTCACATAGGAATATATGCACATGTACAATGTATATGCAACACAGTGTGTATGCAGTATGTACATAATATTATGTATATGTACGTGTGTGTATACAGTATACTGTGCACCATTTACAGTACATTTGTGTACTTACTGAGGATGTCAAGCCAAGTGTATGCAGGTACTTGTTCTATCTTCTCATAGGACAAGGTGTCAAAGTAGATGTTTAGAACAGCTAGTTCATGTCTGCAATACAACCAGATAAAGTCAGCGTTCTGGTTGATACACTGGGTACAATGTAACTTATGCTCCCTGTGTTAGTGTATGCAGTGGGTGTACGTAATATACAGACACCTAGACTCAGAAATTAAAATGTTTAATGCAATATTATCTCGTGCTGTACAAACCAAAGAAAGTACATCATATAATTTATAATAATATGTATGTAGTAGCCTATCAACAGAGCTATATATCAATTACATGTACAGTTTAATTACCATGATTTCTTATGGAGTAGGCATTAAAGTAGTACATCAAGATATTTACGTTTTTAGTCCAGTTGGAATGGGATGTTCTTTTCTAAGTTTATCAATGGTAGCTTCTCTGAGTTCTAGGAAAGACATCCTGTACGGGTACTGAGTTGTAAGACAGGGGTTCTGGCACAAGCACGTATCTGACTGCTCGATCTCCACTGAAAATAGCTTATTAAGATGAAGAACACAGAGCTCATTGCTCAATTAGATTTTGAGAAAACCCAATTTCACAGCCATAACACAGAGTCATAAAGATAAGGTTGATTTCATGTTTACTAATACTGACACTAGCTTCTAAGAAGGGGGTCTGTATATTTATAGTGCAGTCGACTTACAGAGCATAGCCTCAGCACAGTCATATTTTTCTACTCCACAGACAGGGTGGGTACCAGGGCTCTCCACTAGTTTACACCCACATTTCTCATATATCTTTTCAGTTTCACATTCTATTCTGCAGGCTGGCATGGAGTAATTGGAGTAGTACGTGGTCTCGTGATTCTTCTCACATTTGGTGTATGGTTCACCCAATCCTATGATCTAAAGCAGCCAGATACAAACATAATGAAACTCCATAAGTAATCATGTATGTGTAGAATATAGGTCTAAAATAAGCACTTACAGCCTTGGTCAAATTTGCATTTGTGTTATTTACAGTACATTCCCAGCCTCCAGGAATCATGCATACAAACAGTATCAGCCTTAGATTCTATGAGAATATAGCCTTATAACCGCACTGACCTCTTTCTGCTGGAGAGCTATGAGGTAGTGAAATCCTGGAGCCAGTCCAAAGCCCATCTCCTTTAGGAACGGAGGTTCTATAGGACTGTGTGGGAGAAACTTGAACCCTAAGTCTTCAGAATCACTGCTCTCTACATATTCACTCTGTTCGTCATAGAGCACTATCTGCAGCCCATTGGCTATATAAAAATATGTACGTCCATAATCAATCCTTTACTTTACTAATGTATATGTAACTTCCACAAAACTAACAATTATAGAAGGGTGCAGTGTGTAGATGGTCTAAAATTTACTCTGTGACTCATGAATAACCTAATATTTGGACTAGAAACTGTAGCAACTGAATACAAGGTATCTAAACAGGCATTTACAGAGAATAAACCCAACCTGGCTCAAAATCAAATCATGTCAAAAGATTATTTTGTTGATTGCTTTGAAAGCAGCAGTTGCTCCAACTCTAACATTATCAGATTAATTCAGTGCAATAATAAACATATCCATAATAATAGTTTAAATGCAAAATGTTAATCTAATTATTTTTGTAGGAACACATTGCTATGCAGGTTCTTTGTTATTGCTCAACCCAGAGCCATGGCTCTGGCTCAACCATTAGTCGTGGCACAAGAACACCCTTGCTACACTGGCATGTAGCCCCAGTACTCAGACATCTGTGTAAATACCAATAGCATTACTGTAGCATGTAGCCTAACTGAACACTACTACAATCTGCATGTAGCAGTGCATTAATAAAATATAATACATTCAAGTAATTACCAGATCCTGCCTTGTTTAGCTCATGATTTCCCTCCTTGTTGAAAGTGTGACATTTACTGTAGTGAGTATAGTCTTCTACCCAAGATGCATCTGAACATTTACTTCCTTCCCACTGACAGTACTGTACCATGTCCTTGAACTGGTGTGCTGTACGCTCATAGAAATCAGCTATGTCATACTCTAGTCCTAAAGCAAGGCAATTCTCAGTTTATTAAAAATAATGTATATCTACTCAAGAAATGGTTTAGTTTTTGCATCATCTTGGTTGAACCTGAAGCAGTAATAGTTACCAATAAGCCCAGTTGGCAATTTCTCTATGAAGTACATGTATGTAAAAGAGTGTGTTCTGGTAATAGTGGTTGCTAGGGGTGATTAACTGCATTATTATCACCTGCATAACTAGCCAAGACAGCATCCCAATCTCTTCCTACAAATGTGTCATTGACCCAATCTTGAGGGTAGAGTTCAGGATGTAGTAAGGTTATATTCTCATCTGTCATACCAAGATGTGGTCCCATCATAGCTATATCTCTCAGTGTCATGTTGCTTCTCTTATGTTTGTTTACATTACAGATTGTGACTGCTGGGAAGTCTGTAACATAAAGATAATTTATTATTTTGAATTACACCTATATATTGTTGTTGCTATTTTAATGATATAGTTGCACTATAGATCATCATCTGACCAAATGGGCCAAAAATTTGAGGCCACCCTGTGCAGGACATCAGCCTTTCTGCACAAAATCCTGAGCAAAATGTATTTTTAGGTAAGACACAGTTCCCACACCTGACTTGACATGCTTAGATATTCCCTACTGTTACACCACTCATCACCCACCTCTCAAGTCAAGCTAGACTTAGCAGAGTACTTTAAGTTGGTTCAAACACCAACTTGAGACTTGGATTCGTACTGCTAAGTGAGTACATTTGTTTTAAGCTGTGTTCATACAACCGCTGTTTTTTAAAATTGGGTCTATATTCAAAACAGAATTTCAATAAATATTGATTGATGGAGAAACTTTTAAATTTGTTTTCAGAATGTCATCAATTTACAGCTATTTATAGTTATAGTATGGCATAGGATGTAATATCACAGTTCTTAGCATGATGGGCCCAATTCAAGCAGGACCTCGGTTCCCTACAAGATCAGCCTAGAAACTGTTTAGTGAGTGTAATCATCTGTGTTCAACAATAATTATACATGTAAACACAAACACTCTCACTGCTTTCTAAAAACTATGATCAAATTAGTTACAACAGATAAAAGGTGCAAGCTGAGGTTTATTTACTCTGGAACTATAAAAGAGCCATTTGTGATTTACAAGTATCTTATGATTCATTATTTATTTATAATTTTTATTATGACGACTCTACTGAGCCGTTTTCCTCTCTTTTCTATTCAGCTATTGAGTTTTAATTGCTGAGCAAAGACTACCAGACATGATTACGTTACTAGTGAATCAGTGTATGAAGGTAGGAAATGAGTCTATGTCACTGGACTCATTGATTAGTAAGTAGCTACGCACACTCACACAGGAATCAACAATTTTATTAAAAAGCGCTCGTTGACAACCTGGCTGCCCACTGGCTAGACTTTAGGTATTCAAACTTCGTCCCAATTTCCATTGAAGTTGATTAACACAAAAACAAGTGTTATTTATTTATTTTGGCAACTGTACAGTAGGCCCACCCGTTCAAGAAACAATACAAATGCCATTGTTTGGATAACCAAGTTTTCAACTGCACTAAAATATTTTTGAGAGTAAAACTCACCAAGTTTATGCACGAACTCAATGTCTAGTTTAGTAACATGCTCCCATTTTAAGAAGTTGATGATTTGTTGGGTCGTGTTGTAGACTAAGACCCCAATAGCAACTGTTAGGAGTATAGCCCATAGCACCCTTCTTGGCTGAAAGAAATAGAAGAAATGTACGTGTACACTATGTAACATAAAGACATGGCTCTGGTTGTACATGTAGTTGGTGGGCTATATTTATTTACAATGTTGAATTCACCTAGTTTTATGGAACCAGAGTTATTAATCTCAGACATGGGCACTCGAGTCATTTTACTCGACTCAAGTTAACTCGAGCAACAGCTTTTCATTACTTTTAATTGACTTGTGCTTTTGTATTGTGTGAAAGCTGGGAATTGACTTTTACTTCTACTCTCCTACAAAGCACGATGCTTGACTCTTACTTTACTCTAATCTCTCAGCTATCAATGATAATTCTATTGGTTTGGTGTAATTATGTAATAAGTCTTGTCCACCATAGAGAAGCTGAGAGGCTTATAGATAAACAGACCCACCATTATAATAAGTGCAAATTTGAAATAGCCTTTGTTCCTCAGAACTACTTTAACTGACAGAAAATCGGATCTAACACTAAGTATTACCTATTGTGTGTTGTCACACTTGCATACATCAGAAATTTGTGTTCTACAAAATTCCCATTGGTATTCTCTTTGACATATCGCTGTACTTTTGACTCTACTCTGACTCTAGCATTTTGGCACTAGTTGCTTGACTCTTACTTTACTTTTCAAAATGGCTGTTTATTTACTCTTACTCTACTTTTGACTTGCTTCATCCGATGAGTTTACTCTAAATTACTTTTTATCAATTGGGAATGTATACTCTTACTTGACTCTTGACTTGAGTATTTGTCTGCTTGGCACATGTCTGATTAATCTAGGCCTAAGCACAGAGTATGCTAGAGCTTTTGGAAATTGAACCAACTGTCTCTAGAAAAACAGCAAAAATATAGTGAGACACAAATACTACCATCATAATCAATGTAAGGTGTATAGAATATATACTATACAGAGGCTATCCAACCATCAGGAATAAACATTCTGTGACATGCAATTGGTTCCCTGGAGTATTGTAACAGTAATAGGTTGCCTATGTAATATAATACACAGGAAATAATGTAGGTTTTCCTTTAATAGATGCAGCAGCAGAGTAGAGTGACTCTTATACCATGGGAATGTTCATTTCCTACAAATAACTCCTAGATTGTTTAAGTTATAAGATTTGCATTTCTGATTTGGTAACTGCTTCTAGGAATAACAGTGCTCTGCTAAACATATCTGTGTATGTAGTAAAAAACATGTCAGTTTCAGGAATATCGGTTATATGTACATATTATAAGGTATACACTTATTGTGCTAGAAATGTGTTGCTGTAACCGCCTCACCATAATGATTATTGGAGGATAGATTTAGTTGCTGTCCATTTAATGTCTAGGCTTTTTATAGAAAGGAAAACCCACAGATGATGCAAACAGTAGAATCACTTGTTGTATTTGTAGCTATAATCTCTTATTTGATTGTACATCATGGAAAGTGTATATATAATGTAAATGATTGTGTTGTATATTGCCTTGAAACAATTGACCAGAATTGTCTATAGCTCCAGTGACATTGTACATGTACACTGCCAATACATGTAAATAGATGTATGACATTGTACACTGCCAATACATGTACATGTAAACAGGTGTATGACGTAGCCATTTAAGTTTTTAATTTTAATTGGTCAAAAGTCATACATGATTTTCGACTTATAATTTTTAGTATTTATGTGTTTCACAACACTGAAGCTCTACCACGGGATAAAACAATTCATTTCTTAGTTTTGATAAATAAAGAAATTCTAAAAATCTTACCACTCCATTCTCTGCTCTAGTGACTTGTCTAACTCCATGTAAATCACTGTCTTCTGCAAACACAGTAAACTTTGTTTTCTCCTCTAGATTTGCCATTGCTATCAATGCTCTGTATTATAGTACGCTCTATCTTGTAGCTGATGGAACACACTGCCAGACTCCAGACAAGTTCAAGTGTATACTATTATCTGAATTAAGTTACGCTGAAGCAAAGAGAAAGTTGAATATGAATCTAATGAACATTATGTCAGTCTATATAAGGCATAGCAGGCCTGCTTGAGTGCACTAGGTGAAGGCAGGTAATCAGGTAAACAGAACAAACAATAGCTTGTAGCTTTTCTTAATAAAATTAATTAGCCTCTGCTAGATTTCACTGGAGGATTACAACACTCTACTCAGTGATCAATCAGAGACAGTGTAAATCATGTGTACACAAATATAAACATGGGTGGTTGAAAGCACTAACCACAGGGGTGGATGGTAGCTTTAGCAATAGGGGTTGGTGATAGCTTCAACCACATGAGTGGATGACAGCTTTGGTAATAGGAAAGGATGACAGCTTTGGTAATAGGAAAGGATGACAGCTTTAACCACAGGGGTGGATGATAGCTTTAACAATAGGAGTGGATGGCAACATTTATCACGGGGCTAGTTGGTACCTTCCATTAGCAGGATTGAATTGTATACTATTGTATTGTATACTATTGTATTGTCTATATCGCCAAACTCATGTTATCAATAACACATTCAGTGAAGCCAACATCTACCATGGTGAATGGATATTAATTGGACACTTTATTAATTCAAATATTTCATGTTAGACAGAAATTAACTAAGGGTATAATAATATAGATGGATTAGCCTGCTAATTGAGGTTATATAATTCTATATTGAAGAATCTTATCCTTTCAATATCATTTTAAACTCAACTGAATGTCTACTAACTGATCTACTGTTAAATGTTTCATTGCAAAGGCAGGTTGACTGTAGCCTATCAAGCAGTTGCGTCACTTTTTTGATAGAGGACTTGAGGAAGCAATATGTCTGTGGATACCAATGGTGGATAGGGTTATAATTATTCAAAGGATTCTAACATGGTCACTGGAGTTGTTCCCTATTTACTTTTGTCAACAAGAGAAAACAACTTCACCTTAATAAGTTATTGAGTAAATACGATTAGTGTTATACATTGTACATGTATGTATTCTAAATCCCTGCCATTATTCAGTGTCATGGGTTATTGATAAAGACAAATTATGCGTTTATCATTAAAAAAATACAAGAGGAAATAATACATTCAATTGAAGCGCTCAATCTGTCTCAAATTTACAAATAGCCCAAGTCATATCTTTTTCCATACATCCAGACATAGATCTATGCTATGACTTTGAGGTATACATGGAGAGGTACTGTAGTTCAATGGTTGAGGAATAACTTGTATGTATATTGTAGTTACTGCTAGTTTCTTTATTTATTCTAATTGAGCACTCCTTGGATTATTTCATATAACATGAAACCATCCGTCATGTAAAGAGGAAGGATAGCAAAGTTAAATTATCTGTGTAGGTATAAACCACGTATATGAATGTTATGAATATAATATTAAGATTGAATATTCTCAACAATAATTTGATATACCATATTATATACCTATATTATTATTATATATAAAGATATAGTACTATATAAAATAAGAATAACTACTTGTAGCTATTGTATAACAGTACAACTTCAGCCTGCTCAATGCCAGAGTCTTCTGCTGCTGAATCACATGCTATGGGCATACCATATATTTTCCTCCACAGATGGAGTCCCTACATAGTTTACAGAAAATATGCCTTTGGGTAAGGCCTATGCAAGAGGCTAGATTTTTCGTAGTAGAAGATAGATTTAGGGTAGATTTGTCTTGATATAGCATAAATATATTTGCATGTGCTTGTACATTAAAACCTGATTTTTGACACGATTGGCGGGTGATTTTTTAACACACCAGTTTCTGAGAAAACTTTTCTTCTGCACCAGGGGATTGATTTGACCCAATTACTTATTACAAAGTATTATATGCACTGAATCTAGCCAGGAGCAACGCTAAGATGTGTAACTAAACAACACTCTAAGCTAACTAACTCTCGATTCGCTCTGTTCCAATAGCAAAGCCAAGTTTATAACTTATTCACAGACAATGCTGGGCACAGAGCACATAGAATGTACCTGTACATGTACATGTATATGTACATGTACATGTACATGTATATGTACATGTACATGTACATTGTACAAGTAGATATCAGTTTTACACATCAAGAGGAAACACAACATAGTGGAAGGTTGTTTATGCATCTGTTTTGTCCATCTCAAAAGCCTTAGTCGGAGTTTGTGAGTGAGTGAGCGGCTCTATAGGCTTCCTCTGACAGCGTTTGGTGCAAGACATGACCAGGTAGTCTATAAACTGGATAGTCGCCAGAACACTAGCTCCTAGCCACAGCCCCAGGTTTCCTCCAAGGTCACCTGTAAGTCAACAGGTTATCATTGTATATATAGATCATCATTAATTATATATATATGTATAGAAATCATCCTTAGAATATAGGTCATAATCAGATGCAGGTGCTTGATCAATCTGGTTATTACAACATGTCTGAATAAGTCTGCCATGTTACACAGGTTCTGACCAATACCACACTTACTCAATATGTCAAGCCAGGTATACGCAGGTACTTGTTCTATTAGCTCATACGACAAAGCATCAAAGTAGAAATTCAACACAGCCAGCTCATGCCTGAAAATAACCATCCATATCACAGTTAACAACACAGTTGCTATATTTATTCTAAGTTGTAGGCCTACCAAATCAGCAATAGAGGAATCACATTATGTAGGTAGCATTTTCTTGTCTTCCATTTTAATTTTTCAAGTTTTGGAATGAGCATTAGTGTTGTAGTGAGAGGTATGTGTCTACAAACAGTTCTATAGGCATGCATATAGCTTGGACTAGCAGCTATTAAAGGATGTGTTTCAACTTACACTTTCAGATGGGCAGGAATGGGATGCTCCTTTCTTAGTTTTGAAATTGTAGCTTCCCTCAATTCCAGGAAAGACAGTCTGTATGGATACTGGACGGCATGGCATGGGTTCTGGCACAGACACATATCTGTGTGCTCAATCTCGTCTGAAGAAGAGAGTAATGGCTACTACTTTACTTCCTCTTTATTAGTTTCAGAAGTTGAAAACAGATCAATGTTTCAATCAGCATATTATTTGATGTATGTGACACCACACTACATACTGAAAGATGGCCGAATGAGATAGACATTGTGTTACTGGCTAGGTCTAGTATGGCAATTTAGAACTACAACTAAATATATTATTTCCTTACAAAGCATAGCCTCAGCACAATCAAATCCTTCCACTCCACAGACAGGGTGGGTACCAGGGCTCTCCACTAGTTTACACCCACATTGCTCATATATCTTTTCAGTTTCACACTCTATTCTGCAGGCTGGCACAGAGAAGTTTGCGAAATATTTCGTTTCATGATCGGTCTCGCACTTTGTGTAAGGCTCACCTAGCCCTTTAATCTATAAAACACAGGTTCAGCTGCAGGAAAAGCTTACAATGTCAGCTACTGTACATTTTGTATGTACCAGGATTGAAATATGAATAGACTATAAGCACCATACACAAACCTCCCTTTGCTGCAGGCCAATGAGGTAATGGTACCCAGGAGCAATGCCAAATCCCATCTCCTTTAAAAATGGAGGCTCCTCTGGGCTGTGAGGAAGGAACTTAAAACCAAGATCTTCAGAGTCATGAGTTTCAATGTACTCCTCCTGCTCGTCGTACAGCACCAACTGTAATCCGTTGCCTTTAATTAACAATAAGGTAGAATTTCTGTTACAAAGGCAGCAAAATAGTGAAATGTGGTCAGAGCTTTGGGTTCCCAACTGAAGGTGATACTAATCTACCAGATTGGCTACCGAAGATAGGCAATGCATTCAGCAGGTACCCACAGATCACTGAGGATTAGTATTTAGTTAATCAGAAGAATCTGCCATTGTGATCATGTAGTTAGTCAGTCATCAGTTCACATACTAATGTATAAGTATATTTACTGCGAGTCGACTAGTCATGTGATAGGACTAGGTATTAGCTTACTCGCCGACTCATATGCTACAGTGGAATTCAACTAATATTATACTAGTAGTACTTGTAACTCCAAATGATGTAGCAGACGTACCAGATCCTGCTTTGTTCAGCTCATGATCTCCATTTTTATTAAATGTGTAACATTTACTGTAGTGAGTATAGTCTTCTTCCCATGAATGAGCTGAACACTTGCTGTTCTTCCACTCACAGTGTTGTACCATGTCCTTGAGCTGGTGTGCTGTACGTTCATAAAAGTCCGCCATGTCGTACTCTTGTCCTTCAAAGTTGTTCAAGCATGTTACCAGAAACCAGTTAACAGAAACTTGTATTGACTTACTTTTCACTCATTATTTCAGTTCATCATAATTCAACTAAAGTGATGCGTTTCAAAGTTAATACGTAGATGACCTTCCAATTGCTATACTTCTATTACAGTGATACATACCTTCATAGCTTTTGATGAGGGCTTGCCAATCTCTACCTACAAATGTGTCATTGACCCAATCTTGAGGGTAGAGTTCAGGATGTAGTAAGGTTATATTCTCATCTGTCATACCAAGATGTGGTCCCATCACAGCTATATCTCTCAGTGTCATGTTACTTCTCTTATGTTTGTTTACATTACAGATGGTAACTGCTGGGAAATCTGTAGCATAATAAGATATGTACAGGGTTTTACAACTAAAAGGCATTAAAGGATGGAATCAATGAATAATTTGTTATATGATGTGCAGTAAAACCATCTGCGTTTTGCATTGCATGTTGTAAATAAGTTTAGGCTAAATAATTTAGCTTACATTAGCATGCTAGTACCTGTAATACATGATTGTAATAAAAATTGCATTGATGCACTACATTACTGTTGTATATGGTATTATTAATACAGCTTGAGGCAAGAATCTCCAATCTTTCCACTTGTTCAGTATCACTGAATATCACTTTTTCCCTGTTATATACCAGTCATGTTCAAAAACATTAACACCCCCATTAAAACCTTAGCGATCGCACATAAATAGGACGTATCTTCAAACGACCTTGCATATCACATAATCTATTTAAACAATGTAAATTATACATCATTTCAAAGCTGAAAACCTACTCTTTCTAATGGTATCAAAAGGTTTTTCATTAAAGACATATTTTCTTAATACTAAGCTTTGAAAATGGACCTAATATCGAGAATCAAATTTGGTATTTGCTCGTCAGCTTCCGACCCTACAGAGGCATATAACGACACCAAACAACGTAACTATGCAAATAATTCTTGAATTTCAACAATGCCTTAAACATAATTGAGCTATTGATAGAATTTTGTGCAAGATCAAAAAGTTCTGAGCGGTACAAATTCTGTCTGTATTTGAACTGTTTTCACATAAAATTCGTGCTGTAGCTACCCGGTTTGCTGCAGTCTGCTAGTGTTTGATCTTCCTTATATGGTTTTATGATGTACCTAGTAGTTGAAATACACTGGTAAGTCTGTCCAGCAATAGCTTTTTAGCTTAGTCCTTGCTTATGAAGGTCCACAATCACATCTTGTACAGTCTCCTTGAGGCTCTTAGGCATGTTTGAGGAATGAATTTTATGTGAAAACAGCCCAAATAAGGACAATATTTGTATCATTTAGAACTTTTCTGATCTTGCAAAAATTCCATCAATAGGTACATCATGCCTAAGGCATTGTTGGAGTTCAGGAATTATTTGCTTAGTTACATTGGTGCCATTATACGTCCCTGTAGGGTCGGAAACCAACGAGCAAACACAAAACTTGATTCTCGATATTGGGTCCATTTCCAAAACCTAGTATTAAGTAAATATGTCTTCAATGAAAAACCTTTTGATACCATTAGAAAGTTCGCCTGCTAGGGTTGTAATGGGGGGGGGGAGGGGTGTTAATATTTTTGAACATGATTGTATACATGTACACGTGTTTTATTGCATATACAATTACAGAGCTAGCTAAATATTTGCTTTAACGAAATCATGGCTTATCAGATATGGCTTATATTCTCCATGAGATGCAATTGGTTAAATATCTTATAAGCCATTTGTTTCTCAGGTTTAACTGTTCACCTATCACTGTCAATTACCACTACAGAGTGGGATTTTGTGATGTCATCAAACAATAATATTAAACATGCTATTGTTTTACAATCTACAAAATCAATATTGGAATGCTTATCTTAGAAACAACATGAACTTCATGTAAATAAAGGAGTTTTATATTCATCTTCTATTGTCTAGCCGCACCAGTAGTTATACAAAATATCACAGTTTGATTATACAATGTACACCATGTATCTGTCAGTTGTTGATACAAGATCATCTCACAGCTGAACATTGCACAGACTGATAACAATATAATACTATACAGTATTCCTACTCATACACAATAGGCAAAGACCATTTAACAACGGACATCAGCTGCTGATCTCTGAAGAAAATGACTTAAACACTCCCTATGCAATCATGTAGATACATGTTTAACGAACACTGCAGTACAGAGTGCTATGACTGATTCGATATTAATTGGGAGGGATAAATATTAGGGATAAATATTTAAAAGCTAAAACAACTGTCATGTAAGACAGCTTTGGATCTTAATTAAGTATGAATGAGTAAAAAGCATGGAACTGCCTTTCATGGCTAGAAATCTTTTATCCAGTCTAAGCCTGATTTATGTTCATTGTAGATGCCTTACCAAGCTCATGGACGAAGGTTATGTCTAGTTTGGTAATGTGTTCACGCTTGAAGAAGTTTATAATCTGCTGGGTCGTGTTAAACAGTAGAACTCCGATAGCTATGGTGAGTAACACGGCCCACAAGACTCGCCTCGGCTACAAAGTGTAGGTTATAATATAATAGGATATATTACAAAGTGTAGGTTATAATATAATAGGATATATTACAAAGTGTAGGTTATAATATGATATATTACACCTTCTACTGTCATGTCAGATAATGTAAGCAGCAATATTAATAATTCTGGTAATTCATAAATACGTTTATAAAAACACTTAAAAACAAAACCATAATAATATGTAGTGTCGATTTCACACTGCATGTACTTTGTATTTGTATTACCATGTAGTATGTCATGTCATGTACATGCATAAGAAATTGAAATTTTAATAACCTTTTTTTCCCTCTAACTCAAACAAATGTTATAATTTCTGTCCTACATGTAAAATTTGTAAGTGTAAGTACATGCAGGCAGCCCATAGAGCCAAAAATTAAATACCGACATATTTGCTTTTTATATATCAGAAAAACAAATTAGAAAATTTGTTTTAAATTATAATGTGATAAAATCTAAAATTTTTTGTGGTTCTAATGGGATTTGAATAATTCTGCTTTGTTAAAAGTTTAAAGTATAATTTGGAGAGGCCTACTTGTATATTAAATATATATCATGATTTGATATATTTATGACCTAAACTAAAGTTGAATAATATTGACGTATACTGATATAATATACAGTCATGTAAGTGTATTTATATTGTTCGGCAGTGGAACATACATGTACATGTAGAGCAGTGGGTGAAGTATAACACTTACCACTCCATTCTCTGCCCTAGTGACTTGTCTAACTCCATGTAAATCACTGTCTTCTGCAAACACAGTAAACTTTGTCTTATCTTCCTTAGTACTCATCCCAACCCAGAGGATGTGCTCTCTCTATATTATACTGTATATAATAGATACTCTCTCTACGTATATATTATACTGTATATAATAGATGCTCTCTGTATATTTTACTGTATATAACAGATGCTGCCAGCAGGAGAAGATGTGATGGTTTATCTGCTTATTACTGGGAAGGAACACATTTGCTCTCTGTCGCTGCCAAGATTCTACTTAAGAATGGCCAATCTATTGTTACTAGCCTCCTAAACAAAAGAGTATTATTTGACTCCAATATACACTCACTCACTTGGTCATCAGTTTACATGATAAGAAGCTATTTTAGGTTATTGATTTATCAATTATATTTCTCATGCATATATATGTCTCTTATATCAATACGCACTAATTATTCAATCTATACTTGACAGTTTAACAGTTAGTTCAATATCCTACCTACAATACCTGCGTGAATTGTAGGACCTCATGCTATAATATATACATGTATTATATATACTTATACTTGTAGAATAAAATAAATAATTTGATGTACGTTTCCATAGCACATCTTACTGCAGCTAGATGGTAGGTTCACATTATATAATGCTATTAATGACTGACACAATGTCAATTAGTCTACTTGTTACAGAATATAATGCACATGTACAGTGTATAATATAGGCCTAACATATGAAATGTACAATCTGTCATCAGTGAACATCTTTATGGAAATTATTTCTTTTTCCCACAAGTATAACCATATACAAATGTACATGTAGTATATTATTTATTATTGGCATTATTATAGTGTAGCATAAGTTCCTACCATTCATACAGATATTGAACTGTTTCTCAGAGGTCCGTAGGTTATATAACAGATAATGGACCATAAGCCATATTCATACAGATACACTGTGTATATATGCGGCTCAAGCAGACTTGCTAATTCATCCAGTATATTATTACGGTGACAATTTCACCAAAACTACAATGTGTATATATTCTACGTATATTCTCGTATGTACCTCACTAAATTCTCCTATGATTCCCTCCCTTAATACTACATAAATATAGCCGATATGTAGTGAACAATGCATTTGTTAGGAAACGGAGAAAAACCTTAGTATATACATTGGACAAGTAGTATTATAATACATGTACATGTATGTTTATATTATGAGGAGTTGTTTACTCAATATCTTCTCTAAGCAGTGCTCATCAATAACTTTGATTTGTGACTGACTGCTCTTTCTTCTTTTTCCTTCTTTTGTCATGACATCTGCAGTACTTAGAACACAGAATCACTTTACAATCACCTTGCCACTGGTTTACAAACCTCTGCTCTGGTAGAAACCAGCCATGGCTGTGTTTTCGCTTTGTACATAGTTTTAGGTTTGATTCAATTTTCTTTCAGCAGCGCTGGTATCCAAGGCTTCTCCTGTAAACCATTTCCTGTATGGAACACGTTTAGCCCACCCCTCTACCCAACCCACTCTCTCTCGCCTCCATGTCATGAAGCTGAGCTGTTATTTGTATATAGCCGTGCCACCCACCTACACTAGTTAATAATAGATTTGATATGTACAATTATTAGCTGTCTGCTAGAGAAGGGACCGCCGTCAGCAGGTGAGATTATACACAGAGTTACCAATTAATTATTAATTATAAAATTATATCAGATTACAGTATAGCTTGGAATTGATCTTTATTCTGGGTACATTTATAATATTTCAGGTACGCCGTCTATATTATGATCATTGATACATCTTATGCACATGTACATGTATAATAACCGGTATGCGTTAAAAGCATGCAGTTCAGGAGAGAGGTTAGGGAGAAACTTGTCAGTGCGCAACAGGACACAGTAACATCTGAGAGTTATCTCACAAGAAAGTCAAATGAGGAGGCTCCCCCCCCCCCCCCAACAGGTGTAAATATGTTTGAAATGTGCCGACTCTAATTTTGCTTATCAAAATCTATAAACTATTAAATAATATTACTAAGCTACATGAATAGAATTGAAAACCATCATTGAAAAAATCACAAACTGTGAATTTATATACATGTAGTCGATGAGAGGTGATAACTCCACTCACTTAGAAGTAGACCTTCATGCATAATTTCAATGAAGGTTTGAACAGTCACAAAGTCTAAAACCTCTGTACATACAGCAAACATGTGCACACATTATTATTAATATTCTACAAAAATGCATTGCCGACAAATTAATCTTATTTTTTTATTTTGATATGATGATGTTTCGTCGTATTATTTAAGCAATGCAAATAGAAATAGGCGTTAACTGTACACAGGATTAATGCACTAGCATTGATTCGTTAACTCTAATATTATAATACAACAAATGACATCAGAATTCCATGAATTATTCATCAAAAATATTCTTTAAGTTTCCGCCGACTGCACTGAAAAGGGACAAGAGATTTGAACGAACTATTTAATATTATTAGTGTAGCTGTAAGTTAGACTCTCCCTGGTGGATTAGCCTTAGTTACAGCGGATGTACTAAATATACACATCTAGATTCAACCTAAACGCTGTCAAAATTAGTAGAAAAGTATATATTCTTAATAAATTAGAAACATTAACAGTTATATAATCAATGATTCTAAAGTTATCTATTCCAAGTTTGAATAGTACTGGGTACACCCGCTTAATGGTGGAAATCAGCTTGAGTTCATTGTCAACATTGCTGGTGGTGTCAAGAGTAACATAATAGCGTAATTTATTATCAAGGGAATGGGTATGATTATATTCTCTCTCTGCCCTCTGTCATATAAACTAGTCTATTTATATTGTATAAAAGGCAGCACTATGATTTGACCACTTCACAATAATCAATCTCGGATCAGCTACTTACGTGTATAATGAAATTTCAAGTGTTTATTTACTATACTTGTAACTCTTCATCAGAGGTTTTGTTGTGACTACAGGAACTTGTTCAACGATCTCTCAACCTTCATTGACATAGTCCCAGAGTTTAAAGAGCAATTAGTTGCCGTCTGCAAACATATCTCGGCTAGTAGTATTTAGCACACTGTTGGCGATACACCAAGATATGAAGATGTCCGAATCAGAAGATAAGACAAAGTTTAATGTGTTTGCAGAAGACAGTGATTTACATGGAGTGAGACAAGTCACTAGGGCAGAGAATGGAGTGGTAAGCTCTATAGACTTACTCAGCGTTCAAACTGTGGTTATACGGGAGTATACAGTGTGTACCCACCTAAATTTTAGTTGTTATACAGCCGGCAGGTGTGTACCCTTATTTTAATAGCTAATTTTTCCCATACAGTCACTGTGGACCTGATAGTGTAATGGTAGAGTGCTTGACTATCATTCATAAGGTCTTGAGTTTGAATCTCACCAGAGCATAATTTTTTTCATGTTAGTAATTTACTAATTTCTTAGCTACTATAAGATTATGTAGATAGCTATACAATACTAACCTGTAAGATTGCATGCACATGTACCCATCTCATTTGTTCCACTTCAAACACTGGGCTTACTCTCACACTTAGAGCCTCTAAAATTCGTATACGGGTACATTTTACATCTATATGAATAATAGTCTACCCTTATAGCAATGATAATAGTAATAGTATTTATTTCAGCTAATTAGTATAATTCCCACAATCGGGCATTCATAGCTCCTTCAGATTTACATGTACATGTAGTTTCTGGTAAACATTGTAAGTCCATGCTATGCATCTATTTCTCTTCTGAAAATCTCCCCCCCCCTCACTGAGGATGGCAACGCACCGTAAGAAAATGTAGCCTGTTCTTCAATTTTCAAGGCGTTATAGTTTTGCCTGAGTTTTGTGGTATTATATAAAATCACCGGCTTATACTCCTCGGCGTCACCAGCCCCTTGCAGCTTGCACTGCCAGATGTCAGTGCTGGTCAATTCCCTGTGAGAAAGGCCCAGATGACATGGCCTTTTTTGGCAGGGGTAGAGGAGTTGCCTTGAAGCCATGCTGGCTTGCATGACCCCAAGGACTTTTATGTGAGGCACAGGAGCAATTGTGGCTGGATGCTCTTCCTAACACCACCGTGACCAGAATTCGAACCTGGAACCTTCAGCATGGAAGTTCAGCATTCTAACCCCTAAGCCACGGCTGCTCCTTGTGGTATTATATAGCCTACTGCTTTAATCCGCTGCTCAAGAACAGATACCAAGCCTACGTGGATGTTTACACGAAGATGTATGAGAATATAGTATACTGCCAGAATGTGGTCTACAATGTCGCATAATCGTCATTATAGCAGAGTTTCTTTCTATATACATGTAGGTACGGAGGGTGATTTGGGGAGTTTTGTTGGCTGGATCACTGGCTATCCTGATTAATAACACCGTTAGACAGGTGGTCACCTTCTTCAAATACGAACACATCACTAAATACGACATTGCATATGTACACAAGCTAGGTATGCTATTACATCAGCACTTAGTTTCTACCTTTACACGTCATTGTACTATCACATTATTCTGTACATTCAGTAGCTGCTGGCCTGTGATGTAGTCTGTTTACTCCTCAATGTCCTTAGCTCAACAACACAGTATCTCAACAAGAAGGCTTTGCTTAATGGAAATTGAATTGAACCAATTTGTTCACAACATGTTATGTGCAACACATCTTGTTATTTTTCCGTATAATTCCGACCGGGTGTAGCACTAGGGCCAGGTGTAGCAATAGGGCAGAGTACAACGCTATAGGACTAGGTGTAAGACTAGGGCTGAGTATAACACTATAGGACTAGGTGTAAGGCTAGGGCTGAGTATTACACTAGGGCTGAATATAGCACTATAGCTTCGCGACGGAACAATAGGGTCAGCAGTGTACTTAGCTTTAGAAACAAGGTTTTACCATTATTTGCCATGTGCAGCAGGAAATGTTTTTAGAATTATAATATAGCGTACGATTAGACCTGATGGGTGGGAAATAGTTTAGTAACATCTTATGTAGATGTGTTGGTGCATTGTGGGACAGCACAAGTCTTGCGTCACAAGAGTATATTATTGTAATATTGTACACCTTGATTGTACCTGGAATCAATTCTAGAGAATATATTATACCCAGTTTCAATTATACATGTAATTATACACATTTATAAATTATGTAGACCAATATATTGTATTCCTGACCTCTCTGATAGGATAATATATTGTAGCAATATGATGTACATTATGTTACAGATTTCCCAGCAGTCACAATCTGTAATGTAAACAAACATAAGAGAAGCAACATGACACTGAGAGATATAGCTGTGATGGGACCACATCTTGGTATGACAGATGAGAATATAACCTTACTACATCCTGAACTCTACCCTCAAGATTGGGTCAATGACACATTTGTAAGAAGAGATTGGGATGCTGTCTTGGCTAGTTATGCAGGTAATAATAATAAAGTTCATAACCCCTAGAAACCACTATTATACCAAAATGCATACATGTAGTATACATATACAATATTTTACATACTTGATGAAGAAATTACCAATCCTTAGTCTGGGTTTATTGGTAACTATTGCTGCTTCAGGCTCGACCAAGATGACGCAAAAGCTAAACCATAGTTTCTAATAAACTGAGAATTGTCTTGCTTTAGGACAAGAGTATGACATAGCTGATTTCTATGAACGTACAGCACACCAGTTTAAGGACATGGTACAGTACTGTCAGTGGGAAGGGAGTAAATGTTCACATGCATCTTGGGTAGAAGACTATACTCACTACAGTAAATGTTACACTTTCAACAAGGAGGGAAATCATCAACTACAGAAAGCTGGCTCAGGTGAGACACTAGTACCTATTCCTCGTATAGCTCCTTGGATACTGCAGGTTTCCTTCTCTGTGATTTATTGGAAGTTTGTCTGACTGATCTGTCTGCTGACCAACTGTTTGGCTTTAGGACTAAGTGACCAACCGGGCGGACTGACCGAACTGACTGGACAGATTGACCATATTTGCAAAAATATGACAACCCAAAAATAGATAGTTGATCATTTTTCAAAGCTCACATACACACTTTTAAATCATGAAATAATAGCAAAGTAATGATAACTACATTGATTATTGTTTGGTTAGGTACAATGTATAAACCCATATGCAGGGCCGTTATATAATGCTTATTCACAGGAAATGGTCTGCAGCTCGTCTTGTATGACGAGGAAAGTGAGTACATTGAAACCCATCAGCCAGCAGACTTAGGGTTCAAGGTTCTTCCACACAATCCTATAGAACCTCCTTTCCTAAAGGAGATGGGGTTTGGATTGGCTCCAGGATTTCATTACCTCATCGCTCTCCGACAGACAGAGGTCAGTGTACCATCTATAATTAGAACTTGCATACGCAGGATAACAGTGTATAACTTGTACACAGAGGATAACAGCGTAGATGGTAATTTACCCGAGCAAAGCATTTTGAACTGTTGAAGTCACCTTCTTCGTTGGTGAACAAAATTTAGTTATCCAAAAAATGTTTTTTTCATCTGATGAGCTTCTGTTTACCTGTTAGATCCGTGGTCTGGGTAAACCGTATACTAACTGTGAAGCTGATCATTCGACTGATTACTACTCCAACTACTCAGTACCAGCCTGCAGAATAGAGTGTGAGACAAAGATAACCTATGAAAAGTGTGGCTGCAAACTCATTGAGAGCCCTGGGAACCACCCTGTGTGTGGAGTGGAAGATTCTGACTGTGCTGAGGCTACCCTCTGTAAGGGACGCAGTGACAGCTAACAATAGCGTCTTTCATTCTACGTATCTTACATACATGTAGTTTCCAAAGAAGAAGTGGCGGTTACTGTAAGTAGCGCTACTTTCCACGTTTCTGTTAGTAATAAGCTGATTAATATGATTTTATAGTGGAAATAGAAAGCTCAGACCTCTGCCTGTGTCAGAGTCCGTGTAACACAGTCCAGTACCCGTACCACATGTCCATGTTAGAGATCAGGGAGAATACTGTAGACAAGCTGAAGAAGACCAACCCCATACCAGCTCACATTAACAGGTAGCCAGTTAAGCGTAGAGGAATCACATTCTCAGTGTCATCTGATAAAACCTTCTATAAAAGGAATACATTAGTTGGTATGTTTGTAGAATACACCAAGTGGTCATGTAGTGCTCATTTTTGTATAATATTTAAAAAAGTTGCCAGTCATAAGGCCCTTCATTTGTTGTATTCTTAGAATAATAATCTATACTCTGCAATATATGATGGATATTTTGGGACTATCTAATCTTCCCTACAAGTTCAACTATAACACCAAGAGTTGACCAACACACTTCGAGTAAGAATATTAGCTTGGGACAAGAACTATAATATTGTAATGGTACAGGACATTTGTATACGACTCCAGCTACCAGACAAAGCCTACAGCACCCCTAAGTGCCTAGTAGTTGTCACAGCGCTACTCAGCTGACACCCAAACTCTCATAACTAGCTGCTCGTATACCTACATTCAACTGTATTGCATGTTAAACCATTTAATTACTGTCTATATACGTGTATCCATGTGTTTATACCCATTACATACTGATGTGCATTCATGTATGATTATTACTAAGTCTTTTAATGCCTTTTATACCCATGTACAGAGGCCCGACCTCTCAGAATCCATTGATATTCATTTTGTACATGAATTGGACCATTATAAGCAACTTTTGTAGAACCCGACCTATTTTGGGTCGGCCATCGGGCTTCCGGTGGCCATGTTGTTGCGCAACTTCCGGACGACCTTACGTCGTCTTTTCCCGACACTACGTCGGGCGGAAGTCCTTATACTATATAAAGGGCATTGTTTCACTGTTCATTGTCTCAGTCTTCACTTGGCTTTCAATAAAGACACATCTATACTTGATACAGAGACTTTCACTTCCTTTTGTCAAGTCATTCGCTTAGCGAACCGCCTACTAGGTCGGATCACTCTCTTCCAACGTATAGTCTGAAGGTCAGACTTGGGACCAGATGGGTCGTCTCTGGTAGTTATTGGGCTACTGAGACCGCTCGATCTTTCATGTAATGCGAAGTCCTAGCGCCACTCATAGGCACTTCATTTCTGGGTCGGTAGTCGTCCAAGGACGACCGCACCAAATCACAGAAACCATTACAATATAATGTAATATAATATAATATAATATAATATAATATAATATGATATGATATAATATAATATAATATGATATGATATAATATAATATAATACAATATAATATAATATAAGTATGATATAATATAATATAATATAATACAATATAATATAATATAATATAATATAATATAATATAATATAATATGATATGATATAATATAATACAATATAATATAATATAAGTATGATATAATATAATATAATATAATACAATATAATATAATATAATATAATATAATATAATTTAATATAATATAATATAATATAATATAATATAATATAATATGATATAATATAATATAATATAATACAATATAATATAATATAATATAAGTATGATAATAATAATATTACATATATTTTACTGAGATTAATCTGTGTGCTTTTATTTCAGGCATTCTCTGGCCGTACTGAACATATATTTTGACGCTCTTGCATTTGAGTTAGTGGAACAGGTGCCTGCATACACTTGGCTTGATATATTAAGTAAGTACAATGTATATGTTGATAGCTAGTCCTGCATGTACATGTAGTTGTCTTCAATTTACGTCATGTAGGTGGTATTTGGTGTCCTGTGCTGTCAGCATACTTATTGCACAGCTTACCTGCAAACCCTGTGACAGTAGCAGATTCGCAGCCTTAGTTCCAATAAATAAATGATGCTTACTCCTAGTAGAATGTATGATTCTTATAAGTTAGAAATGCTCTGGTTGCCAGTTTGGTGAGACACTGGGCTAGCTAATGTGATACCTACATGTACATGTGTATGTGTGTTATATACTTAGGTGACTTTGGAGGCACTATGGGACTGTGGTTAGGAGCTAGTGTTCTGGCTACCATCCAACTTATAGACTACTTGCTCATGTTCTGTGCTGCCAGGTGTAGACGTGGGGAGAAAGTCTCAATGTCGAACATCAAAGGGCGTCAGCAAAATTGTGATATTTAGAGTAAAGAATGGTCAGGGTAGAGCAGCATATACCACATATAAGACAATTAATGTATTAACACAAGGGTGTGAACCCTGGACTCAAGTGCAAAATGTAATAAATTGATGGTTTGCAGTGATTCTGGCAGAGATGGTTATAATGCATTAATGTATCTAATTAATTTGATGTTTTTCATGTCTCACAGCTCCCACAACTAAATAGTGTATAGTGTTGTAATGACAACTCCCACAACTAAATAGTGTATAGTGTTGTAATGACAACTCCCACAACTAAATAGTGTATAGTGTTGTAATGACAGCTCCCACAACTAAATAGTGTATAGTGTTGTAATGACAACTCCCACAACTAAATAGTGTATAGTGTTGTAATGACAACTCCCACAACTAAATAGTGTATAGTGTTGTAATGACAACTCCCACAACAATGGTGTATGGTATTGTAATGACAACTCCCCAACTATGATATGGAATGCTGTAATGTCTGCTTGCAGTTTTTTTTATCAAATATGATTGATTCAGAGCATGACTGTATTCATATGCTAGGTTATACATCGGTGGACCTCTAGTAATAATAATTGTGTTCTCATGTTTTCTGTTAGCTGTGCATAATTAACACAATTTATGTTCCCAGTCATAAAAATATTCCCAAGCTGAACAACATTCAGCAACTTATGAGTGAAATCTGGCAGAAAATAGACTTAACTGCTTTATTTTATATCATGTTACAATTCATAATTTGCAGCCCACTGTGGTCAGCCAATATGTAGAATTGACTGGCAAAGAATTATTACTAACATATATGCATATATTTATAATATTATATAATATTTATCATTTATATATTATAATATTATATAATATATATTGCGTTTGACAAATTCTCAATCACTCAAAATGGTGGCAGTGGCTGGTACAAGCAACAAGGTCTACTTTCTTGATTGTCCTGGTATTGGTATTGTAAGTGGAATGTGCTAATTGGACTGTAATTAGACTTTAGTTGCACCCTGTGAATCCAAAAATAGTAAGAGCAGGCCACACACATTATAGTATGTATAATTATAACTGCAGACCAGAAATAGTTTGGTTAGAATAATGAGTCTAGAAAAGCATCGAATGGCTTTCAACTTTGACTATCTTGCTAAATTTTAGCCCCTAGAGAGGAAGCGTGATGGCACAACTTCCATACTAAAATGGGTTGGCAGACTGCTCATAACATATATGTATACATATTACCTTATAAACAAGTTACCAAGCAGAGCCATGTATAACTACTGAATTTGATATACCCGCCCCCAGACCCTATGATGGGAGCAAGTATAGGTTTGATAGTTAACTGGTTTAACAGTTGGAACATAAGCAAGCAGTTACCCATAGTACTTTGTTGATAAAATATGAAGCATGATAAATATTGAATTACACTATGCACATCTTTTAGTTGATACAAACACTTTGTGTAAAATGATGATGGCAATAAAATAAGATTTCATGTATTGCCTGCTCATGCACAAGTACAAGTACAGAATAGGCAAATGCACAGTATTGAATAATTTCCCATCGCAGCTTTCTCTATGGCTCTCCTGACCTTTATAATGTGCTAGTTTTAACCCTGTGGCTTACGACCCATTAAGCAAGAATACATTCATCCTGTAAGTGAGAGGTGCCTCAGGATCATCTGTCCCATAAGCCCCCTTCAGTCTAGAAATATGAAAATCCTTGCATATTATCAGTGAAATAATTTCGACATGGACTGCATTTAGTAAATCGCAATCGTTGCAGCTTTTGTTATGAACCATAAGCTTATCACATGCGTGCAAAATAATAAATAAAAAATACCTAATATGCACTAACATAGCAGCAAATAGCAGGTAGGGTATAGTGCTTGTTGAGCACATGTGATTAGTTATTCACTTCCACTAGCAAATAATGGCCCCTGTAATATACCCACTTCTACGTCCAGCTTGTTAGTTGTGAATGCAATTGTAAACTGGTAATGTAACAATATACACATTCCTATCATACAACACAATCTACGTGTATATGTACAATGTATAGCATGGTTATTCATCTACATGCACAAATGTACATGCAGATGTTACACAAGCAAGCAAGCAGTGATACCATCCCGGTATATGTATTATATCTACATGTACATGCACATACATGTATTATAGTGAGCTTGTCACACTTCCACACCCATCTAACACCACATTGATTTATTTGAGGCCAAATTACAAGCACTCTGGTAACAAACTAAGCACAGACCTCTTCATCCAGTTACTCCATTGTGTAGCTGTCTCATCACTGGAGCTGACATATCTCTTTAGGTTGGACATGGTGTGATAAAATTTTTCAAACCCAAACATAGTTGTATGAACATCAAAGTAGATGTTGTCAACCCTGAAACGAAAAGCAGATAGACTACATTCTTTTGCACCAGTGAATAGGTGTAAAACTCTTGATTCAACTTCTACTAGCGATTGAGTTGATTCACTGCTTTTTTCGGCCCAATTATTACATTGCTAGTCTTATTATACATGTAGGTTAAAATGTAGTAGCCTTATTTTTTTGTCATACTTGGTGTTTGGCCCAATTTTAAAATTAAAATGTTAAATAAAATCATTGAATCATTGGAAGGGTTACTACGGTAATATCAAGTGTACTTCTTTTTCTTTTGAATGACCTTCACACCTAGGATTCCTAGTGGTCATTAACATTGTTACAGAGAATAATAAAACATAACTCCTTATAGAGAGACAAATAATGCTGAGTGGCCAATCAATATTATTAGTAATTTTAGTGCTGCACCTGTAATGGACCTCTTTCAGATGTCACCCATTCAGGAGAAGATAACTGTGAATGGACATTCAAGATCCTTAAGTGCCTATAGGCCTATTTATTAAATTCAGGTTTAGATTTGCACTCAGAAGAGGGGAAAATAACCACCAAAATGCATCACAGTTGCTTGTTTATTGGAGAGAAAAGTTCTTGACCTGTTAATATAGACAGTTTATTGCTGGAAGTTACATGTATACAGCATTTAAAGATAGAACATGTTTATGTTGGTGAATCACTAAGTAAAATGTTAATACACATATAGGGTTAGTAGCTATTCAGATGCACAGTATAGTTTGCAATAGCCACATTAGAACCATGAGCAATCTCGTAGATGATTCACCTTGTCTTGTCTCTGTATGGTATCTGTAGGACTGGATCTGTGTATCTTTCTGCGGCAAGCCGATGGTAGACAGTGTAACTTGGATTGGCAGTAGTGAAAACAGTTGCTGCTATCTAAAAGATCTTAAAATGCAAATAAATTTGGTAGTTCTGTTAAATCTAGTAATTTATAAGCACCTTTGAATTGCTGCATTCCCTGCAGCCTCACCATATTAAATTATAGGAGAAAAAAGTTCTTGATCTCTTAATATAGACAGTTCATTGCTGGAAGTTATCTAATACTACATGGCAGCATTGGCAAGGCAGCATTGGCAAGGCAGCATTGGCAAGGCAGCATTGGCAAGGCAGCATTGGCAAACGTAGTCGTTATCCGCTATGTCTTGATTCTTCAGTAAGCCCGTAAGATCTGTAGCTATAATCCGCAGAGAATGGGAGAAGTCAATATAGTAATGGTGTGCAAGTATCAAAGCCACCGTGCCTCACATGGCATTAGTTTGTTTATCAACTGGATCCATTTGATATCAGCCACAGCTTGCATTGCATTTTATTTATTCAGATGCAGATGATGTTAAAGTAATGGTGGGTAATGGGTTGGTCCCTAGCATGCTGAAAGGGTTAAGGCAGGTTGGAACTACAAATGCTTAATATTAATTTAATATAAACTGAAACTCAATCGAAACTATTACTAATATACTAATATACCTACTACACATTCCGCATAGACATTTACATTTACTCACATTGCTGCATGAATGCGCAACGATATTCCTTGTGCATGTACCTGTATGTATTGACGATAGTTGCATCTGGCATATTTTTACTGCATTACTAATGTCAAGCCATCATCACTTATCCCCATCCTAAGCATATCTCTACACCACTTCTACGACTTAGGTCGATCCCGCATTCTATATGAATCTAGCGTCGGGCTTAAGATCCTAGAATACCAGATCTTTCATTGCACTCCTCTGGAGTATAAAGCCTACAAGACCTACGTCGGTCCTAAGCTCTTCAATGAGTCTTGGCATCGGCCTACGTCTGATACATAATAATAAGAGCACCTAATAACTGTTCACTCTTTTATGTAATGAGCAGAAGGTTACTTGGTCGGCCTCTACCACCTTCCAAGCCCTTCCCATACCAGTGTCCTATCGGCACTCGTATGTAACTACACTCAAAACATTACAGTATTTTGTTAAAATAGCATAAAGCAAGCGATATGAATTTATGACTGGAAAAAATCAGCAAATCATTCTAATCACTTATACGGAATAAGGTCAGCACTTCTACCCTATTCACTAGTGCTTGGACGTTATATTATGTGTAACTCACATAAACTGTATATTCTCATTCTCCTTGTGTATGTTAGCCTGTTCTATTTGAGCTGCACTGACATCTACTCCAAGTACTTTATCAAAGTATAGAGCTAGGAATGACGTAGACATCAGGCCAGGTCCGCAGCCAATATCAACAGCTTGAGGGAATCTTCCAGAAGCCCCTGATATGTTCTACCAAGATAGAACCGCTTGATTGAAGTAAAAGCTATTAACTACCACCACATACGAGTAAAGTGCATGTTGTAAGAAAACAACTTACCGATTCCTGTACATAGTTCAAGATGGTGGAGAACAGTTGAGGTGAATACTTTGGTCTGTATGCTGCATATTCAGAGCAATGTTTTCTATCTTCAAACTTTCTGATCACAGACATTTTTCTTGCGATATCAACTACTAGTTTATTTCTTCATTGCTATGAGCCAACTAGATACATAAATTTTCAGACAGCAAACAAAACTCACAACATAATTGTCTAACATAATGATATATAATTTACAGCACAATTATGGATATAATAGTATATACATGTATGTTGATAGAGCACAACTACCAGTATAAGATAATGATATATAATTTACTTAATGATAGCTCTGTTCTCAGCACATCACCCCCTGATCTCCAAAGCACTCCAAATAACACATAATTACTCTTATCTTGACCAATGTTCAACAAATTCTCCAAACCTTTCAGGCGGCTGCCTTTACTGTTGAACTGATTATCTGGAAGCTATCTTGTCTTATCTTATCTTACATGTAAAATTTCCATAGACAGAATAGCTACAAAGTTTTAGTTCAGCTTTATATTGTGTCCATTTTTTTTAAATCTATTCTGTCTCAATCTTGTTTAAACCATACTTCAGTGAACTAATAAATATGTTGTGGTAAGGTGGGACATTTCATAACCTCAGCCTCCATTGAACTAGCACTAAATACACACTTGTGCCTCGGCAGTTGCCTACCCCAACTCATACTTGTATACCTGTACTATTGTAATGTCTTATGGGTTTGTCACACTGGTGCCGATGTAGACACAAGTGTGGGAAGTGCTTGAGAGTGGTCTATCAAGTTGTACTTCCACCATTACATAAAGAGTGAACAGTTATGTAGCTCTTATTAGTGTTGTAAGGACGTAGGTCCGATGCATAGGCTCACTGAAGAGTCAAGGGTCGGGTAAGTCCGATGGTTTATACTCCTAAGAGTGCAGAAAGTGTCAATGTTAAGGTGAGGATGTAGGCCCAATGCTTAGGCTCATTGAAGAGTCAAGGATTGACTAAGGTCTGATGTTTATACTCATCAAGAGTGTGGTAAGAGTCTTATACGAGTATGAGGACGAGCTAAAGGTCCAGAGGACAAAGGCTAGAGCTGCCTGCCTGCAAGAGTAAGACTTGTAGGTTTGAGTTAGGAGATGTTGCTTTATTGAAGCACAATCAACAACTGACTAGCATAGAAAATTGTGCTGGCTTTTATAGTCATCAAGTTTCCGGTAAAACGTCCGATAAGGTATCGGGTGGGGCGATAAGGTATCGCCCCGGAAATTGCATAACAATATGGCTGTAAAGTGCCCGAGGTCCGACCTTAAAAGGGTCGGCCATGCACAAAAAGTGCTTACAATTATGTATTAAAATGACTAAGATCCAAGACATCGGCCATTACTTATAATAAGCAAAAAATACTTAGAATGAAAATAGACAATAATGCACTTGTAATAACAACACAATAGCAGTAAACAAGTACAGAGAAATGATTGGTTAATTAATAAAGCACATGAGCCAGGCAGACAATAATAATAAGTAAGGAATAATTGTACATGCATATATGTAAGTATATAGTCCATGCAGTAGTGAGTGTCTGCGGGCTAGGTGAGCTGGAACACCACAATATTATGAAAAAATCAATAGAATGAAATTTATTCTATTCATTTGTTATATAATATTTTCTTCATTACATTTTACTTAAATTTGTTTGATATACAGATGCAAAGATCACTATTTAATAGCGATCTTTGTATCTTATTGGTTTCACTATATGTATGTACATGTACATTGCACGTAAAAGAGACAGAGTGAACCTACATAAAAAATATTATGCATACATGCTGAATAAAATTCTACCTTGATGACTGTAATTCCTACCCCTATCAAGCTGTAATCTGGCATATGGATTTAATCATAATGACCTATTTATTGAATCCAGGTTTATAGTTGAATTAAGAAGAGGAAGTCATCAAACACCAAAATGTGGCTCTCAGTTTACATGCAAGTCGGAGCATACCTGTGGCACAAAGGGCCACAGCAAGATTCGATTCGTAGCCCTTCTGCACTTTCAGGCTAGGAGCTTTCACCAACTGAGCTACTACTATATGTGTTGTTTCAAGATTTGCTTTGACTTGATTTGAGTCAGAATGTATCACAACTGCTCATTCAGTAAAATAAAAAGATGTGCGTGTATCTATGCATATGTAAAGATTAAAATGCTAAGTCGGTAAATATACACAGCATTTCAATCATGTTTAAAAATGGTAATATACGCGGATATAAGACTTTGATACACATCAAAAAAGTAATCACATGTTATATGATCTACCTTGTCTTGTCTGTGTAAGGTATCTGTTAGACAGGATCTGTGTATCTCTCTGCGGCCATCCGATGATAGGCAGTGCAGTACGGGTTGTCAGTAGAGTAAACAGTTGCTGCTATCTAAAAAATCTTAGACTACAAACAAACAATTGGTAGTGTCCACTGTGACAGCTGAACTCACAGAGGGTAGACCCACTCACAGAATACACAGCATTACACCACATGCCAGACAATGAAAGCTATTCGTAAAGACAAGGGTGGTCTGTTGAAGCAGGCATTTGTGCAGCATAAGGTCAGTGGCTCTCAGAATCACAAGCTCTTATGCAGGTGAGATACAGATTATGCACATTTGTAGCCCTTGTAACTTCAACCTGTAGAAATCTTCAGTTCTACAGTTTGAAGTGTGAAACCTGTCAAATCCAAACTCCTATTTTATTGTGGTAAAACTTAAGAGTAATTTATTAAGCATGATTATTTTGTTGTATGTATGTAAAATGCATTTACAATGTGATATGTGACAGGTAGACACATAGGCCTCACATTGTGTATAAAAAGACAAGATGTAAATGTATTCTAGCTTTGGACGCAGTGAACAATGTTTTTTAATTTTTTCCTAAACCAGCCTTGACATATACATATGTGTCTCATGAGTACTGTGCTTTAGTAGTTACTCTACCTCACTGACGACAAGGTTCATTCTATGAGCATTTGGATGGTTCACTACTTGAAAGTCTACTTCATAGCAGTAGGCAGAAATCACTCCTCCAGAAACCAAAACTCTGTCACACTCTCTGTAGAATTTCTGATGATCCAACCAGTGTAGAGTTGTAGCTACTTGTACTAATGCTACACTCATATCCTGTACTGGGAGACACTCTCCTTGTCCTACTCTGTTACAGGAGAATACATCAATTAGTTGCAGTCACTGGATAGTGCTACTGGGTACCATTGCAGTCACTGCGCAGTGTTGCTGGGTACGCAGGTAGACATTTTCAAAGATAGATGTCAACACATAACTATACTACAAGTAATTTACACAGCGTTAGTCTAATACATATACGTATATACATTTATGTATATACATAATCAATGAGAGTCCGACGCTGAGCGTAGCATCCACTACAATGTGTTACGGTATATAGTGCATTAATCAGTCATCAATTTCCTGGAACTACATTCTTTACCATGGAACCTGAACTTAGCATGGAGACTACTCTGTGCCATCCATGTAAGTTAAGAATGTGCGACTGTTCAAAAAAGACAGTTCGAAACAGGCGTTTCGAAAGTGGACAGTTGTGAAACATCCTGTTTTGAACTGTCTTTTTCGAAACGTCCCTTTACCCCATGTAAGTCAATGATCTAATATTATTACTATCATATAGCATTCTAGAATATTCCAGAAGAAGAATCTTAACACATTATACATAGCTGGAAAATGTAGGTAAAAGCTAGCCTGAAAGAACGAGACATAGCGAACTCGATAGAGCTGTATTGATAACCGACTTTATTATCTTTTGGTAGTACTGTAATGTTTTTTGCTGTCGTGTTGTAATGTTTTATGGGTTGGTCACACTGGTGCAGATGGAGACACGAGTGTGGGAAGTGCTTGAGAGTGATCGACCAAGTTGTACTTCTACCATTAGATAAAGAGTGAACAGTTATGTAGCTCTAGTGTTGTAGTAAGGACGTAAGCCCGATGCTTAGACTCATTGGAGAGTGAAGGATTGGTGTAGGTCCGATGTTTATACTCATGAGAGAGTGTTGAAAGTGTCTTAAACAAGTATAAGGATGAGCTTGGGCGCTAAAGGTCAAAGGAACCAAGGCTGGAGCTGCCTGCCTGCAAGAGTAAGACTCTGAAGGTTGAGTTAAGAGATGTTGCGTTATTGGAGCGCAATCAACAACTGACAAGCATAAGAAAATGTGCTTGCTTTTATACTAAATCAGTTTCCGGTAAAAGCTCCAGTAAAAAGCCCGATAGAGTATCGGCCCTGGAAATTGCATAACAATATGGCGGGAAAAAGGCCGAGGTCCGACCTAAAAAGGGTCGGCTATTACAAAATCGCCCTGAAATCATGTGAAAGATATTATATGTAAAAACTGGTATGATCTGATACGTCGGCCATCATTTACAATAGGCAAAAGACTTAGAAAATAATAACATCCACTTGCTATAATGATTGCATTATACACAGTAAACAATAGTAGGCAAGTTTAGGCGTACAGGATTGGATAATAAGAATAATAATACACAAGCCAGACTGTTTAATACATGCATATAAGGATAATGTAATGCAATGCAACTGTGGACAAGTATAGAGTTAGTTAAAGTGTGGGAATCTATAAGAGACTGGACATGACTGGCATGCCGAAACACCACAGTGTCTATGAGGTCTAGGTACAACCCGATAGTGCAAAAAGAGAAGAGCCTATGAGTGGTGCTAGGCCTTCTGCATTACATGAAAGATTGAACAGTACTTGTAGTTATTTGGCTAACCAAGAAGTCCCATAAGGTCCTTAGATGCTATACTTGAGAAAGAGTATGTTCAGTCTTAGTACATGTACATGTAGATTGTTCGGACATCAAGGTCGTGAGACCTAATCAGCCGAAACCAACCAAGACTCTGTATAAGTAGTATAGAAGTGTCTTTATTGAGATCCAAGCATCAACTGACAGTACAATGCACGTCCACCTCATTTACATGGGTGTAAAAGGGGTATTTACACTTAGTAATTTGTGATATTTAATCCAAAATATGCATAACATAAACACACATAAACAATGTAAGTGTATGCATATAATATAAGGTAAGTACAAGAGTACGAGTTGAGTGAGACAACTACAGGCACTTAGGGTGCGTGAGTGTCCATCAGGCAGGCTGAGGCCATATTAATCAATGTCCTGGTCCACTACAGTACCATGAGCGTAAAATTATAGTTTCAATAAAACTTCTAGTAGACTCAAGCATCTCAGAGCATTCTGTGTACTATGCCAGGGGGGTAACTTTCCTGAAAAAGTTGGGACGGCCAAAATTGGATAGGCTAACAGTAGCGGTGTGGGGAGGGTATGTGCAGGATGGGGGCAAATGGAGGGTGGAGAGGGTATGTGCGGGATGGGGGCAGAAGGAGGGTGGAGCACCTCCCACAAGAAAGTTTTGAAAATTCACACAAAAACAGCCATTTTGATGCATATTTGATGCATATTTCAGCTATAAGTGATGGTACAAAAGTACAAAATGTTGCATAGTAATCTGCAAATAGTAAACTTCAAATTAGTATACTGCAAAATAGTGCTTCTCTGTTTGGCTTGGCCATGACGTACCATTGTAGTCCTTCACATCATTACATGACTTAAGCCTAAAAATGTGCACACATTAATAAGAGGGGAAATAGTGCAAATTTAGTTGATGGATAGAGATGGAGAGTGGTATTCTAGGGTTCCCAAACCCTGAAGAACAGTGTTCGAAGTGGAACAAATGAAGTGGGTAGGTACACTGTGCGTGCAATCTTAGGGCATTTCCTATTGTTGAATACAGAATTACACATGCAGTGATCCTATCTTACAGATGAGATTAGTATATTGTCATTGTATAGCTAACAAATTGAGTGAATTACTAAAATGAAAAAAATTGTCCCTCATTGGGATTCGAACTCGTGTCCCTATGCATGAAGACCAAGCACTCTACCAATTACGCTATCAAATCAGCGGTGGCTTAGCGCGAAAATTAGCCATCAATATAATGATACACATAGTAGCATCATTTTCATTCGAGTATGTTTATATCATGTGGGGCACGGTAACTCTGCCTTCCAATATTAGCTTGATTTTTTCTTCTTTTAACAAAAAGTTCAGGCGGCTAGGGCCGCCTGAGCCGCCTAGATAGTTACGGCCATGCTATGCTCCAACAAACAAATTGTCAATTATCTTCTCCATGTACTGGTTCTGACCATCGCATAAAAATAGCACCTTCAGCAGGTGTTTAACAAGTTGTTTGTTAACTGAAATAATAATATATAATAGACCTTAGAAGAGTCAGAACTTTCATGCACAGTTGCTTTCTCCTGAATGGTGACAGCCGAAAGAGAGTCAAGACAGTTTGCAGTAGTTTGCGGTTTGCGGTAGTTTGTTGGTCTCAAAGTTGTGTTCTCATGTTCCCTGTTAACTTGCATAATTAGGAGTTATGTTCCTAGTAATCAAGAAATTCAGCAGCCTGTGACTGAAGACTAGCAGGTTCTATCATTTGAATTTGCTTCTGACGTAGAAGTTTGCCGCTGAGTAAGCAGTCTACATGGATCTTACAAATCAGCAATGCTAGTAACTAATAGCATCCAACTGTACATCCAACAGTCTGTTTTGTCTAAGCAGTGTCAATGGCAAGTCAGAAATGGGTTTGTGGCTATCATATGCCTTCACAGTTGCCAAAATAGATCAAATCTAGCAGAAAATAAATTTAACTACCCTATTATATATCATATTTCAATTCAAAATTTGAACTCTTAGTAGTCAGCCAATATGCAGAAATGGTTGGCGGAGTGTTGACAATAAAATTTATATAATATATAACGTTGTTTCATTGTAAGAAATTTATTGACAACGAGTTGACAAATTCTCAATCGCTGTTTCACTATGGTGATAGTGGCTGGTACAATGCGACAAGGTCCACTTTCTTCATTGAGATTGTATTAGTATAGTGATAAGGCTATAATAATTGAACTTTAATTATTATACCCTGTGAAGCCAAGAACTAAATAAGAATACATCACATATTAACAAGTACATGTAGAAATGAATGAACACCAAAAATAGTTTAGTTAAAATAATGAGACTATTTAATGAATAAAATAGAAAAGCGTCAAATAGCTCTGACTTTGACTATCTTACTAAAATAGCTAGCTAGCTAGCTGTGAAGTGTGGTAGCACAACTTCCATAGTGAAACAGGTTGGCGCCCTTAAATTTCTTAGATTAATTAAAGCATATTACCTTACAAATAAGTTAGCAGGTAGAGTCACGTTTAACTGTACCTGTGTTTAGCTACAGTGTACAAGTACAAGGACAGAATAGGTAAATGCATAGTATTGAATAATTTCCCAAAACAGGTTTCACTATGGCTTTTCTGAACTTTATAATGTGCTAATTTTAGCACTTTGGCTTACGACCCATAAGCAAGAATACATTCATCCTGTAGGTTAGAGGTGCCTCAGGATCATCTATCCCATAAGCCTCCTTCAGTCTAGAAATTATAGAAGTTCTTGCATATTATCCGCGCATGTGGTTAGTTATTTGCTTCTAGCTGCAAATAATGGCCCCTGTAATATACCCACTTCTACGTCCAACTTGTTAGTTGTGGATGCAATTGTAAACTGTTAATGTAATAATATACACATTCCTATCATCCAACACAATCTATTTGTTGTATAGCATAGTTATTCATCTACATGCACATTATGTATGTGTAGATGCTACACAAGCAAGCAAGCAGTGATACCATTCCAGTATATTATGTATAATGTAATGATGTATCATATCTACATGTACATGGCCAGTGTCACCCTATACCAATTTAGCACCACATTAATTTATGTGAGGGCGCCAAATTACAAGCACTCTGGTTACAAAACAAAGCACAGACCTCTTCATCCAGTTACTCCATTGTGTAGCTGCCTCGTCACTGGAGCTGACATAATTCTTAAGGTTGGACATGGTGTGATAAAATTTTTCAAACCCCAACATAGTTGTATGAACATCAAAGTAGATGTTGTCAACCCTGAAACTAAAATCAGATAGACTACATTCTTTTGCACCAGTGAATAGGTGTAAAACTCTTGATTCAACTTCTACTAGCGATTGAGTTGATTCACTGCTTTTTTCAGCCCAATTATTACATTGCTAGTCTTATTATACATGTAGGTTAAAATGTAGTAGCCTTATTTTTTTTGTCATACTTGGTGTTTGGCCCAATTTTAAAATTAAAATGTTAAATAAAATCATTGAATAACTGGAAGGAGTTACTACGGTAATATCAAGTGTACTTCTTTTCAAGTTACATGTACTTCAGCCAATATTATTAAAGTGGAAATTTATTAATTGTATTGCCTTAATCCAATCAACCTGTTTTGTATGACCATCATATCCAGGATTCCTTACTGATTATTAACATTGTTACAGAGAATAATAAAACATAACACCTTATAAATAATGCTGAGTGACATGTATTGGATTTCTTTTGGATGTTGCTTATTTAGGGGAAGATAACTGTGAATGGACATTCAAGGTCCTAAAGTGCCCACAGGCCTATTTATTAAATTCAAGTTTAGATTTGCATTCAGAAGAGGGGAAATAGCCACCAAAATGCGTCACAGTTGCTTGTTTAGTAAAATAAATACAAATGCCTACAAGATGATTCACCTTGTCTTGTCTCTGTATGGTATCTGTAGGACTGGATCTGTGTATCTTTCTACGCTCAGCCGATGGTAGACAGTGTAGAATGGGTTGGCAGCGGAGAAAATAGTTGCTGCTATCTAAAAAAATAGAAAGCAAATCATTTTGGTATTTATGTTAAATCTAGTCATTTATAAGCACCTTTGAATTGCTGCATTCCCTGCAGCTTCACCACATTAAATTATAGGAGAAAAAAGTGCTTGATCTATTAATATAGACAACTTGACCAACTGACCAATGAAAGTTGGAGTAGGGGATTCTAATATTTTCTAACAACAAGTAAGGAGCAGACAACTTTAGTTTTGAAAATTTCGAAAAAATTAAGTTTTCACCCCTTTGTCAAGCGATTTCGAGGGGTTAGTAAGTGGATTTGAATTGCCCATGTTTTAATCTATCTGTACACAAAAAATTGTGTAGATTGGAGAGGTCAGGAGCGAAAAGTCACAATTTTGCTGCTTGGCTGATGGACTATTGCTACTTGTTCCAATTGCATTGGAAGTTCTTTGATTTGATTTTTTTGAATTTGAATTTATAAAAATTAGTTGCTAGCCCTAATGTTGCAAGCTTTATTTTGCAGTTCAAGACCTCATGACTATAAGTCTGAAGTAATTTAGTGTTGTGTACATGCAGCGTAAGTGCGGACAGTCCTATAATAGGCCTTGACTTATTGTGTATACAGGCAGAGAAATATTTCTAAATATTTTCGATCACCATTCTGAACGTAAAAGTGTGTTTCATGAATGTTACGTTTTAGGAATTACTCTACCTCTTTGACGATAAGGTTCATTCTATGGGCATTTGGATGGTCCACAACTTGAAATTCCGTGTCATAAAAGTAAGCAGCAATCACTCCTCCAGGAACCAGAACTCTGTCACACTCTTTGTAGAAACTCTCATGATCTAACCAGTGTAGAGTTGCAGCTGCTTGTACTAATGTTACACTCTCATCCTGTACTGGGAGACACTCTCCTTGCCCAACTCTGTTAGAGGATTTTACTTGTACATGTATAAACTGAGATCACCAGTTTTGTTACAATCACTGGATAGTGGTGCTGGGTACCACTATCCAGGTGAACTAATAAAAATGAAGGAAAATATTTTAAAGATAAGTTGCTAACCCACAATTACATTTAAAGTAAATTACTCATTTTGATATGCTAACTTTATCAGTTTAGTAATGTACAGTGTAACTAACAACCAACAGTCAATTCATGTACATACTCTTACAGCACCTAATGCCTAATGGGTTGCGTGAAACTTTGCTACAGCCAGGGTTGGGTAAAGGCGGTTTTAGAATGAGAGCATGATTCATTATCCTCTACTGATCACAAAACCAGGAAATCACTGGAACATGGCCTTTTGCCTTAACTTATCACGATACCTAAATCTATTTGAAGTTTTCCTTTCTCAAGATTGAGTCTAGCGAACTCACATAAACTGTATATTCTCACTCTCATTGTGTATGTTAGCCTGTTCTATCTGAGCTACACTGACATCTACTCCAAGTACTTTATCAAAGTATGGAGCTAGGAATGATGTAGACATCAGGCCAGGTCCACAGCCAACATCTACAGCTTGAGGGAACCTTCCAGAAGCACCTGATATGTTCTACCAAGACAGTGACAGGTTGATATTGAAAGTGGAAAGCTATTAACTACCATCGTATTAAGTGTGTATTGTAAGAAAACAACTTACCGACTCCTGTACATAGTTCAAGATGGTGGAGAACAGTTGAGGTGGATACTTTGGTCTGTATGCTGCATATTCAGAGCAATGTTTTCTATCTTCAAACTTTCTGATCACAGGCATTCTGCTAATGAGTGTAGAATGTAGAGCTTCAATAGCATAACTGACCTGTCCACACAATTCGGGTGAAGAGCAAAATTGCCTTCTTCGGACACTGTGGGAACTGCCACCTACATGTACCATTAATCAACTGGCCATATAGTTGTATGGACTATTTGTCTGCATAGAATGATAATAAGTGCTACTTTATCTGAACTGCATGGGTCTCTAAATGTGTGTGAATTGTAGACCAATCAATCTAAACCAATCATCTCCAGCGGCTTCCAAATCAAGTTGACTCAACTTTTCGTTGAGCACGATTCTAACAAAATATGTTATAGAAATCATCAAGTAGGTACCTATTATGTGTGTCTATAAATTATATTAAATTGTGACTTACTTGTAAAATGACAATGTACAGAATATTGTATCCTGTTACAGAAGATTGTCTTTTCCCATGTCTGGAAATAGGCGCACTTTTTCTACTAAGTAAACGTCATTAATTTCTCCCACTTGCAGTTGGGCACGATTTCCATCAGTAATGTTATTGGTCCATTTTGGGAAGTCTTCCACATAAAAACTTGAAATAATTTTTTGGCACGAAATAGTATCATTTAGTCTCTATTCACTTGCGATACACTGGACATAGGGCATATACTTGCCAACATACCTTTTGGTGGGATGCTAAGGTGGAGCCTAAACTGACATAAACTTATTGGACTTACCATTCACAGTTGGGGTGAAATTCCCACGTAGAAGTTTACGCATTACCAGAGTGGCAACTGAAATTATAACAACCTTACCCACTGACAGGAGCACATAAAACATTGACCATTGTTGGTTTAGCAGAACCATTTTGTCATTGGTAAGTCAAGCTGCAAAATTCAAAATGAGAAGTGGCAACTGAAATTATAACAACTTAGAGCGCTGGGATACCTTACCCACTGACAGGAGCACATAAAACATTGACCATGATTGTTGGTTTAGCAGAACCATTTTGTCATTGGTAAGTCAAACTGGAGATGATTGGTTTAGATTGATTGGTCTACAATTCACACATTTAGAGACCCGTGCAGTTCAGATAAAGTAGCACTTATTATCATTCTATGCAGACAAATAGTCCATACAACTATATAGCCAGTTGATTAATGGTACATGTAGGTGGTAGTTCCCACAGTGTCCGAAGAAGGCAATTTTGTTCTTCACCCAAATTATGTGGACAGGTCGGTTATGCTACTGAAGCTCTACATTCTACACTAATTAGCAGAATGCCTGTGATCAGACAGTTTGAAGATAGAAAGCATTGCTCTGAATATGCAGCATACAGACCGTGTTTGGTATTTTTTATTTATTTTACATGCAGGTGATAATCACAATCGTTGTTGCAAAAGCCGCAACGATTGTGATTTACTAAATGTAGTACATGCCAAAATTATTTCACGGATAATATGCAAGAACTTCTATAATTTCTAGACTGAGGGAGGCTTATGGGATAGATGATCCTGAGGCACCTCTAACCTACAGGATGAATGTATTCTTGCTTATGGGTCGTAAGCCAAAGTGCTAAAATTAGCACATTATAAAGTTCAGGAAAGCCATAGTGAAACCTGTTATGGGAAATTATTCAATACTATGCATTTACCTATTCTGTCCTTGTAGGGGAGACGGGGGGGGGGCACATTGGGACAAAATTTACATTTTTCAGTTTTGCTCACTGAGATTTTTGAATAAATGCTTGAAATCGCTTTTAAAGCATGCTTTCATATGTTTTCTATATAGAGCCTTAGTAAAAATGTTCTAGCAATTACCAATTTTTCATAAAGTGAATTGTACATAGAGTTGTCAACTGTCCCATTCTGCCCTCTATATGGGGTACATTGGGACAAGGGTCGGGGCTAATTGGGACTATATGCTCACAGTGTGGTTGGTTTAGATTTATTTCAAGAGTTATATTTTCTTCCAAAAACAAGGTTATGTATTTGAAAAGTAAAGGAATAACCTAAAACAGTAATTATAAGCAATATTAGTGCTAAAATCCATCAAATACATAGATTGTCAATATTTGCTAACTGGCCTTGCTAAAGAATTGACTTGCTGATTGTGGTAACATTTGGAGCCTCGTAAATTGTCAGCTCCTTGTTAACCACTTTCTTCACTGCTTGAAGAATCTCTTCATTGCTATGCCTGACTCTAGCAGTAGGTTTTCTGTTCCTAATCATGTTCTAAAAACCCCAAAATAATTGGTCCCTTCATCAGCCTTAAAAATGATACATATGGGGCTAATTGGGACATGTCCCAATTAGCCCCCAAGACATGCGTCCCAATGCGCGCCGATAGGACTTTTTTATGTAAACCACATCTAACTTAAATTTAAATTGCTTTAGCACTTAATTGATTGATATGCTGTGATCCTCATTAACAGTGTTTCAAACTACCAAAGGGACAGAAACATAATCATAAGCATGTTGCTAATATAATTAAATCAATGCCGAGGTAAATAAATACTTTTGGTATGAAAATGTTTCATTTGCCCACCAAAATTTCTTGTTTTCAATTAGTGTGCTCTTTTCAATATGGCAACCATGTTATGCCATTTCCTGTTTTCAACTGAACTTTGACAGTTGTAGAAAGAAGAAAACTACCTATAATCAAAATGTCCCAATGTGCCCCCTGTACCCCCTTTTCTATTTTATTCATTAATAATAGTCTCATTATTCTAACCAAACTACTTTTGGTGTTCATTCATTTCTACATGTACTTATTAATATGTTGTGTATTCTTATAGTTCTTGGCTTCACAGGGTATAATAATTAAAGTTCAATTATTATATCTTAATCACTATACTAATACAATCTGAATGAAGAAAGTGGACCTTGTCGCATTGTACCAGCCACTGTCACCATAGTGAAACAGTGATTGAGAATTTGTCAACTCGTTGTCAATAAATTTCTTACAAAGAAACAACGTTATATCTTATATAAATTTTATTGTCAACCAACCATTTCTGCATATTGGCTGACTACTAAGAGTTCAAATTTGAATTGAAATGTGATACATGTATATAATAGGTTAGTTAAATTTATTTTCTGCGAGATTTGATCTATTTTGGCGACTGTGAAGGCATATGATAGCCAGAAACCCATTTCTGACTTGCCATTGACACTGCTTAGACAAAACAGACTGTTGGATGTACAGTTGGATGCTATTAGTTACTAGCATTGCTGATTTGTAAGATCCATATAGACTGCTTACTCAGCAGCAAACTTCTACGTCAGAAGCAAATTCAAATGATAGAACCTGCTAGTCTTCAGTCACAGGCTGCTGAATTTCTTGATGACTGGGAACATAACTCCTAATTATGCAAGTTAACAGGGAACATGATAACACAACTCTGAAACCAACAAACCACTGCAAACTGTCTTGACTCTCTTTCGGCTGTCACCATTTAGGAGAAAGCAACTGTGAATGAAAGTTCTAACTCTTCTAAGGTCTATTATATTGTAATGGTTTCTGTGATTTGGTGCGGTCGTCCTTGGACGACTATTGACCCAGAAATGAAGTACCTATGAGTGGTGCTAGGACTTCGCATTACATGAAAGATCGAGCGGTCTCAGTAGCCCAATAACTGCCAGAGACGACCCATCTGGTCCCAAGTCTGACCCTCAGACTATACGTTGAAAGAGAGTGATCGACCTAGTAGGCGATTCGCTAAGCGAATGACCTGACAAAAGGAAGTGAAAGTCTCTGTATCAAGTATAGATGTGTCTTTATTGAAAGCCAAGTGAAGACTGAGACAATGAACAATAAAACAATGCCCTTTATATAGTATAAAGACTTCCGGCCGACGTAGTGTCGGGAAAAGACGACGTGAGGTCGTCCGGAAGTTGTGCAACAAGATGGCCGCCGGAAGCCCGACGGCCGACCCAAAATAGGTCGGGTTCTACAAAAGTTGCTTGTAATGGTCCAATTTATGTACAAAATGAATATCAATGGATTCTGAGAGGTCGGGCCTCTGTACATGAATATAAAAGGCATTAAAAGACTTAGTAATAATTGTACAAGTATATACAATAACATGTAATGGGTATAAACACATGAATGCACGTATATAGACAGTAATTAAGTAGTTTAACATGCAATACAATTGAATGTGGGTATACGAGCAGCTAGTTATGAGAGTTTGAGTGTCAGCTGAGTAGCGCTGTGACAACTACTAGGCACTAAGGGTGCTGTAGGTCTTTGTCCGGTAGCTGGAGTCGTATATAAATGTCCTGTACCATTACAATATATTATTTCAGTTAACAAACAACTTGTTAAACACTTGCTGAAGATACTATTGCTATGTGATGGTCAGAGCCAGTACATGGAGAAGATAATTGACAAGTTGTTTGTTGGAGCATAGTACACAGAATGCTCTGAAATGCTTGAGTCTACTAGAAGTTTTATTGAAACTATAATTTTACGCTCATGGTACTGTAGTGGACCAGGACATTGATTAATATGGCCTCAGCCTGCCTGATGGACACTCACGCACCCTAAGTGCCTGTAGTTGTCTCACTCAACTCGTACTCTTGTACTTACCTTATATTATATGCATACACTTACATTGTTTATGTGTGTTTATGTTATGCATATCTTGGATTAAATATCACAAATTACTAAGTGTAAATACCCCTTTTACACCCATGTAAATGAGGTGGACGTGCATTGTACTGTCAGTTGATACTTGGATCTCAATAAAGACACTTCTATACTACTTATACAGAGTCTTGGTTGGTTCCGGCTGATTAGGTCTTTGGACCTTGATGTCCGAACAACCTACTAGGACTGAACATACTTTTTCTCAAAGAGTATGTTCAGTCTCTTTCTCTCCCAAATGATCTTCTGGTAGAGGACAACTTCTAGTTATGATCAATAGCGTTTTAGTACCAAATGGTTGAAATACATTAGGTGAAAAACAGTGACAGTGACATGACCACAGAAATTAAATAGGGCCTAGCAAAACACCGTAACTATGTGCATTATTGGTGCACATGTACACGTTGTTAATACAGAAAAAAATCATTATATTTTTTCTGTATACATTTTATTATTTTCCATTTTCCATTAATTTAGATGTTAGAATATGCATAGTAATTGGCTGCTGTCCAAGTTGTAGGTTTACACAGAAATCAGCAACAAATGCAAAGTGAATAGTTTAGTAGAACTATTCCCAAACTAGATTTTTAGCTATTTACAATGAAGTGGCTGATGCATATCTAAAATGTAGTTTCAGCCAAAACACTTTTAATAAAACAATGCAGCTACTATTTCATTAAGATGACATGGAACTTTAAAAGATGGTAAAGTTCGAGCAAACCCCTCATTGTTCTCCTTCTTATGAGATGACTACAAGCAGAATTCTGGTTTTAAAAAAAATTCTTTTAGGCGTGTGAAATAATGCATATACATGTACATGTACATTGTACGTATGTATTGCTGCTAAATAACTTAAATAACTTGTTGGCATCAGTGAGACCTAACTAATACTAATTCTCTGACTAGCAACCCGTACTAGGGCAATCTTTTGAAATTGACATAATTATACATATACTGCACATGTAGATGTATGTATTCGGGCTGTGTCAGCTTTATTACTAAAATATTTATTTGCCACAATCTTGCTGTAGGATCAAGTTTTTGACTGGACAAAGGCATCCGAGTATATGGAAGTTAATTTCAATAATTAACAAAGAGGATGTGGCAGTTCAGACTGCATTGAAGTCAGCAGACAGGGGTGAACCACCCAGAAAGAAAGTGTCAACTGAAACAAGAAGATTAGAAAATAGGCTACATAGGCTGGTCGCCGACTATTATAGAAGACAAAATATGGAGGACTTCCTCAAAGCAATCGACCACAACATCCGACACTTCATCGACAGAGTGATGTAACTTTTAAATAATATTAGGATGTCAAGCTAAAACATTTACAGCAATATATGTATAAGTGTCTAAATAGTTTAAATTTTATACTTGCAATAAGGGATTTTGTTTGTTTTGGTTAAATGAATATGTAAAACGACCATATTATATTACCATCAAATTTGGTGAACAGACTACGACTAACACTAAATGAAGAGAAGACAACTTCTGCAAGAACTGAAAGCATTGAAATGATAACAGTGTAGTTAGTAGGGCATGTACGTTTACAAAAATATACGCGGTGCATGCTATATTATTTTTAATGTAGGCCTATGCCAGAAATACCATGCATGTACATGTATATGCGGTATGTACTATACAAATGTTTACGAGCGCTCCCTTGCAAACCTTTGCAACGCCACAAGATTGGCCAATTACTGAGGAGAAGGTGCTGTGGTGTTTGCTGCTTTTTGGTGACATACAGCAAACTTATGAATACAAGGTTGGTAGAAAGAATAGATCTTTTCTGCTCTAAAATGAGTTTAGGCAACAAGAAGACAATATTGCTGTTCAAATGTGAACACTCTGATATTTACGTACATGTAGTATAATTATGTTGTTTGTACATGGTATTGGCATCATTTGCACTGCGCATGTTATGTACATGTGGGTATACAGTGCTCCAAACCCGCTAGTAAAATATGCTACGACTATCTAAGTGCAAAGCCAAAGACCACAGATGACTTATTGTACAGTTGAGAAACAATATAATTATAAGTTATATAATGGATATACACATATATACTCGTACATCATGACCGTGTGTGTTCAGGCGGACACAGTCTTGTGAGACTAAACAAGGTTGAACACAGCACATCACCTGTACTGAAACTCCATGGGAATTGCACCCATTCACAATTTGTGTTAACCCGAGATATATTCTGCAGTTGAAAATTAATATTATCGAACATAACTGTATTTTAGGCATATGCACTACTGGTTAGTGATGTGTACAAGAACAAATTCTCAATCACTGTTTCACTATGGTGACAGTGGCTGGTACAATGCGACAAGGTCCACTTTCTTCATTCAGATTGTATTAGTATAGTGATTAAGATATAATAATTGAACTTTAATTATTATACCCTGTGAAGCCAAGAACTATAAGAATACACCACATATTAATAAGTACATGTAGAAATGAATGAACACCAAAAGTAGTTTGGTTAGAATAATGAGACTATTTAATGAATAAAATAGAAAAGGGTCAAATAGCTTTGACTTTGACTATCTTACTAAAATATCTAGCTAGCTAGCTAGGAAGTGTGGTAGCACAACTTCCATAGTGAAACAGGTTGGCGCCCTTAAATTTCTTAGATTGATTAAAGCATATTACCTTACAAATAAGCTAGCAGGTAGAGTCACGTTTAGCTGTACCTGTGTTTAGCTACAGTGTACAAGTACAAGGACAGAATAGGTAAATGCATAGTATTAAATAATTTCCCAAAACAGGTTTCACTATGGCGTTTTTGAACTTTATAATGTGCTAATTTTAGCACTTTGGCTTACGACCCATAAGCAAGAATACATTCATCCTGTAGGTTAGAGGTGCCTCAGGATCATCTATCCCATAAGCCTCCTTCAGTCTAGAAATTATAGAAGTTCTTGCATATTATCCGTAAAATAATTTTGACATGTACTACATTTAGTAAATCACAATCGTTGCGGCTTTTGCAACAACGATTGTGATTATCACCTGCATGTAAAATAAATAAAAAATACCAAACATGCACAATAGCAGTAAATAGCAGGTAGGGCATAGTGTTTGTTGAGCACATGTGATTAGTTATTCACTTCCACTAGCAAATAATGGCCCCTGTAATATACCCGCTTCTACGTCCAACTTGTTAGTTGTGGATGCAATTGTAAACTGTGAATGTAACAATGTACATATTCCTATCATACAACACAATCTACGTGTATATGTACAATGTATAGCATAGTTATTCATCTACATGCACATTATGTATGTGTAGATGCTACACAAGCAAGCAAGCAGTGATACCATTCCAGTATATTATGTATAATGTAATGATGTATCATATCTACATGTACATGGCCAGTGTCACCCTATACCAATTTAGCACCACATTAATTTATGTGAGGGCGCCAAATTACAAGCACTCTGGTTACAAAACAAAGCACAGACCTCTTCATCCAGTTACTCCATTGTGTAGCTGCCTCGTCACTGGAGCTGACATAATTCTTAAGGTTGGACATGGTGTGATAAATTTTTTCAAACCCCAACATAGTTGTATGAACATCAAAGTAGATGTTGTCAACCCTGAAACTAAAATCAGATAGACTACATTCTTTTGCACCAGTGAATAGGTGTAAAACTCTTGATTCAACTTCTACTAGCGATTGAGTTGATTCACTGCTTTTTTCAGCCCAATTATTACATTGCTAGTCTTATTATACATGTAGGTTAAAATGTAGTAGCCTTATTTTTTTTGTCATACTTGGTGTTTGGCCCAATTTTAAAATTAAAATGTTAAATAAAATCATTGAATCATTGGAAGGCGTTACTACGGTAATATCAAGTGTACTTCTTTTTTTTTTGTATGACCTTCACACCTAGGATTCCTAGTGGTCATTAACATTGTTACAGAGAATAATAAAACATAACTCCTTATAGAGAGACAAATAATGCTGAGTGGCCAATCAATATTATTAGTAATTTTAGTGCTGCACCTGTAATGGATCTCTTTCAGATGTCGCCCAATCAGGAGAAGATAACTGTGAATGGACATTCAAGGTCCTAAAGTGCCCACAGGCCTATTTATTAAATTCAGGTTTAGATTTGCACTCAGAAGAGGGGAAATAACCACCAAAATGTGTCACAGTTGCTTGTTTAGTAAAATAAATACAAATGCCTACATGACAGATAGAGAATGCTTATGTTGGTGAATCACTAAGTAGAATGTTAATACACGTATAGGGTTAGTAGCTAGAATTTAGATGCACAGTATAGTTTGCAGTAGCTACACTAGAACCAGGAGCAATCTAGTAGATGATTCATCTTGTTTTGTCTCTGTATGGTATCTGTAGGACTGGATCTGTGTATCTCTCTACGCCAAACCGATGGTAGACAGTGTAGAATGGGTTGGCAGCGGAGAAAATAGTTGCTGCTATCTAAAAAAATAGAAAGCAAATCATTTTGGTATTTATGTTAAATCTAGTAATTTATAAGCGCCTTTGAATTGCTGCATTCTCTGCAGCTTCACCACATTAAATTATAGGAGAGAAAAGTTCTTGATCTATTAATATAGACAACTTGTTGCTGGAAATTATCTAATACTGTGGTGGAAAGGCCGACTCACCCGGCACCCAGGCCGACCTATGCAGAGGTCATCAAGAGAGCCATGTCACCCAAACGGATTCTCTCTGTCTTAAATGACTCTAAACGTTCATTCATGTCTAGATTACTTATGAAAACCTTTCTAGCAAGTTGATATTATTATACTAACTATTTCTAAGTCTTTTGCCTATTATAGATTACGGGCGATGTCTCAGATTATGCCAGTTTTTACATATAATATCTTTCACATGATTATAAGCCCTTTTTGGTCATGGCCGACCCTTTTAAGGTCAGACCTCGGGCACTGTTCAGCCATATTGTTATGCAATTTCCGGGGCCGATACCTTATTGTCCCATCCGATTCCTTATCGGGCTTTTTACCGGAACTTTTACCGGAACTTTTACCGGAACTTTTACCGGAACTTTTACCGGAAATTGATTTAGTATAAAAGCAAGTGCATTTTCCTATGCTAGTCAATTATTGATTGCGCTCTAATAAAGCAACATCTCTTAACTCCACCTACAAGTCTTACTCTTGCAGGCAGGCAGCTCCAGCCTTGGTCCCTTTGGACCTTTAGCGCCCGAGCTCGTCCTCATACTCGTATAAGACTCTTTCAGCACTCTCTATGAGTATAAACATCGGACTTAAGTCGATCCTTGACCCTTCAATGAGTTTAAGCATCGGGCTTACGTCCTTACAACACTAATAAGAGCTACATAACTGTTCACTCTTTATGTAATGGTGGAAGTACAACTTGATAGACCACTCTCAAGCACTTCCCACACTCGTGTCTACATTGGCACCAGTGTGACAAACCCATAAAACATTACAATACGACATGGCAGCAATGACTAAATGTAGTTATTACCCATGATTCCATGATGAAGTTGTTCAATGATATCCATGATGTAGTTTTTATCCATGCCTTGATTCTTCAGAAAGCCTGTAAGATCTGTAGCTATAATCAATTCCGCAGAGAATGAGGGAAGTCAAAATAACAATAGTGTGCAAGTATAAAAGCCACTGTGCCTCACATGGCATTAGTTAGTTTGTTGACTGAATCCACAGCTTACATTACACTTTATTTATTCAGATGCAGATGATGTTAGAGTAATGGTGGGTTGGTCCCTAGCATGCTGAGAGGGTTAAGGCAGGCTGGAACTACAAATGGTTAATATTAATTGAATATAAACTGAAACTCAATTGGAACTTTTACTAATATAGTAATATACCTACTACACATTCCGCATAGACATTTACATTTACCCACATTGTTGCATGAATGCTCAACCGTATTCCTTGTACATGTACGTATTGACGATAGTTGTATCTGGCATATTTTTCCTGCATTACTCCACTAATGTCAAGCAATCATCACTTATGCACTTTGTTAATAATCCTGGAATTATTGTATGCCCCTTTTGCTGGTAAGTCTTTTTGTACTGACAGTAACTCGGACCCCTTTTGATCCGAGATCGAGCTGTGTAACCTTTTGACCTCGGAACCAGAATTAGGACATAAGTAGCTCAATTTTAGCTTCAGACTTCAGTTGTCTGGAGGCTGTAGTTCAATAAAGTTATCTTACTAAACTGAACTTACAAAGTCTCTTACTGTTGACAGCTAACAGTAGGGTATCGGGCACTCATCCCTGGCCTTAGGTCTTTTCAAATACAGTCTATGACTAGTACTCGTGCTAGAACTCAGCAGTCAAGCTCCTCCCCACAACTGTAGGTCTGACTCCTACTAATCTATCTAGCTATAGGAGCCGATCCCACATCACCGGGTCTTGCTTCGACTCTGAGGACTCCAATGGTACCTTCAGGCCCCAGGACTTTCTCTTAGTTACTGCACTACTTTGTTGTGTGTTTACAGTCTTGCCAGGTTGGGTCCGCTCACTCTTTCTAGCCCTAGCCCCTCTTGCTTAGCCAGCCGGTTCTGACTCCCTCTTTCCTGCACTCTGGCCTGTACGTTGTGTGGTTGTGCCTCAGCTACCCAGCCAGAAACAAAAGTGTTATGAAATATTTTCTTCTTTGATATTTTATTCCCTTGCTACTTGTTCCAATTGCATTGGAAGTTCTTTGATTTTATTTTGTTGAATTTGAATTTATAAAAATTATTTGCTAGCCCTAATGTTGCAAGTTTTATTTTGCAGTTCAAGACCTCATGACTATAAGTCTGAAGTAATTTAGTGTTGTGTACATGCAGCGTAAATGCAGACAGTCCTATAGGCCTTGACTTATTGTGTATACAGGCAGAGCAATATTTTTAAATATTTTCGATCACCATTCTGAACATAAAAGTGTGTTTCATGAATGTTACGTTTTAGGAATTACTCTACCTCATTGACGATAAGGTTCATTCTATGAGCATTTGGATGGTTCACAACTTGAAATCCCATGTCATAGCAGAAAGCAGCAATCACTCCTCCAGGAACCAGAACTCTGTCACACTCTCTGTAGAATCTCTCATGATCTAACCAGTGTAGAGTTGTAGCTACTTGTACTAATGTCACGCTCTCATCCTGTACTGGGAGACACTCTCCTTGCCCAACCCTGTTAGAGGATTTTACTTGTACATGTATAAACTGAGATCACCAGTTTTGTTACAATCACTGGATAGTGGTGCTGGGTACCACTATCCAGGTGAACTAATAAAAATGAAGAAAAATACTTTAAAGATAAGTTGCTAACCCACAATTACATTTAAAGTAAATTACTCATTTTGATATGCTAACTTTATCAGTTTAGTAATGTACAGTGTAACTAACAACCAACAGTCAATTCATGTACATACTCTTACAGCACCTAATGCCTAATGGGTTGCGTGAAACTTTGCTACAGCCAGGGTTGGGTAAAGGCGGTTTTAGAATGAGAGCATGATTCATTATCCTCTACTGATCACAAAACCAGGAAATCACTGGAACATGGCCTTTTGCCTTAACTTATCACGATACCTAAATCTATTTGAAATTGTCCTTTCTCAAGATTGAGTCTAGCGAACTCACATAAACTGTATATTCTCACTCTCCTTGTGTATGTTAGCCTGTTCTATCTGAGCTACACTGACATCTACTCCAAGTACTTTGTCAAAGTATGGAGCTAGGAATGATGTAGACATCAGGCCAGGTCCACAGCCAACGTCTACAGCCTGAGGGAACCTTCCAGAAGCACCTGATACGTCCTACCAAGACAGTGACAGGTTGATATTGAAAGTGGAAAGCTATTAACTACCATCGTATTGAGTGTATGTAGTAAGAAAACAACTTACCGATTCCTGTACATAGTTCAAGATGGTGGAGAACAGTTGAGGTGGATACTTTGGTCTGTATGCTGCATATTCAGAGCAATGTTTTCTATCTTCAAACTTTCTGATCACAGGCATTCTGCTAATGAGTGTAGAATGTAGAGCTTTAATAGCATAACCGACCTGTCCACACAATTTGGGTGAAGAGCAAAATTGCCTTCTTCGGACACTGTGGGAACTACCACCTACATGTACCATTAATCAACTGGCCATATAGTTGTATGGACTATTTGTCTGCATAGAATGATAATAAGTGCTACTTTATCTGAACTGCACGGTCTCTAAATGTGTGAATTGTAGACCAATCAATCTAAACCAATCATCTCCAGCGGCTTCCAAATCAAGTTGACTCAACTTTTCCGATTCTAGCAAAATATGTTATAGAAATCATCAATCAAATTGAACAGTGCCTTCAACAAGTAGGTACCTACTAAGTGTGTCTATAAATTATATTAAATTGTGACTAACTTGTAAAATGGCAATGTACAGAATATTGTATCCTGTTACAGAAGATTGTCTTTTCCCATGTCTGGAAATAGGCGCACTTTTTCTACTAAGTAAACGTCATTAATTTCTCCCACTTGCAGTTGGGCACGATTTCCATCGGTAATGTCATTGGTCCATTTTGGGAAGTCTTCCACATAAAAACTTGAAATAATTTTTGTAAGGTAAAGATCTCTTTGGCACGAAATGGTATCATTTAGTCTCTATTCACTTGCGATACACTGGACATAGGGCATATACTTGCCAACATACCTTTTGGTGGGATGCTAAGGTGGAGCCTAAACTGACATAAACTTATTGGACTTACCATTCACAGTTGGGGTGAAATTCCCACGGAGAAGTTTACGCATTACCAGAGTGGCAACTGAAATTATAACAACTTAGAGCGCTGGGATACCTTACCCACTGACAGGAGCACATAAAACATTGACCATTGTTGGTTTAGCAGAACCATTTTGTCATTGGTAAGTCAAGCTGCAAAGTTCAAAATGAGAAGTTTGAAGGGGAATTACCAATGACATTAAAATATTGGCTATTGGCTATTGGTTATTGGTTATTGGCTATTGGTTATTGGTTATTGGTTATTGGTTATTGGTTATTGGCTATTGGTTATTGGCTATTGGTTATTGGCTATTGGTTATTGGCTATTGGTTATTGGCTATTGGCTATTGGCTATTGGCTATTGGTTATTGGTTATTGGCTATTGGTTATTGGTTATTGGCTATTGGTTATTGGCTATTGGTTATTGGCTATTGGTTATTGGCTATTGGTTATTGGCTATTGGTTATTGGCTATTGGTTATTGGCTATTGGTTATTGGCTATTGGTTATTGGCTATTGGTTATTGGCTATTGGTTATTGGCTATTGGTTATTGGCTATTGGTTATTGGCTATTGGTTATTGGCTATTGGTTATTGGCTATTGGTTAGTGGCTTAGTGCACGCTGACATGAACTCAGTTACATCACACTATATCTCAGCTCAACTCATTCACAGTTTATCTTCCTTATATACTGGTACAAGTTACTTTTCATGGAATAATATACCAAAAGGGGCCTTTTTGGAGCAAGAACATCCTGTTTACAGCTGATTTTGCATGATTGTCAGTTGGCCAGCCAACGTTATTAGACGGTTCTAGATAGGACAGTCAGCAATAGTTTAGCAGTTTCAGAGTTGTGTTCTCATGTTCTCTGTTGACTATGCACAATTAGGAGTTATGTTCGCAGTCTCAGGAATTGCAGAGCTGAACGACATTCAGCATTTAGTAACCTTAAATATTTTAGTTTGTCTCTGTGCAGATTCTACAGATCACTACAGGTACATCAAAAAAGCGCTAATAACAAATGCTATGTATATGCATATGTAATATATTCAACAGGTGTCATCTAAGTGATAGCAAGTCAGAATTGCAGTTCATGGTTGGTACCGTGACAAATGAAATTTTTGAGCAAAGAGTGACTTTTATCCACGTAATAGGATTGGTTGCGGTCTACATAAGGTTACACCAAACATGGAGGAGATAATTCTACAACTAGACTTTGTCCTTAATTCTATTGCCAAACATCGTAGTAAACTACATGTATGCTATACTAGGAGATTATACATCATTTGAAAATTTTGAACTTCGCCTGTTTTTAATATTTTCATTGGTCATGAGAAGTTAAGCAGGAAATGAGTGACAGCTATAACAGATTAAACATATTATGTTCTCAGATGACCTGATTTCCACAGTATTGTCAAAATTATTGGCAGAAAATAGATTTACATTTTTGTAGACTGCCAACTATCATACATCAGGTAATTTCTCACAGCCTAATAATCCCAGTACACACGTTCACACATTCAGTCCTTGTCCTCGGAAAGTAATAGAATTAGTAGCTTTTTCCTAAGAACCCCTAAGCAACTCACAAGCTATGAGATAAGCTGAAGGTTAATTTGGAGCTTGTAAAGCATTTCAATTCAAAATACAGCTAATTTGAGAAAATCTCCCAAAATCCGAGCAGATTATTAATAATAGAAAACCTCCCGAGCCCCCCCCCCCCCCCCCCCCCAACAAGCACTGAAAATCTGAACTGCTCGGGAAAATTTGAGAACTTGAGAGCCCTGGACTTTTATTGTAAGGAAATTTAATCAGTTGTTCCTTGTGCACCCAATTGACAGTTGATAGACACATGAACAATCACTGCATCATCTTGGGGTCCTAGAATTCCTTAGACTGATTATCCCATATTACCCTATAATCCTATATCACCCTATAAATAAGCTACAATGTACCAGGTTTAGCTATGTTGGACAAAGCTTGGCCAAAAAATGGGAGAAAGTGTATTAGGTTAGACAGTTAGAATGTCACACGTAGTGAAGGTGGAAATAAACACAATTTCCTGCACATATACAAGTACAAGGTTTGGTAAGTAGAATGGTTAGGAGAACAATGTAGAGTTTTTCCATAGCGATGTTTACTACGGCTCTCTTGGCCTCTGTAACGGCTCTCTTGGCCTCTGTAACGGCTCTCTTGGCCTCTGTAACGGCTCTCTTGGCCTCTGTAACGGAGTATTTTTACCCCTTTGATTTGCGACCCATAAGCAAGTATGCATTCATTCTATAGGTTAGAGGTGTCTCTGGATCATTTGTCCCATAAGCCTCCATCAGTCTATAAAATGTAGAAATTCTTGCATATTGTAGGTGAAACGACTTGAACACAAACACAAACCATTTCAGTAAGTACGCTAGCAGGTGGAACGAAGGGCTTGTTGTTAGTTATTTGCTTCCACCAGCATGCAATGACCCCTGTAATATCAGCCTCTATATCGAGTGCCTAGTAGTGCTAGTCATACCAAACTTTTGCATGTTGATGATACAGAACTATATTGCACCTGCACATGTGCATGTAACAATAGTTATTCATGATGCACTTGCAGAATATAATACATGTATTATGTAAGTAATTAGGCAAGTAAGCAGTGTGACCATTTCAGTTCAAAAATATATACCAGTATACTAGCAGTTTCATGGCTATGGGCTACTCATATAATATAATCATATCTATACATTTGTACAGTGAGCCTGTCATACTGTGCCAATCTATCACCGTATTAATAATTTATGCAGGCCAAATTACAAGCACTCTGGTTACAGACAAAGCACAGACCTCTTCATCCAATCATTCCATTGTGCAGCTCTGTCGTCACTGGACCTGATATATTTCCTGAGGTGGGATAAGGTAAGATAAAACTTCTCAAACCCTGATACAGTTGTATGAACATCAAACTTGGTGCTATCAATCCTGAAATAAAAAGCAAATAGCCGACATGTAAAATCAAACAAATTTAAGTAAAATGTATTGAAGAAAGAATTATATGAAAAAATAAATAGAATTAATAGTATCTGTACTCACTAAGGGTATATCTTATTGGTTTCCCTGCATGCATGTAAATTATAAGTAAAAGGAACAGAGTTCATCTATATGTAAGTATATATACTGAATAAAAATCTACCTTGGTAATCCATATCAAACAGTAATATGGCATATGAATTTAATCATAATGACCTATTTATTAAATTCAGGTTCAGAATTGAATTAAGAAGAGGAAGTCATCAAACATCAAAATGTGTCACAACTACTCGTTTAGTAAAATAAAAAGATATATCTATACAACAAACATTTGCGTTTAGCAAAGATTCAGATGCACAATACAATGTACGGTAGCCACACTAGAACCAGAAGCAATCCCGTAGATGATTCACCTTGTCTTGTCTCTGTATGGTATCTGTAGGACTGGATCTGTGTATCTTTCTACGCTCATCCGATGGTAGACAGTGTGGAACGGGTTGGCAGCAGAGTGAATAGTTGCTGCTATCTAAAAAATCTTAGACTACAAGTCATCGTGGTATTTCTGTTAAACCCAGTGGCTCATACACACCTGTTAGAAATGTTGCAATCTCTGCAACTTCAAAATTTTCTGTAAGAGTAATTTATAAAACACAGTTTGTTAATCATTAATAATGTAAATGTAAATGTAGTCAAGAAATGCATTAGGCCCCATATTGCGTATGTATGCAGGCATGATATATTGTTGTATCGGCTGGGTAGCTGAGGCACAGCTGTACAACACACAGGCCAGAGTACAGGGGAGAGGGAGTCAGAACCAGTTGACCAAGCAAGAGGGGCTAGGGCTAGAAAGAGTGAGCAGGTCCAACTCAGCACACTGTAGCTCTGCTATTGGGCAGCCACGTTAAAGAATTGTGTTTGGCGCCACGGATATTATTATTATTATTATAATGCGGAATGTTCTGTACGGAACATAACAGTATTTTGGCTTTGGGTGCAGTGAACAATGTTTTAAATGTTTTCCTTCACCAATCTGAACATACTTGTGTGTCTCATGAATGCTGTCTTTTAGGAATTACTCTACCTCATTGACGATAAGGTTCATTCTATGAGCATTTGGATGGTCCACAACTTGAAATCCCATGTCATAGCAGAAAGCAGCAATCACTCCTCCAGGAACCAGAACTCTGTCACACTCTCTGTAGAATCTCTCATGATCTAGCCAGTGTAGAGTTGTAGCTACTTGTACTAATGCTACACTCTCATCCTGTACTGGGAGACACTCTCCTTGCCCTACTCTGTTACAAGAATTTACATGTGTTTTAATAAGCAGGAAACTAAGAGGAACAATTCCGTTACAGTCACTGGATAGTGCTACTGGGTATCGTTACAGTCACTGGATAGTGCTACTGGGTATCGTTACAGTCACTGGATAGTGCTATTGGGTATCGTTACAGTCACTGGATAGTGCTACTGGGTATCGTTACAGTCACTGGATAGTGCTACTGGGTATCGTTACAGTCACTGGATAGTGCTATTGGGTATCGTTACAGTCACTGGATAGTGCTACTGGGTATCGTTACAGTCACTGGATAGTGCTACTGGGTATCGTTACAGTCACTGGATAGTGCTACTGGGTATCGTTACAGTCACTGGATAGTGCTACTGGGTACCATAGTTGAGGTAGACAGGTAGGAACTGGAGGAAAACATTTTTGAAGATAAGATGCCAGCCATGATGTTGCAATGCTTATACACACGTATGGCTACCTGCGGTACGAGTACAGAAGGAGTCCAAGAGTGGTCTATTGAACTACCTCCTATTACATCGCACTGAGCTATGGCCACCTAGTTGACTGTGCATGTACTTTGACTCAGGTATTCGGCTGGAAAGGACTTCAGCTTTATGTGTGCTAGTTTAGAAAGGATAACTCCAAACATATTCCTTGCAAAAGTCGCTGTGCCTTTATTGAGCTTCAACTAGCAACTGATTCAATATAGAAAAGTGCTTGCCTTTTATACATGCACATTTCCAGTGGCTTCTGGTAAAAAGTACGGCCGCTACTCGGTCTTAAGTATCGCGCAATAATAACAATAAGGACGAGATCAGACCTCTTAAGGTCTGTCATATATACAAATTAGCACGTAATATTGCACATACAATAAATATAAAAGTATAACCATATAAGTGGCAAACAACTGAATAGCCATTTCCTTAGTCTCTACCTTGGCTACATCGTAATGACAACTGGCCTCTACCAATTTCAATTAAGTAGCGATAGAAGTAAATAGCTTCAGTTAGTATACAAGCAGGGCAGATGGTATAGCATAGGTATAACTCACATAAACTGTATATTCTCACTCTCATTGTGTATGTTAGCCTGCTCTATCTGAGCAGCACTGACATCTACTCCAAGTACTTTATCAAAGTATGGAGCTAGGAATGATGTAGACATCAGGCCAGGTCCACAGCCAACATCTACAGCCTGAGTGAACCTTCCAGAAGGACCTGATATGTTCTACCAAGACAGTGACAGGTTGATACTGAATGTAGAAAGCTATTAAATATCATGGTATGAAAGGTATGTTGTTAGAAAACAACTTACCGACTCCTGTACATAGTTCAAGATGGTGGAGAACAGTTGAGGTGGATACTTAGGTCTGTATGCTGCATATTCAGAGCAATTCTTTCTATCTTCAAACTTTCTGGTGACAAACATTTTGCTACTGAGTGCAGAATGTAGTGCTTCAATAGCATACCTATTGGAACTAAGTCCACCTGCTCATTACCATTATACTTAAAGGTTGGTTCAATACCATTAATCAGCTACCATCTATTTGTCTGGATGCACAGGCTTTTCACATATTTCCTAGTCTGTAAATCGTAAACAAATTAATCTAAACCTATCATCTACAGCGGCTTCCAAACCAAGTTAATGCACCCATTGTCGAACCTGAGGCTAACTGAATATGCGTGTACCACAGCAATCAGCCATCAGTACCTATTGATGGCTGTTGAATTGTTGAATTACTGCTCACTCTATATATGTAATGAGGAAGGCCTAGCACCACTCATAGGCTGTTCCTACACCCGTACCATTGTACTCGTGTGCCCAAGATATTACAATATGAGTGGTCCATTTTGGCAAGTCTTCCATATAAATACTCACAACATTTTTTGTACGGTAAAGTTCTCTTTGGCATGCGATAGGATCCTACAGTCCCTACTCACTTGCGATACACTGGACAAGGCATAGGGCATACACTTGCCTACGTGCCTTTCTGTGGAATGCCAAGGTGGAGCCTAAACTGACATAAATCTAGAAATTGGACTTACCATTCACAGTTGGGGGCAAATACACATGGAGAGGTTTACGCATTACTGAGAAGTAGTTGAAGCTATAACAACTTAGAGCACATTAATCATTATTGTTGTAGCAGAACTACATGTATATTGCCATTGGAAAGTCAATCTTCAAACTTCAAAATTTGAATTTTGATGCTTGACTTACCAACGACACGTGATGTATTATTAGTAGGATAGTTTTGAAATATGATGTTGAGAAAATTCCCTAATTATTGTGAATGACAGCATTATACATGTAGCTGTTATTATCCTACATGTATGTATTGCTCATAACAGTGTAGCTATGTATTACTGTTTACATGATGTATTGTGATGGTACAGGACATTTGTATACGACTCCAGCTACCCGGATGAACCTCATAGCACCTTAAGTGCCTAGTAGTTGCCACAGCGCTACTCAGCTAACATTCGTACTCTCATACCTAGCTGCTCGTCTACTCATACTCAACTATATTGCATGTCTAAACCATTCATTTAATGTCTACATACGTGTATCTATGTGTTTATATCCATTCTACTTAACTATATACCATTGTACATTCATGTATGGCAATTACTGAGTCTTTTGGTACCTTTTATACCCATGTAAAGAGGCCCGACCTCTCAGAATCACTTGATATTCATTTTGTATATGAATTGGATGATTATAAGCAACTTTTGTATAACCCGACCTATTTTGGGTCAGCCGTCGGGCTTCCGGCCGCCATGTTGTTGCGCAACTTCCGGACGACCCTACGTCGTCTTTTCTCGACACTACGTCGGGCGGAAGTTCTTATACTATATAAAGGACCATGTTTTATCGTTTGTTGTTTCAGTCTTTGCTTGGCTTTCAATAAAGACACATCTATACTTGATACAGAGACTTTCACTTCCTTTTGTCAGACCATTCGCTTAGCGAACCACCTACTAGGTCGGATCACTCTCTTTCATAGTATACTCTCCAGGCTAGACTCGAGACCAGGTGGGTCGTCTCTGGTAGTACTTTGACTACTGAGACCGCTCGATCTTTCATGTAATGAGAAGGCCTAGCACCACTCATAGGCATTTCATTTTTGGGATCGGCAGTCGTCCACAGACGACCGCACGAAAAACCAGAAACCATTACAGTATTATGCCATCTTACTTATTAGGTCAGACAGACTAAGCCAATGATCTATTCTGTTATTAGGCATTACATACACCGTGTCTTTGTTGAGAGATTGTTATGTTACATTGTACAAAATTCAACTATGAAAACATTCTAGCTAGTAAGGTCATATTTTGAGCCTCACAGTGATGTGCAACTTGTCTTGGTTGAACATGCCCAAGTCTACCTCAGAAACTTTTGAAGTATGGCGATTACGCAAAGCTTAGTAGTTTGAGCCAGAAATTGGTGTCAATTGTCTGTTCTCTTTGAATGAGCAATCCACATAACTGAAAATAGAAATAAAGACAACCAATGAGAGATGAGAAAGTTGGAGGAGGCGTTTAGAGGAAGGAGGACTTAAGCTGAGTAGGACAAAAACTGAACATTTAGTACCAGCTGGAGACCCCGTAGACATTAAGCTGAAACAGTATAACGGTGAGGAGTACACCAAACTTCCACAGACAATATCATTCAAATACCCCGGGACAACAATTAACCAATATGGAGGTTGCAAAGCTGAAGTAGAGAAAAGAATAGGGAAGGCGTGGGACAAATGGAAGGATTTGACAGGAGTACTGTGTGATAAGAAAGTTCCAACAAGACTGAAGATGCTGCTATATAAAGTTTGCATAAGGCCAGCAATGCTGTATGGCAATGAGATATGGCCACTCACACAGTACCTTGAAAACCGGCTGAGTTCCACCGAAATGAGGATGGTGCGATATATTCATGGAATCAACCGAGAGGAGCATAGAAGGAATGAAGAGATTAGAGAACTAGCAGGAGTAGAGGCTGTCAGTGTGATAATGAGAAAGAGAAGGCTGCAATGGTATGGGCATGTGTGTCAGAGAGGGGAGGAGGAAGATATTAGGGGAGTTGGCAATATCAGTGTTGAAGCCAAGAGAAAGAGAGGTAGACCGAAACATAGATGGATGGATACGATCTGAACAGATATGACAATGTGGCAATTAGATAAGGAGGATACTAAAGATAGAGTGAGATGGAGGTCGCTGATAGAGTTAGCTGCTATGCAAAACCCCGTTACCCGCAAGGATTAAAACGGCTACGGTGAGAATGAGAAAGTGCTTTACATGCACTGAACTGTGCCCGAACCCAGCGCTGACCTAGCGATGCTTCTAACTTGTGATTATCTGATTGACCAACAGGTTTGACTGTGCTCTTTACCAATATCTCAAGCATAGGTGTGACCTATGTGTCAGGTCTGAGCGTGTTTCTCTATTCTAGCTACCCTAGTTGCTTTGGGCTTCAGTTCCGTGAGGAACTTGAGCCAAGAGACTCCTATGATAGTGTGAAGAGCCACAAATAGATTTATGTAAATACATTTAGATGTTACTTTGTTGCATTCCAAATTACAACATTACTGACAACATAGGAAAAAAGCCACTCCTTTTATGTAAAATTAACCTCCGAAGCGTAGGACCTGAGAGGCCTATGGGTCATCGGCCTAAAAGAGTTGCCCACTAATTTAATTATTTCAAGACATCTTCATGTCCGATACTAGGACATAACATTGGACATAACATTGAGCACCCTAGGGGCCGATACAAAAAGGATCAGGCTGAGGATTGTGATGTAGGTAATTCCATGATGTTAATTCACTAAATACAGAACAATCTGGCCCTCGGTCTTGGATGAGAGAATAATTAAAAAGTCAAGAGTGGCTATACAAAGGTCATTCAAAGAATGTGCACAAAGATTTATACACATACGTTGTATACAAGTCATGCAGTAGTTATTCTAGAGATCTTCCGGATCATTATAATATACATATCAGCTGGACCGGTATGGTGTCCCAGTAAATAGCCTGCAGCCGCATGGATTATACCTACATACTTGTGCACTATGCAAAACTGTCAATATTCCAGTATGCATGAACCTTATTATACATGTTTACTACCATACCTGTTATTCTTGTCAATTACTGCCTTAGCTAGTGTGTATCATTGCTATTATCAACCAATCAGGTCTCTTGTATTTGCCTGTATCCAATTACACTATTATTTGCAAGTACCTTCATTACCTGATTATATTCTAAGTCTTTTGCCTATTATAAAGTGATGGCCGATGTCATAGATAATGCTCATATTTACATATAATTCTTTTCCTATAATTATTGTAAGCACTTTTTGTGCATGGCCGACCCTTTTGATGGTCGGACCTCGGGCATTTTCAGCCATCTTGTTGTGCAATTTCCGGGGATGATACCATATCGTACAGCCCGACTCCATGTCGGCCCTTTTAGCCGGAAGTTCAATTCATATAAAAGCCAGCACATTTTCTATGCTAATTCAGTCTTGCAGGCAGGCAGCTCCAGCCTTGGTCGCCTGGACTTTTAGCGCCCGAGCTCGTCCTCATACTCGTTTAAGTCTTTTTCTACACTCTTTGCTGAGTATAAACCTCGGACCTTAGTCGATCCCGGATTCTTCAATGAATCTAGCATCGGGCCTACGTCCCCTTCTCTAATGCAGACACTTTCTACACTCCTACGGAGTCTAAACCATCGGACCTGTGTCGACCCTTGACTCTTTAATGAGTCCAAGCATCGGCCCACGTCCTTTACAATAACTACAAAAGCTTTACTTAACTGTTCACTCCTTATGTAATATGTGCAAGTTTACCTTGCCAGCTCACTACCACTACCAAGCACTTCCCACACCCGTGCTACATCGGCACTCTTGCGATAACCATACACTAAAACCAAGGAGTAAAACATTACACCAGCAACAATTCACAAAAATACTGTTTCAATTTTTTCGATTCTGCCAATAAACTTTGCGATCTTTTTGATTCAATACTTTATTGCATAAAGTTTACAGAGTACAAAAAGTACATTATGGAGGTCAATCAGACCAATAAAAATATCTCACAATTTTATTGAAATAATGTATGTAGTACAACCAGTGTTCAAAGTAGAACAAGTGAGGTGGGCACACAGTGCATGCAATCTTACAGATTAGTATTGTATAGCTATCCACTTAATCATATAGTAAAACATAATTCATTATCCCCTACTATTTATAACAAAAGATGTTTTTCCAATAAGTCTAATTAGGTTGTGGTTTAGAGTGCTACTATAAAAGTAGCTGCTTTGTGAGCAGCTGTTCAGTTATTAATAAACTTTTGAATAGATGCATCTCTATCTCTCTTTATTCCACCCATACCAGGATACAACTTTGGATACTATTGTCCTCGACTTGGAAAAGGAGTTTAATGCTCCTAGTGGCAATGCCCCATGCTGTTCTCCTGGTTTAGGAGAGGCTATAGCCGTTGCCATGGCATTGGTTAGATGGTAGTAATAGCGAGCGGTCTTTGTTAACAGTATACATGATTTTAATGCATGGGCACTAATAAGCTATTGATCATAATTAGAAGTTGTCCTCTCCCAATTTATCTTCCTCTTCTTTCTCGAAGAAGATAAATTGGGAGAGGACAACTTCTAATTATGATCAATAGTTTATTAGTGCCCATGTTTTAATGCCATCACGTTAGTTGGATTGCAGCACTTCCACATATACACCAGTAAACAACCGGATAGCACAAGCAAGTAGACATCAGGCCAGGTCCACAGCCAACATCTATAGCTGTGTCAATAATAATAATGAGTAATTAAGATGAGGAAGTTAAACACTGCAACATCCTGTTGCCGTGTAGTCGTAAACAACAAACTGGTTGATTGATGGTGATAGTCGTTTACAGCTTTGTTAATTCAATTAAGTGAAATAATTATATCATGAGCATGTTATGTAACAGAATATGTATAATGTGCCATTGGTAAGTTTGATTTTGAGAATATTCCCTCAATAAAAATGCATTTATAGCTTGTTGTTATTCTATTTTATTCCGTACAGCAAGACCCATATACATTACAGTCATAATATAGTCATGTATGTTACATAATATAGTCATGTATATTACATTATATTTACTGCACATAATTATTATAGACAATGCTACAATATTATCTTTATTATGTCACACTAATCAAACAGATGATCTACATATACATCACTATTAGGAAGGCATAATGCAATAACCTGTGCTCTATATTTATATATTTCCTGTTTCAATGCAAACATTTAATCTAAACAATGTCATGGAAGGATATTCCTTACTGTGAAATGTACAGTTGGCATGGAAACGGCTGTGCTATTAATATGGGTCTATATGATGTAACCCTGCCAATACTGAATAGCAGTTTTCTAGGTTCATTTACTACATTTACATCTCATAAAAGTGCAGGTCAATGACTTGCTATGAGATATTATTCTATACTATTCCTAGAGTTCTTGTCACACTATAAGTATTGGACTATGCATGTAAACATATTTTTGTACATTTTGTAAACACAATGTGTGTACATCTGGTGTAATGCAGTATAGTACAATTTTTTTTATGTGAAACCAGACTAGCCTGAATTTCTGCAAATACTTGTATACCTGTGCAATATAATAATATTATGAAAGTTTCTACAATAAGCATGCTTAAAATACACTGATAATACTATATTGTAATTGTATTGCTGCACACGGGTACCAATGCAGGTAGAGTGTGAGAAGAACCTATGAGTGGTGCTAGGCCTTCCTCATTACATAAAAGACTGAGCAGTATTGTATGGTAGATTATAGTGTAGAGCTCTAAGTACGATCCATAAGGTCTGAGTTATTGCTTAGCATGTACTGAGAGTATGTTCTATCTTAGTAGAAATTTAGGGCTTCAAGGTCCAATGGGGCCAAGAGCTGGGACCAACTTAGCTATGAAAGAAGACTCTGCAGAACTGTATAGATGCGTCTTTATTGAAGTCCAAGCAACAACTAACTAGCAGATAAAAAGCATTCGCTTTATATAGTATTACATTTCTGGTGAAAACTTCCGGTAAGATACGATAGAGTAGCGGCACAAAGTATTGTGCAACAATATGGTGGAAGGTACGAGGTCCGACCTCTTATGGTCGGTCATGTACAAAAACACATGCATGTATAATAATGTAAGTACATAAATGGTATGATTGCAAAATTTAGAGGGGCGTCGACCCTATAAAACCAGATACAAAGGTAGGATATACATCAAGTTTTCAGTGAGTTACAATCAGTATAAGGTGAATGCACAATATCAGAGGATTACAAGTGTATAAGAATGAATATCCACGGGATGTACAATCATAGAATAATTAGATAAGGTACAATACTAGTCAGAGTAATAAATAATGCTGGTGCCTCGTTAGTGTGGGTCAGCTGTTATTATGGGAACATCCGCCTCACCACAATATTAGCACACTTTTTCTAAAAGCGTTTTTCCATAATAGTTTTTCAATAATGACTGTTTAGCCTGCAATCAACTTTATATTCCATCAAAACTTATGTATTATTCTCATTTTAAAATATCACACTTTATTGTAATATGAAATTGTTTTGTGACGCATTTCTAATAGTGCATTTAGACTAGACTTACCCTGAGTACTATACAAGATGAGAATAATGTATTGGGCCAATGCAATGAGGGCATTCACATCAGTCTAAATATACTTCTCACATGCCCATGTCAAGGTTTAACAACTCTAGATATGGATGAGATAAGAAGGCTGTCAATAAAGATTAATGGCTTTGAATCCAGTATATTATGGTTTGTAAGTTTCTATAAATATTGTGATGGTACAGGACATTTGTATACGACTCCAACTCCCGGACGAAGCTCCACCGCACCCTAAGTGCCTAGTAGTTGTTACAGCGCTACTCACCTGACACTAACATTCTCGCAATTAGTGCTCGTATACTTACCCTTAACTACATTGCATGTTCAAAGTACTTAATTACCGTCTATATATATATGTCTCCATGTGTTTATGCTCATTCCTTATTCATGTATCTTACTATATGTTGTTATACATAGTCACATGAATGTTTCTAAGTCTTTTTATGCCTTTTATACCCATGTACAGAGGCCCGACCTCTCAGAATCCATTGATATTCATTTTGTACATGAATTGGACCATTATAAGCAACTTTTGTAGAACCCGACCTATTTTGGGTCGGCCGTCGGGCTTCCGGCGGCCATCTTGTTGCGCAACTTCCGGACGACCACACGTCGTCTTTTCCCGACGTCATGTCGGCCGGAAGTCCTTATACTATATAAAGGGCACTGTTTTACTGTTCATTGTCTCAGTCTACGCTTGGCTTTCAATAAAGACACATCTATACTTGATACAGGGACTTTCTCTTCCTTTTACTAGGTCATTCGCTCTGCGAACCGCCTACTAGGTTGAATTACTCTCTTTCATTGTATAGTCTGAAGGTCGGACTTGAGATCAGATGGGTCGTCTTTGGTAGTATTTGGGCTACTGAGACCGCTCGATCTTTCATGTAATGCGAAGTCCTATTACCACTCATAGGCACTTCATTTCTGGGTCGATAGTCGTCCAAGGACGACCGCACCAAAACACAGAAACCATTACAATATTACATGTATATTTTGTATCGCCTTTTCAACAATGTTGCGCAATTCCTAGTAATATCACTCAAAAGTACAGTCAATAACCTTGTGAAAGATCCGGTGGAGGCCAAAAACAATTTTATTGGTAGATATAACCATAGAGGTTGACATGAGAGTATATAAGAGAACTGTCTGAAGACATGACTTTAAATCTTGTGCCCTCGACGAATTCTGAAAACTATCATCCTGCAAAGCAAACGCATAGAGAAAAGGTTAGTACTATACTCCTATATTTACTGTAAATATCATTATGTTATTGAACCATTAGCAGGAAGTATAGTATCGTTCATTTCTACCTGTTTTTAAATGTTATTTTGAGATCATATTTTTTTACAAATTTGTATAGTAGTAGACTATTTTCTATCCCTAGTAAATAATGCCTGTGGTCAGGAGATTTGAAGATAAGAAGCATACGTCTGAGTATGCAGCATACAGACCCAAGTATCCACAGCAGCTACTCGCTACCATCTTGAACTATGTGCAGAAATCGGTAGGCAGTTGAGGAATAACGTAAAGTAGTATATTCACCCAGTCAGAGCACATGCAATACTCTGTAAACAGACCTTGACTTCCATTAACTTATATAAGAAAAATTTTGTAAGTCTGTACTTTAACACCATGGTCTTACAGCAAATACGTACCATCTATTTCCAGCACTTGACTCGAATCTTGTAGTTAGCCTAATGCTAAGCATTCCTAATGCACAACTCTATTGTAGAGCCTATTAAACCTTTCTGGAAGGTTCCCTCAAGCTGTAGATGTTGGCTGTGGACCTGGCCTGATGTCTACATCATTTCTAGCTCCATACTTTGATAAAGTACTTGGAGTAGATATCAGTGCTGCTCAGATAGAACAGGCTAACATACACAAGGAGAGTGAGAACATACAGTTTATGTGAGTTATATTTTGCATTTGTATTATCATATTATGTATATTGTACAATTTATGCATTATATCATAATATAGCCATGTGTACATGTACATTAAGAAGGTGTTGACTTGATATATTTTTCTATGAAACAGAGAGTAGTTGAGCTAAAATAGTCTTTTCTCAATTAAAACTCTGCCAAGCCAGCTCCCTATTGCTTTGGCTTGCCTTACCTGTAGATGCAATAAAATTGAGGAGAGATGACATACGTGTACATCTTCTTTCCAATATAAACCAAAGTAATTATTTATTATGCTTTAGATTAGAACTTATATTTCCTAGTATAGATTTTACAACTATTATGGTTATAGAAAGTTATAAAGTTTTGTGTGCGGGCCATGAAATAAAAACATACATGTAGTACATAGTCCTAGTACTCTTCCAATAGAGTTGGGCAAGGAGAGTGTCTCCCAGTACAGGATGAGAGTGTAACATTAGTACAAGTAGCTACAACTCTACACTGGTTGGATCATGAGAGATTCTACAGAGAGTGTGAAAGAGTTCTGGTTCCTGGAGGAGTGATTGCTGCCTACAGCTATGGTCACGAGAATGTAGTAGTGGACCATCCTAACGCTGGCTCAATCAACCTGGTCATCGAAGAGGTGCATATATTATTGGTTTGACCTTTATACTCTGTGTACTGTGTTTAGAGGGTAATAGTGCTGTAGAAGTGAATTGCTCTTTCACCACTTAAGTGCTTGTGTGTATGCTGGCTAACAACCCTGCAGTATTACCAACTCTGCTGTATGTTGTTTTAGATGTCTGAAGCAGTAGAATCATTTAAGAACCCATGGTATACAACCTACCATCAAGTGGTAATAGATAAGTACAGGGACCCTGAGCTACAGATCCCCTACAAAGACAGGGCAAGGTATGTTCTAACCAGCAAATTAACTGAATTTAAAAACGTAAAATAATTACAATTTATTTAAAACTATCTAGTAACAACTTGCTCACTCCAAGAGTCTTGTAGCTACATTTTACATGTTGTGATACTTGGCATATTTTTTGCTGAAATGCAGGTTTGTAGTTCATCAATTGGACATAAAACCCTTGGAAAGTTGTGATTTTACTATTCGTGTTATTCTGCCAAGAAAACATATGACTCATTGTTCCAAGATAGAGTGTAATATAGAGAATTTCATTTTCTGGTGTCATAAACAATGTCTTACAGTCAGTTATAACTGACTGTAGGGTAGAAGATATTCACTTTGATATCCACACGACCATATCTGGGTTTGAGAAGTATAAGCTTACCTTGTCTCATATAAGAAACTATGTCAACTCTGGTGAAGAGGCAGCTACCCAATGGAAAGCATGGATGGAAAGGCAAGTTCATTGTCATGTGTTAGTTATCTTCCCTTTGCCTGCAAAGTTGCCGCTGACCATGGGGCCATGTTATGGGCAAAAAGGCCTTTCCTAGAAGTGGGTAGCAAGCTGTGACCTCCACGAGCCTCATTCCATGTTGCTCTTTGAACGGCGAGTAGTTAAAGCTAAACTGTACCTTCTGGCACCAATATAACTGTTGATATTCATACATTATGCCTACCACATATTGGGGTGTGTACATGTACAGTAACTTTCTTATAAACTGTCAAATTGTATAACTAGCAGGAGACTTGAGGGTGACATAGAGACTGTGTTGAATCAACTAATATATAGTGTAGGAATTGTCTCCCTCCAGTTTGTCATGTTCAGTGACTTTATTTTTATTTAGGTTGATGGAGGCTTATGGGACAGATGACCCTGAGGCACCTCTCACCTACAGAATGAATGTGTTCTTGCTTATGGGCAGCAAACCAGTGCACTGAGGAAATACATTTGCCACAGTTTTTAATTGCACACTATAATTTAAATAGCACATGCATTAATATTTACGCATGCAACATTCTCTAAGTGCAGGCTTATAGTTTACACTGTCTGCTTAATGCAGACTGATACAATGTTTTCCATTTACTTAGTGCTACATAATTTCTGTAGAGCTTGAGTTTTTGTGATTTCTGTATATACATGTACTACGACTTTATGTATTTCAATTTCAAGAGTGGATAACTCTTATCACATCATTATATAGATATCTCGGCTGTTGTATAATATGATATTAATATCAGCGACTGAATTTATTTATTCACTGAGTAAAATGGTTCATGTCCAAACTATATTGTAGAGTACAGTATGTCTATGTCCAGACTATATTGTAGAGTACAATAACGAGCATATTGCTGTGGTATTAATATTATATTATTATTACTATCAATATAACTGTCTAATATAATAACACTCAACTATAAATGCATACATGTCAAGTCAATAGAAGGGAAGGTTTGAGGTTCTGGTCAGGCAATTTTTCAGGGGCCACCAGCTCAGAAACCCTGAGATGGCAAAATATTATTATGATTATGATTTGGTGGTTCGAAATGACACAAAATTAATAATATTTCAATGCATTACTCCAGCCAGAATAGCAACTAAATTTATATGTATTAAAATTGTTTAAAAGCCTTCAAATTGCTTCAAATTTAAGGAATATGTAGACAAAGTAGCGTGATACCGCTCATTTTTATCAAAATAATGATGGAAACTTTGCATTGGAGGAAGCAGTGAGGTCTAAAAGTACTCTGGAAGTGCCCCTGAAAACTGTGGTTCACCCTGCGAAATCCTGGAGACTTGACAGGCTTGTATGAATGAAGTGTTGAGTAAATGAGATAAACATGGTAAGGTAATTCCCACTCAAGTGTTAATGATGCAGTCATATACATAGACTCAGTGATATTGTATGAAATTGATATGTAGTATAATATAAATATGTAATCAGTACTTGTAATCAATAACCCAGAATCCTATACGGCACTGCCCTGAATGAGAAGGGCTGACTCACTGACCCTCTTCTATCTTCTTGAAAGCATATTGCAGATCAGCTATAAGATCCTCCACATCTTCGATACCAACGCTGATCCGTATTAAACTATCAGAAGTCATACTGCTCTTCTATAATTATAACACATTCCATAAAAAGTGACATGATCAACACAAGCCTAATAACACCGCAAGCGTGCAAGTATCGTGACAAGGTGCACAAGTACACAAGTACACAAGGAAAGGGGTATTATGGACACATGTAGGTGATATTAGCCTACCCCTGAGGACATCTGTACTTCAAAGCTGTTCATAGTGTTGACATGCTCTATCAGGCTCTCAACTCCTCCCAGTGATGCAGCTAGCTTGAAAATTTTTGTTGACTCCACAAACTTGACACTTTCATTTTGATTTGATAACTCAAATGACAAAGTTCCTCCAAATCCCTATGTACAAAACCAATAAAAATGTATTATATTCTGCAATGGATGACTAATATTTTGCATACTTATGTCATAGCTCTGTATTTTCCAGTTAGGTGCAGTAGTGCAGAGTTGTAGGTAGCCTTAGTTCCTTGTCTGTGGTTGGGGTTTGAGTGACAATTAATAAAATATAAAGCAAACAACTTCTCCTGCTTCAGTATTGACGAAGAACAAAGGCTATAATGAATTTCTCCACTTATGCACCCAACCCATGTTTTTTTTAAATGTTGAAATTCCTATACGTATGAAAACTAACCCTGATTCGCCAAAGTGTCATCTTGTAGTCACACAGTGTAGAATGACAGAAAGTGTCAATCAATCTGAGGTCCTGGACGTCTAGCAGGTTGTCACAGCGATTGCATAGCCATTTTTTGTATTCACAGAATTCTTAGCACACACCAAAGCAAACAAACTTTTAAAAACCTTGGCTAAATTTCATATAAATATTTTCATAACCTAAAGTTGACCTAAAAATTTACTGTTTGAAAAGTCGGTAAAGTACCTCATTAAAGTATTTCAGTAAAGTCCAATGTTTACTTCGTAAGGTGAATAATTTTACCTTCATAGTCTGAGAAGCTAACTTATGTTGAGGATGAGTGGGGAGTCCCAGATAATACACCCTTACAACTTTAGGGTGGTTCTCTAGAAACTGAGCCACTTTTATTCCATTCTCATTGTGCTTTGCTACCCTGTGAGATGAATAGACAAGAGACAGTGTCGGTTCAGGCGAAGTGTAGCTTTGAGGTTTTATGTAACAGATTTTGTTATCCAATTCTCTGAAACAGTGGAGTCAAGGGCCTGGTGGCAGTCTGGTTGTCAGCAATAATATGGTAGAATTTGAGTCATACCAATTGCCTACAGCAACTTTTAGCTCACACACTCATTATTTAGCACTAGAGGTAGCAATTCCAATTTTAAAAACTTCTTGTGTGGCCACATGGCAAACATAATACAAAAATCAAATAACATTAAGAATCCCAGTTGAAATCGCGGAGCACACCTGATATGCATGGTCTTGAGGCTTCTCAGCAGTCCAACGCTGTTGTGAGGGCACTGAGCAACACCTGTCCTTGCTTGCCAGTACTTCAGTTTCTTATACAGCTTTAGATCATTCACTGTGGCACACCCAGCTAGTAGATCGCTGTGACCCGCCATGTATTTGGTACAGCTGTGAAGAACAATGTCTATACCATAGTCCAGGGGTGTCTGGTAAAACAGTACAATGCAGTATGGTTAGCTCATTATTATTTGAAATTGTGATTGTTTGAAAATGAAAACAAATTTTTGGTAAATGAGCCTCAAAAGTCTTCAAAGAAACATATCACAGTCTCAAAATTAGCTGCTAAACCTTCAGTTTCAATACAATTTTGCTTTTCTAGAGGATGGTGCTGTAGCATGATACAAAACTGTTCTATTATATGACTTGTGTAGATTATAATATGCATGTACTGTAACATTATTTTGAAACCACTGCAAAAGTTTTATCTGCAAAAACAATCAAAACATGCACCAAATATTCTAATTTGGTGCTTCATATTAACACACATAGTTAGGGGAAGTAATATGAATCACCTATGTGCAAAATTCTTATATTTATAATTATTTGATCAGCTCAATTCTCTAGTAGTTTATTAAACTATAGCTTGAGTGCATAATAACCTGGTTGATGGGGGACGTCAAGCTACCATCCACAATAGTCATTACACCCATCTCTTTAGCGATAGAAGCCAGTTTCTTCACATCCAAATACCACATCATTGGGTTGCATATCGTCTCAGCAAAATATATCCGTGTGTTTTCATTTGTGGCGTCTCTGTAGCATTCGACGTCTGCACTTGCATCTACATACGTCACTCGTATGTCGTACTGCGGAAAGATATTGGTGAAGAGCTTGATGGTTCCACTGTAGAGAGGGGCCTGTGCTACAATGTGGTCCCCGGGCTTCAGGAAGCACATAAGAGTGGTGTTGATGGCAGCCGAACCAGATGGGAAATCAACCGTTCCTACTCCGTGTTCTACCTGCGTTATAACCATAGACAGTTCCTCGAAGTTGGGATTGTTTAACCTCTGATAGTAGTAACCATTGTTGTATTGGTGAGGGCATTCCTTTATAGTCTTTACTAGATAGTTCGTTGATTGATATTTAGGGGTGACCACGGGCCTCCCCTTCATCTCTTCATGTACAGGTTCTAAGGCTATTAATTTAGTGCCGACTCCCAGAGTCTCCACCTCCTCCCCATCGTACAGTGAGGATGCTACACTCGGTCTCTCCATTGTTGTGTAGGAGTCTAGAAACTGAAGCAATGTATCCAACATCAGTAGCACACTGGAACTGATACGTGTAGGTCTCGCTAGCCAAATACCTTCTCAGTATTGCCCACTATCCTAGAATAACAACAATATAGATAAAATCATGAATATTCTGACAAAGCTGTTATTTGACAACTGACACCAAGTTTGATATACTGTAATACTGAAATGCGACAGACGAGCATTGATGATAGTACGGGTGAGAGAAGGGTGTAGAAGTGGTATGCTAGACCTGCTTCCAATAATTACATGAAAGACTGAGTAGTGATTGCATGATAGATTATTGAACTGAGTTGTGTGTATGACCCATAAGGTCTGAGTTATTGCTTAGAAAGTACTTGTGAGTATGATCTATGCTAGTTTAGGTAGTTCGGGCTTCAAAGTCTGGTGGGACCGAGAGCTGCAACTATGCTATTCTAGAAAAAACACCTCAGCATTCTTTATTGAATTTCAAACAACAACTGAACTGTACATGAAAAAGTATTCGCTTTATATAGTTTACATTTCCGGTGAAAGCTTCTGGTAAGATAGCTAGAGTATCAGCACCAAGTATTGCGCACCAACCACTTATACCAACCACTTATACCAACCACTTATACCAACCACTTATACCAACCACTTATACCAACCACTTATACCAACCACTTATACCAACCACTTATACCAACCACTTATACCAACCACTTATACCAACCACTTATACCAACCACTTATACCAACCACTTATACCAACCACTTATACCAACCACCTGGCCTACCTGCTTTTCAATTCCTCCTATTTCTCATTCCACAATATGAAGTTTTTAAGGGATATAAAGCAACATTATCCTTTCTTTTTTCTGGCTTTTCTTTCTTGTCTTCTTGGAGAAGTTGTACCGCAAATCCTTCCTCGGCCACATTGTCTTCTACCTTTGTTACTATTTTGTCTCCCTACCCCACCTTTGTGCCCTCTTGTATTTTTCTTACAACCTTTGCGTTCGAACTTGCTACACTTGAATCGCCTACCTCCACCTCTACCTCTGCCAGCTCTTCCTTGTTCTTCTTGACTACTTAGGCCACTACTGGACTGTCCATTGGGCAGTTCATTGCTGTCTTCATCACTATTGGTTTCTTCACGGCTACCTTCATCACCATTGGTTGCTTCACTGCTTCCTTCATCACTATTGGTTGCTTCACTGCTACCTTCATCACTATTGGTTGTTTCACTGCTACCCTCATTACTATTGGTTGTTTCACTGCTACCTTCATCACTATTGGTTGCTTCACTGCTACCTTCATCACTATTGGTTGTTTCACTGCTACCTTCACTGGCTGTCTCTTTCCCAATCCTAATAAGATCAAGTCCACTTAGATTAGCACACTCAAACCTTCATTGGACTAGTAGAGCATAAATCTACCTCATGCTAGCTATTCAATGATTGTTGAGAAAGGTGTACCATTTGTAATACACACTAAGGATTATTTTAGCTGCAAATTAATTACACCAGCTGAATATTCAATGAGCTGTAGACATACATACTGATAAAGATATAATTCTATTGCCAAAACCGTCAGTCTTTCAATGGCATCATATGTTATATTCATTAGCATCACTACATAGCTGCCTTCTATCTTCCCTGGAACATGTAAATAGCTTACAATTATCAATAATATGCATGTATAATTTGTCTACTCTCTCTGGGGTAGTACATATAATATAGCCCGCATATCTTACGGAGCATTAATGGCTTTCAGAGCTTCAAAACAAAGTATTCTGTGTGAATCTGTCATATCTTGTCCTTTAGAAGTAACTCAGCATAGCCTACTCATAAAAGTCTATTCATGAAAAATCATTCTTTTTTCAGAAACCCAACCAATAGCTTTTGCTCTCCATGCTCTCCATGTCAGAGGTTGCTGACCAGAGGTCTATATTAGCTACAAGAACAATTATTCTTCAACGATATCAACTGATGAAAATATAGAAAACTACTGCAACGAGATACATACATGTACATCCAACACCCACTACTAAAGTACGAACCCAATACAGTCAACACCTGCCACTCACCATACATACTATCCAGCATTCTACTAATTCTGATAAGTTTAGCATATTCAACATGGTAAGAGTATTTTGGTGGTACTTCCACTGTACACTGACACCTCTCATTAACGCACGGCGATGTTTTTACAGTCGTGGGCCCTCTATCTTCAGCATCCTCCTCACCCTGGAATTGAGTTAGAATGAGGACTTTACACAGAACGGTATATTGACTGATCACTAACCTGTACATGCTGTCTCAAACGTATTCCATGTATATACATGTATATACATGTATGTACATGTATATACATGTATATACATGCATGTACATGTATATACATGATTGTATATACATGTACATGTATATACAGCTGTACATGTATGTACATGTATACATGTATACAAATGTATATACATGTAGAGTAGATAACTCTCTTAATACCTTCATTGCAGTGTACACGTACATGCAACTGTCTACTGAGTATTTTTATTCCAAAAACATACACGTAATAGTTTTATATATAAATCATGCATATGTAGATGTAGTACAAAATTTCCTTGTGTGTTCTACAACTTAAGACCTAAAATATTGTGCAAATCTTAAATTCTAATGGAAGTAAGAGATCAGTCTAAATTTGAAATTTCCAACTGATATCCACAGACGATGAGCTGCTGGAGGTTTAAACATCTGTTTCAGATCAGAGAGATCCATACTGTTAATAGGACGGGCACACTTACACATACAGTCTGTATGCAGTGAAGATGAAAGTGCTAATTCATATGTACATGTACACTGAGCTTTATCAGAACTATGTGTATGTGAGGATTACTAGTGGTAGTAAATCGATCAGGTGGAGTTAGTAATGATTCAATATGTAATGCTAGTGTTGACTTACCTGATGCCGGGCAGCGTCAGCAGTCTGTATGAGGAGCAGACACAGCAGAAGGATGCTGTGGATGAGACACTTGTTAAGCATCATTCTCAATGATGCCAGTTTCCTCAAATACTCGGTGCTGTGTAGCTCCTCCGTGTACAACTACATGTAGATGTTTAACACAAATGCTGCATGGCCATACCAGGCCTACCCTTATAATCATAGCTAGGCTGTTAGAGCCAATAGGATTGGGTTCTATTCGTAGCATAATAGAAAACAGCCATGTGCACTGGTGCTGCTTGGACAGGCTTCCAGGTGGCCATGTGCACTGCTGCTGCTGCTGCTGCTGCTGCGTGGACAGGCTGATTCTTGCTGGAAATTATTAAACTTGATCCCAATAATAATTTTTGTGCGTAATAAGAATTACCATTTCAAGAAATACACATTAACTTTTAACCTTTAGGTATTGCAAGTAAAACTTTCCCACACCTGTGGAAAAGCCGTCTGTGTGGGAAAGCCATCTAGCTCTACATGACATATGACTGGTGTTTGACACTGCAGAGGTACTTTCTGCAGTACCTAATCTCTTAGCACAGTATCAAATGACTTGTAGAACTGATGTATTGGGTATATAGCACAGTATCAAATAGTTTGTTGATGTATTGGGTCACTCTACGCTTGCAGCAATGATGCAACTTATCTGCAAGGACGTTGGTTCGAGTCCCACCAATGACCTGAAGGTGTTCATCCTGATGAACCCTTTCTTCCCGTGCCATGTTGGACTAGAATAATATCCAGCTCTAAGGGCCGTGGCGGCCCCTCGAGTAGCTCTGCAGCCACATTAAAGAATTTCAAAACAAGAAAAATATTCCACTGAAGGTACAATGTATGACCAAACCAGAAGGTTACAATTACAGAAACACATTGCAATTTAATACCAAGTGTAGGATTTCATAATCACAGTTGGGATTACATAAGTTGTACTCAGTAAGAGAATAGTCTAGGACCAGTTACCTGAGTACATACACATAGCTATGCGTGGCCTAAGGCTATCTTTCACCAATCATGAGATAAATTCAAATGCCTAGTTTTTTTATATATTTACAGAATCTACAGCACTTGTGTTGACCCAATTTAGGATCCAAGTTCTGAATCATAACTGCTGGTAGTTGACCAGGGTATGAACTATATTTAAAATTCAACTAGAATCAAAATACCTGCATTATACACAAACTCCACTTGAGTGGTATGATGACTATTAGCTGTGTCTCCATGCTACCTTGCTCCTTACGAGTGGTTCTAGTAGCCTCCCCCACATGGTTTCCTCTCTGTGGAATTGTGGCTTTGAGTGATTGGCCAAATGAAAAGCATATTCAATGCCACTTCCAATTTTAATAATGTGTGTGCCGGATGTTTTCCATGAAACTTCAATCTGCTGGTATTTCTTCTTCCAAATTCTAGACATGATTCAAAAACTAAACTTGTGTACATGCATTTATTCATAATTGGGAAAACTTCACAAGTATCACATCAGTACGACCAAAGTATGTCTAAGCATTCTGACAGAGTAATCATTGTATGCCCACTGAATAATACTACTGTCTTACTTCTTTTTATTTTATCTCCAGTATTGGCCAAATTTTCGTTACTGTTATGATTGTGTCCTACATTGTAATTCAAATACCCATAATTTATATAAATGGGAACCAGAGGGAGCAGCCATGGCTTAGTGGTTAGGGCTCTGGGCTTTCAGGTGGGAATCCCAGGTTCCAGACCTGTAATGGTCATTTGTGCTATGAGGAAGGGCATGCAGACTTCTAAAGCTCCTGTACTACTTCAGTTGGTTTGCCATTGGTGAAATGCCTTCCCTACCCCAAACTAGAAAAAGTGCTTTCTTACCTGGGATTAATTATAGTGAGAAGAAAAGCAGTAGGCTTTTACATAAATAAGACCAATTTGAGCTAGTACACATACAGGCATACAGTCATTTCTTAGCTAATCATAGTTGCTTTATCCCGCTGGCTTTAAATACAAGCCTTTGTTTATCTTAATTTTTCTTCTGCATACTGTGAGTATATCGTAGAAACTGACAATCAGCGGATGCTTTGAATGTGTATGTATGTGGACGTGTAAGTGTACACAGTCCACCTTCTTACACAGAGAGCTACAATTTTACACTTGAAATATTATTTCAACATTTCTACATATAAACCCAGATGTACAGGAAGTACAGGTATTGATCCTACAATAGTACACAGCTCCTTCATATGTTATAAGGAGAATGCTATGATAGTTCAGTGACAACACCATCCCATATTTCACAGTTGCAATGTTCTTGCTTTTTGGTTTACCAGGAAAGGTGACAACTTTGATGCACTAAAAATATTGCAATGATAACTTTATATATATCACTAGTAACAATGATTTGTGGGCTGTATAGTGTATATACATCCACTCCATGCGTCACCACATTAAGGAACGAAAGTATACACTACTTCTCTCTCGGTTACTCTAACCGGTACCTGTATCCCATGCAACAGTCAGTAAGAATCTGCATGCATATGTACATGTGTGTATACATGTGTATGTACATGTGTGTATATGTATAAATGTGTATGTACAATAGTATGCATATGTACAGTGTACATGTACACATGCATGCATATGTACAGTGTACATGTACACATGCATGCATATGTACAGTGTACATGTACACATGCATGCATATGTACAGTGTACATGTACACATGCATGCATATGTACAGTGTATGCATCACAAGTGTGAGCCCATGGACATAATAAAATATTGCTGTTTCATCCTATTCTCTTGCTCTGTCCCAATATTCCACATTATTTCCACATACACTGCACAGGCACCACCCACTGCACGTACACAGTGTATGTATGAATGCGCATGATATAACTGTATTATATATATGAGGGTACGCAGTGTGAGACTAACCAGTCTAGCTGAGGTTCTCTTGCCACTAACAAGTCTTGAATCTTAAAAAGACAACATGATTTTACATAAGTTAGTATACGTTGGCTCTGTAGCCATTCTCTTACTGTTGCTTGGACACATTGGAGAAGCGGCTGAAGGTGGAGAGGTGAGTTCTGCTGTAATTTCTACAACTTTTCTAGTACTAACTGCAACCTATGTGAACAGTGTGTAACCTATGTGGACAGTGTGTAACCTATGTGGACAGTGTGTAACCTATGTAACTACAGCAAACAGAATTATATTTTTTATTTGGTTGAAGATATTTGCAAGAAAGACTCTCTTTTTTTTCTAATTCAGCTGGAAGGAGCAGAGAATTCTGAAGACCAGAGTTCCATATCTGTAACAACATCTCAGTGCGTTGATGGAGAGTGTCAGTGTACAGTGGAAACTCCACCAAGATACTCCTATGATGCAGAGTACGCTAAACTAATCAGGATTAGTAGGAGGTTGGATAGCATGTATGGTAAGTCAGTAGTCAGTTGTTGACTATGTTGGGTTAGTGGGAATTATGTAATGGTTCTCTAGAATCTATGCTAGATTGTAAATACTACAATGTGTAGCTCCGCCTAATATTATTGGATGAGCATTTATTGCAGAGCAAGTAAGTGGTTCATACATGGAGTCACTGATGACTAATGTGACCATACTAATCCAAAGAATCTCTGTTCTCGAGACTAATCTGCACAAGTAAGTATTCCCACTCAACTATAATAATATATAAGTTACAGACAACACCCTAGCCGCTAACTATGTTACAGTCAATCTCTCTTCATTCCACTATCCTAACTGCGTTACAGTCAATCCCTTTCGGTGTCTATGAGTGAGTTGGCACACCTCCAGGACCAGAGTCACAACCTTCTCCTGCTTGTCACCCAGCTGAGTGAGACGAACAATGCATCGATAACACAGCAGCTAGTGGCTGAGGTGATATAACTCTATTTATACATGACTGTATTGTTACAATCGACTTCTCACTTCCTGTGGTAGGCCTATACAATGCCAACGCGTTTAATGAAACAGTTTCAAATGAAGTAATACACAATCATTGCCAATATTATACATGTACATTGTCCCTCAACTCGAGCCTTTCACTTATTATTTCACCTACTATTTGTTTGCAACTTTTTAATTAATGAAGAGTTCTTACAACCGTCGAGTTTCTCTTGCAATATTGTTTAGATCAGAAATATTAGAGCAACTCTGCTGGACCTCAACGCAAAGAATCCAGTGGCAAAGGCAGCAGACCTGACAGCAGAGGTAGATTTGATACCTTATTTATTAGTATCAATCCATAATCCAATAATGTTTGTTAATATGACCGATTCAAACAAAGAGGAAACTGTTGTAGTACTTGAAGAAGTTTTGTAAGTCCAGAGATTGCTTTCCATCCAATCATTCAATTCAATGTATATTTATGTTGTAGATTGAGAAACTGAGATCTAGACTGGCATCATGTACAACGGTAGCCAATAAGCACGTAGAAGAAGGACTAGACTTCATTGGGGATGCTCTGCCTGCGAATCACACCATCAGTGCTGGTAAGAATTAGTCGCACCCTAGGACAACGTAGGACAATGTAGGACACCGTAGGGCACTGTAGGGCACCGTAGGGCACCGTAGGGCACCATAGGGCACCGTAGGGCACCGTAGGGCACCGTAGGGCACCGTAGGGCACCGTAGGGCACCGTAGGGCACCGTAGGACACCGTAGGACACCGTATGAGCTCTAAGCCATTCAAGCACATGCACGTTGAATTCGGTGGTGCTTACCAAATTGCATTTGTAGATTCACTTTGAAGAGTCTTTATCGACTTGTATGGTTATATAACTGCTATGACCAGAGATTGAGACATATAACTGTTGTGATCACATAAGGAATTGGGACACATATCTTTTGTGACCATATAAGGAATTGCGACACATAACTTTTGTGACCATATAAGGAATTGAACCATGTTATGACCTTTTTAAAGGTTATGATCATATAAGATGAAATGGTTATGTTGTAGCACACTGCCCAGCCACTTATAACATCAGTGTTGGCTCACCAATAACATACAAGTATCAGTATCAGGTGAACGGGATGTGGTTTAAGGACCCGCAACCAGTAGGAGAGAACGAGAAGACAAGAATCTATGAGGTGCTTAACGGTCCAAAGCACGGCTACACAAACCTCTACGTGTATTACTGGAACAACCTGGAAGTCTTTGAGAGTACCAACTTTATGTCAAGGTAATCTTTGCTCCTGTGAACAATATTAGTAGCATCAACTCAACCTGCAGCTTATTACCAGACTAGGACTACACAATTATATAATTCTATAGTTTCGTTGAACCTAGAACACAAGCTGGTCTCAACACGCACGTATAGATGCTTTTAAAATAAAGTGTTGCTTACATAAATATGGCAACAATGTTGTGGGACTGGTCTATGATAGTGCACTGGTAAATCAATTCATTCATGGTATCAAATTATTCTATGTGCAATGTATATGTTGGGATAGATTGTTGGTATGATTCATGTATACAAGCGGTGATCATCATATCAAACTTACCAAGCCTCAACATCACGTACTGTTGATCAACCAATAATTATCTCAACATCAGTGTCAGAGGATGGACGTAACACCCCCTGATACTGATATTGAAATTACTTATTCAACCTTCTATTGCAAAAAAGAAGAGTCAACCGGAAATTGCATATTTAGTTGTGGTTTATGACTTCATTTGAACAGATACAAACATTCAGTGAGTTGTCGGTTCCATCTGTATGGACAGAAGGGTATCTACTTGGGTGGAGAGTGGTTCTGGTACGACCAGTACAGCTCCGCTAGAAATATAAGAAAGTTCTCTACTCCATGGAACCAGACCTGTGGATTGGTAACTAGTCCCAACAGGTACACCTACACAGGGTTTAGCTACATCGGACAAATCTACAATGATGTCGACCTCAACTTTGATGAAACCGGTAAGAGTAATTAACTTAAATCCCTGTGCAATGCAGAGGAAGTATTCGTGCTTTCAGCTATCGTAATGTTTCCTTTACCAATTTAATACAGCCCAGACAGCATGTTTTATAAAGCTTCTACTTTCTTCTATGGCATCTTATTACATAGTAAGTAAGTTTTTATTCTTCCTTCAGAATATAATACCTGACCTCCTGCTTATTAAGTAAAACTTGTTTCTACCTATGTCATATCAGAAGACTTGTTTCTACTTATGTCCTATCAGAAGGTTTGTTAAGAAATGCTCCCCTTCTGATACTATGTTCTTTTTCAATTATATCATTCATTCATAAAATGCTGCTTTGCTGTTATGCCTTCAATAAATTTAATTACTGTACGTCTGACGCTAAAATTTATACAAACTATTAGAGGAAAGCATTTTCCTCTACATGTAGTTCTAATTGTAAACCATGTTCTGTTGCCATTCACAGGAGAACTGTACGCTGTGTATGCTGATATCAACGGAGACATGGTTATTGCCACTATTAACCGACAGACACTCGCTGAGAAAAAACGCTGGAATACAAACAAAAAGAAAGGTTGGTAGCTCAGTAACAAATCACCTCCCATTTTAATCTAAGTCAGCTGTTAATATAACCTTCCTATCCAATAGATTCTTCAAACTGAAACTGGTGTGAGCAACAGAAGAAGGGCTCTGGGTGAAACAGCTCGCTTTTCTCGAATGGGGTGAGAAGGACCTTCTCAGATCACTTTTCTGATTTGATATTTGGACGGCATCAGCACCAAACAGGACTTCCAATATAATCAATGCACCACAGAAGTGTTTGTGTTGGCAGCTCTGCCTGGCAGCACTATTGAATCTGTGTCTGTGTGTTAGGCATCTACATGTACATGTGAATATGTAGTGCAACAATATGCAGTGCATCGACTAACCATATGTAATCTTCTCTTCAACTTTGTCCTCCTTTTCATGAAAAATCTGATGAAAAAATCAGCATCAGCTTCACGAGATTTAATAACTTTTTAACGATAAAATTTTTTACAACAACCACTGTGCATCAGATTAGAAATAGCACTTTAATGCTCTGTAATAAACATAGATGTTATTCTTTGCATGCACACACATAAACTTTATCAAGCATACTCTGAGTGTAAACCTGCTGTCTTACCTGCAGCCACTGCCGCTAATGTGTTCATGGTGTGTGGAAGACTCTATACTATAGATGACTTTGGCAGCACAAGGCACCTTACTGGCTTACAATGGGGATTCGACACTATCGCTGGCAAAGAATTCTTTTACTGTAAGTTTTAATCTTGACTAATAAATCATGGTACTGTCTGTGTTTCCTAATGCGATTCCATTGGTGCTTTCATCATTGATGTCTACCTCACCATGAGCTAATCCTTCTTCACCATAGTATCATAAAACTCTTAAACTACCAATTAATTGATGTCTATCACGACATGTACTTGGCAGTGTATATGGATATACATAATGTGTAGCTTGGCCCCCATTCAAATGTTTACTCCATTTCATCAAATCTGTATTAGTAGCTGTCTTGTTCTACATACATGTACATGTACGTATATATGAACAGCTATTTGTACACAACTACATGTGCATGTTTATCCTTCAGCTATAAATGTGGAGAGTGCATATGGTGACATACAAGCATTGTCATACAACCCCAGAGAGAAAGGACTATTTGGATGGGATAACAACCATGCTGTCTTCTACCCTGTCTACTACTGAAGTCATTCATGAGATCTCTAAGTGATTTTAGAAGCTGCAGTCACATTTACGTGTAGCATATGCATGTATTCTCATGATATTGTAATACAATAATAGAATTGGTATTACATAAAGTGTTTGTTTGAAGTATCATAATACATCACATTTATTACTCATTGATAAATATATGATACTGGTTTATGAGCAGCCAGTTCCCATAAAAACAAAAAGAGCAGTAATGCAATTTAACTTATGCCTGTTTTTACTTTTCCGAAAATTTTGTTTTACATCAAATATATGGTGGATGTACATTGTACATGTACAAAATATATACAATTTATTATTATGAGTTCAATAAATTATGATATACATGTATATAATAAGCCAATAGTGTCCATGGTATTAACATAACATAAACCAATCTACACAACTTACAACAAATAGAACTTTCTCAACCACCCTCAACTCTAACTGTAACAATGTCCTCTAATTTCAAAAGCGCTTTGCATTATTATAATAATGTTACACTATTGATAACATTTAAGACGAGATAGTATATACCATTATATAGAGATAGTATATACCATTATCCTCTCCATTTTGTTTCATTGTACCTAATATCTTAAATTGCAGAGGTCAATGTCGTTTCATGGTGTGCTATCGCTACTTGCTTCCTTTCAGCCCAGTCTACAACTCTCCTACCAAAACAATGAAGGTGATTAGATATAAACAGTAATATTACAGTAGCAATTTTAACTGTATGTATATCAAATTACTTGGACTCCAACATCCAACTAAAAGGTACTTTATGAAGTAAGACTTACATAAAGAACTTGGTAGCCATCCAGCAGATGGGGCCACACAGTATCCAGGTGCAGATCGCAAGGAGAGATACCCATATTCCATTCTACAGAATAAACTGACTCTTAGAACACAGTCTACCTCTTAACACAGGAGAATAATATATCAACTACTTATTATGTAATTCGAAACCTTTATGTCACAAATGAATGTTTGTAAAGAGATTGTTGGCTTCTCTAGCAATATTGATACTTATATCACTCACCAGATAGGATGTGATGTACTCGTAAAGGAAGTGAGACAGTATCGTATACATATCGTAGAACACTCGACAGCGAAACATGCTCTCAAGCAGCTAAACAATACAAATGGAGTTGATTTGTATGGTGATGCATGTAGTCATGGTGATACATGTAACCATGGTGATACAAGTAAACTCTTTGTCTTGCATGGCCTTGTATGTACATAATATATATATATATATATGTACATGGACTATCATGCTGCAGAACATACATGTATATTTCTGCATTCACTGCAGCTACACCAGTATTATATTATGACAGTTTCATCAAAAAGTAAATTTAGAGCATCAGTTGCAAATAGCTTGGGAACTCCACTAAAAATTTCTAATTCCATAGCTTACTACATACATGCATATGGCCCAAGTATTGTATTAACAAGTATTGAATGGAAAAATATAAGTTACATAAAGGCAGGCCGCACGGTTCAGTCTGTCATCCAACCGCCTAACAAGAATTTAGTGAGCAGGTACGAAGTTTCTTAACTTTGATTTTATCATACAGGTTTAACGAGTTGATCACAAAGAGTCGTAGCATTTTAAACTTGCTAATTCTGCAGAAAACTTAGTAGTAAACTATTTTTGTGGATTTGGATAATCAACTAAAAAATCTTATTTTATTCTAATGTGCTTAATACATGTACAACACCATCTATAAGAAATCATAGTATAACCATAATAAAGTGTGAAATTCTACATGATTTGGTAGAAGCATGAGCAGGGAGTTAGATACTCACAAAACCAATAATTTGAAACACTGTACTCCTCAGCCGGAGCTTGGCTTTGTTCAGCAAATCCTTCACATCCTGTGAAATAATGCGAGACAATACATAGTAACCATTTGAGAAATGCTGAACTTAAGTTCGTTATAATACAATATTAGTTAGTGCATGCTCCTAATAGCGATGTGTGGACATGGTGAGTGTTACTGATCTTTGTAACCCTCTTAGTTAACAGGTGGACCACCCAGCCGACCAATTGTGGTTAACCATAGTTTACTAGCACTTGAACATCAATCTGCATTGTTGTTCAATTTTAATGTACTAAAATAATGCTAATATCCATAGAAACACTACGACGCCACTGATGACAAGTTTACATGCTTCCAGATGCTAAAATTTGACTCACAATCACAGCTTCTCTCAAGAACCTTTGTGCTTCATCAGCCAGCTTGTTCCCCAGAGTAATCATCTCGGTGAACAGAGAGATAACAGTTTGTTGTAGTTCAGTGATTTTGGGTGCCATGTCTTGGTACACACTCTCCAAAGTTCTCTACAAATATGATGTAACTGATAGTGTAGTAAGCAGGGTCTCACTCCTCATCCCTATTGCACCTCCAGGAACTAAACCACTAACCGAGTTGGCTACTGAGTCCATACTTTCATCAATACCACCACCTACCTGGTAGTCAGTAGCTCCGATGTTTCAAGTTGCGTGAGGCATACATTGGTGAAGAGAATATCATCAGCATCAGCTTGACTATGTCATGCAAGTTTACGAACACTGCGACATCACAATGCTTATATCGAGATATGTAATTGGCTGTAGCTCTTAGAACAGCCCTCCACTCATTTAACAAAATCACATTTCTACGTGACAGTGTAGGCTGTAGACCTATGTACACTTTGAAGTGTTAGAACGCTTTTTCACATAATTCTTAAATGTGTTAGTAAATATACTTACTAGACTGTTAGAGATCACGTCCACTTGGGTCTGAATATTCCTAATACTGACCACCATTTTATCCAACTCAACTGCGATAGCACTTGCAGTAGCTATACCTAACTGAAGTACATGTATGCTATGTAGCACTTGCAGTAGCTATACCTAACTGAAGTACATGTATGCTATGTAGCACTTGCAGTAGCTATACGTAGCTGAAGTACATGTATGCTATGTAGCACTTGTAGCAGCTATATGCAACTGAAGTACATGCTATGCTATGCTATGTAGCACTTATAGCACTTGTAGCACTTGTAGCAGCTATATGCAACTGAAGTACATGCTATGCTATGCTACGTAGCACTTATAGCACTTGTAGCACTTGTAGCAGCTATATGCAACTGAAGTACATGCTATGCTATGCTATGTAGCACTTATAGCACTTGTAGCACTTGTAGCAGCTATATGCAACTGAAGTACATGCTATGCTATGCTATGCTATGTAGCACTTATAGCACTTGTAGCACTTGTAGCAGCTATATGCAACTGAAGTACATGCTATGCTATGCTATGTAGCACTTATAGCACTTGTAGCACTTGTAGCAGCTATATGCAACTGAAGTACATGCTATGCTATGCTATGCTATGTAGCACTTATAGCACTTGTAGCACTTGTAGCAGCTATATGCAACTGAAGTACATGCTATGCTATGCTATGCTATGTAGCACTTATAGCACTTGTAGCACTATGTAGCACTTATAGCACTTATAGCACTTATGTATGCTATGTAACACTTATAGCAGCTATACCTAACTGAAGTACAAGGATGCTATGTAGCACTTACAGCATCTAAACCTAACTGAAGTACAATTAACAATTAACACTGGTGTGGACGCCTATATAATATAGGGTACTTGCACTGTATAATCACGGGCTATGTTACTTACACTTCGTATTGCAGTAGCTTTTTGACTGAGTTCATCTGCAAATTCATCTAGGGATTTCTCGGTTCCACCTACTGTAATTGATCGACTTTGGTTTATTGTCTCATGTAGCTACAACAGGAGTAAACTCTCCTACATCTCATACCTATACACTTAGGCAGAGCAGTGTTCCTTACTACATTGTACTTTAAAACATAGAGAATTAGTTATTATATAGTATTTACACTGTAGTTATCATATTACAGCATTTGCTTAGTATGTGAAGTTATGATTTATCAAGCTGCCAATGTAAGAGGTAGCGGCGGATATGCTTTGCCTATAAGTAAACTTTAGTTGTAGTTACTCAACCCCAAGGTTAAACTCCTGCCAATTGATAAACAGGGTCTTCCTCTGCAGTTAAGAATTACATGTATTTGATTGCAACTGTGGTATAATAACCTGCGTAAAACTCAGCATTAACTGGGGTACTCTCTATTGAACAATAATGGACTAAGTGAGTGTTCACAACAATGTTACAGGTACGTAGACCAAAACTATAGTGTAATGTTTGTTGCAAAAATTTTGCAATTAAGTCTACAACTTACTTGGCTAAAATCAAGATTGGGCAGAGTTAAAGAGTTGAGGTAACGTTCAATCTCTTGTGTGTCTGAATGTTTAGGTATAGCTGAAGATCGTATGCCCTCCAGCTTGCTCTCAATGTTTGCAGCAAATGCCTCTATGTCTGGCCACTGATAATAAAATTATCTATTTCTAAGGAGAGTGAGTTTACTACCAGTAGCAGACGGTTAATTTATAGACTTAGCTCACTACCAGTAGCAGAAGGTTAGTGCATAGACTGAGGTCATGGGTTTAAGTCTCACTCTCTTCTATTATGGAATATGAAAACATTCTTCTGGGCCCAGCTCCATGGTATATTACCAAATACCCACCACATACCACCCTTGTAATCTCTGTACCATGCTTAAAATGGCTACACATTTGTTTCTCAGTGATACTAGAGATATCTAGGCTTCACACTTGGATGTTTCTCAAGATTCTGTGCCCTTGGTCTAGCTGACCCAAAATTTACAAGATACTTGTATTGTAGCTAGTAAATGGCTCACCACCCATCAGCTACTTCCCTTAAATATAAACCTGATTTTTAAAATTAGATTAAGTTAAAGAATTAAGTAAATGATTGCAAATGACTGTTGCTGCAACCATCAAGCAGGAGATGTCTACCTCAATTTCATCCAGTATATTTGTAATGTTTGTAAAGTCCCCGACGTCCATCCCAAGAGCTTTCAGCGTTCCCCCATCTCTCTCACATGTGCTAAAATCAATGAGCACAATGTCAGCTGAAGGTCTCTTGGTAACACAATACATGTTGTGCTAACGACAGCTAGCAGAACATTTCTCTACTTTTCACTATGTCTGAGCTTCCAACACAACGCGTATATAGAAGTTTCGCAATACTTGTGGAAATATAAAAACAAGAGTGTCCATCACTTTTTGTGTTTGAGATGGCATACAAAGATTGTTTGTTTTCTGTATTTCATTGTTTCTTCAGTGTAAAATTGTAGTGAGTTTAGCGGAAAGCTACATGCATCTGCTTGGTAAATCTAATTTACCTTAGCGCCCTCTCTGCCATGATTACTGTGGTGATCTGAGATCCAATGTCCACACTCAACGTCCTTCTGAACACTGTCTCTGGAACACGATCTACAACCTGCAGGATGGGATCATAATATAGTGATGTAGATGTACACTTCACACCTGATTACTCATGTACGTGTACGTGTAAGTGTATACAGTACGATGTAATATTATAGCTACAAAATACGTGGAGTTGACGTTCATTGGAGAGTGAGCAAGCAGGTATAGAATGCACCATGCACACTCGAATTTTATAATAAAGATGAGTATTCAAACTTACCCTAGCAATGATGTCTCCAGTGTCTTATAATAAAGGTTAGTATTCAAACTTACCCTAGCAATGATGTCTCCAGTATAGATCGAATGGCTGACTATAGAGAAGACGGACATTGTACACAGTAGCACACCACAAAGTATAGCATAGTAGAAGTTAAAGAGTAAAGGGGCTAGTTGAGCTCTGTCATACAAATACAAATAGCTGTAGGTCAACATACCATAGACTCCATATTGCTTACAGCTATTGGTTGAATTAATTACCATCTCCTTAGTCCTACAAACACGGCTACTTGCCTCCCTACTGTTTAATCTAAACTGTTTTAAATTGATATATTCATCCCGAAACAAGTCTTGTGTGCTATCAAAAGGTTTGTAAATACTGACAAACAATTACATATCTAAAACGTGAAAGCAATATTAGAAGTTTCTACTCATGGACTATCTGTCTGAGAGGAGGGCATAGCCCAAAGTTCTATACATACAAGACCCATCTGGGAAGAGGACACAGTACAACGGTCCACAAACATATTATAGGTAAGTTTAAAGTAGCAACTCACTTGCTCAGAAACTCAGCTCCAAGAGCGGAGGCAGTGGTTCTCTCAGGACATGGGAAGGTCTCGTTATATGTGCCAAGTAGCCCCATAGCCACACCAGCTACCACTGAGGTTGCGTAAAGGACTGGTATGACTATCATAGCTCTGATAAGGTGACCACTAAAGCAGGGTACACAGGCTATTCACATCTATATATCTTACATCGTAGTATAATTGTAGGACTACACTACGCGTTATCTAACACTTACAATATTCCCGGTATGATGTGAGCTGACATACTTATTCTACAATCACAGTAAGAGACAGGTTGTTTTAAAGGTGCTAGCATACTACAGCTGCGCAATGTTGCATTGGGTTTGCTTTTTACAAAATTTCAAGATATCACTGCAGAACCAAAATGCTTATAAAACTTTTGATGGTACAAATGTTCCATCCAAGAAAAATGTAGTTACTAATATCATACATGTACTAACACTCAATGGTATACTCACAGGAGGTAGAATGCTCTATGTTGAAGAATGCTTTCACTCAATTCTATTATTCCCTCCATGAATTCATGGGTCACAGGATTCAACTATAGAATCAAGAAGTAAACTTTAAGATCAGTATAACAATATAGGAGAAAGTATACATGTAGTAATATAGGAGAAAGTATACATGTAGTAATATAGGAGAAAGTATACATGTAGTAATATAGGAGGAAGCATAGTAATATAGCAGGTAGTATTATAATAATATAGGAGAAAGCATGGTAATATTATAGTATGCAGTGTAGTAATATTATAACAATATATACATGTAGGTATCATAGTAGTAATATTATTGGAGGTAGTATATCAAAACTCCATCATAATACTCACCTCAAATGAAACCTACAATACTAAACTATTGTACAATGTACATGAAGTTGAGAAATGCAGGTTTTTTCTACTACTAATACCAATATGGGCTCAGTGAAGTAAGTCAGCATGATAATGGTATTCTTTCCTGTAATAGAGGTCCACTAATACTACATGAGTTTGTATAGATGCAGCGTAAGTAGTCTATAGTCTACACAAAGAGAGGTGAGGTTATTACTTACGGCCTCCCAGTCAATACTCTTCTGTACCTCCTCAGTACTGTTCTTTATCTTGTCATATATACCTGAGGGAGAGATCATTTAATATATTATCATTCAGTTTAGTAGAATATCTACTACGTGTACTGCAGGTCCACGCTAGTTTAGGAAATGCAGTGATGCAACATAAAATGCTTTGGAGTTATTCAATCAAATTTACTGTTTTGTATAATGCTTACCTGAATGTGTAGCAATGGTAACTAATATAAGGAAAACTAAAATATAATATATGTACATGTACATGTATATCTGTATTATTAGAAATATATATACATGTATAATTACTCGCTGTCTAAAGGTACTACACGTATGATATATAACTACTCACTGTCTAAAGGTACTACACGTATGATATATAACTACTCACTGTCTAAAGGTACTACAAGTATAATATATAACTACTTGCTGTCTAAAGGTACTACACGTATAATATATAACTACTCACTGTCTAAAGGTATACTTTTCTTAGCCAGGTCTGTGATCAGGCTGAGGTTGAATTTGTCATACTAAAACAGATATACACCAACTGATTAGGGTCAGGGTGGTGATTACTAATCACTGTTTATAGATGGAACCAGACACTTACCACATTATGTAATATTTACCACATTATGTAATACTTACCCTATTATGTAATACTTACCACATCTTAGAATACTTACCCTATTGTATTGTGGAATACATACCCTTCTATGTAATACTGACTATATGCATTGTAATACTCACCCCATCAAGCATTCCCGAAATATCCAAATCTTCTACATTCTTTAGCAGATCCTCCCCATCAAATCCGATCTACATTAATATATATAATTGTTACGTTGAACAGCAAGCTACTTCGTACTAGAGACACTGGTCCCTATAGTAACATATCAATACCACTATGAACCATCTAACTCTAGTCGTATCAAAGAGGAAATGGGGGTAACATTGTAACAGAGACAATGTATGACTGTAACAGAGACAATGTATGACTGTAACAGAGACAACGTATGACTGTAACAGAGACAATGTATGACTGTAACAGAGACAATGTATGACTGTAACAGAGACAACATATGACTGTAACAGAGACAACGTATGACTGTAACAGAGACAATGTATGACTGTAACAGAGACAACGTATGACTGTAACAGAGACAACATATGACTGTAACAGAGACAACGTATGACTGTAACAGAGACAATGTATGACTGTAACAGAGACAATGTATGACAGTAACAGAGACAACGTATGACTGTAACAGAGACAACGTATGACTGTAACAGAGACAATGTATGACTGTAACAGAGACAACGTATGACTGTAACAGAGACAATGTATGACTGTAACAGAGACCACGTATGACTGTAACAGAGACAACATATGACTGTAACAGAGACAACGTATGACTGTAACAGAGACAATGTATGACTGTAACAGAGACAACGTATGACTGTAACAGAGACAATGTTTGACTGTAACAGAGACAATGTATGACTGTAACAGAGACAACGTATGACTGTAACAGAGACAACGTATGACTGTAACAGAGACAACGTATGACTGTAACAGAGACAATGTATGACTGTAACAGAGACAACGTATGACTGTAACAGAGACAACGTATGACTGTAACAGAGACAATGTATGACAGTAGCAGAGACAACGTATGACTGTAACAGAGACAACGTATGACTGTAACAGAGACAATGTATGACTGTAACAGAGACAACGTATGACTGTAACAGAGACAATGTATGACTGTAACAGAGACAATGTATGACTGTAACAGAGATAATGTATGACTGTAACAGAGACAATGTATGACTGTAACAGAGACAATGTATGACTGTAACAGAGATAATGTATGACTGTAACAGAGACAATGTATGACTGTAACAGAGACAATGTATGACTGTAACAGAGACAATGTATGACTGTAACAGAGACAATGTATGACTGTAGCAGAGACAATGTATGACTGTAGCAGAGACAACGTATGACTGTACAATCATGTTTATTTTGCTCAAACAGTTGTAAATAGTTAAAACCTAAACACAGTATATAGCTTGCTTTCCAAGCTCTTTAAAACAATAAGTATTACTTGTATATACTTGTATATACTTGTATATACTTGTATATACTTGTATATACTTGTATATACTTGTATATACTTGTATATACTTGTATATACTTGTATATACTTGTATATACTTGTATATACTTGTATATACTTGTATATACTTGTATATACTTGTATATACTTGTATATACTTGTATATACTTGTATATACTTGTACATACGTCTATTGGAGAAGGGGCAGCTGGTAAATCAGAGGCTGTTGGTATACCTCCACATGCCCTAGCACCAAGTATACCCAGCGTGCTACAGATTTGGTTAACCTTTGCTAGTGAGCCCCTCATAGATGCGTAGTTTGTGCTTATAGCTGTTATAGCTAGATTAGCAGTGCCGACTTCATCTGTAGCTGTTCTTAGTCCGACCTTCAGGTAGTCCACATCTGCAATATGGTGTCAGAATAGAGACAGAGTCTTAGTATATGATAGTATGACAATCAGGCTTTATTATATATAATCTTCCCAGATGAACTTGCATCAGGCTTGAGAGTGACAGATACTGATGGAATCTACTGTTACTGTATCTTTACTTACAAATATCAAACTAGCAACCTTAATTATCAATACTGAATGCCTTAATATGCATTATATAACTGTGGATGAAACATGATTACATTCCTGAGTATATCTCATGTACTATGTACTTACCATGTGTTACATTCCTTAGTATAGCCCATGTATGTACTTACCATGTGCTACGCTCCTTAGTATAGCCCATGTATATACTTACCATGTGTTACACAGCCCATGTATATACTTACCATGTGTTACACTCGTCTTAGTATAGCTCATGTATATACTTACCACGTGTTACACAGCCCATGTATGTACTCACCATGGGTTACATTCCTAAGAGTAGCAACCAAGACATCGAGCTCATCAAAGTTTATTGCTCCAGTGATGTTCAGAATAATTCCTCCAAAATCTTCTGCAAATTAATTAGCAAACCGGGCAGTGAAGACATCCTACTTCATTATCACCTTTCTGCATCTGTTTAGATGTCATGTGGCAATAAATAGTAACTGCAACAAAATCTCCACATCTGTAATATTAGCTTACCTGTAATTGTCACCACTCCACCTTTTAATAAGCTGAGCAAACCTTCATTTAGAAAGTAACGTATTTCCTGTAATATAAGAGTTTACTACCATGGCAATTATATGCAGTAATGTTCCATAATTATATAATAATCTACTATAACAATGATATAAAGGAATATCCCAGGCACCTTTGGTGGACTGGGATCACCCCTAAGTCAGGGGATCACTAGCAAACACTGTTTCTTAGTCCTGGAGCCATAACAGTAGTTCAGGAAACTGCATGCAATGAGGAATAAGCTTGCAACTACAAATGACTAAGCAGATTTTCTACTCGTACATGTATTTAACCACATACTTTACCTGTTCATGGCTGTAATGAAGAGTTACAATACTACTATAATTGATGAACTTGCAGTTCTATCGTAACACCATAGTGGAGTTTGCTATAGCTCTATCATGACACCAATGTTTTACCCATTGTACCAATTTGCATTTTTGTTGAAGCTTTCAGAAAAGCATGTCGACCAGGTGGATCACTACCAAATGGTAGGGTAAGTAGGGAGTACCTTGAAGCTCGAAAATTGAAAAAACGCCTTAGGGTCAAGCATATCCACTTCCTGTTAAGGGAGTAACTTGGAATTTGACCTACTTTTGCATCTCTGAATTCATTGTAAATAGAGTCTAGAAACTTTGCATTGCGTCATCTTTGTGTCAAATCGATTGTTTCTGTATTTAGTTCAATGCTTGTGTCCCTGCATTAACAGATTTGATAACAGTTTGACTTAACTTACAGTTATGCAGTGGTCAAAAAACTTGTTGAAATCCTGCAGCCCTAGTTTAACAACCTCCGAGATGGCAGCAGGCACGGTACTTGTTAGCGGGCTGGCAGTAGCATGAAACTCTATCACTCCTCCGCTGCAAGGAAAGAAAGTTGCGCCTCATTATGGTAGATTAGATGTTGTACTACGTTTATCATTTTAATTCTTGACCCGATATCCACATCCATTTAATCAATCACACTGGTGACACTGTAACTGCTACAGTAGTGGAGAGGTAGTCTTCCTTTTGAAGTGCAGCCAGCCAGGCAATCATTGACTAAGTAGCTAAATACTAGCTAGATAGTCAACGACCATTACCACTGGTCACGTGTACCCATATGATAAGTATACGGCAGACGCTTGCTATCACCGTTCACTAGTACTTACATAATAACCAAGCAGTAGACGACTGCTACCCCTGTAGTGAGAATCTTCATATGCTGTTTCTGGTAGAGGAGATTGTGAACCGTGACCTCTCCACCGCATCCTCCACGGGATCGGTAAATGTCTGCAAGACAACAATTCATTGCTTCATTGTCTCGGTGGATACATGCCGACTTCCAAACATTCTTAATATTAGTCATTATTCACTTTTTCATGTTATACGAAGGAGTATAAAAACACATGGCTAGTACCTGTCTCACTATACTATGGAGTGCAACACATGGCTAGTACCTGTCTCACTATACTATGGAGTGCAACACATGGTTAGTACCTGTCTCACTATATTATGGAGTGTAACACATGGTTAGTACCTGTCTCACTATATTATGGAGTGTAACACATGGTTAGTACCTGTCTCACTATATTATGGAGTGTAACACATGGTTAGTACCTGTCTCACTATATTATGGTGTGTAACACATGGTTAGTACCTGTCTCACTATACTATAGAGTGTAACACATTTCTTGCATTAAAGGTGAACAGTGAAGCAGAATGATTATACAGTTCATAGTTAATGCTGTATTAACAGTCAACAATTGTATTATGCTTTTGCATATTATACTCACATATAGCCAGGTAGCTGATGGGTTTGCATATTATACTTACATTATAGCTAGGTAGCTGATGTGTTTGTATCTTATACTCACATATAGCCAGGTAGCTGATGGGTAAGACAAGGGAAGATGCAATCAGGAGCAGGGCTGGCAAGAACACTGACATGTTCATCATGGCCATCTAAACAGTTTAAATACACAGTGATATCAATGAACAGTGCATGCAAATAACCTTATATAGTAAAACTTTATATAACCTGGTAGCACATTCGAGTATAACTGTATATATAACCTTATAGTATACCTGTATATAACCTCATAGTGTGCCTGCATATAACCTTATAGTATACATCTATTAACCTTATAGTACATGTATACCTGCATATGACCTTATAGTATACCTGCATATAACCTTGTAGTATACCTGTATATTTACAACCTTATAGTATACCTGTATATAACCTTATAGTATACCTGTATATAACCTTATAGTATACCTGTATATAACCTTATAGTGTGCCTGCATATAACCTTATAGTATACCTCTATTAACCTTATAGTACATGTATACCTGCATATGACCTTATAGTATACCTGCATATAACCTTATAGTATACCTGTATATAACCTTATAGTATACCTGTATATAACCTTATAGTATACCTGCATATAACCTTATGGTATACATGTATTATATAACCTGTAATCATGAAATGCATGTAGATATACCTCAACATCATTACCTGTAGCAAACTATCAACTCCAGCAAATTCTTTCTTTTCACCATCATCAATGTTCAGAAGGCCATAGACATAACCTGGAATATGACTTCAAATTTAAACTTTCATCAGACTCGAATATTTAATACCATAATAAGTCCAATGTACAAATATGTGTATAATATTATATAGAGTAGAGATACAAATGTATATATTGTAATGGTACGCCAAATCGTATCTTACATCTGACACTCATTATTGTGTGCATATACATGTATATATCTGCTTGTACTTTACTATATGTTATCGTATATAGTTACATGATTATTACTAAGTCTTTTTATGCCTTTTATACCCATGTACAGAGGCCCGACCTCTCAGAATCCATTGATATTCATTTTGTACATGAATTGGACCATTATAAGCAACTTTTGTATAACCCGACCTATTTTGGGTCGGCCGTCGGGCTTCCGGCGGCCATCTTGTTGCGCAACTTCCGGACGACCACACGTCGTCTTTTCCCGACCTTACGTCGGCCGGAAGTCTTTATACTATATAAAGGGCACCGTTTTACTGTTCATTGTCTCAGTCTTCACTTGGCTTTCAATAAAGACACATCTATACTTGATACAGAGACTTTCACTTCCTTTTGTCAGGTCATTCGCTTAGCGAACCGCCTACTAGGTCGGATCACTCTCTTTCATTGTATAGTCTGAAGGTCAGACTTGGGACCAGATGGGTCGTCTTTGGTAGTTATTGGGCTACTGAGACCGCTCAATCTTTCACGTAATGCGAAGTCCTATTACCACTCATAGGCACTTCATTTCTGGGTCGATAGTCGTCCAAGGACGACCGCACCAAATCACAGAAACCATTACAATATTACAGGTAAAATCACCACAGGTGGGCTACAAAGTCTTCTTGATTGTGCAAAGGGACTGATTGACTCCCAGATTTTTATCTCCGATTTTAGTATCTTCTCCTATTCAAACTGATGGACACTCCCACCTCCACTCCCACCCAAATGCTGAATCTCTCCAATTTTAACCAGTGGAACTCAGCAAGCCTGATCACAGAATAACCGGTGTTGTCATGGCAACTCTTGTAGAGCAAAATCAATTTTATTGTGGAATATGGTCCAACAGTCAACACTGTCAAGTGTATACATCACACATGTCAAGACTCCAGTTGTATACGTACAACTTTCTGGAAGGAAAGGCCTCCGTTCAGTCACGAATGACAATGAAATGCTGGGAAATACCCAGCAGCCAGCAGAGCCTTTAGCATTGAAGCTTTCCCCTAGTTATACAACATTGCTCTTCATCTCATGTGTGGGGTAATTCAGTTTGATCACAGAAATGTGAACAAGACCAGGACACACATAGATGGAACTGATCAGCACCGCCGATCTCCACGGCATGTGCCCAGGATCTTTTGCGTGCCCACTTTTCAAGACCAACATTTTGATGCATATCAACCCTAACTATGCAACTTTGTCTTTATATAATTTCTTTAATTTGAACCTGGGATGTTGAAGTAATCTTAATAAAATACTGAGTCTACAGGCATTTGCAACTCCAGTTAGAGTAGTGCATTAAAATATTGTCAATTTCTTGTAACATCAAATTCAAACCTCGAGAAATTAATGGGGAATTATTGGTGCTTTAGTCAGATTATACCTTGTCCCCTTGAGGGTCTCTTACCATAAGAATCCCTGAAAAAGTTCACTGATCAAAACCTCCAGGTTTTTATTTCTGTTTACTTAACAGCCATGATCTGCATTGCATACTCACCCCATGGGAACGAGTCTGCATTCATTTCCACCAACAGGAAGTTACCAAATCGACTGCTAACAGGTAGACCTGAGCTATTCGACGGTAACCCAATCTCATGTCTTTTGTTCCAGAGCTCTGGCAGGTCATATTCAAACTTGACAAAACTGCTGTTGTAGGCAGCGATTGCTTCCTCTAGTGTCTGACCTTCGACAAGTAGCGCCATACTAATTACCTTGATCTCCTGAGTTGTCAACAGAGCAGACACTGCTATGGTACACAATAATCATAACATGTAATCACCTAGCCACGATTTTACAACCTGGTATATAAACAATACTTTTATCACAACCTCAAGACGTGTAGTATTTATACGACTAAAATGACAATAATGTGGCTACGTACCTGTGCACTGTTAATTTTAATCACAATTGGATATCCTCAACACTGCTGCCATATTGTCATGCTCCCGACTCACTACTTGATGACTGTTTGTAATACTCAACCATTGTTGGGAAATTGTTGGCATATTTTCACAATAATAGCTCTTGCGTTCTTTTTTTGTGATGCATTGTTGGCAGACTGATAGATTATTATAATTATATTGTAACTAAATTACAAGATAATTAGTGTAATAGTAATGACTCTGATCTTCATTAAAATGAGATCTCCATATTAATATAATTCATCATTTACTACTGTGGTACATGTATGTTGTAGAGTATTACTATGGGTGTTTTGCAACACTACTCATTCCATGTTATATACTGAACTGCATGTTCTTGTGTGATGCATACAATCATACTGTGGTTGTTGGAGTTGTCATAACATTTTATTACCCAATATGAGAAGACAAATCCTAATAGAAGCACACATTTCTATAGACCATGACACCCTGATACAGACACACTACATGAGCTGCAACTCCTTGTTTGTACCATGATCCAATATTGGTGACTGAAGGTTGATCAAAGTATAAAATATTGCTGAAAAAATTCTCTAATAAAATTCGTGGGAAGCTCACAAGTTTACAACAATGTGTCAGTTAGTACACAACATATTCTATATAAAATAATATTGTTTTGTTTTACTCCTACATTTCAAGCAAACACGAAAATTATATAAGATACACATGTACTAGTTTATTACAGAGAGTTAAATACTGAATACATTACAATAATGTTGTAAGAATATGCCGTAATAATGGAATAACATAACAACATGTCAATTGTATGTATTGAAGGGATATATCTACAGTATGTAATGGTTACCAAAGGTAACCCACAGTAACCAATACTATAATTTATAAATACACTTAGCCTTGGTTCTAGCTAGTCTTCCAACCCAACCAAAATGACGATCAATCAGTTAGTGTCAGATCCAAGCATGTAGCCTAAGGGTTGAGAAGTAAAAGACTAGATGTGATGGGTGGATCTATGGAATCCCCTCACTGTGTTCACATGGTCTTCCTGTGGATAGCCTTAGCACCACCTTCATCATACTCCCGTTTGGAGACCCACATACGTTTAAATGTGTCAAGGGAGGCTAAGATAGAGCCTCCTATCCATGTGGAGTAGACTCTCTCATGTGGGGCGGTCACCTGGCAACACATCATAAATACACATAAGATGTGAGGACTCAGTCTTCAAGATAATGAAATTAAAACAACAGCAGCTAAACCAGCTAGAACTACAACAATACACCGAGTCCCGTGTAAAGTGTGTCTTCAAGTAAACAGCTAGAAAACAATCCGGTGGTAAAACTGACGGGTGGGTTTCAGTTTCATATTAAAATTGAGTTGGATATGCTGCAGTTCCCTAATGAACAGGATATCAAATACATGTAGTACGTAAACAGATAACAGGTAAATACGTCATGTAGTAGGTAAACAAATAGCAGGTAAATGTGTAGATGGAGCAGGTAAATGACCTACCTTGATTTTACAATCCTGAGGCTTCTTAACTTCATCTACTAAACGCTGGCCAAAACCTGATGAGAATAATACAAGCCATTGTCCATAAATGTCCATAAATATGTACAATTTAGCACTTACTCAGCATTACATAGAATATTCTATTCACAGCATTCTTCCTTCCTCTGCTTATCAAAGTTCCAACTTAATTACATCAACTAGATCTTTGAATAATAATATTCCACAACAAAGTCACACAATGACAGTCTGTTATATTGATGACAGTCTGTTATATTGATGACAGTCTGTTATTATTGCAACAATAGCGGGAAGGAGGTGGCTCAGTTGATTTGAGCGGCAAGTGCTGAATGTCCTGGGTTCGAATCCCGATGTTCTGCCACAGGTGTGCTCTGACCTGCCTGCAAACTGAGAGCAAACCAGCGCAGTAATTTGCAGCCCCGTGCCTCTCCTACAATCCCAGATTATTGCTTGTTCATACCCGAATCGCCATAATAGTACACCATTTTAGGCGATAACCATTTGGTTAATTTCAATATCTGCATCACTCAACGCCAAATTGGTTTCTACTACTGTGAAGAGATAATAATATTGAGGTCACATCAGTAGATAGCTTCAGCTCCCTGAAATCATTATAGGCAAACAGGCGGTTACCTTTAAATAGTGTAGAGCCCCCAGCTAGTACAACATTCTGGTAGAGGTTCCTCCGCAAGTCTGTATCAGATTTGGTAACAGAATATCTAAGTACATCGTGCACACCTTCAGATTCATCTCCTATTAGTGATGGGTTGAACAGTACCTCGGGTGCCCTGAATCTACTCTGTCCTACCTGCAATGTGGAGCTCAGGCTAAGCACATCTATTATGCAGTAAAAATTAACTAGAGACAGCATCATAACTTCTACTCCCTTGAACAGCATAAGTCTAATAATACGTTGACCAGTGGCCAATAACTGACAGATAGGATGCATACACTCAGTGTGCATATCTGGTAGAAGAGTTGGCATTATATTATTATATCAACATAATGTGACCTTAATGTGACCTTAGAGCCGACATAACTTTTTTTATAAAATTTCCAAAATAGCTATCGGCTGGCAATCTAGCTTGGCCGAGGCTCACCATCCCCAGCTTGGTTATGGGCCCTGTGTTTCCCACAGGAAACTCCAAATCATAGCCTTGGGTCAATGTTTTAGAGACTCCTGTTTTGCAGAGCTATTGGTTAAACTGAACATGTAGTATGCGAATGAGACACAGGTCACAGGCTAGCTAGTATACTCTTACATAGCCAATGCTTATCCTAACAGTGTGGTCTCTGTATTATTATAGCAACCAATAAAATGTAGTAAACATGCAGTCTAACATATTGTATTATGACCACATTAGATGTTACCTTACCTCAATAACATTACCATCTGGTAGCATGTATGAGACATTCTCCGTTCTATTATTCTCATCTTTAGATGGATTCTGGGAGATGTAGCATACTTTCTATAAATATAACATAGACATACATGTATTTAGTAGCATACTTTCTATAAATATAACATAGACATACATGTAGGCCTATTTAGTAGCATACTTTCTATAAATATAACATAGACATACATGTATTTAGTAGCATACTTTCTATAAATATAACATAGACACACATGTATTTAGTAGCATACTTTCTATAAATATAACATAGACATACATGTATTTAGTAGCATACTTTCTATAAATATAACATAGACATACATGTATTTAGTAGCATACTTTCTATAAATATAACATAGACATACATGTATTTAGTAGCATACTTTCTATAAATATAACATAGACATACATGTATTTAGTAGTATACTTTCTATAAATGTAACACGTAGTCAAATACTTTCTACTCAAAATATTCACCTCTTTGAGTGTTTTGATAATCTCAAACTCAGCGGATGTGTTGAATATTTTTCCTTCTCTTCTAAGGAGTAGCTTGAGGTACCTGGTAACATCACGTCCTGCTATGTCAGTACGTACTATGCTGTGCTTGAGTGCAAATCCCTCATATATAGGCACTGAGTTAGTAACTCCATCTCCCATATCTAGTACAACACCAGTAGTGCGACCAGCGGCATATCTGAGACGATAAAACACTTGTATTTATATACACTATCCAGCACAGGTAATCTATACGGTGTATTCACAGTCCACCTCCTCTACAGCACCATTACAGTACCTGTATCAGGTAGGCTTACATGTAGGCCTATATATAGCACCCTTATAGCACCTGTATCAGGTAAGCTTACATGTAGGCCTATATATAGCACCCTTATAGCACCTGTATCAGGTATGCTTACAAGTAGGCCTACATATACAGAACCCTTATAGCACCTGATATCAGGTAGGCTTACATGTATATATAAATAAATTAGCATCTTTCATGAATTGAAATCTTGATACATATTAGAGAAAGGAAAATAGCCCGCGCATGCTGTATGACCCTGCCCCTCCCTGCCTCCCTCTCATTAAATATCTACTCACAAGCTAAGAACGGCCTGCATTGAGATGTACAGAGCTGGTACATTGAATGTCTCAAAGAATATTTCTGCTGCTTTTTCTTGATTTCTACGTGGATTGAGTGGAGCTTCCGTTAACAGCACAGGATGCTGTAAATACAGAGTTCATTGAGTAAAACTTTTTATCATACATGTGTATCAACAAAGCATCATACATCAGATGTAAAATGAGAATTAACCAAACCACTAGCCTTGCTATTTACATGTACAATGTACAATAATATAGCCTAGAGAACCTAGCTGGAAAGTTGGAACACATACGCAGACACTAGGCTACTAGTCAGTGCATCCCTGACTAAACAGGAAACAAATGGAAACCAGAGAGTCCATATGAAGTCCTACCTCTTCTGAGAATGTTTGCAGTTGTTCCTTAGAGTATATATACTGCCATATCCTCTCCATATCACCCCAGTTCTCTACTATACCGTGTTCCATAGGATATTTTATGTGTAGCAAACCTCTGTACTCCTCAGCTTTTGGCCCAATAAATATGTCTCCTTCCAATGCACCAGCCATAACTCTTGTGTGTTTCGGACGCCCCACACTATATAATACACAAAGCCACCTAAAGGTAGGTCCTATAACAAAGTTGTGGGAGCAAACCGTGTGTTCAGCTTGTAACTCTAGTGTGTGTTCTAGTGTGGGCCTTCTGTAGTAACTATAGCAATACACAAATAATGTATTTGCAATAAAACTACTTTGAAAAGGAATTATAATCTGGTAGGTTCGGTAAGTATTACACTGCTGTAACAACATAAGGTATTTCAACTAACAATGAATAGTTGAGCCCTAAATATAAGGCTAACTGTACATAGGTCTACCTACTTATAGAACATGTATATACTATATAGCATACTCACTAGTTTGCAAAGCAATGTTTAGGAATAGTGTCTCCAGCAAACCCAGCTTTTATAATTCCTGAACCCTACAACAACACGGTGAAATGAGTAACATTAAACGGGTTACGGAAAACCGATGAATGAGACTTCAAACTGTAACATATATATCTAGTCACTTTGGCCAAGTTGATAGCCAGTAGGCCCATACATTATTAAACATCAGAGGCTGCAATAATATCAAGAATTGTTCATGCAGTCTTAATTTTGGTCTTGATTTAGGAAATAAATAAATCATAACATTTCGGAAAACACAAGCATAGGCTTACACAAATTTGTGGCTGTTCTATACAGTCCGGTTTCGAATTGTTTTTTCGAAATGTCCCTTTACCGGCCTACACTATTATCAAAGCACCGTAAAGTATTACAGTCGTCAAGCCTATTACTAGTTATATCTAATTAGGATGCTTGCATTACTCTTTACAGTTCACATAAACAATTACTTTCATTCGGTTGTGATGTCTTGTTTAGTTGTGTGATTCCGTGAGAGTCAACCAAAGTAAATGTAATAATTCTATTCTCTCGTTATAATTCCAATAATATTATTATTTATCATGACATACACCTATAAAATGTTATAATAATGACCCAACTGTAGGCCTAATAAGATAGAACAGCTATAGGATAAAGGTAAATCAGTCATTATTTATTTATGGTGATGGTCTAGTTCAATTATTTACTCAGTTCAATTCTACAACATTTTTACTTAAAAATTCAAAAATATTACAGTAATAAAAATCCTCAATGGGATTTAGATTTTTGTTTGACAAAATATATTTACATGCTTAGTTAATTTTAGACTTAAAAATTAATTCATGATTTTAATTAACACAAGACGAGAGAACAGGAGTCCAGGAACACCAACTCAAACTGATCTGAATTTAGCCCTTACATTGTCAATAACAATGGGTTGGTTTGCTATAACATCATAAGTATCCATTGCTTCCCTCTTTACTTTCCTTGTAAAATATTAGATGGCAGCCACTAATATAATAACGGAATAATCTAATGTGGTGTCATCCAACTCACTATTCTGTACTAAAAAATTCTCCTCGAATTTTGTTTGTAGCATAGGACTTTACTCAGCTATGCGGGGTGTACTTTGGCATCTCGACACTCCCTCAAGGACTTGAACTACGTTCTAAATCACACTTCCGCAGGTATGGGCACGCGCGTTGAACTGTTAAAGGTGTTGTCGAGTGCACACAACTCCTGCTACAATTGAAACAAATTTAAAGTTACCTTCTCTTTCTGCGTGAAAAACGAGGGGATAACTTCTTATTACAGCCAGATACTGTGGTACAGAGGTACTGTACGTACTGTAGGCAAAATATTGTAATGGTACAGGACATTTGTATACGACTCCAGCTACCCGGATAAACCTCAAAGCACTCTAAGAGCCTAGTAGTTGCCACAGCGCTACTCAGCTAACATTCGTACTCTCATACCTAGCTGCTCGTGTACTCATACTCAACTATATTGCATGTCTAAACCATTCATTTAATGTCTACATACGTGTATCTATGTGTTTATATCCATTCTACTTAACTATATACCATTGTACATTCATGTATGGCAATTACTGAGTCTTTTGGTACCTTTTATACCCATGTAAAGAGGCCCGACCTCTCAGAATCACTTGATATTCATTTTGTATACGAATTGGATGATTATAAGCAACTTTTGTATAACTCGACCTATTTTGGGTCGGCCGTCGGGCTTCCGGCCGCCATGTTGTTGCGCAACTTCCGGACGACCCTACGTCATCTTTTCCCAACACTACGTCGGGCGGAAGTTCTTATACTATATAAAGGACCATGTTTTATCATTTGTTGTCTCAGTCTTTGCTTGGCTTTCAATGAAGACACATCTATACTTGATACAGAGACTTTCACTTCCTTTTGTCAGGTCATTCGCTTAGCGAACCGCCTTCTAGGTCGGATCACTCTCTTTCATAGTATAGTCTCCAGGCTAGACTCGGGACCAGATGGGTCGTCTCTGGTAGTACTTTGACTACTGAGACCGCGCGATCTTTCATGTAATGGGAAGGCCTAGCACCACTCATAGGCACTTCATTTTTGGGGTCGGCAGTCGTCCACGGACGACCGCATGAAAAACCAGAAACCATTACAATATTTTAGCTTAGATCGCAGCCTAGGTTCTTCAATACGTATTTTACTCTCATTTAGTTCCCTCTTTCATCCATCGGTCAATATCTAATATTGCAGAAGTAACATAAAACAATCGCTTAGACAGGAATAGACTTACCATTATACTGCACCACTGCATATAGCATCTGACAATACATGACTACAAGTTGTATTGCATCTTGAAAATTTCTTTGTACTATTTCTTGTAACTATAACTGTATTTCTGTAATAATGAAGCAGCCTGTATCACTTGTCTCAGAATCTGGACCTACTCTCTACTAGCACTTTACTTTGCTTGAAATTCTTTCATCTTGCCCGTTGCTAATACAATGTATCTAAGCAGTGTGTTTATTACTAATCAGTAACAGGCTCCACTACTCTGTATATCAACAGCTTACCAAAGTTACACCATTCACTCTACAATAATGCTTTCTATGCTATCAACAGCATCTTACAGTTACACCACCTTATCTAATAGAATATTATATACATATAAATTTATTTGTATCGAAAAATATGTTTACATCCATTAATAACCTATAACATAATCGTGATGGTAATACTTAGCTACATGTAGTTGTACATGTATATAATATTGTCACAAAAATAAAATCGAAGGTCTCCGTGTGCACTCATATATAAAGTGTGAGCAGTATCGAAAGAGGTCTATTATTTCATACAATGACACAGTGTTATAAGAGTTGGCAGAGAAAATCGGTACAATTTATTTATGTGACAAATCACAGATGATCCTAATGAAACCTATATAACAACATTACTAAACAGTGTTGGTAATAATAGTAGCGTTAACAATACATCATGTAGTACAGTAGGATACATGTACATGTAGTAGAAGTGGTAGTAATAGTAGTAGCAGTAGTAGTAGTAGTAGTAGTGTTTAGTAAGGCATTCTAATTTGACATGTCTTGTGTTCTTACAGAATATTCTAAGAATAATATTCTTATGGGGGGTAGGGCAATCCTCGATGTAATATAGCGTAAGAAATAGTCAAATTCAAGTAGTAAATAGGCCTGAAGCTGTGTTTTTTCTTTCACACATTAATGATGGTCTAACATTTATGTGGAGAAGAAACTCCCATTTGGTTTTCTAGAGAATCCATTATTCGTTGTTTCAGAGTAGTGTCCAGCTGCAATGAGAAGGGTGTTGAAATTGAACGATAGTAGCAAGGTTAAAATTTCACATTACCATAATTCTTCAACTACCGTCCCGATGTCTAATGACAGTCAATTTGACATTAGATCTTTAATCCTAATTTTATAATTGAGGTTGGGGCTTATATTAGAATAATTACAGTACAGTAAAATGATTATAGAATTCCAAAACGTCACACAAGGGAGGCAATAATATTTGTTTGAACTTACATGTATTTAACATCATATGAGGCAATTGAATGATGTATTCAACATGAAACCATGTCATTAGAGAACAAGATGAGGACCACAAACTTACAGATATTTCCTTTAGCCTGATGTAATGATTTCTTCTGCTTCTGCTCGCACTTTTTAAGAGGATGCCCCAACTCTGGTGGTGGTATTGGTACCTCGACTATTCTGTTCTTTAACACTCTCCTGTGAAACGAGTCAACCAATAGAAGTATACAATAATTACTTTAGACTTTAGCACTTTTTTCAATTATTCAACTCAATCAGCTCTTTCTATGGAGACTTTTTTCTACTGCAATGTTGTAACAATAACGTTATTACATTTAAATTATATAAGGCAAGCAAATAAGTATAAACTGGATATAGTCTACACGTACCCCTGTGGATTACCCTGAGTTTCTTTTTGAACTTTGACCTCGGCCGAACATTTAAGGAACTCAGTATGCTGATCATAAGTTGTCTTGATGCTGAAGTCGAGGCTGTCGTTGGGTGCTTGAGGGTCAAAGTGAAACACTTCTCGCCTGGCACTACTCAATGTTGGTGTTTTATTTAATCGCACCCATGGATCTTTCTCTCCTATCAGATGCTCTCCTAGACCATATGGTTCTTTCTAACAAAGATAGGGAGTCACAATAACTCTACAACTTACCTAAAAGATTCAATATTCTTTTCCCTTCACTTTTTATAGTTCATAGCAATTTTATTTTGAGAATTCAATTTATATGCTAACCGTTCCTTTCCACACTGCGTGTTTTCTTTATTGACATTTACCTTGTGATGTGACTACTGTTTAACCTTACAATGTGACTACTGTCTACCACCAGGTGTGACTATTATTTTACTTTTAGATTTTACTACTAGAGTTGGTTGAATTGATATGAATAAGCTGTAACGTTTCTATGCCAATATTCTTTCGCTATGCAAATCATCTGCTTATCAACATGAGCATATAGCTTAAGTTCTTACAACTTGCAATTTGCAACAAACCAATGGCAATTTGTAAAATGTTGATGTAGAAAAAACTTACCCTCTGGTAGACTCCCCCCTGAAAAGTGTCATCATTTTCGCGTAGTGGGTAAGGATAAGGGTTTCTGCTCGAAGCTTGAACTTGTGCCATTTTAGAGAGATTTTATGCTTGACTGTAGGAAATTGACTTGTTCTGCTTCAATCAGTGTTTTTATACCAAGCAGTGTACTTGTGCTGTGTTAGTTGTATGTCATATCATACTAAGACACAAGACTAGGACTTGGATACAACTTTATAATAATAGCATTGTGTATCCAGGCAACCAAATATCGGATATTATAAGCCATCGATGTATATATTTATATAGATTAAAACAAGTGAATAGCATCTTGTGCATAAGTAATTTGCAATTTGTAGCATTAGAATAATCCATCAAATATTTTTAATGAGTTTTCCTGAGTCCTTCATTGAAATTTATAGAATTAAAACGAACTGATAATCGTGTGAGCATTCGTCCTTTGGCACTATTCCACATATAATCACTTCCGTATTAAACTTTCTTGGTTGTTGACTTGGCCATTGATTGAGATTAAATTTTGTGGTAACATATGTTTGCGCTGCTAAAGAAGCATATTTTGTCAAGGACCTAAATATTTTAAGCATGAGACTGATAAATGTGTTCTACTCAGTCTTAATATGCGCATTGGTTGAAGGACAAGTTCCTGAATGCTCAGAGGTAATCTTATCTTTTGATTTTCATTTGGCTTTTATATTTTACTTTTGAGCAATTTTTATTTCTCCATGTAATAATAGATATTTGTAATATAATAATTATTATATAATAACTTATGTGCATTATATTATCTAAAACTTTTATTAGTAGTAGTGTAGTACTGATTAAATAGTCTGTATTCACTATTCATAGTGATATTGCGACTTGTCATTCTTATTGACTTATATAATCATTTAATTAGATAATCAATACGAATGTAATATATAAATTAGCAATTTATTTTTTAGGCTAAACATACAATATGATGAATTTTTAAAATTTTACTGTAACTTTTGCTATCATATTTAATGCAATATACTTCATTATTTATTTCCATTTAATTTAACAAAAATGACCTTAATTTAATTAACGTAATATTATTATCTCAATTTCAATCAGGAATTCAATTAACATAGGTCTACGCACGTTTACATTTCTACTCCAGGGGGACATGCACTACACGTACACTGAATGTGACACTGACAAGAGCAGATGGAGAGTATCTGTACCCAAATCTGGTATTCAATGCCGGGTAACTTCACCCAAACCACCTGTGCAAGGACCTCCATGTGGTGAGATATAGTGTATTTTACTTTCATCTACTGCTCTATCATACAGTACTTCCATTGGTGTAACAGACAGCACATGGCCACTTTATTGTACATAGGCTATATATACCAGTACATGTACGTGTACTTACCTTTTAGTATATAGCTAACACCTAACAGTGTCGAATGCAATAGGCTAGTCGTGATAGGCTGCATATGTAGGCCTATATTGTAATAAATTATCTTTGCTCCATAATGATGATTATTGGAATAACTAATAGTTGAATACATAATTGCTCCGTAAACATTAGTCATAAATGTGTGTTTAATTCCCATTGCAATGCTGACCCAGATGCCATTATTTTTATTTGAACAATGAAGGTTAAGCCTGACTACCCTGACTACATTATTTAGTACTACGTTCCTATTGGACAGCCCTGCTGTCCAATAGGAACGTAGTACTATTTAGTAGTACTGCGTTCCTATTGAACAGCCCTGCTGTCTGGTATCAATATCCTCAACTATAAGTAGTGTCCCTAGAGATACTTCATTGCTCTCTCTAGGCTCGGAGTGGTGAATGTGAAGTTATTTTTAGTCTTGTTGGGAAATAAAACTGGCTGTTTTATTTTATGAACTACTGAACTTGCTCATACCTACTGTACTACTGCAGCACTTTTCTGACACACCAACTCTTGCCATGTATATATAGGCCAAGGTAGAGAGTACTTGTAGATTGTACAGTCAAGTCATTATAGGTGATATTTAATAGGGCCTAATGTATTGTACATTTTGTATAATATTAAGATCTATGGGGAGTAAGAGGAAGTACAGTGAACATAATATATACTTTCAGGTGTTTTATGCATAATAATGCATATCATGCATGAAATAATACCAATCAAAGGTAATTAACACAATCTGATATGCATGTATTCCTATTCTTAGTAGAATAAAGAATAATACAATATAAGGTATATAATATGTCTAATCTCTGAATACATCTCACCCATTGCTCTGTGTACCACACTGACTCTACAGGGAAGTAATAATGTGACCCTTGATATTAATGGTGATATAACATATCACCAAGTGGTCTTACCCCAAATCTCACAAAGACTATTTGGGATCAGCTTTACTATTCATGTACAAGAATACAGGAAACAAACACAACCAGTCTACTCACTGCACATGCCTAAGTATACATAGCCTACTTATGGTCATCAACTAATAAATAATGTCACACTATGGCTGTGCACACAACATCCCATCTACACTAGTTAGTATTCACTTGGTAGGTTGGTACTCTACGAGTATGTCAGTACATTGCTACAGCTAGTAGTAAAGTCATGGTACCCTCATTTCATTTCTAGCCTGTGATACACGTTATGTAAGTTACCACTAGGTAAACATCACCAATTCAGAGCAGTCAGTATTGTTTCTAAGATCTATGATCTAAGGCTAGTTATATCTTACAATGTGAAAAGCAGCTGTCACCATGCTGAGCTGGTGCCAGCACATGTGCCATTACTATGCTCTGACACAGTGCACATTATGGGGATAGTTTACATATAGCCACCTTCTGTCTTCTCACTTATGGCAGAGTCTACACTCTCTGTGCGTGTATAGGTGTACAGCTGTAGCTTGTCAGCATCAGGTACATATGTAAGCATACATAACTATTGCTACGACTGAGTTCCAATTTTCCACATTGTAGACAAGTCATGTGACGCTGGTAAATACCTGGATGTGGATGGGGAGCAGGACTGTGTAGAGTGTCCAGTCGGTACTTACTCAGTAGGTAATGGTGTGAGATATGACCTTTGGGATGAGTTACCTAAAGGGTTCACTGTCAGTGACAATCCGGCACTGCAGTTTGTTAGAGGTCACTCAACACAGTGTACTAACTCCACACAGTAAGTATACAGTGTACTAGCTCCACATAGTGAGTATACAGTGTACTAACTCCACACAGTAAGTATACAGTGTACTAGCTCCACACAGTGAGTATACAGTGTACTAACTCCACATAGTGAGTATACAGTGTACTAACTCCACACAGTAAGTATACAGTGTACTAACTCCACACAGTAAGTATACAGTGTACTAACTCCACACAGTAAGTATACAGTGTACTAACTCCACATAGTGAGTATACAGTCTACTAACTCCACACAGTAAGTATACAGTGTACTAACTCCACACAGTAAGTATACAGTGTACTAACTCCACACAGTAAGTATACAGTGTACTAACTCCACACAGTGAGTATACAGTGTACTAACTTCACACAGTAAGTATACAGTGTACTAACTCCACACAGTAAGTATACAGTGTACTAACTCCACACAGTGAGTATACAGTGTACTAACTCCACACAGTAAGTATACAGTGTACTAACTCCACACAGTGAGTATACAGTGTACTAACTCCACACAGTAAGTATACAGTGTACTAACTCCACACAGTAAGTATACAGTGTACTAACTCCACACAGTAAGTATACAGTGTACTAACTCCACACAGTAAGTATACAGTGTACTAACTCCACATAGTGAGTATACAGTGTACTAACTCCACACAGTAAGTATACAGTGTACTAACTCCACACAGTAAGTATACAGTGTACTAACTCCACACAGTAAGTATACAGTGTACTAACTCCACACAGTGAGTATACAGTGTACTAACTCCACACAGTAAGTATACAGTGTACTAGCTCCACATAGTGAGTATACAGTGTACTAACTCCGCACAGTAAGTATACAGTGTACTAACTCCACACAGTAAGTATACAGTGTACTAACTCCACACAGTGAGTATACAGTGTACTAACTCCACACAGTAAGTATACAGTGTACTAACTCCACACAGTGAGTATACAGTGTACTAACTCCACACAGTAAGTATACAGTGTACTAACTCCACACAGTAAGTATACAGTGTACTAACTCCACACAGTAAGTATACAGTGTACTAATTCCACACAGTAAGTATACAGTGTACTAACTCCACATAGTAAGTATACAGTGTACTAGCTCCACATAGTGAGTATACAGTGTACTAACTCCACACAGTAAGTATACAGTGTACTAACTCCACACAGTAAGTATACAGTGTACTAACTCCACATAGTAAATATACAGTGTACTAGCTCCACATAGTGAATGTCAACTTGGCTAGCCTTAGTTGTTCTGCATTTTATTAGTCAGACATGGGTGGCACAGGGGTCGTACCTTGAGGGAGTTCCGTCTGAGTGTAATACTGATCTCTCCATCACTGCAGAGCTAATCACAGCTGGCAGCCTTAAAGTTATATATCACAATAGTCTTACTATGATGGGGTTTGTACAGGTATGTATATAATATTATATAATATACATTTTATTATATAATATACCTAGTGGTTGTCTTCTCTCCCACTCTCGCTGTAGTCATACTGCATATTACCAGCATGTTGGTCACATGGTATATTATATCAAGTGAACAAATGCTGTCGAAAGCACTGGCTCTCTGTCTGCACATATTTACATAAGTGTAGGTTCTGGTATTGCTGGTTACGTATATTTAGAGTTATCTTCTCTCTGTAAGAGGAGATAACTCACATTATATGCAATAGCTTACTGTATTACAATGTATAATATACATACTGGTTCTCTACCACAGGTGAAGAGTATGTGTGAACAGAACACAGGAAGTACTATAATCAGTGATCTAGCTGGAATCACAGCTCTCAGTCAATCCAAGGACTCTGACTACGATACTGCTGAGGTGCGTATGTACCTAGTGTAGTAGAATAGTGTTTCTATAGGCCTACAGAGCATACGACACGTACATGTATCAACATCCTATATAATAACTGTTTACGGGTCACAGGTAAAGATGTCTCCAGGGAAGAATAAGATAACGTTCTCACTGCTTGGGATGCGTACAGCTGCCCCTGGCAACAAGTTTATCATCCAGTCCATAGAGATAAAGGGTATGGGCTTCTCCACTGAGTGTACACCGTGTAGACCTGGGTTCTACAGCAGCTCTGGTGCTAGTCACTGTACTAGATGTAACGCTAACACCTATTCCCCTACAACTAAGTCTGGTGAGTCTCTCTTTGATTTCGTCTAGTAGAGATCGTTGGTAATGTATTGAGTGCAGTATGCATTATCTACCTGTATTTCGAACTTCTGAGGTCCGTTAAATAGGATGGCCAAGTGGCTCGACAGTAACAAAATAACAAAAAAATTATGTGTGCAGTATGTACACACGTTTCTTTGTTTTGTAATATATACTAATCTGACATGTATTTGCGTTTCTCTTCCTTTAGCATCATGTAAGGACTGTAAAGAGAATGAGTTTTCTCCCCCTGGAGCTAAAGAATGTAAGCTCCGCCCACCGTGCACTACTAGTGACTACTATGCCTCTATAGCTCCTTGTACCAATGGAACGGTGAGTAGATCAGTAGACAGTGATATACAATATACTACTTCAGTTGACTTCATTGACATGGAAAATTCAGATGGATTTTCGCTTGTGAACCCTCACATTGAGATACAAATTGTCGTTTACTAGTCAGTAGTCTATACTCTATATCTAGTCAGTAGTAGTCAGTAGTCTATGCTCTATTTCTAGTCAGTAGTAGTCAGTAGTAGTCAGTAGTAGTCAGTAGTAGTCAGTAATAGTCAGTAGTCAGTAGTGGTCAGTAGTGGTCAGTAGTCTATGCTCTATATCTAGACTCACGAGACCTATGAGTGGCTGGATAACATGTACTGCAATGTGAAGGACACTCACAGTGTTGAGTTACCTCCTCCTGGCGAGTCTAAGGCTTGTCCCCCTTGTAACCCTGGACAGCAACTCAATGCTCATGGTGAGTTCATATTTATACACAGGCGGGAGATCAGTTGTAACTGTAAGCAACCTATATAACAGCATAACACACTGCATTATATTAAATATTGTGTTGACAACTTGTACCCAGCTTGTATCTGTTTGTTTCCCATTCAGTCTCCTTAAGTAACATGTACTTGGTTTTCTCATACACTGGAGTGACATATAACTTAACTTTGTTTATTTCTAGGTGTATGTAAATACTGTAAGGAGGGGGAAGCCTCTGATGGTTCCACCTCCTGTGAACCTTGTCCTATAGGATCTGAGGCTAGAAAAAGCCTTACTTTCACACATTTTGATGCTATGCCTGAAAACCTCTACCCAGGGTGCATCAAAATCTCTGCTGGTACGTGAACTACAAATATGTCTAGAAGTGTGTACTAAGTACTACAATACACTATAGTGTACTACAATATAATTATAATTAGTATACAGCACAGTGTGATCAACATTGCAGGGGGTTCGTTCTGTGACAAGCAGAGCACATGGGTACCGAAAGGTAGCTACATCCAAGTTTCTGACGACATTCACCCGGCAGACTTTGCTGTCCTCAACATCAACGGCTCCCGGTTCTCTAATGTAACGTTGGACGGTAGAGTGTACGGTAGTCTCGTTATCAAGTTTGACCTCACGTGTGACCACTCTGACGGCTGTCTCCTCTATCTCATGCAGGTAAGAGTGCAGCTCCCCCTCAATACCCACCCTCCCCCCACACACACACATACTGCATAGCCTGCGATTATTAACACATATTCACGGGCGACGGGCCAGAGATCTTACTCGGCGTATTGCACAGACCCATGTTCTTCGCTCAATTTAAATTATCATGTTCAACACAGAACATTTATCAATACGCAAGCTAATGTACAGTGAAGGTATGTTGGTCCATTGTAGGGTCATACTGTCCATTAGGGTGCCATTGTAGGGTCATACTGTCCATTAGGGTGCCATTGTAGGGTCATACTGTCCATTAGGGTGCCATTGTAGGGTCATACTGTCCATTAGGGTGCCATTGTAGGGTCATACTGTCCATTAGGGTGCCATTGTAGGGTCATACTGTCCATTAGGGTGCTATGACCTCTTTTATTAGTATGTTGAGATGTATGTTGTATAGGATAAGACCACTGTGTACTGTACATTGACCACTGTGTACTGTACATTGACCACTGTGTACTGTACATTGACCACTGTGTACTGTACATTGACCACTGTGTACTGTACATTGACCACTGTGTACTGTACATTGACCACTGTGTACTGTACATTGACCAGGAGGACACTGACCTCAGGGTCATTAAGAGTTGGAATACAACTACCAGTACAGTCTATCAGCATAACTTCACCACAAATGATATCACTCTAATCAGTATAGCCTTCAGAAAGTCATCGGATAGAATGAGGTTATCTTCCACAAATACTCTAAAAATCTCGGAGCTGAGGCTAATCAACACGGTAGCTGGTGGAGCTACAGAGTGTACCAAGTGCATGCTCGATGACACAACGTCTGCCGATAAGGGGTAAATGTAAAATCAAAATTGATCACTCACTCGTTCCTTCAAACTTGATTGAAGGAAACATTATAGTAGTAGCTTATGGATTGTAGTAGTAACTCGTATGTGTACTACCATAGTAACTCGTATGTGTACTACCATAGTAACTCGTATGTGTACTACCATAGTAACTCGTATGTGTATTACCATAGTAACTCGTATGTGTACTACCCTAGTAACTCGTATGTGTACTACCTCTGTCGTCATTGCTATTTTTAGATGTCACCGCTGTTCCACTGGAGAGGTTGTTGTTATCAATAATGTGACCAATAAGAAGACATGTGAGAAGTGTCCAGCCAATCACATTGCTGCAGACAGCTACACCTGTTTGCCATGTGGTAAAGGTTTAGTGAATAATGCAGACCACACAATGTGTATCAGTGACTGCCAGCTCTCTTCTGATGATGGTATGAAGTTCAATCTCTCTCCTTTCTCCGGGTAAGCAGCAAATACACCTAATAATAGTCTACTGGTCAACATAGGCCATCAGTCAACATAGTCTACTGGTCAACATAGGCCATCAGTCAACATAGTCTACTGGTCAACATAGGCCATTGGTCAAGATGGGCAGTATACTCTTCAGAGTTAGATTTTAACGTGTAGTTATTTAGTCATTACCCTCCTATGTGTCCTGAGGATTCACTCTACTCGTATATGTTTTAGTGCTCAGGCTTTTCAAAGTGCTAACATGTATACTCCTGATGGGACGGTCTTCCACCACACCTTTAACTTTGTGATGTGCTCTGATGGTGCTAAGGCTACAGCTAAATTTGTGTATGCTACTTGTGTTAACAACGCGTCTGCTGATCATTACTACATGGTAAGATGGCACTAAGGCTATGTTATGTGGTGACAGGGTGGGGTATGGTCACTTTAGAATCCTTGGTAGAAAGTCTGTGCTATGTCAAGGTATCACGTGGTCTCCATGGTTACAAGTATTTATACTTTGGTGTATTTAGTTCTGTTAGTTTAGTATACATGTTACTTGTTTCATCATTCCTTGCTTTTAACCTGCTACTCTGCTATTTGTTATTAGTCTGGAACTTCATAGCATTTCTAATACATCCAATTGGCAACAATTAATGTTCCATGAAGCCTAAGTTCTCTACATCATCAGCAGTAGAGTCCGGGACGGGTATTTCAAATTCTTATTTACGGTTTTAACAGCCCTGGATTAGAAAAAATATGTTTGCGGCTGCATTTTATGTAAACTCTACTATAAAATATAAACACCAGTGACATTGGTAGCGTTGGATAGAGAGCTATGAGATTCCAGTCTATTCTATTACTATAACCTGTGGGTTGGGCCTCAGCATCTAACCAGCGCAGGAAAACTAAATCAGTTTTACACAAAGTAGTCTGTAGCTTCTGATACACAACTGCAGAGTTACTTCCTAGTAGTAAACAGACATTAGTAGTGTCCAGTTTCCATGGCAACCAGAAATACATAGACTAAGCAGAGTAGATGTATATCAATATGGTACATATGGTAGTGTACATTCAAATTGTATATATTACAATACTAAGAACCTCTATGTTCTAAGACTACTTCATATTGATATGTATCTATGGAGCTCTAACATATGTTGCCATTGTTCTCTCAAAGTAGAACATTGAGAGAACAACTTCAAATTAATACATATAGCATGGACTGAATGCCTCAAAACATAATAAATCCCATCAGATGTAATAAAGAATGGTAGATATTGCTTTGGTATATACCATAGGTAGTAGCATTCCTTTCTAGTATTACTACCTGAAATAGTAAATGTAGATGTCTATGGGATTTATTAGATAGCCTTCATACACTTATCTATCAACTTCACTGTGTACTGTAGTTCACTGCTAGTATCTACAGCTTTGGTTGTTGTGACTTTGTTGTTTCAGCATAAATTACTACAACGGTACACCAATGTTTACCATCAAGGGAACGCCATACTTTTCTGGTATAAATTTCACACTTTGCTCGTTAGATTTATCAGCTATTACTAAACCAAAGTGTGGCCAGAGTTCTAAGGCAGACCACAAGCTAAATCTCATTTCAGGAAAGGTAGGAAGTAATAGACCGCCACTCTCTTGATGGCTGAAAGGTGTGAGACACTGAGCCACTACTATTATAGAGTGGTGCCAAAGATTAAGAATTCAATTTAAGAGAGCCTGTTGTGGTAAACCTTGCAATATTGTTCTAATGCATCAGCTTATTTTGTTGGAAATCAGTGTCTCACGACCTTGACCTACATGCTTACTTAGTAGACTGAACTAGTTGATAGAATCTAAACACTCATATGTGCATAGTCTGGCAGGTAGTAAGGGGTGATGTTTACATTGTTTCTCTTTGCCCTCTCTCTATCACTAAATGTCTGTATATAGCACTATGTTCAGTATATACTCTGCGGCTATTTACTGCTTTCTAATTCGTACTTTTAGATTATGCAATGTATAACTTTCCTGTCAAATTCGTAGAAGTGAAATAACCATAATGTACAGATTATACAGCTTCCTCACCCATAGATTCAACTGACTGACTGACTGACTGACTGACTGACTGACTGGCTGACTGGCTGACTGACTGACTGACTGACTGACTGACTGACTGACTGACTGACTGACTGACTGACTGACTGACTACCATTCACTGTTCCTAATGGATCCACTGAATGAATAGACTTTAATACTTCTTATCATCTTCCAGAATGAGGTGGACATTGTAAGCTCTTTGGTGTGCAGGGAAACAGTCTTACCTGCAGAGTCGACATTATCTATACAGCCTAGTAGCCTTGGTGACACACTGAATAATATTACCATCAATGATGGTCGTGAGAGGAAGAAACTGATGAAAGGGGGCATACAGATTGATGGTGAGCATGTCTTGCCCTTCTATGGTCACGGCGATCCAACTAACCAATCACGAGCAAGATTTTTCATCTTTTTTACTTTGTTATGTTTAGTTGACATTGTCCTAAATAATAGATGGAAATTGTGTTCAACTCTTTCATGTATTCAGCATAAATAGATGACCAGACGACTCTTATATTGTAGATGATGAACTCTCCATACATTATAATTATGTGACATCATATCCTACTGAGAAGTGTGCTGCTGGACTCACTACTGTCATCACTCTAATATGCGACACAAGGGAAGCAGGCGAGGGTAAGTTTTGAATCACAGGCTATTCTCAATGAGTGATCACAGGTTACTCTCAATGATTGAATCCACTGCTCTGCCGCTGTAACACTTCCAGCTATTAGTGTCTTCGCGACCTCTTAGACGAACCCGGCTCGCAAGTCAAAATCACAAAATGGCCGGCCCAGGCCAAAAGGGCTATTGATTGACTTCGGATTTTTGCTTGGCTGGACGAAACCATCCCTAGCTCATCGACACACCTGACTTCTTCGCACAAAAATGGAGATTTTGCTTTTGGCCCAGGCCGGTGTGTTCGCTACTCTGTGACAAATGTGTGCCAGAAAATTTTTCAACAAATTAGTCTGTGCCTGATATTTAGGTCGTAAAGACACAATAATTGAGTCATTTTGCCTTGGGGAAATTTTAGGTACAAAACTGCTTCCTCCTAAGTGTTATGGGGGAACCTGCGATGGCTGCAGCTATCACATGGCCTGGAGAACTGAGCTTGCTTGCCCAAAGTGTGAGGAGGCTGATTATAAGAAAATTGTTGGGGAATGCGTGAGTGGAGAACAAACCGTCACGTACATACCTCAGAAGTAAGTACAGTTACATACATACCTCAGAAGTAAGTAGTTACAGATATAATGCATGGCACATGCTTTATGACTAGACACCGGTTAGGTTTCGGACAGCTCTAACAGATTTCTTGAAAGTTATTGTAGCCAGTGTTGTGTTTTCTTTATATTTGCAGCAAATTCTGTCCAATGACTGAAGAGATAAGAAACAGAGAGTCGACTCAGGAATGTACTCTCCTAACCCTAACTATAAAGATAGCTCTTGCTGTTATAGCGGTGGTCGTCTTACTGCTGTTTGCTTGTGCAATCTACTGCTGGAAGAGAAGTAGAAAGTATGTAGTGTTTATAGACTGCTTCCCAATTGGTTGTAATAATCAAAAGATGACCAATCAACTTATCACGATAGCCACAAAAACTGATAATCAGTCTGTCATGGCCATCAGAATGATCTGACATGTTAGATTCATGTGATCCCATTAGTTAGTTAGTTAGTTAGTTAGTTAGTTAGTTAGTTAGTTAGTTAGTTAGTTAATTAGTTAGTTAGTTAGTTAGTTAGCATATTATGTTATCCGAGCTGTCAATTATAACCATGTAGTTAATGTTATTGGCTCATATTTGAATAACTATAACAAAGTCCTCTGGAATGTAGGTGTTTATTACGGTGCTTTAATCTAGTTATGGTTCTGAGAGCCAAGCTTATGCTCAAGTATATTATGAGTCATGGTAATGACTCATATCATGTATACCTGTACGCAGTATATGCACACGTATTAACTTGTATCAATCTAGTATCAGAGAGTTATTGCAAGTACATATGAAGTGTGTATGCATCTGTGATGTGAATATACTGTGACTGTGCTGTTTCTATCCAGGTTGGAGTATAAATATATGAGGCTTGTGGAGGGAGCGCAAGGTAATCCTGGCGAACTACCAGCCGCTCAGACCTGTGCATGGAGCGATGGTGAAGAGGAAGACGAAGACGATAGGGTAGCATTTAAGACGAAAGGTGATAGGCTATTCGGTAAACTCGGCAGTAAAAAGGACAAGGCAAGTTTTACTCTACAGCAAGAATCTGTTTTTGACATGATTCAGTCAATCATAGATCAGCACAAATTCTCATTTCAACCAATGAACATTAGAATGTCTGGAAGAGTGCTTGCTGCTAGTCATTTGTTATTTACTATTAGTATATATACTGTTTTATTCACATTACAGTACACATGCATATTCAGGCTTCAGTCATAATAATATTTATTGTTTTTGTAGAGTGATGGGTTTGAGAAGTTAAAGCTAGTAGGCAATAGTCTACCTGAGATATGATAGCTATAATAATATGACATTCATCTTCCACTCCAAAACACAAGACATATTCTTCTTCTGCTAGCAACAGGAAAGAAACACCATTCTAATGCTAACTGATCTTTAATTCATCTTAACTTTAAATATTGTACATCTGTTGATGCAATGCAGTAAATTATTATTAACATTTAAACATATGTAAGTTCTCCATTCCCCTACCAATGCTTCTCATACCATAAACTAAACAGGTGGTTATATAATCTCACCCAATGTACTAAACTATTGTGTTGACAATCTACAGAGTATGTGGATATTATTGAGGTTAAAGGATGTTGTGAGAGACAGAGATAGTCTCATTGTCATAGTATACTTATGTTTCTTAAAGTGGAATATAACACATTGTTGTAATACTGTGTGCATAATATTATGCCGTTTTCTGCTGTCCAGCTATATTATATTATTTTTTGGATCTAAGAGTAATTTTTACACTTTTTATCGTTCTTCTATAACTACTAGTCATATTATTCAAATCTCTATGAACTTATTAGATAAACTCAATCTGATACAAGAAAATCTAGTGACTTGTATATTATTATGTTTGTTATGGCGGATTATGATCATGGTTCGTAATAATTCAATTAATCAGATCATGTACTAAGATGCTAAGCTTGGGCTAACATGAAAATCAAAAGACTTGAATGGGTAATTTTATTGCCATCACCGATAGCATGATAGTACTACCAAGTTAAGACACCAATGTTATGCATACATGCCTTAGTCTTGCTCCTTGATTGTGTAAAGACCTAGCTACATGTAGTTCAGAATGATACGTTGTACCATTTTGAGTATTGAAAATTTAATTCTATTTCTACTAGAGTAAAACTGATGTTGTTTGCCATTTAAACCCAGGGCCCAGGGTTGAGTTCCCAAAACGATTCATGTTAGGCAGAGCCGTTGATGCTCGGATGTTAGGTACATGTTGTATGCAGAGCCATGGCTCTGCATGTATGTATCATTTTGGGAATTCCCAGCTTGTAGATAGACCGAGGCCAGCGATGTTAAACATGCTGGGGGTTGCGTTAACCTGCCGGTCTGATATTACTTGCCATCCGTAGATACTTCACATTGCTGCGGATTGTCCTTGCGCGCTGCAGTTTATTATTTGACAATGGCCGCCACTTATTTGAGGTTAAAAAGGAAAAGACATGAAGAACCCTCTGAGAAGCTCATTGTTGCCTGTAAAAAAGGCAAAAGAGATACCTCAGATGTGAAGAAGGAAATATTTAAGTTGGCTGGCACTACTAATTCAAAGGTATACTTCATTTCAGTGGAGGTCCCGAGACCACAGTCGTGACACGCGTGTGCCCCCATCCCTCAGGCAGCCTTTCACCTTTTGTTTTTCAATAAATTGCAAAAATTTTGTAAAAAATACTTATATAATTGCATTGCAATAAAAGGGTTGATGTAATTTTTAAAAAGAAAAACATTGCTAATTTATTAATGAGTTCTCACGCCTTTACCTCTTCCGAGGGTCTCAGTGGGGAAATCCAGTTCAAAAATGAAGTTTTGGTTTTGTTTAAACCTCCTAAGCATAGCATTCGGAACCGGTGTCATATTTGTGCCAACTACATATTGGTGGAACCCAGTATACCATATAACGACAGGCCAAAGTGTAACTGGGGCCCAAATTGGTGGTAATAGCCTATGTTTATTTCGTGAGACTCACGGATGCAAAAGCGGTGTAAACCTGTTCACCTCTGATGAGGTAGGACACTGTTGACTACTGGTGGCGTGAGTCGAGTCTCTCATTAGTTTTGAAGATGAGTTCTGAAAGTGAGTTTGACAGTAAATCATTCTTACTCCTTGGCTAAATCAAGCTGTAAATCAAATTATAAACGTTATAAAGTAACACAACTATTGATTTCATTTGTCATCTATATTATTAATTATATAATAATTAATAATAACTAATTATTTCCTAATAATGCATCACAAAACAGCAACTCCTTTTTTGGTTTTGGCAAAGCACAAAAGGAGACTGTCTCAAATTTCTCCACTTGTAAACCTAGCTCAACTATGGACAGCTCAAACCAAACCTGACAATGAAAGAAATGATTTTTAAGCCTATATGGTTTGGTTGTATAGCAGTTAGGATGAAAAATTCAAGACCACTTTTTAATTTTTCATTATGCCCAAGTTGAAAAGACAAAGGTTTTAAGCAAAATAAATTTCAAAAATTTAGCAAAATTTTACATTGAAATCTGTATCAATTTCTAAAATTAGTAATACCTCCTAAGCAGTTGTAACAATAGCTAGAAGACTATATTTCCAAAACACTACATACGTTTTGCAATCTAGAAGAAAAGTTTATAGTGGGTGTTCTTTTGGAGATTCTACCACCGACTGTTAGCTTCACTGTCTTTTTTAGTCCGTGAAGCTAACAGGTCTCAACCTGTATTACAGACCACTATTACTCATTCAAGCCTTCTGCGGTGAAAGACTGACCTATACAAACCCACACCATCGACTTTGACTGCTCTGAAGGGGTGTTTTTTCTGCACCCTGTTTTTTTGGCAACTGAGCCACGTCTGCTGACATTTAAAGTTGTCATATAATCCAGTGGCCTCTACATCTAGTTTGGCTCATTTGTCTGTATAATGATCTCTGCATCTACTGTAGTTTGGCCCATATATGTCTATATAATGGTCTCTATATCTAGTTTTGCTCATATGATTGTATAATGGTTGCTATGACAGTAATATCTCCTGGTCTAAGTTTCGCCAAGCTAGCATAAAAATAGCGAAAGTCATTTCTGTTCAATTTCTTAAAATGGGTTTGCTAAAACGAAAATTTGATTTCTACTGCACTTTACAATCCCTTCGACCTTGCTATCAAACATTTGCATTGTAGTTATTTATTAATTTTTTGTTGCTAATTGCTCTAACTTGTGATTAGCATCACGAATTATAGTGCCAAATCTTCCACACGAATCTAGACTAGAATTTTTAGTATTGCCAAGTTTGAACAATTTTATTTTTGATGTATGTGCCAACCATTTCCTAAAGATCATTTCAAATCCAGGACATCCACTTTATGACAGAATTTCTTTTAATAACTGCAGAAGAACCTCTCGCTCAAAGACTCTATATAGGCCTGTAATAGCACGAACTGCAAAGCGATCCAACAGTTTTTTCAATTTTTTATGAAATTTTTTAACAATGGTAATATCTACACTATGTGAATATTGAATAGAGAGTATGTATATGTACATATACCATCAATTCTATCATCAGTGCCTGTTACTGACTGATAATGTATGGTAAAATAAATAAACTAAAACTAAATAAATGCATTTAGGGCAAGCCTAAGCTTAGTCCATTCAAAGAATAAAAAGAAAAAAAAACATGGCAAAGGCCAACACGGCGGCCTGCCTCCTGGCCGAGCCACGTACTTTTGTGCAAAGTACTCCCCACGATCTTAACCACTAGACCACGAAGTCCCAGCCAATTGTTGTTTCATTAAAATCAACCATTTGATTATTTATTTCTGGAATGCACAGCATTTAACAATGGTATGCCGCAACGTAGCCAAATGAATATTTTCTGCTTGAAGGAATAATAATTACATAACGTAATAATTTCACAGTAATACTATTATTGGAATAATATGTAGAAAGAATTTTGAAATAAAAATGATAAGAAATTATTTTTTATTTATTACATTAGGCTATTAAAATGTACAAGTATTGTGCATGGCTTTTTATATTTTGTGTTGGGTTGTGTTTACAATGTAGATCACATGATATATACATGTGTTTACCGTGTATTACTTCACTTCACGCTCAGTATCATCACATTCAATGGAGTTCTAGTAACACCATACTAATTAATCTAGCCTGTTACATTCTAATCTTTATGTATATGTACTACAACATTGGGGCACTATTTATTTTACTATATCCAGGATGGGTGTGGCATGAAGAATGTTATTGACCTATTCAACAACCAATCATCAGCAACTTCCTCTCCTGCAGCCAATCAACTTCCTTCACATAAATTGTCGACTCCCTCTTCCTCATCAACCTCGAAGAAGAGGTGCTACTCTCTCATTGGTCAGGAATCTCTGCAGCTAGATGGTGAAGATGATACTCCGGGCAGTAATATTCTCATATACGATGCCATACTCAGTGATGCAAAGGTAACATGTCTATTTTAATCTCATACATGTACATAATATATAGGCATATAGCTGCTAGCTGGCCGTTCCCATTTTCTATTTACCCTTTACTCTCTGACCATAATCACTAAATTACTCTGTTTATCATTCACTGCATTACACTATAATTGGTCTCTATTATATAATTTTTATGTAAGAATACCTTCCATAACTATGGAACATAGCCTATGAATTTAATACTTAGTAGTCTTGGTCTAGGTTTCTGAAGGTCAAACATCGGTCGATGTATCATCATCTACTCAATTAACCTCAGAACCTATGAGTGTGACCAGTGAGAGAGAAGACGAATTTGTATATGATATATTCTGTCTAGACAGGTGAGTGATCTACATTCTACTATACTTATATCATCTGCAATGTAAGTGCTACTACTACTAGCTGTAAGTATGTTATTACTACATAACTAGGCAGCTCTGTAGCCTAGTATTGTAATGTGTGCATCTAATCTTATTCTGCTGGACAGTCTGTATGTCTGTCTGTCTGTCTGTGGAAACTGAGGCTACTATACTACATACTGTAATATATAGTGCCGACATTTCCTTGGCAGCGACTTTAACACACAGTATCAGCCGTGTATGAAAAACTCTACCCAGTCCTCTACTGTCTTACTTAGTGTTGAAGTTATCTCCCCTCACTTATTCACACATGGTAGTGTATGCACACCAACAGAGACCATGCTGTACTTATCAGTGGTAGTACAATGCAGTACAGTGTATCTTATATTGTACTTATCAATGGTAGTACAGTGCAGTACAGTGTATCTTATACTGTACTTATCAGTGGTAGTACAGTGCAGTACAGTGTATCTTATATTGTACTTATCAGTGGTAGTACAGTGCAGTACAGTGTATCTTATATTGTACTTATCAGTGGTAGTACAGTGCAGTACAGTGTATCTTATATTGTACTTATCAGTGGTAGTACAGTGCAGTACAGTGTATCTTATATTGTACTTATCAGTGGTAGTACAGTGCAGTACAGTGTATCTTATATTGTACTTATCAGTGGTAGTACAATACAGTACAGTGTATCTTACATTGTACTTATCAGTGGTAGTACAGTGCAGTACAGTGTATCTTATATTGTACTTATCAGCGGTAGTACAGTGCAGTACAGTGTATCTTATATTGTACTTATCAGTGGTAGTACAGTGCAGTACAGTGTATCTTATATTGTACTTATCAGTGGTAGTACAGTGCAGTACAGTGTATCTTATATTGTACTTATCAGTGGTAGTACAATACAGCACAGTGTATCTTATATTGTAGTAACTCAGGTATATACGACACTGAGCTCTTAGACAATGTGTTGTGTATAGAGGCGTACGGGGAAGACTACTCCCAACTCCTGGACTACAGGTTTGATCGTGTCTACGAAGATGATGATGACGACAGCAATGATGAGGACAATTGGAGGAATGACTACCCTGATGAGGACTATAACAGGTGAGGGCAGGTTATATACCTAAACAGTACCTGTAACAGGTGAATGTAGGTGATATACACAGTGACTATAACTCAGGTGAATGTAGGTGATATACACCGTGACTATAACTCAGGTGAGTATTGCCACAGGTCTACATATCTTATCATACACTTGGTTAGGGCCTGTTTAGGCTTCAATCTGTTGACAGGAACCTCGCTACTTAATAACGGCAGCTCAACGTAGAAAATGCTGAAGTTTGTTGCTGTAGAGCGGATGCCAACCAAGGATTGGCTAATTATTATTTCCGGCTGTTGAAAGCAGCATTCAGCACCTCATCAGGAGCTGCAATTTTTCTAAATTTTCATGAATCAGAAAAAGTTAGTAGCAGAAGAGTAATGATAGAACAAACATCATGATAAATATGACCCATGTGAACAACACAGTGAACGACCCGGTGCTCAGCTGTGTTAACAATTGCAAATACGACACTGATGAAGGCTCGTCTAAACAGGCCTTTAGGCTTATATCATGTATGTGTATGTTTTATATTATGTACATGTATATACAAGTTATAGATATACACGTACATATTTAACAGGTAAATGTACTGTATTCCCATCTACACTGGTTGGTTTAAATTTTCTAATTTGTTCTCTGCAGATCTTCTGGTGAGGAGGATCCAGACCAAGGTGGTAAGTTTAGCATATGTACTATACTTACTAGGTGTGTATAGCATATGTACTATACTTACTAGGTGTGTTTATCATATGTACTACTAGATATATTCTATCTACTATATGTACTTACTAGGTGTTAATAGCATATGTACTACTAGATCTATCTACTGTATGTATTTACTAGGTGTGTTTATCATATGTACTACTAGATATCTATCTACTGTATGTATTTACTAGGTGTGTATAGCATATACTAGGAGTTATAATATCCGTGTAACTATGTGTGCAACCTATTGTTTCAGAGGGTGTAGCTGGTGTTCTCAGATTTGATAGAATAAGACTAGCAAGCTCCGAGTCAGAAGGTAGGAAGGACACCCCCCCCCCCACACACATACATATATTATATATTGAGACATTACACCAGCTGGGTCTGTGAACTCATGTGAATTATTATATTGTGTGCATGGTGAAAGTATACACTGTGAATAAGTCTCTCACAGAGTATTATCTTCCAAATAAACTGTATTGATATCCTCTACATTTCCAGTGAGCTCAGAAGAAGAAGACTTAGAAGGGTTAAAGTTCACAGGTAACGATGAGTTTGAGAGATACTACAGATCGTACAAGAAGAGTAGGAGGAGAGGTAGAGGGATAGGCGAGTGTAACACCAGTGATGAGGATGCTGAGTCTCACAGTGACTGTAATGACGATCTCTAATATCAAGCATGGAGGTTTAAATTCATTCACAAATTTATTTTCTTATTTATAAACAGGTTGTAAATATTGTAAATATTTATAATAATTTAATTAATTATTTATCTCAAATAAAAATTTTAATTAAAGTAAACCTCTGGAATAACTCTAGTTAATTTACAAATCCCTTTTCTATGACAACCCTAATAAGTAATAAAATTGTAGGTCAAGGTAAAGGTCAACCTTTTCTCCACTTGCCATACCCTGGTCTTATTCCCTGTGCATTGATGGCTTCTATAACAGCATTATGTCTGTATTGGTTCCACTCTCTCTTTAGCTCCTGATCCATATACTCTTGTTCTATCTTCTCCTACAATACATACAAATGTACTTGATATCAGCACTGGTTGCACCTAATAACTTATATACGTGTATATAAGTGTATGTAATTATATGTATGTATGGGTGTGTGCTACCCCTACTGTAATTCATTAAAACATTATATTGATCATGAATTTTCTAATTTCTGATCATGTGAATTAGAAGGAGAGTTGCTTGTAACAAGCCTCAACTTACTTTATAGACCTCCCTATGTCTGATTCTGACAGCAAGTGTCACAAATAATATCTATATCTACATGTACATTGTATATACAGTATATAATTGGGTAAACTGAGTAGAAAGCGTAGTGCTAGGAGTAAGTAAGCACATGCCAATCACCTTGGTTAGGGTGTCGAATGTAGGCTGGCACGACTGTAGCAGTAGTTCTAGTGTCGTCTCATCTAAACTATAGAGGCTGTCTGGTGAGATAGTTCCAAGTGTAACCTCTGTAGATGTTATTATAGAGTATGTCATTGGTTCCTCCTTTAACAGGCTCAGTTCAGCAAATGATTCATTTGGTCCTATATTACCCATAACCACTTGTTGGGTCTTGTGATCCTAAAATCATAACAATGCTCTCTAACAACCTTTCTATCTCTACTCTCTACGTACCAGTTACCTACCGTATAGCTAACAGGTCTATAACCGATAAACCTACTCTCATATCTCCAACAGAATTTAATATCTGCCTATGTGCAACAGTGATATAATATACTACTTGTAATGTGAACATGCAGTGTATTTCTTGTAACCTGTTGGTCCCCCTTTGCACTAAATGAGACTCCTCACACTAACCCCAGTAGTCTAGAGCCATTACCTGTGAATTGTTAGGCTATTAATGGCACCTACTGAAGAATCTTACTTACTTCCTGTCCAGTGGGCAGTGTGTGAACCACCTCTAGCTGTTTCAACACATGGCATTCACCAGAGAGGATAAATCCAATGAAAGGTGCTTTATACCCTTCACTCACGATAACTGTAACAAGAGGTAGCATGACTACAAAGTATACAACTAGTCATACATGACTCCAAGCTAGGATGGTCGACAGTTTAAAATTGTCAACTAAAATTACACCATGTGTGTGGCATGGGGCTTTATTTTCACTATGTGGAGTGAAGTTGTCTCTCAACTCACTTGTGTTAAGAGTAACCATTTTGATTTCCCCACCTTACCTGTGTTAGGAGCAACCACTTCCCCACCTTACCTGTGTTAGGAGCAAACTGCTGCCACTCTATCAAGTTAGCCACCTTCAGTTTGGGCTGCCTTGTCCACATCTTAAAATGCTCACACGCCTGTAGCAGGTTCAGTTTCTTCGTCTGCTCCTTGTTGCTCAGTTGCTAGGATAGTAAACAGCCATGATAGTTTGATCAGTTAGCAAAACATGGAATTGTCTCCTCTTTAACATAATAGGGCTACGAGAAAACAACTCCCAACTAACATCTTGGTGTACAACTGTGACACAATAATAATAATTAATATATTACATGTTGTACATAACAAGTACAAGTATATTCCAACTTGTACATAAAAATTCTATTATTAAACTTTATGTACATGTGGCTATATGCAATAATTTAGTGGTATCTACAGTAATAAAGTTGACCTCCATAATATCTAATATTACACCAGCGCTGCGGCAAAGAAATATAATATATAAAGACTATAAAAGATTATATCAAGACTACAATGTGATGTATTATAACTAAATTTGTAAAATGTAATGCTATGACCTGTGGGAAGGGATAAAGTGCTCACCTCAATGACTCTCTGGTACTCGCTTGTCGTTATCTTTAGAAACTCACAGTTCTGCTCCTTTGTGTTTACCATGAGCATAGTCTTGTGCATGCTCTGTCCATCTATGGCGGTAAATGTACCAAAACACTCGCCTACCCCCAGCTGTGTAACCAACAACAATAACAATACTTCTGTTGTTGTAACAAAAGTTAATTAACTAAACTCATTAGGTTCACCATCCCACTTTAAAATGTCAACTCATTTGGTTGCTATGGTCAATCATCACTCACTAGATACATTTGATACCGAGTCAGTGACTGAATGGCATATGTAGCCTGAGGTCCAGGATCCGTACCTTGCTGTTGAAGTTTATCCCTATGACCCCACAGAGTCTGTCATTTATTTACCCATAATTCAACTCGGACTAGTTAACTCAATATAAAACATTAGGAGGTATTTACCGTATTCTGGGGAGGTCTGTGCCCATCTAAGCTGTGCTTATTGTTAGTACATTCTCTTTTAAAGTCTTGAAGAGAGGTCTTTGGGTGGTAGATGTGTGGAGAGTGTATGGTAACCACTGATCCCTTCAATACCATGTGCATACCAGAGCTACCAAACACTACAATGGACAGCATTGTATCATTAGAGTCATTTCATTTAAATCTAACTGCTTGATCATGTGACTAGTTACATCTATGTGGTCATGTGACTAGTTACATCTATGTGGTCATGTTATCATTTACACATGTGTGTGGTCATGTGATGGTATAATATCACAATCACGTAAATATAGTAAGTATTTTAAGAAAAGATAGCTGTCATAATAACAGGTGTACCGTACAGCTGTTATTACCATCACTATATCTGCAACTATCACCACATTTACCTGGAAAATTCTCCTCTTTCCAGTTATCAAGTTGGGCCACATAGCATAGTTCCTTAAGCACTTTATTAGGCAGCATACTGGAGAAACAGTTGAACGTTTTCAAGGCTTTGTACATAATATTAATATCTTCAGATGTCCTCTCAAATGGTCTAAAACATGAATATATAGCATCCAGTATGATAAAGTTACTGAGAGAAACTCTTTGAAAATCATGATTCAAAGGCTTATTCTCTTTGCTAATATAACAAAAGGTAGCAACAAGCAGCGAATTACTTAGAAATTAGTTATAAATCATTTAATAAGAATTGCTAATCAATGCTCTACAATAATATCAATTATCTTACAACTTTCGCAGTAAACGTCGAAGTATTTTGACGCCATCGGTTTTTACAGCTATATCCAGTTCATCTTTACGATGCTTTCTCAGTCGCTTAGTGTAGTCTCTGATGTCATGTGACTGCTCAGGGTGGCTTTCTTTATCCACGTCGTCATCATGTGTGCTGTTACTACGAGCAGCAGTTGGCCCCGAGGGCCTGTTGGATGGTATGGAATAGTTACCTCTGTAATTAACAATACCCAGAGTTCTAAACACGAGAATGTCATATTTTCGCAAGTATTATATTTTCCTAGTATACTTACTAAATATACAAAAGAATACGTAGTTAGCATTGATGGATATGATATCATACCATCTGAGTGCTTCGCCATCAAAACTCTGAGATGTTAACATCTATTGTACACAAAGCAGTTAAAGATGCTCTCACCAAACACTAGAATGACTAGATTCTGAAAACAGGATCTGAGAGAACACTAGGAGACATTAGCAGCAATAGGCAATCTAATCTTATATCTGTGTCAACAAAGGCATCATAGCAATCCATGAACTTTTACCTCTGTTCTGAGGAGACGAATGGGTGAGAAGCCACTCCAGGTTTAATAAATATATCTCTAATCTTTTTCATGAAAATAGTGTGAGCCTCCGGTGTTGAACAATCATCTTTGTCTGTTTTCAGTCCTTCTATATTAAGTATCTCGTGTACCTTCTCATAGTTTATTGGATATTGGATAGGTTCAGGAGCTGCAGCCGCTGCAATAGCCATGCAAGTTGGCTAAGTTACATGCAATAACAATCACCAAAATAAACAAGACAGTAACAGCAACACTGAAGGTGACTTACACGGTTTTAAGTTCCTAGATTTGCCATCAACTCCAGTTATCCAGTCTGTGGAATTGCGTTTCTTGATCTGTAACTGCTTTTGATCATCCTTGTACTCAACCAGTGCCATGACTTTCTAGTTTCTATCTATCAACTATTTCACTGGAAGTTAAAAAATTGAACCATCTAATAATTTCAACAACTTATATTCAAATGATGCATGCTATGTACATGAACAATAATAGATTAGCACATGTATACACCAATCTTAATATACATATACACTAATTGCACGATTGATTAACTTGAAAGTTTTCTGACTACTGTAACTTAAGTAGCATCATACTACTGACCCAGACACAGTCAATTAAAGTGTCCCGATTCGCCATTCGGACACTAGGAGTGACTGCAGATAAATACATGGTCGATAGCATCATGATTATGTGGGGAAAAGAGGTTTGGCCATCTTTATATTATGTAATCTCAGCTCATGCAAGAAATCCTTAAATTTTGTCACTGAACACAAGCCATATCTGAGATGTGGACGTGATGGGATATTTTATTATCATGGATGTCAGACGGGAGCTCTTGATTGCTCAGTGACAAATGAAGTTGAAAATTCCAAAACAAATTATACATGTATTGCTGTTGCACATGCCATTTATAACCTAAACCAAAAGACCCTAATTTATTGTAAAAATTGAATTAACAACATAATTTCACAGTGTGTATCCAATTCACGTTCTCAACCTATATCTAGGCCTACGTATGATCTCGCCTCGGCCTTTTACTCACTCAAGCCTCCCAACTCAGATCTCTTTTCATGCAGTTCTGAATATACCGGAAGTTATTTTGTTTCCAGGGGCAAATTTTAGCGGATCCAACCCATTATTTTCCAAACACAAAGTCACGATCACGGAGCAGACAACTCCAGCGCATTAGCAAGCAGCTAACAAATTGCAATAATCTACATGTACTTGTTCTCAACTGAAGTCACCTTATTACTCTTTATTGAAAGTACAAACAAACTGTTAAGGGGTTTGGGCTTTGGCCATTTTTATATATGTGATATATCTTTAGCAAGGAGTTATCTTTGAGTAGTCAGAGACTTGTTTCAGTTGGATAGTCTAGCTAGTGAAATAGCCATGTTGGGAATGGGCACTAACGAATTACTAAGAAAGAATTGGTAGTAGACTTCTCATACAATTTATATGCATGTATGATATATTTTTAGCAAGGAATTTATCTTTGAGCAGCCAGAGACTTGTTTCAAATCCATGAAAATACCAGTCCCTGACTGGGGTTTGAACCTGGGCCTCTATGGCGCATAATCGCCTAGCACAGTGAACAGAACAAGCTACCAATGCACCAGCTCACCAGTGAGCAGTAGACATGCTTTGAGCAAACTGCATACGAGTCACCCCTCTTATTATGGCCACCTTGGGCCTTATAGGTTGTTAACGGATTTGGCCATTTTTTTATATAGGCCCTACATGTATATGATATATTATTAGCAAGGAATTCAAACCCCAGTCAGGGACTGGCATTTTCTTAGATTTGAAACAAGTCTCTGGCTGCTCAAAGATAAATTCCTTGCTAAAAATATTTCAGATATACACATGTAAATTGTATGAGAAGTCTACTACCGATTCTTGTAATTCATTAGTGCCCATTTCCGACATGGTTCTTTCACTAGCTAGACTATGCAATCAATTTTTAGGTTTACTTTGAAGCACTTCTCTGAGAGCACCTACAGTTTCTGCCTGCTACTACAAGGCTAGCTATTTAACTATAAATTTATTCAATCAGGTGTCATCACTTTTCTTTTCATACAATATAGATCTAAATTTCATAAGTTATAACCTTAACCAGAGAAAGAGTAACAATAAGCAGAATTAGTACAAGTTACAAATAAAGTGAATGCTACAAGCCACGACACTCGTACAGATCAAAATTATGGATGGATACATGATATCATACAGAGATTACAAAGTTGTGTTGGTAAGCAAAGAAAAGAAAGGATATGAAAAATGTCAAAATAGTAATAATGCTGAAGGAAATATTTAGTTTGGGCTCCAAGCCATTCAGAACCCAAACTTCCAAATCTTCTAAATTGAAGTACCATGACTAAAATAATATCTTGAGAAATACATGTGTGTATGTCTTACTGGCAAGTGATAACAAATTGCAAAGATATTGGCACCGGCAGCTACATGCTAAACATGAGTTACTGCATATGATTGCTCTAGGGAAGACCTGCACCCGCATTTCAAATGTAAAATAATTGAATGTAATCAAAAGTAAGGCAACAGGGTAAAAGTTGATTGACTTTAAAAAAAGTCAAAAGCAGATAAATAAAACATGTCAATACTGCATTGAATACATTAGTTACGTGTATATGTAAGTATCTACATGTACATGTAACTATCTACATGTACATGCAAGTATCTACATGCACATGTGATTGTTTACTGCAGTTAGTAGGTCACATAGTCAGTAGACTATGGTAAATTAGTAGGACCCATAATCAGCTGATCAAAGTCGACTGTGAGATGAGCATTGTTGTTATCGGCTAAAGATCTGAGGTAGTCAAATGAGTTTTTGTGTTCAACGGTAGACAGACCAACAGAGTTGAAGAGAGTCGTCAGTCCTTCTCTGCGGGCAGATTCCAGGATTTGCTACAAATATATTCAACAGAATAACACAATACCAATATTAAGTGCCATGAAAAATGAGGATTTCTAACTCGGGGGGAGGGGGGAGTGGACTGATACTGACAGAGTCATTGTAACATTGTACACTGTGGATACATTAGCTTACCGGCTTCACCTCCCATTATTAACCCCAGATAAGAAAGAGATCTGCATTTTTTCTAGTTTGGGATGAGGAGTGCAGTTCACCAATGGCAAAATGACTGAAGTAAGATCAGAGCACCACCAATGACCTATACAGGAATCAAATCTGGGACTCCCACACGAAAGCCCAGAGCCCTAATAACTTGACCACTGTGCATACATACATGTAGTATAGTTATAAATATAATATAGATGATTTACCCTGTAATTAGCCTGAGAGTTAGCAGCAATAAGAGCAGCTTGGGCTGTGGAGTTGGCTGTCACTTCTAAAGCTTTGTTTTGAATTTGCTGAACCTGGAAGAAACAAAATCAGAGTTGCTCACCCTTGGTTAAATCTGTTGTCCATTCATACATGGGCAGAAAATTCCCACTATTTATTCAACATCCTTCAATTACATTTACATCATAACAATATACAATGTAATATATTAGTTCGGAGCTATGGAAACTAGCCTTGTACTATGAATAGTTTGTTAGTGCTGAGATAAGGAGCTTAACAAGTGAGAACAACTCTTACTGCACACTTAGTATACAATCACTATCAGTAGAAATTATCCGCACATAGCAATGTAATATTATTATCGCAAGAGAAGATAACTTACCTTCTGCTCTGTCTCTTTCTCAATAACAGCAGCTCTCTGTGTGAATGTCTCCCTGGCCGTCTCCTCTGTGATGATGAGAGTCTTTAAGTTCCTCTGCTCCACTTCATAAGGAATCTTAAGGTCCGTCATCTGCAGGTACCGAGCTTCCACAAACAGACCCAAGTCAGACAGTTTGCAGTCAGTCATGTTGATACAGTCAGGGAAGCATATCTGACCTACAAATATCATGTGTATCTTTATAATTATTACATGCACGATTGTCATGTAATACACCCTATACGATACCCACATGCAAGCACCTGCTTATAGCGTAATACTGACACGTCTAGTAGAGGACACCTAGCAGTGTACAATGAGCAACGGACACCTAGCAGTGGACACCAGTAGTGGACAATGAGCAGTGGACACCTAGTAGTGGACACCAGCAGTGGACGGACACCGGACAGTGGACACTGAGCAGTGGACACCGGACAGTGTACACTGAGCACGTGTTCCGAATAAACTGGCAATGAAAGTTGTATCAGTAAATCTAGCCCATTTATACACAGTGGAACTGATGAGCGGTAAATGGTGAGCTAGTAGAGTAAGAGCATGTGTAGTGTATACTGTACTACCTGGGCATTTGATAGGGCAGCAGTTACCACCCAGCCTACGCTGTACCCCATACAACAGTTCCTTCTCCACATGTTCTCTTTCCTGGTAGAACTGCTTCAGCTTGAAAGAACTGGATATATCCTACAGCAGGCACACATAGACATAGATAGGATATATCCTACAGCAGGCACACATAGACATAGATAGGGTATATCCTACAGCAGGCACACATAGACACAGATAGGATATATCCTACAGCAGGCACACATAGACATAGATAAGATATATCCTACAGCAGGCACACATAGACATAGATAAGATATATCCTACAGCAGGCACACATAGACACAGATAGGATATATCCTACAGCAGATAGGATATATTCTACAGCAGGCACACATAGACATAGATAGGATATATCCTACAGCAGGCACACATAGACATAGATAGGATATATCTTACAGCAGGCACACATAGACATAGATAGGATATATCTTACAGCAGGCACACATGGACATATATGTTACCAACTGCTAATGGACATTATCCACAATATGTCTATGAAAGTCTCTAAACCATATGGAGTAAACACTAGATACATGTGGCTTACAAAGAGCAACTTGAATGTGCAGAGAGAGTACAGAGGAGATACGCTATTGGCTGGTATAACCACAGAGGAGACACACTATTGGCTGGTATAACGTACCTTAATGGCTGCCTGTGCACTGCTCTTCATAATACGTTCATAGTTGACGTCGTATTCATCGTGTAGGAGTTTGAGGTACTGAGGTATGAGGAAGTAAACAATGTCTACGCTCACACTTATCTGTAACAGCAGATGGCCTGAGATACTAACTACAGTTGTAGATAGCCTGAGGTACTAACTACACTAGATAGCCTGAGATACTAACTACATTAGATAGCCTGAAATACTAACTATATTAGATAGCCTGAGATACTAACTACATTAGATAGCCTGAGATACTAACTACATTAGATAGCCTGAGGTACTAACTACATTAGATAGCCTGAGATACTAACTACACTAGATAGCCTGAGATACTAACTACATTAGATAGCCTGAAATACTAACTATATTAGATAGCCTGAGGTACTAACTACACTAGATAGCCTGAGATACTAACTACACTAGATAGCCTGAGATACTAACTACAGTAGATAGCCTGAGATACTAACAACAGTAGATAGCCTGAGGTACTAACAACAGTAGATAGCCTGAGATACTAACTACACTAGATAGCCTGAGATACTAACTACAGTAGATAGCCTGAGATACTAACAACAGTAGATAGCCTGAGATACTAACTATATTAGATAGCCTGAGGTACTAACAACAGTAGATAGCCTGAGATACTAACCGCAAGAGCTGCCCCAGAACTGCTCTCCTCAGAATTTCCGTTATCTTCTTTCTACAAAACAGTGAAGGCCGATATTATATTACTATAATAATTTACTAGTTGGATCTGATAAACCATCATTATAGTCTAAAGTCAGTTGTCCCTTCTCTGTACATTATACATAGACAGTAACTTCTACTAATACACTACTCTGTCTTATTTATCCAGTAGGCCTACTGAGCCAAGAAGTAAAAGTAAAAACCTCCCTTTTACTTCTTGACTGGGCTAAAACATAAAAAAATTAGAAAGCAAACAGTAACAAACATAGCAAATGGTCAACCAATAGCCAGTGTACCATTTGAAATTCACAACTACACTCTGGAAACTGTGAGTTATAAACAAGACATCTATAAAGTGTGAGAATCCTACAGTGACAGCACTGTAAGCAAAAACTACTGTGTTAGCAGTCAACCATACTGATTACTAGCCACTAGTCAGATTTTGTGGAATGTCAGTTATGGTTAGTTACGGTCAGCTACGGTCAGCTACGGTAGACAAACTGTTGCCATCTGGGAACGATTGATTGATCGTTGATAGTAAGAGTTGTGTAGTACAGTAGTTTATTACTAGATTCACTAACAATAAGAATGTTAACCTTATCATTGAGAATACAACTCCTAATAAGTAGACAAACGCTGAGTGCACTTGTGTGGACTCTCTTTTACATGCCACCCATTCAGAGGAAGACAACTACGAATGTAAATTCAAGATCAGAAAGTGGCAAACATTCAAGTGTGTTTTCAAGGCAGTTGTTAGTCACGGCCTGCACTATTGTTTATACAAAGCTGATGACTATAACATATACAATGTATGTAGTAGATCTAACTTAAATTTGTTGAACAATTTGGTAAAAATATAGCCAAGTCGAATTTTAACACAGACTAAATTCCACGCTATAGCACATGTAGCATATGCATATTGTATTATAACATATATTAGCAAATATATAATCATGTGTGAGGTGCAGGTACACACCTAAAATTGATGTGGACACTGCTAACTTTGACCTTTCTAGTTTTGCTTAAGTTGCCGTACGTTATGTAACTATGAAAGAGCATAAAAAACTGATTCAGATAGTGCAAGAAAATAATAACTGTGAGAACTCGTTTAAACTACATGTAGACTGTAGTGTGTCGTGTGTAACACACCATGGTGTGGTATTCATTGTACATGATAGTGACTCTCCCATAACTGCACACATCACAATGTGTGGTGTAGGCTGCACATCATAAGTTGATAGATAGCATCAGCTTAAGAAAACATTTACGTTACCTGAGTATACACACAGCTATAATGAGTATAAGAGCAGGTTTAAGGAAATTGAATGGGTTTTATGGGAATATCTGCCTCAACTGATGTATAGGTCCAAGGTACTTTCAAACTGTCACACAAGTTTTCTCACTTTTATTATGGACAAAAGTCTATACAAGTTTCCAGAAGTCAGCCAATCAGTAAAGTTTTGACCCAATTAATAAGACGAGTTATAATATTACCTGATCCGCTGCAGCGAACACGGAGATATCATTTAGGACTATGTTGTGGGCGGAGGCATCAAATATCTTGAAAGTTTTATCAGGGCCAATCCAGCGCCGCCCTCCGAACCAAACGGTAGAAGTGTCTACTGCTCCGGTAGTTTTGGACTTGACAAACCCTATCTGTGTATAATCAAACACAATAGCTGTCATAGGATTCATCTAATCTCTAATCTATATCCATTTGCTCTCTAATCTATATTCAGTTAATATTAGATAATAGAAAGCATTGCCTCTCCACGGACTCTCCACTCACCACATCAAGCACACACCATACACATTATTTGCTCCGCTCTATATGCCAGTCTAGTTAGTAATGCAGAGGTCAAAGAAGTTGAACACAACTCAAACTGATGAAACAGTTCAGCAGGAGAGTACATGGTCATGAGAGAACAACTACTCGATACAACAAACAAACATCTGAAATGAGGCAGCAATAATAATAGTATCAACTACTAATAAGTCACCACAAGTAATGTAGTGCATTACTATGGCTACAATATATAAATATAACATACCGTATAAAGTAATGTAGTGCATTACTATGGCTACAATATATAAATATAACATACCGTTACATTGTCTTACCTCATAGAACTGTAAATCTGAAAAGCTGGCACAGATAAGTCCGATGATAGCAGCAACCACTAAAACTACCACTACACCCACAACCTTGAATATGGTCCCATCCCCCATTATGTCAGCAACGAGTCTAAAAAGTCAATTTAGCATTTACTAGTTTACCCAGCTATAATCGTAGTAGGCCTAATATAATATACATGTAACTGGCTCAACAATATCATCTTTAAAAACTGGTCAGAAGTTAATTCTAAAATCAAATAGATACTACATACATGCACACATTACAGTACTGTAAGCAACTAGTATAACACACATTCCAGTACTGTAAGTGACTAGTATAACACACATTACAGTGCTGTAAGTGACTAGTATAACACACATTACAGTGCTGTAAGTGCTTAGTATAACACACATTCCAGTACTGTAAGTGACTAGTATACCATGCATTCCAGTACTGTAAGTGACTAGTACAACACACATTACAGTACTGTAAGTGACTAGTATAACACACATTCCAGTACTGTAAGTGACTAGTATAACACACATTACAGTGCTGTAAGTGACTAGTATAACACACATTACAGTGCTGTAAGTGCTTAGTATAACACACATTACAGTACTGTAAGTGACTAGTATACCATGCATTCCAGTACTGTAAGTGACTAGTACAACACACATTACAGTACTGTAAGTGACTAGTATAACACACATTCCAGTACTGTAAGTGACTAGTACAACACACATTACAGTACTGTAAGTGACTAGTATAACACACATTCCAGTACTGTAAGCGACTAGTATAACACACATTACAGTACTGTAAGCGACTAGTATAACACACATTACAGTACTGTAAGCGACTAGTATAACACACATTACAGTACTGTAAGTGACTAGTATAACACACATCACAGTGCTGTAAGTGATTAGTATAACACTCATTCCAGTACTGTAAGTGACTAGTATAACACACATTCCAGTACTGAAAGTGACTAGTATACCATGCATTCCAGTACTGTAAGTGACTAGTATAACACACATTCCAGTACTGTAAGTGACTAGTATAACACACATTACTGTACTGTAAGTGACTAGTATAACACACATTACAGTACTGTAAGCGACTAGTATAACACACATTACAGTACTGTAAGTGACTAGTATAACACACATCACAGTGCTGTAAGTGATTAGTATAACACACATTACAGCACTGAAAGTGACTAGTATACCATGCATTCCAGTACTGTAAGTGACGAGAGAGAAGTCTGGCGCTTCTTTTCTAATGAAAAATAGGTCACTATTCTATCATTAAACTGATCATCCCACAAACGCAAAGCATGCCTCAACAAACCCATTATGAAAAGGAGTTTAGTTTATGTGAATGCCCCAATCCAGTTAAAGTAAAAATAATATCTAGATTCTATATCGTAGATGTTTATTTTGATTACTTATTATAATTATTGGTATCCGATCTACACAATTAAAAACAGCACTGCACTGCACTATGGTGAAAAAAACTACCATTTCTGGGTCACTGCACCATCATTTTTGATGATTATAGCAATTGGTTAGAGAAATCGGTACAGATTTTTTGGGTCGGCTAGGGTAAATGACCAGCGAGAGTCAAATCAGGAACTTCAGTTGATAACTGGTGAGATCCGAACCCACAACCTTCCGATTGTGAGTCTTGCACTCTATCAACTGAGCTACCCCTGACCCCACTGACTACTATGATGTTATAATTATAATAATATAATTATCATCAGCACCATCAGGTATTATGTAAATAAATGCATGTCTTGTTTATTAATTATTATTATTATTTTATAATTATAATAATAACTGTCAATTGTATTGTAGTTTAGATAAGATGTGAAAACCACTACATACAATTAGAATTACATTACTTTTTGCCAAGTTAAATTGCATGGAATTTCAAATACTCATACTGATACTCATGTTACGTGTACATACAGTTATTATTTAAGTCGTTTTGAAATTCTGTACTGTTGGTAGGACTTGTTACAGACTTGAATATTAACGTGTCACTAGAAAACAGCCTGATGTCCTTGTTCCTCAAAAAGTCGGGGAAAGTCACTAAAAAAAGCCTGTTTTTTTTCAGATTTCCTGGTAGTACATGATCTATCTCATTTTCGGCATCGCAAATAACCATGTTTCTGTTTATTTATTCGGGTTTGCATTCTATTTTCATGCTCATTCCGTTCTGTTGAAGTCAGTGGTCAAAGTTGGGGGGGTCTTTGGGGGTCTCAGTCCCCCCACCATAAATTTCAGGGGGTCCCTCAGACTGATAGACCCCCTACAGATTGCTACTATAATAATAATAGAGGTATATTTACACATCAATTTTGACTTTCAGACTCGTTAACAGACTTTCTAGGTCAACTTTTCACACAGCGTGTCAAGTACATCACATTGTATCAGCTTCCTTTCTAACTCCACGAAATGTAGATGCTTTTATGAAAACTGTGATATTAATGTTATGATTATATTCGTGAATCATTGCTCATAGTTTACGGCGGAGTAAATGTCTGAGTTTTTCAGCTTAGGAAAGTAGACTGTGTCACATTGGTAGGTAGAACACTAGGCCTAAACAAAACATCAATTAGACGAATAGAATGGAAAAATAATCGGATTTCAGTTCAATAGAGCTATTACTATAGTTAATACTATAGCCTACATAATACTATAAATTATTAAGATCAACGTCATATTGATATTCACTCGGATATTGAGTTGAATTTGTTGCATTTACATTTATTGGGGTTTTCTAAAAGTTTACAGATAACATCTGTTAAAAGTAACTTGAATAAAACCTGTTGGTCACACATATAAATATATAAATTATAATTAATATATATTATATTGTATTATAATAATACAACTGAACTTATAGGAGAGAACAAATAAATTATTAAAGAAGATATTTATATTAGCATAAGCATTGAGTATTTGTTTTGGTAAATTGTAGCTGGATGACTCTGACTGTTAGGCCTACTGTAAGAACAAACTTCAAAGCAAAATTAATTATTAAAGTTTTACTGGTAGAGTGTAAATTTTACTACTAATTTTTGTTTTATTTATGTTCATTGTTCAATTCATAACGTCTTCTTAACAAAAACATGAAGAGTTCAATATAGGCGTACTTCAGAATAATGGAGTGTAAAATAACCTTAATGGAGTCTTCGTGATCATTTTGATAGCTATACCTTGAGTTAAGAGTCATATTTTTATTGACTGTAAAATGTTGCGTGAATTAACCCAAGTGAGAACCCGAGTGAGAGTCATCAAACCCTAAAGTAGTATTTTTGATTAAATTTAATACACTTATAAATACCAGCTCTCATCGTTGGTTTAGATTAGCTGTACACAACACAATGGAGGTAAGGGAACATAGATAAATTACTGCGATTGTCATTCACCCGGTAGGTGTATCTGGAGGCTTTGTATCATCAGTATTGTATTAAATTATATTTTATCCAATTGTAATTTAAATATACCTTAGTAATTAATTTAATTTCATTAAGTTAAAATTTTAGAAATTAAATTTGATGAAGCTTAGTGTAAGCTTCACATTATAAATACTTGACTAGTCGATTAGTAGATGTTGTCAAAGTTCCTTTTCACTGATACTGTTAGGCATAACTATGATTAGCCTAGTTATAGGCCTAGTTGACGACTATGGGTTACTTGCTTGCACCACGAAGAAACATCTGAAAGATGTTGGCAGGGCAGACCATTGGGAATGAGTAAACATTGCAGGAGTAGCCTATATGGGACCAGAATACAGTAATGCAGCAACAGCAAGAAGTCAAAAATTAAGCATACAAATCACTATAAGTGATTTACTTTATGGCGAAGAGTTATATTGACATTGTTTAGGTCATAACTCACCGGCTTATACTTCCCAGCAACTTGCACTGCCTGATGACTTCATCTGAGGCACAGGAGCAATTGTGGATGGACGCTCTTTCTAGCACCACCGTGACCGGAATTCGAACCTGGAACCTTCAGCATGAAAGTCTCGTCGCACTGAAAACCCTTCATCTATTGATGACTGTACTGATCGATGAGAACACTCACCCAACAGTGCACGTCATCACAAAAGTTTTTTGTCAACAACAATTTTAGGTTTTAAAATTGGTCTGTATATCAAGTACATGTGCATCTGCCATTGACAGGTAATACCCGCACTGTAAAGCAATTTTTTTAAAACTCCTTGGAATACCTAATAGAATATAGCAAATTCATCCAATTGAACGCTCCATAACAATACACAAAAACACTAAATGCATTTGAATGTAAATCGATCTGAGGGGCATTTTGTATTTGTATGGCAGTTAGTATCCGAGATATGCAACCTAAAATATGACCAATGACAAAATGACCAATAAATCAAGCCAAAACTTTAAACACATGATGTGCCCATCTTTGCACCTAATGAAATCATAGTTCAAGTTACAAGCTTTTTATAGCTGTTGAACATTCGTTTACTTTGCAAAAATTAAACAATCGGAACACAAGATTTGGTATGATAAAAGGCTAATAAGTTTGTCGGTTAAAAATCTTCAATTTTTGTTTAGTTTGAAAATGTGGTAGCTTACTCTTGTTTCAATGAGTGCAAAATGTGTTTCATGCTAGTGTAGATATCTCTACAATGCTTGTTTTATATTCGTTGGACTGTACTGAAACTTTGAGGTTATAAGCTAAATACACCATTAGAAAGCCTAGTAGCAGCTGGATCAGTTAGCATAATACCAGCTGGGCTCTATGATGTCATGGTGGGTCTCAGCTCTGTTAAAACAGTTAATTACATCATTGCAGGGACTGAATGCGAGACCACCATTATAGGCCTATTATTATAAGCAGAACATTTTAATTGAGTTTTTATCTTTATTATACTGGGACTATCACAAAACAAAAAATGAGTATGTAGAACAAATGCCAATTAATATTCCTAGACAAAAAAATCACAATTTGTTGCAAAAAATTATAAATTGATTTTTGATATACAGTGTGTCAGATAATCAAAGAGGTATCAAGTAAGACTTACGTAGTTAGTTTGGTGAAATATATTTTTAACTTTGCAGTCAAACTTTAAGGATGCATCATTTGACTCTTTATGACATCACTCTAATTTCTGGGACACCAAACCAATATGCGCTGAACCCACAAATGTTATCAGTTATAATTGAAATTTCAGTGCTCCTACTTTTCTGCAAGTAATAGCAAGAAATTATATTGTAATTGTAATACTTGCAACAAATGAAAACTTCTGGTGTGGGCCCATCTAACTATGCTGGTGTTTGCTGGCATTATGCTGGGTGCGTTATAGTATACAGCTTATTTACGAGCTATCCTCGATTTTTATTAGAGTCTATAAAATGTGCTCTGTATCTTTTACTTCACATGGTTAGAATGGCTCAACAGAAGGAAATTTGCTAAGTGTAATAAAAATAGCCAAATTCGGAATATCGAACAATTTCTCAACAAAATTTTTGACTGATTCTATTATTTGTCATGTGAATATTAGTCAACTATTTGGAAATGTAGTGAATGAAAACTGGGATTGTATAGTTGTTGTCTTATGTACCATGTACATATTAGGGCCTATATAATCATTGTGTTTATTTGTAAAATTTCTAAATTTTAGGTGTTCATTTGGATATACTGGTCAAGTAGTATCTCAACTCTCAAAGAATGAGTTCAGATTTTAATGAGCAGGTAAGATTTGTGAAAAATTAAATTAGTAGTTCTATTGGAAGAATGCACGTGTATTATGGTTGAAATAGGCTACCGAATATACTCGCATTGGCGCATAGCTTGGCCAGCATGCCGGCATTTTTCCTACTGGACATAGCACATGTGCGATATTTAGTTCACGAAAGCGATCTCTAGTCTGAGTGTGTGCGCCAAGGCTAGCAATTATTTTTATATACGATTCAATGTACAGCTTCTACATGTACATCACATTATAACAGCTACTCCTCTTTTTGCAGAAAAAAGTGTAGAATCAAGTTGGTGAATAATAGCCTGAGACTCGCTAGCCTGTTTCAACTTTTAGAGTCATATTTTTTACAGGTAAAAAGGCTTCGTCGGAAAAGAAAAGCATGGCTTATTACAAATACTGATGGTACAGTCAATGTCAGATCAAGTAAAAATGTTCCTTCCTACTACTGCAGTAAGTTTTAAATATATTTTTCAAATGATACCTCACAATATCTCTATGTTAAAATGATGTACATGCAATGTAATGCTATTAGTCATATTGTAATAATTTACACAGAAATTGAGACTATTGGAGCTCTGACACACAAATATATAAAAGTTGGCAATATCTTTATGAAGAAACATTGCAAATTTTGTCTCCAGTTCAAAATTACTGTCTCGTTTCACTTCTACTGTACATATTACTGTCTTGTTTTACCTCTACTATACATATTACTGTCTCGTTGCACCCTCTACTGTACATATTACTAAATTTGTAGGTAAATCTAAACAGGTTGAAACAAGGCTTGCTGCTACTGATAGCAATTTCTGTGAAACCAGTGCTTCGGAAATAGACCCATTTGCCACTTGCAGCTCACATAAACCAGGACTTCTAGACACTATGTAAGTTCTACAATGTTTTGGTAAGCCCATAAGAGGTATGGTTGGGATTTTGTCAATGTATTGCAGTTTTATAAACTTTGAATGAGATTATGAATGTATAACACTTTGTGCTTATATTCTAGCATCGATGATGATGAAGATGCTAAAGTGCTGACTACTAAATTGGTAAGGTTGTAGGCCTTACACTTACAAATGTATGCAGTAGCAAGTTTCATCATTACAGGTACTAGATGTAGGTTAGTACATGTGTGTCCATCATAAGTTAGATGGTAGTTGTTGAGTCAACAAGAAAGGTACTAATCTCCTCTTAGGTCTTCCCCTTTTTCTTGCTCTAGGTAGTTTGATGCCCATTACTATCCTCCCCATATAATTACCATCTCTTCTTACCACATGCCCATACCATATCAACCTGCTTTGCTTCCCAATCTTAGTACACTTGCTGTGCCCCTGTTGTACTCATTCCTACTTTTATCAAGTCTTACAATGTAAGCATTCATTATTCCGCCATCTCTAACTCAGTCTCCTGCCTCTTGGTCAGATCTACAGTCTCCATTCCATGTAGTATTGCTAGTCAAACTGCTGTATTGTATATTCTTTCCTTTAGCTTGGCTGACAGCATAATAATGTCTGATACTTTCTTCCATCCGCACCATCCAGCTTGTATTCTCTTCTTTACTTTTCCTCCACACTCCTCATTCTACTGTAATTTAGATTCAAGGTATTTTCTCAACTCACTCCCCTGCATTCTTATTGTGCCGCCACCTGTATTTTCATTCAAGCACAAATACATATACTCCGTTCTGGCTCTGCTTATTCTCATTCCCCTCTTCTCCAGTGCGAACCTCCAACTCTCTAGACTGACCTTAGCTTGCTCTTCACCCTGTTTGCAAATAACAATGTGATCTGCAAACATCATGTCCCAAGGGGCTCCTCTCTCACCTCATTAATTAGCCTGTCCATCTGGTCATCCTGAGTTTCCCATCTTTGCTTTCTTCCATAGTTTTCACACCTCTTCTTTTCTAATTTCCTCCACTATTTCATAATATGTCATCTTGGCTTTCTCTGTTCTTTCATTTAACGAACATCATGTATACTTTGTCGATGTAGCTTATTGATACAGTTCTGTTATTTTTAGTGTGCTGGTTAGATAGGAGCATTAACAATCAAGACGACCATTTCTATGAGAAGTAGAAATCGAATGAGCAGGTACTTACGCATATTGCTATCTGTGATAAACAGTTTTAGTCTTTTTCAAGTTTAAATTACATCTGCAAGGCTATTATACTAATGGAAGAATACTAGGTTAGCTATTTAAAGTTTTTACATAATATATGAAACTTATTTTATGGTCAAGTAAAGTTTTCCATAGTGCTCTGCTCTGTATTTGCATGTACTTGGATAAGATTTATGATGTATTTCTGTCTTACATTTAAATATTTGGAGTGAGCAAAGCATGTCTGTGCATCTTCCTGGATAATCAGTTCAGCACTGTGAATCTTAGAGGATGCAGTTGCCGTGGTCATCTTGAAAGTAAATGTCCGTTCATCTCAGCTGTTGAAAAGAGGTTCACCAGAACAAGACCGTCCAGATTATGTACAGCTCTTTAAGAATTCTCTCGAAGAATATCAACCTAGCTATAGAAAAACCATGCAGCAGGTCGCTCATTCTTTCAAGAGAATAGATTTTTCGAAACCAGCGTGAGTATATTATGGTACTTATTTTGAAGCTGTTCTATGATCTTTTCTGTTCGGTGGTGAAGTGCATGTCGACAGTTTCTAACCTGTTATAACACATGTTATACTTCTGACATAGTCTTGCTATTGTATTTGCTGTTGTTACATTACATCCTTGACACATAGACCCCTCAGGATCAGTAAGTTGACCAACGTGCTCTTCTGAGTTTTAAATGATCTGCTGGCAACGAATTAGATCCTCAACTCAAAGTGTTTAAGTCATTGAATCAGTTATCATGTTGGCTACTTATCAACGGCCTTTCCTGCCAAGTTGAGTGTTTAGCTCCATTGAGCAGATTAATTATCCAAAAGTGTTATGCTTTGTTACATCTGTGTCGTTGACTGTTGCTTGGTCCTGTGTTAGTTCTGCTTATTGCCATAATGCTAAGTTGTACTGAAATTCTCTATACCAACAATGTGTCATAACATTGTTTTGTAACTTTTATAGAGCTGATAGTAAACCATCTATGGAAGCTGAAGTGGTTGCTGACACTTGCAAGAAATGGGGGAGAAATTTATTCTCCAGTCATTTCTTAGAATACCCATGTTATTCTTTCACTAGGAATCTTATCATAGTTGGTAATAATTTTAGAAAACTTTAAGAATGAATAAGGTTGAAGTTGTAATTTTAATATGTTTGCCAGCACTTGCAGTTTGTAAGCGTAAAAACTCGGCTATCCGGGGGCTGATTGGTTTTTTTAGCCAACACGTTTATCTTTTCAGCCTTCACGGTCACGGAGCATCGTTATAGATTGTTAATATTAAATAAAACCTATTTACTTACATTGTTGTTGTAGTGCCATTCTTCGATGTCTAGCTTGTAATATGGAGGTCCACTGATGGTAAAGATGTTGGCATCATCAACATGGGTGATTATTCTGTGGCCCATGACTTACTGCGGGATTATCTGAAGCTCTTTGTTGGTGATGGGTGGTGATGGGTATGGTTAGCAAGTTGATCCAAATCACTTAATTACTATGGAGTTGTTTGCACTTTTTTAGAGTAACTAGACATGGTAGCGCAGCTGACGGAATTGATGAGCCTTTGGCATAGTCTTTTCCTAATCACTTGGAGTTTTACGTTACTGGCAGCCTGTCCTAGCCGCTAATTGTTATATTTAAGCATAAGCAGCATTAATTAGGTAAATTAATGTGAAGGCATTAACTTGAATTTGCATAAAAGGGCTATTATGTAATATAAACCACCCCTCCTAGAGAAAAATGCTAATGATTTATTGCTTGGTATTGATTCTGGGTAGATCCTGAGCCATCAACATTTACATTGTTACTTTGAGCTGAATTGAATTAAAAGTTGGGTTCAGTTTTAGTAATTGACATACACGTAATTGTTCTACTTATTGCTGATTAGGCGAAGTGTATGTACGTACTAGTAACATTATTTCCATGTAGAATTAGTATTGCTGAACATAAGCGCACATTTCTAATAATCATCTTAATTTCTCTCTATTGTAGTTTAACTAGCTGCATAGCTATTACCGTAAGTGGCGATGGACAGTTGCCGAAGGTTTCAGAGATCTACTTTCCAAGTGTTCCTACCTGGGAGTGTTCTTACCTGCGATTCCGCGTTACCTAGCTGTGTTTTATAAATCTTCTTCAGCTTCCTGCAGTAAAATTCTTCTGTGAAACTTGTGGTGGTGAGCCATTTGGGGTAATTGCAGGTGGCATTAGTCTTGCGTTTCAAAAAGAGCAGTACTTAAAACTGGATGAGTTAGTTAATAATGTATCATTTGGTAAACCTCTAAAAGGTTCTAGGTAAAAAGGTTTGCTAGAAATATTGATCCTGTAACTTATTGACTCAGTTTTACGGCCAACTGCATAATTATGTTCTATCACGGTGTTTTGTTTACTTAGAGCTGGTAGCTCTGAAGTAGAGCATCAGATATTTCTCTGAAGGTTGTAGGTTCAAATCCTACCTAGCTCAAACTAACATCTGTGAAAGAACTCTAATGTGGTTAAGTTCAATTGAAGTCAGGCAAACTAAATTGTCGGAATGCCAATTTACTCGTACATCATCTGTTTCTCTACTTAGAGAAAGGGGCAAATGTTACTCTTCTTTTGGTGGCAATTTGCTTAATAAATAATCACATAGTATAATTATTTACAAATCATAGTTTTATGCTGAACTAAATGCTGACGTTTATTTATTTCAGATTTTCTGAGTACACCTATATCAAACATAGTAACTTCAGGAAGGCACTTCTGGAGGCAACGGAGGTTACTGATGATTTCCTAGCTAAAGCAAATTCAATCAGGGGATTAGTGTCTTCCCTCTACTATCTCGATGCTTATGGGGAGTTCCCCAATCGTTGGAGGATTTTGTAAGTATTGCAGGAATATAAAGAACAGCAAATCACAGGTAGTTTATCAGCTGAAACTTTTGCAGAGATATAGACTGCCTCTCCTATCCTTTTTTAACTTCCTGTCTACAAGCTCAGAAGAAGACAGAGTAGCAATGATGTCTGTAGTGGATGAGCTACTAGAGATCAGATAGAATATTCAACAACCAATTCATCATCTAAATGTTGCCACCCATGATTCCTCACTATCGTCATTCTTTCCATGCTTCCCACGGCTAGTTGAACGGGGCATGTATCAGATGGACAAGACCAAGACGAAATGCTCGAAAAAAGTCATTATTTCTGCTTCCAGGAATATTCCTTCTCCATTGCTCCCATGGTATGATAAATATCATTCCTCTATCAATAAGCTGTTTCTTAATACTGCTGGTCAGCATGGCAAACATATAGGTATTTGGAAGTTGTCCACTCATGCTTATACTTCGTGCTTTTAGCATTTGAACAAAGAAATACAAGTGTGCAAATACATACATATTTCATGAATATATGTGCATAAAAGCTGTCTGCCATATAATCCTATCAATGTAGGTATGTAGTTTATAATTATGGCTGACTACAATCATGTAAATAGTTTGCATGCACAGAATAACTGTTATACTTTGTGTTAACAGAGCTAGGCATCTCTTTATTTGAGGAACTTTATGTAATGTTACCATTTTAGGAGTATGCCTGGGTTATGAGTTGATGGAAACTGGGGAATCACCAAATATTCTTTTTACTATACTTCCTGCCAGGTTTGAGAACGGTAAGACAGTACTTTTGTCAATCTCAAAGAAAGGTTACCATTGTAGCCTACATGACTGTACAACAGCAATTAGAAATCAATTTAACAAATCATGATCAGAATTTTTCGACTTGAAGTTTTCAACCTGTTTTAATGATATAGTAATCTCAAGATATTGACAAAGGTAACACCTCTGAGCAGAGGATCTAACTTAAAACTAATAGCAGGTTTTCACTATCCTGTCTCTAAGAAATATCTGACCTTACTACTTTTATCCAACCCCATTGACCTTGTTATTCTCATGTAACCATGAAACCTGTAAATATAACAATTATGTAATTTTTCCAAAATTGAATACACATGCATACATGCATGTGTATTCATATATGTTATGTGGGTAATGTTCGGAGTTGTGTAATGACATCCCGATAACTGTGGTTTTATTTCGTTTTACATGTATGTAACGAATTTTTAGGGTTATTTTCATGAATGTTGAATGAAGTCTCTGGCTGCTCAATGGCAAATCCTAAAAAACTCTTGCATAATATGGAAAAATAGCTAAAACCCCCAACATCCAGGGACATATTTTGCCAAATCCCCACTATTATTTTATGAAAATATGAAGCCATGCCATTTATGATGACAATTAAATTTAGTCTTTTATACGAGGGAAAGTGCAGTGAGTAATATTAACAATGACAGTCTGCAATGTACCATCTCTCAGCTTTGATTTAGCCAACAATCTCTAAATCTCTAAATGTACGCTGTACTCCTATAAAAGACCCAATGAATATAGCATATTAATTATACACCGTGCCTATACCTGTTTATAATACACCTACACGGAGCTAGTTAACATCAGCATAATTATATATTATGTCTTTAATGACTATTGTAGCTCCTTCGGTAGTTGTATATGATAATGCTTGCAGCCTCCATCACTACTGATTGAACAGAGACCCTGGCTTCTTCTGTAAGACCAAGTTCTTTGTTGACCGATTACATGGGTGGAACCACACAGGTGAGAAATTTTGTTGTATTAGCATGCTATGAATATTTTAACAATGCAAGCATTTTATTCCATATATAACGCAAATAAACACATAAAATCCTCAGAAACGTAGCTATGCATGCTTTGGTGTAGGATATTAAGCGTTGACATAGTATTCTAACTAATATTTTTCAACAATTATTTGACGTGTGTATTAGAGTGAATTTATTTTGTGTTAGACACTACCCTCCAGATTCTTAAAGTCATATTTTTGATAAGCATTATTTTGTCTGCTCTAATCTCAAGCAGTCAAATGTTTATACGTTTGTTTTAGGCTGCTCCCGGGGTTATAACATCCGGCTATACCATTACCACTATGACCTCAACAAGAGCAAAGAAATTCTGCTCTTAGACGGTTAAAATCAATGCTTTGCTAAATGATTGGAGCTAATTTTCATTCTCACCTAAAATTATTTATATCTTTTCGGAATGCTATTGTTGTTTCTAAACCTGAGGATAATTACAACAATGTTCTCCAGAGCATTTATAATCAATGTAATAGAATAGAATATTATTAAGAGATGTTGCGTTTGAGACACCAAACAACATACATGTACATGTACCTAGTTAAGAAGTGAATAATTGTTTATTTTGTAGCCACTGGTGATTAGTAGCTAGTTGTCTAGTGTTATTATAGGGACTCATGTAAACTAGTAGTAATTTATTTGCAGTTTCACTTATACATGTATGTTGTTTTATTATATGAAATTATAATAATATACAATGTATGCCTACCTATAAACCAGTCTTGGACCCTGATTCATATGGAGGGTTGTGTAATGATTATTTTGCAGTAATTATTATATGCTGTTAATAATATTTTTTCTATTTTGTAGACAATTTATCAAAATTCTTGATAGCATTTATTTGTAGTTCTGAAACCTTGACTATTTACAATAGCCTTTTTGTACCTTTATGTCTTGCGAAATATTTTTACTGGGAATAGTTTTAGTATAAAAGGAAAAGCATTTTGCTGTTGATTTTGGCTTGTTCTTGGAGCTGCAATAAAGACACTTCTATTACTTTATACAAGCTAGAGTGGTGCTTACAAACTAGAAACCTCTCATCAGGCTTCCCTTGTGAGATCTGACTCCATAGCACCTAGGCTAGGTCTACCCATAACATAAAGATGTTTGTAGCAGACAGTATATTTGGACCGACAGATCACCGAATAAAAAACAAGTATTAAGTACTGGTCATACTTATTTATACCTTGCACTCAGTACATGCAATTGACAAGGTCGATAGACCACTTCCAACCTCTACCCAGGTACACTATTGTATTCTATTGTTGTTGGTGATTGACTGTGGTAATGATAAGTAAAGTGGCAGTAGTATTTGCAGACATGGAACTAAAACGACAGAGTATCTAACCTGTTCTAGTTGCAATGTTTATTTTGATATGGATATGCTTGGAAACTTGTGTCTTCATCTTCCATATTTTCTAGTTTGGTATCTTCTACAATGTATTAGGACTATTAGTTATTTTGCACATATTGTGGAGTTATCTTATTTTCAATCTATTACGTGCGTTATAATAAAGAGGACAACTCCAACGATATTGCATTACATGTACAGGACATGAGATACCATAATTATACACGTATAATATTATAAGCCAATATACTGTAATGACTTGTAATAAGCGAAGCCGTTGCATATAGTTATTGTAGTTGTCTCCTCTTATCTATGGACCCAGTAATGTGAAAAGAAAGACAACTCTATAAATGTGGTGCAATCCTTCACCTACATAAAAATGACTGTGTATAATTATGCTTGTGCCAATTTCTTGCAATTTTTGTCGATGTAGATGTATGTACATGTACATGTATATGCAAGAACACCAGTGTTCATTGTTTTTATAACTACAAGTATTCTGTTGATAATCGCCTGAATATCATTAGTAAATAATTACAATGAGCAAATATTATGATATTATCTTTATATCAACTGCATCTGTAACAGTAACTGAATAACTTGATAACCTGATAACCGGATAGAATATAGGCCAGTTTATTCCTGCTATTGATGTCCTGGAAGCGATGGTAAATAACGTCAAAGCAATCTATGCAGTTCAATGTCACAATAAAACTGCTTGCACATACACATACACATATGTGGTAGTGCACTAAGTGTAACAGTAGAATTGACTATCATGGGGCTATCACTGCATATTATACACACATGTATTATAGAAGAAACTACATGTACCTATCTCATTGACACAATGTTATGTGCAACTCTACACTCCAGTGTATAATTTATGAGCTGTGGACATGAACAGCAATATTGTCAGGATGACAGGTTATTGTCATTGTAGCTACATGTAATAGTAAGTGACATGTACTTACCATTACGCATATAAGCATACAAGCATTATTGCTTACTAAAATTATATAATTGCACAAATTGTACTATGTACATGTAATTTATAATTATATTTTACTATTCATACCCAGGATCAACTAACCGACTATACATTATTAAAAAGTTATACTACCAAAATTTTAAGTTTTATAACCTCCCAATAGCACTTTTTCTCACATTTTCACACATTGTGCCTTACAAAAATGTGCATGATACAGCAGAATTGTTGCGACCTACACATATCCATGTAGTCATGTACGTATATCTGCAATATACATGTATAATTAGAATAATAGTTACATGTACACTACATAAAAAAAACAGTACTCCTGTTTGCTATCACTACTTGGTACTCCAATATACATTCACATGGCAGTATCCACTATCTTTTTGTTTAACGAGTTGCATTCATTGGTTCTTGAATACAAAGTATAACTACTGTGGGTTAAGGTAACATAATATATTTGGTATTCGTTTATCTACATGGAGGATAATAAATTAAAGCAGTGATGGCCAGTACTGCTATAGTGCAAGAGAAGACAAAACATCGTAATATTGTTTTAGATTATGCTGAATTTATCCCCTGGTAAGATATAAACCAAAGGTGTAGCATACCCTTTAGTGTTATAAGTTTATACATTTTAGTGTTATGCAGCATATTGAGGGTAAGAGTGGGAGTAAGGGGTATTGTTCTTGCATACATGTATACATGGTATACATGTATACATGGTATACATGTATACCATGTATAATCAATTAATTATATTCACCATATCCAAGATACTCACTACCCTACTGCAAGAAATGCTATCTGCACCTATAATTACACAGGTAAAAACAGACCGCAAAATAAACAGATGAGACATCAGCAAAAAATGCTGCTTAATGACCAACAGAAGAAAATGACTCTCTAGTCAAAAAATGCATGACGCTGTATACTTACTATTTAAAACAACATTTCGTGTACTGCAGTGTCATTCATCTGTAGATAAATTGTTTATACAAATAAACTTGCATGTACACATTATCAAGATTTCTCTATATATTACAGTTTGCTACATATTTACATTGTAGGCCCTACATCAATTCAATTTACAAAATTATAAAACTAGACACATATATACAATATTATGCTTAATTATATTATAATTATTCTCTTTACATGCATTATTTGTATTCTCTTTACATGCAGTTGTAATAGAAATTTACCAAACACAATTGCAAGAGTTTATTACGAAGGGTTTATTCTAAAGGGAGCCACCACACCATCATGTTTTGAAGAAGATAATGCTGCCAGCAGCTTCTGGGTTGGATAACTACATGTATATTCTCTGTTGCCACTTTGACCGATTCCTTTGTTTGCTAAATTTAAATCGGCATACATAGTTCCTTAAATATATAATATTTTTATAAAAATAAATATATTCAAAACTGTTAACCATCCAAGAAATGAACAAAATATTCAAGAATTAGTGTAATAGCAAACTTGCCATAATAAAGGCCCATTTTAAAAATGCCAAGACAGACACACCACAATCATTCCCTAAAATCAAGTTATGCTAGTATATTAGCATATAAGCATTATGCACCACACATTACATGATTAACTAACTCTTGAATAGTATAAAACAACCTTGAGTAGGAGCTATGCTAGTTGTGGGAGCTTTCATCAATACCTGTGAAAAAATAAATATGTACAATTAAAGTCAATTGACTAATCTAAGGTTCACTAGTCACTGTTTAACATTAGCTATATTAGCTCTTCATCTCACACCAAACATAGGCACACACCAGTGTATAACTAGTGAGTATCTAGAATAAAATAATGTAGAGTATTAGGCAAAGGAATGCTGTAATATGTTACTATGAAAAAGATCAGGTTGTATGGTTTCAGGCATCAGCAACATTTCTAGCCATGGCAACCTACATGTATACAGTACACTGTATATTGGTTATCAAAGCTGTGGATGTTCCAATAGTTCTCACACTTTCAGCAATGTGTGCAATTTTAGCAATCACAACAAAATTAAAGGTCCTGTGAATGGTGCTTCAAGATAAAATTGAAAACATTCTACTGTATTATTGAATAATATATTGGTACCTGGCCTTGTGTGTACATATACCTGTAGCTACTGTGGTAAACTAAATGTTTTGCCAATGGCTATATTTACACCATGCTTATTATATACAATGGCGAAGAAAAACATCCTAAGCGCTTCATAAGTATAGTGTGACCAGAAAAAATATTGAGCCTATATAACCGCAGCTATAAGGACCAGGAAAATTAAAAAAAATGCAAAAGTAACCATACACATAAATAAACTCTGTGAAATCATTATACTGAGGTGAGGAGAACAATACATTATATATATATGGCCTACCCACAATGTTCAGTAACCATTGATTAGTTACTATACTTGTACCCTAATTCCATGTCATATGCTCTATTATTACCATACTAGTCAACTACTTGTTGCTTAACCTACCTTTATGCTTTGCTACATTGGACTAAGGCCCCTATTAATAGTTACAATCCATTTATTATACTAAGTACATTGTTATATGCATTTTTGGCTGTGACCTGGGTCGGCCCTAGTACCTTTTTCCTCCATGTTGTTACACAATACTTATGCCGATGCTATGTCGTACTTAACCGAAACTTTTGCCGGAAACGCAACTACTATATAAAGCAAATGCTCTTCATATGTTAGTTAGTTGTTGCTTGGATTTCAATAAATATTACACATCTCTTATACAGATCTACAGAGCCTTCTTTCTTAGCTAAGCTAGTTCGAGCTCTAGGTCCTTTCGAACTTAGAAGCCCTAACTTACTACTAAGCAAGAACAGACAATTATAGATAATAACTCAGTATGATTTATGGGTCGTACCTACAGGTCACAGCAATAACTACAAGTCATCACACATACTACTTCAGTCTCTATGTAATGAGGAAGGTCTAGCACCACTCACAGGTCCTTCCCATACTTGTGTCTACCATACAATGCACAATACAAACATTGGCAGAAACATCACAATATTCCTACAGTAATCTTTTTATGCAAACCACTAGAATTACAATTTCTAGATCAGGCAACTGTATGGCGGCCAGCAGGATTGATGTTTGCTTCGTGAGCTTTTTAAATCTCCTGCAAAGTAATTAATATTATTAGTATATTACCCATACACATTTTGCTAAGCCACGACATTCACTTTCTATGTGACAATTATATGTCCAATATGGACTCTAGTATAAAGCTGCATGAAAATTCAATTCACAAAGAACTTGATATACAATTGAATTGACCAGTAAAAACCACAAAACATTAAAATTGTGATTAAAGAGCCAAGTTCAGACCAACAACAAGGGAATCAGGTTACAAGTTTTACTAACGCCATTCTTTGGTCTTTTACAATAGTACAAAATATCTTCCAAGTATCATACATGTAGAATAAAACATTCTGAAATTTTTACAGGGATTCTTTGAACAGCAATACTCCAGCAAATCTTTGCAGTTTGCGATAATATATCTAAGGTGAAAACTGTATTCTCACCACTATGGCCATGGCTATAGATTGACGTCCCTGAAAGAAATCTGCGCAAATATAATTTTTAAAGATTCTGAAGAGCCTGCCAAGTGACTCATATTTAGCCTCGACTGATACGCCCATAACATGATGTCAGCTACACATGTTCACACTCTGACACATAGGAACTCTGACTAAGTGTCTCCGAACACACCCAATTTTCACATTTTCACTTAAAGATCATCATGAGCTGTAGCAGTAACTACATTTGTACATGTAGATCGCAAAGAAAACACTGTTGCTTCTGACAAAAATCCGTTTAGTAGTGAAACATCTGTACTGTAAACAGTTGAATTACCGACTTGGACCACATTGTTAAGGTAAAAGCAGGTAAGTAAACTATTAACAGGTAGATCGGATGTAAATCTGTGTATAGTAACCATCTCCCATGGGCATGTAGAACCGCCAGTGTTTATTTACTTCCTCTACCAATTCATTCAAGTAAAGTAAAGCAATAAACCAGGTTCTAGGCTATAATCCTGCAAAGCACACAATTTCCAACACTGATCACCATAAGATTATAATAATCAGCATATTAACATTACTTACCTAGTAAATATCAAGTCAGTTTGGAGGCATGACCACCACAAGTGGGTGATATCCTCAAAATACCAGATACTAGTTGGAATACTCAACAGCTGCGAAAGGATGCCACTTGTTCAACCATGATAACTCAGAAAAATGATTACATACCTCAGCCATTACTTATCCTGTATTGTTGGTCTGGTCTAAAAAATGTCTATTCAAAACAATAGGGCTACAACATGTACATTTATAATAATACATGTATATTCGAAAAAAACTTACCTAAAACTGCACGCCGAAGCAATTTTTGCTTTTCTGCTGCATTCAGCAATATCAGGTCCATTTCATCTATTACAAGGAGAGGATTTTCATCTGCAGAATCCTCTGTAATAATATTATACTCGTGTCAATGAAATTACTGTTGAGTGAACTTTGCTCATCCTGTAAGTATCAGTATAAAGACATAGTAGATGTATAACAAGTCTACTCACCAGTATCTGTTTCATATTCCTCTTTCATGGGAATGATACACTTACCAACTGCCTCCTTTATCACTTTGGCTGAGGCTTCGTTCACAAACATGGGCGAACCTAAAATTGTATTAAAACTACTGGGAGGGCCAGTTAATAAGTAAAAATGATTTCATTATAAAATTCGATAAAATAGTAACACAGTTGCATACCTAACTTTTCAAGAGACAAGAGACTATTCGCAATATTCAAATTAATGAAAATACAAATGTAAACATAGTTCTAGTTCACCATTTCCATTATTGTGCACAAAAGCACATGGTAACTGCTATGAAAACTCCTCAACCTACAAATGCAACAATAGATTGATGCAATAGCACAGAATTTAAAACCGACTGCAATGTTAGCAATGAGGATAACATAAGCATAAAACTAACTTATTTAAGACGACAATTTATTAAAAGAACTTATTTTTTTATACACGTTTCGTTTGAAACGACTTTAATTTTCTTTCTTTGAAGATCTTTTTTGTACCTAAACATAAATAAATGAAACTTTGGTAATTGGAGTCTGGTGCCACATAACTGATGATTTGATTGGCCTATATTCAAAGATCTATGATAATTTAAGTAACAGTCTATGTATTAGCAGAATTACCAGATAACAAACTAGCCTACCAGTTACCAAACACAAAAGATTGTGCATTTTGATATGATGATGCGGAAACATGTAGGCCTACACATCTGGATGCATCAATATGCAGGGCCCACTCATATTTCACATGGAACTTTTGGAATTTATTCAATGTCTTAGCGACCATTTTTCAGGCATAGGCCAACATTCAGCCAAGTTTTCGGCCCACTTCTGTCACAGAGTCGAGAGCACCCCACCCTAGCATGAGCCAAAAGCAATACCCTCACTACCGTGCAAAGAACCGTGCGCCGATGATCTAGGGATGGCCTTTGGGCCTAGGCGGATGGCCACCTTCGAATTTTTATTTGCGATCTAGGTCGGTCCAAGAGGTAGTGAAAACACTAATAAGCTCAGAAATAAATATACTGTTATGATAAATGAAGATTGCATGCACAGCCCTTTCCACTATCTTACATGCAGCAATAACACATGCTTTGTAAGACATTACCTACATTGACTCACACAAAGTTCATTGTCACGTTAGACTACCTAGGATGTGGAAGTGGCTTGCCTCATATGGGACAGTGGGCAACATGAGTTGGAACAGTATTTCATTTATTAGTTCACGAGTTATTAAAAGTTGTGCTGTACAGGTCAGTGCTACCTGTCATTTGGGGATTACTCAAAGTATCAGCAGGGATGTTCTATCTTTAAATCTCAAACTGCTCTCGGTAGAAAGCTGTTATGGTACTGGTTGTAATTGGTTCTGATGGATCTTGGTAGGGCCTATGCCTTTGGTCTGGGCTCTCATTTGTATCTGACTATTGTTGCAATGTTGCTGGACATAAACATATATCCAATAACGTCAACACTGTGAATAAGACATTGTGATATATTAAATATGCACTCCCCTATGCTTCTGTACACACAAAACTAGTAGCATACACAAAGACGTTTTGAAAGTGGACAGTTCAACACCGGACAATTTGAAATGCCTAACCCCAACTACCAGATTTTAACTAATTTTTATTTTCAATCAATGTTGTTTTTTATTTAATTAAATTAATTAATTAAAATTAATTATCTGCAAGTTGTGTTCTTCTAAATGCAACCCACACGATTTCGAACTGTCCTGTTTCGAACTGTCCAGTTGTGAAGTGTCCTGCTTCGAACTGTCTTTTTCGAAATGTCCCTTTACCAATAATATAATGCAAATGTTAAATGTATAAAATTTATATTTAACATAAACATGATAAATATGTTAATGTTTCATTTATTCTCAATGATAGAACATTTATACTACTTATTACTATTATTATATTTACATTAACATAATATTATAATAATTATTATAATAAAGGTAATATATTTTGTATTATAATAATTTAATTTTAAATTTAATAATAAAAATATAATTAATAATTATATAATTTAAATTTAATAACATAATTAATAAATTATTATCTTATGATATCAATTATAATAAATTATTACCTTGGTTTCTCCAACAAACTTTTTGGACTTTCGACCTTCAGTATCATTAGATAACTGAAATAAGAATAGAATTGCCAACGTATATGTATAAAGATTGCAAAGATGGTAAAAGGACTTCTAATCTGTAGAGTAGGCTAGTGGAGCGGCATGTAATATCGGAAATAACGGAAATGAGTCGTATAAATGAAATATAAGATGCTGCTGCTCGCTGTTTGATAGGTTGGGAATTCCAAATAATGCTTTTATCTCCCAAAATCTTTCTTCTGCATCTTAATCAGCTTATCTAATAATGTAACATACTTCTTTGTATACTAAAGATTAGTATACTATTAATCTTTTCCCAATTTTTCTGTTTTTAAGAGGAGAAACCGGCGAGTCTGTTAGCGAGTCTGAACGTCAAAATTGATGGGACGATATACCTGTAATAATAATACAAATTGGACCATATTTTATCTTAAGATCTCGGACCATATTTTAACCTGAAGTTCTGGCATTTTTCACTATTTCGGTGTCTAATTTTGATAAAGTTTCCAGTTTCCGGGAGGGCGCTCAGGCGCCCCTCCCGGACCCTCCCCGCCAGCACGCGCTGTTCGGGTGCTTTGTGCCCTCAAGTGATTATGTCTGCCATAGAGTTATCTCCAGTTATGGGGTGTTACCTCTATGATGTCTGCTACCCTAGAAACCCCCCACCTCTTTTCTTAGACTTTGACCACTGGTTGAAGTACATGTACACATAGAATTCTATGCATGTACATGTAGCTGTGATTTAGGATCTATGGCTAGTTTGTATTGGTTACTGCTTTAGTCCGATTACTTTCTCGCACAACTACAATAATCAATTGCTAAATTATACGACATACTTTTCCTGCCTGCATCTTTCATGTAGCTTCAGTCACAAGGAACTTTTTCGTAAAAATGGCTATGAGTATAATCTATCTCATGTGATAACTTATGGATGTTACAATTTAAGAATTATAGGTGTTTACAAACACTAACAATCACCTAATAGTAACTTGAATCATTACATGTTACTTACTGTGCAATACGTGTATACATAATAATTAATATAAATATAACAGAATGGCAAAATTTAAAATTTTTAATAGCAAACAAAAGTCTAAGACATGATGATAAATAAAAATTAGTGAAGTAGGAATTTGATTTAGATTACATAGTGATAATCGCAATGGTGGTCATAGTAAGAATAGCTTGCCTAACATTTTAAAGTCTATTAGTGTCATAATAATATTATAAATTTTATAATGAATAATCGTATTTAGATATTATAATTTTATTCAAATTTCAATATTAGTATTTATATGTAGAATAATCAAAATTATTTAGTGGGTTAAATTACGTAGAAGACATACAGTACATTAGTTGATAGCAAGTATGCAAGACTGAGAATGAGTCAAGATTGTTATGGACTCACAAGTGCCTGGTACCTGGATTATCCGTTGCTAGTAGCCTATTTATTCCCCTCGACTACCTCCGTCTACTGGAACAAAGGTGGTATGGTAAATTCCTAAGTTCAAGGCAGCACTCTCACCTCCCTATCATTCTCACCTGCAGGCAAATAGATAAGTACGAGTTCCTACGCAAGTCAAGTATCTTTCCAGAGTAAGTAGTATAAAATAATGTTGCGTCCAGCTGGGTAGCAAGGTGCAGTCGTACAACATGCAGCCAGGGCATCTTACCATGACCAAGGACTGAAAGATGCTGCCGTTTTGCTTAACTGCTTCTTTCCATCAATAGCCCCATGGTTTATTATGGTATTCAGCAGGTTTTCCTACCCAATAAGCCTATAATGGCGGAGAACAAGGGCCCTCTTATGGTACTGGTGGTTGTGGGAATAGTGATAGCTATTATTATTGCTTTGATAACCAGCAGTTACTCTGACCTACATTACTATGAGGTAAGTTGTGTATAGCCAGTGCATGGTGACTGCAGTGTGTTCTCTTTGTAATACAACTTATTTGTTGTGACTATTTAGAAAAGTGAAATGGTCCATGTATGTCAGAACAGCAATCAATTCTCGCATAACCCTCTATACCATGGCTCATTTATTTCTGCAAAATATAGTGATAGTAGCTCCAATGCTATTAGGGAGCTTGTATTCTTGTATTGTAACTAACTCTGTGCCTCAGATTATTAAGTAGGCTATGTTTTAATATGATAAACAGGTATTGCTATACGAAAAATAGGTAGTGTTATGTTGCAAGCAGGTAGTTTTCTATAACAAACAGGTAGTGTTATATGACAAACAGGTAGGGTTTAGGAAGTCCAAGACAACTGGAGCAGTGAGCACCAACAGAGTCTATACAGGGGGCAGGAGATGGCTGGGTCCTACGGCTACGTTCAAGAAGTTTAATGCTTATGGTCAGCAGGTGATATTTAATGATTCTACAGTGTTTGCTGCACCTGATCCTCTGGAAGTAAGTATCCTACATTACTTATATTACTTTACTTATATTACTGATACTTATATTAATAATGTTTTAAGTGGAGAATTGTACAAATACTTATAAATTGGCACGTGCCTCTTTATTTCCTTGCAGGATTCAAATGGAGATGAAACCACTGGAGCATCTCTCATAGTAAGTTGATGTAATATTTGGTAGCTCATATTAATAGTGATAGCGTACAGTGATAGCGTACGGTGATAGCGTACGGTGACAGCGTACGGTGATAGCGTACGGTGACAGCGTACGGTGATAGCGTACGGTGACAGCGTACGGTGATAGCGTACGGTGATAGCGTACGGTAATAGCAGTAATGTATAGTAATAGTGTACAGTGATAGTTTATAGTAATAGTGATGGAGTATAGTGATAATTTTTCCCGCTTGAATTTTCACCAAACTACACAAAAAGTGGTTTGTAGTCAGATACTGTATAACTGAGCTGGAAATGGAACATATGTTGGTTTATTTCATATTAATGCACTTTTATCAAACATATAATGTCTAACTGTAATTACTATAGGTTGGTCCGTAGAACACGAACATAGACATACACTGAGTATAGCAAGACGAGACGCATTTTTTTATATTTTTATTGGCTCCTAATAAAAATATATAAAAAGATGCGTCTCGTCTTACTATTCATTATTAAGATACTTGCTCGCACCAACATTTTCCAACACTGAGTATAGTATACTAGTATAATATGTTTATGAATTTACCAATATCGGTCTAAAGCAGTACAAATAAGGTATAAAGGGTACACACAGTGAATTTATATTTGACTACATAGACTACAGGTTTGTCACAGATTGCACTTCACTAGCCGTTTTTGTTGCAGATAAACGTTGGCATACACATCATATACTTTATCATACCTGAAGACCTCAAGCTACTGCATGATGAGTATGATGTCAACTACCACCCTATCATTGTGAGCAGTTCTCTAGCAGCTATAAAGGTTGGTGCCCCCCCCCCCCCCCCTGAGTTTGTAAGGTTGGTAAGGTCACATATCTACTACAGGCAGGAATAGACCTATATATATATTATATATATTATATATATTATATATATTATATATATTTACTAGTATCAAAAGACCAGGAATTGTAAGTTTTCCTATTAAAATATTCCAAAGTAGGAAATACGTTCAGGCAAACAGCTGAAGAGACTATGCTATGAAACTAACTTTCCATAATTTACATTCACTAAAAACTCTATAAACATGTGAATTTATATAATATGTAAGTATAATCAACATTCATACTAATTGCATCGTTGATAATATAGTGTAATATAACATATAACACCCTACGGCACATGCATGTATATAATGGTGTTACAAGTCACTTAGCTTTAGCTCTCAACTGTAGCTAGCGTGAAATTTCAACTTTGGGTGATAGCATAGTCCTTGATGTAGCAGTCATTTGTTCCTGCTGAAGAGGTTACTATGCCATACAGTGTGCATATGGAGTTCGTATTCACACTGAATCCTAAACATTGACGGCTCTTGGCACACTGGTATCCGCACGCTTCTACTCCATTCTTTCCGCCACTCAATCTAACCTGGTAGTAGGTCGACTCTTTACGGCACTCATATCCGTATTTACTGCTCAGAATGAATCTGAAGTGGGCTTTTGGTTTCTTAGCCTTCCCAGTCTTCCCGCTGGTGCCGCTACTTTTGGTTGCTGTGATTTGCTTGTCAGTAGTTGGTTGCTCCGTGTTGGTGGTTGCTGTCATGAAATATTGTGTGTAACTACATAATACCTGAAGCATATGAATACTGTGTGTAACTACATAATACCTAAAGCATGTGAATTAATATTTCCTGACTCCGAGATTCCGAGCATCAGTCAACAAGAGGCCAACAGCATCAACTGATTTACCTAACGTAGTCTCAAGAGTGCTAGTGTTACAGCTGTACAGCACTATTATAGCTATTTCTGCCAGAGTGGGAAAAATATCCATGGTAAAGTGCTAGCTGGTACATGCAGTGTAACTACTATAATTAAGCATAGCACTGTTTTCTCTCTTGTGGAATGGAAGCCCACTCTGTAAGTGCTTTGGTAAAGTTAACATCTACTACAGCGGATTAATTACATGATCAATTTAGCATTGGGAATAATGGGGGTAAGAGAACACAACTCCCAATGTTATCCATAGCACTCTAATAGATTCGGTATAAGCAATGTACCTGGACAGCAGCAGTGGTACTGACATATGAAGCTCCTGTCTTTATTGTTACCTTCATGCATGACCCCATTATCATGCAAATGAGATTCGACGTTGTTATCTCCACTTAGATTAATCTCTGACACTAAAATAAACCAGCACTATACACATCACATGCATATGCAGTATATCATTACAATAATCCTCAAGTATGCAGTATTGTAGAAGTTGTCACCCCTTTCCTGTATGGCTGTATACTCTCTTATCTTCAGTAGGGACAAGACTGGCACTGTATTCAATGGCTAAATTTAGCTTTTATATTTGATGAATTATTTTAAATGATAATAGGCCAACTACATGTATATTGTATTAATAGTAGAGCTACATTAACATCGTAGAAGGTCCAATAGGGACAGATACATCATTGGTGCACTCCAACTGTCCCAGGGGAGGCAACCACTGAGCAGTACTGCGACATTGTGCAGTACATACACACAACAATATGAACATATAGTAAAGTTACTGAGTGTGGAACCACCAAATACTAACCGTCGTATTCCATCATTAGTTGAAGGAAAGCACTAGATAGTGACCCGTTCCCTAGAGCGCCTTCTGGAAAATGGGTCCTACAGTAATCTTCAGCCTCGGCATATGCTAGTCTCTGTACTATCAAATCAAGGCACGTAGTTCCAAGTTGTTGAGATGTCGTACTGGAGCAGATACAGTCGCTGTTACTTAGCACGACACATTGTAGATACAGTATGACCAATGTGATAGTATGGTGTCTTGTAGGTGTAGACATGGCTAGACTATTACAGTACCTCTACACAAGTACGTGCTCCCCTGTCTGAATACAGAGTGAATGTGACTTACCATATATATCCTATGTAACCATATACTCTTCAGCTTGTTGTTCACAGTTTCAGTTAGTAGTTATATACTAGCAGATCAATCACCTTTCTCTTTTTTTATCCTTCTAAAACGAGGAAATTAATTCCGAGTTTGTATATCTAGCATTTCAATTTAATGTATAATTGCTTATTTTGAATTTAAATTTATTTGCTATTCACTGATATTAATATGCATGGTATATAAGCTAGTTGATTGGCCTCGGTGTTTTAGTTTTGAAAGGAAGCGTAGATTCCTGTTTATCCAATGTTTGAAATGAAAAAGTGGTACGTTGACCTGAAACTATCATCACTGAATTATAAGTAATAACAAAACTATCGATCGAGTTATTGTATAGCATATACATGTAAGTTACTGTATAGCATATACATGTAAGTTACTGTATAGCATATACATGTAAGTTACTGTATAGCATATACATGTAAGTTATTGTATAGCATATACATGTAAGTTATTGTATAGCATATACATGTAAGTTATTGTATAGCATATACATGTAAGTTATTGTATAGCATATACATGTAAGTTACTGTATAGCATATACATGTAAGTTACTGTATAGCATATACATGTAAGTTATTGTATAGCATATACATGTAAGTTATTGTATAGCATATACATGTAAGTTATTGTATAGCATATACATGTAAGTTATCAACTCAGCTCAGATAGACCCATAGGAAAGTAATTATTATTCAAACCAGAATTCAACTTCTGATGCTGATAGCTATAATTATGTTGGATATGACATCCATGTACTAGTACCAGATCGTATGGGGTGTTGACTAGTACCAGATCGTATGGGGTGTTGACGAACTTCCCAGTCTGCTGCCAGATGTCGGGTCTCTCCTTTCCTCATGTAGCATAAATAACTATAGTCTGATATTCTAATAGTTTCATCACAAGACTTTAGCGCAGTATCTACATGTATTCACAGTTGCTGCTGTTGCCTCTTCTGCTATCTCTGCTAATACTGCTGCTGCCTCTGCTGCTACCTCTGCTGATAATGCTGACATGTTTACTTGTTATGTAGTAATGCACTGCTTTACAGGACACTGCTAGTAAGTTCACCCTGAAACAATTCTACAGAGAGAGGGAGCAAGTAGAGGAACAGCTATTACTAGGAGTGCAACAAAGATTGAGTGGAATGTGCTGCCCTGTAGATTGTAATCGTAAGTAATGTCAGTCATTAGCCGTCTATTTGTGCTTGTACATTGTAGACTGTGTTCCAACATGTTTCATGTGCCATGTGTATTGTACATGTACTCATTCACCTACCTGCACTGGAAGGCTGCCTCAAAGGCTGTCTCTAATAATTTTTGTATTATGTTTTACTTTGCACCATTCCAATTGAAATTGTTCATCTTCTCCCGGCAGATTCAAAGTCAGCTGATCTTTCACTTCATTTGTGTATGATCAAACACTTGCCAACAGTAAACTACATTTTGTATATGTATATGTATTGTATAATGTATTTTTAGCAAGGAATTTATCTTTAAGCAGTCAGAGGTTTGTTTCAAATCCATGAAAATACCAGTCCCTGACCGGGGTTTGAACCCGGGGCCTCTACGGCACCTAATTGCCTAGCACAGTGAACAGAACATGCTACCACTACACAAGCTAAGCAACCTAAAAAAAGGAAATTTCACTGGTGAGCAGTAGACATGTTCTGTTCACTGTGCTAGGCGATTAGGTGCCGTAGAGGCCCCGGGTTCAAACCCCAGTCAGGGACTGGTATTTTCATGAATTTGAAACAAGTCTCTGACTGCTCAAAGATAAATTCCTTGCTAAAAATACATTATACAATATATAGAAAATGGCCAAACCCCCTAACATATGTATATGTATATATTATGGCCTTTGTCAAAGTTGAAGCAGGAGAAGTTGTCGTCTCTGTCTAATCTAGATAATGCCCAACCTACAATGTATTTACACCAGGCTACAACCATCAACCTCCGTCTATATGAATAGTGTACGAGTAGTGCACTTAACTGACTCAATTCTACTCCCTCTAGGTATATCCATTAAAACAAGAAGCACCTGTGCCCACCTGTACAATTGTACTACCACCATAAGGGAGGCATGTAAAACTAGTAATAAATATAAAAATGTTTTTCAGTGTCCAACTGTTTTGCTGGCTGCATAAAAAGGGAAGACTGCACGAGTAATGACAAGGGACTATTTGTCGATGCGCGATATCTTCAGCTGACTAATATTAGGATTCCTTATGAAGTGGAGCACAGGAACTTGAAGACTCTCATCATCACAGAAGAGACAGCTGAGGAAACCTTCACCCAACAAGCTGCTGTTATTGAGAAAGAAACAGAGCAAAAGGTAAGTTAACTTGTTATGTGCAGATACCTTCTATGACTGATAAAGACTCGGCTACACGAGAGGCCGATTGTTCATATTTGGCTGACGGAGCCTCGTTCTAGAGCAAATTGGCGCGTTGATTGTTCAGCTATGCAAAGACCAACATGTTGGTCTAGTCTCCGGCGTCACAGAGCGCTGTTGTGATTCATTAATGTATAATACAATGATCCCAATTGTATAATTTATTTAAAATCAGCTTTGATTATTGGCTGAATATTAACCAAAGCCACTGGTGAACTAGTAAAGAAGGGTTAAAAGAAGGGTTAAAATCACCATACAGCATCACTCAGTGACAGGCACTGACGATGGAATTGATGGTGCACATACAAGGCTGCAATGGCTGCGCCAAGTTTTTTTGCTCTCAGTTGGTAGGCAGGTCGGAGCACACCTGTGGTACAATGACCCAATAGTCAGTAGACATCAGCGGGATTCGAACCCTGAACCTTCAGCACTTTCGTGCCTCAGGGCAGGCGCTCTAACCCACTGAGCCACCTCCTACTCCTATAGTACTACACATTGCCTAAATAGAGTCGTGCCAATGGACAGCGAAGTTCATGTTGCACCACCAAAGCTTGTGGCCTCTCATGTATACTATGTTTACAGTTGGAGTTGTTCTCACTTGTTAAGCTCTTATTGATAGGGGTAAACAACTCCTAACACTTGAAACCAATAGATACTATGTACATGTACATGTAAACACTGTAGTTTTCATATTAATGAGAAATAGCATGGTTCACTTCAGTAATTATCGGCTAGTGCTAGCTGTGAACACATTTGTGAGCCTCGCTTTCACTTCCGAGTGGCTGTTTCCTATTATTCCTCTGACACTAGTGTAAGATTTATGTTATTCCCTGATCAGAATAATAGATATTAGCTGCAGAGATTGCTGGGCAATCTGCCCACATATGGACCAGGAGAGGCTTTGATTGATGACTCATAATATTGTAGTAGATGGTAAAGGGAAGTTGTTGTATACACAGTATGTTATACTTTGGTATACATGTAGGTCTACTTTTCTTCCAGGTTCAGCAAATCCAAAACAAAGCTTTAGAAGTGACAGCCAACTCCACAGCCCAAGCTGCTCTTATTGCTGCTAACTCTCAGGCTAATTACAGGGTAAATCATCTCTATATTATTATAACTATACTACATGTATGTATGCACAGTGGTCAAGATATTAGGGCTCTAGGCTTTCGTGTGGAAGTCCCAGATTCAATTCCTGTATAGGTCATTGGTGGTGTTAGAAAGGGCATTCAACCTTCTAATGGTCCAGTGCTACTTCAGTAACTTGACTGTTGGTGAACTGCACTCCTCATCCCAAACTAGTAAAAATGCAGATCTCTTTCTTATCTGGGGTTAATAATGGGAGGTAAAGCCGGTAAGTTAATGTATCTACAGTGTACAATGTTACAATGACTCTGTCAGTATTAGTCCACTCTCCCTTCCCCCCCCCCCCCCGAGTTAGAAATCCTCATTTCTCATGGAACTTTATATTGGTATCGTGTTATTCTGTTAAATATATTTGTAGCAAATCCTGGAATCTGCCCGCAGGGAAGGACTGACTACTCTCTTCAACTCTGTTGGTCTGTCTACCGTTGAACACAAAAACTCATTTGACTACCTCAGATCTTTAGCTGATAACAACAATGCTCACCTCACAGTCGACTTTGATCAGCTGATTATGGGTCCTACTAACTTACCTTAGTCTACTGACTGTGTGACCTACTAACTTACCTTAATATACTGACTATGTGATCTACTGTGTGTGTGTATTCTGCCCTCGGGCAGGTCCTTCACCATGCTCCTCTCCAAAACTCTCTATCTTCCGCCTCTCTCTTCATACTATGGTATTTCTTTCCACTTTTTACGTCATCTAAAATCATCATTCTTTTTCTCCCTCTGGGTCTATTCCCATCCATCCTTCCTTCTATTACCTTCTTTACTAACACCTTTATGTCTCAGTACATGACCCACCCATATCTTTTTCCTTGACCTAATTGTCTGTACCAATTTACGAGGTTCTCCTACTCTCTGATCTACTAACTTTCTTTAATATACTGACTATGGCTCCCTGAATCCAGTGGACGGACTGACATACTAAACAGCTGACTGTTCTAGAATGGTTTTATTATAATATATTGTGATAGCTTATATTATATAATATAATAGTTTTATATTTTACTATTTCAAATTTGTTTATTGACTATATATTTTATTACACACTAACGATCATGAAATGTTTTACTTTATTGTTTACATACGAAGATACAAGATCTCTATATTTCTGATTATCTTATATTTTCTGCATAATCTAAACACTGGTGTTACTTTTGTATGCCATTGGATCGTTTTGAAATGCATTCTTTTGGTGTTTCCAAGGTTCTGATGTATCCTATGTATGTTTTATATGTCTTTTTACTTACACCCTACTCTCATCCTTCTGGCTGTCCCTGCTTTACTCTAACACTTATGATAGAATATTGGGGTATTTTAGTATTCTGTCATAAATATAATATACTATTATTTTGGTATTTCTTTATGAATGAAACTTGTATTGCTCATTAGTTTTATATGTAACCACTCCTAGGTGTGTGCTTACTACTAAATGTATCTTTTACATTGTATAGTGAGTAGTTTTATTGTTCTAATAAACTCAGTTTAGTTGGGAAATTTGGTGTAACATAAAATATTGGTTGTTACCAATTCAAGACTATAACATAATCTTGAATTGGTAAGGCCTTGTTGTGGATACTACAAGTCATACACTTTGGAGTTGTCATATCATACAGTTCTATAAATCTCTATACTGCTACACTGTACCTGGTACATGGGTTACCAGTATTTGTCTGTATATAATGCATGCAAAATAAACAAAAATTCACATTCACGTTATGTAACACACAATGACCATTACCACTTCTATACTTCCAGTCGGCCACCAACATGAAAGGTCAGTTCTAGGAAGGGTGTCTATGTGAGCATAGGACAAAGTGTACACTAGTATTCCATGGCTCAGATAATCAGTCAGACAAATAAATAACATACAACCTAAATGAAAGGAATTCTAGTCTGATGGTATTTTCTAATGTACATAATACACACATTCTAGTAAAATAGAGGTTGTAAATTGACTCATTAGGCACCTACAGTTGTACAGAGTAAATATGCCTGTTATACATTGTATATGTGCCTGTATTGATATAATGATAGGATAAGAGGGGCTGGTGTGTAATCCAATCATAGTAGACAGTAATTAGTAAACAGAGAAGTTCATAATACCAGTACTACATATCACACTGTTCCTATACTACAGTGACTATTATTATACTACCAGTACATCATCAATAATGCATTCAAATTGCTAGCAAGGAGGTACAGGCACTTGCAGGCACTTGCAGGGTGCTCCCAGCAATTAGTAGATGTACATTAATAGACTCACTTTAGTTCTACTGTGGAAGTAGCAGGGTGCTGCTAATTGCTAGGAGAATATAAAACAATTAATTAGTGGCACTAAAATAAACTTCTACTAGAAGAAGGAAAGTGTATAAGCAGCAATGGAGGAAGAGGACGCGGCTGACATCCCTACACAGATACAAGATGAACCTCCACCAACTGAAACAGAGGCCATCGACTGCTTACCAAGTGTACTTCCGGCATACACAGAGGCAATAGCTGAGGAGCGTATAACACACCACCCATTATCTAGATACCAGAGTGAATCTTTAGAACACATACTAAGCTATGATAGAGACGTGGAACAGACTGGTAAAGTGTGCTGCACCTCATGGGGTTGTAACGTTTGTTTAGCTAGCTGCCTCAGCTTTAGGAGATTACTGGTGGCATTGACCATAGCTGGGGTTCTTAGTATTGCCACTGGAGTTGTACTTGGAGCTGTTAGAAGACCTGAGTTTGGATTCATCTCCCTCTCAGTCATGTTTGCAGGTAATTTATATTTCCTATGCACTTCATTGGGTAGATTCAGGCCTACACAGTTTATTAATAAAAATATTTTTGTTAGGGCTAAAGTTTAAAAGTTATGCACACATTTTAGTAAGGAGAAAAATTTCACCTATTTCATATTTCAATTACAAGATAACAAAACAATTTCATATACCTACGCTACTCCCTCCCCCCTGTAAATATACAGTATGCTGCATATAGAAGTATGTACAGTAAGTGTATTATAGACCTGTATTCACATGTATAACATAGCCTACTAATAGGCCTACAGGTATGCATATGGGCCTGCAGTTTGCATACTTGTATATAAACTGCTTTACTGCTTTTTCTATTTGTCTTCCCTCTATAATTTTTAAAAGTAAATATAGCCCAACATCCTACAAGTAACAGTGTAGGCTGCTATAGCAAATCATTTTCTATTTATCTAATAAGCTTCTAGTATTTACATGTACAGTCAGTTACACAGTGTACTACTTATATATTATGCTATAGAGTGTTGTAAATTGAAAGCTACACTAAAACATTAAAATCGACTTGAAGAAAAGAGCACACCACCTGCCAACAGGTCGTATCAATATCAAGTTGACCTTAAGTCAGCTATTATCACACAGACTATATAAATTGTGTAACCTGTATTAGCCTACAATGTACATGTAGATGTATCTGAACAAACCAGTATTGCAGTTACACACTGTGTTGTCTACTTTAATTATCCTGATATTATATGAAGACTAATATTGTTCAACAGCTGTAAGAGAAAAGGAATTGTAACGGATTTATAGCATTTCAATCTAGGGTATGTTTTAGTAGCTATTATACTAAGAGCTAAGATTGTATCCTTGTCATACAGATAATTATTTTTCACCCAAAAATCGGTAAAGCTAATCCAAGGAAACAGGAAGTAGATAAAGTATTATATCTAAGGGCACAGGATGATACTATAATTATTGGCTACTACTAACTGCCATCTATCAATTCTCCCAGCAGGAGGTGAGAAAGCTGTTCACCTAGAGTGTTGCTGCTCTATACAAACAGGCTTCTCTTTATATAGTATGGTGTGCTGCTGACTTGCTGCTGACTAGTCAGCGATTGGGCCAATTTTATCAACCAACTGTAGCCATTAGACTTTGCTACTGGCACAGTAGCCAGAAGTATTTAAATGCTTAGAACTACTTGCTCTCATTATTTGTGTATTTATAATGGTTCGAACTAATTTCAGTGCTAGGAACACTGCTAATAACTGTGGCTCTTCTGGGGTGGCGCTGTACACCGCCCGATAATGAGCCCTGTCACTTGCTATTTGGCTTGGGCTCCTACTCAATGGTGCAACACAGACGGTTCCTGAGAGGTCAGCAAAGGCATAGGTCTAGATTCTACTCGATAGGAGGTAGGATTCTCATCTAATGTAATGTAGTGTATTACAATGCAATATGCTGTAATGATCAATATAATCCAATATAATGTAAGGGTCAATGCAATGTACATGTAATGTAAGGGTCAATGCAATGTACTGGTCAATGTAGTGCAATATAATGCAGTGTATTCTAATACCCCGTGGGCCTACCTAATTTTGCGTAATGTAATCCAATATACGAATACAACACTTTATAGCTTGGAATTCGCTGCTCTTTAAAATATCAGTTAGTATGAGGCTATTTTCTAGCATATAATTCTGTGAACATTCTAACTAACTGCTGTCAAAGTCAGCATGTTCTAAATGTCAGCAGTAGATTGTTAGCTGTTTGCCGTGACATTTGGGCTCTCCACTGCTGCACATGTTGTGCCTTTGTCTATCCTCTGGGGCCTATTGATTCTCTGAACCCTTCCAGCTCCACTTTCTCTCTACTCCAACTATAGATTTATATAAAGGTATAAAGGGGCTCCCTCCTACAGTGTGACAGTTCTAGCACTTAATACTTAGGGTCTAACTGCACACCCTCCCTCAATTTACTATCTAGATATTTGTAGCACTGCAGGCTAGAAATTATAGTTGGCAGTAATTTGGTTTATTAATTACAAACATACTTATGTTCATGACTAAACACACTACTTAGGCAGGGTCCATTATAATTACCATTATATGTGCCAAGTGTTAATTTTATCACATCTTTTTTGTTCTCATAGCCTCTTCATCCTAAGTCATTGCTAGGAAATTTTGCTGGTACTTCAACATCCCTTTCACAATAGTTGTGTGAATTAAACTAAACCTAGGGCTATGTTATCTGTTTTGATGCATTGTTCAATCATGCCAGATACAGGCTGCATATCCATCTGTTCTACTGCACTGTGGATTGTGTGCAGTTTGGGGCAACCAAGCTGTCTATTGATTAGATAATGCCCCACTGAGCTCATGAGGGTAGGCAGCTTGTTTTACTTATTCATATACCAGCAGTTGCTATCCCTTTGTTTAATAGCCTTAGTGGTAGGAGAGCCAGTGGTAGGTAGAGGTTGAATAATGTATGAAGAACACTCTGGTAAATAATAGCCCCAAACAAACATTAGGTTTTTTAGACAGCTGAACTATAATGCTCCTGAAAGCCTGTAGTAACATAATATATAATTATTTAAATCTAGATAGTGCTAATTCACTGATGTCCTACATCTTCATACATTCCGTAAGCTGTCTGTATTTTCTAGCTTCATTGAATATCAAATTAATATAATACTATGTATTTGCCTCATCTTGTCTGTCTATCATGATAATAAAGTTTAGCCTTTGGTTCATAAGATTGATGAGAAGAAAGGCTTCCACGTATCAACAGGAATATGACAGAATCCTGTAAGATAAGATAATTATGGTTAATTAGTAGGTATCTGTCAGTCCTGCCAACCCTCACCTTCATTTACTGCTGCCTTTGTTCTAGTTTCAGCTATATTTATACAACCATCACCTCATCCATTATTCTATGTACTCAGTGCCATAATATTGGTCTATCTGATCAGTAAGCCATCTTATCTGACTTCCCTTCTTCAACGTGTACCTCAGTAATACCAACCCTGCTCATTCCAAAGGACACTCTTTAATCCAACATTTTGCATCAGATAGAACAGTAGCATATACTATTATTGGTTGCTGATTGCAGTTAGCCAGTGTAAAATCTAGAATGACATAATCATTAGAACGTTAGAGTAATCTCCCCTCTTTGATTATTGGTCTCACATTGATGAAGGCAGAGCCAGCTGCAATACATTAAGGCTATTACAGTAACAACATACATCTTAGCATTATATTATATATTATACACATTACTGTAACATAATGGCTGTGTTGTAGGTCGATTCTTCCCAGAGTTCAGATTCAGGCGTCCTCCGCCAACCTATACAGCTTCAATGCAGGAGCATCAACAGTATCTGCGTGCCAGAGGTTTGATACCCCAGACACCGCCCCCAAACTACAAACTCTACAGTTCTCAAAGAACTCGCAGTAGAACCAGGGGAGGAGTCAGGAATTGCCCCCCTCCACCTTCTTACGACGATGAGCACAGAGATCAATGCCAGGTCACTGACATGAGTGTAGTAGATCAACGATCTCTTCAGCAAACACATGAAACAGTTAACAATTCAACTGTTACAGTGATTCATTCAGAGGTCTATGGCCAGTCCACTAATGATATACAGACTGTAACTCCAGCGTCACACAATTCTCTGCATCACACACCTAATAGGCCTACAAACATTTCAAAAGCAGACGATTTAGTAGAGGAAGACAAATCTGATAATAATAGCATTCCAGTCTCCTCTACCTTTAACTCAATACAATTCTATGATATGCTGGGTGAAGTGACACATCTATGACATATTACTCTTTTTTACAGTGTAACATTCTCAGAGAAATGAATTTACAAACTATTGGGAATTGTCTTTCCCTCTTGTCCTTTTTCTGTGGGGAAATAAAATCTAGATACGTACTATATGGATTACGATAAAACAGTCCATCCCTTTCTGTTGAATTATCATATGCAAGCCTGGGCTGTCAAGTCCTTCACAAAATCACAAGCAGTCACCAGCATACCGCCCATCAAACTGGAACCCAGGGTTGATAATCTGAATTTTTTATAAGCAGCATTTTATACCTTGAGTCATCCTAGTCTCCAGCATCCAGCTGTGATTTGGGAAACTTGTTTTCTCATAATTCGTTTAATGTTTCCGATATGCAACAATAAGAGGCAATTTGACAGTTTTGGGAATAAGTGTGCTTGAAATGATATAATGTAATGTATTACTTGGGAATTCCAGTTATGTAGCATGTGTGTAGTAGGCCCATAACTAGCTGGTGACTTTATGAGTAATTATTTTGTATACAAGCATGCATGGCATTGTGTACAGTAATGGTGATTGCATTGCACAATAAATTCTTTACCATATTTATATTGGTATTCATTTTAAATGCCCCTGACCCAGCAGTGCTTACTTTCAACTAACATCAGCGATGCAACTTAGGTTTTAGTTTAGTCAGAAAACATGTGTACACCAGTTCCTCACCAGGATTGAACCCGGCGCCTCTACGGCATATAATCGCCTAGCACAGTGAGCGGACCCTACTACCGCTACACCAGCTCAGCTTTGCCAGGGAGCAGTAGACATGCTCTGAGCCAACTGCACACAAAGCACTCCTCACATTACGGCCACCTTGCTATGTATTCCACAAAACATTTGACCATGAGTTCTATAATAATGTCAAGCGGATTCAGTAGGAGTGCTATGTAGCATGTGTGAAGGTGAGAGCGGGGAGGGAACCTGAAATATGCAGGGAGCCCCCTCAACTGATCTTACAAAAAAAGCACTGTATACAAATACAATACAATGTATAATATTACAATAGCAATACGATACCGAACATGCATTATTAGAGATGGAACAGCATCACGGTACATGCTTTTTGATACCGAAGTTGTCTTCTCCGCTTTCTTCTACTCGAAAGCGGAACAAAGATATAACATGGAGTTGTCTTCTCTCCTAAAGAGGAAACCAACGGTTTATTATGGTTACTAGAAAGTCAAGCTTTATTTATAGATTTTCTGTTTTGATTTTAAACTAAATATACATCTTATTATTTATAAAATAATTTTTATAAAAGCAATATTAATTATATTAAATATCTGTTGCATTTAATATTATAGTATTAAGTTTTGACTTTATAGCGATCCTTAAAATCGACCAATTGTAATGCATGTACCTCATACAACGAAGAAGAAAAGCAACATTCAACCTGATTGCTTGGTTGGGGATTTGAGCAGAATTACTCCTATTTTGATTTCCGCAGCACAGTCGCCTTGTCACGGGTATGCGTTTGCCACAAGCAGCAATAAGGATAACTTATTTGTTTCGCGAGCTCATTATGTATAAAGTTTGTGATAGTATGAGTAAAGACTCAGGCCAGTTCTTGGTAAACACTTTCACTTTGAGTTTCGGCTATTAATAATAATTATTATTATTATTATTATTATAATATAATAATAATTATTATTATATTATTTATATAATTATTATAATAATAATTATAATTATAAATAATTATATTATATTATAATTAATATAATAATATTATTTATAATTAATAATATAATATTATTAATTATAAATAATCTGTGCAGAAATTTGTTAGTGACAGGCGACAGAATTATTCTGTCGCCTGTCACTAACAAACAGAGTTGGGTCCAAGTCGACTTGCAAGTCAACAAGTCAAGTCATTTCTAAAATTTTGGAGGCAAGTCAAGTCCAAGTCAAGTCAGTGCTGCCTCAAGTCAAGTCAAGTAATTTCTAAAATTTTGAAGACAAGTCAAGTCGAAGTCAAGTCAGTGTTGCCTCAAGTCTAGTCAAGTCAAGTCAGCTGTCATGCAAGTCACAAGTCAAGTCAAAGTCAAGTCAAGTCGAAATGCAAGTCAAGTGGAAGACAACTTCAAAAAATTTTACATTTTTCAAAACATCATTTTTTTCTTTTAGTAGGCATTCCAATCCATGAAAAACCTATGCCAAGGTGTAGCAGGGCATGGACATGTATGTGATGCAATCATGGTAAAGAACTAGTCTATATAAGTAGTATTATTGGCACTAGGGTCGAGACTGGTCATATAGTATTACATACTGTATATTGTAATGGTGATGCAGTGTTACATAGCATATAAACAGCACATGGTACAGCAAGGAGTGTCCACTGGTCAGTCCTGCAATCTAACTCTAGTAATTATTGCACTGCACATTGTATTCACTACTTACACCACACCTACATTGTATGCTACACTTACACTACTTGCACTGTGTGTACTTGTGACTATGCATTGTCGTTGTGTAGTCTCACGTACACACAGCTTAGATAGTGCCTGAATTGTGTATCCTCATAGCTAACCTTGATATACTCTGAGTGCTGCTAGTAGCACTGATCTAGTAAAAATGATAATTAGGTAGGCAATTGAGACCTTTTTTCCATGTTGGCTAAACACTGTACAAAATTTTTATTTGCCAGATTGACTTGGCAAAACCCAAGTCAAAATCACAAGTCATTCCTGTGTCCAAGTCAAGTCAAGTCAAGTCACATTGATGTGCAAGTCAAAGTCAAGTCAAAATCACAAGTCATTCATGTGTCCAAGTCAAGTCAAGTCACATTGATGTGCCAGTCAAAGTCAAGTCAAGTCAGCAAGTTGGCAAGTCCAAGTCAAGTCGACTTGTGACTTGACTTGACTTGGCAAGTCAAGTCAAATCTATGACTTGGACCCAGCTCTGCTAACAAATATTCTATTTATTTATTCTATTCTGAGAATAGAATTGAAAACATTAGTTTTAGCATGTGATGTGTCATGTGTGGTGTTAATACCATGTGTGCCTTTCATTAGATCGAGGGCATTGCATGTTATGCAATATGAATATGATATTATTTAATTGGTCCGCAAAGGGTTAATGAAACAATAATATCAATATAATACTTATTACTATAATTTTAATATTAAATATTAGAACCTTAGAAATTAATGGAGAAACTGGTGTGTTAGTGAGATAATTATTTAGCTATATTGTAATAAATCAACACCGAGCAAGCCTGTTTGGGCATTGCTTGTAATTGATAGCATCACCTTATGGTGTGATATTAGCCAACTTATACGTTTGATACAGCTGCTGACAAACAGTGAATATAGGGTGTTTATGTGTCATGCAGGTGATATGCTAAGTCCCATTGCTATACACAGCAAACAGCAGGGAGTCACTGGTTCTGGGGACGGCAATGGGCGACCTGGTGCCTTCCTAGGCGACTTGGGTAAAGCAACTCTTCGAGGAGTACGTCGATGTGAGAAGTGTGGCGTACTAAATGGTACGAGAGGGATAAGATGCAAGAACCCTGCGTGTGACCAGGTCTTCAAATCAGCCGAGAAGCGAAAACCTGTTGGTCCTGAGGCCAGCAAGTTGGTGACAGGTGTGTTACGTATGATATTTACATGTAGCTAAACGATGACACTTGACCTTCACGACAAATAATAACCAGTATTAGTAGCTTGCAAGGATTGTTGTTAACAGGTAAAGGTGCAGTATTTGTTGAACTTCCTCTGTCTCAGTGTAATAGGCTAAAGGTAATATGTATTTAGATATATGTATCTCTTAGATCCGAGTATCCAGGTGTATTCAGTAAGAAGTCGTACAGGAGATGCCAGGGGATTTGTTCAACTGCCAATAGTACAGGATTTAGAGGGAAACCCTGCTGTAGTAGACGTGGGTATAGTTTGCAATGCTGCCAAGTGCTATGTTGAAACATGTGCCAGAAGTAGAAATGAAACACTGGATCCATGTTTTCATATACTCTCTTCTGTGCAATCACTAGGTAAGTACATTGTAAGGACATTGTAAGTACATTGTAATTCAGCCAGAGCGTTATGTGTGGTTATCGAAAAGCTATATATCTCCTACTGATGACTTGCAACACATCTTTGTGGAATTTCCTCAAGATTTGCTGGGTGATTATATAGGCCTATAGTTTGCTAGCACCAAGCGCTGGTGTTTACACACTGCTTAGGCTACACATGGACTGTCTTATAGATGAGGCCCAACCTCTTACATTCAAGAACTCTGTCCTCAACTCAATGGATATAACTGCTGAAATGAGGCAACAAATTTGGTCTCTTGCCGTGGAAAAGCCGGGGCCCCTCGTACAGAGAGTAACAAAGAATATAATGGCTGTTAAGACAAATGTGACAGTTAAACATCAGCTCGGATATCTGCATTTCACTTTCCACCCCAGCAAGAAGGATGAGAAACGATTTGTGTGCACGTGTAAAGACGCAAGGGTAAATCTATAATACATTAGTGCGTACGAGTTTAAGGGAGTAACTACGGGTACATAGATATGGTAATTAGTTACATATTGCTAATAAACTCTACTGGTTGAGAATTGATACTTGCCAAAGGTACTTTATATTGATGAGTGGTAGTTAATGTTGTATATAGCGAGTGCATGGTGTGTAGTGTTGTATATAGCAAGTGCATGGTGTGTAGGTAGACACGCTATTACTCATTGATGTACATTCTGTAGAGTATATAGAGAGTGCATGGTGTGTAGGCAGACACGCTATTACTCATTGATGTACATTCTGTAGAGTACAAGAGTAACCATGTCAGAGTCAGATGCTAACGGAGAATGTATATATAAGATACAGAGGTGCATTCACTTCTACGCCTGTGTCTGTGCCTTTGCTAGTGATGAGGCTCTTACCAAGGAATTCCAGTTTGTTCTGGATGCAGATGCTGAATCAGGTGAGTCACTAGCAGATGCCTGACTCCTCCTCCTTGGGCGGTTGGTGTGTTTACTATAACACTGGTACAGTATCATCTCTATCTCTCTGTATAACTGCTGTAACACTGGTACAGTATCATCTCTATCTCTCTGTATAACTGCTGTAACACTGGTACAGTATCATCTCTATCTCTATACCATTCCCCGTTCACAGAGAGAACTACATGTATATCGGCTGAGAGCAGTTCAATGGCAGCCGAGAGTGCAGCGGCTATAGACAATGTGAGTAAGATATGTAGTGAAGAGCTCATTGAGGTCGAGTATGCAGAGATCAATGATCATGGCATTGATGACGTAGAGCAGCAGGAACTGGAGGTAGTTACAGCTACTACCGGTAGTCAACAGTCCGATGTGTCTAAGATAGACTATAGTATACACCAAGTGGCTAGGAAACGAGCTATACCAGCTGCTATACAGTCCGAGAACAAGAGGTACAAGTCACCTGCAGGTATGACTATCTCTGTATGTAGTCTCAGCTCAGACTATGTGAAGACATGATGTAGTGACACATACCTATATACATCTATGTATGTTATAGTACTGTACTCTATACTTATATACATACATATATGTTATAGTGCTGGTACAACCACAGAATACAAACCTGAATACGTCTGCAGTCAATCAGTCATTCATACAGTGGTTACAGACAGTGACAGAGAGGATCAATCTTACCATGCACTATTCTCTTCCTGGTAAGTGTCCTACTGCAGTGTAACACTACTCTCTCCCTGGTGGGTGTACTACTGCAGTGTAACACTACTCTCTCCTTGGTAGATGTACTGTTGTAATGTAACACTACTCTCTCCCTGGTGGGTGTACTGTTGTAGTGTAACACTACTCTCTCCCTGGTAGGTGTACTACTGTAGTGTACCACTACTCTCTCCCTGGTAGGGGTACTACTGTAGTGTAACACTCATTTGCTGCAGGTAACCCCAAGCCACTTGTCTTCCACATCCCGCAGGCATTCTGGGACTGTATGATGACACGTCTGTCCAGCTGCTCGTCAAACAAGAGGCTGCTACCTTCACAGACGTGCACAGTCATCCGAACGCAGCTACCTCCCCTTGGCACGTTCACACAGTTCTCATGGTACCTCACTGACCTGTCTCATGTTAGAAAGGTGTTTGACACTCCAGAGGTGGGTACCTGGCCAGTCAAACGGTCACCTCAGGAGAATGATGTTATTCAGTGTTTTCACTTATACAATGTACATGTACGTATGCATACTGACTAAGATGATGCTACTATATTGGTATAATATACCCGTAGGTGGCCCTGTTAGTCAGCAAGTACTATGACCGCTCAGCTGACGGCACCTACTCTCTCTCCCTCACCCCTAGGGTTCAGGTAGAGGCTGGTAATAGCATTGCGGAGCCGTCTAGTCCAACTCCTACTCATCACACCTCTCATGAGTATAAAACATTTCTACGTGTAGGTAAGTGGACAGTATACACTCTGTAATCATATACACAGTTGATGGATATATGTCCTAGGTGTGCAGTGTGCATTGGTCTTCTACATGCTCTTCACTCACATGCCATATAATTATATAAATATACATACAGGTCAGCAGGGAAATCATGGACTCATTCCATTTGTAATAGACTGGATGCCAGATGTGTTCCCCCTCACCCATACAGGTTAGTAACACAAATACTGCTGCTGCTACTACTACTACTACTACTACTACTACTGCTGCTGCAACTGCTATACTGTACCACTACTGTTACAGGAGAGCTGTCTATAACGTTTCAGTATAGCCACATGGTAGATGGACTATCACCTGCTGTAGGAGATGACATGGTGCAACAAGTGATTGAAGGTAGCACATCTAAACACCATCATAATGTAATACTCAATGTGTGAACTGTTATAACAAACACCTTAACCATGAGGTAGGGGTGGCATCCTCTCTCTGTCTCTCTACCTACCCACCGATGTTCCGTATCATGATATATTACTGTAATGTAAGGACTTACCTCTGCATAGTAAGTAATAAACTGTCTGTACATAGTGAGCACCTAGTTATATTTATGAATATTTGTGACATGGATATTGTATGTTACACTGAACTACATGTTTCTTATGTTAGACAAGCCCATTCACAGTTTTATCTTATAGAATCTGCTATTTTTGTCTCCAGCATTTGTGAATAAGACATTTATACTTTCTGATCTTGTACAATTACACTAGTACATGTGCATGTATGTGTAATCTTGAGTAGTATACTGTAAATATAGTTATCTCCCCTGTATGTACAGTTTTATTACTGGAGATGAAATAATACCCATATGTTAAGCCCATATTTCTATTCATTGGTTCAGTGGTCTATCTAGCTCTAGCCTGCTGTCAAGCCCTCTGACACATAAAATGGGTCTGTTGGTAAGAATTAGCAATTCAATAGCTACTGTCAATCACCGTGTACCTGCTCATTCTGCCCACTCATTATTTTTGGGGGCTTTGAATTCAGGCTACATTATTTAGTATTTACTAGCTAAAAGGCTACTACTTTGGGGGAATAAATTATAGTCCTATAATACATGTTCATAAGACTATATATCCGCAGCAAGCCCATTGCTTACTTACTTACCCACTTACTTACTTACCCACTTACTTACTTACTTACTTGCTTACCCACTTACTTACTTACTTACCCACTTACTTACTTACTTACCCACTTACTTACTTACCCACTTACTTACTTACCCACTTACTTACTTACCCACTTACTTACCCACTTACTTACTTACTTACTTACTTACATGTACTTGCTCACTCTAGTGAGAAAGGCCAGTGTTTACATATACATAAAGTATGCATTTATATAATTATGGAATAGGATTAAAATTGCAGCAATGGCAAAAGTGCTCAATAAAATGTCATTCAGAGCAAACTAAAAGAATTAGCACCAAATTATTTTACATTTATATATATATTTATTTTATTATCCATCAGTCTGTTCACTTCATTACCAAGGAATTACATTTAACTTTCAAAATGTGTATAAGAACAACAAAAATATATATTTCTGGTACATTTGCATAATACAGAGTTCATGTTTACTACACTCAATATACTATGTATTTAAAATTAGTGCAATTGTTAATTTTTTAATTATATTTGTTGAAAACCGAGCAAAAATAGTCTTGGAAGAATACAATATTTGAACCATCTAAATTCATTGTACAGAGTGGGCCTGCTGCATGTCTGTACTATTAGTTATCCTACTGAATGATGAGATCATTGTACAATGTATATGTTATGACTAGCTTTATAAGGCCACACTCTAACGGGCTCTGACATGTCATGTAAAACTACATGTAGCATAATATACAAAAAATAGTATAGGTCTATCTGGTCTATTGCTATACCACCTATCCAGTAACTTTGAGCGTGTCTTTGTTGAGTAATAGTAAAAAGACTGCATAATGAGTGTTCCTGTATTCTCTCCTGCCGGGCATATAACTATAGACTGACTGGTACGTCCTCCAACTAATAGAAGATCTATTTGAGGTAGAGTGGAGCTTCAAGCTATCTACACAGGTGGAGTTGGCAAGTATGGAGTTGCTCTTTGGAATAGTTGACAAATATGGGTTTGCTCTATTATTGGAATATTTGGCAGACTTGGTGTTGCAGTCTGGGATGGCTGTGAGATTGTCGGCAGGTTCTACTCACTTTTTAACGTGGTTTTGCAGTCTGTAAAGTCTTTACCGAGTCAATAATTTCCTCGATATGGTCATTATCAGTATCGTCATCGGTATCATCATCAACATTGACCCTGTTTTCTAACCATTCTGTAAGCTGACTTACTTGGTTGAGGTTGGTGTTGTGGATTCCAGCCTCTTCCAGTACTATCATTTGATCCAAGGACACGGATATTCGACGTAATAGGTATAATTTCTTCTTTTCCACAGGAGTCTGTGATAGCACATCCTCATGGTCTAACGATCGATTTTGTAGACACATTTTTAAACTTTCCCCATCACAGCTCTTTGAGAGATGCTCTGATTGGCTGTAGGTTTGACTATGTGATGTGGAATCACAACCATCCATTGAAAGCAATTCTCTGCTATCAGTCGTTGATTTGCTGCAAGACTGAACTGTTGTATCCGAAGACTTCTTATTCTGCTCCACATCTACACCATGACAGGCTGCCAGTACAGCAGTCGGTGCAGACTTCGCTGGCATAGAGAGGTTAATTTCTAATGAATCTCTCGGTTCTGTAGCTAAACGTTCAGGATTTGTTGGTCCCAGAGTTTCAGTTGCATCTGTACCAGACTCTGTTCCAGTAAGTGGTTGTTCATCTCTCGGTTTCAGTGACTGTTTTACCTCAACATGTTTTCTTTCCGTTGCAGGAGAAACTTTTGCTTCTTCAAACAATATGTAAACTTTCTCTTGATTTTTGTACAATATGCATTACAATGCACACTATTTTAAAATGCGAGTTCCAGGATTCAATTAGTAACCAAGCCCACATTCTTTTACCTTTGAATTCTTTTTACTTTTTCTCCTCACTTTAAACTACAAGTTTAGCAAGCAGTTTACCTTTTGCGTAGAACAAGGAATACATGTATAATTATGTATATACTTACTGCCTGCGCATATTACATTCCCATTAGTAGTGTTGTCATTATTAACTAGAACCTAAAATTATAAATATTATAGTGTCATGATTTCTTACTGCATACTTTCGTGATTATCCAATCTGCTTGCCCATCATGATGTGTTTTATAACATAGCAATAAATGTGTGTGGGGGAGTAGGAGAGGCATATCAATACATAGTACCTTGTCCTGTCTACATTTCTCTGCTGGACATTTGCTTAAATCAGATGAGAGAAACCTCCTGTACTTATCAGTCTTCATTAACATAAATATCTGCAAGAGAACAGAGGAGTCCATGGTTATTTAGCATGCAGATAGTTTATATCCACGGAGACATGGAATGGGATTATACGAAATGCATTTATTACTATACTGTTGATACTACACCCTATGCTATACTGTGCTATACTATTGATACTACACCCTATGCTATACTGTACTATACTATACTATTGATGCTACACCCTATGCTACACTGTACTATACTATTGGAATTGGTACTATCCTATACTACTACAAGTATTACTACACCACACTGTACATATATGTACTATCCTATGCTATATATGAGCATAGCATAATATTTGATAAAGTGTATGTTGTAGTACAATGTGTAATATTATTAGTTATAGCTTCAGATAGTATCTAGTATTAGTAGCTATCGCTATGCTATGCTATGCTGTGCTATGCTATGCTATGCTGTGCTATGCTATGCTGTGCTATGCTATTCTGTTGTCATATTATAGAACTTATTGTCATAATATTATGAAACAAATTGTACACTTATGTACATGTATATGTACATATAGGCCAACTTTGTTGTCCACTTTTGAGTAACCACTATGTAAAGCGGTGTCAAAGGCATTCATACATGTAAATTATAGATTACAATGATATGGAGTTGCCTTCTCCTAATGGTGATGAATAATTTAAGCTACATTATAAGTGCCCATGTACAAATCTTTACCTGCAGTTTTGCTGTACTGAATAGATGCTGAGGGGCGTGGCATAGGTTGTCTTTGACATAGTTCAAAGCAGCGCTGTCTACATTGACTGGTTCAGTGCTCTTCTCAGTAGATAAATGCTTCTCGAATATTTCATTGGCTAACTCCTTCCGCTACAAACCAAAATGAGATAGTTTTAATTGAGTACTAGTATTATATTTATGCACTTGACCACAAATCTATCCCTTAAACTTCAAGAGTTGAAACTGGCCATATCTATGCATAAAGAGATGGTATAAATGAACCCATCTATCTGGGGGAATGTGGCTAGTGATTGGCTACCCATGAACCTGATGTTTGGGTTAGAACTTGGAGCTTTCCTAAGGTACCAGGAAGTAATGAATTCTGGGGAATGAAGGGGATAGTGATTAGTAGAGTATTACTGCTGGTATGTAAATGTACCTCGACTTCATCTACTGTCTCATACTGGCAGCACGATGTCCAAAACGTCATATTCTCCTGGCAGTATTCCTCACCTAGGAACTTCTTCATTGGTTACAAACAATATATTTAGATTTAGAGTTAAATCACATACAATGGGCAAGCGTGCAGACTATTATAAACACAGTCAATATACCAGACACAAGTACGATCGATCGCTCTATATCTGCTGCTGCTGAACATGTCAGCACTCATGACTAAATCCAGTACAACCTTATTGCATTGAAGTTATCTTCTCAAAAAAGAGGGGATAACTTACAATTTAAAACAGAAATGATAGAACCCATAATTGCTATCAACACACAATATAAAATCAGAAATACTATTTCATTCTACAATAATAACAGTACAAGTAGATGGCATTGGGTCAAGCTACTCCTATGTAAATAAGTGCAATCCCACAGATACAGAAGGAGTTAGTGTTTTGGGAACACAAGGATAACAGAGTTTGCATAATGCTACATGTATGTTGATATTTATTTATTTCAATATAAATCACATCACTTCTGAACATAGTTGCTGTAACTCACTGTGAACATTTTCCTTCCTTCAGAATCAGAGAGCAGTGATTCAAATGATGTGGACCACCTCAGTGGGGTCTCCATTGGCTCTACAGTAACTTCAGAATCGCTCTCCCTCTTCTGTTTGTCCTTATTTTTCAGCACACCCTAGGAAAGAGCACACAACTACGAACAGGTCCTAGATCTCAATAGTCAATATTACCTACAGCACAGCCATAAAACTAATAGTTGGGAGCTTGTATACCTGCTACTGTACAAGGATTGTACTAAATCATAATACTCTTCACTCAAATACTCCTTTTTCATAGCAGTGTATCCACTATTAGACTATTCTACTAGATCTGGGGTAATTACATGTCTATACCCATTATAGAAATATTCACTATTATCTAACATTGGCAAAGAAGAAAGGAGAACAAAAAATAACTTGGGTTCCAAGCCCTCCAAAGCTGAGGAAAGGTACACCCACACTTTAGTTAACATAAAACCCAGCCTCTCAGCTAGCCTAAAAATATAGAAGAAGAGTTTTAGGCAAGTACCGGCACTACCAGTACTGTGGACTCTAGTGTTGAGTGTAAACTAAAGGCGTAAAGTTATACAGCCAAAGCACACATAACATAACATGGTGCTGCAAGGCCAGCTGGTGAGCACTCGTAGGATACATATTGTAAACTGGAGCTGTCTTCTCTCTTATTCCATTTTGTCCCCCTTGGGGAGATAAATTAAATGAGAGAGGGCCTCCTCACCAATCACGTCATAGTCAGTTAAAACTACAGCTATCCTATAATAGTCACTTGAAAGCATAGACATAGCATCATAGACATAGCATCATAGACATAGCATCATAGACATAGCATCATAGACATAGTATCATAGACATAGCATCATAAACATAGCATCATAGACATAGACTCTAAGTCTTAGAGTCAAATATATAGCAACTCGACATATGTGTAGTAGACAGAGAGAGATACAAGTAGTAAGCATAACAGACAGTCAAACTTATGTGTTATAACATAAACAAGACAAATTAATATTGAAGTTATGTAGCCTACATGTACAATATACAACTTTACCATGATTAGGTTAGATTGCTGCAGATTGTAACAATTCAAACTCCAAGTTAGCAAATATAAGATTATAATAAAACACATGTACATGTTAGAATTAGATAGCAACACCCAAAGTGTAGCTTATATCTGTAGATGCTATTTTAAGTCAGCTATTGTCCACTTGGACAGGTACCAGGATTTTGGTCATCAAATGTCTAGCTGTAACCAAGTGTGAGACGCCAACCATGCAGGTCAGTAGCAACAGTTCAGTGAGAATTAAAATGAAAGTTACACGTCAAACACGGTGTAAACAGAAACAGTGTGGTGCAATGTGTTAATAAACATGAAGTTATCTCTCTCACTCTATATATATAATGCCTTTGTCGGTCACATGGTATTCGCAGACGTACCCTATGGGCATGTTACTCAAAGTGAGTAAACTAGTGTTGAGGTCCGAAGGGGCATCCTACGGGTGGCCAAGGTAAGAAGGTAGAGAGAGGATAACCCTTTAAATAGTAAATAGCTAGCACTCTCTTATGATAACATTCAACTTACCTGCAACCTTGTAAGTATGGACAGCTTAGTTAGAATGTTTTTCTTGACTTTGTCAGTTCTCTTCCGCCTGGCAGCCGCATCCAGAGGTGCTGCTGAGGCAGACATGTTGTGTGTGCGTCTAGCTCTTCTTATTCTACCATGAGCCTACCTGCATAGTGTGTTATAATACTCGTAAATAAATACATACACATATCATTGCTGTTCGTTTACTATGTGTTATTATGCTAATAGACCAGCAGCACTGCATAAGGTGAATACATTACTACAAGCACACGCACAGCTCAGCAGACGCACAGCTCAGCAGACGCACAGCTCAGCAGACGCACAGCACCACATGATCCACTGGTTGTGCAATTCACTTTCCCTCTCAAAAAATGTTCAGATATAAATATGCTATAATTGCTGAAGACAAAAACATGGTTTGGTGAAACAGAATTGCGAGTTCTACCGGTCTAAAGTCAGTTTATAACATTTTATGAAGCCGATTTTAGAATCAATTTTTAACAATAATTGGTAGGAGCATTGCATCACGCCAAGACAGGATTTACTTCCTCAAGTCATCAAGTGAAATAGTGGGGTCTACTGGTAGTTGGGTCTTTACAGGAAGGGGGGCTAAGTGACCCCACCGTTATATATGTAATGACGTTGAGTGGAACTAACTCTGCACTACATTCAATAGTTTATTTCTCTTTATAGTTCACCCCTCAAGGGACCGCTGCAGTTTCCTAGTGACTGTTATATTGATAGTATAGCATTCCCTGTATCTGCACATCACCATTACTAACACAGCTGCTAACTGGTCAACTTTACTAACTAGTTTAATGACAATATAGTGCAAGGAGATGCCAACCAACTCACACTTGAATACTGTATTCCACCAATACTATACATACATATTATATTTGTGGTCAATTAAAATCTTAATTTCTTTATAAATATATATTTTATCTCATATCAATTCCTTCACAATTTAATTATATACAAGAATAGACTTACCTTGCCATGGTATACAATGTTAGATTATAATAACTGCAGGAAGCACTTACCTATGCTGGTCACATTCAATAGAAGGTGTCAGCAGGTTGTTGGCCTTGACACCAGGTAATTATATCACATTAATTATACATGATACATGCATATGGGCAGTATATTACAGTAATTTTTCCTAATGTATATTGATATGGCTATGGTAATACAGTATAATTTGGTGTATCACTGTAGTTGTGTAATTGTTATTTACTCTAAGTGTCTTACCTACCTTTATTGTACATGTAGATGAATTGGTAGAAGAATCCCTAGGTCTAGCACCAGTCACTCTGTTACTATACTCTACTGACTGCTGACTTACTTGTACTTGTACCCAAACTGTCACAATATTATACTAATAATAATACTTCTGCTAGAGGCCAACCTGCTATCCATATAAACACTGCAGCAATGTGTGTTTATATACAAGACAAGAATGTTATTCATATACAGATTGATTAACTTTTGACATGGCATTGTCAGCAGTTGAACTCAATTACTAAAATTATTCAATATTATTTGATAAGAGTTTATTGTTCCTAGACTATGATATTGTTAGTAGACTATGATATTGTTAATAGACTATGATATTGTTAGTAGACTGTGATATTGTTAGTAGACTATGATATTGTTAATAGACTATGATATTGTTAGTAGACTGTGATATTGTTAGTAGACTGTGATATTGTTAGTAGACTATGATATTGTTAATAGACTATGATATTGTTAGTAGACTGTGATATTGTTAGTAGACTATGATATTGTTAATAGACTATGATATTGTTAATAGACTGTGATATTGTTAGTAGACTGTGATATTGTTAGTAGACTATGATATTGTTAATAGACTATGATATTGTTAGTAGACTGTGATATTGTTAGTAGACTGTGATATTGTTAATAGACTGTGATATTGTTAGTAGACTATGATATTGTTAATAGACTGTGATATTGTTAGTAGACTGTGATATTGTTAGTAGACTATGATATTGTTAGTAGACTATGATATTGTTAATAGACTGTGATATTGTTAGTAGACTGTGATATTGTTAGTAGACTATGATATTGTTAATAGACTATGATATTGTTAGTAGACTGTGATATTGTTAGTAGACTGTGATATTGTTAATAGACTGTGATATTGTTAGTAGACTATGATATTGTTAATAGACTGTGATATTGTTAGTAGACTGTGATATTGTTAGTAGACTATGATATTGTTAATAGACTATGATATTGTTAGTAGACTGTGATATTGTTAATAGACTGTGATATTGTTAGTAGACTGTGATATTGTTAATAGACTGTGATATTGTTAATAGACTATGATATTGTTAGTGGACTATGATATTGCTTTTCGGGGATCAACTATAATCTGATAAGAGAAGTGAATAAAGTAACACCAACACAACCTCACTAATATACATGTATATATAGTAGTTATATTATACATATACTAATATATATATAGTAGTTATATTATACATGTACATGGGAATTTATATTATATATATTATATATAATACATTACATTGCATTTATATCTATTACGTATATATTGTAATATATTAATTATTGTAAATTATAATGTTGTTACATGAACAGTTGAAGAATTTGACAGCCCTAGATCTTCGCTTTAGCTTGAGGCTATTAACTTGGAGGTGGATGCTCAAGAACAATGAGAGAAGACAACTTCTCTGCTTCACATTTGTCATTGGATCAATAACCTAGTATTTCGTACCTGACAGAAAAGAATTGATAAATGTGGTGGCCTCCTTCTCAACACAGTGCTGTAAGCCTATATAACGCAGCATAGGGTTGGTATACAGTTAGTCGGCAACAGACAGTCTTGAGTCAGCCACGCCCACATATATACATTGTAACTTCCACTGGGAAGACTTGAATTCAATACCCCTTTTACCTTTAGATTTCTGTCTTGAGGGACTACTGGCTTATAACATTTTTAAAAAAAGCCGAAATTAAAATTATAATACATATATTGAGCTCAATTAAATCAAAGGTACTTATTGCAGTCATAATTATGGGATGTAGAATTTGATTACCATCAGCAATTATAGTATTTATCATCAGCAATTGTACTACAGTGGCTTCACACTGCTGGTAGAACGTTCTGCTGAGAGCAAGCTATTCATACTCGTGGAATTAACATTAAATATATAATCAAGTAATTACCTATAGTGAGGGTTTCAAATGCTCCTAAAGAATTATAACTGTGGAACTTGGGCTAGAAGTTTGCCCTCTATTACAGTACAACTTCTAGACAGACATAATGCTGTACATGTGCATACATTCTATGGGACCCAGGCTACAAACTTATATAGTGCTAATATAAGAGAAGACTGGCAAAAGATGTAAAATATAACTATTTCTAGTATTTCGTTGAGATTTAGTGGTGCAGACAACCTCTGATGATGTAGCTTGTTATAAATATGGCACTAAAGAGAGAGTGGTCAGGTGTTACCTTTTCAGTAGCAATGTAAACTAGCAAGGTGTTAATGGTTTCTTGGAATAGTGTTTTAGTACTAGGAATCTAGAAGCATCTACATGGGCTTTGACAGCTTTATTCTTGTGCAATCATGTGCTTCTTATTATAGGCCTATGATAGCTATTGATAATATATGTACATGTAGGTAACATAAGGTAATATTTATAGGTAATTACCTGTTTGTGTTTGTAAGGGCTATAATTATAATATTGTGATTATCTAATAGTATTATATAGCCTGTGTGTCTTTGGTACTGATTACTATAATACTCTCCCTATAAAAATATTCTCTTTATCGAGTGAAACTTTCAATAGCAATTATTTCTGTCATGACTTTTCAACCAGATTTCTTACAATGGAGTAAATAATTAATTGCTATTGAAACAGTTCTATGTTTTGAGACTCTACAGTCTTAGCTTGTTCCTGTTTTGTCATCAAGCTCTTCTTTCCTGATTCAGGTTTGGTGACCCTCCCTTCCTCCAAGACCAACAGCCCCTAACCATGTCTGTGTTTGATTCCAGGCCACAATCTGAGCTAACCAACATTGTAGCCTATAGCTAGAATCATCACCTAAGACATCCTTATACTTATACTATGCTAGGTTATCCCATGTTATGCTACATGTACAATGTATTTGCCTAGATAGTAGAGTTCAGAAAGGGGTAATTCCTAAAATACTTCCAAACACTGACATGAGTTAGAAATAATGCACCTAATGCAAATAAAATTTTGGCACAGGAAAGGAAAAGTGTGGAATTTAACCATAATATTGCTTATTAGCTCTCTGCTTGATAGGTTGAATGAACTTGCAGCTAATATGGTGTGAATTCAACTTTCAGTTTGCTCTTAAATTTGCTTTCAGTAGTAAATAATTATAGAGTCTCAATATACAGATTGTGTGTCTAACTACACTAGAGTTAATCAACTCTTATTCAATTAGGTCACAAGGTCACAGCAATTTACCATAATTATAAAACATATTAAATTGACAAAATGATAGCTTATCCATTTACTTTGTTCAATATGAATAAAGGTTAATGCCTGTTGACTTGCACTGTTTAATTATGTTATAATTCAAAACACAGCCTACAGACAAGGTGTATGTCTAGTAGTATTTAGTATTTGTCTCTCACTAATTTCCTAATTAACATTTTTACAGTCTGAAATTTGCAACACTTTACATCACAGACCAAATCAATCATAATAAAAATGTAATATACATGTAATATACAGTCATAGTTTCATTCTAAACCACTTTATTTCTCCTATAATGTTCTTACTTCTAGCGAAGGCTACATGTACATACAGTGGTATTATACATGTACATGTATATTTGCTTGCCTTCACTTGTATTGATATACAGATATGTACGTGTACAATGTATATTATTATATTACAGGTAGGATCACATACATTACATGCTACAGGTATGTAGTAGATATTTAATATAACACTACAGTGTAGTTATTCAGCTACTATACACTTGTAGAACATAGTTACCACCAAACACGTTATTACCACCTAACACACAGTTACCACCTAACACACAGTTACCACCAAACACACAGTTACCACCAAACACTGTGTTACCACCTAACACGTTGTTGTTACCACCTAACACGTTGCTCTCAATCTATTGATTCCAAAGAGATATGGATATAACACAGAATCATATAAACACCGTTTAGTTAGAACCAAGTTATTTCTTGTAACACTACAGAATTCTATCGAATATTTATATTTTCTAAGGAAAGCACTGTATCACTGCATCAATAATAAATGATGCATCACTTCAGATTATATGTGCATGATATACGTATTATATTAAGGAGTAAGCAGCCCATTGTCATAGAATTCCCAAAGGTTTTCCAACACTTGCGGCAGATCGAACGTTATGTTTCACATTCTGCTGTTTCTATTTTTATCATTGTGACCTCACTCTCAATTCATATCACAGCATTTTACTCTGTACTATTTTATACGGTCAATCATGCTATTTTATACAGCTAATGATACCCGTTTTATACAATCAAAGTGCTATTTTATACAACCAGTGATGCTATTTTATGATAGAAGATGTATTGCTACTTTATATAAATCATTGATGCTGCTTTGTAAACGCTAACGTGATCCCTCTATATTTCATACATATGACCGTCAAGATGAACATTTTATATGTCCTTCTAAATTATTTGACAGAACTTTAGGTCTATATGGATATTTAAAGCAGAACTTCTACACAGCATAATATGCTGATAGTAGATAGTATTGGTTGTACATTGTATGTATAAGTATAACCACCAGAACAATAATAATTGTTACGGGGTTTGTCCATTTTTTTTCATATTATAATGTATTTTTAGTATAACTCAAGATAAAAGGGGCAGAATCTATTTATCGTATTTAGTTTTGACTGCTCACATCCATCATTGTTTTAATTGAGGTTTGGTTGATTGTAGGTTCCAAAATAAAGGATTGAGTTTAGAATGTGCGGTTGCATCTCCTTAAGACTTAGACCCTATTCTCCAGGTCATACCTAATGTAGCAGTGCATGAAGTCATGGTAAAGCAGACGGTACCATGTCAGACTGTGTACTACCCAATATACTATAGATATACTTACAGCTAGAAGTTGTGTCAAGTGCGATGAGCAGTACCAAGTAAAAGATGTGACCTGCTGCCTTGAAGTGCTGGTAGTTGAACTGGCAGCGCTACAGATCTGTGTCCATCCACACTTGAACACCACTTGGGCACGAGTGACTATTATGTAAATTAATTCAGATGAAGCAGTTAAATATATACATATATACGGTTACATGCAATCAATAAAAGTTATGAATTCTATAATATATACATGAATCAATTTGTATATATCATACAATGAGACAATAGCTGCTGCATTGAATGTCAACATAGCAATGCGATATTTATCATACTCTGTGGCATGTACCTACAATGGCAACTATAATGAAATATATGAAATGATAGTAGTACATAGATAGCACTTAGATAGGTAGAGTAACTAACTACCAATAATAATATGATTATCATTAGTAGGATCGGCCAAATGTGTTGGTGTTATGTCTGAACGAATCAAGGGTAGTCTGAACGAATCAAGGGTGGTCGGAACGAATCAAGGGTGGTCGGAACGAATCAAAGGTGGTCGGAACGGAAAAAGGGTGCAGCCTAAGGTTGGTTAGCTGGCGTAGTGGTAGCATTTCCTGTTCACTGTGCTAGGCGATTAGGGACTGGCATTGTCATGACTCTGATTTACTCAAAAATTATAAAAACATTCCCAAACCCTCTAATATGTATGTACATGTACTACATTATATATCATAGACTGTATATACACATGTACTTGTTGTACACAATGCATATATTTGTTATAGTTATATGGTTTGCGAGTAGTTGAAGAGCTCTACTATCCCATGACGCTGAGGTACGACTACACAACTGCCTGTAGCTGACAGACTATGCACAGTTACACAGTTTATTCTTATCAGTTCCTTGTATTAAAGGAAAACCCTGGAGGTATGCAACTCCTACACTAACATCATTAGTTCTGCAGTTGGTTCTAATGCTGCTATTGAATTAACAGAATGCTCTAGCAACTGCTACAGCCAAATGTCATTTACCTCAAGGTATGTATATTATTCCAGGTGGGAGACTAGCTCTGCTACAAATAAACTTACAAAACTAAATATAAGTAGAACTGTACTTGAAGTGGACCTTGACAGCTCAAGGCAGCCAAGCGAATGGTCAGTAGCTGACGTATGGTCAGTAGCTGACGTATGGTCAGTAGCTGACATAAGAGAGATCTGGTATAACATATTTCTATCTAATTTAGTGACAGACATTCACCACCAGAGAGGAAATACTATAATATACATGTACACTATATATATGTATGTTCTATGTACTTACTATCAGGGGCGGCTAGACGCGTGAAATTCATGACTCTTGAAAATAGGCTGGTGTTGAAATATTCCCTATATCCGCCCCTGCTTACTATATACACTATTTTATATATGCATGTTGTATATACTTACTATATACACTATATATATGCATGTTGTATATGCTTACTATATACACTATATACAATGTATATGCATGTTGTATATGCTTACTATATACACTATATACAATGTATATGCATGTTGTATATACTTACTATATACACTATATATATGCATGTTGTATATACTTACTATATACACTATATATATGCATGTTGTATATGCTTACTATATACACTATATATATGCATGTTGTATATACTTACTATGTACACTATATATATGCATGTTGTATATACTTACTATATACACTATATATATGCATGTTGTATATGCTTACTATATACACTATATATATGCATGTTGTATATACTTACTATATACACTATATATATGCATGTTGTATATACTTACTATATACACTATATATATGCATGTTGTATATACTTACTATATACACTATATATATGCATGTTGTATATACTTACTATATACCCTAAATATCTACATGTACATGTAATCTAGTTTACATAAATTTTTTTTGGACAAAAGTAAAATCAGATAATAGATATTAATAGTGCTCTGCATTAGCTATAATTAGTAATTATAAGTTAGTCAGTGGAGTTAACATAGATGAATAAATAAATAAGGAGTAGATAGTTTGCACTTATCTCTGCAAGACTCCAGAGTTTCGTGCTTTTGCACTCATCAGCTGTAAGACTACATAGGACATGTAAGACTACATAGGACATGTAAGACTACATAGGACATGTAAGACTACGTAGGACATGTAAGACTACATAATATTATGTACACGTACACTTATACACCATATTATGTTATATTGTATATATGCCATGTATTATTATGTGAGAAGAATTATGTTATATCCTGCAGGTTCTGGATGAGGTAATAGTAGTCGCCCCTGAAGAGGGGTATTATAGGTACACGTGTTACACAGGCTATAGTTCCATCACAGATGGTATCAGTGTTAGTCGGCAATATACCCTGCGCTGACATAGGATTTATTGTTCCAGTTACATGGATTAAAATTATATGATATTTATAATTACTTTATCAATAACGTGATCTGAACAAAATACAATGTCAACATCCATCCTACATGTATATAATTACGATAGACCTAATGCCCAGTATCTAGAAATATATTTTTAGCAGCTTTGAAGCTATATAATTATCATGAAAATAAATCAATGCAAGCCATGACTATTTTAATTAACACCAACGTCATGTACAAGTGTAAGTAACCTGTAAATGTTTAGAGCTGTGAATGCTATGTGTTTGGTGACTACCAGCTAGTGTGTTACAAACTATTCAATATCTGCTGCTATACCCTGACCCACTTGACCCAGGAGTTGAAATTTCAGTGTGAAGTAGGGGAAGATAACCTCTAACACAGGTAGAGCTAAACTAGATAGCGTACCCTTGTAGACTGCAGGTAACTGCAGGTAATAAGGCACACCGCTGTATCACAAGAAACCAGTAGCAGACTCAGAGTTGGGGCAGATAGTGTTAGTTTCATTGCAAAAATATCAATAAACAAACTTTCACAAAAAATAAATTCAATAAAAATGTTGTTGTTAGCAATGTTAGAATTATAATGTATAAAAATAAAAAGAAGAGTACAACCCATATACACTGTACATAAGCATTCAGTGTGGAATTTATATATAATTCATCAATCAATAAGTAGCATGGTAACATAACTCCACTGAGTTGGCAAACACTGGAAGCATTAAATGCTGAATGTGATGGACAGAGCTACCAGCAAGCATTAAAAAGATAATAGAGAATATAAAACTGATATATATTACTTCAGTGACTAGGATATTCATTATATACCATAATATCGACCCAGATGACCCAAGGTACTAATGCCATGTTATAGACGGTACAGCAATAAAGGAGTACTACTGCCTTATTGGTGGTGTGCATCTTACTGTGGTAAGGTATTAAAGAGGTGGTACACACTCAAGGAGATGTCTTACAGCAATGTTGTATGTCCGTACAGCATGGTGGTAAGGTATTAAAGGGGTGGTTTATACTCAGGGAGATGAGTCACCGCCAGCTGCTGCAGTCTCATCGTCATCAATGACATGGTCAGGTGTCCCTGGTAGGAATGTGCTCTGTGAGGCTAAGGACGTAGCGAGGATGTCCGACTCCGACTCATCACCCTCACTGTCAGCAGGTATGGCAGCATCCCCAGTCGCCTGTATGCAACAGTATAGGGGAGATAACCAAGAGTATGTACAGCTTGTTATTACTGTTATATGGTATGTGGTAAAGTTTTCTATGCATGTGGTAATAGAATAATGGCATGAGTTGTATAGTTGCATCAGGTTATTGAAATGCAAATTTTAGTTCAGTAAAATAATTTTTTTCTAAACTTATTCATAAGAATGGGAGTGAAGATTTTATTTTCAAGTTCCAAAAAATTCTACGTGTTCAATAAGAGAATGACAGGGTAGAGCAGTTCAATTTCGAGCAAAGATAACGTATTTCCTATGCATTGGCCAATCGCTCTTCGCCAGCTTTAAAAAAAGTCTATGGCCACTCTGTAAAGCCGTAATCCCCCACTAGAAACCAGTACTAAAGAGAGTGGAAGGGAAGATCGCTCACTCCGTCAAAAAAGCTACTTCTCCACCCCCAAACGTGGTACGGATTAAATAAGAAGTCATGCTACCTTGCAGGAAAAATCGAGGGTAAGCGTAGCAGAGGAAGACAAAGAATAAAATACATAGATTAGTTTGATCAACTGGATATCAGGAGGTAACATTAAGAAAGGAAACATAAATTTCATGAGAAAGGCTCATCTGAGGAGTGAGTGGCAAGACATGATCACCAATGTCTGTACCTATAGAAAAAGCTACCTTGCGTACAAATATGATATCCCAACCTGTGCTTATCATTGTCTCAGACATAATGTTTACTAAGTGATTTAAACCAGCAAACAACCTAATGAGAGATGCCAGAGTATAAAGTTATCTTACTTCTGTGTCCTTGACCTTTAGGTCCTCTGCCGGATCAGATACGTCTGCAGCTGTGAGTGGATCCTTCTTCTCATCATCTAGCAACACAATAAACTATTACTATCACCAACACAGCAGGATGAGTCCCATTCATGAACAGATTATCTATCTAAACTGAGTTTGTAGTGACTCTGTGTGACTGGGGGGGGGGGGGGGGGGGCTAATGAGTCACCCGTACGCGCAGCATCAGCAACCATTTGAAACCAAAACTAAGCAATTCTATGGCAGGAGAGACATTTTATAGATTCAACTCATATAATCGTACCTGCTGAATCTTTGACTGCCTGGGGATCCTTGTCATCTTCCCCTTCAGTAGGTTCCCTGCAACACAAGAACTTAGGCAATAAATATTGACATTATGTTTATTAGGCTAAATCACCGGTTAAAACAAATATAACAATACTGCAAGCAGTGCAGACAACATTACTACCATAATATAGCCTTGGAACTCACTTCTTGTCAGTGTCACCCTCTTCCGTAGCCTTAGTTTCATTGCATTCATTCTCCTTAGTCTCAGCGTCTCTCTCCTTCTCTTCATTAGCTATGTCATCTTTATCCTTGCTCTTGTCCTTCAGACCAATCTTAGACCCTGTTAGAGGATAACACATGTAAATAGTACTGAGTATATACATTACATGTATACAGAGTTACCCCATCATTACACTGGATACACATAGAGAAGATAACTTACGACAACAAACCATCCACCACTAATATGTATGAGTATGAGCGGGTACTATCGGCACCACATTCACTGAACTTAAACAAACCTTTACTGTCTTTCTTCTTGGATTTCTTGCTTCTCCTCAGTGAACCTACATGTACATAACTTAATAATCATTCACCATAAAAATAATATACAACTCAATAAAACATAATATTATAGTACATGTACATGTATAATATAGATTATAATTATGTGAGTATAAGTAACTGTGAGTAACTGTGAGTATGAGTAACTGTGAGTATGAGCAACTGTCAGTATGACTAGTCAAGAGTATGAGTACCCAGTTAAGTTACTCACCGTGTGAGAGCACTTTCTGTGTTTTGGGATCTGTTGGTTTGTTGTTGTAGAAACAAGGGCCATTGAGAGCCTCTATTAGAGATATAGCCTCGTACCCGGACGGTACGCCTTGCTGGCTCACTGCCAACTCATCTTCATCGTCTGAGCCCTGCAATGTACAAATATACCCAATGTATATGTATACACTACATGTAAATAGATACAACTATATTCCCTCATGTACACTTACAGCTAGTTACCATTATTTTATAATCATGTCATGACAGTATGCTAGTAATTCCGCTGTGTAAGAGGCATCAAGCTGAACAAAAACACAGATAAACGTACATTAGTGGCTGTGTCACTTTCTGGTTTGCTTCCTTTCTTTCTGATAGCTCTAATTTGTAGGAGTGCTCTGAAGGGAGCCCGACAAATAGGACAGTTGTTAGCCTGATATCTGAGCGAATCAGCACAGCCGTTACAAAGGCACAGATGTCTACAGGGCAGTATGAGAGTGTCTCTTATGTCTGACATGCATATCACACATTCGGCAGTGTTGTCTTCAAAGTCTTCGTCATCACCTTGCTACAAACAGAGAGTACGACGATGATATGGGTCAAGGTAGCTGCCCATCAACCAATCATACGTTAGGTAATCATATGAACAGCACTACAATGATCTCTACCTTGGCATGGTCATCCTCCTTGTTCTCTATACCATAGAACTCCTGCAGCATGTAGAGCAGACCGTCTACACACTGCTTCTGTTTGATTACTTTGATATGGTAGCCATCTGTGAGGTGTTCGAGAACGCAGAAGGCAACGTGTGAGTGTCCAGTATGCTCCGCCTCCTCAACTGTGCAATGTATAACTACTGGTATTTCCTCCTTCTCCATAGAGTATGTCCACTGAAATTAGTGACCACTAACTACATGTGCTGACCACTGGGCATATATATATACTGACCCCTTTCATAGAGTCAACGACAGCATTAACATGTGTAAACATTGGAAAGATAATAACCAGAAAAGATTGATCTCTAGTCAGAACCTCCAGATCTGGAATGTTCTCCCAGCTAAATATTTCACAGAACACAAACATCATCCATACAATAGACCTACCTCATCTATTGCATAGTCACTTGGTTTTATCAAGTGCATGGACTGCGAGAACGTCTGGTTGGCGCCCCTCTTATATCTGTATGGTTCTGAACTCATGCTCGTATTACGAGGGGTATATCTGCATATAGAAAACATAGAGCTTACCGTGACATAAGACATGCTCTTCCATCAGCAGATATATTCGACTCAATGTTCAGATACTTACACTGCTACACCATTGACTACGTCTTCCTTAGCGAAGTACATGACAGTTATATTACACGTCGCGTCTGAATCAAATGTGAATTCTATGCTGTACTGTGAATGATCTTCGAGCGGGGTAGCAGAGCCAGCCTCAACATCCACATTTTTTACCGAAGGTGTTGAGGCTTTATCATCTGACTGAGCTGCATCACTCTCCGCTACCTTCGTGGCGCTCTCAGCATCACCCCTTCCATCGCCCCCTGCTGCTTCCACCACTTCTGATCTAAATGGTTAATTGAAAGATACAGATATATGCTTAGTATATAAAACTTGTGTGCATTATATCTCTTCGCCGCTACTGTATGTTACAAGGTGACATAGCCAAGTACCTCAGAAATGCTCCATGGCCGACTGACTGTGCTAGGATGGCTTGAGGTATATTATATTCACTATTACATGATGGATAGAGTATTGACTACATACCTGACGAGTCTGACTGTATCCTTTCTTATGTTGACCAAACTTCTTAGAGTTCTAGTTGGTTCATTAAGCTGAGGTGCTGGATAAGGAAACTGGAACAAATTGAATAAATCTTTCTTATTCCCTAAAGTTTATTAGTAGGCCTACAATACTCCTCAATGGTGGCCTACATCCTGGTACCTAGTCTACACCTGGGTAGGCTACTTAGTCTATGTCTAGTGTATAAAATAAATGAGAAATCCAAAGGTCTCCAATAGCACAATTTCCTCTAAGACTAAGGTGGTTATTACTTCACCTAATTGGTTTTGCTTACGATTATTTATAACTCGAGTCTATAACTCGAGTCATACCTCTCACACTAACTATAATTGGAATAACTCACAATTTACATGATAAAAATGAACAACAAACGGATCACTCATACGATACTTACAGGCATTGGTCGGTTTCCCAAAAAGTTCAAATCTGAATTTTCTCCGAACAGAAAAGCCTCCGGCTGCTGAGACTCAAATCGCTCGCCTCCCATTATAAAATGACTTCCAAAGTAGTTACCTACCAGAAAGTAAATATAAGTTCAGCCAGCAAACCATAACAAATTAGTGAATGTTATAGTTAATAAAGAAGTACTAGCTGCATAATGATTTTTATTCCTTATATTTCGATACTAGACCCAGTATAATTGTTAAGTTAACCAAGGCAAGTGAGTGTAAGCTGCTACCCATTCATGCCGATACATACTCCGATACTGACTCCTACTGGACTCTTTTGATACTACTGTATTGCACATTTCTCTACTTAAAGTCGCTACTCTAGTCTTAATGTTAACCAACTCAAACTCAACTCTGTTTTTGCCCTCTCATACTGATACTATTTTGTACTTTATACTCTTCTCATACGACACTCATACTATACTTATACTGATTACAGATACTCATACCTGCTTTGGGTGGCCATTTATAGGCATTACTATTAGCAATTGCCACCTCCTGAACATTTTCATTGTCTCGGTTAAATAGATTAGTTATTGTTTGACCCATAATTCGAAACGCAGCATAAATATCTTAATGTTGAAGAATTTAAAACAATAAGGTAGTATTTTTCAATCCATAGCACGAAATAAGTTTGACCAATTCAACTTCACACAAATGACCAATGTTAGCGCACTCATGATTGGCCAAAACACCCAATTGCTGGAAACGTCCTTGAACCCAACTTCAAAACAAAAATGGCAGTGTTTGTGTTAGTTCATCTCACCGCCCTAATTATTTTATGCTTATAACTATTTAATTTTAAATTCTGACAAATAAACTAAAACTAAAAATATAAAATACTACATAAAATAGTTTTTAAAAATATTTATCTATTGTTAAACTAGTGCATTAGCTAAATTATATTTTTTGTCAGAATCAAAAGATGCAGTTCGGCTGTGCATCCCAACAAATCCGTCACGCCCCGTCGCTAATTTCGCCAATTGCGATCACGTTTACAAAACGTGCGTCACTCACTTCACTATTTGTGTTTACATATAATTTTGAGCAAGTACTCCCAATCGTGAAGTGGAACTCGGTCGAAAATAAGAAAATAGAATTTGTAAATATGGATGGATTGAGGGAACAGATTTTGATAAATCAGTTTGTAATGACATCTGGATGCTCTCGCGATCAAGCACGACAGTATTTGCAAGCAAGCCAGTGGCAGTATGAAGTAAGTTTAAACTTCAGTTCAGTTTAAAAAAAATGTCAATGTGATTCACTGATTACACGCCATATTCGACATTCAATTCATATTCATATTGATGATAATGTTGATCACCATCGGATCGCGTTTATGTTGGTTTCTGCTATTGCGGTGTATACTTTGCTTTGCTAAGTGCTGTTAACTGTTTTCTTTTGCATTTTCGTTTTGATGTTCCATTGAATTAGATATATATCTTTCACTTTGGGTTGTTATGGCTACTCATTCAGCCATTTAATTAATTCGATTTATCATTTTAGTATTAGCCGTGTTTTATACAATACTATACTACTTTAGGTGCTTACTATGCTACATCCAATATTAGACTTACTCGGTCATATTCCATTGATATAAAATCAATGATGAAATCGTTGTGATAGCCTAATGCTAATGTAATGAAGTAAGTTATGGATGTGTGGCATATATATCGATATTATTCACACTGATACATCATAACTGCCATAGACTGCACTACTTGTTTTATAGGCCCATACTAATTTGGTAATCGTTGTGAATTGAATGCCTTTAGATTGTTAGTCGACCTCTGTACAAATGCACTTATAAATATAGATCTGTTGGCTTGCGACCGAACATTATTTTATGGTAACATTATTGGATTGTCTTCTAGCAGCTCAACCACCAGTCAATTGATATGGATTTATATCCATCATTTTTGTACTTTGTAGATGGCACTTAGTTTATTTTTTCAAGAATCGGCTGTTCCAATACCAAATAGATGTAAGAATTGTGGGGATACACATACACATTTAACAGTAAGTTACAAGTAGTAATGCCTAACAACATGGTGACATTCCTACACCTGTTTGTTCACACAACATACACATGGTATTTATTTATTTAGATTCTTTCTTCATCTCCAGTTTCTAGGTCAACTCCTAACAATCTGCTAACATGGGAGTGTTCACTACTTGTACTTCCTCCATACTACCTAGTGATGTGTATACTATACACTAGTAACTAACCAACTATTCTTGCGCTACCATGACTCATTGCCATACCTATAGCTCAGCAGTTTCTATATCTGTAGTACAAACTCCAATCTTTCAGTGAGTGAATTGATAAAGTAGCAAACAAGTTGTTGACTTCTTAAAGGTACTAGAATTGTTAGCTGCTGTAATAGTATAATAGGTAGAAGATGCCGTGGTGTCCACTGTATTTACATAGCAGTATCACTGCAGCTAACAATGATAGCATCTTGGATGTCAAGTTGCTTTTTTATCAGACATGGTAGCAATGACATCATCATATGACATAGTCTTGGAATCTCATTGAACACCAGCGCTCTGATGTGTAGGCCTATGTGTGTATTTACCAGTCACATACTAGCAGTAGGCCCATTACTAATACTGGTAGATACTGTAGTCTAATTCCAAACTACTAACTAACTGTTAGGAAGGGCTCTCCAGGATATGCACCCATCTGTCGGTTAGTGTCATGAAATAGTTCAGTTATGTTTTGCTCATTTTTTGCAAACTTTGCTAGAAATACATTCAACTTTGGTCAAGTGTCTGTGGGTAGACATAGTAGATATTGAATGTACAGGTTTATGGTTCAACAACCTTTGATAAATAACTGCTTATCCAACCCAAAACACTTCTTATCACATGATAGCAGATAGATAGCAGTGTGTAGTATACAATATCATATAATATAGGTAGCAGTGTGTAGTACAGAATTATCACAGATAGGTAGCAGTGTATAGTATAGAATTATCACATATCAGTAGCAGTGTATAATAGTACAGAATCCATTGATACTAGATGTTATTGTTAGTATACCTAGTTTATCAGTACATATGACACACTGATAACTTGAGTGCTGTACATTTTCAATTACTAGTTGAATGCATAGTTAGTAAACAGGTATACACTGCAATAACAAGGCGAATATATAGGTCAAATTGACCAAACAAAAACCAAAACAAAAGTTAGTAGGCCCCACTTAGTGCTAGTAGTCTAGCATGTAGTATATATTGTAGTCAATAACTGTAACTGACATGGATACAGATGTCAACAACTTTACTAGTTCTCTCTCTCCCTCCGCTTTGGAACATGTATACTGTGCATGCCTAGTTGGGTCATGTTAGGTCAGTAATAAGGTGTGCAGAAGCTAAACGTTTACATGCAGACCAGGGAACCATGTAGTAGTAGCTATGTTGTAGTAGTAGCTGTAGTAGTTGTAAAGCCAGCCAACCAGGCTCCGCCATACTAATGTTATTACCATAACATTCTACAACCTTGGGAGCAATGCCATAGGAATGTACATGATAATATACCATGTATGTTATGGTAGTGATAGTCGCAATAACACTGTACTACAAGTATATCTGCTCTATGAGCTATCAATAACACTGCACTACATGTATATCTGCAGCTCTATGGGCTATCAATCACTAGCTACAAGTACAGATCCAAGATTCTTTGTCAACTCTGCAGTATATTATCTGTGTAATGCTTGTCCATTTACATGTTATACTGATATTTATAATATGGTTGGTTCACCCACATGTACATGTGGACAGTGACTACATTATTGTGTGCTGTCCACTCCCTATCCACTACTATTTCATATACATGTAGTTATATCTACAATATATCTATTGCCAACAGTAGCCTCAGTAGAGGAGCATTCAGCGAATATGTACACCTACACTGCTATTTACCGTGATGACATTTACTATGACCCATTTCAACTACTAGTGCTTGTAGTAGGCTACTAGTGGGTGACTTTCCATCTTCCTGTGTAATAGCCACAGGTGTTACAAACCAAGTAAGCTTCCCTTAACTCACCACTCAATGATGTTGTTATACTGTGTGCTCAGAGTTATATTGACCTCTTGCTAATTTATGGCTATACATTATTTATGTATAGTTATAATATTATGTTATACAATGCGTTGTACTATGTATTGGCTCAGTTCCAAAAAGTAGACCTTAAAGTTTTGGCAATGATTCAAAACTGGTAGTTGCAGTGAGTGATGGGTGTGATAGTTCATAGCTGTGGTTGCACAATGTAGATATTGTAGCAGATAGTGGCACTGATTGGCCCCACTGCAGCAGAGTTCTTGGAGAAGGTTGAACTGTATTTCAGTGGTTGTTATAGTAGTAGTAGCAGTAGTAATATTAGTGTCATCAGTAGTAGTGGTAGTAGTAGTAGTAGTAGTGGTATTGGTAGTATTAGTAGTAATTGTAGCAGTAGTAATATTAGTGTCATCAGTAGTAGTGGTAGTAGTAGTAGTAGTGGTATTGGTAGTATTAGTAGTAGTTGTAGCAGTAGTAATATTAGTGTCATCAGTAGTAGTGGTAGTAGTAGTGGTATTGGTAGTATTAGTAGTAGTAGTAGTAGCAGTAACAACAGCAGCAGTAGTAGTAGTAGTAGTCATGGTAGTAGTAGCAGTAACAACAGTAGTAGCTGTTCTAAGTGGTAGTGAATGGTGGTAACACTGGGTGTATAAATTTTAAGCTTGCTAGCTACACAGTTGCATACTTGAGTCAATGCAGAGTACTGCTGCTGCTGATAGCTTTTGCTTAGCTGATTAGATAGTGCTGAAATGTGGTCAGTCAGTGTACAGACTAAAATAAATGATGTTATTACACCATGGTATCAAAACATCCTGTATCATATATGTATGTTGTACTTGTACATATAATAGCATAGCACACCTCTAGACATAGAATTTAGCTGAAGTAATATATTAGTAGTAGAAGAGTATATTCACCATAGTACTACTGATTAGTAAAGGCTGATCTATCTATTGTTTGTATCTTTGCTTAGGCAACTCCAAGGAAATCGTATCCTACAATGTAGGCTGACATGATTTTACATGTAGGTACTAACAATACACATCCATCATGCAGTGTACATGTGCAGTGTGTTTACCAACCAGTGTATAATACAATTGTGCAGTATGTTTACCAAACATAATAACAGTTGCCTTTGGGAATAAATATTATTAGATGAAACAATGACAGGCCTTGTCAGTTTGGGCTTATAGACAATACAGTTATGATGTAACACAGCTGTCAACCCATGATATTATTGGGCGCTCTAGCCACAAGTTGAAGGCTAGTTTGTGGAGTGTTGACCTATATTACATTGACCTAGTATGTTAGTTACAATCTTCAACTTCCTTGACTCTGCATGTCCATCCTGGTCACCCATCATCATTCAGTGCTGGAACTGCTTTACATCTCAGTACACCAATTGTAACTATTATGTCTGATATTTATATGCACGTGACACACTATCATCTGTTGTAGGTATGCGTGCCGACAAACACACCCGCCACCCCTCCACAGTTTCCTGACGCTCTGGCAGCCTTCAGTAAGATGTCAGCGACGGATCATAATAAATATAGCGGCACATCCCCTGCAAACTTCTTCACTCCAACACAGCAGCAAGTGACGCAGACGCAAAGCCCCAAACACATTGAGGTGGGAAAGTAAGGGGGCCATCAAATCTCAGGACTCTATTCTAAGTACTTTCTAGTATATAAATAATGTAATAGTTGCACTGCTTCTGCTGTGCTACTTCCCACTATTGAATTGTGCAGTGTGACTGATACATAGCCTAGTATATTTCTGTTAATATTACTGGCTGGCAGACAACTTGCCCTCAGTTCTACTAGCTTTTTCTGAATGCACAACAGTCTAAGTGATTGCTGAACTTTGTACATACATGTAGTATTGTGCACTAATTTGTACAGATGTCTATGCTGTTATTATAGGTTATCAAAAATTGTTTAAAAAATAGCAAAATAAATTAAATACTTGAAATTAGGTACAATTACATTGTTAACTAGTATATTAGGATAGATGCAATACTAGCACCATATGGTTAAGTCTTACCATACAATAAGTATACAGTACAATGTAGTTTCCAACTGACAGCGCAGTGCAAGTTGGAGTTGTCCTCTCGCTGTGTTGTTAATGTGGAGTTGTCTCCTCTTTGAAATACTTGCACTGTGTATTGATTCACTGACAGTTGCTGTTTTTATTCATATTTACTATAATTATACTTTTATTGAAATGTTTCTATTTGTATTTTTACTGGCGGTATGTCTGTCCTTATGTTTGGTTTGGATTGAAATTATTTTTCATGGCAGATGGCAGGGATAGTTGGCTACACATTAGTTATACTGCTTATAATAATATTATTGTTGGAATTAAAACTTTGTATCTTTGTGGAATATTTTGCTACGATGAAAATATCAACTGTAAAATTTCAATAATAATCTTTGTAGTGATGCTGTCTAATAGTATAGTAAATATATCAATTTATTGTATAATAAATGGTATATGAAAATACATGTGTCTTCTGGAGTTGTGTTCCCTTAACCAAATACACCAAAGAGAAGTGGAACATGCAGCAGACTGTAGTAGTAATACACTAATTATTGAGTGCTATTGCCTTCTGCTGAATGGGACTTTGGTGATATTTGAGTAAATGGCCTGTGGTACTCAGCCCATAGGGTTCTATGGCCTGTGGTACTCAGCCCATAGGGTTCTATGGCCTGTGGTACACAGCCCATAGGGTTCTATGGCCTGTGGTACTCAGCCCATAGGGTTCTATGTCCTGTGGTACTCGGCCCATAGGGTTCTATGGCCTGTGGTACTCGGCCCATGTTTGTGATAAATACAGAGACAAGGTTTTAGGGAATTTTTGTTCACAACAAATATTAGCCTCAGCTTTTGGAAACTTATGAAATACACGGGTTGTGCTGTAAATGAAGCAGTAACTAAGATGAGTCTTGGTGAATGTGCGACTGTTCAAAACAGGACATTTCGAAAGTGGACAGTTCAACACTGAACAGTTCGAAATCGCTAACCCCAACCACCAGATTTCAACTAATTTTTTATTTAATAAATTAAATTAATTAATTAAAATTAATTATCTGCAAGTTGTATTCTTCTAAATGTAACCTACACAGTTTCAAACTGTCCAGTTGTTAAACGCCCTGTTTCGAACTGTCTTTTTTGAAATGTCCCTTTATCAGTCTTAGTCCCTATTTACCTAAATGTGTATCAGTGATACTGTTTAATGTTTAGTAGATGCTATATGGGTGTTTGGCTTCTCTGAGACGGACAAAATAGCACTGTAGAGGTAATTCTCCAGTCTAAAGACTTCCACTGAGTGTAGAATATTAACACGCACACATACACATGTAGGGATTCTGTGATACATGACACTGACACACTACAAAAGTGATCAACAAGTGTGGAAAATTATGGGAAAATTCAACAAGTTCTTTTTTATTTGACTGATCTAATTAACAAGAGAATTAGTAATTTCATTTCCTAGCTGAACAGAACACTGATTGAGATGAGTATTACATACAATAATATCAGTAATATATACAGCGTATTTTATGAAATGGAATTTCTTTAGTCTGGGCATCTTGTTTTTTCCGATAATCCCACAAGAAGTGATCTATTAGAATGGCATTGATGTGCACCTCATTGAGCTCTTCATCTCCCTCAATCATCTCGTTCATGGTTTTCGCCACGAGGTCTACTACCCGTATAGATGCAGCTCTAATCTCCATTTCCATGAGGTCTCCACTACTAAACATGTGATCTTTCTCTAGCAAAGCATCCAGCTCCTTACCATAACTCATAGCACCAAAGTACACCAGAGCCTGGGGCACTCTGTAGTCAGCAAACATAGTTATACTGTCTATGTCATCAAATTCACCATGACCTTGACCTTCAAAGCATGCCCACAGGTCGGCGACTAGAATTTGAGCACGCTTATAAAAAGACACCTTCTGGTTGTTGTACACATTTTCATCTCTGAAACAGGGGAAGTTATCTAGCACCAGTCGTAATAGGCTCTGCCCGCTCCCTTTGGCTTGACAAATGAGATTGGAAAACTTTCCATTGAACTTCTCTAATAAAACTTGACCTATTTCTTGCATTACTTTCACCCTTTCCTCAATCATCGGCATAGCAGTAGCTGAGTCCGATCTGAACACCTTTAGTGCTTTCTCCATGGTGAAATCTCGGCAGTATTCTGCTGACGTGATTGGTATTCCTTCGTCTAAAGCTCTATTAACTGCAGCGCACAAACTCCAATATCCTGTGTGGTCGGTGTCATTATAACGAACCAAATACTTTTTTTTACCTGGAACACTCCAGAATGAAAAGTTCAAAGCATCCACGAGGAATATCCAGTTGATAGCTGATTCGTCAGCCACTTTCGGATGCAGGGCGTGTGTCTTCCATCCTTTTATGTGAATGGACTCTTTATCAGCTCGTATAATTTCTAGAAGCTTCTTTGCTAAATCCTTCACCCCAGATTCATGAATGCTGACATGTTTCAGAGATTTGCTGATCAGCTCAGCTGATTCCCTGGGTCCCATAGTCTCCTTCATCTTGGATTCTAGAAGCTTCATTGTTGTTGTGTCTAGTTTCTTTTCTGTCCCTCAACAAAGAATCAAAATTTAACAACTACTTGAAGGTTTAAATCAATAGCTGCAACTGTGGCACACAATAGCAGGTGGTTGAATTTGTTATGACTTGAGTCTTTCTAACAGGATTAAAGGTGGGAGGGACTATGTTGAGAGCTCACACTATTTAGTCAATTGCTGGTTTAAGGTTCTCAGTCTATGATTCTGTGGAATAATGCTACCACATCATACCCAGTGACACCATTATATTAATTAGCATTCTAGCAAGTGATGAAAGATATAATATTGTGAAAACCTTATTTCTATGAGAGTAATATATAATATAATGTACTAGCAATGCATGAATTATATCAGAAAGTCTACACTTACTTACAGGTCACTGGTTACCTCACCTTGTTGTACAGACTACACTTATTGATACTCAGTATCATCCAGCCATTGCATCACTTCCTGTTTATGAATGATTGGAGCAAAATCAATCAAATTGCAAAAAATCACTTTTCACTGACAAATTGTATGTTTCATCCCATCCTGTTCTAAGTAAGATTAATCACAACTGTTTTACTAAAGGTTCACTAGATTTTTATCTCAGACATAATGGCTTACCGCCTTACACAAGGGATTAACTCAAAGTAACTTTGATTTTTAGCAAAGAATCCATTTTTATTTTCCGTCCTGTTTATGTTATAAAACTACGAATAGAAAATGTTATTGTGCCCGTGTACATCATAAATACATAGCCAAAGTGTTTTATGATCAATAATACACGACTGCGGATTGTACAGTGGTAAAGAATATACATTGTATAATATGATATGATAATAAAGGTGTATATACACCACAGAACATACAAATACACATACAAATGCATGTGTGACAAATGGAATGGTAAAAATACATTTCCTAGAATGCATACTGGTAAATAAATACATCTACTACATGTGCTGTTCATATTACATATTACAACACGTACATAGCCCTAGACAGTAAAGGGACATATCGAAAAAGACAGTTTGGAACAGGATGTTTCACAACCGGATAGTTCGAAACAGGACAGTTCGAAACTGTGTAGATTACATTTAGAAGAACACAACTTGCAGTTATTTATGTAATTAAATAAAAAAAAATAATATTAACATAAAAATTGGTTGAAATCTGGTGGTTGGGATTTGGGGTTAGGCGTTTCGAACTGTCCGGTGTTGAACTGTCCACTTTTGAAACGTCCTGTTTCTAACTGTCTTTTTCGAACAGTCGCACATTCACCTAGACACATAGCCTACTTGTAGTGATGGTTTAGTATCTCATGGCGCTCGCCCTCAACATGTAGCTTAGATGAAATCTACAGTTCTACAATTCAACCAGCACGAGTTACAGGTTCAATGAAGAGGTAATGGGGCGTTTCGAGAATGCCTAATCTTCAGCATGTCAGCCAACATTGCTAGGTTTGTTTACACCGGAGTAAACTACTGTACAACCACCTGCAGTCTGTTGACAAACCGGATGACTAAATAAATTAATAGGTTAGAAGGAAAAGAGAGATATTTTCTATAGCCTGTTGTATTACCATCTATATAATTTGAACGGGGAAAGATAACTACGAGTTTGAAGACAACTGAAGCCCGGATTGCAACTCTTCATCTGTCAGTCTGTCTAACTCTTTGGTATTGAAGACAGCTGACAACTCCAACACTGACTGGGGTCTAACAAAAGGCACCTCCCTCCGGGCCAGGAACTCTTGTGTCTCCCCTGCTGATGCCGCTGCCTTTCTTTCTTCCTGTTTGGTAGATGGAGCACTGCAGGGTCTCTCCTTTGGCACCGACTGCTTAATAGATGGATCTGTGGCGGCTATGTTCACATACGCATTACTCCTGCTCTCAATGAGAGCCTGTATAACAGAGAACATATAATCTTCAGAAGTAATACAATGTATTGGATGGGATGCTATTTGTTTCATAAAAGCAGGTGGTTTTAGATTTTGAATTCAAATAAGGAACAGCATTTTTTATAAACGATTTGAAAAGCAGAAGTAATTTTCTGGGACATGTATTCACCTATCAATGTACCATTACATCCTGTAGATTATAATATTCAACCTATGATTCTCTATATTCTCCCTACCCAACGTTCTACCCTCCTCTCAAATGTACACTCTTACTAAGTATATAAAGAGAAGCCTTACGGCTCACGATTTATCACTTTTAGCTTACAAGAAGTTGACTAGCCAAAAATCTGTGTTTATTTCTGTTAGTTAATGTGATTTTATAACCTTAATAAACTTTATTCCAGTCAGTACATCAGCTGCACATGTACCATTTATTCCAGTCAGTACATCAGCTGCACATGTACCATTTATTCCAGTCAGTACATCAGCTGCACATGTACCATTTATTTACTCATGAGAAAAACAGTCAAGTAATAGCCCAATCTAGAGACCTGAGTTCTTGAACAAGACATAATAAATTATGGTGGTAGATCTTAGATCCAGTATGTTATGTAATACATTACATAACATGTTGATAGTTGAATAGGTAATCCCTGTATGACAGATAGGACATTACTACTAATCTATAGCATGTATCTCTACTATTGTACATGTAACAGTAGGACAAGTATAATGAATAAGTTATCACACAACTTTATTGCTGAATTCATCAAGATAGAGTGCAACTCTAACTTTCAAGAGAAAATAACCGACATATTATTGTATGAGCAGTCACTCTAAATATTTCTGATGATGGATGAGTTTCTCTTTTGACCCATGACTTTCTTGACATTGTTGCTCTGATTGGTTGCAGGTCGTCAGCACTACGACTTAACCCTCTGCAGTGTTGTTCAACATATAATGCATGTAGAGTAGACTTTACTAGAAGTTAAATCTAGTGGACATAGGACTCTCCAAAAGGCTATTTACATGTATGTCCACCTTCAGTGAAGGAATGGCATATATAGAGGAGATAACCCTTAGTCACAGAATAAAGAGAGTAGATGACTCCAGGGTTAGTATATACATGTAAGTGTACTGTGTAGTCAACTTTAGTGATGGCATACAGAGAGTAGATAACTCTAGTGTTAGCATACGAAGTGTCGATAACTCTGGTGTCGGTACACAGAGAGCAGATAACTACCGCATACCTTCATAGTATCCTTGCTAGTTTGCAGAACAGCCTGACGTTCACTCTCTACTTTAGCTGTTACAGAGAATAACTGGTCACACTTGTTCATGTACTGCTTTCTGAGCTGAGAGTTCTGCTCCATGAGTTCTGACATCTGACCTTTGTACCTATTGTCTACTTCCTCTACCTTCTCTTCAAAGTCTCTGTCATACACAGCCAGCTTTGCTTTCTGCATGAATACAAATGATATTTCATACAGTGATATTTCATATGTTTTTACAACAAAAATATCTAAGAGGAATGCTGAGGCTTCGAAGACAGGTACATGTAGATGAGTCACTAGTAGTGTTATATAAGAAAGGAATTTTTCTCTCCATTCAATAAACCCAATTTCTATTACATGATCTAATTTATCCAAAACATAATAAAATATATGATATGACAGAACACCCTGTGGCTTATATGATACTAGCACATGTACTAGCACCTGTACTAGCACATGTACTAGCACATGTACTTGTGATATACTTACATAATCCTCCACCTCACGTCGCAGATTCACTACATCTTTCTCACAGGCTAAATTCTTAGTGACTAGGTCTTCATATTTGATATTCAGTTCCTGTAAAAGATGTGTGCATTGTTTTAGAGATGATCTACTAGGTTAAAGCCAAATATAAAGTCTAGAGGTTCACAGCCATTCTAAACCGACGACTGTAGTCAATAACGACAAGAGGATTAGATCATTATTATTATTAATGTAGTGATGTACTAGGTAGAGTGTATGATTCAACTACATGAGACCATAAGGAAAAGGAACTATAAGGCATTACCTTTTCTCTAGCTTCAGCTTCCCTCAACTTCCTGACATCTGCTGCATGATTGGCAAACCTCCTATTCAATGCCTACAATTGGGTCATTTTATCTCAATATACGGTGTACAATAGCATGGAAAGTCACGGCCATATCGAGTGGAGAATGTAAACCTAGATAGTTCATTCTGTCTCGTATCACAAGCTATATAGTATATAAGGAGTAGTCTGACACAGGCCCATGTCTGACACAGGCCCAAGTCTGACACAGGCTCAAGTCTGACACAGGCTCAAGTCTGGCACAGGCTCAAGTCTGGCACAGGCTCAAGTCTGGCACAATAAATCATCTGACAGAGAGCAATTCCAGTGCATCGATGAGTTAGGAATGATTCACTTCAGCCAATCAAAAATTGCAGGCAGGTAGCACTTGCAATCTATTACATAATATAATATACATGTAATATAAGCTACTATAAAATAATGATATACAATACCTCAATATCTTTGGCACACTGTTTCTCTATAGTGCTCAATTTCTTACTATTTTCTCGAGCTGCTGCTGCTAAAGCAGCGTTCTTCTCATTGGTTAATTTTTTACCTAAGTAATAAAATGATGAGATCAACTGCAAGATTTGAACAAGGGCGTTAAAATGACATACAGGCATAGCATCCTCAGATAGATAACCTGTAAAGACGCCTCCATTACTCAGCTGCCAAGAGAGATTGAAATTTATTTCCACCCGACATATACCAATACCATATTAGCAAGTGTTGGCATAAATCAATCTTGCTATTTTCAAATCGAGAAAAAAAAAACAGGAGGCAATTTTAATATGATAATTACTTGTAGATTAGTACTGTGGGTTCTCATGTGATGGATGATCAAACCGAATATGGTTCATCCAGTAGAGTAATATAAACTAAGACATATACATGTAGGACTATGATTGCCCCATAGTGTACTGATACACTAACACACCTAGATCATTTAGCTGAGCCTGCAACTCGAGCTCATGAGTTCGCTCCAGTTCAGATTTCAATTCTTTAATAAGTTTTTGATTCTCAGCATTGGTTTGAGTCTTGTATGATTCAAATGCTCCTTGTAAGAATGCTATTTCAGTCTTGTACCGAGCTAAAATAAAATATCATAAATGTGTCAGTCAATAAATATTGTATCCTACATATAGCATCACCATATTAGCCAGCTAGTAAGTGAGTGAGTGAGTAAGTGAGTGAGTGAGTAAGTGAGTGAGTGAGTCAGTGGGCTAGTGAGTCAGTGAGTCAGTGAGTCAGTGAGTCAGTCAGTCAGTCAACCTATACCAATGGTATCATGAGTTGGGCTAGTCACTCAGTATACCTATAGTATCATCATATGAGTCAGAAACATCAGCAATCTCTTGCTTGTGTGATTGTAACATAGAAGAAATTAACTCTTCATGTTCATCTGTGAGACGTCGGATTGTATCTTTCTTATCTCTCTTCATCTCCTCTACCTTGTCTTGCAGGAACTCTTCTGCCTAAGTAGAACAAACAGGTAATGTAATCAAACACTTCAATATTTTTTATTTCTACAAAATACTAAAATATACTAAAACTCTTATAATATACATCAAACGAAAATTTTGAGTGAAATACTCGGTTTCAGATTGACACTCCTGTTCTAACTGAACTGAACACTGACCTCTATCTACATGTAAAATGCAACGAGGATACCTTTCTCTTAGTATCTTTGTGATTGAGTCTCTCTTCTTCTAAATATAGACTAAGGTCAGACACTTGTTGCTTTAGGGTCTCTATCATTTGTTCCCTAAAGCAGCATCCATTTCACTATCAGATAACATTGCGAGTTTCTTAACACATACAAATGTTGAAATCGTTTTCCGCGTTTTTCTAACGGAGAAAAATACAACACAATTTGTTCAAGTTCGCTCATTAACATGCACAGGTATAACCCCACTAAAATAGACTAACCAGGCCATTGTGAACATAGGGTAGTTCACAGTCAACTTACAGCTCAGGATCCAATTTGCCCATTTTATTGTTCTGTTTAGCCTTTTGTTCTTCTTTCTCAAAGAATTTGTCATTGATGATCATCTGATATTTACTCTTACTTCTGGATAAGATATAACCTGGGGCTATGTGCACTGGTTTCTGGCTGCCCTAACAACATAGATGTAGGTGGTCTCAGATATGGTTCGTAATCATTTATATGAAGCTACACGAGCTGAATCACATCCTAGAGAAATATATATTGTATATATTACTACAAAACAGTTGTCAAAATAATGTTTAAGCTCAAACCAGTAGAATAAACATAGTCCTTTTAGGATAAACAAAATAGGTTTGTTTCAAGGACAACATTTCAAATAAAATTTTCAGTATGGGGAGCTAGGAGTTATCCGCTCAATTCTTCTAATCAGAATCAGGGAATACTCACATTGGCGATTAGCAGGTTAGCTTCATTATGGGGTAGGCGTTCAAGCTGTAACAAAAGTTAGATGCAAACATCACTCCATATGTGCCAATAGATAAGGGGTGTGCTATTAGTAATTAGTATAGAACAGCTATACCATGGGAGTTGCCTGACCTTACCCGAAATGACAACTCCTGTCAGCTGTTAGTGTTGAGTTGGTGGAGAAGTTATAATGGTAGTAAAGGGCAAACAGTTAAACATCCAGTGAACAATGATTATAAATAACAGGTATATGTAGACAATAAAATATGCTATTACTAGTAGACCATTCTCTTTGTGAGCCAAATGGAGTATCCTACAAATACTACAGCCCCAGGGCCTAAAATAATTTACTAATTTACTGATTATGAAGTTTAACTAGTTTTCAATTTCCATAATAAAATAGTAAAATAAAGGGAGGGGGGGCTAGAAGCACCAACCAACTTGTGAATAAGCAGAGCATGAGGCTATAGCAAAAGTTCATAAGCTGCACACAAAGCATGTGTAGTGATTAGTAGGGTTAAGGTGGCAAAGCTGTTAGTTCACTCACCTAAGCTCCTGTTATTTCATGTTAATTCTAAGTTGAAACAAGAATATTGTCATTGTTAGTTTATATCATTAGTACAAAGAAATGAAATTATACAATCATAATTAGCTTGGGTTTCAAACATTTCAAGCTTAGTAAATGGGTATATATACGGGACGGGACGTAAAATCAAAACTTAATTGATTTCAGTAATTAGGTGATGTTATACAGAAACTGGGAGCCAATTATGTCTTTGATCACAGTGGAAACACTCAACAATTGTTTGGTGACATGAATAAGTATTACTACTATTATAACACTGTGAGCATAGAATTAGCTTCATAATGTCTCCAATTTATTGATTTATCAGTAAGTAGGCAGGTGATCAAACTCTGCAATATTTAATCCGCCAACTCCTAGCTAGTATAATATTTCATCATGTCTTAAATTTACTGACTCATAATGTGGAATCAATGCCTGTGTCAGCATGGTAAACCAATATTATAGTGTATTTAGTTGCGTGTGTAAATATACCAGCAGACGGGTGATCAAGTAACATTGAACCTACATGAAGCCTGGGCACCATACAATGACAGATACAACTAAGGGTTTATCTCCATAGATTACATGCCATAGGGTTAATGTAACACTTGCTAGAGAATGTAATGAATATTATGGTACCTCCAACTGAGCTTGCCATGGTGCTGCCCGTTCCTTTCGAGTTGCGAGGTGAGGTTTGAACCTGTGCTGCCGTACACTCTCCCCTTCTACCTTTCCCAATCTCTCACATCTACATCAGCAATGATAACAGCCCATCAAATACATGTTGTTAAGAGAGTAGTACACTTTAACTGAACGACACTATGGTGCCGAAGTTTAAGAGCTGAGAGCTACTAATACTTACTCTTGTACAACAAGAGATGCTGTCTTTGGACGCTGCTGGGTTCTACTGTTATTAGCATAAGTAACTCTGTATCTGTGTGCAGGAGTAGAACTGAAAATGTAACATAAGAGTTATGTAAGAATCTCTAACCTAAATAAAAGTGCATTTGAAAACCTATACAGAGTATAGACATACGTTTGCTTTACATAACCATGTCACATTGTGTCATGGCTAAACTGTTGGACAAGGTCATCTGCCACAACTCAACTCTCAACTCTATTATAATATCAACTGAATTCCCCAACTAAAACATAGACTGAAGGACTGAACCATACTTACTGTGGTCTGCTAAACCTAGACTTCTCAATGGATGTCCCTGATGGAGTGGAAGTAGCCGGACTAGCTGAATAATGACCTACTTTTGACATCATGACACTGATCTAATGCATGGAGCTACTGCCAAAAACTCGTCCCAACCTAAAAATTCATAACTAAAATAAGAATTTTCACCATTGTGTGTTATGAACCAAGATTGAACACACTACAAAGGCTAAAAGGTGCAAGTCATTGTCATGTCAATGTTCACCCACAGAATCCCTGTTGCTTATTATTACTGTGTTTTTATTGAACTTGAGTCATGTTGCAATGCTTGTCATTCATTTGTTGTGTGTACAGTTACTGTACGACTACTGAGTGACTATTGTACCCATCTATATTTATTAACTCCTACCGTTTTTACCACCATCTTAGCTTATATGCTTTATAACAATCTTCATTTGCCAGAGATTGCTATTATAATCTGCAACTACCTTACAACACTCGCTTTTATATATATAGTAGTTCCTATGCTCACCAGATAAGATCAGACAAAAAGGTATGACTCGTAATCCTAACACGAACTAGCTTTTGGTATCAACTAGTCATACTATTTTTCGTATATTCATATTGTTTATTTTAGGTGATTGCAGATCTATGTTTTACAGTCATGTCAGACTGGGTGCATTTCACTTCAAAACCTCATTGTGTGAAGCTGTCATACAGTGAAAAATGGTTAGTATATAAAGAGCTCATTTTCATTGTTGCTCTCAGTTGCTGTGGGATGGTAATAAAGTAACATCTCTTACACTACATATGCCCACTTGTACAGCATACATGTACATACAACAATGCATGAATACAAGTCACCCTCCCTAAGCAGAGGATTAAGCTAGACAATAAGTACACGTAGTCAGCGTCTTCTTGGTTGGCCTTGATAGTTGCACTCTGATTACATGCGACTGTGCCCCAGCTACACAGTCGGATACAAGTATATAATAATAATCTATTGCTGTGTTTTGAGTGCGATAGCCTTTAGAAAGGCCGGTGTTATTGGGTTGCCACCAAAATTTGCTAGCCACCTTTTTCCTAATCTGCTGTGATTATGTTTGACAACACTTTCTTTATCATGCTCTCACTAGTACAGTGCAGCAGAGTACAGTTGTCAGCATCTCTCTCCATATGTTCTTTATCTTTCTCTCACTACTTTCTACTACTCTAGCCACCTGTTCTTTCAGCATTTTTGCTCCTCCCATGCATCCTACCATTGTGGGAATGATTTCGACTCAGTATCCTGGTCTTCTCCCCTTGTTCTCGTAAGCTAACTGCTGATAATTTTTGTTATGCTTGTTATTATGGTTATCATTCTCAATTATTATTATTATTATTATTTTATAAGTACAGCAATAGTACAGTAAGCAATAAAAATCATCTTGTTATTTTATTTTAATTTCACTTAATTTTTATTTGCATAGTATCATAGTTATAAAGAGTAATTAGCAGTCAAAGTATAACTTGAGTAACAAACAAAATATGGGTAGTTAGCATACTTAAATAATATTAGAATATAAAATATATAAGTTACAAATAGCAAAGATTTAAAAGTAAATTATAATAAAAAATTAATTAAATTTAAATTTATAGGCTATATATATATAACTTCAATTTAGAACATTATGAAAGAATAGCAATTACAAATGTTTTCACACCATTAGAGTCCTTAAAAAGAAAGTTTTGAATCTCAACTTCCAAGCAAAGATTATCATGGGTCATATGCTTATTTTATTATTGAGTTGAACATTTTTCCTTTCACGATATTTGAGCAGGTGCCTCTAGTATAATGGGGGCCATGTTGATTACTTGTTGCCATGTGTTTATACTCTCAGAAAATGTTGGCTATATGTTTTGATAACATTCTAATAAAATAGTGAAATCTCATTAAAAAAGCTTTGTAAAAACATAAAATTTCACAATGTTTAAAGATTTTTTTTTAAATTAAATATTTTTTAAAAACACTTTCTGCAGCGTCAAAGTGAATACGAGTTTTGAACTGGAGTTGCGCCCCATGTCGTCCATTTGCCACCATCTTGATCCAGCTACTACGTGTACGTTTTTCATTGCCGTGCGAAAAGTCACCTAATTTTATAATTTCTTCTTTTCAAAGTTAAGAACAAAAGATTAAACAGAGAGATGTCTGGAGAATCCAAAACTCTGTAAGTTATATTTGTTTTGTTCTTTTGCTGCTATCTCGCTTGCTGGCACATTGATTTTGAATGGTTGATTTATCTTCATCTTGATCTGAGACTGATTGATGTGTATGTGACATGAATTGAAGGAATGAATGAATGAATGGATGGTTCAATCTGATGATAGAGGATTGACTGATTGGCTTTGAGTGATTCCTATTTAGTATTTATTTTATTTTTGTTTGTTCTTTTTATTATTGATTTTGATTATTATTAACTATAATTAATAATATAATAATAATAATAATTCAATGAACTTTAAGTGATGACATGATTAATATTATCCAATCGTTCAGTGAATGATCCAATCATTATCATCCATCCAATGTCTGTGCATGTGATGGTTCGTTGTAATGTAATGTAGCCTAAATGTTCATGTTCTGTTGATGTTTGTTATGTTCCTGTCGGTGTTCTGATTTTAGAATTAGTAATGTAAATAGTAATAGTTGATAATCGTAATAAAATGAAAATCATTAACTCTTATGACTTAAAATTAATATATAATTGTAATTATTATTATTAAATTAATATTATTATCGACATTAAATAAAATATTTATATTTTTAATTTTAAAAATATAAATAATGATAACCATTAGTAGGCCTATATTAATTGTTGTAATAATAAAAGATGGATTATCGTTGTGATTAAACTGATATCTAATTCAGAGTCTGACTGATCTACATGTAGGCCTATGATGTAATAGACCATAGGCTATAGAGTATTCGATCGCCAATGGTATAAATCATAAGTGAAAACTAAAACAGAAAAAATTTAATATTGAATAATTTAAAAGATAAAAAATCGAACTACAACAATTTACTTAATAAAAATAGCATGCTAAATAATAATATAAATAGGCCTATTATTATAACGAATGTTTACCTTCAGTGAGCTTGAAGTAGTGAACTATAAATTTAGCCTAGAAATGAACTTGAATTACATCTAAGGCATTGTTAGTGTTCACGCACATGTCTTGAGCTAATGTGGTGAGTAGGATATAGACCTAATACTTGACTGTATCATAAATTTAAATTCAGTCTATGCTCATTGTACTGTTAGGATTAAATTTGAGTTAGTTGTTCATTTTGCTTGCTGAGACATTAGGTCATCGTTCACACTATTCATATTGGCCTCAAGTAGTATTTTATCACTAACATGAGAAAAAGGCAAATTTTTTATTTTTGGATAATAATGTTCCCCCTAGACTGAGAAGGCTACCTATTAATCAAAGTTGCACAATCTATATTTCTCCAAGTGTAAAATGTGGCATCTTACATTAGGCTTTCTGCATGCCACTCTATGTTTGAGCAATGGTGTGGTGTAATGTTATGTATGCGGTGTGAACTAGAAGACCCCGTGTAACCATGTGAATATGAAAAAGAATCACAATTTGATAATAATTGTTATTCCCAATAGCGACTTTAGTGTGACCAATGATTTAGTCACCAAATAAAATAGTCTATACAAGAAACATAATTACACAAACTACATGGATAAATTTAAATGCCATTGGGCTAAATGGTATAGCACATGACTACTGATATAAAATGAAATAATTTTAGCTTGTAGCGACATACAACAATGAAGTAAAATGCAGTGAAGTGAATACGAGTTGTACAGCGACTTGCCTTGGCTCAGTGCCTAGGGTGTTGGGCATCCAATTATCCATTCAAATATCACCACAGCTCATAAACACAGGATTCGACACATAGTCATTGACCATTGTATCAACCACACCTACAATATGCAATTACAAAGGACATTCTGGTCCTTTGTAGGGTTTAATATCTCACGCTTGATATTGGAAATTATTTGTGACATGCAGGTGTCGGTAGAATGCATTCTGTAACACTGGCCATTCTTCGTAACTAGTATGTAGGCCTATATTAATATATTGGTCTCATATTATATGGTATTATTCTGTACTCAATCTAGTGACAATGCAGTGTGCATGTTAAGCCGATTCCCCTCCGGTCTAGCTAAAACAATCTTAATCCGTACGTTATGTACACTTGATGAACAATCTTGAACAATAATTGTATGTCTTTTGTAGCGGTCCAGAAAAAGTAAACGTTGTAGAAACCTTATCCGTGTCAAGGATGGTAAAAATTTTACATCATCATTATAATATTTATATTATTCCTTATCTTATGCATACATATATGTATAAATATAATTTCCCCCACCAAGAAATATTCGGGCTGTGTGGATCTCTACCACCAGTTAACCGACAGTTTCTTCGATTTAGCACTACTCTCAAGCTGGCAGAATGTGCAGACTAAAAGTAAGCATGAGAACATACAGTGTCCATATGGTGGGCACTGTATGACCAATATCCACTACTACCTGTCCTCAACTCTTCTTGCCTATTTATAGTACTGCACTAGTAAGTATTGACGAGCTGACATTAGTGCACAGCAGACTAACTATTACAATGTGAAGTCTACACATTTCTTCTTTTGCAGATATGTTGGCAACCTGCACCCCCAGGTTACTGAACAGTTCATGATGGCCCTTTTTGGCAATGTAGGCACATGTATGGGATGTAAAATGATATACGAGGTAAGATTTACCAATTCAACCTAATGTGCTTTGTGATTTCTTGGAACAAACATCTAGTTGTCTACCGTACCCTTACACTTGATGGCGTATTGTCTCTTGTAGTCTGGCCAGGATCCTTACTGCTTTGTCGAGTTTGACAGTCATGACTCGGCAGCTCAATCCTTGGTTACCATGAATGGGAGAGAGGTCATGGGAAAGGTCAGTTCTCTTACATCTACTGTGTGTTTCTTACAATTACGAGTAACACATGTACATGCACCTTATTAGAATGCAATCAAATACATGCTGTACAGATAAAGCCTACTATTCTATTTATTGCTTGGTTGGTCGGTGTGCCCAGTTCAGCTAGCCTACACTATAATGAGTGACGTACTAACCGTATGATCTGATTCGCTATCTGCTACACATGTCTAGACTCTCATGTGTATGTTATGGTCATGCATGCACTAATGATTAGATCTATTTTCTCTAACAGCAAATGAAAGTGAACTGGGCTACTTCCCCCAACTCTAAGAACTCAACAGAGATGGCAAGAGGAAGAGTGGACACAAGTGACCACTTTCACATCTTCTGTGGTGATTTGAGTCCAGATATTGAAACTAAACAGCTACTTGAGGCTTTCCAAGCATTTGGTGAAATATCGTAAGTTATCTTTATCTACAGTTGTGTGTTTGCTACTGACCGAGTCTACTAGTTGTCCATGATACAATGTCTATGGATGCTGTCTCTACTATGCCTATGAATTGTAATGGGCTAAGCTATTGTACACTGTATGTGGGTATAATACATGGGTGTACTTTGAATTGTAGAGATTGTAAAGTTATATGTGACTCAGCATCAGGTAAATCAAAAGGATATGGTTTCATTTCATTCATCAACAAAGAGGTGAGTATCTCTATGTGGGTATGTTCTAAATATACCTAAAGTATGTGACTGTATTGTACATACATGGCCAAGTACTGCATTCTAAATGGTGTTAAAGGTATTGTTGTGCTTGTGTAACATGGTAGGGTACAACATGTGCATTGTATGTACAATGCATACATGTAGTGTATGTACATATATACAGTATATAGTGTGTATAGTGCGTGTATGAAACTTATATATTGTTGGTTGTGTTTAGGAAGCACAGAAAGCTATAAATGAAATGAATGGTGCATGGCTGGGTAACAGAGCTATCAGGACTAACTGGGCCACCCGTAAACCACCCGCACCAGTGGAGAGATCTAGACAACCGAGAACAACTACTAAACTCAACTATGAGGAGACATTCAACCTAGCCAGCCCTACAAACGCTACTGTGTATATCGGTGGAATACTCGAGGGTATCAATGGTATGTCTAATACAAAGTATGTGCTCCAGTATACATACACTATTATTTACTGAGTATATACTGTATAATCTATAGTATAATGATATCACTCTACAACGTCTATTACAGATGACATGCTGAAGGAAGTGTTTTCAAAGTTTGGTCAGGTAGCAGAGATTAGATGTTTCAAGGATAAGGGATTCGCTTTTGTCAGGTATGATTGTGACATTCTACATGTGATACACGTCTACATAGTTATCTACATATGATACTTGTCTACATAGTTATCTACATATGATACTTGTCTACATAGTTATCTATATGTGATACATGTCTACATAGTTATCTTATCTACATGTGATACATGTCTACATAATTATCTACATGTGCAGGATGATGGCCAAGGAATCTGCTTGTCAGGCTATAGTAACTGTAAATGGTACAGAAGTGGGTGGATATTCGGTACGGTGTGCCTGGGGCAAGGAGGCTGGTGACTTCAACAGAGGAGGCATGCAGCAACAGCAGAGTATGGGATACCAACAGCAAGGCTACTATCAGCAGCCACAGCAGGTCAGTCAGTCTCACTAAGTATTGTTATATACATGTAGTATTGGGTAGTAGTATAGTATAGTCTAGCTTTCTATGTACATTGTGGTAGACAAGGGGTGATAGCTGATACTGGGCCAGTACTTATAAAGAATTACCTCCATCTTTTAGGTTCATAATTATTTAATTACTACAAGCTATGGTGCGACTTTTCACGATTAACGTGAGTAATAATGGTCTGGTTGAATTCCATTAAGGAGGAGTCAATTGCTAACAGGCATTCTCACTTTACATGTTACAGATGAATAACTGGGGAAACTATGGATATGGACAGCAACAGTGGGATAACTCCCAGCAGTGGGGTGCTCAGCAGCAATGGGGTGCACAGCAGTGGGGTGGACAGTGGGGTGGTGGAGATGCAAGTAACTGGCAGCAAGGACAGCAAGCCTACCCACAACAGGGTGCTTACCAGCAAGGGTGAGTCAATCAGTGTATTATAATAGCTGCTGATGTTATCCATCCATCCACACTACCTGTGACTAACTTGTAGTTACATGTATGATATGTTGTCTTGTAGTAACTACAACTACTCTAATGGAGGGGGATATTGATGATATACTACCCACAATCGATCTGCCATCTATCAGGTATCTAATACGTTAAAACTACAGAGTATAACCACAGTACCCAGTACTAACACAAATACCAAAAGTCAATCTTGTTTTTAAATTGAAATGGTTGATGTGCATGTGGACCTAACATAAAATTTAAGGCAGTCCATGGAGACCAGTGTTAGTATAGTATACATGTAAATGTAGTATAATACTTCCATGTATACCCACTGTATGTGATACGACTACTATTGTACTGATATATACTAATATATTGTATTACATTTTTAGACCAGCAGAGCAGTCTGGCAAATCTACCAACACACAGTCAAGTGCATCTAACTCCACCACTCAAACACTACCAGATGTTATGACAGTTTATTATCAGATAGTGACTATTGCTCAATGCTGCATCTCCATAATATACATGCTGTATTGTTATAGTGATACACAGTGTGCCTGTGTAGATCTCATATTTACTGTATATAATGCTAAACCCAATGTATCCATGTTACTCTAATAGAATTATTTATAAGGAATGGAGACCCTATTCTAAATTCCAAGTTATCTATTAGGATTCTCATTTGCAATTGTATTGTTTATAATCATGTGTTTAGTAGACTACTGGGTGGTATAACTGTCCTACACAGTGCACACTCAACCTCTAGCATGTGGTCTATTGCTGTTCTGGTTTGCTGGTGTTGTCTGACCTGCTGGTAACAATAAATAAACCTGTTCAGATCTTGAAACAACTCATTGTTTATGTAGGTAGTGCTGTAACTTCTTTCACCTTTCTACGCCCAGATATGAACCATGAATTGCTAGGGTGATGAGCCACGTAAGAAGAATTTTACTTCCATTATTTATTTTTGACTACGTAGTCGTGAATGGATAATGGAAGAACAATTTTTCAGTTCTCCTACTTGCAGTTTGAATCCCTCCAACATTTTAATAAACTGCCAAAGTGATTCCTAGATTCTGCCGAAAGAAACTGCAACTCCCATAAATTTCTTTATTTGGAAAATAGCCCGACGAGGCTACGCTACACGCATCTGTAAATACAACCCCCATTAAACGCGCATGGTGTCCTGCTCCATTATACTCCCTACATGACGTGTAAAAGATGGAAATTAAAAACAGCATTTACCATTTGGATTTTTTACTATGACAGAAAATCCATCCAAAACTGGGAATGGTAGGAAAGGCAGTCCATTATGAGCCAATATGGATGCCTCAACATCTTTTACATTTAATCCTGGGCCGTTACAACCGTTGTTGGTACCTTTCAACATGTCAACACAGTCAGATGTTTCAAATGGTAATGGTAAGTCAAGTAGAAGTAGCCGAAGTCGGATAAGAGAAAATTTAAATAAATTACTATTATATCAATAAGTCTATTTATATATTTAACAGATTTATTATCATTTTATTAAAGTTGAAAGATAAATTCAATCAAAGTTAATTTTAGAGATCTAGCTCTTTAGTCTTTTTCAAAAGATCAAGATGACCGGACACTAAACTTCTACTTGTTGGTAATGGTTACATGAATTTCCTTGGCATCAACTGGGAAACTTACCAGGTTCGAAACAGTACTCCTTACAAAAGCCATCACCAGAATTTCCTACACATAATGTCTGAGCACAATCTAACTCAAGTGATTTCATAACCAACTCATATACATGGAAACACCTTGGACCTGATCTGCACCAATGATCCAACGTTGATTAACTTCACGCAAATTATAACTCCAGGTTTCAGTGATCACTCGGCAATTGCAGCAGAGTTACATGTTCAGACATCACCTTGTAGCCCAATAAAGAACAAAGTTAAAATGATCCGTATTCACCGAGAGGCAGATGCCAAAATTTTTGAAGCTCACACGAGGAGCACCGAATATGAACTTGCCAACATGGACAATGAGGAAGACATGTGGTTGAAATTTGCTTCCTCTTTCGGGAAGGCAATTGATGAATCGGTACTCACTAAGACCGTTCATGTGAGACCCCCAGACCAACCACTATGGTTTGATAGGCATGCTGAAAAAACTCATTGAAAAGCAACGGAAATCATATCGCAAATACAGGCAAACAGGTGACTCTTTCTATCTAACTCAACACAAAAAGGAGAGAAGAAACAACAAAAAGATTTTCAAAGTACTCAAGAGAAAGTATGTCACTGATAAAGTGTGCAGACCTTTGAAGAATGAAAGTAGTAAGCCTTTCTATAAGTACTTGAGACACAAAAGAAAGGAGCAGCACACCATTACCTCGCTCAGGATGCCAGTCGGAACCATAACAAAGAACAGCCATGAATGTGCTGAACTACTAAATTCATATTTTCACCAGCAGTTTTGCTCCAGTGAGAATCTTAGCGATCTTCTTCTCCTACTGTCAGAGTCAAAACCGATAAAAATTGATGAAGATGGTGTCAAGAAACTTATTCAAGGCTTGAAAAATAGCAAGTCACCTGGACCTGATAAAATCAGAAAATGTGAACTACTTGTGCACCCCGATATAACAGCTCGATGCCTAAAGCACATATTTCAAGTGTCCTTGAATTCCGGGAAGCTACCAACTGCCTGGAAATCTGCCACAATAACTCCTATTCATAAAAAGGGAGCTAGGGATGAGGCTAGTAACTACCGACCAATATCATTCACGAGTATTCCATGCAAGATGATGGAACATAATAGTACTGCATTGTCTGAATGCTACCCTTGACACAGTACTACATAACAGGCAACATGGTTTTAGAAGAGGATTGTCCTGTCAAACGCAACTCTGTGTAACATATCACGATCTTGTAAAGGCAGCAGACAGCTATTCAACAATTCATGCCTTAGTCCTGGATTTTCAAAAGGCTTTTGATAAGGTACCCCACAAACTGCTCATGAAGAAAGTGAGAAACATCCCGAACATTGACCCATACATTACCAACTGGATCCAGGACTTTCTTTCATATTGAAGCCAACGAGTGGCTGTAAAGAATGCCGAGTCCACACAGTTAGATGTAACATCTGGTGTTCCCCAGGGGTCTGTACTGGAACCCACATTATTTCTTGTGTATATCAACGATCTACCTGACTGTGTTACGTGCAATGTTAGCCTATATGCTGATGATACTCTTCTATATAACGTTGTTAATGATGATAGAGATGAAGAAGACTTCCAGAAGAACATTAACTCTCTAAATTACTGGTTCACCACAAATAAAATGCCTTTTAACACTGCAAAATGTGAAGTCATAGTGTTTAATAAGAAAAACAGACCCCTCCATCCTACTCAATAGGTGGTCAGCCACTAGTCTGTGTAGATGAGACAAAATATCTTGGGGTAGTAATACAGTCAAACCTGAAGTTCAACAAGCATATATCCAATAAAGTCAACACTGCGAATAAGACATTGGGATGTACTAAGTATACACTTCACGATGCTCCCGAACACGCAAAACTAGTAGCATACACAAGCCTCTGCCGTCCCATTCTTGAGTATGCTGATGTCCTGTGGGACCCAGCAGACACTAGTACAAGCAATGAGGTGGAGTATGTACAAAACAAAGCCATTAGATTTGTAAAGAACATCAAAGGACGGCATGGCGTCTCAAAGGGACGTAGTGATCTTGGACTACAAACATTGAAAGACAGGAGAAAGAATCACAGACTCTCTCTTTTAATCAGAATTCTCTCACAAGAAGACAGACATGAAGCCCTATCCTCTGCATACGGTGATATCATAAACAGCAAATGTCAACTCCCTGTACTAACAAGAGCTGCGAAAAGAGGAGAACCTACCTCAATCTATGCTGCATCACATATCTATCATAACAGTTATCTACCAAGAACCATACGAGATCTAAGGATAGCGCCTCCACAATCCTAATCTAAAAATTGAAAGTGGCAAAATGCTGGAAAACTGCAAAACCACTGTCTTCTCCCCTTATCTTAAACATAGGAGGCCCTCTATTTTTGTACCATTTTGGTGGAGTTAGAGTGTCCTAAATTCATTGAGGTAAGAATTAGGTTGGTGTTAGTTAATTAGGTGTATCTCAATAGTGTTTTACCAAGGGCTATAAGAGATATGAGGATTGAAACCAACCCAAGAGTACTAACTGAGCGGCCTACAACCGCAACCTACACACAGTCAGGCTAGACAGTCCTGTTCAGTCAATACTGACAAACACACATCGGTCATATCGCCATAGTGTGAATACTGTCCGCTAACCGATTAACACATGAACCATATGCGGCACACCCCTTCTACCCTCTAGGGTGGTCCAGTGTAATGATAACATCGACAGGTAATTCGACAGGTAATAGAATTGAAGTAGGATTATATTTGTTCGCCTAAAAGCCTTGTTGATTCAATGATTGTTTTTGTGAGTCTATTTCAAACTAGTTAAGCAAACAATAGTGTAATATATTTACTAATATAAATATAATATGTTTATATTAATTATACAATCTTAGACTAGCATGACCATGCTACCATGACCGTAAAGACTACAATTAGGTGCAGTAGTGGAGAACTTTAGATAGCCTTAATTCCTTGTTTTTGTAGTTGGGGTTTGGGGTAAGGGCGGTCAACCAGCAAAATATTGAGAAGACAACTTCTCCTGCCTCAGTTTTGGTGAAGAACAAAGGCTATCTCAAATTTCTCCACTTCTGCACCTAACCTAGTGGTAATAATTATTATTATTCGATTGTTGTAAGCGTACAAACTCTACGATCTAGTTCTAGTGACGTGGGTACTGTGTTGTCTCCGGCTGGGTAGCGATTGCAAATGTGTAGTTGAACGACATATAGGCCTACATACCAGAGGAAAAGTACCAGCTGAAGTTTAGTGCTAACTAGGCAGACGTTAACTATACTATTATAGTACAATGGGTGCTGCGGAAGATGACCCTGTGCTCGTCACTTTTGACCTAACTAATGTATGGGTCGATTACCAAAGAGTAGGCGCAAGGATTACCTAGAGCACTGGAAGGCGATGTCCCAACTAGCCTGCTTGTAGACTCGGTACTTAGTTAGACTGTGAGATGCATGGGTCGTTTACTATTGAGGTATAGACCAGCATCTCCAAGTGCGGCATATATTATGAATTTGAACCGTGGAGTTTAAATGACAGAAGCCAACAAGAGATTGTGGAATATAGGAAGCTGAAACTCTTATTATATAATATACTATTTATTCTCTGCCCCAAGGACAAGTACATGAATAAACAGAAGTTATAAGAACTTACATGCATGTAAAAGTCCTCAATTGGGCAAAAATGTACAATACCGGACCATGCAAGAATGTATATTAGATAGGTTCAATCAGACCTGTACATTAACAGTGCAACACGATATACTGTAGTCAGCACAGATGAGTAGGTACGAGCACATGACAATGACACAATTACATAAACGGATGTAGGTGTTCGGTGTTCGATGCTATACTAACATCTTTATATGAATACGCACATGCGAAGTGTCTTTATGTCCGTTAAGACTTTTTGTAGCATTAGTTGTATGCATAATATAATATATTTACAAATAGTTGATTAGGTGACATGCAGGTAGAATGTAACACTGGCCATTCTTCGTAACTAGTATGTAGGCCTATATTAATATATTGGTCTCATATTATATGTTATCATTCTGTACTCTATCTAGTGACAATGCAGTATGCATGTTAAGCCGATTCCCCTCCAATCTAGCTAAAACAATCTTAATCCGTACGTTATGTACACTTGATGAACAATCTTGAACAATAATTGTATGTCTTTTGTAGCGGTCCAGAAAAAGTAAACGTTGTAGAAACCTTATCCGTGTCAAGGATGGTAAAAATTTTACATCATCATTATAATATTTATATTATTCCTTATCTTATGCATACATATATGTATAAATATAATTTCCCCCACCAAGAAATATTCGGGCTGTGTGGATCTCTACCACCAGTTAATCGACAGTTTCTTCGATTTAGCACTACTCTCAAGCTGGCAGAATGTGCAGACTAAAAGTAGGCATGAGAACATGCAGTGTCCATATGGTGGGCACTGTGTGACCACTGTCCACTACTACCTGTCCTCAACTCTTCTTGCCTATTTATAGTACTGCACTAGTAAGTATTGACGAGCTGACATTAGTGCACAGCAGACTAACTATTACAATGTGAAGTCTACACATTTCCTCTTTTGCAGATATGTTGGCAACCTGCACCCCCAGGTTACTGAACAGTTCATGATGGCCCTTTTTGGCAATGTAGGCACATGTATGGGATGTAAAATGATATACGAGGTAAGATTTACCTAATTCAACCTAATAATGTGCTTTGTGATTTCTTGGAACAAACATCTAGTTGTCTACTGTACCCTTACACTTGATGGCGTATTGTCTCTTGTAGTCTGGCCAAGATCCTTACTGCTTGTGGAGTTTGACAGTCATGACTCGGCAGCTCAATCCTTAGTTACCATGAATGGGAGAGGGGTCATGGGAGAGGTCAGTTCTCTTACATCTACCGTGTATTTCTTACAATTATGCACAATATATGCAGTCAATTACATGCTCTACAGATAAAGCCTACTATTCTATTTATTGCTTGTTGCTAGCCTACACTATAATGAGTGACGTAATAACCCTGTAATCTGATTCGCTATGTGCTACAAATGTCTAGACTCTCATGTGTATGTTATGGTCATGCATGCACTAATGATTAGATCTATTTTCTCTAACAGCAAATGAAAGTGAACTGGGCTACTTCTCCCAACTCTAAGAACTCAACAGAGATGGCAAGAGGAAGAGTGGACACAAGTGACCACTTTCACATCTTCTGTTATGATTTGAGTCCAGATATTGACACTAAACAGCTACTTAAGACTTTCCAAGCATTTGGTGAGATATCGTAAGTTATCTTTATCTACAGTTGTGTATTTGCTACTGACCGAGTCTACTAGTTGTCCATGATACAATGTCTATGGATGCTGTCTCTTCTATGCCCATAACTTGTGATGGGCTAAGCTAATGTACACTGTATGTGGGTATAATGCATGGGTGTACTTTGAATTGTAGAGATTGTAAAGTTATATGTGACTCAGTATCAGGTATATCAAAAGGATATGGTTTCATTTCATTCTTCAACAAAGAGGTGAGTATCTCTATGTGGGTATGTTCTAAATATACGTACTGTATGTGACTGTATTGTACATACATGGCCAGGTACTGCATTCTAAATGGTGTTAAAGGTATTGTTGTGCTTGTGTAACATGGTAGGGTACAACATGTGCATTGTATGTACAATGCATACATGTAGTGTATGTACATATATACAGTATACGGTTTGTAATAGTGCACATATGAAAAGTATATATTGTTGGTTGTGTTTAGGACGCACAGAGAGCTATAAATGAAATGAATGGTGCAAGTCTGGATGACAGAACTATCAGGACTAACTGGGCCACCCGTAAACCACCCGCACCAGTGGAGAGATCTAGACAACCGAGAACAACTACTAAACTCAACTATGAGGAGACATTCAACCTAGCCAGCCCTACAAACGCTACTGTGTATATTGGTGGAATACTCGAGGATATCAATGGTATGTCTAATACAAAGTATGTGCTCCAGTATACATACACTATTATTTACTGAGTATATACTGTATAATCTATAGTATAATGATATCACTCTACAACGTCTATTACAGATGACATGCTGAAGGAAGTGTTTTCAAAGTTTGGTCAGGTAGCAGAGATTAGATGTTTCAAGGATAAGGGATTCGCTTTTGTCAGGTATGATTGTGACATTCTACATGTGATACACGTCTACATAGTTATCTACATATGATACTTGTCTACATAGTTATCTACATATGATACTTGTCTACATAGTTATCTACATGTGATACATGTCTACATAGTTATCTACATGTGATACATGTCTACATAATTATCTACATGTGCAGGATGATGGCCAAGGAGTCTGCTTGTCAGGCTATAGTAACTGTAAATGGTACAGAAGTAGGTGGATATTCAGTACAGTGTGCCTGGGGCAAGGAGGCTGGTGACTTCAACAGAGGAGGCTTGCAGCAACAGCAGAGTATGGGATACCAACAGCAAGGCTACTATCAGCAGCCACAGCAGGTCAGTCAGTCTCACTAAGTATTGTTATATACATGTAATATTGGGTAGTAGTATAGTATAGTCTAGCTTTCTATGTACATTGTGGTAGACAAGGGGTGATTGCTGATACTGGGCCAGTACTTATAAAGAATTACCTCCATCTTTTAGGTTCATAATTATTTAATTACTACAAGCTATGGTGCGACTTTTCACGATTAACGTGAGTAATAATGGTCTGGTTGAATTCCATTAAGGAGGAGTCAATATTGCTAACAAACATTCTCACTTTGCATGTTACAGATGAATAACTGGGGAAACTATGGATATGGACAGCAACAGTGGGATAACTCCCAGCAGTGGGGTGCTCAGCAGCAATGGGGTGCACAGCAGTGGGGTGGACAGTGGGGTGGTGGAGATGCAAGTAACTGGCAGCAAGGACAGCAAGCCTACCCACAACAGGGTGCTTACCAGCAAGGGTGAATCAATCAGTGTATTATAATAGCTGCTGATGTTATCCATCCATCCACACTACCTGTGACTAACTTGTAGTTACATGTATGATATGTTGTCTTGTAGTAACTACAACTACTCTAATGGAGGGGGATATTGATGATATACTACCCACAATCGATCTGCCATCTATCAGGTATCTAATACGTTAAAACTACAGAGTATAACCACAGTACCCAGTGCTTACACTGCTTTTATACACAAATACCAAAAGTCAATCTTGTTTTTAAATTGAAATGGTTGATGTGCATGTGGACCTAACATAAAATTGAAGGCAGTCCACGGAGACCAGTGTTTGTATAGTATACAATTGTAAATGTAGTATAATACTTCCATGTATACCCACTGTATGTGATACGACTACTATTGTACTGATATATACTAATATATTGTATTTACATTTTTAGACCAGCAGAGCAGTCTGGCAAATCTACCAACACACAGTCAAGTGCATCTAACTCCACCACTCAAACACTACCAGATGTTATGACAGTTTATTATCAGATAGTGACTATTGCTCAATGCTGCATCTCCATAATATACATGCTGTATTGTTATAGTGATACACAGTGCGCTTGTGTAGATCTCATATTTACTGTATACAGGGGCGTATTTTAAGGGGCGGCAGGGAGGCACTGCCGCCCCTGTTTTCAAAATAAAGTGGCCTAAAAACACTACTTTTGAAAATTTGACACTGTTTTCCTTACTATTTGCTTCATTTCCGGTTTGCGACCGAAGCGTTATCTCTATAGTTTTAACTCTATGGCGTTATCACTCTACTTTTAACTCTATGGTGTTGCGGCGTAACAATAACCAGTAATCTTGGAATAATCCCTACATTGCAACTGGCACACAAAGAGGCCCATAAAACTATGTAATCTGCTAAAAGACTCTATGGTTATGCCAAGGTTAAAAACTTGCGATCTTGTGAATGAATGAATAAATATTTTTATGGATAGTTATTTATACCAAGGAAAAAATAATAAATGTGAAAGTAAAAGTAATGAACAGTTGAATCAGGTGAATCAATTTGTAAGTCACTGCTATCAATGAGGTGGTTTCTTCCCTGTCACTGACTACGAGCAGATGCATGAAATTTAATTCCAATATTATATATTATATTTAATATTATCTTGGCTTCTTTTAACAATATTTATGATTTTTGCTTTTAATATAATATAATTAAAAGTGTTTCCATTCATTTTAGTCATTCATTCCAGCAATTGCCACTCTACTGACAGCTACTACTCTACTGCTACATTCACTGCTAACAACTAAATATGTATTGTAAAGGAAAAATACTAATTTAAAAAAAACATAATACAATAATAATTAAATATTTTAATTTTAAATTTATATACAATTAATATAATTACACTATTAATATTATCTTAACTTTAATAAGCTGCTACACTTTTCTTGCAAAAATATTTATTTTACATACATTTTATTTTAAATAATTAATTTATAATGACCACAGTTGTTGATCAGCTACTAAAATTTGAAAATCTTAATTTAAAAAATACACTTGTGCCTATGGACTATTTGTAAAATATACAATCATGCAGTATTGTAGTTATTATAAAATTCTACTAACTAGTAATAGTACTGTAACACTTTCACTCCTGTTGCAAGTAGTAGTAACTTTATTAAGCAGAAGTAGTAACTTTATTAAGCAGAAGTAGTAACTTTATTAAGCAGAAGTAGTAACTTTATTAAGCAGAAGTAGTAACTTTATTAAGCAGAAGTAGTAACTTTATTAAGCAGAAGTAGTAATGAGTACTTATTGTAGTGATGCTAGAACTAACTTGCTGCTATGTCTAATTTTTGCACTTCAGAGAGTGAGATTTGAAAATTTTCCGCTGCGCGTGCATTTGCGGGGGGGTGCCCGCACCCCACCCCCCGCACCCCCCTCCCACCCGACTTTCTGCCTCCCCACTCAAATTTTCTAACCTACGCCCCTGGTATATAATGCTAAACCCAATGTATCCATGTTACTCTAATAGAATTATTTATAAGGAATGGAGACCCTATTCTAAATTCCAAGTTATCTATTAGGATTCTCATTTGCAATTGTATTATTTATAATCATGTGTTTAGTAGACTGCTGGGTGGTATAACTGTCCTACACAGTGCACACTCAACTTCTAGCATGTGATCTATTGCTGTTCTGGTTTGCTGGTATTGTCTGACCTGCTGGTAACAATAAATAAACCTGTTCAGATCTTGAAATAACTCTTCTAGTTATTACCCATGATTTTACTCATTGCTTATGTAGCTAGTGCTGTAACTTCTACGCCCAGATATGAACCATGAATTGCTAGGGTGATGAGCCACGTAAGAAGAATTGTTTTTCCATTATTTATTTATGACTACATAGTCGTGAATGGATGATGGAAGAACAATTCTTCAGTTCTCCTACTTACAATTTGAATCCCTCCAACGTTTTAATAAACTGCCGAAGTGAGAGTAGATAATTCCTAGATTTTGCCGAAAGAAACGACAACTCTCACATATTTCCTTATATGAAAAATAGCCCGACGAGGCTACACTACACGCATTTTTAAATACAACCCCAATTAAACGCGCATGGTGTCCTGCTCCATTATACTCCCTACATGACGTGTAAAAGATGAAATTAAAAACATAGTATTTACCGTTTGGATTTTTTACTATGACAGAAAATCGGTCCAAAACTGGGAATGGTAGGGAAGGCAGTCCTTTATGGGCCAATATGGATGCCTCAACATCTCTTACATTTAATCCTGGGCAGTTGCAACCGTTGTTGGTACCTTTCAACATGTCAACACAATCAGATGTTTCAAACGGTAATGGTAAGTCAAGTAGAAGTAGACGGAGTCGAATGAGAGAAAATTTAAATAAATTACTATTATAATTATTAATTTATTATATCAATATTTTTATATTTAACAGATTTGTTATCATTCTTATTAAAGTTAAATGAGAAATTCAATCAAAGTAAATTTTTAAATCAAGCTCTTTGTTAGTTAGGTTATAGAATTGGAGTAGGCTTATATTTGTTCGCCTAAAAGCCTTATTGATTGTTTTTGTGAGTCTATTTCAAACTTGAAAAGCTAACAATAGTGTAATGTATTTACTAATATAATATGTTTATATCAATTATACAATCTTAGACTAGCATGACCATGCTACCATGACCGTAAAGACTAGGCCAAGTGGTAATAATTATTATTATGCGATTGTTGTAAACGTACAAGCTCTACGATCTAGTTCTAGTGACGTGGGTACTGTGTTGTCTCCGCCTAGGTAGCGATTGCAAATGTGTAGTTGAACGACATATACCAGAGAAAAAGTACCAGCTGGAGTGTAGTGCTAACTAGGCAGATGTTAACTATACCATTAGTAGTACAATGGGTGCTGAGGAAGATGGCCCTGTGCTCGTCACTTATGAGGCAGAATGTGGGCGAACTCATACATGAATAAACGGAAGTTATAAGAACATAGGCTACATGCATCTAAAAATCCTCAGCTGGGCAAAAGTGTACAATTTTGGACCATGCAAGAATGTATATTAGATAGGTCCAATCAGACCTGTACATTAACAGTGCAACACGATATACTGTAGTCAGCACAGATGAGTAGGTACGAGCACATGGCAATGACACAATTACATACACGGATGTAGGTGTTTGGTGTTCGATGCTATACTAACATCTTTATATGAATACGCACATGCGAAGTGTCTTTATGTCCGTTAAGACTTTTTGAAGCAATAGTTGTATGCGTAATATAATATATTTACAAGTAGTTGATTAGGTCAGGTCATAACATTACTTTTCAGTTGATTTTCTTCCGTTCAGGTAAAGTGTAATTGCTATTACTAACTATTACTATCTGTTGGATTGAGAGTTTTCATTTCTGTCCATATCAATTGCCTAAACACATATGGATTGTTAGAATTGAAGTTCTGCACTCCTAATCTTTAATGCAATAACATTGACATTTTAGTCGATGCTGGAGAAGTAGACCATTTTATCGGACAGGAAAGCCCTTCAAACCCACCACCAGTTTCTCATTCAGGTTCATCAACTAGCCTGTTTGCTGCCAGCGCAGCACCTTCTGACAGCTTTGAGATTGGATATGGGTCAGCCCCAGTCCAGTCTGCTGAGCAAACCTCATTCCATACAGCACCAGAGCAATTAGTAAATACGGAGCCAACTCAGAATCTGTTTGCCAGTTCTGTACCACCACCTGTGTCACAGTACTACCCGCCCATTTCAACTAACAGTGTTATACCTAGCAGTGCACCCCCATCTCAACCAACTGGTTAGTATTTAATGTAATCTATTACTTACATGTATATTATGTAATCTATTACTTACATGTATATTATGTATTCTAATGTGTAGCTATAGGCTGATATTTTGACATGTCGTTCTTATACCAATTGTTTATGTTCCCATATTGTTGGTATTCTGTAGCAGGATATGACATGTCTCAGTACTCTAGTATACAGCAGCCCGGCTACACATCTGCACCCACAACAGCTGGGGCGGTGCCTATGTACAACCCTAGCCAGCCTGTTGTGGCAGATACTCAGTCTATGGTGCCACATAGTGCGATAGTACATTATAGCCCTGTGGTACCGCACTGGTTTTACTGCAGGAGAAAGTCTGGTAAACCCGACGTATGGAAATCGTTCACATATAGAGACTCCATGGTGTTAGAGGAGAGCTTCCTGAACGGTAAGAGATGAGTCACCAATATGATCTCAGTTAGCTATTAATTCAACTTATTCCCTCAAACAGCAGCCACACTATTACATGGCCATGACATGGTTTGGGTTAAGGCGGCGTACTTGCTGTGTATATATTGTCCTATAGGCGTGTGCTATATGTGAGTTTTCAGCTTGTGCTTACACTAGAATGTATGTATATTATTATTGCATGTGTGTATTTAGGGGAGCCAGATGTAGTACAGACAGACGGAGGGAGGTATGACGTTAGTATCAATGAAAGAGAGAGACGGGCTGTGTACTGGTCTGAAGATACCTGTGAGATCCGCAGATGTTCCTGGTTCCATAGGGATGACTCTACCATGTCTTATATACCTTACAGTGAAGACATTGCAGAGGAGCTGGAGGTGTGTAGGTATCAGGGTTGTGCTTGGTTATGACTGTGTGGGCTATAGATGTGTGACTGTGTGGGCTATATATGTGTAACTATGTGGGCTATAGATGTGTGACTGTGAGGTGTATGTGTTCATATGGGAAGTGGGTATGTAGTATGTACGTATAGGGCTATATATGTGTGAATATGTGGTGTATGTGTTCATATGGGAAGTGGGTATGTAGTATGTACGTATAGGGCTATATATGTGTGAATATGTGGTGTATGTGTTCATATGGGAAGTGGGTATGTAGTATGTACGTATAGGGCTATATATGTGTGAATATGTGGTGTATGTGTTCATATGGGAAGTGGGTATGTAGTATGTACGTATAGGGCTATATATGTGTGAATATGTGGTGTATGTGTTCATATGGGAAGTGGGTGTGTAGTATGTACGTATAGGGCTATAGATGTGTGACTGTGAGGTGTATGTGTTCATATGGGAAGTGGGTATGTAGTATGTACGTATAGGGCTATATATGTGTGAATATGTGGTGTATGTGTTCATATGGGAAGTGGGTATGTAGTATGTACGTATAGGGCTATATATGTGTGAATATGTGGTGTATGTGTTCATATGGGAAGTGGGTATGTAGTATGTACGTATAGGAGGTGGGTGAGTAATCACATACCTATATAATCTCTGCTTGTTTTATTGATATACACATGGACATAGTATTGGGTAGAAGTTTGTAGAATAAATATAAATATATCATGTCTGAGCTCAAGCAGTTTTATAGGAATGGCCGGTTGGTTAGCTGCCAAATTTTTCTATGTCATGACTGCTTGGTTAACATACAGGAAGTGTACAGGCAGACGATGACCAACAAATCATGGCACAAGAAGAATCACCTACAAACCAGCCAAGACATATTCGTGTTCCACAGCTCGCATGTGTTTGTGCAGTACGGCAAGGGGTCCTTCCCTGATGAACTCGGAGCACCTCTTGTAAGTCTACATGTTCATTGGTTACAAGACAGTATAGCAGGACTCTGCTAACAAATAGGGTCCTTCCTTCCACTATTGCTGGTTTTGCTAGTATAATTAGTATGCTGTATACTCTATACGAAATATTGTGAGCTTCTGGTACTCTTATAGAGTGAAATGTCAAGACCAAAGGTGGTAAAGCGGGGTACAGACGACATAGAGAGCATCAGTAACGGAGAGTGTGAACGCATTGATGAGCTCGTATTTGTTGTACATGGTATCGGACCTGTCTGTGACCTCAAGTTTAGAAGTATTGTAGAGTGTGGTATGTTATACATATGGTATAATTGCTGTGTGATCTCGTTATGCTGTTGTCGCCGTGTGATGTAGATACTGTACCAACATCACCTTAGACTCTGACTAAATATCTTGAATGAAACCTGAAAGTTTTGTAGCCTGACTACCAAGTCATGAAGTGACCTAAGTACATTGTAGCCTGACTACCATGTCATGAAGTAGCCTAGGTACATTGTAGCCTGACTACCATGTCATGAAGTAGCCTAGGTACACTGTCGAATGACCAGTTTTATATTGTGTACAAAAGAACTACAGTAAAAACATAGTATAATATATTTGTGCTGTAATGCTGCATACTATTTACCATGTTGTATTTTACTGGCTACAGTTGATGACATGAGGAACAGTGGTATGACTATGTTAAACTCTCACTTTCACAACTCTCAGTCTAGCAGTAAGATTGGGAGGGTGGAGTTCCTTCCCATCTACTGGTATGATGCTCTCAGAAATGAGGCTATAGGTAAGACATTCATCTCAGTTGTACAGTCTGTAGATGATGAGAACATAGTAATATATTGTGACGTATCCACTCCTGTACAAGTACAGGCGTCAGTAGAATGATATGTGTAATATAATATAATACAGGTGTTATACAGGTATATGTTTTACGTGTCGGCATTCATGCCTGTGTGTGTATTCTCTTATACATTTAAAAATATATTTTTGTGTAGGGGTGGACAGGAGACTGGGCAACATCACACTGCCCAGTGTATCGAAGATCAGAGAATTGACCAATGAGGTGCTTCTAGATATTCTCTTCTATAATAGTCCTCTATATTCACAGGTATGTACACTGGTCCACAGTCTATAATTATATATATACATGTAGAGAATATAGTCCTCTATATTCACAGGTATGTACACTGGTCCACAGTCTATAATTATATATATACACGTAGAGAATATAGTCCTCTATATTCACAGGTATGTACACTGGTCCACAGTCTATAATTATATATATACACGTAGAGAATATAGTCCTCTATATTCACAGGTATGTACACTGGTCCACAGTCTATAATTATATATATACACGTAGAGAGTGTAGTCCTCTATATTCACAGGTATGTACACTGGTCCACAGTCTATAATGATATATATACACGTAGAGAATATAGTCCTCTATATTCACAGGTATGTACACTGGTCCACAGTCTATAATTATATATATACACGTAGAGAATGTAGCCGGTCTGTCATACCACATCTCATCTAACGTCCCGCTTTTTCTCAGCGTATAAACGTTATGATGTCATAGACTCAAAGATGTAATGTCTTCATTGTGATTTCTAATATGGTGCAAAACTATTGCATAATGCATGTCGAGGCAACATGTGTTACTACATGTAGATGAATTTGTAGTATGTGTGTGACACCATGAAAGATTTAAGTAATATTGTGTGCTGTAGAGCATCCTTGACAAGGTGGGTGGGGAGTTGAACAGACTCTACCAGCTGTTTGTGGAGAGGAACCCTGGCTGGAGTGGTAAAGTATCCCTCGCTGGACATAGTCTGGGTGCGTATATAGCATATCCTACCTGCTATATAGTATGACTACATATACTTGTATTACCTACAGTATAACATGTAACATATGAGCTATTGCTGTTCCAGGTTCACTGGTGTTATTTGATCTACTGTCTATGCAAGGAGTGCCCCAGACACCTCCAACCTCTATGAACACATCAGCAAGAGTGCCCACACCAGCGTCTGAGGTGCAGTGCGAGAGATCAAGGTCAGCTACCCCTTGCTCTACACCTGTGGTAAGTCAGCGTAACCTCGTCAGTCATGTCACTAATACAAATACTGTCTAGTACTTGTTGACCGTTCACATACATTTTTTTCAGCAGTATCGACAATACATGACAGTCGCTGGTATGTATATGACAGTCGCTGGTATGTATATGACAGTCGCTGGTATGTATATGACAGTCGCTGGTATGTATATGACAGTCGCTGGTATGTATATGACAGTCACTGGTATGTATATGACAGTCGCTGGTATGTATATGACAGTCGCTGGTATGTATATGACAGTCGCTGGCATGTATATGACAGTCGCTGGTATGTATATGACAGTCACTGGTATGTATATGACAGTCACTGGTATGTATATGACAGTCGCTGGTATGTATAGCTTAGTTTAAGCTGTAGTTTCTTCATACTACTTACTTATCACTGATACACTAATTACTACAACAACTGACTAGTGGCCGTGTGCTACTAACTCATGATTCTCTCTTTCTCTCTGCTTGCACAGGATGGTAAGATGGTAGCCATCGAGACCATGGAGACTGTTCTGGAACATCTGTCTCTCACCAACCTCTCAGCCAAGTTCCACGAGGAGCAGATAGACTTGGAGTCTTTGGTGAGTGAATGTCTATTTACATGGTGTGTGAAACTGTTGAGTATTCTTAACCTACCTTACCTCCACCTTACCTCCACCTTACCTCCACCTTACCTCCACCTTACCTCCACCTTACCTCTACCTCACCTCTACCTTACCTCCACCTTACCTCTACCTTACCTCCACCTTACCTCCACCTTACCTCCACCTTACCTCCACCTTACCTCCACCTTACCTCCACCTTACCTCCGCCTTACCTCCACCTTACCTCCACCTGACCTCTACCTTACCTCCACCTTACCTCCACCTTACCTCCACCTTACCTCCGCCTTACCTCCACCTTACCTCCACCTGACCTCTACCTTACCTCCACCTTACCTCTACCTTACCTCTACCTGACCTCTACCTTACCTCCACCTTACCTCCACCTTACCTCCACCTGACCTCTACCTTACCTCCACCTTACCTCCACCTTACCTCTACCTTACCTCCACCTTACCTCTACCTTACCTCTACCTTACCACTACCTTACCTCTACCTTACCTCTACCTTACCTCCACCTTACCTCTACCTTACCTCCACCTTACCTCCACCTGACCTCTACCTTACCTCCACCTTATCTTTACCTCCACCTTACCTCTACCTTACCTCTACCTTACCTCTACCTTACCTCTACCTTACCTCCACCTTACCTCTACCTTACCTCCACCTTACCTCCACCTGACCTCTACCTTACCTCCACCTTATCTTTACCTCTACCTTACCTCCACCTTACCTCTACCTTACCTCCACCTGACCTCTACCTTTGATTGTAGTTGATGTGCTCGGAGGAAGACCTGAAATCCATTGGGCTGCCACTTGGTCCCAGGAAGAAAATACTCAAGTTTGTGACTGAAAGAGAGAAAAAGTTAGTAGCTGCCGAGCAATCCAGAGTAGAACAAGAACCTGCTCAGCCTGACACATCTACAGTAGATGGGATGACAGGTGCAGCAAGTGACCTGTCTCAGCAGCACTCATGGTAAACCCTTCATCCGTGCTATCCACGTGACTCTGATAGTTACAGCACACTATCTGTCTGTGTTTGAACCATATGCTGTAAAGTCTAATACGCTATTATTCTTGTATTTGTTTAACAGGAAAGAGTAAGTATGTCCTATATATTTACATATACAGTACGTTATGTGTCGCTCTTGTCTATTGGCAGCCCAGTAGTAGATTCTGCTAGAAGGAAGAGCAGCCGTCCCTTAGCTCATACTGTAAATTGTATATTATAGACCTGTACATGCACAGACAGAGCGAACTTCTCTGTGCTGCTTTGGTTTCAGCAGACACTAAACTGCTACTAGTAGTTCTCAGTCTATATTTATTATGTAGTATGGAGCTTAGTCTATATTAGCAGGCTTGTCCATTCATATCCTTGAGTAGAGACCAAGTGACGGCTGCCTCAATTATCTATTATATACTCCAAGTGATTTAATAAATACTTATTCTTTGTCCAAGTATGATTAATCACAATACTGTTATATACTCTCTCATTACACCCCTGCTAAACTCTGTATGTCATTTCCTCCAGGCTGCAGTTATCTTTCCTAAGTACCTGTCAGTCTAATATATTATTGATATAGGCTTCTATTATTTTCTATTACTTCTCGCTGCTTATTTGCTGATGCATTTAAAGGGTGGATCCAACCACCCTCACGTGTTGATATCGTGTGTTATGCTCACATATCATACCTAAACAACCACCATGCATGTATCACGTAGGTTGATGGAATCTACCTCCAACACACAAGTGGCCTATGTATCTGGTCTACAGGGGGTAGGATTCCCTCTTGTCACATACCCTCAACTCAACTTTCATGTCAACAAGTTCTTTGCTCTTGGATCACCCGTAGCCATGTTTCTAACAATACGAGGAGTGGAGAATTTGAGTCGTGACTTCCACCTCCCAACCTGTGATAGCATGTTGAACATATTCCATCCATTTGATCCCGTAGCCTACAGGTTGGAGCCTCTTATTAACCCAGACATCAAACAGAAACCTGTTCTTATTCCACATCACAAGGGAAGGAAACGTCTGCACCTTGGTGAGTAGTCTCGGGCTCCATCTATCCATATGTTAGCCTGTGATCTCCTCCCGAGGGTGACTGACCATGTTATGTAACTTTACCCTTTAAACTTTGCTTATTAGGTAAAACTGAGCAAATAAACGTTTTTGTGTTCATCATTGTGGGATGGTGATTTTTGTGGTTACTATCTTTAGGTTAATAGCAGGTAAATATTGTATGGCATATTAGTTGGAGTTGTCCTCTCATATAAGGACGAGAGGTGATACATTGTGTTTATATATTATACTCTGTGAAATCTAGAGCTCAAAGAGAATATAGTCAAAGTTGGTGCAGATATCAAAGACAGGGTGTTGAGGTCATTGAAGAGCACATGGGCTACTATCAACGACTTTGCCAAGGCTCACACCTCAGGATCAGCCAATCAAGTGCCAGCTAGTGAACAGGAGTTGTCTGACCAGGTAGACCAAGCTCTGCAGACTGTAGTTAGTGAGGAAAGGACTGACCAATCACAACTAGAGTTGGAGTGTGAGTAATTGTCATGTAATAGCATTGTCTAAAGACAAAGGTTGAATGTTTTATTTCAAATTTTATTTTCTATTTAGTATTGTGCAAGTATAATATACATATATGTAGGTAGCGACTATGTACGGTGCACATACATCTACAGGCTGTTGCTCATTGTAATGCATGTAGCTGTTGAGTGAATGTGTACCCAAACCTACGACCAAACAAGTGCTACTCGGGTTTTCTCTACAAATTTGTTTTATCATTCTGTTTGGATCAATTGTTTTGTCATCCCACAGTCAGTGTTACTCTCTCTGGTTATTGTTAGTCTGAGCTCATGTATTTGTTGAACATTTAAATTAATATTAGGAGTTGTGTAGCATGTACATGTATCCCTACGTATCATATATGCTTTCGTAACATGTATGATTATATGACAGTGTAGCTATGTAACGTGTCTCTACTGTAGCTGTATCAAGTTTTGCTGATGGTGAGGTGGAGGTTGGACAGCTGAATCAGGGCAGAAGGATAGACTATGTACTACAGGAAGCCCCGTTTGAGAGTTTCAATGACTACCTATTTGCACTGAGCAGCCATCTTGTATACTGGTTAGTCTGCAATCAAATATGTTCATTACTGGCTTTGGCATGCTCATGAACAAAAGCATGTGCAGTGGTTGATTGCACTGATACGGTCTTCTAGCACTTTTGTTGTAAGTTGGAAGTATTCTAGATTTGCAACAAGCCTGTTGGGTGGTAATTACATGTAGTCATTAGTCACTTAAATCAAGCAATGCTGGGCTTCTGGAGATTGGATTATCTCCCAGAATTTGTTGTATGAATATAGAACCTGATTCAAGTTGTTACTTGCACTGGTTAGTTTTAATGATTAAAGGATCCCTCTCACTAATTACCCTGCTCAGCAAATCTAGTTTTGTGTCAAAATGAAGGCAGCAGCAAAGTCATGTGTTTCAGAGTTGTGCTCTCAACATATTTCTCCTTCCCATGATGCATCGCGCGATGCGCTAAAGTGCTGCCCTAGGACGAATTTTTGATGGAGACACCCTAAACGGCACTTTTTTTATATAAGTTGTATAGAGAGAGGTTTAGTTTTTTGCAAATATTTTCAAAAGTAGCCTGAAATATGCAAAAATAATCCATAGGCATATACTACTTGCAACCATGCACCCTTCAATTTATATTACACTCTCGAAAAAAGTTTTATTTTTATAGCTGCCATTGTTTATTCGAAACTATGGATTATCATACTAATATCAAATTTTATAAACAAACCAAAGTCACATGACCATGCTAGCGGTCTGCACGTGGTATTTTGTTTACAATACAATTGATCACAGAGTTATTGCAAGTACCAATATTAGATACTGTACTATCTATCTCCGTTCATGTCTATGGGTTGAGTTGAAAATTCATAGTACACAGAAACGCTAAGAATGGCATTCGAAAGTTGGATTTTCATTTCATAAATTTCATTTTCTGAAAAACATGAGCTTAGTTTATGGCCAGATTGTCAGCCATCACAATACTCAGCATGAGCATGGTAAGCATTTAATATATGTACTCATTTTTATTTATTTTGTTTTAAAAACAAACAAATGACTAAGTTTGAAATTAAATATTAAATAAATAATTAATAAAATTGGATAACTTTTAACACAAAAAGTAAGTCATATGATTATTATATTTCATATTATTATAACATTAGTTGGGCTATATGATGTGATATAATTATAATAATCTAAGTGATTATGATTTTAACATATTTATATTACAATACTGTGAAACTAAATTTTAATATTGAATATAATATTCAATTGAGTTTTGACAATGAACTTTACAAAAATGTGAAGTTATTGTATTGTAATTGTTGTATTAAATCATTAAATTTAAAATAAGTCTACATCTACAATATGCATATTCAAATACAATTTACAATACACATATTCTGCGAAAATATAGTTAGTTGATTCATTTAGCCAAGCAAAATTTGGATGTAAATACAAACAATAATTCTATCATAAATTTATTTCTAAAATAATCAATTGACTGATCTGGTCTATTCAAGATATTTGAATTACTGTATTTAGTTTATTCACTCTTTTAACCCCCCCCCCCCCCCCGGCTAAATCTAAAAAGTTGGTGGGACTGATACTAACTTCATTAAACACAAATTCACCTCTCTAATGCAGCTGAGCTAACCTAGTGTACTTTTATTTATGTCCACATGGTCAAAATTTCTTTTTGATTAAAACAGACACGCTTCATTTCTAAAGAATTTTATGTTTTTATTGTATTTGTATCTTACGATGTACTCACTGTGTTGATTACAGACTAGTTCCAATGCTGTCAGCAAGTAACTTTCCTGACATCGATAAAGACATAGTTGCATTTGATTGTTTGCTGAAAGGAAGGAATGATCTGGTGAGCAGGGTAAAGACGCACACTCACCTTTGATGAAGAATTTGTAAATCGAATGCCAACCTCAATTTCTACATCCAGTTCTTTCTACTGGTAGGTGTTTATAATTTGTTATGTAGCGATAAGGCTCATTACAATAGGCCTATAGCACTAAAACCTTCTTCTTGAATTAAATTTATGCACAAACTTATAAACTCATTGAGGTAGATTTCATCAGTCTATTCTTGCAAAATGTGAAATACACAATCATGCTTTAGCTAACAAAACCGACAACCTATGCGATTTAGGAGGTTTGAATTCCGAAGAAGGTCTTCCTTCTGTACCATATCGAACTATAATAATATCCAGCTCTAGGAGCCGTGGAGGCCCCTCGACTAGCTTTGCTATTGGGCAGCCATGTTAAAGAATTGTGTTTGGCGCCATAAATATTATATTGCTATCATTATTTTTTAGCACAGTGAGATTCCAAAGCTGTATGAAAGAAGGGGAACCTAGCTAGACCAATTCCATGCTACCAGACACTGGCGTGGAAATTCAAACTATTCTACAGCTTGCACTATATCATCTTTATCTTCAGTGTTGGAAAAAGCATAGGTAAGTGTTGTAGCAGTAATATGTTATGTACATCAACTTGGTTATCAGTACTAGTACTCCGGCATCAGCTATTCAACAGGTTGGAAAATTCTGTTGTGGGAGTTGAACCCAACCATTGATGTTTTTTCTTCGGAATAGCAATATAATTTTGGTGAGGGTCACAACCATTTTTCTTAATAAAATGCTCTACATTTTGAATTGCAGATAATACATATTGGATTGCAAAAGAAGTGTTCTAAATGTACATTTCACCCGTACTCCAAGAGGTTTCCTCATCAAGTAACTATATAAAAGGTGAAGCGTTATAGTGCCTCAGCATTCAAGGTGAACGATTACGATTGAAAACAAACTTCTGCTGGCGCCCTACATGGACTGTGTATCTCATTATGACTTCTGCCCACAATGGATATTATACATACACTGTTCATGTTCAATACTTTACACATGTATTTTACCCTGGTTTCCGCTGTTTTCATTGTTGTATTTTGTTATAAACAGATAAGGTAAATCAACAATAAATGTTTCAAGATATTGAAGTTGAATAGTCATTTGATGTTCTCATATTTAATAACTAAGAATGACGATTACATTTTCAGAGAGTACGACAGACCAAATCATTTCAAACATTTTTGTTGAAATGTGCATGCATCATAGTCAGGCGGATTTATACATGTACACGTGATTCCATGGCTATTGATTTTAGTCTCCAGCACTTTGCCAAAAGTATACTAACAGGCCTAAATCAATCTTGCAATCATAGCTCAGTGTCATAAAACGTAGAGGGCAATAAAATTTTTCTAGAGTTTGTATTGGTAGATAATCAGTAAATTAATGTTCATAACAACAGCACTTACATGTATTTACAAATGGAAAATTGCAGTTTCATCTAGTAAAATAAACCCTCCCTAAAGACTGGGAAAGATAAGAAAAATAGCACAAAATACATGTCAAATCGAATACAATAGTTTATAAAGTATAAATTTTGAGCCGCGTGTATTTTCAATTGACTATGACTGCAAACACATAAAAATGTTTAACATACAATAAATGAGTAATCTTGGAATTCAAAATAATGACATCTTGGAACAAGCTAACTCTACTCGGCTAATTGCAAATAACCATGAGTGCATAATATTAGTTCTTGTTAGCATTAAAGCTTGTGGATTACGATCACTTGAAACGTGGCAGTAACAATCAAATTAATAAATAGAAAAGATCATTAAGGTAACTGCACAATATAGACAAAATCAAACTAGAATTGGCTATCAAAGACATAAAATACAACAAGTACTGTACTCATAGAAATTCTATTTACTGAAAGATCATACATGAAGTATCAGGCCAACTACTAATACATATATAAATGAAAAAAATTCCAATTGTGTCAGAATATTAATATTTGAAGGTACCAGTCAATACTTTACAAACCTCACGATTGATTTAGCTGCTCAAATTGTTGGTAAGTACTTCAGTTCAAGCATGTTGCTTGGTCGATGTTTCTACAACATTATGTGAACATGTGATCATACTATTGGATCACCTAAAAGTATATTAACGTCAACAGATGGTACTTAAAATCAGCCCACACTAAGCAACAGAATATAACTGCTAGGTACAATGTACTAGATTGAAAATGATGAATACAAATCAAACCGACGCTGATTTTGCTAGGCTACATTCCAAAAATCACAGTACAGGAAAGTAATATGTACATGCAGCAGTGTTTACAGTGAAAACTTTGCTGAATCTTGAAAGTGTATGATGCACTTACCTTATGTATACCTATGTAAAACGAGTCAACTTAGTTTCCAAGGTACAATACTCGTCACTCAAGTATGGCTTTAAGAGGTTGCGATTGATGGGACTTCACATTCCTGGGCCATAGTCTTGACAAACTACTGAAAAGAAGCATTCATTACACACATTTTAGTCATCATAGAGACAGAAAATGAGTTGAATATAGTGTCATCCAAAGTTTATTTTACTTACGGCTGCAATCAAATGATGCAATTATTTTGAAATTCAATAAATTAAATTTTTGATCAGGTACTGCATATAGGCCTACATATATGTAGACAGCAACAATCCTAGTTAATAAAGTTAATATTATAATCCCAATATTTTATTTCCAATTTGCATTTTATCCATTTTAGTAGAGTTTAAAATAGTAAAGTACATGTAATATGATATAATTATATGAATGATGTATAATATAATTAGCCATGAGTAACTAGCATGTTATTTTAACAAATCACTTATGTATCAATGTGAGCAAGGGGTAAATAACAATAATCATCATTGCTATATTCACATGTATAGATATTTTTAAATATTAATTACACTGTGACATAGATTGATAGATCATAGTACATTAAAATTAAAAATTAAATTAAAATCAAAAAGAAAACAAAGTTACTTTCAATGATTTGATTGCAATTTTTGCTATGCTTGCCATATACCTTGTATCGTATCATCTCTCGATAGCATTTTCATCTTGCAACAATAATTTCATTTTGGCAAAAGCAAAATACTATATTCTATTCTGTCCACAGTCAACTGATTCCCATCGATCACCCGATGGACTTTCCCACACGTGTACATGCACATGCGATTTAGTTAGCCAATTATAATACAGTGCAAGTAACCAATCATGATGTTTGCTCTAGCGAACACGTGGGTGTCTCAAAGTGTAAACAAAAACGGTGAGAGGGGTCCTTTAATCTGTTACTGCTTGCCACAAGCTTTGTTTGAGCATAAATTCTGACGTTTCATTTCCTCCTTTGCTTGAGATTTTCTTGTGATGTGGCCGGGCATTGGTAAGTTGAGGTCAGCTTGAGGTTGCATTGCCATTTCATTGAAGCTAGTCTGACTTGCCGTCTCTAAGTTGCTCTCAGATTCACCTTGAACTCTATATCACCCGCATCGATCTATTTATTACTCTTGCATTTACCTCTATATTACTCCCACAGGGAATCAGAGGATGTCTCCCTCATGTTGATGAAAGAGATCTATGCTCCGATGGGAGTATACCCTGATGTAAAGGACAAAAATAAACAGCAGCAAATAAATTCTCTGGCAGAGGTGGCAGCAAAGCTCAACTCAAATCCCTCAAATTCAAATGTTGGGGGTCAGCCACCAATGGGAGGTGTCAGTTACCCGAGTCAACCACCAATGGGAGGTGTCAGCTACCCCAGTCAACCACCAATGGGAGGTGTCAGCTACCCCAGTCAACCACCAATGGGAGGTGTCAGCTACCCCAGTCAACCTCCAATGGGCGGTGTCAGCTACCCCAGTCAACCACCCCTCTCAAATACTAGCAGGACTAGCTCTCAATCACCTGCGTCATCTGCCAACTACTTCAACCAAGCACCTGTTTCAGCTGCTAGTTACCCTTCACAGGTGCCCCCAACAGCTGTTCCAACTGGACCACCCCCAATGTCGGGATTCGTACCAAGTAATGCTCCACCTCGGTCAGGATTTTTACCTCGACATTAATAATATTTTTGGATGATGTGTCGTTAAAATGCGTTGGAGATATAATATTATGTATTATTTATATTATTGTATTGATTTTATTTATAGCAAACAATGTCAGAAATTCTAATATTGCTGTCTTCGTAGAAAATAGGTGAAGTTGATAACAATAATTATATAGACGGTATATAAATTATCATAACATTATTTTTACAGTTTAATGTCCTACATATATGATGTCTGAGCAGTGTACTAGTAAAATAATAATAAACGGTACACTTACATTTACAAATACTCCTCTGGTTGATTGCAGAATTGCACTTTATAGTAAAATTATGATTTTTTTACTTTCTTAGGCTTTACTCCTTTGCCTTTTGCTTTTTTATCTTTACTCTTTTTTCCGTCTTTTTTACTTGCAGTTCGCTTTTGCTCTGTTGCACTTGGAGTTTTTTCGGTTATTGTGGGTGCTTCTGTGGGTTTTGATTCGCTATATTTAGTAGATTCGCTATATTTAGTAGATTCGCTATATTTAGTAGATTCACTATATTTAGTAGATTCACTCTGTGGTGTTTCATGTTCTACGATATCAGCTGCAGGTTTATTGTCGTCTGCATCTGTGGGGGTGTCCACTGTGCTTTGTACGTCTGCGTCGCCCATCAATGATTTTACTTTACTTTTCTTTTTTTTCTTCTGTCCTTTTGTTTTTCTCATGGCTTCTGCTTTTCTACTCTCCTCTTTTTCTGAAGCGTTATAATAACATAATATAGACATGGTGGAGATTGTATTATTCACATATAAACACTATCATAAATTTCGTTACTAGTCTTATTTGTTTTGTGCTCAAATGAATTGAAGGGAGTTATGTCACCTGTAAGTGTGACCATACTCACCCAGATATGCGGCATGAGTCAACCTCTCCAGCTCTATATGAGATTTGAGTCTCTCATTCCTCTGCTTATTTTCAATCCTCATGTTGTGCATTGCGTAGAGAGCTGGTAGGATTACTATGAACACCACCCCACCTATAACCCCTATCAGCACCTTCTTGCTTTCCGTTAGGAACTCCAGGTTATCCTGCTCCTTAGGTTCTGTTCTACAGGTCCCTGTGGTCAGATCACACCCTGAAAGTATGTAACAGGGATTAAGATTTCGTGTAGAGTTCTGGCATGTGGTCAGACTTTAAACCTGCTGGATGAAGTTCACTTTCTAACTGGCTGACCAGTGACCAGTTTTATAGGCTAAAAACAACTCCCCTCCCCAATTTTATGTATGACTTTGCTGTCAATAACTGGATGTCTTACAGCTGCTGAAAATGTAGAGTTACTTGACTTCTAGATAAACATCTGGCTAAGAAAGTTCATGAAAGTTAGAAAGTGTACATATGTTGAGATGATATACTGTAGAATACCAGTAATGCTGTTTGAGTTAGTAAGTAGAGTAATCAGTAACTTACCCAGTTCACAATACACCTCACATTCGCACTCATCTACCTGGCATGATCCCGCTAAGCACCTGCATATTATATACAAACGTCTGTTTTCATGTGGTAGTTATGCAAAGTGTATATATCTTGTGCTATGTATAGGATTGTGTAGTTTATATTCTAAGACAGGTATTAGTGTGACCAAGTCATCAGTGAATTCTGTCACCACACAATATGTAACCAGCAAATCTAATACTTTCAGTTGAAAAAGTACTATATTAGTATTCATTTTTTATCAGTGTCATCACCTCTCTCATACATACGTATATTGACTGCAAGCTAGTCCTTCGCAGTGGTCACCTCTGGTATTGTTAGGGCATACGCACTCTCCATCATGACAAACTCCTCCGTTCTTGCAGTAGTTATCCTTCACCTCACCATTAACTATAATAGTATCCACACATTATGCTGCAAGTAGGAGCTACTATACTATTGGTTACATTTTAGAGGTTGTTTTCTCTTGACTACTCAGAGAACTAGAGGGAGTACCATTCCCCAGTGCTAGTAATCTATGTAAATATAATTATGTATACAGGCACTTCGTGCTTGGTCGGCGATGCAAGTCTCACTACATTAGTTGCTCGCTTCGCTAGCGTGTAATGATAGCTTGTGTTCATGTACTGTGGTCATGCATGTACAGGACCTCTGGTGGCACAGGCATGTTACAGTGACTCCATGCGGAGTTGTGCTCCCCTGCATTAAGAGGACAGCTCCAAGTAGATAGCCCGAGTTCCAACACCAATGTGTTGGGTGGGGTGGATCGGATACCCTTTCCCGCCCTGGGTAAAAGTTGAGGGCCTAAGGCTACAAACCTTCCCCGGCAGCGATGTCTGTGAACCCGGTCCCAAGGTCCTAGCACCACCAGGAACCGAGATCCTGACCGACAGCATTGTAACATATATAAATCACGGGTCCAGGAAATCTTCACTGCCGGCATAGCCCAAGTTCCAACAATTATTCGGCGGGTGGGGTGGGTCGAGCCTCCACCCCACCCTAGGTCGGGTTCGAGGGCCTAAGGCTAGGGACCCGCCCCGGCAGCGATGCAGGGAGACCCAATCCCAAGGTCCTAGTACCGCCCGGAGCCAAGATACTGACTGGCTGCATTGTAACATATATGAGTCGTCCCAATTTTCGACCCCAAATCTGATTGGAGGATGGCAGACCGTTAACCTAAGACCGTAGACAACAGACCGTAAACCGTAGACCGTTTTGTCCTTTGTTATATGATCATCCGTACAATCATCTACTTTATCAGTTATGCTGCGTCACATAGATATAGGTCAATAGGGAACTATGACATACCACCATAGAATTGTTATTAGTCATAGAGTTCTCTTCAAAAGCTACCATCTCAGCAGATCCCACTTACCTATACAATGTACCTCACTGCAGTCTAACCCTGTGTAAAGAGTAGTGTTGCAGTCACACATGTCACTACCATCTGTTTTACAGTATGCTCCGTTCTTACAGTTGAAGCTAGTGCAGTCCGAGTTGGGAAAACTACAATCCGATCCACTAAAGTGTTTAGCGCAGACACACAACTCTACCGGAGTTCCATCAGATGCCGTCTGCAACTCACACTTGCCTGCATTCTTGCACTCCACTGAAATGCATTGCAAAGTTGTTTATATTGTGTCTTTTGGCCAGTATACCATTTGGTATTTAAAAAGATGATCTTTGTATTATGTATTATATATTGCAAAGGAGTACCAGAGTAATACATTGTACATGTAGTCATTGTGTTGGTTTCCAGTTATTTATATGTTTGCAGAGAATAAACTTACCTCCATCTGGAGTACATCTAGACCTGACACTCTCCTGAGCTCCAACAGGAAGTGTACACAATACTAACAGAATTATTGTGCTTATTGAAACAAGTATCATAGTTTCATATGTTGATGACACATATACAACTTATATTGTAACTCAACAGGTTTTCTATTCAGCAGTTTATGATCTGCTAAATATCTCTCAATGTGCACTAGTTACTAAACAATAGTAAACTATAATGCATATAACAATGGGAAGTAGCATCTCCATTCCAGTTAACATTACGACCTACAATAGTTTCATGAGTAAGTCATCGTGAACAGTGTACTTATCTTCCTATATGGGTTGGTTACCATATACATGTAAATGCATCCACACTACAGTGTATAATGATATTTTGAAAACATTGTTTTATTATCAGTTATGATGTACATAATAATAAATACATTCACAGCACAAGCAAATGCAATAACATAATATGTTATGATCAAAAAGTATCATGTTAAAGTACAACAATACATACAAACTGTCATCTTTTATTCAAAAATTGAAAGCACGCAATCATTTACTCCAGTGTAGATTTGAACACAAATCATCTGAGATTTTTAACATTGAGCATAATAGTTGTGTTGCGCCAATAACAAATAGAAACATCACTTCCTGTTTTCTATAACATACACTAGAGTTCAAATAACGAGCGAACAGATGAAGTAGCTGATGTCATCTCTTAGACTTCTTTGACTTTTTGTCTTTTGGTTTTTTATCTGAAGTTTTCTTCTTGTCCTTTTTGCTTTTCGTACGTTTTTTCTCTTCATTGATTTTGGGATTGTCAATCTCTGGAATTGTGGGATATTTGTTAGATTTATGAAGTGAAGGTGAAGTTTTCTTTCCTCCTTTACCCACCAGATCCTCTACACTACCCTCGTCATCATCTGTATCGTCTATTGGTGAAGATTTTGATTTACTTTTTTTCGCTTTCTTGTCACTCTTTGTTTTGACTTGCCCCAAGTCTTCACCTTCTAAAATAACAAGATTACTAATAATGTCATACCTCAGACCTACTCTGTGGGTTGAATACAGTGTTGTTTTCTGTGCACCTAAACCAATGGACTAGCGAACCCAAGCATATACAGCCAACATTTAACAAAACTCTGTGAAACTCACCGAGGAAAGCTTCATCTGTTTCCCTCTCCACTCCTCTAAGTGACTTAAATTTCTCAGCCTTTTGCTCGCCCTTCTTCCTGTTCTCCATCCGTCTGCTATGGACGGCGTAGAGTGAAGGAAGGATGACTATGAGTATCACTCCGGCCACGACTCCTACTATCACTTTCGTACTCTTAGAGAGAAATTCAACTTCCTCTTCTGGTTCAGCCTCAACCTCCCATTCTGATTCTAGCTGGGCGTTACAAGTGCCTGTGGTTGTGTTACACCCTGTAGTGTCAATACATGGTATATAGTTAGTGATACTACAGTGTTGTGTGCATGTAATACATGGCATGTAGTTAGTTATACTACAGTGTTGTGTGCATATAATACATGGTATGTAGTTAGTGATACTACAGTGTTGTGTGCATATAGTACATGGTATGTAGTTAGTGATACTACAGTGTTCAGCCTGATATCCACACCTTCTAACAACTGTTTCAACACAGTTACTAAACAGTAAACACATAAACCATAATGATTTAATATTGTTACTTACTATTTGCAATAGTATCCACATGTACATGTATGGATAAGTATATGATACTATATGTATATTGAGTTAAAGGAAAGATTGTTCCATATAAATACAACACACATTATGTTGGACTCTTGCTAACTTACCCAACTCACAGAGCCCTTCACAATCACATTTATCCTGAATACAAATTCCGGCTAGACATCTACAACAATCATATAATGTGATATACACTTCACCCTACAATGTATGTACACTACCTGGCACACTGCATACATACTACATGTATATGTGTTAGATATAATTAAGCATACTAACTGAATAGTACTGAATACTCTGTATGGTTTGTAATGTGCATGCATGTACAAGTACAAGTATGTACACAGTATGTACACAGTGTGTACACAGTATGTACACAGTATGTACACAGTATATACACAGTATGTACACAGCATGTACATGTACACATATCGACAACTAGGTATAACCAAGAAGTAATGTACAAGTAATTACAAGCATGAAATGTACCAGTTGCAATGGATGACTTAGTTTTCTGAATAAAAGAAGACTGGCAAGGGTATAATTTGCAGACCACATGGACACGATATACGAATCATCACACTAGGGTTGTGTCGACCCAGAAACACATGTAGTAAAGGAGAAGATATGACATTGCATGCAATAGTGTCGCATTGTCAGATCTGACAATTCTTTCTTATCATAAAAGTTATGTTTGTAAAATGTTACATACATGTGTTGACCACAGGCTAGCTCTTCGCAGTGGTCACCTCTGGTATTGTTAGGGCACACACACTCTTCATCATGACAAACACCCCCGTTCTTACAGTAGTTATCCTTCACCTCACCATTAACTATAAACAGTTGATAACATGCAATTACAAAAGTCAGTGATTCAGGTCCTTGATCTACAATATTTAATGGAGCTGTTCTCCCTCTCATAAATTGTGTTAATAGAAGAGAGAGGACAACTTCATAGTGATTTATGAAAGTCATTTTTATAGTCATTCATAATATCAAGTAAGCAGTAATGGACTATCGAGCAATTATTGGTGATCACGTGCTGATAGTGTGGCCATATTGAATGGATCACCTGCTCAGCATTTCTGTTGAAAGAGTTGAAAGGTCTCTCAGAGGAGAAGAGACCTTACCTAGTCAGCTGTTGATAGGGGCTAGTTAGTTACATGCATGTCTTGGTGAAACGTAGTTCTGGACACCATTATGAGAAATACACCAAATTAGACAAATAGAAATAGTATTACTCACCCACACAATGTACCTCACTGCAGTCTGACCCGGTGTAGAGGGTGGAGTTACAGGTACACATGTCACTAGCATTTGTGTTGCAGTGTGCTCCATTCTTGCAATTGAGTTTACCACATTGGGAGTTAGTGAAACTGCAGTCAGGCCCACTATAGTTTGGTTCACAGATACACAACTCAAGAGAGGTGCCACCAGGGACGGTATATTCTTCACATTTCCCTCCATTAGTACATTCCACTGCAGAAGGTATTCATATTGATATTGTAAGTACATGTATATAGTAGGTTACCTCAGTGTGATGTACTACATGCATGTAAAGTAGTCAAGTAATGTGTCTATGGTACTGATACACATCAACTACCCTTTAGGCTAAACAAGGGGCTCATAATATATTGATATACCAACCTTTGAGCTATAACTAAGTATAACTAAACTTACCTCCATCTGGAGTACATCTAGACCTGACACCCTCTTGAGTCCAAACAGGAAGTGTACACAATACTAACAGAATTAATGTGTCTATGGAAACAAGTATCATTATTTCATATAGTAGTGGTATGTGTAAGTACTTCTATTGTGTATTTACATATGTTATATTAACACTGCAAGTCAGTCTAAATAAAATTCTTCCTATCCTTGTATACCAACAAAGAGGTCATATTATTACAACAATAATAAGGTATATAAACTAGTTGCTTTGCGAACTACAATGTACCAGTGGCAGATTATAATGTGAACCATATTATTTACTTGATGTCTATAACACTGGTATTGTAGTATTCTACATCATGAAATAACTGTATTATTATGTTTTACTGGATATTTATATTCCTAGTTGAAGATATTATAAACCCCAATAGAAGATTATCAACAGTGGTGATGTATTTATAAATGTACAGAATGACAGGCTATCATATAATTATTATCACCATTAGAAACTAACACATTATCCTACTAGTAACATAGAATACAACAATGGCAGTGGTGGAATGGAAAGTCAGCATAGTGGTACAAGTGAATGATATCTAAACTAGATGCATGTGATAAAAAGGTTGTGAATGCATAGATAGAGTTAGTGGAGGCCACATCATATAGAGAAGGCAGTGAACATATAAAAATAGTCCAGTGAATGGCGAATGCCTCCAGCTGATGGGAGGAGTCACAACTGAGAGAATATCCAGAAATGTTACACTAAATTCTAGGGATTGAGGGACGTATTGATGATGTGATGTATGAACTACAGCTAGCTCACGTCTGCATCTGCTCCGGTTCATCCCTTCCTTCTGAAACAAAGAAACGGTTCAGGTTAAGAGTTAGGAGGAATAATGTCACAGGTACTGTGTGTGATGTAATACTGTGTGTGATGTCACAGACACTGTTTGTGATGTCACAAATACTCACCCATATCGTTGAACATGAACTCTTGTTGGTATTCCTTGAGGAACTGTGAAGATCGACTCTCATCCAGGAAGAGAGAGTAAACCCTTTTAATATCATCCACATTGACTTCTGTTCCCTAAAACAGCCCACCAATCACAGTGTTACAGCTACAAACAGCCCACCAATAACAGTGATACAGTTAGCGCCCTTATTGTGTTGATAATGCTGTGGTATACACTGTATGTAACACTACACAACACACTATCATCCAATGAAATACTGCATACATGTACCTTTCGTTTCCTGGCGACTAGGTTAGCTGAAGTGATGATTTGTATAGCATATCTCAATGATGTCTCCATTCCTATCCTAGTAAGTACTGTAATGGCGTCATCTGACATTTCTACATCTTCCTCCTCGCACCTGAACCGTAACATACATCCAGGTTATACAACACAAGGCTGCACCCAGACTGCAGTAGTCGATACCACAGCAGAGTTACACACTGAACTAGTACATGGGGCTACAAACTAGTAATTAGACCATAATCTATCAGGAGGAATAACAGGGTGCTCAGCAGTAGTCGCAGTGCTAAGAGGAAGATGAATTATATATGTGGGGGGGGGGGAGAGAGCCGAGTAACCGAATGGAACACAGAGTTGTGACGGTTTCCATAGACAGAGAGTGGAATCAGGTGACCCAGAAAGAAGGGGTGGGTATGCAGGTGGTGGAATCAGGTGACCCAGAAAGAAGGGGTGGGTATGCAGGTGGTGGAATCAGGTGATCCAGAAAGAAGGGGTTGGAATGCAGATGGTGGAATCAGGTGACCCAGAAAGAAGGGGTGGGTATGCAGGTGGTGGAATCAGGTGATCCAGAAAGAAGGGGTTGGAATGCAGGTGGTGGAATCAGGTGACCCAGAAAGAAGGGGTGGGTATGCAGGTGTCCCACTCACCTAATCTTCAGTATCTGTTTGATTTCTTTCTCCTCGTATGGAGTTGTTAGGATAATGAGGAGACGGTCCAGCATGTCTATAGGGATACCGTGTGGACTCTTATAACTAGTACCTCTTATCCTACAATAACAACCAATACCAGCATGTCTAATAATAATGATACATCTTCTACGACTAGACACTTTACAGACACGGAAGCAGCACTAGTAGATAATGTAGCTACAGTGTATAATATAGTATACCTGGTAATACCCCTGTTGGTAGCCATTATAAGCACAGGTGCCATATCACTCTCCAGTGCTCTGTTGAGGAAGGAGAAACACTCAATGTCTAGCATGTGTACCTCGTCAATAAACAGAACCCCTGGTACAATCTCAGCTTTACCTTCCTCTCTCCACTCGGCCACCTTAGCATTGATCTGTTCTCTCACCTCTGACTTGATCTCTCCGGTATCACCTGTAGACACAAACACACAGTATACAATCATGTAGTAGATTGTGTAGAGGGTTAGTAGATTAGCCAGAGAGTGTAGTTGGTGATGTTGGCCTGGTAACTTTCTATAATTATACAGCATGTATACAGATGAGAGTCTAGTGGTCTGCTAGATAACTGTATGTACAGCCACTAGTGCTAGCTACTGGGTTGACATAATGTAAATACTACATACCAGAGAAGAGCGCGAGAAAGCCTTGGGTCCTACTGTTTATAACGTCTATTTCATGGAGGGTGACTGTGTGTACCACCTCTTTCCTTTTCTGTAGCTCACCCTCAGGACATTGCACAAACTTTGTCTATAGAATGGACAGTCGAAACGTACATTAGAACAATAAACATTAGACTGTGTTCCAGCAATATCGTGATCACAAATTCACCTTTGCCAGAGATGACCACAAGTAGATGGAGAGAATAACCATTCATCACATATGCTATGACAAAAATATTTAACCTATACACGTACCTGTGGGCCCATAGCATCATAGTCACGGGCTCTTGTAAATGAACGTCCAAGTTTAGTTATTTTTCCTGTTGCTTTGTCGATAGTCACAATATCACTAAAACAGAATAGATGTATCATAATATAGCCTAGACTCTAAAGGTATGCATGTACCTCTAATGTACCATGCAGTATAATAATATAGAGTAAGTAGGCTGTAACACTGATGGACTACTACACATACCCTGATTGTACTTTCTCTTTGGTTAAAGACTCAATCATCTTCTGCCCCAAGTCATACACAGTTTCCATTTCTGTTGTTTTGAGTGTTAGCTTACCAACCTTGGCTCCCTAAACACAGTATATACATTGTACATGGGCTCCCTACACACAGTATATACATTGTACATGGACACATGAATAATATGTTGAATGATTATATGAATAAGACTTGAGACACAAGGATAGGTACATGATTGTGAATGAAAGCCGTGCAGTACCAGTGCTAGTACACACACAGAGAGAGATATAGCTTACCGTTCCTGTTGCTGGTCTGTCTATTTGTATCTCCACTACTTCTCCCTCTATAATCTCTGTCTCCTCTCTACACACAATATATTCACATATATAGAGAGAATAGTGATATATTATACACATATTCACGTATGTAGAGAGTGTACTGATAGAGTCAGGTTACTGAGCAGTAACATGCTGTTTAGTGTCTACATGAAGAGGAAATACCTACTTGATCCTTATACCAATAGACTTCCTGAAAGCTTGAGTAAGAGCCTCCGTCTTACTCATTTCCAGAGAGAATATTTCACTTCCAGCCATAGCAGTGAACGGAGTGTCTGTACCTAGAGACTGCGCTACTCCTACAGATCACAGAGTCTACTTTATAACATAGAGAATACAACTGCATACATACTGCATACGTATCACATAGTGTCTAGTACTAGGTAACCTGCGGACTTGTGAGACCATAAAGGAACAGAGTACAACTGTCAATATGCATTGACATACCCATAGCAACTGCTGTCTTTCCAGTACCAGGCTGGCCTGCTATTAGAAGAGCTCTTCCAGCAATCTTTCCTTCCTTGATCATTTCTAGAATAACACCTGCAGCTCTACGGGGCCTCACCTGCCCCACCATACCCTGAGACACATTTCTTGCCTCTAAGGCATCGTCTAATCCCAGTCCTCTGATGTGAGAGTGAGCGCCTACAATGGAGTTAATACAGGTGTATGTCTATCATGTGGGGAGTTAATACAGGCGTATGTCTATCATGTAGGGAAGCGAATATGACGGTGCAAGATTCATTTCCTTTAGAGAGGTATAGCTAGAGAGAAATAAGCTAAAACTAACCAATTCTCTCAATACGCGTCACCTCTCGAACCTCTTGAACTTTTTGTGCTGATGCCTACAACGAGAACAGCTAAATTAGTTTGAGACTCCAACTACAGCCTACTAAGAGAACAAATTAACAAAAATGTACAAGTAGAAACAGCTCTTAAAAAGGGAAAGGGTACCATCTCTACATGATGTTCAATGTCATTGCCAGAAAGTGCTAAATGTAACAGTGAAAGGCTAGATGACTTGCAATTTAATGTGAACCATTGACCATGAGAGCATATTGAGTTTCATACAGACTTGGGTACATATTTTTAAAGTTTGGATCTTTAACAAGGTGAACTGAATCAGAGAAATTGTATTTTAATGTTCAGTTGACACTTTTCTTTGGAAAGCTGTGATGGCACTGACAGTACTAGTTTTGTTTGATCTTTGAGACCCCATCATTAGGGGAAGTGAAGTACATCCTAGTTATTTCATTCTCTTAGTAGTGCAAAATTAGAATACGTTCGTTTGTTTATATCGACATTTCATTGAATTGATTAGTAACTGTAAGCATGCAACAAAACATTTGATTAATTAGGCCTACACTACAGCATAGTGAAAATTTGAATTGCCTATCCGTAAAAATACCGATAGAGCTAATTTACACAAAGAAGAAAATGTGGTACTCTAAAAAATGAAAATATATTCTATTCATTCCAGAAAAAGAAAAAAGCACGCCACTTACAGCTGCCATGATGATTGACGCTTTTTTGAGTAACCAAGAAATTCAAATGTTATTCCGAAAGCAGATTCGTTTATTTGCTATATTCCAACGATTCCATAAGAGACACAAAGATAGTTTCGCACACACTAGCGCTTCCATTATACTCTAGCCTGAGTAGGTTCCGGGGACGATCATTACCAAATTTTTGACAACTTTTACTGTAAATACTAAATCCCAAATCAATCAAAGCTTTATTTGCAAGTTTTCTAGTTTAATGTTTAGGATGCTGTAAAATAAGTTTTATTCAAAATCTTTTTGTTTAATAGTACACTTTTAGGTGTCAATAAAATGCCATTTCTACCCTCTCTGAGAAAATTATCAGGCTCAAAATCAGGTGAGAGCAGCAGATAGATGGAGTTGTGGGTTTAGTTGTGTTGAATTTGTATTGGCTATAGGTTAGTATCTCTACAGTCACAAAATTCAATAACTGCAAGTAAATAAAGAATGAAAATACTATGTTGTCAACTTCAATGGAATACACAAGGTTGGGACCTACAAGCTCTAACAGTTATAATCATAATGACAATACCCTTGGGATAACATAATGTTTCTCTTAGGCAAATTAGTTTATTATGGATAAATAGAGGTAACTTAGATAATAGATAAGATAGTTTCTTTATAAATGCTGCAACATGATTAATAGCTATTATAGGCTTATTAGTTAGAATTTAATTTATTAATAGTGTAATTATCAATGGATGCATACTCAGTTACTCATTTGAATTGGGTTGGATTATTGATATTAATATAAAGTATATATTATATTAATCTGAATGAATGGATTATTTTCAAGGACCGGCCATATGTATAAATTGTTATTACAACATTGTGTGTGTTAATAGGCCTAAATACCAGAGCAGTATGGCTTGTCAAAATGTAAATAGTGGAGTTTGATGATACTAACTATACTATATTAACTAGCTATTAAGTGCGGGGGAGTGCCTACGCTAATAGCAAGGTTTCACATTTTCATATTAAGAGAGGTTATTGTAAATTTTGTGTTGCATGCTTTGAATATAGAAAAGCATTCAAAACCAAAGAGGAGGTCAAGATTCTTTGACGAACATTCAGTAGATGAGACGACAGAAGGAGAAACAATAGAGAATACAAATAGAAAATCTAAATCAAAATTTTATAAAGATCTTCCAATTACTCAAAGCACCGATTCACTTGATACTGAGAGTATTAGCAGTACTAACTGTAAGTATTAGCAGTACTAGTACTAGTACTAACTACTAACTGCATTAAAAATTTTCACATAATAAGACTTGCTGGTATAAGCTATATTTCATATTTTTGTCTGTTTCTCGTGATTGCAGTACAGTAGATGTAGTAAAACTTTGTGTATAAAATCATAATACTTAACACAATGTACATGTACATGTAGCTTACACATGTACGTACTAATCTCATACACAAATGTGTTGTAGGTCTACATGATTACAGTGTATATGTATTATATCTATGTATGAATGTCATCACATACCTGGTGTTCCCAAATACTTGCTAACGGTATCAGGCACTTGCAAGTGCTACCATGCAGTGTCAGGATTCTCTACTTGCTATCTGATATCTATCTACAACTCTGCGAACAATTTGATTATTATTTATTAAACAATGCATGGTACATGTGGTTATCAGACAATGTATTCTAGATGTTTGATAATTTCAATCATTCATTCAGTTTCATGTTCATTTGGTGACTGACTTCAACACTATGGTGAACTTATTCAGACAAGCTCGGAGAGGTAGAATTGTCATGTTCAATATAATTATGTTAGAGTGTTTAGGATTTGTTTTATTATATGTATATCATTATGTTGTATACATTGTATACTTTAAAGTATTAGCTTCATGATGGAGGCTGTTATATTTTAGTTGTATTGTATAAATACTTGGCAGATGTGAACTCCAGCAGAGTCATATAGGTCTATGGTTAATAGAGTTGCAATGACGATGTGTACACTAATACAATATGTTTATATTTAAATTTTAGCTCACGCCTCCTCAACCTCTAAAAGCTCACAACCTCTTCCCAAAGTTCTTGCAATTGAAGCACAAGGCGACTTGGGTATGGTAGTATGGTAGTACTTACTTTACTTACTTAATGTACATGTACATTGAGGCCACAGTTTGTTTGACATAGCTACATGTGTAATGAGAGTTGATGCCATTCCTATTGTCCTAATGTTCATCATAATTATGTTGGCCTTATAGTAGCCATTTACCAGACATGGTAAAGCTATTTATACACATAATATAATATAGATAATAAAATAATTTGTGGGGGTGTCCTTGTGGTTAATAATATGAACTACAGGGCTAGCACTGGTTATGATATCACATGTACAAGTCGTGTAGATTTATAACTAGAGGTCATTGAATTCTGGCACAAGTTGGCACACACAACTCATACAGTATTGTTGTATCTCTACAAAGTTATTGTAATATAAAGGCAGTTCATAAAGTGGTAGCTGTGTTATCCGGGAGTTTTCGGTACCTTCATTAATTCTAGTTGTAAATAAATGTTTGTTAGAAGTAGATAGTGTAGTATCATCTTGTTTTATCACCTGTTTTAGGTCAAACTCAAAAGAGTGATGTTTGGTGCAGACGGAAGTCAATATTATCTAGGTCATTCTCTGACATACTTCATGATCAGGATCTCATTGGCCAGTTTATACAATACATGACCTCTAAAGATAGAGGCCATCTTGTGAAGTTCTGGTTGGACTCAGAAAATTTCACAGCTGCGTCTTTAAGTCGTATCAGAGTTCACTCCATCCACTCTGTGGTAGACAGTAAACCTTTAGATAGTTCACACAATTATAGGCACTCTGTACACGCGGCCACCTCTGATTCTACAGCACCTACAGAACTCAGTCTAACAAGTAATAATAATACTTCCACATTAAAGAATAGCTCACAAGAGAACGAGGCACTCCAGGAAAGTAAGTCGGTTATAGAAGTACATGTAGCCTATGTCTACCTTGTACACTTTGTACACTACATCATGTTAGTATTTGTCAGTTTTAGTTATGTCGAGCTCAGCTAAAGTCGGTAGCCTGAGATCCCCAAGGCAATGTTTATTAATAGTAGTAGTTAGTGGTTGGATATCTAGCGGTATGATATGTTGGGTTTCCATTATTCCCTATCAGGAAAACCCACAATGACTAAGGGAACTGTCATTTATAACCATAAAATCTTTGCACAATTACATTTTTTGCAGCTAAATAATAATGTAGAATATTGGCAGAATCGACTCGTGCATGTGTAGTATCCATCCACGTGCTATAATGGTGTGACTAATCTGTTGATTCTCCATTCTAAAAGACTGCCTTGTGGTAAATCCCTGGAACTTATCTATAATGTACATATACCAAGTGGTCAAAGTTGGGGGGGGGGGTCATGGGCGACCCAGTCCTCCACCATAAATTTCAGGGGGTCTCTCAGACTGATAGACCCCCTACAGATTACTATTATAATAATAATACTAATTGGACCATATTTTACCTTGAGGTCTTGGACCATATTTTAACCTGAAGTTCTTGGATTTTGCACCATTTCGGTGTTGAATTTTGATAAAGTTTCCAATTTCCTCCCCGACCCTCCCGCCAGCGCGCTTCGCGCCCTCTCGTGACTATGCCTGCTACCCTAGAGACCCCCCACCTCTTTTCTTAGACTTTGACCACTGTATATACCTGTGTGTGTACATACACATATACATGTACATGTATGTGTGTATGTACACTGTACATGTACATCTGATTAGTAAGTTTATTTAAACTCTACATGTATATCCAGGACACAGTGGCAGGTGATAGTAGGCCTATATACATAACAGCATACAATATGTAGGTAGATATATAACAGTATGCCCATAGCTAACCGTACTCTGCTATCACAGTATCTGATATTGAGGGCTCCATAGATAACTTATCTACTCGCTTATTAGTAGTCAAGTGCGACTGGTATTTACTGCAGTACCGCTCTTTATCATTAGAGATAAGAAAGACATAATAGCCGATAGGTGACCCTTTACTTAGTTACTAGGCATGCTTACACAGAACACCCCCTTCCTAGGAATACTCCTATTCTTAACATAAGGGACTTGAAAATCCAGAGTTGTAAATGGAATGCTGATAGCCCTTTGAAGATAGTAGCTAGGTCACCCTGAGTGAGCCCTGAATTCCTTCAGTATACTCTGTTATGGTGAGAGGGGTTAATGAACCCCATAACACAATGTGTGCATTGTAGGCTACTACTAAATAATACATATAATTATACTTAGTTGTATCGTTACCACTACTAGTCACCATTCATATGACCACACCTGACCAAACCAGTGATTGCAGTACATACATGTATATAAGAAGGATGTGCAAGATTAGATTAGTTATGTGTTACCCATCCTCTCTCTATGTATATATCATGTACATAGTACATACATGTACACCTATATCCATTCACACACGCACATGTATACCATTTACACACATACATGTATATTATTTACACACATACATGTAGGCCTATATCATTCACACACAGACATGTATACCATTCACACACATACACATACATGTATATTATTTACACATAGTGGTTTGAGACTATTACGCTGCAGTCTCCGGGTGATAATCTCCATCATAAATAACATTTCCTACTTCCATGTGTCTTTCACACTCTGACAAATTATTCAATTGTTTGCACATTATTACTCTACCAGCAGCAGCCTATGTTAAACTTCATCTGTACATAAATATTGTAATAATTTCAAATAATAACATATATAATAATATCTTACCATAACAGGGCTACTACTAAGGGTCACGCGTGTGCTCAATGCTAAAATTTAATTCTTGTAACATTGGTTTGTAACGGCTGGAACATAGACTAAGCATGTTACTACCATGTGACCGACGTAACTGTCTGGAACATAGACTAAGCATGTTACTACCATGTGACCGACGTAACTGTCCAACATTCTCTCTTGCAGGTATCAAAGCTGATGCTGTGAACATTTACTCCCGATACATAGCCTTAGATTGTCAATCACCCATCGGCATAACTGAACAACTAAGGAACTCAACTATAAGTGAGTAGCCATTACATCACCATTTACCTCTAACACGTCCGATAGAACCCAGGCTTTGTATGAGAGTACATGTATGTGTGTTTGACTGTTTACTAGACAGTGATGTCATCTAGTCATATAGATAGTGTGCTGACAGCTCCAGTTGATGGACTATATAATGTAGTATATGAACCCTAGATTAAAGTAACTAGATGCACAAGGTGGAACTTATCTTGTAATTAGTCACAGGAATGACTCTAGCATATGACGACTTATTTCAAATTCCTGTCTATTAGCAGCCATAAACACTTTCACTCTAACTCTGACCTGGCCACGAGAGAGTAGTCATCGGGAAGCTGTTGTCATGTCCCCTAATATATTCATATAGTTGATGGCTCAAGTTTTTAGGCTAGTAGCACTAACTAGTGTATTATAGCTGCACTACTAGTATATTATAGCAGCACTACTAGTATGTTATAGCAGCACTACTAGTATAATAGTACTACTAGTATTATTATAGTTCTAGTAGTAGCAGCAGTGCCACAATTAGGTGCAGCAGTGGTAGTAGTAGTAGTTAGTTCCAAACCCTGGTATCCATGTTCATGTCATGTTATGATAGAGACAAACATAAATCAATAGTAAACCAGGAATTTCTTATTATTATTAGTGAATGTCAGAAATAGTTTCTCAGTGACAAGTTGGATTCACTGGTTGTTATTGCTCTGTGATTCTCCTGCTACTGTGTAGATGCCAAAACACGGTGCCGGAAAAACACCGAACCACCGAACAGCGGAATGGAAATCACCGAACAGATCGAGCCAGTATAAAGACATGCCGACCTGATATAAAATCGCCCATCTTTCATAAAATTGATCAATAATAAACAATATTAATATATCAACTGTGTTAGACAATAACAATAATCATTATCACAACAAATCAAATACCAATTAAATAAAAATACCATGTGTATTGTATATAACAATACTTATCACATTGACATTATGATTATATTAATTTACATGAATTTATTTTATATCAATGGATTCATATTCTACTGTGCAGAAGTTCCATATGAATTTTCATAGTGCTGAAACAACAAATTAAAATAAAATAATCATTTCTTAACCTTCCAAACTACTACTAATTAGTATTATGGGTTTGTTCTACTAAAACTTAAAATAAAAATTAAAGTCAATAGCTCATTGATTGTAAATTACCATAACCACGGCACAGTTGGGAATTCCGAAAAGCGAAGTCACACTTTGCTACCATCCACACAAAAGAAAAGTACCCGTTTCAGCAAACGCACATTGCGCCGCTAATCTTTATCTGATTATCTATTTATTTTCCGAACTGTGTAGTTCTAGTGAAGAAATGGCAAGTTTGAACTTAGTCGAAATGTCTTGAGCTGCAATAAAAATCTTGAGCTAATAAAATTTGGGACTCATTATATTCATTACTATTTCTCAGGAACACTCATCGTTCATCAATGCATAAGTTGCCTTTTATTGCTAAAGCTGTTCATTGTCATTGTGATTTAGCCTACAATTTATTAAGTAGGTTAGTAAAATATTTTTTGCACAAAATATTATGTTTATTGCCACTCAGCTCCGGAACATTGTGGGCTAGATATTTGAGAGTCGAGATGTTTAGATTCTACTTACTCACTTATTTATTGCTCGTCTGAATAAAAATTTATAATTAATTTTTTATAATTATAAATGACATAGTTGAATTGCGCAAGAGTTTTATGAGTTCATAACAGTAAATTGCTGGTTATAATGGCCTAATATCATGCTATAAGTAAGGCAAACAAAGAAATTCTATTCTGTTAAATTCATCCGCTGTTCGGTGAATTCCATTCCGCTGTTCGGTGGTTCGGTGTTTTTCCGGCACCGTGCCAAAACATTAGCCAGCTAATATATGTATGTATATAATGTATGTACAATGTATATAATGTATATGTATATAATGTATATATACAATGTGTGTATATAATGTATCACTATCACATCTACTAAGTTGTCTTCTCCTGTGTAACTGAAGCAGTTCCTGCTGACACTTCCCTGTTGGGGGGATGAGGGGGGGGGGGGTTTGTTGGATGTTGTAGTGATAAAGATTATCTCTAAATCTACTAATGGATCACTCTGTTATCCTTTAACTCTGGAGTGCACAATGGGATAGCAGAGTCATGAACTGGACTAAACAAACTGCTATTGGCAGGACATTGTGCTGTGTGTACTGTGTACTTTTTCTAAAATATTAGCCTGGTGTGTTATTGAATATTTAGTTGTTTGAGGTTGGGTATGACTTCTGTCTAACTGGTGATATTTTATTCTTTACCTACATCATGAAATGAACATATGTCCCAAGTTCACTGGATTGCACGCAACTGTTCATATTTCTTTGTATTATGTTTATCAGGTAAAATCTGCAGTGAAGATGGCAAGGTGGATCCTCTATGTTTTAAGGACTGCCAGCAGTTTGTTGAGGACATATTTGAGAAAGAGTAAGTGATGGAATTATCCCCACCACGCTTATTCATGTTGTACGCCAGCACTACTTTATGGGCTAGGTACAATACCAGTTCAACAATGCTATTAGTGATCTAGCCAATAACAAACGCTTATTTTGAATGAATTCTGTAGTTGGAATCGTTGTATTAGATATTAACCAGGCAAACAAACTACGAATAGTTTGGCCCTGGGGTGAAGTTCAGTCAGCCTATAAGGAGCAAATAACCTCTTGTATAGCCACCACCTCTTTAGACTTTCATTCTAAAGTTGTCCTCTCCTCTTCTTCTTTTATCTAAGGAAGGACAACTCTTAAAAAGTGCGTGCATTTGGTACAGAACAAACACATACAGTAGTCCATATGCATGCATAGTATGGTGGTGTTATCGATCATACTAACTGTTTCTGTATGGTGTATGCTATACTTTAAGTTTTTTCACTTGCCATGTACAAAGTGTATTTTATAAGACCAACACACCAGAGGCTTGCATAGGCCTACATGTGATTACATACACGTGATTATTCATACATGTGATTATGTACATACATGTGATTACATACTGTACACACATGTATGTACATACATGTGTGTGATTACATACTGTACATACAATGTACATGTGTGTGATTACAGGTACTACAAGGAGTTCCTAGACAGCTCTTACTACAGGAGATATCAAGTACAGATGATAGTAGACAATAGGCTACACCTAATAGATATACTTTATAACGATACCATTATGTTCTACTTCATGGAGGTAACTACTACTACACTTACATCCAATACAATATATACGCTGTATGTGTACGTACAATATATATACTGTAGGTGTATATACAATATATACGCTGTATGTGTACATACAATATATACGCTGTAGGTGTACGTACAATATATATACTGTAGGTGTACATACAATATATATACTGTAGGTGTACATACAATATATAAGCTGTAGGTGTACGTACAATATATACGCTGTAGGTGTACGTACAATATATATATACTGTAGGTGTACGTACAATATATATATACTGTAGGTGTACGTACAATATATACACTGTAGGTGTACATACAATATATATACTGTAGATTGTACTGCACAGAGCTTTATACTAAACTTGATTGGTGTCTTGGTTTATGTTAGTTTGTGGAGCAGGAGAACGCCTCCTCACTACTACAGTTCTGGATGGCCGTAGATAACTTCCAGAACCAGCTCGAGGGGGACAAGTACACCACTAAAGAGGCTCAGTCAGATGCTATGATTCTATATGAGAAGTTAGTATATACATTGTATATAGTATATATATGTAGCATGTAACACACGGGATTTGTCTTCTCTTGTGTAAATTTGAAATTTCTAATAAGATTTCCCCTAGTGTAAAGTAATAGATGTATATTTGAGGAGAACTGTATGTACATGTCTATGTGGAACTATATGTACATGTGGAACTGTATGTACATGTGGAACTATATGTCCATGTGGAACTATATGTACATGTGGAACTATATGTACATGTGGAACTGTGTGTCCATGTGGAACTGTGTGTCCATGTGGAACTATATGTACATGTGGAACTGTATGTACATGTGGAACTGTGTGTACATGTGGAACTATATGTACATGTGGAACTGTATGTCCATGTGGAACTATATGTACATGTGGAACTGTGTGTCCATGTGGAACTGTGTGTCCATGTGGAACTATATGTACATGTGGAACTGTATGTACATGTGGAACTGTGTGTCCATGTGGAACTGTGTGTCCATGTGGAACTATATGTACATGTGGAACTGTATGTACATGTGGAACTGTGTGTACATGTGGAACTATATGTACATGTGGAACTGTATGTCCATGTGGAACTGTATGTACATGTGGAACTGTGTGTACATGTGGAACTATATGTACATGTGGAACTGTATGTCCATGTGGAACTATATGTACATGTGGAACTATATGTACATGTGGAACTGTATGTACATGTGGAACTGTGTGTCCATGTGGAACTGTATGTACATGTGGAACTGTGTGTACATGTGGAACTATATGTACATGTGCAACTGTATGTTTCAGGTACTTCTCACTGCAGGCAAGTGAACCTCTGGGTTTCACAGATAAGGTTAGGATGCATGTAGAACTGAATATATGCAGAGAGGAGGGACCTTTACCTGACTGCTTCCTCATACCCAAGATTATCATACTGGAGACCATTGAGAAGGTAGTCACCATTACACTATTACACTGTGGTGTGATTGTACTGTGGTCTATCTCTCTCATGCTGTAGAGATTTACTCACTTCTCTTCAGTTGTTGGGGGGGGGGGGGGGAGGGCTAATTCTAAATTCTAGTTCTTGTCGGGAGTTATTTGTTAACTGCACAATGTTGAACTTAACGTTTTAAGATCAGCTTGGTCATCAACAGTTTACTCTTCAATGACGTCTTCGTTTAGAACTACTTGTATGTACACTAAACTGTATGCTTGTGGCATTGTAGACCCTATTCAAGCCCTTTCTACAAAGTCAGATCTACTATCGATATTTATCCGAACTGATTGGCTCCAACCAGCCTGCAGATCACCGCGCTATGACTCCTAAGGCTAAGCTAAAGAAGTCACACAGTCGGAAAGGTAGGTCAAGAGTTTGCTGACGACTATGTGCTTTAGTTCACTAGTGGACCGTCTGCTCTTGCCTGTCTGGTGTTATATAAGGTGGTCAATCTAGTATGACGAGATAAAATGCAAATCTCAAATTGTGACTGATCATACATGTATATTTGCTTTTTAATTTCTAAATCAGGAATGAATGTAAAATTATTAGTATGTATATGTACATATATATACTGGCTCCAAAGTCCACCACTGAGAATTTAAACTCCTCCTTGAAAACACAGACAAACCATTTTAAAATTTCAAATAGAGGGCCATAGTTTCTCTCTACGTACCCTGATAGTACTAAATCTATCTTAGTGATTGTTACCAGGCAGTGGAGGTTCTGGGTATGACACTCAGAGCTTGGGAGGACACAGTATAGCCGAAGGAGATGGTGAGACCAGCTCTATGTCTGGAGAAAATTCCAGACTTCCTGGTGTAGATGATGATGTGTCTTTATGGAAGAAGACTCACCATAGGTATAACTTACCTCTGTGATTGGTTACATTAGTTTATTGTGGGTCTGTCTTGTGGAGTGATGGGAACATCTACATGTATAATTAACTACAGTAGTTTACGTATCCTAATGTTATTTACTGATTGCTATTACTTTGAGCTGTCCCAGACTCTCGAAATATTGTACGATGTGTACTGCTTGACAATTTGACATTGATCTTCTTGATAACAAGACACCTGATGTATTATGACTGTGCAAACTTGTTGTTGATGTTTGTAGGAAAAAAATGTCATTAGGTCGGCTGAGTGAATTTGGACAGTTTGTATCAGAACTTGAATTGGAGAACGTTCCAGACTTGGACAAGCATAAAGGTATGTTATGATGTCATACAGGTATGTCGTGATGTCATAAAGGTATGTCGTGATGCCATGCTGGTATGTTGTGATGTCATAAAGGTATGTCGTGATGCCATGCTGATATGTTGTGGTGTCATAATGGTATGTTGTTATGTCATAATGATATGTTGTGACATCATAGTTACTTTTTCAAATAGATAATTATTAGTGTACGGGAAAAGTATCAATAACAGCAGTTGAAGAAAATGTTGTGTTAATGCAATTGGTGAACTATTCCTTTGACATGTTTAGGTAGCAGATTCTCTCGTAAGAAGAGAGCTAAGGAGAGGGAACAGGAAGCGATGGCGTGGGAAGTGACTAAGATGATCATATCTAGTGTCAAACAGGAAGTAGCAGATAGTACTGCAGGAAATGGATCATCTGCAGGTAGCTCTGCTTGTAATGGTGCCAGTTCTGTGGAGAGTCATTGTACTACTGAAGGGAACAAAGCAGACATTTCAAGTATAGAGATAGAACAGTCAACTACAGTAACTAAATTATGATTAGGTTTGTAGAATATCAGTATATTATGTTATATAACCTCCATTTGTATCCCTGACAGCACTATGTACCTAACAAGTTATAATATAACAGTCATTACTATGAGTTGAGAAGCTGGAAGCATTTGATTTGGTTGTGAATTATTTAAATGGTGTCTATTTAAAAGTAAATGGAGACGGCAATATTATTTTGTGCTATAGAACTACATGATTGTTATACTAGTGTATTCAAAAATTAAGTTTTGTTAGGTGTAGATTATTTTGATTGGATCAAGATGTAATCTACAGCAATATTTATTTCTGGTGCTAGCCATTACCTGAACCAACAGTGATTATTGAATCATTTCTTTTCATTTCCATCCTAGATGTTTTTTATATTCTTCAATCTTGGCATAATAGATTTTATAGTTTTATTTAAATTGTTTGAAATTTTCTATAACCCTCTGAATCACTACTTTATATAAAATATTCTAGTGATAATACATGATAAATTATGGAAATTGTAGAATTATTATAGACAGTCTCTACTATTCCAGTAACTGAAGACTGTCAAAGAATTACAAAATGTTACATAAGAATTACTCTTGATGACATCCACTAGTAAAAATGTGACAGGTGAAAATATAAAATTGTTGTGGTAAGAATAATGTCTAACAATAGCGCTGAAGTACAGAATGTATAGTAAAAGCAGAGAAGTTGAATTGTTACATTCCAGGGGCGGATAAGCTCTTGTCCATGAACTTCCTTCGGACAAAACACATCCACCACTGTAAATAGAAAATATACATCCACCACTATTATAGATAGAATTATACAAGTTGTCAACTGCCAGTTAAAATATATAAATGTTATTAAGAATCCTAGTAACACACACACATACAAAGTTATGTACATCGCCTACCTTGCTCGGCTTGTCGCTTTGAGCATCGAACACTTTGTCACACACTCTCACACCTATTTCCTGTCTCAGCTGCTGCATGAACTTCCTCATTGTGTCTACAGAGTAACCAATCATGATGGGGGTACAGTAATAGACAAACCAATCATGTGGAAGGTACTGTAACAGACTAATTAATACATGTTTGAAATATTTCCCTTGCTGCAAAAGAACCTAGAATGACTTTCAAAACAATAAGACTAAGAGTGTAGATTGAATGCAAGAATTTATATTTAAAGTTTACCTTCTTCATTTCTGTCACCTGGTTTGACATACATAGCATTCAGAGGAAAGCCGTTGTCTCCAGGTAGGGGCCACTGTTTAACAGCCAGTGTATGCATCTCTTTTAGCCCTTGGTTCTTGCTTGTACACTAAAAACAATTGTACACATTATATATTAGTACTTGGCTGCCCCCAGTTTACAATGTAGACAGTGAGCAGAGGTAGGTGCTATATTATGCTAAGGCTACATTTCAGCAACCATAGGCTATCTTACCTTCTGGAGTTTCTTCAAGCATTCACTAATATATAGAGTTATGTAGATTAATGTTCTATCAGCCTCATTCTAAAACAGTCAATCAAGTCCAAAATTGAAGTCCAACATTGAAGTCTAACATTGAAGTCTAACATTGAAGTCTAACATTGAAGTCTAACATTGAAGTCTAACATTGAAGTCTAACATTGAAGTCTAACATCGAAGTCACAGTTAATTTTTAGATGTCATGTACAGCCTGTACTATATAAGAGTTGCACATTTCAGTGAATATCTGAATTCACAATTCTCTAGATACATTGAGATTGACTACATAATGGGTGGTTTATGTCTAATAACAATCAATGGTTCTTATGTATCTCACAGAGTGGTAGGTACATCATACATTGAACATTGGCACAATTTAAATTGCTTGCAAAAAAAGATCACAACTTTAATTATTTGCAAGAAAAACTGCTTCAAATACAGAATATGGTAAACCTCACATGATATCTAATACTAACCTTAATTTCATAATTTTTGAAGAATATATTCGCTTTAAAGAAATACAAGGCCTCATCAATAGCATCATACTTCATGGCTGAAACAGAATACAGACAGCGTGTTTATAAAAAGCATCACCCGCACAATCACAATACTATATTTATGGTAATACTTGCATTTTACAAAATTATAGACATCCTTTTGAGTGAATCTGTTACAGCTTTCAACAATCAAATCATATGAGAGAAGAGAAACACAATTGAAGTAAATAAAACTGTACCAGGATCTTTAGGTGCTGGTCCGTTAAATTGAGTTCGTAGTGGACAAAGTGCCATGTTACCCACCAACCTCGGAGGTTCGGCAAATTGAGAATGATACGCCTAAAATGAATTATATAAATGATGTGATTCTAACCAATGATAAAGTCAAAACCACAACCTGCAATGTAAACATTGAATCTAAGATAATTAGTACAGTTATCTATGAACCTATACTTGGTCAATTACACGAAAATTCTGTATCTGATTCCATGGATGACCGACCAGGTAGCTCTAATAAAATGATTGAACATTTCAATATGAATATGATTTGAATCTTCATATCTATTGATGTATCTTGAACTGTTTAGATCAGATTATCATTATCATTGACCGTTAAATTATACTTTAACCATACTGTACTTATATTAAGATTCACTAGGCAAAGATTGCAAAATAGTGACTTGTTTATGGCTTAGCTATTGCTAGTCCACTATCCACTTCAACTTTTACCACTCTATACAACACATGGCTACTTACCATACTTTACTATACATACTAAACTATTACATTTTAGATTTTAACTGTTCCTTACATGACATGCAATACATGGACATCAACTTGAACTAGGCAGATTAAAAATAATGTACCAACTAAAAAAATTCCATTCAGCTTGTGTTACTTTTTATATTTTACAACTTTATTCTTCTTTTATTCAATTTCTTATTTTAAAAAGGCTAGGTAAAATCAACTATACTATTCTATAACAAACAACTAACTAGTAACTTAGTAAAGTATAGTAACAAAAAACCTAATGAAAATAAAGGTAGATTAGAACTATGTAAAAATACGTGAATAGTACAAAACTTACAGGCATATCTTCTTTTATATTTATTTAGTTATGTTAATGAATTAAGACCGGTTGAACTACTGTGACTGGGTGATAAGTACAGTCTTAGTAGAAACGTCTCCAGCTCTGCAATCCCAGCCTAGTGAATTTCCACTATCTTTAGGTTTGTCTTCCTTATTCGTTGTGTAGACACAGGACCAACCGTTTTAAAGATTGATACGGTTTAAGACGCTGCTCTATCAGCAATAAATCCCGGGTGGAGTTAGGACCGCAGGTACTATAAAGTTCTATCTTTAGACATCGAAATTGCAACACACAGAGCTAGTAATTAGATATTCACGTCAATTACAAACCCAACCAATTGTACCTCTTTTCTTAAAGCGCAACCAAGCGGTTTCCGGTCACAAAAATTATTGGATTCTTTTTACATGTTTTTTTCTACAATTTAATTTTAAATTACTGATAATAATTTATTGTATTATAGAATATAGATTTCTTTCTTAGCTATTGTTATTATATAGCCTTTAACATGCCAAAATATGCACAATTAGTAATGGGACCAGCAGGAAGTGGGAAGGTAATCATAAGTCAAGTCTATCTTTCTACCAACTACTAACTGAATAGTTTAGTAATACAAGACGCATTTTTATTTTTGATTTATTTCCTAATATTTCAATACTAGTCTGAGTATCATCATCAGAAGATCAATGAAGTTATGGAAATTAAGGGCTACTTTATATAATAGAAGTACATCAAAGAAGAAAGCTGAGGGAGTGGATTAGGTTAAGAATTAGAATAAAGCTACAAAGTTATTTGCACAATAGAGTTACAAGATGAAAGGATTAAAGTTATACTTTAAAGGCTAAATATTTTAGATTCAAACTATTAGTAATAACAGGCATAGCAGAACAATGCTCGCCACTAATCTACACACATAAGCAATGAAGCCTACCTCTTTATTTCGATGTGCAACTTGCAGAGTCTTCTTGTTACAACAATTAACTAAGGACACGCCTATACAATTCCAAGTTTCCTACTTGGCACTTATTTACTTTCCTTGGTTTTTGCAGTCCACATATTGCAGTACCATTCAGAAGCACTGCCAGGCTTCAAAGAGAACAGCCAAAGTATTTAATCTTGATCCGGCTGCTGAAGCATTTGACTATGATGTGTATGGTGGTAAGATAGCTAATTAGGCCTATTCATTTAGGGAACGCTACTACTTTGCCAATCTTTGACTGGGTGTTGAATGTTGATTTTCACATGGTTAGCTATTTATTTTGCCCCATTCTCATATTTTGAATCTTTTTAATCTGGTAGATATCAGAGATCTGATTAGTGTTGATGATGTCATGGAAGATGATGACTTACGGTTTGGTCCGAATGGTGGATTAATCTTCTGTATGGAGTAAGTCATATCATATTATATAACACATATCATATCATTATATAACACATATCATATTATATAACACCTGACTTTCAGTCCCGGTATGGTGTAGTACTTATTCCTTGTTCACTACTTTATGTTTGAAGGTATTTTGCTGAGAACTTTGATTGGCTAGATGAACAGTTGGATGAAATTGATGATGATTATTTTGTATTTGATTGTCCAGGTAAGACAGAAGTAGCACATTATGTAATATGTGATACATGGACAGAACAGTTTTAACTCTAGCAATATTATTCTCAAGTTGGAGTTGCAGATAAATTATTACTTGCATATTGAAATTGGAAGACGGAACTTTGTGCATGAAGCTGCCTGATATCCAAGTTATACAGTGTTAAGGTATCGTGTATTGGTTACTGCTGCAGGTCAAATAGAGCTATACACACACATACCAGTGATGAGACAGCTGGTTGATCACTTACAGGCTAGAGACTTTAGAATATGTGGGGTGTTTATAATAGACTCTCAGTTTATGGTGGAACCATCTAAGTATATATCTGGTCTACTCTCTGCTCTCTCAGCTATGGTCACCCTGGAAGTAGCTCATATTAATGTGATGACTAAACTAGACATACTCAGCAAGTCAGCACGAAAGAGACTCCATGAGTAAGTATGGTATACAGAGTAGTTGTAATAGTATAGTATACAGTGTACATTGTGGTAGTAAGTATGGTGTACAGTGTACATTGTGGTAGTAAGTATGGTGTACAGTGTACATTGTGGTAGTAAGTATGGTGTACAGTGTGGTAGTAAGTATAGTATACAGTGTACATTGTGGTAGTAAGTATGGTGTACAGTGTAGTAGTAAGTATAGTATACAGTGTACAGTGTAGTAGTAAGTATGGTGTACAGTGTAGTAGTAAGTATAGTATACAGTGTACAGTGTAGTAGTAAGTATAGTGTACAGTGTAGTAGTAAGTATAGTATACAGTGTACAGTGTGGTAGTAAGTATGGTGTACAGTGTAGTAGTAAGTATAGTATACAGTGTACAGTGTGGTAGTAAGTATGGTGTACAGTGTGGTAGTAAGTATAGTATACAGTGTACAGTGTGGTAGTAAGTATGGTGTATAGTGTGGTAGTAAGTATAGTATACAGTGTACAGTGTAGTAGTAAGTATGGTGTACAGTGTACATTGTGGTAGTAAGTATGGTGTACAGTGTGGTAGTAAGTATAGTATACAGTGTACAGTGTGGTAGTAAGTATGGTGTATAGTGTGGTAGTAAGTATAGTATACAGTGTACAGTGTAGTAGTAAGTATGGTGTACAGTGTAGTAGTAAGTATAGTATACAGTGTACATTGTGGTAGTAAGTATGGTGTACAGTGTAGTAGTAAGTATAGTATACAGTGTACAGTGTAGTAGTAAGTATGGTGTACAGTGTAGTAGTAAGTATAGTATACAGTGTACATTGTGGTAGTAAGTATGGTGTACAGTGTAGTAGTAAGTATAGTATACAGTGTACAGTGTGGTAGTAAGTATGGTGTATAGTGTGGTAGTAAGTATGGTATACAGTGTACAGTGTAGTAGTAAGTATGGTGTACAGTGCGGTAGTAAGTATAGTATACAGTGTACAGTGTGGTAGTAAGTATGGTGTATAATGTGGTAGTAAGTATGGTGTACAGTGTACAGTGTAGTAGTAAGTGTAGTGTGTATGTCTACGTTGTGTATTTATGTAGAGATTTATGTTGAACAACAATAGTATAGCCTAGAGTTTGATTCCATGGCCTCTGGGATCTTATACTTTCCTTGTAGATATTTAGACCCTGATCTGCAAACTTTACTAGCCAATGAGGAGATGCCAGGAAACTCAAAGTTCACAAGATTAAACGATTGCATTGCCTCTCTGGTTAGTAATTGTATAGGGCTATAGGCAATACATAATACATGTACAGTACTGTTCCAACACTAGTCATCCTATACGTGGTGTGTGTACATAATATATACACATTATGTGACATCCTGTTCATTATAAACTCCAGATAGATGACTACGGATTGGTTAAGTTTGCTCCATTAGACCAATCAGATGAGGAGTCTATCTCAGACGTTCTTCTGCAGATAGACCTTGCCATACAATATGGAGAAGACCTGGAGCCTGAGGACCCGGTAAGGCTTACCCCAACTCACAGTCTATGTTATTTATATTGATAGGCTTACCTTCCTTATTCAGTTGACATTATGATAGTAGGAGTAGACAACTCTATATAAACTTGTGATTGATAGTGGACTATTCTGTAGTTGAGAGCAGGTAACTCTGTGTTATTATGTAGACAAGAGTAGACAATATTGTGTTATTATGTAGGCAAGAGTAGACAATATTATAGTTAAAAGTTGATTTATAATTACTTATATAATTGGAGTCGGTTTATTTAATATTAACCAATCACAACAGCCCCTGTGACACAGGACTGAAAAGACCAACATGTGGGCAGCTCTACTACAAGTACTGTATTAATATTAGTCATATAGTTAGGAGTGGGCTAGTCTACAAATTATAGCCATGTAGGCAGGAATGGATAACTCAATATACGAGTAGTTATGTAGGCAGGAGTTGATAACTCAGTAGTTATGTAGGCAGGAGTGGATGACTCAGTAGTTATGTAGGCAGGAGTGGATAACTCAGTATATTTATGTAGGCAGGAGTGGATAACTCAGTATAGTTATGTAGGCAGGAGTGGATAACTCAGTATAGTTATGTAGACAGGAGTAGATAATTCAGGATAGTTATGTAGACAGGAGTAGGCAACTCTACATCCAGTGTAGATGTTGTTTTATTATATTATTCTTGTAGGATGGAAGATACGGTGATGAAGAGGAAGACGATGGGTTTTCTGACACATGAATACTTTCTATATATCTAGTTACTTTCATTATTTTGTGCATCAGGAAAGATAGATTTATATATAATGGTTTGTAAATACTGTATATAAGACAGTGTAAAGATCTCTCAATTGTGAAGTGGAATGCTATGTATTGTCATTTTGTAATAGCAATGTTGTGAAGGTCGTTAATGATTCTTTTGTAGACCCAATACTCTGTTTGTATCTGTATATTATGCTGGTATGAATAAAGTAGTCCAATGTAATTTGAAAGAGCAATTTTAAAGTTACTAATGGCTTAAACTGACTAGATTTATATATTCTGTACCTTCAGATGGTGCCAGTGCTACCCTCTGCATGAAATAGTTAGACAGAAAATGCACATGGGAAGTAGATTGAGCAAATGAAGCCTTCTTGGATTGACTAATATTATTACACAATAACTCCTCTATAAATATTTCACTTCTTATTTCTGGAAACTTTTTGTTTACATTCTATTTAATTTGAATGACTAAATGGCACAATACCTCTATCTGCAGCTAAAATAACAAGGAAAATATAGAATAATTGATTGATATCATAAGACATCATTATAGAAATTTTAGCGTGCAATGAAATCGTAACAATTAATTATGTGGATACTCTACTGTGATGTAAATCTAAATTACTAATATTTGTTGAGACACATGACATGTATTTTAGCCTGGTTGAACATGTTGTCGCTAATTTGGATTTGTGTTCTCAATGTATTCATGTAACTTGGAGTTGTCTTGTTTGAGTCGTTAAAAACTCGCAGCGAATCCACCATTTATCATTTGTGATGGAGGAGAAAGGGGAGGACTTGAGTGCAGAAGTTCTTCTAAATGGTTTGGAAAGCCAATTAGAAGAGGTAAGATAGTATTCAGCTGGTAGAAATATGTAAAGAACAAGGAGGCGAAAGTCTTGCAGCAATTTTTCATAATAATTAGAACTGGCTTCTTTAAAATATTGCATGAAAATGCTTACTTCCTGCCTGTTATAAATTAAAATTATTTTAATTAACTATAATGATATTTAGTATAAATTACAATAACACAAATTTGATATTTAATTAATATTCTATTGAATTGTTGTAATATTCTCATTCTCTTCGGTTCTGCTGCACAACTAAACACAACTTATTTCAATTTCATTTTCAAACGAGTATTAGCTTCTGCAGTAATCTGACTTAATTTTATTTGTGGACTATTCAGAATGAAAATGAGAATTGTTCTCTAACTTCTATTGCATGGAAGCGAATTCTCTAATGATAAATTATCTTATTCAAAAGTGAAGGTGACTAGATTTCAATTGAGTTGAAAAAAACTAGGAATCGAATGTAAAAAACTAGTTACATTTGATTCCTATAATACTGGAAGTGGAAGAGGAAAGTATTCAGATAATTCAGGTACTACTTAATTAACCTGTGCGATAATCATGTTGTTTTACTGTAACATGCATTATGTGTGCATTTATCATACTAATATATTTTTTTAAAATTTGTAGCTCGATGATGCCGAGTTTGACCTTCCCAATGTAGCCGCTCCAACTTTGGAAAGTATTCTCAATGAGGTAACCTTCACAAACATTTAACAATAAATAAGTCCCATCATTATTTCCTGTGTTGTAACGACAATAAATACAATATGATTACTTTCTAATCAGACTTCAAATTAAACATAACATGAACTTGTAGTCGGCTGAGGATGAAGATGATGCACTGTCTAATTCTGAGGACAGTGAGTTTAGTCGTTTGCTTGGTACATTCGATACGGAATCACTGGGTAGCTTTGATGACCCTGAGCGTAGAAGGTCAGTTAACTGGTTTATAGTATGTGGTTTAATTTCTTAGGCTATCTGACAGTTTTCCGTTTTTTACAGCCGAGCTTGATAGTGTAGATTCTAACCTTTGGATTGGTGAGGTTGCTTGTGATCACAACTACACATATATATGGACATATAAACACTATTTGTTGCACTCGTATCCTCACCACTATTTTTCACGCAGGAAAAGAAAGATCTATGAAGGCCATGGCTCGGTGATGAGACACACCATTCTTAAAGGCATATCCACTCAAATTGTTTCTGCACAGGTACGTGCTACTGTGTACAATCTATCTTGTACTACTGTGTACAATCTCTATTGTACTACTGTGTACAATCTCTATTGTACTACTGTATGCAACCTGCAACTTGAAATGCTAACCGCTGAAGCTGTCGGTGCAGCGCCGCTTTTTCAGCTGAAGCCTGATTTTCAACAGCGGCCAGTTGGTCTAGAGGTATGATTCTCGCTTAGGGTGCGAGAGGTCCCGGGTTCAATTCCCGGACTGGCCCAAATATTTTTCATTTTTTCTATAAAATTTTTTGCAGTTATTCTGCTTTCAAGTTATCCTAATTACAGGCCTAATGCTATTAAGCCTATTTTCTATACAGCTTATGGCAATAGGTCTATTGTCTATACGGCTTATGGCAATAGGTCTATTGTCTATACAGGTTATAGCAATAATAGGCCTATTGCCTATACAGGTTATAGCAATAGGCCTATTGCCTATACAGGTTATAGCAATAGGCCTATTGCCTATACAGCTGTTTCTAATTTTGGAAGTTTCTTCAATTGCCTAAATGTTATCTGACGGAACTGACAAACTGGAGGTATATCCATATTTGAGCATACATCCTTAGAAGGGCATACATCCTTGGGCACCCACCCTTAGAAGCACTGGTTTTCCGTTGGCGTGGGCTCCTCAAACTGCTACCACTTTTAAATAGCTTGTAGGTGACCCTTTTTATATTGTATTCCTTGAATTTTTTGCTGAATAACTTAGTGCTCGAGTCACTAGGCCCAGGGCCCTTGGTCACCTTACAGCTGCTCACTGCACTGGACAACAATTAGTTGAACAGTCACATGCATTCACTGTGACTCAGTGTGTTCTTTGGATTGTGTGGCTACCATATATACACTGTACATGTATGTGTTATATGTGTATATACACTGTATATATACACTGTACATGTATGTGTTATATGTGTATATACACTGTATATATACACTGTACATGTATGTGTATATGTGTATATACACTGTATATATACACTGTACATGTATGTGTTATACATGTATATACACTGTATATATACACTGTACATGTATTATACGTATATATACACTATGTATTATACATATATATACACTGTATGTGTCATATGTACACTGTATGTGTCATAAGTACATATATAAACCGTATGTATTATACATACACTGTACGATGTGTATATGTATATATATGTTCATAGACACGAATAAATGCTGGATACCCAACTGCCATGGTGGTGGATGTACTCATAGCTATTGGAACAGCCCATGGGATTGTCTACATATTTGGTTAGATTTCTCATATCATTCTTTATAATAAGACATAGATAAACAGATATAATATTTCATTGTAATATTGGTAGGTCCTTGCAGTTGCAGACAATGGACTTGTCAATTTATTTAATCCCAATATTTGGCCACATTTGTACTAGAAGTTTAGTTTTGTTGCTTCAATCTTTCATACATAATTATATTTATTCTTTGACTACCTATATAGTACTGAGGATATTATTAGACTGTGTTTCACTTGTATTGTAGAGCCGTCACAGGCTATGAAATGGAGCTTAGGTTCTACTAACACAGGGGTACAATACGGCTCTGTATCAAGTCTAGCATTTAATGTTGACTGTAACCGACTGCTGGTCGGGTATGCTAAAGGACAGATAACCATGTGGGACCTGGAGACTGGTAAACTCCTACGCACAATCACAGAGGCACACCCTATTGGTCAGGCAGTCCTTCATATCAAGTTTACAGACAACCGAAAGGTGGCGGTCTGTGCTGATAGTGGAGGTTCTGTATTTGAAATGGAGTTTAAGTGAGTTGTCCTCTCATGTAATACGCTCTGTTAGAATCCCATGCCTTAGACACATTTATATGTCTCTGCTTTAGTTTACTAGTTTTAAAGTATTGGATAGATCACAGTGGAAATTGTAGTAGCATTGCCAAATTTATTTGTTTTTATGTGAATGTAATATTATATAATTTCTGGTTTTCTTCAAACGCCCCCTCTTACTACTGCTGATGACATAGTTGTTTTCTGCTAAATTTTAGTCGAACAGTTACGGGTCGTGGTAGTGTATCCCGTTGTTTGTTCTCTGGGAGCAGAGGTGAGGTGTGTGTTATTGAGCCTCTGCATATACCAGACCATGCCAAGAACAATATTAATACTCAGACTATGCTAGTGGCAATGGTCACTTTCACCAAGGTCAGTGTAAGGTCATGTCAACTATTGAATATTGTTGCTATACTTGAACAGTTGCATGTGATGTACAGTGTGCGAAGGTCTTCCGTTGATTTCTTCCTACTGTACACATATATGTCAGTATCTGTCAGTATATGTCAGTATCTGTCAGTATATGTCAGTATCTGTCAGTATATGTCAGTATCTGTCATCAAGTAATTTTAGTAACTGAATGAGCTCTGACACTCTCTATTATATCCAGGTGCTAGTAATCAACATGAGACCTCAAGTAAACATAGTATTCTCCTTTCCGTTGCCGGGGCAACCAGATTGTTTACCTCTGTTGTCATGGAGATACGCAGGTATTAGGATCTCAGGCAAGGATGCTCTGTATGACCCTGTACTTGCTGTAGCCAGACAGTCCACCTTCCACTTCTTCCAGGTAACTCTCCTCCAATTAATCATCAAGTAGAGTCCTACGTTGCTAGATGATTAACTGACTGACTGACTGACTGACTGACTGACTGACTGACTGACTGACTGACTGACTGATTTGATGACAGAGTGCTAGATTTGTTTCAGTTGTTCACATTGTCAAACACTTATAAGTACATGTATTATACTGCAGTGATAACATAGTGCTGTTAGTATTGTCTAATTCACAGGCTATTATTAGAGATTCCAAGACCATAGAATTCCAGAAGTTACAGACCAGTGAGGTCCCCTACAAAGTTGTTACATTCTGTGTGAGTACACCATCGTATATACTAATACTACTGACAGGGTAGATAACTCTATTACCCTGTAACATACATACTGCTAACTACTTACTACTATCTACATGTGGAATACAGTGGGTAGTGATTAAACAGATCCTTCTTAATGGGATGCCATTTATACTGTATAGGTCATGACTGTATGATGTACATGTTGGTACTTACCTTTGTGGTTATGTATGATGTACATGTTGGTACTTACCTTTGTGGTTATGTATGATGTACATGTTGGTACTTACCTTTGTGGTTATGTATGATGTACATGTTGGTACTTACCTTTGTGGTTATGTATGATGTACGTGTGGTACTTACCTTTGTGGTTATGTATGATGTACGTGTGGTACTTACCTTTGTGGTTATGTATGATGTACATGTTGGTACTTACCTTTGTGGTTATGTATGATGTACATGTGGTACTTACCTTTGTGGTTATGTATGATGTACATGTTGGTACTTACCTTTGTGGTTATGTATGATGTACATGTGGTACTTACCTTTGTGGTTATGTATGATGTACATGTGGTACTTACCTCTGTGATTATATTACCTAGGAAATACATTATTTAGTTGCATGTATATAACATAACCACTGCTGCTGTGTATAGCACCTTGTGTCACAAGGCTTGTGGCTACCTATCCAAATGAGCTGCGCAGACACATGTAGATACAGTTTACATTGTAACCAATCATATCACACGACCAACCCACAGATATTTCCTGTTTCTCGTATAGTGGCTGAATGCCATGACTCTCGCTACCATGGACACATTTGAGAGAATACGTCTACTAGATGTGAGGTCGTGGGAGGAGCTAGAGGTCATTGAAATGTCAGACATGCAGTTTATATATAGCACTAGTTTCTTCAAGGGTCTAGCAACAGGATGTAATGTTAGTCCAGCACTGGTATGTATCCTACTTATATACTGCACTGCGTATTATTAGGTATTATATAGTAGACAGTGTATGATATATTACTATGTATTATATAGTAGACAGTGTATGATATATTACTATGTATTATATAGTAGACAGTGTATGATATATTACTATATATTATATAGTAGACAGTGTATGATATATTACTATGTATTATATAGTAGACAGTGTATGATATATTACTATGTATTATATAGTAGACAGTGTATGATATATTACTATATATTATACAGTAGACAGTGTATGATATATTACTATGTATTATATAGTAGACAGTGTATGATATATTACTATGTATTATATAGTAGACAGTGTATGATCTATTACTATATATTATATAGTAGACAGTGTATGATATATTACTATGTATTATATAGTAGACAGTGTATGATATATTACTATGTATTATATAGTAGACAGTGTATGAATTATATTACTATGTATTATATAGTAGACAGTTTATGATATATTACTATGTATTATAGTAAACAGTGTAATATGATATATTACTATATATTATATAGTAGACAGTGTAATATGATATATTATCATATTACAGTCACATGCTGGAGACCATGCCTGTTTCTACTCAATGTCTTCGTTCAAGTCCCAGCTGTTTGTACTCGGTAATAAATCTGTACATGTAATGACCACACGCACATGGCAAGAGGTGGGTTTATATACAAGTATAATAGTATATAATGTGTACGTGTGTGTCTATGTATATATAATATACTGTGTGTGGATAGAGTAGATCGTGTGGATAAAGTAGACCGCGTATGTACATTTGTATATATATTTTACACTTTTATTCTGGTGAAGATCAAGTCCAGGGGACTTTTATCTAGAAAACAAGAAGTTGTAGCACAAAAAGTATAATCATGTATAATATTGTAGCGACTAGATGTGCTATTGAGAGAGAATAGACATCAGGACGCTATAGCCTTAGCTCTCACATTCTATGAAGGAACTGCCAAGTCTGTTATTGGACTCCCTTCCAAACCTGAGAAACGACAAAAAATTGTGGCTAACAAGGTATTCATTATAACTAGTAGTTTACACGATGCTCAGTATAATATATGTACTTCCTACTGTATAAGTACACTGATGTCTTCATTGCAGATGTTAGACATCCTGTACACCTACATTGACCTCTCAATGACAAAGCTGTGCCCAGAGTTTGGTAGAATAGATGAGCTAATAAAACATTATGAGGTATGCTATGCTATATATGCTATGCTATGCTATGCTATACTGTGCTATGCTGTTTTGTTATGTTATGCTACGGTACGGTATGTATTACATTGTGGTTGTATATATCTATATATTGTTATACTATACTATGGTATGGTATGCCATGCTGTCAGTGTTCGAATTATGGTTATACGGGAGTATACGGCGTGTACCCACCTCAATTTTGGTGGGTACACTGTCAGCAGGCGTGTACCCTCATGGTAATTGACTAGTTTTGCTGAAGACACGGCAGTTTTCGCAATTGAAATAGGTTTACTGGTTGCTGAGTGACTGCTGATCGTAAAATTTCCCTCTAATCTAGCGATCGTTTGATTGATAACAGCGTGTTAAGTCAATCCCGAAATGTCAAAGTAAGTTTATAGTAGCTTGGACCAGCGATCTGCACACAAATAAATCCTTCTGCTTTACTAACAAAGTTAGTCATTGTATCAATGGTTTCTTAGGACTTGAATATGGGTTCCACTTTCTTTAGTATTCTCAGCTTTCCGAATGCGTTTGCAGAGCCATGAAAACTTTTTGATGAGGACAGTGGCCAAACAGTTGAATCTAAAAGTTTTTTAGCTCTAAACCTAAATCTCAAAAGTAATTTGTTGTACTCTACTGGAATTTGACGTTTGACTGAGTGATAAATATCGGAGATAGTTGTATTTTTCTTACTTTGCTAATAAAATATGAAATACAAAAATTAAAAATAAATATTAATTTTATTTAATTTAATATCTAATATGATCATCCATGATGTTGTATATAACAATAACATAAATATTCGTATTTGTTAGATTATCACTAGAAAAAGAATCTGTATTCAATAATATAACATATAAATAATAAATCAAACATTATATTAATTATCTTATGTAAAAAAATAAATAATTATTTATTATTTATAGTCAGTGATTAATTATTATAAATAATAATAGAACTAGAAGTGAATCAATAGAATTAGATAATCAAATGCTAATCATATCATAATGATAACCATAATTATTTATATTTTCATTAATTTTTATATGAAATAAATTATTTTGATAATAATTGTTGTAACAATACGCCTGCATCAAGTAGGCCCTATAAATAAAAATATTGCTTACTGGATTGTTACAAGAACAAGAGTCGATATTCAATAAATAAAAATGAAAATATAAAATAGAAATAAATTGTTTTTAATAGAACAGAGAATTAGATAATTGATTTATATTTAATGATCATTATTGTATCAAATATTTAATGCAAATAATATAGCAATTGTTGTATTGTTTTATATAAAATATTTTGATCTCATGTTGATATTTTTATTCTAGAATAGGTAGGAATACTATTTGTCTTTGCACATAGTATTGAATTTCAACAGCTATAGGTGTTGCGCTACTATTGCAAACTACTTCCAAGTTTAGTAAGTGAGGCAAAGAGTGAGGTTATGACAAATTGGAATTCACAGAGAGCTAAGAAGAATCCTGTCACTGTTTGGTCTAGATGGTACTAGTAGAAACTATGTATTTGGATTGAGCCTGGTTTCACTGGTTGACTGCAATTAAAGTAATCGTTTTGTTTGTATCCTCTATTTTTGTTGTATTGAGGTGATTCATTGCTTTCAGAAGTCCACAAAAGACCACAGGTAATGAAGTTGTATGCTGCCTATTAGTGTACTTGCATGCCGCATATTAGTGTACTTGCATGCTGTCTATTAGTGTACTTGCATGCTGCCTAGTAACCTACATGCATGATAGTTTGTCGAGTATTTTAGGTAGCTGAATAGTCTTTTTAGGCAATACTATATTTTTAGTTTACATTGAATTTACTGTCAGTATGATTTGATATTTCTTGCTAAGGTTATATTCGGCCATGGATTTAACTTTGAGGCCAGTTTTTACTAGTTCTGCCAATTTATAAAACATTTAGCATTTGTGGAAGATGTTGTCACAAGTGGTGAGGATACTTGTAATACAGTGTTTAGTGATCCAAAGGAAGCTGGTGAGGAATTTAATTTTGCAGAAATGATACCCTAATAGATATTTTTCATATCTACTGCTCGCTGGTGAAGCTGTCTTTTTTTAACATTGCTGTACTGGTGTTGTGGCAATGTCTTCTGTTCACTTTTCTAGGCGATTAGGCACTGTAGAGACCATTGGTTCAAACCCCAGTCAGGGCCTGGTGTTTTCATGGATTTGATGCAAGACCTGACAGCTCCCACAGATAAATTCCTTAAATTAACAAAATTATAATAATATTAGAGAAAACCCAGTGAGTAGTACATGTATATATCCTGGATAAATTGGTGAAACTCCTTTACACAGGTATGTATGTTTTATAGGCTTCAACCTTTTAACTTTTCCTTATAGCTGTTGTTCAAATAACATTACTGGTGTTATATAATAAAGTCTACAGGTAGGTTGTGACAAGGGAAATACATGTATTTTATTGTTTAATACTTTTGTTCATTATAATTTTGTTAATAAACTTCAACTCCTTCCCTTCTCTAGTGTTGATGTCAATGTCATAGCTGTTTTGTTGAATTACTATAGTTTTCATACAGTTGCAGTTACATGCTGTTGTTGTTTGTGTTTATATACTTTTGACAAAATATACAATTGTAAAATGTTGTAGTTCAGCATTTTGTAATAAATAAAGAAGTTGTTTTCTCTTTGACTACATGTACTTTTATTACAGTGAAAGAAAGATAAGGGGAGTTGTGTCGTTTTAAATAGTATAGATCTATTCATTCTTACAATCAATGCAGCAGTAATAGAAAATTGAAGGACACAAAGCACACTCAGTAGTTTAAAATATAAGGGATGGTCTCCATTGGTACCATGACTGTACTCTGTGTAATGAGGTAAAGGAGCTATCAACCATAATTAGAAATTGTCCTCCCTTGTTTTGTCTTGCTGAAATGGGAGAATAACTTCTAATTATGATCTGCAGCTTCTGAGTGACCAATGCACCCTTTAGGAAAGGTCCTAAGATTGCAGGTAGGAACCGTGTACCCACCTCATTTGTTCCACTTCGAACACTGCATGCTGTGATATGCTATGCTATGTTATGCTACGCTATGGTGTGTTATATTGTATATGTATATTTTGTAGAATGTTGTCCCTATCTGTGTAGAATACTGCCTGAGGCTAGAGAGAGTGTAAGTACAGACAACTCCATTCCTTTGTACATACCATGCAGTAATGTACATACCGCGCAGTAATGTACATACCGCTCAGTAATGTACATACCGTGCAGTAATGTACATACCGTGCAGTAATGTACATAGCGTGCAGTATTGTACATACCGTGCAGTAATGTACATAGCGTGCAGTATTGTACATACCGTGCAGTATTGTACATACCGTGCAGTAATGTACATACCGTGCAGTAACGTACATACCGTGCAGTAACGTACATACCGTGCAGTATTGTACATACCGTGCAGTATTGTACATACCGTGCAGTATTGTACATACCGTGCAGTATTGTACATACCGTGCAGTATTGTACATACCGTGCAGTATTGTACATACCGTGCAGTAATGTACATAGCGCGCAGTAACGTACATACCGCGCAGTAACGTACATACCGCGCAGTGACGTACATACCGCGCAGTGACGTACATACCGCGCAGTGACGTACATACCGTGCAGTATTGTACATACCGTGCAGTAACGTACATACCGTGCAGTATTGTACATACCGTGCAGTAACGTACATACCGTGCAGTAACGTACATACTGTGCAGTAATGTACATACCGTGCAGTAATACACTTACTTCTGATAGTAATAATACAGTACTAATAGGCTGAGTACACTGTTTGATACATTCATTACTACAGCGGATAGCTACTAGCTCAGCTTCAGTAGCTAGTTACATTCACAACCTCAATCTAACTACAATGTAGTTTGACATAAGCTGAAAGGTAGTTGAGATAACCAGCTGAACTTGGAAACCTTCTGAAGTTCTACAGATATTTATTGTTGGGGAAGAGCAGACAACTACAAATGCCTCAAATGTTTGACTTGCCGACACTTTCTCTTTTACTGAGTGTATAGGTTCCTATCTACATCTGTTATACTGTGTAGTGTATGACTTGTAGAGACGTCTGTTATACTGTATAGTGTATGACTTGTAGAGACATCTGTTATACTGTGTAGTGTATGACTTGTAGAGACGTCTGTTATACTGTATAGTGTATGACTTGTAGAGACGTCTGTTATACTGTGTAGTGTATGACTTGTAGAGACGTCTGTTATACTGTATAGTGCATGACTTGTAGAGACATCTGTTATACTGTGTAGTGTATGACTTGTAGAGACATCTGTTATACTGTGTAGTGTATGACTTGTAGAGACATCTGTTATACTGTATAGTGTATGACTTGTAGAGACATCTGTTATACTGTGTAGTGTATGACTTGTAGAGACGTCTGTTATACTGTGTAGTGTATGACTTGTAGAGACATCTGTTATACTGTGTAGTGTATGACTTGTAGAGACGTCTGTTATACTGTGTAGTGTATGACTTGTAGAGACATCTGTTATACTGTGTAGTGTATAACTTGTAGAGACATCTGTTATACTATGTAGTGTATGACTTGTAGAGACGTCTGTTATACTATGTAGTGTATGACTTGTAGAGACATCTGTTATACTGTGTAGTGTATAACTTGTAGAGACATCATTCTGTTATACTGTGTAGTATATAACTTGTAGAGACGTCTTGTTTGGTCGTCTGTACGAGAGATTTAGACAGGATGTGATAGCACACGGTGCGTTTCTCGAGTGCCTAGAGCCATACATTCTAGACGACCAGCTCAAAGCCGTCTCCCCGGAGATTATTAAGGACTTGACTAGTCACTTCCAGGGGAAAGACATGCTGAGTCGTGTGGAGGCATGCATTGTACACCTTGATATTATCAGTTTAGACATCCATGAGGTGAGTCCTTACTCCTTACATACACATATATTCATGTACTCGTATATATGTGCTGATCTGTGACTGGCTAGTCTATCTGTTGTACTATAGCTGATTGGTGCATCTAATCAGTATAGTGTACAGATATGTACTGTTTGTAGACAGTAAAACTATGTTGGGAGAATGGGATGTACGATGCTATCATATACATCTACAACCAAGGCATGCAAGAGTACGTGACACCTTTATTAGAGCTCATTGCAGTGCTGAGAGCTGCTATCAGTTCTGGCAAACAGCTTTCAGGTAACCAGTACTGTATAATAATATATCTGTCTGTTCAATGAATATCCTACCATTATAGAGTTGATTGCTACAGCTGTTACTTCCTAAACAGCTAATCATGTTAAAGTAAATGATAGATTGATGGCTATAATCACTATTGGTAATCAAAGTAGAGTTCATTGGAATAACTGTTGAATGTTTGACGTATTATACTGGTTATATGACTACGTATATTAGTATCACAGTAATCCCAGTGTACATATATTATGTTATGCCTATACTGTACCACATGTATATTACTGCACTATACCTACTGTACTATATAATATACTCAAAGTTTATAAAATTAATAAGTTGTTCCACGGCTTTATGTACCAATAGGATCGCGCTAAATCTGACCTAATAAGCGGCCTAGTTCAAAGTAGTTGAGTGGCAACGGAAAATTACCGATGAAACAATGGGGTCTTCTCAAGATTGGCGAAAAAATTGCTCTGAGATTGGCTATAAGTACCTGTAATGCTAGCCCATTATTTTCAGAGTACATGATGTTTATACCGATAGCATCAATAGAAGATGCAAGCATTTAGAAAAGCATAAATATAGGAAAAAGGCCAAAAAAGTTCGAGCCATCCTACTGATCACGTGGTCTGAACTATTTATGTCTCATGTAGACCAAAGATGGTAAAAGTACGCTCTTTGCGCAGACTGTCAACTACTATTGCCGACCTATATTTCTATAGCCTAAGCGTTTGACCACAGGCTGGGCGCTCGTTAAAGAGCAACGGTTTGCCCATTTTGGCGAGAGAACTACGGCAAATGAGTATGCGCATCGTTTACTGGATAAACTTGGTATATAGGAACTTTGATATACTCTACTATACCTACTGTACTATATAATAATATACTCTACTATACCTAGTGTACTATGTAATATGCTCTACTATACCTACTGTACTATATAATATACTCTGCTATACCTACTGTAGACTCTAACATCAAACTCGGTAACAAACTGCTCGTGTACATCAGTAACTCTCTAGCAGGATTAGCTTACCCAATCGGATCTTTAGATGGTGAAAAGGTTTCAGAGGTCAAGTCGGCCATGTTCAAAACATTGACCTCTCTTCACTCAAGTACTGAAGACTCTAGTGAGTTTATACTATACGGGTCAATGTCCGTCATACATGAATGGTATTGTATCAACAACCTCTACTGTGCTATGTAGTGTGGTATCCGAATTGTATTATATTATATTCTACACCTATAGCATTATATTCTCCATGTATCTGTGTTACACCTTATGTACAGTGTAGGTGCCAGGTACATTGTATTACACTCTATGTAAGTACCAAGTACATTGTATTACACCTTTTGTAGATACCAAGTGCATTGTATTACACCTTATGTAGGTACCAGGTACATTGTATTACACCTTATGTAAGTACCAAGTGCATTGTATTACACCTTATGTAAGTACCAGGTACATTGTATTTGTTATATACATGTATATTGTAAAGGTGAGAAACCATATCCATATATAAGGACCTTCCTTGATTTTGATACAAGAGAATTTCTCAATGTGGTCGCTCTTGCCTTTGAGGAGGAAGAATTTGGTGCTCTAGATAGGTGAGTAGTCTGAGCTGTTATCCCCTCCGTTTAGATGCTATGTTACACTGTAAAGGCAAAGGCCATATAGGCAGCTAGTAGGTAATATACTGTATGGTATCAGATAGAATCAGCATTGCAACCTCTTAATAAGCATAGCGGGACAACTCTTAACTGATAACGCATTCCCACTAGAGTAGGTTGGTGGTCTGCTGCAGGTATATTGTGCTATATTCTTATTGTATGAATTAGTTTTGGGTGAGGAGGAATGTCTACCTTAGGTCTAGCCTTCCCCCTTCCCCTCCCCATCTCTAGAGCTGAGGCTTTACCTTGACCTTGTCTCTTGTACAGGAAACACCAGAGACAGAAAGTGGTGGATATACTCCTACAGATAATGGTGGAGGAGAGTGGATACACCCCTAAGCAGACTGGAATGCTGTATACGTTCCTAGCTAGGCAATTAGCTAGACACAATGACTCCATTAGACTGAATAAGGGACTCTTTGAACAGGTCCACCATGTTTAGTATATTGTTTACTTATAACAGTAGCAACGTACCAATGTAGTGATAACTCTATGTAACTTCTGTGTACATCATTCTGTCGTATTACTCCTATGTAACTATGTAGCTTTACCCTCATGTGATACCATTCCTATGTAGTTATATACCTATGTCCCCATGTGATACCATGCCTGTGTAGTTATATACCTATGTCCCCATGTGATACCATGCCTGTGTAGTTATATACCTATGTCCCCATGTGATACCATCCCTATGTAGTTATATAACTATGTCCCCATGTAATACCATGCCTATGTAGTTATATACCTATGTCCCCATGTGATACCATGCCTATGTAACTATATGTCACCATGTCTATGTAACTGCATACAGGTAGTTGAATTTCTGTGTAAACCTGGAGACGACTCGCACAAAGAGGAGAGACAGGAAGCTCTCCTCGAACTGCTGACTGTAGAGAAAGAGCTGCAGATAAACGTCGACAAGATACTAGCCATGGCCGAACACGCCAACCTGTAAGTTTTACTCAATCATCTCCTCATTGTCTGATCAGTGTTGATCCAACCACAGGATTCTCCCTCCCCTCTGTTGGTGAGGTCACAGCGTCCCCTCCCCTCTGTTCATAAGCTCACAGCACAGTTTGTTTCTATCACTACTTGTAGGTTTAGGGTGTGTGAGTTTATATTCAAGAAATATAAACTGCATGACAAGATCCTGCTGACTTACCTGAATGACCCTTCCCGCTGCCACCAGGCCTTCTCCTTCATTGAGACAACTCTCACAGACAAACTCAGTGACCAGACCCACCAGAGGATCATAGATGTTACTCTCGGACACTTGAAGGTAAGAATTATAGTATTGTAAAAAATTGTTAGAATACACAAGTACGAATTTGCTTTGTAGTTATTCCATCTGGTTGTGCTATCACGGTTTGATAACTATTACATTAATCAATGACATGGTCAGCTAGTGACTCTGTAGGTTGGTCAGTAATCAATGACATGGTCAGCTAATGACTCTGTAGGTCGGTCAGTAGTCAATGACATGGTCAGCTAATGACTCTGTAGGCCGGTCAGTAGTCAATGACATGGTCAGCTAATGACCCTGTAGCGGTCAGTAGTCAATGACATGGTCAGCTAATGACCCCGTCGGTCAGTCAATGATCACTGACATTTACATCTCCCTTTAATCTCTCTCCAGGCTCTAGTAGAATCTGATGCTGCACAAACTGCCCGACTTCTAGTTGATGTACTCAGAGTAAATCTGCTGGAAGTAGTCAAGTCTATTGAAGGTGAAGGTCAAACGCAGTACGAGTTACTCAGAGCCCTTATTGCTGACAGGTACGTCAACCACTTGTCTTGTAGTGATGCAAGTTGCCTCTTTCTCTCTGTACGCAAATATATACATGTATACACAAGTGTGTGTGTTTGTGTAGGGAGTCGAGGGACAGCGTGATGTTTGACTCTGAGCTCTACGATATATACATAGAGAGGATGTGTAAATATGACAACTCATTGGTGGAAATGTACTTAAAGACCAGCAACGGATACACTCACGAGACAGCATATCAGGTAGTATCTGCAGTATATATGAGACGGTGTAACAGGTAGTATATACAGTATATATGAGACAGTGTAACAGGTAGTATCTGCAGTATATATGAGACAGTGTAACAGGTAGTATCTGCAGTATATATGAGACAGTGTAACAGGTAGTATCTGCAGTATATATGAGACAGTGTAACAGGTAGTATATACACATACATTACATATATCCATGTCTACAGTACACTCTATGCAGATTGGGTATATCTATGTATATATATATTATATATATATGTGTCTATGTCTATGTGTAGATATGTCTGTATATATATGCATATACCTATGTCTATGTGTAGATATGTAAGAAGTACCATCAGTACGACTCCATGTCATTTCTACTAGAGAAGATGGGGAAGATACAGGAAGCTTTCGATATGATGTTGAAGGTGAGACCGAGTGTGTAGGGGATGTGCTGTTTGCAACTATTTCACTCTACATGTAAATGATTATATAATAATGTACTGTGTTCCCTACATATACAATGTATGTATCCATACAGACTGTATAATGTACTGTGTTCTCTACATGTATGTGTCTATACAGACTGTACAAGTAGTAATTACTATTCTGGCTGCACTTCTAGTACTGTGTGACGTTACCAGGCAGCAGTAAGTCTAAGTTCACTTGCACTCGGAAGTTATTATTTTACTATTAATACTTGTGTTTCAGACATTCAAAGAAAAGATTGACCTATTTATTGAGCAAATCACAGATAAAAGAGCATCAAAGAGTGCTAGCAGTAAGTTGATTGGCTGACCTATATACACGCATACAGTAGAGCAATTAGTTGGTTGGCGGTTTGCCATAGTTTGTGAACTTACAAGAAAGCAGCTGTGTATCTCATAGCATCACAGGAATCTAGTTTGCTAGGCTCTTGTACCAACAACGTGTCTTTTCAATAACTAGAACACTTTCCAATGTTGCTTATTTTGTAGAAATTGTAGAAATTGAAGACAACAAAATACGTTTATTCAAACCTACATGTAGTTACTCAAAATATATATTTTGCCTGAAACATTGCTATCATTGCTATATATACCAATGTGGCCGTCATGTTAGGTATGCCTCGTGTACAGTCGACTCGGAGCATGTCTACTGTTCACTGGTGAAGCCTCCTTTTTTAGGTTGCTGAGCTGGTGTAGTGGTAGCATGTTCTGTTCTCTGTTCTAGGGACTGGTATTTTCATGGACGTGAAACAAAATTGCTCAAAAGATAAATTCCGTGCATAAAACATCATAACATGTTCTTGGATGTATAGTAGACGACAACATTGTAAGCCCATAATAACTTCTAAGACAGTAGTATAATGATGTCACATCCTCTTTCTCTTCCACAGATATTTCCCTACTCAGTCAGCAATTAGAGGCTCTTCTCCTCAAGTCTATTGGACTTTGTCAGAGGAACTGTGGTAGACTTCCTGAACACGAAAGAGAGGCTAGTGATACTCCCTATGTCACATAATTATATTATGTCGTACTTAGCCCTGCATTCAGCTAGCTAGAGAAAACTCAATATATCATGTACCAAACTATTATTAGTACTAAATGAATCTACGGTAGTCATATTGTTCTGATAACTTGGCAGGCTCTGTGGTTCCCCCTACTGGATGCAGTTGTGGAACCTCAACATAAGCTGTCTGCAAGCAACTCCCATATCATGGTCTTTAAAGAGGCGAGTCGTCAAGTGATGAACTGCATGATGGGATACATTGAACTTCCTGCTATCATGTCGAAGATACTAGAGGAGTTTACATTCAGTGAGGGACGGTTCGGAGATGTGCGGGACCTGGTCATAGGGATGCTGGGCACATATAACTATGAGAAGGTGGGTTCATGTGGGTGTGTGTACTACTCCTTCTCAGTCAGTTGGTCAGACAGCCAAATCTTCAAGAGCAGATTGAACACTATACCTAGTTTTCAGTTTCAGACAGACAGATGATGACTGAGATTTCTAGACATTGATTGAGTTTGCTGTTGAAATCTTGTAATTGGGTCTAGTGTAGTCAAGTGTAAAACTAATATGCTTTTATACTCTGCAACTGTAGACACTGATGTCTACAGTGAGTAACATGCTCAATGGAGATCTAATGGCTCAATTTATGGAGAAGAAGTCATTGCAGTGTAAAGCCTTCATACCCAGTAAAGATACGTGTGCTTACTGTAACAGGCACGTCATGTCCTCACCTAGCAGGGTGGATCTTATAGTGTTCAGGTAGGGTTTATAGAAATTCTTATGGTATACATTTATGTTTCATTGTAGTGGTTTTGTAGTAGTCGTTTTGTAGTAGTCGTTTTGTAGTAGTGGTTTCGTAGTAGTGGTTTCGTAGCTAGCAGTTAGCTTCACCACAGAGTAACTGCATACACACACTGGTTGTGGGATCTGCCAGTAAGTTAAGGTCTCCATTGTGTGGAGTTAGAGTGATTAATTGTAGAGTTAACTAGTCACAGTGTCACTCCGCCCCTTTTCAAAGTGCCATGATATTTCCAGTGGAGAGATTATCTATGGGGAAAGCAGGTTGTAGATTTAACGTAACACTATTGTAGATGTGGTCACATGTTCCATGAGTCATGCCTAGAAAGGAGCGGTACATATACACACTCTACTGAAGATGGAATTGTCTACTCCTGCTATATCTGTAACCAATCAGAGCATTCTGGAAACAGACCAGTGTCCTCCCATAGTCTACCGGTACGTCTACCCCCCCCACCCCATCAGTTTTCAATGTGCTATACTTTATACATGTATAGTGTGTGCTGCTCATTTCCTGTGCTGCTAGTTATTTGTACACCTACTGTACTACTTACTCTAAAATAGTGTTCACACTACAGTTTTAACTAACTACTAGCCTTGGTTGACTGTGGCTAGCTACAAGTATATTTATATAATGGCTATAGGGGGGAGGGGGGAGGAGGAGGGGTCAACAAAATCAACAAGCTGAACTTTGAACCCCGTTGCTAACCAACACACACCAGCTATAGTATACCGTAGTACTGTGGTTATCGACTTTAGCTGCAGCCACCAACTGCAGTCAGTGTAGCTTATAGCTGTGTGTCTTGTTTGTTGTTGTAGAGGAGCAACAGCACTTTGAATGTAGCACCAGCCTCAACTCATCAAAGGCAGGTAAGAAACCTCAGTCTAATTATATGGTTAGCCTGCAATACATTTCTACCCAGCATACCTCTATAATATTCACTAATGCCTAGTCTGAGTTCCATACATATTTACATGTATGTTATTGCAGAGGATGGGTAGTGTGCTGAATATGACCACCTCCTCTTACCAAACTCAGCCATCATCACAGGTGAGAGAGTCACTCAACTACCAATACTTACACTTTACGTATAAACCACTGAATATTATTCGGTAGACCATGTTATACGGTAGATCATGTTATACAGTAGATCATGTTATGCAGTAAATCAACGAATTGTATGGAGTTTGTCACTAATTTGGAGTTATTATTCCATTCCCTTTGTCGGCGTTTGCATCAAACTGGGGGGAGAAACAACTCCAACCGCAGACCGCTGCTGTATTATACAGTGCATTCTGGTACTGTCTTATACAATGCATTCTGGCACTGTCTTATACAGTGCATTCTGGTACTGTCTTATACAATGCATTCTGGTACTGTCTTATACAATGCATTCTGGCACTGTCTTATACAGTGCATTCTGGTACTGTCTTATACAATGCATTCTGGCACTGTCTTATACAATGCATTCTGGTACTGTCTTATACAATGCATTCTGGTACTGTCTTATACAATGCATTCTGGTCTCACAGGAAGTGGCTGCAGCGTTTAACAGACAGAAGAAAGAGAAGAAGAGGAACAGACAGATGTCCACTGCCGATCTTTCACTACGTCTGACTCCTCCATCCTGTATTGATAATGAGATGTTAGACAATACGTGAATCCAGGCCAAGGTCAAACCTTAGTTAGTCTTAGAGATTCACCTTACGTTCAGTTATTTATTATAGCAATTCCAGTCTTTTAGCATTGTATTCCAGGGAGCAGGGGTAGAATAAGGGGTAGTCATGTTTGAGCATCCCTTAGATGACAGCTTAGATTCAGACCAGAGAATGTCTATGAACTGCTGTCTATTCTTTCAAAAGTTTATCATGAAACTCAGTCGAGCTGTTAGAGTTGCTGTTTATCTAACTGACTATATGAAATGGATGAGCCATGTAATAGTCAATGATAGACTGGTTCATGTACCTCATAACATTACATGTAGTATACTCCATTCGCCACACTTGTACAGACACTACACAGGTACGATACAGTATATATTCATTATCACAATCATTCTACATTGTAAATATCACATTTGTATTTATTATTTTATTACAAATTGGTGCTTTTTTACTTCAAGACTTTTGATTATACCAAATAAGATTTAATTAATGTTCAAAAATTAATTTCACTGTCTTTTCTTATGATGTAGTAGGTTCATATCTGTGTTGAAGGTTATTTATTGGGGCAGATGTTTAAAAGCTGTATTTCCCAATACTGCAGAGATTATTTTGGTGAGTTAAATCAATGATCAAAGTGTTTTTTGGAGTTGCTTGCTCTTGTCATATGATTTGTATACACTTTCTCCCACAGAGCTGAAACTTGGAGGTTTTGTGTTTACACTGGAAGGTTAGCCTCCAAAGTGAATCTTCTAGTGACCCATTAGTATCGTCAAATCATATTGTGTGGCAACTGATGATCCATGTTCCTTGTATTAGTAAACATAGGATTCACTGACTGGTAGAGTTCTGATCAGAGCTCTTATACATCTGTGATTCGTTGTTGGTGGATATCATCTAGTAATGGTGTCAGTTGTATACATAGTGACAACCTGAGAGATGCCCTGCCCAACTTGTCACTATCCGTGTTTATTACACACGGTGATATGCCTGTCCAAACATGAGAATAATGCTATTTATCTTTCCATATCTAGGAGAGATGAGTTTATGATAGGCCTATAAAATATATTACATGCTGTATATTATTATATCACTACTATCACCATATGTATGCTTGGCAGTAGCCTAGGTTCCAAGATAGTTTATAGGTTCATGTATGTACATTGTATATTGCTGAGTGATGGCTGCAAAACTAAGATCAATTTAAAAGGCCACTACATCTCTACAAGTCATGTAACGTATATAATTTATTATTATAGCTTACAGTAAAGGAGTTATTAGGAACCAGCCAATACGGTTGTTGTAAAATGGAAGAATGCGCTCTGATTGGACAGTTTTGTTTAATGAGTAATGATGACTCAGTGTAACGTGCTTCAATCTATAAATATAAGGGATTTACTAGTACTAAACAGTCCAGTACAGTTGATAAGCAAGTGTATTAGTGTATGTGGTCAGTTAGTCTGGACAAAGCACAGGATCATACAGTGAACAGACAATGGCAGGCATAGCTAGCAGTTCCAGCTCTTCCTCAGAAGATCTCACTTCTACAGAACCTCAACTAGAACCAGTCGATGTTCTGCTGCAGCGAAGGAAGTGGTAAGTAAGGTTGCAATATGTTAGGGATAGTGGTAGTTGCACCTCCCCAGGATTATCATTATCTTATGTGTCCATGACACAAGTGGTAAAGTGTTTAATAAATGCATGTACTCTGTTACAGTGAGCTGATGTATGAACTGAAGAAACTACAGCATGGAGAGAGGCCAGTCACTGGGTCAGACTCCAGAGGTACTGTGGGTAACTTCTTTAACAAACGACTGCAGATACAAGAAAGCGCTGCCCCCGTAGCCAACACTGATGAAGTTGAGGAACACAGGCCTCAGCAGGTGAGGATCCTAATCTATGAATAACATACAAGGCATAATGTATAATATACAAAATGTAATTGTAGTATGCATTACATTAGTGTTTTGTAAATAGTAAGGTTGTAAACCAGATGTTTTGCAACTAATTTCATGGTTATGGATTTTTTTTGACGATACTTTTACTAGCCCATTTTCATGCACAATTTATGAACTGTCAGATTTACATTGGTTGTTGGTTGATTTTTTCAAAATTCTATTTCTCCATTAGACCTACACGTACACTCACTGTTTATGTATCTTGTAAGTAATTAACAAATACTATTTAAGCTACATGTACATATTATGTATACCTAGTGCATGTAAAAGTACATGTACCAACCAAACTATGGCTACCATTGGACTGATCAATTGATGCTAACATATTATCTATTTCAATGGTTGGTCAAGGAGTAGGTAGATAGATAGTTGATATCAGGGTATCACTTGCTATTACGAGATAAAATAGTCATATACATTGTACATACAGTATATAGGACTGCATGATCATAATGTAGGCCTTGGAGTGAGTCATTTTGTTAAATTGCGTAACACTGTAACCTAGCACACTGGTGTGTCACCAATATAATACTGATTCTATATAAACAGCATGCAGCGCTCAATGATAATAAACATTACATAATGAGACTGTATGCCTGAACGAATATTGATTAATTGATTAGAGCTTGAAAAACATTGCGTAATCCATTCATTATCAGACTTCAAACATTTCAACACTTTTCTCTAACAGTTGGTGCTATTGCTATCGTACAATTTTATTCCTCATGTTTTGCAGTGTATATACTGTACAATAGTAGCTATAACTATGCCCTACAAAAGTTCTGTGCTGTTATAATTTATAGTAAATTGTTTAGGAAATAGTGAGAGAATGGTGGAGATGTTGGTATATTTTGATATCCGGTACTTCCTTAATGAAATGAAATCATTCTATTGCAATATCATTTGTGACACAGTCTATGAACAGTGCTATGTTATGATAATAACAGGTCTGCTCTGTCGTTGGGACACTCAACTGTATTAAATGGTAGGCTACAATATGCTGAATACTTTTGCAATAAGTATGATATTCCAGTTCAGTGTTTCATGGATGTTTCATAAGTTTGTTATGTTCACTGTTTGTTGTTGTAATTCCTCAGCAAATAGACTAGTCACTAGTGCCGTAGTTATGTTATACACTTCTTTATTACGCCATCTAACAGGTAACTATAGAAGTACAAGGACTCCTGCAGAGAAGATCTGTGTCTTCAGTCCTTCAGAGTGAACATTTCCGCAGATCATTGGAAAATGCAGTTAGAAGTCACTTGACGTCTGCAACTACTGTCAGCAGACGTACAAGAGCCTCTGACGGTGTGGAATCAACCTCTATACCACCACCTCCACCAATCACAACTGAGAACACATCTACTCAACCAATCACAGCTCCACGAATACCTACTCCTCCGACTGATAGGTTACAGAATGAGCAGCAGAATAATAATGGGTAGGTACCTTCTGACTAGTGGAGTTGTCTCACCTGCTTGTAGTCAATCCTCAATACTTACATGACTGTATGTATGCGAATATCACGAATATCAAAGCTTGAGATTGGTAGTTGTAAATATTCACCAGATACAACCATCACAGGTCTTATGAGTTTACATTCATCAACTGTTTGTTTTGAAGTTTTCCTCTAGGAAGCAGGGAGAGGGCAACTTCAAAACGTAATCAATACCTTTTCCGAGTGTCCATTACTGACTGACTATAATTCTAACCAAGAGGGTAGTTGCTATTTAGAATCTAAATATATTATTTCTTTTATGGAATAATTGATGAACTGACAACTCCCCATATCACATGCACAATAGGTAAAGTGGCAAACTTTGCTTTCTGTTATGCTTATGCATTATATTATATCTAACTCCTATTATTGTCATGCAGCTCTGAGCACCAGGGGGAGCATGTACCCGTAGCTCTGACGGAAGAGGAAGTGAGGAGGGTGAGCCATGAAGACTTTGTTATGGAGATCAGTGAGCTGGTGCACAGACAGATTGTCTCCTCCACTCTACACTCTCCTTTTAGAAACCGTCTGGAGAGACACGTCATGGTAAGTAACCACTCTTACACAGTATGTCTAGAGTATTCCATATTAGCAGGAGGGAATAACTTCCATCCCCTTCTCTTGTATAGTAATCAAATGATGTTATATATTATACATTGTATATTTTAGCTATCCATTGTTTAAGTGATCTTTTTATGGTATAGCCTAAGTTTAATGGTATTGCAGGCAAGAGTAGGTGATAGTGGTACTAATGGGCATGCTGTACAAGAGCACATACTCAGCCTACCTCCTAGTAATATTAGACGCAATGATTTCTCACATCTGGGAATCCCTTCAGCTCATGATCAGCAGTTGGATGATGCCATGTCTGTTATAAGTGCTACTGCTAGTGCTACTATACCATACGCACAGGTATGTACATGTCTGTTATAAGTGCTACTGCTAGTGCTACTATACCATACACACAGGTATGTAGTACATGTCAAAGAGAGTAAAAGGAAAGAGGTTTCACTCCGGCCAAAAACTGTCTCCCTCCCGCCTCCGAACGCGGTACCGATTAAGCAAGGAGTTGTCATACCTTGTATGCAAATCCGCAATTATGATTGTCGTTCCGCGGACCAATAAGAAGCGCTTCTTTACAACGGGCTCGTATACACTCTCTATTTACACTAACGAGATTTCAATACGTGGTCTTAGATATAACAATCGTTAAGCTTCGATTACAGTCGATCAGCTATCCAAAATATCGGTAATCAAATGGCGGGAAAGCTGATTGCGGAACGTCGGTACCGCCAAATTGGGCGTATTTCGTGAGACAGGGTATTATCATTGAGTGATCCCTCTTTCCTTTTACCCTCTTTGTACATGTTTCTCTCAGTATAACTGTCTATGTATGCAATCATCACATGAGAGGGTGACTCCCACATGTATAAAGTAGCTTATTAATAGTGTTTATTATACAATCATTACAGAGCAATGCCTCAGTACAGAGAGAGATCAGTGCAATGAAGTCTCAAATATCTCAGCTCTCCAACATGCTGAAGATGAGTCTGGATCTACAGATGGATATTCAGAGATCAATCAGACAGGAAGTTGCGGCAGCCATTTGCCAATCAAACGCCACTGCCACTAACCCATCAGCCAATGGTAGAAGATTTAACAGCAGTAGAGCCAATGAGAGCAAGTGTATCATATGTCTGGAAGGTGATGCTGATGCCGTGTTCTACAGATGTGGTCACCTGTGTACCTGCTACTCCTGTGCATTGAGAATGAAGGGGGAGAGCGGGAACTGCCCTGTTTGTAGAGCTCCCATAACAGACATACTCCGAGCCTACAGAATATCTCATGAGTCATAAAACTTGATAAACACAATGTCAGTGACTTTGGTATGTAGAAGTTGTCCCCCCTGTCTACCTTATTGTATCAATTCTGTTTTAATAGTAAGTTCTTAATCGGATTACAACTTGTGCAATTCATATTTTTATTATTTTATAATTATTTTTATACAATGCTACACGTATATATACAAATATTGTACTATGTCTACTTTTATATAATGTACTAGCGAGTTATTGATCAAGATGCCACCTGTACAGTCATATTCTTATTATTACCATAAATATATAATCAGTTGAGTGTCTGGAAATATGTTCCTAAACAAACTCAACTGCTGACTAAATGGTGGAGAGAAATGAGAATTTTACTAAACAAATTGAAATACATTAGACTTGGGGATGATGATAGAGGATCAACCACAATGGTGAGCACATGTTGGATTATATCTTATTTATAATATAATATAGAACAGAATACAAATATGTGAAAGAATAATATAGTACACTGTATAAAATAAATATGCAAGGCATATTTTTGACTTCATAGTATACATGTATATACAATATGTATATTGTTATATTAACATACAAGATTGAGCAGTTCAGAGAAAATAATTTAAACTTGAAATATAGGACAAAGTCGTGTGTGAACATGTATTCTGTATTTCTCCTCCTGTATACCTCGAAGCTATTGAAGTTGTGCCCTCTTGTCACCATTTAATATGAAAGAAGACAAATCTAAATATAGAATAGTAGCTATATACATTGTTGCACCTGCTATCAGTTGTCAAATCTAGTACCAGTCAGCTCTAGGAGTGACAGGTTAGGTGAATGTAAGTTAGCTTTGGGTCCTTTTTTTAATTTAACATTGGGTGGACGTCTATGGGTCCCCACAACTTCTTCTCTTCTCTGTATATTTCCAGAACCAATAGAAAGTGGGTGCTCTGGTTTAACCATGACCTACAACAATAGATTCATTTGGTTACCAATCAAATCACATCTTGTACCTCTTGACTCTGAAACTGCACACTGGTAAGTCATAACATGCACACTGGTAAGTCATAACATGCACACTGGTAAGTCATAACATGCACACTGGTAAGTCATAACATGCACACTGGTAAGTCATAACATGCACAACTTGTGATTGTTTGCCAATTTCAAATTTATAAGAATTCAAACTTTTAAACAGAATATTGTTATTAGAGAATGTAACTACTGAAAGTTATAGTTAGTTGATAAATAAATAGTCAAGACCACATTTCACTTACCAACTGAGTAGAAGTTTGAGACGTGTGTCTAGATGTCCCTCTGATAACTCTTGTAGGTTGTTCACTAACTCTTTGGTTATCTGTAGTGACAGGATTTCCTAAATACAGGCCAGAAGCTCCCAGTGGCTACAACACATACTGGCCAATCAGGACAATGTTAGAAGGTGTGGCTACAAGGCTTTGGGAACATCAATCAAATGAATTGAATTACGACCATCCATATGGCAAGTTGTCTGCTCTTTTCATATAAGCAATGGGCATTCAACAAACAGACATACCTGAGAGGTTGTGATGCTTGGAGTAGAGGTCAGTTCTTTCACACTCCTACTCATGAAGCGGCTGTTAGAAGCTAAAGCTAGGTTCCTTTTCCTTCTGTGTGCATTCTCTGACTCTGCATGCAGAAATAAAATGGACATTGAAAACATGTCCAACATAGCTTGGCAAGAACTGCACCACTAAGTATTATTGTACTGTGAGTGTTTCTATACCTGAGTCCGATAAAGTACTCGCTCCATTAACTCTTCGTACAGCTGTTATTTGTGTGTGACTAGCTGGCCTGTCATTGGTCAGCTCTCTTCCTTGACGTCTACCACTTGCGTGATTAGATATCACATTGGCAAGATTTTCATCAGGAGGTCGTGAGTTAGAGATCTGTGAACTGATATAGTTGTGCTCCACATTTGTAGAAGTGGAACTGTGGCTATCATTGAACTCTATAGCATCGGTAAGGAGCAACTGTGCTAGATTAACAGAGAGATCTTGACTGGCTACCCTACAGTAAAATAAAAGAACCAGTCGGTAGCAGTGGTACATCAATAAATGAAATAGCAAATATACCTTCAAGCAGTACTAACATAAACTGATCTGCCAAAAACAGTATAGAAATTACATGCAGATTGGTATATATAGACTTGAATTCAACATACAAAAGTAAACCAGAGGAGTATACTATTTAGTAAACAATGACTACATGCTAGCATGAGAGAAGTACCTGTTACTATTGTCATGGTGTGTAGCTCTAGGTGGATCTGATGCTGTGCTGTCAGATCGAGTCCGCCTCATATCTGCTAATATCTGAGTCGTGTCCAGGTTAGCTGACTGTGTTTCCCTCCTCCTGATACCTGAAGTAGCCGATACAGCAGTAGTGATAAGAAAACTGTACGTTCACAAGAACAGCACCGTAGTCATGACAACAATGTATACAATGTGTTATCCTAGACATCCCACTCAGTACTGAAGGTGAGTTGATACAGGGAATCCCATGACTGACTTACCAATTCCAGGAATCTCAAGAGAAGGTTCAGAGGCAGCAGATGACGGTTGTGTTCGTTGATTAGCCAGTCTGTTTGGCTGCTTTCTAACCCGACGAGGCTGACCTTCACCTGACCTTGTGTCTTCTGCCGTAAGTCTGCTCCAGACCACCTGCCCATCCACTGGACATGTGGGGTGCTGGTGCAGTAACCAGTTATCTATACAGTCTCTGTGAAACTACAATGTCATTGGTAGATTATGGCATAAGTTGACCAATGAGAAAGTAGTCTTATTGCTCCAGCATTGATGGATAAAAGCTAGAAAAGGAAAGCTACAAATCTGAATTTGTGCTATAAAACAGAAGTCAACTACATGCAGACAGCAGATGATGGAGAGCTTCTACTTCACATGTCTTCATGAGTTCTAAGGTTATCCAGTTGGCTTCTTCATCTGCAGCATAGGTTAGTAGACATTCACTACCTCCAGCTACTCCACGCAGTCTAATCTCACATTAATAATTAAAATAGCAATCTGTGTAAGGCAAGGCTATGATACTCCAATCTACAGTTTACCTCAAACCTGCTAAGCAGGCATAAAGTACTCACCTTGTGCCTACAGGGAAGCCTCCTGATGTAGTCACCAATCTGATAGGTCCGGAGACAAATACAACATTGCTCTCCCGGTGCCATATATCTACTACCCACCCTCACTCTCTCTAGGGGAAACTTCTTTATCACAGATTCAGGTATTTCACTCAGTTCTGAGTTTGCAGGGCTGAGAATAAAACAAGCACATACATAAGTGTTAGGAAATAATGTTCTAAATTCTATGATTCGATGTAATAGGAAAGCAGAACAAGGCAACTGACCCATGGTGTCAACAACAGGCTAAGAGAGCACCTGACATACTTATCTAGCTGCAGTAATAGATCATAGTCCCCGTCCCCAATGTCTCTATTCATTATATTATCTACCACAGCTGAAGGAACAGGGAGTCCATTAGTCACCAGTCTTTGCGCTGGTCTCCATCTCTGACCAGGCACCTATCAGTAAAACGTGCAATCACATCACTGGACTGTAGTGGTGAGATTATTCTGCATTATAATAAATAAACTTCTCTGAACAATTTCCAGACTTGAGGAATGAAACTTTATCGCTGAAGGAATAAAGACTTACCGATCTGAACTCAAAAGAGTGGTCAGTGTGTGCTGGAGTGTTAAAGCATTTCTGGCACAGATGGAATTCATTACATCTACAGCACCTAAAAATTAGGACAACAAAATGCTACGAAAAATACAAATACAATTGTATAATCGCATAACAAAAGACGAAACGGTCTGTGGTTAACGGTCTACGGTTTATGGTCTGCCATCCTCCAATCAGAATTGGGGTTGAAAATTGGGACGACTCATACACATTGCAATGCTGCCGGTCAGCATCTTGGCTCCGCGTGGTGCTAGGACCTTGGGACCGGGTCCACTGACATCGCTGCCGGGGCGGGTCCCTAGCCTTAGGCCCTCAGATCCGACCCACGGCGGAGAGGGTACTCAACCCACCCCACCCACCAGATGGGTGTTGGAACTTGAGCTATGACGGCAGCGATTATTCTACAATACTGCCGGTGAGGATCTCGGCTCCAGGTGGTGCTAGGCCTTTGGGACCAGGTCCTCCGACATCGCTGCTGGGGCGGGGCCATAGCCTTAGACCCTCAGCCCTGACCTAGGGCGGGTGGGTACCCAACCCATCCCACCCGACACATTGGTGTTGGAACTTGGGCTATTGACTTGGAGTTGTTTTCTTAATGCAAGAGGGCACAACTCCTCATGGAATCATTGTAGCATGCCAGTGCCACCAGAGCTCATAAACATGAATGACCACAGTACATAAACACAAGCCATCATTTCATGCGAGCGAAGCGAGCAAATGTTTCAGTGAAGCTTGCATTGCAGACCAAGCACGAAGTGCTTGTTATAATAATTTATATGATGATACAACACGATAACGTACATACAGATACTTTATGAAACATTTGTCTATCTGAGTGACACTATTACAAAAAGCAAATTCCACCATTACATGGCCATCGCATGTCTATGTTATGCAGCCTTACAACCTACCTATAGCATTTCCCTTGAATCGGGCTCTGGCTGCACACCCGACATAGAGTACCATTATGTTCGGCAACTCTTGGTCTACGTATACCAGGAACTACGGTATTCTTATACTCTTCTCTCAAGTATTCTAGTGGACCAAAGTCTTCCCGGCAAAATGGGCATTTGATGACTTTCTCACCAGCAGATGTTTGATGCTCTGCCCACACCTTCATACACTTTATATGGATGCTGTTTGAACAACCGTACCTGAAAAGAAAAAGATGTTAATATGGACATATTCAAAGCTCTAATAATCAAATCAATAGGATACAATAAACACAAACAGGTAATTTACTGTGTTGATGATATACATACTTGCAATATGTAACAGGTTCACGTTTAGCCAGCAGTTCTTCCATACAAATGGGACACGTATCCTCTTCAGATATTTCTCGCTGTTCAAGAGCTGGCCGGCCATCTTTAGATGGAGCATTGGTGGCTACCTGCCTGGGAGTCTCTGGTCGATTTCTACAAGCATTGGATTATTCAATAGAAGGTTGTAAGCTCAACCTCGAGCCTCACCAAGCAGATCTTACATTGACCGATCTCCCTATAAAACTCCTGTGAAAGAATAACAATAATCACCTGATAGATCGCCGTCGGTCTTGTTCACCTCTTAGGAGAGTGTTAATCTCCCTCTCTACCAATCCTAATTGCCAACTTATTGCATCTTCTCTGGGGACTCGGAATTTTTTTAGCAACACCCAGCATATGTGCTTGCAAAGTTCACTGCGCTCACTACGAAATCCGGAACAAGTGCAAGAATGTGGATCTCCCAGAAGGACCTGTGAGATATATTAAGCCTGTATAAATATGATTAGCAAGAGACCACTGTAACCTGGAGCAATGAAAACTTGAATTAGCAGTATTATATCAGTACTTTATTATAAAGCTAGAAGATAACATATAACACAGTGGAGTAGACCAGAAGTCAATAGATTAGACCAGAATAAATTTAGGAAAGCATTGACTAAAAGACTTAACAAGCTTCAGTCTCTAGTAACATTGACATCTCCATTCCCTCTCCTATCATATTGTAATGGTTCAGGACATTTGTATACGACTCCAGCCACCCTGATGGACCTTATAGCACCTTCGGTGCCTAGTAGTTGCCACAGCACTACTCATCTAACACTTGTACTCTTACATTTAGTTGTTCGTATACTTATACTTGTCTTATATTGCATGTCTAACCATTCAGTTTATACCTACATACTTGTGTATAACATTACTAAGTCTTTTTATGCCTTTTATACCCATGTAAAGAGGCCCGACCTCTCAGAACTACTTGATATTTATTTTGTACATAAATTGAATGATTCTAAGCATCTTTTGTATAACCCGACCCACTTTGGATCGGCCGTCGGGCTTCCGGCCGCCATGTTGTTGCGCAACTTCCAGACGACCCTATGTCGTCTTTTCCCGACACTACGTCGGGCGGAAGTTCTTATACTATATAAAGGGCATTGTTTTTACGTTTTTTGTCTCAGTCTTTGCTTGGATCTCAATAAAGACACATCTATACTTATTATACAGAGACTTTCACTTCGTTGATAGGTCATTCTAGTTGTTAAGGTCCTCGACCTTGCAACACGAACCGCCTACTAGGTCGGATCACTCTCTTTCTAAGTATAGTACCCAGGCAATACTCGGGACCAGATGGGTCGTCTCTGGTAGTACTTGGACTACTGAGACCGCTCAATCTTTCATGTAATGCGAAGGCCTAGCACCACTCATAGGCTCTTCACTTTGGGATCAGGAATCGTCTTAGGACAGACGACCTTACCAGGAACCAAAAACCATTACAATATATTAATAAATACATAACATTCTCCACCTCTCCCTCCCCTCAAGTCATCTGCAAATCACATTTAATATTAATTTTTTTCACAGGACAGGTGCTAATGGAATTTAGCTTGCAAATTTACAGCTGATGAGTGTGGTAGATAGATCCTTTCATTCTAGTACCACAATAATATTCCTGCAGCCAAAATATCAAAAAATTACAAATGAAAACTCTTCAAACTCACTGCTTAAAAATCAAAAAATCAAAATAATGACAATAAATCATCACCTTGAATGGTTTAGCTTCACCCTCTTCTTTTAGAAGAAATCCAGTAGGTCCAACCTCTCGGACAATAAATATTGTGGCAGAAAGACCTTGATCTTGTCGCCAGGAAGTAGTATCACTAACAGTTCTTCTCCACTGAACATTTCTAGCCATATAAGCTTTTGGGAAGGAATTATTGAGTTGTCAACGACAGTGAGTGATGAGAACTATGAACATGCACCGGAACTCTAGGCAAGCTAGAACCGTTGTCAAGACCGGCAGAGCTGCATTTCGATCATCTTAATGTTTTTGTTTTGCTAATGTTGGATATATGTTCATGAAAATTTGTTTCCGATATTACTGTTTCCAGTTTAAAATTAAATGAAATTAATGAAAAGTCATTTTACCCATATTTCAAACCGTTCCATCATTACCAGCCTCTTGATGTGACATAGAAACATAAAAAACAAAGTACATAAAAACAAGTACAAATGCTAAACTGGTAGCAGTTCTATCTCTCTGTCCGCAAGAAATTGAATTTGTTTATTTCATTTATCGTGGATGAATCTGAATCGGATGTGCAATGAATTTCATGAATATCAATGTCGGATATGATAGTTATAATTTGTTATATTGTAATATTTATATAATAAAATAATATAATAATAATTTAATAAATAAATGGCTATCGTGATGATTACTAATAAAATATGATAATAATTATAATATATATAATTAATAATTATAATCTTTATGAAATAAAAATATTATATTTATATTATATTATTTAATGAAGAACAACCATCTGGATGATTTTATTGATTAGATCTAAAATACATGTAATATAGTAATTTGAATGAATGTGATTGTTATATTAATTACTATTATATTACTAATTAAGCTTCTATTTAAGTTAGGCTATAATTGTATTATATATGTATATATTACATTTTTTTATTACAAACTATTTATGTTATCAATCAATAGATTTACAGAATAATCTTAGGCCTACTCATCAGTGCAATACATAAGGTCTACTTTAACTATTAGTATAACTATTAGTAAGAGTAGTGATAGGAATATTGAGATTGAAACCCTGCAAATAACATACCATGGCTTATTATTCAAAGTTATGGGTTGTCTGCTTATCCATAGTTCTGTATACACTCACGGCTTTCCGACCAAGTATATTGATTTCTAACCAAAACATGAACATGAATGATCAAAGTTAAATCTTTCTGTTACCACTCCAACTTGATCAAGATGTTATTTTGCACCATCTTGTAATATTTATAACGAGTTCTTTGAATTTGTGGGATTTTAGCCCTGAATAGCCCCCTGGACTGGAAAGTCAGCGAATGAAATTTTGTAGAATATACTAACTTGTGTTATTATGATCTAATGACTTTTCTTTTTTATCAGAGATGGGAAAAGAATCACCTTCTGTTGAAGAGCGTTGTTCCAAGATAGAATTGGAAGATGGTCGTAACTTGTATTTCTCCATCAAGGAGGGCACAATGCCAGATAATAGATGCTGCTGGAAGTTGATACTAACAGATGGTGTGACAATATATGACACAGAAGGTGAGACCAATGGTTTACAATATTATATGAACTATGAATATGCTTATTAATACTTATTGAGTGACACTTTCTGTTCCACATTGTTCACAGTTGCTGAGGATATTCTACACGACATGGCTGTGGGCTCCTCATACTCACCTCAGCAATTTGTCGACCTGTTTAAAGCTGCTTTTAATCTGCGCCAACCAGACAGTGACACTATATTAAAGTACACTCTCACGTCTACGTCTAAGGGCAAGGATTGTTTCTTCTGGAGTATCTATCTACCAAACGATAATCAAACGGTAAGCGTCCCGTCTGGTCTCTACTGTAGCATATACAGCTTACAATCTCTACTGTAGCATATACAGCTTAGAGTCTCTCATCTAGTTGACAGCTGATTTTGCATGTTCTGGTAAAAGTTTAGGTTGGGTCATCTTGAGGTACGACCGTTACCAGAATCAGACCGGGCACCAGTCTACTGCAGAATGTTTGATTCGTTGCTATCGGTAACCAATAAGAGTAAACAGGAGGCAGAGAAGTGTAGGTTGCAGAGTGAAGAGGAGAGAGGCTGTGCTCGGTTAGCTTGTCAGGTTAGTGAGTCAGTGGGATAGCAGGTGTCAGTCAGTGGGATAGCAGGTGTCAGTCAGTGGGTTAGCAGGTGTCAGTCAGTGGGATAGCAGGTGTCAGTCAGTGAGTTAGCAGGTGTCAGTCAGTGGGATAGCAGGTGTCAGTCAGTGGGATAGCAGGTGTCAGTCAGTGGGTCAGTAGTTAACATGCAGTAGAGTGCTATACAATGTAGCTTATAACAAATATCTTCTCACCCTCACAGCCATTACTCTATTGTCTTGTAGAAACTGGATAAGTTTGTTACTGTCCAAGAGAGAAATGAGAAAGTTCTGTATACTAATGTAAGTGAATCATATAGTGACATTACGATGTGCATCTGTGCCTACAGCATAACGCTTTAAAGTATTGATGGAAGAGGGTGTTTAGCTTTATAATATGGATCTTTTACTTTTCAGTTTGTCGCGGTTTTAAATGAGAAGAAAAGGATCATCAGAGAACTTCAGGATCAATGTAAGAAGTAGTTTCACTTTAGTAATTCAACAAGTGGTTTCACTTTAGTAATTCAACAAGTGGTTTCACTTTAGTAATTCAACAAGTGGTTTCACTTTTTTATTGTGAGGCTAGATTTCGCTTCGTATGCCACTGGTATTTCTGAACATATAATACTTACCTATATTGTGTGCTTAGAGTGATACGGTCAACTTATTAGTTAAACAGGGATCTAGTGGTTAGTAACTGATGGATTCATGTGCCTGATTGGATAGTTATAATTTTTAGGTGAAGCTCTAAAGCGAACACTAGCCAGCACCAGCTCTAGTGTAGACACTGTGACACAAGATGTGGAGCCCGGCCCCTCTAGAAGAGGTAGAGGTGGCAAGACAGCTACAGCATCGCGTCGGTCTACGAAGCCACCAGTTTCAGCGTGCACAGCACCAAAGAGAAGAACAGCTAAAAAATCCAAAGGAGTAGAGTATGATTCTGAGAGCAGCACTGATATGGAAGGGGAAGGGTCATCACCCACCCCTAAACGTAGCAAGAGACTAATCCAGTAAGTTGAGGTGACACTAACATGTTGCTGGACCATCAGTTGAGTTAATTGTTTTACAATAATTAAATAAAATTGCATATTTCTATTTTCAGAAGTTCAGATGACGAAGCTACTGATGTTGACGATGTGGAACCTTCAGGGGTAAGTAGCAATTTCCTCTGCTTTAATAATATATCAAGTACATGTACTTACTATAATATATCAGGTACATGTACTTACTATAATATATCAAGTACATGTACTTACTATAATATATCAAGTACATGTACCTACTATAATATATCAATTGCATGTACTTACTATAATATATCAAGTACATGTACCTACTATAATATATCAAGTGCATGTACCTACTATAATATATCAAGTACATGTACTTACTATAATATATCAAGTACATGTACCTACTATAATATATCAAGTGCATGTACTTACTATAATATATCAAGTACATGTACCTACTATAATATATCAAGTACATGTACTTACTATAATATATCAAGTACATGTACTTACTATAATATATCAAGTACATGTACTTACTATAATATATCAAGTACATGTACTTACTATAATATATCAAGTACATGTACTTACTATAATATATCAAGTACATGTACCTACTATAATATATCAAGTACATGTACTTACTATCATATATCAAGTACATGTACTTACTATAATATATCAAGTACATGTACTTACTATAATATATCAAGTACATGTACTTACTATAATATATCAAGTGCATGTACTTACTATAATATATCAAGTACATGTACTTACTATAATATATCAAGTACATGTACTTACTATAATATATCAAGTACATGTACTTACTATAATATATCAAGTACATGTACTTACTATAATATATCAAGTACATGTACTTACTATAATATATCAAGTACATGTACTTACTATAATATATCAAGTACATGTACTTACTATAATATATCAAGTACATGTACTTACTATAATATATCAAGTACATGTACCTACTATAATATATCAAGTGCATGTACCTACTATAATATATCAAGTACATGTACTTACTGTTATACTTAGTCTTTGTTTTTGCATGATTTCACTATAACTTCTTTTAGATCGTGCAATCTGAACCGCCTGTACAAAGAGAAGAGACTGGAGTAGCCTGTGAGGAGACAACTGCCAGTGTTTCCCCAGTGCTTGACGTGAATGTAGAGCTAACAGCTCTAACTCTCGGCAGCGAGTCGGCAGAGAAGCCTGGAAAGTCAGCTGATACGTCTCCTAGTAAGACAGCAACTGAGGCCTTGCTAGACGATCTCCTGGAGGGAAACAAACCATCAACATCCACTACAACTAGGAAGAGAACTCCTGTTAAAAGGTTTGTTTTCTACTGAATTAATGAATCAGCTTTCTCCTAGTTTATGCAATATGTTTATAACATACGTTATAAACTACGTGTATTGTATATTGGAGTTATCACTCCTTTGTTTGATATAATTATATTAGTATTGAGGAAAAATCAAATTTTACAAATAGTTACCTTCAGGTTAGATCACAGAGTGAAGGAGGGCAACTCCTAACTGCTGACTCCTAACTCCTGTAGGCAAGGCGGAGTACCGCCCACCAGTAGCCTTGATAGAAAAAACTAACCAATAACCAAAGCTGGTTTATATAAATTGTATAATTGGAGCAGTTGTATCTAATATTAAGCAATCACAACAGTGCTCTGTGACTCCAGGGCCGTGGCCGATTTTATCTAGAACGAGGCTCCGTCGACCAAAGATAAACAATCGGCCTCTTGTGTAGCAAAGGTATTTTTCTGTTTCTTGCTTATTTTCATGGTTTTGCAAATGTCACCAGCTTGGTTTCTGTGGACTTTTGATAATGTGTATATTCATTTAGTCTCATTCAACTTGCGTTGTCTAATAGGAGGGCGGTCCCTAGAGGAACACAGAAGAAGGTCTCTGAGGAAGTACCTAAGGCTAGACCTACAAGACGGCAGAAAGCAGCTTCCAATTCATTTAATGATTCGTTGATGGATGACCTCCTTGGTGGCATGTAACCTGTGTTCCAGTGTGACTGTATATTGAATTATTTAGACTTTGAACTTCAATTCCAAACATCCATCTCTAGTCGTACAGGATTCTAGGTGGACAAGCAGTATAATTATATCTGTGATACCTATGTATAGATTTTATAGTAGAATGACTAGTGGGAGAGAACTATTTGGTTGACAAGTAATGACAACTCCCAAGTCTATCCACTCGGGAGTTGAAAGTTGTCTTTCTGTTAATACTTGTCTTGAGTAGGACTAAGCTAGTATACACCTCCTCCGAATTGAATTATACAGCTTCAAACTGGACATTGGCTACACATACATTGTAGTTATCATTGAATAGATCTCTAAAAGGGTTTAGTCGTGTACATTCAGAGCATATACATGTAGTTGTACAGATAGTATTATTGATGTGTCTTTTCAGGTGTTTTTGTCATTATAATTTATATACTGCTCTTTCACTATTATACAACAACTATATATGTTTTTACAATGATGTCAACAACCAAATGCTTTACATAGTACGACCTATTGACCTTAGTAATGACCTATTGACCTTAGTAATGACCTATTGACCTTAGTAATGACCTATTGACCTTAGTAATGACCTATTGACCTTAGTAATGACCTATTGACCTTAGTAATGACCTATTGACCTTAGTAATGACCTATTAACTTATTAATGTTTTAATGCCCATTGTAACTATTTACTAAACTATGTTATACATCATAGGACTATTCCAAGCTATACATTGACTAGCATCCACATATTGAGCATAGTAACAATCAAAATTATTGGCTATTTTATTTCTGCATGATTGATAAAACTCATTGTTTTTTATTAAATAAACTGGATATTTATCAAATTTAACAACAAGAATTTATAAATAATCTGGAGATGGAAACTCCCATCTAACTTCAGCAGATGTGTAGTTTAATAGGCTGTCACCTAACTAACCACCCATTATCTTGGAAATGAGGCTAGTGTACTGAAGACTTGCATAGTATACAGTCAGTGGTTCTGTGAGGAACTAACTCATTGTACTGAAAATTCAATATTGGGACAACCTTCAATACCAGCTGTGATAACATCTCCTGACTTGACAGGCCCCACCCCTGATGGTGTGCCAGTTAGTACTAAGTCACCAGGTTCCAGAGTAAATATTCCACTGATGTGACTGATCAAATCAACGACAGAGAAGAGCATGTCCCTTGTATTACCATCTTGTCTCACCTCTCCATTCACCTTTAACCATATAGACAGCTCCTGCATGTCCTTGGTGAAGTCAGACTTGGCAACAAAATCACCTACAGGACAGGAAGTGTCAAATCCCTTAGCAACAGACCACGGCAACTTCTTATTCTTTAACTCTGTCTGCTTGTCTCGATCAGTCATGTCTAGGGCGACTGTGAAGCCTGCTATGTGTTCTGGGACTGCCGAAGGTGTGATGTCTTTACATGCTTTACCAATAACTACTCCAAGTTCTACCTCATGGTGCAGCTCTGTGGCCCCTTTAGGTAGCTATAACAACATGAACACAATTAATCCAGAGACATTAATAATCAAAGCCAGTTATTTATCTTCGACTTGTACCAACATTGAGTAAAGCTGACATTCTATCAAATACCTGGATGTTCCTCCCTTTGGTGATGTACGATGTTGTTGGCTTCAGAAATAATATTGGCTCGGTAGGCACGGCATTTCCTAGTTCCTTGGCATGTTCACTAAAATATTGTTCACCGCAAACAAACTTATATACAAAAAGAATTATGTGAAAGAATATAAACCACATTGTGTATGTATTGGTATTACTATATTGAGCCCAACAGCTTCTGCCACAGCTTTTATCGAACAGCTAGCTTTGTTGTGGGCTCCCAAATTAACACCCTTTGTAGAGTCAATGTGGTTCAAACAGTAGAATGAGAACAGTGCTTCTTTATAATTTATATAGTCCCACTTCTATAATCTATACTTAGAATTAACCACGTTCATGAGGATGGCGTAGGAACAATACTGCCATCAATTTTGTGAGTAATCTAGATACACTGTAATATTTGTAGATACTAAATGTTATATTGTTATATATTTTCCAGGTAATATTATATGTACTTGTATCCTGTATTTCACAGGGTACGATCAGTTCAATAAACTGTTATATAATAAGATCCGTTGCTAGTGCTGAGGGATTATACCCTCCTATAACCTAACCATCCCAATACAGTGTATAAAAGCCAGATTCCAAGAGAGGTAGAGAATCAAAGTATTGTGAAAGCACTAGGAGAAGGTAGACCTTTAGAAATACCTAAATGCCGTCTCATGTGCTATGTGATTACTCCTTTAGGGCTAGCTAGGAACCAAGGCAGTATTACTACTAATGTAGTTCTGGTAAAAGTCCCTGGAAAGAATTAGTGGCTGATCTTATCTGACCACCAGCTTAGTCAAACATTTAGATTTGGTTAAAGTCTCAAAACTCTGTGAGAAGAAGGGGTCTCCGTTGGTTAATGGAGCCATAAGTCCTGAACTGTCCCAAGGGCCAAGAATGAAACTACTAGAGAAGATATTAGTTTGAGCATAAACTGGTCGTGGTAATGATTTTGAAACAGACCCATTGTTAAAATATTTTATGCCTATTTAGTCTGATTTCTCGCTGAACACAATGCATTTGCATTTGCCTACTTTGAAAACCATGAACCATTCAATTCCTCCTAATAGCAACTTATTTAGGTCCTCTTAGTGATTGTCTGTGTTATCATTATAATTATGGACTCACTCATCGATCAAATGTTGCCTGTTTGGTTGGATTGGATAAGGATAACCACAATGGTGAGTTGGATCAAATGTTACTTTTACTTGTCCTTTCCAGACAAGAGAGGTTCAAACAGTTTTGCTGATATCTTCAGACTGCATTAACAGGCTTTAACTTTAAATCACATCTTAGTTTATGTTAATCTCACCTTCAGGCTTCAGTGCACTATTTAACTGATTGACTGAATGGCTGGTCTACACTGTTTGGCAGGTTATTCTATGGAAGGAGTGCAATTCAATGCTACTTCTGAATGAATGTTCATGAATGTCAGTATGTGAACCACTCAGTTCCAGTCAACCAAGAATCAGTGCCTCACTCACTGAACATTGAACGTAAAGAATTACAGATGATTGATTGATAGGATAGTCATAAAAAATCAAAAGAAGTCACAGTCACAGTGACCCAGTGACATTCAAGTGATTCAACTATAAAATCTACAAGGTTTTACATGTACATAGAATAGGATAGTAAAAAATGAAGCTCTACAATTTCATCAAACATTCTTGCCACTAACCTGTAATTTCTTCCAACTGCTACAATCTTCTTACCAAATTCAACAAACCGGGCACAATTTTTGGAAGCCATTACTGCACTTTGACCTCTTGGACATTTACAAGTACGCGCCAATAGCCTGTGATTGTTTACAGAGCCGTTGATTCTAAACGGCTCCTAAGCTAGCATAGGTTAATTTCGGAGTTGTTTCATCTTGTTACAAAATTGAGACCAAGCTAAGAAGTTGTCTTCTCTCAATTGATTATTGTAATTGAGAGAGGGCAACTTTTTGTTATAGTCAGCACTCAGCTGCTTACAGTCATGTACTATATACATGTATTATGTATAGGAGCAGTAGCACCACCCACCCATGGAGCAAAGTGGCCATAATCTTAAATCAACTGGCATTGGTACTATAGACAAGGAAACTTGGGACAGTTACTAAGTAAATAACGTCCTTCTATGACAATATGAGAATGCAACCCAGAATTTACATCAATGGTCTAATATACATAATTTATATACTCAAATGAATTAGACCAGCCAATGATGTCTATAATTCACTCATTAGCTCACTGTGATAAGCTTTATTACTAGTAACAAGCCAGGAACAATACATATCAAGTTTTTGTCATTTAGTAGCTGGCTGGACTACCCTAGATCCATTCACAACATTGTTGTGAATGGATCTTATATCGCAGCTATGAACAGATTCAGCAAGTGTAGAAGGACTTCTCTTTATTTCTGTCCTAATGGTTCATATGAAAGTGTATTTTAGATGATAACAAAATATAATTACTTTATTCAGGGGCAGATATAGGAAATATTTCAACACCAGCCTATTTTCAAGAAGTCGTGAATTTCACGTGTCTGAGGGAGTTAATACAAGATAAGTGTGGAACATGAACATGCATGGGTACAGACCACACATATAACATGACTATTACAGCACTATAAAATGACTGTACTGCTTTTCTATTTACTATAGTAAATAGAAAATGAATTGAAGCCTAAATATGCATAGTATTGATAGTTTACAGATCACAGCTAGTATTGCATGCTTGATTGAACACACACCTAGGATGGTGGCGTGGGTGCCTATAGCCGCCCCTGACTTCATTGGCACGTTGTATACCTAATAATATATACAATGTGGTTCCCTTGAAAGTTACAAATAATTATAGAAACATTATTTTTTATAAAATAAAATTTCCATGAACTTCATTTCTCCAGTGCTGTTTATCCCAATAACATCTTTTCGTTATCAGCCATATTGGGTGGAATTCTCCAAGACGATTTCTACAGATTGAACAATCCCAAGTTCATAAACTATGGATTGATGGGATTCACTATTGGACTTGAATTTGATGATTCAGGTAAAGTAGTATTAGCTTCCATCCGTCATCTGAATATAATAACATGGTAAATAGTCCAAGTATCTTGTACTGGAGAGAGTTAGAGAGCCTTAGGTCATTGTTTTTGATTTGCAAAACAAGGATCTAAGGATATCTAAATGCAAAAAAATGACTGAATTGTCGCAAGAAATCTTGCTAAGATATTTACCCTTTGTAGGCTATAGAGACTGTATATTAACTTAGACAATACGTAAATAGTTTTGTATATTTTATCGACTATTATTTCAGGTAGACATTATTATATCAACGATCTATTGAATTTCTGGTGGACCAACAAATCAGAGAAGAATTACTCCAAAAGCGAAGATCTGTTACCAGAACCAATGCAGTAATATAGAGTTATCTCCTTACGACTCTAACGACACTTTCTTTGTACAACATGTAAGTTGGGATAAAAAAATATCTGTTTTGAAGTTGTCTCACCTTTCAGCGTAGCCATATAATAGTATCCATGAAGAAAGCTGGTTATAGTAATAAAAGTGTAGGCGGTGCTTATGTTTTTTAATGACCAGATGCCAGATCTCATTATTTGATCTACAATTTATTCCAGACACATGGATGGTGTGCATTTTAAAGGATTACATGTGGGTACATAAGGTAACTATATTTTACATTTTAAAGGGTTACATGTGGGTACATAAGGTAACTATACTTTGCACGCAAAAGTGCTTTTACTATTTCATCTATTTCAGAGCAATGGAAACACGACATTAGATGAAAACATTGCAGACAATGGGACAGAGAACGTTGTGTTTAAGGTAAGTATATGTACATGAGTAGATTTATTTACGCTAATCTTACTATAGCAATTTACATCTACACCTGATATAATGCGTAGCCAGTCAATTCTTTGTTGATAAAATTTCGCAGGTAGAAACTGATCGGTAACACATTACAGATGCTAAGTGGAGTGTAACACTTATTATTCCTCAAGTCTATGGCATATGCGGTTAAATAAAAATATTTTCTGGACAGTATTAATAACCAGAACTGTATGCTATCCTATGTAACAGTACTGTATACTATCCTATGTAACAGTACTGTATACTATCCTATGTAACAGTACTGTATACTAACCTATGTAACAGAACTGTATACTATCCTATGTAACAGTACTGTATACTATCCTATGTAACAGTACTGTATACTATCCTATGTAACAGTACTGTATACTATCCTATGTAACAGTACTGTATACTATCCTATGTAACAGTACTGTATACTATCCTATGTAACAGTACTGTATACTATCCTATGTAACAGTACTGTATACTATCCTATGTAACAGTACTGTATACTATCCTATGTAACAGTACTGTATACTATCCTATGTAACAGTACTGTATACTATCCTATGTAACAGTACTGTATACTATCCTATGTAACAGTACTGTATACTATCCTATGTAACAGTACTGTATACTATCCTATGTAACAGTACTGTATACTATCCTATGTAACAGTACTGTATACTATCCTATGTAACAGTACTGTATACTATCCTATGTAACAGTACTGTATACTATCCTATGTAACAGTACTGTATACTATCCTATGTAACAGTATTGTATACTATCCTATGTAATAGCACTGTATACTATCCTATGTAACAGCACTGTATACTATCCTATGTAACAGTACTGTATACTATCCTATGTAACAGTACTGTATATTATCCTATGTAACAGTATTGTATACTATCCTATGTAACAGTACTGTATACTATCCTATGTAACAGTACTGTATACTATCCTATGTAACAGTGCTCTAGGAGTTAGCCTAAGTAATTTCTCACAGCCTAATAATCCCAGTACATACATGTAATTCAGGCAGTGTTCGAAGTGAAACAATGGGTAAACGGTACCTACCTGCAATCTTAGGCCCTTTCCTAAAGGATGCATTGGTCACTCAGAAGCTGCAGATTATAATTGGAAGTTGTTCTCCCATTTCAGCAAGACAAAATAAGAGAGGATAATTTCCAATTATGGTTCATAGCTAATGAGTAACCTCATTACATAAAGTACACTGTACCAATGTAGACCATTCCTCATATTTCAAACTACTCAGTGTGCTTTGTGCCCTTCAATTTTGTGTTACTGCTGCATTGATTGTAAGAATGAATAGATCTATACTATTTAAAACACGACAACTCCCCTTATCTTTCTTTCACTGTAATAAAAGTACATGTAGTCAAAGAGAAAACAACTTCTTTATTTATTACAAAATGCTGAACTACAACATTTTACAGTATATTTTGTCAAAAGTAAATAAATACAAACAACAACAAAATGACTGTAACTGCAACAATATGAAAACTATAGTAATTCAACAAAACAGCTGTGACATTGACATCAACATTGGAGAAGGGAAGGAGTTGAAGCTTATCAACATAACTATAAGGAAAAAAAGTATTATACAATAAAATACATATATTTCCCTTGTCACACCCTACATGTAGACTTAGTATATAGCACCAGTAATGTTATTTGAACAACAGCTATAAGGAAAAGGCAAAAATACATACCTGTGTAAGGGAGTTTCACCAGTTTATATACTATTTATATACTCACTGGCTTTTTTCTAATATTAAAATTATTATAATTTTGTTAATTTAAGGGATTTATCTGTGGGAGCTGTCAGAGTCTTGCATCAAATCCATGAAAAAACCAGTCCCTGACTGGGGTTTGAACCAATGGTGCCTAATCGCCTAGAAAAGTGAACAAAAGACTTTGCCACAACACCAGTACAGCAATGTTAGAAAAAGACAGCTTCACCAGCGCAGCGAGCAGTAGATATGAAACATATAAATTAGGGTAAGATTTTTGCAAAAATTAAATTCCTCACCAATCTCCTTTGGATCACTAAACACTGCATTACAAGCATCCTCACCACTTGTGACAGCATCTTCCAAAAATGCTAAATGTTTTATAAAATTGGTAGCACCAGTAAAAACTGGCCTCAAAGTTAAATCCGCCGAATATAACCTTAGCAAGAAATATCAAATCAAACTGACAGTAAATTCAATGTAAACTAAAGATTTAGTATTGCCTCCCGAGCTCTCCGGGCAAGCACTCAAAATCCGAGCTTGAGAGCCCTGTGCTCAATCTACCAAAACCAGCTATTGTGTCATATACTGGGTTATACCTACTGTGTCATATACTGGGTTATACCTATTGTGTCATATACTGGGTTATACCTACTGTGTCATATACTGGGTTATACCTACTGTGTCATATACTGGGTTATACCTACTGTGTCATATACTGGGTTATACCTATTGTGTCATATACTGGGTTATACCTACTGTGTCATATACTGGGTTATACCTACTGTGTCATATACTGGGTTATACCTACTGTGTCATATACTGGGTTATACCTACTGTGTCATATACTGGGTTATACCTATTGTGTCATATACTGGGTTATACCTATTGTGTCATATACTGGGTTATACCTACTGTGTCATATACTGGGTTATACCTACTGTGTCATATACTGGGTTATACCTACTGTGTCATATACTGGGTTATACCTATTGTGTCATATACTGGGTTATACCTACTGTGTCATATACTGGGTTATACCTATTGTGTCATATACTGGGTTATACCTACTGTGTCATATACTGGGTTATACCTATTGTGTCATATACTGGGTTATACCTACTGTGTCATGCTATGTCTTTTAGGCCCATATGAGATTAGGCAGAAAATTCACCCAACTGTGTTCTGTGCTGCTCCATGCCTGAGTGGGAGGGAGCTGGTGATGAATCTGAAGTGTCCAGAGGAGGACTTGTGAGAGCTGATTCTGTCCAGGGGGAGATAACACTTAAGTCTAGTATACTATACAATGTATATATACAGTGTTATATACCTACTAGCTACAATATTTTATACATGCATAATCATAATATTAGTTATTGGAAAATGTTGGTATTGGCTAATAGTTTGATGATTAATAATAAAATAGACACATTTTTTATAGTTTTTATGATTGTATTCCTAATATTCTGAATACCAGAATTGCCAAACAACATTATATATTATATAAAAAAGTCCTTAATTTTCTGTAATATTATCTATCTTCTAATGATGATGCTTAGACCAGCATTGAAATATTAGGAATGTAGTCAAAAATCTATGCACAGTGTGTCCTGTTTTGATTAATATTAGTAATGGTGACCTGTGGCCTAAATCTAGAGACATATTTTTGTAGATATGAAAAGATTAGACTTTGTTCTTATTAGATATATATGTACTTTTCCATTATATTAGGCATTACATTATATAAAACATAATATACGTACTTTTATAGCTCCTAAACTATTGATGATAATTAGAAGTTATCCTCTCTCAATCTATTTTCCTCTTGCTCAAATTGGGAAGAGAAAGATGAGGGCCCATTCACATTTATTGTGATATTTGGTATTGTAGTTGTACTTAGCACACTATGTATGGATTATTTCTAATAGATACTTCCTGTGGTATTGTTGTGTACAAGATTTCATAGAATGGTAGAAAAGAAAATAAAAAATAAATTTTTTTATATTTTATGTCACTTTTTACATATATTATAATAATAACACAATAAAACTGCATATTATACAAAAAGTTATAACCAAGTGATTTAACATTATAATGGTGATAGAGTATCCATGGGAACCGTTGTTGCACATCTAGGGAATCCAGGTCTATAAAAAAAGCCTGTCATAAAAATAAAGCCTCACAATGTAGACTAAGGCCCACTAAATAGAAATTGATACTTTTAAATGGAGCTGTAAGTTTGAACCACAGTCTTGAGGCTTTATTTAAAAGCCTCGACAAATTTTTAAGGAGGCTATGATTTCCAAAATATTTGGGGAAAGGGGGGTCTCTAAGGGGTGTTTCGGATCACAGTCTACAATTGCCCCAGAAACATGATTTTTGCATAAAAAGATACATACAGTATAACTATATAGAAATAATGAAACAAAGCACAGCTTTATTTCATTATTTCTATATAGCTATACTGTATGTATCTTTTTATGCAAAAATCATGTTTCTGGGGCAATTGTAGACTGTGATCTGAAACACCCCTTAGAGACCCCCCTTTCCCCAAATATTTTGGAAATCATAGCCTCCTTAAAAATTTGTCGAGGCTTTTAAATAAAGCCTCAAGACTGTGGTTCAAACTTACAGCTCTATTTAAAAATATCAATTTCTATTTAGTGGACCTTAGTCTACATTGTGAGGCTTTATTTATGGCCCAGTCATATAAATAAATTTGTTTGAAACACACTCTAAGCTACTTGTACATCTACAGATTTTCAATGAGGCTATGATATCAAAATTTTGGTTGAAAGTGGGTGTCCATGGGGTGCCCAGTGAACCTGGAAGGAACCCTGGTTACAGTGCAATTGAATATCAAAGTTTTACGCCACAAAAATTTAAAAGGCCCATTCAGTTTACAGTTATGGAGCTTAGGCTATAGGGCAATTAACCGTTGAAGAATCTCGGGATACAGTGTAATCAAGTATTTAAGTTTTATACCACAACAGGACTAATGTGTTGTTGAGGGGGTAAAAATCCTACAGATGTATATTATTACACCGGTATGTTTCATGAGATGTGGGGTTTAAAAGGAGGACATTTTGTGGATACCGTGGACTACAATAAATTAGTTGGTATATTTTTTGTAGCATAAGCATATTGGAGGATGTTTTTAAGTTCTGCTGTAATAATGTATAACGTACTGTATATCATACAATCATGAGATAGTGAACAATGATCTCTGTATATACAGTTTTAATATCATAGAAGAAAAAGGTGCCAGGAATATAGTGTAGTGTAGAAAATACATATACATGTATATAACTAAGAATAAAAATAGAAAACTAGTAGCAAGAGTAGAGCATAGTAGAGTATAACAGGTCATATAGATAAAATAATGCATGTACAATACAGCAACATGTACATGTATAAGGAGATAAACAAGCCTGCCAATCACCCTGTGAGAATTATATAGTATAACGTATAGACACCTGTAGAATAAATCAGATGATTGTCATGGCAAATTTTAATAATAATGTATATGTCTTCATAGTGTTGTTGGATACACTGCATCTAGTTCATCACAGACTCAGAATAGCACTCTTAGTTCTGTTGGAGTTGTGCTACCCTAAGAGTAGTAGATACATTGCTCATAGCGCAACGTCTTATCTGGAGACCAGCAAGAGTTGGTAGTCAAGCTGTTGTGACATCGAATAACGGTATTAGAGAACTGTGTGCCTCACCAGCTCTTTATTGAACGCAACTATTCATATTCGTGAAAAACTATCCAAGGATTGCGGATTCTTGGCTGAGGCTCTCTTTATGCAATTTGTCTCCGTGCTGCTAAGAGTGTCAATTCCCTGCATAGCTGGCAAACCTATATACATTGACACCGCCATTGATCTACAATTCAGGAAAGAGACAATTTTATTGTCAATTCAGGAAAAAGACAATTTTATTGTTTTCATGCATTATTCTTCGAAATCTTTCAGTGTCTATCCTGCAGCAAACAAGCGAGAAGTTGAATTTGTCAGCTCTAGGCTGAAGTGGTCACATGTCTGCCAATATATGTACAGGTTGTGTCCTGTGGATTATCAGTGATGTAGATGATCCCTGTAGGAGTTGAATATCACTCTTACTGTTTAGTAATCCATAGAATCAGTGCCATATAAACATAAGATACGGGATGAGAATATACATTGTTGGCTCCAGCAAGAGGTTCTGTAGACAGTAGTGGTTGATGCATGTACAACTACTAACAATAGTAGTGGTAGTAGTAGTAGTAGTAGTACAGTAGGATAATACAAAGAATACTAATACTGTAATAAATAGAAAGAAGTAACTGGTTGGAAATTCCACAATCCATAATTTACCAAAAAATGCAGTCATTTTAGCATGCTATAATATAAAGCTTTGCTGAAAGCTAGCTATTTTACTAACCAAGCCTAGACTAGACTACATTACATATAGCATGAGAAAATGACTGCATTTTTTGGTAAATCATGGATCGTGAAATCTTCAACCAGTTACTTCTTTCCTGCATAATATATTATATATTCTACCAGAATATTTATTGTATAATACTATCTACAGCTACATTGTATTTTGTATATTACACACTTATTCATACAAGGTAATAGGAGGACAAGTTATACATGTACTATTCGGTGGTGAAGTGTTTGATTAATTTTTATTCTCTATTTGGTAACTACTGCGTACTAATACAAAAAAATAATTAATACTGGTACTGAATAACACCATAGTACTATATTGATATTACTACATTATTAAGTAGTGTGCACCACTAGATTATTCAGATTCCAGTCATGGTATCTCACATGTTTATGATGTAATCACAATGAGTGTATAAATTCTTTGCTAGTAATAAATAGACCAGTTTTGACAGTATTATCTTCAACATATCAAGATAAAGTCCTGCTTTAAATATATAGACTACTGGAGGACCCTATTGGTAAGTTGTTACTCATGTTCTATTAACTAGTGCACAGGAAGTACTGTGTAGGAAAATATTTATACAATATCATATTGTAGTACTAATCCCTCAGCTTGTGTATAGAGAGAGTGGGGAGTGAGTGTTCTGTACAAAGTTCCTGTTAGTTAACAGAATTTCCTTCTCAAGCTGGAAAGTATTCAACACCCCTAACCACTATGATCAATTCATTAATGGCTAGCGTAGAGTTCAAGGGGAGGGTATCATATTAGTTTACAATGAGCTCTGCCCTTGAGGCCGTCAATGGTTTCCCATGGCAACAATAATATAAACAATGCAGCGTTAGCTAATACTGAGAGTCATGTATTATCATCTGAAAAATACAAAATATAATGTGCATCTCTATGTGAATCAATTTATAGCATTTGATTACAATGTCAAAAATATTCCATCATAAGTAAACCTCACAAAAGGACTTGAAATAATAATAATAAAAAAGCAACTATATACATAAATAGGAAGTAAATAATATATATATATAATACAAGTACAGCCTCACATATAAACATGTACTAATAGAATAAAGTGAAGATGCAGAGAACCTGTGCACACCTGTCAGATCTTTGGTAAGGACCGAGTATCAGTGTATCTGGTGTATTGGATAGAGATCATATCTCAATACCAACTCTGTAACCCTTGTATTAACGTGAGAAATATTTCATATTGGAATAATATAGTATAATTGTGCCCTGCACTAATAGTAATATCATACCCATTAATTGAAGGTATAACACCATGTGGTTAGTAGTGTATAGTATAGAATACTACTAATATAGAAGCCACTATAGATTACTGTTACAAGTGTATTATATAGTAATAAATGTAGACTCGCTGTATTAGTGTCAGCACCAAATACAACTTCTACTTGAGTATGGGTGTACTTAGGTACAGCTCTATCTCCTGTGATAGTATAGGTACAAGATTGTCTTTATGATAAGATATAAGATGGGACACATTGTCAAATGTCCTGTCTTTAGTTCTAACCTGAAAATAAACAACTAGAGAAGTTATCAACTGCCACTAGCTACATGACTGTAGGACTACAAGAAATTATAATTATATCACATTGATATACTGTATAATTATATACTGTTATATTCATGTGTATACGTGTATACTAGGATGTTCACTATAATATACAGCTAGAGTTATCTCCCCTGTGTATGTATGTACTATGTCTATAATATACTCACCACTCCCTCGGGGTCAACTAGTAGCAGGTGCACCACCAGTCCATTCTTCATTCCACTGAGCACATACTGGCCAGCCTTATTGGAACTCTCTCTTACTAGAAACTCTCCATCACAGGTTAGCATTCTCTCAGCCTATAACAAAAACGGGGCAGCATACTGTACACCCATAGAAATAGAAGGAACTATAGCATAGATAATAAGGCTATCACTGCTCTGAACTTGGTGAGTATGAACATATTTTAGCCTAAGTACACATACATGTACTACTACTGAGGATGGGGGCTATAAGCACACTCACATTGTATCTGCTAAGCTTGCCATGGAACCAAGGCTCATGTCTTGGTGAGTATGAACGTATTTTAGCCTAAGTACACATACATGTACTACTACTGAGGATGGGGGCTATAAGCACACTCACATTGTATCTGCTAAGCTTGCCATGGAACCAAGGCTCATGTCTTGGTGAGTATGAACATATTTTAGCCTAAGTACACATACATGTACTACTACTGAGGATGGGGGCTATAAGCACACTCACATTGTATCTGCTAAGCTTGCCATGGAACCAAGGCTCATGTCTTGGTGAGTTGGTATCTGTTGGAACAGCTTCAGCTAATGAGTACGCATTCTCTGATGGTTTGGGATCTGAGCCCGTGTTTTCATAAAGAGGGCTGGCGGTGGTGCCTTGTGGGGCGGGTATAGCAGCCCCCGTCTCTGGTGGGGAAGGAGCAGGTAGAGGCAAGTTACTAGGTCTAGCAGAGTAATGGTCTGGTAAGGGAGGAATAGGAGGGGGTAGTAGGGAGTTGTTCTCTCTCTCTTGTCTCAGGCTCTCAATGGCAGCCCCTTCGTTATAGTAGGTGGGCTCCTCATCACCCCAAGCTGACTCCTCTTCTACATTCACTTGTCTGTAAAGTACAGTAAGTATAAGACTGCAGTACAGTAAGTATAACACTGTAAGTACAGTAAGTATAAGACTGTAAGTACAGTAAGTATAACACTGTAAGTACAGTAAGTACAAGACTATAGTACACCAAGTACAATTGAGAATACAGCACATACTAACTAGTAGCTATAGTACAAGTGCAGGGACTATACACCATGCCGAAGGTACAGTAAAGTAAATGAGTGAATATAAGATTCTATACACATGTAGAGTAAGTACGTATAATTGTCATTACAGGACATACTACTATTACCATTCTTACCTGTCTGGTACAACCACAGGGTGCTGTTTTCTCTTCAACATCTGTTTATATCTCAGTTCAAAGGCTTGAGCTGGAATAGTAGTATGAGAGAAAATAACCCCTACCTCATAGCTATGTTACAGTCCACATTGTATAGTACTACACATACATTGTACATGTACACAATATACACTGCATATTGTACTGTATATTCATATACTCCTGCATTTCAGTAGTAATAATAACATTAGGAGTTGTATGCACATACCTATAGTAATAATAACATCAGAGGCGATCCCACCATCGCATTCAATCACATGACACGCTCTCTTATTGGCTGAATCTTTAGCAACGTAAGCAACAAAGTCAGCTGTTTCCTGAAATATAAATAATATAGAGTTAGTGCTATTACACCCATTGAATCATACACATGTACACGATGGTATATTATACCCGCATTGTGATATCAGTATACCCAATATCTATATTACATCTAGCCAATACTTATGTGTTGAGAATAGAAGATACGTAGTACAGGTATGTAGAAGATGTCAGGGGATAAGGTACTGTACAGCTATTATAGCATAACATACAATAAACTAGGGGACACTGTACCTACCTACATTGTACCTACATTGTACCTACATGGTACCTACATGGTACCTACAGTGTACATCACGTGCTATATTAGTCATAACTAACACATACTACAGACTAAATATAGATAACTTAATACAATATAATATATGGATATAATCAGTCTATTCAAACCTTTTAGGAACTAATCAATTAAATACATGTATATATGATTGGGTATTGCTATACAACACATGTATACTATCATAATAGAGATAATTAGCTACAATATAATACATGTTGTACATACTAGGTGGAAAGGAGGGTGTGACTGGGCCAGGCATTCCTCAATATAATATTATTATACTAATAGTTTAACTACCTAATGGTTTAAATGTATACAACATTTGGTAGGATAGTTCTACCCTTACTTGTTGCTCCTTCACACTGTATAATATAATAATAACAATAATGTTGTGTGAACTGGTACTACTCTACTAAAAACTAGTCGCCCTGGACGCTATTATTATGAAAGAAAACTATTTTTTATAATGAAATCAAGCATCATTTCCACAATAGAAGGAAATGTGTTTTTATAATACACATCAATGTTTAGTAATAGTTTAGTCACACATACTATTATTAAACATGCCAAGCTAAAGGCTACTTGATGTTGTTTAGCTCATCATGTAAGTGTACAGGCAGCCATATTGGTATTTATTCAGTTAGTTGGCTAGTAATGAGCTCAACTAGTAAATTGACAGCCTCATGGTATGACATGACGTCACACACCTAAAGGATAGTGTACACAGATGACGTCACAGAGTCATACTGTAGTTAGTCAGAGTAGTGGTATATGCTGGTGAGTCACACCTAGTAATCATATAGTCTATTGGTACACAGTAGTAGTAACCACATGCAACAGTAGTCTATTTTTCAGGGAGAAAGGGAAACATAACATGGCCTATTAGAAGGTCATAATATTATTATATGCAGAATAAATGATGTAACTAAGACACCAAGCTATAACATGACTAGAAATGGTAAATATTTCACTTCCTTCTTGTAGCATTTATACAAGAACTCGATGAAACACACTGACATAGCTCCGTGTGCTTTAGAATACAGCCTGCAGGTAAGCCTACATTCACAAATGCTTATGCAATTGTTCACAGCATGTTATACAGTAGTATGTGATAGGTAGTGTATTATACTCTTGTATGTGATAGGTAGTGTTAGTATACTTTAGTATGTGATAGGTAGTGTAGTATTTACTGTACTTACGGCGTCACCACCAGATGCAAAGGAAATCTCCTCCATACTGTGATTGAGTAGGGGTTTCCCAGAATCCATTGCTACCATGCTAACATTGTCTGTGGTGATTGTGAATGTAACATCTAGTCCTGCGTTACTCATGTTTGGATTATCACTCAGGAACTTGGTAATCCTCTTGTCCTAAAATATAATAAAATAATATACTTTATTAATTCAAGTGTACAATATAGTCATGTATGTGTACCTCCACCACAGGAATGTGCATCATGGACTAGAATGTCCCTTGGTATTTCAATTATGGGCATGATATTATATTATTATTTGTAGGCTAACACAATTATATTTTCAGTGTGTATTGTATATTGTATGTTAGTCTAACACACAGTATAATAGAGTATACATACAGTACATGAATACATGAATGTGTTGTATCAGCAGAGAAATTAGTAGCAGATGCAAATGTTTAGAAATAAGAAACGCAGTACATTCTAGTGAAGTAACTTACTATTGCTCAATGTAGATAGACCGTTGGGCATAAGAGCATGATGCTACTATTACATAGCAGGTAGATCTACTATCTATGGTGTGCTGTCTCATATAAGTGGAATGTACAGTATGTTGGCAGCTATCCAAGTACACATTCTGGTAGGAAACGCTAACTAAATGGTGGACTTACCTTTTTACGTTTTATAGCAGATTTCAATCCTGAAGCCTCTGCCACACGACATATTGATTCTCTAAAACATACAATATAATGTACACCTGCGTATATCTACAGTAAGTCATCTACATGTATGTACACCTGCGCATATCTACAGTAAGTCATCTACATGTATGTACACCTGCGCATATCTACAGTAAGTCACCTACATGTATGTACACCTGCGCATATCTACAGTAAGTCACCTACATGTATGTACACCTGCGTATATCTACAGTAAGTCACCTACATGCATGTACACCTGCGTATATCTACAGTAAGTCATCTACATGTATGTACACCTGCGTATATCTACAGTAAGTCATCTACATGTATGTACACCTGCGTATATCTACAGTAAGTCATCTACATGTATGTACACCTGCGCATATCTACAGTAAGTCATCTACATGTATGTACACCTGCGTATATCTACAGTAAGTCATCTACATGTATGTACACCTGCGCATATCTACAGTAAGTCACCTACATGTATGTATACCTGCGTATATCTACAGTAAGTCATCTACATGTATGTACAACTGCGTATAACTGCAGTAAGTAATCTACATGTATGTACACCTGCGTATAACTGCAGTAAGTCATCTACATGTATGTACACCTGCGTATAACTATAGTAAGTCATCTACCTACCATCAAATAGTTCTAAGAATGGATACTATATACTAGTGGATAAACGAAAGAATATAAATCATGTTCATAGGCTGACTAGTCATAAACAGTCAGTAGTAGTTGATTACATGCAGGGTTTAGTATTAGTTGGGTTACTAGCTACTAGCTACTGACTATGTACTATGTAGTGGTAGCAGTGAGTATCAGTTGAAGGTGTTGGACAGGTATATTCTATTATTTGAACAGGATGTTATCTACATTCTACATCATGTTCTATACTCATTCAGTTGGTCATCCTAATGTGATGATAGCACAATAGATACACTCTATTTGATCAACTACACCAAAATACTATTATCTATAATGACAGCTAGGAGAGTGTTTACCCTGCAATCAAGCACTTGTTTGTTACACTAAATGATTGTCAAGCCACTGTCAGTCACTGCCATTCCACTAGAGACCCTTATTAGAGTATAACATACCAGCACAAGTTGTCGTATAAACACAGTAGGCACCTCAATACCAAGCTACTTGACTTACAGCTAATTACTTTACCATTGTTAGGGACTAGTACAGAGTCTTACCTGGCAACAGCTGTCCGAGACTCAAAGTCTAAAGTTTTCATGGAAACTACTACCTCCATACAGCCGATATACTGAAACACAACAAGTACAGCATCTGATTGTGTGTGAACTAGTAGAGGCAGTACCTTTACTCATATAATACATTCATGTAGATACATACATTCATATAGATACATACATTCATGTATTATACCATGCTCTTACCCTGACGCCATAGCATATTCCAGAAGCTGTTTCTAATTCTTGCGCTGAATGTATCCAGCCCTCATTAGGCTTGTTCAAGCATGTGCCCGTCTTAGACCACTCCTCAGCACGACCATTGGGTCCCGGTTTCTTCTTCAAAACTGCTGCCATCAAAGGCTAAACGACAACAGCATGGTGAGCATGGTGACCAAATCAAAACAATCACAATGTAGGACTTTACAATTAGTTAGCGTACAGATACAGCTGAATTACAAAATACCCCTCCCTATTCCAGGTGATCAACATGACGGAGGTAGTGGGAGAATATTATAAATAAAGGACCATCTTTTATTCACAGAACTAGTGAATAAGAGTGACGATCAGGTCATGGCTTGGATATTGTATGAAAACATTGAAGAAACAACCATTTGGAGAGGCCATTAGAATTTTTAGCCTAAAAAATATGCACCACTTTTGATTGGGTAGCACTGAAATTTCCTCCATGGAATGGGCCTAAAGCTAAAATTTCATTGTTATTGTGTTCATGTCATACCATAGTCATAGAGATTGGTGTAGGGTAACGCAATCAGTTAATAATTATAAATCAAACGAGACTTACCTGTAAGGTGAAGTTTGATAGTAATTCTGCGAACGAATAGCGAAGAAGGTAAACAATGAGATAGCTTTGGTGGATATGCAGGAAACTGGTCACTTGTTCAGAGGAGCACACAGATTAGGGCAAAAGTTTTTGAAAAAAGATGATGAAAAACAATAACATGCAATCAGTAACATACATTTACAATAAAATTATAGCGAAGAGTAAAATATGGGTGGGAAACTCTAACCCAAGGGTGGGATTGTTTACCTTCTTCGCTATTCGTTCGCAGAATTACTATCAAACTTCACCTTACAGGTAAGTCTCGTTTGATTTATAATTCTGCTTCACTCATAGCTCCAAAAGCTAAACAATGAGACTTCAGAGGAGCCCTATTCTGTGTGCCGTAAACACTCAGCCACTGTACATCATACAGTCATGCATCATTAATAATGATGTAATCCCATCTCTTTGAATTATCAAATTTCGATATAGTAGTAGTATAATGTAGCCTGTAGTAGCAGCAGTCCTGGTACATGTACCACAGCTTTTTATTTGAAGTGAAACATTAGCACTATGAAACTCTGCCATAATGTGCATTGCATTTCTAGCTCTCAATGTATTTCTGCAAACTAGTAAGTACAGTAGTTAACCAGAAGCTAGCAGTATTCTTGTGTGGTATGCAGATACTGACCTACAGCATACACCACAAGGTACGTAATAGAAATTGTACCGGAATTTTGTACAACACCACTCTGGTGATAACTTGACCACCCTAGTTTGATAATTGTGTGATATTTATTATGAATAAATACACTTACATGTACATGTACATAGCCCAGATGTAAATGACGTCATATATTACTAATTTACATCCTAGTAGATAGGCCTACAGAATGCAGTGTAGGTAGCCATCTTACAACTTTCAAGACTGAAGATATAAAGAGTCTTCAGATTTCTCAAGAGATTTAAAAGTTCGTCCAGAACCATCTATGAATTTCAAGTGTCTACATAGCGAGGCAAAGTTAGCCTTGCATAAACAACCTCTCTGTTAATTGTCTCTAATAGCCATGTTAGCAAATTTCACGTCACAAAGACAGAGGAGGTACAAAACAACCAGTACTTTGTTAAACCTTATTCACAGGTATAAACAAACAGCAACACTGCAAACATGTGCAGCAATAATTCCACAACATCATCTAGGCTTAGATGATAATATGTACTTTACAAATGAGCTATTTAGTTGGTCAACTTGATTAATAAGAGAGTGTAATTTTACTTATACATGTATATACACAATTCCTGGGTTGAAGCCATTATCAAGTTGATGATAGTGTTCTCAGCAGCCACATACACCTTGTAACTTTCTGCTGGTGCAATCCTTCTAACCTATAACTCTTGAAAGTGAGTCATGAACTTTTCCCAGCCTGTCTATGGCCACAATCTACTACATGTACAATGTAGCTAGGGACACTTTGAATATTAGTTATGCACATTTCCCCCAAACACTTAACAGAGGGGCATACGTTGTGATTAGTCTCAAACTTTGGTCAGCCTGGCACAAAGATATCTACATGTGCATGTACATAATATACAAACAGTAGAATAGGTAAGGCTTTCATCATATGAATTAGATCACTACTAATTCCAAAATCTCAATAGAAACATACATGTATGTGATTTGTCAAATATGACCCGAGTTAGACAGCTAAATGTAGTCCGGTGCAACTGAATTCAGTGTACTCGCTCAAGTTCCAGATGCATAATAAACTTGGATATTCAATTTATCATAACTATATTATGTATGCTAGTTGCCAATGATATCATTGACTTAGCTAGTTAGATGACGTGTTAAATTATTTCAAAGAATGGGTACTACCCATCAGATTGATGTAGCTAACTGCAGCAAAGTTACTGCATGTACAAATCTAATCATTTGGCTTTTTGATCACTAGCAGCTACAAGCCATTGCTAGCTAGCTAGCTAGCTGTTTCATTACAGGTCCATCTGTTGCTGATAGATACCCAAGTACAACTTACAAAATAACCAACTAAACTACAAAGCATCTACAAGTATTTTCAACTCATTTTTATACAAAATAGAGCCAACAGTATTATTAGTACTGTGCAAATTGTGTGTCCACATTAGCGTGGTTCCATTTTGCTTTTCGATTACCAAACTTTTGGCTACTAAATTGGTCAAGTCTAGCCTGTACAACGTACAGTAGCTTCCCAACTGGATAAGCTAGCTAGCATGCAAGCCACTACCAAGCCAATGGCCTGGGCTAACCTCCCTATCAATACTATGGAGCGTTCAGCATGTACATGTAAGAGGCCAGCTAGATTACATGTAGGAATGTGTAGCTTTCAGCTATTAAATAAATGTTCCAGAGCAACTACCAACATTATAAACTCAAAGTAGCAGATCTTATTGTATAACAATGTGGGCCTGTGTTTAGTGTTCATAAATGCCAGCTTTTCTAGTAATTAGAAAGCTTTCAATGTAGCCTATTTCCACTTGTAACGTGTGCTGACCAGCCACAAAATAATATATCTTTCATTAATCTGAACATTCCAGGTGCAGCCCACAATACTGGCACAGCCTAGGGTCTGAAATAAACTTAGGGTATAGTCAACTTCACAGCACTTCTGATACCAATAGTACACAATTCACTTGATGTCATAAAACAGCCAAGGAATCCAATGCCAATTAAACTTTCAAGGTTTTTCTATTTCAGATTTTTTGTACTTAGCAGGGTACATGTAGTTAAAAGACTTCAACCTTTTTCAATTAATTGTCAAGCTTTTAGCCAGGAAAACAACTAATTTGTGCTGACCAAGAGTAGACTAAAATGCACATTAGCCGAAGACCTTTTATTTCATAAAACATCATTTTATGACTTGTTCAGCTATGGTAAAATTGATTTGAAAGCGTAGAAGGTTTATCACAACACAGAATGTATCATACATCTGTCATTCCTCAATATTTCTAGAAATTCAACCAATTACAGTACAAGGTGAATTATCGTTTTGCTATTATATTCTGTGGAGTTGTCTCCATCTTCCCTATATAATGTATTATACACTGTATACAGTTTAACACAGGTCACTTCCATTGTGTTTTGCAGTCTCACCAATTGTTTCTGAGAATGATCCCTTCAAGCTGATAGCTTTCTTATTTTCCATCACTTTATTGTCAAATTCCTATATAAGAAATTGTCACCAACCATTTGATCATTTGGAGGTGATCATTTATTTTTTATAGCAGCCAAATCCTGTACAAATCAATATAGGTTGACAAACACTATTATCAGTTAGAGAACAAACATTTACTCAACACTGACTACGCAGTAATATGAATCCTCACTTGAAGACATTGATATTATAGGACTCCGTGATCCTTGATGTGACATCTATAAAATTCTGTCATCCTCACATACATGTAGAGTTCAGCAAAGAACAATCTACCTGGCCAGCCTGTCTGTATTGATGAAACCAGTCACCTTTGCCAATTATAGCCTCAGATTCATTATTGGCTATCATCTGTTAAGGCTATGCCTAATTCAACATTGCAAGATAATCAGATTCAATGGCTATATAGCCAAGCCGGCTGCAGCTACTTTATTCAACAATCCTGTTCATGCTATAAACACAAACTAAACTGTGTAATGCTTCATGGTGTAGCATAGTCTTAGTTAACACCATATACATGTAAATATTATGTGAAACATCCAGCAATCCACAAGATAGGTTGGTTGCTCTCACACTCTTACCATCTTTACTATAGCCATTAACTGTGCTACAGGACTGAGGCTTTTTCATAATATAATATCAAGCCATTCAGTAAATGACACAATATGTCGCTTGACAGTATGTAATGTTGGCCACATCAATAATATACTTGCCAGATAAAGCAACCATGGAAGCCAAGGCTTGTTCATATAACATCAAGCCATTATAAACAACATTGTCATGTTGTATAACTGCAACAGACAGATCATTATCAATATTTCTTAGACTGTGCTTATTCATAGGGCCACAGGCTTGTTCACAATATAATATCAAGCCATCCATAAGCAGCAGAACATACTGCGACAGTGGTGTCATCATCGATGTACATGTAGTTATGCATGTACATAACTATTAGACTGTGGATGGGGACCCAGGCTTGTTAACATAATATCAAGCCATCCAATAGGTAACACAAAATATGTGTCACTGCAACAATAGGGTCATTTATATCAATATAGCTACATGTATATGTATAACTATTGGTCTGTTTGTGGGGACCCAGGCTTGTTTACAATACAATGTCAAGCCACCCGTAAGCAACACAAATATGTTACTGCAACAGTCGGGTATACACAACTACATGTATTAGACTGTGCATGGGGACCCATGGGATCCATGATAGGCAACACCAATGTGTTACTGCAACAGTCGGGTCATTATCAATGTAGTTATGTGTATAACTAGTAGACTGTGCATGGGGACCCAGGCTTGTTATCAATATCATCAAGCCACCCATTAGTAACACCATGTGCAATGTGTTACTGCAACAGTCGGGTCATTATCAGTACAGTTATATGTATAACTGTTGGACTGTGCATGGGGACCCAGGGCTTGTTCATATTATCAAGCCACCCATTAGCAACATGAATGTGCTACTGCAACAGTCGGGTCATTATCAATATAGTTATATTATGTATAACTATTGGGCTGTGCATGGGGACCCAGGGCTTGTTCATATTATCAAGCCACCCATTAGCAACACGATGTGCAATGTGTTGCTGCAACAGCCGGGTCATTATCAATATAGTTATATATATAACTATTGGACTGTGCATGGGGACCCAGGGCTTGGTCATATTATCAAGCCACCCATTAGCAACACAATGTGCAATGTGTTACTGCAACAGTCGGGTCATAGGTAATGTGCATAGCAGCATACCTTGATGGTGTACAGGAAGACCCAGGCTTGCGAAGCAAGCGATTCCAATAATTAGCAGGATGCAAAGCATCAATGCTGGTACACCATATCCTACAAAACAAAGTTATACTTACGTGTCCATCTATGGTAGTAAGCTATGCGACCCAGCCACCTGCAGTCCAAAAGCAAAGTGACCAGTTTCCTGCATATCCACCAAAGCTATCTCATTGTTTAGCTTTTGGAGCTATGAGTGAAGCAGAATCAAAGACAAAAGTAATGCTACAAAAAAGTTTAAACCAGTTTAAGATTATTATATTTTATAGGACTCAATTTTTGGCAAACGTTAACAGCGACATCGCCTACTCTATGGTGGTGGTGGTTGATTGACTAGCTTTGTAAGTCAACTAATTAATATCGATATAACATAATTATAGAGCAGCAGTGGCCTAGTGGTCAGAGCTCTGAACTGTCATTACTCATTTGAGAGATCCAGGTTTGGATCCTGTAAAAGGTCATAGGTGGTGTTACTGTTAGGATGGGCAACTAATTTCATATTGCTCTTGTGCCAATTGGTCACTCCGCCGGTGTAAGTCAGCATTACCCAATGCCTGAATATAGAAGGGTACCCGAGGCGCACATCGAAAACCGGAAGCCCATTGTAACATATAGGCCTATACAGGTTTTCATAGACGAGCCTCCTTCTCTTCTTACTCCTCGGTTCTAGATTAGATACAAATTACAGTGCGAGTGGATGTTAATGTAGTGTACACAGTAACGCCAAACCCGAGCTAAATGCAAAACGGTGAATCACAACGATAATCACAAATAAAAAAATTATGAATACAGAGTCGCCTATTTCTATTAAAAGTATGATTTTATTCAATTCTCATTAGAATGATTAGTATTAGTTCGTTAGTGTCTAGTGATTAGTTCTCTCGCCCTTACCTCGGCCCTCTGGCAGTGCAAGTTTCGTCTGTGTAAGTTTCTAGTTGTACTTTTAATCCAAATGTACTAATTATGGGCACAGCTTGTTGCAATTGTACGCTGATATTGGTACACCAAATTCCAAGCAAAAGGACTGTGCGACACCTATTAAACAGTCGTAGTTCTACTTAGTGAATCCCAACCCATCTAATAAAAATACAATCAGTATTTCCTGTTTACAAAAATGTTGCAAAAGAGGCTGTTAGGCATGCGTTTTACGACATTATCAATGCAAGCAACCAATCGCAGAAAGGCTTTGATTGTAAAGGGAGGATAACTCTTCAAATGTACATGCTAATTGTGTATGTACACTGCTTGCAGAAAGTTGTCTTCCCTCTTTTCCTAATTGTCAGAGTTTGTGCCTTGCTACTTGCCAAGTTATGCATATTGCACAATATTAGCCCTCTATTGAGAGGAATTGCTTAGAATAATAAACCATATACATGTACAAGACAGTATTGTAGATATTAATTAGTATTTTTATGCAGCCTGCTGCCATACTTCAACCTTAACAGTTATTATTGTGGTCACAGTAATTTCTAGTTAGTGTAGACTGTAGAACACACAATCTAACCCACCTTCATTTTTATAAGCGAGCAGATCAGATCATACCACGATTCCCAGTCAGTAACAACATTACAAGGAGTAATGAGCTAGTGGATTGGATAGAACTTAGAGTTAAAAACAGAAAGTATCTTAAAAACCATCATTGATTTTAAGCACTTTGTTATATTACATAATTCTGATGCAAAATATAACATTATACTCTATTAAACCTCTAGCAGTTGGAATCTGTGTGAGACTATCAGTAAAGTCAAAATAATTATAGAATATCCAATAAAATATAAACACTACAGAGCAATGTGGTCTATAATAGTTGGTGACAGTAATCAATTAAAATATAAATACATGTATGTTGTATAAAGTTACTCTCCAAAAAGGCTCACAATGTAAGAAGCTGATAAAATTTGACACCTCATGATTATGAGAGGGCCATCATACATGCAGAACAATATAGTGCAGTCTGTAAAATGTTACTACTGTGTGTGTACTTGTTATTGTATAAATAAGTTTCTACACAAGCAGTGTATGAAATGTATTATGTCCTTCCAATGCTAGTTTTAGGTTAAGTGTATGGTATTAACTGTATAGAAAGGGTGGTAGAGCTACACCACCCATACCATTGAGATATAGTATTGTAGCATTAGAACTAACTCCAGTAACATACTTCAATGGAAGCCCCTCCATACCACTAGTCTGAGTCCAACCCCAGATCTCGGTCTAATAATTCCTTAGCAGGTTAATCACAGGAGCTATGTAAGTACCATCAGTGACCTAGTTTCATCACCTGACTGGCGTAGTTACCTATATCTATGTCTTCCTTATCCCACCGTGTAATCCAGTCATGCACCTGCAATCAGGGGAGATAACTACTGCACAGAGTAACAGGGGAGATAATTGCTAATAACAAGAGCAACAATATAAAACACAGTCAAAGAAATAATAAACACATGGAAGGGTCATTACTCACAGTATAGAAATGTAGGTCGTGTCTCTCAGCAGGATCCCTTTGCAAACTACAATTAAAATATACATTTAATATTTTATTTATTTATTGGGATACACCCAAATACTAGCTACTTGGTATTACAGTATTCTCTCTTGAAAATAATAGTAACCTAACAGAAAGTGAATTGCTTACTTCCGACAATGACAATTAGATAGCATGCTGTCAAAATATTAGAAAACAGCGAAATAAAATGCTTATAGAACTACTTTCTATCGTTAAACTATTTACCCACACTAATATCTTCATATAATGTACTACTAGTTTACTATACAATACAACATACTATTGTAGTACAATGTACAACTCACCATGTGTCCACAAATTGCTCAAATTCTGGAGTAAATACACCAGATGGAAGTTTAGGGGGAGGCTGTAAAATACAATACAATATAATATAATAGTATGATCTAATATAATATTGCATTATATAATATAGTACAATATATAAACAGACTACAAACAGTCTCTTACAGCATTCATGTGTGTCTGGGCATGACATATATGGGTTCTTATGACAAAACAAGCCAAGATTTGAGAGTATTGTCTTCCTAATTCCCATCTTAGTTTACAACAGACTAAAGGTTGGGCTACACGAGAGGTTGTTGTTTATTGGCACAGCTGTATAGGCAATACGTAGTACCAGTCTACCAGTGGCCTTGATTAATATCCAGGCAATAACCGAAGCTTATTTCTAATAAACTATATAATTAAAGGCGTTGTACTCGATACTGACCAATGACAACTACAGCGCTCCATGACGCCAGAAATTAAAAAGACCAACATGTTGGTCTTTGCACATCCGAACAAACGGCGCACGAATTTGCTCCATAACGAGGCTCCGAAGGCCAAAAAAGAACAATTGGCCTCTCGTGTAGCCGAGCCTTTAGTTAGTGAAACTACGATCATATACATAAATATTATATACATGTATATACATACTACATACATGTACACTCCAACAGTACAACATCCACATTGTATATGCACTAGGCTAGACTACATGTACTAGATTATAAGCACCACAATACATGTTACACACAGTACAGGGTACACCGTACGCTAACCAAACCATATACACTACATGTAACATATAGCACAGGGTATACCGTACGCTAATCAAACCATATACATGTACATATAAATGTAAGGTTAGTAAACATAATGCACACATACCTCGTTCACTATAAACTGAAGAAGGTCAAATATAGAGATGCACCGAATCTCATTCGTGTTTTTGCCTGAAAATAAAATGCTCTAAACTGAGGAAGACAGGATGCTCGAGACTAAACAATATATGCTCATGGCAAGCAAAAGCATCAGCCAATATAATTGCTGAACTCACGAAAAAGTACCCATTAAATGATGAGGTCATGCAAGCATAGAGGCAGTCCATGATGCTGACTAGCACATTGCATACACTATGTAATAGCAGCCACACATAGAGGGAGTTGTCCTCTCTCTAGTATCAGCTCTGAGAATACTTCTGTGTGTCATTACTATAGTATAGTGTATACAGTGCTGTCACATGGTAGATTGTGTCTAGAGCTGTACCAGTACTGTCTCAACATCACACTGACTATGGACTATAACGGCGTGTACCGGTGCAGCCCTAGATAATCTCCAAACAGACTAGTTGGAAGGGACACAGTTACCACGGTTACCTCGTGTATGATGTATTCTAGTAACTCAAAGATGGCAAGGGGTAAGGGGTCATTAGACCCATACGTACTACCTGTCATACCATCATAGTGACCGAAATGTCTCGGTAGACCTACATGTTATAACAGTATGTACATGTACATGTTATAACAGTATATACATGTACATGTACATGTTATAACATCATATACATTTACATGTTATAATAGCATATACATGTTATAACAGCATATACATGACAACAATAGCATAGTACTTTGCATAGTTATATAGTTATATAATTTTATCTAACCTAATACCTCCTCTAGCACGACAGAAAAATTTAAACCTCCAAGATGCCAAACCAAATTAAGGTCTAGTAATTTTTTTATGTTTTAAAATAAATTTTAATAATAATTTTACATACCTATAATATTCATATTATTGTAACATTTCAACATTATCTTTAGGTGAAATCAAAGGAAGTTAACCCAACAGTATTAGGCAATCAAATGAATTCAATTCAATTCAATAAACTGTAAATTGAACTGGACTAAACCATCCTGATGTGTCATTGATAGCAGCAGCAGATAAAAAAGTGTTGTCAAGCCTCTGCTTGCAGCAAAGTTAGTGATCCTATTTATTGAAAGTATTTTCTTATTTTTTACAAAAATATCCCATTTCTTATTTTACCTCAAATGAGCGCAACAACCTGAACTTGCTGGGGGGGGGGGGGGGGGGTAGAGGTGAACCAGCCCTAGTTTTAACTTACCCGGTAGAGGTGAACCAGTCTGAGCAGCTTCTAAGTGAAGAGCTAGGTTATCCTGAGCGAACACTTTCTCAATCTCCTTGGGGTCGGGTGGGGGTATGGGGTACCGACCTATGGCCATCTCTATCAGTGATAGTCCCATTGACCATATGTCAGATTGAACTGTATATACTACACCTTGCAGCCTCTCAGGCTAGAAATATATTATTAAACACAATAATATAAAGAGCTGAATGCTAAGAATCCAACAATGCTTTTATTCACATGCTTAAATGTTGTGCTGAATGTGGATTGTTATGACAAGTTGGAGAGAGTTATTTCTATATCTATCTTCACCTACATCAGTCAGTGAGTAACACAAGACAAACAGTAGAATAAGATGTCCGCTATGCTGATGGAATGGTAGCTGCTCTATGGTCACTATGACTACATACACTGCTCTATGGTCACTATGACTACATACACTGCTCTATGGTCACTATGACTACATACACCCTTCTGATAACGAACCGAACCTTTCAGTTCGAAGATGTGAAGTAAAACTGACTTACTGCCATGTAAGACCGGGTTCCTACGAATGAATTAGCCTTAGAGTCTATCAGTTGAATGCTGACTCCAAAGTCACATAGTTTTATCTCTCCTTTGGAATTTACCAGAATATTTGATGGTTTAACATCTGTAAAAGGATAACAACACTGCAACAAGTGTAAATGAATACCAGACTCTCCCGTGTGTGATAGAGAATATACAGTGATGTTCATTAATCTTTGGACGCCTAGAAGATCTTTATGTAGGGCTATCTACTGTTACAAAGTGAATTAAACTATATATTGACTGAATCCTCATTAGTCAAGGAATCCATTTTTTACAAAAGCAATACTGTTTGATAAAACCTAGAAATCTTATACCACCCATAAACATGCCACCAATGGTAAACCGAACTAGGGGTGTGCTAACAGATTATTGTAGTGGCATTATATTTAGCTTTCAGGGCTACCAAATCTTCAAAGGGTCTGTTCCCAGCACATAATGTGCAAGAAAATAAAAATAAATGTGTATAGTGTCTTCCCACAGTGCTTCAAAGAGTAGTGACCTCTTAGAGTTCACTGAATAGATGTTTGTAAAAAAACTTTCAGGTACATAAAACCTCATTGATTTTATAAAATATAGAATCAAAAGCTAATGAGGACTCCAAAAATGTATAATTTGAGCTACTTAAAAACGATAAGCTTCTTTTCAGGACCAAAAATATCCATGAAACAGTGGTGGTTTAAAAGCGTCCAAAGATTAATGAACACCACTGGAGTATAATATCCACTAAGAATTGCCTCCTCCTGCATCCTATACTATACTACAAAGGATTCCTTCCAAAAGAGTTCAAGAGGTTGTGAAGACACTAAATGATATTTATAATGTAATATAGAGTAAGGTACAGTAAATTGAATGGAGGGAAACTATGACTAAGAATAGTTAGTTCATTCCTGTCTCCAACGAATGTCTGAGAAATATTTTGTCTGATAGAGCAATAAAAAGTGAAGTGAGTAAATAAATACAAAAATTTAGTTGCTAGTCAGTTACTCTGGATAAAAATTAACTGTAAACTTTAAATACAGAGTTCAGGAATTTAATACACAGAGTTCTAAAACAGTACTTTCTTAGACCAGTGCGGCACTTCAGCTGGCGATATCTACCAGAAGGTAGTTTGTCCAGTGCAAACAGGGGTGCCCGGTCAGTAGCGTACGTACGTAGGCACCTCTGTTTGAAGCATTGTTAATATATGGCACTGATACCATTGTACTCACCTCTGTGCATTATAGTGTACGTGCCTTTGTACATTATAGTGTACTTACCTCTGTGCATTATTGAGTGCTTCTCTCTCAGGTATATCAGACCTTTCAACACCTACAAAGTAGAAGATCATGTTGTGACATCATCAATAGCGCACGCACAGTAGTATTAATACAGCTTAGCCCTAACTCACCAATTAGATGAATCACTCAGTTTAAATGATGGTAAATTGTTGCCAAGGGGGACAACTGCAGAGTTTTAAAATTTGCTATCAAACAGGGGAGGAGCCAACTTCGGCTCCACTTGAGGCAAAGAGCTATGACATGCTGATTTTGTTGTTTGTTGGTAAGGCTCTATGGGCGAGGCGGAGTATCACCCCACCGGTGGCTTTGATAATTTTCCAACCAATAAATAACCGAAACTGATTTCTGGCAAACTACATAAACGGATTAGCTGCATTCACTATAGACCTAAAGTTGCATTGCGACACTGGATAGGAAATGGATACGGAGGTAGCCAAATAACTCAGAGTATGTATGGGTGACTCAGTGTATGTATGGGTGACTCGGTGTATGTATGGGTGACTCGGTGCATGTATGGGTGACTCACCGAATGCATCATTTTACCAAGAACAGGTTCTGGAATTCGGCCAGCTTCTTGTAGTATTTTATCAAATGATCCTCCATCCTATTGGTGGAGAAAAGAGAGAGAAGAAGATGAATTAGTTGAACACAGAGAAATACAATATAATATGATTGTATTACAACACAAGACTTGTCCCATGAGTAGGTTATATAATCAATATTCACTGAAACCATAACAAAATCAAATCAAAACTATTCAGCTACTAATGGCTAAATTTAATCTAGAAAGTGAAGCTAATAAAATACATAACAATCACTAGCCCGCCTTTTTAGAGAAAGATGCTGGAAACCAGACAAATATGAATCTCATTGGAGTACTTAGGAAGTGGTGAATGTAACATACCATATATTCCATGCATATATTTATATCTCCTTTGCTATAGAACGCCCCATAGAAACCGACTATATACGGAGAGTTACAGTCATGTAGTATCTCCAGCTCTCTCATGATTGCCTTTCTGATCTGTGGTTGTATCTCCAGATGTATCAACTATACCATATAAGGTAATGGAATGTATCAACTATACCATAATATATAAGTATATAATATTAAAATCTAACATAAAATAAATTATTATTGGTAAAATGAAAGCAGTCACCCATCCCCACAATAAAGCGTCATGTAGGTAAATAATTATAGAACTAGGACAAGGATTCAGACACAATTCACAGCTGGAGTGGCGAAGTAATTCTCCTACACACCAAGCTGGCTGATACTCTTGTACCTTGGAGGTGGGGTTAGGCTGCTCTAGCAGCATTACTAAACCAGCGTAATGCTATCAGGTGCCATACTATATGTGCTTAGAGTTGCCGATGGACTACACTGTGTGGGTTATGGTTATACTACTTACTATAGGCTGGTGATACTATACATGTACATATTATATACACTGATATACAGTGTACTGGATAGTTATCAACATCACACCATCTGTTACAAGAGCTATTAGTGAATTAGATAGTAAAAACCAATACTTAAAGTATAATAGCTAAATCCCCTAAGTAGTAGCACTAATAATACTGATTAAATGGTATAGTTATAGTACATGTACATATATGTGCACCACTGAGTGACTGGAGGGTGAGCAGTCAGAGCTATATACAGTAGTATATGAGTCCATCCATTCCAGCATGTCATAACTTGGCACCAGGTAATTAAACTGAGCTACGTCTGAGAGGTTAATGACATGACATCAGTAGTGATCATTGGTGTTTACCAGTTCACTGTATTCACATGGGCACACAACCTATACAGTGTACACAGTCAGTGACCTATCTGCCATATATGCAATACTTCATAATCATATCTAAGCTTTCAGTAAACTTCCTGGAGGGGAGAGGGATACGCTATGAGTGTAAACCTGCCAGTTTTGAGGATATATTATGTACTAGAACTGGCCGCTCTAGTAGACGGTTTTATATTGCAGAGAATAATATACAATCATGTAGATATTTATACATGCGAGTACAGGACATGGAGATATTATATAAATATATAGTTCTATATAAGCTACCAACCTTTCTGGCCATGATAAAACTAGTAGGTCTATGGAAGACCTTCAGTACGACTCCTCCATTGCCGGAGCCGAGTTCACCTTGCTTAGTGAAGTCCTCGTCCTTCAGCTCTCCTATCTTCTGCTTATTGGTTAGAAATAACTCGAGATTCCTTCTCTCTGTGTCATTTATATTTAGCTCATCCAATTTCTTGGTGAGTGCATCTAGATTATGTATTCTACAGCAGATACAAAGTACAGACACAGTGTAGTGTGCTGTGTTGTAGGCCTATACTGTTATAACACTGGGTGGACTGTGATGTAGGCCTATACTGTTATAACACTGGGTGCACTGTAATGTATATTATTATTATAACACACAGCGCGCTATGATGTGCACTAGTAGTTAGCCTGAACTCAGTGCGACTATTTTACTAACTATAACAAACAGTTCAATATGGTCTATTGCCACACCATCATTTAAGACTCACTTTGGCTCTCCATTACTGTCATTAGTTGGCGTTTCAGTTCCTTGACCGGGGAGGGCTGTGAGCCCCATCGCAGCGGCTTTGGCTCTAGCCTTAGACATCTTAGCCAACAGTTGACACTTCCGTCCGTTAGGTTAGTGGAGAGTATTTTAGCATTGGATAGGTTACATAAACAGTATTGGAATATAGATTTGGAACCCACACGGCCGACTCTACAAGTAAATATACATGTCTAATTCAGTAGATCGTTGGGAAAGCCTTAGTATAAACCCACATTGTGCAACGATAATACATCATAGTAATAGATCATAGTGAACTCTCTACTGTGTGACATTGACCGCAATTAGATGATATGGTTACGTAGAACACAGAACAATTTTATCACAACTATATTACTGATTATGATCAAACAATTAATTAATAAAATAATATAGATTATGAAGACAAGCTATTTTATAAAAAAAGTAAATTACTCATTATTACTTAGTAGGCCTATATTATAATATAGGCCTATTATATCATCAGTCATTGATTTATCTTTCACAAGCCCTATTATCATCAATCTTTATAAGAATTACTTCCGATAAGGTTATATTTATTTATTATCATTGTGATTAGGCTCTATATTATTAGCATAACTACATTATAAGCTGTAAAGTTGCTTTTTTTACTTTTTAATAGTAATAGTTACGATAATTCTTTATTATATTATCATTGACTAATAATAATATTAAATAACAAAATTAAAATAAGAATAGTTATAATTATAATCAAATAAAATAAATTAAACGAGAATTCATAAAAAAATGACAGTTCTAATAAAAGTATAATATATTTAATATTATCTATTTAATTATTCAGTTAAATTGATGGCATTAAACATAAAAAATAAATATAAATAATAACAATTATAATATTAATACTATAATTATTATTATAATATAATTAATAATATAAATATATATAATTATAAGATAAAGATTAAGATAAACAATGCTTTGAATTGATTGATACGACTATTATTATCATTCATAATGATAATCATAAATCATTATCATAATGATTATGATTATCATGAATTGCCATAGTCATAGTGATAGTAGTAATATTAAATATAGTAATAGTTAAGTTAGTAATCCTTATAAATCATAGACTAAGACTGTATGATGATTTATCAAATCATAAATGATGAGACCAGACATATACACTCAAATTGAAATTGAGTGTTATTACACTTTTACTGTACAGTAACTAAGTAATGAGCACTAACCACTAATAGTAGCTACTAACTAACTAAACTAAAACTTAACTAGACTAGTAACTACTAACTAAACTATTCTATTCTAATTCTTCAATTCTATAACTATAAAAATCCATTTCTCTTCTCATTAGATTATGTTGGTTAGTATAGTATTTTAGAGCACAGTGCATAGATGATAGAAGATACTTCAGTAAGCATAAGAAAATACTAACAGCAGACATGCAAGTACTTGGTTTATTGTATAATAATAATACTAATTCAATAATTATAGTAGAACAAATTAAACACAGTCTGTACCCAATGGCTCTGTCTGTACCTGGTAGTAAATAAAAATAGAAAGTTGCTGTTGACCAATAAACGACGTTTTTACCGACGGATCTAGCCAACAAAATGTTGAAGGTTAATCGCCGCGAACCTACTACCCAAAGTTCGCCCAGCATCCTTTTCCGGTTTGGTGCCAGTAAGTGAAGGATTTATACTATTTTATTTTGCCTTCTAATCGGCTCATAATTCTATGCTGGATTAACCATCCAATTGTGTAGGATGCCACAAATTATCTGCTACATTTCCTCTTTAGTTCTCAACTAAGGTTTTACAGAATAAAATTTCGTAGCAAATTTCCTGCCGACTTAAAATGCAGAGTATTCCTCATAAATTATGTGCTGTTTTATATTTTCTTTCACGTGTAGAATGACTGTCGAAAGTGTTGCGATTCAAATTGCTGTATGGCAATCACACTCGCTGACTATGACTGTCAATATTTTTGCAATATTGTAATTGTCCAACCAATGTATGTTGTTTCATTGTAGAAGTAAGTTGTCACCATGACTCGTTACTCATCGGAGCCAGATAATGCGGCCAAGGGTATGTAAAGTTTAAAAGTTGTTTTGAGATTTAGATTGATGCTTCAAGTTGCTTCTTAAGATTTTTTCGTGAAGCTAGTGTTACAACAAAAATGAGCTCTCACGGGTAAAGCAAAGCATGCGTTGACATACATTCATTTAGTTTAGTTAGATTAGATTTAGTTAGCTTTTTTTTTTATCACTTCACTGGAAAAAAATTTTAATTTGTTCAAATATGTTATATTACATCTTTAGTTAGCAATGATTCTTCTTTTGAAACAACGTAAACATTTAGCTATAAGCTGTCGTTTACAGACAGTTCTTCCTCTGCATCAGTCCGCTCTTGATAGTTTAGCGCTAACAGTAGGCCTATAGCCAGGGAAGTTTGTTGCTTGAGCTTGTTTAATAGTGGATAACATTTCTGAGTATATTCAGTGTATCTGTATTTGTTTCAGCTGCTAAGGCTAAAGGCTCTCATTTGAGAGTTCACTTCAAGAACACACGTGAAGCCGCTAATGCTATTAAAAATATGCATCTCAGGCGTGCAGTTCGATTCCTCAAGAATGTAATGGTAAAGAAAGAGATTGTGCCCTTCACCCGATTTAGAGGAGATGTAGGACGTAAAGCCCAGGTTAGTTTAAATGAAAGGTGCTGTGTAGGCCATATATTTCTACTAATCTGAGTATTTTTTCATTTTATGCCGACCGGGAAGTTGAGCTAATGATTTGCTATCGCCTATCTAGTCTATACTTTTAATTGTTGTGCTGACTAATGACAAACAATTACTGGCTTCACCATTGCTATCTGTATGGCAAGGTGTTTACTAATCAAGAATTAACTGTATTCCACTGGAATTCAGAGGTTGATTGTTCCACTGACATTAGATGGCCGTACAGTGGTTTGAACTGGTGTTTAATTAGCTCATATTTGTTGTGGTATGTCCTTATTGCAACCTGTAAGTAGTGTCATCTTGCTAATGCGATTCTTGTATTGGATACTAGTGCAAGCAATGGGGAGTGTGCCAGGGTAGATGGCCAAAGAAATCTGCAGAGTTTCTCTTGCAACTGCTCAAGAATGCTGAGAGCAATGCTGAGTTTAAAGGGCTGGACACAGACCACCTGGTAGTTGACCACATACAGGTTAATGCTGCACCCAAAATGAGGAGGAGGACATACAGAGCCCACGGCAGGATCAATCGTAAGTGCTTGCGCTGACCTCATGTAGTTTATGTTCATCCTCAACAAATGACCTGGAGATTCTGTCCATGAATTTGTTTGTAATACCGTTCTTAGTTCTCTCTGGTACATGGTGTAACTGTATGTACGGTGTGTTACAGCATACATGAGCAGCCCATGCCACATTGAGGTTATCCTGAGTGAAAGAGAGGACGCTGTAGCTAAGCCTGATGACGAAGAGCCAACCAAGAAGAAAGAGAGTAAGAAGAAGTTGAAGAGACAGATGCGCTCTCAGCAGAGCTAAATTATTGTCTTACTATATTTGTTGAATGTAATAAAATAGTGAAACAGTACAATATCTCTGGTCTCGGTTGTGTTTAAGTAGCTCTACATATTACATAATCTGGTTAGAACTGGAACATCCCCAAGGTAAACAACTCCAGTGATATAATACCACAGTTGGTTGTGGATATAGTCAATATGTAGTATTTTCAATCTTGTGTGTCTTTGACATTATAAGAATCTTCTCCTCTATTGTAAAGTGTGCCCATCGAGCATCTCTGTGTTTAGCGTTGCCTTGTAGTTTGGGCTCTGGATTTTCATATGGAAGATCCAGATTCCCAAAGTGGATAAATACAATATTGAACAACTTTGGACATCTAACCCATAGAGTTACCTCTGTGATCTAACCTTACAGTGCTACTTTGTCTCCCTACCCCTCAAATTAGCAAACAAATGCTGGTTTGTTCCTAGCTTTCTTACCTGGGATGGATTATAAGAAGTCCACGTGCCAAGTCGCTTGTGTCGGTTCACATCCCCATGTAGTCAGTCATGTTAAAAAGAGAGAAGTTATTTTCTCTTGGAACCAAATGACGTCCGCAGTTGTCTTCCCATTGCCGTTTACTAAAGCAAAACAGGAAGCTCATAACTTAAATTGTTAGTCCGAGGGCTAGCGCAAGCAAAGAAGTCGTCTTATGTCATTATTAATTGTTGTTGTTTTGACTAATTATTTGGCTAACTTCGCAAACTGGAGCAAATAATCTGAAAGTGTTTGTTCAACAGGTGCCCTTCTGGGCATTTTACTCGGATTTATCAACTTTTTGCTTTCTGGCATGGATAAAATGTTTCTTTGCTGTCTATCGTCGGAGTCTAGGGAAGCTTTACTGAAGAGTAAACATATAGACAATCTTTTGTCGAAGGAGAAGCAGCTTTATAAAAGAACACAGAAGATACTCTTGCTTGGTTCTGGAGAGAGTGGGAAAAGTACTTTCCTGAAGCAGATGAAAATTATTCATGGAGAAGGTTTCACGGGAGAGCACCTGCTGGAGTACCAGCAGACTATTTATATGAACCTTGTTAAAGGCATGAAAGTCCTAGTAGATGCTGGTTCAAAACTGGGTATTCCATTTTCTGATCCAGAAAAAAACAAAACGAATGCTCAGTTAGTTTACTCATTCAATGGTAGGGAATTGGATGAAATAACATTCCTTGAATATGCAGATGCCATAGAAGAGCTATGGAAGGATAAAGGGATACGAACAGCTTTTGATCGACGGAATGAGTATCAGTTGGTAGGTAGCCTATCATAATATGTGTTCTGTTTTGCCATACAATTCAATAGCCTACATGCCTACATACAATACTTTGTTCTTTTAACAACACTAATACTAATAGATCTCTAACTCGCAGCACCAAGTCCAATACCTCTTCTTAATGACATTTTTTATTATATATGTGATAGTCTTTTACCGAAAACATGTTCCAGTTTCCCAATACCTTGAAATTAAAATTGTTAACCAGTTCAATCAATTCACCCATTCGACTCGAACTGCTTGTCAATACATCCTCAACTAATTCTCACTATTATCTGATAAACTTGGTGTAGACCTAGTTGTACGTTTGTATAGACATCAGTAGTCGGGTTAATATCATTAATACTCATTGGTAAGTGCATCTTTGACGGTGAGTCATTTGGGGATGATTGCATGTAGATTGTACAGTGTTTCACCACACTGTATGATCACATGTACGTGTACATAGTTAGTTGATAACATCATAACACTGGCGTATGCATCCAGTCTTATCTGCTCTTGTTTACAGCTGATAAATCTTTAAGCAAACACTAAACAGTGATATTATAATATAGATATAGTGAGTTATTATTTATTGAGTTCGCTATGTTAGTTTAGGTACACTCATCATGATTCATTATGATTAGAAACAAATATTTACCAAAGATTTGTTCTATTGATGGTAAATGCTGTACGCCTAATTCTGAATTTTTATTCCTACTGAAATGTTGATCCACATAGCTCCACTTGATGGCTCTCTAACACTTGGTAGTTCTTTTAGTCTGGCATTTGTTTGCACCCATTCATAGCCAGTTTGTAATGACTGCAGCTATTACCATTTCAGTTTATGAAGATTCACAGCACACCCCACAGGGGATACAGTATTATTACCCCATTAATCTATCTGCCTGGTAGTAGTAGGTGATAGAATACTATAGTCGAGACAGTCTGGTCTCCACAGCTACAGGTACTTGCTCTGGTTACTCTAACTAGCTAGTGATTAGCCAATCACGGACTACATTATAACTTTGCAAGCTAGCTGTGAGTCAACAAAATTAATGACACATTCCAATAATATGACTAATTTGGGCTGAAAGAGTTCTACTGCATGATGTATAATATAATGTCATTTATTATATCTACCAGTAACAATACATTATATTATAATGTGTGTATTATATATGTGTAGTTGTGTAGGTGACTATTCACTCCAATACTTGTTGGGAAATAATAGAAATGCATTGGCCACTGCCCATGTCAGTAAACACAATCAAAATAATATATTATGTAGGCTGATACCATATCAATATCTGTATTGAGTATTGAGTAACATCACCTTCATTAGTTCTAATTTCACCCAATGGCACACCCACCACCAGTACTATGACTGCTACTCCTAGTGCTACTAATACTAGTACAGTTGCTTATCATAGTCTATATTTACTTTTACAGACAGATTCTGTGAGGTATTTCTTCAACAACATCCAGAGGATTAAAGAAAAGGTGAGTGTGATGTTTATATTACATACAGATATACATGTACATCATACATATGCACATACAGGTATATACTTGTACTCATACATATGCACATACAGGTATATACTTGTACTCATACATATACATATGCACATACAGGTATATACTTATACTCATACATGTACATATGCACATACAGGTTTATACTTGTACTCATACATGTACATATATGCACATACAGGTATATACTTGTAGCCTACTCATACATGTACATATGCACATACAGGTTTATACTTGTACTCATACATATACATATGCACATACAGGTATATACTTGTACTGACTGGTACATGTTAGTAGTGATATAATGACTAAGTCCCATATTTCTAGAGTGTAGTATTTAGTAATTATAAGACAAATGATTGGCATTTACAGTAATGTACATTATAACTACTGTGACTAATTACTCTGCTACTAACTAGCTGCTTTCCAATGCAGATATTGAAAGTCATTGAGTCTGTAGTCAGTTATAATTACACTTTAGTCCAGCAATTATATAATTATAATTCTACTGTCCTGGTGGTGTTATACTGTATATTTCTACTGTCTAGTGGTGTTATACTGCTATATTTATGGTTTTGTTGTAGCATCCCTGTGTTACCTACATATACATGTAGTATCTATATAAATACTTTGTATTACTAATCTGGTAAGCTTAGCTCTAGTGTCACTTGGTAAGACTTACAACAAGTAAACACAGATTATAATATACAATGTATATATTGTGGATAAACATGGACATTCCCACTACCTACTGTACATACTACACATACATTTAGTGTCTAACCTAAAATACTTCCTCTAAGGTCTATGTAGTAGTGTCCATAACTGACCATACACAGTCCACTACTGACCATACACAGTCCACTACTGACCATACACAGTCCACTACTGACCATACACAGTCCACTACTGGCCATACACAGTCAGTCATATACAGTCAGTCCATGCCATACTGACTAATATAGTAGATAGGTGACTATTGCTCACAAATAAACCACTTCATTATGCAGATCCTGAAATTCCCAGAAGTGTTAGCACATTCCAACATTGAATAGTTTATGGTTTGCTCCTGCACTTTGATGGAGTCTGTTGACCTAAATATTCTACTACGCACTTATACAGTAATGACCCAGCTAGTACTGCAGTTGGGGTAATATACCGACTAGCAATGTAGGCTGCTGGTAGCCATCTCCTATGCATGTTCTATGTTTATTACTACAACTAGCTGTTAGTATGTACACATGTGTGTATCAAATCCAGCTGTCTTTTCTCTTCCCCTTCAAAAGATAGGACATCTTTGCAGTCAGTCCATCATAGTGGCTAACTTTTCCCCTGGGTGTTTGACTTATCATTCCACAACTTATTTACTAGTCTGGAAAGTGATTAATGATATGTTAGTGTAGGTCTTCATTCTTCAAGGATAACATCTACATTGTAATTGCTGTAGTAAACAGGTGTACAATAGTAGCAGTAGTTGTAGTAGCAGTAGTAGTAGTAGTAATAGTAGTAGTGGTAGTAGTAGTGGTAGTAGTAGTAGTAGTAGTAGTAGTGGTAGTAGTAGGAGTAGTAATAGTGGTTGCTGTTGTAAGGCCTACTACATGTAGGCCTACATGTCTGTAGGCTTATTGCTTGCTGTTGACAGTTTTTGTGGCGCTCTACCCTACATAGCGTAATATGATGGCTGTCCTTCCACCAGCCTATTGTACGCGTAGGTTACTGGTACCACTGCCTGTGCCTTCAACAATTAAACTTCGATAAAAATAGAATTGCTGACTTGCGGAGTTTCTAGTTCTTGCTGTTAAAAGGTAGAATAACTACACTGGTAGAGGAGGACCCTCTTCTGCTGTGGCCAATTACATACTTTATACATGTAATACTAATATTATATTATTGTATATACAAAGAGTTGTATGTCTTTTAGGGCTACATACCCACCAAGCAGGACGTACTGCATGCTAGAAAGGCAACCAAGGGCATAGTAGAGTACGATACACTAATACAAAAGATTCCGTTCAAGTTTGTCGATGTGGGAGGTCAAAGGTCGCAGCGAACCAAATGGTTCCAGTGTTTTGACAGTGTGACAGCCATTTTGTTCCTCGTATCATCAAGTGAATACGACCAGGTACTTATGGAGGACAGACAGACAAATAGACTCGTTGAATCCGTTCGCATCTTTGAAACGATAGTAAAAAATAAAAACTTTCTAAATGTTGCTATTATATTATTCCTGAATAAGACAGACTTATTAGAGGAGAAAGTGGCCAAGGTCTCGATAGCTGACTACTTTGAAGAGTTTGAGGGAGATGCCGAGGACCTCTTCACAGTGCAGAAGTTTATACTCGGCATGTTCGACGAGAAATGTCATCAAAGTGAACGCACTAAGCCTCTTTTTCATCATTTCACTACGGCAATCGACACAGAAAATATTCGGTTTGTATTCCAAGCAGCCAAAGACACTATACTTCAAGACAACCTCAGAAGCATTATGATGCAGTGAGATCAAGGTCGTCAAACTTTATCTATTGGTATTTCTGGGCTGCACCAATGTTTATTTTCAAATAACTTTTCGTGTCCAAATTATTGTTGTTGATGCAGCCCTAGGCATAATTTCTACAGTGAGGAGTTACATAACGATGAACATGATGTAACCATCAATTATCTAATCAATAGAGTGGCAGGAAAGACAGACTACTAACTGTGTAGAACTATATTATAATATGTATTCTAATAATTATTATTAATCATGTTGGTTATGCAGCAGGCCTACATAGACATTGAGATGTAATACATTAGCAGCTAGTCAACTCAGTTATATACTTTATTTTAATATTACTACTACAAGTGTGCAAGTACTGACTGATTATATGAATGTAGTCTATTGTAACAGGGAATATTATTCTTGCTAAGGATCATCTATCAAGCTTGCCTCCGCTCAATTCGCCAACAAAAAAACATTTGTATAGTAATAATAATATTATTATTATTTGTCTATTGGAAATAGTAGATAACTAATAATTATTGTTACCAAACTTTTTGTATTCATTCTATGAACTTGTATGCTTTATACACATCTTTTCATACACAGTGTTGATTTTATCCTTTTATTTACTCTACTATATTGATCTGCAAGACTGGGCTATTTATATCTTTACAAACATGCAAGGGTAAACAACTTCTGAATGTAGTATTATAATATAATTATGTGTTACCATACAACTAACTTTTGGTACGTCATTATAATATTAATGATCTGCTATGCTAATACAAACTTACTCAATACCAAACTGTAATGTGGAGTTGTCTTCCCTACGCTACACTACAGCCTGATCATGTTATAATAATAAATAGAAGTCTATTTGCTAATATTTCAGTACTTTGGAGGGAGTACAATATGTGAGGGAATAGAAATGACGGTCCTGTCATACAGTAACGGATAGTACGATAGTACAGTGGGATCCTGAGCACACAGTTCTGTAGATACATGTATGAGGTAATATAATGGTATAACCTCCTCCCCTTCTGTAGATATGAGGTAATATAATGGTATAACCCCCTCCCCTTCTGTAGATATGAGGTAATATAATGGTATAACCCCCTCCCCTTCTGTAGATATGAGGTAATATAATGGTATAACCTCCTCCCCTTCTGTAGATATGAGGTAATATAATGGTATCACCCCCTCTCCTTCTGTAGATATGAGGTAATATAATGGTATAACCTCCTCCCCTTCTGTAGATATGAGGTAATATAATGGTATAACCTCCTCCCCTTCTGTAGATATGAGGTAATATAATGGTATAACCTCCTCCCCTTCTGTAGATATGAGGTAATATAATGGTATAACCCCCTCCCCTTCTGTAGATATGAGGTAATATAATGGTATAACCCCCTCCCCTTCTGTAGATATGAGGTAATATAATGGTATAACCCCCTCCCCTTCTGTAGATATGAGGTAATATAATGGTATAGCCCCCTCTCCTTCTGTAGATATGAGGTAATATAATGGTATAGCCCCCTCTCCTTCTGTAGATATGAGGTAATATAATGGTATAACCTCCTCCCCTTCTGTAGATATGAGGTAATATAATGGTATAACCCCCTCCCCTTCTGTAGATATGAGGTAATATAATGGTATAACCCCCTCCCCTTCTGTAGATATGAGGTAATATAATGGTATAACCCCCTCCCCTTCTGTAGATATGAGGTAATATAATGGTATAACCCCCTCCCCTTCTGTAGATATGAGGTAATATAATGGTATAACCCCCTCCCCTTCTGTAGATATGAGGTAATATAATGGTATAACCCCCTCCCCTTCTGTAGATATGAGGTAATATAATGGTATAGCCCCCTCCCCTTCTGTAGATATGAGGTAATATAATGGTATCACCCCCTCCCCTTCTGTAGATATGAGGTAATATAATGGTATCACCCTCTCCCTGGTACATTGTCAAATCCAATAGTCATACATACAAGGGTTTGGTATCTACCATACAATACATAGACAGTAGGCAATGTGTACACATACATATAATTTATTTGCTAAGGCAGGTAATTGTTACCCCAATCCATGATTTATATTGTTCTACATGTCGTATACTTCTCTTTTTGTATTGATGCTAATGTAGAGAGAAGTCTCCCTCCCAGCACTCTAGTTTACATTCTAACAAATAAAATTTATAATAGCTAATGCTAGTAAAATTGTTAGGCATAGCTGCTTAGATATAGTATATACGAATGTGCGAGTGTTTCGAAAAAGACAGTTCGAAACAGGACCTTTCGAAAATGGACAGTTCAACACGGGACAGCTCAGAATGCCTTACCCCAAACCCCAACCACCAGATTTCAACTAATTTTTATTTTTAATATGAATTTTTTTACTTACTTAATTAAATCAATGAATTAAAATTAATTATCTGCAAGTTGTATTCTTCTAGGCTAAATGTAAGTTACACAGTTTCGAACTGTCCAGTTGTGAAACGTCCTGTTTCGAACTGTCTTTTTCGAAATGTCCCTATACCAGTATATACATGCTACTACACTTCCACAACCCATGAATGTTGTGTATTTTAATTGAGGAGTAATTAAGTAGGTCTACATACACCACATCAGTCTACATATACACCACAGTCATGGTCTACATATACACCACATAGTATACATCTACCACATGGTCTACATATACACTTGTGCTGCTGTAGGCAAGAACAGCCATTAGTTAATTGTGACAGGATTGGAATAATTACTGGTGAGTAGTAAATGCTAACTATAAACTATTAAACTCTAATTAGATTAGGAAATGACACAGCAAACTTCTTCTGTATGTGGAAGGACTGTACAACTTTAGGTTAGGGTAGCAGGTAATACTAATTTACAATATATATTGTTCTACACATCTATTAGATAGAATGGTGTAATAGGCAAAGTGATTATTGCACCACTTGTAAAAGGATGCAGCAATGGATCCAATCAGAGTGGCACAGTCTATCTAGGCTGAGCTTATGGCATATGGATGCGACCAGCAAAATGAAAGAGAGAGGACAACTGCCAAATTTCATAATGCACACATAATTTCTTAGCAATTTGGATTTGGTTAACACAAGATAAAGTTAATATTATTTATTTTACAACGTCTAAATCAAGTTCTAGTTTCTATACGACATCAGTAATGGTTGGTGCTGACTGCTAACAGTTTATTCAGTTTATTACTGATAGCTACTACTACTACTACTGCTGCTGCTGCTGCTGCTGCTGCTACTACTACTACTACTAGTACTACCACTACTACTACTACTACTACTACTAGCTATACTGAATAAGTAGAGGGCAGATTACAATCATGCTCACCAGTGGGATGGAGTTGGAAACCACTCAATATAAACATGTGAATTATAGTATACAAATGCAGCAAAGCTCTGTTCTATTCACCAGAGTTAGAATCTGAGGCTAAGACAGCACTGTGCAACACCTACCCCCCTTGGAATAGCCCATAGAACTTGTAGGTCTTCAACTTGCACTTTTATTGGTAGAATAACATTTCCTGTGTGCGTACTGTTTTCTGCCCTTCATTACAAGAAATTTTGAATTTTGTTGCACCAACCATAACTGATGTAGTATAGAAACTAGAACTTGATTTAGACATTGTATATAATGGCATACTGTACCAGAGATATTGTAGGTACCTGTATACCAACACTAGTTGTAGCAGAGGATATTGTGGGTTGAAGCCTTGAAGGTGTGGTTCTAGTCTGTAATTACATTACCATCTGCCATGTACTTTCTGTTACAGAATGTTAGCCAGTGTTCCTAAATTGAAACACAGATCAGTGTATAAACAATTGTTACTTCAGTTCCACAATACTAAAGCTCAGAGGCTAGATGAGTGCAATACTTTACTTATCCTTGGAGACTTCCTCTACACACTCATGGCCCTCCTGTGTGTGATTCAGTGGGTTTATCTTATCCTCTAAGACTAATATAGTACTATATAGTCCACTAACACACCTCAGTACTTGTAGATTATTCTCCTTGTGAACAAGCTGTTTAGTATTTTAAGTTTTCTATATTATTGTATTATACCAGAAGTAAGAAAAGTGCTATTACTATGTACCACAGTTTGGAATCCAGCCCTGGAATGAAAAATCACAAATTTTAATCTAGAGGAAACAGTCAATAGTTTCATTAGCTGTATAATAAATACGTAGACTTATTACTGTATATATGTTTGAAATAAAATAGATCTTTATATGCAATATATAGTATAAAACCAATTTATGCACAGTTGAATTAAAAACAGATAAATAATATACTACATAAAAATAGTTTAGGAAGATCCTACATGTAAAAGATGTACAATAACAAAATCCTTCTAGACAAAAGATTTAAGACTGTATTTTATAGCATGTCTTGTTGTTTGACTCTATTATATGTATATAGCTTGTGTACCTCAAATTAGAACTAATTTAGACAGAAATTGGAAGGAAGACTGTGATGTGAGAAGTAAAGGGTATATAAAATAGATTATATTAATATCACACTAGTTTGATTGTCATCATATTAGTAGAGTTATCCCATATATGTATATATGAAAGCTAGAGGGTTAGATGTCTACAACATATGTCTACAGTATACTCTACAGTATAGTCTACAGTATGGTCTACAGTACGGTCTACAGTACGGTCTACAGTACGGTCTACAGTACGGTCTACAGTACGGTCTACAGTACGGTCTACAGTACGGTCTACAGTACGGTCTACAGTACGGTCTACAGTACGGTCTACAGTACGGTCTACAGCACAGTCTACAGTAATGTTTACAGATTCCACTGCCAGCAGTGTATTTGTAGTAGAGTCCTGCACTCACTGTTTACCTCCGAGATGCTGGAGGTATACCAGACTGTGTGGGTGGGCTCACTCTCTTGGTCCTGTGTGGGAACCCTGTCAACAGAACATAGTGATACATGTTGTCAGCTACACATACCTGCAAACGGAACATAATCAAAGTGTAGCCTACACATACCTGCCAATATGATAAAATACATGTACGTGTATGTATACTGCATATTATAGGCCTACCTAGTAATAATTCATATCCAGCACTCTCCAGTGTAGTTAGTTTCAACAGTAGCAATGAGAGGACAAATCTTTACAGAACAAGCGCATGTACATATTTTGTATAGAGTATGGAGTATTTTAATGTAGGTTATGGTTTTGACGATGGATAGCAATAAGATAGTTATTAATGCTAACATATTAACCACTATCCTGTTATATTATTTGTCCTCTCAAGATGATTACCTGCATAGCCTGAGATATATTAAAATTATTAACCACCGCAGAACAAGAACACACAAGAAAAAATGTATCTCCTATAATTATTATTCACTAATACCATTTAAGAGTTGCTAGTAGCCTGGTTACTAGTTGAGGTTGCTGGCCATGTACATGACTACAGCATGTTGGACCCTAGGCAAGTAGAGTGTGGAGTGCACAAAACCACTCTCTCTGACAGTAGCTGCAGTCAGGAGTTAGTTACATACCCATATTCATTCCTTTAAACATGATTTCATCTTGGTAGGAGGTATTGCTGTCTCTCCTCAACTGATTGCTAGTAGCTGAAGGTATAGACCACCCTGACAGTTTACCTTTCGGCTACAAGACACACAGACAGACAGGTAGCAGCGGAGTGCACACACAGACATACACCCAGACAGAGAGATAGGATATTAGGTAATAATAACACCAGATATGAGATATGATAAATCAGATATTACTGAGAGTGGAGAAGTATGATTCATTGATTCAGCCACTGAGCTGGCAGGATGCCCATCTATTATTACATAACATGGCCTTGAAAGACAAATCGCACCATTTTGTTATATTGTTTGCTGACATTATCTACATGCAGTTCATTGACTCAATGCCAAAAATAAAATCATTTTTACCTTTAGTAATTTCTAAAAATAGCATATTTTGTAAACCTGCTAGTTAACAGTATGGGGTTGTTTGCATACAGGGACATAGCACTAATTACACAAATCAGAGGAAAGATAAATCCAAAGAGCCCAGTCATTAACTGTCCACACACAACACTACATTGTCTTATTAAACTCTGGCTAGAGTAAATGCTAGGCCTACTAATGCTACAAATATGAGGAACAGACAAGTATGAGGAAACATCCCAGGAATTGGCTGAATAAAGGATTATTTGGATCATGTGAACCAAAAGCATGATTGTATGTAAACCCATAGACTGTGCTGATTATGGGCACCCATAAGTTACTGATCATAAATGGGGTTGTCAGAAGTTGTCCTCTCCCAATTCGAGATGCATATATTGTGATTAGCTACTACACCTTCATAGTTGTCTTGAAGGGAAGACTGTAGTAGGGTGGGGGGGGGGGGTGGGTATTAGCCTCACCCACTCATCCACCCATAATGTATATGGAGGAATCACTATTGCAATAAGTTCAGCCTGTGCTCCTATCAGTAATTGAATCATCTACAGCATGAGTACAACTTTCTATCTAGTCCACTCATTCAAATCAGATATTGATGGGATCCAGGCTTTGGTAACAAACAGCAGAGATTAGGATGTACATGTATGTATGTATGTATGTATGTATGTATGTATGTATGTATGTATGTATGTATGTATGTATGTATGTATGTATGTATGTATGTATGTATGTATGTAGTGTAGACTGTAGCAATGATAAAGGAATGGACAGAGGGAGATGGCAAGGTAGAAAAAGGTAGGGAAGCTGCTGCAGCTACAATTGTACACATCTGAATTCTTACCCATGCGGGATCAAATGAAGACTGGATAAACATATAATATATTATGTAGATTATAGAGTGAGATACTGAGCATGCCCAGAGAAACAGTCTAATATATCCTTAGCTCCATTATAGCCCATGATACATTGGGGAAAGGGAGAGGTGGTACAGCAGCCATATAGAACAACATGGGTGACCAGAATTTTCAACTGAGAAGCCTGTGCAGACAAGTTGATGGCAATAAAAGGGAAGGGGAAGGGAAGGGGTATGGTGTACTGATATACATGTATATAATATTATATCCTCTGCACTTTGGTGAGTCTTTATGATAGATACAAGTAGACAGAGAGGCACCAGTAGGTTAACAAATTTACTTTTATGAGAAGAAGCAGACAGATGTAAATAACCTGTGTGTGTATATACACATACAGGAGTTTCTACTCGATGTCTAGTTTTATATAAAACCACAACAAGGAGGGATAATTCCCATTTCACCATGTGACATATTGGTGGCAGAGTTACTACTTCTGAGGAGTCAATGGTGGAGATACATGTATAAGTTAAGCCTGTGGTCCCTCAGTTATTGAAACACATGTAAGCAGATAGCAAGTAATCTTAGCTATAAGAGATCATTGGGACAGGTTGAACAATCAGACTAATATACATCTAATACATCTATGATTTATATACATGTCTCAAGATAACCTGGCATCAATTTACTAGTATAAAGCATTCAACAGTGTTACAATACAACAGTTGACTGAGTAGGTGGTAACGCTGCCTTCAAAGGGGAAACACCTGCACAATATTAGCCAATGTCTAACTACTCATAGCAAGGGAGGATAAATCCTTAGAGATGAAGAAAATCTCTGCAGATGCCACGGAGAGGAAATAATAACATTTATCAGAATTTTTTGCAAAGAATAGGTTAATCTTACCCTTTTCAGCTGCAGACAAAATATTCAACAAAAGGTTAATAAACAAGTAGTAAGACATCTATACCTGCTAGCATCTGAACAGAAAATTTGTTGCACACAATATTTTGTCACTAAAACATAATTCCATGGAGTGTCTTGACGGCCTCATAGACTGGCCTGAGTCTCGAATAAAAACCCCAAAATGCCGTTCTACCTAGGACTCGCTTGGTTAAAGGAAACCATCCCTAGCTCATCTGCACATTCAGGTTTCTTGCACAAAAATGAGGATTTTGGTCTTAGCCCAGGCAGGTGTGCAATGGAATTGAGCAAGTTGGCCTGTGCCTGAAGATTAGGTCAAGAAAACACTAATAGTTCTGGATATTTCATTGGCCGTGGCTGAGTGGTTAAGATACTGAACCTTCATGCTGAAGGTTCCAGGTTCGAATCTCGGTCACAGTGGTGTTAGGAAGAGCATCCAGCCACAATTGCTCCTGTGCCTCATATAAAAGTCTTTGGGGTCATGCAAGCCAGCATGGTTTCAAAGCAACTCCTCTACCCCTGCCAAAAAAAGGCCATGTCATCTGGGCCTTTCTCACAGGGAGTTGGCCAGCACCTGGCAGTGCAAGCTGCAAAGGGCTGGTCACGCCGAGGAGTATAAGCCGGCAAGTTTATTACCAGCAGGGATACTGTGGACATCATCTCACAGCAGTCAGAAAAGAAGAGATAAAATGACTCACCTTCATCTTGTCAAAGAGATTAGAAAGGGTGGCAGCTGCACCAAATGACCTTAACGTCATGGAATTGTTGCCGGTGCTACTGCCGTGGGAGCTCATGGTAGAACCGGGTGTTGTGGGACTGAGAGGGCTACTAGATAACTTAAACCGATTGTTTTTCCCATTCAACAATCCTCCTCCTACATGTAAAAGAGGAAGTGATCACATCAGAGTTGAGTTAGTCGGTATTTTATATTCTATTAGAGTGGAAACTTGCACCACGATTTATGATTCACTTTCATGTGGGTCTCAGTCAATAAAAATACTAAAAGGTGAGAATCAAATGCCAATACCTGTGTGAATCTTGGCCCCCAGTTCCACAGGAGAATAGTCTTCATCATCATCAGCGTAGCGTTTTAGAGGTACAGGGGGAGGAGCTACGCCATCATCATCGTCTTCCCCTTGTAGAGAGTAGACCACCTCTCCATCATCTTCAAATGACGTTGTAAGGGATTGTAGATATTTTTTCTGCACAAGTCTTAGGAGTTCAAAAATGACCCAAGAAGGTCTTACATCACATAGTAAGATAGAGTTTTCAGGAATTCTTGAAACACTTGAATTTTTAAGATATTCCACACTAATATTCTCTTACAGCATGGTCTACCTATTAATATCTACATCTATATCTATATATACAATTATCTACTGTAGTAGATCAATGACACTGTATAGGTTGTTGAGAGGACAACTCTATACAGTTTTGTTGATGCCTGCAGCTATTACACATACTATCCAGCATATTTCAATAATTTTCACTTTTAAAAGGATACTGACAGTTATTACCATTTTAACCAGTTTGTTATACTCATTCAGAATCACATAAGCTGTAGTGAATTTAACATTCACTTATTTTACTACTCTAGGTAATATACCCAAATGATACCTAAAATAACTCAAAATTACTAACTTCAATCTAGTGCTATCAAACACTTAAGGCTAAACACATCAAAGTTTATGTGATTCTGAAAGAGCATAAAAAACTTATTCAGATTATGCATTAAAAGAATCAACTGTTAGAACGGCTTTAAGGCACAGACCGTAGGTAGACAATAGGCTATGACCTACCTAAACAAAACGACTAGAACAAATAAAAGTTTTGCTTCGTATTTCAGGCTAGGTAACACAAGTGTATTGTGAGCAGTGTTTACCTGTACAGCTACCTCCCTCTACATCGGCTTGCAAACTGTGCTGAGTATTAGATATGTCGCCTTGAAGACTGTACTGGACAGAGGGGAGGTCACTTTGCAGACTGTACTGGGTTGGAGTAGTGTCAGAGAACCTTGCCTGCTGATGTATACGTGTCACATCTACATATGCGTATTCACCATCTACGGCCACTTGCTTTGCAGTTTCACCTTCACCTGGAATATTGTTCCTTGGACCTCCTTTGCCTAAAAGTGGTTACATTATTCCAATATATTGTGGTGAAACAGCCTCCGTGGTAATGGCACCTAGGCCAGCCACACTGACATTATAATAGCTGACGTTTAATTACCTATTCTTATCCATGCATTGTTATCCATACTCATCTATGCATTCATTATTATCTTATATACTGCGTGTCTTATATACTAGCAATCAAGCCTTGGGATTACGTTCTATTGCAACTTGGTTTTTCCCACACTTATATACCTATTTAGTAATTGTCTGTACTTGCTTGATTGTAAATTGTTAGAGTCTTTTTGCCACTTTATAGTAACTTCGTGGCCGACCTTATAGATTTAGCTCATAATTATATACGACATGTTTCTCTTTATTGTAAGCACATTTTGTGCGAAGGCCGACCTTTTATGTGGCCGAGTCGGGCGGAACCAGACATATTGTTGCGTCAGTTCCGGAGCCGACCCCATGTCGGATAACCGACACCATGTCGGGCTCTTTTGGCCGGAAGTTTGTTATGTATATAAGGCAGAGCATTTTGTGTTGTAATTCAGTTGTTGATTGCGCTTGAATAAAGCAACATCTCCTAACTCAACCTACAGAGGCTTACTCTTTAGGCGGGTGACTCCACCTGAGAATCCTTTGGATTCAGTACGGCTCGAGTTCACCTCATCCTAGGCTAAGCACATCTCTATCCACCCCTTAGGCTTAGGCCGATCCCGGGTTCTAATGAACCTAGCGTCGGACTTAGGCTCTCAAGGTTAGACATTCTTTCTCTACACTCCCTCGGAGTATAAACTCTACATGACCTACGTCGGTCCTGAACTCCAATGAGTCTCGGCATCGGCCTACGTCTGATATAATCTACAATCTACACTATAAAGAGCACCCATAACTGTTCACTCTTTTATGTAATGAGCAGAAGGTACACTTGGTCGGCCTCTACCACCTTCCAAACCCTTCACATACTTGTAGCCCTCGGCTCTCGTATGCAATAGTACTCAAAAACATTACAATATATGCATAGAGATTATAACACATTCTAATATTTGAGGATCTCCAAGAGAAAGAAAGCATTTACTTAGGTTTAAACATTCATTAGTGTAGAGGTGGTAGTGGCTATCCTACCTGTATTAGTGTATAGGTGGCAGTGACTATCCTACCTGTATTAGTGTATAGGTGGCAGTGGCTATCCTACCTGTACTAGTGTATAGGTGGTAGTGGCTATCCTACCTGTATTAGTGTATAGGTGGTAGTGACTATCCTACCTGTATTAGTGTATAGGTGGTAGTGACTATCCTACCTGTATTAGTGTATAGGTGGTAGTGACTATCCTACCTGTCTTAGTGCATAGGTGGTAGTGACTATCCTACCTGCATTGGCTATTGAGGCCACTTCATCAGCTATGTGATACATAGCACCTCTGCTAGTGCTGCTTGTGTGACCACTACAAGGGGCTGGGCTACTACCATCAGCTGACTTCCACTTGGCAGTACGAAGTTTTGCAGGGGAGGCAGGAATGTCCATTGATTTAGGCTTAGCCTCAGTGAACTGTTTGACTCGGTGAGTGGAAGGTTGGGTGGCTGTATGATCACCCGCCACAGCATATAGAGAGTCCTCTCTAATGTCAGATCCCGAAGGAGTTGATGGGGTGACTATCGAAGGTTTTGGTTTCACTGAAGGTTTAGGCACTATCGGAGGTTTGACCTTGACTGTGTCACCTTGACTTGCGGTTTTACCAAGTATAATAGTTGCAGATGGCTTCTTAAACGCCGGTGAATCAGAAAATGTCTTTCGGCCAGCTTCGTTAAAGTCGAGGGAGTTAGGTCTATCTACCTTAGCCTCACTCTGATATTCACTTGGGGCATCAGAGTGCTTTTGAGGAGCAGCTGTTTGTTTAAGTTGCTCTTGCTTGAACAGTCCGTTGTTGACAGTATTCTCATAGGCATTAGCCTGAGGTCTCCGTCCTTTCTCATCCCTCATTGAACTTGCCTGAGTTCTCCCTTTAGCTCTTGGTGGGGCAGACAACTGAGCGGTAGAGTTAGTGTCCTGAGAAGGGGGGTGATCTGTAGAGGGGGCGGAAGGTTCCTCCACTGTAAGGCTGCTAAGAACCTCTTCTACGTAGTCTGCACTCTTCTTTAGAGACTGTAGGTATAATGACTAATCTCACAAAGATTAAACAATACGGTAAACATTAAAACAGGAAATACATCACAGCACTAACAGCTGCAGTGGGTGGAACAATGACAATGCAGGGATGCAGGGATGGAACTATACATGGGTGCCCTCAGGTACCTATGTAATATGACAACAGACCTGTTTGAATCGATCCTTTCTAGCTTTGTGTTGGTCTGCTGTCACATTCTCATACATATTCTGGTCGTTTTGAATCTGTCTTTGGAAGAGTTGGATGATAGCTCTATACACAACTTCATACTGATCCTGTACACATACAATAGCAATACTATGACATGTAAATAGGCAGTGATAAGAGTAAGCTACAGCATATATAAATGATGCAAATATGCCCGCTATCTTATTATGAGAACGTCTATCAATACTCTACTACTAACTACTACCATGACTGTATTGGGGTATACAGTACTCTACTACTAACTACTACTATGATTGTATTGGGGTACACAGTACTCTACTACGAACTACTACTGTGACTGTATTGAGGTATACAATGTGACAACTTACGGATGTCTGTACAAGAGACTGTCTCTGCTTCCTCATTTCTACCATAATATCAAGTACACTAATATCTTTAGTTATCATGTTGTGTTTAAGTAGATTCCACACATAGTCTATAACGATGAGAGTACCTGTCCTCCCACATCCGGCGCTGTAACATCACACAGTGCTACATTATAATATGCTAATAACACTGCTGTAATAGTACACTGTTATATTATAATACTATGCTAATATTACTTCTATAGCACCACACAGTGTTTTATTATACATATACTTACCTATAGTGTACGTACATGTAAATATGCTTACCTACAGTGCATATTTACACCATATACATGTATTTACCTGCAGTGTACAATGATGGGAAGCTCATCAGTGGATTGGTATACCCTAGCACTAGACAGCATGTCTAATATAGGTGTCACATTAGAAGGGATACCATGGTCAGGCCAGGCGGTATAGTGGTACTGCATAACTGTCCGATTCTCTCCATCTTTATCTACCTGCAGCCTCCGCACCAGAAAGTCTCCATTATCCCTTTCATCTAGTGATTTCTGATGTAAAAATATGAAGCACGGTTGAAGATAAGTGTACGAAGGCAAACGCTACCTAGCAGTTATTGTTGATGAAGATTTAGCTGTGAGAGTATATTGAAACAGGACGCTTACCAAGGTGACTCGAATCTCTCCAAACTGCATATGCTTTTCCTCCACAGGCCAATATCTTGTACACTTTAGCTACACAAAACCACAACAAACAGTTACAGGAAGCCACTACTGCATACTCTATACTGTATACGTGTAGAGTCATCTAGTATCATGTAGAGTCATCTAGTATCATGTAGAGTCATCTAGTATCATGTAGAGTCATCTAGTATCATGTAGAGTTATCTAGTACCATGTAGAGTCATCTAGTATCATGTAGAGTCATCTAGTATCATGTAGAGTCATCTAGTATCATGTAGAGTCATCTAGTATCATGTCGAGTCATCTAGTATCATGTAGAGTCACCTAGTATCATGTAGAGTTATTTAGTACCATGTAGAGTCATCTAGTATCATGTAGAGTCATCTAGTATCATGTAGAGTCATCTAGTATCATGTCGAGTCATCTAGTACCATGTAGAGTCACCTAGTATCATGTAGAGTCACCTAGTATTGTGTAGAGTCATTTATTGGTACAGTGGACATTTACAAACCTTTCGTCCTTCATACTCATTGCAGGCCATCAGGATGACCTTGGCCTCTGTCTGCCAAACCATAAGCCAGAAATCATTGACTGTGTGGGGGAGAGGTGCTTGTGATGCTATATATGCATGGTTACCATGGATGCCCTGTAAGCAGTGAAAAGTAAACTTTGATTTGGAATTTGGGCTATGGTTAAAAATGTTCATTAGCTACATCACAGCATAATTATACAACAGTTTACTGTTGTGTGTATCTAATTTATGTGAGCACGTATGCTACATTATAATACACTTGCATGCGAAAAACAATATAGTATGTATGTACAATTGTATAATACTGGTAATTCAACATCCCACATAAGTATTCGCTTGGTAACCATATATGGTATTGAAAAGTGGAGGGGTAGGTACCATGTAGGTGAAGGGATAGGTAGGACATAGTGTGTATACCATGTAGGTGTAGGGTTAGGTAGGACATAGTGTGTATACTATACCGTGTAGGTGAGGGTTAGGTAGGACATAGTGTGTATACTATACCATGTAGGTGAGGGTGAGGTAGTACATAGTGTGTATACTATACCATGTAGGTGAGGGTGAGGTAGGACATAGTGTGTATACCATGTAGGTGTAGGGTGAGGTAGGACATAGTGTGTATACCATGTAGGTGAGGGTGAGGTAGGACATAGTGTGTATACCATGTAGGTGTAGGGTGAGGTAGGACATAGTGTGTATACTATACCATGTAGGTGAGGGTGAGGTAGGACATAGTGTGTAGAAATAGAGTAACTACTAGAGTAACTACTAAGAACAATATTATAGTAGGAAGAAAGATGAGAAGTTCATATAGTTTATTATTATAACACTAGACACAGAGTAGCAGGTGCTGATAATACACCATTGTATGCATGTCACAATATAGCATATCAAATATCACAACAATACAGCACACTGAGCAGCTATCAAGTCTTATCTATATTGCACTGTACATGTGCATATTATTATTAACTACTTAGCACAGGAAACCGTATCAGTCAAGTCACTTGAAGCAGTACAAGTTATAAATTGTAGCAGTTATAGCAAATAATGTAGATTGGTTAAGCCTTATAATAACATGATTTAGTCTGGTGGAACCTCAATACTCCAGCATGATACCAACTACCAACTGATCAGGTCAATGGACAAGTACAACATGAGAAGACAACTGTCAATGACCACGATGAGAGAAGAATTGAGAAGGTGACATACCTGAATATAGTTAGCATTGATGTAGTCAGATTGTGAGCCATCATTGGGTTGACTCTGAGGAGTTATCTTCACTCTAGTTGAATCAACTATACAATATACATCACATAATGCCATTCTATACTTGGTAGACATTGTATAGTGTAACTATATAGTGCATAACGTTCAGCACTGTAACAGTGGAAAGTCATGCATCATAATAATGGTACTATTATTATAATAAGATTCTATTTCCAGTATGTCAAAGAAAGAGAAGGAGCCATATTCACAAGAGAAGTAACATCAGATGAAGAGAGAGGAATCTCTTGCCAAGCTAGAAGACACAACTTGCTATGGCATTGAGAGCAGGTGCCCTTTTCAATACTCACATGGGATGATATCCTTATATCTATTCTTAGACCTGTTAACTGCAATGCTGCCAGCAGTACGCGGATATCTTTTAGCATCAGCTATTATGTTAGCACCAGCTTCCCTCAATGACTGCAAACAGATGATATACTAAGTAAGATAAAATCAGACAACAATATTGTGGCCTGTTCAAGACAACCTAGAGTGCACATGTTGACAACAGAAAATGACTTCCATACCTTGTATTCAGTTACCAGCTGATCATCATCCTCGCCACTAGCAGTACTTGTCAGAAAGTTATAATGATCCAGAAAGTTCTTCAAATATTGGTTCAACTCCATTGTAGCTGCTCTTCAATAACACGAAAGAAATATTAGCAGAAACGTGAATGTTGTTGTTCAAGCTAGCAGTGACAGTCACCCATACAACGAAATGAATACACAACCTAGCTGCTCTATATCAAACGGCAGTTACTCTGCCAATGCTGGGAATTTGTTAATTTGAACTGAGGAATGAACCCTACATGGTCAGTGATTGTGGGTGCATGCAGTTTACATACATACAATCACAATAATGATACTAATAAGAAAAAAATTAATTACAAACTTGATGAAGTAATAGTTCCTTGGAACAAATTTTAAAACAAACAGACCGCAAAATTAAAAAAATACTCAACAATGATTACAATAATTATTACAATAGTGTCTATAATAATGTCAATTTCTAATTGCAAAATTAGCATTGATATTCTAATTCGATACAACACTAAATAACAATGGATAAAATAAAATTAAAAAAAAACTTATAATATATCCTAAGCTATATATAAAAAAGAATGCATAACTTCATATTGATTATAACTGTGGGCCTACTGTATTAAATATATTTATATTGCTATTGCACTGAGTGCTTCCCTACCACTCCAAACAAGCGACTTTCACTGAACTACCCCTAAAATTAATTGCTTTTAGATGTATTGCTTGTATGTATGTTTGTTTTTGTATGTAAACTTCAGCTTGAACTGTGACTGTAAACTAAAATTCAGAATAAAAAATATAACTAAACTTATACACAGATTAAACTAACATGGATGCCAAAGTGAATGATTAATTTGATAATAAATGTGATGTGCAGAATTCCATGTATTCTTTTAGCATCATTTCATTTTGCTCACATTATGTTAAGAAAAGAAGAGAAAAGCAACTGTACGTTTTGCAACTGAAGAATTGCAATTGCAACATTGCAATGGTTTCAGAGTAAACTTGACACTCTACTTCCTTGATGATGGGTGTAGCTGTAAACCAAGTAACCTAGCAAGCCGTATGGACACATTAGTTTAATTACCATATGAAAGAGAATGTTAAGACACTCAACGACAGTATCTCAGGCTAATAATCCCTCAGCGCGCAATTGATCGTATCAGGTTCTCACTTTACTGACACTACCCATTGTTGAATCTGCCTGCCAAAACCTACTCCTGGACTATTTACTATTACATTATGGTCGCGTATAGATTACATATACCTCAGTTTGAAAATAGCTTAAGGGTCGATTATTTATGCGGGGCGTCTACGCTACTCAATTGAGAGTAAAGCTGTATTGTGACTAGGGCCAAAGAAGTTGTATGGTAATTAATTGTTACCATTCATACAGGTAAAACATTACATTTTATAGGTCTTCTTCTGTTACATTTTTTGTACATGAAGAATTACATTTTGTAGTTGCCATTCTTCGTGGTCTAGCTCTGAAGGCGCTTTGGTGGCTAAAAAACTCATAGAATAAGCTACCTTGAAATATTTTTTTTATTTCATTTACTTGCTCGGAAGAGAATGAAAGAGATAACAATATTGTTTGAAGAAAATAGGGATCTCCCAAATCGACTCCTGAAGAATGTGAAAGAGCGAAAATCAAGGATAAGGAAATTCATGTTATACGTAAATGGGATGTTGAATGGTAAATGAAATGTGTATTTATCAGTTACCTATCACCCTACGCTATTAAGGGATTTGTCAACTTGGATGGAGCCTCGTTGGGTTACGATGTTTGTGCATACTTATTGAATGTTATTGTATCATAAGGACATTCTGAATTGGTTTTTGATGTTTCTGACAGCTGCTGTAGTATATTTGAGATGATCCGAGAATGCATGCACAGTGCACTGATGTAAGTTATTATTCTCTAGCAGCAAATCTGCTGATGAATCTGAATGCCTAATTACTTGAAGGTCTGATTATTTCTGAAGTCGACACAGCGCTCATTGTCTGTATACTCTTTTGTTCGCTATCACGACCTGCTAGGTGATATTGTATAATATGCACTCTCTAGAGATTGATTGATATGTATGAATGTAATAAATAAGTGCACTGATTTATTTCAGAGACCGAGAAGGATATTCTGGAACTATGCAGTCTTTTTGATCAATATGACAGTCTACTGTAAGTGGAAATTTTATACTATCAATTATGTTATTAGTTATTACCCACTGTGTATAAATATTGTGTGACCTTAGGTAGTTTATATCGAATCAGATCATAGTGGGTCTAATTGTCATTATTTATTATCGTTGAAATAGGGAGAAGCGAGAACTGTCTAACAATACCATTTTACAAAATGCTGTGAGAAAGGTAAGTTGTTACACATATATGATTATGATCTAGTGGGTCTACTGTCACTGTCATCCTTTTGGCTGGGTGTCGATAAACTATAGCTGGATTATCAATACATGAACTGGTAGGCAATCCTCAAAGATTCAGTTAGTAGTTGCATTTTCAGTACATCAGCCATAGAGTGTTTACTGGAGTGCTATTTTTAGCTAATATTGTGTTTATATTTCTGTCACAGAAAAGGGGTGATTTTAGTGGTGCTACCACCTCAGGTGGGCGTGGGCCAACCCAAGAATATACTGAAGAAGTTGTCATACCAGAGACAGCACCCGCTCTTGACAACAACTTGGATGACAATGAATCACGTAGAGCATTAGTTATACCAGAAACTTGTAACGCAGAGTGTAGTTATTTAACCTCGGCTCCAAGTGAAAAGATTTCAAGTTATTCAAAGAGCAAGTCTAATAAAAGTGAATTACCTGAACTACGGCAACCATTTGCTCCGCAATATACAACTGCAAAGAATAAAATGAAGAGCATAGACAATTTAGATTTCAAGGAGGTAGAGAAGATAGAGCGGGATGAATCAACTATCTTGAGTCTTCTAGACAATGTACTAAAGCCAAATAACAATAAGCATGATCCACACCGTGGCCCGGTTAGTAAGTCGGCGATTTCCAACTTGTCATCCAATCAGCTCTCTATTAAATCTGCTGATATACCAAAGATGAAAAACTGTGCTCAACAGAGAGTTCAAGCTGCGAAGATATCACGCGTACCAGAGAGTACGGTGAACTTGATGACTTCTCCTGCCCTGTTTGACAATGATGATTCTGATAGCTCTTTGGATGATGACATCACACAATTGCCTTCCTCTAATGACGCGACATATCTCCCTTCTGGCATCCATTTGGGTGATGTTGCTTCATGCCATGAAGCCATCCAACAACCTGCGACTCATGACACTACACAAGGACCTCCCACCGATGACATCACACGAGGACCTACCACCGATGGCACGACACAAGGACCTACCACCGATGACATCACAAAAGAACCACCATCTGATACCCTGCTAGATACTAGTGATCTAATAGTTACAAAACAATCAAAAGTAAGTAAATGTGTGTTCCATAATCAGTAGCAGAATGGCCATTTTTATTCGTCGATCTGTTTGTCCATTGGCCTGTCCACCCATCTGTCCATTGGTCTGTCCACCCATCTGTCCATCCATCCATTTATCCACCCGTCGCTCATTTGTGCAATTACAAAGAAGTTGGTAACACGTATATTTATTAGGCCTACATTCGTGTTGAAGTGAACTGAATGTTTAGTGCGGTACATTTACTTGTGAAGCTTATTTTATAAATCTTGTAAAACGTAGATGTAACTACATGTACATGTACATTATGTAGCCCTGCATATGTCCGTATTATATAAGGCCCATCTATCTACAATGTACATATACATTTGATTATGTTATGCAGAAGCCTGTTGTATGGCCCATAGGATATCCCAAGCCAGCCAGTAGAGGTGAACTGGTGGTGGAACATGCGTCTTCCTCTGGACCAAGGAAGAGGGTTAGACAGACTCGATTAGATGGCTTCCTCGCTCGACCTTCTGCAGCCAAGTCTAAGTCTAAACCACTCATTACTATACGAGGAGTCAATGCGGGTGGGGACCAGCTTAAGCCCTCATTGAAGAAATTTAGTGAGAAGAGAACCGAGGTTAAGACTAGTCAAATAGATGATGATTCCGATGGTAAGTGTACATAGTCTGCCAATCATATGGAATTAAGGTGTTGATATTAGTTTAATCCCTTATTATGGTGTATCTCTATTCCACAACTACTACCTATAACAGTCCTACAGTATCCACTCATATGACCCTCACAACAACTACTAGCTACATGTACATCATCCACTTGTATGACATGCATCACCAAGTTGGAGTTATCTTTTCTTTAATCCAATTACTTCTTTGGTAGGTTGATGTTACTGCATCTGGTCCGAAATTATTTACTTTAATCTGAAGCCAATATTGCTCTAAACATTCAAACTAGTAATGCATAGTCATCATGTACTTGGTATAGTATTGGGCCACTGAGTAAATTTGTGTTTACATTCAAACAAGATAAACCATAACTATAACAGAATTAAAAGTATTATGAAGTATAATACAATGCATAGATATCCTACATGCTGCATTATTAAACCTGTAGATGACATGGCAGCACTGGACATCTGTCTGCTTAACGCTGACCTTGTGGTGAGGAAACAGTCTGACCATGCCGACTTTAGGACACCCAGTACAGTTTCGCAGTCTATGGTTAATCAGGCTCCCAAGGCTACTAATAGCTTTGACAGGTACGTGTATACAAGTATTAGAGCCTTGGGCCATGTGGTAATAATCAAAGGATTTAATAGTCCACCCAGCATGAGTGTTTAGATTCTGTAGTATGTATAGTACGTTATTCATGTTGTTTGTCGTCAGTAGCTTGGCTCGCTGTTTATACATATTATGCCTTCATTTACATGAGTGTGTGTGTGTGTATGACACAACTATGATTACCTGTGACTATGCATACTTGCAGTGTTCCAAAGAAGAAAGCTAAATACGAGATTGGGGAGGTGGTGAGAGGGAGAGCAAGGAAGCAGTTACCTAGTTACAAGTGTCAGCAGTGCTATGAGGTTGGCATCATGTGGCTGCTATGTGCTGACCATCACCTGCTATTAATATGCTAACAACCACTTGCCATGTGCTAACATACCACTTGCTACATGTACATGTCTGTGCCAACCTACTGCATGTACAATACTGTATAGTAATGAGGTGATAAGTCCTTGAGCAATATTAGTACTACATGGTTGCAAGCACTATTCATTCATACATTGTGGAGTTACATGGTTACAGTGGTTTGTGTTTCCACTTGACAGTACTACAGCACAATGGATCTGAGCGAGGAGGAGGTACAGAGTAGACTTGATCAAGTGTGTAGACACAGAGCTGTGAAACAACCAATGGAGACTCCACCCAACTACTGGAATATGTCTATAGCCACATTAGATGACTGACTTGTCTGTAGAGATATCACCTGTACACCTCTGTATAAATAAGTTTGTATAAATAATAGCAACGAAAATGTTTTTTTGTATTGCCAGTTTTATCTCTACCTCTCATGGAATCATATTTTATAAAACTTAAATTTGACTAATGCATGATCTAAAGGTAGACTGATACTTGTGTTGGATATTACAGCCCACAGTTAGTGTCACCATGTAGACAAACCTTATACCAGATATAGGTCACCATGTAGACAAACATTATACCAGATATAGGTCAAACTGAATCTCTGTGAGCTGGCAGAAACAGACATAATAATTATTCCTCACAAGATAAAAGACAATGTTTAGAAAATAGATAGATATGATTAAATATAACAACATGTGCCTAACTAACAGCCTCCTCTATTGCATGTATCCTTGGCATGTCCTGTCTAGCCCTGGAACAGGTTGGAGAGAGGTTTCCTTCTCAAGGCTTCTTTTTCCCTTCATAATGTTTTCGAACCTTTAAAAAGAACATAGTACAACATAATAATGTAACATCAGGAGTGCATGTACTAAGGTGTGTACATTTATTATATCACAAAGTTTGTAGTAATGTAAGCTCAGGTCTAACCTATTGTGAGGGTGTGGAATACTTACTATTTTAGAGATGTGCTCAAGTGTGGTGGAATTTCCATTTGGTCTGAGTTGGAGGTTCTCTATAGTGTACGGTTCTATAATAGTCACGTCTTTCATCACCACTATGTTCTTGCCATCCCAACAGATATCATCAATACTAAATATATATTCACCACAATAATACATTATACAGCAAATATAAACATTCAACACTAATGTACCAACACTTATATTGTGTGTGTCAACGGTATGCATCAACAACTCATTAGCATGTAGAACCTGTCAACACTTATACAATATAATACATGAACACATACAGCTTGCTGTACATATAAAAACTTATACAGTGCATATAAACAGTATATTATGTATTAGCATTTTGCAGAATAAATTTATATCAATGACTACACAGTATACATTGATAATTCAACAGTGTGATGGAATGAATAAATCTGCACTTACGTCTTCTTGATAGTGTTGTAAAGACTCTGAGCTTTCTCGCTAACACCAATACCAATATTGGCAATACTTCTCTTTTTCTCATCTACCTTCTCCCTCAGTCTCTTTGTCAACTGTACATATAATAAGTACATAGCAGTGTTCAGTACATACGTACCCTACCATAAGGGCTATTATGCAAATGAAGTTATGAAGAAAAGGATGAAGAATGTATTACATAATACATTATGTAACCACACTGTGTAACTAATCAGCTGTTATTAGCCCTGTCGCAATAGGTGAGAGCAGAGCTACTGTAAAAGGCTTTTAGATTGTATAATCATAGGCTCACAAGTTTCCCAATTCATTGGAAGGTTTACATACGGATGGTAAGAATACAAATTCATTTTTCATACTACCCTAATATTATATAAAATATGTAATATAATGCAGTGATATTTCAAATGTTTAATTCCACTATAATTAGGATTTGCTCCCCCCTTATCATTCATTCATCAGAATACAACTCCCACAAAGTGAATGCCACAATTGCCAATTAGGTGCAGTAGTGGAGAAATTTGGATAGCCTTAGTTCCTTGGTTGTGGTTTGGGGTAAGGGCGGTCAACCAGCAATATACAGAGAAGACAACTTCTCCTGCTTCAGTTTTGGCGAAGAACAAAGGCTATCTCAAATTTCTCCCCTTCTGCACCTAACTCACAATTGCCCAGGGAACAACACAATGGACAGCCTTTCACTGTTTGATAGTGTACTAACCAATAATTATTATGGCATAATGTCACTAGATTTTGATACTAATGACATTGAACGATTGTTTCAAAGTGGCACATCGATGGAAAGAAAATTCTGCTACTACTAAACCGCCCCGCTGATTAAATGAACTGGTCATGATATAAGAAATAAATGAACAGTAAATACACCTAGAATATTACAGGCTCATACAGTGTATGTACATGTAGGCGCTACCCACCTTACAATTGTCTAGTGATACGATAGGAAATTCATCTCCACCAATTGGTTCACTTTCGACTAGTAACTTCTTGAGATTACTTATATTCAACAGGTAGTGTGTGTTGTTTGTGTGCTTGGAACCTGGTGAAGGAGGACTGACTACAACAGATCAGAATAAGAGAATGGTAATATAGTCTGCGTGTTCAAAGTGGGCTTGTCCTTATTAGTTACAATTTTAGTATCACACATGACTCAAGTTTATCCTGTCACCGACTAAAGCGGCTACAACGACAAACATAACTCAGGCTTATGGCAGATAAACATGGGCTACAGTTAACCTAGTTGAACCATAGTTAGAAAGCTGCAAATCATGAAGGATGGATTGGTTGAATAGAGGTCTTTGCAACAGGCCCAACAATTTACACAATGACAATGAACTCATTTTTGTTCAGCTGTCCTGGTCCAGTCCTGGAATATGCTTCAGCTGCATGGGATTTCCTCACAGCTACCACCTTGAGAAAGCTGGAAGCCGTACAGCGGCGAGCAGCAAGGTTCGTGTGTGAGATAAGGCGTACCAACAATACTACTAGCATTTCAGCCTTGATAAACACCCTAGGATGGGCTACACTGGAAGATCGTAGAAGGGAGAAAAACTAAAGCTATTCCGAGAGATGCATTTCAGTACTGGTAACGGAAACACCATCACTCAGTGCCTCAAACTATCCAGGTTAAAGTCTACCAGGTCGGATCAACACCAATACAATACACAACACCACCAGCAACCTTTCCTTGTGAAGACCGCCAAGAATTGGAACTGCCTACCAGTATCCTCCCCCTTGTTATATCCCCCTGGCTAGCTGCTTTACAAATTAAAATGGATGATTTATGCTGATGATTGGAACGAAAATGGACTAACGGCAACCAAGTTACCATAATCATCGACGCTGATAGTGTAATGACAACGTCTGAGGTAGGATCTGAGGTAGGATATTACCTTGCATGTATTGCTGATGTACGTACAGAAGAAATAATAAAATAATTAATAGACACCGTCATATAGCCTAAGTAACTAAACAACTAAAATAAAATCATAAATTTTGAATTTAATTCAAGAGCTACTAGGATTACATTATTTTTTTTTAAAAAAACAAGATCAACTCAAATGAGATATAATCTTTTATTAATACAAAATAATATAATACTTGAAAATTTTAAAATAAAATTAAATAACAAAAACAAAGGAATACTTTTTTATTTTAATTTATTTACAAAAGAAAAGGTAGTTTGGGAATATTGACCGCAGTAGTAACCCAAAAGGTGAACTGAGCTTACCAACAATTAATGCTTTCCGTTGTAAGTCAAATGCAGCAACCTTTCCTACTATTTCTACATCATGGCAAGTGACGCACCTAACCACAGTGCCAGGATCTAAAACATTAACCTCCATCACAGTCATCTTTTGGGAGAAAGCAATGATAACTTCCAAACAAATTACGGTGTCTAGTGCGACATCTTCCACTGTTGTCACAGAGGTCATTCATAGAACAAGATCCTAGGACCTTTTCATGAAAGACGCAGTGAAGTAGTATGATGTTAAATGTTGCGGGCGAAAATATTAAGGGATCTGGGTTATCTTTGCTATGACCACTGAAAGCAGAAACCGGTACGAAGAACAATAAAGCAAGAAATTATTGGGCGCGTCATATTTGGCAGACCAAAGTGGTACAATCATAGAGTATAGTCATAGTAATATAATCTTAGTATACCAAACTTTATGAGTACAATCCAGCAATACCAACATTGCACCATTTGGTGGCAGACAACCCGCCAACCCCATAGAGCTTAGTATTATTATCCAAACTACTAAACTGAGAACTCCATCGAAAACCCTGTGGCCTGATTTTAAATTAAATATTTATATTTATATTATTTTTATTTTATAATAATTATTATTTTTTATTTATGTCTCTGGCAGCTTGAGAACTTTGGTTCAGTGGATTTCACACCTTTTAAATACGCTTTGCTGTAAATATACAGTATTGCTAAGGTGTTCTCCCAGGCATATCTCTGAGCTGCACTGATGAGGTGTTAAACACCGAAACAGTACACTGTATGCAGATTGAGTATTTATAATATATATATATATATATTTATATTTAATATTTATTATAAATTATTATTATTAATTATATTATAATTACATTATAATTATAATTAATATAAATATATCTGAAATATCATAATTTTAATATCATATGCAACAGAACATCAACATGTATTAACTATTGTTATATTATAATTATTATTTCATTATATTATAATTATTATACCCTTTTTTTTTTTTTTACCTTTGACGTCATCGGACACTCAGGAACACTAAGTGTATAAAGGAGTGCCTCATTTGGCTAACAGTGTGCAATGTGTTTGGCTACAGGGGTTACAGCAATCTGCTGTTGATTAGTAGTTGATGGTGCTACAGTAGTCCTCCTTTACAGGGGGGTTGGACTACAGCCTTCTGTTACAGGTAAATGCTGCGTTCTGCTTGTCACGGTTGTGTTCACTCTGGTGTCTCTTATGGTTCTCGGTAGGAAACTACCATGGTATATCTGTGAGGTCGCGGAGACCGATGTCAACTCGCCACGGGCAGCCGATCTGGTAGTTATCGTCATACTTTTGCGGTCTCTGGTAATCTCATCATATGCCAACGAAAGCGCTGAGTGGCGTTCTTCTTCCTGCAGGATTTTCATAAGGAGAGCTAGCCTGTGGTTCCTACGCCTTAATAAATATAATAATTATAATATAAATATTTAATTAATATAATTATAATACTTTTACTATATTATTTTTATATGAATATGTTATGTATATAATTATCAAATAAATAACTATGATTCAGAGATGTCTGCAAGTTTTCTTTTGACAATTCAAGTTGAAGCTGCTATTAATAATTATATTATAATTATTATTATAATTATAATAAACTATAATATATGCAATCACATTTAAATTACCAATTAATAATAAAATCTTAAGCGACAAATCAAAACTAAACTTTTGAGTTAAAAGTTTAGTTAAATCTTTATATATATCTATCTCCCCAGGGAAATGCCTCATTGTTGGACAGTGGTTAGAAGGGTAGAATATTTTCTCTCAGTTGTAGGGAACCTATGCTGGCCATTTATAGGGGCAGATAAAGATTGGATACCTAGGTTGCATCCATCTAGAGGATTTTATTATCAGTTGAATGCCTGACTGTTTGGACCTTTTGTGTGATCACTATTCCTGGAGATCAACTACGAGTCAAGTTACAATTCAATTCTTTTCTTGTTCAGCTCAAGTTTTCCATAGAGTTATACCAATAACTTATTGGGGTATTTGCCTATCACTCAAGTCTTGATGAAATATTGTTACTGAATGGTGCCAAAGTTCAAACCGAAACTGGAAAGCAAAATTTCCCTACTTTGATGTTAATGTCAAAGCTGCTAGGATTTGACTAATTTTTATTGCAGTTATTTCAATTCATTACAATTTCAGCTCCTCAAGGAAAACGTGGAGTTATTCTTGTTGAATGTTTTAACATGGATAATGATCTGATGTGTGTTAGGAGTCTTTGGACACACATACTGATATAGCTATGTATAATTAAATCGAAATTCTGCGTGATACAGTAATTCAAGTTAAAACATATAATAGCTATAGAATATAGTATAATAAAGTAAAGAGTAGTTTTGCTGAGCTACAAAATGTTGCTTAAATTAACTTAATTGTATTGTAGCATCTCTGATATAACTAATAGTAATTTATTATTTTTGCTTTTTTACTTTTTATCTTCGTTCTTTGAGAATACAGACTCACATGGCAACCCAGATGTATAATCATCTCATGCATTATTATTACATTTTTTCAAAAAATAGTCACAATCACAATGGAAGGGGTGTTTAAAATTATTAAAAATTGTCACTCTGCTATCATAGTCGATTAAAAAAATGTTGATTAAAATCCCAAGGTTTAGTCACATGCCTAGCCCGAAAACTGGTGGTGAGATAGTGGCCGAAGGATGCAATGGCTGCACCAGTTTTGCTCTCAGTTTGCAGGCAGGTCAGAGCACACCTGTGGTACAAAAACCCAGTAGTCAGTAGACAGCAGCGGGATTCGAACCTTCAGCGCTTTCTCACTGAGCCACCTCCTACTCCTATAATAATAACAGCTTTGACATCCGATTTTTCATCAAGTAGAAAATTCAAGCTTGGCCAATGATTTATTTTTAGGTTATGGCTGAATATATTCAGACTACAGCTTGTTTTGATGACGATGCAGTAAGTTCTGATATGACGATGAGTTATGCTAACAGCACTGCAGTTCTGGAGGAATCTGTATCTGATCAGGAGGATGTGGGTCAAAGTATAAATGTGGATGCAAATGAGGATCAACTGAGCTCTGCAATAGTTAACTCAATACAGGGTAAAGTTTGACCGTTGCAATACAAACATACAGCAGGATGCATCATTAGTTATGGGCAGTGGTACTGTACAGATTAACTGTTTACATGTATTCAAAGTGTAGTTAGTGTTGTTATTCAACATGTACTGGTGCAACTGCTGTGGACAGCAGTTGATAGGAGCACATTATATCAACACTTCTTGTTTAGTTTTGGCGTTTAGTCTAGTCTAATATGATCTTAATTTATAATTACCATCTTTATTACTCTCCTAGAAGCAGATGCCGATTCCAGTTTCAACTTTCGAAATTTAGCAAGTGGTACATTAGCAGATAATTTCCATCCTATTGAAATTCTTACAAAATAGTAGGCTATATACAGTTATCTGTTACGTTCAATTATATTAATTTGTGCTGCACAAAGCATTTGGCACTTTCCAATCTTGAATGTCTGCTCACACTTGTGTTCTCTTAGCTGGGTAAAATCTGAAAGAGATCCATTAGCAAATAATTAGTAATAATGATTGGCAGCTCAGCGTTCTCATGTTCACTACGTAATTAAAGAATGCTGTTCTCCGTGCAATATTAACATCTGTTATTGAATTCTTAAGGTGCAGGTCATCCGGCTGAGGTGGTTGGAATTCAGCAATGAAGTAAATTCATTTTAATATTTCAACTTTTATCCAATGGTTTTCAGTCATTGAGTAGGTAATCTGGATGTTATCTGTCACTATCAGCATGAAATGTAGATAAAGCTAGCAGATACCCATTTAACTTTCATCCATTTTGTAGCTAGTTAAACAATGGTAAATCAGAAATGGGTTTATGACCCTTCTTATTGTGGGTAAATTTTATAATAAGCGGCCATGCTGTAGAATTCTTTTGGAACTCAGAAAAATAACTGAGAACGGTCAATCAATCATACCTAGATGCTGGGTGATTTTAAAGTCCTACTGAAATCATGCCTTTTTATGTAGCAATTAAGTTATATAGGTTATTGTCTTCCCATATATGCAACAAAAAATCATATAACATGATCAGTTTGTCTGTTGTCTGCAAATGGAAAACACTGCAATCTCTCATTCTGCCATATTTAATAACAAAGGATGTAAACTTTGTTTACTCTGTAACTGTGGAAACAAAATGGAAGCTGCTACATAACAAAGCCTAGCCTAGTGTGGTTAAGTTAGCTGAAATTCCAGCATAGGTAGTGGGTGGTAATTAATACCAGCAGTACCCAATATCCTCATCTAATCAGCTATTCCAAGTCTAAGCTTCAAACAGGAATTTGGATCTAGTTACTCAGATCACTGTGTTTTTGGTAAAATTTTGCTTGTTACAACAGAATACCTCAGTTCTACCATGTTTTCTTGTTTTATGTGAAGTTGTTTCTACAGCATTATGGCCCCAAATGATGCATGCCAAACTTAGACAACTCTAAATTGGCTTGAATAACTGTTACATTGCTTCCTTATCCCTCCAATGAAATATCTGTTTGTATTACAATGTAATACATTTTAATGTAATACAATGCATGCATTTGTAATACATACTGATACTCTATTAGACCATAACGCAGTATGTTATTGTGCATGTAGTTATACTATATGTATGTACTGTGTTTTATAATTCAATGCAATATAACATATTATAGTCTATCCAGTACCTACTTTATATTTTCATGCAAGGACTACTGTATATCTGTACCTACAAGTACAATCATGTACTACATGTATTAACAAGTAACATGGATTTTTATGGTTGAACATATTTACATCATCTCAAACAAGTCCTGAATGTACATGTACATATAGGTTTATATAACAATTATTACACGTATTTATCTTGCCACTTGTAATCTAAATATTAAAATCATTTTGCATGTATACATGCAATATAATAATAACAATATATGCAGAAGTATTATATTACTACAACATAGCCATTGCCCTCAACTAGCTTTGGTCAGCAACTATAGGATTTTTTGTCTCAATATCCTCACTCACAGATTCCTTTGCTTGCTCTACTAGTCCCTGATTATACTGTATTATTCAATGGCTAGTCACATTATTGAGAAAACCATAGGATTACAACATAAGCCTAATAATTACAGAAAGCTCATAGCTGTGGGTTTGTAGTGTAAGTATGGGGCACCTGGTAACATCCCTATGCAGAACTATAATTAGAGAGCCAAGCTATGGGCCTTCACACGTCACACAGGATGTGGGCAACACCCCTGTAACTTGGGACTTCCTTTTGCAGAACCCACTTTTCATGATAATTTTATATGCTTCCATATCCCAGCCTAAATTATTTTCAGAGTTTTAATAAAGTGAATATAACAGTTTAGATATACCAAACAACATATTATCATTTCCGTAGCCCTTTAATGAATTTTCTACCCTAATTGCCTACATTTTTGCAATTGACCCGAGTGCTCTCATGAATGTTAAAGATGCAGATTACCTAAGGTAGCTAGCTGCACAATACACTTTGGATATCTAAGGTAGCTAGCTGCACAATATGCTTTGGATATCTGACATTTGCAAGTAGTGAGAAGCAACAGCTTCATCAGAGGTTTATTCGTTATGGACAAGCTACGAGTATATAGTATTATTGTATGCCTACAAGTGTGCTTGTATAAGAATAAGTACCAGTTGTATGCTGTATGTACTTATGCAGGCATAAACTATTGTAATGTTTTTGAGTGCTATTGCATACGAGAGCCGAGGGCTACAAGTATGGGAAGGGCTTGGACGGTGGTAGAGGCCGACCAAGTGTACCTTCTGCTCATTGCATAAAAGAGTGAACAGTTATGGGTGCTCTTTATAGTGTAGATTGTAGATTATATCAGACGTAGGCCGATGCCGAGACTCATTGGAGCTCAGGACCGACGTAGGTCATGTAGAGTTTATACTCCGAGAGAGTGTAGAGAAAGAATGTCTAACCTTGAGAACCTAAGTCCGACGCTAGGTTCATTAGAACCCGGGATCGGCCTAAGCCTAAGGGGTGGATAGAGATATGCTTAGCCTAGGATGAGGTGAACTCGAGCCGTACTGAATCCAAAGGATTCTCAGGTGGAGTTACCCGTCTAAAGAGTAAGCCTCTGTAGGTTGAGTTAGGAGATGTTGCTTTATTCAAGCGCAATCAACAACTGAATTACAACACAAAATGCACTGCCTTATATACATAACAAACTTCCGGCCAAAAGAGCCCGACATGGTGTCGGCTATCCGACATGGGGTCGGCTCCGGAACTGACGCAACAATAAGTCTGGTTCTGCCCGACTCGGCCACATAAAAGGTCGGCCTTTACATAAAATGTGCTTACAATAAGGAGAAACATGTCGTATATAATTATGAGCTAAATCTATAAGGTCGGCCACGAAGGTACTGTATAAAATGGCAAAAAGACTCGAATAATTCACAATCAAGTAAGAACAGACAATTACTAAATAAGTCTATAAATGTGGGAAAAACCAAGTTGCAATAGAACGTAATCCCAAGGCTTGATTGCTAGTACATATGTATATAAGACATGCAGTATATAAGATAATAATGAATGCATAGATGAATATGGATAACAATGCATGGATAAGAATAGGTAATTAATGTCAGTGTGGCTGGCCTAGGTGCCATTACCACGGAGGCTGTTTCACCACACTATTACCTGTTGGTTACTTGTCCGAGTCAACACGAGGCTTAGCTAAACTTATTTTCAAAGTAGTTTTCAAGCATCAATTTTTTAAAATTTAAAAATTTAGTGATGGACCAAATTCGCTAAAAATTTCCATGGCAGATTGCGTCAGTATTAGCAGACTCGCAAAACTTTCTTACGGAAAAAAATTTCTGCTTTTTGGATATGTTCCTTGTTTTCTAGCTGCGGCAACAAATATTTGATCAATCAAAATTGCTAAAATATCTTATGGTAGAGAAGTTATACTATAGTCAGATGGTTAAAATTCCCCGTTCATTTTTAGGTATGAGAGAGTTGTTGAAGGATTATGAAGACTTTCTAACTCGTATGCAAAGGTAAATATATTTCTCACTCTTAGCTGTAGTCATTCTTCAATGCAAAGCTGTCAGTGTCAACCAATTGTGCATGTACACGTCCTCCAGTTGGCTAGCTTCTTTTTACTGGTAGCTGCTATGTTTTGCACCGTGATATCTGACCTTTTAGTAGTAATAATCTCTTTCAGCGAAACATTAAACAGATGGAATGTGCGCATCCAATGTCTAGATAAGCTAACTGAAGCCGCAATAGAGACAAGGGATGAGCTTATTCAACACAAGGCTAGTCAGATGAAGAACATCCACCTGTTAGCAAGTGCCCTACATGGACTAAGTAACAGTGACTCTACCAGATAGCACCAGAGGACTAAGTGCCCTACATGGACTAAGTAACAGTGACTCTACCAGATAGCACCAGAGGACTAAGTACCCTACATAGACTAAGTAACAGTGACTCTACCAGATAGCACCAGAGGACTAAGTACCCTACATGGACTAAGTAACAGTGACTCTACCAGATAGCACCAGAGGACTAAGTACCCTACATGGATTAAGTAATAGTGACTCTACCTTTTCACTAAGTTTCCTACATGGACTGCCGGCAAATCCTGTGTCATGGTATGTGATCTATTCATTCAGGTTAAAACTATGCAACACTATTGTACATTTATCTTACCAAAGTCTGTTATATTTTTGTTATCAAGAAGGAAAATGGAAATATATTTGTTTCTTTCAGCACTATAATTCTTGCTCTATAAACATTCTAGCCTAAATTCTAAACTTATCAAATGAATGGTGATTTATCTCACAATATAATGTTAGTACTAACAGTAAATAAGTATTGGTGACCGAGTGGTCTAACGCTAGACACTCTGGTCTTACAGCAATGACACAAATTATCTGCAAGTACATGAGTTCAAGTCCCGCCAATGACCTGGAGGTTTTTATCCCGAAGAAGGTTTCCCTCTATGCCATATCGAACTATAATAATGTCCAGCTCTAGGAGCTGCGGTGGTCACTTGATTAGCTCTGCTATCGGGCAGCCACGTTAAAGAATTGTGTTTGGCATCACAGATACTATTAAAAGAGCTTAAAACGCCGGAGTAATATTGTCATATTATGTTATTTACTACAAATACTGTTTTGGTAATTAGATGACTCATATGACTCATACTGTTTTAGATATGCTACTACACTGTATTATTATTATTATTATTCAAATCAGTTCTGTTTGTGCCTTCATACGATATACATCACATTACAATACTAGACCATAGTCCTAACTTAGAGTATAATAAATTAAATATAAATTGTAACCAAAGTATCTTGAGTATAGCTGAGCATTAGTAGACTACAGCACTACAAGAATCCGTAGCAATACAAATATTGTATAGTATAATTCACATTGTAATATTAATCCACAAAGGTGTCCAGTGTTAGTAGAACTAGACAGTAATTAGAAGCTATTACTCAGTCGACTTAATTACTCTGATCAGAAGTTGTATTCTCCACTGCTTGACTCTGAATCTATATCATTTTGAACACCAATTCTTTGAGGCAGAAGTAGTTCTGGTGCTCCATCTTTCTTCAGAATATCTGGCTGCGGTGTCAGCTGGGGTATCATTTTCCAGTATTTTGGACCCTTAGTGGCTCTCATCTCCCATAAGTCTTTTCCTTCAGCAGTATAGCGTTGAGCAGCACCATGGTACATGTCTTCAACAGTCTCTTCTTGTTTTGCATGTTTTATTCGTTTTGCAAAATTTACTAAGAAGCCGTTAAACTCCCCAAGCCACCGGACCTTATTTTTCGTGCAGGAGAGGATCAGCCTGGTGTTAGGGAAGCGTTGAATGGTTTTTCTGAGTTCCTGGACAGGTTTATCAGGTTTGCACTGTTGACATGCTTCAATAGCAACCACCTGTTATATATAATTAGATAATAATAACTTGCTGTATGGTGTAAGTGTGGACTATGACACTACAATCATATTAGTTATCCAGTGTCATTTAGATCTACCCTCTCATAGTTTATCATTTTAGAACTAGAAACTAGGAGGGAACAAATTTGGAATTTTATTCAAGGTGTTTACTTTGGTCTGGATAGTGGTGGGGAAGGGAACCCACCATCTGCTATAATAATTATCCAAATAAAAATGTGTATAATGAGAGCACGACTCCATAAATACAACACTTTGATAATGACCACATGACAGCTAGACTACTGTACATACTGCAAAAATAATTGTAAAGTTGCCCAACCTTTTGTACCTCTTTCAATCCAAACTCCTCACAGTCGAGAAGCTCCAGGAGCTCTTTGATTTTGCAATAGATCCAATCTTGATTTCCAGTTTTATCATAAGCAAGGTGACCATAGATCCCATTACAGAAGATGCTGAATGTGAGGAGAGAACAACCGCCTTCGGAATCTTTGATCTCTCTCAGCTTGTCTCCAATCCATTTCATGAGACGTTTAAATACAGTTGCTTCACCAGATTCGTCAAACACCTCCTGAGATGCAAAGATCTCAGGGTTATCTTTTGTGTCTTTGACAATAAATCCCGCACCTTTTAGTGCATCAATCATGGCTTCGGCAGCTTTAATTTCTTCATTGTTGTAACCTTCTTTGTCTTCCCTCACGAATCCATAAGCATGAATGCTATACATCTGTGAATACCCTTCGCTTGGCTGTGGAACAATGCAGAAATTCTTAGAATGGGGACTTAAGATACTTATCATATCTTGTGACATAGGGGTTTTGTTGAACTCAATCACACATTTTTTACGCATAAGATATTCTTTCAACGCCGGATTGACTTTTAATTCTGGACTTAATAGCTTTTTTACCATGTCAATACAATCCTTCTCAGCAAGAAGCTCAAAGTGAGGTTGATCATTTCCATTTTCTGTTGGCATGAGGAATTTAACAAAGAGGCGTTTTCCATTACTGGTTACAAATTCTTGTACAAGTTTATGACTACAGCATTGCAGGTTTCTGAGAAACCATAGCTCTGTTCCCCATATGATTAAATCAGAGATATCTGTATCCTTTACTAGAGGTATCTGTGTAGAGTAAGGCCCTTGAGAAGTCTTAATTAGTATATCTAGCCTGGTCTCAACCCAGTTGTAAGCTTGAGGATACTCCCACTCCTTCTCTTCCTCTTCCTTATACTGCTTGAACAGGTGATTGGGAATATTCTCCACCTGAGTTACAATCATTTCAACTTGTTCCAGAAATGTGTGAGCATCTTTGTGACTGCTTGTTGCACTAACCATGCCATTTATTATGCCAATTGAGTCAGAGTCTGTATTGCCAATCTGTAAAATGTTATTGAATGCGTCCACCAGATCACTTACATCCTGTTGAGTATGTTTCGACTGTGCCATATCTCTCTGTGACACCTAAGAAAGAACAAAATCGTAACATAGGTATACTGTATAGCATAGGTTATAAAATAACTACGCAATATACATCTACGTGAATACTAATTCCACACACTATCCTGTAGAACTTGAACACTGGAAACGTATGATCCCACAGTGAAACATGATACTATTATAGGGAAAGGAACTATATATAATATATAATATTATGCTCGAAATTGGTAGCAATACCAATTTCTTGAGCACTTTACCTGGGAGATACACTGAACTGGTAGCATTATGCAATTCTCGCTGTCTCTGGCAGCTTGAGAACTTTGGTTTAGTGGATTTCACACCTTTTAAATACGCTTTGCTGTAAATATACAGTATTGCTAAGGTGTGCTCCCAGGCATAGCTCTGAGCTGCACTGATGAGGTGTCAAACACGGAAACAGTACACTGTATGCAGATTGGGTATAATATAGGCTTATAATTTACATGACTGTATAATGTCTCTGATGCATCATACATGGATATGAAATATAATATTTTTACCTACCTCTAGCTGAATTAGTAAGGATCACCTTCTACTTGCTGTGTGCCTTTGTAAGTACTACATACACACTGACTTGTAATATCAAGTATGGGAACTTCCTCATACTACGTCATGCTTGTCAAACTCATATGCAATATTTGCTTACAGCTCTTATACATCAATGGCTATCTACTGTTCAGCCATAAATAATGAATAGGAGTGTCATTAGTGTGTATTATGATATCGCATGTAGGTAGATGCAGAGCCATTGAGTTCTCCCCCATTTGAGAATGCTTGGGAGTCATCTGCTCTTCAGTGGTAACCAGACAGTAAAGAGAACACAACTCTTTGGTAAGGTGCACAGATAAGGCTGTCCAAGGTTGTGTGTGATAGTGGGTGGTGCAGTTATAATACAATGGTGAAAGTGTAGGACTGTTTTTCATAAGGCTATACAGGAATGTTCCAGAGCAGTGATCCAGTAGTTCAGTTTTCCATTTCGCAAGACCTAGGTGTTACAGGTATGCAGTATATTACCTGGACCTTTTCTTTTACTGGGTACACAGTCTGCAAGTGTGTACCCTCATGTTATTGTTAGTTTCACTAGCAATAATTGTGATATAGAATTCAGGGCTTCAATTGTTTAGTGCCAATACATGGGCTATTGGTCAACTAAGATGATGTTATTCTAGAAACGTGACATTTTTTGTTCTAATAAACAGTAAACACCAAAATTTCATGTCAAGAGTGTCAGAGTTTCCTAACCTTCAGCTGTTTTGGCTCAGGTGTGTACCCATTTTCAGTGGTTCAGTTCTAACATTGTACATGGCAGTACCTAGCCTACAAAGTATATTGTATATAAACGTATAGACCAATGGTGTCAGAGTGCAGTGACAACAACACCAGTGTTTTCTCTTTTTCAGTGAATTACTATAATTAAATATATCTGCTACTCTGGAAACACCAAGGCCCATAAAAAAAATTTATTTTATGTATCCATAAGTTATCAACTAAAATGTATTATATAGTTAGAAGTGAAACAAACTAAGCTAGTATGCTGCATTGTAATCCCAGAGTTTAGAGCTGTGTACTCCTATAATAGTCTTCATTGAAATAGGAGAGGACAACTTCACATTACAACCAATAGTTTTGGGTCCCTACTGTCTTTGCTGTATTACCTGCAGGCACCAACTGTTTAAAGAAACAGGTTAATAAAAAGTGGTTACTAAGTCAGAAATGCTCAAGTACTGGACATGGTTCAGTCTGATGAGCTCATTGTGTGGTATTTCAACAAACAAGACTTGGAAGTGGGCACCAATGCCGAGTACAGAGCACAGAGTACGCTGTAGATGAGATTCCTGAATCACTGAAACAGTTACTGAGTAGAAGAGTAAGAAAGCTGGTAATCATATTTCAGTTTAATAGATTGCATCAAAATTATTTTCTAGTCTACGATACAAAACTGGGACCTAATAAACAATTACTCTACATTCAATGTATTGTTTAGTAAACAAAATGTGGTTGGTTATGCACACTACATGGTTTAATAGTCAATAGTTATACATGCTATCATATCATTGGTATAAGAATAGCAATTTGATTGGTTAAATTAAAAGGAAGTTGATGTACAAAAGCAGTTAAACAAATTAGAAAATAAAACTAATATAATATGCTGACTATTAAAGTGTCAAAGTTTTGACGTAAGTATAATTAATAAATAAAATAAAAATACTACACTATATTATTTACACGAGATTATAGTCATAACTATTTACTAACAGCTCCAGAATCTTTCATCATATTCAGACAGTTGTAGATTTGTGGTCTTTTAAAGATGGACTTCCATCATATGATCCAGTAGAGCTACTACTAGCACTGCTACTGGATATATTACCCACATCTGCACCCGGGAGGTCTACACCAATGACCTTCAACATTGATGACCGAAGTTGAGGTTTGGGAGCAATAGCCGGTTTCCCGTTCATTCCGTTAGAATGGGGCACCCTGGGAGTAGCAGGGGTGGGAAAACTTTTATTTAAAGAGTTTGGTGTTGAGGTGGGTGTGTTAGCTGGAGCTCTGGTACTCGGCATTGTGGGTGTTAATCTATGGTGCCTCTGCATATCCTGTAACCTTTGACATTGCTGCTGCAGATCCTTATGTCGATTCTCTGTTAGTTTAGGGTCGGGCGAAACAGAGCCCTTGCCATTAGCTATTGATTGAGTGAGGTTTACTGGACTTATTTGTTGTTGGGCTGAGATTGTTCTGCCATTTGTAAAAGAGTGTGATGCATTAGTTTTGGTATTTCTAACAACGGTAAAGGCTGAGCTAGAGTCAGTTTCCGTCACATCAACAAAGTCTTCTTGGTGAGCTGCGTCTCCGATTACATCATCGTCAGAATCCGAATCAACATCCCAGTGAATTGAGTCTCTGTTCTGGATAAAGGGAAGAGGCTGTTCAGTATTTTGGGATTTTGTCCTCCTGTTTACTACGTGTCCAGAGTGTGAGGAACTCCTGCCATTTGTATAGCGTTTAGTTGAACCGTTACTTGGCGGTATATTCCCAGCACGGTAGTCCTTGGCCTGCTCTACTAACTTATTTAGACATGCAGCGGCTTCTGGATCAGTCTTTGGTGTCTGTTCCGCATCTTTCAAATTTCTTGATGCTAACTCCAACGATTTTTCAAATTTCAAAATATCCTTAGCAAGAGTAAGATCTTTACGACGCAAGAAAGATTTCTCCGCTTTCTACAAATAAACGTGCAGCCAGCTGTGTATTTATATTGGGATTTGCTATGGTATAGAGAATAGAATGAGTGTTAGTAGTGACAGATGTTTATATTGCTCTATTATACCAATATGTAGGGGGAGAACCCAACTATAAATAATTCCTGGGTGCCTTAGACCCTCGGAAATGTTACCTGATGGTGCGGGTGGGCGTCTTCCCAGCTCTTAACAGATGTGATAATCAAGAGAGAAACTGGTAACACACAACGTACAGTTATTTGAGTAGTTGGAAGGACAAAGGTCCATTGCTACACATATATATTGTACATATAGTATAGAACACACCTCAATGCTTTTCACACGATCACTGTGATTGGGTGCTTTATTCCTGATTTGCTGAAAGAGTTGTTTCCTCATGGACTCATCAACTGGACAAGTCTGTAGTTGAGGTACAAGTACGGTTCTACGGCTGTCCACAGCTGCTAGCCTATAGATAGTATAGAGAGAGAACGTATACTATCAAGTGTAGTGGAATGTGACCACAGTCTAATATTCATACACATTGCTACACACGTGAAACACTTAACTATAGCATGAACAGAATAATTCACCTTTTAAGGGTAAAGAGGACATTAGTGATGGCCTTGCACCTTCTCAGGCCTTCTTCTATCTTCTCAGGCTCTCTGCTCACAAACCTGGTGGTTATACAATATCATTAGAATTATTAGATATTACAATGTGATTACATATGCCATGTACAGGGTGGAGAAAGAACTGAGTTATATATCAGTAAGTTACATGAATCTCAACCTGACTATACAACTAACATATCTTACTGACCTTATCTATTCGTGTGCATAAAGTATTCATTTACATTATCTTGGAATTGTAAATAACATGCTAGTTGAATTGATATTAGGCAAAACTGATTGGCTAGCTGCCGATACGAGGACAATATACATAATTGTATTTTTCTTTCTTATCAGATAAAACCTCGCGGATGTGAACATCGAAGATCACTAGGATACAAGTGCTGAACGTTGTATATATCTGTATAATTGTGATGTTGTATATATCTGTGTTGTGATGTTGTATATATCTGTATTGTGATACTGTATATATCTGTATTGTGATGATGTATATATCTGTATTGTGAAGTTGTATATATCTGTATTGTGATGATGTATATATCTGTATTGTGAAGTTGTATATATCTGTATTGTGATGATGTATATATCTGTATTGTGATGATGTATATATCTGTATTGTGATGTCATATATATCTGTATTGTGATGTTGTATATATCTGTATTGTGATGTTGTATAAAAATGTATGATTCGATTCTAGTACTCACTCATGCTGGCATATAACGCTGTCCATTTCACTCTGTGATATAGCCTTGAGCTCTTTAACTAAACGAGGAAATTTAGCCTTTATATCAGCCGCCCCTCTTGTAGCTTTACTAAGTTTCAGAGCTAAAGCTTCAACCTCCGGAAGATTAACATGGCAATGCCTCGACACGACGTCACTCCTCAGCTCTGATACACAAGCCTCTAACTCCCTGTAATAACAGCTACTAAATCTACCAACAAATTCTATGAGCAATGGATACACTTGAGAGGCGAGGGTATTGTTCTACATAATTATATATATAGCGCAGATGATAATAAGAATTATAAATAAATAATGTCGTATTCAAACCACCATCTTATTCAAAAATCTAGTTGATAAGACAGCAAAAGCAGAGTAGACCTAATACACATATACATGTACATGTATATATGGATGGTAGTGACCATAAATGGTGTAATGATAGGCTTAGAGTCACTCACCCTATTTGACTGAGTACTGAAGCATGCTCTCTTTTATAAGAGTCCAGCTTAGCATCCACTTTACGTCTCTCCGATCTCAAAGGGCTGCCATTGGCTCCCGGTATGCTATTCACTGCATTCTGTAAGCACAAGCAAGTAAATATTTGGCACGGGTCAGAATCATACCCTCGCCTGTATGTTTCATTTGAGAGAGCGTGTCCAGCTCACCCACGACTAAGTGTACCTCAGTTAGATATCATAGCCTAGTTAACCAAGTACAACCTCATCAGACCAAATATGGTCATGCTTCTGCTGCTACCAGTATGTAGGAGGTACTACCCTCCATCTAACCTGTATTTTGGTGAAAGCATCTCTGATTGTGTCTTGTATTGCTTCTGATTGTGCTTCATGTATCCTCTTCAGCTGTTTAAACTCCGTCCTGAGGTCTTTCACCTGATCTGATGCTCTGCACATCTTCTCTTGAAGTTCCACACTCACTCCAGGTTGGGGTGTGGAGCTGGACCCCCCTGAGACACCTAAAGAACGTCCAGTACAACAGCTAAATACTGAGTAATTGCACACATGGTTCATGGTTATATCCAAAGTTAATCTTGCAAATTACGATTTGAAAGCTCCTGATAATAATTCAAAGTTGTCCTCTCTCAGTGGGAAAGGAAATATGGAATTATAATGTAGACAATAGGTTATGGGTTCCCACGGTCCGCCAACTTAATAAAGTTTCTCACTAGTCTGTTAATAGTCAGGAACTGAAGCTGGCAGATACACTCTGCATAGTCGTACTGCAGATATACTCTGCATAGTCGTACTGCAGATATACTCTGCATAGTCGTACTGCAGATATACTCTGCATAGTCGTACTGCAGATATACTCTGCATAGTCGTACTGCAGATATACTCTGCACTTAAAGCCCAGTGATTCCCCAGAAAACCATCCATAGATATTAGAAAAGTTTTCCTTTGAATTGTCAGATAAGGTAGAATCAGTGAAAGTTTTGACAACAATATAGGACACACATTCATACCTGCCACCGAATTGGTTAGTAATATCCTAACGTTAGGTACATGTAGTATAAATAGCGTAGTAACAGCATGATTGTATGAGTAGAGGAAGTGACATCATAGACTGTGAGAGTATGAGAATAGTGTTATACACAGAATAGCAAAGCAAAGCCGTGTACCTGCGTGTAACTTCTTGGCAATCAGTGAATAGTCTACAGACATCTCTAAACATAACAATTATAGTGAATGAAGGAAGTTGTCCACTCTCTGTCTCATTAATAGGGACATGTGGGAAGGAGAACATAATTACTAACTGCTACTTTAGTAACAGATAAATCAACCACCAGATGAGGCTGACATAAAGTCTGGTCTAAAAAACTGTCTTGTGATTGGACAATGGTCAGTGAAAGTGGAGGTTGACAGGACAGAATATATTTAGTAATAAAGCACATGTAAGTAAGTTACAGGTATGTTCCTGAGGGAGTGTAGTAGATGTATAACAGTAATTAGGTAATTAGTAGGCCTAGATGGTCCGACTCTACTGATACTTATAGATAGTAATAGAAAAGACATGACTGATTCATTATTCAATTCCTGTATCTTTACTTTACTACAAGAGGTGACCATGGTTCCAGATAGAGGCTGTATTAGATATTACAGATAGTATTGATATGGTATACTATACAGTGTAGTGCATATTATACTATGATAGTAGTACTTACTGCTCCGATTAGAGTTGGATTGATATGAGACTTCAGATAGTCTATCACTAGCGGAGCTACTAGGTCTACTACTGGTTAAGGCTGTCTGTACCAATGCAGTGAGGCTAGCTATCTGTGACTCCATCATGGCCATTCGGTTCCTACAACAAAACACTAGGTTAGGGCAGTGTGAAACAGTCCTAAGGCTAGGGCAGTGTGAAACAGTCCTAAGGCTAGGGTAGTATGAAGCAGTCCTAAAACTAGGGTAGTATGAAGCCAGATGGTCAAATTGCGAGGTTTCCTACGCACATTTACATCACAAGGGGTAAGAATGAATCCCCTATTACATAAACTCGCTTAAAAGCCCTGGTTAGAATACCAGTGCTCAAGCTCCTAGACCTCGACTGCCTCCTTACTACTATTGACAGCATAATATGTTCTTTGCAGACTATACCATGCAATATTACGGGCCTAGTGATGACGCCCCTCACTATTATCTCTCTATCCTCAAGACACTTCAATTATAAAGTTATCAAAATATTATTTTACGAAGTAGACATTGCAGTAACTGGCAAGTTCCTCAAGGGCATGTCATTATTGAAGGGCCATAAACCACCCAGAGTTTGCCTGACCTATATCACTTAGATTCGTAGGCTATAGCTACAAGTACTCATTATATCAACGTATTACATGTATTGAATAGGTAGAGCCCACTTGAGTAGCCAGCATTGAGGGGGAGGTAATAGCTGAGGGGCACTTTAGTTAACAAGGAGGAGTTTACTGCAGACTAGACACAACAATAAGCACACGTGCTAACAAGGCTTATAAACATGTCAGCATAACTACAGAACAGTGTAGTATGTTACTAGCTACAAGAACAGGTATAATATGAGACAGTGCAATAGTGGGAAGACAACCCCAGAATATAGTGTAGACCCTATATACATATGTATACACATAGCACAAATAGGTTTGCAATGAGTAGATATATACGATGTACCTTTACAAGTATATAGTAGGGTGAACTGTTACCTGGACTCCACTGTGTTTTTCCCGTTGGGGTTAGAGCTTCCTGTACTGATATTATTGACTGATGGTGACACATGTGAAGCTGTAGATGCAGTGCTACGTACAGTAGACATGTGAAGAGGTTGGGGTGGTCTGTAGTTGCCCGGGGTAATACCTGAATGGGCCATAGGCTGAGGTGCTTGTGGTAGGTGCTGACTAGAAGATGCCATGTGATTGCCATTCTGGGTAACTGTAAAGTGAAGATTAATTGTAATTATGGAATGGATAATATGTTTGTTTGTTTACCAGTGTGCTTGTACAGGTAAGTGAAAGCTGTAAATTGCTAAGCTATTGTGATGTCTGGTCTAGTACAAGGAGAGAACACATACAAGTTACATGTATGCAGAACATGCTATTAGGGGAAACAATATACAGTGGTGCACACCACAGCACTATAAAATTCTAGTGACAAGACAACATACAGTTCTAAAGGAGTCTACTGTAACAAGAAAGGTCGACGTAACTAAAGTATTTGACTGTAGTACAAGTGATTGACTGTAACAAATATTATACAGTATTGACACTACTTGTACATGCACAGTATATCAAACTACACCCTCTTTGGTTGGCAAATCATAAGTACTGCAAAGGATAAACAAGAAAGTTGTGAACGGCATCAACCGTACTTAAACAGATCACAAACATGCTCAGGGAGGTGAATGGAACAGCAAACATGTTCAGGGAGGTGAATGGAACAGCAAACATTAGGTCCTCATACCACAACAAAAGTGCGGATTACATTATAAAACCCAGTAAATAAAAAACTGTTTACCTAAACCATAACGTTGTGTTACGGAGAAACCTTACCTGCATGAATACCTGCTTGGTATATGTCCCAGTCTGAGTACGCCTCCCTTATGGGAGGGTAATAAGACCTGTGAGGGACACCCCCAAACTCTACCAGAAGACAAATAATCAGAATCATAGTTTGAAGAGGAGGCTACTTTACATAGTATTATCATAATATATATATATGTTATATTATAGTGTACAGGAATGTACAGGGGTGTATAGGAGCCAGTGTGATTGGGCTACAACCAGTAGTGGAGGCGTGGCAAGTAATACATGACACCGTACCTGATATTGGGTCGAGGTAGGCTGGCTGTGTTGAAGCTGAAGGATTGTGGGAAGGCATTGATTGATGATGCCACCCATTTGTGATTGGTTCATCAATATTTGTTTCCTTTGTTATGGACATTCTGTGTAAAGGAGCTGGCATGGTGTAGTTATCTACCCCTGTAATATGTACCAATATATATGTAGTTATCCACCCCTGTAACATGTACCAATATATATGTAGTTATCTACCCCTGCAATATGTACCAATATATGTAGTTATCTACCCCTGTAATATGTACCAATATATGTAGTTATCTACCCCTGTAATATGTACCAATATATGTAGTTATCTACCCCTGTAACATGTACCAATATATGTAGTTATCTACCCCTGTAATATGTACCAATACATATGTAGTTATCTACCCCTGCAATATGTACCAATATATGTAGTTATCTACCCCTGTGATATGTACCAATACATATGTAGTTATCTACCCCTGCAATATGTACCAATATATGTAGTTATCTACCCCTGCAATATGTACCAATATATGTAGTTATCTACCCCTGTAATATGTACCAATATATGTAGTTATCTACCCCTGTAGCTAGCTAATATAATAACATACTTGATGAGGAGTCAATATCAAACTCCGGTTCAGAGTAATAGCTGGGTTCAGAAGTGAGGGCCGAGTGGGCGGAACGAGATCTTCTTACAGTGCTGGGAGTGAGAGCGTCCGAGTCTACCAACTTCAACATAGTTCCATCCCTAACCTCCCTGGTGGGTAGACAGTCATACAGTACGTGTACCGCAGCAACGGTAATAGCAAGTGTCATACAGATTGTGTACCATAGCAGCAGTAATCGCAAGTGTTATATGCATTTGCATGTACACGATTAGGCATACATGTACAGTGTATGTAATGTACATCTACAGACAATCTGTCCGTAGCATTGACGATCTCAAAACCATTGTACACACAAGTAGGCTACACACACGCCAGACTGTGAAGTTCAGACTGCCAAATACGACACTGTTATACAGATACTGTCAGTAGTTACTGCAGGTTACACTTACTGCAGGTTACACTTACTGCAGGTTACACTTACTGCAGGTTACACTTACTGCAGGCTACACTTACTGCAGGTTACACTTACTGCAGGTGAACAAGCAGGAAAAACTTGTTAGAAGCTCGGTCCAGGATATAGAATCGACGTCGTGGAGAATTGAGGAGGTCAGGTGTGAGCTGTTGGGGGAAGCAGCGGAGAAACAGCGCCTTGATAGTATCCAGATTCTTTATCTCTGTGGGCAGCACTGCCTTCTTAGTCTCGTTCTGATAGGTCAGAAATACCAGACCTGCATCCAATCACATAGAATATAGTACATGGTAGAGTGTTACATTACATTACGTATAGGCCTACAGGTGAGTCCACATGACAAGCTGTACGGCACTGTACCTTGCCGATATTGTACTATTATTTTACTAGTAAGCCTTCCAAACCAGTTCCTCTGACACCTTATCACTTGTATTTGTTAGTAGTAATCACAGGTCTAATTATCTTACATAACTATAACATTCTGAAAGAACACTCACAACATACATTTTTTCCCTGGACCCATCAGTGCATTAGTGTATCAAATAACCACTTACCCACAGGTCGGGTGTTGATATGCTTGAGGATGGGTAGGCTAGACCTAGCCCTAGATCCTCTGGTGAAGCTGCTTGCTGTAGAACTATCAGACATGTAGTCGTCCTCTGTACTGTTAGTGTGTGACATCACACCATTACTTCTCCACAGTGGACTTCTACCTCCTGGACCAGAGAGCCGTCCTGTGTTCTTCATGCAATGTAATATATATATTAATCATAGTTTCTGTATTACTGATTATATTGTAATATAAACAGTAACATTTCGATATATGACAGCCGTGACAGTTATTTGTGATATAGTGAGCACATAGAAAGTGTGTGTCGTCTTTCATTGGATAATTTACTTAACAGAAAAGGAACACAACTCCAAGTGAGCACAGTGAGCATTACCAGGTCTATACTAATAGCAGATTAGTGTGTCTCAGTGTACAATACAATGTATTATAGACTGTACAGACTGAGAACCAACCTGTCTCTCTGAGTAAGATTGGGACCTCCCTTGATCCCTCCCATAATCATAAGATTGGGATCTATGAAATGTGTGTCTGTCAGTTAAACTAGAGGAACTTGGAGCAGCACTATTGGTAGGTCTGGCTCTCTGAAACACAAGGCCAAGGTCAGAGTCATGTTTCATTGGAAACAGATTGCACATAATATAAATGTCAGTATATACAAATTATACATAATATATATTATATAACCACCCTATATTACACAACAGTATAGACATGGTGCAGATAACTCCAGATTTTAGAAACTGAGCAAACTAGTTTTCAGAACTCTGACTCTACTACAGTATACACCCTTCCTAAAATTAGCTGTTATTGCATACACCAGACTGTTATATTAGACTCATTGTACAGTGTGTTTGGCTCAACATACTAAATCATGTATCAATTAGATGGATTAACTAAACAACATGCTGAATACAATGCATTCTACAATGTATAGTATAGTATAGTGTATAGTGTGCAGTGTGAGTATTCTACATGTATACAGTAGTGTGTAGTGTGCAGTGTGAGTAGTGGTAAGTGGTAGAATTACATGCAATAAATTATTCTATATAATGTCAAGTGTACACACAAGGTAAACAGTGGGTAATCAATAACTAGACCAGTCAAAAACAGCCTCTCTATACAACAACATTACAATAGATTAGATAAGAATTGACTTTAGATACAATGTACAGCATGTAGAATATGTTGTACACATGTCTGTGATATAGTCAACTGCAAGCATCCACTTACTAGTAACTACACCATTCATTAGGTATATTACAGCCTGTTATGTGATTTTGTACAGTTTTAGAATAAAGTTATTATGATAAACACAAAAAGAGGGGGGGGGGGGGCATGAGAACCTGTGCTCCCAGAGATAAATAGACAGCCTGTCTTGTCAAACAACATGAGCTAAACAGTAAGACCAACAGTGAGACCAACAGATAAACAAGTGAACACAATACCATCTTTCATTGCCAGGTACAATAGTTCTACACATGACTGTATTGTATTACTTCAGCTACAAATAGTCAGCATGAGCTACTGCCCTCCATGTAAATATCTACACCTTTCTCTTTCCTTCTCTACACACATCAACATGAACTACATATTCAGGATAGACGATTTCGTGGAATTAATTGGTGCATGTAATTTGTATCAAGTTTAGCTGTCAAGTAGCTGTGTGTGTGATATATACACTGCATAACAAAATAGTATATAATATAATAAGGTGTTACAGATTTGCACACCTGAATACATACTATTAGATATGGATGGGTGATGATACCTAGTAGCTGTTGTGATTACAAGTCATATCCATATAATGGACTAACCCCCCCCCCCATCTACACTCTGTCTATCGACTACATGTATATCATAACCATGCTATTCTAAACCATCAAGTTCTGCTCCCAAGTTAGAGATATAAGACACACCTGCTTGCTACTTCTTGTCTTCACAAATCAAAATTTAGAAAAAATAAAATAAAATTTATTCACTTGAACATGACCCGAGGGTCCTCTACCTTTGCCTAGCTCCAGATTCCACATGTAGACCATAGTTATACAATACCATTACTATGTTACACTATACACTATTTATTATACATTTACCTAATACCCTAATCTAGTAATCAGGTCTTTGTATCCACTCACTGAATTAGGTTGTTGTATACAATTACTCACTAATAAGTTTAAACTAAAGAATTGAATAGAATACACTTGACAGTGATTATACTGTAGTTGTGAGGTATACCACCTCTTAACAGGACAACAGGAGAGATCAACAGGTTCCAGGAGTAGCTACACCAGCACTACAGATAAAAGGAAAGGTTCATAGGACATGGGAGGAAGTAGAGTGAATGTGTAGATACCACATAATGACAACGACCTACCAGGGAGCCATATCTGGCGTTTCTGTTGATCTCCAGTTCTGAATCGGTTACGAACCCTCCTTCGTCATCGCTCACAGCTGAAACAGTTAAATACAGAATAGAAATGTTACCAAAGTAATATTCATAGATATGCACTCATGTTATTGGAAATAAATGAGGGATAATTGGAGTCGCAATCTGCACTGTAAACTACAATATAATAATTATAAGATACAATATATATAGTAAGGTGTCGGTGGCTGAGTGGTCTAGCGCTAGTCACTCTGGTCTTGCAGCAATGACACAAATTATCTGCAAGGACATCCCGCCAATGACTTGGATGTTTTCGTCCCCAAGAAGGTTTTCCCTCTGAGCCATATTGAACTATAGGTGGAGGTGGAAATGGAACTGTATGTTTGCTGACTAAGGTTACTATGCAAGCATACATGTATTTCCCTACTACACTGGCTTATTAACACAATGGAACTGAAATATTAGGTAACACTATGCTACTAATCCCTACTTGGCCAGATAAAGTTTTTTGCACTGGTAGTCCATACAGACAAGCCATTAGTACACAGTTATACCAACGTAGGGCACATGTAGGGCACATGTACAGCGTGTCAAGTATTCCTATGTGTGCTGACTTGTGGAGCTATGACATGCTGCTTATAGTAGATACATGTACATGTATATATTGATTACCTCTAGTAAAATCTTGGAACACTAAACACCAGCATACTTGACAACAAAACAAACAGCACAAAGAGTAAATAAACTTGAAGGAAGAGTAGAAGCCTGGGTACCAGTTTTGAAAAGCGATGGTTAGAGTTGTAGTGCATAGGGAGGGTGCTTAGATCACAGGCTAATGTTGTATAGTGTGGGTGAGATAGAGGGAATCAGTAAAAGACATGATGGGTTGAAACTGTCCTTTGTTAGCTACTTAATATCACTGGCTTGATCTTTTCACTTGAGCAGGCAGTAGTGAAGATTGCTCTATTATGTTATGTACTATAGACTATTATGAGCATCTTAAAGCCTCTATTATAATAATAATAATTATAGTAATTCATTCTTTATCTTTATGAGATCTTAGAACTGACTGCAGCTGCAACTTGTACAAGTATTTAGTAGATATACAATAGATAGTATAACTTGGGGGGCTAGGGGGCTTGGGGGGCTAGACAGAAGGTACCCCAGGGCCTGCCAGATACTTTCATATGTAACTGTGGACATGATACAGCAAATAAACAACACATATTGTACCTCAGGTCCGAATGTACCATGAGAATATTATAGGAGATGTGTTAGTAGAGACATTAAATTAATGTACTTCTACTGGTACTAGGTATAATTATATGTACATGTATATGTATATTATGATATCATTTTGTTATTTTTATAAAAATTAATCACATATTATATGTCCAGTACAAACTGTAGGTAGCTCCAACAAACCTACAGGCTACAGGATTACAACTTAACTGCTATAGGACTACAGGCTTACAACTTAACTGCTATAGGACTACAGGCTTACAACTTAACTGCTATAGGACTACAGGCTTACAACTTAACCGCTACAGGACTACAGGCTTACAACCTAACCACTACAGGACTACAGGCTAACAACCTAACCACTATAGGACTACAGGCTTACAATTTAACCACCACTACAGGCCTACAGGCTTACAACCTAACCACTACAGGACTACAGCTTACAAGCTAGCAGAGGCCAAACTTAATCATTCAAAATTATGAACAAAATGCAAATCCCTTTGTTCAGCTGTATCATTATTTATTCGTGTCAGTGTCCATAGATTGATGGAATGACTGCGTACAGCATGTGTGACTAGATAATGTCGACACCAGCTAACCATGTCACAATGTGATATAGTATTTACGTGTACATATAGTCTACATTATGTTTGTTTATAAAACATGTGTATGTTCGCATCAGAATTCGTATTTACATGTAGATGCCCAAGAGATGTTTAAACGGCTAAATCTAGGAACATGTGAGACAGCTGCAGGTATAGACACAACTTCCCTTGTCTGCAAGCTAAGAACTGAAGCTACAAGTAGAATAAACTGCTATTCCTTTTATTTACAAGTGCATGTCTAACATAGAAATGGGTGCGCTACTATAAAGCAAGCATGACAATGTAAATTGCTATCCACGAGTATTATCACTAGCATGCATGTGTAAGCACTATAGAGCTAGTAGTATCAGTAACAACGTTTACTATCAGTGTATTGTTGGTGTCTTTAAACAAGTAAAACATTCCCAGGAAAGTGGAGCTGCAATGAATTGCTAATACAAACACACTTATCAATACGGCTACTTAAGACCTTATATTATGCTGCTCTCAGCTTTTGTCCCCAAAGTTTTTCAAATCTATAAAACACAAGGTTTCGTAGGACGAGCAAACATGGACAGCTTGTTAGTGTTAGCAAGGGTGGTGTACGTTAGCAAGGGTGATATACGTTAGCACGCCTAATATATATAATGATAAATCCAAAGTATAACTAACTGTAACTGACATTAAGGAAGATTTCATTGATTTTTAATTTCACAGTAAAATGTTTGTAAAGAGGACAATGAGATAGAAGAGTTAGAATACGCTTGAATAGTGATACGACAGCAACTGGGAGATGAGTAGTGATACGACAGCAACTGGGAGATGAGTAGTGATATGACAGCTACTGGGAGATGAGTCAAACCCAATAAACCAACATAAATACTGTTAGCACATGTCATGTTATTATCATACTATTCAATGTGTTTAGCACATCGATGAGAAGAATGGCTAATTTCGCAGACAAATCATTTGGCAATTATGATCAGCTTCATGGCAGGTTGCTTCAGCAATAATAGCTTCACAGGATCATTTAAATCATTTAATTATATTTATTATTTTCTACTGATTTATGGTTACCTGATGCCCAGAGTTACTACACAGATTTGCTACGACCAACTGATTCGTCAACTGTAGTACTATGGCCATACCTGAGGCAAACCTGACGCTCTTACTAGGGTAAGGCAGTGTCTTGGACAGCAGCTGCTGTGATCGGTTCGAGTGAGGGGCTGTTGCAGAGCCGACAGTTTGACTTGCTCTCTGATTGGAGAATGTCGAAGATTCTGGTTGTTTAGATTTCTTCTTGCTAAACAACCCCATCATGTTATGTCAGCCAGTTGAATACTACATTCCCATATGCTCTCTGCAGATAGATATGTGTTCATGACATTTCATTCCAATTTACATGAGTGATTGTAGGCCTACATGTATAATTGTAAGTAAGTTTTAAACGCAACTAAATATTAGAAACTGATATAGGATTTTTGTATGGAGGTGTGCATTATGGCAGATGGAAAATTTCACAATTGGAGGGAACTCTGCTCAGTAGTCTATAAACTTTCTAATCAGTTCAGTTACATCTCTGCAAATGTCGTAGGCTAGAGATGCAAGAAACTGTAGGCAATAGTTTATGATTGTGTAGGCTACTAGTGAAGTGCATACCTATCAGAGGCTAGCTAATGGTCAAATATAAGGAGTGCCTGGTCACTCAACGGTATAGTTACATTGAGACGTTTGAGTTTATGAATTAACTCATGTCTCCATTTCACTACTCTTCTATCATTTAATAGAAAGAAGATCAACTATTGAACCTGAGGTGACACACACCATTAGCTTGACCAACCTCACATGTTAAATATGTGACATCCGTATGGGACACCACAACAGATGATCTGGATAAGATACAGCACACTAGGTTGATGTTAAAACAAAGGGTAGAGAAAGTGTCTCCCAAACCTGTAAGAAGCAGCAACTGAAAATGCCGACTGAGAGATAAGCTGAGATCAGGCACTGCTACTATGAGTACTCTCTCATCAGGCTCTGTCAAGACCAAATTATATACAACAGGTCTGATGGAATGCTGACTATTAGAGCAACGCCACGAGGTGATTTAACTATTGTGTCCACATCAGTATACCAGCTACATGTTTCTCTCAAACAGGTTAGAGAGTTCAAATTGAAGCTCTGTGATAAAAGCTGTCCATGTAAACAGAGACAAACTCAGCAATGTCAATTATTTCGTTAACCAAACCAAGTCGCATAGTGAAGTGACATAACTGTTAGGCAACTGGTTAAGGAATATATTATATATAATTATCAAAATGGATCACTTGACACCAGTTTATTCTAAAGAAGATGCAATATATGTTTCTGAAGTCAATATGGGTAGGCTATATCAAATCAGCTTGCACTAAATCAATCATTAGAATAACAATAAACATAACGAGTAATAATCATAATATTGAATGATTGATTATAAGGATAACTCTCGTAACACTCAAAGTAGTACATTGGATTGTATAGTAAGTCAACAGAATCATTTTAAATCTGGAAAACTTAAATGAGTTGACATCCTTCTTATTTCCAAAATAAATTACAATTACCACAGGTATTGTTGGCATATTCATATTGATTGATATTGCTTAGTTCAATCGAATTATTCTTTTACATTCTTTTACATTAAATTTGAATAATTTAATGTCTATATTACAAATCACTGAAGACATAACACGAAATTTTGATTTGCATGCATTTGATTTGCTTTTATTTTAATTTTATTTTGCTCAAGGATAAATAAACAAAAACATAGGCCTACTCCTCTGATGACACTTCAGTTTTATATGCTTTGCAGAAAAAAATGCAAGGTAAGACTCTACTCACGCTTGAAGATAGGAGGTAAAAGATAGAGATTGAAATACAACACTAAACTCCGGTAAGAAACGTAACTAAAACCTTAAAAGTTTGTGTAACAGAACATGCCTATGAGAGAGAGAATGGGAGTGTCTTTTGACAGAAAAAGCATGCTGGAAGTTAGCTTGTCTTCCGTTAATTGAATAATTACAAAACTTAATTGTTATTACGCATCATAAAGCAGTGATTTAATTCCAACTTTATTATTAGTAAGGAACCCATGCTAAATATTTGTAAATAAAACACTGTATTCCCATTGGCTTAATAGCAAATCACATGTTAACAAAATGTCAGCTCCCATGTTTTAGCGGATGCTTGGTTTTTACAGAGCAACTTTTTTCATGTAAATGTGCCTCTGTTTCAGGGTAAAACCAAGTAGTGAAAAAGCTGAATATGGCTAAAATGCGCTTGAAACAGTTAGAAAGTCACCTTGAATCGGTAGATGATTTTGTAAACCCAAAGATTTTACTGGAACAATATGCAACTCGGCCACACATAGCTGGTGAGCTTTAGGAAATATTTTATTTTTATTTAGTAAGCAGTAAGAGTAGCACCATAATCGATTAATGGCTCAGAGTAAGAGTAGAAGACTAGTTATGATTAGTTTTTTTTTCATTTTCGTACACATACCACACTTGTGTGTGTAAAGTCGTCAGAACTCAGTTATTTTTTTGTAAGTTTATGTTATAGAATAGGTGCTATCTTTGTGATATTTTTTGCTTGTTTTGCGTTATATTTATTTCAACTAGCCTCAGTTATAAATCCAGAGCGTAGCTCTCTAAGGGTTCTGTGCCAAAGAAATAATAAAAAACATTTGTTTTAATGTGCAGTGTGTAGGCTATGTATTGAGGGAATGCGCCTGTCTTGTGTTGTTCATTTTATTTAAATCATAATTAAAAGATGGCTCAATACCTTCTGCCAGGTACCTAAGAAATAGTGAAAATCTTGCCTCTCTTCTTCTCTCTTGCAGGGATTTTATGCCAACTTTTTCTCTTAACTGTTTAAAGCTAGTCTGCCCTTTGATATTATAAATAAACCTTAGCCCTCTATTTTGGACCTTTTCTATTTGTTTGATTTGATTTTTTGATGAGGGTCCCACACCTGACTTGCAAACTCTAGCAAGGGTCTTACCAATGGCAGATATGCTATTCGGCGTGTTGGCATATTTGAATATTTTAAAATTATGCGCAATTTGGTCATTCTTAGCGTTGCAGTGTGGGCAATTTTATTGATGTGGCGATCCCATTTGAAATTTGACTGAAGACAAACTCCGAGATAGGAGTGAAATTCAACTTGTTGCAAAATTTGATGGTGCAAAAAATAGTGTTGTTTATCACATTGACCTCTCTGTTGCATTTGTAAAAAGCTGCACTTTCATACGTTAAAATTCATTTGCCAATTTTCTGACCATCTTTCTAGTTTGTCCAAATCGTTTTGTAAAATTGATGCGTTTTCAGCAGTGTTATAAATTATCACATCATCTGCAAATAATCTACATTCAGACTTCAACTGTGAGGGTAAATCATTGGGAGGTGAAAGTATAGCTTACTGATAACAATGAGATGGAGAATATGAAATCTGTGAATGCAATATAGTTAATAGTAAAGTATGTAATATAATTGTAGTAATAAATAATATAAGGCACGTTTAGCAGTTACTCTATGTGTTTTGTTAATCTAGTTCTTGATGTATTGTTCTGTAGGCTATGCTTCATATATTGTAGCCTGCATGCTGCACACAATGGAAGCACAGTTTGGGGACATTGATAACAAGCGGGTGGCTGATATCGGTTGCGGTTCTGGTAGATTGAGCATTGGTAGCGTAATGCTAGGTGCCGGGTAATCATACTTTACTTTATAGAAGGTCACAGGTGGCCTGTGACGCTAATGCTAATAATTCATTACTTTAATCTAAGCAAACGATTATCTAGATTCTAGACGATACAAGGACAGTAAGCTTGGGCTCTAAGCTTTTTATGGTAATTGACTGTTAGTTTGGAGATCTCAGGCTATAGATCGAGAAAGTTTAACCAGGGTAAAATATAGAGAATACAGGGTAAAGTATAGAGCATACAGGGTGAAGTATAGAGAATACAGGGTAAAGTATAGAGAATACAGGGTGAAGTATAGAGAATACAGGGTAAAGTATAGAGAATACAGGGTAAAGTATAGAGAATACAGGGTGAAGTATAGAGAATACAGGGTAAAGTATAGAGAATACAGGGTAAAGTATAGAGAATACAGGGTAAAGTATAGAGAATACAGGGTGAAGTATAGAGAATACAGGGTAAAGTATAGAGCATACAGGGTAAAGTATAGAGAATACAGGGTGAAGTATAGAGAATACAGGGTGAAGTATAGAGAATACAGGGTAAAGTATAGAGAATACAGGGTAAAGTATAGAGAATACAGGGTAAAGTATAGAGAATACAGGGTAAAGTATAGAGCATACAGGGTAAAGTATAGAGAATACAGGATTTTACTCAACATTTTTAGTGTTACTTACGTATGCATGACGTATTTATATGTCTACAGTAAATAATGTAATATAGATTACTATATTACTTAGGCCTACTGATGTTATATGTTTTGTAGGTATGTTCTGGGTATAGATATAGATGAGGATGCATTAGAAATATGTCATGATAATATAAGTGAGTTTGAGATCTCTAACATGGATCTGTTGAGGATGGATACCCTCTGCTTACCCCCCACCTTGCATAAAGCGTTTGACACTGTGGTTATGAATCCTCCATTCGGTACAAAACACAACAAAGGTAGTGCTACTATTTTATTTCTTTTGGCCCCTTTTCATACATAAGTTCTGTAATCCTAACAATAGATGAATTAGCTTCATAGTCTTGTATATGACTGCTCAATCCAAGATGTTATAGCGTTACACAAGTTGTCTTCCCTTAAGCATACACTGACAAAGAGAAGATAATCTTTAATCGTTTTGTAGGTTAGGCTAAGGTCTGCTCTGTTCTATTCGATGCACATTATGTAACCCATTGTTAGGAACCTAGGCTACTGCTGGCAAGTTGTACCAATATTTGACTTGCTGCTTGTAGTGGAAATTAGGCTAACGACTAGAGAGTGTTTGTAGGTGTTGATATGAAGTTTCTGAGGGCTGGGTTAGACCTAGCCACTACTGCTGTCTATTCCCTTCATAAAACATCTACCAGAAACCATATACTGAAGGTGTGCGCTGACTGGGGGGTCAAAGGTCAAGTTGTGGCCCAGCTGATATATGACATACCAGCTACATATAAACATCACAAGAAGTCATCAGTGGATATAGAGGTTGACTTCTACAGGTTTCAGCCTCCACCAATTAGTTGAGGAGTTAGTGTGGGAACTGTAGACAGCAGGTAGCTCTCAGTCACTTGTAGTATCATTACTCTATCTAGCCTACAGTGTACACTGAGAGTTTATACATGTACATGTACAGTTATAATTACATTATTAGTACAGAGAATTTACTAGGATAAAGCAGGACATCTGCATCTATAAATTTTAGGCTGTTTGTCAAGTTTTTCATTTCTAAATAATTTTTGCTGTGCTAACTTGATTTGTATGTGTGCTATGCTAAACATTATTTAATAATTATTATGAATACGTTTGAGCTGTTTGAGCTATCGAAGAGGAGGTAAGACTGTGTGTTGTGTTCTCAACTCATAATTATGCTGGTACATGGGTACAAATAGGAGTTATCTGTTCATTGGCAGTTTAGTCAAGAATAGATAACTCCAAGTATAATTGTAGCAATAAAGAACTTCAACACCTCTGACAGAGTGTTGTTGTAATTACTTTTACTACAGATTTTTGTAAGTGGAAAATTGGTAATTTTATGCAGCTGTACTAGTACACAGCTACAATGTACAAAGCCTTACATAAACATATAGCTTTGTACATGCATACCCCTGTAGAATACTCCTAGTACACAGCTACTACATCCAAGTGTAATACCCCCCCCCCCCATCCCCTTTACACAATTGTACCAGTCAGTTTAGAATGATAATATTTTTGTAAGATTCAACAAGAATGCATCTCATTTCAGACCAATACTTATTTGCAACTACTTTATCACCACTCATTATGGATATGAACTATCTATTTTATATGCTTTGGAGAGCCTGTTGTACGGATTCACACACTTAAAGTTGTTCTCTCTTACTTTGTAAACAAAGTGAGAGGACAACTTCAAACCTATAGCCAACATCTTAAAAGTACATGAGTAATCAATCTGTGACTCTGCCTTTCTTTTACATCACAGCACTCTTAGTCTACTCGGAGTGTGCAATTAATACTAAAAAATTCAAATAAAAATTTGATTGTTTCAGACTTTGTATTCATCACCTCAGCTGGATAAAATAGAGCAGCGAGAACACAATTGATGAATAGCTATATTGGGAAGGCTAACAACACCTACACTGTAACTATATTGAGGGTAGATGAGGTAGAAAAACTCAGCTTCTTACAGCAAGAAAAGACAACTAGTAGGGTTAATCACATGATACTATTCTACAGCACTTTGTACTCATGTACAATAGCTACCACACTGCTACTGAACATATCAACAGGCACAGCATCATTATATACAAGTATATCCAATCAGTACATAGTAAGGCCAGTATATAGAATAATAGGGTAGAGATATGAAGATACATGTATAGATATAAAAATATAAAGATGTCTGTTAATTAGCAGAGTAGAGGTACTGAGGCTAGAGAACACAGATCCCATCATATAAACAGAGGAAATGTCAATGAAGATTATCTTATAGACTACAACCAGTCCCCACCTCCCTATGTCAGCTAAAGCTATACTTTCTGTAACACAATAAGATAGTATACTAATGATTGTATAACAGAGCATAGAACTTGGAGTAGTAAAAGGGGCTGATATAAAGAGTACACAATGACAGCATTCTGTTGGGAACAGGATATTGGGGCTGCAAAAAACAGAGTAATATACTGTAATATAACTACATAGTTGGGAGAATAACATAACTGTTCATCCCCATGATGCAATTTTGTGAGATTCAAATTTGGTAGTAGATAGAATAATAATATAACAAGAGAAAACAGTAAAATAACACAACTCTAGTAATAAATATCCACAATATAAAAGTATAACAGTATGATAGTAATTTAGTGTAGAGCAGTTTTGGCACAGGGATTGTATGTAACTATAGAATGTAGGTAACTGTTGATAAGAGGGTGGAATCACAGTTCAATAGGTCAGCAGTGTCCATCTTAGTGACATAGGTTTACTAGTAGAACCACAGCGTCCAGTATATACATGGTTAGACAGGTGGAACCACGATGTCCAATAGATATGGTTCCACAAGAAAGAAGATAACTCCATTTAGTATGGTCATGGCATAGCTGAGGTGAAATGTATGCCCTGAGGATTGCCTACAAATAAATTAGTACAAGTTCAGGAACAAATCACCCACCATCTGGCCATGATTGGTGATATTATGGTATTCATACACACACCTACACTATTTACATCAGTATAACTGAGTAGTATGTAGTAGGCTATCACACTGTAGTGTATGTACATGTACATGACATAACTGAGTGATTGATTAGCTAGATAATGGTACACAGCATGACTAACACAGTTCCGACGTACATCTAGTACACTGAAGTGTGAAAGTATGACTTTATATATAGCTTGCTGGGTCACCACCACAAACTAGCTTAGGATGACCATGTGATATCATGTGTTTACACTCAAATGTATTATTTTGGTGTTTCTAGAATTACTGTGTAACCTACTCTAATACTCTGTGATAAAAATACTTGAGTGATATCATAATCTCAACAACTACAATATAGACCACTATCAAATGTATAGGTAGATATGCATATAGAACACACTGTTAGCACTATTAGTATATTGTATTCTACAAACACTTGTACTACTGCATTGTATTGTTATACATACTGTATACACCTACATTGACATACAGTGTACATGTACTATAATTGTAGGCTGTAGCACATGATTGTACACTATATATTGGGGCTAACACTCCCTGGAATCCAGCTAGTTATACAGTGGTGATACAGTAGGCCTATATTATACTAATTGTGTATAATAGCCCTACACATCACATCAATTGATATATAATGCTAGATCTTAAACTATGGGGAAATTAATTTAATTTCAGCAGCTTTACAGTTAGTATTGGTATATAACATGTACATAGCATCTCTGAGTTTGTCTTCAAAGGGTTATGAAAAGGCTCCATTGTATACAAGTGTTAGTTTAACAAGTTATATAAATCTAATCAGTTATTGTAATGTAAACCCAACCAACAAAATGATGCATCGATTAATTTTACAAGCAAACATGTATTGAGTGTATTGTAGTCAGTTAGAATGCATGATACACAATCACAATGATCATAACTGATGCCAGGTTTGCTCAATGGCCACAGATCTACAGGGAATACCGTGTAATAAGTGAGGGCAGTTCTTACTATGTCCACCTTGAGAGATGATGACTGTGAGAACTAAGGCTAATATTTGGTATTTATTTCAAGGCAGGTATCACAGTTTAATACTACAAACTGCTTTGGGCAAGTTTACAATGTACATTCTGTATTTACAGAGCCCATTGTTACTGACTGTATAATAGGTAGACTGTTTGCAGGATAAGCCAATGTACTGTTTGTGTTATATTGGAGTTATATAGGTGACTGATACATGTACAAGTCAAGTATAATATACTGTACACTATCATACAGGGATCACAGTGGCTCTACACACTTCTGATATAAATAATGTAATAATATGAACATTACAATAAGACTGTATATAGTGTAGTTATAGTGCATAAGAAACATGTAACCTGCCTCTACATGTATTACATGTATTACATAATATACATGTAGTATACAATTCAATTACATACATGTAATTGGAGTGTATACTACATGTATATTATATAATACAAAATAGTTAACTGGTAGATGTAGGCCTATTGTTTTCTCATAGCCTACATGTAGATTGTATTCTGGATAATTGAACAGTTGTAATTATTCATATTTACAGTTATCATTGTAAACAGTCATGTATATCCATTATAGGGCCTCAATTCAGTGCATTATCTACATTGTAAGCCTATGTCTACAATGTATATGATGTTAGGATTTTCATTTTATGTCCATTCATATTGCAGAGTGATATTGCATACATGTATATAAATGTACAAATGCATATTATAATACCTATAGAGTTAGATGCTCACTAGTACTGGTAGGCTATGTACATGTACATGTCACACATTGTGTACAACATGTACATGTCACACATTGTGTACAACATGTACATGTCACACATTGTGTACAACATGTACATTTCACACAAGATGTGTAATGTTTTGATGTTGCTGATTGCTGAAATGGATAACCTACTATAAACTGGTAGAAAGCACAGCTCCCCCAATACATAGTAATAATGTAGTATAACACACCTGTAAGCCATGGGTGAGACCGGGGAAGGGGGCACAACTCCAGGCTTCATACTGTCGTAGTACGCAATGTTATACGAGAAGGTAATAATACAGAGAACACACGTGAGCATGTACAGTCTATATCCCCAGTGTACATCTACAATGTAAAAGTAGTGAAACAACCCCAATCCGTTATATAGTCTACTAAAGCCGTGTCATACATACAGCATGGAATTCTAAAATGTAACTTAAAGTGTCAACAACTGGCCTTTACATCATAACATAGAATTATTTCTCCCACCCATTATTACATAGAACTAGGGTCACAGTAACAGCCTATTGGTTTACTTACATATGTAGGACGCTATGAAGTAGCAGGATAGAGTGAGAACTAGGAATAGTAGTGTATCCATACAAGGGGTGCCCACTCTGCACCTCTCCTTGTTATCCACATCATAGAGTACACTAGTTTCACAAGTGGAGTTACTCTCCTTTTCATAACAGCTATACTGGGAGGTATCACCCCCTTCACTGACTGTCTCCTTCATTGACCTAAGGCTACCATTTGACAGCCCACTCTTCAGTATTCCTTTTGGGACTGCTTTGTTGTGGTTTACGTCGGAACTAGGAAGTTCATTGTCCGAGTATGAATCACTGTCATCAAACTCAAGAATTCTTCTCACAGATGAGCCTCTCTTGAATCGAACGCCAGGTTTCCTGACCTTGACATTACTACGGGTTGTCACCATCGTGCTTAGAGAGCCCTGCAGAACATCAAAATAGATGACTGTGTTTATGAGCTTATATTGCAACTAATTCCATGACACAGTTTAGCCTCACTTAGGGATCTATTATAGTATGTAATAAACAATAGGCATCTGTATGTTAATTGCAAAACTCTGATTAATCTAAAGATCCTAAAGTGCCTAATATTCAGGTTCAATGAGTCAATATCCATTGTTGACGATAAATTGGAAATAAGAATTGGTCAGGGTAGCGAAAAATTGGGAGGCTTTCTCCCCCGATACTTGAATTGCTTTACTAACAGAATAGTATCGATAATATAAAGCAATTCATAGTTATTCCCCCTTTATAAGCTTTGGTAGAGGGCAGTGCCCATTTTAATATTGCGGAGATGCTACCATTTATATTAAAGCCTTTTTATCTCAGAATATTCTTCATCTGCCTCTCAGACTAGAAATAATTCTCCAGTTAGATGTGGAACCAGCTTGCTCAAACAGGCTTAGTCATTCACAGTTTGATGAAAAATCTCAGGAATTCAAAACAAGGAATCACATGGCGGAATGACATAGCCTACTAATAATTGGTGGTGACATAACTGGTAATTCAATGGATCGAATATCATGTAGATGTAGTTCCACACCCATTTCCTGAATTCTGTTTTTTTCTGATATAGAATAAGAATAGACATTGTTCAACATTAACATAGTCATATAGGCTACAGGCCTACAAGTAATATTAACTTTTTATACCTTCCTTGGGTTATACCTTGAACACTAATTAGGCCTAATATAAATATATCAATATATCACATAATTTATGGTAAATAATAATTGCTTAAATAAATTAATTTAATATAAGATTAACATAAAATAATAATTACATTACTAGTTAGCTACAAATAATATTTCATTTATAATAAAATAATCATTATTTAAAATAACATAAATTTAAATCAATTATTTTTTTAATAATATCAAAATTATTAAACCACTAATGTCGCACTATTCAATATTTGCAAATAATACTTTTCATCCTATTTCTAATTTCAGTAAGATTGATGTGTTGTTTGTGTTTGGAAACCTAACTGCTGCCAAGAAAACCTATTTTAATACTGGCTGTTCTCACCTTCAATCGGCCTATGTAGTGTGTTGGAAATTTTGGAAGCACCCAAGCGGTTAGTATAAAACTGCGCGACAGAGATTGCTATTGGTCCTACTTGCTACTACTCATTACATTGATATTGTGGGCCTTGACTGTAACTTGCTTGTTTATCGCTGTAAAAAGAGTTATTTATAGAATGGCAGTTAGTGTTAGCTCATTAAGATAAGATTACTTGGCTATTTGATGCTATCGCTTATGTACTCAAAACATTTTCCAAGTATAGACCTAGCTCATGCATAGCCTTAGGAACTTAACAGGTCTCAATGCTGACTGGAGGTCATAATGATAAGTTGATAACATAGATAATAGCCAATTAATTGTTAATATTAATATCAATATGAATGAATATCAAAATAGATTTATCTTGGCTGCCACTAGGTTTACAAAAACAAACAACGCTGAACACATCAAACTGAAACTTACTGAAATATGATGAACAATATTATTTGCAAATATTGAATGGTGCGACAGTAGTGGTATAATAATAATAGTAGTATTACCTATTTACTATTACATTATTATTAAATTATTATAGGTGAGGTCGTATACTCCTCTCGACTTCTCTTCTGTGACTTCATTTTCGATTTTGACTGCTCTGCTGTAACTGTTTGATGGATCAAACAAACAGAAACTCAAGAGTCAAACAAAGAAAGGAAAGTTACTTACACTTCACATTACAACCGTTTTTGCTGTTGCATAGATGATAAAGGGAAGCTACCATGCACCAAAGTAAGGGAAGTTCAACCTTCTATTTCAATGCTGTATGGTCAATATACTCGTACTCCACTGAGCCAGTCGATTGTCAAAAATACTGTTGTTCGCGGCGATAGAACAGTGATAGCTTAAGGCCCTTAGTTTATGCCTAATTATCGTGTCAGCTGAAAACAAAATCACACAGCTCAGTGCACCTCATAGAGGTGCACATTGTTGCCTGAAGGCTATTTTTATACTCTCATTAGTTTCTTTACTCAAAATTGGCAAAATCCACTAAAGAAAATTTTTTTAATTAATAAAACTATTTTTAAATTAAATTGGCAACTGAAAATAAAAATTATAATACGCAGTAAAACCAATTTTTCAAAATAAAAAACAAATAGTTGCGAGACTATAAGCACAGTAGACCATTGATCTCTCCAATATCAATAATCCATAATCATATCATTATATGCAGAGGTGGTGATCGTGATTAGATTTATATTCACGAAGATATTATTGATACAGAGACGAGGAATAAACTAAGATCATTCAAATTAAATTTATCATTTCCACTAGTGAAAGAATGGAATCAAAGAGATGAAAGTATTTAAGGACCTAAATATATCATGACAGGCTCAAAAAGAAGTAAAAGAGTTGTTGGCAGTGTAGTACGTGGGAAAAGGCTACCAATAGAGGAGGCTTCAATTTTTGTAAGTGTTAGTGACTTAGTCTTAGTCTAGTCTAGTAAGTATAGTCTTCTCTTGTCAATCTAATTTAATTTTCTCTTGTCTACTCAGCCACACCTGTCGTTTGCTTTATCTAAAGCCGGAGTCACTCAAATCAGCAGACTGAGACTAGGCATTTATTCCTGACTCGTGCCTTTTATGTTTAATTTATTAGTGATTTAATCAATCCAAATCAAACAGAAATTTTTAAAATTTACTACCAGACTACCAAACTATAAGTGCATGAAAATTAAAACTGTTTAGAGTAAAACTAAGCTAAAAGTTAAATATTCTGAATGTAAGGAATTAGTGATTGCAGTTGACACAAACTCACAAGTATAATGGGTAAGGATTGGGTGGAATTTACCAGCCGATTTTAACCATGAATCAGAAAAGTTATCTGTGGTTTTGAGGTAGATTTGAATTCTGCAATCTTGTCTGATCTGTTGCTGTATAGGATTGTTGTTAAAGTCACGGACAGTCACAGTGTGTCTTGGCGAGTGTGTGACCATGGCAGCCATGTAAAGGTGGAAACAGTCTAACAAATATTTTCGTCGTGCTGGTGCCAAGCTTTTCAAGCATGGTGACGTTTTTCGCACTGGTCAAAGCACACCAGCGATACTTCCTTCACAAAAGTGATTTTCCGTCTTAGTGGTGTACCAAATCAGGCAATTAGTTTTATGTATGTCTCAATGTACATCTTTACCTGCTGTGGCTACGCAACTAATAGCGACTCAATTTGGGATTTTCGTTTACAAATAAAAGTGCAGAATGGAGTTGGTAAAACTCTGTTGGCTAGTCAGAAGCCAGTCTCATCAAGAGCGATGCATAAAATATTAAACATGCTTGATCTTGGGCAAACAGGGTGTTTCTGCTTAATTTTGTGATGCCATGTCGCTCCACCGTCGTTTTGCAGGGAATAACAGCTTGAAATTTGGTAGTCTGTTCCAGCCTAAACAGTATGATTTGTGAGTAACTAATTAGGCTTGTTTAGCATTGGTATTATTGTAATTTTTGTAGAGTACAGAGAACAATATCAAACCATCAGTCTACCATGCATTGATAGTTATATTTCTAGAATTCTTTGCATGGGGCTTGCTAACCACACCAACTATTAGTGTAAGTATAATTTTATATATTATATCTTGTAATAAGGGGTGAAGTGTTAACATAGGCAATAAATTTGTTGTGAGTCATGGAGATACGAATGGATATATTGGTATATCGTATACTATATACTAGTCTGTATAGACTATGTGCGACACACTGTACCATATTACATGTATATCAGTCACTCTCTTGATTGCAGATTACTCATGCCACATTTCCCGATAACACATTTCTATGTAATGGACTTATACAAGGGGTCAAGGTGAGATACGTAGCCTACTAATTTCCCAGAACACTAGTTATATGCTTATCAGTTCCCTTTGGCAAAACACCAATTGTTGAACTTCTTGGGTTCACTAAAATCATGTTAGTAGAAGGTTTGGAGTAACACTACTGTAGCAATGCAATCTGTTAGGGGTAACACTGCTGTAGCAATGCAGTCTGTTAGGGCTAACATTGCTGTAGCAATGCAGTCTGTTAGGGATAACATTGCTGTAGCAATGCAGTCTGTTAGGGGTGACATTGCTGTAGCAATGCAGTCTGTTAGGGGTATATTTCACTGTTAAAAATGAAGTAATGACAGTAAAGCTCGAAAAGAAATTTTAGAGCTAAATACAGAATTTATAACTAAAACTTATTACTAATAGTTTTGTGGAAAACACTACACAGCCATTTTATCTGATGGGTGCTTTTAATGAAACAATTAGAGATGAAATTTGATATTTTGGCTTTTAGATTCTCTGTTTGTACATAATCTATGTGTAGATGTTTACATGTATGTACTGCAGGGTAAGTAACAAGTGTTACTCCATTACAGGGTATCCTTTCTTTCCTAAGTGCCCCTCTAGTTGGTGCTATGTCAGATGTTGTGGGCAGGAAACCATTTCTACTTATTACTGTAGCCTGTACTTGTGCACCTATACCCTTCATGATGATAAGTCCTTGGTAAGTTCATCTACTACTACTACCACTACTAGTAGTACTAGCTACTGTCACTACTACTAGTACTAGCTACTGTCACTACTACTAGTACTAGCTACTGTCACTACTACTAGTACTAGCTACTGTCACTACTACTAGTACTAGCTACTGTCACTACTACTAGTACTAGCTGCTGTCACTACTACTAGTACTAGCTACTGTCACTACTACTAGTACTAGCTGCTGTCACTACTACTAGTACTAGCTACTGCCACTACTACTAGTACTAGCTACTGTCACTACTAGTAGTACTAGCTACTGTCACTACTAGTAGTACTAGCTGCTGTCACTACTACTAGTACTAGCTGCTGTCACTAGTACTAACTACTACTAGTACTATGTGAGTAGTATTGCTAACAGGAAGCACTAATTAGAGTTAACACAACTTGGGAAACACCAGATGTTGTGCTACCAGTACTATTCATAATGTATACAATATGTTTAATCACTCATTTACAGGAGCACAAGAGAGGGAGTTTTTTATCCTATTTGTTTGGAAGATCGAAACAGTATTTGCCGAATGATTAGTAGTATTAAATAGGCTTCTCTCTCCATTATATTCCACAATCCAATCACACTGCATGGTTAATGACGGCAAATCTACTGTATAAATCGCTGATGACAATTCTATTTATGGTATAACTGTACTCAGATGGTGCTGGTAGACACTATATATACATGTATATACGCTATGTAGACACTATGTAGACACAGTCACCTGGTTACTAGATAGTGACACAGTATTGTCTATTATACTAACAAGCGCAGCAGCCTTTACCACACTCTACGTATGTTATTATCTGACAATCCGTACATTAGACATGTTGATGACATGTCCTTACTTTCCTAAGATAACATGTCCTTACTTGGGCAGACAATTACTGTACCCTTGTGTACTCGTAGTATCACTGTATCATACATCATACATTAGTACTTCATCTGGATCATCTATTGTACAGGCTAATACTATAGCCTGTGGTCTATGTATATTATGTAATATTTTGCATTGTAGGTGGTACTTTGCACTGATCTCTCTCTCTGGTGCGTTTGCTGTGACCTTCAGTGTGGTGTTTGCTTACGTAGCAGATATTACTACAGAAGAAGAACGTAGTTCAGCATACGGTCTGGTAGGTGTCTGTTTGTCTGTTATATTACATACTTCCTTCCAGTTTGTACACGTCACTTGTATATTGTAGGTATCTACATATGAGTATATGTATTGTAGGTATCGGCCACATTTGCTGCGAGCCTTATCACGAGTCCAGCCATAGGTGCCTTCATAGAAAATGTATATAGTACTAATGTAGTTATACTAATAGCCACGGCGGTAGCAGCTCTGGACATCCTGTTTATATTAGTATTCATGCCCGAGTCACTGCCGGAGAAGATGAGGCCTACCACTTCCTGGGGATCACATATATCATGGGAGAAGGCTGACCCATTCGGGGTGAGTTTAGTCTAGACTAGGGCTGATGAGCTCTGGTATTGTATGGGTACACAGAAAGTGTTATATGGTATAGTATGGGTACTGAGGAAGTGTTATGTGGTATCGTATGGGTACACAGGAAGTGTTATGTATGTAACTAACAGCCTATGAATAGGTATCCCGTCATATCGTATGTTTACCCTTATATTGTCCATACCTCTTCCACGCATTACATAACCCCTGGACTCTGGTGTATCTGGTATACATTGTGATACTATGTATATGTATATTCTGTTGAGGGTGTATATCACAATACAATACAATACTATACTCTATACTACATTACAGTATTATATACTACACTACAATACTCTATACTACATTACAATACTCTATACTACACTACAGTACTCTATACTACACTACAGCACTCTATACTACACTACAGTACTCTATACTACACTACAGTACTCTATTACACACACATCTCCTCAAACTAACAAGTGTTACTTCCTCTTTCACTAGAGTAGTTGGCAACTAGTCAGTAGCATTATATTATATACTGTATTATTATACTATTACACACATATCCATAATATGTCTTACAACATCCCATGTGTGCAAGGTGTTCTAGTGTAATGTACTATTGTATTGCCATCATGTACACTATTATAGATGCATGTGTGTCGTTTTCTTATAGGCTCTCAAGAAACTAGGTCATGATAAGCTGATCTTACTTCTATGCTTTACTGTGTTACTGTCATACCTTCCTGAAGCTGGAGAATACTCTTGTTTTTTTGTCTACCTCAAGTTGGTAAGTGACCTAGTTAAGTAAGTGACCTAGCTAGTAAGTGACCTAGTTAAGTAAGTGACCTATTTAGTAAGTGACCTAGTTAAGTATTACCACTCTTCATCTTAGCTCTAATTATCGACCTGTGCTATTTGTATGAATGATGATGAAGTTGTTTATCCTTTGCAGGTGATGAACTTTAGTGAACAGGCAGTTGCCTCCTACATTGCCTTTGTTGGTATATTATCTGTATTAGCTCAGGTTAGTCTTAGTAATTATCTCCCCTGTATTCAAAACTAAGTTGACTGAATGGCTAGTAGGGATGTCTGCTTGACTAATTGCCGATGTGTATTTATGCGTGCACTCGCGTGTATGTATGCGTGCACTCGCGTTTGTGGTGTTTGTTATTTGTTGTAAATAACTATTCAACACCGTGTAAAATCTTGGCAGTTATCTTCCTTGTATTATTTGATCTTATAATTATCTCCTCCATGCTCTTTAAACTTTTAGACGGTTTTACTGGCAGTTCTGATGTCCTATCTTGGTGCTAAAAATGCTATAATAATAGGGCTATCTGCAGAGGCTATACAGCTCACTCTCTATGGGTTTGGTTCAGTTAACTGGTAAGTATACAACTATGTACATGTACTCACTAGTAATGCTGACTTGTTAATATTATGTATGTTATTTATCACTAGTGCAGTATGTCATACAAATCCTATGTGTGATGTGTGTGTTTAGTATAGACTCATCTTTGTACAGGATCATGTGGGTGGCTGGATTTGTAGCCTCAATTTCCAGTATAACCTACCCAGCCATCAGTGCGTTTGTATCCTCGCAGGCTAATCCTGATCAACAAGGTAAGACAACTTCTTAGACTGAGCAGTTGTTCTGCTGATAACAGTAATGTGGTAACTTCATACATTGTATGTGTATAATACTGCTGTATTATTGGTAAATGGGAGTTGTTTACTCTGATTCAATCTATAGGCAGAGACAGACAACTCTTAGCTACATGTAGACCAACATGACTTACATTACACTGAGTCCATACATGTATTACTACTACTCTAGGTGTAGCCCAAGGAGTTGTGACCGGTATTAGAGGTCTGTGTATGGGCCTAGGACCTGCCCTATTTGGGTTCGTATTCTACCTATTTGATGTGGACCTCAATGATACAGAGGAAGGTGCTGTTAAGTCTAATATAATGCCTGATGCCAGGAAAGAACAGGCAGACAGTGGTGCTGGTGTCACACATAGAGTAAGTACATAGAGATGATAGAGTTGTCTTCTATTGGATTATAATTGGGAGGGGACCTTGCAACTCAACTGATGATGCAGCCGATTTAAGATGTAAATATCACAATGTTTATGGTTCAGATTGTGGTGGCTTGGTTTACAGTGGTCCAAATGTCACCCTATCAAATGCACATGTCTCTCCTGCATTTCAAGTCTTCTACTTGCCCACAGGTGGTACCTGGCCCCCCATTTGCCTTCGGAGCCGTCCTAGTTCTAGCTGCCATAATATTTGCCACTAATATACCAGAGTCACTGAAACCAAGTGGAGGCAAATCCAGTAGTAATGGTGGAGCTTCCAGCAGACAAATTTCCAGACAAACCTCCCTCAACTCTAGTTCACTATTGTCTCCTCTCTTACCAGGTAATTATATAATAGGTCACAAATTCACCAATCAGAGTCGTACCTGGTATATGTAGGTCACTTTTTCACCAATCAGAGTCATACCTAGTATATGTAGGTCACTGATTCACCAACCAGATTCTTGCCTGGTATACATCTGCTATTTATAAACCAATCAGATATGTTTGAAGTTAACAAACAGCATACATAATCATCCTATATGATCCTGTATGGTATGACTTGGATTATATAAAAGTATGTTTCTTGAATTTGTCTCCCTTGACATAACATACCTATAACCTCTACTTTTACAGGTTCCTCAAAATATGACAAGGAGAAACAGCTAACCTCCTCAGATGAGAATGTCTGACAGCAAGAGGAGCTGACTCCAATTAGTATTTAAATTATATTTTTACATATTATTATGCTCAATATAGATATATTATTAAATTATAATATTCAACTATATGATTGTGTAGGCAGTGTACTAGTATACTGTGTATATCAGTATGTACACCCATGTGATGTAGATAATAGCTCTACAGTTGAATGTATTTACTAGTCATAGTAAATGTATGTACATATACATGTACTACATAATGGTGACTAGCAGCTTTAGAAGAGAATGATTTATCTCTGATGCCAAATTGCTGGGCACAGTTTCTATGACATCATACAGGTGACCACATGGCACTATTATCTCAGTGACATCATAACTAGTGTACTAGGGCTGTTTTAAAGACAGATTCTTCCACTGGGAATGCAGTCTTTTGGAGAATTGCAGTAGCAGTAGTATATATCCTATCCTAAGTGCCACAATATAATGTATTGATATAGTATATCACTGATAATATTTGTCTCTCTCTCTCTCTTCAAATACTATAATATTATATATTTTTAATATCCATTATTATAACTGCATGTATAAGGAAATATAGCCCAGCAACTGTTGGAAGTGCTGGACAAGTAAATATATCATTCTGTCCTCTAAGACCTGTCTGCTCTATTAGTTAGGTTGGAGGGAATACTAATACCCTTATTATAGACTACAGACAGTGTGGGCTATTTATAGCTTCTGATAGACTAGGTGCCCCAAGTGTGGATTGGCACGTAAACTTTGAGTTCGTAGATTGGTGTGTATCTGTGCACTAACAATGAATATGGTCTACCAGTATCTGAGTTCACTGAATGACTGAACAGTTGGGTGAGTCAGAGTGTTAGTAGGACATGTCTACCAGGCCTATAACAGTGGTCGGTGTATCAGAGTGTTAGTAGTACATGTCTACCAGGTCTATAACAGTGGTTGGTGTATTAGAGTGTTAGTAGGACATGTCTACCAGGCCTATAACAGTGGTCGGTGTATCAGAGTGTTAGTAGTACATGTCTACCAGGTCTATAACAGTGGTCGGTGTATCAGTGTTAGTAGTACATGTCTACCGGGTCTATAACAGTGGTTGGTGTATCAGAGTGTTAGTAGTACATGTCTACCAGGTATATAACAGTGGTCCGTGTATCAGAGTGTCAGTAGAACATGTCTACCAGGTCTATAACAGTGATTGGTGTATATGGTGTAACCAGATTCCTCTCTCACTCTGCCTGCTATGTCTGTTATTAAATCTACCAAGTCAATGCTGTTGGTTTTGCGTCTCTTCTTTATCATTCCCTCCATAGCTTCCTGTTTACCAATGGAATCTGGTGCGTTTCTTTTGCCAGTTACAACGGCACTTGATTGCGTAACATCATCACCTGACATCATGTCCTGATCTGAGACATTTTCATTCACGGATTCAATAGGGTTATGGTTGTACTTGTACCAATCGGAGAGATGTAGCTTCAATGTCCGTAGCAACATTCCTCGTCTGCATCTACAATATATTTATATATAGGGCATTATACGGTAGGTACTGTCTTATTCTACACCAGCTTGCTCCGCAGTGTAAAAGCACGAGACCGCAATTGACCAAAATCGTATTGGCTAAAGATGTGTAATATTTATCTTTTGTACATTTATGCGAATGTTTAACCCATAAGAAGACTTAGTTGTTACATGTATTAGCAACATGCTTATACTTCACTCACAGACTATCTGGTAAAGTAGCGAAGCAGATGAAGAAATCCGCTGGGACGTAGATTGACGGTAGAGGATTGACTTCCCACTCTCTTACAAGCTCATTCCATTCTAGTTCTCTGCTTGTGAGTGCCGTCTCTCTGAAAGGGAGAAAGGCAGGAAGCTGTTGGTACTCCCAGCTATTGCTTACTCTTGTAGACTTTGGTCTGCCTAGTTGGCCCCGACAGAACGACAAGATTAAAATCTACAAAATACAGTAGTATACTAGGGAATTACATTATTGGTGCCTACATTTGTACAAAGAACGGACATTATAGTAATCTAAGTCATTGGTTAGCTTACTGTTACTTAGTTTACCCCAGTGGTTTGCAGCGAAAAATATACAGCTGAAACTAGAAATGTACACAGTGTAAACATGTATTGTATGTACATGTACATGTACTACATAATATACATAGCTAGCGTTGATACCACATGTAGATTCGCTCATACAATTTGTAGACATCATTTGCCATCTGACTGACCTTATATGTCCACAGAGTTTTCTCAATGTTTAATGCATCCACTAGACTCTGCACAGAGCAGACACTACTATCATTGCCAGAGATGTTTCCATTTGTATCACCATGAGCCATCACAATCAGGCATGTGATTGGACCATGTGACGGATGTCTGCTGAACTCACTCACGGCCTCCACCATCTCAACAGCTGACAAATCATTTTTGATGATCGCCTGCAGAAATCAGAGATCATCGTAACCGACAAGATGGTGAGGAACTTGTTACAACCTCAAGCATGATGTACAGATTAATTTACTTGACAAAAGACAATGTGTTCTAAATTATAATTTATGAGGTTACCTTAACTTCCAAACAAAATAAAAAAGAACTAAGGCTACATGGTACTATGTAATACTGCATGATGAAGCCTGAGACATCTTAGCATTATTTGGTGATACGGAGTCAATATGACTGTATAGCCCTACTTACCTTCAGCCCAAGAAAGTGCTCTGCAATGATCTTAGCATCGTCCAGCTCTTCTCTCCACTCCGGTCTTTTATTGGAGTTAGAAAGCAGAAGAGCGACGCCTTTTAAGTCACTGTGTAACCCAATCTGTAGACTTGTTTTTTCAGGTACCACTGATGTATTGGCACCTTTATCTGCTGCTGTGCTAGTCTTATACCTTCTTCCAAGTGTTGAGTTGACTACTACATCAAGTACATTCTCGTCTTTATCCAACTTTTCTAGAACTGAATCAATGTCTTGCTGAAAACTTTCTTGCAAGCCACAAGTCCACTTCTCACAAGTGCTGCAAATTTATTGACAGAATAATATTGTCTGAGATAAATTAGACATTAGCTAAAAAAATTAGATAATGCAGCAGGCTTCACTCAATGAACAACAAGCAGTTTGTTGACCAGTGTGCTGCTTACATACAGTAGCTGCTTACGTACGGTAGCTGCTTACGTACGGTAGCTGCTTACGTACGGTAGCTGCTTACGTACGGTAGCTGCTTACGTACGGTAGCTGCTTACGTACGGTAGCTGCTTACGTACGGTAGCTGCTTACGTACGGTAGCTGCTTACGTACGGTAGCTGCTTACGTACGGTAGCTGCTTACGTACGGTAGCTGCTTACGTACGGTAGCTGCTTACGTACGGTAGCTGCTTACATACAGTAGCTGCTTACATACAGTAGCTGCTTATATACAGTAGCTGCTTATATACAGTAGCTGCACTAATAACTTAGATTATGACTGGAGTGTAAATCACATGTACTAATATTGGTTTATACAGTTACTCCAACTTTACACTTCCTATCATTTAAACCACTACTGTCGCACCATTCAATATTTTCAAATAATCTTGTTCATCCTTTTTCAGTAAGATTGGTGTGTTGCTTGTCTTTGGTAACCTAGCAGCTGCCAAGAAAACCCTATTTTAATATTGGCTGATTTCACCTTCAATCAGCCTATGCTGGGAATTTTGGAAGCACTCAAGCAGTTAATATAAAACTGTGCTACAGAGATAGCCATAGGACCTGCAATGCATTGCATTGTTTTTTGTGGGCATGACTCTAACTTACTTATTCATCACTGTGCACAAGAGCTATTTATAGAATGACAGTTAGTGTTGGCTCAATAAGATTACTGGGCTATTTGATGTTAGTAGCTTACCTATGTACATAAGTTACAAGTATAGACTTAGAACAGGCATAGCCATAGGAACTTAACAGGCCTCAATGCTGAATGGAGGTCATAATAGCCAATATTCAAATGAGTTTATCTTGGCTGCCACTAGGTTTACAAAGACAAACAGCACATCAATCTTCATGAAATAAGTTGACCAGTATTCTTTGCAAATATTGAATGGTGAGACAGTAGTGGTTTAAAGTAAACTAGTTAGTATAAAGCCTCAGGGGAGCCAGAAATGGTTACAAAACCATAACAAGATTTGTTATATAGAGAGATTGTCTACATGTAGAGAGTTGGTAATTCAAAGAAGTTGTCTTCTCTATATTTTATAAATTGTTCACCTCAACCACTTTACTGCTCTAAAGAGAGAGGTAATAGTGTAGGTCATATGAATGAATGTAATGACATGGGCAATGGCTAGTGGGAGAGATGACCATTTGTTTGGGAGCAGCAGATAAGTTAAGCTAAGGTCAACACTGAGCTTGAGAAATAATTCCTAGCTATTAAGGTTGATGACTCACTATTTGTCTGACGGCACAGTTATCATTAGAGCCGAGATGATAACATAGTCTGGACCAGGAGGAGTGAAGTTGATCTGGCGCAGGAGGTCCTCATATCCATCTGCTGGAGCACTTTCGGTCTTGACCTGTACAACTGCCACCTAGCATATGGGTGGTGAATAAATACAATGAACAGTTGGAATCCTCAAGTGCACAACAGTTTCCAATGTAACAGTTTACGTTACCATAACGATAGCAAAAACCAGCACTGTCCTAATTATCGTTGTGTACCTTTGGTTTACCATGGTAACATGGCTTATCCATTGAGTTGATAGTCTGCTGAGTTAGTCTCTGGGTCATTAGAAGGTCATCCTCAAGCTTATTCTGAATAAACAACCAGAGTGCAGCGCCATCTTCTCTCACTGCAGAATCAATCCGTCTGCTGACCTTAGATCATACCATAGTAAATTTGAACAGTTGTTAGTATAATAATATATACTTTTTATGATCAGTACTCATAATATATGTCATCATACATATACATGTAGGTATATACATCATGTATATCATATGTTTTAATATACAATATAGAAAGTATCTATGATTATGAAGCTCACCTCCGCAACCATTCCTCGTTTGTATCTGCCTGGAACAGCGATATTTTGGTTCAATGAATTCATACAGAGGTTGAGGGAAATGACCGAACCAGGATCCAAGATGGAGTAGTAGTTTAATGCATAGTTCATCACTTTGAGTATTGCATCGTCTTGACGACTGCCAGGCCTATATACAAAGTTATGAAATGGAGTTCGGTAGTAGCTCTCACTATTCATGACTCCATTTTTTGAAGGTTGGAGGTAATCGTAGGGCTCACACAAAATTGATTCCAGATAGAATCTCCTGTCAAAGCTCTTGCGCTGTACTACTGCTTGAACGTCAAGGCCACCGGTGTTGGTTACCGAACAGATTTGGCGCCTCAATGGTAATGGGAGCCGCATAAGAATATCGACGAACCACTTTGTGTAATACTTAGAAGCGATGTAGCTGATTGGACTGTTTCCGTATTTGTCCGGCAGAACTACGCTTTCTACATCGGCGATGTCTTTATAGTATTCCAATACATGAAACAGCTTTTCAATAGAATTAGAGATGCAAGCTAAATGAAATACATTTCGTCCAGCAGAATTTCTATGCTCTAAAAGAAATTTAACATCTTTCTTTGCTCCGTATGTGTCAACGTATTTTAAAAGGTATTTAAAAGTGTCATACTGGACGTCATTTTTCACTAGTGCAATGCTGAGAGACGAGTCACTGTGGTTGTCTAACATCTTTATGTATGAGCAACCATCTTTGAGTTCATCACTGTAATTGTCACTCACTTCTAGTGCTGTTGTAAACAGCTTAAGAAGTCGTCTTACCGTCTGTTTTTCTGATGCCAGGTGCAATGCATTTCTGCCTTCATTGTCACCCATCGTTAACAGTTTTATTGCTTCTGGCCCTACTAGTTCGATCAAGTATATGATGACATCTTCGCTATCAAAGACAGATGCCCTGTGGAAAGCCGTCTGCCCTTCGTCATCAGCATGAAATATGAAGTCATGTCTTTGACTGGGGGCAAGAGCTTCAATCAACACGCGAGCAGTCTCGGCATTGGCAACTCCATGGAGAGCAATGCTACCATCACTCGCCACAGATTGCAGCAGTTGTTGATCTTCTGATTTGGCTTCCTTCAGCAAGAGCTGCACTACATCTAGTCTGTATCCTTCATCTACTGTCACCCTGAGAGCTGTTTTCCCTTCATAGTCACATTGAAACAAGTAGGCAGATGTTGAACCATCTGTAAATCGGTCAATTAACAGTTTGGCAGTTTCTGAGTTTCTTGCATATGCCAGTGGGTTACGTCCATAGATATCTGTTTGAAGTAGCAACCTCTGACCTTCAGAGCCCGCTTGCTCAAGTAGATATACGATGGTCTTGCATAATCCATGCGTCGATGCTTGATGGAGAGCCGTTAATCCAAATTCGTCAGCAGTGGTTAGAAAATCCAACTTTTTATTAGCTGGGATAGAGTCTAACAATCTCCTCGCGACCCCAAGGCTTCTGGCGTGATGCAATGCGGTGCTCTTGTGGTGGTCTAAAGTAAACAGCAGTGTTTCTGCATTTGGTCCTAACTCTCTAATGATGTAGTCGACCAGATGCTCATTACCAGATTGAGCAGACGTGTGGAGTACTGTTTCGCCTGAGTATGACTGTGAAGAGAGAAGTGTTTCTCTCAAGGCAAAGGAACAAGACTTTAGGAGGCACTGAGCTACCTCAACATTACTGCAATTATGGAGGAGGGTACGCCCATTATGGTCGGTACTCTCTAGTAAAGAGACATCTGGATTCTCCGTCAACACTAGGTGCATGCTCTCTTTGCTGCCATCTCTAGCAGCTGCTATGAGTTGGTACTGAAACACAGGTTCAATGTTTTATATTTCTATGAAGCACATCCTAGAAGTACATGTGCATTGTACAAAGTATCAAGCATTGTGTAACACAAGCAGCTCAGTTCAGCTACAATGGTTCACCTTTAGATTTGTTGGATCTTCCTCTTCTAACTCAAGATCACTTGCGTCAGTCAATTCTGGAGAGAAATCGTCTCCACTCAATTCTGTTGAATCTTCGGAGCTCAGAGAGTCTACACTTCTGTCATCTGTATCCATTTCCTCTTCAGTATCAGACATCTGCACCATGAAGATAACATACATGTACGATAAATACATAATGCAGACATCATGTAGTAAACTGCTAACCATGGAATGGACAGAACCTTCTGGGCTATTTCCATTTGGGGCAGGTTTGTAATATCAATGTAGCTACGGCTACTTCTTACTGCACAATATGCAGCTAGTAAACCTGGTCATAGTAGTAGGTTGGTGTGAGTTACTTACTCTGTCCCCCCATCCACACCATTCACCCCAGCCACCTCACCCACCCCGGCCACCTCATCCACCCCATCCACCTCATCCACCTGATCCACCCCATCCACCTCATCCATCCCATCCACCCCATCCACCCCATCCACCCCATCCACCCCATCCACCCCATCCACCCCATCCACCCCATCCACCCCATCCACCCCATCCACCCCATCCACCCCATCCACCCCATCCACCCCATCCACCCCATCCACCCCATCCACCCCATCCACCCCATCCACCCCATCCACCCCATCCACCCCATCCACCCCAAGAGTAGATGGTTGGTAGAGATTGCTGTATATCGGAACCCAACTTGTATATGAAGCATGATTATGTTGCTGACTGATAGTCAGGTTGTAACTCATACACTAGTAGCCCCTGTTCACAGTCAATATTGGAGCAGGAGAAGTACATGTACTCTTCTGTTTGTGTTCTCTAACAGGCCCCCAACCCAATTGCTCTAACAGTAAACATGAGTCTCGACGCATATAAATTAGGTTCAGTGTTAGTTAGTACTCAGCGCTTAGGTGATGGCTATCTACATGTTGTACCTACTGTTCATGGATCTGCTGTTACTCACCTTGACAAGTCAAACGCTGATTGTAAATCCAGCCACAGGTAGGTTCCAACTGCTGAGGAAATTATCTGTAGACTCAATGTTATGAATATTGGATGTGTTTGGAGACACAGAGTAGAGATACTCTTCACTTAGTCCGTATAGAAGAAATAGTACTTATTTTATGAAATAATGTAGGCTACTACCTGGGGAATTCCATGATGACTGTAATTGCTATATACTCTGACACCACTACTGTAGAAGCATAGGTATACATGTATTATATACTAGTACTCAGTGAACAATAGGGTAATAATAGTGTACATAACAATGTAAAAATCAGTAGCTACTGAATAGAAACTGTTTGCTGTACTAGTTGACGCTATTATTACTAGAAACTGACATGAACTCACAAGACTAAAACCAAGTGACCAACTTAATGCGCCTATAGCATACAGTATGACTTGTATCTGACTTTTGCAACAGCATCACAGAGAGTTATGTATGATTATGTCTACTTTAACATAACAAACAAATTTAGTAGCACCTGTGACCTTTGGTTTGTGTGTCTATCATGCAACACAACTTTATAGTCATGTAGAGCTAGTATCATAGACTTGGTTCCTACTGTTATTTGTCGTAGACTTGGTTCCTACCACTAAACAAAATAATGCGTCTCACAAGTATGCAGCCAGAAACTGATCCAAACCAGAGTAACCATGGGTGCAGTGGTTACCTAGACACTGATATAGTAACTACAGTTATATAAGTAGAAAATAAACAATCATCTGGCACCTAGAGAGCACACAACTCCTGTCTATAAAACTTTTTTGCATAAGGTACATGCTGTGTTTGACATGATGGTACCTTGTACAATTTGATACTAGTGCTATATTGAGAGTGTATAGCTAGCTTACATGTTTAAATAAATTTACGTAATTTTGAAGATGTTACAGAATAGGGAGGAATGTCCCAATGTCACCGGCTTGGATCACAGGCTAACCCATTAGACACATTAAGTATTGTTGTTTAACAGTAAATGATTGAAAAGACTAAACTAAAACATGTCCATCAGTTAGAGAAAAAAGACAGTTTTATATATTAATAACCTAATTACTAAGGAAGTATGCTTTGCTGAAGACAGCTCCTTGTTATAGAGTTAACACAAAGCCTGTAGTGCTCATGTGTTGCTCAAATTCAACACAGACAGGATGTAGCGCAGTTTTGAAAATACATTGATTAGCCGACTTTTATCACAAAATATGAAACAAGCTGACCTATATAGAGTGCGCACTGTGACCTACTATATATCGTGTAGTGTAGACCAGCGAATAAAATGCAAGTGCTGAATAATTGATTCGCGTTCTATATTAAGATAATATTTTATAGTTGCCAGGCGTCTGGTTGAAGAGGCATGCATGTATATTTACATGTTTATTCCTCTAGGAATCAAATATTATTCACAATTACTATGCTTGTTTAATATGATGTACAGTTACTATTGTTACATGTATACCAGGTGACACTCATCTCATGCATGTAGACTGCCCATGAGAATTTGAAGCCATGACAGCAGTGAAATGCTATTGTAATGAGCCAGGACAAGCCAATGCAGGGTATGTTATAGTAAGTCTGCGTACTGCCTAGCAATTCTAACAACAGTAACACAAACACACAATACCCATAGTTACATGGTTGTGGTCTATCTACAGGTATATATAACACAGGCGTTGGCTCACAGAGTCTATCAGGTTATTCCTTTTACAGTTTGAGAACAAGCAGAAGCAGACGCGCTGAATCACTATGGGTAACTGTCAGACAGTGAAGACACACACAGTTATAGTAACAACTGGAGATATCAAGGCAGGAGGAGCTACCGACGTCAATGTAAGTTCAATATTATTACATAACCTCCTGTCCATTTTACTCAACTTTGCACTGTAATTGTATAATTATTGTTTGAATCCTCAGGATACCTAAGAGCTAGGGCTATCCGCAGGTCTGAGATTTTGAGGCAAGAATGTAGTACTCATTACTTCATAAGTGCCTGTTATTTGTTCATGTGCCAATATACAGTTAGGGATAACTATTAACTTGAAGTAACTTATACAAGTACAATGTTGTAGGTGCGTTTCGTAGCAGCACGATTTCCTTCAATGTCAACATCTACTGTAAATTGCAGTGGAGAAAAATTTAGTGTAGTCCTGAAAGCATATGTTCACAGGTGTATATAACATACCTGCTGTATATGTTCACAGGTGTATATAACATACCTGCTGTATATGTTCACAGGTGTATATAACATACCTGCTGTATATGTTCACAGGTGTATATAACATACCTGCTGTATATGTTCACAGGTGTATATAACATACCTACTGTATATGTTCACAGGTGTATATAACATACCTGCTGTATAATATGTTCACAGGTGTATATAACATACCTGCTGTATATGTTCACAGGTGTATATAACATACCTGCTGTATAATATGTTCACAGGTGTATATAACATACCTGCTGTATATGTTCACAGGTGTATATAACATACCTGCTGTATATGTTCACAGGTTTATATAATATACCTGCTGTATATGTTCACAGGTGTATATAACATACCTACTGTATATGTTCACAGGTGTATATAACATACCTGCTGTATATGTTCACAGGTGTATATAACATACCTACTGTATATGTTCACAGGTGTATATAACATACCTGCTGTATATGTTCACAGGTGTATATAATATACCTGCTGTATATGTTCACAGGTGTATATAACATACCTGCTGTATATGTTCACAGGTGTATATAACATACCTGCTGTATATGTTCACAGGTGTATATAACATACCTGCTGTATATGTTCACAGGTGTATATAACATACCTACTGTATATGTTCACAGGTGTATATAACATACCTGCTGTATATGTTCACAGGTGTATATAACATACCTGCTGTATATGTTCACAGGTGTATATAACATACCTGCTGTATATGTTCACAGGTGTATATAACATACCTGCTGTATATGTTCACGGGTGTATATAACATACCTGCTGTATATGTTCACAGGTGTATATAACATACCTACTGTATATGTTCACAGGTGTATATAACATACCTGCTGTATATGTTCACAGGTGTATATAACATACCTGCTGTATATGTTCACAGGTGTATATAACATACCTGCTGTATATGTTCACAGGTGTATATAACATACCTGCTGTATATGTTCACGGGTGTATATAACATACCTGCTGTATATGTTCACAGGTCTATTTAACATACCTGCTGTATATGTTCACAGGTTTATATAACATACCTGCTGTATATGTTCACAGGTGTATATAACATACCTGCTGTATATGTTCACAGGTGTATATAACATACCTGCTGTATATGTTCACAGGTGTATATAACATACCTGCTGTATATGTTCACAGGTGTATATAACATACCTGCTGTATATGTTCACGGGTGTATATAACATACCTGCTGTATATGTTCACAGGTGTATATAACATACCTACTGTATATGTTCACAGGTGTATATAACATACCTGCTGTATATGTTCACAGGTGTATATAACATACCTGCTGTATATGTTCACAGGTGTATATAACATACCTGCTGTATATGTTCACAGGTGTATATAACATACCTGCTGTATATGTTCACGGGTGTATATAACATACCTGCTGTATATGTTCACAGGTCTATTTAACATACCTGCTGTATATGTTCACAGGTTTATATAACATACCTGCTGTATATGTTCACAGGTGTATATAACATACCTGCTGTATATGTTCACAGGTCTATTTAACACTGGTAGATGAGGAGGGTAAAATCAGTAAAGAGCTGAAAATCACCAGTGCTCTGAAAAACGACTTTTATCGAGGTCAACAGCAGACATTTCACCTTGACCTTCCTGGACTCGGCAAAATCAAGGACATCAGTGTTAGACGTGACGGAACTGGAAATAATGATGCCTGGTAATCCATTCCTGAATTTACTCACAATGTATACTAGCTTATTTAGTGTAAGAGCCAACATCAATGTTTGTTCACCAAACAGTGATAACCTTATTCACTAATCGGTGATAGCCTTATTCACTAATAGGTGATAGCTTCTTACTGCTATTTAATTTAGTTCACCAGCAGCATGAGAGGTTACAATAGAGCTAATGCTATGTTATAGGCTGGTAGATAGGATTGAGATTAACTACCTGGATGGTAAGTCCAAGCCGAGCATATTTCCATTCCACAGATGGATTTATTCAGATACTAAACTCTCACTCACAGAGTTTGACTCTGTGTTACCTCAAGATGACAAGTTTCCAGAGCAAAGAGCTAAAGAGCTGAGAGAGAAGAGAGAAAAGTATATCCTAGTGAGCAAGATCCTGGGAGCTCCTGGACAGGTTGGTTAGACACTACATTCATTGTCACACCAAATTGTTTGTAAAGATGGTTGAGGACGACGCTAAAAATGAAAATTACTAGCGACAACCACTGAATAGAGTTCTAACATAATTATAGATGGAAGATGTATTCTCACACCTGCATCATTATACACATAACTGTTTGTGTCCAGCGGTTTCAGCTTGTGTGCATAGCAAAGACGAATTTTATATTGTGGTAAATACTATCACATAAAGGAATAATTTATAACTGTGTATTAGTACAATAATTTTGTACATACTTAATAATTAATGGTTTTGAATTGTTATCTCTCTCTCTAATAATCTTCCCATTATAGAATAAGTTACATGTAGTTGTGTGCCCCTGTAATGACCTATACTTACTGGTTTCTTATATTAAGGTGGAGATTCTACCAGAAGATGAGAAGTTTTCTTTTTCTTATGAGGTAAATAGATGATGTTATATTATTATCTGTATGTAGACTACTAGTGGTATCTACCATCTATACGTAGACTGCTTCATGTTACCAAAATAGCCATTCTTCATCTGCGTGGGTACGAGCATTGTTTCTATAATATCAATTTCTACCACAGATATATGTCGTGAGGGATTGCATTAAAAATTTCGAGACATTTTCAAACTTTGTTCAATCTATGAATTTTGTATTTGCGCTAATATCCTGCAAATTCTTACAATCTGTTAAACAGTAAAGTTGTGGAGATGTACGTGTACGTGTGCATGTACTTGTATGTGTACGTGTGCATGTACTTGTATGTGTACGTGTGTGTATGCATTGTATTGTTCTATTCCAGTTTGAGATTGGTAAGACCTATGTCTCTCAGAAGATCAAGACTACTCTGATTGATTTCACGACTCCAGAGTTTGACAGCCTCCAGGATATGAAAGACGTGTTTACAAAGTGTGAGATAGCTGTACCAGATGTAAGTACTGTAGAATGTGAGGAGTTGTAAGGTGGTTGTAAAGTAGTTGTGAGGTGGTTGTAAAGTAGTTGTGAGGTGGTTACAAGGCATAGGCTGCGCACAAATGAACAGCAAATCTGTTATAAGATAACAGTATTACATTCTTTATTCCGTTCACTTAATCTGAAATTTATCAAAAGGTAAGGAGTGAAATTTAACTTCTACAACTTAGTTCCATCATTTTTATAATATACCATGTCCCCATGTCCCCATGGTTCAATATATCAATGTTCATTAATCAATGCTTTAAATAATATAATCAATGTATTTATTTACCAATAGTTATATAAATATACTATGTACATGGCTTGCATTACTAACAGGGTATGAAAGAGTGGAGGTCTGATGAAGCTTTCGGTCACCAGAAGGTTGCTGGGTGTAACCCAACTGTTATACAGCTCTGTACACAGATACCAGAATAGTAAGTGTAAAGTGTATATATTATTTTATATGTCAACCAATCAAATTACTGCATTTGAAGCTTCTACGTATCCTATTGAGTAGGTCAGAATCTACATGAATTCATTCTCATTGCTCTAGTTCTATTTTTTTAGTTTTGCTGTAAGGGCGGAGGAGGTAGAGCCCTTCCTTGAAGGAATGAGTTTAGCCTCAGCTCTCTCTAATAAGAAGATGTATTTAATAGATCTGAGATATTTAGCAGAGATAGAATGCTCAGAGGGCAGAGTGGTAAGACAACTACTGTACTTCCTGTTTGAGCAGATCTATTAGTTTGAGTTACAGTAGTGGGTTATGGAAATACCTGCTGTAAAGTGCTACTGAACCAGTCACACTTGAACCCGACTCTTTCTTTCTCCATGAATAATGATCCACAATTTAAAATAATATTTTATGTGCTTTTTATATGCTTTTACATGTAGTTTTTACATGCTTTTTAACTCAAAATAACTCAAGTACTTGAATGTAGGAACGCTACATGGTAATTGTTGAGTAAACACCTTTGATTTATATTCAATATGATACTCTATGTACTTTGAAGCTTCAAAAGCATGTTGTAACTATACATTGGTATCCGGAATGAAATTGCTTTCAGCTTCCTGGAGCAAGTTGTCTGCTCTATGTTAAGGATTCTGGAGATTTGATTCCAGTCGCTATTCAGTTGAGCCCGACACCAGCGGATGACAACCCTGTAGGTATTCATATACTTATAATTATGTAACCGTGAAATTTAAATCTAATATACTTTTCATAAACACTGAACTGTTGAATAAACTTAAACAGTCCATCACACGTCTGCCCTATATAAAGCAACAGAGCATTGTGTGAAGATTCCTCACAGGCAGTAGTAGTTTCACCAGATTATCTTTCTTCATCCAGGTGTTTACTCCGTCTGATCCAGAATATACTTGGATGGCTGCCAAGATGTGGTTTAATTTAGCTGATGCCTCAGATCATGAGTCAACTAAGCATCTCGGTAAGGGTGGGATATGAACACTCCCACATAAGTATATCCAGCTATTTGTGCTACCTGAATCCCTCTCAGTTTTGGTAAATGCTATTGTATTAAGCTATTCACCATGGTATGTATGTGCGGCACCTTGCATTGACTTTCAAACCTTCTGTAGGACACACTCATTTCCTGGTAGAATCTGTAGCTGTCTGCACTCACAGAGAGTTATCTCCCTCGCATCCTATATTTAGACTACTGGCTCCACACTTCCTTTATGTCATGGTCATCAATGAGTAAGTCTATTGTACATTCTGGGTATTCTAAATGATTTAATACTATATACTATATACTATATACTATATACTATATACTATATATGGGTGTTCGAAGTGGAAAAGTTGAGGTGGGTACACGGTACATACAATCTTACAGATTACTATTGTATAACTATCCACTTAATCCTATGGTAGCTAAGAAATTAGTTAATTACTAAAATAAAAAAAAGTTATGCTCTGGTGGGAATAGAACTCAAGACCTTATGGATGAGTGTCAAGCACTCTACCACTACGCTATCAGGTCCACAGCCACTGTTTGGCAAAAACTAGCTATTAAAATGAGGGTACACGCCTGCTGACCATATAACCACTAAAATTGCGGTGGGTATACACCATATACTCGCGTATAACCACACTTCGAACACTGGGTATTCTAAATGATTTAATACCATATATGGGTATTCTAAATGATTTAATACTGATCCTCACAAACATAGTTGGCGCAGAACTGAAGCTGCTTACTGTGTTTTGGAAAAATAAATTTTGTAATTTAAGTAAATAATCACAATTATTTGTTTCACGCCTTAATTCTTAATAACCAGAAATATTTTTGGAATTTTAGTGGAGCTCTAAACAGTCTGGTGTCAGTCGGAGGTTGGATTGACATAACTATGCATGTGGGTCGTGTTGGTATGTTTAACATCATCAAGGAGAAATGGGCCGAGTGGAACTTGCAAGATGATGGTAACCTGGTAAAGAACCTCAAGAAGAGAGGAGTGGATGATGTTAAGGCATTACCTAACTACCACTACAGAGATGATGCTCTGCTACTCTGGGAGGCCATAGAGAAATATGTCACAACTGTCGTCAACGCTGTCTATGGTCAGTTAAGAGATGATACTATAATTGTGGTTGGTTGTACAGTAGCCATTGTTGCACACTTTAGTGGTTACTTACAGTTTTCTTGTACCTATGAACATAAATTGAAGTGTTTAGTATGATGCAATGTTGCTAGCTAAATAATCTTCTCAAGATAATAAAGGAAACAGCTCATTGTTAATAATACTATTCTGTAGACACACCAGAGAAACTCTCCGCAGACACAGAGATTGAAGGATGGAGAAGAGCTTTAGTAGAAGATGCTAACTTTGGGGTAGGTCCTTCTGTACTCCCACAGCTCCAGTTACAGATACAATACATACATGTACAATCAGTGCATCTCCGTGTTCTGCGTAAGACAATGAAACTTGAACAGGTCAATAAGCTCTATGCATAGTAAAGCTAATATATCCTGAAGTAACACAGACTACGGTAGAGTGATGTGTGGTATACGGAAACCGTAAATTGGAATGTTAACATTTATTTTGGTCATACACTTGATTTGTCATTGACTAGCTCTGAACTGGATGGTTCTGCCCAGAATAATGTTGAAAACTAATTCTACTTTAACAGGGGATAGTAGACAGCTTCAAGTCAAATGATGATCTCATAGAAATGGTGACAGTGTTTATATTCATAGCGTCAGCAGTTCACGCCTCCCTCAACTTTGGTCAGTATGATCAGTATGCATTCACACCAAACTTTCCTACAGTCTTACACAAAGCCAAGTGGCCAACCACTAAGGTTTGCTATAAATTATCTAACCACTTTAGCATACACATCAAACTACATGTATGTAGTAGTACATAATATATTTGCATATGCTTGTAAATAATATGTATATGAATCTATTTTTATGTGACCCGGTAAGTCTGTTTGTAGTTTTTACATGTAAATACGTACTTGATCTGCTGTCAAATTTCATCTGGTCTTCTGAAAACTGAATTGCTTTAAAAAGTGTGTTCAAAATTACTTTCCTAAAATCATAGAGGATATAAAAATATCTTGGTACATTCGAGTGTGCTTAAACTTAGAATTAATCCCTCATTGAAATTCCAGTAAGAAATGTTACATTATTATTCTAATGACAGGAACCTCTGGGTGAAGACTATATAGTCCAGTGTTTACCTCCAAAGAAACAAGCTCTAGACATCATATTCATCCTGAAGGTTCTTAGCGAAAGGGCTTCTAATTCTCTTGGTGATTATTTGCGGAGATATGCATATGGCCCCCTTCTGGAACCAGCGCTTGCAGAGTTAGTATTTTAGTCTAATGTAGCCATACATTCATAGAATGAAATGTAAGGGTACATATGCCTCTAGCATACAGTAAACCATTGTGTCGCATTTTGATTGGTTAAAAACATAAAATCTTGTCAGTAGATTTGCTAACAGGAATTAGTATCTGGGCTACCAGCCAGCTGAAGTTCTTATTTGGGAAAAACTTGGTCGACCTACATGAGAATTCAACTGTTGATATAATCACTGCGGCACTTTGACTGTGAACATTTAGCTGCATATATTACACTGTTGATGTTATTATCTCTCAATATTATAGGATCTACGTGGAATTTACTTGTAACTAGGCTCACCTCTATTTACTTAGTCTCATGAAGATCGCTAGTGTTTAGTGGTTGGGGTAGTATTGTGGAGTTATTATACTACAGGTTCAGAGCTCAGCTGACTAGAATAGGGGTGACTATTGACAACAGGAACAAGAAGAGAGCTAAACCCTATGAATATCTACATCCTAAACAAGTACCAAACTCCATCAGCATTTAGAGCCACAATATAGCTGACGTAATTCAAGCAACAATAGCTGCTGACTTTCCTTACAACTTACAGGCTTTCTCTGGATGCTGTACCAAAGTCCATTGCATCAAACTATGTTCAACTTTTAAAGGCTAACTTCATAACAGAAGCTCACCTGTCACTTTCCACTAAATGGTCCCTGGTGAGACACTCCGTCTCTGTTTGGGGCCAGGAAGTACCTCCTCTAATAGTCCTGGCAGAACTGTAAACGGTATTGAATGTATTAATTACCAGTACTCCACTAGTGCTTCTGAAGGGATTACAGTAGTAAGTCTTCTACTCCAGCCATTTGGTCGTAGAACTTGGTTTGTTGTCCCCTTACACTAAACTTACTAAATCATTTGGTTGTGTAGTAAGTGACTAGTGACAAGTAGAATAGAAGATAGAACAAGTAACAATATATATGTATATGTTGTTTTCATACATTAGCTAGGTTGTTTTATTTACATTACCTAGGTTGTTGTTATTTTCTGCTTGTTTGTTACATCATGTTGTAAAAAAATGCTGTTTGAATTGTTTTGTGTGAGATTTTTTATAGGAAGGTAGACTACTTACCTCCACTCAGTATTCAATACATTATTAACCTTCTCATTGAGTGCAAATTTATACCATTAGTATTTCAACACTGCACATGCATTGGATTTCTTTTGGATGTTACCCATTCAGGGGAAGACAACTGTGAACGAACGTTCAAGATCTGAAAGTGCTTAATGTCATATTATTGTCATTGCAATAAACATACCATAGAAAAAGTAGAACAAAACGCCATTTTACTCTTGTTGTATAACAAACAATTGGGGAGCAGCACTGGTGAGGGAAGTTAACAGATTTGAATAAAATATTATTGTTACTGGTAAGAGGTATTATAAAGCTGAACAACATTTGGTTAGCTAATAGAATGCCACTGTAATAGTTACCAGTGCATATCTCGTAACTCTCTGGGAGTCTACCACCAAGCTCTTATTTCCATCAGTTAAAGGATATTACCACATTAATATACAGTACTAAATATTTATGGTGGTCTATAAAGAGAGTATAATCACCCAAGTACTTTATAAAATTGTATTTCTCAGTTTGAACAGTGCTATTCAAGGTGAATGTCTGGTATGGTTGAGCTGCTCTTACTATGGCTACACCCATCAGTTGTAGTATTTATAGCACCACTGAATGGGAGATCAATGACCAGTTTATGTCTTCTCTTACATACCTACTCCAGTACATTAGTAATACATTTAATCACATTCCACGGAGTCAAATTATATTCAAGTTCCAATGAGTTTTGTGAGATATGCAGGTCAAGATGTAATGTCATTCATTGGTTACATGACAATAACAGACATAAATAAACCTCTCAGTTGACAGTCCTTACCTGTGATCCTACAGCAGAACGATAAGTATATATACCACAGCTTGGGGTGGCACAAGCCATATTGGTATTGGGGCTTACTGCGATGTGTGCACAGTGTCAAATACGGCTGAGATACAGCTCAAAGTAATACAGAATCATGGGTCAACATGCAAGCAAGCCGAGTGACAGCATAGACAAGCCAAGTGACAGCGTAGACAAGCCAAGTAAGTGCGTAGACAAGCCGAGTGACAGCAGTAGACAAGCCAAGTGCTTCACTCATACATACTGGAGACAAAAAAGGTGCCTCTGTACATAACGCTAATGTAAGTGCGTTGGGTATGATAATAATATGTAATATATTGAACATATAACTCCCATGAGAATATACTGTATATGTGTATCTACTCAGTCTGTGTGTCTATTATACACATAATTATACACTTCACTATATGTCCTATAAGCCTCAAGTTGTATGCAGAGGAAATTCATTGGTAATATAATACAATCATGGAACTGATGAGGTGCGTATTCACTTTTGGTAAAGTTTACAGCTGCATGCTGTTTCTTTTTCTATAATTTTCTGCCAACTCATACACAAGTTGCTATAAGAGATGTGTGATTACAGCAGCACACCGTGTTGGTGAAAAATGAACAAATTACAGTCTTGTTTCCACTGGAAAAAAATGATACAGACATGGAGCAGTACAACATTATTTACAGATGTAGTGTAGTACAACATTTACAGATGTAGCGTAGTACAACATTTACAGACGTGGTGTAGTACAACATTTACAGACGTGGTGTAGTACAACATTTACAGATGTAGTGTAGTACAACATTTACAGACATGGAGCAGTACAACATTTACAGACATGGAGCAGTACAACATTACAGACGTGGTGTAGTACAACATTTACAGACGTGGTGTAGTACAACATTTACAGACGTGGTGTAGTGCAACATTTACAGACGTTTTATTGCAGGTCAAGTGGAATCTTATATTCTACATGTACCTCAACTTTGATGTCGAGATGTGGGTTAATTGTTTTAAGAGCTACAGGCGGTTAGATTTTTAGCAACTGGTGCCTCAAATATGTTTATTAAATTTTCCACCTAACTGTCTCCAGTTATTAGATGGATGTGATTTCATTTTTACTGTTGGAGCTCCGCTTCATGTAACTTTGAACGTACAGCGTGATGTATGGCGTGTTTACTTTCCTGGTTGTATATAATGTATAGTAAGTAATCTATTCATGTTGAATGAACAGGTGCACATCACACTAACGGACACCTCTGGTAGGGTCAGCAAGGAACAGCATTTAACCGACTGGCGGCGTAATGATTTTGGAACAGGTGCTACGGAAAAAATAAAGCTGAATATTCCTTCCCTTGGAAAGGTGACAGACTTAACTATCCGTAGAGATGAGAAAAGCAAGGATGATGTATGGTAAGTTATTCAGTAGTATACTCTGTAGACTGTGGTTACAAGTATAAAGTGAATATAGAACTGTTACAGGTATAAAGTGTATATACATGTACATGTAGAACTGGTTAGTATGTTGCAGTATTACATCTCATTGTTCAAAAAAATAATATTACGGAAATGGCAGTACTATACTGATATAACAGCTGTACATTGGACACAGCATAAGGTATACATCAACAATACTAGATATAACAGCCATACATTGTACACAGCATAAGGTATAACAAGACAGGGCCGAGCCTATGCTTGGAGCAATTTACCAAGGTAGATAAATTGATATAAAGTACTCCAGTGTAACCAAACAAGGTAAAATGTGTGGAATATGATAACAGTAAACAGTACAAGTCATATGCTTGTATGTATGTACACAGGGGAGACAACAATTCACCTCTATATACATATCTCATACCATAACTATGGCCATACATGATCTCCGTCTGGCCCTGGAAACTCATAGCCCGAGTATCAGCCCCAATGACTGTGTAATTAGAGGTTAGGCTTAGGGCGCAGCAGTGGTCTGGTACGCTGGCAAGGAACTCCTCGCAATTACGGTTTATGTTTGTACTCTGGTAGTAAGTGCATGATAATGACAAACATATAGGATGTTTCTCCCCCTCTCTCTTTCCCTCTTCAAGGAAGAGCATAAGAAAATTTCTGTTTATGGCACAATATATACTAGCAACTTTATCAGCGCCATGTTCGTTACTTAAACACTGCATGTTTTCGATGCTAAGCAGACAGATAAAACAGTATATAAATATATTGATATGTATATGAATATACATGTATTCTTGAGAGTTTGGATAAAAGAAGAGAAAAAAAAGCTGTAGAAAAGCACAAAAATAAGTCAATAATTATTATACATATATACATGCAAATACATTTATCAACTGTAATGCTGTGACACCATGTGTGGAGTTACAACTGGAATTTTAAACAGCTAGCAAAACCAGCACTGCACCGCCTGGGAGGTTATACTATCAATAAAAGCTTCAAGACTACAATATTGTTTATTGATAGGATAGTGTTATTCCAGAAGTTTTCACTTCCTTAGGTTCTAAGTGCATGTAATACTTGAACAGGCATTGTAACAGTTTCAATATCTCCTAAATCCTGCTGCTTTGGCCCAACTGGGAGTGCACCGACCTCACATGGTTAACTTGTTCACCTCACTCCTTGGTTGTAGGTACATAGAGAGAATTGTTGTTGAGAGGAGGGATCGGGAAGGAGTGACGGCAGACAGCAGTGTCTTCCCTCTCAACAGATGGCTGCATGCTGGGTACGAGATGAGCTTCACAGAGCATGACAGTTGTCTGCCGCAGATGGACAAGTACCCCAAGCAGAGAGAAAAAGAGTTAGATAGGATCAGAACAGAATACATACTTGCACAAAAGATACCAGGTGGGCCTCATCAGGTGAGTGCAGGTGAGTGCAGGTGAGTGCAGGTGAGTGCAGGTGAGTGCACAGGAAGCATTAGAGAGAGAAAGATGTGATTTAGTTAGTCATAAATTGTTCAACGCCTGAACCGTATATCTTAGTATGTCTATATAAGACGTATGCTAAATTTACCTGCATTTATTATTATGAATGCGCTTTATGGTGTTGTTATGATAAGTTACATGTATTTATAGCGATCTATTTATGGTAGGTCTGCATTACAGAAATGTTACAGAAGCATTTTCTGCAATATTTGAGATAAAATAATGCCAACTGGTGCTTGTCAAGAAACAAAATCCCATTAAACCAAATCTCTGAGTTTCTGCCCATAACTAGTCTTGGATGTTGAAGGAGGTAAAAACAATGATAGATTTAAAGCAATTCCACACAAAAAGGGTAAATGAAAAGAAAGTAAGACTGTGAATTATCGTGCCTCTATGTAATAATTATTTTGTAAAAACTTTAGGTGCACACCCTTCCCCAAGATGCAAAATTCACTACACGATATTCTGTAAGTATGAAAATATACAAGTGAGTTTCTATAATTGTAATATTTATTTTATGTTTAGGATATGTAGCACTGGATGATTGTGTCGCTTTGCCCGCATGCATGTGTAAGTCTGTAACTTTTGCTTCACATTGAAATTTTCACAAATTTTCAAAGCATCAATGTTCCAACTAGCAGACCAGGTAATACATGAACAGCTAATGCTGTAGTATATTAAATAGGTATGTCTAGGTGTAGGCTAAGCTAGTACATGCATATAGTCAAATAACGGCATCAATCTCTCTACATGTCCCAGATGAGCATAACTAAAGACCTGCTTCTGACAGAAATCAAAACCACAGTTGCTGGACTATTCACTCACAAATTTCAGAGCCTGTATGACATCGAGTCATTTTATGGCAGGAAAATAGCTATACCGGAGGTAAGAGCATGTACAGTGTATATACAATGCACTATTAACATTTCTAGCATACCACAGTCTAGCATTGGAGCCTCAACTTCTGCGTGATTTAGTTTCCTTCCATTTGTTAACTCTATCTCTATCTCTAGTACAGTGTTGGATAACTGACCATTTCTGCCTTTGCAGGGCATTAAACAATGGAGAAGTGACGAGGAATTTGGCCACCAGAAGTTATGTGGTTGTAATCCAGTATTGATTGAGAGGTGCTCCACCCCACCCCTACAGTAAGTACAAGGTAGTCACTAAGTTACAGATCTTGTTTACTGTTTTTGGAATGGGCGTAATTTGAATCTGCATACAATAAAAGAAGAAGGAAGGCTGCTGTGTTTTACAAGTTCTCACCACATATTGTTGCGATGCTGTAGTATGGAGGAGTTGGTGTCCAACCCCGAGCTGTTGGAACCACACTTGGAAGGCATGACTCTGGAGAGAGCGATTGAGGAGAGGAAACTCTATATGATAGACTTAAGATACTTGGCTGATATTGAGTGCAAGGATGGTAAAACCGTAAGATGTGAATCCATATCTCACTGAACAAGGCATAAAGGTGGAGGGAGATAGAGTAACACAGAATGCTACTCAGATGGTCCTGTCTTGCTCTCATTGCACGCTACATGTCTGCTATTTCTTGGCAGCACTATTAATTTAACCTGGTTGCTCTGTATGCTTAGCAAGAATTACCCCCGTCTCATCTAATCATACAATCATGCACAGTGGGACTTGCTTAATTCAGCCTCGAATAATTCAAAAAGTTGGTTAGTTCAAACTATTAGCCTTGGTCCCTGCTGAGCACTATATTATAATGACTTCAATTAAGTGAAGTGATCCTACAATTCAAACTCAAGCCTAATTCAAACCAATTATGGCTGTCCCTTGGAGTTTGAATTAAGCAAGTTTCACTGTATATTTTTTGAAAAATAGCAGATTTTCCAAGTAATTTGGTGAAAACCATTTCCGGTCTTGTGAATCTTCTATTGTCCTTCATCTTTGACCCTGTGATTAAACTATAATGAGATGTATAAGATACTATTACTGTAAATAACACGCTGTAGTATTAGATGATAACGGTTTAATTTCGTCTTCAGCTACCTGGACCAACTTGCCTGCTGTTTGTCAGACATTCTGAGGAGTTGGTTCCTGTTGCCATCCAGTTGATGCCAAAGACAGCAGATGATAACCCAGTTTGTACATACTACACTGCACAGTATAATATACATGTGACCTCTTACATCCTCTCACCAGTGGTTTCACTAACTCACTCTTGCGATTCTCTGATTGTCAGTAGTGTTGGTATTACTGAACGTATTTATCTGTAGTATTACATGGTGGATGGTATTTTGGCTGTGATGCTGGTTAATTAAAGTTAGTAGACATTGAGGGTGCCTATATACCGTCCCTACCTGAAACCATCATCTAGCTTACAATATGATAAGCAAGTAATACAGCGGAAGAACAGGGAATGTTAGTTTTGACCAATTGGGTAAAGGTGTTGGAGTTACTACATGTTACTACATGTTACTACAATGATATTAGATATTAGTCCACATGACTGTATTACAGACCACTCACTGGACGGAGATGTGATGATATGCATGTGTTGTACACTTGTAGATCTTTACTCCGAGTGACCATGAGTACACATGGCTTGCTGCCAAGATGTGGTTCAACCTGGCTGACAGTTCTCACCACCAATCTGTGTCACACCTGGGTAGGGTCATGGCTTATCTCTCATACTCGTGATAGTGATTATAGCCAAGATAGCAAAGGTTCCAGATAATCAGGGTCCAGGCATTATGGTTTATAATTATTTCCAGGTCTGACACATCTGCTCATGGAGTCTGTAGCAGTGGTAACACACAGACAACTCTCTCAGTCTCATCCGATGTACAGACTTCTGGCTCCTCACTTTCTCTTTCTCATGGGTATCAATGAGTAAGTAGCACACCTGTTAACTAAACTATAAGTAGCAACCAATGTTGTCTTAATATTGCCGGATAGTTACAGGAGCACTGAACGAGTGGAATCTATTTTTGAAGATTATCAATCTTGCACTACAACCTAAAGAAACGCGTTGAAAACCTGCAACACCCATGTTGATCATTTGCTTTACTAGAGGAAACGACGCTTTTCGACCTGTGGCCAATCAGAAACAGATATTACAGTGTACTGAAAATTGTGAATACACTTGAATCTTTGTCAACTACATGGATGATGATAATTCACTGCTTGCACCTTCTTTCCACCGAGTTTTTAGTAACTGTTACAGTCACCTGAAGGTTAGACCTCATGGTTGCATGAGACCACTTAGTAGTGTACGAGTCAGTTTGACGTTATCACTACAAGTCATTATAGCAATAGCATATTTTATATTAGAGTGGGTCTTCGCACCTTGATATCAGCTGGAGGTTGGGTGGACATGACTATGAAGATAGGACGTGTCGGTATGTGTAATATTATTAAAGAGAACTGGGGCAAATGGAGCGTTTCCAAACATGGAAACTTTGCAGCTAATATAAAGCGGAGAGATGTTGAGAACATCCCTAACTATCACTATAGGGATGATGGGCTCCTTCTCTGGAACGCCATTATTAACTATGTCAGAGAGGTTGTTCATGCTGTTTATGGTAAGTGAAAGAATACTGTTGTTATGCAAATCTTGAAAAGAGATTTTTGAAAAGAGGCCTTTCTTGTCTATTGGTCTACATTACCAGAGACTGTGCCTTAAAGTTTATAAGTAAATAAACCTCCTAGAGTTCGATGAAAGTATTTATACTTTAATTGGTTACTGACTCATTTCAGGTTCGTATATTGTAGACATGCAGACACATAGGTATTGTAGACATGCAGACACATAGGTATTGCAGACATGCAGACACATAGGTATGTTGTAGACATGCAGACACATAGGTATTGTAGACATGCAGACACATAGGTATGTTGTAGACATGCAGACACATAGGTATTGTAGACATGCAGACACATAGGTATTGTAGACATGCAGACACATAGGTATTGTAGACATGCAGACACATAGGTATTGTAGACATGCAGACACATAGGTATTGTAGACATGCAGACACATAGGTATGTTGTAGACATGCAGACACATAGGTATTGTAGACATGCAGACACATAGGTATGTTGTAGACATGCAGACACATAGGTATTGTAGACATGCAGACACATAGGTATTGTAGACATGCAGACACATAGGTATTGTAGACATGCAGACACATAGGTATTGTAGACATGCAGACACATAGGTATGTTGTAGACATGCAGACACATAGGTATGTTGTAGACATGCAGACACATAGGTATGTTGTAGACATGCAGACACATAGGTATTGTAGACATGCAGACACATAGGTATTGTAAACATGCAGACACATAGGTATTGTAGACATGCAGACACATAGGTATTGTAGACATGCAGACACATAGGTATGTTGTAGACATGCAGACACATAGGTATTGTAGACATGCAGACACATAGGTATTGTAGACATGCAGACACATAGGTATTGTAGACATGCAGACACATAGGTATTGTAGACATGCAGACACATAGGTATGTTGTAGACATGTAGACACATAGGTATGTTGTAGACATGCAGACACATAGGTATTGTAGACATGCAGACACATAGGTATTGTAGACATGCAGACACATAGGTATTGTAGACATGCAGACACATAGGTATTGTAGACATGCAGACACATAGGTATTGTAGACATGCAGACACATAGGTATTGTAGACATGCAGACACATAGGTATTGTAGACATGCAGACACATAGGTATTGTAGACATGCAGACACATAGGTATTGTAGACATGCAGACACATAGGTATGCTGTAAACATATCGGCCCAAATTTGATGCAAAAACCTATCTTCTTGCAAGAAACATCTGTGTGCCAATGAGATAGGAAGGGTTTGCTTTGACCAAGCAAAATTGCAGGCTACTAGCACTTCCTCCCTACATCTAGCAACATTCTGACCATATTTTATTTTTATGACCTAGGCTGGTCCAAGAGGTCTAGAAGACACTGTATTATATGCTAGGTCTATCCGTCGTGTCATGGGTACAAGTTAGTACTCGAGTGCCACTGGCATAGGCTTAATATACAAAGTTTAACATTAAATTCTCGCGCTTCATAGGGGCCTATTCTAACCTGTGAGAATAGCTGAGCAGTGAAAGCATTTGGGGAACCTCTGAACAGAATGCATCGTAATGCTTATTGTAGATACAGAGGAGCAGATATTGGGTGACTATGAGGTTCATGATTGGGTGAAAGAGCTGCAAGATGGTGCGCACATAGTGAGTCATACACTTGCATTGTATTAATGCAGTACAACTAGACAATGGCCTAGTATCCTGAACTCTCTTGGTATTATAGTGTTCGAATGAACACTTGATGATTATAGCCTAGAGTGAAGTTTTCCTCTGGTTTATAGTAACCACTAGGGCAGAGAATGGAGTGGTCAGATTTGTAGATTCCCTTTATTTATCAAAACTAAGAAATGAATTGTTTAATTCTGTGGTAGAGCTTCAGTGTTGCAAAATACATAAATGCTACAAATTCTAGGTGGAAACTCACGGCGTAGCGTAGATGTTTAGTGTACATGTATGGTGTTGGTGGTCGAGTGGTTTAATGCTAGTCACTCTGGTCTTGCAGCAAGTTATCTGCAAGGATGTGGGTTCGAGTCCCACCAATGACCCGGAGGTTTCATTCCAAAGAAGGTTTTCCCTCTGTACCATATCGGATTATAATATCCAGCTCTAGGAGCTGTGGTGTGATCACTTGATTAGCTCTGCCATTGGGCAACCACGTTAAAGAATTGTGTTTGGTACCACGGATATTTTTCTTTGCATAAATAATTTGGTTTAATGGTAGAATTATATGAATAAGTCAATATGAATTCTTATCAAACAGCACAAAAGCAACTCAAAGGGACTTTCTGATTGCATAATTAATATAACATACATTCTGCACAAATATCAATTTACCCCTTTTGTGCAAAATACCCTTTTCTCAAGTGTCATCCATTTTAGCCACGCCTTCTGCATGAGACTAACTCAATATTTTAGGGTATGCCTAAGGAGGTGAACCAGGACACACTTGTTGAGATGGTGTCAACATTTATATTTATATCCAGTGTACAGCACGCTGCTGTTAACTTTGGACAGTATGACGCGTACGGTTTCCCTCCTAACTACCCTGGCGACCTTCACGCTGAGAGACCCACTAGCAGGGTAAGGGTACACTACAGTGTTCGAAGTGTGGAGTATACGGTGTGTACTCACCTCAATTTTTGTGATTATACAGGCGCGTACCCTCATTTTAATAGCTAGTTTTCCCTATACAGTCACTGTGGACTGGATAGCGTAATGGTGAAGTGCTTGATTATCATTGATAGGGACATGGGCTCGAATCTCACCATAGCATGATTTTTTCATTTCAGTAATTCACTAAATTCTTAGCTACTACAGTCATGTATAAGATTAAGTGGATAGCTATACAATACTAATCTGTAAGATTGCATGCACCGCGTACCCACCTAATTTGTTTCACTTGGAACACTGGTACACTAGCATCAAATAGTTCAATTGCCTAGTTGCAAAGCTAATGATCTCTGCAGAGTAAGTTGACCCTACTGTGTTGTGAATAGGAAGCCCTAACAGAGGAGTTCATAGTGAAAGCTGTGCCTGGCAAGAGACAGACACAAGATATGATACATATAACCAAGGTTCTCAGTGACAGGGCTACCAATGAGCTGGGCAACTTTGAGATCAGCTATGGATACGACCCGATAGCTTCCCAGGCATTGATCAAGTAAGAGTTAAAGTAAATAGTGGAAGGGAAGATACTTTACTCAAGGATACAAATGTACTGCATGTCCCTAGGGCTCCTCTACCTATATGCAAAATAAATTATGTTGGTGTAAGCTAGTAATTTTATGATAAAATAATAACATAGCAAAACCCATTATAAGAGTTGTTGATTTTTTCCTCTATGCAAACTGGCTGAGCATGTTGATGGAGCCACACGAATTGTTGTATCAGCAAAACAGAGGTAGAGCCCAAGATGTACTGATTTCTATCCACTGAAACTCTCTCAACAATGAATTGTTATTTTTTCAGTTTCCAGGAAGAGTTGAAACTAATAGAGAGCAAGATTGAGATGAGGAATCTAGAGAGAAGGAGACCGTACAATATCCTTCGACCTCGTGACATACCAAACTCTATCAGTATCTAGTAGTGCTGGGCGGTTTTGATTTGCATGTGCATTCAGTTTTTTTGCTGATTTTTCTAAAAAACTGAATAAAACCGAAGTTGTCTTCTCACCCTCGGTTTAATTCAGTTTTTTTAATTCATTAAAAAACACCGAATCGAACTGGAAATTAAATACTCAATATTGGAGTTGTCACACCCTGCTTTTAAGCTGTAATGGCGGCCATTTTTAATTTTCTCTAATAAATTGCAATTATTAAATGCCAATCATCTATAATACTGGAATTCAGTGAAACTAAAGTAAATCATCTCTGGGTGACAATGATGGCTGTAGCTAAGTATTTATTCAAAGGATGCCATCGAATTATACAGATTGAAAGATGCATAACATAAATTCACGTGTTCGGAGTTTCAGCCATTACCGGAAATGGCCGCCGTTTTTATTTTGCGCAATAATTTGCAATAATTAAATATTAATTATTAATAACAATATGCAAGCTTGACTACCAGAATCAAATGAAAACTACAGTAAACCCTTACTGGGTGACATTGATGGCTGCAGCTAAGTCTGTATTCCAAGGATGGCATCGAAATATAAGGATTAAAAGAAGCACTAAAATGGCAGCCATTTTCATTTAGTTTAATTATTAAATATTTATTATTTATAATAATATGCAATCGTAACTGCTATAAAGGAGTGAAACTACAATAAATAACCACTGGGTGATAATATTATGGCTGCAGCTAAATCTAATTTCCAAGGATGGCATCGAATTATAAGGATTGAAAGAAGCATAACATGAATTCACGTGTTTTCAACGCCAGCCATTATTGAAAGTGGGTGCGCTAAGAGGCCAGGCGCGGTTTGACTTTTAAAACCGAATAAAACCGCACCGCCGCATTCGGTGTCGGTTAACATTTTAAATTTTGGCGGTTTTTGAACCGAATGAAAAAAACCGGAAAAAACTGAATGACACCGAAACACCGCCCAGCACTAGTATCTAGTCAATACACAACTCTGAGTATTACCTGAACATGTACAGGAAGATCATACAGATAACACGCTTCACATGTGTTTCATTAATTAATTAATAGTTGGGAATTTAAATGCATGCACCACCAGTATTTATAAATTATGTATTGCTTGTTACAAGTAATACTAGTAATACTAATGTACATGTAGTGTATTGTACTGATTGTAATACGTTATATTGCAGTACACAGTTGAATCTTACTCCTTGTTTTAATTAACAGTGACTTGTTAGTTACTTTTATTGTTTCAGTTTGAAACACTAATCTACACTTGCTATACAAATATCGTACTAATAAGCACTACTGTGATTTTATTTCTTAATAACATAGCCATACAACAAAATATACATGTACAAGTACACGTACTTACAACAATAATGTGAATGGAAGTAGTCTCACAGTTACATTGGAAAACTAACAATAATTATTGTCAAAAGGATTATAACATCCCATATTTGGACATCTGTGAGAAAGAGATGTGCATTTAGAATATTTAAAAGTGTAAACAGGGCTAACAGATGGAATCACCTAATAATAAGTACCCCTACTCATAAATGCTGCTAAAAATATCATTTGGTAGAAATTGTGATGGAACGTTTGATTGGCTGGGAAGAAAAGTCTTTTTGTAGATATTCACTGATGGAGTTTGGTACTTGTTTAGGATGTAGATATTCACACACTGATGGAGTTTGGTACTTGTTTAGGATGTAGATATTCACACACTGATGGAGTTTGGTACTTGTTTAGGATGTAGATATTCATACACTGATGGAGTTTGGTACTTGTTTAGGATGTAGATATTCACACACTGATGGAGTTTGGTACTTGTTTAGGATGTAGATATTCATAGGGCTTAGCTCTCTTCTTGTTCCTGCTGTCAATAGTTGCCCCTATTCTAGTCAGCTGAGCTCTGAACCTGCAGTACAGTGTATATACAAGTAGTATACATGTATTAATATGCGTGTATATTGTATTGGCATTATAGAGTAGAACATGTATATGAGTATTAACTGTATTACACTGTAGTTCACTAAAGTCAAAACCTCTACCAACTTAGTGTTATTAAACTATTTGACTCACTCCTTGAGTGCTGGCTCCAGCGAGGGGCCATAGGCATATCTCCTTAGAAAGTTTCCAAGGGTGTCATCTGGTTTCTCGCTAAGAACTCTGACCATGGAAAGAATATCTAGCGTTTGCTTCTTTGTAGGTAGACAAGTGACTATATAGTCTTCATCCAACCTAGCCTACAAATGAGTCATTATAACCTGGTCTGCAAATGAGTCATTATAACCTAGCCTACAAATGAGTCATTATAACCTGGCCTACAAATGAGTCATTATAACCTGGCCTACAAATGAGTCATTATAACCTGGCCTACAGATGAGTCATTATAATCTGACCTACAAATGAGTCATCATAACCTGGCCTACAAATGAGTCATCAATTTCTGTAGAATAGGATGATCCTGGTCTAATTTTTATATTTATTCTAAATGCATTTCACGGAAAAATGTTAGGAAGTTATTATAACATTTTGCAAGTTGTATTGCTATAGCATACCTTAGTGGTTGGCCACTTGGCTTTGTGCAAGACTGTAGGAAAGTTTGGTGTGAATGCATACTGATCATACTGACCAAAGTTGAGGGAGGCGTGAACTGCTGACGCTATGAATATAAACACTGTCACCATTTCTATGAGATCATCATTTGACTTGAAGCTGTCTACTATTCCCTGTGAACATAGATAGAAGTCAGCAAGAGCATGGACCACTTCTAAGTTCGAGTGAACTAGAATATAAAGTGCTATTGATGGAAAAGGCGATGAAATACGTACATGTAGCTAATTGTTGTGGAGTTTTCGCTGGGGGTAATGTGGTTTTGAACCGCCACCCTCCGGTACTCTGCATAGCATGTAACTGAGGCTGCTACCATCACGGTCATCTCGGCACCCCAAAAAAAAGAAAGCTTCGACGACCACATGCACAGCAGGAATCAGTTTAGACAGTTCCACCACACTATTTAAGCTATAGTACATGAACATAGGACAGGAATTGGCTGCAGCGCACCTATGGACCACAACAAAGAGTAGTGTAAATGCATCTGCTGCATGTTGAACCATCTTATTTTACTGACCCCTTAGTCAAAGTTAGCATGATCAATAGCAGCGCAACTCGAATGGAAGAGCTCAACTTCTACACTCTACTAGAGGTCTGTGTAGAACTTAGGACTTGGGCCTGGGTTCTCTGGGCAACCGATTAACGAGTCAACACTAGACTACCTTGTTATCCTTGTGTCAGTATAGAATAGCAGAAAATTTCCACAGAGATGGCAGAGGAAAGACATGAGACTTCAGAATGCCAGCCTCTCAAAGTTATTTATAACACTTTATACAATGCTGGCATGAAGACAAAGATCACAGCTTGTTATGCTAGATTGGATCGCCTTTTGATTTGGAGGGAAGGGATAGTGTCCTATTTTCTTCCCCCATAATCTTGATGGGTAATGTGGGTAATGATTAAACTGTGGCATCTTCATAAAGCAGTGAATAGCTGTTAGTTTTGATTAACACAGCAATATTATTAAATACCTTGAACTTTCCGTCAGAGACTAATGTCTTTCTCCAAGATTCAATTTCTTTATCTTCAGAGAGTTTCTGAGGAGTATCTACCAGTACAAGTACTATGAGGTACAATAGCTAGCAATCAATATGACAGCTTTATTAGTTATGGGAAATACTAGCAAGAACCACTGGCAGAAACTGGTAATATTCACCTCAATTGAATATTGTCAACATGCATGTAAATATATTGTGTAATAACTATTGACTAAAAGGTTGTTCTAATATATTCTTATAAGAAACTCACCATAGGTAGCATTGACGACAGTTGTGACATATTTCTCTATGGCCTCCCAGAGTAGCAGAGCATCATCTCTGTAGTGGTAGTTAGGTAATGCCTTAACATCATCCACTCCTCTCTTCTTGAGGTTCTTCACCAGGTTACCATCATCTTGCAAGTTCCACTCGGCCCATTTTTTCCGTACTATGTTAAACATACCAACACGTCCTATATGCATAGTTTTGTCAATCCATCCATCTACTGAGACCAGGGTAGCAAGGGCACTGCTACAATTTGTATAACACAAATTTGTTGATATGCAATTAACGCTGGCTATACAGTTGGCGTGTACTTACAGAAATGATATAAGTTATCCTCTTGCAGCCTTATTCCCTAAGTTATCTATATATGGTATCAAATTATTTAAAATAGAAAATGAACTTACTCATTGATGACCATGACGTAGAGAAAGTGTGGAGCCAGCAGTCTAAATATAGGATGTGAGGGAGATAACTCTCTGTGAGTGCAGACAGCTACAGATTCCATCAACAGATGAGTGTGACCTACAGACACACAAGTTGTCACGTGTACAGTCATACTACATCACATAGGACAATCCACTTGTTATACTTATGTGGGAGTGTTCATATTCCACCCTTACCGAGATGTTTAGTTGATTCATGATCTGAGGCATCAGCCAAATTAAACCACATCTTGGCAGTCATCCAAGTATATTCTGGATCAGACGGAGTAAACACCTGGATGAAGAAAAATAATCTGGTGAAAATACTGCCTGTGAGGAATCTTCACACAATGCTCTGTTGCTTTATATAGGGCAGACGTGTGATGGACTGTTTGAGTTCATTCAACAATTCAAAGTTTATGGAAAGTATGTTAGTTTTAAATTTCACGGTTACACAGTTATATGTACATGTATATGACTACCTACAGGATTGTCTTCCCCTGGTGTCGGGCTCAACTGAATAGCGACTGGAATCAATTCTCCAGAATCCTTAACATAGAGCAGACAACTTGGTCCAGGAAGCTGAAAGCAATACCAATGTATACATGTAGTTACAACATGCTTTGGAAGCTTGAAAGTACATCAAGTATCATGTTGAATATAAATCAAAGGTGTTTACTCAACAATTACATGTGCCGTTCCTACATTCAAGTATTTGACTTATTTTGAGTTAAAAAGCATGTAAAAATCATTGGATCATTATTCATGTGGAAAGAAAGAGTCGGGTTCAAGTATGGCTGGTTCGGTAGAGTTAACCACAGGTATTTCCATAACCCACTGCTGTAACTCAAACAAATAGCTGATCTGTTCATACAGGAAATACAGTAGTTGTCTTACCACTCTGCCCTCTGAGCATTCTATCTCCGCTAAATATCTCAGATCTATTAAATACATCTTCTTATTAGAGAGAGCTGAGGCTAAACTCATTCCTTCAAGGAAGGGCTCTACATCCTCCGCCCTTACAGCAAAACTAAAAAAATAGAACTAGAACAATGAGAATGAATTCATGTAGGTTCTGACCTACTCAATAGGATACGTAGAAGCTTCAAATGCAGTAATTTGATTGATTGAAATATAAAATAATATATACACTTTACACTTACTATTCTGGTATAATATAGAACTGTGGTACTAGAAAAATATGAATAATATACATGTAGATTGTGGCCTACTCAGAAAGGACACACAGATAGAAACTTTGATTTCAAATGCAGTAATTTGATTGGTTGACATATAAAATAATATATACACTTTACACTTACTATTCTGGTATCTGTGTACAGAGCTGTATAACAGCTGGGTTACACCCAGCAACCTTCTGGTGACCAAAAGCTTCATCAGATCTCCACTCTTTGATACCCTGCAATCAAACACATGGTGATATGCTAGTAAGTAAAATAGACGCACGGATACTTCTATAGAACAAATTTACTGCAGGTAGAGCTAGAGATCATTAGATACTTATAAATGGATTACCTACCGCGGGTACATCTAGACCACACTTTGTAAACACGTCTTTCATATCCTGGAGGCTGTCAAACTCTGGAGTCGTGAAATCAATCAGAGTAGTCTTGATCTTCTGTGATATGTGGAGCATTGCAATATCAAACTATAAAATAGACATGTGTACAAGAAAAGCTGTAGTATATTGTATGCTTATAGCGTATGGGTGTGCTACATGTGCAATAGTATAACGGCAGTCGATGATATTTGCGTTTACACCATTGTTTAGTCATAAGTAATAGAACAGCATTAGATCAGCTAATATTATAATCTTTAGTTTCATAGTTCAATGTTAGTAGTTAGTATTGTTTCACTGAAACACATTGTGTTACTTCTTGTTCAAATCCAGCTATACACAGAATTACGTATTGTGAGCAAGATTTACCTTATAAGAGTCTGAAAATTTCTCATCTTCAGGTAGAATCTCCACCTAAAAATATAATGTTATGACCTATAATGTAATATAATATAACAATGTGACCTATAATGTAGTATGAGATAATAATGTGACCTATAATGTAGTATGATATAATAATATGACGTATGAACGGCAAGATGTAATATTATACAGACAGCTAGACGATTAGTATGACTCAGCGACCTATGGAGTTATGCTTCCTTTTGAATGTCTAACTTGTTGGGTGAAGATAGAACATTAAACCTTTATCCAACTTTGTAGAGTGGTAGCCCTTTGTTTAATAGAGTAGTTTGTCTGATGGGGGCAATGATTCCCACAATGCTATTGCAATGATTCCCACAATGCTATTGCAATGATTCCCACAATGCTGTTGCAATGGTTCCCGCAATGCAAATGCTTCCATAGATGATGGGTTGAATGTGCCCTCTGCACTATGAGATCATCAAACGGAGACATAGCATCAGCATCATTGTACAATGCTTCACCAGTCTAACCACAACTACAAACACCCATTTATGGTCCAATAGCACCTACATTATCGAGCTAGAAGCAAGCACAGGATCCATAAACAAGATCTGCTATACATGTACATGTAAGTGATGTAGCGGGTCAGTGATATAAAGGAATTGTCTTCTCTATGTCTTATAGGTTGTCTACCCTTACCCCAAACCCCAACCACAAGCAACAAATCTTGCATTAGCTACATTTGTGTTTGGTACAACCAACCTGTCCAGGAGCTCCCAGGATCTTGCTCACTAGAATGTACTTTTCTCTCTTCTCTCTCAGCTCCTTAGCTCTTTGCTCTGGAAACTTGTCATCTTGAGGTAACACAGAGTCAAACTCTGTGAGTGAGAGTTTAGTATCTGAATAAATCCATCTGTGGAATGGAAATATGCTCGGCTTGGACTTACCATCTATGTAGTTAATCTCAATCCTATCTACATACCTGTGAATAGTGTTAAAGAATAGTTTAGCAAATTAGCAACACTGGCCACAGGTTTTACCTAATGAATAGACGGACACTCAGGTTGTAAATTCTAGCAGTGATTCCTGTTAGTTCGTATAAGGCTCCATTGAATCCCATCAGCTTCCAGTTGCCTGACCACTACTCTAGTGGAGTTCTGCTGAGAGCTCCTCGGATTATATGAGTACACGTGCCTCTTGCTGAAATTCTATATCAGTACAAGCTATTTGGAATACAATATACAGTCAGCTTACCAGATATCATTCTCTCCGGTTCTGTCACGCCTAACACTGATCTCTTTGATTCTAGTGAGTTCAGGAAGGTCCAGGTGAAATGTTTGTTGTTTACCCCGATAGAAGTCATTTTTCAGAGCATTGGTGATTTTCAGTTCTTTACTGGCTCCGCCTCCTTCATCGACCAGTGTAAGATAGACCTACGAACGTATACAGCAGGTATCTTTAAATGTTTTTACCTTGTAAGTTGTGGTTGGAGAGCTTTTGCAGTCGTTGATACAATAACAAATACAAATGTAGAAACAAGTTTATGATTATTGACTTGTAGATAAATAGAAGGGTCGGGTGTTTCTCATATGCTCATAGTAACTTGTCTACCTAACATGTGCTATACACCTGCATCTACATGCACATTAGGTTTATGGAGTAAACTAAGGGTAATGTCAGTTAAACCTGCAACTGCAACGCTTCTAGTTCCACATCTACCTTTCTTATATACAGATAAAACAATATTGTAAAATACATGCATCTTGTTTATATAAATTAGACGAGTTGAAAGAGACGTGACGTTGCTGTACGTTTACAAGATAAACCGTGTCGATAGTTCTCATAATGAAAAGCCACTCACATTAACGTCGGTAGCTCCTCCTGCCTTGAGATCTCCAGTTGTTACTATAACTGTGTGTGTCTTCACTGCCTGACAGTTACCCATAGTGCTTCAGCGAATTTACTTGCCTTATGTCTTGCAATAGCTGTATGACGCTATGTCTATGATTTGTAGAAGTGAAGATAACATATAAAGTATATATACATGCTCAATTAGTCCTCAATTCTCCCAGGAAAAAAATATTGCATAGTTACATTCATTATATGAATGAGCTGTAGCTCTGGGTGACACAATAACATAGCGGCATCTCACAAAACACATGAGATTTATTCTGTTGTAGCGATCTCCTGTTGATATAGTAACAGGTAAACAATACCATAAAATGACCAATATTAAGCCCACCTATGATTGTAGATACCACAAAGACATATATGTATTATAAAATAAATTGAATGATAACAGGAGCTACATGTGATGGCTAAAAGTTACTAATCTCATGAGGGGGGACAGCTGACCAGCTGACCACCTGACCACCTGACTACCTGACCAGCTGACCAGCTGACCACCTTCACTAGGTAGAGGCGAGAGCTCTATTAAATCAACCCATCTCAAAGCCATTAAAAATTTGAGTAAGCTAATTGCTGACCAACCACAGATGTGACACAAATTAGAACCACACCCATTAGAATCTAATCCAATATGAAGCCGGCAGCTAACAATGACAAACTACATTTAGATACTGTAGAAAGCCTACGATATGTTCCATACCCATACGCAATACATATGTATGTGTAGCATAATCATAGCATTATTGTATGACATCCTCTACCAAGATGTTTTATATATACATTTGTATGTATGTACATCTATTATACAGCAGATGGAGACTCTCCTCTTGGTTTACTGTGAAAGTCACATGGTCAGGGTGGGAGACACAACTAAACCAGGCCCTCAAGCTTCCTTTGCAATAAATCATTACCCATGTACTGGAGTTATGGACAACCTTGTGATGTTCACCAGCCTGACGACCCTAAGGCCATTTGGGAAATGCTTAATATATTTTATTATCATCATCATGTATATGTCTATACATACATGTAGCCATCAACACAGGTTATATTCTATTCTTTTAGTACCGATTATAAGTTTCCATAATTAATAGAACGACTTTGTTTACCTTGTTCAGCTTTGTGATAGTCGTTTAGAGGGGGGTGGGAGCGGGGGCTGCCGGAAACGTTGGGTCGTCACACTTTTCCTATAAAAGAACAGATTATTATTATTATTGTAAATTTCCATTCTCTCTTGCACTTGTGAATTGTCAATCGTTACTTTACTTGCATGACGTAATAATAGCATGGTAACATGAATAGAGGAGGTGCAATATATTTTTGTTATGCAATAATTATGTGTAGTGTACTATGGACCATGTTCTTCTAGCACCTTAGATTGCTTGCTGCAGACCTGATACATGATGCTACTTTATGCGAGGAACTTCCTGTTTGTCTATCATAAGGCAGCCTGGGGTTTCACATCTAGGAATACACCCATCCCTGACCGGGGTTTGAACCCGAAGCCTCTACAGCACCTAACCGTTATTCCAATGGCAGATATTCTGCATATCTTCATTGGATGTACATGTCTATTACACTGCACGTCAGAACTGTGTAGCCTAGCCTACAATGTAACTAGATGTACATCTTTAGCAGATAAAAGTGGGCATAGAGGCAGATGGGTAGATTCTCACACCTACTGCATGCGTAAATCCGAGGGTAGCAGAGGTGCTCTGCTTGTATGTAAAGATATATTATCTATTCAGCATTTCACTGGATGCTGGCTTGGACTTCACTGCATGATGATAGCCACATATCTGACAGGTTGGTTGTTCATACGGTAGTACGATATGTGGGTGCATTGTACAATCATATACACATGTATATACTGTATTATCACATGGTACTATTTTGTATAAATGCATGCATAAATTGTAGTTGTAGCAGTTGGGTCAAAGATAGTGGAAGGGAAGATCGGACACTTAGCCCAAAAACTGTCCTTCCCCTGCTTCCAAACGAGGTCCGGATTAAGCATGGAGTTGTGCTACTGTGTGCACAAATCTGTTCTTACTATTGGTGTTCTACCGGCCAATCAGATAATATTGTTAACAGCAGCACTGAATATACAGTCTACTTATATAAACGATATCTATCTAAAAGCTCAATACATACATGGAGGGAAAGCACTGGGTGTATTTGGTGGGACAGGGTTTTATCACTGAGTGTCCGATCTCCCCTTCCACTATTTTTGGTTGGCTGGTCTGATAACTTCCACTGAATAACTAGCCAATCAGGAACTATTATCTAATCACTTTTTACATGGTCAACGCTGTAAATATGCGCATCTACATGTGCTATAATAATGCCTAGTACTGTAGACTGTTTTTTACGCTGCTAAAACCTTCGTCTCCAAACACTGTAACTATTGCTCTAAACAACCACTCTGCCGATACATACAGGTTTAATAGGGCAAAAATTATGGTCATGCTGCTTTTACAGCGTTTGCTTGTATAATCTTGGCACCTGTCCAAGGACTTACCACACAGAATCACTCACAGACAGAGCATAGTTACCATGGCTACCTTGGTTACCATGGTTACCAGAGTCTGTTGAGCAGCCTGAGGTCTCAGGAAGAGATCAACAAAGTCCAGCAAGTACAGATTGACTCTCTAAACAGTCAGACTGGTTTACTGAAGAGTCAGTTGAAGTCACTCAGTCAGTTGTTGCTTATTGTAAGTAACCTATCCAACTACAGTATCTGCAGATCTGCCATACATGGTCTACACTCTGCAGCATTGATACAATCAAGATTACAATTCTGTATTATTACTAGCTCCTTGGTGATGATCAGAGTCTGGCAATGACCAGAAGAGCTGTTCTCTCTGAAGGAGAGCTCAAGGATATCATTGGAGATCTAAGGAACCACCCAGGTTTGTACAGATTGCTGAAGAGGTCTTGAGTTGTCAGCTCCTGCCAATCTGTTTTATAAAACTGAGAGAAATATTCCATCTCACTGAACTCAGTGTACTTTGAGCTGGTCTAGTATTTATTATGATTGTCAACAGCTTCTAAAATCCAGTGTACATAAAGTTAACTGTAAATTATTCTACATCCAACGAAAACCTTGAAAACTTACAACTTGCTCTGTAGGATGTCTTGTAGAATATACATGTAAAATGTGTATTCTGTTTTGGAGTTATATTCTTGCATATTTTCAAATATAACACGATTGAGGTGACAACACCTGAAATAGATTTCCTACAGCTTGCAGTATAAATGCTTTAGTGTATATTATTATATTATAGTAGGGGATGCACTACAAATATATCTTACAGATGTAAAGGGTGCTCCAGGAAGTGACGGTGCGGATGGGAAAGATGGTAGGTAAGATCAACATGCCAGTATAGTATAATAATAGTATTAATAGTACATGTAGGCAACCATGACGATATAATAACATATAAAGATATATCTGTTTGTATGCTGACTATTCTACATGTAGGGTGCACATCCTCTAGAACAACACTGCTATAGTATTGAGTTGTACCTGCATGATATGTATCCTTGATAAGCTGTTGGGGAGATAACTCCTTTCATTCTGTATTACAGGAAAAGATGGGGTACAAGGTATAGTGGGTCCACAGGGTCCACCTGGACCTCCAGGACCTCCTGGTTCAGTTGAGGTGATGCCAGCTGGTGGAACAGTCTACACCAGATGGGGCAGAACTACATGTGGGGAGTACTCAACTCTACTCTACAAGGGTAGGTTTCTCTCTGGATGTCAACACATCAATGTGCTGACTAGAGTATATTAAAGTGAGGTGACAACTCTCTCATTCACCATCATGGAGGTTCTTTAAAGTTATTTCCTTTCAAATCAAAGGTGGAAGAGAGCAACTCCAAAAAATACATGTTATCATAGGTGGAGCAAATTGTCAGAAACTTTCCTTGATAATGTCTTTGGTTATAGACAAATTGACATCTAAGTTGGCAATTATGCTGTACATTTCCATATTAACCATATAAGGGCATATAGGGCATATAAGGACATACAATATAAAGGTGCACAGAGTACCTGTGTATGGAAATTATGTAATCATACATGATCATACTATGATCATGTATGATTACATAATTTCCATACACAGGTACTCTGTGCACCTTTATATTGTATGTCCTTATATGCCCTATATGCCCTAATATGGTTAATATGGAAATGTACAGCATAATTGCCAACTTAGATGTCAATTTGTCTATAACCAAAGACATTAGCAAGGAAAGTTTCTGACAATTTGCTCCACCTATGATAACATGTATTACAAGCTGTGCAGTTTTACATGTGGACAGTTAGGTAACGTGTATCATAGTACAATCATTGTAGGATTTACTGGTGGTGGCTACTTTTCTTCTCCTGGAAGTGGAGTAAACTATCAGTGTATGCCCCTGGATCCAGAGTATAACAAATACAGCACCAGGTTCCCTTCCATATACTCTTCTTACATGGCTGGAGCAGAATACCAGACACATAACTTCGGTGTGTTCCCAGACTCCGCCCACGACAGGAATGTGCCGTGCGCTAAATGCTACACCAGTCACAGATCTGCCTTGATGATTATTCCAGCAAAGAGGACTTGTCCAGGAGGTTGGACCAAGGAGTATGAAGGTATGTCTACTGTTGTATCACATGTGCCCCATTTTAGAATAATTTTAGAAGAGTTTAGACTAGGCAAAAACTATCGGTATCAGATTGATATACATGGCTGTATAAGTGTATCTAATGGTATTACTAAACAAATACTACCAGATCTTTCAACAGAGAGTTTGCCCCCCTACCTAGTCTAAAATGTTAGAGGCTACTATAACCACTACATGCACATGTATATTCATTCTGTTCTCTGATTGATGTGAACAGGTTATCTGATGACAGAGCTGCACTCACATGCACACCCATCAACATTTGAGTGTGTAGATGCCAGCCCAGAGTACATCAGCGGTAGGGGATTGGAAAGCGACACAAACGGAGCCCTTTTCTTCTTTGTTAAAGCAATCTGCTCTGGTGCAGGTACAACTGGACACTGTCCACCTTACTACGTTGATCGAGAGCTGACCTGTGTGGTCTGCAGTAAATAATACCCCTAACTGCTTGTACATGTACATTGTACGTTCCATGATGTCATGGATTAAAGGCTATACTGACCAATGATATGCTTACTTACAATAATTACCTCCTTCATTCACTCGTACCAAATAAAATGAGGTCGGAGGAGATAAAGTCACTATTATCAATTCAATAGTAACAAAGTTGTAACTACAAAAATATATGAGTAGATAGTCCGCCATCTTCAAATTTTACTAACACATTACTTTTGACTTTTTGGTCTAAGTTGTAGCTACCGCTCTTGCACCAACAAGTGAATGTGCAGTGCTTGGGTGATGACAACTCCTAACTTGTAATACTTGATCATTGCCAATGAATGTTACTGTAATTCTGTAGTTCTACAGCACAGGTTTTAGGTTTGAGAAGTATCAAGACTATTATCTGTTCAGCTTCTAAAGTTAATTGACAACTAGCAGGAATCAGTCCGAGTCACTATTCCACATTGACTAGCAGAACATTGGAGTGTTACCAGCTACCTCTGTACAGAAGGTTAAACAATGCACCTACAGAAAGTCAATACTATATCAGTTTTATAATATACATGAACATTCTGTCCGTCATAAATTCTTAGAATTTGAACATGCTGGTTTGCATGCAATCAAAGATCTCAAGCTAACTTAGGATTCATCCTCTCTATATCTTAGTAGGGACTGCAAAGTACCACCTGCATAGTGAGGATGGAAATATAGACTAGATATAAAAAAATTGGTGCCAATGAAATCTATATAACTAATTTCTTCTCAGAATTTAAGGCAGGGCAACTCCAAGTTACTGACACAAAGATTTATTGGAAAGGCTTGGCACAACAAGAGGCTGTGAGCTTTAACATGAGGCTCTGTTGTCATTGACATATCTCTATAGGCAAGGCTAGTACCAGCCCACTGGTGACTTTGTTTAACACTCATCCAATAACAGAAACTGACCTCCAGTAAGTTACATGTATATACAGTAACTAAAATGTCCACTGCTAGTTATTATAATCTTATCCCACATTATCTGCTATTTTATAATTGTTATGTCTTGGTAAGGTGTTTGATTGAAATATTTCTAAGATATGACTTAACAAATAGTAAACACTAGCAATAGCCACTGCATTGGTAAGTTAGTGTAGTATAACTTGACTAAGGTTCTGTTTGTCATGTTGGAAATCAATACCAAGAGATCTTGCCTTTTCTCTGCTGTCACTCCTGGTGGTCTTGCATCAGCTTTGTTGAGGAGTTGTAGAGAGCATATTGGAGCTCGTGTTTACTTGAAAAATGTGCACGCACGCACGTATTTCACCTCACACTCACTTGACTCTTCTCTCCACAATAGTTTAAAAATATATTGGGGCTGTTCATCGCTGATAAATTCACATCTTTTCCTGATACAATTGCAACAATGACCAATTTTTCTTCGTTTAGTTTCATTCTCATTTTTCACCACTCCAGAGCTGTAATCTTTTAGTCTTTTTACAGTTTGCAATAGTCCTTGGTAGCTTTATAGCACATTAAACTGGTTTATCTGCAGGAGTAGAGCTAGAGGTTGATTGTGACTGTGTTGGTGGATCAATTGGAAGATTTCTTTTTCATTTTCATTTTTGCATACTTGTAGCTTATTGTTAGCTGTATTATTCAAAGCAGCAGCAGCGGCAGCAGCAGCAGTGGCAGCAGCGGCAGCAATGCTAAGGTATATCATACATTAGGTTTGTCTATCAAAGTCATTTTGTGAGAAATATTTATTCGACCCCACTATAATATGCATTATGAAAATTATAGAAGCTGAGCAATGAACAAAAGCCACAAGTTTTAGCTATTTGATATTTTAGCTCATTGAGTCGTTTTTTATTGTAACAAAACACAATGACAGTATTACAATAGTCAATAGCTGTGACAATTAGATCAACATGTTAATTATTATTGTTAAAGGGGCATGTGGAATGGATTCACCACACGTGTACTCTGCCTTAGAAAACATGTCATTCAACGTGTGTCAGTGAAAGTAGATAGTTGTTACGATGTCAATCTCTCATCTACTTAATTACCTCCCTCTGCTGATCTCAGTTCTGAGTGTAAGGCAAGCACATGGTCGAGCTACTGGGGCACCTGACACTGCGTGCTATACCAACCCCATAGATATGAGGCCGAGTGGTCACCCGCTGTCCACTGCTGTAGAACCATCTCCATATGGAATAGAGACAAGCCAGAACTACTACAGTGAAGGCGGGTCAGTGACAGGTAAGTTAAGTTAATATACTGCATACATATCCATGTGCTGTTATCCATGTATATACGTAAATGTACATGTACATATCAACAATATACATCCATGTGTTACTGTTAAAAAAATGTTTGTGGACAAAAGATAAGTTTATTGTTGTTACAACATTATTTCATGGTAACACGTACCAATCATCAGGCTTTTAGATGTACATTTAATATACATGGTATACTATGTATGTGCATGCATAATCCTTTGCTTTTCAAACTAGATAGTTTGTATTTGTTGTAATATATACATATCCACAATCTACATGTATGTGTTGTTATATTGTAAATTTCGGCGTGAGTAGCACACCATCCAGATTGATACAGTGAACTGAACTAGCAACAGCGATAGCACTACTCCAACATTCAGATAGTTTCCTATACAGTAATTTATACAAGTGACCTACTGGTCCTAGTCGGTTCTACTTGTTCCTAACTACTTTAGTTGCTTTGATCTCTCAGCTTTACAGGAAACACCTAGGATAGTCTGAAGAACCACTAGAGAGTATAAGGATAGAGATATATCTTTACTGAAGCCCAAACTGCCACAATGTGCATATACATTCAGCCCATACTTACCTCATAAGTTGCGCAGCAAACAATTCCGTGTGCAATTAGACCCAATGCCAGGCACAGTGTAACTCTATAAGTCACTCTCAAGTTGTTATGATATTCTCTTACAGTTACATTAAAAGGATCGCAGGGGTTCTCTGGGTTTCTACTAATGGCCTTCCCAGAAAACAGCAGCGTTCCTGCTATACCAGTCGGCTCCTTTGAAGTGGCAGATGGTGCTGACGCAGTGTATGCCCAGAGAAAGTGCTGGGACCTGGTAGGTTCTGTGACATCATAGTTAGTCTGCATACAGAACTGGACACATTGCAATAGTAGAGAAATATAGTAGGTCTGTAGGTTCTGTAGGTTATGCTGTGTCATACTATGATCAACTGTGCACAGTATTGGAATTGTACCTGTGTATAAACATAATAACGTGTGAAACCAGCCGAGGGAGTGATTCTACTATAGTTAGTATAAACTAATTATAGAAATGGACTGGTGGCTATGAATGTACACTTCAGTGAAAGTCAGCAGTTATATGATTATATGCTTGACACACCTTGAAGACATTGCAGAGCAGCTTAGACTGAGAAACCATCCCAACTTTGACTATTTATCTTTGCTATTTAATTTCAAAATTTCTTCATGTTCAATTAGAATTGTGGCATTTCTTGTGTGGAGCACCTAACACCTAACAGGCAATGACCAATCATTAGAGCTTTGTTTCATTTCAATTTTGCCAAAAAAATGATGGTGAAGCTGTGTTGATATACACTTAGTGTGCAGAAAGTAGGAAAAGGCAAACGTCAGAATTAGAATAAATAGAGATTGGTTATAAATATGCCAAACTGACTCTATTTTGAAGGGCATTACTCACACGAAGGCCTTCAGTTCCCTCTCGGCCAGGCGAAGTGAAATATCATTCAAATGGAACGCTCCATCTAAATCTGCAGGAAACATTAGATTCTAGTAAGTAGTTTTACATTAATAATGTACAAATAAGTGTGAGTGTGTGTGCAAGTATATTACATGCATGAAACTATATCAACATGCATGTAAAATATACGCAGCCTATCAATACATCACTTACAAGACTTGTCTACGATTTGCTTGGTGTGGTTGTACCTTTCTAAGTGGCATAAATACAGTTGATCTCTGAATAATATCCTGTAATCTCGGCACATGTACAAGTAAACGGGTTACACATGCTCAATATAATTTGCATACCGTTTACAGATCTGCAAATATTTTACTCATGATTCCTACTAATGTCTTAAACATTACGGCTTGAACAGAAACTGAGTCTAAAGTTTTGCCCGTATCCACAATTTCGAGCTATGTTATTTTCTCTGCTTTTCTACATATATATGATTGAACGTTACAAAATTCATCTTGTGACAGACTTGGTTGTTACCTTTTCAGTGCTACGTTTGTGGAATCTGTTATCCGATATTGGTCTAAAGTCGGGGCAGCAGAACCCACTCTCTACATGGTACCAACAACCACAGGACCAACTACATTACCAACAACAGGACCAACAACAGGACCAACCACAGTACCAACCAAAGGATCAACTACCGCACCAACCACAGGACCAACCACATTACCAACCACAGGACCAACCACAGGACCAACCACAGTACCAACAACAGGACCAACCACAGTACCAACCAAAGGACCAACTACAGTACCAACCACAGGACCAACCACAGTACCAACCACAATACCAACCACAGTATCAACCACAGGACCAACTACCGCACCAACCAAAGGACCAACCACAGTACCAACCACAGTACCAACCACAGTACCAACCACAGTACCAACCACAGGACCAACTACAGTACCAACCACAGTACCAACTACATTACCAACTACAGTACCAACCACAGGACCACCCACAGCACCAACCACAGCACCAATCACAGGAACAACCACAGCTACTACAGCGAAAGTATCAGCTACCACAGTCAAGTCATCAGCTACTACAGCGAAGGTATCAGCTACTATAAATAAATCATCAGTTACTACTACTATAAATAAGTCATCAGCTACTGCCACAATTGGCAAAACTACACCATCAAGGAAGCCATCAACTACTGCTGAGACAACTGCTACTACCAACATTAAGCAGACAGTAACGCCAACTAGTTTGGCGACTAGCCTCAAATTGACTTCAAATATAGTAACTGCAGAGACAACTGGGTCCACCTTATCTTCCATTAGCACAACTGCCCCTGTAGCTGTCACCTCATCCACATCCACTGTAATATCACAGGTTACCACAAAGCCTGTCACAATGAATACAAATACAGCTGTAACATCGACAGCCTCCAGCTCAGAAGCACCACCTCTTGTGACTTCAGCGGCAAGTCATGTGACTGTAAATATAACAAAGTCTATGACTACACCCACTACTAGTAGCAAGGCTCAGACATCAATACCAGCGGTCAATACTTCTACCACAGAAAAGCCTGTCAACATCTCATTAACAACTTCCTCTAAACCTCTATCCACTCTACGCACCACCCTAGTTACGTCCCTAGTTACCACCCTAGTTACGTCCCACACTACTAATGCTGCTAGTAGTTCCACTGAAGCATTGCAGACTATCACCCCCAATACGATACCAACAACTAATGCTAAAGCTTCTACTGCAACCAAAAGCCAAACACTTACCACTACTCCCATAACAGTGTTCAGTTCAGATGCCACAAGTGTTCCTAAAACCAGCTTACATACTGCTAGACCATCTTCTTCAAGTCCCCCGACGTCAAATTCTTTTTCTACCAGTGGTCCAACAACCCCACCAACTCCAAATAGCACTAAAGAAAACTCCAATAAGACCATATTATCAATAATCCATTTATCCACCACTGCACATGCTGCGACAAACGTTGCTACAGGATCCACAGCAATCAACTCGGCAACTCCTTCAAGTGTAGTCACAACTCGACACATTACTACAGTGACTCCTGCAGCAACCAATAACTCTGCAACTGAAAACAAATCGCTTTCTACCACTACTACTCCATCACCAAATACCATTACAGTGTCAACATTGGTTAACGTAACAATAACAGCTGGGTCAGCAAACATCACACGACTAGATTCAACAACAGCATCGACTACATCAAGAAGTACTGAATGTGGAGTTGATGTTGGATGCTTTGGCAACTATTGTAAGGTAACTGTACATGTATATTCTATGTTTGAAGGACGAAAAGTGAAAATTTCATACGGCCGTAATCACCACTACTTGCATGTAACTAATGTACATTTTAGTTCTAAGATTAGGAGTAATACGAGATGCAGGACAAAATACTTACAAATCTTTTGGCTATTTTGAAGATAATTGCCTATTTAGTCATTTAATAGGGCGTGACATACACTAGTATATTGTTTGTATCTCCAAAGACAGCCATTAGTAAAGTACAATAGTTTATATGAATCTGTAATTTTAGGGTGGTAACTGCAACGGCTACTCCTTGACATGGAAGCAGATTGGCACTTCCAAAGTGAAGTTTGAGCTCCAGGCGTCTTTGGGGAAGGGTGAGGGATATGTTGCACTCGGGCTAAGCTCCGCTAGTCAGATGGTAGGCTACCACCCACTGAATAATGTGTGTATAAATGTGTAGTGTATGTGACTATGGGTAGTGTTGTGTAGATAGTGAATGTTGAGTTGGTGACAATTATTTCATTGCAGCAAATCTAAGTGAAATGTGAGAGCGCTATATACCTGCAGTTATTTCAATACTACTAGTACGACTGGAGCGATGGGTGTGTAACTAGCCTTTTACATTGTAGTCTGATGTGACGATAGTCACATGTGGTGATAATAACGGCACAGTCGAGGTCATGACCTTGTATGCAGAGTCTCGAACCAGTCCCACTTCCTTGACTGGTAACGCAGTAACAGTTGGTAGAACACAGATAGTGGGAGGAGTTGAGGCTGACAGCAGATCCATCTATTGCTCCTTTATCTACTCAAACAGTATTGCTAAAACACTTCCAAAGGTAGGCTCTCTGGTTGACTTTGTGGTATGATGAGGGTAGGATAACTCCATTGTATAGGTTGCCTAATGTAAAGCGCTTAGTGCTTGGTGGCATTATGGAAGTATGGCTAGCCTTTATGTATTTTATTTAGACTTGCTCTCAAGCCTTTCCTATTAATTAATGCATCAACATTGTATACAATACAATACAATACATGTAGTGCAAAATATGTACATATCTCCAACCTAGTACACACTACAATATGAGCTTCGCATGTGAGATGCCATGAGCTAAAGGATCTGGTCAGTACAATTTATTATCAGCATTTAACATTCTAATTGGATATAGGTGCACTTAAGTGACTGCATCTCATCAAGTCTAAATAGAATCTCTCTTAAATTCTGATTATACGTATGACGCCAATGGTTTAGTTTTTATTTGTCACATACGATCTACTTTCGTTGAAATGATGTAACATGACGCCACTTGCTGGTACACCTTGATACTGTGTGACACGATATGCATTATGAAACAGTTTAACCAACACCCATGTCATTAAATTATTACTCATTCTTTCATTCAATCGCTTTCAAAAAGAATTTATGATGCTAAAGCAATAAACAAAAACTTTTACTTGCATTAATTCCCAGAATTGTTGAATCGGTATTGTGAGTGCATACAATCACCCAATCCTCTCTCCTTTTGTTCTCAGAGTTGTAAAACATGCACAGCTATGAGCTGATTAGGAAGTAAATGATTGTAAGGTATTTTATCACGCAGTGTGTCAGAGATGGTGACTCTTTATACATTACTACCGCTCCCTCTGTTCTATGAAGTGTAAGACCCTGCCCCTCATGTCACATGACTGTGTACAACTTCATATAAAGTGTAAGACCTTGCCCATCATGTTGCATGACTGTGTACAACTTCATATAAAGTGTAAGACCCCGCCCATCATGTTGCATGACTGTGTACAACTTCATATAAAGTGTAAGACCCCGCCCCTCATGTCACATGACTGTGTACAACTTTATATAAAGTGTAAGACCCGCCCCTCATGTCACATTATTGTGTACAACTTCATAATTTAGTTGTCCCTACTGGAGCAGTTGTTGCTTATTCAGTTTGGCTCTAAAGATAAAACTCCCTAACTTTGAGTCTAAAAGTTGTACAGAGTCCGAAGTGAGATATACGAGTCTAGATGTCAAGGTATATGTATACCAGAACTAATATGGTGAACAGTCTCCGTGGTGAAAATATAACTCAAATCACATTGCATTCCACGAGGTGGTATCAACTGTGTATAATAGTATAATAGCAATAATAGTAAATAGTGTATGGGTAATGTGTATGTTCACCTTGACCTAACCACATAAGTAACCAGTAAATTGTAGCCCTACACGAGCATAACGACTGTCGTATTTCTTTAGTGGAAGGACCTTGATACAAAGCTACACGCATTCCTAGCGACTGGAGAATATAATGGTGGGGTTATACGTAAGCATCAAGCTAAACCCGCCATCTCTATACCTGCAGTATTTCTATCTACAGATTATGGTAAGCATTGACTATGTGTAGTTCTACAGCTTACTTATTATCAAACATCTAAAATGAGTGCAACTGAATACTAGAATAGGTTGGCTATAGTCAGCAAGGTTAGATGCAAAGTGTTGTAACTCTAGTTGTGTCTATGCATGGTTGACATGATTCGTGCCTGGCTTTCGTTATATGTACAAGGAACTTGTGATCCGTTAATTGCTTTTGATTTAGTGATATTGGAGAGATATTTGGAGGTGAAATCAACGACAACGGATGGGGGCTCAGTAGTAAGCTCTGGCACTATTCCAACTATCCGGAATGTACTACTGTATGGTTGTCTCCTTGTGGTAGTTCTACTAGGTAAGTCTAGTGACAGGCGGAACAAGTGTGACCACATGTGACCGTGTGACTACATGTGACCATGTGACCACATGTGACCACGTGACCACATGTGATCGCATGTGACGCCATTGCCAAACTTCCTTGAAGGACTCATTGAATAAAATCATAATCAGGGTTGTTTTGGCTCCAATGTATAGATGAATGACTGTATTGTATAGCTGATTGTACTATTCCTACTCTTGGTTTAGTGATTCTAATAAATCCCATCATTACTTATACTTTATAGTGGACTCAGCATGAACCCCAGGCAGATAGTTATGCTATAATGCTGCTTTATTCTGACAATATTCCCCCTTGTCGGTTGTAGGCAGATGCAACTCCATACCAATGTAACTCTGTCAGCAGTAATACAGTTCGCCTAGGAAACATGGACTCAACTGTTATGTATTTATGCTTAGGTTACTTATATAAAATTGCATTCCATTTTAACTTCACAGTCATAGTCTAATGTACTCATAGCCGAGGTCTACAACGTTTGTATTCATATGAACACTGATACGTAGGATGCATGTATCACATACTACCATGTATAAGACAGGTCACTCTAATGAAGGTATATTTATTATTTTTGTTATATTAGTAATACCTCACTCTCTAAAATATATACACGTACATGTACACAGTAATTTGCTCAAATTATGGAAAGGATATTGTACATTCTTGACTCTTGTTTTTATTTTTGTTTCACCAAGCATTGTAAATTATAAATGATTATAGGGTGTAGCCTTAGAAACTGTCAAGTCAAGGTATAGTCTGTACAGGATAGACTTTATCAGTACAACTAGACTCACCTATGATAAGAATAGAAGTGCCGTGTGTTCGCTCCTGTATTCTATGCCTCAGTCTCGTATACTAATCCTATTGGCTAATGCTTATCTCAGGATCCAATAAGCGGCACTGTTATACACCATTGATCTCTAGATCATAATCCCACATGCCTTTTTCTTAGAAGAGCCTTCCTGTTGGTCCCTGGTAGTCTGTGTCTCCAGTAGCCCACACTCCTAGATTCCTACAATACTCATCATGTGTTATAGCCTACAACATGCCCTTTCTCTGAAAGTCCCAAACTAGTATTTCTAGTCACCTCCGAGTAGAGGGGCTCATGAACAGTAACAATCTGAGGCTCTGCGCCTTCAGACTTTACTTCCATACCCACACTGACTCGTTCACTAGAGTTCTGGCTAACTTGTACTCTAGAACCTTGTATACTAGAATCTGCATTCTGGGCAGCAGAAGGAGTCATAGACTCCCGCTCACTGCCTGAGACTTCCATGGCCTGTAAATCACAATACACAAGTCATGTCATGTCTATGTAACCATGGTGGACAGTATGCATTATAAATAATGGTATATACACCGAAACTATTACCAACATGTACTCCCTGGAACACTGCCCTCTCTACCATCTGGACCAAGACCCTGACTCGCAATCTCTAGCCTGGTGACCTTTCCTTTCACATTTGTAACATATAATTTTAGGGCAATATCTGGCAACATGATTTTTTCCATTACATTCATAACATCTAACCACATCTTTTCTTTCAGGTGTACTAGTACGCCTGTGACTGTCTCTAGAACTAGAACTAGAACTAGAACTGTATCTACCTCTTCTTTCCCTGCTTCTACCTCTTCTACTACTTTCTATTTCAACTTCGCCCACTGGCTCTGTTTTTATAGCTACTGAGCCGAACTCACTATTCAACTTTGTCACTGACTCCTGTGCAGAAGACCGTGACCTCATTATAGTTTTCAGTTTATCCCAAGTCAAATCATCCTTCGCTATAAGCTCTCTACACATGTTTTGGTCTCTCAAACCTGCAACTGCTAGCACTAATGTTAATTCTTTACGCGCCGTTTGTAAGGGTACTTTAGCGGCTTCAATTTCAGTATTAAAAAATTCTAAACTTCTACTTAAACGTTCGACCCTGTTTAAATAATCTCTAGGATCTTCACTAGCACACTGTTGCACTTTCACAAAACTTTGGGTTCTAACATACAAACTATCTTCTCTCTGATAGTGGTTAACCAAAACCTTCAAAGCTTCATCATATGTGGTATTGACCCCTTCTAACTCCAAACCCGTGGACAGTAATGTCTCTCTACCCTCCGAGCCAATAGATTTCAATAATACCAATAATTTACCTTCATCAGTGAATTTTGGAACCAAAGTTTCAACACCATGTTCATCTGTAACTTTATCACTTCCCATTTCAAAGCTTTTCATTCTGATACACAATTTAAATTCTATAAGCCATCTATTCCATGAACCCGAGACATCTTTCGGATCTATACAAAGCTCGGGAAATCCCGAATAGCTAAAGCCAGTCGCCATTGATGTTTCCCCAAAGGACCTTAATAATATGTCTTAATATGTCTTTTTTTTTTTTTTTTTTTTTTTTTTAACAACAACAATAATAATAATTATAATAATAATGGTAATAATAATAACAATAATTATAATAATTATAAATGAAACAATGATCTAATGTGAACCTCCTCCTCCTCTGTAGTGTGAATATGTATCTCCTCCTCCTCCTCTGTAGTATGAATGTGTATCTCCTCCTCCTCCTCCTCTGTAGTATGAATGTGTATCTCCTCCTCCTCCTCTGTAGTATGAATGTGTATCTCCTCCTCCTCCTCTGTAGGGTGAATGTGTATCTCCTCCTCCTCTGTAGTGTGAATGTGTATCTTCTCCTCCTCTGTCGTCTCTCCCCCGAAAAAGACTATTCTGCACAAAGTATACCAACGACTTGCAATACAGCTACCCCACCCGTGGTACCATGTCAAGTCAAGGTATAGTCTGTACAGGATAGACTTTATCAGTACAACTAGACTCACCTATGATAAGAATAGAAGTGCCGTGTGTTCGCTCCTGTATTCTATGCCTCAGTCTCGTATACTAATCCTATTGGCTAATGCTTATCTCAGGATCCAATAAGCTGCACTGTTATACACCATTGATCTCTAGATCATAATCCCACAGAAACTATAATATTTCTGAGCTTGCTACTAATAAGTGTGATGCCAATCTGCTAACCAGGAAACCGAGACTATTTCAATGAGCTAGGTTCTGGCTGGTTACCAATGCGCTGATTTGCATGTATGTAGAAATGATAGCCACTACCTGAGCATATGCATATTATATAATACTGTGGTGAAACAGCCTCCGGGGTAATGGCACCTAGGCCAGTCACACTGACAATTATAATAGCTGACATTTAATCACATTCAATATCTTATCCATCCATATTATCCATGCATTCATTACCTTATTATCCGCTGCGTGTCTTATATACATGTCTGTACTAGCAATCAAGCCTTGGAATTACGAGCCGCCGATACCATGTCACATGTCGTACCATTTTTACCAGAAGTCTGTTATGTATATAAGGCAGAGCATTTTCTATTGTGAATCAGTTGTTGATTGCGCTTGAATAAAGCAACATCTCCTAACTCAACCTACAGAGGCTTACTCTTTAGGCGGGTAGGCCTACGTCTGATATAATCTACAATCTACACTATAGAGAGCACCCATAACTGTTCACTCTTTTATGTAATGAGCAGAAGGTACACTTGGTCGGCCTCTACCACCCTCCAAGCCCTTCACATACTTGTAGCCCTCGGCTCTCGTATGCAATAGTACTCAAAAACATTACAATACATGTACGTTCACTTGTTTTGCCTACTTATTTATAGTGTGATTAATCTGTCTCATTTATATGAATTTACTCAAACACAACATTGGTCACAACACAAATATTTGTTTTATTGCAAAGTGATGTGTTATAGATATGACAATATGTTACTTGTTATACGTGCATGTGTGGTAATAGGTTACAAAGCTCAAATAGAAACATCAGGTAGAAAATAGTTGCGGATTTCTTCCTATTGATAGATAAGCACTGTTGTAGCGAGAAATAATGAAATAATATTACATGAATACGCAGAAGAAAATTCCCAAAAAATTGCTTCTAGTAAATAAATCCGGTAGCTGGCAAAGCTAACTACAGGGCTTGATACGTTACATTGGATATGCAAACACAGAGTAAGATGAGGAAACAGACCAATCAGGAGTTTTTGATTCTATTGATCATCAGGCAGCCTTTTGAAGAAGAGGCTTGGTTGGTCTACATCCTGAAGGCAGCTTGGAGGACGACTGAAATAAACATGAACATGCTCGTTAAATCAGTGCAATACCTGATCGACTTCAGCACAGTATATAGGTTTACTAAATATATGGTTGACATACTTTTATAACAACAAACTAAAGCAGAAGTAGTTGTTATATCTACATTGTGAAAGCTGTCTATATTGATGCATATAACGTTGTACTATAGCTACAGAGTCTATCTCACTACCACTACTTGTACTTGACTGCACGTGACATTCATCTTCTACTGCTTACTAGATAAAACTCCAAAGTGCACAGACTAGTAACTCCAAAATTACCTGAGAGAGCGAAGGTCAGCAGGTAGCAGATCTCTCCTTGACCTCTCGCACTATTGTCTCCATCACCCACGTTCTTGTCCTTATCCTTGTCCTTATCCTTATCATCGGGGTCTTTCTTCTCAACTTTTTCATTCTCTAAAATTAAAATACAATCTGTAAATAAAGCCACCCTTGGTCATCAGACAAGTACATCACTGAACAGGCAGAAATATTGTACACTGAAAAGATTTGTGGGTTTGCTGATGCTCAGGTACATTTTCTCCACCCGTGAAGGCAGTGATGGACTCAGGCTCTCCTCAAACTCTATGGCCAACATTGTGAGCGCTCGGCTTTGAAGATATTGTTTAGTTGTATATGGAGGCTATCGCCATGGATACAGTGACAGCAGACGTACCTAGTCTAGCAGACAGGAAACTAAACTTGGCCTTGGAGATTATTGGCGTCTTGCCATGCTTCATCAATGCCCCATCCTTGTACTCTCCTCTAGCAATGAAAGCATGGAACTGTCCACTCAGGTCCTTCCACTGGTAACAGAAAGCACACACTACATACCTACCATGTAATTTAACAGTAATCCGTATATCTACACCCTATGGTACACCCTATGGTACACCCTATGGTACACCCTATGGTACACCCTATGGTACACCCTATGGTACACCCTATGGTACACCCTATGGTACACCCTATGGTACACCCTATGGTACACCCTATGGTACACCCTATGGTACACCCTATGGTACACCCTATGGTACACCCTATGGTACACCCTATGGTACACCCTATGGTACACCCTATGGTACACCCTATGGTACACCCTATGGTACACCCTATGGTACACCCTATGGTACACCCTATGGTACACCCTATGGTACACCCTATGGTACACCCTATGGTACACCCTATGGTACACCCTATGGTACACCCTATGGTACACCCTATGGTACACCCTATGGTACACCCTATGGTACACCCTATGGTACACCCTATGGTACACCCTATGGTACACCCTATGGTACACCCTATGGTACACCCTATGGTACACCCTATGGTACACCCTATGGTACACCCTATGGTACACCCTATGGTACACCCTATGGTACACCCTATGGTACACCCTATGGTACACCCTATGGTACACCCTATGGTACACCCTATGGTACACCCTATGGTACACCCTATGGTACACCCTATGGTACACCCTATGGTACACCCTATGGTACACCCTATGGTACACCCTATGGTACACCCTATGGTACACCCTATGGTACACCCTATGGTACACCCTATGGTACACCCTATGGTACACCCTATGGTACACCCTATGGTACACCCTATGGTACACCCTATGGTACACCCTATGGTACACCCTATGGTACACCCTATGGTACACCCTATGGTACACCCTATGGTACACCCTATGGTACACCCTATGGTACACCCTATGGTACACCCTATGGTACACCCTATGGTACACCCTATGGTACACCCTATGGTACACCCTATGGTACACCCTATGGTACACCCTATGGTACACCCTATGGTACACCCTATGGTACACCCTATGGTACACCCTATGGTACACCCTATGGTACACCCTATGGTACACCCTATGGTACACCCTATGGTACACCCTATGGTACACCCTATGGTACACCCTATGGTACACCCTATGGTACACCCTATGGTACACCCTATGGTACACCCTATGGTACACCCTATGGTACACCCTATGGTACACCCTATGGTACACCCTATGGTACACCCTATGGTACACCCTATGGTACACCCTATGGTACACCCTATGGTACACCCTATGGTACACCCTATGGTACACCCTATGGTACACCCTATGGTACACCCTATGGTACACCCTATGGTACACCCTATGGTACACCCTATGGTACACCCTATGGTACACCCTATGGTACACCCTATGGTACACCCTATGGTACACCCTATGGTACACCCTATGGTACACCCTATGGTACACCCTATGGTACACCCTATGGTACACCCTATGGTACACCCTATGGTACACCCTATGGTACACCCTATGGTACACCCTATGGTACACCCTATGGTACACCCTATGGTACACCCTATGGTACACCCTATGGTACACCCTATGGTACACCCTATGGTACACCCTATGGTACACCCTATGGTACACCCTATGGTACACCCTATGGTACACCCTATGGTACACCCTATGGTACACCCTATGGTACACCCTATGGTACACCCTATGGTACACCCTATGGTACACCCTATGGTACACCCTATGGTACACCCTATGGTACACCCTATGGTACACCCTATGGTACACCCTATGGTACACCCTATGGTACACCCTATGGTACACCCTATGGTACACCCTATGGTACACCCTATGGTACACCCTATGGTACACCCTATGGTACACCCTATGGTACACCCTATGGTACACCCTATGGTACACCTTAACTATTAATACTACCTTCGTTGTATTCCGTCATGTTTTATGATAAATGAGTATACTGTAAAAGTAAACCAACTGACCTAAAATAATTCAGCAGCAAATTATATTTAAAAGATGTAGAAATACATCTAATAATAGCAAGGAGGCTGAAATTATCTTACTAAATATGGGTGAGTTACAAGTTATCAATTTAACAAACTAATGCACCTTTGCTGCAATAAATTAACTGTACTGAAAACCTGATGACATATTAACCCTTATAACGTGGGAATAATATTATGCTGAAACACCTACTTTTGTGTTTCCACCAGCAATATCAGTCTTTGCCTTTTCATTGTCATATTTGAATTGACATGTCAGAATACCATCCGTGTGGGAGATCTTAGTAGTTGCTGCGTCGACTACATCTCCTCCATTTGCTACTGGAGGGCTAGGGGTTTCAGCATAGAGACTCTTTACCTCAGCTGGTGTTGTGGCCACACACGCCACAATGGTGACATTAGTCTGTATAACAATATTAACATGGTAAGATAATGGGATTACTATATTACACATATACAGTGGTAAGATAATGGGATTACTACATTACACATATACAGTGGTAAGATAATGGGATTACTACATTACACATATACAGTGGTAAGATAATGGGATTACTATATTACACATATACAGTGGTAAGATAATGGGATTACTATATTACACATATACAGTGGTAAGATAATGGGATTACTACATTACACATATACAGTGGTAAGATAATGGTATTACTATATTACACATATACAGTGGTAAGATAATGGGATTACTATATTACACATATACAGTGGTAAGATAATGGGATTACTATATTACACATATACAGTGGTAAGATAATGGGATTACTATATTACACATATACAGTGGTAAGATAATGGGATTACTACATTACACATATACAGTGGTAAGATAATGGGATTACTACATTACACATATACAGTGGTAAGATAATGGGATTACTACATTACACATATACAGTGGTAAGATAATGGGATTACTACATTACACATATACAGTGGTAAGATAATGGGATTACTATATTACACATATACAGTGGTAAGATAATGGGATTACTACATTACACATACACAGTGGTAAGATAATGGGATTACTATATTACACATATACAGTGGTAAGATAATGGGATTACTATATTACACATATACAGTGGTAAGATAATGGGATTACTACATTACACATATACAGTGGTAAGATAGTGGGATTACTATATTACACATATACAGTGGTAAGATAGTGGGATTACTATATTACACATATACAGTGGTAAGATAATGGGATTACTACATTACACATATACAGTGGTAAGATAATGGGATTACTACATTACACATATACAGTGGTAAGATAATGGGATTACTATATTACACATATACAGTGGTAAGATAATGGGATTACTACATATACACATATACTGTGGTAAGATAATGGGATTACTACATATACACATATACAGTGGTAAGATAATGGGATTACTATATTACACATATACAGTGGTAAGATAATGGGATTACTATATTACACATATACAGTGGTAAGATAATGGGATTACTACATTACACATATACAGTGGTAAGATAATGGGATTACTACATTACACATATACAGTGGTAAGATAATGGGATTACTACATTACACATATACAGTGGTAAGATAATGGGATTACTATATTACACATATACAGTGGTAAGATAATGGGATTACTACATTACACATACACAGTGGTAAGATAATGGGATTACTATATTACACATATACAGTGGTAAGATAATGGGATTACTATATTACACATATACAGTGGTAAGATAATGGGATTACTACATTACACATATACAGTGGTAAGATAATGGGATTACTACATTACACATATACAGTGGTAAGATAATGGGATTACTATATTACACATATACAGTGGTAAGATAATGGGATTACTATATTACACATATACGGTGGTAAGATAATGGGATTACTACATATACACATATACAGTGGTAAGATAATGGGATTACTATATTACACATATACAGTGGTAAGATAATGGGATTACTACATTACACATATACAGTGGTAAGATAATGGGATTACTATATTACACATATACAGTGGTAAGATAATGGTATTACTATATTACACATATACAGTGGTAAGATAATGGGATTACTACATTACACATATACAGTGGTAAGATAATGGGATTACTATATTACACATATACAGTGGTAAGATAATGGGATTACTACATATACACATATACAGTGGTAAGATAATGGGATTACTATATTACACATATACGGTGGTAAGATAATGGGATTACTACATTACACATATACAGTGGTAAGATAATGGGATTACTACATTACACATATACAGTGGTAAGATAATGGGATTACTACATTACACATATACAGTGGTAAGATAATGGGATTACTACATTACACATATACAGTGGTAAGATAATGGGATTACTACATTACACATATACAGTGGTAAGATAATGGGATTACTACATTACACATATACAGTGGTAAGATAATGGGATTACTACATTACACATATACAGTGGTAAGATAATGGGATTACTACATATACACATATACAGTGGTAAGATAATGGGATTACTACATATACACATATACAGTGGTAAGATAATGGGATTACTACATTACACATATACAGTGGTAAGATAATGGGATTACTACATTACACATATACGGTGGTAAGATAATGGGATTACTACATATACACATATACAGTGGTAAGATAATGGGATTACTACATATACACATATACAGTGGTAAGATAATGGGATTACTACATTACACATATACAGTGGTAAGATAATGGGATTACTACATTACACATATACAGTGGTAAGATAATGGTATTACTACATTACACATACACAGTGGTAAGATAATGGGATTACTACATTACACATATACAGTGGTAAGATAGTGGGATTACTACATTACACATATACAGTGGTAAGATAATGGGATTACTATATTACACATATACAGTGGTAAGATAATGGGATTACTACATTACACATATACAGTGGTAAGATAATGGGATTACTACATTACACATATACAGTGGTAAGATAATGGGATTACTACATATACACATATACAGTGGTAAGATAATGGGATTACTACATATACACATATACAGTGGTAAGATAATGGGATTACTACATTACACATATACAGTGGTAAGATAATGGGATTACTACATTACACATATACAGTGGTAAGATAATGGGATTACTATATTACACATATACAGTGGTAAGATAATGGGATTACTACATTACACATATACAGTGGTAAGATAATGGGATTACTATATTACACATATACAGTGGTGAGATAATGGGATTACTACATTACACATATACAGTGGTAAGATAATGGGATTACTACATTACACATATACAGTGGTAAGATAATGGGATTACTACATTACACATATACAGTGGTAAGATAATGGGATTACTACATTACACATATACAGTGGTAAGATAATGGGATTACTACATTACACATATACAGTGGTAAGATAATGGGATTACTATATTACACATATACAGTGGTAAGATAATGGGATTACTATATTACACATATACAGTGGTAAGATAATGGTATTACTACATATACACATATACTGTGGTAAGATAATGGGATTACTACATTACACATATACAGTGGTAAGATAATGGGATTACTACATATACACATATACAGTGGTAAGATAATGGGATTACTACATTACACATATACTGTGGTAAGATAATGGGATTACTACATTACACATATACAGTGGTAAGATAATGGGATTACTATATTACACATATACAGTGGTAAGATAATGGGATTACTATATTACACATATACAGTGGTAAGATAATGGGATTACTATATTACACATATACAGTGGTAAGATAATGGGATTACTATATTACACATATACAGTGGTAAGATAATGGGATTACTACATATACACATATACAGTGGTAAGATAATGGGATTACTACATTACACATATACGGTGGTAAGATAATGGGATTACTATATTACACATATACAGTGGTAAGATAATGGGATTACTACATTACACATATACAGTGGTAAGATAATGGGATTACTATATTACACATATACGGTGGTAAGATAATGGGATTACTACATTACACATATACTGTGGTAAGATAATGGGATTACTACATTACACATATACAGTGGTAAGATAATGGGATTACTACATTACACATATACAGTGGTAAGATAATGGGATTACTACATTACACATATACAGTGGTAAGATAATGGGATTACTATATTACACATATACAGTGGTAAGATAATGGGATTACTACATATACACATATACAGTGGTAAGATAATGGGATTACTACATTACACATATACTGTGGTAAGATAATGGGATTACTACATTACACATATACAGTGGTAAGATAATGGGATTACTATATTACACATATACTGTGGTAAGATAATGGGATTACTACATTACACATATACAGTGGTAAGATAATGGGATTACTACATTACACATATACAGTGGTAAGATAATGGGATTACTATATTACACATATACAGTGGTAAGATAATGGGATTACTACATATACACATATACAGTGGTAAGATAATGGGATTACTACATTACACATATACTGTGGTAAGATAATGGGATTACTACATTACACATATACAGTGGTAAGATAATGGGATTACTATATTACACATATACAGTGGTAAGATAATGGGATTACTATATTACACATATACAGTGGTAAGATAATGGGATTACTATATTACACATATACGGTGGTGAGATAATGGGATTACTATATTACACATATACAGTGGTAAGATAATGGGATTACTACATTACACATATACAGTGGTAAGATAATGGGATTACTATATTACACATATACAGTGGTAAGATAATGGGATTACTACATTACACATATACAGTGGTAAGATAATGGGATTACTACATTACACATATACAGTGGTAAGATAATGGGATTACTATATTACACATATACGGTGGTAAGATAATGGGATTACTACATTACACATATACAGTGGTAAGATAATGGGATTACTACATTACACATATACAGTGGTAAGATAATGGGATTACTACATTACACATATACAGTGGTAAGATAATGGGATTACTACATTACACATATACAGTGGTAAGATAATGGGATTACTACATTACACATATACAGTGGTAAGATAATGAGATTACTACATTACACATATACAGTGGTAAGATAATGGGATTACTACATATACACATATACAGTGGTAAGATAATGGGATTACTATATTACACATATACAGTGGTAAGATAATGGGATTACTACATTACACATATACAGTGGTAAGATAATGGGATTACTACATATACACATATACGGTGGTAAGATAATGGGATTACTATATTACACATATACAGTGGTAAGATAATGGGATTACTACATTACACATATACAGTGGTAAGATAATGGGATCACTACATTACACATATACGGTGGTAAGATAATGGGATTACTATATTACACATATACAGTGGTAAGATAATGGGATTACTACATTACACATATACAGTGGTAAGATAATGGGATTACTACATTACACATATACAGTGGTAAGATAATGGGATTACTATATTACACATATACAGTGGTAAGATAATGGGATTACTACATTACACATATACAGTGGTAAGATAATGGTATTACTACATTACACATATACAGTGGTAAGATAATGGGATTACTATATTACACATATACAGTGGTAAGATAATGGGATTACTACATTACACATATACAGTGGTAAGATAATGGGATTACTACATTACACATATACAGTGGTAAGATAATGGGATTACTACATTACACATATACAGTGGTAAGATAATGGGATTACTATATTACACATATACGGTGGTAAGATAATGGGATTACTACATTACACATATACAGTGGTAAGATAATGGGATTACTACATTACACATATACAGTGGTAAGATAATGGGATTACTACATTACACATATACTGTGGTAAGATAATGGGATTACTATATTACACATATACGGTGGTAAGATAATGGGATTACTACATTACACATATACGGTGGTAAGATAATGGGATTACTATATTACACATATACAGTGGTAAGATAATGGTATTACTATATTACACATATACAGTGGTAAGATAATGGGATTACTACATTACACATATACAGTGGTAAGATAATGGGATTACTACATTACACATATACAGTGGTAAGATAATGGGATTACTACATTACACATATACGGTGGTAAGATAATGGGATTACTATATTACACATATACAGTGGTAAGATAATGGGATTACTACATTACACATATACAGTGGTAAGATAATGGGATTACTACATATACACATATACGGTGGTAAAATAATGGGATTATTACATTACACATATACAGTGGTAAGATAATGGGATTACTACATATACACATATACGGTGGTAAGATAATGGGATTACTACATTACACATATACAGTGGTAAGATAATGGGATTACTACATATACACATATACGGTGGTAAGATAATGGGATTACTACATTACACATATACAGTGGTAAGATAATGGGATTACTACATTACACATATACAGTGGTAAGATAATGGGATTACTATATTACACATATACAGTGGTAAGATAATGGGATTACTACATTACACATATACTGTGGTAAGATAATGGGATTACTATATTACACATATACGGTGGTAAGATAATGGGATTACTACATTACACATATACGGTGGTAAGATAATGGGATTACTATATTACACATATACAGTGGTAAGATAATGGTATTACTATATTACACATATACAGTGGTAAGATAATGGGATTACTACATTACACATATACAGTGGTAAGATAATGGGATTACTACATTACACATATACAGTGGTAAGATAATGGGATTACTACATTACACATATACGGTGGTAAGATAATGGGATTACTATATTACACATATACAGTGGTAAGATAATGGGATTACTACATTACACATATACAGTGGTAAGATAATGGGATTACTACATATACACATATACGGTGGTAAAATAATGGGATTATTACATTACACATATACAGTGGTAAGATAATGGGATTACTACATATACACATATACGGTGGTAAGATAATGGGATTACTACATTACACATATACAGTGGTAAGATAATGGGATTACTACATATACACATATACGGTGGTAAGATAATGGGATTACTACATTACACATATACAGTGGTAAGATAATGGGATTACTACATTACACATATACAGTGGTAAGATAATGGGATTACTACATTACACATATACGGTGGTAAGATAATGGGATTACTATATTACACATATACAGTGGTAAGATAATGGGATTACTACATTACACATATACAGTGGTAAGATAATGGGATTACTACATTACACATATACAGTGGTAAGATAATGGGATTACTACATTACACATATACAGTGGTAAGATAATGGGATTACTATATTACACATATACAGTGGTAAGATAATGGGATTACTACAATACACATATACAGTGGTAAGATAATGGGATTACTACATTACACATATACAGTGGTAAGATAATGGGATTACTACATTACACATATACAGTGGTAAGATAATGGGATTACTACATATACACATATACTGTGGTAAGATAATGGTATTACTATATTACACATATACAGTGGTAAGATAATGGGATTACTACATTACACATATACAGTGGTAAGATAATGGGATTACTACATTACACATATACAGTGGTAAGATAGTGGGATTACTACATATACACATATACGGTGGTAAGATAATGGGATTATTACATTACACATATACAGTGGTAAGATAATGGGATTACTACATATACACATATACGGTGGTAAGATAATGGGATTACTACATTACACATATACAGTGGTAAGATAATGGGATTACTACATATACACATATACAGTGGTAAGATAATGGGATTACTACATATACACATATACGGTGGTAAGATAATGGGATTACTATATTACACATATACAGTGGTAAGATAATGGTATTACTATATTACACATATACAGTGGTAAGATAATGGGATTACTACATTACACATATACAGTGGTAAGATAATGGGATTACTACATTACACATATACAGTGGTAAGATAATGGGATTACTACATTACACATATACGGTGGTAAGATAATGGGATTACTATATTACACATATACAGTGGTAAGATAATGGGATTACTACATTACACATATACAGTGGTAAGATAATGGGATTACTACATATACACATATACGGTGGTAAAATAATGGGATTATTACATTACACATATACAGTGGTAAGATAATGGGATTACTACATATACACATATACGGTGGTAAGATAATGGGATTACTACATTACACATATACAGTGGTAAGATAATGGGATTACTACATATACACATATACGGTGGTAAGATAATGGGATTACTACATTACACATATACAGTGGTAAGATAATGGGATTACTACATTACACATATACAGTGGTAAGATAATGGGATTACTATATTACACATATACAGTGGTAAGATAATGGGATTACTACATTACACATATACTGTGGTAAGATAATGGGATTACTATATTACACATATACGGTGGTAAGATAATGGGATTACTACATTACACATATACGGTGGTAAGATAATGGGATTACTATATTACACATATACAGTGGTAAGATAATGGTATTACTATATTACACATATACAGTGGTAAGATAATGGGATTACTACATTACACATATACAGTGGTAAGATAATGGGATTACTACATTACACATATACAGTGGTAAGATAATGGGATTACTACATTACACATATACGGTGGTAAGATAATGGGATTACTATATTACACATATACAGTGGTAAGATAATGGGATTACTACATTACACATATACAGTGGTAAGATAATGGGATTACTACATATACACATATACGGTGGTAAAATAATGGGATTATTACATTACACATATACAGTGGTAAGATAATGGGATTACTACATATACACATATACGGTGGTAAGATAATGGGATTACTACATTACACATATACAGTGGTAAGATAATGGGATTACTACATATACACATATACGGTGGTAAGATAATGGGATTACTACATTACACATATACAGTGGTAAGATAATGGGATTACTATATTACACATATACAGTGGTAAGATAATGGGATTACTACAATACACATATACAGTGGTAAGATAATGGGATTACTACATTACACATATACAGTGGTAAGATAATGGGATTACTACATTACACATATACAGTGGTAAGATAATGGGATTACTACATATACACATATACTGTGGTAAGATAATGGTATTACTATATTACACATATACAGTGGTAAGATAATGGGATTACTACATTACACATATACAGTGGTAAGATAATGGGATTACTACATTACACATATACAGTGGTAAGATAGTGGGATTACTACATATACACATATACGGTGGTAAGATAATGGGATTATTACATTACACATATACAGTGGTAAGATAATGGGATTACTACATATACACATATACGGTGGTAAGATAATGGGATTACTACATTACACATATACAGTGGTAAGATAATGGGATTACTACATTACACATATACTGTGGTAAGATAATGGGATTACTATATTACACATATACAGTGGTAAGATAATGGGATTACTACATTACACATATACAGTGGTAAGATAATGGGATTACTACATTACACATATACAGTGGTAAGATAATGGGATTACTACATTACACATATACAGTGGTAAGATAATGGGATTACTACATATACACATATACTGTGGTAAGATAATGGTATTACTATATTACACATATACAGTGGTAAGATAATGGGATTACTACATATACACATATACAGTGGTAAGATAATGGGATTACTACATTACACATATACAGTGGTAAGATAATGGGATTACTATATTACACATATACAGTGGTAAGATAATGGTATTACTACATTACACATATACAGTGGTAAGATAATGGGATTACTACATTACACATATACAGTGGTAAGATAATGGGATTACTATATTACACATATACAGTGGTAAGATAATGGTATTACTACATTACACGTATACAGTGGTAAGATAATGGGATTACTACATTACACATATACTGTGGTAAGATAATGGGATTACTATATTACACATATACAGTGGTAAGATAATGGGATTACTATATTACACATATACAGTGGTAAGATAGTGGGATTACTACATTACACATATACAGTGGTAAGATAATGGGATTACTACATTACACATATACAGTGGTAAGATAATGGGATTACTACATTACACATACACAGTGGTAAGATAATGGGATTACTACATTACACATATACAGTGGTAAGATAATGGGATTACTACATTACACATATACAGTGGTAAGATAATGGTATTACTACATTACACATATACAGTGGTAAGATAATGGGATTACTACATTACACATATACAGTGGTAAGATAATGGGATTACTACATTACACATATACAGTGGTAAGATAATGGGATTACTACATTACACATATACAGTGGTAAGATAATGGGATTACTACATTACACATATACAGTGGTAAGATAATGAGATTACTACATTACACATATACAGTGGTAAGATAATGGGATTACTACATATACACATATACTGTGGTAAGATAATGGGATTACTACATTACACATATACAGTGGTAAGATAATGGGATTACTATATTACACATATACAGTGGTAAGATAATGGTATTACTATATTACACATATACAGTGGTAAGATAATGGGATTACTACATTACACATATACAGTGGTAAGATAATGGGATTACTACATATACACATATACAGTGGTAAGATAATGGGATTACTACATTACACATATACAGTGGTAAGATAATGGGATTACTACATTACACATATACAGTGGTAAGATAATGGGATTACTACATTACACATATACAGTGGTAAGATAATGGTATTACTATATTACACATATACAGTGGTAAGATAATGGGATTACTATATTACACATATACAGTGGTAAGATAATGGGATTACTACATATACACATATACAGTGGTAAGATAATGGGATTACTACATATACACATATACAGTGGTAAGATAATGGGATTACTACATATACACATATACAGTGGTAAGATAGTGGGATTACTATATTACACATATACAGTGGTAAGATAATGGGATTACTACATTACACATATACAGTGGTAAGATAATGGGATTACTACATTACACATATACAGTGGTAAGATAATGGGATTACTATATTACACATATACAGTGGTAAGATAATGGTATTACTACATATACACATATACAGTGGTAAGATAATGGGATTACTACATTACACATATACAGTGGTAAGATAATGGGATTACTACATTACACATATACAGTGGTAAGATAATGGGATTACTACATTACACATATACAGTGGTAAGATAATGGTATTACTACATTACACATATACAGTGGTAAGATAATGGGATTACTACATTACACATATACAGTGGTAAGATAATGAGATTACTACATTACACATATACAGTGGTAAGATAATGGGATTACTACATATACACATATACTGTGGTAAGATAATGGGATTACTACATTACACATATACAGTGGTAAGATAATGGGATTACTACATTACACATATACAGTGGTAAGATAATGGGATTACTACATTACACATATACAGTGGTAAGATAATGGTATTACTATATTACACATATACAGTGGTAAGATAATGGGATTACTATATTACACATATACAGTGGTAAGATAATGGGATTACTACATATACACATATACAGTGGTAAGATAATGGGATTACTACATTACACATATACAGTGGTAAGATAATGGGATTACTACATATACACATATACAGTGGTAAGATAGTGGGATTACTATATTACACATATACAGTGGTAAGATAATGGGATTACTACATTACACATATACAGTGGTAAGATAATGGGATTACTACATATACACATATACAGTGGTAAGATAATGGGATTACTATATTACACATATACAGTGGTAAGATAATGGGATTACTACATATACACATATACAGTGGTAAGATAATGGGATTACTACATTACACATATACTGTGGTAAGATAATGGGATTACTACATTACACATATACAGTGGTAAGATAATGGGATTACTATATTACACATATACTGTGGTAAGATAATGGGATTACTACATTACACATATACAGTGGTAAGATAATGGGATTACTACATTACACATATACAGTGGTAAGATAATGGGATTACTATATTACACATATACAGTGGTAAGATAATGGGATTACTACATATACACATATACAGTGGTAAGATAATGGGATTACTACATATACACATATACAGTGGTAAGATAATGGTATTACTACATTACACATATACAGTGGTAAGATAATGGGATTACTACATATACACATATACAGTGGTAAGATAATAGGATTACTACATATACACATATACAGTGGTAAGATAATGGGATTACTATATTACACATATACGGTGGTAAGATAATGGGATTACTACATTACACATATACGGTGGTAAGATAATGGGATTACTACATTACACATATACGGTGGTAAGATAATGGGATTACTACATTACACATATACAGTGGTAAGATAATGGGATTACTACATATACACATATACAGTGGTAAGATAATGGTATTACTACATTACACATATACAGTGGTAAGATAATGGGATTACTACATATACACATATACAGTGGTAAGATAATGGGATTACTACATATACACATATACAGTGGTAAGATAATGGGATTACTATATTACACATATACGGTGGTAAGATAATGGGATTACTACATTACACATATACAGTGGTAAGATAATGGTATTACTACATATACACATATACAGTGGTAAGATAGTGGGATTACTACATTACACATATACAGTGGTAAGATAATGGGATTACTACATTACACATATACAGTGGTAAGATAATGGGATTACTACATTACACATATACAGTGGTAAGATAATGGGATTACTACATATACACATATACAGTGGTAAGATAATGGGATTACTATATTACACATATACAGTGGTAAGATAATGGGATTACTACATTACACATATACAGTGGTAAGATAATGGGATTACTACATTACACATATACGGTGGTAAGATAATGGGATTACTACATTACACATATACAGTGGTAAGATAATGGGATTACTACATATACACATATACAGTGGTAAGATAATGGTATTACTACATTACACATATACAGTGGTAAGATAATGGGATTACTACATATACACATATACAGTGGTAAGATAATGGGATTACTACATATACACATATACAGTGGTAAGATAATGGGATTACTATATTACACATATACGGTGGTAAGATAATGGGATTACTACATTACACATATACAGTGGTAAGATAATGGGATTACTACATTACACATATACGGTGGTAAGATAATGGGATTACTACATTACACATATACAGTGGTAAGATAATGGGATTACTACATATACACATATACAGTGGTAAGATAATGGTATTACTACATTACACATATACAGTGGTAAGATAATGGGATTACTACATATACACATATACAGTGGTAAGATAATGGGATTACTACATATACACATATACAGTGGTAAGATAATGGGATTACTATATTACACATATACGGTGGTAAGATAATGGGATTACTACATTACACATATACAGTGGTAAGATAATGGTATTACTACATATACACATATACAGTGGTAAGATAGTGGGATTACTACATTACACATATACAGTGGTAAGATAATGGGATTACTACATTACATATATACAGTGGTAAGATAATGGGATTACTACATTACACATATACAGTGGTAAGATAATGGGATTACTACATTACACATATACAGTGGTAAGATAATGGGATTACTACATTACACATATACAGTGGTAAGATAATGGGATTACTACATTACACATATACAGTGGTAAGATAATGGGATTACTATATTACACATATACAGTGGTAAGATAATGGGATTACTACATTACACATATACAGTGGTAAGATAATGGGATTACTACATTACACATATACAGTGGTAAGATAATGGGATTACTACATATACACATATACAGTGGTAAGATAATGGGATTACTATATTACACATATACAGTGGTAAGATAGTGGGATTACTATATTACACGTATACGGTGGTAAGATAATGGGATTACTACATTACACATATACAGTGGTAAGATAATGGGATTACTACATTACACATATACAGTGGTAAGATAATGGGATTACTATATTACACATATACAGTGGTAAGATAATGGGATTACTACATATACACATATACTGTGGTAAGATAATGGGATTACTACATATACACATATACAGTGGTAAGATAATGGGATTACTACATATACACATATACAGTGGTAAGATAATGGTATTACTATATTACACATATACAGTGGTAAGATAATGGGATTACTACATATACACATATACTGTGGTAAGATAATGGGATTACTACATATACACATATACAGTGGTAAGATAATGGGATTACTACATATACACATATACAGTGGTAAGATAATGGTATTACTACATTACACATATACAGTGGTAAGATAATGGGATTACTATATTACACATATACAGTGGTAAGATAATGGGATTACTATATTACACATATACGGTGGTAAGATAATGGGATTACTATATTACACATATACAGTGGTAAGATAATGGGATTACTACATTACACATATACAGTGGTAAGATAATGGGATTACTATATTACACATATACAGTGGTAAGATAATGGGATTACTACATTACACATATACAGTGGTAAGATAATGGGATTACTATATTACACATATACAGTGGTAAGATAATGGGATTACTATATTACACATATACGGTGGTAAGATAATGGGATTACTACATTACACATATACAGTGGTAAGATAATGGGATTACTACATTACACATATACAGTGGTAAGATAATGGGATTACTATATTACACATATACAGTGGTAAGATAATGGGATTACTACATATACACATATACTGTGGTAAGATAATGGGATTACTACATATACACATATACAGTGGTAAGATAATGGGATTACTACATATACACATATACAGTGGTAAGATAATGGTATTACTATATTACACATATACAGTGGTAAGATAATGGGATTACTACATATACACATATACAGTGGTAAGATAATGGGATTACTACATATACACATATACAGTGGTAAGATAATGGGATTACTACATATACACATATACAGTGGTAAGATAATGGGATTACTATATTACACATATACAGTGGTAAGATAATGGGATTACTATATTACACATATACGGTGGTAAGATAATGGGATTACTACATTACACATATACAGTGGTAAGATAATGGGATTACTATATTACACATATACAGTGGTAAGATAATGGGATTACTACATATACACATATACTGTGGTAAGATAATGGGATTACTACATATACACATATACAGTGGTAAGATAATGGGATTACTACATATACACATATACAGTGGTAAGATAATGGTATTACTATATTACACATATACAGTGGTAAGATAATGGGATTACTACATATACACATATACAGTGGTAAGATAATGGGATTACTACATATACACATATACAGTGGTAAGATAGTGGGATTACTATATTACACATATACAGTGGTAAGATAATGGGATTACTACATTACACATATACAGTGGTAAGATAATGGGATTACTATATTACACATATACAGTGGTAAGATAATGGGATTACTATATTACACATATACAGTGGTAAGATAATGGGATTACTACATTACACATATACAGTGGTAAGATAATGGGATTACTACATTACACATATACAGTGGTAAGATAATGGGATTACTATATTACACATATACAGTGGTAAGATAATGGTATTACTACATTACACATATACAGTGGTAAGATAATGGTATTACTACATATACACATATACAGTGGTAAGATAGTGGGATTACTACATTACACATATACAGTGGTAAGATAATGGGATTACTACATTACACATATACAGTGGTAAGATAATGGGATTACTATATTACACATATACAGTGGTAAGATAATGGGATTACTACATTACACATATACGGTGGTAAGATAATGGGATTACTACATTACACATATACGGTGGTAAGATAATGGGATTACTACATTACACATATACAGTGGTAAGATAATGGGATTACTACATTACACATATACTGTGGTAAGATAATGGGATTACTATATTACACATATACAGTGGTAAGATAATGGGATTACTACATTACACGTATACAGTGGTAAGATAATGGGATTACTATATTACACATATACAGTGGTAAGATAATGGGATTACTATATTACACATATACAGTGGTAAGATAATGGGATTACTACATTACACATATACAGTGGTAAGATAATGGGATTACTATATTACACATATACAGTGGTAAGATAATGGGATTACTACATATACACATATACAGTGGTAAGATAGTGGGATTACTATATTACACATATACAGTGGTAAGATAATGGGATTACTACATTACACATATACAGTGGTAAGATAATGGGATTACTACATTACACATATACAGTGGTAAGATAATGGGATTACTATATTACACATATACAGTGGTAAGATAATGGTATTACTACATTACACATATACAGTGGTAAGATAATGGTATTACTACATATACACATATACAGTGGTAAGATAGTGGGATTACTACATTACACATATACAGTGGTAAGATAATGGGATTACTACATTACACATATACAGTGGTAAGATAATGGGATTACTATATTACACATATACAGTGGTAAGATAATGGGATTACTACATTACACATATACGGTGGTAAGATAATGGGATTACTACATTACACATATACAGTGGTAAGATAATGGGATTACTACATTACACATATACAGTGGTAAGATAATGGGATTACTACATATACACATATACAGTGGTAAGATAATGGGATTACTACATTACACATATACAGTGGTAAGATAATGGGATTACTACATTACACATATACAGTGGTAAGATAATGGGATTACTACATTACACATATACAGTGGTAAGATAATGGGATTACTACATTACACATATACAGTGGTAAGATAATGGGATTACTACATTACACATATACAGTGGTAAGATAATGGGATTACTACATTACACATATACAGTGGTAAGATAATGGGATTACTACATTACACATATACAGTGGTAAGATAATGGGATTACTATATTACACATATACAGTGGTGAGATAATGGGATTACTACATTACACATATACAGTGGTAAGATAATGGGATTACTACATTACACATATACAGTGGTAAGATAATGGGATTACTACATTACACATATACAGTGGTAAGATAATGGGATTACTACATTACACATATACAGTGGTAAGATAATGGGATTACTACATTACACATATACAGTGGTAAGATAATGGGATTACTACATTACACATATACAGTGGTAAGATAATGGGATTACTACATTACACATATACAGTGGTAAGATAATGGGATTACTACATTACACATATACAGTGGTAAGATAATGGTATTACTACATATACACATATACAGTGGTAAGATAATGGGATTACTATATTACACATATACAGTGGTAAGATAATGGGATTACTATATTACACATATACAGTGGTAAGATAATGGGATTACTACATTACACATATACAGTGGTAAGATAATGGGATTACTATATTACACATATACAGTGGTAAGATAATGGGATTACTATATTACACATATACAGTGGTAAGATAATGGGATTACTATATTACACATATACGGTGGTAAGATAATGGGATTACTATATTACACATATACAGTGGTAAGATAATGGGATTACTATATTACACATATACAGTGGTAAGATAATGGGATTACTACATTACACATATACAGTGGTAAGATAATGGGATTACTATATTACACATATACGGTGGTAAGATAATGGGATTACTATATTACACATATACGGTGGTAAGATAATGGGATTACTACATTACACATATACAGTGGTAAGATAGTGGGATTACTACATTACACATATACAGTGGTAAGATAATGGGATTACTACATTACACATATACAGTGGTAAGATAATGGGATTACTATATTACACATATACGGTGGTAAGATAATGGGATTACTATATTACACATATACAGTGGTAAGATAATGGGATTACTACATTACACATATACAGTGGTAAGATAATGGGATTACTACATTACACATATACAGTGGTAAGATAATGGGATTACTATATTACACATATACAGTGGTAAGATAATGGGATTACTATATTACACATATACAGTGGTAAGATAGTGGGATTACTATATTACACATATACAGTGGTAAGATAATGGGATTACTACATTACACATATACAGTGGTAAGATAATGGGATTACTACATTACACATATACAGTGGTAAGATAATGGGATTACTACATTACACATATACAGTGGTAAGATAATGGGATTACTATATTACACATATACAGTGGTAAGATAATGGGATTACTATATTACACATATACAGTGGTAAGATAATGGGATTACTATATTACACATATACAGTGGTAAGATAATGGGATTACTATATTACACATATACAGTGGTAAGATAATGGGATTACTATATTACACATATACGGTGGTAAGATAATGGGATTACTATATTACACATATACAGTGGTAAGATAATGGGATTACTACATTACACATATACAGTGGTAAGATAATGGGATTACTACATTACACATATACAGTGGTAAGATAATGGGATTACTACATTACACATATACAGTGGTAAGATAATGGTATTACTACATATACACATATACAGTGGTAAGATAATGGGATTACTACATTACACATAGATGGTCCCAGTTGTAATAGAGAATCTCAGGAAAATTAGCAGCTTTGGTTTCATTCCGTCTGTCAACCACCGATAGAGTACATGGTCTGCATGTGTGACCACTGCTAGACTACATGGTCTGCGTGTGTGACCACTGCTAGACTACATAGTCTGCATGTGTGACCACTGCTAGACTACATGATCTGCATGTGTGACCACTGCTAGACTACATGGTCTGCATGTGTGACCACTGCTAGACTACATGGTCTGCATGTGTGACCACTGCTAGACTACATGGTCTGCATGTGTGACCACTGCTAGACTACATGGTCTGCATGTGTGACCACTGCTAGACTATATGGTCTGCATGTGCGGACTAACTGACCTGTATGTGCGGATTTAGCACTTTTGCTGACCAGCTGAGAGTTATTCACATGAAATAATTTTTGGGTGATGAGGTGATAGAGTAGATATAGAGTAGATATTGAGTAGATATAGAGTAGATATAGAGTAGATATAGAGTAGATATAGAGTAGATATAGAGTAGATATAGAGTAGATATAGAGCAGATATAGAGTAGATATTGAGTAGATGTAGAGTAGATGTAGAGTAGATGTAGAGTAGATGTAGAGTAGATGTAGAGTAGATATAGAGTAGATATAGAGTAGATATTGAGTAGATATTGAGTAGATATAGAGTAGATATTGAGTAGATGTAGAGTAGATATAGAGTAGATATAGAGTAGATGTAGGGTAGATGTAGAGTAGATATAGAGTAGATATAGAGTAGATATAGAGTAGATGTAGAGTAGATATAGAGTAGATTTAGAGTAGATGTAGAGTAGATGTAGAGTAGATGTAGAGTAGATGTAGAGTAGATATAGAGTAGATGTAGAGTAGATATAGAGTAGATGTAGAGTAGATATAGAGTTGATGTAGAGTAGATGTAGAGTAGATGTAGAGTAGATTTAGAGTAGATGTAGAGTAGATGTAGAGTAGATGTAGAGTAGATATAGAGTTGATGTAGAGTAGATGTAGAGTAGATGTAGAGTAGATGTAGAGTAGATGTAGAGTAGATATAGAGTAGATATAGGGTAGATATAGAGTAGATATAGAGTAGATGTAGAGTAGATATAGAGTAGATTTAGAGTAGATGTAGAGTAGATGTAGAGTAGATTTAGAGTAGATGTAGAGTAGATGTAGAGTAGATGTAGAGTAGATGTAGAAGTAGATGTAGAGTAGATGTAGAGTAGATGTAGAGTAGATATAGAGTAGATGTAGAGTAGATATAGAGTAGATTTAGAGTAGATGTAGAGTAGATGTAGAGTAGATGTAGAGTAGATGTAGAGTAGATGTAGAGTAGATATAGAGTAGATGTAGAGTAGATATAGAATAGATGTAGAGTAGATATAGAGTTGATGTAGAGTAGATGTAGAGTAGATGTAGAGTAGATTTAGAGTAGATGTAGAGTAGATGTAGAGTAGATGTAGAGTAGATATAGAGTTGATATAGAGTAGATATAGAGTAGATATAGAGCAGATATAGAGTAGATATTGAGTAGATGTAGAGTAGATGTAGAGTAGATGTAGAGTAGATGTAGAGTAGATGTAGAGTAGATATAGAGTAGATATAGAGTAGATATTGAGTAGATATTGAGTAGATATAGAGTAGATATTGAGTAGACGTAGAGTAGATATAGAGTAGATATAGAGTAGATGTAGGGTAGATGTAGAGTAGATATAGAGTAGATATAGAGTAGATATAGAGTAGATATTGAGTAGATATTGAGTAGATATTGAGTAGACATAGAGTAGTTGTAGAGTAGATATAGAGTAGATGTAGAGTAGATGTAGAGTAGATGTAGAGTAGATATAGAGCAGATGTAGAGTAGATGTAGAGTAGATGTAGAGTAGATGTAGAGTAGATATAGAGTAGATATAGAGTAGATATTGAGTAGATATTGAGTAGATGTAGAGTAGATGTAGAGTAGATATAGAGTAGATGTAGAGTAGATGTAGATGTAGATGTAGAGTAGATGTAGAGTAGATGTAGAGTAGATATAGAGTAGATGTAGAGTAGATATAGAGTAGATTTAGAGTAGATGTAGAGTAGATGTAGAGTAGATGTAGAGTAGATGTAGAGTAGATATAGAGTAGATGTAGAGTAGATATAGAGTAGATGTAGAGTAGATATAGAGTTGATGTAGAGTAGATGTAGAGTAGATGTAGAGTAGATTTAGAGTAGATGTAGAGTAGATGTAGAGTAGATGTAGAGTAGATATAGAGTTGATGTAGAGTAGATGTAGAGTAGATGTAGAGTAGATTTAGAGTAGATGTAGAGTAGATGTAGAGTGGATGTAGAGTAGACGTAGAGTAGATATAGAGTAGATATAGGGTAGATATAGAGTAGATATAGAGTAGATGTAGAGTAGATATAGAGTAGATTTAGAGTAGATGTAGAGTAGATGTAGAGTAGATGTAGAGTAGATGTAGAGTAGATATAGAGTAGATATAGGGTAGATATAGAGTAGATATAGAGTAGATATAGAGTAGATATAGAGTAGATATGCAGTAGATATACAGTAGATGTACAGTAAATGTAGATTGTACTTACAGCACTTGAGTGGGTATCAATGTACACAATAAATTATCCTACCATTTTCATATCAGTACTGAGTCCAAGGGCAACATAGCCGTCATCCAGAGCGCCTTGAAGCTGGAATGTTACCATAGAAGAACTATCATTGGTCCACTTGAGTATGAAGTCATCACATTCATCTTCCTGCAATGTTGGCAAGGAGGAGGGTCAAGAATAAATATTAGTATTTAAACCATTGCTATAGAAGGCACAACAGCATTACAGAGAGGAGCATTTGAGTGAAGCTACAGGAATTGCTCGTCCCCTCATTATTACCAACTCATTATGTGACTTCCTGTGCATATCGGCAGCTTACAATCAAATTTAAAGTAATAATGAAAATATAAATATAAAATCACAGTTTAGAATAACTAAAATGTTAACTAACAACAAATCTACAACTGCTCATATGATTCCCATAATTCTAACATGACTAGTACAATAACTCTCACATCTGAGTGTTTACATTTATTGTTATACCTGCAGGGATAATACTGTAGTACAGCCTACACACAGAGAACACTCCACACATATGTTTTGAGTGTTGACAAAAGCTCTTACCTCACAGTTGTGGAAACAGCCACTGCCAGTACCACAGTCAGAGTTATCTACCTCAGAGATGGCTACGTATTCTACTAATTCCTCACTCGCTATCTTCACCCAATATGTAGTACTGTTCTCCACAAATGTGGCACTAGAAATAGAAATAAGAAATCCTTCTACTAAAATCACAGCTACATGAGAGGTCGTTGCCTTCAGCAGATCTGCTCAGTCTGTATGGTCTATGATGGCCTCGATTAATACACAGCCAATAATTTTGCATAATATTAGTTACATGTAATAACAATAGAGCCCAGTGACTCAGGGGGCCCGAAAATACCCGCATGTTTATTTTTGCCTAGACGAACAAACATAGCCATTATTCACAAGGAATTCAATGTCTAACGTTATTGACCTTCTCCTATAATACCTGTTTCCATAAATCACCTGGATATTAAGTAATGTACCCATGTATCAGTACACATGCACTTGAACACGGCTCACTGGATATTAAGTAATGTACCCATGTATCAGTACACACGCACTTGAACACGACTCACTGGGTATTAAGTAATGTACCCATGTATCAGTACACACGCACTTGAACACGATTCACTGGGTATTAAGTAATGTACCCATGTATCAGTACACATGCACTTGAACACGGTTCACTGGATATTAAGTAATGTACCCATGTATCAGTACACATGCACTTGAACACGGTTCACTGGGTATTAAGTAATGTACCCATGTATCAGTACACATGCACTTGAACACGGTTCACTGGGTATTAAGTAATGTACCCATGTATCAGTACACATGCACTTGAACACGGTTCACTGGATATTAAGTAATGTACCCATGTATCAGTACACATGCACTTGAACACGACTCACTGGATATTAAGTAATGTACCCATGTATCAGTACACATGCACTTGAACACGACTCACTGGGTATTAAGTAATGTACCCATGTATTAGTACACATGCACTTGAACACGACTCACTGGATATTAAGTAATGTACCCATGTATCAGTACACATGCACTTGAACACGGTTCACTGGGTATTAAGTAATGTACCCATGTATCAGTACACACGCACTTGAACACGACTCACTGGATATTAAGTAATGTACCCATGTATCAGTACACACGCACTTGAACACGGTTCACTGGATATTAAGTAATGTACCCATGTATCAGTACACATGCACTTGAACACGGTTCACTGGGTATTAAGTAATGTACCCATGTATCAGTACACATGCACTTGAACACGACTCACTGGATATTAAGTAATGTACCCATGTATCAGTACACACGCACTTGAACACGACTCACTGGGTATTAAGTAATGTACCCATGTATCAGTACACATGCACTTGAACACGGTTCACTGGATATTAAGTAATGTACCCATGTATCAGTACACATGCACTTGAACACGACTCACTGGGTATCGAGTGTGCCTAGTGTACCCGTGACCATCTATCCACATAATTTGGTTGGCAATCAGCTCAGAGCTTACAAAATTATGTGAATTCTTGAAAAAAAAACATTTCAATGAAATTTATTCATATTTCTAATAAGTTTTATCTCAGAGCTCGTGATTGGTGAGGTCTCTAGTTCAAGTAGATAAGTAGAACGCCGAAGAGTACAGGTATGTATGTGGCTACTACACACAACCTTGCATGTATTGTAACATTAGAGTAAGATTTATCTAATCTATTGTATTGGGACATTAGAGGGGGGGGGGGAACAAAAGTGTAACTAACTAATGTGTAGGCTACTATCAGCTGGTCTGCTGACAGAGTAAACAGGAAGTATAGTGTCTGACTTACTAGAGCTACCACTACTACTACTACTACCACTACCACGACCACTACTACCGCCACTACCACTACTACCACTACCACTACTACCACTACCACTGCTACTACTACTACTACTACTTACTAGAACATAAGATTGCCTGCTGCTGGAGAAGGTGCCATCCAAGTCAGTTTAATCTCACTTCTGTGTGGGTTTAGACTACTAAAGCTAGCAGTGTGGGTGGCTCCCTAAAACAGTAGAATACACAACGATATATAATGGAACTTAGAGTAGGGATGTCACATAGGTGTACCCTTGCAGTAGCGGTGTCACATACATATAGGTGTTATCTTGCAGTAGCAATGTGATGCTGCATGCATTGTAAGTGTTCCCTGCAGGTAGGCCTGCAGTATGCATATAACTCGTAAGGCTGCGCTGCGTTGTTCATGAGAACTAACACAGTTTTGAGAGAGAAATTGTGTTTTTGGTCTTGCTGAAAATCTGGTGTGAATATTTTGTCATGCTTTAAATTTAGTGCAGCTTGTTTGTGTTACTAGACAGCAAATTATGACAGACCTATTGCTGCTAGCAGCTTTGAATTTTTTGCCATTGAATAACCATTGGTATATTACATAATATGTGTAAAAGAGGGTGGAGTAATAAATGCATCCTCTAAGTGCTGGAACTACATGTAGTAAACATAGACTTAGCACGCTGCAGTGAGGTACACTGCTACGTGCTGTTATCACATGACCCCCACCTTATCGTTATGCTAGTCTGTGTAAGAGTGTGCTCTGACTGCACAGAAGCATTACAAGGTTACAGATGCTAGCTAGGTATACATGCATGTACAGTACATCAACATACCCCAGTACACTTGTCCTGGACATAAACAGCATCTGCAGCATCAGCGGCTTCAAATGAACCAATTGGAGAGCCCGTAGCATCATTGGATGGTAAAGCCATCACCAGAAACCCAGCAAACGATCTTTCTCCTTTGAGTGTAACTATGGGTACAGGTAAAATAAACAATTACATGCACAATGTACATCCATGCATGTATCTCGCATGTATAGAAACAGTTGTCTATACTGTACAATGTAGATATGCCAACTACATGTACATGTTAGTAACTAACAGTCGTTAAAACTGTAGCTATACCAACTCGTAAGTACATGTACATTGTAATTGCAAACGTGCATTCTTTGGCTTCAAATAAGTGACAAGGACATGCAGGGGTCAAGACTAGCTGCCAGCTGTCTACGTTTACCGCAGGTTGAACGACTACCAAATACTAACTAAAAAATGTCCCTCAAAAACTCTGTTATTAGTTGTAAACTATACTATGGTACTACATGTAGCTGCTGTCTAGTGCGTATAATGTTAGGCTAACCCTCCCGAGACGATATATGGTAAAAAAACAAGCTGCTACAACCAGCTTATTAGCAGTAACCGTGTTCAAAGCAAACACATACCTTCCTCTTTGTTCCACCTGAGAAAGGGGCATTCCAAGAAGGTTAGTGCTGAAAACTGAGTGTTTAGCAAACATACATTTAGAGAACGTTTTTTCTAAACTGTGCAGTTGAGATGTAGGATGAGATAACTCCCAGTTGAGATGTAGGATGAGATAACTTCAAGTTGAGATGTAGGATGAGATAACTCCCAGTTGAGATGGAGAATGAGATAACTCCAAGTTGTGATGTAGGAAGAGATAACTCCCAGTTGAGATGTAGGATGGGATAACTTGAAGTTGAGATGTAGGATGAGATGAGGTTTCTGTGTCAAAGAACTTGGCCTGTTTACACCAAATTTTCAGCTACACGACATGACAGTAGCTAACCACATATTGTTTTGGTGTACATAGTAAAGGGCGGACAATTCCGTTAGCAACAAGGTCAACAAATTCAAGTGTTGAAATTTTGAAGTGCGCTGCTGAACTAATATTTAATATTGCATACCAAATACAGATTGTGGTTAGCTGTGGTCATGTCACTTGGAACATATGTTAGCTGCAGTCTCCCCATAGCACCCAGTTGTTGGGCATCCCCCCCTTCCTGCATAGTCATGTAGACCTACATGTATGTACATTTATTTCCCGCCATTCTGTGATTCAGCATTATATTGTATTTATAATTTAGTGATAGGCTCGTGTAGGTTACATGGTTTATATAATATGCCACAGTGTTTATAGTTCAGTATATAAGTTACTCACCAGTAAGGGTGCCTCCATCACTGTATATAAGTTACTTACCAGTAAGAGTGTCTCCATCGCTGTAGGTATCTCTGCTCACCTCCAGTCCATAAGGAGAATCTCCAGTCTGGGTTGCCCCACCATGTCCTGATGCAGGAGACATGCTTGAATCAGTGCAGGCAGCATCACCTGCTCCTCCAGGAGTTGAATGCACTTCACGCACACAGAGTAACCCCAGAAGTAGAAGAGTTGCGTAGATATGATTAGATGCCATGTTAGCAGGTGGTTGGGTGTAGCTAAGCTGTACTGCCTAGTGCCTAGTGTGCTTAGTGTGAGAAGAGGAACCTGTATGAGCTGTCAACACTATAGAGCATACAGACTCACTGATCATGAATAGAATAGCAACAATGAAATCAATAATGGCTTCCAAGAGATTGCATTGTGTATTGTTCTTCTGCAAACAAGCTTAAATAATTCACACTTACTTGTACATGCACATGTATATTGGCTTAGCTTAGCTTTCATAGCAATCCAGTCTAGTACAATTGCAAGGAAGCTCATATACACTCTACTACTAATCTGTAATAAAGAGACTTGGGTCTGTTATGTAGGTCACTGGATGTGGAAACCATGTTTGCTACTTGGTTTTAGAACCTGAGAAAGTAGCCCAAAATTACTTGTCAACATTCGAAGAACAATATGATGATCTTTCAACGAATAATTAAATGAATTGGAGAGTATGAGTTTTAAGTTTAATTTTTATGGATTCAGTAAAGTCATCGTCATGCTACATGGACGCACAACTTCTGCGATTCGCATAAATTATGCGTCCGTGTAGCATGCCCTTTACATTACAGAAATATTTGTCCGCATTTTGCATTGAGCAAAATGAAGTGCCACAGTGTAGTTGAAGTAAAGTCAAGCCCTTCACTTCATTAGTTCATTAATTTACAATGTATTATTCCTCAACTAGCTCTCCTGAACTGAGTTCTAAAAGTAGGTCACCTTGTTGTTGTTATTATCCCACAAGGCATGCAGCATGCACAAGCTGATGAGGTGGAGAAGATCACTTTTTATATTGTAATTATTTTAAGTCTATGTTATAAGTAAAATAAGTAGTCTTACATTGAAGTACTATAATTATATTGTACTTGTAGTAAATGATAAATTTTAATGTAGTCATGTATAAACAACAGGAAGGAGATTGTATTCCTATATATAAGGTGCTGTATTATTGATACATATAACACATTGCCCCAAACCAAGTCCGAGGCTCGACCGAACATACGCCACGCTGCTACATGTGCTATACTTGCTAGAGGATAATCCTTTAGCTATGTTAATAGCAGTGTATATGTGCTATACATGCTAGAGGATAATCCTATAGCTATATTAATAGCAGTGTACATGTGCTATACATGCTAGAGGTTAATCCTATAGCTATATTAATAGCAGTGATGATACAACATACATGTAAGGTGGCATCTACACAGTATATATGGCAAGATGAGATACCAAATTAATATGATACTTTGATACTATCACAGGTTACCTTTGGAAAAATGATGCTAGGGATAAAGAGTCGTGAATTTTAATTGTAGAGGATTATACATGTACATATTACATAATAATCATGTAGTATCAGGATAAGGTTGCAGTGGGAAGTTCGTTCAAATGATGACATCAGTACTCTGTCCACCAGATAAGATGATGTGAGTAGAGCTTACAGCTGGTTCAGACGTCTCTCAGCCATAAGTTCACCTCCCACTCCAATACACTGTATGTTTGTTAGTAAAACTATAACTGTTGCTATTGATATAGGGAATTTAACCCAATAGGCATGAGTTGGTCAGTAAAGTGGGTATATCTTTTTAGTAGACCATACAAGGTCTTGTTGTCTGAGCTGATAGAGTGGTAGCTATAGTTCAACCAGCAGGTAGTCAACTAGTACAAAGTAGCTACAGTGGTAGACGCAGTTCCTAGTCTTTAGAGCCAATGCTGCACTAGCAACATTGTAGCTACAAAACACGAGATGAGAGGCCGCATAATGAATAATAATGTAATAACATTATTGCCTATGTTTTGTAGTCTACATTGTACATAATTTTTTCCTTATTGCTACAACAAGATAATACACTGTATGTTGTAACCATATAAAATTGTTAATAATATTTATTCAAGCAGGGCTCTCAAGTTGCTCAGTCAAAAAATCCGAGCAAATGTACCATGTACTGCAGTGTAAGCAGTGTAGCAGTATTACTCTACCAACAATTGGTCAGATATATAAATAAAGCTGTTGGTCACTTACATGCACATATCTATTGCTCTACAGAGTTAGCCTTAGTAATTTCTCACAGCCTAATAATCCCAGTACATACATGTAATTCAGTCACTGTCCTTGAAAAGTAATAGAATTAGTAGCTTTTTTCTAAGCAACTCACAAGCTATGAGATAAACTGAAGATTAATTTGGAGATTTTAAAGCATTTCAATCCAAAATATAGCTAATGTGAGAAAATCTCCCAAAATCCGAGCAGATCAGCAATAATGAAAAACCTCCCGAGCACTCCGAGCAAGCACTCAAAATCCGGACTGCTCGGGGAAAATCCGAGAACTTAAGAGCCCTGATTCAAGTGCTTCAAGCTGCTGGGCGTTTGATCCTTACCAGTTCAATATCAACACAGTCTATTACTGTTCACAAGCATTAGTGTCTTCACGACCTCTTGGACCGACCAGGGTCACAAATAAAAATCCAAAGATGGCAGTCCAGCCCAGGCCCAGAGGGCCATTGATCCGGGATTTTGCTTGGTTGGAGAAAACCGCCCCTAGCTCATCGGCCCACCTAGGTTTCTCGCACGGCAATGAGGATTTGGCTTTTAGCCCAGACCGATGTGTTCGCGACTTTGTGATGGAAGTGGGCCGGAAAAATCTTTAGCTCGTTGGCCTGTGCCTGTAATTTAGGTCGCGAAGACACTTTATGTGGCCAAACTAGACATTGCCCTGCAGCATGGTTTATCTGTATGGTCCCAGGAGCTTACCTGATGACAGAGTCGTCAATATTATAAAAGTGGGTTGAACTCTGTTTGCTGCTGCGACTAGCACAATCCCATGGTTCTCTACAATAATCAATAAACGCGAATCCAATGACATTTGATAATTCACTCTGTATCCCAAGATTATGGTGACAACCAAATACATACATATAATAGCTCATTTACCATAAGTTGTAATAGGCTATATTACTTTCTTCACTACAATAATATAATGTATTCTTTGAACATAATTCACAATGTGCACACATTACCATATTTATCGCTGAAGAAATCAACTGCTGGAGAGATTACAGGATGATTGTTGTGTTTCTGGACGGAACCATCTTTGAATTCACCTCTGGCAATGGAGGCAAACACTCTTCCACTTCTGAAATTCTTCCACTGTAAGTAATAGAGTATATAATATGCAGTAATTACCGCATATATACCGTATATACGTACTGTACACACATACCGCATATATACCGTATATACGTACTGTACACACATACCGCATATGTACCGCATATACGTACTGTACACACATACCGCATATGTACCGTATATACGCACTGTACACACATACCACACACACATGTAAGTGTATGTGCTGTACATACCCTCTTGTCATCGAGTACCACAGCCTCATCATTGTCATATTCAAATCTGCATGTGATATACCGAGTTCCACTCTTCGCAAAAGTCACATCAACGGATGATTGGCTTATAACAGACCCAGGGCTGTCTAGTTTTGACGGAGTAGCCTTAGATTCAGCATAGAGGTCAGCCACTAGAGGGGTTCCATCATCAGTAATGCAGGCTATGATAGTCAAATCTCTCTAAAGAATGTACATGTAAATTCAACGACAGATAATACTATAGCTAACCTGTTACTCTTAACAATATTGCTAATCAGTTGCTTGGTCCATATTCAATGACACTGTCAATGTTAGACTCTGGGTCTAAGCAAATCTACCAAACGTTTACAAGTTCACTGAGGCTAAGGGATCCTTGTTTACCCAATGCATGTGTCACAAGATCATGCACCATCTATGTAGTTCTATACTTAACACCTCTGTGTAGACACTTAATCTTATAGTTCTATTAATACTCACCATCTCTGGGTACAGACTAAACCCGAGGGCAATATATGAATCCTCCTTTTCGACAGATCCCTGGAGCTCAAATGACACCTTTGTATTAGCTTTGTCTTTCTTCCATTTCAGTATGTAGTCATCGCAGGCATCACCCTGAAAGTCAGCATATTGCTCCTTATTGTACATTCACTTTACACTAGCTTAAACTTTCACTAACGAGCTGATCTGATAAGGGAGCAGAGAATATCAATAGCTGACGCCAAGGTAGCTCTATAGGCTGTTATATGACAGGGCTTAACAAATTATCACAACTGCTAAGGGGATCATGACCTTTCCCCACCTACCTGGCAGTTGTGGTAACATCCGCTTGTATCACCACACCCAACGTCATCTATCATCTTCCGTTCATACTCTAATGATTTAGCAGATGGCACTTTTACCCAATAGGTTGTATAGTTGTAAACAAATGTGGCACTGTAAAAGGACAATAATATCAGGTGGTAGTTGTCACAGTTTAGCCACAATGTGCAACGAGGTCATCACTCATCAGGACAGTGAGGGAGTACATACGGACTCAAGCAGTATAAGATGCTGCTATACCTACTAGAACCTTATCTTGTCCCCCTCACTGTTGGTTGGTGGAGCTGTCCATTTCAGCTTGATAGTGTCTCGGTTGGGGGACAGACTGCTGAAGTTACTAGTGTGAGTCAGGCCCTAAAATGTTATAAAATTGTATAGCACACTGGAAAGTGCACAGTGAGCAGCCATTTACATGCACATATGTAACCATGTACATGCACATATGTAACCATGTACATGCACATATGTAACCATGTACATCTTATGTTGATTTTATGTGCTCCCACAGAACATACACTGTAGTAATACTTTTTATATTATTCATATTTTTCTTGTGAGGAAACTAATTTATGATCAGCCAGGGCTTGGTACTGCACCTGATTGGGGTTTGAACCTGAGACACTAAGGCACTTAATCCCCTAACATAGTCTACAGGTTAATAAGTCTACCCACTTTGTTAGGTTATTAGGTGCTGCAGGGCCTCAAGTTGAAACCCCAGTCAGGGACGTCTCTTTCTACAGATGCGGAATCAGGTCAATGGCTGTCCATAAATAGACTTCCCTGCAAGATAAGCTATATGATGCAATAATTACAGTGCACTGTACTTGAAGTGGTAAAACTCACATTGTCACACAGTTCACTGACGAGGTCGTGATCGTCATCATGTAACGCTTTAAACGTTCCAATTGGGGCAGAGGCGTCGCCATCTTCATTGAAAGCCATAACTAGGAACCCTTTGAAACCTTGGCTTCCCTTTAAAATGACTGTAAATTAGATAAAGAATTTGAGATTCCTGTTGTTGTATTCTTATATACATGTATAATATAATGATGTTATAATGACAGATGTCATAACTATTGCACATGTACATGTAGTAGACCTACCTTATCTGTTATCATACATGTATGTATAAGGGTGCATCTCATTGCGTTTCACAACAAGTAATACATGTACTACTAGTGCTGAGCTACAAGTTAGTCTAGGATCGAGGTCGTTTTGAGTGATATTTCACTCAACCCCAATTGGATGTGCTATAGCTATAGGTGTGTGAGGTTCAGTGTCGTCTCCACTGGACCAGCAACTCGCTGACTATCAAGTTGAGCTGTTCTCTTGCAGAGAACGTCTCTGGAGGGAAGGGATCTACATTGTAGATAGTGGTACTATCTTGTTAGTAATAGAGAAGTAAGTCTGGTGCAGTATGTAGAATTATGAGCTTCAACTTTTAGTTCTATGTAACTCACCTCCCTTTGCTCATTCTCTGTTACTAACCTGTGATACTAACTCCATCAGTGTAGACTGAGTCCTCTGTCTCTACACTATACGGGGAGAGTCCTTGCTGAGCCCCCGACCCGTAGTGAGATGGTGCCATTGTAGAATCAATACACGCTGCTTCACCTGCCCCTTTGGGATAAGCATGTACACCGCTGCTAAACAGCAAAGTCAACAGTAATGCGTAGAGGCTATGCATACTGACTATGCATTCGCTTCACCAACGCTGCTTTTATGGTAGCAATAATTCTATAGAATCTTAGTCGCTAGCAACTGAAAACCCAAATGCCCGAGAAGTATCTGCGAACTGATCACATAAACAGTAGACTAACCAAATAGACCTGCGCATGCCCTAGTGTGTTAAGTTCATGTTGTACTTTGATTGCGCAAGTATTGAGTGCCATATACTATACAATCCTATTGTATTGTTTGCTTAACTGAAAACAAATGATGTATTGAAATAATCCATAATATGGCTGCTTTGTGTCATTAAAACACTCAGCAAACTATTTTTCACGGTTTGCTAACACCTTTCACTGTGGTTCCATGCATTAGTAGTAGTAATATAGACTCAGTGTTGATATATTCACTGTAATTCCATGTATTAGTAGCAGTAATATAGACTCACTGTTGATATATTTACTGTAATTCCATGTATTAGTAGCAGTAATATAGACTCACTGTTGATATATTGACTGTGGTTCCATGTATTAGTAGTAGTAATATAGACTCACTGTTGATGTATTCACTGTGGTTCCATGTATTAGTAGTAGTAATATAGACTCACTGTTGATGTATTCACTGTGGTTTCATGCACTAGCAGTAGTAATATAGACTCACTGTTGATGTATTCACTGTGGTTCCATGCATTAGTAGTAGTAATATAGACTCACTGTTGATATATTCACTGTAATTCCATGTATTAGTAGCAGTAATATAGACTCACTGTTGATATATTCACTGTGGTTCCATGTATTAGTAGTAGTAATATAGACTCACTGTTGATGTATTCACTGTGGTTCCATGCATTAGTAGTAGTAATATAGACTTACTGTTGATATATTCACTGTAATTCCATGTGTTAGTAGCAGTAATATAGACTCACTGTTGATATATTCACTGTGGTTTCATGCATTAGCAGTAGTAATATAGACCCACTGTTGATATATTCACCGTGGTTCCATGTACATGTATTAGTAGCAGTAATATAGACTCAGTGTTGATATATTCACTGTGGTTCCATGTATTAGTAGTAGTAATATAGACTCACTGTTGATATATTCACCGTGGTTCCATGTATTAGTAGTAGTAATATAGACTCACTGTTGATATATTCACTGTAATTCCATGTATTAGTAGCAGTAATATAGACTCACTGTTGATATATTCACTGTGGTTCCATGTATTAGTAGTAGTAATATAGACTCACTGTTGATGTATTCACTGTGGTTCCATGCATTAGTAGTAGTAATATAGACTCACTGTTGATATATTCACTGTAATTCCATGTATTAGTAGCAGTAATATAGACTCACTGTTGATATATTCACTGTGGTTTCATGCATTAGCAGTAGTAATATAGACTCACTGTTGATATATTCACCGTGGTTCCATGTACATGTATTAGTAGCAGTAATATAGACTCACTGTTGATATATTCACTGTGGTTCCATGTATTAGTAGTAGTAATATAGACTCACTGTTGATGTATTCACTGTGGTTCCATGCATTAGTAGTAGTAATATAGACTCACTGTTGATATATTCACTGTAATTCCATGTATTAGTAGCAGTAATATAGACTCACTGTTGATATATTCACTGTGGTTTCATGCATTAGCAGTAGTAATATAGACTCACTGTTGATATATTCACCGTGGTTCCATGTACATGTATTAGTAGCAGTAATATAGACTCAGTGTTGATATATTCACTGTGGTTCCATGTATTAGTAGTAGTAATATAGACTCACCGTTGATATATTCACTGTGGTTCCATGTATTAGTAGTAGTAATATAGACTCACCGTTGATATATTCACTGTGGTTCCATGTATTAGTAGTAGTAATATAGACTCACTGTTGATATATTCACCGTGGTTCCATGTATTAGTAGTAGTAATATAGACTCAGTGTTGATATATTCACTGTAGTTCCATGCATTGTTCTGATGTGGTTCCAAGTAGTGTTATGCTGTTGATAATACTGGGTACTTGCGACCCCGCAGTCATATTGTTTTAATAGTATTATTATCTCAATAAACATAAATTGTCAAATCAGAATTTACATGTACCTCTGAGATGATACTATAAAAAAAGGAGAGTACATGTTATGTGTACAGTTAATGATTGTTATAGGAAACTTTTATTGAGAAAGCAGCTATGCTGGCACTATCCCAATTAGCTACACTGTATATTATAATGGTATGAAAATCTTAACTAAATTTAGGAAAAAAACATATAATATTTTGGTAGGAAAAATCAGGAGATTAGAGTAGTAATTTAATTAATTTGTTAAAACTCTCTCTCTCTCTTTCTCTGGTTAATGTCATATTAGTATGTGACAGTCACTGGAGGTTTCTGCCTTAGAGGACAGAGTTGTTAGGTATAAGTAGCCGTACGGATGCTGTACACACTGGGAGTGTAAGGGGGAGCTGGACCAGATACTGCTGGTGTAGAGCCTGATGGTGTTGAGCTACTATTCTCCACCCTTGGTGTGTAGGCAGGAGGAGGTGCGGCACCACCCTCATCTTTGGCAGCGTCTCTTGTGGATCCACTGGTTACGGAGCTATATTCTGGTGGAGTTGGAAACTGTCTGGGAACTGCTGGGGTTTCCTCTTCCATCCTTGAGTAGCCACTAGCTCTCTGAGTTCTCACTTGGATCAAGGTTCTCCTGGCAGCCACCGTCACAACCCTGGCTCTGGCTAATTGCTAAAATAAACCCTTCTTCTTATTAAACACTAACATTCTCAGACATGTGGAGCAAGGTATTATTATTATAGCCTAATTCCCAACTGATCAGCTGGCATTAGATTCAGGGGGTGTCTTACCTGTCTCCTCATTTGTGCTCGTTTCTGAGCTCTGCTCAACACACAGCACCATAGTCCAACCTTGAGAATGACAGCTAGTATTACTCCTATGACGATACCAGCTATGCTTCCACCACTTGCAGACGTGTCGTAGGAATCATCTAAAATGGTTTAAACGATAGTTAGTTGCTCATTTGATACTCTCTAGCATCCACAGCACTGAGATAAACCACGTACTCTGCTAATAGAATGTTACTACAGTTTCAGGCTTTTGACAAAGCTGACGCGAAAAAATTTAGTAAAAATGTATTTGCAAGGTTAATTATATTATAATATGCTTCAATGACTCTTGAGTGCATCTCTGTAGCCGAGGCTAGACTATGCTTTTTGAGATACAAAAATAGTTTAGCTGAAAAATGGTTTTATGTTAAATTACATATTGTGGTAATATATACATTTACAATGTACAAATATGCACTGGTGTTAACTTTAAATGTAGTCAACCGAGGTACAGTCATGCTAATATGCAGCAATAATATTCAAAATGTGATCAGCATTTAGAATCTAAATAAAAATGCAATTTATACTATAGTTGTAGCTTGGGAATTCAACTCCTTTACTTACCGTAACTGTTATAGCTGCTGTGATAAGGTCCTGAAATATATATTACATTGTCATACTAAGTGCTGCATGTAGATATTTACAATATTATACCTGCATAATAATATATTGTACCAGTTATGCATGAAAAAAACTTTGAAATAAAAACTCTATTTGAGTAGCCACTTGGAAACTGCAGCCTGCAGCTAGAAACTGGGTACTAAATGCAGATATAAGAGGAAGTGTATTGGTGGGCCAACAACCAGCTGTCCTCTATACATTGTATAATATATTAGCTGTCCTCTATACATTGTATAATATATTAGCTGTCCTCTATACATTGTATAATATATTAGCTGTCCTCTATACATTGTATAATATATTAGCTGTCCTCTATACATTGTATAATATATTAGCTGTCCTCTATACATTGTATAATATATTAGTTGGATAATGTACCAATCAAATGATTAATGGGAACTACTGTATTATGGGTAATAGTCTACTGTATTATGGGTAACAGTCTACTGCATTATGGGTAATAACTTACTGACTGTGTAATGGGTTAGATCAGGATTCCAGTTAACTGCAAAAAATATATTCCATGTTATTTATGAGATTGTAATAAACGATACCGAACGGTTATTGTTGTATTATCTCATATTAAACAATTACAAGTCATATGTATGCATTGTACGTCATGTAATTGAGTAAGTAATAATTAGGAAGGTGTGATATGGATTTATCTGTAACTAGTCTACACAAGCGTCCCTTGAGATTATAGGACAAGATCTGTATTTGCATTCTCTACAACTATTCTACATGTATATACATTGTACTATAATTAGTGTTGTTGTAGTACTCGTGTACCAGAGTACATAGAATATTACAGAATAGTATTATTAGCTTACAGTCCGGTACTGTAGGTGGAACCCAAGGCTTGTATGTTGGTGGTACCCAAGGCTTGTATGTTGGTACATGATACCATGTCCTCCTAGACGATAACCAATTGTAGGTTCGAGGGGTGGTAGTGCGTCTGTCTGTTTTAAGTAACATAATAGATTTACATGCAGGCATGAGAGAATTCACATAATTATCTATTGTAGTTAGATAGTTAGAAAGCTTATTTGCTATCATTTATTGCATATATTAACAAAAATGTAGTCAGTAGGGTAAGTGAGGTAAGTAGTGTAAGTGTTGTGTGTGGTGTAAGTACCATATGTAGTTTAAGCTAGATGTAAGTAGAATGCATCAGCTACCTGTAATCCTGTTGTAATACGGATATGTTGTCTGCGCAGCCCGCCAGAACCAGTCTGGAAGAACGGTTTGAGTCATAGGAGTTCCTGTCAAAACAAAAGATGCAGTAGATTCACCGGGTTTGGCAAATAATTTGATTATACATGTACATTATATCCATTCTAAGGAGAGAATTCTGGGAAAGAATGATAGTGGGGTTGAACATTACTGGAAGTCAACTCATAAAAAATGTCAACTTACTCGTTGGACTTCTGGTGGGACCAAAATAACTTCTTCCCTCACAGCTAAAACATAAACAATATCATAAAGTGGATATACATGTAAATTGACAAATGATAACCATTTCTAACTGAGATTGATTGGAACACAGGCTAATTCTTATAGCCTGCTGCGTGTCTGAAAAACTGTAATAGGAAACACAGTGTTTCCCACTATATTTTGTTACTTTCCCGTGGCTGTAGTCTCAAGAGCTGCGTAGTCTACTCGAACGGTATCGCAAAGCGACAGTCGCTCAACCACCACACACAACTGTGACATATAGTGACGTACCAATGAGCCTAGCGGGCATATTACACTAATTGGGTCACAAGTGTTATGAATTTGCAAAGGTTACCCGAACTATTTCATAAGTTGGCTCCAGTTTCCTACTGAACGAACAACATGAGCCCAATGACTCCTACACATGGGTAGTTATACAAGTAGTATGCTGCCAACTCTACTGCCAAGCTACTGCTATTTATGGTTACCACTGTCAGTACCAACAGCAATACACGATAAATGTAGTAAGTTGGTAACATATAAATGTATACAATGTATGTGTACTTACAGACACAGCCTGTTACATGTAGCTTTGAATACAACAAGTAGTCACAATAATTAGGCCTTAACTGAGAGACTACAAAGCAAAGAAGGGATGGACAGCAGTTGTAGCTGCCTTATACATGTATACCAAAGTCAAAAGTCAAAAATACGAACCAATCGAAATTGTGTAGCTACATGAAATACCAGTATTGCACAACAACATGGTGGAATACGTTCGCAAAAACTGGTAAGCCAAACAGGAACCGGAATTGGAGCTCTTGATAGCTTCTGGAGAGCAAGCGGTGGAAATCTCAACGTTTGTGATCAAAATCAGCATCCTGAAGGCTGGCAACTAGATCACTATTGGTTTACATAAGCCCTTAACTACACTGGCTAACTACTGGACACCAGTGGCTAACTACTGGTCACCAGTGGCTAACTACTGGTGACCAGTGGCTAACTACTGATCACCAGTAGCTAACTACTAATCACCAGTGGCTAACTACTGGTGACCAGTGGCTAACTACTGATCACCAGTGGCTAACTACTGGTTACCAGTGGCTAACTACTGGTCACCAGTGGCTAACTAACTACTGGTGACCAGTGACTAACTACTGCTCACCACTGGCTACAAAAGTATAGGCTACAATAAATCACTTCTAAAGATAACAGTAACCACTGTCTAGCTCTGATTGACAATAAGAATAACATCTTACCTGTAAGCAAGAAGTGTGCATGTCACTATCACTACCAGCATAGGCTTCCACATGTTAGAATAGTGTTAGTGTTCAACAGTAGACAAGCACCTACAATACACACTATTACTATCACTGTACGTATGAAACTGTAGACAAGTTCAACTTCCTACTAGCCCTTTCTCCTGTCGTGTGACTATACTATCACAGTTCCATTGATGTTTACAGCTATCACTGATGACTGATTACATTATGATTCAAGTGATACCAGGAAGTTAGTATTCTGAAGAGGGCAAGGCATGCAATTATTTTGTTCAACTAACTATATTCTAATATGTTGAGTATGTGTAATGCAAGTAATACATGTGTGTATATAACAGCAAGCTGATCAAATCAATCAGTCCCTGTACTGCATGTCATGTATGCATATGTATCTAATATGTAGCAGCGGTTGAACCAGTGTCATCCCAGACTAGAATACTCAGACCATGGCGTGGATTTCTCTGTATAAAAGTCAGATAACAAGTGTTGTGTTATATTAACTGTGCTGTAGTACCAACTGGCAGCAGAAATAAACATAATCATAATATGCATATAGAGGATAGGACTGGTGTCCAATGAGTGGTTTGAGTGTTGAACTGAACTTTTAGCTCATGAACCCAACGGTTGGAATCCCTGGTTAGTAGAGTTGAAACTAAAAGGCTGTATGTAACATGCACACCCTATCCCATACTCCACCAGTATAGCACATCCTATCTCATACTCCACCAGTATAGCACATCCTATCCCATACTCCACCAGTATAGCACACCCTATCCCATACTCCACCAGTATAGCACATCATCCTATCCCATACTCCACCAGTATAGCACATCCTATCTCATACTCCACCAGTATAGCACACCCTATCCCATACTCCACCAGTATAGCACACCCTATCCCATACTCCACCAGTATAGCACATCCTATCTCATACTCCACCAGTATAGCACATCCTATCCCATACTCCACCAGTATAGCACACCCTATCCCATACTCCACCAGTATAGCACATCCTATTTTCATACTCCACCAGTATAGCACATCCTATCCCATACTCCACCAGTACACTCTCTACTTTTACTGAGCAACTCGTGTCTACTTGAAAAATGCTAACTTGACAATAGTGCTGACTTGACAACAGTGCTGACTTGACAATAGACAGTTTTCCCAGCATTCAATTAAGTCAAAAATTAGGAGTTGTCTTTCCTTACTCCAGGTACAGTTTATGCTGGAAGAAACCTGTCATAGGCCACCAAACGGGACGTAGAAGAAAATCTGGGGGTGACAAAATTAATCGGAGGGCATATTTGAAAACGGGATAAAAAATAACTTCTAGGGGGGATATTTCTGCACATTTTTTTCCATAGAATGCATTTTATAGCAGCATTTGTCCAGAAGGTACCACTGGGTACCTTGTAATTGCTTTTTAATTGACCATGAATGTGTTCACTATACCACATAGCTCGCATTACCAGATTGTCACACTTCAAGTTGGCAGCATTATCATGATTATTCATCAGTAGATACTGCTACTATGATTGGATAAACAACATTTTGCTTAGTTCAAGCAGCCAATGGAATGCAACCATTAGGGTATTGGAATGTTGTTATAATTCAAAGTTTTGTTATTGCACAACTGTCTGTCTCTGTGCTTTTGTGGCTTAGTGTCATAGCCATTCACACAGCGTGATGTGGTTTAACTCATCCAGTGTTCTTGGTATGACTGTGTTAGTCAACAATAAAGTTAGTCAGCTCTTGAACATCCAAACAACATAGGGTAGTACTGTACATGTAGGTTGAATTTTAATCAAATTGGTGGTACAGACTTGGATATTCAGTGTTCGTATTTTTGCGCTACATTATTTTTGCCAAAATTACCACTAGCCAGCAATGATTATTTTCACAACAGTGCTCCATAGTAACCATGCCTAAATTTGCTTGCTCAGTATTTGAATGCATGAATGCATGGGGGAGGGAGTACAAGTGAGGAACTGAGTGCGCGGGTAATATGTTCTTTATAACCAGCAAGTACATGAAAATCCAACAGCAGTAGAAGCTATTTATAAAGAAAGCCCAGGGTTTGCTGTTGATCCTAATCGATTAAAAAATGGATACTGGATAAAGAAGGGATATCATGCTGGCCTCAGACAACATGTATATGACTTGTAGAAATTATAAAATGCCTACAGCAAAAGGTTGCTCTCTATCTGAATATGCATTGACATCATACATAAGATTGGCAAGGCATATAGCCTGTTGATGTCATTAAACTTGCAGCTCAATCCCATAGCAGTGACACATTCTTTGACAAGTTCTAGCTCACTGGCAAGCAATTATCAGATATAGAAGTTGCAACCAGAGGTCAAAATGACAACCCTATGTGGAAGGCTGCCAGAACAGGTACACTCACTGCCTCTAATTTCTACAGGATATACACCAGAGTAGAGACGTTGAAGACTGACCCACATACAGATATGGCTAATATTGTCCAATCATTTTGAAACCCTCCGAATTTAAGCCATCTCCCTCAAATTATCAGGGGAAAAAATTTGGAGAAAGAGGCATCTGAGCACTTTGTTGCACAATTTTGGCTAAAGCATAATGGCCTATTTATTGATGAGGAAATGCCATATCTAGGTGCATCACCCGATGGCATCATTGAGTGCAGCTGTCATCGAAGGGTACTGGTAGGAATCAAATGTCCTAGCAAGTCAATTACTGACCTCAATTATTTAGACAGCCATGGAAAACTCAAGACGAGAAACAATTATTTTGATCAAACACAGGTTCAAATGATGGTCACAGGTGTCTCAATAACCTATAGGACTGATGGGAGCATCAGATGTTATTCCAATAGAGAATAGACAAACTGTTTATCAAGTCATTGAGGTCAAACCTCCATATTTTTATACTCAACTCATAGCACCATATTTGCTGTCCCAACCTGGTGTAAAAACTAAAAAAACTAGTGTAGATGATGAAGGCAGAGTGTTTAGTGTTCAGTAATATTCAGTAATATTTAGTAGCATTAGATAGAATACAATAGGACATTGAAAACTATTCTCCACATGTGCATTATTTTGTATATTTTAATCATTTTATTACTTACTGTCACAAATTCATATATTATTGTATTTTATCCTATACTATCATAGTGTATGTACTTTTGTATATGTTATACAAGTTGTTACTAGGAGGCCTATAATTGGACTTTGTACATGTAAACAGCTTACTGTATTTTTTGTCTAGGCCTAATACGACATGTAATGTTTTAATTGTCATGGTCATGTGCCTGTAGGACCTGACACCATATTAGAGGGTCAGGTATCTTTCTATTTATAGTCGGTCTGTGCTATTACATAATAATGTGTAATATTCTAGAAACATCTTTTTATATCATATAATATGGTCATTGTAAACAAACTTTTCATAGATGTTTCTAGAACTTTTTGCAGCCAGTATATAAGCACAGGTACAAGACAGTATAGTCAGTATAGTTCAAAGTATGTGACAAGAAGTATAACAATTATTATAGTAAATTCAGTAAAAAATAAAGTATTCGCAATATTCAAAGACTGAGCAATAAGTTCCTGGGAATCACAATACAGTAAATTGTGACACTAACATAATATAATACACATATTACATGAAGTGCAGCTTCCAATAATATATTAATATTACATTACTATACACTACTAATACAAATATCACATATTATGTAGAATTACGATTACCGTCTTGTTGCTAATACAGTTGTAGATGACAACAAAGCTAATTTATAGTGGAAGTAAATGTATGTAGCATTATGTTAAACTATAACACTGAGCAAAAAGTCGGTTCGTATGTAGCACTGACACCCAGTTTTGGTAGAAGTAGTAATTTACGCCCATACTGTTATACTGGGTAAAGGGATAGTTCGAAGAAGACAGTTCGGAACAGAGTGTTTCACACCCAGACAATTTGAAACTGTGTAGATTACATTTAGAAGAACACAACTCGCAGATAATTCATTAAATAAAAAAAATTATATTGGAAATAAAAATTAGTTGAAATGTTGGGGTTAGGAATTTCGAACTTTCCGATGTTGAACTGTCCAGTTTCGAAACGTCCTGTCTCGAACAGTCGCAAATTCCCGTTAATGGGTTGTCTTACTCCACGAGCTTACTAATGGGCCTTGCAAATTAGTAATGGCACCACCTTGGTCAAAAGAGAATCAAAATGGCCTACTGAAGAAATGGGAATGGTTTGCGATAGAAATCTAGAACACTTTAGTAATTTTGTGGATAGTGCATCTTTTATCTTTCTTAATCTTTGGCTGTTGTTCATGCATCCAAATGCTGAACGAGCAAATTTAGGCATGGTTACCATGGAGCACTGTTGTGAAAATAATCATTGCTGGCTAGTGGTAATTAGTATATTTTGGCAAAATTTGTGTAGCGCAAAAATACGAACACTGTATTTTATATATGAGGTTTGCTAGGTTAGTCATGAATATCCAAGTCTGTACCACCAATTTGATTAAAATTCAACCTACATGTACAGTACTACCCTATGTTGTTTGGATGCTCAAGAGCTGACTAACTTTATTGTCGACTAACACAGTCATACCAAGAACACTGGATGAATTAAACCACATCATGCTGTGTGAATTGCTATGACACTAAGCCACAAAAGCACAGAGACAGACAGTTGTGCAATAACAAAACTTTGAATTATAACAACATTCCAATACCCTAATGGTTGCATTCCATTGGCTGCTTGAACTAAGCAAAATGTTGTTTATCCAATCATAGCAGCAGTATCTACTGATGAATAATCATGATAATGCTGCCAACTTGAAGTGTGACAATCTGGTAATGCGAGCTATGTGGTATAGTGAACACATTCATGGTCAATTAAAAAGCAATTACAAGGTACCCAGTGGTACCTTCTGGACAAATGCTGCTATAAAATGCATTCTATGGAACAAAAATGTGCAGAAATATCCCCCCTAGAAGTTATTTTTTATCCCGTTTTCAAATATGCCCTCCGATTAATTTTGTCACCCCCAGATTTTCTTCTACGTCCCGTTTGGTGGCCTATGACAGGTTTCTTCCAGCATAAACTGTACCTGGAGTAAGGAAAGACAACTCCTAATTTTTGACTTATTTTAATGCTGGGAAAACTGTCTGAGTTGACAATAGTGCTGACTTGACAATAGTGCTGACTTGACAATAGTGCTGACTTGAGAATAGTGCTGATAAAGTGTCTATAAAGTGTAATGACAATGAGTAGTACAATAGTACATGAGTATAACTGGTACGCATGTACTTATACTAACCGCATGTACCTATACTAACCGCATGTACCTATACTAACCGCATGTACCTATACTAACCGTATGTACCTATACTAACCACATGTACCTATACTAACCACATGTACCTATACTAACCACATGTACCTATACTAACCGTATGTACCTATACTAACCACATGTACCTATACTAACCGTATGTACCTATACTAACCGTATGTACCTATACTAACCACATGTACCTATACTAACCGTATGTACCTATACTAACCGTATGTATCTATACTAACCGTATGTACCTATACTAACCACATGTACCTATACTAACCACATGTACCTATACTAACCGTATGTACCTATACTAACGACATGTACCTATACTAACCGCATGTACCTATACTAACCGCATGTACCTATACTAACCGCATGTACCTATACTAACCACATGTACCTATACTAACTGTATGTACCTATACTAACCACATGTACCTATACTAACCGTATGTACCTATACTAACCGTATGTACCTATACTAACCACATGTACCTATACTAACCGTATGTACCTATACTAACCGTATGTACCTATACTAACCGTATGTACCTATACTAACCACATGTACCTATACTAACCACATGTACCTATACTAACCGTATGTACCTATACTAACGACATGTACCTATACTAACCGCATGTACCTATACTAACCGCATGTACCTATACTAACCGCATGTACTTATACTAACCGCATGTACCTATACTAACCGTATGTACCTATACTAACCACATGTACCTATACTAACCGCATGTACCTATACTAACCGTATGTACCTATACTAACCACATGTACCTATACTAACCGCATGTACTTATACTAACCGCATGTACCTATACTAACCGTATGTACCTATACCAACCACATGTACCTATACTAACCACATGTACCTATACTAACCGTATGTACCTATACTAACCACATGTACCTATACTAACCGTATGTACCTATACTAACCGATGATCCCTATACTAACCACATGTACCTATACTAACCGTATGTACCTATACTAACCGTATGTACGTATACTAACCGTATGTACCTATACTAACCGCATGTACCTATACTAACCACATGTACCTATACTAACCACATGTACCTATACTAACCACATGTACCTATACTAACCGCATGTACCTATACTAACCACATGTACCTATACTAACCACATGTACCTATACTAACCACATGTACCTATACTAACCGTATGTACCTATACTAACCACATGTACCTATACTAACCACATGTACCTATACTAACCACATGTACCTATACTAACCGTATGTACCTATACTAACCACATGTACCTATACTAACCACATGTACCTATACTAACCGCATGTACCTATACTAACCGCATGTACCTATACTAACCGCATGTACTCATACTAACCGCATGTACCTATACTAACCACATGTACCTATACTAACCACATGTACCTATACTAACCGTATGTACCTATACTAACCACATGTACCTATACTAACCACATGTGCCTATACTAACCGAATGTACCTATACTAACCGCATGTACCTATACTAACCGATGATCCCTATTATGTAAGGGACGGGTGTGTTGTGTGCTTGGCAGGAAGGAAACTACTAGTCTGTCTGTCTGTTTGTTATTATCCTCATGGCGCAATGTTTGCTTACTAAGGTGATAGAATGTGAGATCTATCTATATCAGAGATACTAGGCTAAGAGCAAATGATAATTATATGTTTATAGATCACAGTACAGATGAAATGTGTGAAGCTGATAAAAGTTGTACAGTCCTTCACCATGGAGCTAGGAAAGTGTATTACCATGAATGTGACTATTGAATACGAAGAGTATGCAGTGGGAGATGGTGCAGTGTTGGGCTGGAGGCCAATCCTTCCTCGGGGGGGGGGGGGGGGGAGAAGGGGGAAGGGGGGATCAGCATAACCAGTGAGTGTATAAATTCACTCATATTCCAGGTGATAACAACCAACAACTAACAACTCTAATACTTCTACATGTATATTATTTACATGCGTATAGTAAATACATACCCGTATATACCATAATACCATATACATGTACGTACATACCATATACATGTACGTACATACCATATACATGTACGTACATACCATATACATGTACGTACATACCATATACATGTACATACCATATACATGTACATACCATATACATGTACATACCATAATTATACATGTACGTGCATTTACTATAGCAGCCATCAACACACATACATCTACCACATGGTACCGTAACAGACCTGCCATATACATCACTTCCTATTGCCACACTGAATCTTGCTTATTTTTAAAATACTTTTTAGTCTTAGTTAACAGGAGTTGTCTGATCTTTATTTAAAAGAAGACAACTTCTATCTAACAGACCCCGGGTGCCTACTACTATGTCCTAGTCCTAGTCTTATATTACACTTGGTGCATTTACCGAGGAGGGCCGATAGATAGACCACTCTCAGACCTCCCCCCCCCCCCCCCGACTCAAGAATAGTGCACAAGAACTTTACACTACTTTGTCTCGTTTTATTGGTGACAACCAATAGAGTCTATATTATATGCAGCTACAAGAGCTGGTTAGTCTTTCTTATAGAGTGTCAGTTAGTATCTTTCACAAACACAAGTGTGCCATTACATCTGGTAGCAAAACTCAATATTTTGCACAAATAGAAACATTATTTCAGATAGCAATTACCCAGGGCTAGTGGTGAAGGTACACTGTACCCTCATGTACACTAGAGCAGTTACTACTGTAGTGTACACATGGGTACACTAGAGTATTTACTACTCTGAAGGGGCACGTGCAGTGTACTTGTACCAACCTCATTTGTTCTATTTTCACTCTGCAATGATCCTTGATTAGTTCTGAATGACATTTCAGTGTCAGTGTAGTTTTGCCAGCAGCTTTGACTGGAATGTTGTAACTATGGCAACATAAAAAATCTCTCACCTCCGCTTAATCTCCCAGTGTGATGATACGGCTGTTGGAGCTGAACTACCATTTTTATTAATTTATGCAAAATCGTCAAATTTATGGTCAATTAAAATGTCGCACACATAACATACTAATGTACTTGCCAATCAAGGTCTTTAGTTATAATATTATATTATATTATCCCAATAGTTTCAGCAACTCCAGCTATAGTGTAGTTTATGTATAGAGAGGAATGTTGCTCCACAAACTTTGGAGGATGGCTGACGTGTCTTGTTCTTTTATTGTGACTGTAGTTAGCTGGTCTGCAGTCCACTACACTAACACTAATATCAGTCATGGGAATAATGTGGAGAATCGCTAGATTATTTCACCCGCACTCTTACCTGCGTGTGTTCTTACCTGCGTGTGTTCTTACCTTCAGTGGGCTCTTACCTGCAGGTGCGCTTGCCTGCATGTGCTCTTACCTGCGTGCGCTCTTACCTGCATTCACTCTTACCAGCGAGTGCTCTTGTCTTTTACCTGCATGTGCTCTTACTTGCATGCGCTCTTGCCTTTTACCTGCATGCACTTTTACCTGTGTATGCTCGTACATTTTACCTGCGTACGCTCTTATTATATAGCGAAACATTTCATGTATTTATATTTCGGTTGGTTGATGGCAAAGATATCTTCCTTTCTTCCACCTCACTTTGAGTTTTAATAAAAACATGTGTACATGTATACGTACTTTGCATCTTTGAAATGCTTAGTCATTTTGAGAGATAGGACTTGGACTATTACATTGCAAGGTTCAATAACTCAAGTTAGGACTGAGAGAGGCGAATGTTAGTTGCAACGAATAGAAAAAACCACATAGCTAAGAAGTTTTATAAAAAGTTTTGCATGGTGCGTAAAGATTTGAGATGTGACTTGAAAAGCCACATTAATTATGAGTTGCCCATGGCAACCTCAGGCTCTATAGAATATCTCTGCACAGCAATGCTATTTGTCAAACTGAGGGTTTTTCTCACATGGCAGTACAACGTTTTAGCTTGGTCAGAGACAAGCTAAGAAATCTATAGAATATGCATACATTGTAAGTCAATACATTAATTCCTGCAGAAAAATCCAAATATCTTACAATTTCCGACTCTACTAAGATTTCAGGTGAAAATATGCTGTACATTATTAACATATACCTGTATAGTCACAAGTACACAGTGCAAGTAGTGTAAGTGTAGCCTAGGTGTGGTGTCAGTAGTGAATACAATGCACAGTGCAATAATTACTAGAGTTAAATTGCAGGACTGGCCAGTGGACACTCTGTGCTGTACCATGTGCTGTTTACATTCTATGTAACACTGCATCACCATTACAATATATACAGTATATAATACTATATGACCAGTCTCGACCGTAGTGCCAATAATACTACTTATATAGACTAGTTCTTTACCATGATTGCATAACATACATGTACATGCTCGCTACACCTTGGCATAGGTTTTCCATGGATTGGAATGCCTACTAAACGTAAAAAATGATGCTTTGGAAAATGTAAAATTTTTTGAAGTTGTCTTCCACTTGACTTGCATTTCGACTTGACTTGACTTTGACTTGACTTGACTTGACTTGTGACTTGCATGACAGCTGACTTGACTTGACTTGACTTGAAGCATCTCTGACTTGACTTCGACTTGACTTGCCTCCAAAATTTTAGAAATGACTTGACTTGTTGACTTGCAAGTCGACTTGGACCCAACTCTGATTATATGTGTGTTACCTAAATACATGTTGTAATTTCATTTACTTCATGCTATGAAAATAACTAGCTAAATGTAGTCAGTTGATATGCACACACATTTAGTTGGCAGCAGTGCTATTGCATACAATGTAAGCATAAGCAAGATTTTAAATTTGCAATAAAATAAACATTTAGCATCATAATATATTGATAGTGGTTTTATCTGCAGCCAGTGAATTATTTTGTAGACTAAGTTCTAAAGGATTGATTGCATTTCATATTGTGGTGGCCCAGGATATTTAGTGATGTGGCCTCAGTCTGCCTGATGGACACTCACGCACACTAAGTGCCTGTAGTCGTCACGCTCAACTCATACTCGTCCAATTACTCTTGTACTTACCTTATTATGTATGCATGTACTCATACTTGTTCATAAATTACTCTGTTATGCATTTCCTGGACTACGTGTTGTAAATCACTATGTATAACTGCCTTTTTATACTTATGTAAGGGAGGCCGAGGTCTCAAATATTGTTATAATTAATTTTGCATATGATTCACATCATTTTAAGCATCTTTGTTTAAAAGGCCGACCCTACTTAGGTCGGGCCTCGTCCACCTGGCAGACACCTTGTTATGCAATTTCCAGACAATGCTACGTCGTCCTTTTGCCGGAAGTCTAAAACTATATAAAGTGTGTGCATTTGTATTGTACTGTCAGTTGATGCTTGGATCTCAATATAAACACTTCTATACTACTTATACATAGTCTTCTCTTGTAGCTAAGATTAGTTCCAGCTGATTAGGTCCTTCGGGCCTTGATGCCTGAACTATCTACTAGGATTGAACATACTCTTTCTTAAGAGCAAGTCTAAGCATTGACTCGGGACATGTAGGTTGTCTTGGTTAAATACTATAACTACAAGTACTGTTCGCTCTCCTATGTGATAGAGAAGGCCAAGCACCACACATAGGCTCTTCTCACCTGCACTATCGGGTCAGCACCAGTACCCACAGGCACAAAAATATTACAATATTATGTGTAAGAAAATATAAGCATCCGTAAGGCATACAGCATTCCAGGTCCATGGCTGACGGCTAAAATAACTCTAACTATTGAGGTGTCATGAGTTTAAATTATTGTACACATGTAATAATTACACGGCATCTATGGTCTAAGTCAGTTGTCCTGGTGATGATGGTGACGAAGCCTACTGATACTGGTCACTGCCTGGTCACTGTCTGTCTGGTCACCATCCATTCACTGGTCAATAGTAGTAGTAGCTAGTAGTAGTAGTAGGAAAGGCCTATTTTGATCTGTTTCAGCTAGACATTACAATTATGTTATAGAGTATTAATACAGTAACTATTTTAATCATTACAGCTATTTAATAGTTCCTTGCAAAAAGAAATATCAGTCTAATAACTATTTTAACTTGATGCCGAACCTGCTGCCAAGCTCAGAGGCTTGAAAACTGTGCTGCCCCTACTGATGGAAGGATCTAGGGTCAGCACATGGCAGAGGGACTGGAAATTGCTGTTAGGTGTAGTAGTGGAGAAATTTGGATAGCCTTAGTTCTTTGTTTGTGGTTGGGGTTTGGGGTAAGGGCGGTCAACCAGCAAAATATAGAGAAGACAACTTCTCCTGCTTCATTTTTGGTGAAGAACAAAGGCTATCCCAAACACTAATTTCAGCTGTCAATTTTGCTGGCCTCATCCTGGTCAATGCATTAATTGTCTAAATTTTTTGTCAAAATATTTGTTATAGTTACCATGACAATTGACAATTGGTTTGGGTAGGTGACATGGTTTGGTCATTTCTTTAGGAGCATGCAAGTAGTAGACACTAGTTAATTAACTGCCATTACCGAATTACTACATCTACATGTATGTGGACATTTAGAGAAGAGTCACAGGTAGATATAATCTTAGAGTACATAACATATAGGTGTTGAGAAGGAACACTAGGATAAAATACTGGGTGTGCAAAGATCAATACAAACAAGGTAGGCCCACCTAGGTCTGGTATAGAACAATAACATAAAAAGTTACAACTTTATGTGCAAATACAAAAGAACAGTACATTAACTCGGCCCTTGGCCTAATACTAGTACATGTAATATGGCATGATTATAATATAGTTTGCACAAACATACATTGTATATGTAACAGTAAATGTATTATGCACAAAGTTTGTTATGAAATTGTCTGATCAACACTGGTTTTCTGGAGAAAGCTGGACAAGTTCTTAAACTTTATTTTAAAACTTAGATGAAACAGTGCAGTCTTAGGTACTCAGTCTCCAAATGCAGGCTTCGCCTTCAGTCTGTAATACTCTTCTTCAGTATTCAGTCTTTTGAATTCAAAGTCTTGGTCTTCAGTGTTGAGCTGTGAGTGAGATCTGTCTTTGTAGGAAAGGACAACTCAGTAACATACATGTATCTCTCATTTGAATTACATGTAGATGCTATTATTTACACTGAATAGTAATTATGGTTCATTGTAATTGTATTTACATGTAATAGTTATTATTTGTTGTTATTGTTTTAACCCAATTATTAATTACATGTAATTAGTCCTTGTTGTAACACAATTATAAAGTATATTGTCTTTGTAATGAGGCTGATATTTATCCATTTATGAATGATATAACTCTTTTCTTGCTGTCACTGATTTGATAACTAATTGATTGAATAAATTGATTGGAATACATCATGTAATTAATCTTACATGTGTCACTCTTATGCCATCCGTCATTCATCCAGCCGACAGTATTTAGGACAATTGGAGATTTGGATTAGCAAGAACTTGGGAGAGCTTTGTAAGTAGTAGAGTTGTGTGTCCTTGTCTCTCTGGCAACGCACAACGTGCAACTTTTATTACGGGCAACTTTCATTAGGATAATTTGATTTGTGTTTTTTTTCTCCAGGATGGGAAAATAACTTACATGTAGCTAAAGTTAGGCAAACTACACCAGCTCAACAACCTTAAAAAATGAAGCTTCGCCAGTAAGCAATAGATTTGCTCTGAGCCGACTTAACACACGGTACCATTCATATTACTGTTGGTTATTTATAGAAGAGTCATAGAGGTGGATACCATCTTAGATTATAGCTACCAGACTACCTTTACTGATTACATCACAACAACCTGATGTCAGGTAAAGGTGTAACTTGTAACAAGAGGCAGCTGAAGAGATACTTGTCTGTGATTGGAGGAATGCTCATACATATCTCTTTAGGGCACACATATTGCTGGGGTGAGTTAGTTAGATGTTATATGTTATACATGCATGTATTGGCACTGTAAATCACTGAGGGTAAACGCTCAGAGCCTCATTCTAGAGAAAATCGGCCCACCAGTTGTTTGCTTGTGTAAAGACCAACATGTTGGTGGTTGCAGTTCCCAGCAAAGATAGTGGAAGGAAGGATAGGACACTCAGGCTAAAAACTGTCCGTCCCCACCTCCAAACACAGTCCGGATTAAGCAAGTAGTTGTGTCACCTTGTGTACAAATCCGCTCTTACTATTGGTGTTCCGCCGACCAACCAGATAATATGTATTACAGTGGCACTGAATATACGGTCTACTTATATAAACGATATCTTATTATAGAATACACAATAGTTAAGCCGTGAAACTGCGATACTAGTCTAACAGCTATCTAAAAGTTCAGCACGTGTATGGCGAGAAAGTGGATCGCGGAACGTCGGGACCGCCAAATTGGACGTATTTGGTGGGACAGGGTATCATCATTTAGTGTCCGATCTTTCCTTCCACTATCTCCAGCCTGACGGAGCGTTGTAGCCATTGGTTAGTATGAGATACAACAACTCCAATTATATAGTTTATATAGGAAATCAGCCTTGGTTATTGGCAAGATATTAATTGAGGTCCCCAATGGTGTGATTATGTAAGGTCCCATTTATATTTTTGACTGATTAATCATATTATTTATATTAATAAAGTAACCCTTTGGAAAATATGCCAGAAAGTGAGTTTTTATGTTTGGGTTCTTGGACTTGCCTCAGACTTACTCTTCTAAATGTGTTCATATACGCAGCAGATAATCTTGACTCAATTGACCATACCACATAGGCCTACAACGATGAATCGTTAACGATTCTCGATACGATTAATTTGCAGCATTTTCGATGTCGATTCATTGCTCTCAATTTTTGATTCTTGTTAAATATATACTTAATCTTGGGAATCCCAAGTTATCACCATACTATGGTGGTAGAGCGCTGGCTTTACAAACGTGTGGTCATGGGTTCGAATCTCAGTAGTAAAGCACAAATTTTTTCCTAGTAATTTTGTTGGCTATAAATGGACAGCTATAAAATACATAATGTACTAAGATGTATTACTAATATAAGTCTATAATTATATAAATGCCCCAAACATACAATTTGTATTTGATATTCCACACAAATAGAAGGGTCTGCTTCTGAAATCTACTCATTCTACTCTTTTTGGTGATTCTAAAAATGGAACTATCAACTCAATTACTACAACTGAGTGCTGACAGTGTTCTAAAATACTGTTGCGAAGAACTACTGCAACGTAAATGGTGTCAGGGTAAATGATTCAAATAAATAGCAACATTGATAGTGTTGTGCTCACTGTCTTCATTCACTGCTTGCTTGGGGTTACAGTAACACACTTGCCTATTGTTGTACTACATACATTATTTCAGTAAAATTGTGAGATACTGTTATTGGTCTGATTGACCTCACTAGTGTATTTTCTTTTAATTTTGTGTAATGAAGTATCGAATCGAAAAAATCGAAAAAGTTAATTGGCAGAATCGAAAAAATCGTTGCATATACCATATCAAGATGTAATTACGCTGCCAATGATTTGATCTAGCATCCTCTTTTGTTCAGGTAACCTGGCACCTTATGTAGTCTCTTATATAAGGGAGTATTCCTCTCCACCCTCTATGGTAGCCGGTGATGTTGTCTGGGTTTTTGCACTGATTATAATTGGACAAGCATCTACAATGTTTGCTGGTGGAATTCTCCAAGGAAAGGTTGGAGTACGAGCTGCTACGTTTATTGGGTGTTTCACAGCCAGGTGAGTACCATAGACATAGACATAGCCAGGTGAGTACCATAGACATAGACATAGCCAGGTGACAATAGTCTGCAGTGCACACAGTGGTATGTTTGGAGCATAGATATAATATATCTATGGTGTGGAGTTTGCTTTACATGCACAACTTGTAGCATTCTATTGACCACTGGATGTAATTTCACATAGTTTTTGTTTACCAAATGATTTGCTATATTCACTTTCTAGTAACCACTCCTTCCTGCTAGTAACTATTAGCATCAAAATCCTACTTCTATCAGTAAGTCTGCTGTGTGGTCTATTATGCATGTAGAAACCAAAAACCTACAAATGCTACAACTGCAGCTGTGTTAGTAAATCGTTATGAAAATCCACGTTTTAACCTTCTACAATAAACAATGATAACATACATGTAATTATGTTCAAAAGGTGTGAAGCAGTGTTCGAAGTGTGGTTATAGAGGAGTATGCTGTGTGTACCCACCTCAACTTTAGTGGTTATACGGCCTGGGCGTGTACCCTCATTTTAATAGCTAGTTTTCCCCATACAGTCACTGTGGACCTGATAGTGTAGTGGTAGAGTGCTTGACTATCATTCATAGGGTGTTGAGTTTGAATCTCACCAGCACATAATTTTTTTCATTGTAGTAATTCGCTAATTTCTTAGCAACTATAAAATAAGTAGATAGATGTAGCTATACAATACTAATCTGTAAGATTGCATGCACGTGTACCCGTGTACATGTAATATTTATATTAGTTCTATTCACTTGCTATCATTATCTGTGTTTGTAATATTGTATCTATTGGTTACTATTTATTGCTATCCATGTTCTTATTTAGTTATTAAATTGAATACAGAGCAGTAGAGATAAAGAACACCAACTAAATTTGAAAGTTAGTTGTTTTATTGTCAGTCCTTTGTGTGTCATCATCCACATAGTTAATTAGTTAATTGCGCTTCAATACATCTGGTTGAGTCTTAAGTTAGATCTGCAGGCATTTAGGAGAACCCGAATGTAATAGAGTTGTGTGTACCTGCCCTCCTAGCAGCACACAACGGGCAATGTCTATTACAATATTATATACATGTTTTATGTGCTATATTATAGAATTTTTGTTGAATGTTTGTTGTAGCCTGGGAGTTTTCCTCTCCTCTTTCACTATAAGGGTCAACTATTATCTGTACTTGCTGACCTATGGTCTCCTGTTCGGCCTTGGCAATGGACTGGCTTACACTCCACCCATAAGCTTAGCAATGAGTGTAAGGGATTCAATATATCAGATACATATCAGCTACGTATTAGCTACATATCAGCTATGTATCAGCTACATATCAGCTATATATCAGCTATATATCAGCTATGTATCAGCTATATATCAGCTATGTATCAGCTACATATCAGCTATGTATCAGCTATGTATCAGCTATGTATCAGCTATATATCAGCTACATGTATGTATCAGCTATGTATCAGCTACATATCAGCTACATATCAGCTATATATCAGCTACATATCAGCTATGTATCAGCTATGTATCAGCTATATATCAGCTATGTATCAGCTATATATCAGCTACATATCAGCTATATATCAGCTATACATTGCTTCTGTGGAGCTATTTCATATCATATAAATATTTTCCTGACAGTCACTATCTTCTCGCATAGTCACAAGAGATGATGACTACAAGGAAACGACATGTATATATCCACTTTAACATTCATCAGCCGGTGGTTTCAGTAATGAGAATTCATAAGATATTGATCATAATTAGAAGTTGTTCCGTCCCAATCTCTCGGTTGAGAGAAGACAACTTCTAATTCCTTTGGTTTCATAGCCCTGTTTAATCAGCTGCTAAGCTGTACATTGTGGTATCTACATGTACACTCTCCACGCACCTGCTTTTAGTGGTTTAAGGAAAGTCAAGGACTGGTTAGTGGTTTCATCGTTGCTGGAATTGGAGTTGGTGCATTTGCATTCAATCAACTACACACAGCTTATCTTAACCCTCTGAATATAGCAGCAGTTGCTGTTGAAGGACTAAATAGCACACAGGAATCAAGTGCTGATAAGTATGTACAGCATCTACATATAACATGCTATAATACTTGGCTACATGAGTACTATCATGGATGTCCATCAGATTTCTCTGCTCTAGGACATGGCTGATTATCATTGAACAAGGTGCCCATCGACAATAAGTATGTTTGAAGAGATGCAACTTCTAAATCTTCTTTTCAGATATTTTGAAGATGAGAGAGTGCTAGAGAGAGTACCTACATTGTTTATGTTGACTGCTAGCGTTTACTTTGCACTCCAACTTATCGGTGTAGCGCTCATGTTTCCTGTTGAACCTCCTGGTGAGGAGGACCAAAGCCTGTTGCTAGCAACTAGTAATGAATCAAAGACACAAGAGTAAGTAGTAGTTCAGTGAGGCTGAGGTCTATTTAAGTACAGAGTAGAATGATATAGGTGTATATACATGGATGTACATGACTGTAACTATCTAGGCGGCTAGGACCCTAGCCGCCTGAACTTTTGTCAAAAAAGTGAAAAATCAAGCTATTGTCGGAAGGCATAGCTACCCTACCCTGCCTGGTATAAACATTACTCTGATGCAAATGATGCTATTATGTGTACTGTCATATTCATGGCTAGTTTTCGCATGAAGCCACTGCTGATCTGATAGTGTAATGGTAGAGTGTTCAATTATTATTCCAAGGGACATGGGTTGAATCCCACTAAAGCATTATTTTTTTCATTTTAGTCACTTCACTCAATTTGTTAGCTACCATGAGATTGGCTATACAATAGGCTACTAATCTCATCTGTAAGATAGGATTACTGCATGTGTAATTCTATATTCAACTATAGGGAATGCCCTAAGATTGCATGCACAGTGTACCCACCTCATTTGTTCAACTTCGAACACTGTTCTTTGGGGTTAGGGAAACCTAGAATACCACTTTCCATCTCTATCCACCAACTAAGTTCGCATTATTTCCCTTCCTATTCACATGTGTACATTTGTAGGCCTACGTCACGTAAAAGATTACAATAGTACGTCACGGAGCAGCACTTTTTTGCAGTATAAGTATACTAATTTGAAGTTTACTATTTGCAGATTACTATACAACGTCTTGTACTTTTGTACCATCACATATTGCTCAAATATACTGTACAGGTCAAATGCATCAAAATGACTGTTTTTGTGTGCATTTTAAAAAATCCCCCCACCCTCCTCCCTGCGGGAGGGCACTTCAGCACCCCTTCCGCACCGCTACTGTTAGCCAGTCCAGTTTTGGTTGCCTCAACTTTCTCAGGAAAATTACCCCCTGATGTATATATATATATATATATATACAATGTATGTATAGAGTTGACATATCCGCTGTATGTGTGAAAAGTTTCCCATCCAAACAGAGAATAGCAAGTTCTCTATAGGCCTTGCTCTTGGCTGTCTAAATCTAAACGAAGTTCCAATAAAGCATGTAATGATATATTTTCTATAGAAGTGAGTCTGTCCCAATTAATGACCTGGAGATGAATGATCAGGAGGTGAACGAACAGCAAGGAGATATCTCGGCTCTCCAAGTGATAAAGTCAAGGCCTTTTATTACGCTTTGGTTTATGTTCCTGTCCAATGACATCTGTGTGACTTTTGTATCTAATCTGTATAAGGAATACGGAGAGAACCAAGTTGTGAATGATGATCACTTCCTGGCACTACTCGGTTCTTTCTCCACGACATGCAATGCTTTAGGTAGAATACTATGGGGTGCTTTGGCAGTTAAGACATCCTTCAAGGTGGGTAAACAACCATACCAGATCAGCTAGAGACAGATGCCAATCTGATAGATATAAATAGCGATGCATATGGTGCAGTTCTAGCTGACAGATTTGGTAGCTCTGATTTAGTTTCTTATGTAAAGGTAAAGATTGGGGATGTCGATCTATTTTGAACTTTAGTGTTCATTTAAACTTTGATGTACTGTGCTACATACATTGAATCATATTGTAGATATCAATGTCCATACTATGTGCTATGATGACCTTTCTAATGGCATCACTCTACCTATCCCATGTATTTGCTGATGTCGCTGGTCGACCACTTCTCTTTATCTGGATTTGTCTCCTCTTTCTAACCTTCTCCGGAAATTTTACTCTCTTCCCAACTGCTATAGCTAAAACATTTGGTTCTGAAAATGTGGGTAGAAACTATGGACTACTTTATACATCACCGGTAAGTACTCTAAAACAAATAACTTATAGAACAACTTATTTTATATTTAGAAATACAGTGTAAATGTTTGAAATATATGAAATAACTATAAGTACAGATACTGGTCATACAACTCCCCATTACATTGGTCTTTGTATAACAATACATGTAGGCCTGATCTCTAGAATATCATAATAGTCACAACAGCATATTTGCACATCTAAGCAAGCCTGATTACAGGCAGTGTCTGGTCTTCTGTCAGCAGGACTCTCCACCCTTGCCTTGCAAGCTCTTCACTACTATGGAATCTTTATCTTCTCTGCAGTCATATCAGCAATATGTAAGTACATGTATTTGTAATAGTACATCTCTGACATAATATTAGCTTTCAATATACACGTACATGCTATAATGAGTTGAAGTGCACTAAATAATGAGGCTGGAACACTAGCATGAAGTTTTTGACATGAACCAGTATAGGGTTGATGTATGTGCATGCGTGTGTGAGCATGAGTAGGTGAAAATCTTTGGAAGGGTAGTGGTGATAGTAAAATCACACTTCTTTATGAATGTCCTCAACCATTGGCATCTAGTGTGCAGTGAGTGTGCGTGCATGCTCTATCACCACGTGTGCAGTAAGTGTGCATGCATACTTTGTCACCACTATCGCCACCCTTATGTGCCACCCTTCTGCGCCACCCTTCTGCACCACCCTTCTGCGCCACCCTTCTGCGCCACCCTTCTGCGCCACCCTTCTGCGCCACCCTTCTGCGAAGCTCCAAATACCATTTACCAAAATAATATGTGAAGCGGTATATTGTATATGAATAGTTTATCTTAGGACACAGTAAGAAAACACCTCCAATTGGTCAGAGGTAACCCAATTAGAACAGCACAAGGTAGCATAACTCCTAGTTTAATCGTAACCCTATACATTGGTGATAGATAGGGACACAGTTTTGGTTGAAGTAACCCATTTTTCCTTCCGCTGTCTTTGACATTGTATTTCTTTTGCAGCATTTATTCTAACATTGACTTTTAAGGAGGAGAAGTTGAACTGTAAATCACAGTGAGTACATCTGATATTAGACAGGATATCGTGAACTCTTCTAAAGAATACATATTTATATCTTACTCAAGGCCAGTCTCTCACTACAGTCAGATAGCTGTTTAGTTTACCTAAAAGACATTCAAGGGCTTTTTGTAGCCAATAGACCACCAGGTTCATTTGCCGTAGGTATTTGATTTAAGAACCAGAATTTCGGTTAGTTAAAACGCTCGCCCCAAAACGCTTCCGTGTGTTTGCACCTTAACATTAAGAATATTTTATTAATATATTTTTTTAAAAATAGATCTATTGCTCGTAAAATTGTTATATTTTGGAATTAACAACTAGTAATACTAAGCTTTGTTTCGGTTAGAGAAAATATTGAAAAGACATTTTATAAATATTTTTAAATTGTAAATTTGTACTTTTGTTAAATATGCAAATTAGGTAGTTAACCTAATTATTTGTTGAGCCAATCACAGGAGAGTAGTGTTATATAAGTTGGATCGTTTTCGGAAATAAATCAGAGTTGATACCACAGTCAGCACAGTTGTTACTGTACTACAGGACTTTTGCTGAACAAAGATACAGAACAGAAGGTGCTTATTTAGTAGAGGTAGAACGAGACAGCATTTTTGGATTCGAAACACTACTTCTAAAAAATTCGAGACGAGACGAGACTGGGTTTTAGGATTCAAGGGAATTTTCCTAAAAAGTTTGCCACATTTTATATATCTGCATGTTAGAACTCCAATAGTTTCAACTGCTACTCTGTAAACTCTGTATTTTATCACTATGCATTTCAATAAAAGGTGAACAGGAAGCTGTGAAATATGTATATTGCACATGACTTGTATTCCATGTACATTACATTGCATGTACATGGGTACTACAATAATATTGTAATTTGACAAATTAGTGTGGAGTTATGTTTCCTTTAATGAAATAATCTCAACTCTTCAGGGCCTGCCTATTGGTCCCAACACTCTTCAGGGCCTGCCTATCGATCCCAATGTCAGATATGACACTGGATGTAAAACATGACAGATATGATATGAGGTTATGAGGCTATGGAGTAGGTTACACACACTAATTTAAATATAATGGTATATATCATGTAGTAACTTATAAGGGTGAATTGAATACACATCTGCCACATGAGTGAAAATAGTAGAGAATCAGGGAAATAAATCATCACATCATTTATTCAGTAGACTTTTAATAGGGCAGCATAGACTAAGATATCGCACAATAAATTATACAATTAGTGTACACACTACTACATGTATATATATGGAGCTATAGACAATTAAACATACCTGAGAGAATGACTACATATCCATTGGGTGAAATCATCAACATGTTCATTTATTGATAGGCTATAATATTATTACTATCTGATGTAGATACGCAATAGAAGGATAAGATCAACCAACTGATTGGTTTCCCAAAATGGATAACTGCCAAGCTACAAGCTAACCACACTAGAATGATGACACTAGATTATAGGAGATGACTGCAATGCAAATACATGTGTTTCGATATTTTTGTAATTCTTGTGAGAAACACTGTGTCAATAATTTCCCATACTTTATAGAACAGCTATTAATATACACATTATATATAGTATGTAGACAGTTATATTCTCAGATAACAGGATGACAACTATGTGGTGAAATGGGCATTCATGATACCAGGCTAATGATAATACTGGAACTGGCATCTATACATGTAAATACTAATATTTTTCATTTTTTTCTCCTTACAACAGTGGTTGGTGTTGCATTACTATCTGCTGTAGATAAACATTAGAAGGATGGGGTCAACTAACTGATGGAATGCCCAAAATGGATAGCTGCCAAGCTACAAGACAAATACACTAGCAATGATATATATATAGTGACACTAGACCTAGCCGAATGTACCAGGACACTGGATTATAGGAGATGGAGACAATGCAAAAACATGTAGAAACAATACATTGACACCACTGAACTATGCTGGAAGGAATGCTATATGATATATATATGATGGACTCATTAAGAGAAACTTGTTTGCTGACTGAGTGGGAAACCAAAAATCCCAAAAGTACGATGAATAATATAGGAAATATTATATTGTAGTGAATCAGCATAGTCTGCCACGGCATGGACTATAACTTGTGCTAATAACCTTATACATGGAACCTACACTTGCTTGACATTGTTCCAATATCTCATACATGCATCGACATTACTCTCATATAAAATTGTGGTGAAACAGCCTGCCTGGACATGAACTGAGTTCTTACGCTTCTTGTATACTGACATTATTATGCATTACATACTTATACGATTATTATCATGCATGCTTATACCACTTATATATCTAATCAACTGCTATTATGTGCTTTACTATTATTACCTGTCAATCAGACTATTGGAATTACAACTTGGTTTTTCCCACATATTGTTAGGAATTATCTTCTCTTGTCTGATCGTATTAAATAGAGTCTTTTGCCATGTATTTGTGAGTATTGTTTAGGGCCGATGCTTTGGAATAGGCTCATACTTATATACTTTATGTTTTGGATTATTGTAAGCACTTTTTGTGCCAAGGCCAACCCTTTTTATGGCCGACATCGGGCGGAACCATCCATGTTGTTGCATCAGTTCCGGACCCGATACCTTATCGGCTAGCCGATACCTTATCGGCCTCTTTTGGCCGGAAATAGAATTAGTATAAAAGGCAGCACATTTTCGGTATGAAATCAGTTGTTGATTGCGCTCTAATAAAGCAACATCTCCTAACTCAAACCTATAGAGGCTTTCTCTTGTAGGCGGGTAACTCCACCGGCGGATCCATAGATCTCGAGTTCATCCCCATACTCGTTTAAGCATATCTCTACACCACTTCTACGACTTAGGTCGATCCCGGATTCTATATGAATCTAGCGTCGGGCTTAAGATCCTAGAATACCAGATCTTTCATTGCACTCCTCTGGAGTATAAAGTCTACAAGACCTACGTCGGTCCTGAGCTCTTCAATGAGTCTCAGCATCGGCCTACGTCTGATACATACTAATAAGAGCGCCTAATAACTGTTCACTCTTTATGTAATGAGCAGAAGGTTACTTGGTCGGCCTCTACCACCTTCCAAGCCCTTTCCATACCAGTGGCCTATCGGCACTCGTATGTAACTATACTCAAAAACATTACAATCTTAACATACTGATATCCTTTGTTCTGTCTACTATATAAACAGAGCAACGCTTACTGTGAGAGCACTTGTTTACTCTCCTGCTACTAGACTACGTACGGTGCTACTCATCTATTATATTTGTTATAACCATACATGACAACTCTCCCGGGACCCTCCCGTTTTCAGAATCAATCTCCTGCAAACTCCCAAGCTCCTGCAAGCCCTCCCGGTTTGGGACTTTAGTCAATAATAGCTTTTATTTGCTATTTTTGATGATTATTATGGACATACAAGCTGACTACCAAGCTAGCAGCTTGTACATTTAATGTTTATATGATATAGTTTGCTTTGGAAAGCTTAGTCTCTCCAACTATAGAAATGAAGAACTTTTGTTTGTTTGGCAATAGATAGTAAATGGATAGAATATAGTACCTCATGGTCATACACAGTATCAGATGGTAATTAATGTTCCTTCATGGTCTTTAATAAATCACCTCAAAACACAACAGTGACCAGATTGGTTACAAACAGTCAGGGTATGTAATGTGACAGCCTCTAAACTAATTGCAACAAATTAAATTAATATTCTATTGTTCTATCTTATATTATCTTCACACTTCTATGAGACATCATGGTTGCCTTAGTCTGAGACCTAGCCTGTCTTCACTAGTTTTGTGCGGGCAAACAACTCCGTGTGCTAGTATTTGTAGCAACCTAGTACATGTACTTGAAGCAAGACACTTTTCACCAGCTTAGTTTGTGACTACATGTAACTGAGAACTGTGCCCACAGCAGACATTTTAGGTATTTTAGCAGAGTTGGTGAGGGTTGTCTCCCTCTTTGATGTCAGCCCAACTTGTCATGTATGATTATAACTAGTTAGGCTTTTGTATCAATACAACTTATTCTACGCTATTCTACTGCTGTGAGATCTTTGTGCATAGGACAGCTACATACCCAGTGCCTGCCTAGGGTGATAACTTAGGCATTGGGCTACACTGCTAGTATGGTCCACCTGTAATGCTAGCAGGTGGACGGTAATGCACTACATCTACAACAAGTTGGAGTTACTCTCTTTCTCTTGCAAGCCAGTAGTTACACTGTGCCGGTCTAGCCCAGGGTGCACAGATACTACACATGTACATGATGCTATTGTAATGTTTTTTTGGGGGTGAGGTTGTGTGTGTATGTCAAGACGACCCTTTGCCAAAATGAAGGACTTATGAGTGGTGCTAGGCCTTCTCATTACATGAAAGATCAAGAGGTACTAGTAGTCCCATGACTACTCAAGATGACCCATGTGGTCCCGAGTCAATGCTGTTTTGCTATACTGAGAAAGAGTATGTTCTGACCTAGTAGACAGTTGGGGGAAACAGGGAAGCAAGGTAAAAGACCTTGTCAACTGGAGCGACCAAAATAGGTCGCGTACAACAAAAGATGCTTAATTCTGAGAGGTCGGCCCTCTTTACATGGGTATAAAAAGGACATAATTGCTCAGTAATGCACATTATAAGTATATAAGTGTATAGTAATTATAAAGGTATAGTCAAAACATGCATAACAATATGGATATATGAGTCCAATGTAGGTAAGTACAGAGCATATAGGACATAGACAAGTAGAACTGTGACAACTAGTCGTACTCAAGGTACTATAAGGTCCATGAGGCAGCAAATGTCCTGACCATTAGACTATTATCACTAGGACTATCGGCCATGTTTGTTATTGTTTACACAAGCTTTGCTATGTGATGTTACAGAGAGCTTAATACTATCTTCTCACTCTTGTTATTAATATTCAAAAAAGGCAATTTAGTTTACACTCTTTTACTAGTCAACTCCCGATTGCAAGTACTAATTTCATTACACCAGTCCCACACATAGGTATGAAGAATTTTTTATTGTATTCAAAAATAAGGTTCTATTCAATGTACTGAAAAGCCTAGAGATGCCTGCGTATTACCACCAACTCCTTACTAGTAGCTTCCTCCAATATAGAGAGCAGACAATTTCTGAATGTATGCTAGTTATATTTTCTCATTGTACATAAAAGTATAATTAGTTCTTGTGTATTACACTTACAATACAATTACTGCAGTAGATATCTCAGTAAAATAATATAATAAAATTATGCAGTCATTATCTGATGGAGTAGTTCCCTCCTCGTTTTCAGACTTGCAGAGTTGTATTACAAGGAAAATTAAATAATACTTTGCTGAGGACCGCACTGTGCATAGGTATCAACAAGCTATTGATTAGAATATGAAGTTGTCTTCCCTCTCCTAATTATTAAGAAGACAACTTCACATAACGGTCAATAGCATGCTCATTCTGCCCATGGGTAGGCCTATTCCCCACTTAAAAAATAAACAAGTTTGCTTAATACAAAACAGTCCTAGAGAATTTTCATGTGCAATAGCTATGAATGCTGAGGAAATTTGTCTCAAAGACTGTTAAATCCGTTTTACCAAGACTGCCATTGACTTATGTGTTTCCTTAATACTTTCTGGCATATGTAAATAGTTAGCATAGTGACCTGCAAACTCCATCTCACAATTTTTTTCAAATTGGAAATTTTTAATTTTACTATGCTTGGTGTAATTGCTGGTCGATTCAGCAACGATGAGTTGAAATTCCAAATCTTTAGCGACCTGGATAAGCTTAGCTGTCATGGCGTTGGCTATCCCTCTTCTACAGTGCGACCTCAGTACACTGGTATGCTCCACAAGGATTACTTTGTCAACCCTGGAATATACAGTCATAATGACTGCAGCTAGCATATAGTTGTAACAGGAAAAATATTGGTGCAAGTGAGCCAAGGCTGAACAATTAACAAAATTAATTTGACTTGTTTTGTTCGACCCATTCGGATTATTGATGCAAATCAGCACTTACTGGTTTTTTAACCTACCAAAAGGTTGAGGGTATTAATCTAATAAGATCTTAATCGCGACCATTTCTAGCTAACCATTGTTCTTGTTTCAAACTGAGCGATATGCCCATATGTCCGATTTGTCGAAAAGAAATGTAACAATAACTGTATTATGCCTACAAACCGTACTTAGCTTGTGGCTTGAAGACTGGGCCATAGATTAAAGATTAAACATAAAATATGCTACAAAGAGTATAAGATTATTTGTTTTAATGTTGAAGATTTTTAAGCGCATTAATCGGTTAACCTGGCCTGAATAACACGGCTTATTCCAACAACAGATTTGTTTCAACCAACAAAGTTGGGGGGTCGTGGGGGGACGCAGTCCCCCTACCATAGATTTCAGGGGGTCTCTCAGACTGATCGACCCCCTGCAGATTGGTATTATAATAATAATACTAATTGGACCATATTTTACCTTAAGATCTTGGAACATATTTTAACCTGAAGTTCTTGGATTTTGCACCATTTCGGTGTCTATTTTTGATAAAGTTTCCAATTTCCGGGAGGGCACTCAGGCGCTTTCAAGTGATTATGTCTGCTACCCTAAAGACTCCCACCTCTTTTCTCAGAATTTAACCACTGCCAACAACAATCACAATATCAGTAACTACATGTTGTACAATTTCCTTACCCGTACTTGTTGTAAATATCTGCCTGCACCATCAGCTCTGTTAGAAAATCGCCATAGAAGTTCAGCTTTTGAGCAACATCTGGGTTAAGGCCATAGTTGCTAAAGTCGCTGAAAACCTTTTCGTCAACTTGCTTAGGATTTGTTCCAGCCCGATATTCAGTAAATGACGCAATAAATCCCACAGCCTAGAAAATGGAGATTTGGAACACTTGAATTACAAATGCGCAACATTAACCCAAAATTAAAAAAAACACAGTACAATAGACGTGTTAGGTGAAAGGGATATGCAATGTGCATAAAAAGTGGGCTGTTGAAAAATAATCCAAAGGTGCTAGTTTAATAATAATTGTTATTACCATTAGTCCAAAATAATACAGATAACAAATCTGAAATTTAGTCAACCAAACTAGTTGTATTCAACAATAAATGCTCCGTTCTGTATTCCCCCCTCAGATGTTTAGTTAGTTATAGATTGCCCTGTTGAATAACTCCAACTATTTATTTTTACAGAACTAGCTGATATAATGTTATAAAAAAGGGAACAGGAAAGAGGAACAGGAAACAGACACATTTTAATTAACAATCACTAGATCGAATAAAAGTGTCATTATTGTCTTTTGAGTCTTACTCATTGTCTAAATACTGTAGAGGTGATTGCATTGCATCCATGACGACAGCGCGTATGATATTAGCAAAATTAAAACTCTCATTGACTACAAAAGTTTGAGGATAAATGATGGAAAATAAAACTACCATCCATGGACAAAATAGGATATTTATAAAATATTTGTGAAACAAGAAAAGGGAGCAGCCGTGGCCTAGGGGGTAAGAGCCCTGGACCTTTATTTGGGGATACAGGTTCGATTCCTGTAAAGGTCATTGGTGGTGCTAGGAAGGGCATCCAGCCTTAAAAGGCACCTGCACCACATAGTCCATCTATTCTACCCCAAATTAGAAAACATACTGAGCTGTTTAGATCCTTGCTTTTTTACCCGAGATTATTAATGGGAAGTAAAACTGGTAAGGTTTTAGTGACACAAGATGGTAAACTAGCTTAGCAAACAATGAGCAAACCAAGAACAAAGAGAACAATTAGGAGCTTCTCAGAATAGGGAATGTCCAATGGTAACGTGACCTACTATACCAAGTCACAAGTCAAATATCTGGGATACTTGAAGGTTTCATTCGCATTAGTTCACCGAATGACATCTTCAAACTCAAATATCTTCCGGGTACTATGCATATGAGCTAGGACAGCTATGAAGGTAATTTCTACCGTAGTAGGCCAGTACCATTACATGTATACTAAAAATAAAAATTTGTCAGAATATTTCATGCAGAAATCAGATAAAATTTGGTGTCAACAGCTAATTCTATTTAGTAGGAGAAAATTCTGCAAGTACGACCTAGTGATACATATATAGAACTTACACTGTTACTGATAATAATTATTAGTTACCTTCTTATTAGTTAAATCAAAGGCTACAATAGCTGGGGTATCATCATAATTGATCACGTCTTGAAACACGACTTTAAACTTCTCCTTATTTTCCTCATCTGTGATTCCGATGCAGGCAGAGAACAACGGCTCATATAGACAGTACTCATCCCAACAGTCCAGAAGTTCCTCCCATCTTTGTTTCTTTTCTTCAGATTTCCACACCTGAAAACGAGGAGATATGCATACTGATGGTGAATGATTATCACTCCACCAGAACGATAAGCTGCCTGGCTAAATACGTATATCTGACCACATGCAAGTTCAGGAAGGTGGTTCACATGTAGTAGGCCTAAATCCCTGTCTAAGACATTCAAGCGGATGTTTAGCACTACTCTCATACATGCTGCATAGCCTATGCGCAGTGTCTTGCAACAACTAATATAAGTTTGGTAAAAGAAAAGTTTCCCAGTGCTTTAAAAGTTGTCTCCCCATATAGATGGTTATAATATTCAAGTATTAGTAAGTTAATTCCCATTGACGAAATCCAACTGAGTACACATCAGAGTTTAAACAAAATATTATAACATGGAGACAGCACACATTTTTCTACCATACATTCTTACCTGTATTTCTATGTTCTCCATTGAATAGGAAACTACTGTTACCACCTCCAAGTTTAGACACACTGTCCTGCAGTTGAACAATATTTATACATTTCGGGGTTTATATGCAAATCACAGACATCAGGTCATTAGTTCTAGAGATTCTGCTAGTTCTGTGATATTAAAGTTTGTTATCAAAGTTTGTATATGAAAGTACATGTAGATACTATTTAATTGGAAGAGACTATCAGGAGATCTGAACGGTCTAATGGTCACGTGAAATAAGATAATTTCTAATGAAAATTATTGTATGCAACACCATTTGATCCAACAACTTCTCTTTCAACCTCTAAACCATTAGCAGAATTGTTCAAAGTAATGATAATTATAACACGTCTAGTTAATAAAGCGGTTCCTTACTAGATAACATAATATAACACAATGCCACAATCCTTTTTTAAAAAATATAAAGAAATGCATATTTGTTTGAAATCAAAGTAAACTAACCAATTACAAAATTTATAGAAGCAAGGTCTAACAAGGTCAAAATTGTTTGAAGTCGTAAGAATTCACTGATGATTCAAGAAAGGCTTTGGTAAAAGATTAACAATATACAGGCGATACAGGCTACCATCATACGGGCGATATAGGCTACCATCATACGGGCGATATAGGCTACCTTTATACGGGCGATATAGGCTACCATTATACGGGTGATATAGGCTACCTTTATACGGGCGATATAGGCTACCTTTATACAGGCGATATAGGCTACCTTTATACAGGCGATATAGGCTACCAAGATACGGGCGATATAGGCTACCTTTATACGGGCGATATAGGCTACCAAGATAATAACAAGATATGAACCAAGAACCTGTTTGCGGATCTTTGTATCCTGCATACCATTGTACTGGCGGTATATACCACAGTCAGTGTATAAAGATGCACTGGGAGGGGGGCGTGGGGGAGGCGAGAAAAAACATATAAATTATATACACAGCGAACTATTGTAAATTGCAAAACACCAGTTAGCCTCACCTAGTATCTTCACAGGTCTTCGAATTCAATTTAGTAAATTAAGAGGATAATAATACGATTTATGGTTCAACTACTAATATAGCACTAAACTATAGGCTATTCACCATTCTGACCGGAAAAAAATGGTATAAGAACATCCCATCCAATGAAAAATGGTATAAGAACATCCCATCCAATGAAAAATGCTATAAGAACATCCCATCCAATGGCAAATGCTATAAGAACATCCCATCCAATGAAAAATGCTATAAGAACATCCCATCCAATGACAAATGCTATAAGAACATCCTATTCAATGACAAATGCTATAAGAACATCCCATCCAATGACAAATATAATGGAAGAAAAGAGGGGCTATCATTGCATTCCAAAATAGGCCAAACTCAGTTCACGTGAACCTCTGCCCGATCCATGGGATGAGTCACATCACACTATTTAGTGACATCCATGGGATGAGTCACATCACCCTATTGAGCGAGATCTAAAGGATGAATCATATCACACTATTTAGTGAGATCAGCTAACCCATAGTGTTAGTACCTGCTCAAACGAGCTGGCTACAAGCTAATGCCTATGGGCTAGCCCAGCTCCTACTGCAAACCGCAACTCTTATTCTTCTGAGCTACAGTGTAAGTAAATTCCAAAAGAATTATTGAGACGATAACTGTGGCTATCAGAGTTAGAGAAACATGAACAAAGCTCACCAACTAATCACCTTTACTACAAACACTATATTACAAAATGATAATTAGAACACAAGCCGGAAATGGTTCTCACATCAAAACTTGAAAGAGAAAAGAACTTCCCTAGTTGCAATGGAAATCACTGGAACTACAGCAAAGTTAAATTAGTTTGTTATTGAATTATATGCCGGAGAAGATGATTTAGGAAACTCAATCCTTTAATCTATGATAAATCAGTAGGCCTAATACATTTGGTCAAGAGCCATTTTGGGTCATGTTGAGAACTGGCAACTCCTTTGCGCACCATTGATAACAAGGAAATCCTTCACCAACTGCTGGTTAGCAGATAGGCCTACTGGACATTGATCAATGACAGTCTTGAAGAAGCAGCAGACGAAAAGCCATCCAAGTTAAAATGCTAAATGGAAGATCTCTCTATCAAATTTAATCAAATTTGCGACTGTTCGAAAATGTCAGTTAGAAACAGGATGCTCCGAAAACGGTTGTTTGGAAAACAACTATTTAGAAATTCTAAACTCCAAACCCCAGCTTTCAACTAACTTTTATTTTTAATATTGCATTTTTTTGTCTTTGCTACTACTAACTTGCAGAACACTAAAAATAATTCATTATCTGTGAGCTGCGTTCTTCTAAATGTAATCTCCACAGTTTCGTAATGGGTGTTTTTTAAACGGACGTTTTTGGAACGTCCTGTTTCTAACTGACATTTTTGAAATGTTCCTTTACCAATTCAATCATCACATTGAAATGAGAGTCATACTTGGTGGCCAGTATTTCTACTCAATATTTTTAACTTTTTAAATTGAGTGGCTGTTATATGACTTGCTATATGTAATAGGCGAGATAGAGGAAGAGATAGTCATGGTTCACATGGTCCAAGTCTGTGAAGAGAAAGAGGAAGCCCCCCGTGAAGCTTACCTAGCAGACCAAGTTATACAGCTCCTCATAACGACCATATTAGAAGGCTGGAACTGGCCAAACAAAGTTTGAGCACCACCTATGCTCCACCCATTCTGGAACGTCAGAGACAAGCTATACTTACAGGATGATTTTATCTACCGCGGTGAACAGCTCCTCATACCCTGCAGACTGCGGGCTGAATACCTTCGTGTTGTCCACATAGGCCACCTGGGCATCACCAAATGCACGGAGAGAGCCCGCCAGTACATGTTCTGGCCAGGCATGACCGCGGACATAAGAGAGATGGTATCAAACTGCAACACCTGCCAGAAATATGCTAACCAACAACAGAAGGAACCCCTAATGTCCCATGTGATTCCTGAACTTCCTTGGTGCAAAGTGGGTATGGACATAATGGACTTTCAGGAGAAATCTCACTTAGTAGTTGTTGACTTCTACTCCCACTACCCAGAGATAAGGGTGATGAGACAAAAGAGAGGTGAAGATGTGGTAATGGCACTGAAGTCGATCTTTGCTGTTCACGGTGTACCCCAGGAGATCATAGCGGACAATATGCCATTCAACAGCTATGTCATGGCGCAGTTTGCATCACAGTGGGGTTTTAAGGTCACCACGTCTAGCCCTAACTATCCCAGGTCAAATGGATTAGCTGAGAGGTATGTGCAGACTATTTAACAGTTCCTGAGGAAAACGGCAGACTCTGGTGAGGACCTACACGAATCGCTGCTTGCCTACAGACAGACCCCTGTGACCGGCCTACCCTACAGCCCAGCCGAGATGCTCTTTAACAGAAAGATTAGGGCCCCCCTACCTTGTACCCTCTCTCTTCTCCAACCTGCTGCTATGAATGTACATGTAGAGCTAACTTTTAGACGGGAGAGTCATAAGGAGGGCTATGACTAAACTTCTCGACCACTGGAGCAGCTAGCTGAAGGAGACAAGGTTTTGGTGAGGACTGGCAAAGAAGGCTGCCGGCAGCCAGCTCACATCACGGAGACTCACACCACTTCAAGATCCTACATCATAGACAATGGTCCCAACTTGGTCAGTCTGAACATTCACCGGTCTCCCATACACATAGCTGTGGAACTTCTCGAATCTGTACACGATGGCGAGTAGTTCTTTGTCTATCGGAGGCCAGTTTTTCTCTGAGTCTGTTAGTGCACGAGAGGCATAGGCTACTGGGTGCATTAGAACAGCCCCCAGACCAGACTTCGAGGAGTCCACTTGCAGTGTTGTCTCCTTCTCAACATCAAAGTACTGCAGAAGTGGTTCACTAGTGAGTGCGTGCTTCACCTGCTCCATAGCCTTATCTTGCTCAGGCGTTCACAGCCAATTGATTAGTGACCTCAGTGGCTTTGTTATCTCAGTTATGTTGGGTATGAAGTCTCTCAGGAAATTCAGTGATCCCATCAACCTCTGTATACCCTTGCTGTCTGAGGGGTTTGGCATGCCATTTATGGCTTGGACCTTCTCGGGGTCAGGCCTTAGTCCATCAGCAAATAAAACATGGCCCAGATATTTGACTTCATGCTGGTTCAATTGCATCTTTTTTTTGATGAACTTGACATTGTACGTCTCTGCTCTCTAGTAGCCTCCTAAGGCTGTGATCGTCCTCAGCTTGGTCCTTGCCATACACAATCAAATCATCAAAGTATATGGCCACTTGAAGATCACCAAACACCTCCTCAACTCTCTTCTCGAGCGCCTCAGCTGCTGAGTTGATTCTGAAAGGTAGGCGCAGGAAGTACCGCCTTCCAAAGGGTGTGTTGACTCTTCCTATCCAGAGGGATATGTCAGTAGGTATGCTTCATATCTAGAATCGTGAAAATTCTCATGCCTGCAAACTTATGTGCTATGTCTTCCAGTGTAGGTATATGATGATGTTCTCGCAGGATAGCCTTGTTTAACTCCCTAGGGTCAAGGCAAATCTTGACTCGTCCATCTTTCTTCTCGGCTACTACCACACTGCTGACTCATTCTGTAGGCTCGTCGAATCTAGCAATGATCTCCGAGTCTTCCATCTTCTGGAGTTCATTCTTGACTTTGTCAGTCATGGACAGGGGAATTCTTCTAGCTCTGTTGATAACAGGCTTAACTGAGGGGTCTAGTTTTATCTCATGCTCGCAGTATAGGCAGCCCATGCCACTGAAGCACTCAACATACTCAGTGATGATTTCCTCGGTGGTCACACTGTCGACTAGTCGAACCAGATCTAATTCCATGCATGACGGTGAACCCAGTAGTGGACATTGATCATTGTCTGAGAGTTCAAAGGAGGTCGGCTTCTGGTTGGATCCACGGTCAACTGATAGCACAGTATGTCCATGATTTCTAATGACATTACCATTGTAATCGATCAGTCTTGCGTTGCTAGGTCGGATAACAGCACCAAGCGTGTTGGCAATCTTGACTGGTAGGATATTAGCTTGAGCTCCAGTGTCGAGTTTAAACTTGACATCTTTCTGTACGTTCCCACGGCGAATACCTAGAGTTATTTTGTGTTTGGTCGTCGACCATTCCTATGAATAGCTCACTCATGTTGATTTCCTTAGTACCATCTGCAACTGAGTTCACTTCCTTGCGATTGTTACTACATACAGTTGCAAAGTGGTTTCTGCCACCACATTTGCGACATGTTTTATTGTAGGCAGGGCATTTACCTTTTATGTGTTCATACCCACAAAACCGGCAATTTACTTTCCGTGGGGCCGGTGTAGGGGGTGTATGTTTGTCAACTGCTGCTATGGATTTGCTGGCTCCCAGGCTTTCCATTTGGGCCCGAGTTACTTCTGAGGCTCTTATGAGATCAATGGCCCCAGTTAGCGTGATCGCGGGGCTCCGTAAAAGTTTCTCCTTCAACTTTACGTTCCCAATACCAAATACACATCTACACAGTATCATCATGTCCCTCAGATCTCCAAATTCACACATAGCTGCCTGTGTTTTCAGCCTTTTAACAAACATGTCAATGGGTTCATTCTCAGCCTGAGTCAGAGACCAAAACACGTGCCATTCAAAGAGGGTGTTCCTCCGCGCGTTGAAGTATCCATCAAAGTTTCCCAGGACATCGGGTAGTCTATCTTCATTTTCACCTTCGTCTGCATCAATTTCGAACTGGTCAAGCACCTCTACAGCGCCCTCGCCAATGCAATGGCCTAATATGGCTATCTGCCTCCTCCAAATAGCATCATTCGCAGCTGGGAAGACACCATGTTCATTTGCAGGCTGTCCTACAGAATTAATAGCTAGCAAGTAGTTCTCAAAGTTCCTTTTCCACTTTCTCCAGTTTCAGCCTGGTTACCATCAAAACTCAATTGAGAAGGAGGGGAAAGACCAAGGGCATCCATGACACAGAAAGCAAATCATCAGACCCGGGCAACGGATAACAGAAAATACCAGCAACAGTCAGCCACCACCGTCGCACAGAAAAGCAGCCAACCAGGTCAGCTCCAATTCAACAGATCAGCACCAGCAAGCACCTTCCAGAGTTCACAGCAGAAACGCTGCCACCATGTTGTATAAGGAATGTATATTTACCTGTAATTGTCAGTAGATCTGTGGATAATAATAACCTAAGCCAAATTTGCTAAGTATAAGTTTTAGGATCCTTTATAACACATGCAGCTGTCTCTCAAGATGGAGATTGTGCCGCAACAGTAGTATTCCTATTTAGTGGTAGAGTTGTGGGTAGGTAACTCCAAAGTAGGCATCTTTAATATTGTGGATATAATATAGCAAGAGTAGATAATAATACAACACTCACAAGTTTAAGATATCCTTCGCCTGTACTGTTGGTATGTCTCCTATACCTCTCTCATTCGCTCTCAACCATAAAGTGTCCCCTTTTCCTTAGGTCCCCAGCTATCTCTCAGTTATCTCCAAGCTATCCTTACCTATCCCTTAGCCTTAGCCCTCTTACCTAGCTCCCAATACACTATATAAACAGCCATTTTCATTTTCATTTTGTAATGGAGTTAGCAGAATAACAGTTGAGTTTATAATAAAAAGCTCCGGGAGCTTCTACAGCTTACAGCTTGAAGTAAAGATCTCTACGAATTGCTTGCACAGCTTGCATATTAATCAATTGTGAGAACTCATGACTTCCACAAGCAGATGTGTTACAATACATGACTTGAAGATCTGCAAACACTAAACTTAAAACTACTACTGGCCACTGCATGGCAAAAGAACATGAACATTAGGCTTATAGGCCTACCTAATTATTTATTTTAATATTAATTTACAATTCAAATACTTCCTATGAAATATTAACTATTAAAATGAAATTATCATTTATTAAATTATTATTATTATATTTTTTATAATTATTATAAATTATTATATATTTTATTATTTATAATACACACTACACAGACAAAGAGCCAAATAAATAAAATTAAATTAAAATTTCCAAATAAACTAATCGAAACAAAATGAAAATGGAAATGAAAGTTAAAGTAGCTACAATCATAGTGAGTCTTCTAGTTAGTCTGGTCTAGATAACTTGCTACTGAAACTCGTAACTTATTCATTACCAAAAATAATATCAATCGGTAGTGGTAAAAGAGAGGGGCATGACGCGAGAGCGTGAAGACCTCTAACTAACGTTAGAAAACCTCAAGTGGTACAATAACATTGTACCACTTTGAGAAAACCCAGAGCCATTGGCTCTGAGAAAACCCCAATGGAAAACCCATAGAGGTAACACCCCATGGGGAGATAACTCTATGGGAAAACCCATAGAGGCAAAGTGTCTATATACTTTGATAGAGGTAGAAAAACCTATACTAGGCAGAGCTAAAGACGGAAATAAAACCTTTGGTTACGGTCAAGGTTAACATTGGGGAAACCCAAATCAAAGATAGTGGAAGGGAGCCTCTGCCCAAATCAAGAATTTCTTTTGCTATTAAAAGTTATCATTTAATTTAATTATGACAATTTTTAAATGCTCTCAACTTGCACACAATCATTAACAATTTTTAAATATTTAATGACTCAAAGCTTTTATTGCGATAGAGATAACCATTTAGGCATTATAATAATAGAAGTTAGTGAAATTATAACAATTTTCACACCAAAACACTCACCAAACAAACAAACAAACGGTTTTGCCGCGTGTAATAGATTTGATTGCTGCCATTTTTTTTCCTTTAATCTCAAAGATACAAGACCTTATTTTTTTTATATATCATAACCCTTTATTATTATTATCTTCGAGATTATAAATATCTCTATCTTCTTATTGGTCATAACATGGACCAATAAGATTGTCCTAATTTGCATAACTACATGTATATAAAGAGGTGATTTTTGTTCTGTTGATCAGTTTTGAGTTTATCGCTCATACTCATTTTTTTTTCTTTTCAGGTTACAAATAAAATGTCATTAAAAGCCCTAAATCACTCAATACTGATATTTAGGCCGAGCCTCAAGAGCAAGAATAGCACACCGCGTCAAGACATTTTTTCAGCGCCCTCCAAATTTCTGATTATCAATAAATTATCATTATTAAATACAACTACATTTACATTACATTCTTCTTATTATTGTAATAGTTGGCCGGTCAAAGCCACTATTACTTCACCTAACTACACCCAAACGGATGCCACACTAACTGCAACTCGACCTCCCTACTGTTCACCCAGTAGGATGGTCATCCAGGCTATAGCCTATCCCAAAGGATAGCTCCCCGGTTGTCCAAGTCCAGTTATAGGATTAGCCTATAACGATCTTGTAAATCTAATAATAATAACTTACTTGTAAGCAGAGTAGTTGTAATCCAATAAGGGAGAGTAGTTGTTGATTCCAGAGTTTATTTCTAACTAACTAATATGATACAAGACAGCTGCTTTTATACTAACTCACAAAACCACAAGTAGATTACAAAAGATGATGAAATAGACGGCAGCCGGAACCAGGAACCAACCGTCACTGGATAATTAGTTACAGAACGACATAATGGTTAGGGTGACTAGCCGTCACTGGACTCTATTCATAAGACAAAAGATAATAGTCTATTATAATAATCCGTTATTGTAAAGATAAACAATCTACTGTAGTTATAAAAGAGGTGTTCATTACTAACCACACCTTCTAGAATATAATTGCTATTTACTAGGTAGAGTAAACAATATATAATGACATGTTACATAATAGGTAATCATAAGTGTTTAGCTTTGGGTCCTTGGCCTAGTTAACCTACGCAGTGTTTTGAGAATGCGTTGTAGAACAGGGGCTTTGCCCACAACATTATTAACTAGTTTATTCTTTTGCATATAAATATAATTATATTTCGTTCTCTCTGTTTGTTATTGTCACGAGGGAAATTTTAGAAATGTGATGTATACTGTTTATGTATATACACTAATGTATAGTGTATTAATGGTGGTGTGTTCGTGACTATGTGGTGGATTTTAGAAGTGTTGATATCTTTTTGCAAGCTGGTGTCAAAAGCTAGGCTAGGGAAGCTGTTGCTTCTTTTACATATATTATATGAGTTAGCTACATGTAGCTCTAGCTGCATATAGCTGTTTTAGATAGCTATATAATATAAGGGATTTCTATATACAGTAAGTTGAAGGAGGTAGAGTAAGAGAAGAGTAAGTAGAAGTAGAGTAGAAGTTGAAGTGGGAGTTGAAGTTGTCATGAAGTGTTAATAAAGTTAGATCTACAAGTGTTTAGATGAACCCTGGAAAGGTTTATGGAGTGTGTGAATAGAAATCCCTAACAACTATTATGTCTCAAGGGAAATTTGAAAAATTGATATAATAATAATATGTATCTATTGTATCATTGGTGTTTAGTATAATAATGGCAATGTGTACTACACAATGTATGTGTATTTGAATAAATTGTGTTTGTATAATATTGTTATAGACATGCTCCTGGGCACTGACAAAGGAACCTTGAGGTTGCTTAGCTAATTATATAACCCTCAGTCTATTATTATGTAATTGTGTCCTGTAGCTAATTATAGCATTTCACTACTGGCCGTTACTTTTATGAGCAGCCTTATGGTCCATTCACATTGCCGTTTATACTAACTACTAGCGGCGAGCGGCCAACGCTAACCACAACTATCTTATATAGTGACATGCTCCAGTGAGCAGTAGGGGTCAACGAGTTCAACAAGCTGAACTTTAAACCCCGCTGCTAACTAACACGTGCCAGCTATAGTATAGTAATAGCTAACCACATTGTGGTTAGCGTTGGCCGCTCGCTGCTAGTAGTTGGTATAAACGGCAATGTGAATGGACCATTATTGTTATATTGTAGTGAAACGAACAACGCTGTGTAGTGGACAAGCAACTCCCAGAGTCTCAAGGTCCATAACGCTATAAACTGACATTATAGCCTTAGTGTCTAGCCTCCCTTGGCCAGCCAAAGATTGACTATAATCTTATAATGCATAGACATTACTAGCTACTAGTTACTAGCTACAGCTACATGTTTGCTCCCTTCTATGCCTATTATTATATTTTATCTATTATTACATTTTTACCAACCAATCATGTCGCTGTATTATCTGATATTATAATCTAACTACTTACGTATTATAGCCGCTTTATATTATTGTCATTAACCAATCATACTGTCATACTGGTTTACTGCTATTGTATTGGTGCACATACCTATCGCTAACTAATTATACTTGCCTAGCATGTTCGCAATTATGTAATCATCACCTGATTATTGTCTACGTGACGTCGGGGGGGGGGGGAAATATCCATGTTATTGCATCAGTTCCGGACCCGATATCTTAGCGGCCTCGGCTGCTCTTTTTACCGGAAATAGATTTAGTATATACGGTAGCACATTTTCTGTATGAAATCAGTTGTTGATTGCGCTCTAATAAAGCAACATCTCCTAACTCAAACCTATAGAGGCTTTCTCTTGTAGGCGGGTAACTCCACCAGCGGATCCATAGATCCATACGGCTCGAGTTCATCCCCATCTTCGCTTAAGCATATCTCTACACCACTTCTACGACTTAGGTCGATCCCAGATTCTATATGAATCTAGCGTCGGGCTTAAGATCCTAGAATACCAGATCTTTCATTGCACTCCTCTGGAGTATAAAGTCTACAAGACCTACGTCGGTCCTGCGCTCTTCAATGAGTCTCGGCATCGGCCTACATCAGATACATACTAATAAGAGCACCTAATAACTGTTCACTCTTTATGTAATGAGCAGAAGGTTACTTGGTCAGCCTCTACCACCTTCCAAGCCTTTCCCATACCAGTGGCCTGTCGACACTCGTATGTAACTATACTCAAAAACATTACAATATTATCTGAACGACTTTATGCCACCGACCTACTATTGATGTGAACGGACACTGTTCGTTCTTTGTTTAGTATAAAAACAGCTGAATACCACTTATCTCTCTCTTTATGCTGCATGCTCTCGTGCTGTGAACATCTATTCTACTCAATACACTATTGCACACAGTAATGAAGCCAGTATTGTTTAGCCTTAGACAGTAGCACAGTAGCCAAAGAGCAGTTGCCTCTCAGGTAGTCTCATTGATTGCTTCGCTACGCCGTTAGTGGTTGTGTACAGACCTTGGGCCGTCTGGGACACATCCACAACAATAATTATAATGGTTTTGTGTAATAAACTGTGTAATTTGTAATTATCTTCTCCTGCTAAATTCCAATCAGTTGAGAGAAAATAACTTCTGTTCTCATGTAATATCTGTCGCACTAATTAATAGTTGTCTTCTCACGTCAATTTTCAGAGACGATAACTTCTAACAATGAATACTTTGGTCTAATAATTATTATTAGACCAAAGTATTCATTGTTAGAACTTATATTATATAAGTGCATAATAACCTGCTGTATTCGATCAATTATTTTATGTAAGCTAATGTATTTTGGTTCTATGTTCTATGGGAAATGTAATGGTAGCACTCAGGACATATGCACTCAATGATTTATTTCTTCTCGTGGACATACAAATGTGATTCTCTTATGTTGTAGAATGTAATAATCCGAGTGACAGAATTGAGACTACCTCCCCTGGAGAATTTATATGTTCTGTGTATTATTCAATCACAAGTATTAGCAAGCCAACTCGATTCAAGTGTATCTCTTTCAAGTGAGCTGTGTATCAGGTATGATATGAATTATTTGCCTGGTAAATCAATCACTTCGAAGATCAATTTGAGGTGTAAGAATATTTGTATTTGAAATTACCTCAATGAGAATATGTACTGAAATACCTCAGTGGAATTGTATGCCGATGTCTCACTGGAATTGTATAAAATTCGTTCAATCGGATTCTCAGTAATTCTGATATATAAACCTTGCACCTAAAATTTACCAGTATCTTCAATCAATAATTCAATGAAATTCTCTCAGTAATTCTGAATCCTCAATATGCGTTCAAATTAATGTTCAATGTGCTGAATCCAATTCACGATCAAAAATCAAATTACCAGTGTCTCTAATTGCTGCGTACAGAATGAAATTGCCTTGCAAAAAAATATTAACTCCAATCTGTCAATCTCAAAAATAATAATCCAATCTCTTTCTATAGCAGATACAATAAATGTCAGAACGACCCTTGGCTCTTCATTTAGTATAAAAGCTAGCACATTTTCTGTATCAAATCAGTTGTTGATTGCGCTCTAATAAAGCAACATCTCCTAACTCAACCTAGAGGTTTACTCTTGCAGGCGGGTAGCTCCACCCACAGGTCTTCTTAGAACTAAAGGGCTCAAGCTTACTCCATACTTGTTTAAGCAACTCTTTCTACACTCCTTGTGAGTTCTACACCATCGGACTTTAGCCGACCCGGATTCCTTATGAATCTAGCGTCAGGTCTAAGCCCTTAGATCAACATTACTTCTTTCTACACTCCTTTGGAGTATAAACCTACAGACCTACGTCGACCCTGGACTCTTTTATGAGTCTCAGCCTCGGCCTACGTCTTTATCAATAATTACAAGAGCTTAACTAGCTGTTCACTCTTTATGTATTGTGTGGAAGTTACCTTGGTCGTCCTCTACCAACTACCAAGCACCTCCCGTATCCGTAGCCAAGAGAAATAAGCTGTGCTAATGCTTTGTAGATGTGCTATTCAACTATGAAATAATATAAGATAAGATAATATAAGATAGGACAACTATTACAGTTACAGAGGTAATGCAGACTGTTAGTTCAACATGCCCCCTCAAGCTGGAGCTCGAGCATGCTTGGTTATTGTGAGCAACTCCATTAAGTTGTTAATCTACGTGTACATGTCGAATGTCAGTCCTGTTTTACAGTCCATGTATTATTGGCTTGAAATGTAGAAACTTCAGCATCCAATGATATCAGCTTTCTATTCAGCTATATCATCTTATTTGATTGCTTCTTTATACGTAGTTGGTATGAGGGGCTCTAGGTTAGTAGTGTAAGCATAATCAGTTACTGGTAAGTTACTGGTAAGTAATAGTCAGAGAGGTGTGCAGGTGTTTTCCTCTCTCTGCGTGGTCTAATTGATTGAGTAGGAGTTATTTACTCCCCAGGTTCATCACCGGCAGTCTGCTGTGGGATTGCAGGCTGGCTTGGTGAATCTAGTTTTTGGTCTGAAGAACAACTGGTACTAGAATCAGCTATCCTTGTTGGGGATTGACTTGCATCACAAGGAGGTGTCATATAGGGTTCGGTTTCAACCATTCCATGATCTAGATTTTGACTATTGGTGTGTGTGTATTGTGAAACTACGTGTTGTGAGGATTCTGTTGTTAGTGAGCACATAATATCCATGGTTTTGTGTATTGACGCCTAAATATACTCCTATGTTTCCTTGTTTCTCTAGCTTTTGTTATGTGTCCTTGAGGTCATGCAAACCAGCATGGCTTCAAGGCAACTCATCTACCCCTGCCAAAAAGGCCATGTCATCTGGGCCTTTCTCACAGGTAGTTGGCCAGCATTGGCACCTGGCAGTGCTAGCTGCAAGGGACTGGTCTAATTAGAGTCATTATATCTGATGTTAACTGAGTAACGAAGAAGACTGAAACGACCAACATGTTGGTCTCTGCATAGTCGAATAAATAGCGCACTAACTTACTTTAGAACGAGGCTCCATTGTACACTGTACTCAGTGTACCCTCGTGTACACTAGAGTAGTCACTACTGTAGTGTACACGAGGGTACAGTAGAGTATTTACTACTCTAAAGGGGCACGTGCAGCGTACTTGTACTAACCTCATTTGTTCTATTTTCACTCTGCAATGACCCTTGATTAGTTCTGAATGACATTTCAGTGTCAGTGTAGTTTTGCCAGCAGCTTTGACTGGAATGTTGTAACTATGGCAACATAAACAATCTCTCACCTTCATTTAATCATAGCAGTGTGATGATACGGCTGTTGGAGCTGAACTACCATTTTTATTAATTTATGCAAATCGTCAAATTTATAGGCAATTAACATGTCACACACTTAACATACTAATGTACATGCCAACCAAGGACTTTAGTTATAATACATTATATTATATTATCCCAATAGTCTCAGCAACTCCAGCTATAGTGTAGCTTCTGTATAGAGAGGAATGTTACTCCACAAACTTTGGAGGATGGTGACCAGTCTTGTTCTTTTATTGCAACTGTACTGTAGCTACATGTAGCTGGTCTGCAGTCCACTACACTAACACTAATATCAGTCATGGGAATAATGTGGAGAATCCCTAGATTATTTCACCCGCACTCTTACCTGCGTGTGTTCTTACCTGCGTGTGTTCTTACCTTCAGTAGGCTCTTACCTGCAGGTGCGCTTGCCTGCAGGTGCTCTTACCTTCATGTGCTCTTACCTGTGTGTGCTCTTGTCTTTTACCTGCATGCACATGTATATATTTCGGTGGGTTGATGGCAAAGACATCTTGCTTTCTTCCACCTCACTTTGAGTTTTAATAAGCAGTTATTTTAATGTTTATTTATATTGATCCAACTTCCACAGATAACACATTAGCTTGTAGACCAACACTGTGAAGTCTGTAATGTAATTACAGAGCATATAAAATACAGCAGAATGCATAGACAGTTGATTACAATATAATAATAGGAATATTGTAAATACAGCTCATAATAATATTTGTCAGATAGCATAATGAAGGTAAAAATCCAAAGAGGTGTTACACACAAGAGCATCCATTATTATATAAAATGTGCTTATTAATAAAATGATAATAATATAACTGACCTTTTGTTCTCCTTTGCTTGCTTTGTATAATATTGTATGAGTAGGCACTTTTAAAATTAGAAGATTTATAGAAATATGTATGTTAGCAAAAATTAGTGCAACTTACTCTCTAGATGTTCAAAACCCCACTGCCCAGGAAAATCAGTCTTTCTACCAGAACAAAAAAAGCATCATAGTCTAAAAATACTTGCATCATTTTCATCCCATTGGCCAAAATAATTGCACCATCGTTTCCAGTCCTTGTGGAATCATCACCCCCCCCCCCCCACCTAGTATATTATTATGGTATAGCAATAACAAGAGGAGGTATATGACAATACTGGGTTCTACTACACTTAGTTATTTTGAGAGATAGGACTTGGACTATTAAGTTGAAAGGTTCAATAACTCAAGTTAGGACTGAGAGAGGCGGGTGTTAGTTGCAATGAATAGAAAAAACCACATAGCTAAGAAGTTTTATAAAAAGTTTCACATGGTACATTAGGGTTTGAAATGTGACCTGAAGAGCCACATTAATTATGAGTTGCCCATGACAACCTCAGGCTCTATAGAATAACTCTGCACAGCAATGTTATTTGTCAAACTGAGGCTTATTCTCACATGCCTGTACAGCTTGCTCAAAGACAAGCTAAGAAGTCTAGAGACTTACATGTACATACATTGTACATGTAAGTCAACATACATGACAACTCTCCCCGGGAGTCCCGTTTTCAGAACTCATCTCCTGCAAACTCCCAAGCTCCTGCAAGCCCTCCTGGTTTGCTATTTTAGTGACTATTGTGGACATAATTATAAGCTACCAAGCTAGCAGCTCATACATTTAATGTTTATATAATATAAATTTGCTTTAGAGTAATTCTATTTATCAATGCTATGCAAGCTTAGTCTCTTCAACTATACAAATGAAGAGCTTTTGTTAGTTTTGCAATGGATAGTAAATGGATAGAAGATAGTATCTCATGGTCATACACAGTATCAGATAGTAATTAATGTTCCTTCACCATCGTTAATAAACCACCTCAAAACACAATAGTGACCAGGTTGGTTACAAACGGTCAGGAAATGTAGTGTGACAGCCTCTAAACTAATTGCAACAATTTAAGTTAATAATATTGTTTTGTCTTATATTATCTTCACACTTCCATATATGAGACTTCATGGTTGCCATAGTCTGAGACCTAGCCTGTCTTCACTAGTTTTGTGTGGGCAAACAACTCAGTGTACTAGTATTTGTAGCAACCTAGTACATGTACTTGAAACAAAACATTTTTCACCAGCTTAGTTTGTAACTACATGTAACTGAGAACTGTGCCCACAGCAGACAGCCCATAAAGTGTGGTGCTCATTGTTAGAAAACATTTTAGGTATTTTAACAGTCAAAGAGTCGGTGAGGGTTTTTTGTCTTGTCTTGGTTAAGCTCCTAGACCCCAGGGTAGGGGAAAAGAGGAACTATCAGAGTTGTAGGTCTTTTTTTTATTAGTCCGCTATGATCTCACCAGTGCGGAGCTCCCGAGCAGTTCTGATCAGAAAGCTGTGCAGAAATTTGTTAGTATGACAGGCAACAGAATTGAAAACATTAGCATGTCTGGTGTTAAAATCATGCGTTCCTTTCATTAGATCAAGTGTAGATAGAAGATTTGAAAATAGAGATTCATGCTCCAAGATGGTGTGGAAAAGTGATATTCTTCGAGTCTGCCTAATCTTGTTCAATGAAACTAGATTTAGCTGTTTTTTACTGTCAGAGATCGAACAATCTCTGCCTTTAAGGTTTTTAATAAATCGTACAGCCTTGCTTTGGACTGCCTCAATTTTATGTATTAGACCCTGCGATGCAGGATCCCACACAGGACAGGCATATTCCAGCAATGGCTTGCATAACGTGTTGTAAGCAAGAAGTTTGATGGATTCAGGGGCATCATATAGAGTGTATTTTATAAGTCCTAGAATTTTTAGTGCTTTCCCAATAATGTAATCAACATGAATGTGCCATTTCATATCACTTGCCAGGTATATCCCTAGATATTTTATAGAATTACACTGCTTTAAAAGCCTCCCATTTAAGAAATAGTCACGCTGTAATGAGTTGCCACTGTTACTAAAAATTATAACATTACTTTTCAACACATTAAAATTCATTCCGTTTTTGATACTCCAGTTATGTAGCATATTTAGGTCATGTTGCAGTTTGGCACAATCACCATCATTGATGACCCCAGAGTACAGAAGAGTGTCATCTGCAAACAGTCTGATATTGCTGTACTTTATGCATTCTACAATGTCATTAATGAACAGTGAAAATAATGCTGGACCCAACACACTGCCCTGAGGTACTCCTGAAGTAACAGCAGCTGTGCTAGATTTGAATCCATTTATGAGTACTTGTTGATTGCGATCTAGGAGAAAAGATGAGATCCACCTTATGATTGCAGGATTAATGTTATATTTGATCATTTTTTGGATTAATATATGATGTGGTACAACATCGAAAGCCTTGGAGAAATCCAGTACTATAGCATGTGTCGGTATACCTTTATCCAAGTTAAGTAAAATATCATGTGTAACACAGGCTAGCTGCGTTGTGCAAGACATATGTTTACGAAAGCCATGTTGATATATAGAAAGTAGGTTGTTCAAACTTTCCTGCATGTTGTGAAGTATGATGTGCTCCATCATTTTGCAACAAATAGATGTTAATGAAATTGGGCGGTAGTTGGATGGTTTTGTGCGATCACCTTGTTTAAAAATTGGCGTAACATATGCCAATTTCCATTCTGTAGGTAATTTACCTGTCTTTAAAGAGTAGTTGTAGATGCATGTCAATAAAGGTGCAATTGATTCAGGAGCTATGCATAATTTCTGTTTATTTAACCCATCTGGCCCAGGGGCTTTTCCATTCCTAAGTGATTTGATCAGGTTTAATACACCTTCTTCATTGATATGAATATCAATGTCATTGACACTAGGCAGTTTAGGTGGGCTACAAGCACGTGTAAAAACACTCTGAAAGGAGGTATTTAAGATGTTAGTTATGTCACTCATACTGGTAGAAATTTTTCCGTCACTGTTTGTCAAGGATAGTATAGTATTGTTGTTACCCTTAATTTCTTTTACGTATCTAAAAAATGGTTTAGAGTTTCCCTGACTCAAAGGATCAAATAATTTGCTTATCATAAAATCTTTCTTAAGTTGTTTAAACATTTTTTTGTTTGATCGTCTCAAAGCTTTATATTTATTGAGTACATCTGTGTCTCCTGATTTTTTGTATTTGCTGTAGAGCTTTCGCTGTTTATCACAAGCTTTTTTAGCTTTCAAGTTGAACCAAGCAGGCTGAGATGGTTTTCTCGGTGAATATTGCTTGCATGGTACAAATTTAAGTATAGCATTGTCCAATCCCTTTCGAAAGGCGGTCCAAATGTTATTAATATCTTTATTTTGGTGTACCAGATCTTTTATTACTGACAATAAATCAAGCATTGAATTACTAAAACCTGCCCTGTTTGCTTTGTGGTATAACAATATATTACTTTGATTAGGGGTTCTCTGTATTATATTATGACTATAATTTATCAAGCATTCAATCATGTAATGGTCACTCAAACCAGGCTGGATGACGGAAAGTTGACATATTTTGTTCTGCATATTAGTGCAAAGTAAATCCAGTGTGTTACCTGCTACATGTGTAGATTCATGAATTAACTGGTCAAGATCTAAGTCAGCTAGTAAGTCAATAAATTCGGAGTAAAATGGTTTCCAGGTATTAGAGAGGGCAGTGTTTTCCCAGTTTATACCAGGCATATTGAAATCACCCGTCAAAATTATTTGATACTTAGGGTAAAGCTTCTTAATATCAAGCATGTACGTTATTAGTGATGTAATGTCTTGTTTTGAAGGTGGTTTGTAGTAACAAACTATAATAAAAGGTGGGTCATTTGTATTTAAGTTAACATTGATGGCAATTATTTCTGCATTAGATGATAGGTCTATGAGACTATGCGATATATGAGAGTCAATAGCAATTAGCACACCTCCACCATGTTCATTTCTATCCTTTCGGTGTATTGTCTTATGTTGTGGTGAGAAAATTTGAGTGTTATTGAAAAGTGGGTTCAAATGAGTTTCAGTAATACAAATGATATTGTAGTTAATGGCTAAAGCTTGTAACTCTACTACTTTTCCTTTAATAGACCTAGCATTGAAACTGAGTAAATTTAAATTACTTAGTATTGATTCACCTTGATTATTTTGTTCTTGTAAATTTTGTACTGAGATTCTGGATTGTCTATTCTTTTTTGTTTCAACTCCTGTCTCAGTTGAAAATCCTTATTTTGCTCGTCCTTCGTTAGGTCAAGACGAGCAAAGGTACCTAATATTTTTTGAGAGTTTATTCTTTTTAGAATTTCCCACTTATCTGATTCAGAGGGAAGAGAAAGTCTGATGGGTCTTGGTTTGTCCTCTTTTTTGGCTCCAAGTCTAACAGTATTAGACCCGGATGCCTCAAAGTTGAAACCACAGTCACGCAGTACATTGTTTACAGCAGTGATAGTTTGGTCAATTGTAGTAGTATTTTTGTTTTCCTGAATGCCAAACAAAATTACATTTTTAGCTCTCTGATCAGTAGTCAAGTCATTTCTGAGGTGTTTAATTTGTTTTTCTTGGTCTTTTAGATGTTTTTCTTGTTCTTTCATATGTTTACTAATAGTGTTGTTAGTCTCAGTCAGTTTGGAAACAACCTCTGCAAAGGTCTTGGCAGATGTAGATTCATGAATATCCACCATGTTTTGAATCTTAGATTCCAGTGCTCTGACTCTAGAGTCAAAGGAACTGAACATGCGGTCACATTTTTCACAATACCAGTGAATCCCTTTCTTATTAATAGTGTCAGAGTCACTAGAGTCAAGATCAACACATTTTAAGTGGAACCAGCAAAGGCATATTTCACACTCAATAGCAGCATCATGATCGTTGGTAGATTTTGTGCACTTTTCGCACTTGGCTTTGTCAGTGCTTTTCTTAGCACTGCTAATTGCAGAATCGCTAAAACTCTCAGCTCTGACTTTTTTGTGAAGTGTTTTTGGGGGCATGTCTGTAATTATATTTAATATTATTATAAATTAGTAAGGAAATAGAAATTTAAAATTAAATAATAATTATTAGGAAAAATTAATGGGCAGTTACCGAAGGATGAAATATAGTACGTAGAGAGAAAAGGATAAATTTGAATAGCTTACAGGGTAAAGTTATAATAACAGTATTAATATATGAGGTGATTATGTGATAATAATATATTAATATTAGTTTTATCTAGAAATCACACAGTGTATTCGTTCACAGTACTGTGTTCACTCAGCAAGGGATTGAAGTGCGCAGACAGAACTAGTGAACTAGTCCTTGGTGCCTGCCACTCGTTCTAGTATCTAATCCCTGATCCCTGGTGCCTGATTAGTAGTTCGTGACTAGTATTTAGGAATAATTCACAATAATATAATCAGAGATCGCTCTGGAAAACACGTCCACCATGAACCGGAAGTCGTGGATCGTCTCACGGTGTAAAAATTTCCCTCTTTGATATCAGCCCAACTTGTCATGTATGTAAGTCAATAACTGAACTCTTGCAAGAGAATTTAAATATCTTACAATTTCTAAATCTACTATAAGATTTCAGGTGAATATATATAAATTATTAACATAGATGCATTGTATCTGTAGCCATGTCAGTTTGAGTTAGTAGAGCAGTATTGTGATAGTTATTTGCAAGTCTATACTTTTATTCATATTCCCTAGTCACACTTTTTGTTGCTTGCATTTCTAGTGAGTTATTATAATTTATGTAAAAACTACTTTTAATCACCCACCTTCTCCCTGCTCTGCTGTAACTTTCTCTGCTTTCTTTTTTTTATATTACATCAAAGTTCTATATACTCTGTATCCATGACAGTTTGAATTAGTAGAACACTAATTTCTGCTCTCAATTTTGCTAGCCTCCTCCTGGTCTAAGTTGTGTAAATGTTTTGTAAAAATATTTGTTATTGTTACCATGACAATTGACATGGTTTGGTCATTTCTTTATGGAACATGCAACATGCGAGTAGTAGACACTAGTTAGCTGTCATTACCGTATTACTACATCTACATGTATGTGGACATTTAGAGAAGAGTCACAGGTGGATACCATCTTAGAGTATATAACATATAGGTGTTGAGAAGGACAACTAGGATAAAATATTGGGTGTGCGAAGATCGATACAAACAAGGTAGGCCCACCTAGGTCAGATATAGAAAAATAACATAAAAAGTTACAATTTTATGTGCAAACACAAACAAAAGACCAATACATTAACTCGGCCCTTGGCCTAATACCAGTACATGTAATATGGCATGATTATAATACAGTTTGCACAGACATACATTGTATTAATATGTAACAGTAAATGTATTATGCACAAAGTTAGTCATGAAATTGTCTGATCAACACACTGGTTTTCTGGAGAAAGCTGGACAAGTTCTTAAACTTTATTTCAAAATTTAGATGGAATAGTGCAGTCTTAGGTAGGCCTACTCAGTCTTCAAATGCAGGCTTAGGTACTCAATCTATAAATGTAGTCTTAGGTACTCAGTCTTCAAATGTAGTCAGTCTTAGATACTCAGTCTTCAAATGCAGTCTTAGGTACTCAGTCTTCAAATGTAGTCAGTCTTAGGTACTCAGTCTACAAATGCAGTCTTAGGTACTCAGTCTTCAAATATAGTCAGTCTTAGGTACTCAGTCTTCAAATGTAGTCAGTCTTAGATACTCAGTCTTCAAATGCAGGCTTCACCTTCAGTCTGTAGTACTCTTCTTCAGTATTCAGTTTTGTGAATTCAAAGTCTTGGTCTTCAGTGTTGAGTCGTGAGTGAGATCATCTGTCTTTGTAGGAAAGGACAATTCGTTAACATATCTCTCCTTTGATTTAGATACTACACTTACACTGAAAATAGTTACATGTACATTGTACATGTATTACAGTATTGTTCATTGTAATTGTATTTACATGTAATAATTATTATTCGTTGTTATTGTTGCAACCCAATTATTAATTACATGTAATTAGTCCTTGTTGTAACACAATTATAAAGTATATTGTCTTTGTAATGAGGCTGATATTTATCCATTTATGAATGATATAACTCTTTTCTTGCTGTCACTGATTTGATAACTATGGATAGAATAAATTGATTAGAATGCATCATGTAACTAATCTTACATGTGTCACTCTTACGCCATTCATCCAGCTGACAGTATTTAGGACATTAATTCCCCTAGTTGAAGATTTGGATTAGCAAGAACTTGGGAGAGCTTTGTAAGTAGTAGAGTTGTGTGTCCTTGCCTCTCTAGCAACGCACAACGTGCAACTTTTATTACAGTAATTTGACTTGTGTTTTTGTTTTCCAGGGTGGGAAAATAGCTTACATGTAGTTAAAGTTAGGCAAACTACACCAGCTCAACAACCTTAAAAAATGAAGCTTCGCCAGTAAGCAATAGATTTGCTCTGAGCCGACTAAACACACAGTACCCTTCATATTACTGTTGGTTATTTATAGAAGAGTCATAGAGGTGGATACCATCTTAGATTATAACTACCAGACTACCTTTACTGATTACATCACAACAACCTGATGTCAGGTAAAGGTGTAACTTGTAACAAGAGGCAGCTGAAGAGATACTTGTCTGTGATTGGAGGAATGCTCATACATATCTCTTTAGGGCACACATATTCCTGGGGTGAGTTAGTTAGATGTTATATGTTATACATGCATGTATTGGCACTGTAAATCACTGAGGGTAAACGCTCAGAGCCTCATTCTAGAGCAAATCGGCCCACTAGTTGTTTGCCTGTGCAAAGACCAACATGTTGGTTGTTGTAGTCTCCAGCAAAAATGGTGGAAGGAAAGATTGGACACTCAGGCCAAAAACTGTCCGTCCCCCGCCTCCAAGCGTAGTCCGGATTAAGCAAGGAGTTGTGCTACCTTGTGTACAAATCCGCTCTTACTATTGGTGTTCCGCCGACCATCCAGATAATATTGTTAACAGCCAGGGGCGGATATAGGAAAAATTTCAACACCAGCCTATTTTCAAGAAATCATGGATTTCACGCGTCTGAGTTAGTTAATACAAGATAAGTGTGAAACATGAACATGTATGGGTACAGTCTACACAGATAACATGACTATTACAGCACTATACAATGACTGTACTGCCTGAGCAAGTAAATAGAAAATGAATTGAAGCCTGGACATGCATAGCATTAATAGTTTACAGAGCACAGCTAGTATTGCATGCTTGATTGAACACACGCCTAGGATGGTGGCGTGGGTGCCTATAGCCGCCCCTGTTAACAGCGGCCCCAAATATACAGTCTACTTATATAAACAATATCTTATTGTGGTGTTCTGGACAACCCCCAGGATCGAAGGTCAATGTGCAGTGCTTCAGCATGCTTGCCATGTCCAGTCTCTGTCACTGCCACCCTTTAACTAATTCTACAGTTACGGTGGTTACCCTTCTATGCCTAGTATTAACTAACTCTTCAGCTACATGCATTACCTTTCTATGCCTATTATTATATCTACTATTCAACTACTGCCTAGCTAGTGTGCAATATTGTTATTATTAACCAATCAGGTCTCTTGTATTCATCTGTAGCTAATTACACTACTATTGTGCAAAACAATCATTACCTGATATTATTCTAAGTCTTTTGCCTATTATAAAGTCATGCCCGATGTCACAGATAATGCTCATATTTACATATATTCTTTTTCCAATTATTGTAAGCACTTTTTGTGCATGGCCGACCCTTTTGATGGTCGGACCTAGAGCATTTTCAGCCATGTTGTTACGCAATTTCCGGAGGCGATACCTTATCGTACTGCCCGAACCCCCGTCGGCCCTTTTAGCTGGAAGTTCATTATGTATAAAAGCCAGCACATTTGCTATCTCAAATTAGTTGTTGATTGTGCTTCAATAAAGCAACATCTCCTAACTCAACCTGCAGAGTCTTACTCTTGCAGGCAGGCAGCTTCAGCCTTGGTCCCCTGGACCTTTAGCGCCCGAGCTCGTCCTCATACTCGTTATAAGTCTCTTTCTACACTTCTTGCTGGGTATAAACCATCGGACTTTAGCCGATCCCGGATTCTTCAATGAATCTAGCATCGGGTCTACGTCCCTTCATCAACACAGGTACTTTCTACACTCCTTCGGAGTATAAACTATAGGACCTACGTCGACCCTTGACTCTTTAATGAGTCTAAGCATCGGCCTACGGCCTCTCCAATAACTACAAGAGCTTTACTTAACTGTTCACTCTTTATGTAATGTGTGGAAGTTTACCTTGGCAGCCCACTACCACTACCAAGCACTTCCCACACCCGTGCTAACATCGGCACTCGTGTGATACTCATACACAGAAACATTACATTATTCCAGAATACACAATAGTTAAGCTGTGAAACTGCGATACTAGTCTAACAGCTACCTAAAAGCTCAGCACGTATATGGCCGGAAAGTGAATCGCGGAACGTCGGGACCGCCAACTTGGGCGTATTTTATGGGACAGGGTATCATCATTGAGTGTCCGATCTTTCCTTCCACTATCTTTGTCTCCAGCCTGACGGAGCGTACTGTTGCCATTGGTTAGTATGAGATACAACGACTCCAATTATATAGTTTATATAGGAAATCAGCCTTGGTTATTGGCAAGATATTAATTGAGGTCCCCAATGGTGCAATTATGTAAGGTCCTGTTTATATTTTTGACTGATTAATCATATTATTTATGTTAATAAGGTAACTCTTTGGAAAATATGCCAGAAAATAAGTTTTTATGTTTGGGTTCTTGTCTTACTCTTCAGACTGGGTTCAGACTGACTCTTCTACATGTGTTCATATTCGCAGCAGACAACCTTGACTCAATTGACCATACCATATTATCAAGATGTAATTACGCTGCCAGTGATTTGATCTAGCATCATCTTTTGTTCAGGTAATCTGGCACCTTATGTAGTCTCTTATATAAGGAAGTGTTCCTCTCCGTCATCTTTGGTAGATGGCGATGTTGTCTGGGTGTTTGCACTGATTGCACTCGGACAAGCAATCACTATGTTTGCTGGTGGAATTCTCCAAAGGAAGGTTGGAGCACGAGCTGCCACATTTATTGGATGCTTCATAGCCAGGTGAGTACCATAGACATAGACGTAGCCAGGTGAGTACCAAAGACATAGACATAGCCAGGCGAGTACCATAGACATAGACATAGCCAGATGAGTACCATAGACATGATGTAGGTATAGACATAGCCAGGTGAGTACCATAGACATAGACATAGCCAGGTGAGTACCAAAGACATAGACATAGCCAGATGAGTACCATAGACATGATGTAGGTATAGACATAGCCAGGTGAGTACCATAGACATAAACATAGCCAGGTGAGTACCATAGACATAGACATAGCCAGATGAGTACCATAGACATGATGTAGGTATAGACATAGCCAGGTGAGTAGCATAGACATAGACATAGCCAGGTGAGAATAGTCTGCTGTACACACTTTTTACATTTTTCTTTCCTATGTTTACATACACAACTAGTAGTATTCTATTGACCACTGGATCTTATAATGGTCAACAAAAGTGACAATAGAAATTTTGGTGTTGGTGGGGCTCAACTCTACTCACACCTAATAAAATGCTGAGCTGGCAGCCATTGTGTGGCTGATGATGTAGACTGATTATGATGGTGTTAATTATTAGCAGAGAAATATATTTAATACTTTACTAAAGTATGGTTAGAACAAAACTGATACAGGCTAGGTTTATAAAAAATAATAAAGCTAAGAGAAATAAGCTGTGCTAAAGCTTTGTAGATGTGCTATTCGACTATAAAATAATATAAGATAGGACAACTCTATTACAGTTACAGAGGTAATGCAGACTGTTAGTTCAACATGCCCCCTCAAGCTGGAGCTCGGGCGTACTTGGTTATTGTGAGGAACTCCATTAAGTTGTTAATTTACATGTACATGTCGAATGTCAGTCCTGTTTTACAGTCCATGTATTATTGGCTTGAAATGTAGAAACTTCAGCATCCAATGATAGCAGCTTTCTATTCAGCTAAATCATCTCATTTGATTGCTTCTTTATACATAGTTGGTATGAGGAGCTCTAGGTTAGTAGTGTAAGCATAATCAGTTGCTGGTAAGTAATAGTCAGAGAGGTGTGCAGGTGTTTTCCTCTCTCTGCGTGGTCTAATTGATTGAGTAGGAGTTGTTTACTCCCCAGGTTCATCACCGGCAGTCTGCTGTGGGATTGCAGGCTGGCTTGGTGAATCTAGCTTTTGGTCTGAAGAACTGGTACCATAATCAGCTATCCTTGTTGGGGATTGACTTGCATCACAAGGAGGTATCATATAGGGTTCGGTTTCGACCATTCCATGATCTAGATTTTGACTGTTGGTGTGTGTGTATTGTGAAACTACGTGTTGTGATGATTCTGTTGTTAGTGAGCACATAATATCCATGGTTTTGTGTATTGACGCCTAAATATACTCCTATGTTTCCTTGTTTCTCTAGCTTTTGTTTATGTCTTTCAATGTAGGAAGTGCAAGAGGAGCCAAAGTTATGAAGTTTTAACATGTCGGGCTGAGTCATTTACAAATACTGCATATTTTGTAAATAACTCGTAAGCTGTGGATTTAGTGCGTCTTTGATAACTTTGGTTTCGCATGTCGTACTGCATATGACCAGTAGATTTTAGATAATTGGGTATCGGATAGCAAACATCTCAACATTTCTAGCAGATTTTTATGATTTGCCAATTTGATAGTGTAAGAGGTTGTAGTTGAGTGTTGATACTATTTGATAACAATATCTTCTGAAATGAATTAGACATATACTCTCCACCATCACCACTGTGCAGTTCCTTTACTTTTCCCATTGGGGCAACATCAGCAAGAAACTTTTGTCGAGTTGTGTAGGCTTCACTTTTAGCTTGTAGTAGATATGCAAATATTCTGGTGAGGCGGACATTCCTATATTAGCAGCTGACACACACTAACTAGACACTTGCACTATTTATAATTACTCTAACTAGTTTAACACCCAATATTGCTCTATGATTTAAATATGCTGACTTACTATGTACCTGGAATGCTAGTGTTAATATCATCTTACTTACCTACTTACCTGGAGGAGCACACATTTACACATACCTACATAACTACATTACTGCATGAATGCTCGACCGCATTCCTTGCATACATTGACGTTAGTTGTATCGTTCCTACTAATGTATATTAAATCACCACTTATTTATCTGTAATAGTCTATGAATTACTGTATGTTTTATGCATGCTTTTGCCCTCTGAGTTTTTTTGTACCGACTGTAAATCGGACCCTCGTTGTGGATTTCCTCCTTTTCTCCTTAGCCCTAGCCCCTCTTGCTTGGTTCCCGTACTCTACTCCTCAGCTACCCAGCCGGGCACTGCAATATCATAATATATACCATTGAATGTTTGTTGCAGCCTGGGAGTTTTCCTCTCCTCTTTCACGATAAGGGTCAGCTATTATCTGTACATGATGACCTATGGTCTCCTGTATGGCATTGGCAATGGACTGGCTTACACTCCTCCTATAAGCTTGGCCATGAGTGTAAGTGATCCATTATATCAGCCATGTATCAGCTATATATCAGCTATGTATCAGCTACATAACAGCTATGTATCAGCTACATATCAGCTATGTATCAGCTACATATCAGCTATGTATCAGCTACATATCAGCTATGTACCAGCTACATATCAGCTATGTATCAGCTATGTATCAGCTACATATCAGCTATATATCAGCTACATATCAGCTATGTATCAGCTATGTATCAGCTATATATCAGCTATGTATCAGCTATGTATCAGCTACATATCAGCTATGTATCAGCTACATATCAGCTATGTATCAGCTACATATCAGCTATGTATCAGCTACATATCAGCTATGTACTAGCTACATATCAGCTATGTATCAGCTATGTATCAGCTACATATCAGCTATATATCAGCTATGTACCAGCTACATATCAGCTATGTATCAGCAATGTATCAGCTATATATCAGCTATGTATCAGCTACATATCAGCTATGTATCAGCTACATATCAGCAATGTATCAGCTACACATCAGCTATGTATCAACTACATATCAGCTATGTATCAGCTATACATTACTTCTGTGGAGTTATTTCATGTCATATTGTAATGTTTTCGGGGTTTGAGTGTATGTCGTCCTAAGACGACCTCTTGCCAAAAATGAAGGACCTATGAGTGGTACTAGGCCTTCTCATTACATGAGAGATCAACAGGTACTAGTAGTTCAACGACTACTCAAGACGACCCATGTGGTCCCGAGTTAATGCTATCTTGCTATACTGAGAAAGAGTGTGTTCCGACCTAGTAGGCAGTTCGAGAGGCAAGGTCGAACAAGGCCTTAACAATTACTGGGACGACCTATACTATGAGAGAAAGACTCTGTATAAGTAGTATAGAAGTGTCTTTACTGAGTTCCAAGCATCAACTGAGACAATGAACATAAAAACAATGTGCTTTATATACTTTTAAACTTCAAGAAAAAACTTCGTAAAAGGCCGATGTAGTGTCGTAAAAGGCCGATGTAGTGTCGTAAAAGGCCGATGTAGTGTCGTAAAAGGCCGATGTAGTGTCGTAAAAGGCCGACGTAGGGTCGTCCAGAAATTGCACAACAACATGGCAGCGGAAGCCCAAGGCCAACCCAAAATAGGTCGGGTACAACAAAAGATGCTTAAAATCATCCAATTCATGTACAAAATGAATTGTAGCTAATTCTGAGAGGTCGGCCCTCTTTACATGGGTATAAAAAGGACATAGTTGCTCAGTAATGCATATAACAAGTGTATAATTGATAGGTTTCTGCACAGGCTAGTCAATATACACGTACATAACTTAGTTATGAATTGTTCATGACAACGGAATGCAGTACAACGCAGTACAGCGCAGTACAGCGCAGTACAGCGCAGTACAATGCAGTACAGCGCAGTACGAGTGGTTAAGCCCACAGTGTTTCATCTACCATTACAATATAATTTTTTTTCCTGACAGTCACTATCTGCTCCCATAGTCACAAGAGATGGTAACTTCCACCTTAACATCAATCAGCAGGTGGTTTCAGTAATGGGAATTAGTAAGCTATTGATCATAATTAGAAGTTGTTCCCTCCCAATCACTCGGTTGAGAGAAGACAACTTCTAATTGTTACCCATGGCCTACGAGTGCTCATAGTTTCAACTTTCAATGCCATGTTTGGTCAGCTGATAAGTTGTGCATTGTGGTATCCAGGGCTCTCAAGTCTCAACTACTCGGATTAAATCTAAATTGTTCGGATTTGTCCCCCTTTTGGGCATTCGGACGGATTTCCATATTTTCCACTCACTGTTCGGATTTTGCTATTGTGTTAGGATTTGTTACTAGTAGCAAAGAGAGTACTCCCTTTGCTAGTAGGCTAACTAGCACCAAAGCCAATGATAATATACACCATGATATGACACTCAACGATAATTCTATGTCCTCAATTACCTTAGCGCCAATACAGTGCCGATAGACGGGTTTTGCAATGTGCCCGTTCCACTTCATCGATCTCAACTATATCAAAGTCTCCGCCCACTTTCACAGTAAACTTTTGCAGTAAACCTCACTTGCATTACTGTACAATATACTTGCATATAATGCAGTACACCATGCTTGCAAACAAAACCAACTATGTTTACAGCTTTAGGGTAGCAGGAGAGCATCAACAAGTGCTTTTATTCCATGAAAACATTACTGTCATCCTATTGATATACAAAACCTGTCCAGTTGTATAGGGTGAATGCACTATATTATATCATCATACAGGGCTGTAACAACTATTTTTGGCTGAGGGGGCAAAAAGCCCAGGACGGAGTATTGAGCTGCCCAGACAGATACTAAAAATAGCCTAAAATGTTCTCTAACAAATTCCAGTCAAATATGCAGCATCACAGGCCGCTTATACTGTCTTGTAGACTATAACACTGCCCGTAACTGTGTGATCAATGTGTAAAAAGGTCGCCTTTGGAGAATTTACTCCAACAAATTTTTGCTTTTGGACAGATTTCTGGGGTGGCAAATGCCCACCTTGCCCCCCTGGTTGTTACAGCCCTGTCATCATAATACAAAATATGTGGGCTAATGTTTTGACTACAGCTCACTTAGCTTATAGCTGCCATGCTGCCTAAACTGAACAATTAACTTGAATGTTCAGTTGCAAGTTACGATGATTGTGTACATGTATGTATAGGGATTGAAAGCATGTGGCTAATGTTTGTTTACATGTTGTATTTTACCTGATTACACAATCAAAAACACATCTGTTAAAATTACAATATAGAAGCAAACCAAAAGAGCTTATACATGTATACATAAATACAAATACTGAAACAACATGCATAGCAATGAATTATTATATCATATACATTGTGCTTTTAAAGCATATGTACACAGTATAAGTCTAAAAATATTAATAGTACACGCTACTAATGGTCATAAAAGTAAGTAGTAATTATGCCATGAATCTGAACTGCTCAAGCAAAATCATATCAATGCCAGTTTGATGAACTAGCTACAAATAGTCAACTATACTTTTGAAGTGTATGTACACAGTATAAGTCTAAAAATATTATTAGTAGGCTGCACACTAGTAAGGGTCATAGAAGTAAGCAATTATAATAAGTCAGCAATTATAAAAATAATAATAATGGAAGACTGTCGATCATCAACTTACATATGCGCAGGCTTAATAAGTTTCCCTGATGGTGTGAGCAAATGCCCAATCAGTAAAGGAACATTTCAAAAAAGACAGTTTGAAACCGGACGATTGGAGAACAACCATTTCGACACCGTGTAGATTACATTTAGAAGAACACAACTCACAAATAGTTCAATTTTTTTAGTGTTCTACGAATTAGTATTAGTAAAAACAAAAATATATATTATTAAAATTAATTGAAATCTGGGGTTTGGAGTTTTGAAATGGCAGTTTTTCAAAGGTCCGGTTTCAAAACGTCCTGTTTCGAATGGTCTTTTTCGTACAGTTGCAAAGTCGCCCCAATCAGCCATTGACTGCCCATTGTAGACATCTAAAACGAAAAGAAAATTCCCAATAGATACATACAATACATACAAGTTAGGAGTTGGGTGTACTACAATATCACATCATAACAAGTAGGGCCTATTATAGCATGCAATATAATGATTATTAATTATTTAAATTAAAAATAAAGAATTACAAAATAATTATCATTGGTGGCTGATATTTTCAGGGATAGATGAAATAATGGAAGAACAAATGACATTGAGTTTACTGATATCTATCATTCATTCTATTTCCCAGCCACCCGTCCAAAATTCATTCGGCTCCTGTGCTAGTATAGTATAGTAGCACTGCTCTGCTGTCCTACATAACTATCTTCGAACGTACTAAGTTAGTAGTCGATAGTCTAGCACTAGCATCATCATATAAAAATTATCAATAATCAATTAATCGTTAATATAATTTACCGTTTTATTTATCTGTACATGTCTGTTGTCGTCAACAATAGATAGATAGATTACTAAACCATTTTGATTTTAATACCACTACCATTAACAAGTTATTATATTTACATTTATATTTATTGGGGTTTTCTGAAAGTTTGCAGATAACATCTGCTAAAAGTATTTTGTTGACCACACATATAAATATATATTATAATTATACAACTTATAGGAGAGAATAAATAAATAAAAAAGGTTAGTAACTGTAACTGTTATAATATCAATTATATTATTTATTATAATTATATTATTTTATATACAAATAAAAATTAAAATAATTATAATATGTTGATGTTCATGTCATTTTCACTTTATAATTACATGTATATTTAATATTATTATTATTATAATATATTCGTTATAAAACCAAAATAATAATTATTATATTATAATATTAATTATCACGTTTAGTTAGAGTTATCAGTAATCAATTCATGAACTCTCATGATGATTGATCAATCAATGATGATCAACCATGAGACCATTCTTACCTTTGTTCTTGGCTAGGAGAAGAAAAGGACAGATGAGATGGAGTAGCTTGGTAATTTTCACAGTTAATAGCAGTGCAGTGTGCACCTTTCCCTTTGTTTCTTTGCTCTTTCTTCTCAGTCATGACTAATTCACTCAATCATCAACCAAGTGGCAGTAAATTGTTTACTGCAGAATAGATTAATTGGAGTCGCTGACACATCCGGTTTACTCGGAGTGTCATATCATGGTGTATATTATCATTGCCAAAGCCATACACAATCAAAGTCTGTCCAATGAAATCAATAGGGTGTCGAGAGGTTGCTAACCTAGTCAATTTCATATTTGAATCAAATGGATGTCTAAAGTATTTTCCAATCTGATATTAATAGGTTTTACAAAATAACACATAAGAAATATGTAATTGTATATGTTGCAAATATTTTTGTGTTAGAAAGTCCCAAGTATTACTGTTTACCCACAAATATATAACATTTTAGATATTGACAGGAAAACAAGGGGGACAAGTCAAAACATTTCAAACATTTTGCACGCACTGTGTACCCACCTCATTTGTTCCACTTCCACTTGGAGCCATACAGATATAGGCTACATACTTGCCAAGTGTCCCGGGTTTCTCGGGACACCCCCGGGATTTGAAAATTGTCCCTACACTGTCCCAATGTCCTGATTTATACCCCGGGAATTAGGAAATTGCTGCTCCAAAAAATTATTATTTCCTTTGGATTTTCCAAAACATTGACTGAAAAAGGGTTGAGCGTCGCAAATCTTGGGGAATTTTGCCAAATATATGCTACACACCATTTATTTTTAAAGTAGTTCGATGTCTGCTGACTGTCGTGTCTTTGCCAATTGCCACTAGTGATAGCCCAAACTCTGACTAATTCCTGAGCTATATTGGCAGTGCACTAAAGCCTCCCCAACAGTGGATAGCTATTTTATATAAACGCTCTAATGTCAATGACAACCACCGCGCAAATGGAAATTCACTCATTGATATTATAATTATTTGCTTGTACATGTAATAGATTTGATTGCTGCCATTTTTTCCTTTAATCTCAAAGATACAAGACCTTATTTTTTATATCTCATAACCCTTTATTATTATTATCTTCGAGATTATAAATATCTTTATCTTCTTATTGGTCATAACGTGGACCAATAAGATTGTCATAATTTGCATAACTACATATATATAAGGAGGTGATTTTTGTTCTGTTGATCAGTTTTGAGTTTATCGCTCATACTCATTTTTTTCTTTCCAGGTTACAAATAAATATTATTAAAAGCCCTAAATCACTCAATACTGATATTTAGGCCGAACCTCAAGAGCAAGAATATCACAGTTGGCGACTCCGGTGGGACCGCTTCAAGAGCAGACAACTTTGGACAGAGTTCCTACTATACTGAGCGGTAGGACTGCTTCAAGAGCAGACAACTTTGGACAGAGTTCCTACTATACTGAGCGGTAGGACTGCTTCAAGAGCAGACAACTTTGGTGAATCAGAAGTTATCCCTGCTATACTTAGCGGTAGGGACAGGTTAATACCTTTAATCCCTAGGTACACTGGGCTTTGGTACAACCTTGAGTTGTATATCGGCTTCAGCAAACCGTATTGGGTGTTCCCTGGCAACCCTCACTTGCCTGTTGGAACTACTGGTATTAACTCACTCAGAGTGAGGGGGTTGGTAGTTCAAGGAACACCATACCTATCAACAAAAACTGCTTCAAGAACAGACAACCTTGGACAGAGTTCCTACTATACTGAGCGGTAGGACTGCTTCAAGAGCAGACAACTTTGGTGAATCAGAAGTTATCCCTGCTATACTTAGCGGTAGGGACAGGTTAATACCTTTAATCCCTAGGTACACTGGGCTTTGGTACAACCTTGAGTTGTATATCGGCTTCAGAAAACCGTATTGGGTGTTCCCTGGTAACCCTCACTTGCCTGTTGGAACTACTGGTATTAACTCACTCAGAGTGAGGGGGTTGGTAGTTCAAGGAACACCATACCTATCAGCAAAAACTGCTAGAAGAGCAGATAAATACAACTTACAATGCCGAAGACTAGGAAAAGCAAGAATATGGTGGATACAGAGACCACCGAATCGACACTGCTACTTGAAGAATTAAAAAAAATTCGCCAGGACATGACCACGATACAGTTGGAACAAAAAAATCTCAGGAAAATAGTAAATGACACAGTTAATGAAAACCATAATACTCCAAATTCTACTCTTAACACAAATATGAATGCCAACGTGAGTTCTACAAGTCCAGCTCATGAAGTAGAATACGTAGATCCGGTATTTCAGCCATCCGCCACTTCAGCTCCAACTTACAAATATAAGGCATCTATCTGTCCGTTACCCTCTTTTCATGGCGGTGATGGTCTGAAGAAGTTCCTTAGTAACTTCAGGGACGTATGTAGACTAAATGGTTGGCATCTACAAAATGAACAAGGACTATGGTTGAAAATGTGCTTACAAGGTAAAGCAAGGGATGTATTATACGATGATACCAACGATCCTGGTGTTATTAGCAATAGGCTACAGGCTCGATTCGGCGAACAGTTATTAAAGAAACGATATGAACTTGCTCTACCCAGAAGGAAACGAAAACCTTCTGAGACACTGGCAGATTTAGCCAGTGACATTAGAAACATGGTAAACATTGTTTATGAAGAGCTAGATTTTGATACAAGGGAAAAGATGGCAGTAAAACATTTCATAATGGCTCTGGAATCCCCAATGGCACAATACGAATTATCATTGAGGACAGAATTAACCTTAGAAGGAGTTTTAGATGCTGCTCAACTACGAGAGGTCTATGTTGGCAAGGAGACCCCTTGGAATAATCCTTCACCTCAACACTCTCAGCCGACTGAAATTTAACTAGCACATATGGATAGTACAATTATCAAGCATTGAATTTCCTGAAGACAAAAATTGTTATATACGCATAGGTTATAGAATTGGAATCCCCACTTACACATTTTTTTTATATAACACGATGGTGATTCACCCTGATCTTCAGCTAATGAAGATAATGCACATGGAATCTTCATCTATGCTCAGTTTTTATATACCGATGGCGATTCACCCTGATGTTCAGCTGATGAAGATAATGCACCTGGAATCTTCATCTATGCTCTGTTTTTATAACCCGATGGCGAATTTGAGAAGATGATGTACCTGGAATCTCCGTCTACGCTCAGTTTTTATTATGGCCGTATTAACCCGATGGCGATTCACCCCGGTCTTCAACTAATGAAGACAATGCACCTGGAATCTTCATCTATGCTCTGCTTTTAGATACCGATGACGATTCACCCTGATGTTCAGCTGATGAGGATAATGCACCTGGAATCTTCATCTATGCTCTGCTTTTATATACCGATGACGATTCACCCTGATCTTCAGCTGATGAAGATAACGAACCTGGAATCTTCATCTAATGCTCAGTTTTTATAACACGATGGCGATTCACCCTGATCTTCAGCTGATGAGGATAATGCACCTGGAATCTTCATCTATGCTCTGCTTTTATATACCGATGACGATTCACCCTGATCTTCAGCTGATGAAGATAATGCACCTGGAATCTTCATCTATGCTTAGTTTTTATAACCTGATGACGATTCACCCTGATCTTCAGCTAATGAAGATAACAAACCTGGAATCTTCATCTAATGTTCAGTTTTTATAACACGATGGCGATTCACCCTGATCTTCAGCTGATGAGGATAATGCACCTGGATTCTTCATCTATGCTCTGCTTTTATATACCAATGACGATTCACCCTGAACTTCAGCTGATGAAGATAATGCACCTGGAATCTTCATCTATGCTTAGTTTTTATAACCTGATGACGATTCACCCTGATCTTCAGCTAATGAAGATAACGAACCTGGAATCTTCATCTAATGCTCAGTTTTTATAACCCGATGACGATTCACCCCGATCTTCAACTGATGAAGACAATGTATCTATAATCTTCATCGATCCATGTATAACCTTGATGGCGATTACTTACAGCAAACAGAAACACTAGAATAAGTCTACAAAAGAAAAGAAGATCGATATATACAAAATAGAATACCTGACAATAGATTTATTTGTACCATGATTGCGAATATTGTCACATGCTGTTCACTTCGTCAAATCTATGAGATGTACTTTAAAAAAAAAAAATATATATTCTACTTATGTATTCGTGTTTTTTTTTTTTTTAAAGTGGGGGCAACTGTAATAGATTTGATTGCTGCCATTTTTTCCTTTAATCTCAAAGATACAAGACCTTATTTTTTATATATCATAACCCTTTATTATTATTATCTTCGAGATTATAAATATCTTTATCTTCTTATTGGTCATAACGTGGACCAATAAGATTGTCATAATTTGCATAACTACATATATATAAGGAGGTGATTTTTGTTCTGTTGATCAGTTTTGAGTTTATCGCTCATACTCATTTTTTTCTTTCCAGGTTACAAATAAATATTATTAAAAGCCCTAAATCACTCAATACTGATATTTAGGCCGAACCTCAAGAGCAAGAATATCACAGTACAAATAATGTTATGTTTCCATTATACATGTATGTCTATTGGATGTTAATTTAGCTGTTAAGCCAAAGAATTCTCACAGTACAGACAAGCAAAAGACTCGGCAATTTTCAAAAATAAAATCAATGGGTCAAATTTATTTATTTTATTTCTAAAAGTAAATTAGGTTTTTAATATCAATATTATATTTATATTATAATTATACCTTCTGCACCCTCTAGTATTACTGATGGTGGTACCAATGACATAGCCAGGCACACTCTGACCCAGAAGCGTATCAAAGCTGTTGTCTAAAAGCTGTCACGTCATCTAAAAGCTTAGAAGATTTGTTTATTCTCAATGATGCTGAAGTTCAAAAGACAAGCTTACATTAACATTAGGGTTATAATTTTTAATATAAATAATAATTATAAACTTAACTTATGAAAATACTGAATTATTATTATTATTATTATAAATAATTCAGTGTTTTCATAAATAAAGCTATTTATATGTTTATAATTTAATAAAATGAAACAAAAATTTGGTTTCTAATAAATTTTTATGTTGTAGCAAGTTTTATAGGTCTTCTTTAGATAATCCAACCTGAAGCACTCTTTGCAATTTCATTCCTATTCTAATTCTTCCCGCCATTTTAAAACCATTCCAATATGCATGTAATATGAATATATCTTTACCACTAGAGCAGCATACAAATACAAGTGAAATTGCCCTAACTACTGTCATTTTAGTGACTCACAAAAATATTTTGAATGCGGGAGGGTGATCCTCTGCCCCTCCCGCACCCTTCCTGGCAGCCTGCTACGCGGGCTTGCATGGCCGGCGGCCATGCCATCCGTCCTCCCTCTGGTCCGCGCATGTGTCCAGATTTTTTACTCAGGTTACTTGGCAAGTATGATAGGCTATATCTGTAGTTTGTTTAAATCTGTATTATGTATGTATGTATTATGTATCTGTATTATGGTGTCATATAGTTATCTGTTATTGTACATATACACAATATTTTCCACTATCTCCACCACCTACATCTACTCTGTACATGTATATACTGTATGCCCTATTTGCATCTTTGTTTGTTCTACCAAATAAATACACACAAGTTGCATGTTCCAACCTCTACCAAGCACAGCACATTTTAAGTAAAATATCATTAGAATTGCATGAACTGGTGCCATTTTAGATGACACGATTAAAAAATTTTCAAACGCGGGAGGGCGCTCTGCCGCCCCTTCCTCCCGCGCCCTCCCAGGCAGCCCGCTTCACAGGCTGGCGGGGCCTCTGGCCCCGCAGTGGCATTTTTTTCCTCAATTCAGCATTTTATTAGGATTTTTCACTTTATCAAGTTGAGAGCCCTGGGTATCTACATGTAAACTGTCCACACGCTTGCTTGCAAACAAAACATACTCCCGAGGATTTCCTAAGACACAGTGTTTACTTTATGTTTGTAGTGGTTTAAGGAAAGCCAAGGACTGGTTAGTGGTTTCATACTTGCTGGAATAGGAGTTGGTGCATTTGTATTCAATCAACTACACACAGCTTATCTTAACCCTCTGAATGTAGCAGCAGTCGCTGTTGAAGGACTAAATAGTACACAGGAATCAAGCGCTGATAAGTATGCACAGCATCTACATATAACATGCTATAATACTTCGCTACATGAGTACTATCATGGATGTCCATCAGATTTCTCTGCTCTAGGACATGGCGGATTATCATTGAACAAGATGCCCATCGACAAAAAGTATGTTTGAAGAGGTGCAACTTCTAAATATTCTTTTTAGATATTTTGAAGATGAGAGAGTGTTAGAGAGAGTACCTACATTGTTTATGTTGACTGCTAGCGTTTACTTTGCACTCCAACTTATCGGTGTAGCGCTCATGTTTCCTGTTGAACCTATTGGTGAGGAGGACCAAAGCCTGTTGCTAGCAGCTAGTAATGAATTAAAGACACAAGAGTAAGTAGTAGTTCAGTGAGGCTGAGGTCTATTTAAGTGCAGAGTAAAATGATATAGGCGTATGCATATGAATGTATATTTACATGTATATATACTCTGGTTCAGTGTATGTCACACCTTTTAAATACGCTTTGCTGTAAATATACAGTATTGCTAAGGTGTGCTCCTAGGTATATCTCTGAGCTGCATTGATCAGGTGTCAAACACTGAAACAGTACACTGTATGCAGATTGTGTATATAAATACATATAGATTTTACATATTGGATTCATCTGCTGTTATGTGTGAAAAGTTTCCCATCCAAACAGAGAATAGTGAGTTCTCTATAGACCTTGCTCTTGGCTGTCCAAATCTAAACTAAGTTCCAATAAAGCATGTAATGATATATTTTCTATAGAAGTGAGTCTGTCCCAATTAATGATCTGGAGATGAATGATCAGGAGGTGAACGAACAGCAAGGAGATATCTCGGCTCTTCAAGTGGTAAAGTCAAGGCCTTTCATTACGCTTTGGTTTATGTTCCTGCTCAATGGCATCTGTGTGACTTTCATATCGTCTCTGTACAAGGAATACGGAGAGAACCAAGTTGTGAATGATGATCACTTCCTGGCACTGCTTGGTGCTTTCTCCACGACATGCAATGCTTTAGGTAGAATACTATGGGGTGCTTTGGCAGATAAGACGTCCTTCAAGGTGGGTAAACAACCATACCAGATCAGCTAGAGACAGCTGCAGTTCTAGCTAATAGATACATATGTAGTAGTTCTGGTCTGAGTTCTTATGAGCTAGTTCTAGAGGTAAAAATTGATAATGTGAATTTATTATGGTGTACTGCGCAACATACATTGAATTGTATTGTAGATATCAATGTCTATACTATGTGCTATGGTGACCTGTCTACTGGCATCACTCTATCTATCCCATGTATTTGCTGATGTCGCTGGTCGTCCACTTCTCTTTATCTGGATTTGTCTCCTCTTTCTAACCTGCTCTGGAAACTTTACTCTCTTCCCAACTGCTACAGCTAAAACATTTGGTTCTGAAAATATGGGTAGAAACTATGGACTACTGTATACATCACAAGTAAGTACTCTAAAACAAGTAACTTATAGAACAACTTATATTTACATGTAGAAATACATGTAGATGTAGATGTAGATGGTTGAAATAGATGAAAGAACTTGTAGGAGTAATTGGTTATACATGTACAACTGCTCATGTCTAGTCATATAATATGTATTTTGCAATAATGCATGTAGGCCATATTATGCATAATATATTATAGTAATAACCACAATAGCATATTTACACATCCAATGATTGTGCTTACAGGCAGCGTCTGGTCTACTGGCAGCAGGACTCTCCACCCTCATCTTGCAAGCTCTTCACTTCTATGGAATCTTCATCTTCTCTGCAATTGTATCAGCGATATGTAAGTATTTACGACTTCTACGTGTATGTTGCTCGGCTTGAGAAAGATATGAATGAGAATTAGGGTGAATTAGTCTTAGATATAAAAACCAGTATAGGGTCGGTGTATGTGTATGCACAGGTGCACCTTCATGTGCATAGGTGTGTGCAGTGTATATTCTATACTCTACAAAAGATACAGTTACTTGTAGAATTGTCTAAAAGTTTATTGTAAATGGTAATTATTAGTAGACAGTAGATTATTTGTTGGAGACAGTCATAATTAGTAGTAAGTAGTAAGTTATAGTGTACAAGTATATCAAAGATACCAAAGTATAGACAGTAGAGTGTAGAGTGTAGACAGTAGGTCATTGACTGTTAGAGTGTGGACAGTAGGTCATTGACTGTTAGAGTGTAGACAGTAGGTCATTGACTGTTAGAGTGTGGACAGTAGGTCATTGACTGTTAGAGTGTAGACAGTAGGTCATTGACTGTTAGAGTGTAGACAGTAGGTCATTGACTGTTAGAGTGTGGACAGTAGGTCATTGACTGTTAGATTGTGGACAGTAGGTCATTGACTGTTAGAGTGTAGACAGTAGGTCATTGACTGTTAGAGTGTAGACAGTAGGTCATTGACTGTTAGAGTGTAGACAGTAGGTCATTGACTGTTAGAGTGTGGACAGTAGGTCATTGACTGTTAGATTGTGGACAGTAGGTCATTGACTGTTAGAGTGTAGACAGTAGGTCATTGACTGTTAGAGTGTAGACAGTAGGTCATTGACTGTTAGAGTGTAGACAGTAAGTCATTGACTGTTAGAGTGTAGACAGTAGGTCATTGACTGTTAGAGTGTAGACAATAGGTCATTGACTGTTAGAGTGTAGACAGTAGGTCATTGACTGTTAGAGTGTAGACAGTAGGTCATTGACTGTTAGAGTGTAGACTGTAGGTCATTGACTGTTAGAGTGTAGACAGTAGGTCATTGACTGTTGGAGTGTAGACAGTAGGTCATTGACTGTTAGAGTGTAGACAGTAGGTCATTGACTGTTAGAGTGTATACTGTAGTGTAGACTGTGAGTAAGGATAGACTATCCTGAACCACACCCTTACCAGTCCAGTGGATTTGCTCATAATCCTGCATCCCACATTATAATTGAAATTATTCAACAATATACAATTATAATGGAAGGACGGATAGTTTACTCAATGATAGTAACCTAATAAGCATTCTAATTAAGATGGCACAAGGTAGCATAACTCCTAGTTTAATCGTAACCCTATACATTGGTGATAGATAGGGACACAGTTTTGGTTGAAGTAACCCATTTTTTCTTCGTCGCTGTCTTTGACATTGTATTTCTTTTGCAGCATTTATTCTAACATTGACTTTTAAGAAGGAGTTCAACTGCAGTAGATCACAGTGAGTACATCTGATATTAGACAGGATAAATGATAAATTATTCTAAAGAGTATAAGTATCTCACTTTAGGACAGCCTCTCACTACAGTCAGATAGCTATTTAGTTTACCTAAAAGACATTCAAGGGCTTGTTGTAGCCAATAGACCACCAGGTTTATTTGCTGTAGGTATTTGGTTTAAGAACCAGAATTGTGGTGAACTAAATTGTTATCACTTAAGCTCACCTAGAAAATTCTATTCTTGCTTACATATTTACCTACATATTTGCATGCGTGTGTACCTATGTATTTACCTACGTATGTACCTATGTATTTACCAACGTATGTACTAACGTATTTAGCTAAATATTTACCTACGTATGAAGAGCTGCATTCCAAAATGAGACATGTCCATTTTTTCCAATTTCAGATATTTGAGAAAGAATTTTCACAGCAAAGCTTTGTACAACAGACCACAAAACTTTTCGCATTTCAACACGTTAGACTTAGGCCCAATCATTGGGATGTTTTATGAAAATCATGTGAGCAATGTAGCTGCGCTACAGTCCTTTGAATTTCACATCTCGTTCCAAAGTGAGACATATCCTCGGATATGTCTCACTTTGACACTGATTCATAATATATACAACTGAATCAAATAGTTGAATGTTATTATTGTCATATAACAGCCTGTACTAAGTTAGTCAATAATTCAAAGTAAACAATGAAGCCCTGATCACAATCTCTGACAGCAATCTAAACAATATTATGTGCATGCATGTCTCCCCAAAAATTAAGAAATGAATCAAATTGGCTATATTATGTCATTCTGACATTGTCACTTCTCCACTATGAAGAGCTTTTTTCTAATAGTTTGTTGGTGAGCCTCTTTGTTTGGTCTTTTTTTGCTGCTACTATTAGGAGAGGTTTGTTGAACATTTTCATCCAAGGAATCAAAACCAACAGGGTTGTACATTGAAGCCATTATTGAGTTTTGCATGAAATACTAGGTTGATACTGATTGGCTGATTAGCTGAAGAGCACACATTGTCATTGGACAAAAGGATTTGTCTCATTTTGGAATTCAACAATCATGGATATATCTCATTTTGGAACCGTATACTGGTATTTCCAATGTTACAGTATTACTGTGGATATGCAGCATTTTGAAAAAGATATTTTGGTTCATATGAAACTCTGTACTGTGAAGAACACCGTGGGATGTCAACCTCAATTTTTTTGAAAATGGTCTATGTCTCATTTTGGAATTCAACTCTTCGTATGTACCTACGTATTTACCTACATGGGGTTATTATTATCTACATCAAGGAAGCATCTGCTAACATAGTTGATGACAAATAGCTGTAGTATTTTCAGGTGTTATCTCCACTATACTATTTGTTATTCAATGTAATATGGTTGCATGCAGCATGTACATCATTTACATGTACAAGGTCCGTAAGTTAAGTAATGAGACTTGTTTTACTAGGCTAACTATTTACAATTAATTTGCTAATTAAGGTTATCTTCTTCAAAATAGTTGTCTTGCTTAGCAATCAATCTGGTGGTTAGATTGAAAAAATTTTCTAATTCGCTCAACGGCGTTCATCATTTTTAACATTTCCTGACCGAGATTGATCTTCTACAGACTCCCAGCCTTCGGAAAATGCTTTGAGTCGCCTAAAACCTTGTGCTCTTGATAAAGCAGTCTTTCCATAGACCTGCTGAATCTTTGAGTAAGTTTCAGAGGCTCTGTGTTGAAGTTTGACACAGAACATTATCGCACCGTTCTGCTCAAGACCGATTCTTTCACCCATTTTTAGAACGCCTGTAGAAATAGCAATGTTACAAAACTTGCTCTCACAGTTTATCTGCTACTCCTATAAAGTTGCTAATTGCACTACTGATAGATTAGAGTTAACACTACATAGTTTTACAGGGAAGTTGCCAGAGCAGTTTCTATACTAATGTTATATGACCAGTCTCATTACTTAATTTACGCACCTTGTATTTAGTGATAAAAAAAATTCAGTTTGGGTTGTAATAGTGTGCTTCCTGTTGTATTTTACCGACATTTTGTTTGCCAACAGTTGAGACATTATACATGGCTTATAGATATTATATTACATGATACAATAGTTCATAATTTGATAGCCAAAACTTAGCTCAGATTTTTGCTATTGTAGCCATCATGCTAGCTTTACATACAATGTATCTCACAATAGTACAAGTGAGCATCCCAGCACTGATTTCACTTCCTCTCCATCTGATTTGAATGAATTTGATCTCAAATCTAAAAAATGAGATGGAATATATTTTAAAAACTTTTCGTGGAATTCTACAAAGTTTACAAGCAGCTGGAGGAGTAAATAGACTACCAGTTATACCTCTGGATCAAGAACATAATAGGCCTATAAATATTGATGTTGTATTAAGGACTGTTGCCGAATACCAATCAGTTTTTTGATTATACATATTATACATAGCTCATTTCTAGAACCAGAAATGAACTCATTTCCGATCTAGAACTACCTTAGAAGATACCCTGTGTCATTCATCTATTAAATAAATTTCGGTTGTTTTAACTATAAATGCTAGTGCAAGTCATACCAATGACATCTAACAAAAATGTATCCACAATACATGTAATAGTACACAAACCTCTGCGTTCAAGTTAGTGCTGTAAAGAGGTCAGGCTTCAGCTGGCCTCTCAGCAAATATAGAAACTGTCAACCAGTTGTTGGTTTGTACAGGGGACAACTCTCGATTTATAGTGCAGTAAAGCTTAGGCCACACTGACGCGAATTTTTTTGTGAATAGCGAATTTTGGCCAAAGGCGAATTCGCAAATTGTAATCGAGCGTGTCACACTGCAAAAGCTATTAGCGAATTCGCATTGATTTCACCCAATGAGGAATCAAAAATTATTATCCCCGGTCACGTTTCTCATTCACTGCAGAACTAGAACTCCGAAAAATGTAAAATAAAAATATAATTGAAATAGAATAATTATTTTATTCTTACTTTCATTCGTGTTACACAATTCTTGCAAACGGAAGTAGTCATTTTATTCCTCAGTTAAAATAAATATTTTAATATTATAATTTAAACTCATGATTGATTGAAAATCCGTGACTCTGAACACGTGACAGTAGCGTGACAAGTAAAAATTGACCAATCGCAAATTAGCGAGTTGCGAATTAGCTGATTGAGATCAGCGAGTGCGAAATCGCTAATTTTGCGCGAATTCGCACAAAATTTGCGATTTGCGAATTCGCCTTTGGCCAAAATTCGCTATTCGCACAAAAAATCGCGTCAGTGTGGCCCTAGCATTAGGGGACAACTCTCACTTCATAGTACAGCAGGGGAGACAACTCTCACTTTATAGTATAGCAGGGGAGACAACTCTCACTTTATAGTATAGCAGGGGAGACAACTCTCACTCAACTGTGAACAGTAGAGTAAAGCAATAGCTGAGCTGATGATGTATGCAGTGACTACATGTAGAAGTTAATTAATAGTCCAGTTTCAGTCAGTCAACAAAACATGTGCAAACATAATAATTGTGATGCTGTTTGTATTCAATTAACATAAACAATAGAAATACGGGTCATATAGAGTATTTAATATTTATGATACACAGTCAGATGAAGGTTACAGAGATTACATCACGTACATGACATGTACATTACGTAGGCTGCTATTGATAACCCAGTGAAACAGATACAAATAATACATAGGTAACAATAGACAAGCAGGCATCATTTGGTGCAACCTATTGTTGTATGGATACTTGTAACAGAGTATTATAATAGTATAACTTGTCAGCATATTTTCAAACTCTGCAATTGCCCACAGTTGAATGCACCACCATAGAATATATTGTGGTATTGCTCAGTTTCATATATTATTCCAAATTTATTATGATATTACATAATTTGTAATATTATAATTGTCTTCTAAGACACTAAATTGACTATAAAAAAAAGTCATATGCTTACATGTTTATGAAAATAATATAATTTAGTTCAGTGAAGTTTCTTCAGAATGGATGGAGCAGTCAACTGATGGCTGATGGCCAGTATTACATAGAATAATGGACATTATACATGTACGTGTAGGTATGAGCATGCAGGTCATTATGTAAGCATACATCCAACATGTCTGTTAGACAACATAGTATTGCTAACTTATGCATGGATCACCCAGTGCCAACCTTTATACCTTAGTCTGCCACTAAGCATACAACTGCAAGATCCCTTGGTCAATCACCTAACTGGACAGTGTAGACACTGGACAGTGTGGACACTGGACAGTGTGGATACTATTGACAGTGTGGATACTATTGACAGTGTGGATACTATTGACAGTGTGGATACTATTGACAGTGTGGATACTATTGACAGTATTCCTATCACACCAGACAGGTCAGCAAGAGAGCATTGCTCAGGATATTAAAGTAAGTATAAATGTATTGTAATGAAGTATTTGCAGCATAAAGTTAGCAAAGTCAGCACCAGGAAGTAGGCGACTAATTGCTGTAATTTATATAAATGGTCTGAAAAAACCATGTTTCATGCTGTGTACAGGCCACCAACACACACGGTTGTACTACATTACGGGGCGGGGTTTGCCGGGGTCCGGTGCCGGGGTGAATCAAATTTGATTGAAATTTAATAAAAATAGTTTATTTAAATTAAAATGAGTCAATAGTAATGTATTTATTTAATTTTAACTCACCTAGTCACTAAAAGTGACTCACTGAACGAACGGCATTTCTGAAGACAAACCGGCCAAATAAAAATTGTTCGTAGACAAGATAATCGAGTTAAGTAGACCTCGACAATCTCGCCAGCAGTTAGCCTGACACCTTTGTGCAAACTAATTTTAACGTTTCCCGAATGCTTTTGTTGCCTATGACAACAGTCTCTACTTCCTGTCTCAACAATATGAATGTGCTTGCTGAAATATTCTCATTCTACATGTACTTTTTGAATATTTCTACTGTATTGATATTGTGTCATGTTCATTATGAACTGCAGCACTGGTTAGTGAAGTTTTCTGAAAACTTCAGCAGGCAACAGCTGTGTTAACAATGATGCTAAACCTTTACTCTCTATTCATATAATAATAATTATTATATGAATAGAGAGTAAAGGTTTAGCATCATTGTTAACACAGCTGTTGCCTGCTGAATGATCTTGCCCAGTGAGTAACAAAACATAAAACATTCTTATTCATTGGATTGTTATATTTATTATTAAATTATTATTTACATCATTAGAGATAAGATTATTTAATTATTTTAAATAAGAATAAAATAATATATAATTATTGAAAGTGGCCTAATTATTTTTTAGAATTAGTAAAGCATTTAAAATTAAAATAGTTATAGTTAAAATGACAAAATCAAAATAATAATTAAAATCAAAGAAAAGCTCCAATACATTCATCAGCTGAAATATGACTTATATACTTTGGTCATACTCACCTGGTAAAGGGACATTTTGAAAAATACAGTTTGAAATAGGACATTTTTAAACCGGACGTTTGGTATACAACCAATTCGAAACTGTGTAGATTATAGTTAGAAGAACATAACTCACAGAGAATTAATTATTTAGTGTTCTACAAGTTACTAGTAGTAAAACAAAAAATGCTATTAAAAATAAAAATTAGTTGAAATCGGTAAAGGACATCTTGAAAAAGACAAATCAAAACAGGACGTTTCACAACCGGACAGTTCGAAACCGGACAGTTCTAAACTGTGTAGATTACATTTAGAAGAACACAATTCACAAATAAATTAATTTATTTAGTTGTTTAACTAAAAAAATAATATTAAAAGTTGGTTGAAATCTGGGGGTTGGGGTTAGGGGTTTCGAACTGTCCAGTGTTAAACTGCTCGGTTTCGAACTGTCCCAAATTTGTTGAAGTCTGAGAGTTGGGGATTGGGGTGTAGAGTTTCAAACTAGCAGTTTTACAAACATCCAGGTTCGAAACTTCCTGTTTTGAGCTGTCTTTTTCGATCATTCGCAAATTCTACTTACCTATAATAGCATAATAAAATCCTGCCTTTTTACACATGCATGTAGGTCCAATGCGATCTGATGATATTAATGTTATTACAGTTATGGCCGAACTGGTACGACGACCCAGGAAATCAGCATCGAGATGAAGACGCCCTATTACGACCAATCTCCGGCACTCTGGCAAGCATGTGAAGAGACTGCTACCATCACGGCCACCTCAGCAACATAAAAAATGTATGTATATAGTGACAATCAGCCTACACACACTGCTGGACAGTTTCACCACACTGTATGGGTTGATTTCCACTATACATGCGGTTGTTGAAGCTTAATTTTTGAGAGTTGCGAAGTGGTCATGCTGTAGCAGCTCAACACTTTGCTCTTATTTATATATAATATAATGCATGTATTATTACTGTTGTTCATCTGAGATCTAGCTGTTCGGTTTTGCATATTATTTAATGTGTATAAATACTGTTTTCCATGTGCAGTTCATTTGTATGTTGGTATACTGGATGTGCAAGTTTTAACTATTTATAGACTTTTTGTGTACATTACGGTTATATGGACTAATATTATTATATAATGTTTAAACATAAGAAATAAATCTAAATATTTGTTCAAAATTGAATTAATAATGTTTTTAGAATACTAATAAATCTGTTGTAGTGCGTACAATATAAAGTCTATCTGTATTATTTTGTGTTGTATTAATTAGCCTAATAAAGTTGATTATTAATGTATTGGAATTGCCAACACAGGAAGCATGATAAGGCAGGAATTGATACATGTGTCTGAATCCTGTTCCTGATGTGTTTATTTTCCCTCAAATCAATCCATAGTTCTAAGCATCTCCCCCACCCAGCTATATACTGAATGAGTACGAAGTTGGTAATCACCTCTCAGTTGTACTGTATGATCTCATATTGATGTGCACAGGTCAACATTGGGTGTTTGGAATTCCATGTTATATTTATACAATACAGTGCCAGATTACATAAGTGATGATACTATGAAGTTGTCTACACAGTCTCAATGAAGAAACCAGTAGGGCAAATTGTCTGGTGGCCAGTACTTTGTAGGCCAAGATTGTTGCGGCCGGTATTGCTTTAATAACGATCAACAGCGGTCGACTAGTCCAATACTCCTACCAGTTTCGGTGAAGCAATCACTTTTGTCTGTTTGATGACTAGGTGAGTTTAAATATAATAAATACACTTCTATTTATTGAATTTAATTAAAATAAATTATTTTCATTACATTTTGATCAAATTTGAGTCACCCCGGCACCGGACCCCGGCAAACCCCGGCCCCGTAATGTAGTACAACCGCAACACACATGTATATGCTCAAAACTTAGTCTACAGAGAGGAAAGGTAATATTTGTAAGAAGACATGGCCTATGCAAATATACCTGCTCAAAAAGACCATCGAGGCGTTTATAACAGATATCTAAAGGCTATTTATTACTATCTACTACAATATTGCAGCTGTCAGTAGAAGCATTTGTCTATATTATCACCATGATATGCCTACATATTCCAAATGACTATTTTACACAAAAGTAAGAAAACCAGACCTTGTGCTAGTTACAACATGGAACCATGGCTATGATGGACTCTACAGTACTGCTGCATACATAGCCAGGAAGCTGGTAAGTAATGATGATTTCCGATGCCAATGCTGAAATCAATGTTCTTCAAGTTATATATTGTGTTAACTTTGGGATCAGCGAATAAAATGTTCTCCCATGCTTTATGATTGACCTCATTTGAACAAACCTTCTCTGCTTCATCTCGAATCTTTAGAAATCTATCTAGAATTGTTGTGAATTCCATACCGGATATTTTACGTCTGAACTCGTCTATTACCACATCATAGAATTTCTGTTCCCCCTTAGAGTGGACATACTGATCTATAAGTCGGGAAGAATTGGCATCTAGTAACGGCTTCCTGCTACTGCATTTACTTTTCTGCCAATCATTGATTTCAGGATTCCCACATGGTTTATACATGACGTCACAGAGGCTTAGTTTGGCTTCTAAAGCCAGCTGTACAAGAGAACTGTCCATGTGGTCTTGTGAGAGAATGGTGAGTCCCCGAGCCAGCGAGACAGCATTTCCTAAAGTAAGTGATATGAGATCGTGAGGTGCTAACAGCATTGGATGCTGACTGGACAAGAAGGCGGAGAGACTAGCATTCGGCACGTAATATTCACGGTAATGATTGTAAGCGCTCCAAACTCTTTGCACAGGGTTTCGAACAAACATAAAAGTTGTAACATCATTGCAGAAATAACCTTTACTGAACTTCCTGGATAAGTTAATATACGTATACTTTACTGGATGATCAGTACCGGAGACGTCTGCGCAGCTTTGGTACCGATTTGTATGCCGTCGAGCGCCAGAGAGATTTCCAGATGCGTCTAAATTTAAATCATATGTATATGTATAAGTGTTGAGTAGGGTTGATATGAGAGTTCCACCAACCTTGTAAGATTTAATGAAGGCCAGTGATTTGTGGTTCGAGTTTACAGGGAGGGATGCGCTTTTTCTGTGAAAATATATTTCGAGATGGCCGACGAGACGTACTCAATTGGAAGAATGATTTCGTAAATTTTTCATGTAATTTGAAAGTAATATTATATGCAGTGCTGTTTGAACTCTGGTTAAGTTGCAATTGTTTACCAATTCCCCTTAGAGAAGCTAAGCCACATTTAATAGAAAATGTGTGTAGAAGATCCTCTGTAATAGACCTGAGACTCTGTGGGTCACATGGTTCCAGGTGAGCCGGGGATATAGTAGTGTTTGTCTCTACTGACTCCACTTTGAAGCTAGTATTGACTGAGGTGTTTATTAAAGTGGGTTCATACGGCTGGAAGACGTTGCTAGATGTTGTATCAAAACAAGGTCCAGCTGACAGAAGAAATACGGTTCCCGATAGGCTAGTGATCAAGGCAGCTGGTAGCAGCGGCCCAATTAATGCTGCTGGTCTCTTCATCTCTTGTTTATGTTCAAAGGGAAACCTGCAACAGGGATATTATGGCGATAGATTCCCAGAAACCTCTCAGCAATCAGTACGTGACAGCGCAGTATTATTTATTTCACAAGAAAGTATGAACGAATATTTACTAAAATAATGCATGAAGTACATTGTTAGTATATTCAATATAATATTATATAATAATTATACAGGTAGTTCCAGCCATGATACCCAGAGAGACTAAATAGTAGAATTTAGAAATAATTAAAGCACTAAATACTTGTTATAAGCACACGGGCGCTAACCTTGGTTGATACTGCTTGCTGTCATCGCAAGTTTATCTTTAGTTTGTTTCAGGAAAAATAAAAGTGATGTTATTGATTACTATAATTATTCTATAGAAACTGCAGCGGTGATGTCACTGGATACCTACTTCATCTCTACTGATCCACAAGCTATAAATGCAGTGGTCATAGCCTGAGCTCTCCAAATCATGAGTACTTAGGCTATTCTGGTGTACATGCATGCGTATAACATAATTGACTAGTGTGACTGGAAAGAAATCACAATGTAACATAATGTTTATTTTTACACATTATTTATTGACAGGGTAGCTCATAGACATTGTGCTTAAGTTATACAACTGACAAGCATTGATATTCAGATATCTTACTCACAGGGCTAATGACAAGCCGTAGTCACAGTTTTGTACCATAGTACGTAGTTCATATTTACAAGGAAATAATTATATGTGTGTAATAATAATGTTATAAAGTATTTGGGTTAGCTTGTATTACATTGCATAGAACCACTACAGGATATATTACAGGAATACTAAAAGAAGAATCAACTCAATTCTTGCATGATATAATACTAATATAATATTATACAATTCTATTCTGTGATAATCAGAATATAATAGAGAGTGGAAGTACACTGTACATTGCATGTGACATGAGACAAGAGGAAAACAGCTCCCGACCAGTTCTTGTATTTTCTAAAGTGAAACCTCTCATCTCCTGTATCTGTATCTTCTAAAGTGAAACCACAGCTGGAATATGTCATTCTGAAACTGGCACTTAAAGCCATGTTTATATGAATACTCCCAGTCCTTGTTGACTATCTTGAAGGCAATGTCCTGTAAGTAGAAGCAAACGTGTTTCATATATATATACCACAATGCAACAGTGGTGCCGAGTACCACCTATACCACAATGCAGCAGTGATGCCGAGTGCTATGTATACCAGAGTGTGTACATGTACACTTTATACTCTATACTGTATTATTTGTAGTATACCTCATAGGGTGGTCCAGCAGTGAATTTAAGTACGGAGAAATCCTGATCATCATCTATTGGTATGACAGAGTACTGTGGAGTGTTTGTCTTGTCTATCAGGTCGGGGTAGAATATCTACACATGATATAACATATGATAGAATAGAGTAGCATCAGTGGCAAAGGAAAACGGCAGTATTATACTATGTACAAAACATGTATATCATCATACTCTAGTATATGGTCTACTATGTATATCATCATACTCTAGTATACGGTCTACTATGTATATCATCATACTATAGTATACGGTCTACTATGTATATCATCATACTCTAGTATACGGTCTACTATATATATCATCATACTACAGCATACGGTCTACTATGTATATCATCATACTATAGTATACGGTCTACCATGTATATCATCATACTCTAGTATACGGTCTACTATGTATATCATCATACTACAGCATACGGTCTACTATGTATATCATCATACTCTAGTATACGGTCTACTATGTATATCATCATACTCTAGTATACGGTCTACTATGTATATCATCATACTCTAGCATACGGTCTATTATGTATATCATCATACTATAGCATACGGTCTACTATGCATATCATCATACTACAGTATACGGTCTACTATGTATATCATCATACTCTAGCATACAGTCTACTATATATATCATCATACTACAGCATACAGTCTACTATATAATTGTCATACCATATAATGTGCCTTGAGCCTGTATTAAACTTGCCCATTGCTTGGATGGAAAGTTGTAACTTTAACTGACATCGTAATTATCTAATCCTTATATATAACATTCTCATCATTATCATATTGACCACTAAATCTTGGATTTGAGAGCATCAATGAGTTGAGTTTCATTGGAAACCTTGAGATGACCAATAGAAGATAACTCCTCATTGCATAATAACCTCCTGTATTCGATCAATTATTTTATGTAAGCTAATGTATTTTGGTTCTATGTTCTATGGGAAATGTAATGGTAGCACTCAGGACCTATGCACTCAATGATTTATTTTCTCTCGTGGACATACAAATGTGATTCTCTTATGTTGTAGAATATAATAATCCGAGTGACAGAATTGAGACTACCTCCCCTGGAGAATTTATATGTTCTATGTATTATTCAATCACAAGTATTAGCAAGCCAACTCGATTCAAGTGTATCTCTTTCAAGTGAGCTGTGTATCAGGTATGATATGAATTATTTGCCTGGTAAATCAATCACTTCGAAGATCAATTTGAGGTGTAAGAATATTTGTATTTGAAATTACCTCAATGAGAATATGTACTGAAATACCTCAGTGGAATTGTATGCCGATGTCTCACTGGAATTGTATAAAATTCGTTCAATCGGATTCTCAGTAGTTCTGATATATAAACTTTGCACCTAAAATTGATCAGTATCTTCAATCAATAATTCAATGAAATTCTCTCAGTAATTCTGAATCCTCAATATGCGTTCAAATTAATGTTCAATGTGCTGAATCCAATTCACGATCAAAAATCAAATTACCAGTGTCTCTAATTGCTGCGTACAGAATGAAATTGCCTTGCAAAAAAATATTAACTCCAATCTGTCAATCTCAAAAATAATAATCCAATCTCTTTCTATAGCAGATACAATAAATGTCAGAACGACCCTTGGCTCTTCATTTAGTATAAAAGCTAGCACATTTTCTGTATCAAATCAGTTGTTGATTGCGCTCTAATAAAGCAACATCTCCTAACTCAACCTAGAGGCTTACTCTTGCAGGCGGGTAGCTTCACCCACAGGTCTTCTTAGAACTAAGGGGCTCAAGCTAACTCCATACTTGTTTAAGCAATTCTTTCTACACTCCTTGTGAGTTCTACACCATCGGACTTTAGCCGACCCGGATTCCTTATGAATCTAGCGTCGGATCTAAGCCCTTAGATCAACATTACTTCTTTCTACACTCCTTTGGAGCATAAACCTGCAGACCTACGTCGACCCTGGACTCTTTTATGAGTCTCAGCCTCGGCCTACGTCTTTATCAATAATTGCAAGAGCTTAACTAGCTGTTCACTCTTTATGTAATGTGTGGAAATTACTTTGGTAGTCCTCTACTAACTACCAAGCACTTCCCGTACCCGTAGCCAAGAGAAATAAGCTGTGCTAATGCTTTGTAGATGTGCTATTCAACTGTGAAATAATATAAGATAAGATAATATAAGATAGGACAACTCTATTACAGTTACAGAGGTAATGCAGACTGTTAGTTCAACATACCCCCTCAAGCTGGAGCTCGGGCGTACTTGGTTATTGTGAGGAACTCCATTAAGTTGTTAATTTACATGTACATGTCGAATGTCAGTCCTGTTTTACAGTTCATGTATTATTGGCTTGAAATGTAGAAACTTCAGCATCCAATAGTAGTAATATCAGTGCAGATCTGCACAGACATGCACTCAAAATGGGTACGTCTTAGCCCTAGGACCACCATTTTAACGGGTGGGTTATACCCCCCACCCGTCTTGAGAGTCTGTGGTCGGGCTAAGAACTTAGCCTATGTGGATAGCCTTAGGACCTAAAAAATTTTGCGGGTGGGGTGTTAGATTATAGTACGGGTTTTCTGAGGAACTTTGGGTTATGTGGAAAGCCTGAGCCCCCGCAAACCCTAAAAAGACGGGTGGGGTACTTCGCGTTGCGGGTGGGGTGCTGAGAGACAACTCCCATTACCAAAAAGATGGCTGAGGCTACTTCGACCTCGAACTAGGTCAAGCCACGCCCCCTCCGACCCCCTCCGACCCCAAACTAGGTCAAGCCACGCCCCCTCCGACCCCCTCCGACCCCAAACTAGGTCCAGCCACGCCCCCTCCGACCCCGAACTAGGTCAAGCCGCACCCCCTCCGACCCCGAACTAGGTCAAGCTACGCCCCCTCCGACCCCATCCCGACCCCAAACTAGGTCAAGCCACGCCCCCTCCGACCTCGGAGTCCAAACCCTAAAAAGACGGGTGGGGTACATCTAGTTGCGGGTGGGGTGCTGGGAGACAACCCCCGTCATAAAAACGATGGGTGGGCTACTCCGATCTGAACTAGGTCAAGCCATACCTCCCCCCTCTGACTAAACCCTAAAAAAAGATGGGTGGGCTACCTCGAGTTGCGGGTGGGGTGCTAGGAGACAACCATTGTCATAAAAAAGACGGGTAGGCTATTCCGACTCCGAACTAGGTCAAGCCGCACCCCTCTCAGACCTTGGACTGATCTAAACTGCACCATCTCAGACCCTCTCACAAAAACAATTGACCAATCAGAGGGGAGCTTAACCAATTTAAAAAATGGAGCTAAAACAACATAGTGAAATATAGTGAGTGTTAAACGTTTATTGCACAGTTTTCAGGCTACAACTGGCAAACCCTCTGAATCTGAGGCAGAGACCTCTTACAAGAATATATATATATATATATATATTAATACATAGAAAACAACAATAATGTCAATGGAGTGCCAATGTGAACGTTGAATTACTTATCTACAAAACGTATGGGAAAAAATTACATCAATGAGTTGTGTGAGTGCGGTGAGTCGCGAGAAGAAAGATGTGAGGCTGCTGAGAGTGCTAGTTAGCTCGTCGTCTTGGTGAGTAGCTGCTCTTTGGTCACGCGATCCAGGACGCAGCAGTCGTAATACTCACGACCTCCAGTCTTACTACTCTTGCTACCCTTGTAGATTACAACACCGGGGAGGTTACCCTCTAGCTGACTGATGTAGCGGTGAGGTAGAAACACCTCTCCATTAACCTCTTTACCATCTACAATGGTTTCGAAGGCCGCCACGCCACTAGTCACCATCTTTGTTGTAGTCTCACCTCCTACACCAAAGTCCACTGCCAAGGATCGAACCGACGTTACAACCAGAACACTTCCCTTGGGAAGAGTGGAGAGTGTCCTCACTCTGAAGTAGTCCTGCAACTCTTCTACAGTCTTTTTTCTTAGATCACTAGCCATCCTCTTCATTGCCGCGTGGGTAGGGGTACACACGAATTCTAGATGTTGGAAGGTGTGCTTACCATCAACCCTCAGCTTCTCTCCCAAGTACACCATAACTCTTGGCGAAAGAGAGCCACCCTTGTTCGCCATTCTACTATCATTAGCGACTGCACACATTGGGGCATACCTCGAGGGGATGTGCATCTTGGAGTGAACACGCTTGCCTTTACCGTCGAAGTAGCTGCACTTGATGAGCAAGGATTCTCTGTAGACTGTTTCCACTAGTTCACCACCACTCACTTCTAGCACAGTTCCCACGGGTAGTGAGCCTATCTTTGCCAGATCATCTATGGCGATTCTTTTTTCCTCCGGCATATCTCTGTGTAAAAATAGAAGTAGAGTAAAGTCATTTGAGAGCTTGGAGAGTGTGGGAGAGTGTGGGAGAGAGAGAGAGTATCAACGGATGTACGCATCATCAACATTGTAGACTCGGGGAAAAAAGTAAGTGAAAAGTGATAATATGTAGAATAGACAACTCACCTCAGATCGGCAGCCACGGTCCGTGCATTGCTCAGATCTCCTCTACCCGCACTGCTACGTTTAAGTTTCACCTTCTTACTCGACGTTCCTTCATCCCCTTTCTTTATTTTGCCCGCAACTTTCACCACCACAATGTCATCATCATCTTCTTCGGAAGAGAGGATAACTGTGTCATCATCTTCTTCACCCCATTCCTCAATGATTGTACCCGCTTTTCTTTTACGCTGTCTGACATCGCCTTCATCCTCATCATCATCATCATCTCGTCGCTCTTCAAGACTGCGAGGGATCGGAGAGCTGGTGGGTGGTGGAGACTCTAGCATAGATGATAGATCTTTTCTAGCGATCACGGCCGGAATATCAAGCCTCTTTCGAAAGCGTTCCCGTCTCGCCATCTCAGCTCTCAGCACCTCAACTTCTCCGGATCTCTGCTGACTCTCTTCCTCATACTCGATCACCTGAGCAAGTTCCGCGTCGGTTAAATCCATCAGACCCTCTCTATCACCACTGGGAGGTGGTGGCGGTGGTATCGGAGGAAAGAAAAAATCGTCCGAACTCATGTCTTGAGAAGTCATCTTGAGCTCTTGAGCGAATGTAGTAGAAGATCTGGGTGTAGTAAAAGAATCCTCTGCCAGTGTTGTAGTGACCTCTTATCACAATTCCACTGGAGTGTGGATACTGATGAAACTGAGTAAATGCTGGGTCTTTTATACAGAGTGGGTGTGTAGTTGTGTGTATGTATGCCTTGATATTATTGGCTGAAACTATTTTTAGCAAGTTATTAGCTCTTGCCCACCCCACCCCTACCCTAAGAGGGTCCTCTGAGGTCGGAGGGGGTCGGAGAGGGTCGGAGGGGGTCGGAGGGAGTCGGAGAGGGGTGGGAGAGAGTCGGAGAGGTGGGAGAGGGTCGGAGAGTGGTGGGAGAGGGTCGGAGGGGTTCGGAGGGGGTCGGAGAAGGGTGGGAGGTGGTCGGAGAGGGTCGGAGGGGGTCGGAGAGGGGTGGGAGAGGGTCGGAGAGGGTTGAGAGAGGGGTGGGAGAGGGTCGGAGGGGGTCGGAGAAGGGTGGGAGAGGGTCGGAGGGGTGGGAGGGGGGTCGGAGAAGGGTGGGAGAGGGTCGGAGAGGGTGGGAGAGGGTCGGAGAGGGGTGGGAGAGGGTCGGAGGGGGTCGGAGAAGGGTGGGAGAGGGTCAGAGAGGGGTGGGAGAGGGTCGGAGGGGGTCGGAGAAGGGTGGGAGAGGGTCGGAGGGGGTGGGAGAGGGTCGGAGAGGGGTGGGAGAGGGTCGGAGGGGGTTGGAGAAGGGTGGGAGAGGGTCGGAGGGGGTGGGAGAGGGTCGGAGGGGGTCGGGGAAGGGTCGGAATGGGGTGGGAGAGGGTCGGAGAGGGTGGGAGAGGGTCGGAGGGGTGGGAGAGGGTCGGAGGGGGTCGGAGAAGGGTGGGAGAGGGTCGGAGGGGGTGGGAGAGGGTCGGAGAGGGGTGGGAGAGGGTCGGAGGGGGTCGGAGAAGGGTGGGAGAGGGTCGGAGGGAGTGGGAGAGGGTCCGACCCTTTTCTACTCCTCTCCGACCCTCTCCTACTCCTCTCCGACCCCCTCCGACTCTCTCCCACCCTTCTCCGACCCCCCTCCCACCCCCCTCCGACCTTCTCCGACCCCCTCCAACTCTCCCCCACCCCTCTCCGACCCTCTCCCACCCCTCTCCGACCCTTTCCCACCCCTCTCCGACCCTCTCCCACCCCTCTCCGACCTCCTCTGAGACTCTCCGACCCCCTCCGACTCTCTCCCACCCCCTCCGACCCTCTCCGACCCCCTCCAACTCTCTCCGACCCCCTCCAACCCTCTCCCACCCTTCTCCGACCCCCTCCGACCCTCTCCCACCCCTCTCCTACCCCTCTCCGACCCCCTCTGACCCTCTCCCACCCCTCTCCGACCCCCTCCGAGCCCCTCCGACCCTCTCCGACTCCCTCCGATCCCCTCCGACCCTCTCCCACTCCCTCCGACTCTCTCCCACCCTTCTCCGACCCTCTCCCACCCCTCTCCGACCCTTTTCTACTCCTCTCCGACCCCCTCCGACCCTCTCCCACCCTTCTCCGACCCCCTCCGACCCTCTCCCACCCCTCTCCTACCCCTCTCCGACCCCCTCCGACCCTCTCCCACCCCTCTCCGACCCCCTCCGAGCCCCTCCGACCCTCTCCGACTCCCTCCGACCCCTCCAACTCTCTCCCACCCTCTCCGACCCTCTCCCACCCTTCTCCGACCCCCTCCGAGGTAGGAGGGTCTCTCAGAAGTCGGAGGGTGGCTATGAGAACCCCCCAAACCGATTGCATGACTTTTAGGGACGCCACCGGGTCCTACAACAGTGGATGAAGCGTGGTGGCGGGCGGGCGCCCTGCCGCCCCACCGCGTGGCACCCGGGTCCCGTCGCGCGGCTAGGTCCATCGTCTGCCCCCCTCTTTTGCACAACTCTCTCGTACAAGGGCTAAGATCTGGCTCCACCCCTAACTTTTGTGGGTATAAAGGGAGAGAGTTTTGCCATACTTCAGCACACAGCCACTGTGGGCACAAAAGCAGTGGCAAAGTAATACAAAGCGATTGTATTGGTAGACAGAGCAATACTACAATGCAGAAGTAGTATTTAGCGACATTTTCGAGCTAAACATCAGCATCTCCACGGAGCTAGCACTAGCCGGTGATAAGAGATTGGGAGAGAGAGAGAGAGTATGTCTTCACGAGGAGAGGAACAACCCTCAACATCAACTTCTTCGAGTGAGTACAACTTTTTTTACATAAACTTTTCTCATTCTCGTTTGACTATCATTTCTTCTTAAATTATTTTGCACACTAGTACGGTGTGTACGATTCTTTTTCCGCATAATGCCACTTGTCCGCGTCTATTCTTCACAGTCATCACCATTATCCTCTCCACGAGGCTAGACTTGGAATTTCCTCTATTTCGTCTTGGATTTTTATTTTCTTTTCTCAGGGCGATCTGTCACGGAGGGAGGAGGTAAAAGACCGGATGGACCCGATGGCGGAGAGAGGATGTGTTCTTTGTGCGGGAAAACACTGAATTCTACATACTCTTTAGACAGACGCGTGCGGAGAGTTCACTCACTGACGCACGCGCACAAATGCCCGGTCTGCGGAGGCTGTTTCGCTGGTAGAAGGGCGTTGGGACATCACATGAACAGATTTCACACGGGAGAACAGGACAGCGGGGGAGAGATTGGAGATGCTTTTGTCAAAACGGATGGACGTTATAACTTCTCGGACAGTATGTGGAATGGTCCGGGAGATGTCGAAGAAGGGGAGAAGATGGAGCGCTTACTCTTACGATACTGGTCCGCCATAAGGTCAAAACTACACGCGCGCCCTCTTCAAGATGTGTTGAACGTGAGGTTGTGGAGAGATAAGCCCGATGGTGAAGGGGAAGACGTGTGGGAAAGAATGCAAGCGGCGTGGGATCGCTGCAGAACGGCCGTGAAAGTCAATTGCAGTGCGGGTCTCATTCTAGAGCACAAGACTAGCGGAGAGCTACGCTACTTCCACTCTTCTAGCAACAACGCGACTTTCTTTTCAGATCCTAGAATCGTCCGTTCCACAGAAGACTTGAGAGGTTTCTTCACAGACGTTCAAGCGCTCGACTTGAGAGAGGAGTCGGCACGCAGACGCCCCAATACGGCCTGGGCTGTGCGACACATTACAAATTTCACATTCTACATCTACAAATTCTTGGATGTTGGCAAGGTCGGTGGAGTGGTGAGCAAACTCCCTCAATTCATCCTCAACAACAGACATCTGTTGGCGCTAGATGTTGATCACGGGGCTAGAGGAGGGAGTCGCCTTATCACAGACAACTTGTGTTTCTTCAGGTGCTTGGCAGCACTCCGAGATTGTTGGTGCACCAGTGGATGCATGTGTCGCCGTGTATCGACATCGACAACGAGGGGCTTGTTTCTGCAGTACAACGCTTTCCGCTCCCTCTCTTTTACGTCTAAAGACTTTCCCGGTGTAGACGCCCACGATCTGCTTACGCTCGAGGAGTGCTTTGACGTTTCTATTACGGTATTTTCCCTTTCTGAGGACGGGAGTTCGTGTATCATGTGGAATTCCGGCTCCAGACACAAGAGGGATAAACTTTACCTGAACCTCTACAACAAACACTTCAGCTGGGTAAAGAATGTCAACGCATTTGCCAAGTCGTTCACGTGTCGCACTTGTGATGGTGCGTTTACACGACACTCTTCTCTTAAGCGGCACTCTTGCCAGTCCGAAAAGGTATCAAACTTTGTCTTTCCCGGGGGTACTTTCAGACCCCCTCCCACCATATTCACTAAGCTAAAGCACGATGCTAGCATTGAGGTGACGGATCCAAACCTTTTGTTCTATCCCTATTGCATCACCTATGACATTGAGTGCTTTATGCCTCGAGAGAGTCTCCCGGAGGCGACACCAACCCTTGAGTTCTGTGCCAGACACGAGCTGCTCAGCATCTCGGCTTGCTCCAACGTTCCAGGATTTGAGAAACCCGTCTGTTTCGTGAGAGATGTCGGCGAGAAAGCTACCAAGTGTGTTAGAGACTTTGTGGACTATTTGGCGGAGGTGTCCGACACCGCCGGTGCTCTGGTTGGTGAACGTTTCAGACACGTGCGTGCGAAATTGACACAATTCATAGCCGATAGAGAAGAGCGAGAAAAGCCATTCGAGGACAGTCCATTCTCTAATGCCAACTACTACGCGAAGAACAACAGATTGCGAGCTTTGGAGAGTGATCTGGAACAGCATATCTCTTCCGTGCCGGTTGTAGGCTTTAACTCTCAAAGATACGATCTAAACATACTCAAGAGCCTACTTCTTAGATCGATCCAGGAGGTGGAGGAAGAAGACTTCGTCTTCATCGTAAAGCGCGTCAACAGCATGTCGTGCGTAGAGAGTAAGCGCTTTCGATTTCTCGACATATGTAACTTCATAGCGCCAGGATTCAACTACTCTAAGTACCTAAAGGCATTTGGGGTGGAAGAGAGGAAGGGCTTTTTCCCCTACGACTGGATGGACTCCCTGGAAAAGCTAGAGCTGACCAACCTCCCGCCTCGCGATTCTTTCTTCAACACCCTAACCCAAACGCATATGAACCCCTCCGACTATCACTATTGTCAGAGGGTGTGGGAAGAAGAAGGGATGCAAACGTTTAAAGACTTTCTCATCTGGTACAACAACCTCGACGTGAGCCCTTTCATCACGGCGATCGAGCGACAAAGTAGCATCTACAAACAAAAAGGAATTGACATGCTCAAATCCGCAATCTCTCTACCCGGTCTGGCTATTAGATGGTTGTTTACAGAGGTCGATCCCAATCCCTACGCCTTTCACACTCGGGAAGACGACGACTGCGCACGCAGACTGATGAGACTGCCATCCGACTTGCGCTCCTCGCAACCCGTGCATGTATTCGACGAAGAGAGTAAGAGCTTGTACTACTCACTCAGAGACAATGTCGTCGGAGGGCCGAGCATCATATTTCACAGATATCATGAGGTTGGTGTGACAAGCATTCGCAAAGGTCGGTACGGATGTAGAGCCAAGCCCTGCGGATCCGTGCTAGGAGTGGACGCCAACGCCTTATACCTCTACTGCATGATGGGGAATATGCCCACCGGTTACCCCAGGAGACGCTTGGAGGCTAACAAGTTCACGCTAGAGCCGGTAAAGAAATTTAGCAAGACCGCACACGGATGGTTAGAGTATCAGTCGGGGAAGAGTGGGGAGACGATAGAGCACCAGCAGCGAGGAGGAGAGACGCGCCTCGGTCGTCACAATCTCCCCGTAGATGGCTATGCCGAGGTCAGTCGGACCGTTTACCAGTTTCACGGTTGCTATTGGCACGGGCACAACTGTACACGAGCTGACAGAGAAGAAGATAATCACCCTACAAGAAATCTCCCACGCTCTCAGATCTACGCCGAAACCAAGAGAAAAGAAGAGTACGTACGCTCACTAGGCTACACTCTCGTAACGATCTGGGAATGCGAGTGGGATGAGAGAGTGCGCAGAGATGTTGAAGTCAAGACCTTTCTCGCACTCTTCTACCAGACGCTCTACCCTGACAAGAAGTCGGTGTCAGCCGAGGAGATTGTGAACAGGGTGCGCAGTGGAGAGTACTACGGACTCATTGAGTGCGACATCTCTGTGCCAGAGGCAATGAGAGAAAAGTTCTCAGAGATGAGTCCGATATTCAAGAATATGGCGGTTGGAAGAGAGCATCTCAGTGAGCACATGCGCGCTTTCGCCGAGGAGAGGGGTTTTCTCAAAAGACCTCAACGCATGCTGGTTGGCAGCCTGTTCGGCGAGCGCATCATGCTCATCACAGATCTGGCTAAATGGTACCTGGAGCAGGGCTTGGTCATTACCAGAGTGTACCAGTTCGTACACTTTACACCGAGGAGTGTCTACGAAAAGTTCGGTTCTTCAGTATCCGATGCCCGACGCGCTGGAGACGTTAACCCAGACCTCGCCCTACTAGCCAGCACTAGCAAGTTGATTGGAAATTCGGCGTACGGGAAGACGATTACCAATAAGGAAAAGCATAGGACTGTAAAGTATGTAGAGTCCACGATCGAGGCCTCAGCTAGAGTGAGAAACAAGCGCTTCTCCAGCCTCAATGAGATCGATGATGAATACTACGAGATAGAAATGCGAAAGCCAAAGGTGAGTTCTAGGGTTATAACACATCTCGTGCACCTCCAATTAGTTTTTCTTAAAAGCGGAGCCTCTCCCCTTCGATTGACTAGCTAATCTCTCTCTCTCTCTCTCCGTTGTAGATACGCATGGATATCCCTTCAATAGTAGGATTTGTCATACTGCAGATAGCTAAGCTAAGGATGCTACAGTTTTACTACGACTTCATGGACAGGTTAGTCGATGTTACAATACATTTCCCTACAATTTCACACACTAAAAGAAGGGTGGGAAAAAAATTGGGTTCACTACCTTTTCGTAGGCATTCATGTTTTCTCTCTCGCACACAGGTTTGTCAGTAGGACTGATTTCGAGTACGTAGAGATGGATACGGACAGTGCCTACATGGCACTCAGTGCTGAGAGTATCGAAGATGTCATTCGTCCAGAAATGCGAGAGATGTTCTACGAAGAGTATGGAGAGTGGTTTCCTCGCCCCTACTGCGAGGAGCATAAGTCAGCCTTTGTAAAGACTCGATTAGAGGGCGAGTCGTGGAAGGGTGGTGATTGCTGCGAAAAGACATACAGGTATGACACTCGCACACCGGGACTCTTCAAAGAAGAGTTCAAGGGTAGGGGAGTCGTAGCACTCAACTCCAAAACGTACTTTTGTTGGAGTGAAGACGATGATTGTAAGTATAGTAGCAAGGGACTCAACAAGCGAGGGAATGAGCTCACCAAAGAGACATTTCTCTCCGTGCTAAAGACGAAAGAGACTTTTCACGGGAAAAATCGCGGTTTCATGATCAAAGACAATCAGACTTTCACCTACACACAGCTCAAAAGTGGGCTTAGCTACTTCTACGCTAAGAGGAAGGTTGATGTTGACGGAGTCACAACCTCTACTATTGACTGTTGATCGGGTGGTGACGAGTGAGGTAAGCTTTGTTATATTGTTAAATATTTTTTTTAACGCATTAGAATTCCTCGTGAGGCTACCCCACACCTAGTCGAGAGGTTTGTCAGTTATATCCTCAAATCTGGTAATAAAACGATGTCTTTCAAACTCTTCTCTCATTCAGACTGATTTCTAATTGGTCGAGTTCTAACACGTGATCTAAAAGAAATATTTCTTATTTAGCACCAATCCGAACCAGAAGAGTGACACTTTTGGATTGAGCTTAGACGCGGGTGGATAGTAAAAAAGTAGTAGTACTATGACTTCTTTCAACCGAGATTTAATGCCCAAAGGTGAGTGGACGACTTGGCACTGCTGGGATGACATTGTCGGTTCACTTTCGGAAGAAAACCTCGACTCTCTTCGCGAGTATTTTTGGGAAAAAGACAGTAACTTAACACCTCCAAAAGTCTTCAGACACATTGACAACAGAGATCATGAGGCTGTGGCGTTTGCCCTACACATCGCCCCGAACTATCAGACGGTTGCCGCGCGAAACTTGTCTCGGCAGACTGTATTGCACGCTTTGTTGTTGTCGGGGTGCGAGGAGAGTATCGATCTGAGCTTTATGGCATTCGATGCGAATCCCGCCATGGTTGGAATGAGTGATGTTGATGGACAAAACCCATACCATTTGGTGGCAAAATTAGGAGAGGTTAACTTATTGCATCGCTTTTGTACTCGACAACCCTCACACCAGCGCGAGCTTCCGTACTACAGAGTGCCACACTTTGATTTACCATCCCCAGCCATTAATGAACACGATGGAGAGGGGTGGGCACCACTGCATTACGCGATGGAGCACGATCTATTAGACGGGAGTACTACTCACACTTTCGGTACCATGCTTGAGCAAGACGGTGTTTGTCCCAATGTCAGGCGTTTACCAGATGGACATACCATCTCTCACATGGCAGCCGAGGAAGAAAATACAGAGGCTCTCGATAGGTGTCGCGTGCACAAGGTATCTATGTCAGTGCTCAATCAATGAGGGCTAAGCGCTCTCAACCTACAAGAGGGTTTAGCAAACGAAGAGATGGTACGGCGATTGCGACCGCGATGTGGTGTACTCGAGTGATAAAGACTACACTTTTTTTTTCACTATTCTGTATACTATTTTGCCACTGTTTCGCTTAGTTTTTCATTATTTTGTATACTATCTTGTCATTATTTAGCTTAGTTTTGAGAAGTGTGAGCACGCTAGCAATCTATAATACTTTCAGCCCAATCTAATGTATAACTTATCAAATAAAACAGTTTGACTTTTGTGTAAGTCTCTTATCTATTGTCTTTGCAGTATAAGCCCTCAAATAAAGTCAAAACAATATTAGCAAACAACGCCTCTCTTTAATATTGCTTACCTCAGTGTAGGAATTAGTTTTAGCATAAAAGGGGAATGAGGTTGGAGATTGAGTGGTTTAGGAGGTGTGGCTTGACCTAGTTCAGACCGGAGTAGCCCACCCATCTTTTTTATGACGGGGTTGTCTCCCAACACCCCACCCGCAACTAGATGTACCTCACCCGTCTTTTTAGGGTTTGGACTCCGAGGTTGGAGGGGGGTGTGACTTGACCTAGTTTGGGGTCGGAGGGGGTATGGCTTGACCTAGTTCGGGGTCGGAGGGGGCATGGCTTGACCTAGTTCGGGGTCGGAGGGGGTGCGACTTGACCTAGTTCGGGGTCGGAGGGGGCGTGGCTTGACCTAGTTCGGGGTCGGAGGGGGTCGGAGGGGGCGTGGCTTGACCTAGTTCGAGGTCGGAGTAGCCTCAGTCATCTTTTTGGTAACGGGAGTTGTCTCCCAGCACCCCACCCGCAACGCGAGGTACCCCACCCGTCTTTTTAGGGTTTGCGGGGGCTCAGGCTTTCCACATAACCCAAAGTTCCTCAGAAAACCCGTACTATAATCTAACACCCCACCCGCAAAATTTTTTAGGTCCTAAGGCTATCCACATAAGCTAAGTTCTTAGCCCGACCACAGACTCTCAAGACGGGTGGGGGGTATAACCCACCCGTTAAAATGAAGGTCCTAGGGCTAAGACGTACCCATTTTGAGTGCATGTCTGTGCAGATCTGCACTGATATTACTACTTCCAATGATAGCAGCTTTCTATTCAGCTAAATCATCTTATTTGATTGCTTCTTTATACATAGTTGGTATGAAGAGCTCTAGGTTAGTAGTGTAAGCATATATAGTTACTGGTAAGTAATAGTCAGAGAGGTGTGCAGGTGTTTTCCTCTCTCAGCGTGGTCTAATTGATTGAGTAGGAGTTGTTTACTCCCCAGGTTCATCACCGGCAGTCTGCTGTGGGATTGCAGGCTGGCTTGGTGAATCTAGCTTTTGGTCTGAAGAACTGGTACTAGAATCAGCTATCCTTGTTGGGATTGACTTGCATCACAAGGAGGTATCATATAGGGTTCAGTTTCGACCATTCCATGATCTAGATTTTGACTGTTGGTGTGTGTGTATTGTGAAACTACGTGTTGTGATGATTCTGTTGTTAGTGAGCACATAATATCCATGGTTTTGTGTATTGACGCCTAAATATACTCCTATGTTTCCTTGTTTCTCTAGCTTTTGTTATGTCCTTCAATGTAGTAAGTACAAGAGGAGCCAAAGTTATCAAGGGTTAACAGTTTTGACGGTGGTGTTAGGAAAAGCATCCAGCCACAATTGCTCCTGTGCCTCAGAAAAAGTCCTTGAGGTCATGCAAACCAGCATGGCTTCAAGGCAACTCATCTACCCCTGCCAAAAAGGCCATGTCATCTGGGCCTTTCTCACAGGTAGTTGGCCAGCATTGGCACCTGGCAGTGCTAGCTGCAAGGGACTGGTCTAATTAGAGTCATTGTATCTGATGTTAACTGAGTAACGAAGAAGACTGAAACGACCAACATGTTGGTCTCTGCATAGTCGAATAAATAGCGCACTAACTTACTTTAGAACGAGGCTCCATTGTACACTGTACTCAGTGTACCCTCGTGTACACTAGAGTAGTCACTACTGTAGTGTACACGAGGGTACAGTAGAGTATTTACTACTCTAAAGGGGCACGTGCAGTGTACATGTACTAACCTCATTTGTTCTATTTTCACTCTGCAATGACCCTTGATTAGTTCTGAATGACATTTCAGTGTCAGTATAGTTTTGCCAGCAGCTTTGACTGGAATGTTGTAACTATGGCAACATAAAAAATCTCTCACCTTCATTTAATCATAGCAGTGTGATGATACGGCTGTTGGAGCTGAACTATCATTTTTATTAATTTATGCAAATCGTCAAATTTATAGGCAATTAACATGTCACACACTTAACATACTAATGTACATGCCAACCAAGGACTTTAGTTATAATACATTATATTATATTATCCCAATAGTTTCAGCAACTCCAGCTATAGTGTAGCTTCTGTATAGAGAGGAATGTTACTCCACAAACTTTGGAGGATGGTGACCAGTCTTGTTCTTTTATTGTAACTGTACTGTAGCTACATGTAGCTGGTCTGCAGTCCACTACACTAACACTAATATCAGTCATGGGAATAATGTGGAGAATCCCTAGATTATTTCACCCGCACTCTTACCTGCGTGTGTTCTTACCTGTGTGTGCTCTTACCTGTGTGTGCTCTTACCTGTGTGTGCTCTTACCTGTGTGTGCTCTTACCTGCGTGTGCTCTTACCTTCAGTAGGCTCTTACCTGTGTGTGCTCTTACCTGTGTGTGCTCTTACCTGTGTGTGCTATTACCTGCGTGTGCTCTTACCTGCGTGTGCTCTTACCTGTGTGTGCTCTTACCTTCAGTAGGCTCTTACCTGTGTGTGCTCTTACCTGTGTGTGCTCTTACCTGTGTGTGCTCTTACCTGCGTGTGCTCTTACCTTCAGTAGGCTCTTACCTGTGTGTGCTCTTACCTGTGTGTGCTCTTACCTGTGTGTGCTCTTACCTGTGTGTGCTCTTACCTGCGTGTGCTCTTACCTTCAGTAGGCTCTTACCTGTGTGTGCTCTTACCTGTGTGTGCTCTTACCTGTGTGTGCTCTTACCTGCGTGTGCTCTTACCTTCAGTAGGCTCTTACCTGTGTGTGCTCTTACCTGTGTGTGCTCTTACCTGTGTGTGCTCTTACCTGTGTGTGCTCTTACCTGTGTGTGCTCTTACCTGCGTGTGCTCTTACCTTCAGTAGGCTCTTACCTGTGTGTGCTCTTACCTGCGTGTGCTCTTACCTTCAGTAGGCTCTTACCTGTGTGTGCTCTTACCTGTGTGTGCTCTTACCTGTGTGTGCTATTACCTGTGTGTGCTCTTACCTGTGTGTGCTCTTACCTGTGTGTGCTCTTACCTGTGTGTGCTCTTACCTGCGTGTGCTCTTACCTTCAGTAGGCTCTTACCTGTGTGTGCTCTTACCTGTGTGTGCTCTTACCTGTGTGTGCTCTTACCTGTGTGTGCTCTTACCTGCGTGTGCTCTTACCTTCAGTAGGCTCTTACCTGTGTGTGCTCTTACCTGTGTGTGCTCTTACCTTTGTGTGCTCTTACCTGTGTGCGCTCTTACCTGTGCGCGCTCTTACCTGCATGCACTCTTGCCTTCTACCTGCATGCACATGTATATATTTCGGTGGGTTGATGGCAAAGACATCTTGCTTTCTTCCACCTCACTTTGGGTTTTAATAAGCAGTTATTTTAATGTTTATTTATATTAATCCAACTTCCACAGATAACACATTAGCTTGTAGACCAACACTGTGAAGTCTGTAATGTAATTAAAGAGCATATAAAATACAGCAGAATGCATAGACAGTTGATTACAATATAATAATAGGAATATTGTAAATACAGCTCATAATAATATTTGTCAGATAGCATAATGAAGGTAAAAATCCAAAGAGGTGTTACACACAAGAGCATCCATTATTATATAAAATGTGCTTATTAATAAAATGATAATAATATAACTGACCTTTTGTTCTCCTTTGCTTGCTTTGTATAATATTGTATGAGTAGGCACTTTTAAAATTAGAAGATTTATAGAAATATGTATGTTAGCAAAAATTAGTGCAACTTACTCTCTAGATGTTCAAAAGCCCACTGCCCAGGAAAATCAGTCTTTCTACCAGAACAAAAAAAAGCATCATAGTCTAAAAATACTTGCATCATTTTCATCCCATTGGCCAAAATAATTGCACCATCGTTTCCAGTCCTTGTGGAATCATCACCCCCCCCCCCCCCCCCCACCTAGTATATTATTATGGTATAGCAATAACAAGAGGAGGTATATGACAATACTGGGTTCTACTACAATTAGTTATTTTGAGAGATAGGACTTGGACTATTAAGTTGAAAGATTCAATAACTCAAGTTAGGACTGAGAGAGGCGAATGTTAGTTGCAGTGAATAGAAAAACCACATAGCTAAAAAGTTTTGTAAAAAGTTTTGTATGGTACATTAGGGTTTGAAATGTGACCTGAAGAGCCACATTAATTATGAGTTGCCCATGGCAACCTCAGGCTCTATAGCATAACTCTGCACAGCAATGTTATTTGTCAAACTGAGGCTTATTCTCACATGCCTGTACAGCTTGCTCAAAGACAAGCTAAGAAGTCTAGAGACTTACATGTACATACATTGTACATGTAAGTCAACATACATGACAACTCTCCCGGGGAGTCCCGTTTTCAGAACTCATCTCCTGCAAACTCCCAAGCTCCTGCAAGTCCTCCCGGTTTGCTATTTTAGTGACTATTGTGGACATAATTATAAGCTACCAAGCTAGCAGCTCATACATTTAATGTTTATATAATATAAATGTGCTTTAGAGTAATTCTATTTATCAATGCTATGCAAGCTTAGTCTCTTCAACTATACAAATGAAGAGCTTTTGTTAGTTTTGCAATGGATAGTAAATGGATAGAAGATAGTATCTCATGGTCATACACAGTATCAGATAGTAATTAATGTTCCTTCACCATCGTTAATAAACCACCTCAAAACACAATAGTGACCAGGTTGGTTACAAACGGTCAGGAAATGTAATGTGACAGCCTCTAAACTAATTGCAACAATTTAAATTAATAATATTGTTTTGTCTTATATTATCTTCACACTTACATATATGAGACTTCATGGTTGCCATAGTCTGAGACCTAGCCTGTCTTCACTAGTTTTGTGTGGGCAAACAACTCAGTGTACTAGTATTTGTAGCAACCTAGTACATGTACTTGAAACAAAACATTTTTCACCAGCTTAGTTTGTAACTACATGTAACTGAGAGCTGTGCCCACAGCAGACAGCCCATAAAGAGTCGGTGAGGGTTGTCTCACGGTGTAAAAATTTCCCTCTTTGATATCAGCCCAACTTGTCATGTATGTAAGTCAATAACTGAACTCCTGCAAGAGAATTTAAATATCTTACAATTTCTAAATCTACTATAAGATTTCAGGTGAATACATATATTATTAACATAGATGCGTTGTATCTGTAGCCATGTCAGTTTTAGTTAGTAGAGCAGTATTGTGATAGTTATTTGCAAGTCTATACTTTTATTCATATTCCCTAGTCACACTTTTTGTTGCTTGCATTTCTAGTGAGTTATTATAATTTATGTAAAAACTACTTTTAATCACCCACCTTCTCCCTGCTCTGCTGTAACTTTCTCTGCTTTCTTTTCTTTATATTACATCAAAGTTCTATATACTCTGTAGCCATGACAGTTTGAATTAGTAGAACACTAATTTCTGCTCTCAATTTTGCTGGCCTCCTCCTGGTCTAAGTTGTGTAAATGTTTTGTCAAAATATTTGTTATTGTTACCATGACAATTGACATGGTTTGGTCATTTCTTTACGGAACATGCAACATGCGAGTAGTAGACACTAGTTAGCTGTCATTACCGTATTACTACATCTACATGTATGTGGACATTTAGAGAAGAGTCACAGGTGGATACAATCTTAGAGTATATAACATATAGGTGTTGAGAAGGACAACTAGGATAAAATATTGGGTGTGCGAAGATCGATACAAACAAGGTAGGCCCACCTAGGTCAGATATAGAAAATGAGCATAAAAAGTTACAATTTTATGTGCTAACACAAACAAAAGACCAATACATTAACTCGGCCCTTGGCCTAATACCAGTACATGTAATATGGCATGATTATAATACAGTTTGCACAGACATACATTGTATTAATATGTAACAGTAAATGTATTATGCACAAAGTTAGTCATGAAATTGTCTGATCAACACACTGGTTTTCTGGAGAAAGCTGGACAAGTTCTTAAACTTTATTTCAAAATTTAGATGGAATAGTGCAGTCTTAGGTAGGCCTAATCAGTCTTCAAATGCAGGCTTAGGTACTCAATCTATAAATGTAGTCTTAGGTACTCAGTCTTCAAATGTAGTCAGTCTTAGATACTCAGTCTTCAAATGCAGTCTTAGGTACTCTGTCTTCAAATGTAGTCAGTCTTAGGTACTCAGTCTTCAAATGCAGTCTTAGGTACTCAGTCTTCAAATGTAGTCAGTCTTAGGTACTCAGTCTTCAAATGTAGTCAGTCTTAGATACTCAGTCTTCAAATGCAGGCTTCACCTTCAGTGTGTAGTACTCTTCTTCAGTATTCAGTTTTGTGAATTCAAAGTCTTGGTCTTCAGTGTTGAGTCGTGAGTGAGATCATCTGTCTTTGTAGGAAAGGACAACTCGTTAACATATCTCTCCTTTGACTTAGATACTACACTTACACTGATAATAGTTACATGTACATTGTACATGTATTTCAGTATTGTTCATTGTAATTGTATTTACATGTAATAATTATTATTCGTTGTTATTGTTTTAACCCAATTACTTATTACATGTAATTAGTCCTTGTTGTAACACAATTATAAAGTATAATATTGTCTTTGTAATGAGGCTGATATTTATCCATTTATGAATGATATAACTCTTTTCTTGCTGTCACTGATTTGATAACTATGGATAGAATAAATTGATTAGAATGCATCATGTAACTAATCTTACATGTGTCACTCTTACGCCATTCATCCAGCTGACAGTATTTAGGACATTAATTCCCCTAGTTGAAGATTTGGATTAGCAAGAACTTGGGAGAGCTTTGTAAGTAGTAGAGTTGTGTGTCCTTGCCTCTCTAGCAACGCACAACGTGCAACTTTTATTACAGTAATTTGACTTGTGTTTTTTGTTTTCCAGGATGGGAAAATAGCTTACATGTAGTTAAAGTTAGGCAAACTACACCAGCTCAACAACCTTAAAAAATGAAGCTTCGCCAGTAAGCAATAGATTTGCTCTGAGCCGACTAAACACACGGTACCCTTCATATTACTGTTGGTTATTTATAATAGAGGTGGATACCATCTTAGATTATAACTACCAGACTACCTTTGCTGATTACATCACAACAACCTGATGTCAGGTAAAGGTGTAACTTGTAACAAGAGGCAGCTGAAGAGATACTTGTCTGTGATTGGAGGAATGCTCATACACATCTCTTTAGGACACACATATTCCTGGGGTGAGTTAGTTAGATGTTATATGTTACACATGCATGTATTGGCACTGTAAACCACTGAGGGTAAACGCTCAGAGCCTCATTCTAGAGCAAATCGGCCCCCCAGTTGTTTGCCTGTGCAAAGACCAACATGTTGGTTGTTGTAGTCTCTAGCAAAAATGGTGGAAGGAAAGATTGGACACTCGGGCCAAAAACTGTCCGTCCCCCGCCTCCAAGCGCAGTCCGGATTAAGCAAGGAGTTGTGCTACCTTGTGTACAAATCCGCTCTTGCTATTGGTGTTCCGCCGACCATCCAGATAATATTGTTAACAGCCAGGGGCGGATATAGGAAAAATTTCAACACCAGCTTATTTTCAAGAAATCATGGATTTTACGCGTCTGAGTTAGTTAATACAAGATAAGTGTGAAACATGAACATGTATGGGTACAGTCTACACAGATAACATGACTATTACAGCACTATACAATGACTGTACTGCCTGAGCAAGTAAATAGAAAATGAATTGAAGCCTGGACATGCATAGCATTAATAGTTTACAGAGCACAGAGCCATGTTGTTACGCAATTTCCGGAGGCGATACCTTATCGTACTGCCCGAACCCCCGTCGGCCCTTTTAGCTGGAAGTTCATTATGTATAAAAGCCAGCACATTTGCTATCTCAAATTAGTTGTTGATTGTGCTTCAATAAAGCAACATTTCCTAACTCAACCTGCAGAGTCTTACTCTTGCAGGCAGGCAGCTTCAGCCTTGGTCCCCTGGACCTTTAGCGCCCGAGCTCGTCCTCATACTCGTTATAAGTCTCTTTCTACACTTCTTGCTGGGTATAAACCATCGGACTTTAGCCGATCCCGGATTCTTCAATGAATCTAGCATCGGGTCTACGTCCCTTCATCAACACAGGTACTTTCTACACTCCTTCGGAGTATAAACTATAGGACCTATGTCGACCCTTGACTCTTGAATGAGTCTAAGCATCGGCCTACGGCCTCTCCAATAACTACAAGAGCTTTACTTAACTGTTCACTCTTTATGTAATGTGTGGAAGTTTACCTTGGCAGCCCACTACCACTACCAAGCACTTCCCACACCCGGAAATCAGCCTTGGTTATTGGCAAGATATTAATAGAGGTCCCCAATGGTGCAATTATGTAAGGTCCTGTTTATATTTTTGACTGATTAATCATATTATTTATGTTAATAAGGTAACTCTTTGGAAAATATGCCAGAAAATAAGTTTTTATGTTTGGGTTCTTGACTTACTCTTCAGACTGGGTTCAGACTGACTCTTCTACATGTGTTCATATTCGCAGCAGACAACCTTGACTCAATTTACCATACCATATTATCAAGATGTAATTACGCTGCCAGTGATTTGATCTAGCATCATCTTTTGTTCAGGTAATCTGGCACCTTATGTAGTCTCTTATATAAGGAAGTGTTCCTCTCCGTCATCTTTGGCAGATGGCGATGTTGTCTGGGTGTTTGCACTGATTGCACTCGGACAAGCAATCACTATGTTTGCTGGTGGAATTCTCCAAAGGAAGGTTGGAGCACGAGCTGCCACATTTATTGGATGCTTCATAGCCAGGTGAGTACCATAGACATAGACATAGCCAGGTGAGTACCAAAGACATAGACATAGCCAGGCGAGTACCATAGACATAGACATAGCCAGATGAGTACCATAGACATGATGTAGGTATAGACATAGCCAGGTGAGTACCATAGACATAGACATAGCCAGGTGAGTACCAAAGACATAGACATAGCCAGATGAGTACCATAGACATGATGTAGGTATAGACATAGCCAGGTGAGTACCATAGACATAAACATAGCCAGGTGAGTACCATAGACATAGACATAGCCAGATGAGTACCATAGACATGATGTAGGTATAGACATAGCCAGGTGAGTAGCATAGACATAGACATAGCCAGGTGAGAATAGTCTGCTGTACACACTTTTACATTTTTCTTTCAAGTGGTAGCCTATGTTTACATACACAACTAGTAGTATTCTATTGACCACTGGATCTTATAATGGTCAACAAAAGTGACAATAGAAATTTTGGTGTTGGTGGGGCTCAACTCCACTCACAACTAATGAAATGTTGAGCTGGCAGCCATTGTGTGGCTGATGATGTAGATTGATTATGATGGTGTTAATTATTAGCAGAGAAATATATTTAATACTTTACTAAAGTATGGTTAGAACAAAACTGATACAGGCTAGGTTTATAAAAAATAATAAAGCCAAGAGAAATAAGCTGTGCTAAAGCTTTGTAGATGTGCTATTCGACTATGAAATAATATAAGATAAGATAATATAAGATAGGACAACTCTATTACAGTTACAGAGGCAATGCAGACTGTTAGTTCAACATGCCCCCTCAAGCTGGAGCTCGGGCGTACTTGGTTATTGTGAGGAACTCCATTAAGTTGTTAATCTACATGTACATGTCGAATGTCAGTCCTGTTTTACAGTCCATGTATTATTGGCTTGAAATGTAGAAACTTCAGCATCCAATGATAGCAGCTTTCTATTCAGCTAAATCATCTTATTTGATTGCTTCTTTATACATAGTTGGTATGAGGGGCTCTAGGTTAGTAGTGTAAGCATAATCAGTTACTGGTAAGTTACTGGTAAGTAATAGTCAGAGAGGTGTGCAGGTGTTTTCCTCTCTCAGCGTGGTCTAATTGATTGAGTAGGAGTTGTTTACTCCCCAGGTTCATCACCGGCAGTCTGCTGTGGGATTGCAGGCTGGCTTGGTGAATCTAGTTTTTGGTCTGAAGAACAACTGGTACTAGAATCAGCTATCCTTGTTGGGGGATTGACTTGCATCACAAGGAGGTATCATATAGGGTTCGGTTTCAACCATTCCATGATCTAGATTTTGACTATTGGTGTGTGTGTATTGTGAAACTACGTGTTGTGATGATTCTGTTGTTAGTGAGCACATAATATCCATGGTTTTGTGTATTGACGCCTAAATATACTCCTATGTTTCCTTGTTTCTCTAGCTTTTGTTTATGTCTTTCAATGTAGTAAGTACAAGAGGAGCCAAAGTTATGAAGTTTTAACATGTCGTGCTGAGTCATTTACAAATACTGCATATTTTGTAAATAACTCGTAAGCTGTGGATTTAGTGCGTCTTTGATAACTTTGGTTTCGCATGTCGTACTGCATATGACCAGTAAATTTTAGATAATTGGGTATCGGATAGCAAACATCTCAACATTTCTAGCAGATTTTTATGATTTGCCAATTTGATAGTGTGAGAGGTTGTAGTCGAGTGTTGATACTATTTGATAACAATATCTTCTGAAATGAATTAGGCATATACTCTCCACCATCACCACTGTGCAGTTCCTTTACTTTCCCCATTGGGGCAACATCAGCAAGAAACTTTTGTAGAGTTGTGTAGGCTTCACTTTTAGCTTGTAGTAGATATGCAAATATTGTGGTGAGGCGGACATTCCTATATTAGCAGCTGACACACACTAACTAGACACTTGCACTATTTATAATTACTCTAACTAGTTTAACACCCAATATTGCTCTATGATTTAAATATGCTGACTTACTATGTACCTGGAATGCTAGTGTTAATATCATCTTACTTACCTACTTACCTGGAGGAGCACACATTTACATATACCTACATAACTACATTACTGCATGAATGCTCAACCGCGTTCCTTGCATACATAAACGTTAGTTGTATCGTTCCTACTAATGTATATTAAATCACCACTTATTTATCTGTAATAGTCTATGAATTACTGTATGTTTTATGCATGCTTTTGCCCTCTGAGTTTTTTTGTACCGACTGTAAATCGGACCCTCGTTGTGGATTTCCTCCTTTTCTCCTTAGCCCTAGCCCCTCTTGCTTGGTTCCCGTACTCTACTCCTCAGCTACCCAGCCGGGCACTGCAATATCATAATATATACCATTGAATGTTTGTTGCAGCCTGGGAGTTTTCCTCTCCTCTTTCACGATAAGGGTCAGCTATTATCTGTACATGATGACCTATGGTCTCCTGTATGGCATTGGCAATGGACTGGCTTACACTCCTCCTATAAGCTTGGCCATGAGTGTAAGTGATCCATTATATCAGCCATGTATCAGCTATATATCAGCTATGTATCAGCTACATAACAGCTATGTATCAGCTACATATCAGCTATGTATCAGCTACATATCAGCTATGTATCAGCTACATATCAGCTATGTACCAGCTACATATCAGCTATGTATCAGCTATGTATCAGCTACATATCAGCTATATATCAGCTACATATCAGCTATGTATCAGCTATGTATCAGCTACATGTATATATCAGCTATGTATCAGCTATGTATCAGCTACATATCAGCTATGTATCAGCTACATATCAGCTATGTATTAGCTACATGTCAGCTATGTATCAGCTACATATCAGCTATGTACTAGCTACATATCAGCTATGTATCAGCTATGTATCAGCTACATATCAGCTATATATCAGCTATGTACCAGCTACATATCAGCTATGTATCAGCAATGTATCAGCTATATATCAGCTATAGCTGATATATAGCTGATACATTGCTGATACATAGCTGATATGTAGCTGGTACATAGCTGATATATAGCTGATATGTAGCTGATACATAGCTGATACATATATGTATCAGCTATGTATCAGCTACATATCAGCTATGTATCAGCTACATATCAGCTATGTATCAGCTACACATCAGCTATGTATCAACTACATATCAGCTATGTATCAGCTATACATTACTTCTGTGGAGTTATTTCATGTCATATTGTAATGTTTTCGGGGTTTGAGTGTATGTCGTCCTAAGACGACCTCTTGCCAAAAATGAAGGACCTATGAGTGGTACTAGGCCTTCTCATTACATGAGAGATCAACAGGTACTAGTAGTTCAATGACTACTCAAGACGACCCATGTGGTCCCGAGTTAATGCTATCTTGCTATACTGAGAAAGAGTGTGTTCCGACCTAGTAGGCAGTTCGAGAGGCAAGGTCGAACAAGGCCTTAACAATTACTGGGACGACCTATACTATGAGAGAAAGACTCTGTATAAGTAGTATAGAAGTGTCTTTACTGAGATCCAAGCATCAACTGAGACAATGAACATAAAAACAATGTGCTTTATATACTTTTAAACTTCAGGAAAAAACTTCGTAAAAGGCCGATGTAGTGTCGTAAAAGGCCGATGTAGTGTCGTAAAAGGCCGATGTAGTGTCGTAAAAGGCCGATGTAGTGTCGTAAAAGGCCGACGTAGGGTCGTCCAGAAATTGCACAACAACATGGCAGCGGAAGCCCAAGGCCAACCCAAAATAGGTCGGGTACAACAAAAGATGCTTAAAATCATCCAATTCATGTACAAAATGAATTGTAGCTAATTCTGAGAGGTCGGCCCTCTTTACATGGGTATAAAAAGGACATAATTGCTCAGTAATGCATATAACAAGTGTATAATTGATAGGTTTCTGCACAGGCTAGTCAATATACACGTACATAACTTAGTTATGAATTGTTCATGACAACGGAATGCAGTACAACGCAGTACAGCGCAGTACAGCGCAGTACAATGCAGTACAGCGCAGTACGAGTGGTTAAGCCCACAGTGTTTCATCTACCATTACAATATAATTTTTTTTCCTGACAGTCACTATCTGCTCCCATAGTCACAAGAGATGGTAACTTCCACCTTAACATCAATCAGCAGGTGGTTTCAGTAATGGGAATTAGTAAGCTATTGATCATAATTAGAAGTTGTTCCCTCCCAATCACTCGGTTGAGAGAAGACAACTTCTAATTGTTACCCATGGCTTACGAGTGCTCATAGTTTCAATGCCATGTTTGGTCAGCTGATAAGTTGTGCATTGTGGTATCTACATGTAAACTGCCCACACGTTTGCTTGCAAACAAAACATACTCCGAGGATTTCCTAAGACACAGTGTTTACTTTATGTTTGTAGTGGTTTAAGGAAAGCCAAGGACTGGTTAGTGGTTTCATACTTGCTGGAATAGGAGTTGGTGCATTTGTATTCAATCAACTACACACAGCTTATCTTAACCCTCTGAATGTAGCAGCAGTCGCTGTTGAAGGACTAAATAGCACACAGGAATCAAGCGCTGATAAGTATGCACAGCATCTACATATAACACACAATAATACTTGGCTACATACTTGCCAAGTGTCCCGGGTTTCTCGGGACACCCCCGGGATTTGAAAACTGTCCCTACACTGTCCCAATGTCCTGATTTATACCCCGGGAATTAGAAAATTGCTGCTCCAAAAAATTTTTTATCATTTATTTTGGATTTTCCAAAATATTGACTGAAAAAGGGTTGAGCGTCGCAAATCCTGGGGAATTTTTGCTAAATATAATATGCTACACACCGTTTATTTTTGAATTAGTTCGATGTCTAGTGACCGCCGTGTCTATGCCAATTGCCACTAGTGATAGCCCAAACTCCGACTAATTCTTGAGCTATATTGGCAGTGTACCAAAGCCTCCCCAACAGTGAATAGCTATTTTATATAAACGCTCTAATGTCAATGACGACCACCGCGCAAATGAAAATTCACTCATTGATATTATAATTATTACTATTTGCTTGTACAAATAATGTTTCCATTATTTGTCTATTGGATGTTAATTTAGCTGTTAAGCCAGACAATTCTCACAGTACAGACAAGCAAAAGACTCGGCAATTTTCAAGTTTAAAATCGATGGGTCAAATTCATTTATTTTATTTCTAAAAGTAAATTAGGTTTTTAATATCAATATTATCATTATCTTATGCCTTCTGCACCCTCTAGTATTACTGATGGTGGTACCAATGACATAGCCAGGCACACCATGACCCAAAAGCTAATCAAAGTTGTTGTCTGAAAGCTGTCACGTCATCTAAAAGCTTAGAAGATTTGTTTATTCTCAATGATTCTGAAGTTCAAAAGACAGGCTTACATTATGACTATAGTTTTTAATATAATAATTATAAACTTAACTTATGAAAATACTGAATTGTTATTATTATATTTCAGTGTTTTCATAAATAAAGCTATTTATATGTTTATAATTTAATAAAATGAAACAAAAATTTGGTTTCTAATAAATTTTTATGTTGTAGCAAGTTTTATAGGTCTTCTTTAGATAATCCAACCTAAAGCACTCTTTGCAATTTCATTCCTATTCTAATTCTTCCCATCATTTTAAAACCATTCCAATATGCACGTAATATGAACATATTTTTGACCACTAGAGCAGCATACAAATATGAGTGAAATTGTCCTAACTACTGTCATTTTAGTGGCTCACAAAAAATATTTTGAATGCGGGAGGGCGCTCCTCTGCCCCTCCCGCACCCTTTCTGGCAGCCCACTACGCGGGCTGGCATGGCCTGCGGCCATGTCGTCCGTCCTCCCACTGGTCCGCGCATGTGTCCAGATTTTTTACCCAGGTTACTTGGCAAGTATGCTTGGCTACATGAGTACTAGCATGGATGTCCACCAGATTTCTCTGCTCTAGAACATGGCTGATTATCATTGAGCAAGGTGCCCATCGACAATAAGTATGTTTGAAGAGGTGCAACTTCTAAATATTCCTTTTAGATATTTTGAAGATGAGAGAGTGTTAGAGAGAGTACCTACATTGTTTATGTTGACTGCTAGCGTTTACTTTGCACTCCAACTTATCGGTGTAGCACTCATGTTTCCTGTTGAACCTCCTGGTGAGGAGGACCAAAGCCTGTTGCTAGCAGCTAGTAATGAATCAAAGACACAAGAGTAAGTAGTAGTTCAGTGAGGCTGAGGTCTATTTAAGTGCAGAGTAGAATGATATAGGCGTATGCATATGAATGTATATTTACATGTATATATACTCTGGTTCAGTGTATGTCACACCTTTTAAATATGCTTTGCTGTAAATATACAGTATTGCTAAGGTGTGCTCCTAGGTATATCTCTGAGCTGCATTGATCAGGTGTCAAACACTGAAACAGTACACTGTTTGCAGATTGTGTATATATATACATATAGATTTCACATATTGGATTCATCTGCTGTTATGTGTGAAAAGTTTCCCATCCAAACAGAGAATAGTGAGTTCTCTATAGACCTTGCTCTTGGCTGTCCAAATCTAAGCTAAGTTCCAATAAAGCATGTAATGATATATTTTCTATAGAAGTGAGTCTGTCCCAATCAATGAAATGGAGATGAATGATCAATCGGTGAACGAACAGCAAGGAGATATAAATATCTCGGCTTTCCAAGTGTTGAAGTCAAGGCCTTTCATTACGCTTTGGTTTATGTTCCTGCTCAATGACATCTGTGTGACTTTCATATCGTCTCTGTATAAGGAATACGGAGAGAACCAAGTTGTGAATGATGATCACTTCCTGGCACTGCTTGGTGCTTTCTCCACGACATGCAATGCTTTAGGTAGAATACTATGGGGTGCTTTGGCAGATAAGACGTCCTTCAAGGTAGGTAAACAACCATACCAGATCAGCTAGAGACAGCTGTAGTTCTAGCTAATAGATACATATGTAGTAGTTCTGGTCTGAGTTCTTATGAGCTAGTTCTAGAGGTAAAAATTGATAATGTGAATTTATTATGGTGTACTGCGCAACATACATTGAATCATATTGTAGATATCAATGTCTATACTATGTGCTATGGTGACCTGTCTACTGGCATCACTCTATCTATCCCATGTATTTGCTGATGTCGCTGGTCGTCCACTTCTCTTTATCTGGATTTGTCTCCTCTTTCTAACCTTCTCTGGAAACTTTACTCTCTTCCCAACTGCTACAGCTAAAACATTTGGCTCTGAAAATATGGGTAGAAACTATGGACTACTGTATACATCACAAGTAAGTACTCTAAAACAAGTAACTTATAGAACAACTTATATTTACATGTAGAAATACATGTAGATGTAGATATAGATGTAGATGTAGATGGTTGAAACAGATGAAAGAACTTGTACGAGTAATTGGTCATACATGTACAACTGCCCATGTCTAGTCATATAATATGTATTTCGCAATAATGCATGTAGGCCATATTATGCATAATATATTATAGTAATAGCCACAATAGCATATTTACACATCCAATGATGGTGGTTACAGGCAGCGTCTGGTCTACTGGCAGCAGGACTCTCCACCCTCATCTTGCAAGCTCTTCACTTCTATGGAATCTTTATCTTCTCTGCAATTGTATCAGCAATATGTAAGTATTTATGACTTCTATGTGTATGTTGCTCGGCTTGAGAAAGAGATGAATGAGAATTAGGGTGAATTAGTCTTAGATATAAAAACCAGTTTAGGGTCGGTGTATGTGTATGAACAGGTGCACCTTCATGTGCATAGGTGTGTGCAGTGTATATTCTATACTCTACAAAAGATACAGTTACTTGTAGAATTGTCTAAAAGTTTATTGTAAATGGCAATTATTAGTAGACAGTAGATTATTTGTTGGAGACAGTCATAATTAGTAGTAAGTAGTAAGTTATAGTGTACAAGTATATCAAAGATACCAAAGTATAGACAGTAAAGTGTAGAGTGTAGACAATAGGTCATTGACTGTTAGAGTGTAGACAGTAGGTCATTGACTGTTAGAGTGTAGACAATAGGTCATTGACTGTTAGAGTGTAGACAGTAGGTCATTGACTGTTAGAGTGTAGACAGTAGGTCATTGACTGTTAGAGTGTAGACAGTAGGTCATTGACTGTTAGAGTGTAGACAATAGGTCATTGACTGTTAGAGTGTAGACGGTAGGTCATTGACTGTTAGAGTGTAGACAGTAGGTCATTGACTGTTAGAGTGTAGACAGTAGGTCATTGACTGTTAGAGTGTAGACAGTAGGTCATTGACTGTTAGAGTGTAGACAGTAGGTCATTGACTGTTAGAGTGTAGACAGTAGGTCATTGACTGTTAGAGTGTAGACAGTAGGTCATTGACTGTTCGAGTGTAGACAGTAGGTCATTGATTGTTAGAGTGTAGACAGTAGGTCATTGACTGTTAGAGTGTATACTGTAGTGTAGACTGTGAGTAAGGATAGACTATCCTGAACCACACCCATACCAGTCCAGTGGATTTGCTCATAATCCTGCATCCCACATTATAATTGAAATTATTCAACAATATACAATTATAATGGAAGGACAGATAGTTTACTCAATGATAGTAACCTAATAAGCATTCTAATTAAGATGGCGCAAGGTAGCATAACTCCTAGTTTAATCGTAACCCTATACATTGGTGATAGATAGGGACACAGTTTTGGTTGAAGTAACCCATTTTTTCTTCGTCGCTGTCTTTGACATTGTATTTATTTTGCAGCATTTATTCTAACCTTGACTTTTAAGAAGGAGTTCAACTGTAGATCACAGTGAATACATCTGATATTAGACAGGATAAATGATAAATTATTCTAAAGAGTATAAGTATCTCACTTTAGGACAGCCTCTCACTACAGTCAGATAACTATTTAGTTTATCTGAAAGACATCCAAGGGCTTGTTGTAGCCAATAGACCACCAGGTTCATTTACTGTAGGTATTTTGATTTAAGAACCAGAATTTTGGTAAACTAAATTGTTATCACTTAAGCTCACCTGGAAAATTCTACTCTTGCTTACGTATTTACCTACATATTTACCTACGTCTGTACCTATGCATTTACCTACGTATGTACCTATGTATTTACCAACGTATGTACCTACGTATTTAGCTAAATATTTACCTACATATGTACATGTACCTACGTATTTACCTACCTACGTATTTACCTACCTAAGTATTTACCTACCTGCGCTACATCAAGGGGTTATTAAATTATCTACATCAAGGAAGCATCTGCTAACATAGTTGATGACAAATAGCTGCTGTAGTATCTTCAGGTGTTATCTCCAATGTACTATTTGTTATTCAATGTAATATGGTTGCATGCAGCATGTACATCATGTACATGTATATATATTTAGTGATAAAAAATTCATTTTGGGTTGTAATATTGTGCTTCCTGTTGTATTTTACTGACATTTTGTTTGCCAACAGTTGAGACATTATACAGCTTATAGATATTATATTACATGATACAATAGTTCATAATTTGATAGCCAAAACATAGCTCAGATTTTTGCTATTGTAGCCATCATGCTTGCTTTACATACAATCTATCTTATGATAGTACCAGTGAGCATCCCAGCACTGATTTCACTTCCTCTCCATCTGATTTGAATGAATTTGATCTCAATTTTATCCCAAATCTAAAAAATGAGATGGAATATATTTTAAAAACATTTCGTGGAATTCTACAAGGTTTACAAGCAGCTGGAGGAGTGAATAGACTACCAGTTATACCTCTGGACCAAGAACATAATATAAATATTGATGTTGTATTAAGGACTGTTGCCGACTACCAATCGGTTTTTCGATTATACATTGTATTATATATAGCCCATTTCTAGAACCAGAAATGAACTCATTTCCGATCTAGAACTACCTTAGAAGATACCCTGCGTCCCTCATCTATTCAATAAATTTCGGTTGTTTGAACTGTTATGCTAGTGCAAGTCATACTAATGGCATCTAACAAAAAATGTATCCACAATATTAGTACACAAACCTCTGCGTCCAAGTTAGTGCTGTAAAGAGGTCAGGCTTCAGCTGGCCTCTCAGCAAATATAAAAACTGTCAGCTGGTGGTACAGCAACTCAGACAACTCTCACTATATAGTACAGCAGGGGAGACAACTCTCACTTTATAGTACAGTAGGGGAGACTACTCTCACTTTATAGTACAGCAGGGGAGACAACTCTCACCTTATAGTACAGCAGGGGAGACAACTCTCACTTTATAGTACAGCAGGGGGGACAACTCTCACTTTATAGTACAGCAGGGGAGACAACTCTCACTTTATAGTACAGCAGGGGAGACAACTCTCACTTTATAGTACAGCAGGGGAGACAACTCTCACTTTATAGTACAGCAGGGGAGACAACTCTCACTTTATAGTACAGCAGGGGAGACAACTCTCACTCAATTGTGAACAGTAGAGTAAATCAATAGCTGAGCTGATGATGTATGCAGTGACTACATGTAGAGGTTAATTAATAGTCCAGTTTCAGTCGGTCAACAAAACATGTGCAACATAATAAAGGTGATGCTGTTTGTATTCAATTAACCTAAACAATAGAATTAGGGGTCATATAGAGTATAATATACTCTATTTGACCCCTAATTCTATTATTATGATACACAGATGAAGGTTACAGAGATTGCATCATGTATATGACATGGGCATTACGTAGGCTGCTATTGATAACCCAGTGAAACAGATACAAATAATACATAGGTAACAATAGACAAGCAGGCATCACTTGGTGCAACCTATTGTTGTATGGATACTTGTAACAGAGTATTATAATAGTATAACACGTCAGCATATTTTTAAACTCTGCAATTGCCCACAATTAAATGCACTTCCATAGAATATAATATTGTTCTATTGCTCAGCTTCATATATTATTCCAAATTTATTATGATATTACATAATTTGTAATATTTTAGTGTCTTCTAAGACACTAAATTTACTATAAGTAAAGTCATATGCTTACATGTTTATGAAGATAATATAATTTAGTTCAGTGAAGTTTCTTCAGAATGGATGGAGCAGTCAACTGATGGCTGATGGCCAGTATTACATAGAATAATGGACATTATACATGTACGTGTAGGTATGAGCATGCAGGTCATTATGTAAGCATACATCCAACATGTCTGTTAGACAACATAGCATTGCTAACTTATGCATGGGTCACCCAGTGCCAACCTTTATACCTTAGTCTGCCACTAAGCATACAACTGCAAGATCCCTTGGTCAATCACCTAACTGGACAGTGTGGATACTGGACAGTGTGGACTGGACACTGGACAGTGTGGATACTGGACAGTGTAGACACTGGACAGTGTGGATACTGGACAGTGTAGATACTGGACAGTGTGGATACTGGACAGTGGACAGTGTGGATACTGGACAGTGTGGACACTGGACAGTGTGGATACTGGACAGTGTAGACACTGGACAGCGTGGACACTGGTTAGTGTGGATACTGGACAGTGCAGATACTGGACAGTGTGGATACCATTGACAGTATTCCTATCCCACCAGCCCTAGTCAGCAAGGGAGCATTACTCATATAGAATAAATGTATTGTAATGCAGTACTTGCAGCATAAAGTTAGCCAAGTCAGCACTAGGAAGTAGGCAACTAATTGCTGTAATTTATATGAATTAGTCTGAAAAACCAGGTTTTGTGCTATGTACAGGTCACCAACACACATGTATATGTACATTGTACTATATGCTTAGTCTACAGAGAGGAAAGGTAATATTTGTAAGAAGACAGTCATGGCCTATGAAAATATACCCACTCAAAAAGACCATTGAGATATCTAAAGGCTATTTATTACTATCTACTACAATATTGCAGCTGTCAGTAGAAGCATTTGTCTATATTATTATCACTATAATATGCCTGCATATTCCAAATGACTATTTTACACGAAAGCAAGAAAACTAGCCGTTGTGTTAGTTACAACATGGGACCATGACTGTGATGGGTACTACAGTACCATAGAACCATGGCTATGATGGACTCTACAGTACCATGGAACCATGGCTATGATGGACTCTGCAGTACCATGGAACCATGGCTATGATGGACTCTACAGTACTGCTGCATACATAGCCAGGAAGCTGGTAAGTAATGATGATTTCCGATGCCAATGCTGAAATCAATGTTCTTCAAGTTATATATTGTGTTAACTTTGGGATCAGCGAATAAAATGTTCTCCCATGCTTTATGATTGACCTCATTTGAACAAACCTTCTCTGCTTCATCTCGAATTTTTAGAAATCTATCTAGAATTGTTGTGAATTCCATACCGGATATTTTACGTCTGAACTCGTCTATTACCACATCATAGAATTTCTGTTCCCCCTTAGAGTGGACATACTGATCTATAAGCCGGGAAGAATTGGCATCTAGTAACGGCTTCCTGCTACTGCATTTACTTTTCTGCCAATCGTTGATTTCAGGATTCCCACATGGTTTATACATGACGTCACAGAGGCTTAGTTTGGCTTCTAAAGCCAGCTGTACAAGAGAACTGTCCATGTGGTCTTGTGAGAGAATGGTGAGTCCCCGAGCTAGTGAGACAGCATTTCCTAAAGTAAGTGATATGAGATCGTGAGGTGCTAACAGCATTGGATGCTGACTGGACAAGAAGGCGGAGAGACTAGCATTCGGCACGTAATATTCACGGTAATGATTGTAAGCGCTCCAAACTCTTTGGACAGGGTTTCGAACAAACATAAAAGTTGTAACATCATTGCAGAAATAACCTTTACTGAACTTCCTGGATAAGTTAATATACGTATACTTTACTGGATGATCAGTACCGGAGACGTCTACGCAGCTTTGGTACCGATTTGTATGCCGTCGAGCGCCAGAGAGATTTCCAGATGCGTCTAAATTTAAATCATATGTATATGTATAAGTGTTGAGTAGGGTTGATATGAGAGTTCCACCAACCTTGTAAGATTTAATGAAGGCCAGTGATTTGTGGTTCGAGTTTACAGGGATGCGCTTTTTCTGTGCGAATATATTTCGAGATGGCCGACGAGACATACTCAATTGGAAGAATGATTTCGTAAATTTTTCATGTAATTTGAAAGTAATATTATATGCAGTGCTGTTTGAACTCTGGCTAAGTTGCAATTGTTTACCAATTCCCCTTAGAGAATCTAAGCCACATTTAATAGAAAATGTGTGTAAAAGATCCTCTGTAATAGACCTGAGACTCTGTGGGTCACATGGTTCCAAGTGAGCCGGGGATATAGTAGTGTTTGTCTCTACTGACTCCACTTTGAGGCTAGTATTGACTGAGATGTTTATTAAAGTGGGTTCATACGGCTGGAAGACGTTGCTAGATGTTGTATCAAAAAAAGGTCCAGCTGACAGAAGAAATACAGTTCCCAATAGGCTAGTGATCAAGGCAGCTGGTAGCAACAGCCCAATTAATGCTGCTGGTCTCTTCATCTCTTGGTTATGTTCAAAGTGAAACCTGCAACAGGGTTATTATGGCTGTAGATTCCCAGAAGCCTCTCAGCAATCAGTACGTGGCAGCGCAGTATTATTTATTTCACAAGAAAGTATGAATGAATATTTACTAAAATGATGCATGAAGTGCATTGTTAGTATATTCATATAATATTATATAATAATTATACAGGTAGTTACAGCCATGATACCCAGAGAGACTAAATAATAGAATTTAGAAATAATTAAAGCACTAAATACTTGTTATAAGCACACGGTCGCTAACCTTGGTTGATACTGCTTGCTGTCATCGCAAGTTTATCTTTAGTTTGTTTCAGGAAAAATACAAGTGATGTTATTGATTACTATAATAATATTCTATAGAAACTGCAGTGATGTCACTGGATACCTACTTCATCTCTACTGATCCACAGGCTATAAATGCAGTGGTCATAGCCTGGGCTCTCCAAATCATGAGTACTTAGGCTATTCTGGTGTACACGCATGCGTATAACATAATTGACTAGTGTGACTGGAAAGAAATCACAATGTAACATGTTGTGTTTATTTTTACACATTATTTATTGACAGGGTAGCTCATAGACATTGTGCTTAAGTTATACAACTGACAAGCATTGATATTCAGATATCTTACTCACAGGGCTAATGACAAGCCGTAGTCACAGTTTTGTACCATAGTACCTAGTTCATATTTACAAGGAAATAATTATATGTGTGTAATAATAATGTTATACAGTATTTGGGTTAGCTTGTATTACATTGCATAAAACCACTACAGGATATATTACAGGAATACTAAAAGAAGAATCAACTCAATTCTTGCATAATATAATACTAATATAATATTATACAATTCTATTCTGTGATAATCAGAATGTAATAGAGAGTGGAAGTACACTGTACATTGTATGTGACATGAGACAAGAGGAAGACAACTCCCGACCAGCTCTTGTATTTTCTAAAGTGAAACCTCTCATCTCCTGTATCTGTATCTTCTAAAGTGAAACCACAGCTGGAATATGTCATTCTGAAACTGGCACTTAAAGCCATGTTTATATGAATACTCCCAGTCCTTGTTGACTATCTTGAAGGCAATGTCCTGTAAGTAGAAGCAAACGTGTTTCATATATGTATACCACAATGCAACAGTGGTGCCGAGTACCACCTATACCACAATGCAGCAGTGATGCCGAGTACTATGTATACCACAATGCAACAGTGGTGCCGAGTACCATGTATACCACAATGCAACAGTGGTGCCGAGTACCACCTATACCACAATGCAGCAGTGATGCCGAGTACCACATATACCACAATGCAGCAGCGGTGCTGACTACCATGTATACCAGAGTGTGTACATGTACACTTTATACTCTATACTGTATTATTTGTAGTCTACCTCATAGGGTGGTCCAGCAGTGAATTTAAGTACGGAGAAATCCTTATCATCATCTATTGGTATGACAGAGTACTGTGGAGTGTTTGTCTTGTCTATCAGGTCGGGGTAGAATATCTACACATGATATAACATATGATAGAATAGAGTAGCATCAGTGGCAAAGGAAAACGGCAGTAATATACTATGTACAAAACATGTATATCATCATACTCTAGTATACGGTCTACTATGTATATCATCATACTATAGTATACGGTCTACTATGTATATCATCATACTATAGTATACGGTCTACTATGTATATCATCATACTCTAGTATACGGTCTACTATGTATATCATCATACTCTAGTATACGGTCTACTATGTATATCATCATACTACAGCATATGGTCTACTATATATATCATCATACTATAGTATAATTATGGTCTACTATGTATATCATCATACTATAGTATACGGTCTACTATGTATATCATCATACTATAGTATACGGTCTACTATGTATATCATCATACTCTAGTATACGGTCTACTATGTATATCATCATACTCTAGTATACGGTCTACTATGTATATCATCATACTCTAGTATACGGTCTACTATGTATATCATCATACTCTAGTATACGGTCTACTATATATATCATCATACTCTAGCATACGGTCTACTATGTATATCACCAATAGAAGATAACTCCTCATTGCATGCCGTCCTAAGGAGATGAACTACACCAGGTATTACTACTCACGTTGAACTTATATCCTTGGACTATTTTGGGTGGAGGATTATCCATGTCGTAGTGAGTCTGGTTGTACTTATTCCACTCGAAACCCTAAAATAATCAGATAACGGATAACACACTGTTACCTCTCCATTACACATGTTATCTGTGGTCCTACACCGGAGCTGCAGAGAGCAGATACAAAGAGCACATTGTAGTACAGTATTATATCGGCACATGTAGTGTCTGTCCCCAACTTACAGTATGTACTCTGTTGAAGAACCGAGGCTTTCTAGGTCTATATTTGTCACTCCAAACAAAGCTTTGTTTATCCAGATTAAATTCAACTGAGAATCTGACCTCGTCTGCTGCCATTCCTTCTTTGGCCCTCTGTACTAGTGCTCCATCCCCATCAGTCTGTACACACAAGAGTAAACAAGGATCTCAGGCTATGTTATACTTCCTGAACAAGAAAATCGGCAGATTGGCCCCATACAACAAATATAGTATCACTGAATAGGTGCTAGGCACTGCTCTAACATCTGTATGAAGTAAAGCTGAGACTTCTGCTCTCATTAGCTTACAGAATCTCTACTGAAAGGTTGTCCCCATTCAACAGTAGCTACCATAGTGCTAGAGAGCTATTTATAGCTACAAACTAGACTTGTGTTTCAAGGTGAATTGGAATACAATGATACCAAGGCCTATGCCATAGGTAACTTTTGACAACCTACCTGCACTTTACCGGTACTCTTTAGCGATAGCCGCTGCATCTGCAGACGCTTCAGGTCATCGTCTGGATTGTATATCAGTAGCCCCTCCTCTATTTCCGTAGCGGGTATGAGCTTCGGTGAACACCTTCCATCGTCATATTCATCCTCTACGTCCCCCACTTCTGGCTCCTCTGGAACATCTGGTAGAGTTTCCTCATCCTCGCTACATCAGACAACTGACAATCACAGTGTGTAGAGCATATAAGCACCTACATGTAATACATGCTAAATCACACTCTGGAAATAAGAATTCCAGTTTGTAGTTGTTTTCTCCTGTACGGTTGACATCCAATTATAAATATTGACTTGAGAGTATGAAATTATTGGCGAGTCGTTCGTACAATTAAGAGTTACATAAGTTCCCAGTGTCGGTTTTAAAACCTCCAAAGATGAAAATCGTTCAGTAAGATTTAACTTCGGCAATAAACTACTGCATCTTAACCCTTTCACTATAATATGGTAGCATTCAGTTATTTAGAGAGAACAGTCGAGAGTAGCTATGAAAGGCGGGTCCCTATTGGCTAATGAGAAAGGAAGAGACAGCATCACCGATGTGGTGTGGACTACTATAGCTAAGCTATGTATACATACATATTATACCTCCAAACACTGCCTATTTAATTTTATCTTATGACTAAACTACTTTGGATACTAAAGCTGAGCACTTTGTCGTCATTAGTTGCTCTATTTGTCACTAGCTGCCCTATTCTAACCACAAATAATTATTAGTGTACTGTGCTAACAATGTCATCGATCTGATTGGGTAGATTGTAGTACATAGTGATCTGATTGGGTAGATTCTAGTACACTGCGTTACCAATGAATATGCTGCGACACTGTGAAAAGACACAGTGTATTACGCAGTGCCACCACCAGGCCAGCTACTCATGACTAAGGAGCATTCCAGCTGTTAGCTAGACTGTGTTAACACTGGAAGTGACATATTCTGAGCTAAAAAATCAAGCTAGGACTGAGAAAACATCCCAAATAAGTGACATGATGTGGTATAATACAGGTATGTGTACTATATGTTTACAATGACCATAATTTACCTGTTAACTATTAGTTTGGGTTTATCATCTGTGGTTGAATCTGTGGAAGTGGAGGGCTTGCTACTTGCGACCTGGCTGGTGGATGGGTGACTAGGTAAGGGGGGTGGCTTAAATTCTGAGTCTGCCTCCTCCTTAATCCCCGGAGAACTTCCAGACTCTAAGGCTTGCTGAAACAACAAACATTGCAATAATTGGCATTCAGTAACAGCAAGGTAATTTTTAGGGGCCGTCTAATAGTACATAGTTACAATAGATGTAGGAATGAATATATAGTCCTCTGGTGGGTATATTATCTGCACATACACACCTCCTCCTGTCTAATAGTACATAGATAGGAATGAATATATAGTCCTCTGGTGGGTATATTATCTACACATACATACCTCCTCCTGTCTAGTAGTACATAGATAGGAATGAATACAGTCTTCTGGTGGGTATATTATCTACACATACACACCTCCTCCTGTCTAATAGTACATAGATAGGAATGAATACAGTCTTCTGGTGGGTATATTATCTACACATACACACCTCCTCCTGTCTAATAGTACATAGATAGGAATGAATATAGTCCTCTGGTGGGTATATTATCTACACATACACACCTCTTCCTGTCTAGTAGTACATAGATAGGAATGAATATAGTCCTCTGGTGGGGATATTATCTACACATACACACCTCCTCCTGTCTAATAGTACATAGATAGGAATGAATATATAGTCCTCTGGTGGGTATATTATCTACACATACATACCTCCTCCTGTCTAGTAGTACATAGATAGGAATGAATATAGTCCTCTGGTGGGTATATTATCTACACATACATACCTCCTCCTGTCTAATAGTACATAGATAGGAATGAATATATAGTCCTCTGGTGGGTATATTATCTACACATACATACCTCCTCCTGTCTAGTAGTACATAGATAGGAATGAATATAGTCCTCTGGTGGGCATATTATCTACACATACATACCTCCTCCTGTCTAATAGTACATAGATAGGAATGAATATAGTCCTCTGGTGGGTATATTATCTACACATACATACCTCCTCCTGTCTAATAGTACATAGATAGGAATGAATATAGTCCACTGGTGGGCATATTACCTACACATACATACCTCTTGCTTGAGTTTAGCAAGCCTCTTCTGTAGGATAGATTGATGTTGTTCCTTTAGTCTCGTCAGGGCAATATGTGCCTTTAGCTGTTGGAGTAGGGACTCCCAGTAGCCTACATCTCCCTCTCCACCTGCAGAGATCAAGTATAATCGATATAGAGATCATATAGGCCAGCTATAGAGATCAAGCCTATTAACTGGAGAGGATAACGTATAGAGGTAAAACACACCTTTTAACTTATTCTTGACTTGTTCCTGGAGGATAGTAAGTTGTTTTAACGTTTTTCCTTTAAATATGGAGCCAACTTCGTCACTAACGGCTGTGTGTATGCCCTCTCTTCTATCTCTTATATCTACAAGAGCACAACCACATGGCAACCACTCCAGTAAAAAGGTAGACTGTACTATCATCAGCTAGCTAGAGCTGGACTGCTACTAGCACTAGTAGACATCAAGGAAGCCGTCTAATAGGCTATAGATGCTGACCAATGAGCTGTCTACTAAGCTATAGCTGCTGACCAATGAACTGCCTACTAAGCTATAGCTGTTGACCAATGAGCTGTCTACTAAGCTATAGATGCTGACCAATGAACATGAGTGGTGATATCCTACTTTCTCAATCGATTCATGCAGGCCAAGGGAAAGCATATATAAAATGTATCTAGTATCCTTGTAAGAGCAGATGTGATCAATATAGTCTGAGAACATGAACGTATGAGGGATAGACAGTAGCAGAGACTACGGAATAGAGATGTAGATAAGGTTGATGCCCTTATAACAGTTCCACAGAGTTTGAACATCGCGTCAAGCTATTAATAATCGATGGCATCTACTACAATACTAACCATAAGAGGCATGGTAAGGTGTATTAGTATACCAACCATAAGAGGCATGGTAAGGTGTATAGTATACCAACCATAAGAGGCATAGTAAGGTGTATAGTATACCAACCATTAGAGGCATGGTAAGGTGTATAGTATACCAACCATAAGAGCCAGATGCGGGTTGCAGACGTCTGGCCTGAGATAGCTGGTCTTCTGTCACTGTTGTTATGTCCCTCCAATAGTCCTGGTTCTTGCCCTTCTCCAGCTCCAGGTACACCTTGATGTCCTCCAGTAAATCCTCCAAGTCTATGACTGAAAGACCCTACATACGTGTAGATACAAAAGATATCAAGTATTATAGACATCAAGTACCATAGACATCAAGTATCATAGACATCAAGTATCATAGACATCAAGTATCATAGACATCAAGTATCATAGACATCAAGTATTATAGACATCAAGTGCCATAGACATCAAGTACCATAGACATCAAGTATCATAGACATCAAGTATCATAGACACCAAGCACCATAAACATAGAAGAAATGTTACACAACAGACGAGACAACAGACGAGACAATAGCGCAAAGTACCACTGACTAGAGTTGTCAGCTCGTGATCTGTATTACACAGGATACCATAACTCCAATACCACCATAGACAATAGAAACACGCTACTAATAGAATGAGAAGGGATTACTGCATGTATAACTCTTACCTCTAGATAAGTGTAGGGTTCGTGCATTTCCACAGACATGTCATCGTCCTCTGCATTGATATATTTAGCTAAGAGATCAATGGGTTTAGCTCTACCATCTTCTATACGAATACGAGATCTCTCCTTGGCTTGATCCAGGTGGAACTAAAAGTCACGAACAACTGCTCCATATTATCATGGAAAATACTATATAACCATCTAATAGATATACAGACACGTGACACACAAACAAGCAGACACACCTGTAGACATGTAGACACACACCTGTAGACATGTAGACATACACCTGTAGACACGTAGACACACACCTGTAGACACGTAGACACACACCTGTAGACACGTAGACCCACCTGTAGACACGTAGACACACACCTGTAGACACGTAGACACACACCTGTAGAAATGTAGACACGTAGACACACACCTGTAGACACGTAGATACACACCTGTAGACACACACCTGTAGACACACACCTGTAGACACGTAGACACACACCTGTAGACACACACCTGTAGATATGTAGACACACACCTGTAGATATGTAGACACACACCTGTAGATATGTAGACATGTATAACTCACCGTATCCTCCTGTTTCTCCCATGCAGAGTAGTAGTCAGATTCCTTTTCTCTCTGCTCTTGCTCCCTCTCTCTGTCCCTCGCTTCTTTTTCCTTTTCTCTTTCCAGTTGTCTTCTCTTCACCTTCTCCAACTCCCTCTATATACATACACATTTATGTATAATCACAATACAACACTCACGCAAAGAGTATATAATATACATATAAAGTTTAGAGAATCTTGGGAACTGTAGGACATATTTCAGATGAAGTAGAGACTGTCATAGAGAGAGTAGTAGTAGCCTCACTAAGATAGGAAGTACAGTATGTAGTAAGATTAGCCTGTAATTCCTCACATAATAAGGTAATAGTGGTAGGTACTTACCCTACTCTCCTCCATCTTTGCCCGGTTGTGTTTAGCCACCTCTGCTTCTTCTAAGGACATACCAGCTTTCTTTAGCTTAGACTTCCAAACAAAGGTCTCAGTTAAATTGTGATCCCCGAAAGGGTTGTCTTCATTAGTGTACGTCTGTAAAGACGAGTAGATAGTGGAGACAATTCCTCTATTACAAGGCACTATTATAACATGAGTAGTATAACAGTCAACCTGTGCTGGTAATATCCACACTGAGAAAATATTATTTATAAATAACAAAAAATTTGAATCCAAAATGATAGATGTAAATAAGCAGTAGGGAGTTGAGCTCCCCTGCACCGGCATTGAATGAGAGAAGAAGACTCCAAACATGGCTAGCATTTCATGACTGTGGTGTTTATAACCCATCTGTACTACCACACCTCAGAATAACATGACATACTACTAGTGTACTACTATATACTACTAGTGTACTACTATATACTACCAGTGTACTACTACTATATACTACCAGTGTACTACTATGTACCATACTTGCCAAGTGTCCCGGGTTTCTCGGGACAGCCCCGAGATTTGAAATTGTCCCTACACTGTCCCAATGTGCTGATTTATACCCCGGGAATTAGAAAATTGCTGCTCCAAAAAATGTATTTATTATTTCCTTTGGATTTTCCAAAACATTGACTGAAAAAGGGTTGAGCGTCGCAAATCCTGGGGAATTTTGCTAAATATAATATGCTACACACTGTTTATTTTTGAAGTAGTTCGATGTCTAGTGACCGTCGTGTCTATGCCAATTGCCACTAGTGATAGCCCAAACTCTGACTAATTCCTGAGCTATATTGGTGGTGTACTAGAGCCTCCCCAACAGTGGAGAGCTATTTAATATTTAAACGCTCTAATGTCAATGACGACCACCGCGCAAATGCAAATTCACTTATTGATATTATAATTATTATTATTTGCATGTACAAAATTAATAATGTTTCAATTATTTGTCTATTGGATGTTAATTTAGCTGCTAAGCCAAACAATTCTCACAGTACAGACAAGCAGAAGACTCGGCAATTTTCAAATTTAAAATCAATGGGTCAAATTCATTTATTTTATTTCTAAAAGTAAATTAGGATTTTAATATCAATATTATCATTATGCCTTCTGCACCCTCTAGTATTACTGATGGTGGTACCAATGACATAGCCAGGCACACCCTGACCCAGAAGCATATCAAAGCTGTTGTATGAAAGCTGTCACGTCTTCTAAAAGCTTAGAAGATTTGTTTATTCTCAATGATTCTGAAGTTCAAAAGACAGGCTTACATTATGATTATAGTTTTTAATATAATAATTATACTGAATTATTATTATTATAATTCAGTGTTTTCATAAATAAAGCTATTTATATGTTTATAATTTAATAAAATGAAACAAAAATTTGGTTTCTAATACATTTTTATGTTGTAGCAAGTTTTATAGGTCTTCTTTAGATAATCCAACCTGAAGCACTCTTTGCAATTTCATTCCTATTCTAATTCTTCCCACCATTTTAAAACCATTCCAATATGCACGTAATATGAACATATTTTTGACCAAAAAGGGTGCGGGAGGGGCAGAGGAGCACCCTCCCGCACCCTTTCTGGCAGCACACTACGCGGGCTGGCATGGCCTGCGGCCATGTCGTCCGTCCTCCCACTGGTCCGCGCATGTGTCCAGATTTTTTACCCAGGTTACTTGGCAAGTATGCTATGTACTACCAGTGTACTACTACAGTACAGCATACCAGTGTACTACTACAGTACAGCATACCAGTGTACTACTACAGTACAGCATACCAGTGTACTACTACAGTACAGCATACCAGTGTACTACTACAGTACAGCATACCAGTGTACTACTACAGTACAGCATACCAGTGTACTACTACAGTACAGCATACCAGTGTACTACTACAGTACTACATACCAGTGTTTCTTTATCCCAGCCCATCTCAGCTTTACGCCTCTTCTCCTTCGATTCTTTCTTAGCCAACCTACGAGCTCTCTTCTCCTCTGGTGTTTCGTAGGCTTTCAACATTTCCTTCTGGCGTCTGCAGAATAACAAGGGTTATATGATTATTATAGGGCCGAGTACTGAAGTACAGATAGTGCAAATCACCACTAACAGTAGCCAATCACCAAGTACATAGAGCCTGCGTGTACATGTATGCTATTACATAGGGCCTACGTGTACATGTATGTTATTACATAGGGCCTACGTGTACATGTATGTTATTACATAGGGCCTACGTGTACATGTATGCTATTACATAGGGCCTACGTGTACATGTATGCTATTACATAGAGCCTACGTGTACATGTATGCTATTACATAGAGCCTACGTGTACATGTATGCTATTACATAGGGCCTACGTGTACATGTATGCTATTACATAGGGCCTACGTGTACATGTATGCTATTACATAGGGCCAACGTGTGCATTGTATGCTATTACATAGGGCCTACGTGTACATGTATGCTATTACATAGAGCCTACGTGTACATGTATGTTATTACATAGGGCCTACGTGTGCATTGTATGCTATTACATAGGGCCTACGTGTACATGTATGCTATTACATAGAGCCTACGTGTACATGTATGCTATTACATAGAGCCTACGTGTACATGTATGCTATTACATAGGGCCTACGTGTACATGTATGCTATTACATAGAGCCTACGTGTACATGTATGTTATTACATAGGGCCTACGTGTGCATTGTATGCTATTACATAGGGCCTACGTGTACATGTATGCTATTACATAGGGCCTACGTGTACATGTATGCTATTACATAGAGCCTACGTGTACATGTATGCTATTACATAGGGCCTACGTGTACATGTATGCTATTACATAGGGCCTACGTGTACATGTATGCTATTACATAGGGCCTACGTGTACATGTATGTTATTACATAGGGCCTACGTGTACATTGTATGCTATTAGATAGAACCTACAAAATAGTACTTATTAGCTTATACTGGAGACCGCACACAAGAATAACCAAGGCCACATCCTACCTGCGCTCTTCCTTTAACATCTCTAAGTCCACAGTTTTGCGTTCAGCGACATCTGGAGATGAGGACCTGGATCTGTGTTTACGTCTGCTGCTCTTGTCCTTCCTACAATATACATGTCTATGTAGGTGTCTATGTCTATGTAGGTGTCTATGTCTATGTAGGTGTCTATGTCTATGTAGGTGTCTATGTCTATGTAGGTGTCTATGTCTATGTAGTGCATTGTTAGCAGAATGGTGGTCTTTGAGTTGACACGATTATTTCTGCTGCCTTGTGGGTCTGCCTAGAGTTAAAGAGGTGACTTGAGGGGCCACTAATACTACAACATCTAATTAGCATTGCTGAAGTTGCTGATATCAATGTGAATTCAATGTTATCATACACTTAGCTAACCACACAGTAGTCCATGTAGTATGGTATCATATGTACACAGTAGCCTATGTATATGTAGTATTGTATCATATGTACACAGTAGCCCATGTATATGTAGTATGGTATCATATGTACACAGTAGCCCATGTATATGTAGTATGGTATCATATGTACACAGTTATAATTAGTTCCACGACATATGATAGTCAGCATTGTATAGAACACAGTGTATGTATTAGCCTTAGTGAGTATAAACAGGATATAATCTGTCCATACATTATATAGACCTATTTGATGAAAAGAGGATCTAAGGCTACACAAGCTGAGGACTTGATTATTGATTGATATATGGGTTTACAACTACAGGATGCTGTCATTATACACATACATGTACATGTAGTAGTAGTATATGAGTTATCATATATGTTCAGTGTTGGTCACATTAGTAGCTAATTCCAACTAGGACTGATCTACAGTGTGGTGAGCGAGAGGTAAGGTGAGGCTAGTAAACACTATAATGTACTAAGAGACTAAGTAGTGGTAGCAGACAATCTTGTAAGTACCTCAGGGTGTAGTACACCATCAAATGGGAGTGTAACCTTCTAATACTGGTCACCATTAGTTATGGTTAGGTCTTAGCAGGTTAATAATAATTATAACATTCTGAGTATATAATTATACATGTACACTACAGCTCAGGAGATTATAGAGTATAGACTGTGAAAGGTGCACATCTGTATAATATAATAAATGATCTACTGCATTGGTGCGCTGTGTGTATAGAGTCCTGAAATAACTTCCTAGTTCTCGTCTCTGATTGGATGGGATTAAAATTTATTAGGACTATCTCTATAGAATTCACAAATCAAACACACGAGTAGTAGAGGCTAGTAGTAGTAGTTAGTCAAGGTCTCATTGTGAACTGTTCCATTTCTGTATGCTCTTTGTTGTCCCTCTGTACACATTATACTAATCTTTGTACATGTAGATGAAACAAACGTTGTGCTAATAGTAGTGGACAATGGGACCCTTTAAGTGAAACAACACAGTACACAACTGCTTACTAAAATCATTTCACATTATTGTGCTCATAGGGCCAGCCATGTTGGAGGTTGAATGGATTATTTCTACAGTATAGCTGAATCAGTAGAAGGCCATCACAACATTCAGGTAGGTAAAAGCTAACCTTTGTAACTTTGTATCAGTAGTGTTAGTGGTACGCTGTAGTTTTAGTGAATACACAAGCATATGCTGTGTAAGTATATTACTACACTAATGGCAAGTTGATAAACACAATATAGTTGGTAGTAGCTGTAATAAACATATATTACTGAGTGATTTGATGGAATTTTTAAACTTTCAACTAACTTCCCTCCTGTTTGTATCGCCAGAGATTCAACAGGAAGGAGGTTGTGAAATATTAGCGAATATAAATTACACACATGATATAACATCAGAATATACAGCCATCTTCTCTTGTCATCTTACAACTCTATATGGATGCAGTAGGTAGGAGTAGCTTTAGGAGCATTCAGAGAGGGTAGTCGTTCATAAAATTGGTGACAATTGAAAATCCTCTTTTGTATGAGGGTAAACTGTATTCCTCTGTTCTTTAGTTCTTTTGTATGGCAATGTTAGTAATAGGCAGTAGGCTAAGCCTCAATCTAACAAGTTTCAAGTATAAAAGATTGACAGATCTTTCTTCTTCTAAGGGGAGCCGTGCTACCAGGGCTACCCTGCCCCCACCCAAAGGGGAGCTATGCTCCAGGGCTACCGCGCTCCCCACCCAAAGCCGCCCCTGTTAGTAAGTTAGATGTAAACATAGGGGTAAGTTAGATGTACACATAAGAGTTCTTAGATAATCGAGTGGACAGTGGTAATATAAACAGCTTAGGTGACCCAGTGTGAATGGGAGACAGGGTGTAGATGGTATTTAGTGTCTTTGCCACCTAAATTTCAGGCACAGGCCAACTTGGAAACACACGGGCCTGGGACTAAAGCAAAATCCTCATTGCCTTGTGAGGAACCTAGGTGTGGCGATGAGCTAGGGATGGTTTTCTGCGACCAAGAAAAATCTCAGGCCAATAGATGTTTGGGCCAAGGCCGGACAGCTATCTTTGGATTGTTATTTGTGACCCAGGCCGGTCCAAGAGGTTGTGAAAGCACTAAATAACACTCCCATATCAGGTACACAGGGGTCAATGAATAGCTGTAATAACAAACTTGGTGCATGAATCAGCCAGACAAGTCAAGTTTACTGGAAATATGACACACATTTTGTGTGACTAGACCACACTGCACAGCCTACAGCCTACAGGCCAGTATTAATTACACTAGGAAGTTTCTACTTTCATCCACTGTTGTATGCAAGAGGATTATTAGATACTACAGGTGTTTCATTTGAACTTATTGATTACCCAACAACTACACATCAGCCTATAGGCACACACAATAGCTCAATGCTTTGCAGTAACCCCCTTCCCCCTTCTAGGATTAGATAGCAGAGATAGGAATACACTGACTGACTCTAACTACAATAGGAGAGATGCTAACAGGCTGTAGCGTGGTTAGTACCAATAATTATGAGCACAGCCCAACAATCTGATAAGACCTAGTGAGCTGGGTGTAAGCTACCTGAGATAGAGTGACTGGGAGCAGTAACAGCAGTAGTAGTAGTAGTTAGTAGTAGTAGTAGTAGTAGTAGTAGTAGTAGTAGTAGTAGTAGTACTCAAGATAAACTTGCAGTGGACAGTGGTTGAGAAATCAGATTCTTCTTTCAAGGGTTAAGCTTAGATTATCCAATATATACATATATAATATAACACCTTATACACGTACAACACAATTCTGCAGGTAAACAAACCGCTGCCAACTATATGAACCACTGCTGAGGGTACAGAGAAGAACTATGAATGATATGTTTCTGTTTTATCTATTTTAGATCAGGAAAGCTGGATGCCATGATGAGAAGACGAGTTAAGCTGTTAATACAGATCCTAGTATGTATACTAGTGATAGATGGGATATTTGTATTATATAAGTATCGGAAAATCTATCATAGCGACCAACCAATGGGTGGAGAAGGTTTGCCACACAAACCAGTGTTCAAATCCCGTCGACATTTCTTCCAATGGTACCGTGAGCAGGATAGAAAAATGTCGCTGCAGCAAGTCAGCTCAATACTTGATCACCGAGACCTTCAGATAGCCCAATCACGGACTAGGAGTAATAAAGACGCTGTAAGATCAGTTCTATTACTAAAGACACACAAGACAGGCAGCTCTACAATACAGAATATACTACTAAGATACGCCATCCTGCACAACTTGACGATAGCTCTTCCCGCATACAAGGCATCTTTCTTTTGGCCTTTACCATTTGATGCAGCCGAGTTTGTGACAGAGCAGGAAGGGATAGCACGCTACGACATGCTGGTACATCACTCTAAGTTTCAGGAGACTGAGATGAAGAAAGTAATGAAAGAGGATGCCAAGTTTATCACTATTCTAAGAGAGCCGGTCTCCTTGTTCCGATCAGCTTTCACTTACTACAACATGAACCTATCGACCTGCTTTAACACCAGCATTGATGATATTATGTCTAGCCCAAATATTGAGTTAATTCAGGACTCTGGGCGCTGTCGTAATGGACTCCCAGTAAAAAACTTGCAGGCCTTTGATCTGGGGCTAACCATGGATTCCATGGACAGAGCCAGCATAGAGGCACTAATCAAGCAGATGGACAGAGTTATGACTTTTGTGATAATTACTGAGCGCTTTGACGAATCTTTAGTTCTGCTTCGGAAAATGTTCAACTGGGACATGGAAGATATAGTGTATTTCAAACAGAATGCTCAGGCAGGTCATGTGGGTGGAAGGTCAAGGCATTCTCCAGAGCTAGATAAATCGATAGCCTCTCTAAATATGGCAGACACTCTTATATATAACCATTTTGTAAACAAACTCCAAGAGCAACTAGACAAAGCGTTCACTAAGGATGAGTTAGAGACAGATTTAAATACTCTGCACAAACTACAAAATGAATATTACAACCGGTGCGTAGAGCAGACGGCACCTGCTACTTCTAGGTACTTCCGAAATGTTGCCTCCGGAGGAATCTACTTCCGTCCATATGGGGCAAACACAATGGGATATATACTTAAAAACTCTTCACTGCGGGATATAAATTGTAGGCTACTCGTCATGCCAGAACTTAGTCTTACTCATTTTCTAAAGGGAGTCGCTGCGGCTGCTCAGTCTACTGAATCTCACTAACATAATTTAATATGATTCTTGTTCTGTTAGTATCTACTGATATTATTCCATCAGTATTATAGTAATATAAGCATCGGCTACAAACTTGCACTAGGGAAAACTTATATTGACATGTAGTGTACATTCACATGTCTTTTTATATTTACTTGTATTCAGTTAGCTGTTAATTCCCATTACCCACTGAACTTTATACTGTTTACTTTACTCAAAATGTGATCTACTACACACCATCGACACTGTTGTGCCTTCTATGTATTTTCTTGGCTGAACTTTAGACATACAAAAATCTATTTAATTCATCTTTCTACACTAGTTGACAATAATGAACCAACTTTGTGGACAGTGTTGATTTATAAATTCTTGCCCATATATGGGTCTGTGTATATAATAATGCATTATTGTGTAGCGGTAATTATTATTTTGGGTGTGCTTGTATAATATAATTACCCTCATAACTTAGACCAGCAACATTATTTTCTACATAATATCTGTGTTCAGAAGCAATAATCAACAACTCACTGTACAAGAAACATTACATGTACCATGTACATGTATGTCATTGAGAGCTGGTAAATCACACTGGTACATGTTCATTTCCTCAACTAAAATGCACTTACAAGACGTACCTGTACATTTTGGTCAGTAGGTCTAGCCACAATAAACATGTTAATTTAGTATTGTAATGTAAGAATTGTTTGGATGCTTAACCAATAACAATGCTAAAATATTTTACTTGCAAGTTTAATTCAAATCTGAGAGTCCTCAACTAAGCTAACCATGGTATGATTGTGTAAATGGTGCTAGTAAGCTGTAGGTCTACTTGTAGTTGTGCCTTGTATACAGTGGAGTTGTAAGTTATACATGTAACATGCAAGTATACATTAGGTAATATTTTTAATTCATACAAACATTATGGACCATTTTGAAGTTGCCCTCTCTGAATTTTGTGGCTATGAGACAAAGAGGTGACAACTCTAACTAGTGTGCTTGGAGTTCATGTCATGCCACTATACAGAACCTATTAGAGATGGTGTAGCCTATACTGTACATAAGGCTATACATTTGACTGCGTACTGCATACATTTAGTGGTATAGCACCCGACCTATAATATACTACACTGCTTAGTAGTGTGTTCCGCAGGCTGTGTAGGACTATTTGACTATTATACTAGAGTGTGGGAACAGGCAGTAAGTGCAACCTCACCAGGTTTCTACATGTACTACTTGCATACATTATGCTTATACTTGTATATCTACATGTACATGTAGATACACAGATCTACTTATTATAGACGTATGCATGTGCAATACCATAGACTACATGCACAAGGATTGTTTGATACCTCCTCCACCTCTCATTAGAGAGCGTACATGGTCGTGGACCTAAGTCATAGCTACACATGCACCATCATGTTTGTCTTAGAAAGTCAATACACTCACAAGTGCCAAGTTATTTACATGCATAGAGTAAGCTTGTATGTACATGTCTATGGTTATGGTAGTGCTGGGCGGTTTTGATTTGCACTTGCATTCAGTTTGTTTGCTAATTTTTTAAGAAAACTGAAGGATACCCGAGCTGTCTTCTACTCCTCGGTTTAATTCAGTTCTTTTAAAATCAGGAAAAAAACCGAATCGAAAATTAAATACTCAATTTTGGAAGTTGTCACACTCTGCTTTTAAACTGTAATGGCGGCCATTTTTAATTTTCTTTAATAAATCGCAATTATTAAATACTAATTACTAATAATAATATGCAAGCATAACTACTAGAATTGAGTGAAACCAAAATAAGTCATCACTGGGTGACAAGGATGACTGTAGCTAAGTCTGTATTCCAAGGATGACATCAAATTCGAGATTGAAAGAAGCGTAGCATGAATTCATGTGTTCACAGTACCAGCCATTATCGGAAGTGGGTGCGCTAAAGGGGCCAGGCGCGATTTGACTTCAAAACTGGATCGTACCGAACAGCTGCGTTCGGTTTCAGCTTGCATTTTAAATTTTCGCAGTTTTTGAACCGAAAGAAAAAAGCTGAATGATACCGAAAGACCGTGCAGCACTAGGTTTTGGTCACATGACTGGCAGGTAGGTAAGGTGAAGCTATATAATTATATATAGTATATGACACAGTGCTGTAGACATACAAGGGTAGAACACTCACTTGTGCCGTCTCTCTCTGGAGTCGTCTCCCGATGAGCCAGAGTCGGAATACCTATGGTGAACAAAAATATATTTACAGTTGGAAAAGCAGAGATGAGCTTCAGCTATATTGATAAGCTAGTACTTGGTGAGTGCTTGTCAGCCCAGTCCAATCATGCGAAGCTACACACTAATAGTCCTATTAAAGCTTTACTAACCTGTTCTTAGATGAATGTTTAGACAGCTTTCTTCTATCTGGTGAATAGTCATGTGACCTACAAAAACGACATCAAAGGAAGTGGTTGCTAGTCTAAAATCACTATTATCATTATATAGGCCTACAGCGTATAACGAGAGAAAGTATTGGGAGTTAACTTCTCGCCTTAAACATTCAGTCAGAAGACAACTCCAAGCACGTGGAGGATAATTAATACCTACATTCTAGTAATTATAGTAACTGGGTCAGGCCTAATATATGTTATGTAGGTGTGGCTAGAAAGGCCACACTTGAATGTCATCACTTACCTGTTCTTGGACGACTTTTTGGAATCTTTTCTCGAGCTTTTGGGAGATCGAGACCGGCCCTTTGAGCTAAACACAATAAGAAACGTTTTTAGTGTAGCATGCCTGCTAGACTAGAAGAGTACTATGCATTTTTATAAGCACAGTAGAACTTGCCTAATTCAAACTCAATTGGTTTGAATTGTGTGATCACTTCATTTTGTATAATGACTTGGATGCTACACTCAAAACTGCAACACTGCAGATGGGTAACAAGTTATGCATCACATGTACAGGACAATGGTATGAAAACGCAATATCTAAAGTTGTCATTTAGCCAAGGAACAGTAACGCAATCGGTGAGTTTCCCCTGATTAGCTTGAGCAAAAACATATTCCAGTAGTGTGTGGATTGGCAGTGTGTTTTTAGGTTTACACGCACGATGAGCGCTTGTGACTAATGAATGATGTATACAGTATTATCATTGATCATAGTGTAAGCCTAAGCGTTTGAAGTTTGAATTACACATAGTAAATTCGAATTGATTGAAGCCATTTCTATAGTACTCAGCAGGGACCCAAGCTAATAGTTTGAATTAGCCAAGGTCGAATTAGGCGAATTCCACTGTAGTACATTTGGCACTGTTTGCCCCACTTGCTTGTGGGTTGCCAATAAGTGACAACCTAATCTATATAGCCGCCTGATACTGTTTAAGCTAGCACCATACATACAAGCACCTATCTGGACTTGGGTTCCAAGTGAAGTCCTAGGAAACTCCATGACTGCAACTCGGACTTAATGCTTCACTATAAAAGGCGCTGCTTCTACTACCCTGCGGTGAAACATCTGTTTCGCAGACCCATGCCTCTCACAGCCTAGTATCGGAGTCATGCCCACAGCAGGTTGGTTGGTATTCCACCTCTTCTCCCTCTCCGGTGCCAAAGACTACTCTACCACAACCATAGACCAAATACTAAGACTGTACTCTTTTCAATACAGTGTCAAGCTGAGCTATACGAATAAGGAGCTAGTGTTTGCCTGGTTGGTTTTGCTCTTTACTCTACAGCGCTCTGGTCATATGTTGTAGGCTTCACTGTCCCTACCCAGCCATGAAGCGCTGCTTCACGCTGGGTTCACAACTAGCAGTGACTGAAGAGTGGTAGTGGGGCATTGGTAAGCTCATACGCCACCATAAATAAGACACACCTAGCCGTGGTATAAGCAAAACCACTGATGCACTTGAAAACGAGGGTCTATCACTATTATTATTATAATATCATTATGTATTGGTTCTAGAACTATTGCACGAACCTTAACCTAAATCTGGATGCTCCTAGCATATTTGGTGTATCGGCTACCCACAATCAGACATTACTATACAAATAGTTTTATAATACAAGAGATTGAAGCACTCGAACTTGTACAAAATGAAGGCATGTGTGTGTTATGTGACATCAAAGGAAGAATAAGCGTTACTGAAGCCAAAGAAAAGCTGCTCAAGCAGGTGGAAATTTCTTCCACACCACTTTCCTCTCCAAACCAAAGGATAGTGACCACACAGAAGATCCAAATAGTCAGGCATCTGTCTAATATAATCCTATGGATGGATGCAACCCAGGTATCAACTTTGCCTCTAAATAAATGGCCAAAACAGGCTCCCTACCGGAAGAAAACAGCCTACCCTGCTAACCACTGTCCTAAAATGAGGCACGTCCCTTCTCCCTAGGCAGTCAAGCGCATTGCAGACATTGATGTAGAATATAACTAGGCCTACATCAACTGAAACTGAAGTTAAAAGGATAATCACCGACAATTAATTAACCACAACAGTGATTTTAATTTCTAAATTTCAAAATTGAATTTGTTTACCACATGTAGTGATGTACACTTATTTATAAATTATGTACTATTAAAATTATACTATTATATTATTAGCAATTATGATGCAATATAATAATTAAACAGATTTAAATTATATTAATATTACAATTACTGTTATTAAAGTTATTGTATTAATTTTAATTAATTTTTATTTCAATATTTGTAAAACAAACGAACTCACTGTGAGCGGGAACGTCGCCTGTATTCACTCTTGCCCATTGGGGATGTTTATATTTTTAACTTCAATGGCGAGATAGATTTTAACCTTAGAAATTGCAAATAGTTCCACAATCAATCAGAAGGCAAATAAACTATGATAAATGATTGGAACTGTTATTGTTATTGTAAACGACTTTGCTGCGTATTGAGGGGGCAGACATCTTTAGCAATACCGAAGTTAATGCGATAGTTCTCACGCTAAACTAATCACTGAGCTCTCGATTAACAAGATTTTACACCATGGGCAGTAAACGTTGGATTTCTCAACATTTCTTGGATTCTAGCTTGTGATCTATGAAGTTAACCGCCAGTTTTGGTTTTTGAAGGTCGATGATATTTTGGTATAATTTTGGTATGATTAAAATCATTATGATAACACTTTTCATCTGATCAGTAATCCTATTTCTCAACTTGGCGCTCTAGCGAGGTGCATATTATAAAACAAAATGGTTGCTAAAACGTTAAAGGAAGTTTTTACTCAAGCTCAATATAGCACTCATCAGCATGAACAGTTATTGTCTAGTGTGGTGGATAACTACCGATGCACCTGTGCCAGTAGCGAGGTAATTTTATTTTTATTTATAGTTAAGTTTCAGTTTGGGCTATACTTATACTATAACTATTTATTTACCATAATCATGCTGATTTGCTTGAAAATTAGCATGGAGCAAGAGTTAAAATTTGCTAATTAGCATATCTATTCTTGATATCCGTATGACCGTAACATATCTAAGTACTAAAGTAGTAATAATTATAATAATTATTATAATTATACCATAAAATATTACCTATGCATATGATATTTTATGCAATACTAGTAGTAACATTGTTTTGCTCTGCTGGGCAACGCAATAGCTCTGGTTAAAAAGCTGTTGATCTGATGTATCTGTTACTGTTTATTAGGCCTACAGAAAACCCTGGATGGTTCAATGTCTGCGAGCGAATTTGCGACTGTTCGAAACAGGACTTTTCAAAACCGGACGTTTCAAAACCGAACAGTTCGAAATCCCCGCCAGATTTCAACTAATATTCATTTTTGATATTATATTTTTTAATTCATTAATTTAATTAGTTATTTAAAATTGTCCGTGAGTTGTCTTCTTCTAAATGTAACCTACACTGTTTTGAACTGTCTTTTTCGAAATTTCCCTTTATCTCTGTGAGCGTGTCAGGGGTGCATTGAAAGTACATTCATTTTTCAAGAGATTTCTGCACACAGCACTGCTGAGTGATGCTCTTTCTTGGTGTTGCTCATCTTTGAAAATAGTTTTCATCAGCAGAATGACATGCTAGTTTTTCCAACAAGTTTGGAGTGTTTGTAGGCCAAGTCATCTTATCAACATCCACCCTGCCTTTAAGCTAGCTACTAAAGCAGACGGGACTGCGTCAGTTTCGAGTTAGTCCTTTCTCCAGCTTGATTACTTCAGTGATTTGTATGCAATCAACTGGGCGCGCTCAGGTGCCCAAAAGAGAGCTTTTCTGATCACAATTAGTTGTTTTCTCACTATAGAGGTTTTGTGTAGCGATATGGACAGACTGCAATATTACTCCCAGATACCATGCTCATTATATCTCCTAGAGTATTATGCAAGAAGTCTCGCATAATACGCAATCCGCATACAGTGTTCTATTTCAGTGTATATTTATTAATTATTGAAGGATAATGTCGAGGAGTTCTGTGAAAGGTTCATTGGTTTATTGAAATACATATTAGTGGAGTACAAGCCTGAGCCAAACGTGGAGAGACTCGTCAGATTTGTTGCCAAGGTGATAGCTAAGGCCGGCAATGATCAAACTCTTTACACAGTATTTGATCGAGTTGTCAACTTTTTGTTAGAGGTAAGTGGCCATACATATTATCTTATGTATGACTATAGAAATCAATGTTACCATAATTATGTACTAAACTACAATCTAGTATAGCATTTTAGTTGCGTTTTACTCATGGAGGAAATGTAGACTTCATAGTAGTAATCTCAGGCTATGTATGATGTTGTCCAGTAGCCAATAGATACATTAATAGTAACTATTTAAGGTCTGTTTGCTGATGTGGGAATGAGAAATTAGACCTGATAACCTGTATGAAACTGCAGCAGGTTAAAGCAGGTTAAACCTGCAACTATTAGCTCTAAGTGATGACAACTCATAGAAATATTATAACTAACAAGTTGTCGTACATTCTTCAGAAAGCAGATGTGATTTTTAGAGCCATGAAGCTAATGATAAGGCCGTGAGATACAGAGTATGTCAGCTCATTGCACTCACCATCGACCTGCTGGGTGATGCGGAGCTTGACGATGAAATATGTGACAGGATATTCCAGTGTATGCACGCTAGGCTGAGTGACAAGCTGCCTGCCGTAAGAGTACAGGCTATCAAGTCTCTCTCTCGTCTCCAGGATCCTTCAGATAAACGTTGTCCAGTTATTAAAGGTAAGCTCCTTCCAGGCATCAGCATTATCATCATCCCGTTGTCTAGTTGATGATGTATGAATTGCATAATGGTTCAACCACTAGAGCTGGTGGTATATTCAGTGTTGACTTGTCCCTGCTCCTTGAGCTGGTAATGGAAGAAACCTAAACTCTGGTAATGTGGTGTTTGTCTATTGTAGCGTTTCTCTTTCTGATGAGTTCTGACCCTAACTGGCAGGTGAGAGTCGAGTGTCTCAGGTGTGTGGCCCCTACCAAGCGGTCCCTTCTCGCCATGATAGAGAGAACCAGGGATGTGAATGAGTTGATACGTAAGACAGCCTACCATGTCATCGCAGAGAAGGTGTCCGTGAAAGCTCTCTCCATCTCTCAGAGACTTAGCCTCCTGGAGAATGGTCTGGCAGATAGATCAGGTGTGTGTTACTCACCTATCATATGACAGATAGATCAGGTGTGTGTTACTTACCTATCATATGACAGATAGATCAGGTGTGTGTTACTCACCTACCATATGACAGGTAGATCAGGTGTGTGTTACTCACCTATCATGTGACATGTAGATCAGGTGTGTGTTACTCACCTATCATATGACAGATAGATCAGGTATGTGTTACTCACCTATCATATGACAGGTAGATCAGGTGTGTGTTACTCACCTATCATATGACAGGTAGATCAGGCGTGTGTTACTCACCTATCACATGACAAATAGATCAGGTGTGTGTTACTCACCTATCATATGACAGATAGATCAGGTGTGTGTTACTCACCTATCATATGACAGATAGATCAGGTATGTGTTACTCACCTATCATATGACAGGTAGATCAGGTGTCTGTTACTCACCTATCATATGACAGATAGATCAGGTATGTGTTACTCACCTATCATATGACAGGTAGATCAGGTGTCTGTTACTCACTTATCATATGACAGGTAGATCAGGTGTCTGTTACTCACTTATCATATGACAGGTAGATCAGGCGTGTGTTACTGTATATATTTCAGTGAACGTACAGAAGGTGTGCACAGACAAGCTCTTACCCGCCTGGCTAGTGCACTATCAGGCTAATATACTTGACCTCTTGTGTGGACTGGATATAATGAGCAGTGGAGACATCTGTGAGAAGGCAGTGAATCTAATCGTGAAGAAAGTTCCCATTGAGGAGATTTTAGAGGAGTTTGACCTGTTAGATGAAAAGTTTGTATTTTTACTAGTTGTATAGTAACTTGACTATAACAATACTGACTAGTTGTATAATAACTTGACTATAACAATACTGACTAGCTGAATAACCTAGTAACTTGACTACAACCATTTCAGGTTTTCATCCCAATGATACATACTCAAGTGTCCGTAGTGCAAGGGCACCCTAATCTGTTAACAAAGTGGTTTGTCGGTTTCCATAGCAACTAGTTGTTACCTGATAACACCCAATGCATACTGATATTACAGGCATCTGATCCTGGAGGAGAAGCTGAGCTGTGAGAGCGTATTTTACTACAGAGTCCTACTCCAGTATATCAGCCAGCTTGGGGATTCCGCTGTAGACAGTATGGAGAAGATAACTCCAGATCCTAAAGTCTTCATGCAATATATCACAGAGTATGTGTAGTATTCATACAGTATATCAGAGAGTATGTGTAGTATTCATACAGTATATCAGAGAGTATGTGTAGTATTCATACAGTATATCAGAGATTATGTGTAGTATTCATACAGTATATCAGAGAGTATGTGTAGTATTCATACAGTATATCAGAGATTATGTGTAGTATTCATACAGTATATCAGAGAGTATGTGTAGTATTCATACAGTATATCAGTGAGTATGTGTAGTATTCATACAGTATATCAGAGGGTATGTGTAGTATTCATTCAGTATATCAGAGAGTACGTGTAGTATTCATACAGTATATCAGAGAGTATATGTAGTATTCATACTGTATATCAGAGAGTATGTGTAGTATTCATTCAGTATATCAGAGAGTATATGTAGTATTCATACTGTATATCAGAGAGTATGTGTAGTATTCATACAGTATATCAGAGAGTATGTGTAGTATTCATACATTATATCAGAGAGTATGTGTAGTATTCATGCAGTATATCAGAGAGTATGTGTAGTATTCATACAGTATATCAGAGAGTATATGTAGTATTCATACAGTGTATCAGAGAGTATGTGTAGTATTCATACAGTATATCAGAGAGTATGTGTAGTACTCATACAGTATATCAGAGAGTATGTGTAGTATTCATACAGTATATCAGAGGGTATGTGTAGTATTCATACAGTATATCAGAGAGTATGTGTAGTATTCATACAGTATATCAGAGAGTATATGTAGTATTCATACTGTATGTCAGAGAGTATGTGTGGTATTCATATAGTATATCAGAGAGTATGTGTAGTATTCATACAGTATATCAGAGAGTATGTGTAGTATTCATACAGTATATCAGAGAGTATGTGTAGTATTCATACAGTATATCAGAGAGTATATGTAGTATTCATTCAGTATATCAGAGAGTATGTGTAGTATTCATACAGTATATCAGAGAGTATGTGTGGTATTCATACAGTATATCAGAGAGTATGTATAGTATTCATACAGTATATCAGAGATTATGTGTAGTACTCATACTGTATATCAGAGAGTATGTGTAGTATTCATACAGTATATCAGTGAGTATGTGTAGTATTCATACAGTATATCAGAGAGTATGTGTAGTATGCATACAGTATATCAGAGAGTATGTGTAGTATTCATGCAGTATATCAGAGAGTATGTGTAGTATTCATACAGTATATCAGAGAGTATGTGTAGTATGCATACAGTATATCAGAGAGTATGTGTAGTATTCATGCAGTATATCAGAGAGTATGTGTAGTATTCATACAGTATATCAGAGAGTATGTGTAGTATTCATACAGTATATCAGAGAGTATGTGTAGTATGCATACAGTATATCAGAGAGTATGTGTAGTATTCATACAGTATATCAGAGAGTATGTGTAGTATTCATACAGTATATCAGTGAGTATGTGTAGTATTCATTCAGTATATCAGAGAGTATATGTAGTATTCATACATTATATCAGAGAGTATGTGTAGTATTCATACAGTATATCAGAGAGTATGTGTAGTATTCATACAGTATATCAGTGAGTATGTGTAGTATTCATACAGTATATCAGAGAGTATATGTAGTATTCATACATTATATCAGAGAGTATGTGTAGTATTCATACAGTATATCAGAGAGTATGTGTAGTATTCATACAGTATATCAGTGAGTATGTGTAGTATTCATACAGTATATCAGAGAGTATGTGTAGTATTCATACAGTATGTCAGAGAGTATGTGTGGTATTCATATAGTATATCAGAGAGTATGTGTGGTATTCATACAGTATATCAGTGAGTATGTGTAGTATTCATACAGTATATCAGAGAGTATGTGTAGTATTCATACAGTATATCAGAGAGTATATGTAGTATTCATACTGTATGTCAGAGAGTATGTGTGGTATTCATACAGTATATCAGAGAGTATGTGTAGTATTCATACAGTATATCAGTGAGTATGTGTAGTATTCATACAGTATATCAGTGAGTATGTGTAGTATTCATACAGTATATCAGAGAGTATGTGTAGTATTCATACAGTATGTCAGAGAGTATGTGTGGTATTCATATAGTATATCAGAGAGTATGTGTAGTATTCATACAGTATATCAGAGAGTATGTGTGGTATTCATACAGTATATCAGAGAGTATGTGTAGTATTCATACAGTATATCAGAGAGTATGTGTAGTATTCATACAGTATATCAGTGAGTATGTGTAGTATTCATACAGTATATCAGAGAGTATGTGTAGTATTCATACAGTATATCAGAGAGTATGTGTAGTATTCATACAGTATATCAGTGAGTATGTGTAGTATTCATACAGTATATCAGAGAGTATGTGTAGTATTCATACAGTATGTCAGAGAGTATGTGTGGTATTCATATAGTATATCAGAGAGTATGTGTAGTATTCATACAGTATATCAGAGAGTATGTGTGGTATTCATACAGTATATCAGAGAGTATGTGTAGTATTCATACAGTATATCAGAGAGTATGTGTAGTATTCATACAGTATATCAGTGAGTATGTGTAGTATTCATACAGTATATCAGTGAGTATGTGTAGTATTCATACAGTATATCAGTGAGTATGTGTAGTATTCATACAGTATATCAGTGAGTATGTGTAGTATTCATACAGTATATCAGAGAGTATGTGTAGTATTCATACAGTATATCAGAGAGTATATGTAGTATTCATACTGTATATCAGAGAGTATGTGTAGTATTCATACAGTATGTCAGAGAGTATGTGTAGTATTCATACAGTATATCAGAGATTATGTGTAGTATTCATACAGTATATCAGAGAGTATGTGTAGTATTCATACTGTATGTCAGAGAGTATGTGTAGTATTCATACAGTATATCAGAGAATATGTGTAGTATTCATACAGTATATCAGAGAGTATGTGTAGTATTCATTCAGTATATCAGAGAGTATGTGTAGTATTCATACAGTATATCAGAGAGTATGTGTAGTATTCATACAGTATATCAGAGAGTATGTGTAGTATTCATACAGTATATCAGAGAGTATGTGTGGTATTCATATAGTATATCAGAGAGTATGTGTAGTATTCATACAGTATATCAGAGAGTATGTGTAGTATTCATACTGTATATCAGAGAGTACGTGTAGTATTCATACAGTATATCAGAGAGTATGTGTGGTATTCATATAGTATATCAGAGAGTATGTGTAGTATTCATACAGTATATCAGAGAGTATGTGTAGTATTCATACTGTATATCAGAGAGTACGTGTAGTATTCATACAGTATATCAGAGAGTATGTGTAGTATTCATACAGTATATCAGAGAGTATGTATAGTATTCATACAGTATATCAGAGATTATGTGTAGTACTCATACTGTATATCAGAGAGTATGTGTAGTATTCATACAGTATATCAGTGAGTATGTGTAGTATTCATACAGTATATCAGAGAGTATGTGTAGTATGCATACAGTATATCAGAGAGTATGTGTAGTATTCATGCAGTATATCAGAGAGTATGTGTAGTATGCATACAGTATATCAGAGAGTATGTGTAGTATTCATACAGTATATCAGAGAGTATGTGTAGTATTCATACAGTATATCAGTGAGTATGTGTAGTATTCATTCAGTATATCAGAGAGTATATGTAGTATTCATACATTATATCAGAGAGTATGTGTAGTATTCATACAGTATATCAGAGAGTATGTGTAGTATTCATACAGTATATCAGTGAGTATGTGTAGTATTCATACAGTATATCAGAGAGTATATGTAGTATTCATACATTATATCAGAGAGTATGTGTAGTATTCATACAGTATATCAGAGAGTATGTGTAGTATTCATACAGTATATCAGTGAGTATGTGTAATATTCATACAGTATATCAGAGAGTATGTGTAGTATTCATACAGTATGTCAGAGAGTATGTGTGGTATTCATATAGTATATCAGAGAGTATGTGTGGTATTCATACAGTATATCAGTGAGTATGTGTAGTATTCATACAGTATATCAGAGAGTATGTGTAGTATTCATACAGTATATCAGAGAGTATATGTAGTATTCATACTGTATGTCAGAGAGTATGTGTGGTATTCATACAGTATATCAGAGAGTATGTGTAGTATTCATACAGTATGTCAGTGAGTATGTGTAGTATTCATACAGTATATCAGTGAGTATGTGTAGTATTCATACAGTATATCAGAGAGTATGTGTAGTATTCATACAGTATGTCAGAGAGTATGTGTGGTATTCATACAGTATATCAGAGAGTATGTATAGTATTCATACAGTATATCAGAGAGTATGTGTAGTATTCATACAGTATATCAGAGAGTATGTGTAGTATTCATACAGTATATCAGAGAGTATGTGTAGTATTCATACAGTATATCAGAGAGTATGTGTAGTATTCATACAGTATATCAGAGAGTATGTGTAGTATTCATACAGTATATCAGAGATTATGTGTAGTATTCATACAGTATATCAGAGAGTATGTGTAGTATTCATACAGTAAATCAGAGAGTATGTATAGTATTCATACAGTATATCAGAGAGTATTGTGTGGTATTCATACAGTATATCAGAGAGTATGTGTAGTATTCATACTGTATATCAAAGAGTATGTGTAGTATTCATACAGTATATCAGTGAGTATGTGTGGTATTCATACAGTATATCAGAGAGTATGTGTAGTATTCATACTGTATATCAAAGAGTATGTGTAGTATTCATACAGTATATCAGTGAGTATGTGTGGTATTCATACAGTATATCAGAGAGTATGTGTAGTATTCATACTGTATATCAAAGAGTATGTGTAGTATTCATACAGTATATCAGTGAGTATGTGTGGTATTCATACAGTATATCAGAGAGTATGTGTAGTATTCATACTGTATATCAGAGAGTATGTGTAGTATTCATACAGTATATCAGAGATTATGTGTAGTATTCATACAGTATATCAGAGAGTATGTGTAGTATGCATACAGTATATCAGAGAGTATGTGTAGTATGAATACAGTATATCAGAGAGTATGTGTAGTATTCATGCAGTATATCAGAGAGTATGTGTAGTATTCATACAGTATATCAGAGAGTATGTGTAGTATTCATACAGTATATCAGAGAGTATGTGTAGTATTCATACAGTATATCAGAGAGTATGTGTAGTATTCATACAGTATATCAGAGATTATGTGTAGTATTCATACAGTATATCAGAGAGTATGTGTGTATATATCTTACAGAATAGCTGCCACTCTCACTCATGATGAAGCTGAGTTTGAGAAGAAGGCATCCACTGAGTACATCCTACAGCAGTTGGTTCAGTGTATCGAGTATATAGACATATCAGACCCTGTGAGCCGGTGAGCCTCTACTCTCTACTCTAGTGTAGATCTGTTGGCTTATAGTCAGATAGAGTAACTGTGCTATAGTGTAGTTATATTGGCTTATAGCCAGATAGAGTAACTGTGCTATAGTGTAGTTCTATTGGCTTATAACCAGATAGAGTAACTGTGCTATAGTGTAGTTCTATTGGCTTATAGCCAGATAGAGTAACTGTGCTATAGTGTAGTTCTATTGGCTTATAGCCAGATAGAGTAACTGTGCTATAGTGTAGTTCTATTGGCTTATAGCCAGATAGAGTAACTGTGCTATAGTGTAGTTCTATTGGCTTATAGCCAGATAGAGTAACTGTGCTATAGTGTAGTTCTATTGGCTTATAGCCAGATAGAGTAAATGTGCTATAGTGTAGTTCTATTGGCTTATAGCCAGATAGAGTAACTGTGCTATAGTGTAGTTCTATTGGCTTATAGCCAGATAGAGTAACTGTGCTATAGTGTAGTTCTATTGGCTTATAGCCAGATAGAGTAACTGTGCTATAGTGTAGTTCTATTGGCTTATAGCCAGATAGAGTAACTGTGCTATAGTGTAGTTCTATTGGCTTATAGCCAGATAGAGTAAATGTGCTATAGTGTAGTTCTATTGGCTTATAGCCAGATAGAGTAACTGTGCTATAGTGTAGTTCTATTGGCTTATAACCAGATAGAGTAAATGTGCTATAGTGTAGATCTGTTGGCTTATAGCCAGATAGAGTAACTGTGCTATAGTGAATCTGAACTGTAGCATATGTCAGTATACTTTATACCCAGCAGTTCAAACGTTAATCCTCTAGTAGTACTGGTACAGTGCACCCAGCACTGCCAGGTGAAGCGACCAATCACACAGCAGCTTACTCCACTTGATGAGAGTAGTGACTCAACTTACTAATAGTTTGGTTAGCTTCATGGCTCTATCTGTGCTGCTTGTAGGAAGAGTGTACTGACCCTCTGCAAGGACTTGCTAAGCAGTGATGACCTCAGTCTATCCTTGACCCCTCAACTCATGCAGTGCCTGGTGCAGGTGCTGAGGGTGCCACAGGAGAGGATGGATGAGGTGGCTACCATTATATCTGATATACAGGTACCTAACGTGATGGAGGAGGTGCCCGTAGACCCCGACACTATGCATCAGCTGAAATACAAGGTACTCAGTCTACACAAAGTTATATGCTATATGCCCATTGAATGTATAGCCTATGTATTCCATCACCCACTGAGTGTACATGTATTGTGTGACCTTCACCTTGTACAGTTAGCCCGGGTAAAGATGAATCTGAATGAGCTGACAGAAATGATGGCCGACGCTGTAAACAAACAAGACTTCGTTTCTGCTGCAGAGATCAAGGAGAAGATGGTAATACTTGAAGAGAGCAAGGTAGCCCTCACTGAGGAGATGAAACCCAAACCAGTTCCGGTACCAAGTGAGGTGAGTATAGCCCTAGTACCACACAGTGAGGTGAGTATAGCCCTAGTACCACACAGTGAGGTGAGTATAGCCCTAGTGCCACACAGTGAGGTGATTCAAGCCTTAGTATCCTGTATTAAAGTACTTCAAGGGGACGTGCTGTCAACTTCTCATGTAGCGCTCAATACAAAGGCAGTGTGCTTTCAATATAGTCACAGAACCGGAATTTCTTGTTGCTGAAACTTATACCGAATCTTCATTATTATAATATTCTTTCTTAAATTGTAGTGAAACAAATTAGACTAACTAATCCTCATATTACCCTCCCTTTGGTGTCTTCCATTAAACTCTGGAACACCTGTACGTCTGTCGTGAAAATTAGAGCTATTCTGTTTGCTCTCATTGTAAGTTATACATAAGATTATGGGCGTGGCTTCATGAGGTGGCTGACATAGCTACTACTTATACCCTGTATGTTTCATGAAGTGGCTGACATAGCTACTACTTATACCCTGTGTGTTTGCAGACAAGGAATGATGTGGCCACAACTCTCAAATGTCTCACCATATTTGTGGAACTGATGACCAGCGGGGACATGAACACTATGACTGACACCGTCAGGTCACATATGGAGGAGCTGGTCATACCCGCCGTACCTCACAGCTCTCCTGCTGTTAGAAATCAGGCTATCAAAGCCCTAGGTCTCTGCTCTCTCAATGAGAAAGAGGTGGCTCAGAAGTTTCTCCCCATCTTCCTTCAGGTATTTCTGATAAAGGCTAGCAATGGGGCTACACGTGTTACTACCACCACTGTGATGTACTAATAATATGGGTTATAATGTGTGTGACGTCACGTAATGTAGTCTGTACTTGTACCATCTATGGACAGGTGTGCAGGCTTGACGATGAGACTATTAGAGTATCGGCACTAGAGTCTCTCTTTGACATCATACTTGTACATGACATGGAGTGTTTCCAGGAGACAGAGAGTAAGCTCAGCCCTTCAGATGACGCTGATCAAGGTGAGACAACTCTTTGTGTTACTTTACCTCACCCTATATACTATATAGCCTGTCACAACATCACACCGAGTCGTAGCCACAAAGATATAACAATCACGATGTTTGTTTATTTGGTCAGACAACTCAATGGATGGTTCTCAGCATAAACCAGATGACGAGGAAGATAAAGAGAACAGAGGTAGTCCTGTAGATGTGGCTAGTGATTCAGAAGAAGAGAGTACAGACTCCCAAGTGTATCGGTCTGTAACATTGCTTAGAGTGGAGGGTTTTATCATATCTACTATATGTAGTTGTGAGATTAGTTATCCATGCTTTGTGTAATACGATAACCACGTTATGTGCTTTGTGTATAAGCATTTTCTCTCTATAGGTCAGCCAATGACTTTATAAAGATGCTGGTGGAATACCTGGATGATGAGAGTTCTATTATTCGGACACTGTGTGCAGAAGGACTGTGTAAACTGCTCCTCTCTTCTCGTATTGTGTCAAGTAAACTTCTCTCTCGACTCATATTGCTCTGGTATAACCCAATTACAGAGGATGACGTGAAGCTACGCCATTGTCTTGGTGTATTCCTTCCTGTATACGCCTTTGCTAGCAGGTAAGTATTCCTTCCTGTATACGCCTTTGCTAGCAGGTAAGTATCCCTTCCTGTATACGCCTTTGCTAGCAGGTAAGTATTCCTTCCTGTATACGCCTTTGCTAGCAGGTAAGTATTCCTTCCTGTATACGCCTTTGCTAGCAGGTAAGTATTCCTTCCTGTATACGCCTTTGCTAGCAGGTAAGTATTCCTTCCTGTATACGCCTTTGCTAGCAGGTAATATATTATGGAATATTCATGGGATCATTTCTCTGATTATCAGATAATATTACAGAATGTTGTCGCTAAGTTCTCATCTCATCATATTCCTCCGCTATCTTTTCACAGAGCCAATCAGCTTCAGGTAGAGGAAGCGTTCATACCGACACTTCAGGTTATATTTGATGCACCCACCACCAGCCCTCTCTCTGACATAGACGAGTACAACGTTATCCAACTGTTTGTACAGCTGACTCACGCTCAAGAGGTCAAGGACGCTACAGAAGGAACCAATGAAGTGTCAGGGATGACGTCACATGACTCTCTGGCGATTAGGATTTGTAATGAGCTGATAGAGAGGGAGAACTCGTATGGAGTGGCACAGCTAGCCAAAGCTCTCACAATGCTGGATATTAGTGTGGATAATGAGATATTAGCCAAGGATATGAAGAATCTATGCAAACGCCTTACTCAGGTAGGTGTAGCTTATACAGGTAGGTTGGCCTTGCTCAGGTACTTGTAGGTGTTGATTACTCAGGTATGTGTGGCTTTTTCAAGTAGGTGTAAGTTACTTGGGTAGGCGTGACATAATGGGTAGGTGTGGCTTACTCAAGTACATATGGCTTACTCGGTGGCTTACTCATGTAGGTGTGGCTTACTCATGTAGGTGTGGCTTACTCATGTAGGTGTGGCTTACTCATGTAGGTGTGGCTTACTCATGTAGGTGTGGCTTACTCATGTAGGTGTGGCTTACTCATGTAGGTGTGGTTTACTCAGGTGAGTAGATAGGTTGAATGAAGGGTAATAACCCACATATGAATGTAACATTGCTGGTATCCCTTTAGGTAGTGAAAGACAAAACAGCTGCTAAAACTATAGAGAAGTTCAGAGTTAAAGTGGAGGCACTCAAGTCAGCAGACGTAGACACATTGGTACTTGAAGGTATGTGGTATACGCACTGCATACCCTCATAATATATCTAAATAATGGTAGGTTATATACGCACCGTATACCCTCATAATATATCTAAATAATGGTAGGTTATATACGTACCGTATACCCTCATAATATATCTAAATAATGGTAGGTTATATACCTACCGTATACCTTCATAATATATCTAAGTAATGGTAGGTTATATACTCACTGTATACCCTCATAATATATCTAAATAATGGTAGGTTATATACATACCGTATACCTTCATAATATATCTAAATAATGGTAGGTTATATACTCACTGTATACCCTCATAATATATATATATATAATGGTAGGTTATATACGTACCGTATACCCTCATAATATATCTAAATAATGGTAGGTTATATACATACCGTATACCTTCATAATATATCTAAATAGTGGTAGGTTATATACGCACTGTATACCCTCATAATATATCTAAATAATGGTAGGTTATATACTCACTGTATACCCTCATAATATATCTAAATAATGGTAGGTTATATACATACCGTATACCTTCATAATATATCTAAATAATGGTAGGTTATATACTCACTGTATACCCTCATAATATATATATATAATGGTAGGTTATATACGTACCGTATACCCTCATAATATATCTAAATAATGGTAGGTTATTGAGACATTGTGTACTACAAGACGTGTTAGCTGTAATCATGGACTGAGTGTGTGTTTTATGGCTTATTTAGAGGGTCAAGGTTCATCGGAGGCCGTAGCCGACGAAGACGATAATGTAGCAGCAGACGTTGAAGAAAAGGAAAATGATGAAATAGACAGCACTGCGTTAGATACTACCTCGCTTTCTACCTCCAGACTCAAGAGAGCTGCCACCCGTAACAACACATCCCGTATCCAAAGCTCCCGACAGACTCGTGATGCAGCAGATGACAGGTAGGGGGAGCTAGCTTCTATACTTTGTATTGTTGGGTACTGTACTGTCGTCCCTCATATTCCTGTATTGTCTACACAAAGTCCAGTGACTATGTTTCCATTTCACAGCAGCAGCAGCAGTGCAAGTGAGAACACATCTACACGTGGAAAGAGAAAAACCAAAGTACCCAAGATAGATGAGGATAGTGATTAGACTTAGTTCTCCACTGCAGAGTGCAGTGCAGGGACGATGTCATCCCCTTCCCGCATGCATCATCTAAGTGGTTACAATGCACATTGATATCTATATTATTTTATAACTTGTTCAGCAGACTAGTAAGGGTATAAGAACTCTCTACACAATATTGTTTCATATTGACATTTTACTGTTGTAATCATCAGGTAACAATAATGACCAACCATACATACTTTACACAGTATGTATTACACACATAGTAAGGCCTCTTCTGGTCTGGGAGGAGACAATCTCCTTCACAAGCTATACTATATATTGTCTCTATCATGTGCATGTACATAACGTAGTATCAAATTTTCTGCACTTATTTTCAAAAATACTCTCTATAACTATTATAATAGTGTGTAACTGTTCTATAACTATTATAATAGTGTGTAGCTGTTATAGTAACTAATATCCTATTCCAACGTACTTCAATAAACTTGCTGTGCTGAAGACTTGAATGTGAATTCTCATGGATCTGTTAAAACTAGGAGGCTTGATTATGTATTATTACACATTTGGTACCATTTCTGATGTTTCCTCATATTACACAAGAATTGAACTTTACAACACATCATGATCGACTGTTAGTAGCAGAGAGGGGACAACTTCGTAACAAATTTATATACGCGTTGTAAGCATTTTAGCTTTAGTTTTTTGTCTATTACAGAGCCGTATATTGGCTCTGGTCTATTAGCATTGAATTATCGGGGAGGTAGTTCTATGCATTGGTTCTATGTCTATTAGCGCCTGCTTGGCTTTTTGAGGCAGAAAAAGGTTCACCTTTTGTTTTGTAGAAGTACCAAAGACTATCTTTGGAAGTACTATTAATTTTTATAATTCCATTATATTTTTAATAAAAAATAATTTCTAGCGTTTTATGTGCACTGGGTTTTGTAGTAGCTGCTTAATTTATTGGCCAAGAAACGTTGCACGGTCAACAGAATAACATCCACTGACTGACACGCCTCATTTTTAACATTATAAGCGAGGGAAAATCGAAAACAGAGATAAAGTTATATTAAATTAGATAAGATAGATTCATCTTGATCGTCGTTAGATCGTTTTCATTTTGTCATTTAATATATGATAAGATTAAGATAGAACATATAAGATAACAAACATTAGGATGTCGCGAAAGGTTGCTTACTTCTACGATGCTGATGTAGGAAACTTCCACTATGGTAAGTCAATTGAACTTCCTTGAAAACCTGACTTAGTTTTAGAAAGCAGTGTTCTTGTTCAAATTAAAAAAGCAGCCAGTGTAAAATGAGCTCCAGTTTTAAAAAAAAGTCATAAGATAGTCAATGTTGTTAAGGGGATATTAAAATATAGGCCTATATAATATTTGATCCCTACTATTGACTATTTTAACATCACAGGTCATTCATTATAAATATATTGCTGTTGGTTCATCTCCTGTCGGCACTTTTAGCTTATGTAATATACCACAAATATATCGGCTGTATCGTTGTTTACAATGTGCATTGTATACCTACCAGGTCCTGGTCATCCTATGAAACCACAGAGGCTAGCTCTCACTCATAGCCTAGTCTTTCACTATGATCTGTCCAAATCTATGGAAGTGAGTATTGCATTTAGTTTGAGTAAACGAGCTGCTGCTTTCCGACAGACTACTACATAAGGTGCATACTTGCTGTTGTTCACACATTGATAGTATGCTGCTGCTGTTCTTATTATATTGCTACCTATTATAATATGTTGCACTCTATTATATCTTCAGGTCTGTAGATTTAATTTTGTTTTCATTCTGTGTAACAATGTTTTGCTTACCACATGTATTTTCAGGTGTACAGACCATACAGGGCTAATGCATATGACATGTGTCGGTTCCATTCTGAGGAGTATATAGACTTCTTACAGAGAGTAACTCCACACAATGTGCAGGGATTTACTAAGATGCTACAGATGTTCAATGTAGGAGACGATTGGTGAGTGTGTAAGGATGATTAGCACGTCTGTAGGAGACTATTGGTAGGTCGGTAAGAGAATATCAGCAAATCTGTAGGTGATTGTTAGAATGCCCTACCCCTCTCACTGTTATATACCTAGGCCTATATGTTATATCCTGCCCCTCTCACTGTTATATACCTATATGTTATATCCTGCCCCTCTCACTGTTATATACCTATATGTTATATCCTGCCCCTCTCACTGTTATATACCTATATGTTACATCCTGCCCCTCTCACTTTTATTAGCTTATATGTTATAATTTTGATGACTGGTTTATCACATCTATTGCTCTGTGGAGCTCTGGAACATCACCATTTTGGTCAGGGTGATGACAGTGCTATAGTCCTTGGCTGTGTGCTAGAAGTAAATGGTTCTGTTGTCCCGCTGTTCTGTAGCACATTGGGTATAATCAGCCAAAACCCTGGTATCGTATAAGCTCTGAGTCACTACTAGCTGTCTAAGGTACACAGCACCTCATTAATCTTGACAATAGGGTGTATTTAGCTAAGCATCATGTAATATAGAGAATAACTGATTTATCATGGGTGCTATCTTTGCTTGTAGCCCGGTGTTTGAAGGCATATTTGATTTCTGTTCCCAGTACACTGGTGCGTCATTGGATAGTGCATGGAAACTGAACAATGAGGTAGGTTGGTGAACTGAATGTCACAGGTTACTGGTCACACTGCATATACAATTATAGTTCCGTTATTATTACATAATCATTATTACATAATCATTATTACATAATCATTATTACATAATCATTATTATAAGTTGTCTTCCCACTATTAGATCTCATCACCAGCAGAATAAGATATGCAGTCGTACATAGCTGTAATACTGTACTACAGCAATGTGATATATCATATGACTGTAATACTGTACTACAGCAATGTGATATATCATATGACTGTAATACGGTATTACTGTACTACAGCAATTAGATATGGAAGCACTACGTTTCCATTGTTCGAACTAGCTTTCAGCTCGCACTAATTATAGCTGTAGTTAGGCAGTGCGTACTAAGCCATCCCATGAGCTAATAATAGCTCACACTAATCATTGGCACATAGCCAGCTCGCATGACTTCGTACTGAGAGTACGCACTGACTGAGCTCGCTAAATGGCTGCGAGCTCAGTCATCCCATGGCTCGAACTGAGCTTAAATTGCACTGAGTTCGAACCATGGAAACCCAGTGTATATGACTGTATTACTGTATTCTATTGTATTACTGTATTCTACTGTATTACTGTGTTCTATTGTATTACTGTATTCTATTGTATTACTGTATTCTATTGTATTACTGTATTCTATTGTATTACTGTATTCTATTGTATTACTATACTACAGCAATGTGATATAGCTATAAACTGGTCAGGAGGGCTGCATCACGCTAAGAAGTTCGAGGCTTCTGGATTCTGTTATGTGAATGATATAGTACTGGCTATACTAGAGCTACTTCAGTAAGTTTCCTACTATAAATGTACTCTTTGTCATGCCATACAACTTCTATATTATACAATGTACATGTAGTTGATTATAATAGTGTTCCAGAATTATCTTCTCCTGTCATATTTTAATAGATAGGAGATAACTCCTAATCGAATGGTGCTTCAATTGTTGAGATGTACTATATACTGTAGCATGTGTACTATATACTGTAGCATGTGTACTATATACTGTAGCATGTGTACTATATACTGTAGCATGTGTACTATATACTGCAGTCACCACCCTCGTGTCCTCTACATAGACATAGATATTCATCACGGAGACGGAGTACAGGAAGCATTCTACCTCACTGACAGAGTCATGACTGTCTCCTTCCATAAATATGGCAGCTACTTCTTCCCCGGTACAGGTATGACCTATATATAAGATACTATGTACAGGTATGACCTATATATAAGATACCATGTACAGGTATGACATATATATAAGATACTACATGTATGTACAGGTATGACCTATATATAAGATACCATGTACACGTATGACATATATATAAGATACTATGTACAGGTATGACCTATACATAAGATACTACATGTATGTACAGGTATGACCTATATATAAGGTACTATGTACATGTATGACCTATATATAAGGTACTATGTACATGTATGACCTATATATAAGATACTATGTACAGGTATGACCTATATATAAGATACTATGTGCAGGTATGACCTATATGGTATGACCTATATATATATACTGTGCACGTATATACTTACTGTACACGTATATACTGTACACATATATACTGTACACGTATATACTGTACACATATATACTGTACACGTATATACTGTACACATATATACTGTACACGTATATACTGTACACGTATATACTGTACACATATATACTGTACACGTATATAGCCTACTGTACACATATATACTGTACACATATATACTGTACACATATATACTGTACACATATATACTGTACACATATATACTGTACACATATATACTGTACACATATATACTGTACACGTATATACTGTACACGTATATACTGTACACGTATATACTGTACACGTATATACTGTACACATATATACTGTACACGTATATAGCCTACTGTACACATATATACTGTACACGTATATAGCCTACTGTACACATATATACTGTACACGTATGTTCTGTTGAATCTAAAGCAGTAATTCTCAACACAAATCAGCTGATATGTTGCTATGTGTGATGAAATGAGATTGCTATTATCAGGTGACATGTACGAGATTGGAGCGGGAAGTGGCCGGTACTACTCTGTCAATGTGCCACTTAAGGAAGGGATAGACGACCAATCATATCTGCAGATATTTAAACCTACGATTAGTGCAGTGATGGAGTACTATAGACCTACAGCCATTGTCCTACAGGTAGTATGACTTGTACTTCTGTTCCCATGACATGTTGTTGTGTACAATACTCCTACGGGGGTCCTGGACTGACGTCTTGCTATGTTATGATATGATAAAGCTTCACTGTCTACTGACCTAGCACTGTACCCTTCACTGTCTACTGACCTAGCACTGTACCCTTCACTGTCTACTGACCTAGCACTGTACCCTTCACTGTCTACTGACCTAGCACTGTACCCTTCACTGTCTACTGACCTAGCACTGTACCCTTCACTGTCTACTGACCTAGCACTGTACCCTTCACTGTCTACTGACCTAGCACTGTACCCTTCACTGCCTACTGACCTAGTACTGTACCCTTCACTGTCTACTGACCTAACACTGTACCCTTCACTGTCTACTGACCTAGCACTGTACCCTTCACTGCCTACTGACCTAGCACTGTACCCTTCACTGCCTACTGACCTAGTACTGTACCCTTCACTGTCTACTGACCTAGCACTGTACCCTTCACTGCCTACTGACCTAGCACTGTACCCTTCACTGTCTACTGACCTAACACTGTACCCTTCACTGCCTACTGACCTAGTACTGTACCCTTCACTGTCTACTGACCTAGCACTGTACCCTTCACTGCCTACTGACCTAGCACTGTACCCTTCACTGTCTACTGACCTAGCACTGTACCCTTCACTGTCTACTGACCTAGCACTGTACCCTTCACTGTCTACTGACCTAACACTGTACCCTTCACTGCCTACTGACCTAGTACTGTACCCTTCACTGCCTACTGACCTAGCACTGTACCCTTCACTGTCTACTGACCTAGCACTGTACCCTTCACTGTCTACTGACCTAACACTGTACCCTTCACTGCCTACTGACCTAGCACTGTACCCTTCACTGTCTACTGACCTAACACTGTACCCTTCACTGCCTACTGACCTAGCACTGTACCTTTCACTGTCTACTGACCTAGCACTGTACCTGTCACTGCCTACTGACCTAGCACTGTATACTACTTGTTGTGTTGCAGTGCGGAGCAGACTCTCTTGGCCAAGATAGACTTGGGTGCTTTAATCTCACTACTAGAGGTCACGGGTACGTATGTCTACACTCCCTATAATAACCCATGTGCATCAAATTGCTTTTGCTATACTGGGGATTGCCACAAAGTGGGGAATGTGTAGGCTATAACATGTGCAGTATGTGCTATAGTTATCTATATATTATATATAGACGTGTGTGTCATATCATACATGCACTGCTATAATAGAGTCTATATTCACTGTATACTACAAGTAAGTTAGCCAGTATGTAGCATGACTAATCACTTCAAGGAATACCAACAACTAAAGAACAAGGCATAGGCATTCATTTATGTACATACTGTATATTTGTATAGCCAACAGTATATATGTATATTCACTGCACATGTATATGATATAACATGAAATAGTCCCACAAGATATATGTCTGTATACTCTGTACATTCAGGGAATGTGTGGAGTTTGTGAAAGGGTTCAATGTACCACTTATGGTGCTCGGTGGAGGCGGTTACACGGTGCGTAATGTCTCTCGGTGCTGGACCTATGAGACGGCCGTCTGCCTGGATCAAAAGGACATCAGTGACGACCTTCCTTATAATGGTCAGTGGTTACTGGTTACAGTCACAGTGGTTACTGGTTACAGTCACAGTGGTTACTGGTTACAGTCACAGTGGTTACTGGTTACAGTCACAGTGGTTACTGGTTACAGTCACAGTGGTTACTGGTTACAGTCACAGTGGTTACTGGTTACAGTCACAGTGGTTACTGGTTACTGTCACAGTGGTTACTGGTTACTGTCACAGTGGTTACTGGTTACAGTCACAGTGGTTACTGGTTACAGTCCAATCAGATTAATACTTACATGTACATGTATGTGAAAGTCATTGTGTTTTGAAAGGTATATTTGAGTTACATCTCCTTTATACTTGTTCATATTAAATTGATTAGATGTGATTGGACGGACTTGTTCTAGTATATTGTATTACACATGTATATTATTATGTTACAAATATACATTATAGCATATTATGTTTAAATGAATGTTTTAGATTATTTTGAATACTTCTCACCGGATTTCAAGCTCCACCCAGACTTGACAACAAACAGTAAATGCAACAATGAGAACCCAAAGCAGGTAGGTGCATGTGCTCTTTATATACGCTGTATAATCTACAAGCAAGTGGGTGCATGTGCTCTTTATATATACACTATAATCTACAAGCAAGTGGGTGCATGTGCTCTATATATTCCGTGTACTGTCCATTCATGGAGAGCATAATATAGACCTATGTAGTCCAATAGCCCGTTCCATGATAGCAAGTCGCCCACCGGCTAGCTGCCCTGCTCACATCACATGCTTCACCCTTGTACTATCTGACTTACTATACAGTATATGGAGACCATCAGACAGACAGTTATTGAGAATCTCAAACAGTTAGCCCATGCCCCAAGTGTTCAGATGTGCGAACCTGTTAAGTCATGGAGACCTGAGTCTAGGTCCAAGAATGAACGAGACCCGGATGTGAGGGAAACTGTAGAGGAGAAGGAGCAGAGGTTAGTACAGCTACAGTACTATAGTATACTGTGTATATTAAAGAGTGTATTACAGTACTACATAGTATACTGTGTGTATTACAGAGTGTATTACAGTACTACATAGTATACTGTCTATATTACAGAGTGTATTACAGTACTACATAGTATACTGTGTGTATTACAGAGTGTATTACAGTACTACATAGTATACTGTGTATATTACAGAGTGTATTACAGTACTACAGTATACTGTGTGTATTACAGAGTGTATTACAGTACTACATAGTATACTGTGTATATTACAGAGTGTATTACAGTACTACATAGTATACTGTGTGTATTACAGAGTGTATTACAGTACTACATAGTATACTGTGTGTATTACAGAGTGTATTACAGTACTACATAGTATACCTGTCTATATTACAGAGTGTATTACAGTACTACATAGTATACTGTGTGTATTACAGAGTGTATTACAGTACTACATAGTATACTGTGTATATTACAGAGTGTATTACAGTACTACATAGTATATTGTGTATATTACAGAGTGTATTACAGTACTACATAGTATACTGTGTATATTACAGAGTGTATTACAGTACTACATAGTATACTGTGTGTGTTACAGAGTGTATTACAGTACTACATAGTATATTGTGTATATTACAGAGTGTATTACAGTACTACATAGTATACTGTGTATATTACAGAGTGTATTACAGTACTACATAGTATACTGTGTGTGTTACAGAGTGTATTACAGTACTACATAGTATTACTGTGTATATTACAGAGTGTATTACAGTACTACATAGTATACTGTGTATATTACAGAGTGGACTCCATACTAGAATACTACAGTGGAGACAAGGACCAGGATAAGGAAGATCACATGATTACATGTACATCATAGTCCAATTTCTAGCTACTGTGAATGGTCAGTAGGGGTGGGTAGGGTGACCTCCCTTCTATACATGTCCTTTTATACCAATAATATCCTACTGCTTAGTCGAGCAATTTCAACAGCAGATGAAGAATCACTCTCTTGGTTACTGAGCTGTTTATTATGGGGCAGTTCGCTATGAGGTCACTGAGCTCTTCTACCCATAGTACTTAGTGATGTCACATCAACCCTACCCATAGTACTTAGTGATGTCACATCAACCCTACCCATAGTACTTAGTGATGTCACATCAACCCTACCCATAGTACTTAGTGATGTCACATCAACAGGGCATTGACATGAATCAGGTGTCAAATATGAAATTAGAAGAATTTATAATGACTCATCACTTGACTGCTTGACTCTCTACACTAATTGAACCACTACTGGTACCAATATTGGTGCTTATTTAATGTCATAAAATAATATTTTGTCTGGTATTTTAGTAAAATTGATGCATAATTTGTATGTAAAACTAACAGGAGCTGAAATAAACCAGTTCTAAGTATTGCTATCGTTGCCTTCAGTCACCTTTATCAACTAGCTGTTCCTTATGTTTGGTCCTAGTGGTCCTATTTCAGAATTTGTGAAAAGCTGGAGTAGCAACTAGTCTCTGACTCCCGTCATCAAATTGCCAATGCGCCAACAAACCTTATATACTACAGACTAAACAACAGGCAAGTTTTAGTCAATATTGTTTGTATGTTTGTATCTACAGAAGCAATACCTAGTATATTTTTCAATAATGCATACTACTAACCCATTTTTACTATTGTCTAATTGCCATTGAACCAACCACCCTTTTCATGTATAGGTAGTTCTTAGTATCTTCCCCCAGAGACTGGACACCAGTATCTGCCATGTATATAATGTATAATGTAGATGCTATGTTACCTGATGGAACTAACTAAGATTTCTCTCATATTGTACATTAACCATTTCAGATTTATACGTCTGTAAATATTATTTATGTAAGCAAGAGTTTAAAACTGATTTCTAGCTTTTCACCACAAAGTATTAGGAAAAGTTCAAACTTACAATGGCCCCAGACTAGAGACTAGTTGTATAGCACATTCGTTATCCATTTTTATGTCTTAATTGCTTGATATTGAATTTCCAAAACAGATTATAACTGTTTTATTTCTTAAATAAAATTAAAAGTCATAACCACATTAGTATCTACATGTATTTTGATTCTTATCCCAATCAGATTCCACAGCATATGACTGTTCAATGCTTGGCTACCAGAGCAGAAGTCTAGTAATAGTGTGCTTCGTAGGGTAATGTGACTGGAAAGCCTTTAAATTGGCACCAAAATACATTTGTAGTATTATATTTCACAAAAGACAGAAGTATTTATGTATAATAATCCATCTCATAGTTAAGGACAGACAGTAACTTCTGCAATTGTAACCATATTATATTGTAGTGAGCCAATCAAGACCATCTCTGTAAATAAGTATCTGCATAACTTTGTAAATGGATTCTTTCTGCCATGTTAAATTCTTAGTGACTACTCATAGCTAGCATTCTTTGCAAACCCATTACTGTGTAAGGCAGACTTAGTTTTATATTAATTGTAGTGTAGCAGTATGAATCATGATGATGATGCTCCTTGTGTATGAAAATACCTTCACTCTCGGGAGTTGTCTTTTCTTAGAATTATGTAGTAGACAACTCCGAATAGAAATCTGGAGTAGGCGTGGTGAAAAAAAAATCTTTGTTACCGGAAATGGGTGCCATTTTTTGCCTAGGTGGAATATAATTGGATGAACCACAATTCGATGAGTTGGACGCAGTGGAGTTGGAGAAAAAATTTTCTCATTCTTACGAATTTTTTAATAGTTTTGTTGTATTTCAATAGCCATATGTGTCCACACAGCGGGAAGATTTTCTCATCGTTTTAAATCGATAGAAATATTGCGTTACTGCTAGTTGTGCCCCTTGGTTTAGTTTGAGCCGGAGTCGGTGACTGAGTCAGCCCTCTTCGCACCGACTACCATACGTCTACTATTATTGACTCGAAGTGACAGTCTACTCTAACACCAAGAATACAAGGGATATATTTTTGTTTGGTATATCTGCTAGTTCGAGAAGTCTAGGCAAAGCTAATTTATAAGCTTCTTTCCTTACACAATTAAATAAGAACGATCAGACCAATCAACACCAACCATGGTAAGAAATACGATGTAACTGTAAGAGGGCAATTGGTCGTCATTTTAATTTTGTGTCTCTAATTAAAACTTTGAAATTTCAGCTGAATGCTATTGCTGTTAAGTTTTGTCTGTTAACCAGACTATGAGCCAGGGCAGTTTATGTAATGTAAATATTTATATTAATTAATATTATTTTATAAATAAAAGCCTAGTAGGAAATCTTCAAAGGAAACAAAGCATGAGATGAGTGACCCTCAATATATAACTTTGAACTTCTAGAAATTAGCAACATTTTTTAGTAATCATCTTCGTTCATCATATTGCATAGGCCTATATATGGACCATCATTTTGTCTGTGGTCAGCATGTGTTAAATCTCTTTTTTTTTATTTAGGTACTGTTAGCGGCTGCTGTGTGCAATAAATCTGGGAAAGGTAAGTTATGTTTAGAACTATTTACCAGGTTGCAAGAAAATTGGGGAACTGATGCAATTTTCTTATGATTAGGGCCTACTTGGTAGCAGTCCTATGCATGTTGACCTTCCTATGATATCGCGTTGTCGTTTCAGTGTTGGTGTCAAGACAGTTTGTGGAGATGACCAGAGCTAGAATTGAAGGTTTGCTAGCAGCATTTCCTAAGCTGATGAATGCAGGCAAGCAGCATACATTCGTAGAAACAGAGAGCGTGAGATATGTATATCAAGCCCTGGAACAGTTATTTGTAGTACTTATCACCACTAAGGCTAGCAACATTCTTGAGGATTTGGAGACACTAAGGCTATTCGCTAGGGTGGTGAGTACCTTCTGTTGTACCAACTATTTCTATTGTAAAAGGATTGATATAGTGCTTACCACTGCTGCTGTAGGGACATAGTGCTTACCACTGCTGCTGTAGGGACATAGTGCTTACCATTGCTGCTGTAGGAACATAGTGCTTACCACTGCCACTGTGAGAAGACAGGTAGTACCAGCCTAGTAAAGTAGGTCTACTACTATAAATGCCACATCATTTATACAACCTTGCTGTGGATGAACAATATTATCCTTTGGTGAAAAATCCCATCTTGGCTGCTCTCTGCTCCTTGTTATCAAATGTGCAGGGTATTACTTACCAACTCTCTTCAACTTTGATGCTTCCATAAGCTAGGGTGACAGTAATAATGTAGGCCTGTGTAGTGGTTTTATTAGCGCTATACTGTACACTATACTATTCACTATAATACTGTACACTAAACTGTACACTATACTATTCACTAAACTGTTCGCTATACTGTTACAGGTTCCCGAGTATGGCAGGTCTTTGGATGAGGCTACAATACTGGACAACTCCTTCCAGTTAATAAATGCATTTGACGAAATTGTAGCTCTTGGATATCGAGAGAGTGTTAACCTAGCACAGATCAACACATTTATACAGATGGAGTCTCATGAGGAGAGAGTAGCCATTGCATTACGTGAGGTGAGTCCCTCTCCCCTATGTGTATGCCCTGGATTCCCCTAACCCTCCTGTTATATGTAGTGTGTGATGCACGCCATCGGCGGCGTGTGGTATCATACAGTAGGTGTATACCATTGGAGTATGTAGTATGATACAGTAGGTGTATACCATTGGAGTATGTAGTACGATACAGTAGGTGTATACCATTGGAGTATGTAGTATGATACAGTAGGTGTATACCATTAGAGTATGTAGTATGATACAGTAGGTGTATACCATTGGAGTATGGTACAGTAGGTGTATACCATTGGAGTGTGTAGTATGATACAGTAGGTGTATACCATTGGAGTATGGAGTATGATACAGTAGGTGTATACCATTGGAGTATGTAGTACGATACAGTAGGTGTATACCATTGGAGTATGGAGTATGATACAGTAGCTGTATACCATTGGAGTATGGTACAGTAGGTGTATACCATTGGAGTATGTAGTATGATACAGTAGGTGTATACCATTGGAGTATGATACAGTAGGTGTATACCATTGGAGTATGGAGTATGGTACAGTAGGTGTATACCATTGGAGTATGTAGTATGGTACAGTAGGTGTATACCATTGGAGTATGGTACAGTAGGTGTATACCATTGGAGTATGTAGTACGATACAGTAGGTGTATACCATTGGAGTATGGAGTATGATACAGTAGGTGTATACCATTGGAGTATGGTACAGTAGGTGTATACCATTGGAGTATGTAGTATGATACAGTAGGTGTATACCGTTGGAGTATGGTACAGTAGGTGTATACCATTGGAGTATGTAGTACGATACAGTAGGTGTATACCATTGGAGTATGGAGTATGATACAGTAGGTGTATACCATTGGAGTATGGTACAGTAGGTGTATACCATTGGAGTATGTAGTATGATACAGTAGGTGTATACCATTGGAGTATGTAGTATGGTACAGTAGGTGTACACCATTGGAGTATGTAGTATGGTACAGTAGGTGTATACCATTGGAGTATGATACAGTAGGTGTAGATGTTGCTCGCGTCTTACAGACTCAAGAGAGAGAAGCTAAGGAAGCAATGAGAAGTAAACAGAAGGAGTTGGAGAGGAAGAGGAAGGACATGCAGAGACACGGAGGTAACCCTTACAGGTCGGTGCTTGTCTAACTTCATACTCGTATACTTCATAGCAGTAGATATGAAGATAGCATGTAGTATACCTATACAAGTATTACAGTACATACAAAGGTAGCATGTTATACACATGTACATATATTTGTAGCAATGGATATGAAGGCAGCATGTCGTCTGGAAGCAGCATGGGCTCATCTCTTATTACAAACAGCTCACCAGTAGAGTCCACCCCGTCTTACTCGGCACCGAAACGGCCTACAGGCAGTGGAATGAAACTAGGCTCCAAGAAAAAAGATGTGAACCAGTTTGTGGACAAACTGGCCTCCGAGGGAGTCACGGTTGAAGACATACCCTCAGCAGCCAATAGGAAGACTGCATCTGTAAAGGCAGCGGCTACTCCCGAGGTGGATAAGGAGAGGTAGGTCTGTTTCTTGTTACTGACCTATTAGTGACTGACCACTGTGTGGTCAGTCCAGCCTAGGGTAGAAGAGCACATGGTCTGCAGCATCACTCAGTAGACCTGACCAGTGTGTACGTTTCCTACCACACTGTAGTACGTTACTTCCTATGTACATATTGTAAGTATGACACTTTATTTGCACACAGCGTACACACAAGAATCGAGGAGAAGATAGTTTGTGTGGCATCAAGAGCAGGTGCTCTAGAGAACTTGGAGATTACAGGTACCCTCTACCTACTGGTGTCAGACAGCGCTAACGAGAACATTGCTATTAAAATCACAGACAGTAAACAGGCTCAGACTAGTGTAAGTATGACCAGGTATCTGCTAATGTGTGTACATGGAGCTACAGTAGATATACATGACATTGATACCAGGTATCTGCTAGTGTGTACATGGAGCTACAGTAGATATACATGACATTGATACCAGGTATCTGCTAGTGTGTACATGGAGCTACAGTAGATATACATAACATTGATACCAGGTATCTGGTAATGTGTGTACATGGAGCTACAGTAGATATACATAACATTGATTCAGGGTTGTGATATTAACCAAGTTATATTGTGTTATATAGACACACCCTAGCATCGACAAGAAAGTGTTCCAGTCACAGTCAATTATAGCTCTGAAGGATAAGAACAAGACATTCCCATTGAAGCAGGAAGTGGGAGTATTAAGATGGAGATTACAAACTACTGATGAATCTGTTATGCCCCTTACCAGTGAGTACATTGTATTACTCCCTTACCAGTAAGTACATCGTATTACTCCCTTACCAGGAAGTACATTGTATTACTCCCTTGCCAGTGAGTACATCGTATTACTCCCTTAGCAGTGAGTGCATCGTATTACTCCCTTACCAGGAAGTACATTGTATTACTCCCTTACCAGTGAGTACATCGTATTACTCCCTTACCAGTGAGTACATCGTATTACTCCCTTGCCAGTAAGTACATCGTATTACTCCCTTACCAGTGAGTACATCGTATTACTCCCTTACCAGTGAGTACATCGTATTACTCCCTTACCAGTGAGTACATCGTATTACTCCCTTGCCAGTAAGTACATCGCATTACTCCCTTACCAGTGAGTACATTGTATTACTCCCTTACCAGTGAGTACATCGCATTACTCCCTTACCAGTGAGTACATTGTATTACTCCTTTACCAGTGAGTACATTGTATTACTCCCTTACCAGTGAGTACATCGTATTACTCCCTTACCAGTGAGTACATCGCATTACTCCCTTACCAGTGAGTACATTGTATTACTCCCTTACCAGTGAGTACATCGCATTACTCCCTTACCAGTGAGTACATTGTATTACTCCCTTACCAGTGAGTACATCGCATTACTCCCTTGCCAGTGAGTACATTGTATTACTCCCTTACCAGTGAGTACATCGCATTACTCCCTTGCCAGTGAGTACATTGTATTACTCCCTTACCAGTGAGTACATTGTATTACTCCCTTACCAGTGAGTACATCGCATTACTCCCTTACCAGTGAGTACATTGTATTACTCCCTTACCAGTGAGTACATTGTATTACTCCCTTACCAGTGAGTACATTGTATTACTCCCTTACCAGTGAGTACATTGTATTACTCCCTTACCAGCGAGGGCGTGGTTATGATTCCTTACCTGTGCTGGCGTATGATTGGACAGATTTGTCTTGGTCGGAGACAACATGCTATGAACCTTTAGTAGTAGGAACTCGGAGCTCGACTTTTCCTAACATTTTGTTAGCTATCATAATTTAGCAAGGGTTTGACCAGGTCTACTAGTGAATAACCAACCTACAATGTACATGTAGCTTGCATGTATTATTTACCATATTATGTGCTTACTTCTAAGTTGTCCTCTCATGTGTATCAATAGATAGCGAGGGGACAACTCTCTCTTCTATGTACAGCATAGGTAATGACATGTTCTCTTATTCTCAAGCAAATTCTGTGTGGGAATAATGTACTGGGCAAACAACTTTGGATTACTCAGCAAGGTCCACATATCAAACTCTTTCCTCTATTAGCACATGACTTGGCCTCACAACATGATATTATAATGATTGTAGTTAACTGTTGGCCAAATGTCACAAGTAGTGGATGTGATGTGAATATAGAGTATGAATTACAAGCTGAAAACCTTGAACTGGATGACGTAGTAATATCTATTCCTCTACCGTAAGTATATTATACCTATTCATTTACTGTAAGTATATATCTATTCCTCTACCGTAAGTATATTATACCTATTTATTTACTGTAAGTATATATCTATTCCTCTACCGTAAGTATATTATACCTATTCATTTACTGTAAGTATATATCTATTCCTCTACCGTAAGTATATTATGCCTATTCATTTACTGTAAGTATATATCCATTCCTCTACCTTCACCCTTTCTACAAAGGTGAAGGTCAGTTGAACATGGGCTCCACTGCTACTCGTATTGTGTGTAGAGTAGACTCTACTATGTACAAAGTTGTGGTTCTTATCCTCCCCTGCACATTACAGGAGTGGGGTAGGAGCGCCTCGTGTTACTCAGTGTGATGGTGACTATAACCATGATAGCAGGAAGAGCATACTGGACTGGACGATGCCGGTGATTGACCAGTCCAACTCTAGCGGTACCATAGAGTTCAGCATAGCCGGCCACGAGGACGACTTCTTTCCCGTATCTGTCTCCTTTGTCTCCAAAAAATCCTTCTTTGATATCTCCGTAAGTTACTATCATGTCCTGTATATGTATGACATACTGTAATATAAGTATGTCCTGTATATGTATGACATATTGTAATATAAGTATGTCCTCTATATGTATGACATACTGTAATATAATACCCATGTAAATGTACATAATTATGTACTCCTACACTTATTGCAGGCGGTTGGAGTCAAGGCATCTGATGGTAGGAATATAAAGTTTTCATCAGAAACGCTTCTATTTCCTGAAAGATATGAAATTGTCTGATTCCTCCTCGTATTTCTATGCCATTATCAATTCTCTCACACTATTTTATATCATCTATCTTATTTCTCATGAACATATTATTACCGTATAATTCTGGCTTGTATCTACCTACCTTAGAGTATATAGATATTGAAATGTTCTGTAGCCTGACTAGAATAACATTATTTGGTTGAGATCACATGAGAGCTGTGGTAGGAGTCTCTGATATTCCAACAATAATATAGGCATGAGCAAGGGCTATGTGCTTGTAAACTGGACCCTTATGATGTAACTAACTTATTATAAATATAATTTTTGTGTAGGTGATTTGAGGGTCACTTAGGGTCACTGATGTATGTGCAGCAGAGCTTATATGTCTCTCTCTCTATTTAATAGTATATTGTTAGAGCAATAAACCAGTAAATATTATCAATATATCTTTTTTTCAATTTACACTGAATATTGAGCAAAAGTGGTCAGGAAAAATGCAATAATATAAAATATTACAACATACCATAAGTTGAAAGAGCGGGCATATTTCTTTATCACCTAGAAGTACCTGAACATCTACATGTAGTTACAACTAGAAGTACCTGAACATCTACATGTAGTTACAACTAGAAGTACCTGAACATCTACATGTAGTTACAACTAGAAGTACCTGAACATGTACATGTAGTTACAACTAGATAGTCCCAACTACTAACCAGATGGGAGAGTGTAGATAAGATGCACAACCTTCCCATATTGCTGTAGTGTCTTCAAGCTATTCATGCTCTACCTGTAGCTCTCTGTTCAGGGGCTGGTGTGCTGCAAGGATACCAGGGTTATAGAACTTTAATCCAAGCACATAAAGTTCCTCTTGATAAAAAGATAATTCATCCGTAGAATTGGGAAGACAGGTCTGTCTCCTGTATTCACACTTATGTCCACGTCTTACAATGTGCATTTGGAATTGTGCTCTCATCTTATAATGTGTATTTGGAGTTGTGTCCACATCTTATAATGCTCATTTGGGATTGTGTCCTCATTTCATGAACTTTATGTTCAATTCTATGGTGTGACATCCAGTGTCAGTGTGCATGCTTGCCAAGTTTCCAGATTTACACCCCCTGGTTTTTGTGTCTGTCCCTACTAATTTTCCAGCTGTCCTGATTTTCATGTATGGTGAAAAATGTTACCAAACCTCATAAAATACAAGATACAACCTAAAATAAATCATTTACATTAAAGAAAATATCTTACAAGCCACTGAATAGCACTAAAATGGACAATTTGATGCTTTTCAGTGATAATTTTTATTCAAATAATGTACAGTGAGGTACACCCAAGCTTTTTCCAGGAGTTATGGTGCTTGTCCAGGGATTTTGAGCTGAAAAGTCCAGATTTTTGCTCCTGCTCCTTGGTAAGTATGCCAGTGTGTTGTGGACATTAATACGTATATGTGTATGTCAGTATTCAATGGACAATGATGTGCATATACTGTAACATTGGGTGATTATACTATCTAGGTCCATTTCTTCTTTCAGCAAATGCATAATATATATGTAGTTAGTATTATAATACTAATTATATATATACATGTACAGTGTATATATTATGCATTTGCTGAAAGGGGAAATGAACATAGATAGTATAATCACCCAATGTTACAGTATATGCACTCCACAGTACATATGCATTCAGATTACACTTATCAAAACCCTATAGGATTCTCTTTCTGAATACTCAGCTGCTGTTTTATACCAGAAATATCTGTAGCAGAGATGAAGTGCAAAAAAGCACGGGGCTATACAATACAGCAACGCGCAACGCAATACAGTACAGTATCGTTGTGTACCTGACTCCTATCAATAAAGTGCAGCTGTTAGCAACGCAGACAGCCCATAACTTACAAATATTGTAAATATAGGCCCTTATATATATATAAATGTACACTGTGTTCTAAACAAATGGCCGTCTCAAATGGCTATAATATCTTCCTATTACTGTCTCATCTGTAAGACAAGTTGTAGTTTCCTATACTCTAGTCACCAGAGTCAGTGTAGATAAGATTTAAACTCCTCTCTCTCAATGAGGACAGTGTTCTGTTGGTCAGTCATGAGGGCAAAGACAAAGGTAAGTCTAATGTGGTTCATTGTGTCAAGGAGTGAAAGTTACTTTCTTACTCCTTGATTGTGTGTTGTTGTACATACAATGTACATGTATGTGTAGGTACAGATGATTTGGCCATTTTTATACAGTATGTCATGTTATTTTATGCAGGGTATTATTATTGTATACCTCATTGAGCAGATGGGGAGTCGTTTTCACATCCATGAAAATACTTATCCCTGATTGGGGCTTGAACCTGGCATATGAATGAAGATAAACCCCCTACCACCACATATACATTGTACATCTATGGCAAGGTCGCCATATGAGGGGTGCGTTGTGTGCAGTTGAGGCAGTGCAGCATGTATGTACAGCATGGTGTAGTGGTAAAGCTAAAATGTGTTCTACCCACTGTATTACATGTAGGTAGTTAGTTGCAGCAGAGACTTGGGTTCAAACTTCAGCCAGGGATTTGTGTTTTCACAGATTATTACCACATGTCTGGGTATGTACAGCATATTTGTATCCGTGTGTGTACAGTGTATTTGTATGTGTGTGTGTACAGTATGTTTGCGTGTACAGTTTGTGTGTGTACAGTACATTTGTATGTGTACAGTACGTGTGTGTGTGTACAGCATATTTGTGTGTATACAGTATGTGTGCATGTGTGTACCCACGCACACACACTTACTGTATACAGTAGAAGTGAGGATTGAGAGAGGACAACTTCTAATTATGAGTTAAAATGGAAAGTCACTATTATTGTTTGCATGGGGATGTAATACAGTACATATTACATAATATAATACAGTACATATTGCGTTATATAATACAATATACACTACATAATATAATACAGTATAGACCACGTGATGTAATACAGTTACATATCACATAATGACATAATGACATAATACTACGTGATATAATTGAATGTGTTGTCTTTTATAGGAATCAAAGAGCAGGCTGATTGCAATAGGTTGTGTAGTTATGCTACTCTGTATGTATATGCATACAGTGTCCAGGAGAGTTTCAGAGAGTAGCCTCAGCTCCAACCAAGGTATTCATTCATTACAGTATAAGTAGAGTAGAGTTTAATTTAGATTTACTTTCAGATTCTCTACAGGTGAGTAGACGCTTGGCCATGTTCACCAAGTTTAGTACCATACCTTACCCAAGCTGGTTACCCCACCCGACCTAAGTAGGATATCCCACCATACCTAAGCTAAATACCCCACCCTACTCAAGCTGGATACCCTACCCGACTTACGCTGGATACCCCCATCCTACCTATGCTCAGTACCCAGGACTTATCTGGGTCATGAAATTCACACTCTACAGCTACTCACTGGTACACAAGAAATCACTCATCTATCAGTTAACGGTGAATCAAGGCTAATATGGGTGTTACCATAACGAGCTGACTAATCTTACATTATAATTATTGCAGTTTGTACTGTATGTGATTTGAAACAATAGTGGATCACGTACTGTCACCATTATTGCTTCCCCTTAGTTTGAAATGATGACCAATACAATGTATTTATAAACAAGTAGTTACTGTTTGCTACTAACAATTCTTTAAAGGGTTGTATTTTTCTAATGCGGTCTGTACATGTATATAGCAACCTAAAATGAACTCAAAGACAACTTTTTCTGCTGTAGTGTTCGGGTTCAAAAGAACAGACCTCAGATTAAGCCAGTTAGAGAACAGTGAAAGGTCAGAAGACTCTCAGAACATCACAAGTGACCGTCACCTCCGATCCGCAGCCAATCACAGTGTGAGTTATAACTATAACCTCACAAAATCTAAGACCCCTCCTCAATATCCTCACTCGATTTATCTATTTGAGGATATCAACAAACGGTTTGTCGAAGCTGAACGGCGAATCCAAACTGTACCGAGAGATCATCTGAAGGAAATCAGATATCTTGGAGCTAGAGCACACAGGAGAGTATGGAACTTTCTGATATCAGTTGCAGACTGCTCCTTAGAAGTTGAGAACTTCATTATTCTTGTCCCTTCTACACCAAAGAACTTCAGAAACAGAGAGGTTATACGATCAATCTGGGGGAACAGATCAAGGTTGAAGGAAATAAAATCTTCTATTGTGTTTATGGTGGGTCTAACTAATCATAGATTAACTCAGATCAGCATCGTATCAGAGTCTCTACAATTTAAAGATATTGTACAGATGGATATAGTAGACAGTTACTATAACTTAACACTTAAAACTCTGGGTATGTTAACTTGGGCTACTAGACACTGTAAAACCCCTAAATACGTCGCCAAGGTAGATGATGACAATATAATAAATCTACCAAGAATTCTAAATATATTAAATATCTTTAATAAGAAGCACAATAGATTTATAGCCGGTAACTACAGACCGCATAGTGAACCGACAAAGGCGGGCAAATGGTTTGACCCGATCTACCGTCCCGTATATAACGACAGTCCAACTTATACTCCTTATCTCATTGGTGCAGCTTATTTTCTAACAAACACTTTTCTTGACGAGCTTCTACTGAGATGCACAGAGTTACCGCTGATTCATCTAGAGGATCTGTTTGTCAACGGGATATGTGCTGGACAGCTTTCTAATGTGCACAAGCTGGAGCTGGGAGGTATAGATATCTACGCTCCGGGGGAATGTCACTTCCTTCGCGCTGGTGCAACTGTGGGCAGCAAATATGATGTTAACCAGATGGAGTCTGTTTGGAATAAATGGCAGGGTATACTCATTAAAGGCATTACTCACCGATGTTAGACAGTTTTGTGTATATTACTATTAGGTGTCCTAGTCACCCTCTCACCTTACCCCATATCAACACTCACATTGTGCAATGTGTAGGACTGTTTACTGTTGGATAAATGCAGACCCTTAGCACAGGCACACGCATGCACTACATGCATAGAAACTGAATTGTCTTTGTAAAATGCGTCTAGTGTGAAAACTAATGATGTACGAGTAGGCTACATGTGCATGTGCCGGTTTGGCCTAGGCTGAGATACATGTGCATGTGTAGGTGTAGGTGTAGGAGTACGTGTAGGCGTACGTGTAGGTGTGCGTGTACGCGCGCGTGTATGTACTCTTGTAGTTATTAATGCATTATTTGAAATATGTTATGAGATTTTATAATATTTATTATAATTATTATTGAAAAATAAAGAAATGCATCTAACAGAACTTGTACTGAGGGATCTAAGGTATTATCCCCAATCCTAGAGGCTTGATTGAGTATGTGAGAGTTAACACAGGTCTCTCTATCAGGTTGGCTGCTAGTGACTGTTAGCTGAACAACAATACTGTAGCTTGCATGTTAAATTTCCCATGTAAGTTATCTAGGCTACATGTAAGTTATCTAGGCTACATGTAAGTTACCTAGGATACAGGTATGTTATCTAGGTTACAGGTAAGTTATCTAGGATACATGTAAGTTATCTAGGCTACAGGTAAGTTATCTAGGCTACATGTAAGTTATCTAGGATACAGGTAAGTTATCTAGGTTACAGGTAAGTTATCTAGGTTACAGGTAAGTTATCTAGGCTACAGGTAAGTTATCTAGGTTACAGGTAAGTTATCTAGGCTACAGGTAAGTTATCTAGGCTACAGGTAAGTTATCTAGGCTACAGGTAAGTTATCTAGGTTACAGGTAAGTTATCTAGGATACAGGTAAGTTATCCAGGCTACAGGTATGTTATCTAGGCTACAGGTATGTTATCTAGGCTACAGGTAAGTTATCTAGGCTACAGGTAAGTTATCTAGGTTACAGGTAAGTTATCTAGGATACAGGTAAGTTATCTAGGATACAGGTAAGTTATCTAGGCTACAGGTATGTTATCTAGGCTACAGGTAAGTTATCTAGGCTACAGGTAAGTTATCTAGGCTACAGGTAAATTATCTAGGTTACAGGTAAGTTATCTAGGATACAGGTAAGTTATCTAGGCTACAGGTAAGTTATCTAGGCTACAGGTAAGTTATCTATAGGTTACAGGTATGTTATCTAGGCTACAGGTATGTTATCTAGGTTACAGGTAAGTTTCACATTGTGTGGCAGAAATCGGCCACGGTACCTTATACCTACTCATGTATGTCCATATTATCAGCTCACTAAAAGTGCCTTCAGTAGTTCTATATTGGTGCAACTAATGAACTGTTGATATAATTGCGATATACATGTACATTAATTGTATTCAATGATTTATTAGCACCTTAAATTATATTATTATTACAATATTATATATAGAGATAGAATACTCTATCCTCTTCTCTACCAATGTTTACATACATCACTGTTCCATCTGTCCCACGCCAGCTTCATATCTACCGGATCATAGTCGTGGGCTCCCGTTAGATTTAAATTGACAAAGTCGCAGCTATCACCTTGCTTTACCAGACTCAGGCCATTCACAGGAAGCTTTCTCACTTGTGTAAGTGGGTGTGAGCATATTCCAGTAACAAATACATCTTCTAGATGAATAAAAGGCACTTCCAAGCACCTTGCGATTAGTTCATCAAGGAAATTATTTGTCAGAAAATAATATGGGCCATTTACATATGGTGGGTACAGTGGGCCGTTCTGATAGACCTGGATGTAGATAGGGTCCGCCCACTTACCAATTGTCTTGGGTCTGGCAGATGTCCAAACTGTTCCTGCTATAAATCTATTGTGCTTCTTATTAAGAATATTTAATATATTTAGAATTCTTGGTAGATTTAGTATATTGTCATCATCTACCTTGGCGACGTATTTAGGGGTTTTACAGTGTCTAGCAGCCCAAGTTAACATACCCAGAGTTTTAAGTGTTAAGTTATAGTAACTGTCTACTACATCCATCTGTACAATATCTTTAAATTTCTGAGACTCTGATACGATGCTGATCTGAGTAAATCGATCATCAGTTAGACCCACCATAAATACAATGGAAGATTTCATTTCCTTCAACCTTGATCTGTTCCCCCAGATTGATCGTATAACCTCTCTGTTTTTGAAGTTCTTTGGTGCAGAAGGAACAAGAATAATGAAGTTCTCAACTTCTGACGAGCAGTCCTGAGCTGTGACGGGAAACTTCCAGATCCTCCTGTGAACTCTAACTCCTGGATATCTAATCTCTCTCAATATTGACTCTGAAACCGTGTGGACTCTCCTCTCTGCTTCCATGAATCTTTCCTCCATGTTCTGAATTCTGTATAATGAAGGAGGGTAGTCATGTAAAGATGGTTTGACCTTCACCTCTGTAAGGTTAGAGTAGTTCCTGCTGCCTACCTGGACACCAGGCTGCAGTTTTCTAGTTTCTCTTTCGTTGGATGTTGGCACTAAACAATATTCAGTACATCGCTATGATAACATATTACATGTAGGCCTATATAAAAATATTATTGCGTTACGTTATTGTAGTACAATAACCAATATATATGACCTATACAATGGCAGAAGTAGCAGCAGTAATACTAATATGCAAGTATTTGGCAGTAGGTATCCATTCAGAGCGTAATAATTCACACATTATTAAACTGAGGTTTCACAAAAGCAAATATAAAAATTGTCTGGTGCATGGAGTGAAGGTGCTACATGTACATTACTTTCAATAGGAATACTGTGGTGACTCAGACAATTTGTAGTGTATTTACATGTACATGTATAATCCATTTTCGTATGGCTTGCATTAAAGTAACGCATCACACCGATGAGTTAGTTGACAGCTTGATGGCTTTCAGTCAAAATGTATGTTTGCAATGCATGAATTTTACCTACATTGTCTTTTGCGCCCACTTAGTGGGCCGATCTTTTGTATCAGACTCCGGGTGCCTAATCTTATTTCCTAAGGGTCATAATAACAAGCAAGGAGGAACTCATGCTAGTCAGTCTCATCTTTCATGTAAAGTGGATAGACCATTCTCGATAGACCACTCCTGGACTCGGTGCACAGATTTTGACAATATAATTGAATGCAATTTGTTTGCGGGGGGGGGGGGGGGGGGCATCACGGTGACTGTATAGGTGGATTTATTTCTAAAATAGTGTGATGACAAGAGTCTCACCTTGTATAAGATTCTCCTTATCGTGACCCTTCATGGTAGCTATATAGATGCACACCATCAGGTAGATGTTAACTATGACCAGCTTTATCAATCCCACTCTCTACAAAAGGAGAGCAATGTACATGTGCATGCATTCATACCTAATCACATGTTCTATATTATACCCATGTATACATGTACATGTACATACACATGTACATGTACATGCTTACATACAGATATACGTATATACATTATGCATTCATGTACATGTATATATACATGTACATGCACATGCACATACACGTATACATACTGCATATTATACAGTCATGTAGATATACAGTCATGTACATTGTAGTTGTAGATACACAGTTATGTGCATGTTATACACATGTAAATACATAGATATGTGCATGTTATACACATGTAAATACATAGTTATGTGCATGTTATACACATGTAAATACATAGATATATGCATGTTATACACATGTAAATACATAGATATGTGAATGTTATACACATGTAAATACATAGATATGTGCATGTTATATCAGGGAGTAAGAGGGGACTTATGGAATTTTTAATACAATTGACCAAAAACTCACCCAAGACTTACACAGCGAGTAGTCGTCTACTCGTTCATTTACTTACCAGTATGTGGTAGTTGCTAGATAAGCAAACATACAGTACAATATATATACGATGAAACTGGAAGGCCTAAATGTATGTACAATGTACATGTACATTTTGTACGCATGTACACTACACAACGTACACACATATGCATTTCGTGTACTTGCAAATTGTGTGCACATATGTTGTACATTGTGTACCGTGTGCAGTACAAAATCCAATAACAAATCATGATAAAGTTTACATGTAGCCATAAAGATGCGTATGTAATTGACTTCTCACACACAGTTTTCTTGGAGGAGCCATAGTTTCCTGTACAAATGTTATCTCCTCTGTTGAATTGTATCCCCACTATCGGTAGAGTATAGCAGGCGATACAACTGAGTGCTGCTATCTCTGAAGGCGATCTGCTCCGCTGATGTATAACTCTACACCATGTTGCTATTGGACACAGTAAGCATTAAGGTCAGCTGTGACCATTGTTTAAATGAGACAGCATCATTTGTTTATAGTTGGAGTTATTGAGTAAAATCAGCGAGCAGTAGTGCAGCTGAACGTAAGTACCACATGTGGTCCACTCAGAGTACATACATGCATGATATTCCTGGCCGAGTTGTTCTGCAGGCTGCACTCTCAAATATCATTATTCTGCACCAGCCTTACATGTACACCTACACGTACACTACACCTACATGTACACTACACGTACACTACACCTACACTACACTACACCTACATGTACACTACACCTACACGTACACTACACGTACACTACACCTACACTACACCTACACTACACCTACACTACACCTACACTACACCTACACTACACCTACACTACACCTACACTACACCTACACTACACCTACACTACACCTACACTACACCTACACTACACCTACACTACACCTACACTACACCTACACTACACCTACACTACACCTACACTACACCTACACGTACACTACGCCTACACACGTACACCTAAGAGACGTCTATTATGTCGAGTTTGGGGTAAGAGCGGACAACTTGCAAAAGAAAGAAAAGACAACTCTCATTCGCCACCTTTCAAGATACACTGTGCATTATATCAATGTACATGTATATTATCATTGATTATATTATAGGCTGTAGAATTGAAGAGTTGTCTTTCCTCTATGAGCGAAATCAATCAGATCTATTTCCGGTCATGTCTTCATACAGACAGTAGCAGCTCCTTCTAAACCAATCAGCGCTCTGCCTCGACTTCTGTCTGTACAGAGCACAGATAACTCTATATTACAGAATTCGCAGTACTTGCATACTTGAAAACCTCAGACTGAAACTGGAAATATTTCACTCACAGGGTCCACTATCAATTCCATGGCGTAATTATCTAGAACCTTCACTCTGAAGTGAAGCTATCTATCTGTGCTGTGTCGAAGTTACCACCTTGCGTGCTCCATGGTACATATATGATATATGCACTTTCCTTTAACTTAGAATTTCCTTTTGAGTTCGGTTTAGTTTGAGTTTTATTTTTATGTAATGTATTTCTAGTTGTCTTAATTATTTAATTAATTTTATTTTTAATCATTTTATGCCTCATTTCTTACTATGATTTATTAGTTATTGTATCTCTATAATTATATAGGCAGCCGATAAACAAAACTTTTAATTATACTCATACTGTAATCTGAATGCATATCTTAATCTTATTCTGTTCTCAAAGGGTCCTTGCTTACTTATCAACCTTATTCAAAATTCACATTCTCCTGCCAGTACCATATGCTCATCCGAACCAACTATTGTGATTGCGACTGATAATATTAATAATAATTCTATCCATTCTTATTCTAATAAAATAAATGACATACAAATCTGATAATTAACGGAGGCCTTGAAATAAATGTATTGATTGCATCATTCTGTGTTCATAATGAATTTTATTACTTGTTTTATTGTTAAAAAATATTAGTTATAATATACATATCTATATTTTGAATAAATTAGCTGCCATGGTTATGATTAGATTGTGATTATTATTCATTTCAGGATTTTGATAAGTTTTATGAATAGGCCTAAAATATTTGATTGATTATAATTATAGGCTTATTAATATTTTTCATTTTGTTTAATTTTTTTTATATTTTAATACTTAAAATGTATTATGGTAGGCCTATATGCCTAAGGACTATATTTAATATCAATAACAGTAATTGAACCATGTTGATGTTTTATCGTGTGATAATGGTTATTATATTGGGCTGCTATTATAGGGACTAATAATAATTATAATTCTTTCTGAATTAAGTTAAAGGGTAGTTACCTGTGTCAGTGAGCATCCAAGGGACCAAGCCCTTGATTGCTCACAATAAAATATTCTTGTTACACAAGAATGGATCTACAACATTACTTTTAATTCTAGGTAGCACTTGGGCCTGCGCTTCATTATAAATATAGGCCTACTCTAGGCTACTCTACTAGTCACTCTCAGGCTAAGACTTTACTTTGTTTCTTTTGACTCTTTCTAAAATTAAAAGTTAGCCATTGATAACCATAGCCGGTGGTAACTATACATTATATTGGTATGTCCTGTGCAGCATTGCCTCCCAGGAGACAGTAACTCTTGATTTTAAATCATGCCATTCACTATAATGCATTTTCTTGACTGCTTAATCGTGTAACTTAATAGGCCTATGTGGTATTGATATTGATGCGCATAGGCCTACTTGTACTCTGTGCTTCCATCAACGTCTTGGCAATTACACTTATTTGCTGTGTTAGTCATTTCTGAACTACTTGTTGTACTCTATATGTGTTTATTCTTTATCTCACTCTGTTATAAAAAAACTCTTTTATGCTGATTGTAACTCAGACCTTTTTTGGTCCAACACCGACTAAGTGTACTAGCTAACCTTTTGACCTCAGCCCGGAGCCACATTTCATATATATAAGGAGTGCAGTTTTAAATTTAACTTCAGCTGTCTGTAGGCTGTTGTTCAATGAAGTTATCTTACTGTGCTGAACGATACAGTTTCTAACTGTTTACTGCCAACAGTAGGGTATCAGGCACTCTCCCCATGGTCTGGGTCTGTCTAGATACAGTCTCATGACTGCTACCAGGACCTGGCAGTTCAGTCTCTCCCCACAGCTGTAGGCTCTGTTCCTGCTAGCCCTGGTGTTTGTGAGTCATTAACCAACACTGTTAGTTTTGACTTTCTTTGTTGTGAAACAACATGTAGCGTCTCCTTTTGGTTTTTAACCTACTAAGCAGTTTAGTGTGGAAACGAGCTATAGGGAAGTGTTTCAGTGGAGAGCAGTGTGTAGAATTTATTTAACATTTCAACTATTTTATAACATAATCGCCTGTAGGTTAAGGGTGTCTCTCTGTATATATTCTACCCCTTAAACTCTCCTCATTGTCATGTAATATAGCTGGTGAGGGCAATTTTTATTTTCCCACCATTGACTGAAATACTTGTACCACTGTACACACAACCCTACACCACTCAGAGCGAACAAATGGCAATATCTAATTTTTGAATGAATTGCAAACTCTAAGTTGTAGAATAGTCATATATATGTATAGCATCTTTGCACCTGATGGTGTACTTAAATACACAGGCTATATCGTATACTCTGATATTTGTAGTACTTAGGTACACAGGCTATATCGTATACTCTGATATTTGTAGTACTTAGGTACACAGGCTACATCGTATACTTTGATATTTGTAGTACTTGGGTACACAGGCTATATACTGTATACTCTGATATTTGTAGTTCTCCAGCTTAGCCACATCTCCATGATGAGACCTCAGGTAATTATTATTATTGATTTTAACTCTTGATTGCATTTCAGGAAGGTTGCTAAGTGGATTTGACTGTCTGTATGTAGGTTAGACTATACATACATAGTACATGGACGCACAGTGTGCAAGTTGTTTACAAATACAGCTCTTCACTGTGGTGCACAAATATTGCTTTTAGTTAGTAAAGAAATGATTTCCAGTAGTTTGACCTCTAACCCCTACTGACTCATTGCCTTGGTTGTGCTATGTAGAGTAGGTAGTTACTATAGACTACAGTAGGTGCTGCTGATGTACTATCTACTGTATATCATGTGTATTGCAATGAACTACCATGTAAAATGTTGATGAATGGCTGCATATTCAGCTTATTTCCAGACTTGTTGACTGAGTGGGTCAGAGATTTACAATTCCATTGAATGCTGAATAAACAGTATTAGTGCAGTAGGTGTGTTCACTTTATAGGTGATAAGAAGATCGCTGCAAGCAATAGGATGTATAAGTATAATACTGATATGTGTATACCTGGTATTCCTTGAACATACATCTATCAGAGATACAGGTCAAGGTAGATTAGTGAGAGGTGAGTAAACCAAACATTACATTGTATGTAGTTGTTCCTACTACAGTATACATTACATTGTATGTAGCTGTCCCTACTACAGTATACATTACATTGTATGTAGCTGTCCCTACTACAGTATACAATACATTGTATGTAGCTGTTCCTACTACAGTATACACTACATTGTATGTAGTTGTTCCTACTACAGTATACATTACATTGTATGTAGCTGTTCCTACTACAGTATACACTACATTGTATGTAGTTGTTCCTACTACAGTATACATTACATTGTATGTAGCTGTCCCTACTACAGTATACAATACATTGTATGTAGCTGTTCCTACTACAGTATACACTACATTGTATGTAGTTGTTCCTACTACAGTATACATTACATTGTATGTAGCTGTCCCTACTACAGTATACAATACATTGTATGTAGCTGTTCCTACTACAGTATACATTACATTGTATGTAGCTGTCCCTACTACAGTATACATTACATTGTATGTAGCTGTTCCTACTACAGTATACATTACATTGTATGTAGCTGTCCCTACTACAGTATACATTACATTGTATGTAGCTGTTCTTACTACAGTATACACTACATTGTATGTAGCTGTTCCTACTACAGTATACATTACATTGTATGTAGCTGTCCCTACTACAGTATACATTACATTGTATGTAGCTGTTCCTACTACAGTATACACTACATTGTATGTAGCTGTTCCTACTACAGTATACACTACATTGTATATAGCTGTTCCTACTACAGTATACATTACATTGTATGTAGCTGTCCCTACTACAGTATACATTACATTGTAAGTAGCTGTCCCTACTACAGTATACATTACATTGTATGTAGCTGTCCCTACTACAGTATACATTACATTGTATGTAGCTGTTCCTACTACAGTATACACTACATTGTATATAGCTGTTCCTACTACAGTATACATTACATTGTATGTAGCTGTCCCTACTACAGTATACATTACATTGTAAGTAGCTGTCCCTACTACAGTATACATTACATTGTATGTAGCTGTCCCTACTACAGTATACATTACATTGTATGTAGCTGTTCCTACTACAGTATACACTACATTGTATATAGCTGTTCCTACTACAGTATACACTACATTGTATGTAGCTGTCCCTACTACAGTATACATTACATTGTAAGTAGCTGTCCCTACTACAGTATACATTACATTGTATGTAGCTGTCCCTACTACAGTATACATTACATTGTATGTAGCTGTCCCTACTACAGTATACATTACATTGTATGTAGCTGTCCCTACTACAGTATACATTACATTGTATGTAGCTGTCCCTACTACAGTATACAATACATTGTATGTAGTTGTCCCTACTACAGTATACATTACATTGTATGTAGTTGTCCCTACTACAGTATACATACATTGTATGTAGCTGTCCCTACTACAGTATACATTACATTGTATGTAGCTGTCCCTACTACAGTATACATTACATTGTATGTAGCTGTCCCTACTACAGTATACACTACAGTGTATGTAGCTGTCCCTACTACAGTATACATTACATTGTATGTAGCTGTCCCTACTACAGTATACATTACATTGTATGTAGCTGTTCCTACTACAGTATACATTACATTGTATGTAGCTGTCCCTACTACAGTATACAATACATTGTATGTAGTTGTTCCTACTACAGTATACATTACATTGTAAGTAGTTGTCCCTACTACAGTATACAATACATTGTATGTAGCTGTCCCTACTACAGTATACACTACATTGTATGTAGTTGTTCCTACTACAGTATACATTACATTGTATGTAGCTGTTCCTACTACAGTATACATTACATTGTATGTAGCTGTCCCTACTACAGTATACATTACATTGTATGTAGCTGTCCCTACTACAGTATACATTACATCGTATGTAGCTGTTCCTACTACAGTATACATTACATTGTATGTAGCTGTCCCTACTACAGTATACATTACATTGTATGTAGCTGTTCCTACTACAGTATACACTACATTGTATATAGCTGTCCCTACTACAGTATACATTACATTGTATGTAGCTGTCCCTACTACAGTATACATTACATTGTATGTAGCTGTCCCTACTACAGTATACAATACATTGTATGTAGTTGTCCCTACTACAGTATACACTACATTGTATGTAGCTGTCCCTACTACAGTATACATTACATTGTATGTAGCTGTCCCTACTACAGTATACATTACATTGTAAGTAGTTGTCCCTACTACAGTATACATTACATTGTATGTAGTTGTCCCTACTACAGTATACATTACATTGTATGTAGCTGTTCCTACTACAGTATACATTACATTGTATGTAGCTGTCCCTACTACAGTATACATTACATTGTAAGTAGTTGTCCCTACTACAGTATACATTACATTGTATGTAGTTGTCCCTACTACAGTATACATTACATTGTATGTAGCTGTTCCTACTACAGTATACATTACATTGTATGTAGTTGTCCCTACTACAGTATACATTACATTGTATGTAGCTGTTCCTACTACAGTATACATTACATTGTATGTAGCTGTTCCTACTACAGTATACAACACATTACGTTGTGTGTTGTGGGGTGTATGACTCACAACAGCATGCTTGTCTTATGTAATGTGATTATGTATATCACCAAGATAACCACCACTTCCTGCCTTGTCAGTTTATTACCACTACATTTGGGATCCATTGCAATGGGAAGAGTGGCATCAAGGGTGGAGGTAGTGGATAGAATGATAAATGTACCATTATACAAGATGATGTGTAGTAGCTAGTAGGCAATACTGTACAGTGATGTACTTCATCCAACCAATATACAGTGTGCCTGTAGACCTAGTACTAGACATTGCATTGACTTTGTGTGAGTGGAGGAGATAACTTACACAACACGATACTAATCGCTAGAGTGAGCCTGGTATCTGTGTGTTGGTTTGACTGTAGAGGGAAGATTGTACTTGTTTCTGTCCCAAGTAAACCACAGTGTCAAATAATAGTACATTGGTGTTACCTTCATTTCATTAGCAGGCTACAGTCTGTGGTTATTGTGTACGTGTAGTTTGGTGTACGTGTAGATGCATATAGCCTATAGTGTAAATGTCATGTAGGTATAGTGTAGGTAAATATAGTGTAGGTATGGCAGATATCACTTAACAGAGAATCTGTGAAAGAGATAGGGTTGTGCTAACCAGCTTTAGCTTGTAACTGTCAGCTGTAGAGCACAGTGTGTGTCAGCGGTAGAGCAGAGTGTGTGTCATGTACCATGGAACATCTATAAGGTTGTGCTTTGTTTTTACCAGAACTATTGCGGAAGGAGTTGGAGGAGAAGAACACAATGCTCAGACGAGGGATTATTTCTAGTGGTCTGACCTTGAATACAGATGACGCCAGAACATCGGGACATGAGTCTACTTATCAGCATAATCACTTATCTGCAGACCGTAATAACGTGCATAATCATACATCATTGGTTTACCGTAACTCATTATTTCAAATTAAAAACGTTTCACAAAGGTTTGACGAAGCCGCTGAGAGAGTAAAAGTTATACCAGAAATGCACCTCGAGAAAGTGAGGTATCCAGGGATTGGTATACACAGGAGAGCCTGGAACTTCACCATCACAGCTGCAGACTGCTCGCCTGAGGTGGAGAACTTGATCATCCTGGTTCCCACTACACCAGATAATTTTATAAATAGGGCGGTGATACGGTCTATTTGGGGTAATCGTACAAGATTAAAAGAAATAAAATCTTCCATTATTTTTGTGGTAGGTTTGTCTAGCAATACTTTGACTGATAGCATAATCATATCGGAGTCTCTACAATTTAAAGATATTGTACAGATGGATATAGTAGACAGTTACTATAACTTAACACTTAAAACTCTGGGTATGTTAACTTGGGCTGCTAGACACTGTAAAACCCCTAAATACGTCGCCAAGGTAGATGATGACAATATACTAAATTTTCCAAGAATACTAGAGATGCTGAATATTTTCCATGAGCAGCATGATAAATTTATAGCTGGAAATCACCAGCCACTCACTAGCCCAAAGATTGATGGTAAATGGTTTGACCCAGTCTACCACATGGTCTATCAGGCAGGCCCATACTACCCACCATTTCATGGTGGTCCTGCATACTTCTTAACAAATAACTTTCTCAATGACCTCTTAGAGAAATGCTTAGAGTTACCATTGATTCATCTAGAGGATGTGTTTGTAACTGGAATATGTGCTGGACAAATCAAAGATGTCCAGAAGCTACATCTGGGAGGAATGTATAGAAGCCCTCTTGGTGGATGCAACTTCACTCTACCCAACGTTACGATGGCACATGATTATAAACTACTGCAGCTGAAACCAACATGGGATAAGTGGCATAGCGCTACGTGTAACCTCGCCTCTAACCTTGACCTTTCAACCAAGCACACATTTGTATTCTGTATATTTGTTGTTGTGATCAATGTATTTTTATAGTCATGTTATTTATTGTACGTTTTATAATATATAATCACATATTGGATGAACTAAATCATGTCTCCATATTCAAAACATCAGGTTTTCCATTTATTCAGCTCAGTTATGTTGTTCTCCTACACCATAATCCATACGGGTTGGCAAGTATTGGTGGGGATGTAGAACAGTAGATAATATCATATTGTACAATGGTGGGTGGGTGCGAGACCTTAAAAGGGCAAGTAAGCAGTTTCTTAGGGTCATCTTACAATTGGGGATAATTTGACTGTCAGTTTTGGTGCCAGCAGTTAGCTGTGTATTCAGCAACAAGTAGTGATCACTTGGAGTTGTTTGCTCTGTTCATAGTACGAAGTTGTCTTCTCTTTCGTCAAATCCCGATAAAAGGAGACGACTTCAACTCATGATCTATAGCATGATAATCTAGATGGAGATGGTTCTAGTAGTTCTATCTACCAGAGTTGGGTCCAAGTCGACTTGCAAGTCAACAAGTCAAGTCATTTCTAAAATTTTGGAGGCAAGTCCAAGTCAAGTCAGTGCTGCCTCAAGTCAAGTAACTTCTAAAATTTTGAAGGCAAGTCAAGTCAGTGCTGTCTCAAGTCAAGTCAGCTGTCATGCAAGTGTCAAGTCAAGTCGAAATGCAAGTCAAGTGGAAGACAACTTCAAAAAATTTTACATTTTCCAAAACATCATTTTTTTCTTTTAGTAGGCATTCCAATCCATGAAACACCTATGTCAAGGTGTAGCAGGGCATTTACATGTATGTTATGCAATCATGGTAAAGAACTAGTCTATATAAGTAGTATTATTGGCACTACGGTCGAGACTGGTCATATAGTATTATATACTGTATATTGTAATGGTAATACAGTGTTACATAGCATATAAACAGCATAGAGTGTCCTCTGGCCAGTCCTGCAATTTAACTCTAGTAATTATTACACTGTACATTGTATTCACTACTTACACCACATCTATGCTACACTTACACTACTTGCACTGTGTGTACTTGTGACTATGCATTGTGTAGTCTCACGTACACACAGCCTAGACATTGTCTGGATTGTGTATCGTCATAGCAAACCTTGATATACTCTGAGTGCTGCTAGTAGCACTGATCTAGTAAAAATGATAAATAGGTAGGCAATTGAGACCTTTTTCCACGTTGGCTAAACATTGTAAAACATTTTTATTTGCCAGATTGACTTGGCAGAACCCAAGTCAAAATCACAAGTCATTCATGTGTCCAAGTCAAGTCAAGTCACATTGATGTGCAAGTCAAAGTCAAGTTGAAATCACAAGTCATTCATGTGTCCAAGTCAAGTCAAGTCGCATTGATGCGCAAGTCAAAATCAAGTCAGCAAGTTGGCAAGTCCAAGTCAAGTCGACTTGTGACTTGACTTGGCAAGTCAAGTCAAATCCATGACTTGGACCCAGCTCTGCTATCTACAATACAACCATCTATACTGTATGTACATAGATATACCACAGTCAAAGTGAATGAAGTGTACTCCTGTATTTAGAATCTAAAGCTCGTGCAATGTACAGTATAGTTGTTACCAGGTGTCCATGGCTCTGTAATAGGCCTGAAGTGAGGGGTAGAATGGCGTTCAATAAAGCATAATATCGTATAGAATTATGGCCAAATCCTATTTCCACCTCTACTAGCAAGGCGCCCTTTCACCACTGCAGATTCATCCTCTGTTAAGAGTTGTCTTCTCTCTTTGACCGAAAAGAGAGATAGGATAACTTTGCATTACAATAGATCATTATTATAACCCTCTTGAAATTGTACAATGTGTATTATTTTCCAGTGATATTGGTACATTGAACAAGGGCATGCAACTCCTGCTCAAAAGTGTTGCTTTTCTTCCTTAAAGAGAGTACCAACTTCCTTCACCGTAATTTTCATGTTTCTCCATTGGACAATATTAACTAGCCAAGTTATAGCTGAATGCAGTGCCTAAACTCCTCATCGTCATTTCTATAAGCTTCCTGTACAACTTATCATCCTGTATGCTTGCTCTCCAATTGGTCCAAGTGCTGATCTGTCAGATTTTGTTGGAGAGACAAGGTTTCATCTGTGAGCTGCATGACCTTTCTAGCCAGTAGCCACTAGTCTTAGTGGGTGTAATAATTAGATTCACCTATTTTGCATGGTTATAACTTCCCTGACGTGCATTCTACGCACCTGATATTGACAGTGACCTTGAAATTGGTGGAACAAGCTACTCACTCTGAGTAGCGAACTGGAAGTTATACAAGTATAAGTTGAAGTGGATTCATCTAAAATAGTCAATAGATATATTATTATGTAGGCAGCAGCTACATGTAATGGCTGTCACGCTATGCTACATTATCCTACACGAAACGATACGCTAGAGAGAGAGTATCAGAGAGGCTGGGTTAAGGTTACCACACTGGAGCTAACATTACAATATATAATGTAGTCTGTAGAACTGCATGCTTTCTCCATTTTGATATTTTACATCCCCACCCAACCCTCTACCACCGCCACTTTCCAACTTGAGCCAACTCTATGCTATAGTATAGACTATAGGATGAGCAAAGAAGTAAACTAACCATAGATTCTATCACACAGTATAGGCAGCCAATAGGAAATGCGATCATGTCGGCTCTGCTATCAAAAAGTTGGCAGTTTCTCCATATTTATATTATGTTGTGGTATTATAACACTAATTACTGCATTATGCCGAACTTTGAGTAGAACAGAATAGTTACGAGAAACAAAGAAGATTCTATCTCCTTACCATTGTTAGAGTACCTCAAATAATTTCCTATTATTTTGATTATTTTTGCTAAATAATTGATTAATGTAGTTTTGGTCTTATGGCTAGGGTACTGGTAAATACATGTAGATATATGATGGCTTATGTTAAAAGTAAATGAAGGTTTATATTTATTTGACAGTTCTGAAGATGCAACTTTTGGTAAGTACAGTTAGTTTGATATGCAACAGCCTAATATGCTGCAAGATATACAATAATGTAGGTTGACACCCAGATTTCCTGTGCGTACCTATTATATAATAATGTTGATTATGTAATATAATACTCTACCTCTTAACACACCCAAAATAGCCTTGGTTTTCCATGTAAACTCGAGCAATGGAGGTCATTTTTCTCAACTAACCCCAACCTCACTACTGCCCATTCACAGGCATAAGATTCTAGGTCTCGCTTGCACCTACTGTACGTCATTAACAGGAAATTCTTCTAACCTCAGACACTAAATACTGAACGTTGTGCTATTTATTCTGTAGGTAATGAGAAGGTTAGTGCTGGGGATAGGAGCTGCTAGTTCTCTAGTCATCTGTGTATATCTAGTGCTCCTTGACCAGACGACCGTCACGGATTCTGGACAATACAATGGTAAGTGTATCAAATGTTCATCTTACTACAATGAAATCAATCTGATCAACCTGCCCTTCATTATTCCCAATGGCCTATGTTGTCCAGACATAATGGTACGGTCAAAACTTTTTCTCGGTGGTAAGTATGCTACGGCTGTAGCAATTTATTTGTTATGGGGTATTATCCTGCCAAGGCTGAGTCAAATGAGAAAGAGATAAATAATTATGCCATTCTTAGTTTTGATTAACACGACTATCTTTGTTGTTTATGCTGCCTGCAGGAATATGGTTGAGTGGACGTCAGAGAAATGGTACAGTATTGTACTCTAGTCAGAAGTCAAGCAGTTCACCAGACAACTTGTTCAACCCCAATTCTACAGTTCACATCAAAAGCATTGGTTCAGTCATACACTTTCGTAAGAAACCAACCAGTTCGGCAAAAGACTTACTCGAGTCAAATTCTATAGTCGACATTGTAAACATTACTCAGCGATTTGCTGAAGCTGCTCAAAGAGTACGCAACGTGCTTCCAGAACATCTTCTACAAGTAGGATATCCAAGAGTTGGAGTTCACAGGAGGATCTGGAAGTTTCCCGTCACAGCTCAGGACTGCTCCTCAGAAGTTGAGAACTTCATTATTCTTGTCCCTTCTAAACCAAAGAACTTCAGAAACAGAGAGGTTATACGATCAATCTGGGGGAACAGATCAAGGTTAAAGGAAATGAAATCTTCTATTGTATTTATGGTGGGTCTAACTAATGATAGATTTACTCAGATCAGCATCATATCGGAGTCTCTACAATTTAAAGATATTGTACAGATGGATATAGTAGACAGTTACTATAACTTAACACTTAAAACTCTGGGTATGCTAACTTGGGCTGCTAGACACTGTAAAACCCCTAAATACGTTGCCAAGGTAGATGATGACAATATACTAAATCTACCAAGAATTCTAAATATATTAAATACTTTTCATAAGAATTATGGTAAATTTATAGCAGGGAGTTATCAGCCCCGCACTAAGCCGAAGGTGAGAGGCAAGTGGTTTGATCCTGTCTACCGTAAAGTATATCAATGCGGCAGATTCTATCCTCCATTTCATGGTGGTCCAGCGTACTTCTTAACAAATAATTTTCTCAATGACCTCTTAGAGAAATGTTTAGAGTTACCACTGATTCATCTAGAGGATGTGTTTGTAACTGGAATATGTGCTGGACAAGTCAAAGATGTACACAAGCTGAAACTAAAGGGGATACATTTGAAACCCATCAGTGCCTGTAGCTTTACACTACCTGATGTTACTCTGTCACATAATTATAAGTTGGATAACATGAAACCAACTTGGGACAAGTGGCAGAGTGGTGTTTGTTAATGTGGGACAGGTGGCAGAGTGGTGCTTTTTAACTTGGATAGCCAAGGCTTGGTTTTTGTCTTTTTTATTATTCAAGCAATACCATTTTTACTGTAAGTAGTAATGCTAATAGCAATACCTGTTCATAGTCGCATCCATATAATTAAATACTTTATATTGCATTATTCGACCTCTATACAGTTTTCATACTCATACCTAGATATGCAATGTGCTTGTATATAACATGTACCTATGCACTGCATACTATGTTCATCATGTTAGCAGCTAACACCAAATAGATTGTGTGCGACTCTGAAACCTTGTTTTGTGGGAAATTGTCTGAACTCTAGCACTGCTACCACCACTGCTACCGCCACTGCTACCGCCACTGCTAACGCCACTGCTGCCACTGCTACCACCACTGTTCCTGCTCCTGATGCCCTTTCCACTACTGCCCCGTTATGTGAACATTGTACATACATAGCATGTATGTACAATGTAGAGGTGTTACTCATGTGGAATGGTTGTGCCCGTTGAATACACATGAAGTTAAATACATGTAGATGGTTCCAACTTCTTATTCTACTATGTAATCATAAAACTATAATTCATCTAAATGCACGTTAAATATTTTATTAGTTGAAAGTTGACACACTCCAGCAAGAAGAAAGTTTTTCTAAATCCAGTGATGTGATAGTTTCAGTGCCCCACCAAGAACTTGGAGACCATTTTAAAGTCGAACGTATCTGGGTCCAAACTGCTCTATCTAGGCCATTTTTTTAATTACTATATTGACATATTGTACGCACACTCACCAATATATCAATCGAAATGATACTTTATTTTCATGCCCCAACACAGAACTTAGTATCAGAGTTCGTGGAGACATTGGCTCAATATAAGCAGGCCTTCAAAATGTCAGTGCCACACCGATATGTCAGTGGAGCACCGATATGTCAGTAGAGCACCGATATGTCAGTGTAGCACCGATATGTCAGTGGAGCACCGATATGTCAGTGGGGCACTGATATGTTAGTGTAGCACCGATATGTCAGTGGGGCACCGATATGTCAGTGTAGCACCGATATGTCAGTGGGGCACCGATATGTCAGTGGGGCACCGATATGTCAGTGTAGCACCGATATGTCAGTGTAGCACCGATATGTCAGTGGGGCACCGATATGTCAGTGGGGCACCGATATGTCAGTGTCGCACGACAACTGCATAAATACACATCAAGTGATTAACGGCTCACTAGATGCTTTATATTATTGTCCAGTGAGATGACTACTTGGTACAGACCACACAGGTCAGCTCTCGGTTCTCATAGTAGGGTGGACAGTGTCCAGTTGTACCTGCAGTAGTACAATCTGTCTTCACAAAGTAGAAGAGAGCTCCGTTGGTGTCAGCTTGCATTCCTCTGATATTTTCTGGGCTAGCATCTACACACTCGTATGTTGCTCTGTGGTGATTATGACGTTCTGTCATCAAGTAACCTGCCGATACCAGTGTAAGGTGAGTGTAAGGTGAGTGTAAGGCGAGTGTAAGGCGAGTGTAAGGCGAGTGTAAGGCGAGTGTAAGGCGAGTGTAAGGCGAGTGTAAGGCGAGTGTAAGGCGAGTGTAAGGCGAGTGTAAGGCGAGTGTAAGGCGAGTGTAAGGTGAGTGTAAGGTGAGTGTAAGGTGAGTGTAAGGTGAGTGTAAGGTGAGTGTAAGGTGAGTGTAAGGTGAGTGTAAGGTGAGTGTAAGATATACGACAAAGGTGCTGTCTAGAAATCTCAACCTCTAAACAATAATTCAGTGATTGTTCCTATTATGTGCTATAGGCAGAGAATATCAATGCTTATGTTTCTACCAAACTATGTGACCTCCATACCTTCATATTCTTTAGTCCATCCACCTGGACAAGTCCTTTTAGCTGGAATCATCATCACAGTTCCTCTCTTCTCCGTGTAACATCTGGCACAGGGTACGTTCTGGTTAAACATTGCATTAGGAAATGGGCCATAGTTGAATGATTGGTATTCTGCGCCACGGATCCGGGATCCATGCCAGTTACTAACACTACCACTGTATTTGCTATACTCTGGGTCCAGAGGCATACACTGGTAGTTAGCTCCTCCTCCTCGATATTCATAGTATGACCCTCCAGCAAACCCTGATAAACAAACATTGTTTATCTAAAGGGTTTTTCTCAAACGTGACCAAAGTTGAGGTTGCATGTAGAGTACCTACGAACGAAGCTACTACATACTTGTACTTTATGTATTATACAAATCAGGGAGTTTTCTGAGAGGTCCGGAGGACTTGAAATGTTTAACATCGGTAGTAATAGTACTATGTAGCGGCAGCGCCCTCTGGTAGCATTTACAAGTAATTGCAAAATACTTTGTTGACAACTGGGTGAAACAAGTCTAATGAAATATATATGGACAGGCCTAGCATAAAATGCTATTATATTATAATGATTGTAGTGCACATGTGGGCCTACATGTATTAACTGCCTAAGCTATGTATCGGTGAAAGTGTATTTGATTTATCAATATATAATATCAAACTCACCTTTATACTGTAGAACTGAGTCTGACCCACATGTAGTTCTCCCCCATCTAGTATAAACAGCACCACCAGCTGTCGTCACTTCTGTGTTACCAGGTGAACCTTTAGCTCCTGGTGGTCCAACATCTCCCTTGGTTCCAGGTGAACCAGCTGGACCTTGAGGTCCTGGTGGCCCTGCTTCTCCAACATCTCCTGTTTCTCCCTTAGTGCAAGCTAATCCAGGGAGGGCTGGTAGGCCAGGAGCTCCATCTCTACCTACAGATACAGCACCGTTAGTTTTACTGCAACCTTCCATCAATCCACATGTACATGTTAATCAAGCATATTGTCTAGAACATGCACTTTGAAGGATGAGCTTTAACATACATTGTACATGTAGAGAAATCAGGGGTAATTTGGCAGGTGAGAATCGATAACCAAGTCATCCATAATCATAGCTTACCATCTCTACCGTCTCTACCCTGCTGACCATCTCTACCATGTTGTCCATCTCTGCCCTGCACACCTCTCACACCTGCAGTGTAAACACTTCATGATACTCATGGCTTAGCTTTCTATCTTCTACCAAGTTACTTAGAGTTGCCATCACATGACTTTGCATTTAAAAGTTTGGTGTAAATAATGTAGTTACCAAATGTACGCAGTTGGAGTAGCAGGTTCTCCATGTCCTCCTCCAGACCATCTGAGTTCTGGGCAACAAATTCTTGTCCATATAGTAACTGTAGTTGAGTACAATGAATAGCAATTATAATGGGTGCTACATTGTATATGGTTGGGAAGGCAGCATTTATAATAATATAGTGACAGCTAGATGAAGATGTCTAGACAGATATGTAAAAACCCACTTTAGTACTTTGTTATGTAGCCATAGGTTCATGCAATTTTTAAAAAGTTGACAATATGATCAGAGAAATTGGAAGACACATAAAAAGCCATTTCTGATCATGATATTTATGCAGACTGCCCACAACTAGAGCTTCTTTAAAATGTTCTTTTTTGATAATTTTTAAATTTCACTGGCATCAGCTCATCTCTTTGTTGACAACAGCACGCTTATTTGTCATTGATTAAAGTAGCAGCAGTTGTTAGACTGAGATTAATAGATCAGTCCTCAAGGAAAGCTGGTGTACTTATTGTAATGATATGCAGTCATGTAGATGTAGTACAAACCTATATTACCTGTAATACCTGTATTACAGCTGACCAAGATATGGTGCAACACAGCAGATTAAAGACAACGGTATATAATATAATACGATAAAGTACAGCAATATATTACTATGATACAGCATAACACAACAGTCACTCGAAGAGGGTTGTTGATATTTTTGGTCTTTTCATTCTGTAAGAGGTGAACTTTGAATGTGTAGACCGTAGACAATTCCACAGTTTACAGTGTAGACAATTCCACAGTTTACGGTGTAGACAATTCTACAGTTTACAGTGTAGACAATTCTACAGTCTACAGTGTAGACAATTCTACAGTCTACACCGTAGAAAATTCTACAGTCTACAGCGTAGACAATTCTACAGCATAGACAATTCTACAGTCTACAGTGTAGACAATTCTACAGTCTACAGTACAGACAATTCTACAGTCTACAGCGTAGACAATTCTACAGTCTACAGCGCTCACCCTCAAATCTAGCTATCTGCAATATACGAGGCAACTGTTCTACTGCTGGATGTAGAGCTGAAACATCTCAATATTCAGTAGAGTTTGGTCAGTAGATAGGTAGTTTGGTCAGCAGATAGGTAGTTTGGTCAGTAGATAGGTAGTTTGGTCAGTAGATAGGTAGTTTGGTCAGTAGATAGGTAGTTTGGTCAGTAGATAAGTAGTTTGGTCAGTAGATAGGTAGTTTGGTCAGTAGATAAGTAGTTTGGTCAGTAGATAGGTAGTTTGGTCAGTAGATAGGTAGTTTGGTCAGTAGATAGGTAGTTTGGTCAGTAGATAAGTAGTTTGGTCAGTAGATAGGTAGTTTGGTCAGTAGATAGGTAGTTTGGTCAGTAGATAAGTAGTTTGGTCAGTAGATAGGTAGTTTGGTCAGTAGATAGGTAGTTTGGTCAGTAGATAGGTAGAGTCATGCTACAGAAAAATGAGTCTCCTTAGGAACAATATCAACAGTGTGCATCGTTCACTGCTAGAATTGGAAGCTTCTAGACTTACATACCAACTGAATCAAAGAACGGAGAGTATTCCGCTGTGCCTGTATTTCCTGCTGTAGATGTTCACGTTCAACCTTTGATGTCTCAAGCACTCTGTTTTGAGCTTCACAGTCACAGCCTACTGTGACATCACTACTTACAGATCCTGACGACGCAATACTTATGGCACAGAGTACCACTACGACAGTTACTGAAAGGTTAAAATACAGTAGAGTACAAGTAGAAGTGGCATTCAAACATAACATAAATAGTGGTACATATTATGTATATTATAATATAACATCATGGATACAGCAAACTATGTCTTGATGTGCAGTGAATAACTCCATTACCATAGTATCAGCTTATACACTCTGGATGAACTAAACACATACATATGTAAATAAATTGGTAACCAACCTGTTCCTCTCATCTCTCTGGTATGGTGTCACCGAGTTGTGTTGGTGAACTGCTACAGTATCAACTGATATACCCTCCAGCATGTGCCATTCATTGGCTACACTTTTCAGCCAATGAGAGTCGTAATAAACACACATGGTCATAATATTACATGTACCTACACAGTATAACACTTACTTGTTGCACAATATACATGTATAATTGAGTTCTGCAAGGTATAAACAATCCAGTGCATAACAGTAAAGTATATTATGGACAATCATGCCAATAGAACTACTCTTTCAATATGAATGTAAAATTCCTCATGTCTGTGAGAACTGCAGATAGTATACAATGTAGATGTATATAGCCATTATTGTTATTAATACATGATATTTTATGACTATATTCTAGCTACTGAGCAATCCATTGTTTCAGTAGATTAGAATAAAATAGATACACTGTTTTAACTTCATTACAAGTCATGGTAATATGCTCTAGAACTAGGACAGGCACAGGCTAGAACATGTACTAGGTTAATGTGTGGATATGTAAGTAGTCGATGTACATGTAGGTGCTGTGATGGAAAGACCGTTTGGTTTGGCCCAATTTATCTGACTGGCTACCAGAGCAGTCTGAACCAGTCAGTACAGGCAGGTAGTTATTTATAATGTTGACCCAGAACACCAGCAGATATTCATTTGTAATGACAGCTTGGATATATTTATGGTAACAAATACCAGCATAACAAACACACCAAAGCCATCTATCTGTAAACACTGTAAACTATCCTGAGCACAGCACATGTGCATGTTGGTCAAACAACCATGGTGTACACTTCCTCACTGAGTCTACATACCCATGTCTAGTGAACCACTACATACCCATGTTTAGTGAATCACTATATACCCATGTCTAGTGAACCACTATATACCCATGTCTAGTGAACAACTACATACCTATGTTTGGTGAACCACCACATACCCATGTCTAGTGAACCACTATATACCCATGTCTAGTGGACCACTACATGTTCATGTCTAGTGGACCACTATATACCCATGTCTAGCGAACCACTATATACCCATGTCTAGTGAACCACTACATACCCATGTCTAGTGAACCACTATATACCCATGTCTAGTGAACCACTACATACCCATGTCTAGTGAATCACTACATATCCATGTCTACTGAACCACTATATACCCATGTCTAGTGGACCACTACATACTCATGTCTAGTGAACCACTACATACCCATGTCTAGTGAATCACTACATGCTCATGTCTAGTGGACCACTACATGCCCATGTCTAGTGGACCACTACATACCCATGTTTAGTGAATCACTATATACCCATGTCTAGTGAACCACTACATACCCATATCTAGTGAACCAATATATACCCATGTTTAGTGAACCACTATATATCCATGTCTAGTGGACCACTACATGCCCATGTCTAGTGGACCACTACATGCCCATGTCTAGTGGACCACTATATACTCATGTCTAGCGAACCACTATATACCCATGTATAGTGAACCACTACAAACCCATGTCCAGTGAACCACTATATACCCATGTCTAGTGAACATCTACATACCCATGTTTAGTGAACCACTACACACCCATGTCCAGTGAACCACTATATACCCATGTCTAGTAAATCACTATATACTCATGTCTAGTGAACCGCTGCATGCCCATGTCTAGTGAACCACTATATACTCATGTCTGGTGAACCACAGAAAATATGCCTTTGGCACGCCTTCCAACAGAACAAGCTTGACAGCTGGCTTAGTTTGAGTCAAAAGAGTTGAAGAAAAGGAAGAAGAGATACACAGATACGTTTCTCATAAGTATAATACATGTAAGTATAGTATAGTATAGCATAGCATAGCATAGCATAGCATAGCATAGCATAGCATAGCATAGTATAGTATAGTATAGTATAGCATAGTATAGTATAGCATAGTATAGTATAGTATAGTATAGTATAGTATAGTATAGTATAGTATAGTATAGTATAGTATAGTATAGTATAGCATAGTATAGTATAGTATAATATAGTATTATAGCATAGCATAGCATGTAGTATAGTATAGCACAATACAGAACCGTGTAGTGGGGTGTGGTACAGTGCGGTATAGTATAGTATAGCACAATACAGAACGGTGTAGTGGGGTGTGGTACAGTGCGGTATGGTATAGTATAGCACAATACAGAACCGTGTCGTGGGGTGTGGTACAGTGCGGTATAGTATAGTATAGCACAATACAGAACGGTGTAGTGGGGTGTGGTACAGTGCGGTATGGTATAGTATAGCACAATACAGAACAGTGTAGTGGGGTGTGGTACAGTGCGGTATGGTATAGTATAGCACAATACAGAACGGTGTAGTGGGGTGTGGTACAGTGCGGTATGGTATAGTATAGCACAATACAGAACCGTGTCGTGGGGTGTGGTACAGTGCGGTATAGTATAGTATAGCACAATACAGAACCGTGTAGTGGGGTGTGGTACAGTGCGGTATAGTATAGTATAGAACAGTTGTATAGGTTATGACTGTATTACATCCTGTATTCAAGCATAAAATGTTACATGTGTTTCAGCATCGACCAGGTAAGCTAGAACCTACGGAAACCTAGTACAATGTAGACAACATAAATAGCAATTAAGAAGATTTACTTCTAAGTAAGTACATAAAACAGCAGGCAAGTACAGAGTACTTGTATAATAAAATAATGTGAGGGTTTGTGAGTGAAAATACAGTTATTATATACTGGTATTATCTAGTGCAGACCACACAAGTCAGCTCTTTGTTCTGATCATAGGGTGGACAGTGTCCAGTTGAACCATTACCAGAACAAACGACCTTCACAAAGTATATCATAGCTCCATTTGTGTCTGTAGGCATGCCTCTCACGTACTCCGGGTTAGCGTCCACACACATGAATGTGCTTCGGTGGTGAGTAAAGTGTGAACTCATCAAATAGCCTACAGGTAGTTACCATTGGGTATGAGTGGAACACTATTACACTGCAGGTTATATGACTAGAGAGCTGCAGGTTATATTATGTCTAGATAGCTGCAGGTTATATGACTAGATAGCTGCAGGTTATATGACTAGATAGCTGCAGGTTATATGACTAGAGAGCGCAGGTTATATGACTAGATAGTTGCAGATTATATGACTGGAGAGCTACAGGTTATATGTCTAGATAGCTGCAGGTTATATGACTAGATAGCTGCAGGTTATATGACTAGATAGCTGCAGGTTACATGACTAGAGAGCTGCAGGTTATATGACTAGATAGCTGCAGGTTATATGACTAGATAGCTGCAGGTTATATGACTAGATAGCTGCAGGTTATATGACTAGAGAGCTACAGGCTATATGACTAGAGAGCGCAGGTTATATGACTAGATAGTTGCAGGTTATATGACTAGAGAGCTGCAGGTTATATGACTAGAGAGCTACAGGCTATATGACTAGATAGCTGCAGGTTATATGACTAGATAGCTGCAGGTTATATGACTAGATAGCTGCAGGTTATATGACTGGATAGCTACAGTTTATATGTCTAGATAGCTACAGGTTATATGACTAGATAGCTGCAGGTTATATGGCTAGATAGCTGCAGGTTATATGGCTAGATAGCTGCAGGTTATATGGCTATATAGCTACAGGTTTTATGACTAGATAGCTGCAGGTTATATGGCTAGAGGGCTACAGGTTATATGGCTAGAGAGCTGCAGGTTATATGGCTAGATAGCTGCAGGTTATATGGCTAGATAGCTGCAGGTTATATGACTAGAGAGCTGATAGAATTACTGTAATCTGTGGTCTACATCAGTCAGTTTACTGCATTGTTACTGGTTGCTCACCACAAGTACACAATGTACAGGCATTGGCACATAATAATATAGGATGTACATGATTTGTATATTTGTTATACTGCACAAGTACATATGTACTGTGTAAGATGTGGTACCTGCATTTGGCTCATGTAAGCTATATGCAATTATAAATTGTAAGCCACTCAGGAAATTAATAATTAATAAAGGTTAATAAAGGGTTAAAATCACCATACAGCATCACTCAGTGACAGGCACTGACGATGGAATTGATGGTGCACATACAAGGCTGCAATGGCTGCGCCAAGTTTTTTTTGCTCTCAGTTGGTAGGCAGGTCGGAGCACACCTGTGGTACAATGACCCAGTAGTCAGTAGACATCAGCGGGATTCGAACCCTGAACCTTCAGCACTTTCATGCCTCAGGGCAGGCGCTCTAACCCACTGAGCCACCTCCTATTAACATTCCAATGCCGATTTCCCAAATCGTAATAGTCATACCTTCATATTCTTTTGTCCATCCATCTGGACAAGTTCTCTTTGCTGGAATCATCATCGCAGCTCCTCTCTTCTCTGTGTAACATCTGGCACAAGGTGCATTTTGGTTGTTGGTGGATTCTGGGAAAACACCATGACGATGAGTTTGATACTCAGTACCAGCTAGCCATGTCACGTGCCCATTAGTGACACTATTGCTGTGTTTGTTATACTCTGGTTGCAGAGGCATGCACTGGTAGTCCGCCCCTCCACCCGGGTCTAGTCGATCAGTGTTACCAGCAAACCCTGAAAAACAAACATAATATGTCATAATTTTGTCCAAAATTATATTTTCTGTGATTAGTCTTGGAGTTATGTTTCCTTGATCTGTGAGGATGAGAAAACAATAGGGTAGGTAGGCTACAGCTTGTTTCAAGGCTCTTTTTCTTAGCTTACAGGTACACGTACTTAGCTAGCTCACAACTAGACCACCACAGTGGTCATTCCTCTTCCACAACTTCAAGAAGAAGGATGTCATAATCTTCAAAAATTTACCCACCTCCACCCCTTTTCTATATTTCTCACCACCTTCACCTCGAGGATGCTCCCTTTTGTTTAACTATTAATAGGGTGAACAAAGTAGTTAGTGTTTTTAACTTGTAATATCTATGAGAGCAAAACTGTATTAGCCAGTTATTACTACATTGTTTGTTCCGAAGTTAGCTAAAAATGTCTACTAGATTTTACTTATACCACCACAACGGAAAAGTGCCTTGATGTTTTCTATAAGATATTAGTATTGCGTATGTAACTATATTTTTGTACTACTCGTATTTATAGGTTGGCAATAAGTTTGATATTAGCACATGCCAATTTTCTTTAAAAAGCCAACCTATGGCAAAAAGCAAAATAAGTATGAATGAAAATTAGAAATTAATACAGTTACTGCTGTCTGTTACTATGCACTATGTTTCAGAAACATTGGTCTAACGATTGAATCGGTGGACATGTTTCCCCAAACAAAGTTTCTTCAGCACTGTTAAAAGATGGTGCATCAAAGAAGTTTGCACGTGAAACGATTGTTGGTTTCTGCAGATGGATGCTTCCTTGGGCAAACACGAGTAGGAGGAAAATGCGTTCTAGGGGCCATCACAAAGAAAAGAGAATCGCGTCCTAGGCGCTATCACAAAGAAAAGAGAATCGCGTCCTAGGTGCCATCACAAAAAAGATAATGGCGTCCTAGTCGCCCATCACATACAAAAATATGCTTGATTTATGACTGTTGTGAAATAGTCATAGAGATAATGACTGTTGTAAAATAGGCATAGATATAAATGGCCTGGCATTGCCAGCCATTCACCCCAAGATGCTGAAAAAAGAAAAAGTATGTTTAGTTTATGTCAAGGTTAAACACGTGTAGTTATGAAATATGAATACAGTTAGTATTAGGATGTGGTTACATCTGTATTCTGTAACATGTACACTGTACATAGTACATGTAATTAATCTACACCATCTACTACTACATTTACACTTACATCTCCTACTGTATCTACACCTACATGTATATATACAATTCCACTTTCACCTACATCTAAATGAACATTATTTATTTAGATATTAAACCACTACTGTCTCACCATTCAATATTTGCAAAGAATACTGGTCATCTTATTTCATGAAGATTGGTGTGCTGTTTGTCTTTGTAAACCTAGTGGCAGCCAAGATAAACTCATTTGAATATTGGCTATTATGACCTCCATTCAGCATTGAGACCTGTTAAGTTCCTATGGCTATGCCTGTTCTAAGTCTATACTTGTAACTTATGTACATAGGTAAGCTACTAACATCAAATAGCCCAGTAATCTTATTGAGCCAACACTAACTGTCATTCTATAAATAACTCTTGTGCACAGCGATGAACAAATAAGTTAGAGTCATGCCCACAAAACACAATGCAATGCATTGCAAGTCCTATGGCTATCTCTGTAGCACAGTTTTATATTAACTGCTTGAGAGCTTCCAAAATTCCCAGCATAGGCTGATTGAAGGTGAAATCAGCCAATATTAAAATAGGGTTTTCTTGGCAGCAGCTAGGTTACCAAAGACAAACAACACATCAATCTTACCGAAAAAGGATGAACAAGATTATTTGAAAATATTGAATGGTGCGACAGTAGTGGTTTAAACTCACCTTCGTACTGTAGAACTGAGTCTGATCCACATGTAGTTCTCCCCCACCTGGTATAAACAGCACCACCAGCAGTACCTACTTCTGTGTTACCAGGCGAACCTTTAGCTCCAGGTGGTCCAACATCTCCCTTGGCTCCAGGTGGTCCAGCCACACCTTGAGGCCCTGGTTCTCCTGCGTCTCCAGGTTCTCCATTAGCACCGGGTATGCCAGGATGACCTGCTGCCCCATCTCTACCTGCACACAATCATCTCGGAGACATTGCAGTGTGTCCAACACTTAGAAGTTCAACATGCGTAAGACCTATTGACTACTTAAAAGACATTGTGTTATTGCTCTAGAGTTGTTTGTCAGCTCTATAGCTCTAAAAGTAGAGAAACAGTCGGCTCAAAAGAACTTTGAAGCAGCCAATGAAATGCTACACAAGGAAGACTATATTAAGATAATGTTCAAAATCAGGTACACATGTACTACGGAGAGGTGCAGTAAGTTACAGGTAGTTCAACTTCCTTTATTTGATTCTATAGGAGCATAGCCGTAATAGCCTATACCGTTTACTTTTACAATTTGGAATCAGTTGACTTTATGAAAATTCGGAAACAATAGTAAGTTACATAACTTACCATCTTTTCCATCTCTACCATCTCTGCCATGATGTCCATCTCTACCAGATGTCCCTCTGATACCTAAATGTAGTATATGAAGATGTCATTGCGATATCTACCTTTCACATACCGATAATAAAATCAAGTTAATCTAATCTTTGATTGACTTTGACTATGCGACTTGCAGTAAAGTAAAACTCTCACCGAATCTCTGCAGCTGAACTAACAGGTCTTCTATTTCCTCTAAAGTGACTGAGTTCTGGAAGCCATTATCTCGTCCATTTATTAACTGAAGTAGAATATCAAAATACACGGTTCCCATGGTTCCCACAAAAATAGAAGGACAATTGACATGGAAAGATATGTTAAATTTCAATAGAGATGTATGTGGTGAATATGATGTATACACCCATTGCCCATTACTCCATTAGATGATATACAATGTTACAACATAACAGAATATACACTGCATACAGTGTTCAACACATATTAACATAACAGAGTAAGCCTATACAACGCATAGGCCTACAGTGTTCAACAGAGTATACACGGCATACAGCTGTTAACATATTATACCAACACATACTTACCACGTGAATCAAAGAGTGAAGTATTGCCCTCTGTCTCTGCATCTGCTGGAGAAGCTGCTGAAGCTCATCCTCCGATTCCTCTCCTTTAGTTGACAACTGTGTCTGGAGAGATTCCATCTCTCTCCGCCGAACATCAAGTTCTTGTTTGAACCCTTCACAGTCACAACCATCTGTGACATTCCTACGTACTGCTGTGACATTACTGTGTACTGCTGTGACATCACTGTGTACTGCTGCTGATGATACCTCAGATACAGCACAGAGTACCAGTGTAGCTATTATATACACTACAATATAGAGCACTCTTGTGGTAATGCGTAGATACTGTACCAGTGTATGTACTCAGTTAGGCATGGTGTTGTGTACAGACACATAAAACCTGGTTGTCTGGGGTCTAACCCCAGACAATTCCCATCAGATATAATGATATATACCTACCAATGAGTAATATACTTACCTGCCTTATCCATGGCCGTCTCTCTGATCTAGATTTATCCAATATAAGTGTTGTATGTATTTACTGTATCTGTCTTACATGGATATTTGGTTGACCACTGCAAACCCTCCTTCCCTATCAGCAGAAGGGAATCTAATGATATGAATGAACTAGTTTCAGTGTCTCAGAGCTGACCTGTGCTAACAATCTGTTTGCTTGCAGTCTCTGAATAGGCTTATAATAGTAATTGTACAGGGAGGGGTGTAATCATGGTGTAAGTTAGTATAGGTTATGTAATCTGTATTATTACATGTATGTACATGTATAATACAGGCTACAATAATTATACATTAGTATGGTAATAAGTAGATTCTCACAGCTAAACTAATCCCCTACACTGCTTTTATACTCTATTATCAACACCTTCACTATTTTTGCATCAACTTGAATATATACACTGTATTGGTGTTAGTTATGGTTGTGTGACTTCACTGTTTATACTGAATGTATTTGGTTACTGCACTATGTATTGTGCTTATCAGCTGTCTTCTTTGATTCATAACTGTGTGGATATGACATAACTACTTAGACAGCTCTACAATTGACAGTCACTAGAGTCAAGTCTGTCTCAGTCCATGCAGTACTTCATGTTTTTATCTATTCTGAAATAACTAGCAACCGCATTAGGAATGATTAGCAAGCTAGAACAACATTACTTGTACATAATTTAAAAAATCTGAAATTTTCAGACCAAGAATACCCTTCACCGTGCCAACTTTTTGGGGAAAGGATTCCTCACCTACTTGCTCGGAACCTTTGCTGGACAGGTTTCCCCAAACAAAGTTTCTCCAGCACTGTTGAAAGATGGTGCATTAAAGAAGTTTGTACGCGAAGCAATTGTTGGTTGCTGCAGATGGTGCTTCCACCCCCCAAGCACTCGTGGGAAGAAATTGCGTTCTAGGCACCATCATATAAAATAGAATGGCGTTCTAGTCGCTCATCACATGTTTGGTTTATGACTAGTGTGAAATAGTCATAGATGTAAATGGCCTGGCATTGCCAGCCATTCACCCCCAAGACGCTGAAAAAAAGAAAATACACTGTATATATGTGTGCCTACACACATTTTCTATACTTTAGCCGTGGTAAGGTATTTCATTATCAGGTTACCAACACAATGGATATACATTGTACATTGTAGGTATATTTCACCTGATGAGAAAATATTCTTTTCAATGATTTTTGGTATTGTAACGATCTGCATATGGATAGCTATACTGTGTGGCACAACAGAGTATAAGAATATTCACCTGTTTGGTATTACATGTATTTGTTACAATATAATAGATAGTCAATAACTATACAATACAGATAGACCATTCAAATAAATGTAGTGTAAGAATATTATAATGGTTCAATTACTACTCAGTTGTAGTCAACATACATCACATCCGTCTAAATATCAAACTCACCTTTATACTGTAGAACTGAATCTGATCCACATGTAGTTCTACTCCATCTGGTATAAACAGCACCACCAGCTGTCTTCACTTCTGTGTTACCAGGCAAACTTTTAGCTCCTGGTGGTCCAACATTTCCCTTGGCTCCAGGTGAACAAGTTGGACCAGGTAAGCCCTTATGTCCAGCATCACCTGTGACTCCAGGTGAACCTTGAGATCCAACATCACCTCTGACTCCGGGTGGACCTTCAGATCCTACTTCTCCTGCATCTCCTGGCTCTCCTTTGGCACCAGGTAAGCCAGGAGGACCTGCTACTCCATCTCTACCTGTTAGATATCACATGTAGAAACTGGTATAGGACACGCACCTGGTATAGCACTCAAGTGGCATCATTCTCCGTATGAAAACACTCACTACATGTGGATATTGTCGTTTGAGCTGTAAGCAATAAACTTAGTTAACATGTAAGCTTGCCCATGAGCTCGCCCTAATGTAGCCAAAGTGAATTAGTGTGTGTTGCAGTGTTCAAAAGTGGGGTCGTGGAAGACGCCGTCCCTCCACCAATCTGTAGGAGGGTCCCTCAGACTGATAGACCCCTTACAGATTACTATTTTAATAAATCAAATGCGGCGCCATTTATTTAAATCTATCCAAGTCTACTTGAATCTTTTTCAACTAAGCTTGGCATTCTGTTCTACAACCTGTAACAAAATAATATCTTTGGCTTTTTACAAACTAGTTTCCATGATGTAAGGTATGTTATTAACATAATTAATAATAGGCCTACTAATTGGACGATATTTTACCTTAAGATCTTGGACCATATTTTAACCTGAAGTTCTTAGATTTAGCACCATCTCGGTGTCTAATTTTGATAAAGTTTCCAATTTCCGGGAGAGCGCTCAGGTGCCCCTCCCGGACCCTCCCCGCTGCTTTCGTGCCCTCAAGTGATTATGTCTACTATCCTAGAGACCCTACCTCTTTTCTTAGACTTTGACCGCTGGTGTGCTGGGGTCCACTAAGTGTACTTGGAGGTACAGAATTATATATACAGTAAATGCTAGCCTTATTCTTTGCAACAATTGAGCCAGGGGAAGTCATTTTGTTTAATCAATTATTGGTAACTCTCCCGCATCTCAATGTCCGAACCACAAACCAGAACCTCAGTCTATTACAACAATATACAGCATTACACCTAGCCAATGTCAGCCTACCTCGGGCTGAACAACTTCTCCATTAGAGATATTTACAACATAGCTTACCATCTCTATGTCTCTTCCATCTCTGCCATGCTGTCCATCTCTACCTGATATCCCTCTGACACCTGTAGTGTAGTATTTGAAGATGTCATGGTGTTACCTTTCACATACAGATAATAGAATTAACACCTGATACCAGTTATTATGCTCATATTGTATGTACAATCACTGAACTCACCAAATGTACGCAGCTGAAGTTATAGTTCCTCTACATGTTCATTCTCCAAACCATCTGAGTTCTTGTGTTCTTCCCCATTTAGTAGCTGTTGTGGACAAACACAAGTGTGGTCATTATAATTATAATTTAAACAAGTATGGTCATCTTTATGATTTAAATACACACATATAATGTATATACTTCGCTCTGATTGGCAGAAGTTCTTATACTTTGCTCTGATTGATAGAATCTGTGTCAAGGTCATTACACTTAAGATACGTTAACCCAAAATTGTTTGGAAATAAAGTAACACTATCTCCATGGGAATGTAACATAATATGCTACATAGTTTCTATAACCGAAAAAATTTGGATAATTTTTTATCTACTGTAAACCATCTACATGTAAACTGTAGTACCTCCTAGAAGCCAGACAGAAGACCTACAATGTATAATACTATTGTGACATCATCTTAATATTACCTGCTCAAGATGAATAATTGAGATAAATCTAAGTCAAAGTCACTATTTTTTGCCTTTTTTAATAATTTAGTTTTTGAACAATATGGTTATGCACACAACAAATACAATATTACGACTATTGTATGAATTTTGTTTGAGATTGGATAAACTTTTTACAGTAAAAAAGTGCTGCGCAAACTACATGTACATAAATATTATATTGTCATTATGTAATTATATTTACATGTACACCATGTAGCAGCATGGAGATAAACTGTAAGAATATTGTAAGACTGTTGCTTTATTCTTCTACTCTACCTAATTGAGGCTTCTACACTTACAGCATGAATCAAAGAGTGAAGTGTTTCCTGTTGTGCCTGTAACTGCTGATGTAACTGCTGGCGTTCTAGTTTAGCCTCTCGCTTCTCTGTCTGGAGAGATTCTATCTCTCTCTGCTGAACCTCCAGTACCTCCTTGAACTCTTTACAGTCACAACCTTCTGTGACATTGCTACGTACTGCTGTGACATTGCTACGTACTGTTGTGACATTGCTACGTACTGCTGTGACATTGCTACGTACTGCTGTGACATCACTACGTACTGCTGCTGATGATATCACAGTTATGGCCCAGAGTACCAGTGCTATTGTATGCACTATAATATTATAAACATTTGGTGAGGCTATCACACGTACTCATAACTATTACTCATTATACATTTTTTGTACATGTAAATGTACATGGGGCCAGATTTGGAGCGTAGAACATACTTACATGAACATACATGTACACATTGTATATTTATACTATGATAAGCAATGCTCACTCTGTGCTATGCTTTGCATAACTGAAGAAACGACGAATTGATTTACTCTATAGCGAGGCTCTGTTGGCCGAAGAGCAATCAGACTCTAGTGTAGCCGAGCCTTTACGTGAACCTATGGGGTATGACATCACTTTTGTCTAAGCAGCTGTTAACAACTGACTATCAAATACTAACATGCACTAACCTGTCGTATCCGTAGCTTTCTCTCTGGTCTAGAGTTGTACAATACGTTGCATTACGGTAGGCGAACAGTATATTATATACATGTATATCTTAGAGCACTTGTGTGTTCTTGTCAATATTGCTTTCAGCCAATCAAAATTCAACTCAAGAAATGCTGCTTACTTGTTCTACGTGACTAGAATGTTCTGTCCAATCACATTCTCCATACTCAATCATGATTTTGAGTATAGATGGTGTATGGATGCTCCAACTGCGGTGCCTGCTTTATCTCTCACCAAATCAATGAGGAAGTTTTCCCGTCCAACAGATCACTAATGGTATAAATATCTCATTTTTTTATGTAATTAAATCAGATATTACTTTAAAGACATGATACTCAGGGCAGTATATTGTAACTCTTCATCAACACAACGTAATAGAATAATAAGTCAATACCTAATTGATACACACAAGTTATGTAAAGTTAAGATCTTAGAATACAATATCACGATATATCACGATATGATGCACTTCCTCTTTGACAATCCACATCTACTTGTTATGACTATTTGAATGTGTAAAACATGTACAGCAGCATAAAAAGTAAAATGGTAAAAAAGTTAAGATCTTAGAATACAATATCGTGGTTAATTGACGTTAATAGCATCTACTTGTTATGACTATTTGAATGTGTATAGTAAAACATGTACAGCAGCATTAAACTATAGATAATAAAGAAATTAAATGGTACAAACGATCATGCAATCTGCCCATCCTGCTGCATAACTGAAGCTGTTGGATTTAGCTAGAATATCTACATGACATGACTATGTTCTAGCTACTGAGCAATCCATTGTTTCAGTAGATTAGAATAAAATAGATACACTGTTTTAACTTCATTACAAGTCATGGTAATATGCTCTGGAACTAGGACAGGTACAGGCTAGAACATGTACTATAGATTAATTTGTGTAGATATGTAAGTAGTTGATGTACATGTAGGTGCTGTGATGGAAAGACAGTTTGGTTTGACTCAGTTTATCTGACAGGCTACCAGAGCAGTCTGAACCAGTCAGTACAGGCAGGTAGTTATTTATAATGTTGACCCAGAACACTAGCAGATATTCATTTGTTATGACAGCTTGGATATATTTATGGTAACAAATACCAGCATAACAAACAAACCCAAGCCATCTATCTGTAAACACTGTAAACTATCCTCAGGACGGCACATGTTGGTCAAACAACCATGGTGTACACTTTCTCATTGAGCCTACATACCCATGTCTAGTGGACCACTACATACCCATGTCTAGTAAACCACTACATACCCATGTCTAGTGAACCACTGCATACCCATGTCTACTGACCCACTACATACCCATGTCTAGTGGACCACCACATACCCATGTCTAGTGAACCACTACATACCCATGTCTAGTGAACCACTACGTGCCCATGTCTAGTGAACCACTATATACCCATGTCTAGTGAACCACTGCATGCCCATGTTTAGTGAACTGCTACATGCCCATGTCTAGTGGACCACTACATACCCATGTCTAGTGAACCACTACATACTCATGTCTAGTGAACCACTGCATGCCCATGTCAAGGGAACCACTGCATGCCCATGTCTAGTGAACCACCATATACCCATGTCTAGTGAATCACTATATACTCATGCCTAGTGAACCACTGCATGCCCATGTCTAGTGAACCACTATATACCCATGTCTAGTGAACTACTATATTATAACCATGTCTGGTGAACCACTGCATGTCCATGTCTGGTTAACCACAACATACCATGCCATGTCAGGAATGGTCAATAGCAGAGTAGTTTCATCTCCCCTGAAATAATGCCTGGGTGTGGCAACCGGAAGCTTTAAAGGTGTATTACTGTTGGTCAAACATGGCCTTCAAACATGGCACAAAATCACTTGGACTCCAGAAAATATGCCTTTGCCACGCCTTCCAACAGAACAAGCGTATTGACAGCTGGTTTAGTTTGTGTCAAAAGAGTTGAAGAAAAGGAAGAAGAGATACACAGATACGTTCCTCGTAAGTATGGTACATGTAAGTATAGTATAGCATAGTATAGTATAATATAGCATAGTATAGTATAGTATAGTATAGTATAGTATAGTGTAGTGTAGTGTAGTGTAGTGTAGTGTAGTGTAGCGTAGCGTATCGTAGCGCAGCGTAGCGTAGCGTAGCATAGCATAGCATAGCATAGCATAGAATAGCATAGTATAGTATACTATAGTACTTGTACATGTACATAACAGTGTAGCGGGGTGGGGTGTGGTGCAGTGCGGTATAGTATAGTATGGAACAGTTGTATAGGTTATGTATTACATCCTGTATTCAAGCATAAAATGTTACATGTGTTTCAGCATCGACCAGGTAAGCTAAAACCTACGGAAACCTAGTACAATGTAGACAACATAAATAGCAATTAAAAAGATTTACTTCTAAGTAAGTACATAAAACAGCAGGCAAGTACAGAGTACTTGTATAATAAAATCATGTGAGGGTTTGTGGGTAAAAATACAGTTATTATATACTGGTATTATCTAGTACAGACCACACAAGTCAGCTCTTTGTTCTGATCATAGGGTGGACAGTGTCCAGTTGAACCATTACCAGAACAAACGGCTTTCACAAAGTATATCATAGCTCCATCTGTGTCTGTAGGCATGCCTCTCACGTACTCGGGGTTAGCGTCCACACACATGAATGTGCTCCGGTGGTGAGTAAAGTGTGAACTCATCAAATAGCCTACAGGTAGTTACTATTGGGTGTGAGTGGAACACTATTACACTGCAGGTTATATGACTAGAGAGCTGTCGGTTATATGGCTAGAGAGCTGTAGGTTATGTGACTGGATAGCTACAGGTTATATGGTTAGATAGCTACAGGTTATATGACAAGATAGCTGTAGGTTATATGGCTAGATAGCTGCAGGTTATATGACTAGATAGCTGCAGGTTATATGGTTAGATAGTTGCAGGATATATGGTTAGATAGTTGCAGGTTATATGGTTAGACAGCTGCGGATAATATGGCTAGATAGCTGCAGGTTATATGGTTAGATAGCTGCAGGTTATATGGTTAGATAGCTGCATGTTATATGACTAGAGAGTTGCAGGTTATATGGCTAGATGGCTGCAGGTTATATGACTAGATAGCTGCAGATTATATGGTTAGATAGCTGCAGGTTATATGGTTAGATAGTTGCAGGATATATGGTTAGATAGTTGCAGGTTATATGGTTAGACAGCTGCGGATAATATGGCTAGATAGCTGCAGGTTATATGGTTAGATAGCTGCATGTTATATGACTAGAGAGTTGCAGGTTATATGGCTAGATGGCTACAGGTTATATGACTAGATAGCTGCAGATTATATGGTTAGATAGCTGCAGGTTATTTGACTAGATAGCTGCAGATTGTATGGTTAGACAGCTTCAGGTTATAAGGCTAGATAGCTGCAGGTTATATGACTAGATGGCTGCAGGTTATATGACTAGAGAGCTGCAAGTTATATGACTAGAGAGCTGCAGGTTATATGACTAGATAGCTGCAGGTTATATGACTAGAGAGCTGCAGGTTATATGACTAGAGAGCTGTAAGTTATATGGCTAGAGAGCGCAGGTTTTATGACTAGAAAGCTGCAGGTTATATGTCTAGAGAGCTGCAGGCTATATGTCTAGATAGCTGCAGGTTATATGGCTAGATAGCTAGCTACAGGTTATATGACTAGATAGCTGCAGGTTATATGACTAGATAGCTGCAGGTTATATGACTAGATAGCTACAGGTTATATGACTAGAGAGCTGATAATATTATTGTAATCTGTGGTCGAAATCAGTCAGTTTACTGCATTGTTACTGGTTGCTCACCACAAGTACACAATGTACAAGCATTGGCACATAATAATATAGGATGTACATGATTTGTATATACTGCACAAGGACATAATATGTACTGTGTAAGATGTAGGCCCTGCATTTGGCTCATGTAAGCTATATGCAATTATATATTGTGAGCCACTCAGGAAATTATTAACATTCCAATGCTAATTTCCCAAATCGTAATAGTCATACCTTCATATTCTTTCGTCCATCCATCTAGACAATTTCTCTTTGCTGGAATCATCATTGCAGCTCCTCTCTTCTCTGTGTAACATCTGGCACAAGGTGCATTTTGGTTGTTGGTGGATTCTGGGAAAACACCATGACGATGAGTTTGATACTCAGTGCCAGCTAGCCATGCCACGTGCCCATTAGTGACACTATTACTGTGTTTGTTATACTCTGGTTGCAGAGGCATGCACTGGTAGTCCGCCCCTCCACCCGGGTATAGCCGATCAGTGTTACCAACAAACCCTGAAAAACAAACATAGGTAAGTTTAGTCTATGTCAAGGGTAAACGCGTGTAGTTATGAAATATGAATACAGTTAGTATTAGGATGTGGTTACATCTGTATTCTGTAACATGTACACTGTACATAGTACATGTAATTAATCTACACCATCTACTACTACATTTACACTTACATCTCCTACTGTATCTACACCTACATCTATATATACAATTCCACTTTCACCTACATCTAAATGAACATCATTTATTGAGATATTAAACTCACCTTCGTACTGTAGAACTGAATCTGATCCACATGTAGTTCTCCCCCACCTGGTATAAACAGCACCACCAGCAGTACCCACTTCTGTGTTACCAGGCGAACCTTTGGCTCCTGGTGGTCCAGCTTCTCCCTTGACTCCAGGTGGTCCAGCTACACCTTGAAGCCCTGGTTCTCCTGCGTCTCCAGGCTCTCCTTTAGCACCGGGTATGCCAGGATGACCTGCTGCTCCATCTCTACCTGCACACAATCATCACGGAGACATTGCAGTGTGTACAACACTTGGAAGTTCAACATGCATAAGACCTATTGACTACTTTAAAGACATTGTGTTATTGCTCTAGAGATGTTTGTCAGCTCTATAGCTCTAAAATTAGAGAAACAGTTGGCTCAGAAGAACTTTGAACCAGCCAATGAAATGCTACACAAGGAAGACTATATTAAGATAATGTTCAAAATCAGGTACACATGTACTACGGAGAGGTGCAGTAAGTTACAGGTAGTTCAACTTCCTTTATTTGAATCTATAGTAGCATAGCCATAATAGCCTATACCGTTTACTTTTACAATTTGGAATCAGTCGGCTTTATGAAAATTCGGAAACAATAGTAAGCTACAACTTACCATCTTTTCCATCTCTACCATCTCTGCCATGATGTCCATCTCTACCAGATGTCCCTCTGATACCTAAATGTAGTATTTGAAGATGTCATTGCGATATCTACCTTTCACATACCGATAATAAAATCAAGTTAATCTAATTTTTGATTGACTTTGACTATGCGACTTGCAGTAAAGTAAAACTCTCACCGAATCTCTGCAGCTGAACTAACAGGTCTTCTATTTCCTCTAAAGTGACTGAGTTCTGGAAGCCATTATCTCGTCCATTTATTAACTGAAGTAGAATATCAAAATACACAGTTCCCATCGTTCCCATGGTTCCCATGGTTCCCATCGTTCCCATGGTTCCCACAAAAATAGAAGGACAACTGACATGAAAAGATATATGTTAAATTTCAATAGAGATACGAGTATATTGTTCAATTATGTGATGTATACACCCATTGCCCATTACTCCATTAGATGATGTACAGTGTTTCAACATAACAGAGTATACAACGCATAAAGTGTTCAACATAGTAGGCCTATATACACTGTATAAACAGTGTTCAATATGTACATATTTAACATAACAGAGTATACACGGCATGCAGTGTTCAATAAAAGTATTTAACATAACAGAGTAGGCCTATACAACGCATACAGTTTTCAACAAAGTATACACGGCATACAGCTGTCAACATATTATACCAACACATACTTACCACGTAAATCAAAGAGTGAAGTATTGCCCTCTGTCTCTGCATCTGCTGGAGAAGCTGCTGAAGCTCATCCTTCGATTCCTCTCCTTTAGTTGACAACTGTGTCTGGAGAGATTCCATCTCTCTCCACTGAACATCAAGTTCTTGTTTGAACCCTTCACAGTCACAACCATCTGTGACATTCCTACGTACTGCTGTGACATTACTGTGTACTGCTGTGACATCACTGTGTACTGCTGCTGATGATACCTCAGATACAGCACAGAGTACCAGTGTAGCTATTATATACACTACAATATAGAGCACTCTTGTGGTAATGCGTAGATACTGTACTAGTGTATGTATTCAGTTAGCCATGGTGTTGTGTACAGACACATAAAATCCGGTTGTCTGGGGTCTAACCCCAGACAATTCCCATCAGATATAATGATATATACCCACCAATGAGTAACATACTTACCTGCCTTATCCATGGCCGTCTCTCTGATCTAGATTTATCCAATATAAGTGTTGTATGTATTTACTGTATCTGTCTTACACGGATATTTGGTTGACCACTGCAAACCCTCCTTCTCTATCAGCAGAAGGGAATCTAATGACAGGAATGAACTAGTTTCAGTGTCTCAGAGCTTACCTGTGCTAACAATCTGTTTGCTTGTAGTCTCTGAATAGGCTTATAATAGTAATTGTACAAGGAAGGGTGTAATCATGGTGTAAGTTAGTATAGGTTATGTAATCTGTATTATTACATGTATGTACATGTATAATACAGGCTACAACAATTATACATTAGTATGGTAATAAGTAGATTCTCACAGCTAAACTAATCCCCTACACTGCTTTTATACTCCAGTACCAACGCCTTCACTATTTTTGCATTAACTTGAATATAAATATACACTGTATTGGCATTAGTAATGGTTGTTTGACTTCACTGCTTATACTGAATGTATTTGGTTACTGCACTATGTATTGTGCTTATCAACTGTCTTCTTTGATTCATAACTGTGTGGATATGACATAACTACTTAGACAGCTCTACAATTGACAGTCACTAGAGTCAAGTCTGTCTCAGTCCATGCAGCACTTTATGTTTGTATCTATTCTGTAGTAACTAGCAACCGCATTAGGAATGATTTGCAAGCTAGAACAACATTACTTGTATACAATAAAGGAAATCCGAAACACTCAGACCAAGAATACCCTTCACCGTGCCAACTTTTTTGGGGAAAGGTTTTCTCACTTATTTACCTGAAACCTTTGGTGGACAAGTTTCCCCAAACAAAGTTTCTCCAGCACTGTTGAAAGATGGTGCATCAAACAAGTTTGTACGCGAAGCAATTGTTGGTTGCTGCAGATGGTGCTTCCACCCCCCAAGCACTCGTGGGAAGAAATTGCGTTCTAGGCACCATCATATAAAATAGAATGGCGTTCTAGTCGCTCATCATATGTTTGGTTTATGACTATTGTAAAATAGTCATAGATGTAAATGGCCTGGCATTGCCAGCCATTCACCCCCAAGACACTGAACAAAAGAAAACTGTATAGGTGTCCCTACACATATTTTCTATACTTTAGCTGTGGTAAGGTATTACATTATCAGTTTACCAACACACATGGATATACATTGTACATTGTAGGTATATTTCACCTGATGAGAAAATATTCTTTTTGATGATTTTGGTATTATAACAATCTGCATATGGATAGCTATACTGTGTGGCACAACAGAGTATAAGAATATTCACCTGTTTGGTGTTACATGTATTTGTTACAATATAATAGATAGTCAATAACTATACAATACAGATAGACCACTTATATAAGTGCAGTGTAGGAGTATTATAATGGTTCAATTACTATTCAGTTGTATTATGGATATTACTAGGTAATAAGTTGACAGGTTGTGATATTAAACATACATGTAATATATAAAAGGTACAATATTATCACTCACTTATATCAGTCTACTCTTATAGTATAACATTGCTTTGAGTTTCCAAATGTAGACATGCAGTCTATTACTTGGTACAGACCACACAGGTCAGCTCTCGGTTCTCATAGTAGGGTGGACAGTGTCCAGTTGTACCTGCAGTAGTACAATCTGTCTTCACAAAGTAGAAGAGAGCTCCGTTGGTGTCAGCTTTCATTCCTCTGATATTTTCTGGGCTAGCATCTACGCACTCGTATGTTGCTCTGTGGTGATTATAACGTTCTGTCATCAGGTAACCTGCCGATACCAGTGTAAGGTGAGTGTAAGGTGAGTGTAAGATTAGTGTAAGATTAGTGTAAGGTGAGTGTAAGGTGAGTGTAAGGTGAGTGTAAGGTGAGTGTAAGGTGAGTGTAAGGTGAGTGTAAGGTGAGTGTAAGGTGAGTGTAAGGTGAGTGTAAGGCGAGTGTAAGGTGAGTGTAAGATATATGACAAAGGTGCTGTCTAGAAATCTCAACCTCTAAGCAATAGTAAAGTGATTATTCGTATTATGTGCTATAGGCAGAGAATATCAACGCTTATAATGTTTTCACCAAACTATGTGACCTCCATACCTTCATATTCTTTAGTCCATCCACCTGGACAAGTCCTTTTAGCTGGAACCATCATCATAGCTCCTCTCTTCTCTGTGTAACATCTGGCACAAGGTACGTTCTGGTCATGGTTGGAGAAGATGCCATAACTGTATGATTGGTATTCTGCACCACGGATCCTGGATCCATACCAGCCACTGGAACTAGTGTAGTATTTGTTATACTTTGGATCCAGCGGCATGCACTGGTAGTTAGCTCCTCCTCCTCGGTAGTCAAAGTAAGATCCTCCAGCAAACCCTAACAGATGCATGTACAAATAACATATGGTCAGTATTACTGCTAACAACTGCTGCCATTATTGAATAACTAAATGAAGCAATGTGTGTATTGACTGTGCCAGAGATTTCACTATCTTACTTGCAGCTGGTTAGATTAGCATATGAATATACTGTACACATATGAATATACTGTACGCATATGAATATACTGTAGGCATACGAATATACTGTACTCATACGAATATACTGTAGGCATACGAATATACTGTACACATATGAATATACTTGAGTATAAAATTCACATCTATACAAACAAGCACTTCGTGCTTGGTCTGCGACGCAGGTTTCACTGCAAAATCTGCTCGCTTTGCTCGCATGAAATTATGGCTTGTGTACATGTACTGCAGCCATGCATGTGTATGACCACTGTTGGTACAGACATGCTACAGTGATCTCATGAGGAGTTGTGTTTCCTTGTATTAGGGAGACAACTCCAAATACATAACACAAGCTCCAACACCAATATAGCGGGTGGAGTTTGGTGAGTCGAGTACCCACCCCAACCTAGGTAGGGTCCGAGGGCTTAAGGCTACGGATCCGCCCCGGCAGTGATGCCGAGGGACCTGGTCCCAAGGTCCTAGCACCACCCAGAGTCGAGGTCCAAACCGGCAGCATCGCAACATTATGTAAATTGTCCCGATTTTCGACCCCAAATCTGATTGGAGAACGACAGACCATAAACCGTGGACCGTTTCGTCTTTTTATATATGATGTACATCATGAACATAGTGAACATACATCACAAACTCACCTTTATACTGTAGAACTGAATCTGATCCACATGTAGTTCTCCCCCATCTAGTATAAACAGCACCACCAGCTGTCTTCACTTCTGTGTTACCAGGTGAGCCTTGAGGTCCTGGTAGTCCAACATCTCCCTTGGCTCCAGGTGAACCAGTTGGACCAGGTAAGCCCTTAGGTCCAACATCACCTGTGACTCCAGGTGAACCTTGAGATCCAACATCACCTCTGACTCCGGGTGGACCTTCAGATCCTACTTCTCCTGCATCTCCTGGCTCTCCTTTGGCACCAGGTAAGCCAGGAGGACCTGCTACTCCATCCCTACCTGTTAGATATCACATGTAGAAACTGGTATAGGATGCGCACCTGGTATAGCACTCAACTGGTATCATTCTCCGTATGAAAACACTCACTACATGTGGATATTGTCGTTTGAGCTGTAAGCAATAACCTTAGTTAACATGTAAGCTTGCCCATGAGCTCGCTCTAATGTAGCCAAAGTGAATTAGTGTGTGTTGCAGTGTTCAAAAGTGGGGTCGTGGGAGACGCCGTCCCTCCACCAATCTGTAGGAGGGTCCCTCAGACTGATAGACCCCTTACAGATTACTATTTTAATAAATCAAATGCGGCGCTATTTATTTAAATCTATCCAAGTCTACTTGAATCTTTTTCAACTAAGCTTGGCATTCTGTTCTACAACCTGTAACAAAATAATATCTTTGGTATTTTACAAACTAGTTTCCATGATGTAAGGTATGTTATTAACATAATTAATAATAGGCCTACTAATTGGACCATATTTTAACCTGAAGTTCTTGGAGTTTGCACCATCTCGGTGTCTAATTTTGATAAAGTTTCCAATTTCCGGGCGAGTGCTCAGATGCCCCTCCCGGACCCTCTTCGCCGGTGTGTGCACTGTTTGGGCGTTTCGTACCCTCAAGTGATTTTTTCTGCTATCCTAGGGACCCCACCTCTTTTTTTAGACTTTGACCGCTGGTGTGCTGGGGTCCACTAAATATCCTTGGAGGTACAGAACTATACAGTAAATGAGCTAGCCTTATTCTTTGCAACAATTGAGCCAGGGGAAGTCGTTTTCTTTAATCAATTATGGTAACTCTCCCCCATCTCAATTGTCCGAACCACAAACCAGAACCTCAGTCTATTATAACAATATACAGCTTTGCACCTAGCCAATGTCAGCATACCTCGGGCTGAGCCACTTCTCCATTAGAGATATTTACAACATAACATACCATCTTTCCCATCTCTGCCATGCTGTCCATCTCTACCTGATATCCCTCTGACACCTGTAGTGTAGCATATGAAGATGTCACGGTGTTACCTTTCACATACAGATAATACCAGTTATTATGTTAATAATTATGTACAATCATTAAACTCACCAAATGTACGCAGCTGAAGTAACAGTTCCTCTACATGCTCCTCCTCCAAACCATCTGAGTTCTTATGTTCTTGTCCATTTAGTAGCTGTTGTGGACAAACACTAATATGGTCATTATATAATTTAAACAAGTATGATAATTTTTATGATTTAAAGAGGGAGTATTTCCAAAATTGACCAAAACCAATCACAAAGCTGAATAGCTTGTTTGATAGTGCTTAGCTAGAGCTATTCAAATAGGTCTGCCAGTGCAACAGCAGATGATGTCATCTACCACAAATTGATCTCAAACAAAGGCAGTCTATGTCATCTGAGTAACCCAGTTAACCTTGTTATAAAGCGCATGGAAATGTTTTGATTCAATAACTTTTCCACTAATCAAGAGTTTATAAATTCTTTCTACACTTTTGATAACATGATACTTAGTCACATATATTCACTTGTCTTTTTTATTTTAAACATCAAGGAAGTGCAATTAGCAAGAAAACTTTTCATTTATTTGAGGGTATACTACAATGAGTAGACAACTTCTTCATATTTCTAAAAACTCCCATGAGTGAATGGAGGTAGTGGGTAGCCTATTTTCCAGTATTTTTCCAAAATACACATAGCATACTTGTGGTAGAACAATATTAGTGCCGGAAAAGAAATAAAGAACTAAATTTAGCATAAATGGTTTCCAATTATATTCCTCTACTCATACAAGAGAGGACAACTCAGGAAGACTACCCAGCCTTTGGGGCTACTTCCACTTTAAATACATACATATAATGTATATACTTTGTCCTGATTGGTGGAAGGTTAAGGTCATCACACCCAAAAGTGTTTGGAAATAAAGTAACACTATCTGCATGAGAATATAACATATATGCTACATAGTTTCTATAACCGAAAAAATTTGGGTAATTTTTGATTTACTGTAAACCATTTAGGACCTCCTAGAAGCCAGACAGAATACCTACAATGTATAATACTTACACTTGTATGTAACATCTTAATATTACCTGCTCAAGATGAATAATTGAGATAAATCTAAGTCAAAGTCACTAATTTTTGCCTTTTTTGATACTTTAGTTTTTGAACAATATGGTTCTGCACACTACAAATACAATATAACGGCTATTATACAAATTTCGTTTGAGATTGGATAAACTTTTATTGCAGTAAAAAGTGTGGTGCAAACTACATGTACATATACTATAATGTCGTTATGTAATTATATTTCAATGTACACATGTAGCAGCATAGGGATAGACCGTAAGAATATTGTAAGACTGTTGCTTTATTCTTCTACTCTACCTAATTGAGGCTTCTACACTTACAGCATGAATCAAAGAGTGAAGTGTTTCCTGTTGTGCCTGTAACTGCTGACGTAACTGCTGACGTTCTAGTTTAGCCTCTCACTTCTCTGTCTGAAGAGATTCTATCTCTCCCAGCTGAACCTCCAGTACCTCCTTGAACGCTTCACAGTCACAACCTTCTGTGACATCACTACGTACTGTTGTGACATTGCTACGTACTGCTGTGACATCACTACGTACTGCTGTTGATGATATCACAGTTATGACACAGAGTACCAGTACTATTGTATGCACTACAATAATATAAACATGCTGTGAGGCTATCACACATACTCATAACTATGACTTATTATACATGTAAATGTACATGGGCCCAGATTTGGGACCTAGAATATACCTACATGAGCATACATGTACATATTGTAATGTTTTTTGTGGTTGGTGTGTATGTCGTCCTGAGACGAACCCTTGTCACAAATGAAGAACCTATGAGTAGTGCTAGGTCTTCTCATTACATGAAAGATCAACCAGTACTAGTAGTCCAATAACTACTCAAGACGACCCATGTGGTCCCGAGTCAATGCTTGCCGACTATACTGAGAAAGAGTGTGATCCGACCTAGTCGACTAGGACGCCCTATCTACAAAGTGAAAGAATCTGTATAAGTAGTATAGAAGTGTCCTTATTGAGATCCAAGCATCAACTGAGACAATGAATATATAAACAAGGTGCTTTATATACTATAAGAACTTCCGGAAGAAGTTCCGGTAAAAGGCCGACGTAGTGTCATGAAAAGCCAACGTAGGGTAGTCCGGAAATTGCACAACAAGATGACGGCCGGAAGCCCGATGGCCGTCCCAAGATAGGTCGGGTACAACAAAAGATGCTTAAAATCATCCAATTCATGTACAAAATGAATATCAAGTAATTCTGAGAGGTCGGCCCTCTTTACATGGGTATAAAAAGGATATAATTGCTCAGTAAGGCACATTATATGTATATAAGCGTAAGTAAGTGTTTACTACAGAGACAAGTTAACACAGGCAAGTATATGCAATAAGTGTTCATAATAGGTACAGTGTAGTCCGGAGGCTGAATATGATGTTGCATTAACCATTACAATATTGTATATTTATACGATGATAAGCAATGCTCACTCTGCGCTATGCTATGACATAGAGATGAAATAGCACATTGCTAAATAAATCCTCCTACTATTTTTTTATATAACCAAGGCTGATTACTAATAAATTATATAATTAGACTCATTGTAGCAAATATTACCCAAATACAACAGCCTCTGTGACGCCAGAGACTGGAAAGACCAGCATGTTAGTCTTTGCATAGCCGAACAAACAGCGCGGCGATTTGCTCTAGAACGAGGGTTCCCAACCTTTTTCACTCTATTCTCCCTTTGGGCTGAATCAGAGTATTAAATTCCCTTCACCACATTTGAATATTATCCAAGACCAAAAGACAATGATAAAAGAATTACTTTGAGACTTTATTGTAGAATGTAGATAAAATATTATGCAAAATATAATGAAATAATATTGGGCATGACATGTCTACAGTATGATATTATATTTAATGCGATCTCTACTGTTGTTCGTTTTTACAAAGTTCTTAAATGCAAAGCGTAGTTTGGGATAGAGCACAGCGTAAATCCTCTTCCACCTGCAGCCGTTTGCGTTCTTTAGATTTGATGCCAAGTAAAATTGAAAAAGCCGATTCGCAAAGATATATAGTTACGAATGGTAGAATATTTCGGAGGGCAATCTTTGCGATTCTTGGGTGACTAGTTATCATTGTTGGCCAAAACTTGGTAAATGTCATTGTTCTAAATGAGAGTTTTGCAGCTGAGTGGAATTTAAGCTCAAGGAACTCGTTCTGGCAGTCATCTGGTAATTTTTTCACTTCAATCTGGAAGGGATTGATGATCAGCTTCAAATCTTCATTTGACATCTCCGGGAAGTACCTGCTGAACTCCGTCTGAAGGTGTCCCAAATGCTCAGAAATTTCAGCCTGGATTCCAGCAGGAAGTGTTAGATTGCTACCTTCCAACAAGTGTAACATGAGTCACCAGCTGTTAAATAGCTAACATGAGTCACCAGCTGTTAAATAGCTAATACCATTTTACAGCATTAGCTGCCAGCCAAAAACAACACAGCATTATAGGACTCAGCTGTGGAAAATACACAGAGTGTGAAAATTCCCCCCCCCCCTCCCCCTGTACAACCAAAATTCCCCCCTGGTTGGGAACCGCTGCTCTAGACCGAGGCTCCGTTGTCCGAAGAGCAATCAGACTCTAGTGTAGCCGAGCCTTTACACGAACCTCTGGGGTATGACATCACTCCTGTCTAAACAGTTGTTAACACAACCATATAATACTGATTGTCAAATAAAAACATGCACTAACCTGTCTTATCCATAGCTTTCTTTCTGGTCTAGATTTGTACAATACACTGCATTAAGGTAGATTAACAGTTTATTATATACATATTGTACATCTTAGAGCACTTGTGTGTTCCTGCCGATATTGTTTTCAGCCAATCAAAATTCAACTCAAGAAATACCCGCCTACTTGTTCTGCGCCTACTTGTTCTGCGTGACTGGAATGTTTTGTCCAATCACAATCTCCATACTCAGTCATGGGTTTGAGTATAGATAGTGTATGATTGCTCCAACTGAGCTGCCTGCTTTATCTCTCACCAAATCAATGAGGAAGTTTTCTGGTCCAACAGATCACTAATGGTATAAATATTTCATTTCTTTATGTAACTAAATCAGATATTACTTTAAAGACATGATACTCAGGGCAGTATATTGTAACTCTTCATCAACACAACATAATAGAATAATAAGTCAATACCTAATTGATACACACAAGTTATGTAAAGTTAAGATCTTAGAATACAATATCACGATATATCACGATATGATGCACTTCCTCTTTGACAATCCACATCTACTTGTTATGACTATTTGAATGTGTAAAAAATGTACAGCAGCATAAAAAGTAAAATGGTACAAACTAGCATTATGAGCGATCATACACCAGTGCAAGCTACACATACTTGCACTGGTGTATAAGTTACACTGTAGACTGAATGCCTGATCCACAGATATTTCACATACAATGTACATGTATATCAAGTATGTCGTATATCAAGTATGTCGTATATCAAGTATGTCGTATATCAAGTATGTCGTATATCAAGTATGTCGTATATCAAGTATGTCGTATATCAAGTATGTCGTATATCAAGTATGTCGTATATCAAGTATGTCGTATATCAAGTATGTCGTATATCAAGTATGTCGTATATCAAGTATGTCGTATATCAAGTATGTCGTATATCAAGTATGTCGTATATCAAGTATGTCGTATATCAAGTATGTCGTATATCAAGTATGTCGTATATCAAGTATGTCGTATATCAAGTATGTCGTATATCAAGTATGTCGTATATCAAGTATGTCGTATATCAAGTATGTCGTATATCAAGTATGTCGTATATCAAGTACATGTATATCAAGTATGTCATATATCAAGTATGTCGTATATCAAGTATGTCGTATATCAAGTATGTCGTATATCAAGTATATCGTATATCAAGTATGTCGTATATCAAGTATGTCGTATGTCAAGTATGTCGTATAGAAGCACAGAAGCAGCATATAAACCTACATGATCAGTTTGTGTGTTAGGGGACGTGGGGGGAGTAGAAACAGTGTATGTCTGCCCTACTACCCCAAATCCCAAACTTGCTACCTGCTTTCTACTACCTGCTATTTTAAATCTGGACTATCAATCATATGCAAGGAAATACTATTCTGTATTACAGTTGGATAAACCAAACATGTATATAACTACAATGTACATTATAACGTAACCATAACTTTTGTAATCAGTGCAAGGATCTGGTCTCATATAGCTACATCTATAATATAACCACTTTACACATATCCATCCAGAGTCTAAACTATTTTAGGAGTTGTTTGCACTTGGTAGCATTTTCAGACTCAATCAAGTGTTCATATTTTATAGTCAATATATAGTTAAGATTATACTGTGTAGTACTGCTTGTACTGTGACAATGGTTGTAACATAACCTGCCATGATAGACTATGTATTTAGCAGCTGTGATAGACTGTGTACCTATGATAAACTATCAATTTTGGGGGGGAGGGGGGGCAAGTCCAATATAAAATCCACTATAAAGAACTTTTAGAAAAAGGATGAATAACCCCAGACACACCCATTATATGCCCTGCTCTGCCCTGCTCTGAATTTACTAACTGAGTCATTCCCTCCCTTGTCAGGCCCTCCTCCTGCTAATCTCACTCACTTTGAGCTAGCCCCACCCCTTTACCCACTAGCCCCACCCCTTTACCCACTAGCTCCACCCCTTTACCCACTAGCCCACTCTTTTACCCACTAGCCCACCCATCATCTGCATTTGCTGCGTTGCACACTGTTGGTATCACGGTATAATGATGTGACAGCACAATACTGTACATCAGCTTACAGAATATCATAGGAGTTATCTGTCCTCACTTTGCTCTTGATATTGCTAAACTTTTTCTTCTATTAATGAGGGAGGCATGTCTACGTGTAAGCTGATTCTATTAGTGTGGTACAAGTCCTAAAGTATGAAATTCTATATGCAATGTACATGTTGGGAGTTGTAATTCCCACTTGGTGTTTTTATGTCCTGTCTAGTTGTGCTTTTATAGCCATACTTTTTGTGCTAGCTTTCAATGAGTTTTGTGATACATATAGGAGAGCATTCTGTCTACATCAAGGGTACCCAACCTGGGGTACATGATTGTGCTCCTAGGGGTACATTTTAGAGATCTAGGGAGTACAATACAAGTTGTCAACTTAATACATTTTTGACAGTGATTTTCAGTTACAGACTATCAATTATGAACTATCATTATCTATTACTGAACTGAACATCAAATGGTTTGCTGATGCAAATGAAGTAGAGCTAAACACTCTATGAATGTTATTGTACATAGACTAATAGTTATCATTAAATAATTAATAAATAAAAAACCCATATTATACTACATTTTATTTACCTGTTTAGGTGACACATTTTTATAATGCACACAATCATGTAATATTGTGATGGTACAGGACATTTGTATACGACTCCAACTCCCGGACGAAGCTCCATCGCACCTTAAGTGCTCAGTAGTTGTTATAGCGCTACTCATCTGACACTCACATTCTCATAATTAGTGTTCGTATACTTACCTTTAGCTGTATTGCATGTCCAAACCATTAATTACTGTCTATATACGTGTCTCCATGTGTTCATACTCACTACTTATTCATGTATTGTTCCACTGTATAACTGTATATAACTGCATGAATGTTACTAAGTCTTTTTAATGCCTTTTATACCCATGTACAGAGGCCCGACCTCTCAGAATCCATTGATATTCATTTTGTACATGAATTGGACCATTATAAGCAACTTTTGTAGAACCCGACCTATTTTGGGTCGGCCGTCGGGCTTCCGGCGGCCATCTTGTTGCGCAACTTCCGGACGACCACACGTCGTCTTTTCCCGACGTCACGTCGGCCGGAAGTCCTTATACTATATAAAGGGCACTGTTTTACTGTTCATTGTCTCAGTCTACACTTGGCTTTCAATAAAGACACATCTATACTTGATACAGGGACTTTCTCTTCCTTTTACTAGGTCATTCGCTTTGCGAACCGCCTACTAGGTTGAACTACTCTCTTTCACTGTATAGTCTGAAGGTCGGACTTGAGATCAGATGGGTCGTCTTTGGTAGTATTTGGGCTACTGAGACCGCTCGATCTTTCATGTAATGCGAAGTCCTATTACCACTCATAGGCACTTCATTTCTGGGTCGATAGTCGTCCAAGGACGACCGCACCAAATCACAGAAACCATTACAATATTAATCGAATTAAACCAAAGATATCCTTGATTAAACACAATTTTCAAGGGGAACGATTTTTACTACATGACTGCTAAGGGATGCTTAGGCATAAAAAGGTGGGGAACCCCTGGTCTACATTAAGTGTACATGTATATAATATTGCTGTGCTAAAATTAGCTTCTGAAGAATATAATACAGTATCTGCTAAGACATGTACCAGTATATTTGATGGTGAGGGCAGATCATACTGGGGACCATACTAACTAGAACACTTACATGACAGTAGGATCTCGTGTCACGTGACAGTGGTATCTCGTGTCACATGACAGTGGTATCTCATGTCACGTGACAGTGATATCTCGTGTCACGTGACAGTAATATCTCGTGTCACATGACAGTGGTATCTCATGTCACGTGACAGTGGTATCTCGTGTCACGTGACAGTGGTATCTCGTGTCACATGACAGTGGTCTCTCACATAACAAGTCATGACAGTGGTATATATATTATTAATTATTATTTATATTGAAAGTTGCTCCTCAGTTTTACACTAATATTGATCGTACTGATCTAAATTTAGATTCCCCGAAACACTTGAAGTGGCAGCATACATATACAATATAGAAAGAGTATACTGATGGCTTATGAATAATAAAACATATAATTTATTGTATACATTGTATGTACAGAATATAATATACTCAATTATATAAAGTAATATAAAGTAAATATATATTTAAAAGAAGGAGGTGTTGAAGTAGTTCAGCATACATTTCTATCGAGGCACGAAGTTCTTAACTTCTATGTTAGTAGGTTTTGCATATAATAGGCTTACGCACATGTATTGTGGTTGTATTATGGTTACAGTGTTGTTTGATACAATATCATATTTATATTCCCACAATGCATCTTAGCACCTCGCTCAATACACATTGGGTAGCATTCCTCAAGCCTTCCCTGTGTTTTCTGATTCTCCTTTCCTTATGCATATTAGAATCCCTTGTTCTCTGTGATGCAACCCTCCATTATAATATTCATCTACTAGCACACCCCATCCCTACCCATATACTAGCACACCCCCCCCCCCCCCCACTACTCATATACTAGCACACTCCCCGCCCCTCTGTAGACCTTGGCAAGTTGGAACTCTGGAATGGAGTTATCTAGGTAGTCCCATTATGGAGTATTAAGACATTTCTGTGGGACATCAGGTCCATTAACATTGTTTTACCTTGTTTATATTTATTTGGAAATGGAGGTCCAGCAAACACTCATGTACATGTGGCATAAGTAAGAGCTCTCAGTGTTCAAGTAGGTTTTAGATAGGCCATTGTAAATTTAATAGATTGATTCTGTATATATAAATACTAAGCTGACCTGCTCTATACAGGCAATCTGTGTTATACAAGTAAACATCCAATTTATATACGATGTAATCGTATACACTTGGCATGTATTCATTGAGCAACTATTCTAATTGGCCATTTGTTGTTAGGTTGCCAAGTGACGCATTGATTACAATCGATCATGGCTTCAACTCTTAATGGCATTTGCCACTTTGTGAACAAACTGCTGCATTAAAATTAGAGATAGGAGATAACAACATTATCCAATAAAGTTGGTTTCAAATATTTCTACACTAATACATTTACCTCATCACTACAATTTACCTTGTTCATACTTTAGCTTAGTGCTGGGCCTGTACTGTAAGGCTGCAATAATAATATGCTTGAATTACCTGAGTTCATTTCATTTCTGAAGGCAGTTTGATCGATTGGTATTAGCACAATGAGTTATCAATAGTTAGTATCAGTCAATAGAGGAACGAACTACATTCAATCAACGGGTAGTGAGAGCAGACTGTTTAGTAGAGCAATCTTGAGGTGAAATGTAGCATAGTGCACTCATCTAATATAGGAGTGCTTGACTCAACTCTGACTCTGACTCTCACTCTAGGACTGTCACTATGAGGTAATGAGTCACCTCAGATCGTACTAAAGACCAAGTGATTAATTTGTATCCAGTATCTACGAGTAGAGTGACTAGTAGAAACCTGTTTTCCCAGAGTACTAGTCCGACTGTGACCTGCAGTAAGTTACTATGGCTCACAACTAGTACTAATAGTATCATACTCAAGACTGCAGTCAGCATTATTACGCCATAAATCGATCCTCGCTAAACTTACTTCAAACACATGTAGGTTTTTGCCTGAAGAACCGCCATACAATTACATGTATTTTACTACAATATTCTACATAGATAACACATATAATTCTTATTTCAACGGCTCAAATTTGACAGTCATATTTTGCGTACTTGAGCTTTTTCTTACTTATAAGTTATAACATAGCTCTGCTCAAGTCACGACTTGCTGATCCTAAGTTCAGTGTTTTGACTCAAACTACGAGTATTTCTTATTTACACAAGTCGTATCTGTATTATTATGTTCCGAACCACTTACATGTACATGTGCTTGTTATTTGTGCAGAGTAACACATGAATGGAAAGTGTGTACGTACATGTATACCTATACATACATGTGTGCGTACATTTATATATACATGTGTACATACATGTGTACATACATGTGTACATACATGTGTACATACATGTGTACATACATGTGTACACACATGTGTACATACATGTGTACATACATGTGTACATACATGTGTACATACAGTGTACATGTGTATATTTACATACACATACAGTATGTATAATCCTGCAGGTATTTCTACAACACCAAAAAGATGTTACACGCTGATGCGATGCCACAACTAAAAACTAAGAGATACTACCACGCTGACGTATCTCAAACACACAAGGATTTAACCAATGAGAAGTACCGTAACATAAGGAGACCAAAGAAAGTGACTTTCTTCTGCAATGGTGATCGATTCTTTAAGGGCAAACAGCTATTCATAACTCCACACCGATACTTGTCTTTCCAAGACCTTCTGGGAGATCTGACAGGTAAACTACCCACTACTTCCTCCCTTCCTTATGGAGTCAGACAGATCTACACTCCTAGAGGGGGTAGACGTGTGAGAGACATAGAGCATCTGCAAGATGGAAAAGAGTACGTCTGCGCTGGGTTCGAGTCGTTCAAATCTCTAAACTACGGCACTCAAGCTTTGGATCCTTGGTCTACAGGTAGGTTAGTTTACGGACTATGCTGTGTGAGATCAGGTAGGGAGTAAAGAAAGTATGTCCATTGTATATCGCACATTGGAAAATGCAATGCTTTGCTTTATTAAGCAGCAGTAAGTAGCGGATAGTTATAAGCAAATTACACCAGATCATCTCCAGCAGGTAACCCAATACTCTTTAATATGAGAGCTGGTTGTGCCATGTGATCTGTGAATTAGAGAGAAATTAGCAGGCTAGCATGCTATCTTAAATCCTTACCTCCGGCTACCCTTAGTTATCTTGATCGGTACTCCTCTCTTCTGGAATCTCAACTCATACATCTAAAGAGCATAGAAATCAGGTAATTATAGTACTGACTTCAAAACCTTCAGAAACAAAAGCTATTTGCAAAACAAAGTATGGGTTTTATGCTTAATTATACACAAAAAATGACTTTCTCATGGGTAATGTTACCTGTTCATGACATCATTTGAAAATAACAGTTTGCATAATTATAGTATTCTGTACACCAGTCTAACACATGTATATGTACTACATGCATGTACAAAAATAGACCATTTGTAGGTAAACAAGAATACAAGACTCCTTATTGATTTTATCTGATGCCAATTGTTCAGTGTTGATAGAGAATGTACAATGAATTACATGTATGTTATACCAAACTCTATGCCAGGTAACACACCATGAGCATACTATTCATGTTACACGTTACATGTTGCACGTTACATGTTACACGTTACATGCTGTGTACTTGGTATAATTTATTGGCCTTCTTAGAATACATACTGCAGCTGAATTAAAAATATTAGTGAGCTCAGCTGAAGCCCCAGAAGTATGAATAAAAGATTTAATTCAGTACATAAATCTATTCATGAACCAATTGCCTGCAACAATAAACTCAAAAAACAAACGGCATGCAATAGATTCCTTGTTTAGAATTCTAAATGTTTTGGTTAAAATTGTTCAAATTACTGCTTTGTGGGTATGAACAGAATAGGTCCATTTAGGAGCTACCATGTGTGACTAATCTGTATGTTATTATTTACATAGTCAGCAGGTCATGTAACATATAGTCAGCTCTTCACACAAATACATATTGATAGAGTGTGACAGCGTGAATCACACACTGCCAAGTAGACCTAGTGTAACCTGACCTTATCTCTTTAATATATTTATTTCTCACGAACAAAATCTCTTACCAAAATGTCAACGTAGATTGCTGGCAGCAAGCATTTTTCAGGTCACTGAGGCTATCCTAATAGTATCACAGAGCTATTACAAAGTTGACATTAGTAGTGTGGATGTAATCACTTGAATTAGTAACATTTATAAACTTAAGTAAATATTAAATTTCAACTTGAGAATGCAATGGAAGTCGATTGCAATTACTCCTGCCTTTACATCACAACTCTTATGCCAATACAAGGTACTCAATATGTTGACATAACGTAATAGGAATAATTTAGTTTCTATTCACAAGACGCCATCAACCTGGTCTGTAAGAAGGTACCAGAGCTGGACACCCATAATGTGAACCCTGTCCCATTGCCAACATTTATTACAGCAAACACTGCCATTTCAAACACTCTTAAAGTCAAGTGAGTTGTGTCGTAATTTATTAGTCTCAAATCCCTACAGAGGGTTCTAAGGCAATATCCTGGCTAATAGTCAGCTATGTCTGCGCCTCACAGACATTACTCAGGCAGTCAAACAGTGAGTCTGTGTTTTACTGAATTAAATTATTGTAAAAAATCAAACTCACTCTGACAATGAACAACTACTACTTCTTGCATCCCCCGGATTATTGCCGTCATGTCAAGAGAAAGAAGAAGGTGGAGTCTCTATATGCCAGAAGCATCGAAGAGGAAATCAGACGAGTGTCTATTGGAGTGGGGCCGCCGCTGCTCATCAGGAAATATGTTTGGGGTCGTGAATGTATGTACCTTTAGTTTGGGAAGCCATTTTTATCCTCGACAAAAGATCAATAGAAATAAAGTTAGAATTTGTGACAAACCCATTTAGAGTACTTCCATACTAAAAGTAGCACCGTTATCACAACAAACCAACATGCATATAAAAGTAAACGACTTTCATAGCAGATGAATAAACGTGTGATGTGACTGACATTACTCAATTTATGACATCTTTATCTTTTCAGTTCATAACTTTATGTTGTATATTCTGTACATACAGTAGGCTGTTGGAAAAATGTAAATATATCCCTAGGAGTACGCCTTGACAATACTGTGTACTCACAGTAAAGCATATTTCAAAGGTGTGAAATATGCTGAATATAATATACAATGTACATGACTTGTATATATGTACATGTATATATATTATATACACTGTATGTATGTTGTAGTAGACCATGGTGTTGTCAGCCACATATACACCGTACATGTTCATTGTATTACTTTATGCCATTTACTTCTGCAATAGGGGAAATCACTTCATTCCCCCTCCCCACCCCCCCCCCCTGCTCCTACGATATTCTTAATCTACAGTCCATAGTTGCCACTCTATTACAGTCATGTAATTACCAAAGAGTAGGTACATACAGTGCATACAGTACATGTGTACCTACACTGTATAATATGATATTGTATATAGTCACCCAAGGGCAGGTACATACTATAGTGTTGTGTAATAGTCATTCAAGGGCAGCTATACATAAGCTTTATGGTATTGTACATGTTATTAGCAGCCCAAGGGTTGGTACATGTACAGTGTATACTATGGCATTGTGTATGGCATTGTGTACTGGTTAAATAACTTCATTTATAATTAATTGGCAGGTCGCCCACACAGACACACAGACAATCCCGCTACTATAGATCTCAAAGGTATCTCAGCTCTTCCTAACTCGTCCTCCATAAACCATGGTATTACTCCTAGAAGTCATTTTGATGCGTACCCACAGAGAAAGCCATTGCGACAGACCAATGATCCATACTCTCTGAGAGATGATGACAGGAGGCACGGCACCATAACCAAACCTAAAGTAATAACAGTTGTGCGAGCTGGTCGCAAACCCTATGCAAACATAAAGATCCTGTTGAACAGAAGATCTGTACAATCCTATGAACGTCTGCTCAATGACATCTCAGAGTCTTTTGGTCCGAAATGGAAGAACAATAAAGTGAGGTCTCTGTACACCCTCACAGGTCGAGAGATAATGAGCATATCTGATTTCTTTCGAGGAGATTCAATATTCGTAGCAGTTGGTAACGAAAAGATATCATTTACAGATGTTCAGGATATTATTGAGACGCTGTACCCAGACAGTACTTATGCTAAGACCTTGCTCAGAAACATTGAGAAACAAAAGCGTAAAGCTAAACAACAAATGCTGCAGTCATTGGCCAATGACAATCAAGAACTGCAAGATAAGAACGCTAGCGAAAAACCACCACTGGCTAAGAAAGGTCCAAAGCAACAGATCTTAGAAAACACTAACAAACAGGAGGATAAGGGCGCAGACGACACGAGTAGGAAAAGAATTCGGCCTCCAAAGCCAAGTAAGAGGCCTGCAGCTGAATCTCCACGTGATGATAAGGAGAATATTGAGAAACCAAAGCCAGCAGGTAAGAGTCTCTCAGGTACCGTATGTCTTGTGTATTTCTCCTAAAAGCAGAAACTCTTTGCCAGATGTAACTTTGGCTATTTTTTGAGTGACAATATTGATAATTATTTCCATCACAGTCAAATTCTTCTTCAAAAACAATTGTTTGAACAGAACATAATAATTATGGTATCTATAGTTGGGTGTTTGGGAAGGTAACAAGTATTTGCTGTAATATTGTAATGGTACAGGACATTTGTATACGACTCCAGCTACCGGACAAAGACCTACAGCACCCTAAGTGCCTAGTAGTTGTCACAGCGCCACTCAGCTGACACTCAAACTCTCATAATTAGTTGCTCGTATACCCACATTCAATTGTATTGCATGTGAAACCATTTAATTACTGTCTATATAAGTGTATTCATGTGTTTATACCCATTACATACTGATGTGCATTCATGTATGATTATTACTAAGTCTTTTAATGCCTTTTATACCCATGTACAGAGGCCCGACCTCTCAGAATCCATTGATATTCATTTTGTACATGAATTGGACCATTATAAGCAACTTTTGTATAACCCGACTTATTTTGGGTCAGCCGTCGGGCTTCCGGCGGCCATCTTGTTGCGCAACTTCCGGACGACCTCACGTCGTCTTTTCCCGACACTACGTCGGCCGGAAGTCCTTATACTATATAAAGGGCACTGTTTCACTGTTCATTGTCTCAGTCTTCACTTGGCTTTCAATAAAGACACATCTATACTTGATACAGAGACTTTCACTTCCTTTTGTCAGGTCATTCGCTTAGCGAACCGCCTACTAGGTCGGATCACTCTCTTTCAACATATAGTCTGAAGGTCAGACTTGGGACCAGATGGGTCGTCTCTGGTAGTTATTGGGCTACTGAGACCGCTCGATCTTTCATGTAATGCGAAGTCCTATTACCACTCATAGGCACTTCATTTCTGGGCCGATAGTCATTCAAGGACGACCGCACCAAATCACAGAAACCATTACAATATACACGTACAATGTAATTGGTAAATAGCATGGGGAAAAATCAGTCTATTTGTGAACAAGTTAAGGCAGTTACTGTACTTGCAGCCTGTAACAATTTTGTACATGTAAACATGAATCTTAGCTAAGCTTGCTTCTAATTGGTGAATGTTTGAACAATAATTTTGAATCTTTAAAAACTTAACAGTAGACAAATTCTCCAGTATTAACAGACATGCAAATTTTTCTTGTGGAAATAGTTTCTGCCTTTAGAGCAATTACAATAGGGATAGTTAATTCGATGGCTGAGATGACTGTTTTCGTTTGTGAATTCCTGTGTGGACAACACAGCAAGTAAATAATGCAGTATGGCCACCAGTCCATTAGTATGTTACTATTGCTTGTACATCCTGTGTGTAGCTCCTGTAGATTTCATCTAATACTTTTCCTTTCAAGAAAAACCTCCAGAAGAAGTTGCACCTCCCCCAGAAGAACCAGAGAGACCGAAACCTAAGAAGAAGATTGTTAAACGCACCTCACAGCTTAAACCCACTGACAACGCTCAACAGGTTGGTGCTCGCTGTATAGCAATAGTATTCAACTAGTCATTTAATCTACCAACTATTCAATACCCAAGTCACATGCACAATTACTTGTACGGCTGATTTTAACTGGGAAGTGCTGACATTACTGTTCTCAATTTATACCTTGAACTAATAAATATAACATGCTACAGTAGATATTGTCATCCCCTGGTGCTAGGCCATTAGTCTGCTGACCCACTGCTGCCACAGCTGCTGCTGCTGACTGCTCAGTTTATACAGTGGTGTGAATGTACACATAAATATGTAATAGTTCCATATCAGTTATACATGTATATAACTTATCAGTGTATATCAGCTAAGAAGTAAGTGGTTTTTGTTTGTTCAAAGTAACTACTTATTAAAATATGTATAACTACAATGAATGCCTGCATAGCAGTTGAATCAGATTTATTGATCAATCTCTTTGAAAGCAGCAGTTAAGAAAATCACCTGCATAAAGTTTAATTCCAGTTTGTATGCAGATTTTGCATTCTCTATTGATATAGTCTGACTGGTTCATACACCGTAGGTAACAAAAGATACCAAAGTGTCATGAACTTTGCAAAATATTTATTGTAACTCGTCCAATTCACAGTAATGTAATAAATCGTTTAGATTAGAGTAATACTTGTCAGTGGTTTAATATTGTAGGTAAACATGCCGGTTACAGTCGTATATAATATGGTGGTTGTACATAGAGTATTATACTGTGGTGGTTGTATCATGGTGTTTGTATTATGGTGGCTGCCTTATATATTATGGTGTCTGCATATGATGGCCATTTTAGGAATCTGTGGAGAAAGTCGACTCGGCTGACGAACAAGACCCTCCTATTGAAGAGGTCAAGGACAAAACTAAGCAGCTACAAGCTAAGTCCAAACGTCAGATTAAGGAGGAGAGACAGAAAGAACATGAACGTCTCCTCCAAGAGAAGCGTGAAGCAGAGGCTAAAGCTAAAGCTGACCTCTACAGGTTAGGAACCACAGTCTAAACTGGGTGTGATACGAATCACAATCTATCCTTATTGAGCATAACTATTAGAATCACTGGCTAACATTACCGTGTTAAGGAATCACAATCTATCATGAATGTGGGTTCAGATTACAGTGTATCCTGCGTGTGCCTGAAATCATATCTAAAATAAAATGGACACAGCGAGGTATTTAATAAATAAATTATAGGTTGCATTATAATTCTTATATCTGTCTTCTCCTTTCGCAGAAACCTGGAGCAGAAGGTAAATGAAGATACTGCAGAGAAGGTGTCACTTGATGGTGAGGAGGTCCCTAAGACAGAGACAAAGCCAGCAGAAGACAAAGTTGAAGAAGAAGAAAAAGAAGAGAAACCCAAGATTAGGCAAGCTAAGAGCAAGGAGCAGCGGACAGTTGATGTAAGCACGCAGTCACTGTTTATACGGTGTATGAGAAGATTGGCTACTTGTTATCTATAAAGTCCCATGATTGGCTACTTGTTATCTATAAAGTCCCATGATTGGCTACTTGCTATCTATAAAGTCCCATGATTGGCTACTTGCTATCTATAGTCTCATGAAAAGAACAGTTCCAACCTTTTCCTACTGAAATGTGAAGTTTTAATAAAACTGACTCTAATCTGAATGTTGACCAGCCACAGAATGGCATATATCATATACATGTACCTGGCAGTGTTATCACGCAGACGTTGCTTGCATATGTATTTCTCAGCTAATCAGTTCATCAAATAATATGAGGTCTCAGGTTCAACAATTAAAAGACACAACTTTGGGTCGAATAAAATGGTTACCTTAGCTAGGAGCTCTGAAACCCAGTTTTACATGCACTTCAGACAATGGAATGAAGCTACATGTATGTCATGAACCACTTACCACAGCGTGCATCTGATGTGATTGATATGAATGGATTTGTTTCAATCATGTTTTTGGCACAAGTTAAACCTATCAGAACGAAATAAATATACAAAATGCTCACAGATGAGGTGACATGAAATGATTGAAACCATCTCTACATTTATGTTACAGCTGGATGAAATCAAGAGTCAATTTGATATTGGAAGAGTTCTGGGTGATGGAAACTTTGCCGTTGTCAACGCGTGTCAGCATAGAGATACTGGACACGAGTACGCCATGAAGATCATTGACAAGTCTAAGCTACGAGGTAAAGAGCACATGATAGACAATGAGATAGCTATTATGAAGGCATGCAATCAACAGAACCTAGTAAAGCTGCACGATGAGTTTGAGACAAGAGAAGAAATCTACATTGTCATGGAGTTCGTCAAGGTGAGACCTTAAATTTTCTGTTACATTGTGTTTGGCAGAACGTTTCCAGACTAATCATCAGTAGAGCATGTATATCTAGTCACTAGTAGGATGCTAGTAGTAGTAACAGCTAGTAAGATGCTAGTAGGATACTAGGCTACTAAGAACTAAGAGTATAGATTTGGTGATGGACGTGCAGCAATGATGCTAATAGTTGATGGTAATATTATATGGTTTTAGTTTAGGCACTAAATCTATCACTCATAATGTATTTGACAGGGAGGAGACTTATTTGATGCTATCAAGAATAGCGTGAGATTCACTGAGCCCGTAGCCTCTAAGATGTCTGCCGATATGACTAACGCCCTGTTTTACCTGCACAGCCGAGGTATAGTGCACAGAGATGTGAAGCCAGAGAACTTGATGGTAAGACCCTAATAGTCAAGCTACACGTATTCTCATGCAGCTAAACTATTAGATGATTCTCTATGCTATTGCTATCATACATCCCCACAAAAAACTATTTGCCCCAGTGAAAATGCTTTCTCCCCCTCCTTTACATAACAGCAGTGACAGTTAGCTCTACATCTCATGTAGACTAATATTTAGTCTCTTACTTATAATACTTATATAGTGTTAATAGTGCATCAATTCCAAGTGATGAACACGTATGTGACCTTGTAATGACCTTCAGGTGATGAGAAATAAAGACAATTCCATTACACTAAAGCTAGGAGACTTTGGTTTGGCTGTGGAGGTCAAGTCGCCTATATTCACCATCTGTGGAACTCCCACCTATGTTGCTCCTGAGATTCTCTCTGAGATCGGTATGTAGTAACCAGTTTGGGCACATGCAGGCAGCTGACATACTGCTTAGTAGCACCTGTAGTAACCAGTTTGGGCACATGCAGGCAGCTGACATACTGCTTAGTAGCACCTGTGTCCAGTGTCAGCCACATTATTATTGATGCCTGTTCACAAGGATATGACCTTCTCAATCACCTCAAGTGTTGGCTTTCTCTTTATCTTATCTCATATTTCTAATGGACACCTGTCCGCTACTGTTAATACACTTGCACTCATTCTGTTTGCTGTTACTTCAAGTTACGTGTGAATTCACATATTGCTATTCATGATACTCTACATATTACATACATATTTTATGTATACAAATATAATATACACCTGCACTACAACAGTACTGCAGACTATGCTGTGATTTACCTTAGTATGTTTAATCACATATTATAAAGTAGTTACATTGGTGGCTGTTTGCTACGTTCTCACCTGACTGTGTGCAACCATTGCAGTGATCCCTCTCACTCTCTAAAACAATGATCTCCTAGTAAATGTTTACTTGATAGGTTCTCATCAGTGTTTAATCTGTACTCTAAAGCTGAATTGACAAAAACAAAAGTATGACTTCCACTATTATAAGCTGGAACAATGATCCCTCCTTTACATTTACATTAAAAATAATCATATTTGAATGTATGACTTTTAATTGTAGAAAATTTTCCAAAACGACAAACATGTAACAATAATCAACTACACACAAATCACACTTATTATACTATTGTAATGGTTGCACCACATAATATGTTTGTTACAGGCTATGGACTAGAAGTGGACATGTGGGCCGTGGGTATCATAACCTATATACTGCTGTGCGGTTTCCCTCCCTTCAGGGCTACTGACAACAAACAGGCGGAACTGTTTGAGTATATTAAAGCTGGAGAGTATGAGTTCCTTAGTCCTTACTGGGATGCTGTGTCAGTGGGTATGTGTAGATCACAGTCTATGTGCATGTAGATTACAGTCTATGTGCATGTAGATTATAGTCTATGTGCATGTAGATTACTTCATATAAATCATTTCTACTAGCTGTTTGGATATGGTGTTACACGCAAAACATCATGATAATTATGCTACTATTATAATAACTAGAGTATTACTATTAATGCCAACACAAGGACATGTATCCCAAGGTGCTCTGTATCAAACAACATCCTCTTGTTCCATTATCTCTGCTTATCCATTGTGCTACAAGAACATGCCAATGAATGCTGTATACATCATACATACAGTTGATGTAACAACTAGTAGTACATAATATTATTGTGTATCGAAATGTATCGAAATGTATCAAAGTGCATCAGAATGCATAAGAATGCATAGGAAGGTATCGGAATGATCGAAATATTGTAGAAGCCATCGATTTGATCAAGCACCTTCTCATAGTTGATAAGAAGACACGGTACACAGCCATAGATGTGCTCTGCCATCCATGGATAATAACTGTAGGAGGGTCTAAAGAACTCCCCGATAACTTTCCAGACTATCAAGAAAACTTGAGACAAGAAATTATTTCACAAGGGAGAGCAAACTATACAGAGTGGAAGGAGCATCGTGCATTTGTGTTTGCTAATTCCAGCCACAACACATCCACAACCAAGCTCTGAACAAATCTATATGCTGTTAATATGCATCCAGCACCTACTTCCATTGTCATGACATTGCTCATCGTTGCAAAGATTGAGTAATACATTGCTGAAACAGAAACATTGATTGGGAATATGTTGAGAACAATTTAAATTACAATGTGGTTCAGACTACTGATAGGATAGATCGAGTAGATTTATATTATCATGTTCTATTTTTATACCTCAAAGATTTACGTGCATTCACTCTTATGAGCGCATTATTTTTATAGAAAATCTGTTTTCTTGTTCAAGGTAGAGGCAGCAATATATCACAGTAAGTGAGAGCTACTGGTATGACATGCTATAATATTTTGTATGTCATTATTTTTTTAATATTGTCCAAAATTTCTCAACTCGATCCTTGAGGCAATTAACTTAAAATTTGTCTTTGTTCGGTAAAATTTAGACAATTTTTAAGCTATTTTATTTTTTCCGTCCAAAGTTATATTTTGTAATATTTTTCTGTAGCCATATGAACATACTTTTACAAGTAGGAGTAGCATAGTCAGTACAGATCAGTACTGATTATACTACAAGTAGGAGTAGTATAGTCAGTACAGATCTGTACTGACTATACTACTAGTAGGAGTAGCATAGTCAGTACAGATCTGTACTGACTATACTACTAGTAGGAGTAGCATAGTCAGTACAGATCAGTACCGACTATACTACTAGTAGGTGGTACATGCACACCAGAATGAATATTCCAATAGGTTTTAATATGTGTAGCTCTAAGACAGCCAGCAGCAGCAGCAGCAGCAGCACGTGAGCTATATTGATTGCTACTGCTGACTGATACAGCCCAGGGTGCACACAATTTAGTACTCTAGTCAGGTGTTCACGTAGATTATAAAATATTTGTAACAAATGGGAGTGTAATAATATTACTGTGAGTGCGATGTTTATATTTAATCATAAATGAATTTTGATACAAAAATAAATTTTACTCTTTGTTCTCTATTTGTTATAATATTATCTGAATAGAGTGGTTACTCAGCAAGGTGAAAGGTTTGCAGTAAGGGAGGTTAATACGCCTGTTCCATATGCACATTAGCCTTAGTTCCAAACTACGAAACAAATCCGTGTTAGAACGTTAGGTAGTGGTACAGCGACAGTTGTGTAACCTGCACTGCTGTATCACACTACAATGGCAAAGCGCTAGGGGCTATCATGTGATAGAAAGTAGCGGTACCTATTTTAATATTTCTAACTGTTGCACATCCATTATTACCTGTTACAACTACAGTTTACCTGTTACACCTACACAGTCATATACATACAATAATATACCTGCTTTACCTAAAGTGCATGTATATAAGTGTATATATATGTACACTTGCATATACATCTCCACAGTTGCTTTTCTCTCTCAAGCAGAATAAAAAAGGCTGACAGATCGCCAAGGCTTCTGTGTGCAAGACAAAGCCTTTTCAATCTTCCCAACAGTCTGCTGAATGGGATTGAAATTACATACATGTAAGTAATTATGTTATGTTTAATGTTAATTACTAGCCTCCATGTCTAATACAGTTAGCGATTGAATAAGGAGAGGACAACTACGGACTGTATTCAACAGCTTGTGAGTGTCTTTGGTACTCGCATACATGTGCATAATATACGTATATCACATATATATGTACATTTGTAGGTGTATGGCCTACAGACAATGTGACTGATAAAGTATAGCGCGATAATTATCTATACTACTTATACAGTAGTGTTATGCACTAAAATACTTGTCATTATTATTTTACTTGTGTTTCCTGTAAAGTGTTTGTATGAGTGATGATTGTATCCATGTGATGTCTATATGCACCTCAGATATTATACTTCCCTTGAAGGCTATACATCTTCATTCTGATGTATGGTAATTACCGTCCCAGAATTCAGCACTAAAGAAAGTCCAGAGTATTCTATAACAGCATCTGTTATAGAATGTCCATTTACCTTCATTTTGTATATCTACACTTGTATATGTATAAACCACACTTGATGTACCACTGTATCCATGGTTACATAAAATACCACAGAGTACAGAGCGCACCGATGGTAAGGCCGCAATAAATGCAATACTGTGCACTGATTGCATGTGATATGTAGAATTTGGTGCATAACCAACAGAGTACACGTATAGTTAGCTATTACATCTTGTATGTATAAGGCAAGCTGTGACATGATTGTGTTTCTAATGATTAGTTTGGCAAATTACTTTTTAGAGAAGGTGAATATCTATGTAACTTTAAAATATAGCGCCATGTAACTTTAAAATATAGCGCTAGATATTTCCATCGGAAACTTTTTAAAACAGCAAAATATATGTGAGGGCGAGTCTTATGCAAGTCACTAGCTGTGCGCGCATAAGTGTCAAAACAATTGGGGCTTAGAATTTGTTCACCATTGGTAGGCTGATGTCCTAGTTTTGTAAACATTGGCACAAATGGGTTGCTGTACAGTGACTATATGCTAAAATTATTCACTAATTAAGACAGTCCTTGTTGAGGGTATATTTAATAGCCGTAGCATACAAATCCTGCTATCAAACCACACAAATGTTCACCAAGCCAGGGAGGTCCGAAACTTGGCTGAGGATGTCCAGTTTTGTTGGAAGCGTCCAGTTTTGGTGGAGGTGTCCTCTCCGGATGAAAGTGCAGTTTAGGAGTGGTACCCGGTGTGAGAGGCGAGTGTCTAGTGTGGGAGGCGAGTGACCAGTGTGGGAGGCGAGTGTCCAGTGTGGGAGGCGAGTGTCCAGTGTGAGAGGCGAGTGTCCAGTGTGGGAGGCGAGTGTCCAGTGTGAGAGGCGAGTGTCCAGTGTGGGAGGCGAGTGTCCAGTGTAGGAAGGCAGTGTCCAGTGTAGGAAGAGAGAGATATCAATATATGTTTTGAGCATCAGGAAGTCTCTTATGGAACTGGGAGGCCTGGTACCATACCTTACACGTACCTGTGATAAAAAAGAAGGATATTCTGCATTTGGGTGGGGGTGCTCTATTCGGGCAAGGTGAGATATCAAAGTTAGAGTTGAAAATGAGAGGTTCTCTTGCCAAATGAGGGAGGGTTGGGCGGTTGGCAAGTAACAGTATGATTGGGGAGTGGAAAGCCTGAGTTAAGGTTATGTAACTGGGGTTCTCAAAAATAAAATTCCTTTTAACACTATATAGGCATTACTACCTGGAAAGGCATAAGAAAAAAATTGGGAAGGTTTAAGAAATATTTTTCAAGTTATGGCACATAGTAATTTTGGGGTCCGTTTACTACAGCTCCAATTTTATGAATGAAATGGCTAGACAGGGAACTCCGTCGTGAAGGCATGACACAATGTTACAGATGCAGAAGAATAATCAATCTCATTGACATAGTACTACATGGTGTATGGCTAACATATAATGTAAATGTGATATTCTTAGAGTTGTCTTCTCTTTTGATACAAAATGCACGATTTTGGTACGGAGTTATTGTCTCTATACACACACCCTATTAAGGCGAAATATCGTACGAATACAGCGATAATCTCGTGCATTACGACATTGGTTGCCATAATAATAAAGGTCAATGTAAATTTTATAACCAAGACTAGATCCTAATTAATCTATAGTGTGGCTTTGTTCCTTTTCTATCAAATACTAATAACATTGTTCCAGTGACAGCCAAGTAGAAGTACTACCTTTACTCAATTAAGTTTAATATATATTATAAGGTGGGTTACTCCGTGCTTCAAAACCTAATTTGATACCATCTAATTTCACATCTAAGTCTTAGTCTTACCTAGAGTAGATAAGAAAGATTGATAGAAATATTAATATTAAATATAAATGATTTTTTTCGCTAACAGCACTCACCGTGCGTTGCGATTAAACTTGCATTTTTCCTTTGAATTTAGTAAGTATATTCATGTCATTGTGAGTATCTCAAGCTTGGGAGTCATAGTGTTGGTACCTAAAAACCAGAAAAATGAAATGGTTGATAAAAATTTAAAAAATATAAAAATTAATAAAAAAAAATAAAAATAAAAACGTATAAAAATTATTCTCAGATTGGAATATGAGTGGATACAAATAGAATTAAAATGTAATGTTTTGATTAATGAATCTGTCTAGTCCTTCAATGCAAGAAATAATTAGTCGGTTATATATTCAGTTAGACCAGTTGTTGTGATTTTTTAATATATTTAATAATAGCCTGATCTAGCAATTAATAATCATAATTAATTTCATAATCATGATGAAATGTTAGGCCCTATTATGAAATAGTTTTAGAATTCATCCCTCTAAGTGGAGGTCTTGCAACTATAAAAAGATAAGCTATGCCCAGCAAGGCACAACTTCCAATGGTTACTAGGGAAATGAGAATCACCATGGTTTAATGAATATGTGTGATCCATGTGATCCATTCAGTAATAGGTATTTAATAAATTTTAATCAGTAAATTGTAAACTAATATTCTCATTGAATATGTTTTCTTCATTATAACACATCCGGCCAACCATATGCCTAGATCAACTACACTGACACTTAGTAGTGAGTAGTGAGTGTAGTGAGTAGTGAGTATGATGCCTTTATTTTATGTATCCAGATTCCATAACGGATGGTGAGCGAAGACTGTGGCCTCTGTAATACATCACACTAAGTTATGATTGGCTGGTAGTAAAAGCATCTATTCTGCAGTACAATGAATCGATACAATGTCTCCAAACAGCTCGGGGACGGTACGTATGGCAGTGTTCTGCTCGCTGTCAACTTGGACTCAAATGAGAAGGTTGCTATAAAACGGTTAGTAATGACTAATTAATAGCCTAATTACATTGCCCACCCTGGAACACTGCTCCTGTTTGACCAGTATCTATAAAATGTCTGATATATTCCAGCTAGTCTTGTCCAGCTGGAGGTTGATGGATATTCAGTAACTTGTGAGGCAAATAGAACTTGGTTTATTTCCTTCAGAATATTTAATATGCATTCATTGGCCCAAAAAGGATTAATTGAACTTGATTCTTATAAACATTTATTGTGTAAACATTTTGTTACATTGTGAGTATAACGTTCTGTTTACGATTTTAGTATGAAGAAGAAGTATTACTCATGGGATGAATGTCTCAACCTCAGAGAGGTCAAGGTGAGTCTATTTATAACGTTATTATGTGGGTGCCTCAAGCTACATACATGTATGTACAGGTGTGGGGCCACAGTCTACACTCCCGTACATACTTGTATGTACGGGTGTACGGGAGTATCTTTCCCAACACCACCACTAGCTGCTCTGGGGATCAAACACCACCGCTAGCTGCTCTGGGGGGGTCAAACACCACCGCTAGCTGCTCTGGGAGGGTCAAACACCACCGCTAGCTGCTCTGGAGGTCAAAGACCTCCACTACCTACTCTGGGAAGGGGTCAAACACCACCACTAGCTACTCTGGGGGAGGGGTTACCAATGACTGAAAGTCCAGCACATGGCACTGCTAGACTTGGCAGCTGTGGCATGACTCAGATTTTAGATTTAACCCAGTGTTCCATAACTACACACTGGTAGTAGGTGTATCTACACACTGGTAGTAGGTGTATCTACACACTGGTAGTAGGTGTATCTACACACTGGTAGTAGGTGTATCTACACACTGGTAGTAGGTGTATCTACACACTGGTAGTAGGTGTATCTACACACTGGTAGTAGGTGTATCTACACACTGGTAGTAGGTGTATCTACACACTGGTAGTAGGTGTATCTACACACTGGTAGTAGGTGTATCTACACACTGGTAGTAGGTGTATCTACACACTGGTAGTAGGTGTAGCTACCCTGGGGATTATAACGGACTTTCTTTCTGCATATAAATAGACCTATGCTAAGCTCTGGTTATCTCTCTATATGTACAGGATATTGTACGTTCCATAAGGCCGTAATAGTCAAGTCAATAACATGTTCTATTAGAGGACAAATGAATGCAGTACAATGGATACAATTCATATATTCTGTTATTTGAGTGGCATTTCCAATATGCTACATGCTGTAGGTGACGGCCAAGTGTATATACATGTAGATTATCATATGTTGTTATTATATATTACTAATAGTTCGTAATAGTAACAGTTCAATACTCTTTAATTATCAGACTTAATTAACTAAAGATATCATTTATACAACGGTGTATTTCACCTGCTTTTCATGTATTCATCTCCTCTTGCCAAACACCGTACAAGTTGATAAGGTATGGAGAATGAAATATCTACCAGTATGTATATTTACATAGACAGTCTGCAGTGTATATCTACTCTATACTGTGTGTAAGTATGTATTATAGCTAATGTAAGTACGTTCAGTGTGTACACTGCCCATGTACATATATTATTGATGAACCTATATATTGTATCTATACATTATTCATTGAACAATAGAGTGAATAGATGGTAGTGTTATCACAACCATAACCTCTATTGTCTATATTTTATACATCTATGCTGTTGTCAACAGCAAACAATCACACCCTATATGACTCCATGATAAACACAGACCAGAGTACACATTGCTGGCTGCATCCCGTCCCATTGATTGGTGGACAGCCATTCTAAAACTAAGGCTATTGCGTCTTCCTATGTAATATTATAATAGTTATAATATTACATTATAAATTATTTTATTAAATGTTATTTAATGGAAATCTATGAGAAATAATATAAACTTTATTTGAATTTCAGTCACTGAGAAAACTGAACCATGCGAATATTGTGAAACTAAAGGAAGTGATCAGAGAGAATGATAATCTATATTTCGTGTTTGAATTCATGAAAGAAAATCTCTACCAGATGATGAAAGACAGGTAATACATGCATGTCGTATTATATCATATAATATATGTACAGGTAATACATGCATGTGGAATTATGTAATATATGTACACGTTATATACCTCAGTTATATCTACTGTATATCTACATTTATATTTACATATGCATATCTACTTTGGCTGTTAGCCAACACATGAGTTCATCAGTAGTGGGCATTGCGAATCTCCCATTTTTATTTGTAGAGACAAGCTCTTCCCAGAATCCTCAGTACGTAATGTAATATACCAAGTTATGCAAGGCCTCGCTTTCATGCATAAGAACGGTAAGTCTCTGCTGTTACTATGTGCAGAGGTTTGAAGTATTTACATAGTGTACTATGATATGGTATGGTTAGCTATTTGCTGCCTTTACTGATTATAATCTTATGCTATAGTGCTATATATAACATACTATTATATGCATGTATGCTATATTTACTTTTATTTGATAAGAAATATGATTATAATGGAATATTAAGTATTGTTTTAATTGATTCTATTGAACTGTGTGTTTATCTGCATACTGTTCCTCTACACATGAGTTATACAGGTCCACTAGATTATACACTATAGTGTTAACAAATGTCACAAGTTACACTTCAGTCAATGGCCTCCACTAAACCTGAGATTAGCTGGTATGAGCTAAGTGTAGGTTCACACCTACTGGGAATAGTTACTCTCTTTGATAACATTACATTCTATGTATATAAAGTCTCTAGCAGCCATTGACCATATTTGGGCATTTTTCAGGATTTTTTCACAGAGATTTAAAACCTGAGAATCTACTTTGTGATGGGCCAGAGTGTGTCAAGTTGGCTGACTTTGGGTTGGCTAGAGAGATTCGTTCCCGTCCCCCATTTACTGACTATGTGTCAACTCGATGGTTAGTCATCGTGATAGCCCTGTGGTGTCCGACACCTTAGTCTGTGGTGTCTGACACCTCAGCCTGTGATGTTTGACACCTCAGGCTGGTGTTTGACACCTCAGGCTGGTGTTTGGCATGTCTGACACCTCAGGCTGGTGTTTGGCATGTCTGGACGGAGTGCTGGAATTAACTGAGTCAGCTACTAACGTTCCCATCCACAATTCTGTTGAGCACTGCTAGCCGTTACTTCCTGCCACAGCATATTGTGAGACAAACGAGTGATATTGCCTCAACTATAGGTCATACATAAATATGGTCACAATAACATTCATTAGCTATGATTGCTCCATGGTAGTCCTAGCTATGTGAGGAGATATCGTTAAACTCACTGTTTGCTGTGGCTCCGTTTGCTTACTGTGTGCTATACTAACCCCTGTCTCTCTCTCACACTTCCTCTTAGGCTACTTCCACCGTGACCTCAAGCCTGAGAATCTACTCTGCGGAGGTCCAGACAATGTCAAACTTGCAGATTTTGGTTTAGCTCGAGAAATTAGATCTAAGCCTCCGTTCACAGATTATGTATCTACCCGGTGGTTCGTATTTACTCCCTTCTTGTAAAATACTAAATATACATGTACTTGGGTACTTCAACTTGTACTACGTAGCGTCACATTATACCAGCTTGTAGGATGCTCTTTCTGTCTGCTATCTCTGCTGAATTGCCAGATTCCATCTTATGCTCTATCCGTGTGGCTGTCTAACTCTAATATATAGCATTTGGTTGATGTGCGACTAATATAAACAGGAGTCCCTGCTGAGTACTTCTTTCACTGTATTATGTACGGACAGCATCATACAAACTATGTTATATTGCCTTGCATAGAATGTACTTACCTGTACATACACTGTACTTACCTGTACTTACACTGTACTTACCTGTACATACACTTTACTTACCTGTACATACACTATACTTACCTGTACATACACTGTACTTACCTGTACTTACACTGTACGTACACTGTACTTACACTGTACTTACCTGTACTTACACTGTACTTACCTGTACATACACTGTACTTACCTGTACATACACTATACTTACCTGTACATACACTATACTTACCTGTACTTGCACTGTACTTACCTGTATGTACCTGTACTTACCTGTATGTACCTGTACTTACACTGTACGTACACTGTACTTACACAGGTACAGAGCTCCTGAGATTCTCCTCAGATCCACCAACTACAACTCTCCGATAGACATCTGGGCTGTAGGAGCCATCATGGCCGAGCTGTACACACTTCGTCCACTCTTTCCTGGTAGTAGCGAGATTGATCAAATATTTAAGATCTGCTCAGTACTTGGTACACCATCCAAGGTATGATATCAAATTACTATATGTGTGTGACATAGCAAGAGTATGCTATCACTAACATATCTGTGTGGGTCTGATATTTCATAGGTACACGCTACATGTGAAGTATCACTCATTTCGTTTTATATATATACGATATCACATAGGTGTAACACTGCATGAGCACACAGTCTCGTTTTGAAGTGCAAGGTGCCCGTCTTATGTGAATATTCAGGTGTATATGTTGTTAACAGCAGCAGCTGCCGAAGCTATTGTTGAACTGTGAAAAGGGTCAACATTGGGACAATCGCCTCTTTCTTTCCCTGTATGAACTTAAACAGAGGGAAATCACTACCACTCTCTATATTATATGTATATGAATATGTATATGTATATGTATATGTATATGTATATGTATATGTATATGTATATGTATATGTATATGTATATGTATATGTATATGTATATGTATATGAATGTCATTCATTTGTTTGTTGTAAATCTGTTTAATCTTGTATGATATAGAAATTATTGTTCCTCCTGCAATGCCTTCAATAGCTGAATAGCAACACTGCTAAATGGAAATGGTCTAACATAACATACACAGGTTATGCCTGACCACTATTATAGTATACATTGTGTATTATATACCCTGAATCACTCATGGACAGACTCTGGCTTGCTATGGAAACACAATACTATTCCATTGGAATATTCTAGTTTATAAATAATGGGGTACTTACTGTACATGCCGGTGATATGGAATTATCTCCCATTTAGCAAACATGGTCTGAGGGTCATCAGTTAGCAGCAGCCATGAACTTCAGATGGCCTCAGTGTGTGGAGACTAACCTGAGATCATTGATACCCAACGCTAGTGCTGAGGCTATACAACTCATGAAAGACACAATGATGTGGGACCCGAAGAGACGCCCGACAGCTGCACAGGTAACTGCTTGTTTATAGCCCACAGTCTAACTACTAGTATACTGTGAAGAAATTACTTTATTCCAATAATAGTTTATTCAAAGATTTGTCCCCCATGACATTCTTATTAGAATACAAGTATTTTCATGTCATACAAATTAAATTGATGACGTTATCACTGCTATGCATTTCCATGATCAACGCTTTCACAGTTACATTATGTTGTTATTTTAGATATTAAAGAACTCCTACTTCACAGTTGGTCAGAATTTAGGTGCTAAGTCTATTAATACCAATTCTTTCACAAGTAGTATGAAACAAGCGCAGCCTGTGTCCCAACAACCCGCTAAACAGCCTTTCGCAGACTCAACCAAAAACCAGAACAAATCCGAATTCCCTTTCATATCAGATAAGAAGCCTCACATTGAGTATGAGACATACAAGGTCAGTGTATATACAATGTAGTAGCCTTTTGGGTGGGGTGTGTTGAGCCTGCCCTATATTTTGTGTTATCTATACATCCGAGTCAATGAACGGTTTCACTCTTTCTTCTATATGATCCGACTCCTAAAATGGCTGTTTGTGGCTGAGTTGGTACATACTTAGCTTCCCGAATAAGAGAAACAGTTTTCCTTACAGCTGTTTCAGTAGATCCATTAACAGTAGTATGTATGATTAAACGTAGCAGAGGTCGTCATGTTACCTTGACCTTGCTCTGAAACAGATCACTGTACAACATAACAGATCCGTATTCGTCAAATTGAACCTAATATAAGCAGTGTATACAACTTGGCTAGTAAATCATTCATAATGAGAATCGTGTTTATAGTATCAGGCTCCTGGTGCTATCGCTGCCAACCAGTCTAAAGATAAAATGGCCGCCGCTGCAGCAGGGAAACCTGGTGCAGCGGCAGCAAAGCCTCCCTCAGTCACTGCTAAGACTGTGGCGGCAGCGAGCAAACAACTTGGTGCCACAAAGGAAGGAGGGAGTAAGGTAACTGGTTGTCACTGGTCATGTGACCACACTCATCACATGACCACACTCATCACATGACCACACTCGGTGTGATTCTCTACATCACCCCATACTTCTATACACGTGTTCAATAATTTCATTATCTGTTCGCATGGGCTGTGGTTGAAGTTATCATCACTCTATTCTGGTTGTTCACTGAACGCTGTATTTGTTTCGTGTTGATTGCATGTTCCACAGTTAATCAGTTATGCCTATAATTGACATTTTCAATGACTCATTGTACTGTATAGTCCACGAGATTCATCATTGTATGGTGTTTCTTAGCAACCCTCTAAGCCAGCCAATCAGGGTGCTGCTCGTAAGAAGTGGGGTGCACAAGATAGCTGGGATGACTGGGATGAGTTTGGATTGGATGACCTAAATAAGAGCACAGCTGCCTCTAAACCAGCCAACAAGATTCCTCCATACATACCAGCAGCCAATAAGAAGCTTGACTTTGATGATGATGATTTCCTCAAGTGAGTCACAACTATATCCTAGCATAGCATAACGTAGCATACATAGCATAACATAACATTGCATAGCGTGCAGGATAGCATAACGTAAAATAGCATAGCGTACATAGCATAACATAGTGTACGTAACATAGCATAGCGTACATAGCATAACATAGCGTACATAGCATAGCGTACATAGCATAGAATAACATAACATAACATAGCGTATATACATGTAGTATACTCGTACATAGGATAACATAACATAGCATAGCGTACATACTGTAGCCAGAGATGTGTGCAAGTTTTATTTTGGAAACTCAAGTTTTCATGGCCAACTCTTAGTTGTGACTCTTCAAGTTACAAGTCAATTCTTTCAGTGACAGATCAAAACTTTCAAGTTACGAGTTAAATATTTACATGTTCCCAAAAACTCAAGTTTTTGTCAAGTTATCCAAGTTAACTACAAGCAAGTTTCAATTCAATTCTTTGCTTGTTTAACTCGAGTCTTTTTATAGAGTTATTGAGTTATTGTTTAGCTTGTGGTGAAATTTTGTTAGGAAATGGTGTTAGAAGTTCAAATTTCAAAGCAAAATGTCACAGTTTTAGTGTAAAATGTGTTATAATTGTGGTTGTGGTTGGTGGTTATAACTGTGGTCATTACAATTCACAGCTGCCCAATGAAAACTCGAGTTATTGAATATTTCAACATAATGAAGTGTGAGTTAAGAGTCTTTGATCATAGCCATAATTTAATTACAATTCAAGTTACAAGTTTTTGACAGCTGTGTATTCAAGTTACAAGTCTTTATAATAAGCCATAAAATGTTGGTTGAATTAACTCGAGTGAGAGTCTTTAACTCGAGTCTGGCATCTCTGACTGTAGCATAGTATAACATAGCATAACGTACATAGCATAGCGTACATAGCATAGCATATAGTCTGGTATTTTGTCATCTAAGTTTGAATATTCAATTAATATAAATCTTCATTGCTCACATATGCCAATGGTTGCCACTCGTTTATTCTATAGCTCACTGGGGAGCTCTACCAAACCATTCAACAGTAAGAATGTATTCGGAGCAGCTAATAGGAGGAACTCCAACACTTCTGGCCGTTCTTCTGCTGCCTCTTCAGCCAAGCAGCACTACATGACTAAGGCTAGGTACATGCCAGGTGCGTTGTCTAGCCTCAGTTTTCTGAATTCTTTTCCAGTACCACAGGCTAGGTCCACGGTACTTTCAAGTATTGTCTGCATACACATACGGTATACCTACACGGATATTCAAGTTACATGATTGTATGAGTTACATGTAGCTTGTAAACATTCATATAAGAAGCCGGACAATCCAACAAAACCTCTATATTGTATCTATATTAATTCATCTCTACTACATGATGTCTTTAGATGCTCACAGTACATACTGTCTATAGATGCTCACAGTACATACTGTCTGTAGATGCTCACAGTACATGATGCCTCACAGTCTTACTGTTTCTCTGTAGGAATCAATTCCAAACAGTCTCGTGACTCTGGTGACTGGAGCTCGTCGTTCGGTAAAGGCGCGGCTCTTCCTGGAATTAATCTCGGCAAACCAGCTGCTAAAATTACAACCAACGCAGGATACGTTTCCTCTTTTATGGGATCGGCAAAGAAACAGAACAGTAAGTATTTGTATTGTTTAGTGTACATTTATGTACATACTATCCATGTGTATAGTATAATGTTGTTTGAGTTGTCCTACCTCTGATGGTAAAGAGTAGACAACAACTAATCGATAAAACCCAAACTTGCACTATATGTTGTATTCATTTGCACTGTACGCATGTTCTACAGATACGCAGCCCTGGAAACCTGCCAAGTTAGCACCAATAGGTGGGCAGCAACCTAGTGCAGGGACTGGAGTTACTGTTGGGAGAACGGACTGGGCTGCCAAGTAAGTGTTATGGTGTGAGCTCATTTCCTCTTTCTCTATTATAACATAACGAAGTGCTTACTATTAGTATCCTCGCAACCTCTTGGACTGACCTGGGTCCTAAATAAAAATCCAAAGATGGCCGTCTAGCTTAGGCCCAAAGGGCTATTGACCTGGGATTTAGCTTGCTTGGAGAAAACCGTCCCTAGTTCATTGACACACCTGGGTTTTTCGCACTAAAACAAGGATTTTGCTTTTGGCCCAGGCCGGTGTGTTAGCGACTCTGTGATGGAAGTGGGCTGTGCCAAAAATTTAGGTCGCAAAGACATGATATCATTGGTGTGTATACACGATATCATTGGTGTGTATACACGATATCATTGGTGTATATACACGATATCATTGGTGTGTATACACGATATCATTGGTGTGTATACACGATATCATTGGTGTGTATACACGATATCATTGGTGTGTATACACGATATCATTGGTGTGTATACATGCATATCTATAGCTTGCAGATTAGTTATGGTTTGTCACATTTTTTCAATTGATTAATTTTAATTATAACATTGTACTATTGCATCTCTTGCAGATATCTAAAGTGAATGAACTAATCTCCCCTCACCTACAGTAATGTTCTATTTATAAATATACTCTCAGCTTCACACTCGGTCTTCTAGGACAATGACACCAAGTGGATTATTATTAGTGCATGTATATCAGAAGTCCTGTATCAGTCCGTTACATCTCTTAGTCAGTAGGAACTATACCATACTTCCATATAATATACTGTAAACAGAATGCTGTACGTCCTTGACCTTAACTAGTATGGCCTATCTGCTGTTTCTGTATTTATACAAAACTCATACCTGCTTCTGGACAATTATTATACCAGGAGTTAGGATTATTTTTTATATTGCTAAATTCACAATGTCATTAGAAATAATGATCATTTAAAATTACATTATTTTTGTAATCCTTAGTTCCATGTTGTAGTTAAAACAATGTTTATGCAGTTTTGTGAGCTAACACTTTTTCATTTTTTAAACTAAAACAAATTTATCTTATTCAAAACTTTATTGCTCATACTGTTAAAGATTTGTGACTATACAAATTGTATTGTTTGGAAACAAAAATGGTAGTCAGTTATATTCACTAATAAATAATTGTACACAATTTCCAAATTTCCATAATAAAAAGAAGCACATAGTTATCTATAATAACAAACCAAATGGATGAAACTAGTACACATAATGTGAATATACATGTATAGTGTAATACCAATGAGAGAAGATAACTACAACTACCTCTGCAAGTTACACTATCTTCAAGGATTCGATTCTCTTTTCTAATGTTTCCACGTTAGATTTTATAACGTCCACATTGGTAGCGAATGTTTTATGTACATCTGTCAGCAGTTGTTGGTGACTGCCTACACTCTGGCCCAACTCACTCTGGGCAGCCTCAAGTGCTTTAAGACTAGCGGAGAATTCCATTGCTTGCTGGTGGAGATCCTGAAGGCTGTACAACCTGTCTACAATGAGAGGGAGCGAATCCACATAGCTGTCCCATTTCTTCACCAACTCGTATAATTCGTTGATTTTCTCTAAGCCTTGAGCTTCAGCACTAGCATTGTCTTCTTTTACCTGTGATAAACAGCAAATAATGTAGTGAAATCAAACAAATGCGCATGTGTTTTTTGGTATTAATATTGTGGTAGAGCCCCAGATATGCAGCATGTACAACATAATTATAGGCCTACACCTGATATGACCAGCTAATGACTATCAGGCTACCACACCATAGTAAGTGTCATACTTTGGTTAACATAGTAACATACTTTGGTTAGTGTCTGCAACAGAATCTGCAGTCTCGCTGACAGTTTATTAACATTGTCCTCCTCCAGTAAATGCACTTTAGATGATATGGTAGAAAGGATGTCCATCACAGGTTGAGCACCACTGGATTCACTTAAGGCTGACCAATTGGTACTACTACCTAGTAACTCTTCCAGCTGCGTTATCCTTGCATCTAAATTAGCTTCTTTACCAGATATGGCGGAATCGGGTGTAATGCGCATCTCGTACAAAGTTTGATTTGGTGTTTCTTGGCTTTTATCACCAGTCGAATCTACTTTCGGTTTATTTTTTGAAACAGCCTTCAGTTGGGTTAATAATTGACCATATGCCATAGCATTTCCATCAGATGATGCAATGCCACCACTTGAAAAAGATTCTACCTGCTTTTGAAGCATTTCTACTTCTGTCATTATTGATGATGGAGCTGCTTCTCCATCAAATTCAAGTTTTGCTAAGTCTTCAATTTCCTTCAACTCATGCTTCAACCTCTGCAACCTTTGTACGATAGTTTCATCAGCCCTATGACCAGAAGAAATAGTCTCATACTGAACTGAATACCCAGTCCTTCCAGGAAGAGCTTCATCACTGAAGTTGGACCGGGAGCCATCTATCGAGGCCTTGTTGAACCGACTAAAAGCTTCCTTCGGGTCTACAACTAACTTTTCAACTACCTCATCTTGTTCTTCCACATATTTAAGTCCCTGGTCTGACTCAGGGAGGTCAGCAGACTCGTAAAAATCCGGTTGGTCCACTGCAACATAGGGCAAATTTCGGTAATTTTCTGGATCGGCCATTTTCATTAAAACAGGAAGCTACATAATCTTAACCCAATTTTTTAATTGTCCAATTGTTTGAGCGCATTTTATTCCTAAGCCAATGAGATGTGGTCATGTGATCAAAACATTGACTGCGGAAGAAAGAGAAATATAGGAATTGATGATGCCCGATTTCAGTCCTTTTCATTTTTATATAGGGCCTACTCATACGGATACTATTATTATTAGTGCAATTTTGTACATGTATCATGATCATTACAATTAGTTGGTTTAGCTTTTACCGAGCTCCCAAGTTCATGAATTTTTTAAATATAAGTTAATTTATTATTATTATATTTAAAAAACCTCAGGAGTGCCACAGGGTTCTGTACTTGGACCAACTTTGTTTTTGTGCTATATTAATGACCTTCCAGACCTGCTGTCATGTAAAGTTAGCCTTTATGCTGATGACACTCTACTTTACCAAACTGTAAATACAAATGAGGACGCGAAAATGTTCCAAAATAACATCAACGCTGTACACGAGTGGTCTACAAAATGGAAAATGCCATTCAATGAAAAGAAATGCCTAGCTATAAACTTTGGAAGAGTAACACCCATACCTCAATACAAATTAGGCACTGCATGTCTTGAATGGACAGAAACCGTCAAATACCTAGGAGTAACAATTCAATCAGATCTTAAGTTTAATCAGCATATACACGAGAAATGCACAAAGTCTCGTAAAATACTTGGAGGAATCAAACATTTAATGTACCATGCTCCAAAAGAGGCCAAGCTACTGGCTTACACAAGTATATGCAGACCTATTCTTGAGTATGCAGATGTAGTATGGGACCCTTTAACTAAGAACAAGATCCATGATATAGAACTCATCCAGAACAGTGCCATACGATTTATAGCAAACCTAAGGGGGCGTACTGACAGTGTATCAGAGGCAAGAGATCAGTTAGAGATCCGGACCCTTGAAAATAAAAGAAAAAACCATCGCCTGTGTCTACTGACCAGGATTCTTCAGAATGAAGAACAACATTCCACTCTATCCAGAGCATATGATGATATTGTGGGTGACAGAGAGATGGTAACAATGACCACTAGAGCAGCTGCCAGAGGAGAGCCAACCTCAATATCAGCCAAAAAATGCATTTACCACTCTAGTTTCCTGCCACGAACAATTCGTGAGATAAGATGAGAAACCAACTTCCAATCCTAAACAGTGATATACTGTAAATATTGCAGACCCCCTAGTCCAAAAAATAGTTAAAACTAGAGGCTCCCTTATAGATTTGCATGAAATTGATGGTGGAGTCCTACCTCATCTGAGGTAAAATTCTGAGGTAAAAATCTGATGACACACAAGACAATACAAAACAATTATCAAATAATTATAATGTAATCATAATCTTATCATAATCATTGAAATATTAAATTTAAAATTAATGTACTGTAATTGCTTAGCTTTGTAATAAAATATTAATTTATTTATATTAATATTAATTATTTATATAATTATCTAAATTATTACAATTATATGTCATGTATTTATATTATTTATTATTTTCATTTTGTAATTTTAATAATTATTATTATAATAAATTTTGAAATTTAACCTATCCTTAATATTTATTATTATATTTTATTACAATAACAATGATATCATGTGACTGATATTGATATTAAATCAATGTGAACATGGGATATTTATGCGTATATACATGATTATTTTTGTAATAATTATAAAATTTTGCTTCTATCTATTACAAAAATAATTCATGTATTGTATATTCGTATAAATATCCCATGTTCACATTGATTTAATCTCAATACCAGTCACATGATACCATTGTAATTATTTGTTTAATTAAGTTACTTACTTGCCTTGTATAACTGTTATCAATTGCAATAATCTACTCTCCTATAACCTACCATGAATTGGTATCCACTTGTGCCGTAAAGCCTAGAGAGTCAATTAGGTAATGCCTTGTATATCCATTTTCTACCGAACATATCTATTTACTTATGGTACCATAGATGCATGTACTTTCTCATAACTATCTAATACCACAAGAACGTTTGATACCGTGCTCCACAAAAGGCAGCATGGTTTCCGCAAGAGAATGTTTTGCGATACCCAACTGTGCTCAACCTACCATGGCCTTGCCAAGGCGCATGACAAATCACTAAACACACACGCAATTGTACTTGACTTCAAGAAAGCCTTTGATGAAGTTACTCCTTTCTGCTCCAAAAACTATGCCAGATTTCACAAATAAACCCGCAGATCGTTGACTGGATTCAAGATTTCATTACCAACAGGAAACAAAAGGTTGTAACCAAAGTACTCAACTGAACTGCCATTGACAGCAGGAGTGCCCCAAAGTTCCGTGCTCGGACCAACACTATTTCTCATTTACATTAATGACTTGCCAAGTTCCATCAACTGCTCTATTAGTTTCTATGCTGATGACATCTTATTGTACTAGAAAGTCAACTCGGCCGCCGATGCTGCAAACTTTCAGCTGAACATCGATGCTGTCCATAAGTGGTCCTGCCAGTGGAAAATGCCATTTAATGAGACCAATATGCAATAAGACAGCTCTACCATCCTATAAACTAGATCTCTGTCGCCCGATATTAGAATATGCAGACAATGTTTGCGATCCTTATCTGAGAAGTACTATACACGATATTGAATTGGTACAGAATTGTGCTGTGAAGTTTATTGCAGGGCTCAAGGGTTGCAAAAGCGTCAGTGAAGCCCGAGCTGAACTAGGTTTACAAACACTGCTAGAAAAGCGTAGAAGCCACAGATTAAACCTCTTAACCCGTGTCATGAAAGCTGAAGATGCCCACAATGCACTGTTATCAGCCTATGACAAAGTTTTTAATAATTGTACTCACATGACAGTGATAACAAAAGCTGCAGCCCGTGGTGAACCCACATTTATCTCAACAAATTCTAGATGCTACCACCTAAGCTTCTTACCATGGACTGTACGCGAGATTAGAGGTATCATGGCTGACGACTAAGAAGTAATCTCTAGCAGTAGTAATGCGGAAACCCTGGCTAAAACTAAATACACACTGCTACATTATTGAGGCAATACTTACGCCGCCGGTGGTCAAGATTGTCCTCCCTCATCAGAGGTAAATCAGAGGTAAATCCTTTGTTTGGCCTACAAGGACCCGACTTGTTTTATAGTCACTCACATGCAATTGTTATAGGCCTACCCATTTGATATCATGTACTGTGTTAACTATAGGTTTTATATTAGTCGGAGCTTTTTTTATATTAATTCTAATACATTGGGTCTATCTTTATAACCAGCCCACCCAGTGGGACGTCAGACCTCAAGCCAAAGATGATGCTAATGTTGGTATAAATAAGCACTGTACTCTTCAGTCTACTTTTAACTTGCATTACATAACATTTTACCTACGACTACTCTCATAACTTCGAAGGCTGAATAGAAATCTAAAGATCGGGTTCACCCATTATATACTCAAAACATGAAACAAGGGACAGTACACACTTTTAGGCAGATTCATTCCTTCTTCTTACCCCACTGTGAAATAGCACACCACCTGCAGTTGATGTTTGTTTGTTACATGTACATGTAGTCTTATGGTGTTGCAATTTATTATAGTTTGAATTTAACCTGTAGAAATGGCAAAGAAGACGTATGACCTGCTATTCAAATTACTGCTGATTGGTGATTCTGGTGTAGGAAAGACAGCGTTGCTCTTTAGGTTCTCTGACGACGCGTTTAACACGACGTTCATCTCAACTATTGGTTAGTGTTTGTTTTTACAAGTTAAAGCAGGTGCTGCCATGATATTGCTACTGGACTCACCATGTTATTTCACTAAGAACAGTAGTCTTCGGAAGATTCCTTCTGTATAAACATTAGTTATTATCTAAGGGGGTCTTTTCAATCATTTAACTTAATGACACGGAAAGATGTCTTTATAATATTCAGTATGGTGCGTTTCCTTTCAGGCATAGATTTCAAAATAAAGACTGTTGAGATGGGCGGGAAAAAGATAAAGCTACAGATTTGGTAATTATTGTACAACTTGATGTCTATTTCTGTGTCTACCTTTTTTACTAGAATATGCTGTAATATAGCCTATATAGTGCAGTGCCCCAGCTGCGCCAGATGTCCTTTGTAGCACATCGTAAGTTGTCCTCTCCTTGCATGTATTTACCTGGGAATACTTGCAGGGATACCGCAGGTCAAGAGAGATTCCATACAATCACAACATCCTACTACAGAGGTGCTATGGGTATTATGTTGGTCTATGATATAACCAATCAGAGGACTTTTGACAACATATCCAAGTGGTTACGAAACATTGATGAGGTACGTATCGGTTAAAGCAAGATCTCATTGAATGTTGGTTGTTTAGTAATGAGCTATGATACAACTATTCAAATGTAGCTGGCTGTGAAGGCCCGATTACACGAGAGGCCGTTAGCTTCGGCAGTGCAACTTCCTTGTTCGATGCATGGCTCTATAGCCAATGCGTGGCACTAGTCCACTAGTGGCCTTGATTAAAATCCAGCCAATCACCAAAGCTTATTTTATAAATAATTTATATAATTTGAGTTGTTGTATCTAATATTAACCACTCACAACAGTGCTTCATGATGCTGTGGCCTGAGAAGACCAACATGTTGGTCTTTGCAAAGCCGAATAAACGATGTGTCGATTTGCTCTAGAACGAGGCTCCAAAGGCCAAAAATTAACAATCGACCTCTCGTGTAGTTCAGCCTTTAAGCCTGCACCTCACTGATCATGTTTGTTTCACACATTAACCTGAATGCTTTGTACTCTTTGGTCTACATAAGTGATTATAACTTGTGATGTCATCACTGTAACCTCTTGTTATGTCATCACTGTATGTGCCTGTATATTCAGTATGAAGATGCTGCTGGACTGCATTAGGGTATGATATGATACGTATCGCTTTGTCTAATCTAATCACATGCCGTTATATACTTAAATGTCCTAACCCCTAGTGATAACCTAACCACAGTAACCATGGTGACAGGTTTCAATGGCAAAATTCACTCAGCGGTAATCAAGCTCAGCCTTTTTATACATTCTGTTGCCTAAGTTCTAAACATATTTACCGAACAAACTTGGGGCAACATGGAACCTCCTTTCTCTGTTGTTGAAAGGTAAAGGGCCTTGGTCTACAAGGGAATTTTATATTCTAGTAGTTATAAATGCTAACATATATATTTCTGTAATAAATTAGTTGATGGTTAGCTCTCTAGAGGTATGCAGCGGCCACACATTAACCTCTCTATATGTATACAGCATGCCAATGAAGATGTCGAGAAGATGTTGCTAGGCAACAAGGCAGACATGGAGGACAGAAGACAAGTTAGCACTGAGAGTGCCATGATGGTTAGTTGACCTACATGCGATGTAGTATGTACATGTCTATATGCCAGGGGTATTAATTGTAATGTGCGAGACTTGGGAATTGTCTTTCCTTGGTGACTGCGGTGAAGGGAGTAGACAATTACTTACACTATTTGGTTATCTAAACACTCACAGTCTTACACTACGTGTACACTGCAATAACTATTATACAATATAGTAGAAGCTTTCACCTCACCAGCTTTCTAAATACTTTGTAGGTTGCTAAGCAACACAAGATACAGTTCCTTGAGACAAGCGCAAAGACTAACATCAATGTAGAGAAAGCATTTATGGACCTTTCTACTTCAATTTTGGAGAAGATGAATAGAGTAAGTGACTACGTACACATATTTGGTTGGTAGGGTGGGGTGGTGTGTCTTCATAACACCTCCCCCCCCCCCTCCCAGACTGTGTGACTGGTCCATTAGCCTGATTGTAAAGCAGGTAACTTTAGTTTTTATACTCCAAATGCTGGGTTCTAGAATTATCTGCTCTTGGCTTGGAGTTGCATGTGCAGCTAACTCCAACTACACGTAGTGAATTATCAGTATAATAATCAATTCTTATACCATTTCTTGTAGCAATCCGGGAAAGATGGTCCCACCTCTGAGAAGGCAGATGTTAACCTTACAACTAGTTCTTCTAGTAAGAAATGCTGCTGATGGGTGTCTTAACTCCCAACCGTCAAGATTATAACCAGGTATCATAGCAGGAGTTAGGACCCTGGGCTATGAGGTACACTATTACTCAATGAGACCAACACAAGAAGCTTTAACACCTGTTTACTCTTTTATGACAATCATATTAACATTTACATTCTTTGTACAGTGTATTGGTACTAAGGCTAGCTACTTTACCTTGGTACTAAGGCTAGCTACTTTACTTTGGTACTAAGGCTAGCTACTCTACCTTGGTACTAAGGCTAGCTACTCTACCTTGGTACTAAGGCTAGCTACTCTACCTTGGTACTAAGGCTAGCTACTCTACCTTGGTACTAAGGCTAGCTACTCTACCTTGGTACTAAGGCTAGCTACTCTACCTTGGTACTAAGGCTAGCTACTCTACCTTGGTACTAAGGCTAGCTACTCTACCTTGGTACTAAGGCTAGCTACTCTACCCTGGTACTAAAGCTGCAAGTAAACTTGAATCTTCCTTTTAATCATAATATACCCTCTGATATACTATTACTATTTACTAGTCAGCCCCCCCCCCCCTCTTCTCTGCTATATATAGAATCTCCAACGTTATATCTATTGTAATAAGTGGGAACAGTGCCATTGTCACTGTTAGAATGTTCAGTTGTATTGTAATGGACTGTTCTAAACCCTAAACCTATACACCCCCCCCCCCCCCCCATTTACCATGGAGAAAGCATGCCAAAAGTCAATCAGTGTTTGAGTTATCCTCTCTTTGTGCTCCTATTGTATCCAATTTTACTGTTGGAACCTTGCCAGGGTGTGCAATCTAAACCCTTTTTTTTATTATTTTCTGTATTCCGTTACTCTGTATGTCACTGTCTAGTCACTATATTATAATATTACCATGTTTAAATAATAAACAATATACTATTATCAGCATTATCAACATTATTTCTGAAGCACGGGCCAAGTGATCCAGCTTGGTTAACTGCACAAATACCAAGGAGTAAGAATGCTATGTACAATGTCATTGGTTTAACTAAAACTAAATAATCAGACAATATTAAAAGGATGAAATTGTAGAATTGTTACTGTTATATTGAAGAAAATTTTAAATAATTATGAATATATAATAGCATTACATAAGTATAGCTATAACATAGTATTATATAATTATCATTCTAAACATGCACTTGCAACAAAATGATTGTATTCTATTGAGGTAAAAAGTTATATCTATTGATCCTTTACTTGACTACAATAATATAATAATAAATTAAACTTTCACATAAAAATATTTGTAGCTTTATCATGAACTAAATATGGTGCTTATTTGTGACTGTCTGAATGCAAAGTACGAAGAGTGGGAGAAGTCGAGGGAAAATATAACAAGAGAGAACAATAGTTGACCGTATCACTATGTATATCACATGTTTGTATTACTACGCCAGCGAGAGCCCACCAATGACTGTTCAACTGTACAAAAATACAATGTTTACATGAAAATAGCAAGCAGAGATTTCATCATATACAAATCACAACGAAACCAAAGGGTAGACCAGAAAATAAAAGTGTCAATTGGACAGTTTGTATTAGTGCTTGTCAGCTATTGGACAGTTTGTATTAGTGCTTGTCAGCTATTGGATAGTTTGTATTAGTGCTTGTCAGCTATTGGATAGTTTATATCACTCGGTATCAGCTATTGGCTCTGCAACCGTGGAATTGGGAAGTGAGTTGGCAGATTCAATAGCTCTCTTCCTTGCGCACTCTTGGTAAATCTTATCATAATAATCTCTGTTCTCTTCAAGGTGCATTAATTGTACGGAGGCGTCGCTCACTAAATCTCCCCACGTCTCCCACAGAGGATGGACAATGTATGTGATGAACCCAACCTAAAATACAAAGTATCATCTTGTAGATTATACAAGGTAGCACTGTTGTGTGGCAGACTTGGAATTCGTACAACTGCTAGGTTGGTCTAGTCACCACCCCATACGTATAAGCTATGCTACTCAGTGGATATCACACTAACCTGTGCCTTGGCCACTGATTCGTCTCTCAACGCCTTAGTTTCTGGCCTCTCACACATTGGACTGAGCGCCATGTCAAGCTTTTTTTCTTCATCTCCCTGATTGAAGAACTCCTCAGTTATTCTGTCAGTCCATTGGTTATAGAAGACCCGAGGCTTAGTTGGGTTACTCAGATCTGCGCAGTGTACTAGATTCTGTAGTACCTGGAGCAGGCAAATATTCAACTGTTTAGGAATTATTCTCTCCCCGTACAGTGAACTCCAATGGTGATGCATATTAGGATATAGGCAGAAATATTTCTGTGTAGTATGCAGGTAGGTCAGTACATTGCGTGTATACATGTATAGTGCTTATCATAGTGAGACGTTGTTATCAATACCATAATATAACACAGATTCGTACCTTAGACAACTCAACCACTTAATCACTTGATTACCTATAGACTGAGATATAAGACTACCTGAATACATAGAGACTGAGATATAAGACTACCTGAATACATAGAGACTGAGATATAAGACTACCTGAATATGTAGAGACTGAGATATAAGACTACCTGAATACGTAGAGGCTGAGATATAAGACTACCTGAATACGTAGAGACTGAGATATAAGACTACCTGAATACGTAGAGGCTGAGATATAAGACTACCTGAATACGTAGAGACTGAGATATAAGACTACCTGAATACATAGAGACTGAGATATAAGACTACCTGAATACATAGAGACTGAGATATAAGACTACCTGAATACGTAGAGGCTGAGATATAAGACTACCTGAATACGTAGAGACTGAGATATAAGACTACCTGAATACATAGAGACTGAGGTATAAGACTACCTGAATACGTAGAGGCTGAGATATAAGACTACCTGAATACGTAGAGACTGAGATATAAGACTACCTGAATACATAGAGACTGAGATATAAGACTACCTGAATACATAGAGACTGAGATATAAGACTACCTGAATACGTAGAGGCTGAGATATAAGACTACCTGAATACGTAGAGACTGAGATATAAGACTACCTGAATACATAGAGACTGAGATATAAGACTACCTGAATACATAGAGACTGAGATATAAGACTACCTGAATACGTAGAGGCTGAGATATAAGACTACCTGAATACATAGAGACTGAGATATAAGACTACCTGAATACATAGAGACTGAGATATAAGACTACCTGAATACGCTCAGCATAGTTGTCCAACTTGAGCTCGTAGGCAGCAGCCACTTTCTTGGTCTCTACCATTGTCTTTAAATCCGCTAGCAGCCCCATATGCTTAGACATATCAGTGGAGAGCACCTGTTAGTACAGAATGTATATTAGGGGCATGAAGAGCACCTGTTAGTACAAAATGTATATTAGGGACATGAAGAGCACCTGTTAGTACAAAATATATCTATCCGGGTACGAAATAAAGTGAATTACAAGATTGTCTAGCTTAGAGCTCCTTTTGGCAATAAGAAAGATGTTCCTTTCACACAACTGTATGTACATATGCCGCTATATGAAAGGTACATGTATTAATATACATATTATAGCGTACATACACCACTATTGTTAGTCTATACATAGTATAATTATGTAGCTGTAGTGTAGGACTAAATAGCTTCTCTTTGCATGTAGTTTAGGCCAATCTGTGTGTAAAACTTGCAAGACAAATTCTAACCATGTTGAAAACAAAATAGGAGTCAGTTCTGGGCTTCTGAACTAAGCCTTCTGGGCTACAAGCCTTCTAAGCACGTAATTCCATGTATCTTGGTATTACAGTCTGTATTATGATTAGAGAATAAATACTTGAAGAACATAACTAGTGTGATTAGCTACCGACAATACTATAGGTTACAAATTACACCAGTAATCCATACAAGTGGAATTCACTGAACTGTACATTAATCAATTAATCCAATCACGTCACTGCACAGTTGGTTCACATTCAATGTTGTTAAATCATGTTCAGTTGTAAGTAACAATGCTGGGTTACTCAAAGTGTAGACATTGTGTTCGGGTGCTAAATAAACAAACTCGCTCCACCTAGTGCTGTAGTTATTCTTGTAGCCACTAATCTAAAGTGTATCAAAGGTGAAGAGTAGAAGATATTGTTATGCATAGCAAGGCATTATCTCCACTATGAAATCTAGCTTCTGCTCCAATCATATTGCAACGCCTCAACTGGCTTATACTGTATGAGGATCATTAGGAATCTAAACCTAAATAATAGTTTGGCCTAATAAGCAGGCAGAACCCTGTGGACAGGGTGTTGGTCTCAAAAGATCTGAATAAACATGTATTTATCCGCTGACAGTATTGTATTACATACCAATGTATACTATAATGCTGCCAGTTACATGTATGACATGCAAGATCCCGGTGTGATAAGATATACAATGGGCAGGATGTCTGCTCACAATAAGCATGATTCTAAACTACTATACCCACAATACATCAGCTTACTTTCCACTTTACTTGGACTATTACTATGATAGGACAACTTCATTTCACTATCATAACTCCCTGAGTGACACCTCTTCAGTGCATTCTAGTTAGAGGTGTTGGGACCCATGTTTACTACGGTTGTGACACATGTTTGTTACAGTTGTGACATATGTTTGTTACAGTTGTAACATATGTTTGTTACAGTTGTGACATGTTTGTTACAGTTGTAACATATGTTTACTACGGTTGTGACACATGTTTGTTACAGTTGTGACATATGTTTGTTACAGTTGTAACATATGTTTGTTACAGTTGTGACATATGTTTGTTACAGCTGTAACATATGTTTACTACGGTTGTGACACATGTTTGTTACAGTTGTGACATATGTTTGTTACAGTTGTGACATATGTTTGTTACAGTTGTAACATGTTTACTACGGTTGTGACACATGTTTGTTACAGTTGTGACATATGTTTGTTACAGTTGTAACATATGTTTGTTACAGTTGTGACATATGTTTGTTACAGTTGTAACATGTTTACTACGGTTGTGACACATGTTTGTTACAGTTGTGACACATGTTTGTTACAGTTGTGACATATGTTTGTTACAGTTGTAACATATGTCTGTTACAGTTGTAACATATGTCTGTTACAGTTGTGACATGTTTGTTACAGTTGTAACATATGTTTACTACGGTTGTGACACATGTTTGTTACAGTTGTGACACATGTTTGTTACAGTTGTGACATATGTTTGTTACAATTGTAACATATGTTTGTTACAGTTGTGACATATGTTTGTTACAGTTGTAACATATGTTTGTTACAGTTGTGACACATGTTTGTTACAGTTGTGACATATGTTTGTTACAGTTGTAACATATGTTTACTACGGTTGTGACACATGTTTGTTACAGTTGTGACACATGTTTGTTACAGTTGTGACATATGTTTGTTACAGTTGTAACATATGTTTGTTACAGTTGTGACATATGTTTGTTACAGTTGTAACATATGTTTGTTCCAGTTGTGACACATGTATTTGTATGTTTCAGTATTTGTCAGTGCGTAGTGAGTTCCTGAGGAAGTGTTTTCTATGTTACAATTAGCCAACTATGGCTCTACCAATAGTGTGTATCATTATGCTATCATTATCAATGTATTGTTCGTGCTGCTAATAGCAGAATAGCGTAGCATCAGAGCTACAATATACATGTAAATTACAGCTACATTAAAAATTCGCAGACAAAGCAAAAGTCTACAAAAGTAATAATTCATTACTCTGCTATCATCTTATATATGAATATATAAACATTTACCATGTCTATGGCCATCTTATATATGAATATATAAACATTTACCATGTCTATGGCCATCTTATATATGAATATATAAACATTTACCATGTCTATGGCCATCTTATATATGAATATATAAACATTTACCATGTCTATGGCCATCTTATATATGAATATATAAACATTTACCATGTCTATGGCCATCATGTATATGAATATATAAACATTTACCATGTCTATGGCCATCTTATATATGAATATATAAACATTTACCATGTCTATGGCCATCTTATATATGAATATATAAACGTTTACCATGTCTATGGCCATCTTATATATGAATATATAAACATTTACCATGTCTAGGGCCATCTTATATATGAATATATAAACATTTACCATGTCTATGGCCATCTTATATATGAATATATAAACATTTACCATGTCTATGGCCATCTTATATATGAATATATAAACATTTACCATGTCTATGGCCATCTTATATATGAATATATAAACATTTACCGTGTCTATGGCCATCTTATACATGAATATATAAACATTTACCATGTCTATGGCCATCTTATATATGAATATATAAACATTTACCATGTCTATGGCCATCATATATATGAATATATAAACATTTACCGTGTCTATGGCCATCTTATATATGAATATATAAACATTTACCATGTCTATGGCCATCTTATATATGAATATATAAACATTTACCGTGTCTATGGCCATCTTATATATGAATATATAAACGTTTACCATGTCTATGGCCATCTTATATATGAATATATAAACGTTTACCATGTCTATGGCCATCTTATATATGAATATATAAACATTTACCATGTCTATGGCCATCATATATATGAATATATAAACATTTACCGTGTCTACGGCCATCTTATATATGAATATATAAACATTTACCGTGTCTATGGCCATCTTATACATGAATATATAAACGTTTACCATGTCTATGGCCATCTTATATATGAATATATAAACATTTACCATGTCTATGGCCATCATATATATGAATATATAAACATTTACCGTGTCTACGGCCATCTTATATATGAATATATAAACATTTACCGTGTCTATGGCCATCTTATACATGAATATATAAACATTTACCATGTCTATGGCCATCATATATATGAATATATAAACATTTACCGTGTCTACGGCCATCTTATATATGAATATATAAACATTTACCGTGTCTATGGCCATCTTATACATGAATATATAAACGTTTACCATGTCTATGGCCATCTTATATATGAATATATAAACATTTACCATGTCTATGGCCATCTTATACATGAATATATAAACATTTACCATGTCTATGGCCATCTTATATATGAATATATAAACATTTACCGTGTCTACGGCCATCTTATATATGAATATATAAACATTTACCGTGTCTACGGCCATCTTATATATGAATATATAAACATTTACCGTGTCTACGGCCATCTTATATATGAATATATAAACATTTACCGTGTCTATGGCCATCTTATATATGAATATATAAACGTTTACCATGTCTATGGCCATCTTATATCTGAATATATAAACATTTACCGTGTCTATGGCCATCTTATATATGAATATATAAACATTTACCGTGTCTACGGCCATCTTATATATGAATATATAAACATTTACCGTGTCTATGGCCATCTTATATATGAATATATAAACGTTTACCATGTCTATGGCCATCTTATATCTGAATATATAAACATTTACCGTGTCTACGGCCATCTTATATATGAATATATAAACATTTACCGTGTCTACGGCCATCTTATATATGAATATATAAACATTTACCGTGTCTATGGCCATCTTATATATGAATATATAAACGTTTACCATGTCTATGGCCATCTTATATATGAATATATAAACGTTTACCATGTCTATGGCCATCTTATATCTGAATATATAAACATTTACCGTGTCTACGGCCATCTTATATATGAATATATAAACATTTACCGTGTCTACGGCCATCTTATATATGAATATATAAACATTTACCGTGTCTATGGCCATCTTATATATGAATATATAAACATTTACCGTGTCTATGGCCATCTTATACATGAATATATAAACATTTACCATGTCTATGGCCATCTTATATATGAATATATAAACATTTACCGTGTCTACGGCCATCTTATATATGAATATATAAACATTTACCGTGTCTACGGCCATCTTATATATGAATATATAAACATTTACCGTGTCTACGGCCATCTTATATATGAATATATAAACATTTACCGTGTCTATGGCCATCTTATATATGAATATATAAACGTTTACCATGTCTATGGCCATCTTATATCTGAATATATAAACATTTACCGTGTCTATGGCCATCTTATATATGAATATATAAACATTTACCGTGTCTATGGCCATCTTATATATGAATATATAAACATTTACCGTGTCTATGGCCATCTTATATATGAATATATAAACGTTTACCATGTCTATGGCCATCTTATATATGAATATATAAACATTTACCATGTCTATGGCCATCTTATATATGAATATATAAACATTTACCGTGTCTATGGCCATCTTATATATGAATATATAAACATTTACCGTGTCTATGGCCATCTTATATATGAATATATAAACATTTACCGTGTCTATGGCCATCTTATATATGAATATATAAACATTTACCGTGTCTATGGCCATCTTATATATGAATATATAAACATTTACCGTGTCTATGGCCATCTTATATATGAATATATAAACATTTACCATGTCTATGGCCATCTTATATATGAATATATAAACATTTACCGTGTCTATGGCCATCTTATATATGAATATATAAACATTTACCATGTCTATGGCCATCTTATATATGAATATATAAACGTTTACCATGTCTATGGCCATCTTATATATGAATATATAAACATTTACCGTGTCTATGGCCATCTTATATATGAATATATAAACATTTACCGTGTCTATGGCCATCTTATATATGAATATATAAACATTTACCGTGTCTATGGCCATCTTATATATGAATATATAAACATTTACCGTGTCTATGGCCATCTTATATATGAATATATAAACATTTACCATGTCTATGGCCATCTTATATATGAATATATAAACATTTACCGTGTCTATGGCCATCTTATATATGAATATATAAACGTTTACCATGTCTATGGCCATCTTATATATGAATATATAAACATTTACCATGTCTATGGCCATCTTATATATGAATATATAAACATTTACCGTGTCTATGGCCATCTTATATATGAATATATAAACGTTTACCATGTCTATGGCCATCTTATATATGAATATATAAACGTTTACCATGTCTATGGCCATCTTATATATGAATATATAAACGTTTACCATGTCTATGGCCATCTTATATATGAATATATAAACATTTACCGTGTCTATGGCCATCTTATATATGAATATATAAACATTTACCGTGTCTATGGCCATCTTATATATGAATATATAAACATTTACCGTGTCTATGGCCATCTTATATATGAATATATAAACATTTACCATGTCTATGGCCATCTTATATATGAATATATAAACGTTTACCATGTCTATGGCCATCTTATATATGAATATATAAACATTTACCATGTCTATGGCCATCTTATATATGAATATATAAACATTTACCGTGTCTATGGCCATCTTATATATGAATATATAAACGTTTACCATGTCTATGGCCATCTTATATATGAATATATAAACGTTTACCATGTCTATGGCCATCTTATATATGAATATATAAACATTTACCATGTCTATGGCCATCTTATATATGAATATATAAACATTTACCATGTCTATGGCCATCTTATATATGAATATATAAACATTTACCATGTCTATGGCCATCTTATATATGAATATATAAACATTTACCGTGTCTATGGCCATCATGTATATGAATATATAAACATTTACCATGTCTATGGCCATCTTATATATGAATATATAAACGTTTACCATGTCTATGGCCATCTTATATATGAATATATAAACATTTACCATGTCTATGGCCATCATGTATATGAATATATAAACATTTACCATGTCTATGGCCATCTTATATATGAATATATAAACGTTTACCATGTCTATGGCCATCTTATATCTGAATATATAAACATTTACCATGTCTATGGCCATCTTATATATGAATATATAAACATTTACCGTGTCTATGGCCATCTTATATATGAATATATAAACATTTACCATGTCTATGGCCATCTTATATATGAATATATAAACATTTACCATGTCTATGGCCATCTTATATATGAATATATAAACATTTACCGTGTCTATGGCCATCTTATATATGAATATATAAACATTTACCGTGTCTATGGCCATCTTATATATGAATATATAAACATTTACCGTGTCTATGGCCATCTTATATATGAATATATAAACGTTTACCATGTCTATGGCCATCTTATATATGAATATATAAACATTTACCGTGTCTATGGCCATCTTATATATGAATATATAAACATTTACCGTGTCTATGGCCATCTTATATATGAATATATAAACATTTACCATGTCTATGGCCATCTTATATATGAATATATAAACGTTTACCATGTCTATGGCCATCTTATATATGAATATATAAACATTTACCGTGTCTACGGCCATCTTATATCTGAATATATAAACATTTACCGTGTCTATGGCCATCTTATATATGAATATATAAACGTTTACCATGTCTATGGCCATTTTATATATGAATATATAAACATTTACCGTGTCTATGGCCATCTTATATATGAATATATAAACATTTACCATGTCTATGGCCATCTTTCTCATCGTCTTCCACTGCTTGGTAGTGAGGTTAGTGAAGATATTGCAACCTTCATCTTTGAGCAGCTGAAACGCCAGAGCTATGTGATGGTTCTCTAACACTGACTCGTCGTTGTATAGCCACGCCAGTTTATTCTCTGTAGTAATACAAGTTTTAGCCTGTGGGTAATGAAGTACAGAGCTACCCTAAATAATTCCTAAACTCGGGCTAACCCGCTCACTCAGCTAGGAGCAACACATCAGACCTTGCTTCATACTGCCTGTTTACTTAACAATGCGTGTGCATGGAGGCCTACATGTTATATCAGAATGATATACATGTACGTGTACTAGTACATGTACGTGTACTAGTACATGTACGTGTACTAGTGCATGAATCCAGACTGTACTGCTGTAACTTGGCACTCCACTGATGAAGTAAATACTAAAACAATAGCATATAACTACAATATACATGGACTATCAACCAGCACATGGAGAGGGCTAAAGAGAGACGCTTACCTGAAGTAACTAGAAACTGATTGGACAAGCCAGGATGGTCTACATCGTGTGCCGCACAGGCAAACAGAGTGGCTAACACCTCAAGCTCATTAAATATTGGCTGTAAAATACATTGTATTCATTATACACAATATCGCTACACACCAATATGTGCACAAATACTACACACACATAACATACACACATAACATATACGCATACACATAACATACACACATAGCACATACACACATAACATATACGCGTACACATAACATACACACATAACATACACACATAACATACACACATAACATACACACATAACATACACACATAACATACACACATAACATACACACATAACATACACACATAACATACACACATAACATACACACATAACATACACACGTAACACATACACACATAACATACACACATACACATACACACATACTGTAACATACATACATAACATACATACATAACATACACACATAACATACACACATAACAAACACACATAACATACACATATAACATACACGTAACACATACACGTAACACATACACGTAACACATACACGTAACATATATACACACACACGCATGCACGTAACATATACACCCGTAAGGTATGCTCACACATACCAGTGTTAGCAGAAAGTAACTTATAGTTTCTAAAGAGTAAACAGCGTTCAGATAAGCAGCAAACAAAGTGTCAGATTTGACACAGTGCCAGAATTAACCTTTACTTTGCCCTATTACTTATTATACACAAATATGCTCTCTTAGAACATCTAGATATCACTTCATGCAAACGGATAAAAAGTGAGAAAACATGAGATTATTAAACATGTAAAATCATGTTAAGTGAGCAAAACATTTAAACACGGTAAATTAAAGTAAAGCAAACAGTTGGCCTAGAAACTGCACCAAACTATAGGTTATACTCTTAGAGTATCCAGCCAATCAGTGGCAACTCTGGGGAATCTGTTACTGGCCTCCTTTATACACTTACACATGCGTTACCAAGCAGTGAGCACACGACTCCACATAGAAATCAGCTTCCACATGCAAATAGACCTAACTTCTCAACAGATGATAAAATGAGCAAAAGCATATCTTAAATATGAATATGGATGTTGTTAATTTTTTATTGAAACGCTGGTTTTAAATTCAGTGCAAAATCTAGGCCAATCAGACGATGTTATACAAACGATAGACCAATCAAACAATATGTTAGATATATTAGCTGGGACAGCACCAACCTTCAATACCTGAGCATTGAGTAAAACATGCGCTGACTGCACAACGTCGGCAGCATGCATATTGTTATGGTAGGGAACATCCCGGTGGTAGTGGGCTTCTAGGTGCATTAGATAGGTCACCAACGTCTGCGGGTTTATCTGGAAAGTGTTGAGTAAGTTGCGTTTCTGGAAGAAAAATCAGATACAAGTTAATGCTCTATCTAAACATTCCCAGCAGTTTCTGGTAAATAATAATGTCGAATACAGCATAGCCTAAGAACTACAATATTCTCTCAGTCTATATACAATGTACAACACACACTGTCTAGTAACTGCTCAGGTCATTTACCTTACTAATTGAATATTTCAAACGTAATAATTGCAGTCTATAATATCCATAGAGTTATGTAATTCTACGATAATATCAGCAGCCACTATCTGGATAACAACATGATGTGTAGTGATACATCGTACTAACTACATGATGTGTAGTGATACATCGTACTAACTACATGATGTGTAGTGATACATCGTACTAACAACATGATGTGTAGTGATACATCGTACTAACATCATGATGTGTAGTGATACATCGTACTAACTACATGATGTGTAGTGATACATCGTACTAACTACATGATGTGTAGTGATACATCGTACTAACATCATGATGTGTAGTGATACATCGTACTAACTACATGATGTGTAGTGATACATCGTACTAACAACATGATGTGTAGTGATACATCGTACTAACTACATGATGTGTAGTGATACATCGTACTAACTACATGATGTGTAGTGATACATCGTACTAACTACATGATGTGTAGTGATACGTCGTACTAACTACATGATGTGTAGTGATACATCGTACTAACTACATGATGTGTAGTGATACGTCGTACTAACTACATGATGTGTAGTGATACATCGTACTAACTACATGATGTGTAGTGATACATCGTACTAACTACATGATGTGTAGTGATACGTCGTACTAACTACATGATGTGTAGTGATACATCGTACTAACTACATGATGTGTAGTGATACGTCGTACTAACTACATGATGTGTAGTGATACATCGTACTAACTACATGATGTGTAGTGACACGTCGTACTAACTAAGTGGCATAATATATTCAATAAGCTAAAGACTTGGGTTGAGCTGTAATATACTAGTACTCAGTGTTATGGTATAACACATGTGTACATTGTGTTATGAATTGTACAGCGCGGGGTAGTGATACAAGTGTCACATGTGCATTATGCTAGTTGGTACTAACCGCTTGGTTAAAGTGGCGTAGTGATACACTGAATACAGAGTGGTACTGCTGTATAGTGGCGTAGTGCTACACTGAATACAGAGGGGGTACTGCTGTATAGCCAATACTTACCTTCATAATTGTGTAAGTAATGCATGTTAATGGCTTGCTATTGGATAACTCAGATACTTTAAAAACGTCTATTCCCCAGCTGTCCACTTCACCAAGGTACTAAATTTACAGCAACAGGAAACACAGTGTTACCATACAATATTCTCACTAGTACATGTTACCATACAATGCTCTCTCTAGTACATGTTATCACAGAATATTTGCTCAAATCTAAATAATAGGTCAGTAATGTACTACAATGTGGAATATTCCCAGGGTGTAATATTGTTATATCAGATGATATATACATATGATAGCCTGTGATATCAGATGGTATATTATATGCATATGATAGCCTGCGATATCAGATGGTATATGCATATGATATCCTGTGATATCAGATGGTATATTATATGCATATGATAGCCTGTGATATCAGATGGTATATGCATATAATAGCCTGTGCTATCAGATGATATATACATACATGTATGATAGCCTGTGATATCAGATGATATATACATATGATAGCCTGTGATATCAGATGATATATACATATGATAGCCTGTGACCCTGCTCTCTGTTGAACCTGTACTCACTTGCATAAGTTCTTGTTGGTGTGTTGTTTCCACCCCAGATACTGGAATATCCTCAGGGCATTCTGGTATACTATTAGAGAAGGAATTAGTCTTTGAGAGTACTTTATGAGAGATCTGTAGAAATAAAGTACATTGTATGTGTGAACCTATCTAGTGTATGTATTACATGGTAAAGGGACGTTTCGAAAAAGACAGTTCGAAACAGGACGTTTCACAACTGGACAGTTAGAAACAGGACAGCTCGAAACTGTGTAGATTACATTTAGAAGAACACAACTTGTAGATGTCATAGTGTATGTGTTGCATAGACACATAGAATAGATGTGATAATGTATGTATTACATGGACACATAGGATAGATGTCTATGTTGCTGCAAATAAACCTCAGTCCAATTTTATGCGATTTGAGTAATTTATATAACAAGCTATTCAAACGCTGACCCTAGGGTCAGCAACACTACGGACTTAATAGTACATTTGTATAAACGCTAAAAATAGGACAAAGTATAAATACATGTATAGTGTATGTGTGTGTGTGTGTATTATAGAAAATGTACATGGAAACGGGCCCAGTGGTATGAGTAGAGGAAATAGGGCCCAGTGGTATGAGTAGAGGAAATAGGGCCCAGTGGTATGAGTAGAGGAAATAGGGCCCAGTGGTATGAGTAGAGGAAATAGGGCCCAATGGTATGAGTAGAGGAAATAGGGCCCAGTGGTATGAGTAGAGGAAATAGGGCTCAGTGGTATGAGTAGAGGAAATAGGGCCCAGTGGTATGAGTAGAGGAAATAGGGCCCAGTGGTATGAGTAGAGGAAATAGGGCCCAGTGGTATGAGTAGAGGAAATAGGGCCCAGTGGTATGAGTAGAGGAAATAGGGCCCAGTGGTATGAGTAGAGGAAATAGGGCCCAGTGGTATGAGTAGAGGAAATAGGGCCCAGTGATATGAGTAGAGGAAATAGGGCCCAGTGGTATGAGTAGAGGAAATAGGGCCCAGTGATATGAGTAGAAGAAATAGGGCCCAGTGGTATGAGTAGAAGAAATAGGGCTCAGTGGTATGAGTAGAAGAAATAGGGCCCAGTGGTATGAGTAGAAGAAATAGGGCCCAGTGGTATGAGTAGAGGAAATAGGGCCCAGTGGTATGAGTAGAGGAAATAGGGCCCAGTGGTATGAGTAGAGGAAATAGGGCCCAGTGGTATGAGTAGAGGAAATAGGGCCCAGTGGTATGAGTAGAGGAAATAGGGCCCAGTGGTATGAGTAGAAGAAATAGGGCCCAGTGATATGAGTAGAGGAAATAGGGCCCAGTGGTATGAGTAGAGGAAATAGGGCCCAGTGATATGAGTAGAAGAAATAGGGCCCAGTGGTATGAGTAGAAGAAATAGGGCTCAGTGGTATGAGTAGAAGAAATAGGGCCCAGTGGTATGAGTAGAAGAAATAGGGCCCAGTGGTATGAGTAGAGGAAATAGGGCCCAGTGGTATGAGTAGAGGAAATAGGGCCCAGTGGTATGAGTAGAGGAAATAGGGCCCAGTGGTATGAGTAGAGGAAATAGGGCCCAGTGGTATGAGTAGAGGAAATAGGGCCCAGTGGTATGAGTAGAGGAAATAGGGCCCAGTGATATGAGTAGAGGAAATAGGGTTCAGTGGTATGAGTAGAGGAAATAGGGCCCAGTGGTATGAGTAGAGGAAATAGGGCCCAGTGGTATGAGTAGAGGAAATAGGGCCCAGTGGTATGAGTAGAGGAAATAGGGCCCAGTGGTATGAGTAGAGGAAATAGGGCCCAGTGGTATGAGTAGAGGAAATAGGGCCCAGTGATATGAGTAGAGGAAATAGGGTTCAGTGGTATGAGTAGAGGAAATAGGGCCCAGTGGTATGAGTAGAGGAAATAGGGCCCAGTGGTATGAGTAGAGGAAATAGGGCCCAGTGGTATGAGTAGAGGAAATAGGGCCCAGTAGTAGAGAGATGCATGCTAACCAATAATGAGTTGTATCAACTAAGGAATATCAATAAGATATTACAAATGTATTGGATGACGTCAGTAAGTGCATGCTGCTAATGGTTATTGATTTCTCTAGTCCATTGGGCCCATCGCTGCCTATCATGAACTATAGTATACATCATGTGAGTGAATAAAGACGCTGCCCTCGCTGACGTATGCAGCGTATCTCCTCCTTAAGGCAGGTCAGCGGTAGAGGTCGTCTGGCGTTAAACACTGCTTTAGTTCAGCCAGCTTCTAGATAACCCTATACTGTTATATCACTCTACTGATGTGTGAAGGTGTTTTATATAAATAAGATTGTTGTATGCTAAAAATAACTAATAGTGATTCGGGAGAAAGGAACCTCTGCTAAATGTAGACTTGCGTATAATTCTGGTTATTCTTAATATAGTATATCATTAGTAAATACACATAGATGTGCACACATGTACACATGTACATGTGTATGAATTCAAAACCTTAGCCAAGGTTCATAAAAGCAAATAACAAAGTGGAACCCGAGCAATGTATTCCAATATCCTATTCCTAGCTGATACCTACACTGAGTGTACCCCTTATACTACATATAGACTATAGTATGTTGTATCATATGTAATCCTTTAGAAACCAATACCACACTCTAATAAATGAGCGGTAATGATTACATTCCTCAGCCGCAAAGTGTCCCAATCTAAGCCCCATGCTAGGTCTGGTACATTCCCAGCAGGCTCATCTTAGCTCTACATCTTGGTAGAGTGTTTTTGTCTGTAGACTAAGGAAATGTCACCCCCCCCCCCCCCACTAGTCATGCACCCAGACTAAAGTAACTAACCTTCTGGCTGCTATAGTTTGTGTGTACTTCTGAACCTAAGGCTACTGTGGAATCTGAGGACGCTGGAGTTGTGGAAGGAAATTTACTGCTGCTGGTCTCTGGCTCTTTCGGAGAAGGTAGATCCAGTTCCTGCTCTTTATCTACAGAGGTAATATTACTCAAACATTCTAATTCAGCCATGAAAAATCTAGAAGACTGTATGTGTTACCACATACTACCAACCTTATCAAGTTATGACTTTTGTGTTACCATATACTACCAACCTTATCAAGGTATGTGTTACCGTATACTACCAACCTTATCAAGGTATATGTTACCATATACCACCAATCTTACCTAGGTATGGGTTACCATGTACTACCAATCTTATCAAGGTATGTGTTACCATGTACTACCAATCTTATCAAGTTATATGTTACCATATACTACCAACCTTATCAAGTTATGTGTTACCATATACCACCAATCTTATCAAGGTATGTGTTACCATGTACTACCAATCTTATCAAGGTATGTGTTACCATGTACTACCAATCTTATCAAGTTATGTGTTACCATGTACTACCAACCTTATCAAGGTATGTGTCACCATGTACTACCAATCTTACCTAGGTATGTGTTACCATGTACTACCAATCTTACCTAGGTATGTGTTACCATGTACTACCAATCTTACCTAGGTATGTGTTAATTATGAACTCTGATACTCTGCTGTTTCCACCAGAGTTAGAGCTACTAGCTTCAAATGCTGTCAGTTCCTTTCCAAGCATTTTCCTGAACTGTAAAAGGAAGAGGTAATACAGGATAGGTTAGAGTGCCACTGTAATGAATCAGCCTCGGTATGTATACAATCATATTTACATACATTTGAAAACTTACACAGCTTTAAAAACAGTAAATTTCGTTGCCACATTGATAATAGTATCAATTTAGAACATTCAAACGTTCTGAACATTTTTAAACATGTTTATTTATGGACACGACACGCGATCAGTGGTGTATTATATGGAACTAAATGGATTATTGTAGTACTATTACAAGTAAGGCATACCTTGGTAGAGGCGAGGTCGCCCACAGATCTATGTGTATGCATCGTCTCCAGCTGGTCTAAGCACCAGTCCAGTTCTTCCAGGGTGTCCCTTGCCATCTTCTGACTTTCCTCATCTACTACTGAAAGCAATAAACCACATGACCACATGTCCACCTCTGGGATAGCTCAATAAACCACATGACCATAGTGTCCACCCGTGGAATAGCTCAACATACCGCATGACCATAGTGTCCACCTCTGGGATAGCTCATTCATAGGACCTAACATAACTGCATGGTGGAGATTACTTTTAAAGAAATACCAACATCAAATTATAAGAATTCTCGCACTATAAATAAATTTAACTCTTGATAATGTTGCTATAATCATTATATTTTTATTTGTAAACCCACGTGGAAAATAATCGGTCTAGCAAGTTAATTATTGATTTCTGGTAGAGCTCAACAACCCTTGATTGAACTATCACTTTGGTGTTATAATAGTACTATCCTATGTATGTGCTGTATGTATGTATGTATGTATGTGTACATGTATGTGCTATATGTGTGTATGCATGTGCTATATGTGTGTATGTATGTATGTGTACATGTATGTGCTATATGTGTGTATGCATGTGCTATATGTGTGTATGTATGTGCTATATGTGTGTATGTATGTGCTATGTGTGTATGTATGTGCTATATGTGTGTATGTACATGTATTAGTAATATTCTATCAGCAGATGAGTCTGTGGCTGCACTGAACAGACCTGCCAGAATAATGACTGCAGTGGCAGCAGTAGAACATAACACAAGTCAGCATGCCACCGCTCTAATTATTTACTCTGACTAACGAGAAAGAGGGTAATTAGCGGTTAAGTTATGCAAATGATGTGCATTAGCCTGTATTATCTAGTAAAATAATTAAATATAAAATGGAATATTGAATTATCCACCCTATTCTAACATAGTAAGCACTGCTGGTAAGATTCGCCTAGGCACCCATGGGAATCCAATTAGCTAGTTGAAGTGGGCTGCCTACGTCACACCGACTTTCCTATGCCACATTCTATTAGTAAGATCTTAGTCTAGCCCCTCTCTCATCACTTAGTAACTGGTGGCATTGTTACTAGGAGCTATTACGTCAATAGCAGATGGGTTTTCCTAATAATGCTCGTAAACTATGCTTTCTTAAATCTACCCTTTTGTTGAATTAAAATCTAACAATACAGAATAAATTTGTGTTGGGGTTTGCTAACACCGCTATGTACACATTGCAGCAGCACGTTTAGACTCTTATGCTGACAGGGCGGTTTTCCTGTCTAGGATTCATCTATAGTGATGATGTCACATTAACAACATAAACTCAATAATTTCAAAAATATAATAATAATACTAGAACTATACAGAGAATATAAATAATATAGTTACCATAATGTAAGGAGAGTAGTGATGTTTGAACAAAACTTACTTGGCCCAGAATGCTTAAAGTTGTTATTGGAAGCAGTCTGTTGGGGCGTGCATGAAGACCCCCTTCTCATTCTGCAAGATATAATAGGCTTTGTAGGCTACACAGAATCCTACAGAACAGCTAGCCATGTACAATGTAAGTAATCGGCAGAAGGGATACAACAAAAGAGACGAGACTTCGAGATGTACATGTATGTAGCCTACATGTACATGTAGGATATAACTAGAAATCTTTAATTCACCGTAGACAATAATTCAACAATAACATCAATACTTTGGATTGGAGACATCAATGCATGCATTTACCTGATGAAAGTGTTGATGCCAACTACGCATGCACTTACTTGGAGTTGAATACATTAGTAATATATATGTACTTACTTGGGGTTAGATACTTTAGTAATGTATATGTACTTACTTGGGGTTAGATACTTTAGTAATGTATATGTACTTACATGGGGTTGGATACTGTAGTAATGTATATGTACTTACTTGGGGTTGGATACTTTAGTAATGTATATGAAGTTTGACCTCACAGTCCTTAGCGTCTGAAGGATCTGAGCAAACGGAGTCACTATCACATCTTCGTGTCTAATAAAATATAAACTACATTGGTTACCTCTACAAGGTAGTACGTAGTATCAATACACTGTACCAATTTACTTGTTACCAAGAGAGGATAATAGCCGAGTAGTGAGTGATGCATTCCAGGCTCAGAGTGTAACCTCTAGCCAATCGCATGCAGCACACCACTTCCAGCTTCCTATTCCTGTCACCCGATCAAGTGACTGACACAGAAAACACAGGAAAACCAGGTAAATAAAACTACATTAGGATTGGAATGGTGTGTGAATATAAATAATCTGGAAATATTACAAATATCGAAGTACACAGCTGTGAGAACTCGTTAAGGAGAATTATAAGGTTTAGTTCTAATAATATTAAAGCAAGCAACAAATAGGAGTTGAAGGTGGCAGCTGTGAACAGTTTGCTGACTGGTTTACGGTATTACGTAGGCTTTAAACGCTGTAACTTAACATACATGTTTCTAACAAGCAAAATACAAATTTTTTGAAAGCTCAGAAAATTTGTGTTTTTTGCTGTTTAAATTTTCTCTAGTAGGTTAAATACTATAGCTGTACAATCAATTTAATAGGTCTAGCATTGCATGTGCACTACATGTGTGTGTATATATTATTATAGTGTACATGGTTTGCATTGAGCACGTACCAGAAAATCTATCTGTACACGTGTGTATTGAATGTGGAGGCTGAGCAGCAGTATATAACTGCTGCATCAGTTGGTGGTAACTCGGCCCTGTCCCTACGTACTGCACTATTGTACCCAGTCATGTCTAATAGTAATCCAGTAACTGTACTACAGCATGCAATGACAACGGCAGGCTGCGGGAACAACGTTCAGTATGAAGTGTGCAAAAAAAATTGAATAAATGGAAAACAATAACCTACTACTTTACGAGAGTCACCGCCATAGACATACATGTATCCATGTTGAGTGCATGTCTATAAACACCCCAACCGATGGTATACAACTAGAATTAGAGCTCAGGCTATGGTTTGATATATCATATAGCTGCGTGTTTGATATTCATGTCCTTGAACCCACAGCCATACAACCAAGAGACTCTTTCTTTTGATACCAATGGTAATCAAGTTAAATATACTAATAATATTTTCCTATGTGGTTTTCCGACACAATGTTGCAAAATATGGCTTCCCACGTCTGCTTTGTTATAGTTTGCCATCACAGGCTATTCGACCATCCGTAGCTTGTGTACCTTCATTTAAACACACTTACCCTAAGAAGCTCTGTATGTTATGATCGTATTCATTATCGGGATTGTGAGTATTTAGAAAGGAACAGCGGTGGGCAGGTTTGACTGGTGTAGCAGGTCTCTTCACACCCCTCTGCTCAGTTGACTCCATTTCAAGGGGATATTCTTTTGATTTAAATCCAAAATTAGTTCTGTCTGTCTGCTGATGATACGGTTTGTGGTGCAACAGAGAATGCAGATGCAATGTGGCAGCGGCAGCCATTAGCAGCTAACCGGTCCTCATGTGTGTATACTTAGTCTCACTCCTGACCTGACTCAACTGTAACTAATCTCTTGTATACTTAGTGATGTCATGTCATGCTAACCCATGCGCTGTAGTCACCTACTAAACACTCTTCTGTGTAGCAGCGATGTGGGGGTACTAGTGGAGATTCAACACTAAACCTATGTCAGCTACAGCTTGAGCATTTACTATAGTAATATTACCTACGTCATCAGCTCATTATTCATATGCACTAAGCCATAGTGTAATTATACAGTATTTCAATCAATAGTCTATCCAACATGGCCCATTCACTCTCTCTTCTACACTGTTTGTGTACGCTCTTATTGTTGTCAGCTATTGGCTGATTTCAGTGCCTATACATACAGTGCTATGCACATACCACATTATTGCCAGTGCGTTATTAAGTTATTAAATCTAATATTCATTCTATATATTAGCATGTATTAGCATGTAGCCTAAGTTCTAGGCCTTTTAAAACATTGGATAAGTATCTACCCGTTACATCCTACTAATGGCAGGCCCACTCACATCTTCAGAAGGTGTGAAACTCTGGCTACCTTAATACATTTGAAGAACCAGAGCTATGGTTTTACAGATTCACTTCTCCACCTGGAAGATCTAAAGAGCCACTTTTATATTATGTGAGTTCATGATTTAATGTGTATATTATACAGTTTTTGCTATTAGCAGGGTAAAAGTCTAGACTCTCTAGCAAGAAATGTGTGGTATGTCTACCATACGCATTTACATGTATATTACCATGTATATTACCGTGTATATTACCGTGTATATTACCATGTATATTACCGTGTATATTACGTGTAAAGTATGTCAAACTCTCGTTTTTGTCGGTTTATATGGAGATTAATTTTTATGTGGCAGACTGACTGAAATACAGCAATAATTTGCGCCTCAGTGTCTGCAAATCTCTCCTTAAGACGTGACTGCTGCAGATATCACCCAACACATATCTGCTGCAGATATTACCCAACACATATCTGCTGCAGATATCACCTAACCTATATTCTTCAAATAAGTGAACCATTGCAGACTAAGGGACTGTCTTCCACTAGTACTACCTGTAATATTGTTATTAGTCAAATTAGCACACAGTTAAGGAGTTGTGTTCCCTTAAAATGCTTTGGTAAGAGTGGACAATTCCAATGTACAAACTGTTATTTCCTGGTGTATAATAGATAGGCAGATAACAATAAATGATAACTATTTGTAATTGATCATGTCTGTAATACAGCTTCTAGCACATGTAGTATTATGTCTGTAATACAGCTTCTAGCACATGTAGTATTATGTCTGTAATACAGCCTCTAGCACATGTAGTATTATGTCTGTAATACAGCTTCTAGCACATGTAGTACATGTATTATGTATGTAATACTATTAAATTTTGTACTATAGTACATGTAGTTGGAGTCCCACACATCTAGCATAGAAAAACATAGAAAGCATACATTTTAAATGGCTATTATGTACATGTATGACAATAGACAGGATCAGTGGGTTAAGGTATAGACTGGAAACACATCGTATCCGTAGGTAGGTTTACACAATGTAAAATTTTTACCTGCGTGGTAGAGCTGAACTAAAATACATGGATTAGCCCCGAATAAGCTGTAGTCTAGACATGTATATATTCGAAGTACAGTGTAATATTCTACTAATAAGGCTAATAGCTAGTAGCTAGTAGATTATTGCATGTGCTGCCTCGGATAACAAAATAAATGTCTAAGAAAACTGTTACACTTTAGTCGATATTCTAAGTTCAACAATACTGTTAGGTTTGCAAAGAGAGGACAACTCTAACTAAAGCTTTAGATGTTGATGAGGTGTGATAGTATAGTATAGTATTATGTGACATACAACATACAGTATGTACCGAGTATCTGCCACTAGTTTAGTATTAATTACAATGTTATCTGTGCATAAAACAACTGATTCAGTTAAAAAGTGAAGCTAACAGTTTGAAATAAAAATAAATAGCAGGTTGTATAAAAGCATAGGTAAATAATGAGAGATTATTATAACACTCAAGAGATTTTGCCTGCAGTCAGTCAAGCCTTGGACTAGTTCTTGTTGCTATGGGAGGGGACAAGACTAGTTGCATGTTTAGAATGAGATGGCAGTAATTATCTGCAGTGATTATCTGCAGTGGTTGTCTACAGTGGTTGTCTGCAGAGGTTATCTGCAGTGGTTGTCTGCAGGACATTTTCATGATTTGAGTTCCTGTGGTAGGCCTAATACCTTAGCCTATGGGTCCAACAGGTTAGACTGGGATACTTCTAACAATGAAGCTTAAATATATTAGCAGGTGAGCATAAACAACGGCAGGTGGACATTCAATGCTGTTGGGTTTGAGCGGTGGCAGCTTATACTATGCATACACATAGATGTATGAGAGGCGGGTGGGCAGACTGACAGGCAGGCTGACAGGCAGGCAGGTTTGTAAGTGTGTGAGTAGATAGAACTGAGGCTATGATCCATATGCAGTCAGTTCATTTACCAGCAGAAACTGCCACAGACATGCTTGGAGTAGCGACGTCAGTGACCCCAATGTGCCGGCCAGTGGTCAGTAGACAGTGGTCATTAGACAGTGATATCGTTCTGTTCCCTCTGGTACAGACACTGGAAACAGTGTGTCCGGCACCAGAGGGTGCACAAAACAGTCTCTCACCAAAGTACAAGTGATGATAATGAGCATGTGGCTAGTTGCTGAGCAGTTGACCGGTGGTCAGCTGTTAGTCGACTGGCTGCATATGGACCATGTGACCTACACTGAGCTTAGAGATATATAGGAGACGTACCTAGGTAAAGGGCCAGCACTGTGCTGACTGGCTTTCTGTAGTTTGGACAATAGACTTGGGTCTCTGAATACACACCAAAATATAATCAGGTATCATTCAACATGTGAGACAAAGATGGGCGTCTGACTAATAACATAAACCGCGCCCAACTAGCAAAACAATAAAGAGGCCACTTCCTAACTACCTAATCACATAAATGTATGCACAGATGGGAAAACTTATAAGTAGGCCCTAACTATTATAATAATATTATAATAATTAGTCAAGAGCATAGTCTTAGGGTTTTGATAAAATGATATGCTAGCTATGTGCCCATGTAGCAGGGAACCCAGGCTATATGCTGCTTGTGAGTGTGTAGAGAAAAATATCTTCCAAAATTCATCTACTGCAGGGAGATGTGACCAGTTGGGAGTTATCCTACTTGTTAGATTTACTCTAGAGAGGGATGACAACTCCACTACACTATTGACCTATTGCTACGTTTCACTAGATTGTGTCTGTAAAATCAGTGCTGGAAGCATAGCGCTGTGTTGTATGGAGTGAATTGACATTGATTCAGATAATACGAAAATCTCACTAAGTTATGAGTCATAATGAACGTTGATTACACTGAAGGAAAGTCACTGGATACCTGTTCATGTTTTAAATCCATCTACATCTGCAACTAAACCGCTACACTCACAACTATACTGGCATGGATATAGAGAAGAGATCAGGCAGTACAGAGAATAATGACAACCATCGCTGTCAGCTTTGTTAATGAAAGGCCTAAGTATTCCTAGTATTATGTCATGCTCTACTCACATGCTGTCGCTGGCTAGGGACGAGTGCCTGGATATAGACTTAGTAGACAAATCATATTCGCTATCAGATCGATAGAGGAAAGACTCCCTCCTTTGTCCCATGTTACTGAGATAGAGGCTGGAAACTGGGCTAACACCATCTGCATACGCTCTGTCATCCCCATCAAAGCTGTAAACATGACTGTACATGTAAATATACAAAATTAATTTATTTTATTGGAGTTTTCTTCTCTATGATTAAATATACAGAAGATAACTCCAAGAAAAAGGCTATAACATGAGAGGACAAATCAAAGTAGCTTCATTGTTTCATACAAAGTAAAATTGATGCAATTCTACATAGAAGACATACGAGTAGGGATTTGCTACTCCACACATACTGCAAAGTGTTATATTTATATAATATCATAATACATGTAGGCGTATGTTTTACATACAGGTACACACAATGTACATATAAATCAATTATTTTATATCAGGAATATTAATACATGTAGTTTACTAGAGCTGTACATTAACGCTAATACTTATATATTATGCTACATGTATATACGTGTAGGTAGATTACATATCATGTACTATTTAATACCTCTCTTTCTGTGATAGAACATAGCACTGTGTATTACTCTCTAAATGGCTTAGGTATGTATTATAACTATGAGCTTTTCAAAATAATCAATTTGATGTGATGCTGACTGCTATATTGTAGCAATTAACCTGTATCTAATTAATTAAAATTGGGGTATCATAGCTTCACATTACATAATAGCAGAAACTGATATATACTAAACACCAGGTACATGTGCAACAGCTATTGGTCAGTAGACACTGGCAGCGCTAATATACCAGAACTATAAATCTAATTCTGAATTACTTATAAAAAGAATTTGTCATGAAGTACATGAACAAAATTTGGAACATCTGCAAGATTAAAATTGCTCCAAAATATAAAAATGTTGTTAATTCTGTAAAGCAGTTTAAATCTTAGGGCTGCCAGGATATCCCCCTATATTTCGCGCCATGCTTATAGCATGGAACTCAGCCTATCTTGAGTGTATAAGAACCCCAAGGAACATAAGCTAAATCATTTCCTTTGAATTTTAGTTTTATTTCCTAACGAAACTAATGGCTGACTTTCAATTAGTTACTGAATAATTACCCAGAGCAGTAAATAGCCCCAAATTAAATTTAAATTTCAATCTCAAAGGGGAATGCCTGAGGGAGATGCCACATAATCAATTCCTAATTAGTTCTGAGAAACTTATTAGTAAATAGTTGCAGCAATGATATTGATGCTGGAGTAAAAAGTAGTAGGGCTGAGTGAGTGTAAATACATGTGTGTACTGAGTAGCATTGGCTGTACATTACATGGGCAGTAAAACCTTAGTACAACATCAGTAAAGGGGAGATAAGAGATGAGTAGTTATACATTGCTAGTCTGGCAGCACTGTGTGTGCATATAGTGACGCTACAGGCAGCGCTGTATGCATATAGTAACGCTACAGGCAGCGCTGTATGCATATAGTGACGCTACAGGCAGCGCTGTATGCATATAGTGACACTACAGGCAGCGCTGCTAGTGAGAGTATATTCTTTATGCAAATGCAGTAACCATTGCAAACCTCTTATCTGGTTCTGAAACCTCGGTGGGCCTGTGCGGCTGTAGTTTGATAAATCCAACCATGTTTTTCTAGCTCAAAGTTTCACTGTTTACAGAAATGATTTTAAACTTATTGTTGAATAGTTTGCATTAAAATTCATTGTTCAAAATCTAGAATTATGCTAATTTAGTAATTTCAGGAAAGTCTATATGGTTAGTAGTCTCATAGCTCTGCACAACCTTCACCAGTAAACCATAAGTAATAAATAATGATTAACACAGAGATGAACTAAAGAGAGTTTAAATGCTGCAGAATTCAGATATAACAGACAATACAACAGTAATATTCCAGATATACCATGGGATGGGATTTTCCTGGTTTTATATCTATTTTCCAGAGCTTTTAAGCTATTACATGTGAATGAATGTAACAAAAAATTACCAAACAGGGTGGACACTGGTAAAGCATTGGCAGGAAATGTCAGTGTGATGTCAGGGTATTATGTAATGAATAAAATCAGGATCTAGCACCTGCTAATACAAGTCAGAAAGTGAAATATCTCTTTATGCTTGTAACATAATTACATACTTGCATTAAATGATTATTCCACTGTCAGATGGAATTTTATAGCCTTTCAAAATTGCAGCAATAGTTCATAATTGCTCAAGTTATACAAAGGAATGACACACATACATTATGTATACTACATGTATTATAGGTTTAGTCTACTAGGTGCCTATTGCTTTATAATACAGTATTCACATGGAGGCCTGTATATGATGTAGATTACACCAGGTAGCTTATAGGCATATATACATTCTGTGCACATATAAAGTGTAGTATTGACATTGTGTACGTCTCCTATCTACAGTGTATGTCTTGTACAGTAAGTACATGTAGTGTGTAAGTTAGTTTGATGAAAGAAGGCATGAGCAGCTGGTAGTATGTGTATCTACTACTTTCATACTTGACAATACCTAGTGAGCATAACTTAACACACAATGGCAGTGATCAATCTACATTGTATATGATAGTAAGTTTAGCGTTCAAACAATAACAATAATAAGCTAATGTATTGTACATGTATGTAAGATGAGTTGTGAGGTGTTGTAATCTATATAATAATGGAGCATGAGTATGCATGCAGTACTTTACTAGAGCTTTACAATATTTCTTTATGCTATGGTTTGAATACAGTTACTGTAGCCCCATGCATAAAGCTTCAAATAGTACACAGTGATGCAACAGTACACAGTGATGTAACAGTGCACAGTGATGTAACAGTGCACAGTGATGTAACAGTGCACAGCAACACTTCAACTCAATCCTTCATTCTCACATTCATTCTGTTTAGAATATGCCAGTGAATAAACATTTTGTTAAGAAAATCTAAAAAAACATGAATCAACAGCTGGGTGTGTAGTAAATGATAATCTCCCCATATACATTGGTATAGTCTGGGGAGGGACCATTAACCAATCAACTTACTGCAGTGACTTGTGTCGATGGTGAAAAGGCCGCGGGTAGGAAGTTGATAACGGCGCAGACGATGGCCACGATAGTCTTGCTCGAAGATATATCGTCGGGTTAACCGACAATTTAAACGACTCCGGTTGGATTCTATCACACGGTTGAATCATTGTAGAGCTCAGTGCCTGCCACAAACTATTGACTGCTTGAGAGCTCAGTGCCTGCCACAAACTATTGACTCCGTGTACTCGGGCACGTAGCTGTGCAGTATGAGTACAAGTAACTCTAGAATCGAAATGTATAGCCCGAGTCTCACGGTGAACAGTAGAAGAGTGATAGCTAAGGAGCAAGGGCTGCTGACATATAACACTGTACTACTCTGTTCATGTTATAACATTATACAAATATTACGCATTAGCTTAATTAAAATATTGCAATATAGAACTACTTCTTATCTCTACATCTCAAGATATACCTGTTACTTTATTTTTAAACTGTTTACTCTGTATTGACATATAACCTGCTGCTAGACACGTGTAGATGTGTACCGCAGAGAGAGAGCAGTAAGTCTTTAGACGTACATGTTAGGGGCTCTGTTGGCATCATCAGTACATGGATATAACATGAGAAAATGAAGTGTATAATAGCGAATATAGGTCATACCTTACATACTGCAGGTACTATGTCACCTATATATTGTATATTGTTTTAGTGCATGTAATCTGCAGATTAGGGGATGTGTTTGCCCTTGATCACTTAAGTACTTACTACTGATTGATCAACAAAAATAGTGTTAATACCATTTCAAGACATAAAACAGCTGCCAGCTACTTCATGGTACCACACAGCACTAGTACTACCACATGATACCACACAGCACTACTACTACCAAATGATGACGCTGCCACAATATAGCATCAATACTACCAGTAAACGTACCTCATTGAATGGTGATTGGTAGAGACAACTAGAGTTGGTATATTAAGATAGAGAGAGGCTGCCCCTGTGTCGGCAGCATCAACACAGCTGGTCAGATCTTCTACAGACATGGCTACTAGGTGAGAAGGTGTAGCTGAGAGAATGAAACTCCACTAACTGATTTCTACTTATATTGTGAGCACACAGTAGCCTGTATACACACAGAATTCCCCACTGAGCTCTTGTTGTGAATGACAATGATCCCATCACAATATGCAAGAAATGATAAATAGATTCACACTTCCCATAATAGTAGAGATGCTGCATGCTCATTGGTCAATTCCTGCCAATATCTTTCCTCACCATACAGCGAACTTCTGTCTGCGCAGTGGTACTAATCACAATTGATCAATAATAATAATATATCAGTTTCTATTGAAAGATGTCAATCAAACTTTGATACTCGTGTTGCCATGGTTACGGCTAATGGAGGGAGAAGATGAAGCATATAATTATCCATGCGTGGCAGTCAGCTATATTCTTCAGATCCCACTTTAATTATAAGAGTCGAGTATTAATTGATTAAATAATAATTATTTGTTCAAATTTATATATTTCTATTATGCCACTTCTTTCTAGAATATACTGCAGTAGCTCTACAATTGGCTTTCATATCATAATAATTTGTATCCATTTCAATTAAAAGATATTTTTGAGAAAATTAAAATAAAGCTGACAGCTAAAATAGAGCAATCATAAAAAATCAATAAAGCCACAAGAGCTATGCTCTGTAGTGTAATACTGTATTCCAACCACCTCTTGTTAAATATAAAGAATTTGTCAGGGGCAAGGGGTAGCTTACAAGAGTTTGCAAAAAATTGTTGAAATTAAAGAGGCAGTACAGTGCAAGTGCATAACACAACTACACATACACAACTACACATACACAACTACACATACACAACTACACATACACAACTACACATACACAACTACACATACACAACTACACATACACAACTACACATACACAACTACACATACACAACTACACATACACAACTACACATGCACAACTACACATGCACAACTACACATGCACAACTACACATACAAGACTACACATACACGGCTACACATACACAACTGCACATGCACAACTACACATGCACAACTACACATGCACAACTACACATGCACAACTACACATACATAACTACACATACACAACTACACATACACAACTACACATACACAACTACACATACACAACTACACATACACAACGTAATTATGCACTAGTACATGTATATAGCATCATGGCGAAATAGGAATATTCATTTACACACGTATAGTTTTGTTGCAACGAACTGCAGACTTGATTTACACTTGGATTATCAAACTAGTGGTGGCACCACTAAACACTTGGTAAAAGAGAGAGAGGGAGACAACTACTGATGCCATTGACTGATAGTATTCCAACAGTGCTGAGGTCATCACATAGATAGCAGCTTGCTAATAGACTATAACTTCTTATATTACATAATATAATAACTTCTAGCATTACATAATTTACTAACTTCTTACATTACATAATATAATACATATCTATTAGGCTTTCAGTGTCAGGTGTCAAGGAGAGAATTTAAACCTCAGTTTGATAAGATGTTGATGAGGCTATAGTCACAGTTTAAACTACACTGTATGTGGTTGTAGTTGATAATACAATGATATACCCAGCGTGTTTCTCTAAAGATGAGAGAGGGTGTTATCACACAAGAATGTATAAGTAACTTAAATCTGTAGTTGTAGGTGTACCAACTACTAACTACACTGTGATATACCATGTAGAACTAACAACAAACAAACAACATATAAAACAACAAGTATTGAATATTTTAAACAAAAATTGACATAACACTAGAATTTTGTCGTATCGTTATCAGATTTAGACTATATTACAGACTCAATCCAATAGATATAGAGCTGACTATGTACTGTTGGAGACGCTGCTAAGATGTCTAGAGCAACAGAAGAGGGTAGATCTCATAAGATGTCACAGCCTCAACCGATTGACGAGGAAAGAAACTTGAATTCAAAAATAGCCTACGGGTAGTTCTAGTTAGTGACAAACTTTTAGCAAACTTAAAATCAGTTCAACTAGTATTAGACTAGTGTGAGCACTTGAGAAGGGGTTTCATAACCTGGGGGTGCTGAGGCTATTTAGCCTAAGTGGTTATAATCTGATAGTAACTTCAAGATTACAAAATAAATTTACTTTTATTATGTTCCTGTTACTTCACTATTCATATAGACTACATGGCACCATGTACACTGTATAATATTATACTACACAGCGGGCAGGTCTGTACACAGGGTAGGTCTGTATACCGACCTCTCTATCTCCCATTGATCTCCTTATTACTCATAGTCACATGTCCTCTGTGCTACAAAAGGAAGGAGTTTACTTTTCCATGACCTTTTACTCAGTAAAATGTTTGCAGAAACATTATTGTCATTAATCATAATAGAGAAGTCGCAGGGATTTCCACCTTATGATTATGATTGTGGTTACAGATGATGCACAAGAGTAATGCATATCAATTCATCTATTGACATCACTGCTGACGTAGGACAACAGGTGCTTCTACGTAGTCTATTTTATTAACATGGAGATTCCTAGTGATTGGGAATATCCAAGAAATCAGTCATACCAGGGCATATCCATGACAACCAGTCAACAATCACTGATATCTCATTATTTCAACTGTCAACTTCCCACAAGTGCTCTCAGCAGGAGAGACAATGTAGTGGGAGGTAATATATTGATATATAATATTATAGCTATAGACTAACAAGTGATGGCAGTGCAAAGAGGGGGGAGGTGGAACCCTGAGTACATGTGCACTAAATAGAACCCCAGCTACTGTCAGCCTACTATCTGACTGTGTCAGGCCAGCAGCTGCCACTACTGATCATACTCATGTAGCGTTCAAATATAGCATCTAGTACTATAATATATAGCCATATATGCTGGTACTGTATTAGCTACAAGCTGTCAGGCTGCCATAGCATAACTTGATTGAGCCTATTTTATACACTACAATATATTATAAGTGTATAACCATGTATACCTATATATTGGGATAAACTCCATTACAACAGCAGTACCAACTAGTTGAGTATCCTGTACAATGCATTACAATTCATACCGCAGCAGCATGCGCATTATTCATATTGTAATCATTTGATCAATTATCAGATATGTGGGTGCAGAAGCTGTTCATGAACATATTCCTGCTGATTCTTTTCATCCTGTATATGTTAAAGTAAAGCTAGCTATTATAAGTGCACACTGTAACATTCCGGTACACAGACTGGCTGGAATATATGTAGCACATACAACGTACAATACCGCTGCTGTGGAATTCTGTGAGGTCAGCTCTAGTGAGATGAATAGAAAACTTGAAAATTTGAAATATTTGTAACTCTCTTTTGAATTTAAAAATGTTGCAATTACTCTATTGCAGGGATTCTTAGTTTTATATTCACATTAGTTTTCGTAAATTTGGACAGTGATTAGCCATTGGACAGTGATTAGTCATTGGACAGTGGACTGCAGGCTAAATCAGTGTTTGTTACAGAGTTGTCCCCTCTCTGCCCCCTTGGTGGCAAAACAGCTGTGGATATCACATTGCAACAGGAAGCACTGCATGAGTATTTGCCATAATATTATGAGTTATTGTAAGTATGATAGATACAAGAATCCTTCCATCTGTAGCTAATGACTAATAACATCTGATTACGTTTACTTATCACTCTAACTAGAAACTGGATAATTAATTATCTACTCTAGTTGTGTGCAGTACTAAGAAAATATGTTTGTTACGTCGTAGATAGGCTAACGTGTTAATTAGTACATAATGATCTACCATATTTAAAATTCAGCAAAACATTTTTGTGAACATCAGTGGTTATAAGATGCTTTTTATGTAAGGAATCTGTATGGTATGTTTTGGTAATTGGTGTTAGCTTAGCTTGCTTCGGTGGACAGACCTCCTTATTATTCAGAGCAGTACCTCCAACTCACAGTTACATGTAGATAAAAAATATACATGTAGCACCATGGTATGATATAGCTCCAACAGCAGGATAACCCACTGAGAGTCTACTTGGAGTTGTCTCCTGGTGAATCAGTTAACTAAGATGTTAGAACATCAAGATAGTTACATTTAGAAACACAAACGCATAATATCAGCTAGCCACATCTTGCTTATATTATTAAGAGTTGTGTGTCCCTTCTCACAGCATCTTAAAAGGGAAGACAACTAACAAATACCATGTCCTGTCGTATCTCTGTGGGTTTTATACCTGTGAAGTCTCCCTTCTTTGGCATGAGACTCCATCATTTGCAACCAAGATTTTGGTATCGCCCCTAAATTAGACACTCCCATCCCACCTGTTTGTACCAGAAGAGGTTGATGTAATAAAATATAACCAATAAAAACACTCCAAAACTTTGGTGAAGTGTTATATTTTAGACTTTAAAAGATAAAACTGTAATAATATCATTGTTTGCCTTTTAAAAGTCTAATATGATTATCTAATAGCTACATGATATATACATGGTAGATGAAGCTGAGGGAGGTCTGGTCACTGCTCGATGTTTGATTCCACTGAATACTATAAAGTACAGACTACTCCAAGATCAAGCTAGTACTGTTGGATAATCTAGTTATGGAGATACAAAATGAAAAGAAGACAACTCTTATTTTTTTGGGATTCGCAAAGTATTCGCTACATTATAACATATACAAAGTTTCCTAGTTTTGCGCATTTAGTTATTGCCTCGTAATGCAGAGGACACAGGAAATCTTGACACTACCTGAATATAACTAATATAATGTTACTGCTAGTGACTGCTAGGATATCACTATTCCATTCAGATACACTGCTGATTATCCTATACTAGACTTAACCAACACAGGGGTAGATAACTCTAGGGTTTACATTTGGCTGGATTAACCCAGATTATGCACTCGATATACATGTAGGCATTACATGCCAAACCACAAAGAATACATAATTTCTTTGTCTTCACTGGATTCCTCCATCCAGAAGTGGTTCAGCCCACAATAGTCTGAGTACAGATAATCTCTGTGTAACGGATTATCCTGTAATACCAGTCATTGATGTTCATATCAAAATATAGTGGTATAACATACCACCTACCTATCTGTAATACCACCTACCTATCTGTAATACCACCTACCTATCTGTAATACCACCTACCTATCTGCAATACCACCTACCTATCTGTAATACCACCTACCTATCTGTAATACCACCTACCTATCTGTAATACCACCTACCTATCTGTAATACCATCTACCTCCACCAGACAATCAGTTATGTCTAGTAAACCTGCATGTAGGGAATCACATGGTTGAGACTTGAAATATGGTGTGCTATAATATAGTTATATACAGTAGTAATTTATTAAAGGTACAGTGTGCTATAATTTAGTTATACAGTAGCAATTTATTAAAGGTACAGTGTGCTATAATATAGTTATACAGTAGCAATTTATTAAAGGTACAGTGTGCTATAATTTAGTTATACAGTAGCAATTTATTAAAGGTACAGTGTGCTATAATATAGTTATACAGTAGCAATTTATTAAAGGTACAGTGTGCTATAATTTAGTTATACAGTAGCAATTTATTAACGGTACAGTGTGCTATAATATAGTTATACAGTAGCAATTTATTAAAGGTACAGTGTGCTATAATATAGTTATACAGTAGTAATTTATTAAAGGTACAGTGTGCTATAATATAGTTATACAGTAGTAATTTGTTAAAGGTACAGTGTGCTATAATTTAGTTATACAGTAGCAATTTATTAAAGGTACAGTGTGCTATAATATACGAGTACGTAGTACGTAGTAATTTAATGGAACCAGGTAGTGAATCAAAGCACTTCAACATGACTTGAGTTTCTCAAGGGTCTGACTAGAGGTTAGTGAGTAAAGACTAAGCCCTCCTGGTTGTCAGCTGGCTCCCTCCCACACCAAGTATGTGCAACGTTTTACTTTGAATTGGTATGTTTACGATGGTAATACAAACACAAGACGTAGTTGTAACATCACTCTAATGTGAGATAGGTTAGTGCCGAGAGGTTAGCGGTGGGGTGCTAGTGAGTTACCAGTGATGGAGTACTAGTGAGCTACCAGTGATGGAGTACTAGTGAGCTACCAGTGATGATGTCTTATCACCTATGAGGTGTTAGCAGTAGATAACACTGTATATATACATGTATGTTAGTGTCACGGTGAATAGTCTACTTACTGACTAGCAGCACCCAGTAGTGTAAACCTTGTCTATACTCAGTATGTGCATAATTATTCGTATTGCTAATATTATTGTGATAATTACATCTATTAATTACTATTAATTATTCTGTATTATGAATAAACACTGTAGGTTATGGCAGTAAATAGTCATGTAATTCTAAAACTTTAGCCTAGAGCCACTAAGAAACTTGTAGGTAATTTTATATAGTCCATGTAACATAGCATACATAAAAATAAATACAGTGGAACTTGGATAACTCAGACTTCAGCGGACCAGCAAAAATGGTCTGAGTTATGAGAAGTTTGAGTTAGGTGATCATATAAAGGCAGTATTAATTTCTGCTCAGTCACAGATGATAAATAATAAATAAAAGATGAAAGGATCATGTAGGCCTTACAGCACAGACACAAGAGTTGTCAATGTGACATTATTTAGTAAACAATTCTGTAATAGTTTATTACTCCATTAGCTTTCACTGGAATAATTGACAATGTCTGCTTGCTTGTCCAATTGTTTAATAATAATAATAATAATATCCATGTAATAAGATCCACTGTAATGTAATAAAATAATACTTGTAGATCTGTCTGTGTGTCTGCTGTATATTCTACTCAGATGTTAGAATCCAAGATAACATAAATATTGTTTAAATATTTACATGACATAACAGCTAGACCTGGGAATCCTGATAATTCAATCTGAATTATGTAAACATTGTATCATCTAATTAAACTCTGTGTCTATCAGGAACACAGTGTAACTGTATATTATACAGTAATAGACATTGTATTACACATGTATAGTATCATAACACACTTACATAGTGTACATATACATGTACATGTATATGTACATGTAATGCACATGATGTAATTGTACACAACATGTAGATGTACACTATATGCCTGGACAGGAAGTATTCTATCCCTATTCCTATTGACTATAATACTAATATCTATAACAATATTCTAGGTAGCCCAACAAGGTGAAACAACTCCAACATTTCCATTACTTGAAAATTTCTGTTATACCTTTGTACATTATGTGGATATTCTACATGATGTCATAGCCTATATACCAGTAGCCTACATGAACTAGGCTACATTAGACAGTCAAGTTTTTTGGTGAACTACCTACTCGGCTACCTGGAGGGCTTGGAACTCAGGCTATCAACGACAAGCTCAGCTCTGTTATATAGACTATATAATTATAGACTGTGCTACTAATCTCCTATTAGTTGGTTAAATGTAACTTTGCCAAAACCCACAAATCTCCTGCCATGTTCATTCAGTAATAGCATTTCCATTTTTTGCGGTAGAATAATAAAATATTGTATTTATAGAAGCGTTAGTTATAGGATGTTGCCAAATACCTGCTTTACATACAGCACAGTATAATAACACTAATACCTACTAGCTGCATTCAAGTATATGGATTAACTTATAGCTATAAAAACATCATAAATATGATATAAATAATAGAGTTTACTCATAGGAGGTATAGAGACGAGGGTTTTACAGAGAACAGATCATCAACATAATTATCCATACTCTAATCTATCAACTGTGTAAAATGAGGTGTAAAGCTGTATGTTATATCCTACAGCAAGGACTAATAACAACTAAAGTAGATATTAGACATGGACCATAATCATTAACCCTGATCGAATAGCTCAATTAATTTCTCTAATCTTGTTACTAATATCAGTACCACTCCTCATGTTATACTCCTATATATCCACGTAATCCATAAAGTAAGTTGACACTGGTGTGGGAAGCTAAGAGCACTATACAAACCGGCTAGCCTGCCTACCTATAGCTGGAGTAACGACCAGCCTGCCTACCTACAGCTGGAGTAACAACTAGAGTAGGCTTATAAAAGCCTGCTTCTTCTAAACACCTTTACTCTTCAAAGCTAAGTTGACTACAATCAATGATGGAGGCTTTGAAATATATTAAGCAATAGAGCATAGGGCCCCAGGCTAGGTCGGGCCCTCAACTAGGTGTGGCCCCAAGCTAGGTAGGGTCCTAGGGTCCTACACGATTGAAATACAAACAGCAACGCTTTGCAGAGATGGGTCTGAACTAGTGCCATACCAGAAACCAGGAGACATCTGCAGGAATAGAAGAAAACACCAACCTGTGGGGTCCAGACAGTAGCCTAAGAAGATCCAGTGCCTGTGGACCTAGAGCTGGTCCATAGTGTGTGTTCCTAGGCTGTAGATGCCTATAAGCATGGGGCGTAGATCTACTCCTCATACGAAAATAACCAGGAGTATGTAAGCTAGACGGAGAAGAACCTAGCTCATAGGTTCCACCGAGAGACGTCAGACTGGTAGAAGACATTACAGTGAGATATACGATTAGGTCTGTGTGTCAGTCTATGTAGGTACTCTGTAGATATGTCAGTCTATGTAGGTATTCTGTAGATAGGTGCCTGTCTAGTAGATGTCGTGTAGCACGTGGATGGTGGAAGAATGGTAACTAGTGTATATATAAGTAGGACCCAAGTGTGAAGACAAGTGAGGTGAAGTCCCTGATGTCCACAGGTAAATACTTAATGTGTGAGTACTTCTCCTCTAGAGAGAAACTGTAGTCTATACTGATAATCAACCTGTATTATACATGTACCTGTGACCAGTCTGTAACCCTTGCTCTGATTGGTTGATTTGTCGTATACAGATGTGTGTGATAGGTAGATACCAACTGATAGCTAAGCCATCAGAGTTATCTCTATAGAAAGATAGGAGATGGAGATAGTGGATAGGAGACTGTGAGCTGCGGTGTGACAGGTGGAAGCAGACAGACGTGACCGTCACTGAGTGTGCTCTGTGTGTGCTCTGTGTGACAGGTCGAAGCAGACAGACGTGACCGTCACTGAGTGTGCTCTGAGTGTGCTCTGTGTGTGCTCTGTGTGAACCATTAACTACATAATCATGTCAATTATTGCTAACTTAATTATTTACACAACACTGTAACAGCGTACAGAACACTCTAAACTCACTCCATTTGTTTCCATTCAGATGAACAGCTACATTGTGAAATAATTATATGAATAATTGATAATATCTACAGCTGTATGTAAGTGTATAGGTGTAGGCTACACCTATACACTTACACGTATACATACACACATACGCACATGTGTGTACATACACACATGTGTGTATGTGTGGTGCCACAGAGCTCAACTTATATAATAAAACTATGGGAGCCATAAATTAATAATAATATAGCAGGTTTCAGTCTCTTGAGTGTTGATACAATGACAATGTTCACTCTATCAGTACAAGTAGTAGTAGTAGTAGTAGTAGTAGTAGTAGTAGTAGTAGTAGTAGTAGTAGTAGTAGTAGTATTAGTAGTAGTAGTAGCAGTGGCAGTAGTAGCAGTAAAAGTAATAGTTAATGGTTTTGACATAAATTGTGCTGAATCTAATGCAAAGGACAACTCTAATGTACCAAAAACTGATGACGTTTAGCTATCATTGAGCAGGATAGTTCGTACCAGAGCCACTCAACAGCTCTGGTCCATACCATGATGTAGTTGCTGAAGTAAAATCTGACAGCTAGTTGATCAGCTCACTTAGTGCAAGTACCTACTACACTTACATGTAGCTGGAGTGAGGGTGAACTAATATAATTTACTCCATAGTATGACGTGTACTGCAACAAGTGCAGTGCGGCTACTTGGGCTACTAGAGTGTTAGTATGTACCATTACATTTCACTAATAGTAGAATATGCCTGACATCTCTACACTTGTAGGTAACATGTACTTGTAGGCAGGGATATAAGGAAGGTATACACTTACATGTACATTATAAATACAAGGTACAAGCACAGTATTGGAGGAAAGACATGATCTAATTAGAAACAGACATATAACACATGGGATCAATTCAGAGTGAGTTACTGAACACATGGCACTAGTTATACTTGAGCTAATAATAATAACAGAGTAAATACTATTCTAAATATAGAGTGTAAGTATAAGTATGGTAAATATGATAGTTATATAATCAGGTATAACCATATAGGTAGACAAAGGCTAGGAGGGCATGGGCTGTAAATACTAAGTATGTTATACATATCATGACTAGATGAATATTGTACTACATGTAGTATAATATGAGTGCATACCTTAACTGTACATGTAATGTTATGTGATGTTATGTTATATAATACATAATTACAACAAACTCTGTACCTACCATCTACTGCACTAATGCAATAGATACCACTTTAGTACCACTGTACTTACCTACTGTACATCTCCTGGCCTATATTATAATATTATATTTGGCAATAAACTACTCTAAAATATTTTCATTCAAGTTGTAAAAAACTCCTAGTCTAAATAGAAGCCTGTCACAGGGTGGGTGGTGTTTGCAAGTGCCTTCATATGTTGGCACATGTTATGTAACATGTTATTAATTAGTGTGGGAAATATACTATTATAGGCTTATTTAGCTTTTAACTATTCACACTCTACTATGTATATAATATAGCCCTGTCTATGCTGTAATACATGGTGATACAACATCACTATGGTAGTATATCCACCGTACAAGTGGAGATTCAACATATTAAAGTTATCCTCTCTCTTCCTTCCATGAGAATATAGAGAGAGGGAATAACTCCAATGTGGTACATGCGTAGAAATCCATGACTGTATTATTTAGTCATGTACAAAACCATGAAGAATATTATTGAGTATGTTCTGTATTTTATACCATTGTTAGTGTTGTAAAGGATATTGTAAGCTGTAATAGCTGCCTACAACAACACTGCTTCCTGTTGATATCCACAAACAGTTTACATAAGGTGGCAAACATGTTGATGTATAGCAAATGAAGTTCATGGACACCATTTGACATTATTTGGGTGTACACAGGTTATGCTATCAATCCCATAATTCTCTGGCCAAAGCAGCCGACATATAATTAAAAATGGTTAATTAAACCAATGTTAATTGATTATTTACTGAGTAATGTAAGTAAATACTAGACTATCATAACAAGACATATCAATCAATGGTCAACACCTACAATATACATATATATACCAAAGTGTCAGATCACTGGGTAGGAGCTTCTCATCTAGTAATATCATATTTTATGCTTAGCGCTTGGCAACCAGCCAAGAAGCAATTGATTGTGGTTAGCCACTGGACTACTCCCACAGCAGCCTAGAAAGATGCAAAAATTTAATTCCAAACAGTATGTCACAAAAATATAAGCATACATGTAGATCTAGAAAATGTATCAACTCTCTATACGTACACTACAGTCAGCATCCTCTCCATACATACACTACAGTCAACATCCTCTCTATATACTCTGCATACACTACAGTCTACACCCTCTGTATACATACACTACAGTCAACATCCTCTCTATATATACACTACAGTCGACACCCTCTGTATACATACACTACAGTCAACATCCTCTCTATATATACACTACAGTCGACACCCTCTGTATACATACACTACAGTCAACACCCTCCGTATATATACACTACAGTCTACACCCTCTGTATACATACACTACAGTCAACACCCTCTGTATATATACACTACAGTCTAAACCCTCTGTATACATACACTACAGTCAATACCCTCTCCATACATACACTACAGTCTACACCCTCTGTATACATACACTACAGTCAACACCCTCTGTATACATACACTACAGTCTACACCCTATGTATACATACACTACAGTCAACACTCTCTCCATACATACACTGCAGTCAACACCTTCTGTATACATACACTGCAGTCTGTACACACAAGGATACTAAATGTAGGTCCTACCTAGCACATGCACATATTTATACTCCCTCTATGTGAATTCTCTCCTTTTCTCATTCTACAGGAGACTCTCTGTCACTCTGAGCACCCAAACATTCAATCATCCAATGCAACTATGTAGGGGTAGCACAACTCTCACTTAAATTATATAAGTACATGTAAAATATAGTCATAAGTAGTGTAATATTCAGAGTCATTGAATGGTTCTGAACATATTACATGTACATGTATTATTATTATTGTATTGTTATAATTACCATTTAAAGAGAGGACAACTGCAAGAAATGAATTAGCTATTTGTTTGGAGTTATCACCTTTCAAGAGAGTATTGATTATTCAAATTTTGTGTAAAGTTCTCTTTCTGCCTCTTAGATGAAAAAGGCAGAGCAGTATAGTCTAGTTTGACCTGCAGAGGTACCTCAGTCTAAATGTCTAGAGTATTCTTATCTACTATACTATTAATATACTACAGCTACTATTCAGTATGCACTGGTAAACACTTGACACGAGAAGACAACCATATGAGATATACATAATACAGTATGTACATATACAATATAAGGTATATCACTATCTACATAGGAATTCACTATAATATATATAATATACAGCATGAGTATCTACTTGACTAGCTAGTGAAGAGGTTAATGCTGTTATTGTGAGTAATTTAAGAAGTCGGTGGTGTTATTCTAAATACAGTAGTAGATGTTGAATGATATTACTGCAGTAGGGCAGTACCTAGTAGCCCCTTACTCCAGATCTCCAATATCCAAAGCCCTAACCCTATGATCTAAACAATATACAGGTATAGCTAGTATTCATAGCATTCCTAAGAACATGTAAATCCTATATTATATTGTAAGTGACAATATAATGTAGACATGAATATACATGTATATCTTGTTATTGTACTGCATAACAGACATGTGTGTTCCATTTGCAGTGAATACAGAAAATGTGGGCTGCTCTTTGCCTCAACCAGTTCTAAGACAGCAGTCAACCCAAACAGTGCCAATTAGTTGCAGAGAAGCAAGACTACTTCCTTTACATATCTTAGCTCAAATATCTTCCTCTCTGAGAGTTTAAGAACAACTTGGTAGGCTACTATGTACAAATGTACATTTAACAATTGCCTGAAGAAACTTATACTAGGCATAGACATATTGTGGATGTGGATAAAGTACTACATGTATAGTATTTGTAGGTATATTTAGAACAGCAATGCTTCTACCATAAGATATCAAATGGAGGGAAAAGAACAGCCAACTGCTTAACTAGCCTTAGTTCCTAGTTAGGCCAATGCTAAGTGGTGGGGGTGTTAAACATGTGGCATCAAGTCTCCACCAGTTCTACGTAAAACATTTAGACCTACAAAGAAATATGCAAACTTACGGTGCGACAACTACATCAGGGTGTTTATCCATATCTGTAGCATGTATCCAATTGCTGACACTACCAACAAGTCTATTTAGTCCAAGCCTGGCCGAGAAAGCCTCCCATTTCTCCTTTAGTGTCATGTCTGGTGTTTAGTTTAGCTCCAGTTGGAGAGGCAAGAAAAGTCTTAAAACTCTGCGGTTGAAAACTGGGAAGACATAACAGACGCAGCCTCCCGGTTAAAATTAGGATGAGAGAATATCTCAGCCTAGTCAAGCTCTGAGATAAGAAGGAACATAAGATATGGATCTTTGTGAGGTATCCAAAGAGTATGCCATCAGACACTCATGGCCCAATGAATGTACTCGATGAAGAAAGCAGATAAGTAGAGTAGCTAAAGAGGCGAGAGACAGGATGTGCTTCACACCTTTATCACCGACGACACAACATCCTGTGAGTAAGTAGTCCAAGTTCCAATCAAGTGAGTAAGACTCTCACTCTATCTATTCCACAGCAAGCACTGCAAGCTCTGTAGACTCATGACAGAGTATCTGTGCCTTGATATACCAACAGACAGTCACTGGGTGGACATACAGACAGATTAACTAACCATGTTAGCTGTACACTAAACTCTTGTGACGTAAACAGATAAGCAACTGTTTAAATCGTCCCAATATTTCATTATGAATGATCGCTCAGTTGATTAATTAAATGCATAACTTTTATGATATGCACACAACTAGCAGAGTACTACACAACTGGCAGCATTGCTAGACTGCTGCTACTGCTGTTAATGGTGTACTATTTCCTACAGCACTGCGATCACCTCACTTCACCATCAGTATTGAACAATTATATTTCTAATTATAAACTTTATAATGATACTTTTGTTTCATGACCAACAGCTGCACTGGTTACATAATACTGTAGGAGTAGGTGGGTTATACATACATTGTATGACAGTGTGGAGTAAAAGGGCTTATAGAACAGGTACTGCATGGGCCTATATTATAGATTAGGTACTGGGCTTATATTATAATAGAACTAGCTACCAGAGGGAGTGCTCAATTGGTAATCAGTCTCAATTATAGACTCACTGAGCTTCAAGAAATATGTTTTTTATAAACACAGGAAACCGGTTGGTGTTGTATCTGATCTGTATGTGCAATACATTATATAATCTGTATCAAAAGTATAAACAAGTGTAAACTGCAGACCCACATGTACATGTATACTGCAGATATACCCTCCTACTCCAGGGAGTGAACTCACAGGCTAATCTCATTTATTCTCGCATGAATTATATGCTCTGGCATGTAATGCAATGTAATGCAATGGTTTTACTGCATATTCAATTATCCTCTAGAACTAAATCAGCTAGAATGTGGAGTGAGGGATGCAGTGCTAAATAGAAAGTATTCTAATAGGTTATATGTATATAAGCACGTGAGCCGATAGCTGAGATAAACATACATACATATACGTATACATATACATGTACATATACGTGTACATATACATGTACATATACATGTACATAGGCCTATACATGTACATATACATGTACATATACATGTACATATGTGATGTATAATGTGCTTAGGAAACAGCAGCTAGCCGTGAAGAGAGCAATACTTCCAAGCATTCAATGCACTGAATGACTTTCACCTCTAAGAGAAGGAGATGATAACTCCCAGCACTGGGCACTTGTAGCTATATGTATACTATGTTATCCTTATTATATAGAATGTACTGAGAGAGTATCCAACATGTACATCAAATTAGCAAGGAGCAGCCAGAGAGAGAACAACTCCAAACCCTTAATATATAGCAGAGTATGATAAACAGTATAAATATGTAGGAGAGTGTCCACTAAGAGCTCCCATATCACCAATCAGCTTGTAAAATGAGAACCAAAGCTACGTTAAATACATGTTATAGTACATGTACATGTTCACAGGTTCATGACAGCACATATAATGTATGTACATTTATGTAATCTATGTACAAAACATTGAACATTCACTCGTGTACATGTATATACATGTACATAACTATAAATGTATATACATGTACATGTAGATACATATGTATATACAGGGTGTACATGTACTTAACTACACATTTATATATAATCTATATAATTTATTATACAATGTACACAATTGGGTGTGTTAGACCCACGTGTGTACCACACTAACATAACACATAATTCTGACTAACAACTACATGTACATGTATCTCACAGTCTATGGGTCTATATTCACTGAACTGCTATCACAAATACCATAAACAAAGTAAGTAGTTATAAAGTAAAGAGGGTTTTCTGTAGCTACTATGTTGGCCATAGACATAATACTAATAACACTATAGTAGTATTAATAACACTGTAGTAGTAATAACAATAATAATAGTGCTATAAATAGTTTAGCCATACTGTTTATATGTTACATTTTTCTTACACAAAAGTTGTTTTATGACCAACCAGGGACTTGGTACTACAGCTATAGAAATATTATCTACATCTCTGACTGATGTTTGAATTTGGGGCTTCACCACACCTAATAGCCTTAACACTCAGTGAACAAACACACTACCACTACATCCTCTCAGCCTCCAGTATTGCTATTAGTATTGCTATTAGTATTGCTATTAGTATTGCTACTAGTATTGCTACTAGTATTGCTATTAGTATTGCTATTAGTATTGCTATTAGTATTGCTATTAGTATTGCTATTAGTATTGCTATTAGTATTGCTATTAGTATTGCTATTAGTATTGCTATTAGTATTGCTATTAGTATTGCTATTAGTATTGCTATTAGTAGGCCTATAGCTGTCTAGGTACTCAGTCTAAGTATAGTGCCATAGGACCGCTCCTCCCCCCCCCCCCTCAGTAGTAACCAGTCTAGTGTAATTCCAATGCCCCTCTGCTCATAATAAGTTTATGGATAAGAGCAGACAACTTGTAAACAGAGTCCTACCGTACAATATTATGAACTGCAATACTTACTTGACAGGGAAGTGGATAGCAACTGATACAAATATGAAGGGAGGTACCAATGCCTGTGATCACAGACACCAGACAGATGACAGCATACGTGGTGTATAATCTAGAATGTTATGTGATAAATTCTGCAATGATGTCTACGTCTATTGCCTCATCTCTTATATAATATTATGTTCGTATGCTTAGATGTCAATGACTCACCAGCTACAAGATGGAAATTACATAATATTCACTTGTGTGAACAACTAAATACTTGCATATTGTTATCTATTAATGCACCATGAAAGGCTGGCTCTAGGTAAATGGCCTACAAGTGTATATGTACAATGTAAGTGTAATATACTGTAATGGATTTAGAGGACATTAGTTGCAGTGTATGTAATAGTAGGGCAACTAGTGATAGACCTAAATAGTTATATTATGCTGATTTCAAGGTTCAAGGTTCTAGCAAGTGCCTCTGTACAGTGTTAGTGCTCAATACAAAATAACCCACATTAGCATTTATTGTAAGATGCACATGTAGGATATACATGTATAGATATACCTACATGTACATGTACATAACTTACCTGTACCTACATATACATATATACCTACATCTACATGTACACACTACATGTACATGTAACACATGTATACATTATTTATTGCTACATCTACACCTATTATTGTCTATGTAACAGATAAGGTAAACAATGTCTAGTGAGAGTGTAGAACTCTGTATTACTGTATCCATTTGTATTGTAATAGAAATGAATATATTACTGAGTCTAAGCAGAAACATATTACAGTCTATGACAACCGTATAAATGTACATCTACAGAGAGTCTAATACTATACATGTACATGTGTTACAATGGTATAGTGTTATTATATACAGTGCATGTTATGTGCTCCTACCAGACTTTATACATGTATATTTCTAAACAGCTGAACAACAAATACTATCACATAACATAACATAACGTAACGTAGCGTAGCATTGCATAGCATAGCATAGCATAGCACAGCATATCATATCATGACATAGCATAGCATAGCATGACATAACATAACAGTCACAATAACAGTATAGGCTCAGCATTTATGTGGAATGTGGCAGGATTTATAGCAGAGCAATGTAATGTAGTTACTGCAAAGGATCATCAACGTTGTCCAAGTGTGGTATTCTATACCCAACTCTAAACAGCTTAACGTAGCTATAAATAATTTGGTGAGAAGCTTACAGGCGACGGAGTAGATAGATAAAAGCTGGCCGATAATAATAATAATGTTTTAGAACTTGGGCTGTAGCTATAGATTCGACAAGAGATGTAATGCATGGATATCCTATCCTCCACCATATCTCAGCCTGCTATTACACATGTACACTGTAAGTATAGGTATGGACAGTAGATGTAAGTATGGCGCACTACGTACACTTTAAGTGTAAGTATGTATGACAGATGTACGTATGGTGCGCTATGTGCACTCTAAGTGTAAGTATGTATAACAGATGTAAGTATGGCACGCTATGTACACTCTAAGTGTAAGTATGTATGACAGAGGTAAGTATAGCTCGCCATTTATACCCTAAGTGTAAGTATGTATAACAGAGGTAAGTATAGCTCGCCATTTATACCCTAAGTGTAAGTATGTATAACAGAGGTAAGTATATACTGTAGCTCGCCACTTATACCCCAGTGAACAGAGGGTGATAACTTACACGGAGTAGCTTCGAGACCTGAGCTTGAGAGAGGCCAAGTAGGTCGGTACGTTGTTATACTCACACCTCCTTCCACTCTGCTCTGATTTGTTACGTGTAACTCTAAGAGGTCTCTTGTGCATCTCACCAGTATGTGTGATGGTACGTCGTCTGTAAGCCAGTGCTGACCCAGTCACACGCTGCTGACCGCATGCACATAGTTGCTGCTGGCACACCTTACACTGCCTCTCTACTACAGTTGTCTCCATAGCTACCTCTATACAAATCTATATAATGCAATATTACTTAACACCAATCTAGCTAATGAAGTACATATACAAGTATATTCCACTCCATCCAGTATACAATCGTAAATCAATTATTCAAAACGTAAGATTTGAAAGCCGACAAAACTTGGAGAATATCAGCTTAAAGATAGGTAGTGTAAAGCACACCACACATATCTAAGATTAATGCTCACAGTGTAACTACACAGCAACAAATCATGTAATATGTATAGATAAATGTACATGTATTATATGTTTATTACAATTTATAGTAAGCCTACATATGTCTAATTATATCTATGTACATGTACATGTATATAATGTACATGTATATGTATATAATGTACATGTATATGTATATAATGTACATGGATATATAGCATGAAAAATATACTGTACGACAGAGCAATATGTGCTGTATACATGTATGTGTATCATGTGTAGCTATACTATGTGCTACATCCTCACATACATTTGCTATAATTTCACATACCACATGCTATACCCTCACATACCACATGCTATACCCTCACATACCACATGCTATACCCTCACATACCACATGCTATACCCTCACATACCACATGCTATACCCTCACATACCACATGCTATACCCTCACATACCACATGCTATACCCTCACATACCACATGCTATACCCTCACAGCTATGTGCTATGCGCTATATCTTCACATACATGTGCTATACAATATTTGGTGCGTTTATATAAAAGTTACTATAATTATGCTACAACTCACTGGCTAAAGGAAGTGACTATCAACTTTTCAACTGCTGGTGTGTCAAAATGATGATACAATTAATATAATAGCACTATACCATCTCTAAGAGCTTGGCTAAGTGGTGTATTGCCTACATAAGGAGTGTATAAGGAGATATACAGAGCTACTAGTCAACTGATTATTACTGATGAACTTATATACAAGCTTTCAGATAAGACATCTCAATGTACATATAATATAGTAGAATATAACTTACTGTTATACTTGTATATAATATAGTAGAATATAACTTACTGTTATACTTGTATATAATATAGTAGAATATAACTTACTGTTATACTCGTATATAATATAGTAGAATATAACTTACTGTTATACTTGTATATAATATAGTAGAATATAACTTACTGTTATACTTGTATATAATATAGTAGAATATAACTTACTGTTATACTTGTATATAATATAGTAGTATATAACTTACTGTTATACTTGTATATAATATAGTAGAATATAACTTACTGTTATACTTGTATATAATATAGTAGAATATAACTTACTGTTATACTTGTATATAATATAGTAGAATATAACTTACTGTTATACTTGTATATAATATAGTAGAATATAACTTACTGCTATACTTGTATATAATATAGTAGAATATAACTTACTGTTATACTTGTATATAATATAGTAGAATATAACTTACTGTTATACTTGTATATAATATAGTAGAATATAACTTACTGTTATACTTGTATATAATATAGTAGAATATAACTTACTGTTATACTCGTATATAATATAGTAGAATATAACTTACTGTTATACTTGTATATAATATAGTAGAATATAACTTACTGTTATACTTGTATATAATATAGTAGAATATAACTTACTGTTATACTTGTATATAATATAGTAGAATATAACTTACTGTTATACTTGTATATAATATAGTAGAATATAACTTACTGTTATACTTGTATATAATATAGTAGAATATAACTTACTGTTATACTTTTATATAATATAGTAGAATATAACTTACTGTTATACTTGTATATAATATAGTAGAATATAACTTACTGTTATACTTGTATATAATATAGTAGAATATAACTTACTGTTATACTTGTATATAATATAGTAGAATATAACTTACTGTTATACTTGTATATAATATAGTAGAATATAACTTACTGTTATACTTGTATATAATATAGTAGAATATAACTTACTGTTATACTTGTATATAATATAGTAGAATATAACTTACTGTTATACTTGTATATAATATAGTAGAATATAACTTACTGTTATACTCGTATATAATATAGTAGAATATAACTTACTGTTATACTTGTATATAATATAGTAGAATATAACTTACTGTTATACTCGTATATAATATAGTAGAATATAACTTACTGTTATACTCTTATATAATATAGTAGAATATAACTTACTGTTATACTCGTATATAATATAGTAGAATATAACTTACTGTTATACTCGTATATAATATAGTAGAATATAACTTACTGTTATACTTGTATATAATATAGTAGAATATAACTTACTGTTATACTTGTATATAATATAGTAGAATGTAACTTACTGTTATACTTGTATATAATATAGTAGAATATAACTTACTGTTATATAGTAGAATATAACTTACTGTTATGCTCGTATATAATATAGTAGAATATAACTTACTGTTATACTTGTATATAATATAGTAGAATATAACTTACTGTTATACTTGTATATAATATAGTAGAATATAACTTACTGTTATGCTCGTATATAATATAGTAGAATATAACTTACTGTTATACTTGTATATAATATAGTAGAATATAACTTACTGTTATACTCGTATATAATATAGTAGAATATAACTTACTGTTATACTTGTATATAATATAGTAGAATATAACTTACTGTTATACTTGTATATAATATAGTAGAATATAACTTACTGTTATACTTGTATATAATATAGTAGAATATAACTTACTGTTATACTTGTATATAATATAGTAGAATATAACTTACTGTTATACTCGTATATAATATAGTAGAATATAACTTACTGTTATACTTGTATATAATATAGTAGAATATAACTTACTGTTATACTCGTATATAATATAGTAGAATATAACTTACTGTTATACTCGTATATAATATAGTAGAATATAACTTACTGTTATACTTGTATATAATATAGTAGAATATAACTTACTGTTATACTCGCATATAATATAGTAGAATATAACTTACTGTTATACTCGTATATAATATAGTAGAATATAACTTACTGTTATACTCGCATATAATATAGTAGAATATAACTTACTGTTATACTTGTATATAATATAGTAGAATATAACTTACTGTTATACTTGTATATAATATAGTAGAATATAACTTACTGTTATACTCGTATATAATATAGTAGAATATAACTTACTGTTATACTTGTATATAATATAGTAGAATATAACTTACTGTTATACTCGTATATAATATAGTAGAATATAACTTACTGTTATACTCGTATATAATATAGTAGAATATAACTTACTGTTATACTTGTATATAATATAGTAGAATATAACTTACTGTTATACTCGCATATAATATAGTAGAATATAACTTACTGTTATACTCGTATATAATATAGTAGAATATAACTTACTGTTATACTCGCATATAATATAGTAGAATATAACTTACTGTTATACTTGTATATAATATAGTAGAATATAACTTACTGTTATACTTGTATATAATATAGTAGAATATAACTTACTGTTATACTTGTATATAATATAGTAGAATGTAACTTACTGCTATACTTGTATATAATATAGTAGAATATAACTTACTGTTATAATTGTATATAATATAGTAGAATATAACTTACTGTTATACTTGTATTAGAATATCACTTTCCTCTTCAAGTGCTGGCATGACTGTCTGTGTCACTAGAAATATAATCCTGCAATAATTGTATTGTGAGAGGGCTATAAAACTATCTATTACATAATATCAGGGAGGGTGGAATGATAATTTATCTCTTTACATAGATGTATGTTGGGTGATATAAGAGTGTATACTATGGTCTTATAGAACTCTTTGACCATGGTTTATACATGATTATACATCTACATATACATATACATGTACATGATTATACACGATTATACATGTAGGCCTACTGTATAATATTCACTAATTAGTAAGCAGTAAACAATTTAGGGCTACTCTGCTTGTGTATGTGGAATATATTGTATTACACAGCAGAGACATGTATTATACATGCTAATAGTTGCCAATGTTAGCCAAACATTGTACATTGTATATTTATAATTGTATTGCTAGACCTGGTAGCCAGAGAGGTTATCCTATTATAACAAATCTATAATAGACATGAATAAAGTTTATAAACCTAAATCAATGTTACACCATGGAGCACAGAAATCTGCAGAGGAGCACAGAAATCTGCAGAGGAGCACAGAAATCTGCAGGGAAGCACAGAAATCTGCAGAGGAGCACAGAAATCTGCAGAGGAGCACAGCAACCTGCAGAGGAGCACAGCAATCTGCAGAGGAGCACAGAAATCTGCAGAGGAGCACAGAAATCTGCAGAGGAGCATAGAAATCTGCAGAGGAGCATATAGGGCTATCATATTAACTTACCTTATCAAAACTTTACCTACACCTGCCGCAAGATCAATGAGAAGTGAGCACAGAGGCAGCATCTGTACAGCACAGCTGATGCCACTGTAGATGTAACACATGCTGCCTTTAGTCCATGCAGAGCACTATTACATCATATAGGTAATAAGTACAACTGTCTGCTAAGGAACCCTAGTAAAGGTTTCAACCTCTTGAGCTCATGGTAAGGACTCGGACAGTGGTTGTAGTTGCAGTGGGCTGTGGCCTGTGAGGAACCCGGCCCCTCCCTCATCTTAATTAAACCAGGCTACAGAGTCCATAGAAAACTACAGTAATTGAAAACTGTAGTGTGTCCCCATGCTTCACTCCTAGATACCTACCTGTACAATGTAAGGAAAGTGAATAACCGTCCCACACTGGTTTGAAGAACTTATTGAACACAGGCTAAATATGGTGAGGAAGAGTTGTTTGCTTGCTTGTTTCAGCTGAGACAAAGGTCAACAATCAACACTGCGTTGTCATAGCAACAGCTTTCAGTCTAATAAAATAGGAGTTGTCTCCTCCTACATCTTTACTGCACGGTTTTGAAGCAACCATTGTCTAGGTGTAATAGTGATTGGTGTTTGACTGTAGGTAGGTTTGCAGGCATGTGGTGATATGCTCTCCTTTCCTACTCAACTGTTGAATGGTGATGAAGGACATGCTGAACACTGTTGGTAATGTTATAGGTCCTATATATTGTATATAACGTCATTACTCTACCTAACAAGACCAATTCACTGGCACGTGCAAATATAATGTACATTGTAGCTGAAATTCTTTCAATTACAGAGTGGAGTGTGACATGAGCTGTAAAGTGTCAGTATTATCAGCCAATACAATCAGCTGGCAGCTAGACAAACTATTACCAACAATAATTATTACATAACAATTCTCACACGATACATAATATATGAATATAATAGCACTTGAGGCAAGCCATCAGCACTTAGGACTGATAAATTGTATTTTACTTTCTCTAGAATCGATACGCTATCTGTACTATAAGACAGGCACAGTAGTATATTATAAGAGTGACCATAATGTACAGGTGCTATGACACTGAGTGTGAGGTGTCTATATTATCAATATTATATCTATCCTACAGCTCTAGTTCTGTCCTGTCTGTTCCTGATTTTGGCGAAGAACTAGGCCATTATCCACATATAAGACATAGTAGTGAGTGCTACATATGTATATGTAGCTCAAAAGTACATGACTTGTGTATAACACAAATACAAATTCATGTAGTTACAGGTATTACCCTACACATCACACCAGATACACCTTCCCTATTACTACTAGGTAACAGAATGTAATAGTGCAGAGGGATGGGGGAATAAGGGAACAGGGGAATAGGAGATAAGGGGAATAGGGGAATAAGGGAATAGGGGAATAAGGGAATAGGGGAATAGGGGAATAAGGGAATAGGGAATAGGGGAATAGGGGAATAGGGGAATAAGGGAATAGGGGAATAGGGGAATAGGGGAATAGGGGAATAAGGTAGTTTATACTAGAATGTTCAAAATAATCCCATTTAATTTAAGTTACTTGAACCAATATATTTCAAAATAAATTACTGAGTGCAAATTGACAAGCCAATTGCCAAGAGAAAACAATTCCTAACCCCACATGAGCGTCAGAACACACTGTAGTAAGCTACTACTGGTGGTGAACTCAAGAGAGAAAAGGTAGATATTACATCATCATAGAGTTATCTTATGTAGAGTGTTTACTACAGTGTTGTACTATGTACAGTGTTTAACTGCAGCGCTGTACTATGTACAGTGTTTACTACAGTGTTGTACTCATGGGCACTAATAAGCTATTGATCATAATTAGAAGTTGTCCTCTCCCAATTTCTCTTCCTCTTTTTTTTGAAGAGGAAAAGGAAGAGAAATTGTGAGAGGACAACTTCTAATTATGATCAATAGCTTATTAGTGCCCATGGTTGTACTACGTAGAGTGTTTACTACAGCGTTGTACTATGTAGAGTGTTCACTACAGTGTTGTGCTATGTAGAGTGTTTACTACAGTGTTGTGCTATGTAGAGTGTTTACTACAGTGTTGTGCTATGTAGAGTGTTTACTCAAAACCTTCTTCTGTTCACTGAGTGCTCGTGGTTGATGTAAAATGGCAGGTATATGAATATCCTGTGCGGCTGCCGCCCTCACAAACCCTTCATTAGATGTCATTATCTCACACTTGAGTAAGTCAGCAGTGCCAAATATGACCTTTGACCTCTCCTTGATCTGCCCACTGGCAGTGAGAGAGGAGAACCTAGAAGACATTGTGTCAGGTACAACAGTCAGTCTCTCGCTCAGCTCCTTGGCTCTAATATTCTCTTGTTCTCCGGCCATCACCCTCACTATACCCCAGTAGTCATCAATGGCTGACTGACACGTCACCAGTAGCCTCTCTTTCATTTTAGGAAGTATGCTGCCAAGAGCAGAACCAAGTCTCTCAGCAGCCGCTTGCTCAGCCAACACTTTCTCGGAGAAGTCAAAGTCACAACCTCCGTTGCAGACGTCTGAGATATAAACCAGCATTGTGGTGATGTCAAGAAATACCTTCGTATCCGATGGCATATCTGCTATCCTCTGTAATAGCCTCAGCTCTTCTGCACATACAGTTTGGTTAATCTACAGCAGTACACAGTACAGTTACAGTACACCATGTGACACAACACATCAACACCAGAATAGCTACACGTACACTGTAGTGACAAGTGTAGGGGGAGAGAGGACAACCCCCAAGTAACTAATAGCTGGTCTAACTCACACCATCGCACAGCTTCATACTCCTTAAACCTCACTATAGGTATATAGTTGTATATCTGCACCAACTTTTCATGTACGATAGAAAGGAAGCTGGGATACGATTGAGCCAATAGGGTTATTATAATGAGTAAAGGTAAGGTACAGCTGGATATTGTACAGGACAACAGAGGTATGTGTGCTGTATGTGTGCTGTATGTGTGCTAGACACTGAAATATACAGGACATACCTGGAGAGAAGAGGGAGGGGCCACAGCTACTTCCACTATTCTGATTGGTTGCCCAAAGTCTTCATACTCGCTGTCATCTGATGAATCAGCAAACACGCCGACCAGTTTATCCATCACTTCCTGTGAAACATCTACTCTATCTCCCTCCACTACTATACCCTGGGATTCCAGAGTTTCAGCCATGTCTATAGTTACCCCATTACAGAATACGCACACAACTTTAGGGGGTGAGATTTCACTGTGCTTCTTTGCAGAGTTCAAATATTTCTCGGCCTTTTTGACAACGTCCTTTGATCCATATTGTCCCTTGCCTGCCCAAATCAAGTGCAGAGATTGCGGATTTCGTGCAATTATCTTCTTCCACGTCTTTCCGTTATCGCAGACGACATCTACAATAATTCCGTATTTTCTCATGTCACATATCACATCCTGTACGCCTTCAGACTCCTTGACAACACTAAGTACACCGGATAGATATGGTATGTTACTGCTAGTTAGTTCATGCTTCTTAACATCAACTAGGCCTCCACCAGATTCTGATCTGTGTCTCTGCAAGAACTGAACATCTGATTTAATTTTTCTTGATAACTTTTGACAAACTCGGGATAAATCGTTGTTAGTTTTTGAGAGTAGCACAGTCTCAGCGAGGAGTTTCTCGGCTTTATCCAATTCATTCATCACGATCAGCTAAAACAATAAAACTGTGAGGAGTGAATTCTTCAATTGAGTAATACCTCTATACTCGTTTGAAAAAAACCACAACCACAAGACAGCGTTATTATAATGACTAAGTGATAATTGTTAATATCATGTTATCATGATAGACCGTATGGTGGCAAGTTAGCATCTACATATCGATACTAATAATATGTAAACAATGTAATAGTAGCCAGCTATTAATAGTTATCAGTGGTGTAATCATACTAAGCAAGGGAAGGGTAGTGTACTATGCTGATTAGTAAATGAAGTAAAGTGAGTAACCTTTGTTGAGGTCACATATAAGCCTATCTAAGTTATACTTTCAATTCACAGAGGGCACTATGATGGTTGAGAAGCTTACAAGGGTTTACAGGCACACACCGATTAACAGGGCAGGAGTAGCAGCAGTGCTTAATGTCAGCATCCTGTTAGCCACACTAAACTTGAAGTCATTCTCTGAAGCACTTGTAGCAAGCTTTGTGCATTTGCTACTAAAAAGACAGGAAGAAATATTTCTATATATTCTACATTATTTTCCATCATTAGATTAACCCTAGACTAGACATAAATCAGTTTTAAATAAAAAAAATTGGTCTTCTTGCTGGGAGTTCATTTCTTAGCGCAAACACAAAGACCGGGTTTACAGGTTGTCTTTGCACTGATCCCTGGCTTGCCTATGACTTCTGTCTCGTTATTGAGTTAGCACTGGTCAGCTCATATTTGTTGAAATTGAATCGGGCACTGTAAAGCCTCCTGGGAGGCGATTGGATTAGTACAGAAGCAGAATGATTCTTCGTCAAACTCAGATGACATGGAAGTTGTCCTCTCGATTACAATTTTATATTTGCTTTGGTGCCCCCATCCCTCTTCCCTAATTTAATCGCCCCATCACAAACATCTGGTTTTTAGCAATCAAAAATTCTCCACCTAGTCCAAGCAGAGAGAGGCGGTAGCTATTACAACACTCAACAAATATATTTATTGTTATTAGTTACATCACTAACACAAGTTAAATTTACCAAAACTAGGGAAACTCTCCAAACTGAAACAAACTGACTTGGAGTGAAATCTAAATAGGTAACATTTCATGGTGATGATAATAACTTCGTGGACTTTTTCCTGGGAGGAATGTGGTTCCGAACCTCCAGCCTCCGGCACTGCGCCTAGCATGTGTCTGAAGTTGCTACCATCATGGCCATCTCAGCAACCCCAATAAAGGAAGCTTTAACGCATGTATAGCAGCAATCAGTCCACACACATGGTTGGACAAATCCACAACATTGGTGAGAGCAGTGGGATGCTGAAGGGCCCATGGCTCGTTGTGGTGGGGAGAATATATATATATATTTGTCATTATATATACATGTATATTGATATTATTAATTATTATTAGCTCCACTACCAGATAATTACTAATTATAGCTAGTGTAGAGCACTATATCTATTGTCTAATCTTACTTTTATACAAACATTTGTATAAACTAGATTATATATTGATATATTGTAATGGATTTCAGCAAGGATAGTCTCCCTCCGTGTCCCTCGACAACTCCCTAGAGTTGTATGAACACTTCGGCAACGGCTCCCGTGTAAGTATTATTGTAAATGCATACCTATGTGCTTAAACAGCAGAACTCCAGTATTCTTGGTAGCGTAATCAGAGTATATTTAATGTTCCAGCAAAAAGGTATAAGAGTATAAAATACAGCAGTGTATAGAAGACTGATAAGTAGTTAAAATTGCACGCCTTATATACTAAAGGTTTGGTTGTAGACGAACCAATAAGAAAAAGAAGTGTCTCCAACGGAAGGCCGGAGACCAATCATAAAAAGGATTGCACCATAACGGCAGTTAATGAATAATAGTGATGAAATACTAGCCGTCGGAAGTACTTAATTAATACAATATTGCGAAATGGACTATGCCGTGTAATTATAATGCTCCGTGTCAGTAAGAGGAGTTGTGTGCTCATTACTATGTACGACGATAAAATATAATATATATAAAAAGGAACTAATTGTCTTGATTGCTGCCGTTATACAAATCGTGAATATATAATGGATAAATGATACTAAATAAGGGATAATTGCTAAGAATATATATGTCCACAACAATATATTACAATTATTATTATATTTACAGTTAATAGTAATATATTCATATTCATATTGGATATTCACTCATTATCATATTGTGCAAATTACTATTTAATAGCATATATATATTACTTTAACTTTACATCTTATAAAATAAAGTTAGGTATAAATATTCCAATTAAAATCCTTGCTTAATTATTATTATATATTACAAGTATCAATTATTATTAAATCAAATTATATTTTATTAGTATAAGTATTTTTATTTCTATACTAATAACTATTACTTTTTTACTATACTTATACTAATACTAATACTTCTTTAATTTATAATAAATTTATTGTAATTGTAATTTAAATTTTTCTAGCTAGTGTATATGTATACGATATCTAACAAGCAAACTCAAGAGTTGGTCTGACTATGAAAAATATGTTATCTCCCTATAATAACTAGTTAACATTATTATAGCATACTATTATATACATGTATATGTGTTATTTTATTAAATTATTATTATTTTTGCTTTGGACACAAACACAATCTAGCTTAAAATATACACAATCACAATATGAACGTGTGTCGCTTGGACCTACCGCGAGAAATGTTTATGAGAAAACTAGTTTCTGACTAAGGTCAATGATTTATCAAGGGCATATATCGGTCAATCATAGCCAGAATGCGCAATTACTATGTAAACATATTAACGAGACTACATATTGGACACTCAACTCAATCCAAGTTGAGTCGTTAAAGTTGGGCTAAAAACACTCACATTTTTTCCAGAGTTGAGTCAAAGTGGGACTTCAACAAGTAAAGTCATTTCTAAAGTCCAAGTCAAGTCAGTGCTGTCTCAAGACAGGTCAGCCATCATGCAAGTTTAACCAAGTCGACTTGTCTACTTGCAAGTCAAGTGGGAGACAACTTCAAAAATTTCCAATCTTCCAAAACATCACTCTTTTTCTTTAGTTTTAGTAGACATTCCAATGCATGAAAGGAAAGACCATGCCAAGGGGTAGCTGGGCATGTATGTTATGCAATTATGGCAACTAGTCTATATGTGTAGTAATATTATATTCAATATTGGCACTACCATTGAAGCTGGTCATATAGTTTAGTAAATTTATAGTATCAGTATTAATTATAAATAGTATAGTAAAGTATTAATAGTGTAGTATTAATAGTATTATATATTTAATAGTAACGGGGGACACAATGTTACAGATTTGAAATGCAGCAATCACATTGCAGACGATATCTGTAATCCCAGAGAACAAATTGTAATGATCAGAAAAGCTCTCTACTGGGCACCAGAACGAGCAAATCCTTCTCAAATGACTGTGCCTTCCTCATCTAGGATATGCTTCCTGTGCATGAGACCCTTCAACAAATCAAGAAATTGAGGCACTAGAGGCGGTGCAAAACCAAGGAGTAAGGATGATCTTTGGTTTAAAGGGAGGAGCAACATCTTCAAATCTAACAGCTCGATGTGAGGCGTAAGAACTTTCGGGTTGAGCTTCTGCTGAAGATTCTCTCAAAAGAAGAAGCCCATCCTGCTCTCTGTGCATCCTATGATGAGATAATAACCCGACCGGAGATGGCAGTCCAGACCTGATCACAGTCTAGAAATAAGCCCAGATCAATTACAACAACTGGCAACTGTTTCTACAACAGTTTTCTCCCCTGTACGATGCAGGACCAAGCTGATATACCACTGGATTGCTTATAATACCTGCTATAAACCCAAATGCCCTCCCTACCTATTGGGATGGTAAACTACAAACACGTTGGCCTACTGTTAAACCGTGTCGAAAAATTGAGGCATATTCCTTGCGCCCATTTAGGCAGTCTACCGTTATGTCATTCTTTATATAAGTCGATGTAAGTACATGCATGTTATCAATTATGATTATAAGGAACTCATCTACAATGGAATTACTGCACCCTGGAGTTGAGTAAGAAGCCTACTCTTATACAAGTATCATTAGAGCCATGCTTCTACTTGACCAATGACCGCTTCTACGTGACCAATGACCGTCATTGAATCTACATGTAACTAGGCGAATAGCTAACCTTTTGTGTATATTTTCAAAGGTTTTGCTTCTCCTAGCATGAGTTGTGGTGCATTAAGGCTCCCTCCTATACCCACTCTTCAGGAACTGATTCGTGTTTATAAATTAGAAGCCAAGAAGAGGCTCTCTCAGAACTTCCTTCTGAACCAGGCAGCTATCAAGAAGCTCGTGACATGTGCAGGAGATTTGACAGGTGATTGACAAGTTATTATCACCCATTAGGCTAATTGCCTGTGCTTGAGATACATTACTGCGTCTACTATACATGTACATGTACATGTATGTGCTGATCTACTAGGTCACTAGGACAAGGTGCTCCTACAGTGCAGAAACATAGACATAGTATAATATAGGCCCATGTATTTATCTCTATTCCTTACACAGACCACCATGTGTGTGAAGTCGGTCCAGGACCAGGTGGTCTTACTAGGCAGATCCTTCAAGCTGACATTAAGGGGCTGAATGTAATAGAAAAGGATGTGAGATTTATGCCTTTACTCAGGGTGAGCTGTTTACTAGTCCATATATTTTAGTACTTGATTGTGTGTTATACGGTGAGTAGATAACTCTGGTGTTAGTATACAGAGAGAGTAGATAACTCTGGTGTTAGCATACAGAGGGTAGATAACTCTGGTGTTAGTATACAGAGAGAGTAGATAACTCTGGTGTTAGCATACAGAGGGTAGATAACTCTGGTGTTAGTATACAGAGAGAGTAGATAACTCTGGTGTTAGTATACAGAGGGTAGATAACTCTGGTGTTAGTATACAGAGAGTAGATAACTCTGGTGTTAGCATACAGAGGGTAGATAACTCTAATACTAGTGTTGGTATTTTATTCTTTTTCCCAGTCGCTGTCATCTGCATATGCCACCACTGGTAAGGATATGAAGATATTTCACGGAGATGTGTTAAAGTTCAACATGACAAACTTGTTTCCCGATGAAGAAAGAAAGGGGTGGGATGATGACCCCCCTAATCTCCATATAATTGGGAACCTGCCGTTTAATATATCCACTCCTCTTATTGTTCTATGGCTGAGACAGATGTCTGAAAGGCAGGGTCCATGGAGGTAAGCTATCCACAGTGAATCGTACTGTTACACTGCAGCGTATCGTACTGTTACACTGCAGCGTCTTGTACTGTTACACTGCAGCTTGTCGTACTGTTACACTGCAGCGTATCGTACTGTTACACTGCAGCGTATCGTACTGTTACACTGCAGCGTATCGTACTGTTGCACTGCAGCGTATCGTACTGTTACACTGCAGCGTATCGTACTGTTACACTACAGTTATGGAAGGACTAAGCTAACACTCACATTCCAGAAGGAGGTTGGAGAGAGGATGGTTGCTGGTATACTACACAAGCAGAGAAGTCGCCTCTCAATCATGTGTCAGTACCTGTGTGATGTCAAGGTCAAATATGTCATTCCAGGTAACACACCATTATATATATTATTACATATTATACCAGGTAACACACCATTATATATACAATGTATAATATTGCATGAGCATCTCTTCTTTCCCTCTCCCAAACAAGAGTGAATTCAAGTGTTGTGAATGATTTTAGACACATAACCTCCTCATGGTTATAATATTATCTACACAGATACGTGCCAGTATCCACATGTTCATTCTGGTACCATATGCTGCCCACTAATACAAATATACTAGAATACACACAGTATTACAGTGTACGTTTGTAATTAATGAGGTATACATGTAGTATTACAGTATACTTGTACATGGTATATACATTACATACTCATCTAATGCTGTCCCAACAGCGTTTGATAAAATATTTGCGAAATCGACAAATGCAAATAGTGTGCCAGATTAGCACCCTTCTTGGAATCAATTAATATGAAGTTATCTCACCCTTATCATATACTGAGTAGCATGACTCGTGACTCGACACGCACTGAACAGGTGCTATCTACATGACTGTATATAAATTGGGACACACAGTTCACACACGGGGCATGGATATTTCAGATTTAAAAATAACTTGAAGATAAGAACATGGCATCCTGTTTCTTCACTGACCTGTAGGATACCTTGGAAAAGCCATAATTGGAGTTTGATCTCTTAGTTGTCTTATCTTGGTGATATTTGGTGTCACTGGTGTATTGTGGACTGTCCGCTGTGGATATACTGTTCAACGAGTTGCTGTAAACCACCTTCCACAAGCTGCTGTATTACCATGGCAACCTCCCACAAACTACTGTATTGCCATGGCAACCTCCCACAAACTACTGTATTACCACGGCAACCTCCCACAAACTACTGTATTGCCATGGCAACCTCCCACAAACTACTGTATTGCCATGGCAACCTCCCACAAACTACTGTATTGCCATGGCAACCTCACACGAGCTACCGTATTGCCATGACCTACTAATGTACAGACAGCATAATATAGTCAACTGGAGGCTGATTCTGGCATCGCCCATGTCTATCTGGATGCTGTCATGTTATGGTAACAGGGTAGTGGATGAATTAGGGACAGGGAAGGTAACCAGTGGACCCACAATTAAACATACATCCTATTATCACAGTTTCTATATATCAAGTTTATCCAGTAAACGATGAGCATACTCATTTGCCGTAGTTCTCTCGCCAAAATGGGCAAACCGTTGCTCTTTAACGAACGCCCAGCCTGTGGTCAAACGCTTAGGCTATAGAAATATAGGTCGGCAATAGTAGTTGACAGTCTGCGCAAAGAGCGTATTTTTACCATCTTTGGTCTACATGAGACATAAATAGTCCAGACCACGTGATCAGTAGGATGGCTCGAACTTTTTGGGCCTTTTTCCTATATTTATGCTCTTCTAAATGCTTGCATCTTTTATTGATGCTATCGGTATAAACATCATGTATTCTGAAAATAATGGGCTAGCATTACAGATACTTTTAGCCAATCTCAGGGCAATTTTTTCGCCAATCTTTAAAAGACCCCATTGTTTCATCGGTAATTTTTCGTTGCCACTCAACTACTTTGAACTAGACCACTTATTAGGTCAGATTTCGCGCGATCCTATTGGTGCATAAAGCCGTGGAACAACTTATTAATTCTATAAACTTTGCTATTATTAGATAACTCAGGTGTACTACAGTACATATACACCACAATGCATCTCTCATGAGTGCTATAATATATACCACAATGCATCTCTCACGTGTGCTATAATATATACCACAATGCATATCTTTGGTGTTATCAAATACCTTCCAGGAAACCAAATGAAAATACACGTCACCTAAAGTGAAATGGAAATACCCAGAAAGATATCATGATATTACTTATCAACATGTACGCATACTGACCTTTTCCCTTGCTAATCATATCAATCGAAAGCAGTTAAAAGTATTTTTGGCTTTTGTCAATATTGCCTGCCTTGTTCAACTCGGTTACCTATTACCAGTGTTTGCTGAATTAGTACAAACATAGCGTTGGCGGCGGATCCACTTCTACCTTCAAACTCAACCAATCACTGTGGACTAACGCTCGAAACAAAAACCTAAAATCTCGCTTTGCTTGATCCTGATGAAACTGCATGTTTTACCCACCAAATTTCATTCTAAACAATGTACTTCATGTTGTAGTGTAATCCAAGGGGACACAACTCATTGTACTTTATAATGAGCAGTAGAGTGTATGTGTTCTTGTTGTTTCAGGTAAAGTGTTTGTCCCCTCACCAGATGTAGATGTCTCGGTGGTCACGTTCACTCCACGCCGCAAACCTCAAATACACCAGCCGTATCACATAGTAGAGAAACTAGTACGCCATGCTTTCCACTACAGACAGAAGTACTGTAGGCGAGGTTTAGTGTAAGTAGGTGGGGCTTAATATAGGTAGGTGGGGCTTAGTGAAAGGAGGTGTGGTTAATGTAGGTAGGTGTGGTTAATGTAGGTAGGTGGGGTTAATGTGAGTAGGTAAGTTTAGAAGGCCATATTAGGTATTATTAGGTGATCCATAACTGATATTCAGCTCTCACCTTAATAGGTTTATTAGAGAGGATAACTGCAGTGCTGTACATGTAGAATGTATGACGTTGTGCTACATTCTCAAACTCAACTAGATACATGTGACTGTGAGTTACTGTTATGCTGATATGGTTAATCTCTGTTATCTGCTGGTCACTGACATGGTCATCTGTCCACATGTCTAATACATCTCTTGTGTATGCCAGTATAGGGTACATTGTGTAGCTTGTAGCTACTAGTTTTGTATCTGATAGAATGAATGTCTTGTATGTTTTAGGACACTATTTCCCCCAGAGCTAAGTCACCTATGTGAGGAGATGCTGAGTAACACGGACATAGAGCCGTCCACCCGACCCCAGCAGCTCTCTATGGAAGAGTTTAGCAGGCTATGTGATGTATACTCTATGTACTGTAATACATACTCTGGACTGTTTGAATACTACTACAGAGAGAAAAACCCAGCCCCTGTGGGCCTGAGGCTAAGCGGACTAAGCTGACTGACACTGTAGATACATTGTATATCATAATCTAGCAGGTTCACTTTGGGAGTTATCACCCTTGGTGGTGGGATCGTTACAGAGTTACAGTTGGTGGGTATTGTGAATGGGCTGACATAATATTTATGTAGGTATATAATACTGGTGGCACTGATAACTAGGTGCAGTATTAGTATGGTTTAGAGTTTGAACAGGAAAAAATAGGTTCAGGAATAATAATATAAAAATACTGGCAGCTATACTTAGGTTTATTGATCTCTACACTGAATTTGATATAAATATAAATATAAAGTAGTGTAACATACTAGTAGTGTAACATACTAGTAGTGTAACATACTAGTAGTGTAACATACTAGTAGTGTAACATACTAGTAGTGTAACATGCTAGTAGTGTAACATACTAGTAGTGTAACTTACTACTCTAGAGTATTTGACTCTTCTATTCTCTTCAGTTCACTGAGTGCCCTTGACTGATGTATAATGGCTGACACAGTTATACCTTGTGCTGCTGCTGCTCTGATGAAACTCTCATTTGACGTGAGAATGTTACATTTCAACATGTCCGCTGTTCCAAATATTAGTGCAGCTCGCTCTTTTATCTGTAACATACATGAACAGTGTGTAGTGTGTTTGTGATCGGAATTCTCCTAGTACATTTGGTTAGCAAATAGAGTAGACTGTGCAGTTAATAGAGTAGACTGTGCAGTTAATAGAGTAGACTGTGCAGTTAATAGAGTAGACTGTGCAGTTAATAGAGTAGACTGTGCAGTTAATAGAGTAGACTGTGCAGTTAATAGAGTAGACTGTGTAGTTAATAGAGTAGACTGTGCAGTTAATAGAGTAGACTGTGCAGTTAATAGAGTAGACTGTGCCGTTAATAGAGTAGACTGTGCAGTTAATAGAGTAGACTGTGCAGTTAATAGAGTAGACTGTGCAGTTAATAGAGTAGACTGTGCAGTTAATAGAGTAGACTGTGCAGTTAATAGAGTAGACTGTGCAGTTAATAGAGTAGACTGTGTAGTTAATAGAGTAGACTGTGTAGTTAATAGAGTAGACTGTGCAGTTAATAGAGTAGACTGTGCCGTTAATAGAGTAGACTGTGCCGTTAATAGAGTAGACTGTGCAGTTAATAGAGTAGACTGTGCAGTTAATAGAGTAGACTGTGCAGTTAATAGAGTAGACTGTGCAGTTAATAGAGTAGACTGTGCAGTTAATAGAGTAGACTGTGCAGTTAATAGAGTAGACTGTGCAGTTAATAGAGTAGACTGTGCCGTTAATAGAGTAGACTGTGCAGTTAATAGAGTAGACTGTGCAGTTAATAGAGTAGACTGTGCCGTTAATAGAGTAGACTGTGCAGTTAATAGAGTAGACTGTGCAGTTAATAGAGTAGACTGTGCAGTTAATAGAGTAGACTGTGCAGTTAATAGAGTAGACTGTGCCGTTAATAGAGTAGACTGTGCAGTTAATAGAGTAGACTGTGCAGTTAATAGAGTAGACTGTGCAGTTAATAGAGTAGACTGTGCAGTTAATAGAGTAGACTGTGCAGTTAATAGAGTAGACTGTGCAGTTAATAGAGTAGACTGTGCAGTTAATAGAGTAGACTGTGCAGTTAATAGAGTAGACTGTGCAGTTAATAGAGTAGACTGTGCAGTTAATAGAGTAGACTGTGCAGTTAATAGAGTAGACTGTGCAGTTAATAGAGTAGACTGTGCAGTTAATAGAGTAGACTGTGCAGTTAATAGAGTAGACTGTGCCGTTAATAGAGTAGACTGTGCAGTTAATAGAGTAGACTGTGCAGTTAATAGAGTAGACTGTGCAGTTAATAGAGTAGACTGTGCAGTTAATAGAGTAGACTGTGCAGTTAATAGAGTAGACTGTGCCGTTAATAGAGTAGACTGTGCAGTTAATAGAGTAGACTGTGCAGTTAATAGAGTAGACTGTGCAGTTAATAGAGTAGACTGTGCAGTTAATAGAGTAGACTGTGCCGTTAATAGAGTAGACTGTGCAGTTAATAGAGTAGACTGTGCAGTTAATAGAGTAGACTGTGCAGTTAATAGAGTAGACTGTGCAGTTAATAGAGTAGACTGTGCAGTTAATAGAGTAGACTGTGCAGTTAATAGAGTAGACTGTGCAGTTAATAGAGTAGACTGTGCAGTTAATAGAGTAGACTGTGCAGTTAATAGAGTAGACTGTGCAGTTAATAGAGTAGACTGTGCAGTTAATAGAGTAGACTGTGCAGTTAATAGAGTAGACTGTGCCGTTAATAGAGTAGACTGTGCAGTTAATAGAGTAGACTGTGCAGTTAATAGAGTAGACTGTGCAGTTAATAGAGTAGACTGTGCAGTTAATAGAGTAGACTGTGCAGTTAATAGAGTAGACTGTGCAGTTAATAGAGTAGACTGTGCAGTTAATAGAGTAGACTGTGCAGTTAATAGAGTAGACTGTGCAGTTAATAGAGTAGACTGTGCCGTTAATAGAGTAGACTGTGCAGTTAATAGAGTAGACTGTGCAGTTAATAGAGTAGACTGTGCAGTTAATAGAGTAGACTGTGTAGTTAATAGAGTAGACTGTGCAGTTAATAGAGTAGACTGTGTAGTTAATAGAGTAGACTGTGCCGTTAATAGAGTAGACTGTGCAGTTAATAGAGTAGCATGTCAATGCTTGTTTCCATAAACATTGAACTAAAACTAAACTTTGATAAAGATTGCTTACATATTTAGCAAGGCCATCGCAGGTTCCAATTAGCTGTTTGAAATTTTAGTTACATGGAAATTCATTCCTTACACAATTATACAGACCTATATATAAATCTCACCTTTCCACCTGTTTTCAGTCCCTTGAACCTTTGAGAGACGCCATCATCTACAACCACAAGTCGGCCAGTCAGCTCCTCTGCTCTCTTCTGCTCATCCTCTCCCCCGAGTAGCTTCACAAAGCTAGTAAAATTATCAAGAGCTGACTGGCATGTGATTAACTTCCTGTTATTCATGTATTTGGTTATAAATGGTTTGACTGGAGTTACTCTCTCTTGGTCTGCCTGTTCGGCCATCATTTGATCTTTGAAGGGAAAATCTGTACCTCCGTTGCAGACGTCTGACACGTAGATTACCATTGATGTGACATCTAAAAATATCTTCCTATCCGTATGCAGTGAAATTAGATGTTCTACAGAGTCGATGCCTGCAGCAGTTCCTGTCGCAGCGTGTTCTGCTGACCTCACAATGACCTCATTACCACCATCTTTTGTGGTCTCATCCTCACTATCTTCTACCACTTCCTCATCACTGAAGTCATCGTCACTGGAGTCTTCTGTTAGCTGTAGTCTACGCAGAGTGTCGTCTGACACCACCACTCTCTCACCTTCTACCTCTACCCCCACTTTCTCCAGATAGTCTGCCATTTCAAATGTCACTCCATTGGTGAATACACACACTACCTTTGGTGGTGAGAAGTCAGACTCCATCTTGGCAGCTTCAATATACTTCTCCAATTTCTCAACGACATCTTTGTTGCCATACTGTCCTTTACTAGCCCAGATTAAATGCAGAGATTGTGGATTTCGAGCTACTACCTTTTTCCACGTCTTTCCTCCATCACATATAACATCTATAATGAGTCTGTACTTACGCATATCACAGATTATCTGCTGCACGTTGGCCGATTGTCGTGTAGTGTCAAATACTCCATACAGATATGGAAGGTTGCTAGATGATTTGTTCTTCCTGTCTGATTGTTTTTGTAATACTTTGTGTTCTGATCTAAGCTTTTTATTCAGACGTCTGTAGGCTGTTTGTAGCTTTAAGTCTGTCGTACTTTCTACAAGTGAGGTCAAATGTGACATCACCTCCTGGTAGCGGTCAGCATGGCTCTCTCCATGGGCCATTGCCAATCACTAGTAATATCTACTGTACTACCAACAATGACTGAGTGTAATGAAATGATTGATAATATGAATATGAGACTCTTTTTTCTGATGGACAGTGATGATACTACCTGGTAGTAACTACCTGCACTCACTCTTGTCTCTACTTGTACTACTAGTACACTACTACTACCCACTAGGTCTGTCTCAGCTTGTTTTATAGCATCACACTCACATCCACAGTTGGGCTATACTAGAATATTCCAGACTCCTGAGTGAGTCTCATTGAATCACTAAGTATTTGAATAATTAAAATCAAGTATTTCACAACTTTCATTTACCATTACATCAGAATAGAAGGAAATACAAATATTTCAGCCTCATCTTGTAACAGAAATGTGAAAAGTGGGACTGCTTTAATACATATAGCCTTGGATCTATGCATGGCTACGCCACAGAATTAGGTAATTCTATGGGCTACGCAATCAATCAATCATTGTTTGCTTAGTACACTCATAGAGTACAATAATGTCCTAGCCTGCATGTACGAGGCAGTGTCTAATGGCAATACCATACAATACACAGGGCATTGCAAGCACTCATTATGAATGGTTTTACATGTACAATGCTACATTTTGTGTAATGTCCAGTGTAAGCACCAGTGGTGTATTAGTAGCCAGGTGTCCTTTCTCTTTGCCTTGATAAGGCACTAAACAATGTGTATGTACTTTCTTTAGTAGAGGTCTTAAATACATGTAGTATGAGGTGCATTTCCGCATCATCAACAGAGGAAAACCTATTTTAGGAGTACTTGTTAAAATAATATATATTATATAAATGTTGTTTATTATAAAACTTTTAGCCCACTCTAACGTTTTCCAATATAAACGGTGTATTTATGTATATAGTAGAGTACCAAAGCATAGCTCTCTTGCAAACAGCAAAATGCAGATTTTCTGCTATGCAACGGTTTGGGAAATTCCTTCTCCTATGGCTTATGAAATGACTCATTGTTCCAGGCATCTGATAAGGTAAGCCATCTAATTGGCTGTCAGTTTGGTATAGTATAAATAAGGCTGGGATAAGTATTAGCCAGTAATAGCTGACTACACCCTAATCGTGAATTGCTTGTCACAAAAGAGATCTCCAGCTAGCCACTTTCAGAGGTATGTCTGTATTATTCTGTTACCTGTAAAGTAGTAATATAATGTATTACAATATAGTGTCACATTTGAAGAAGAAAATATATTACTTCAGTTTATCTAATAGTATAACTATTATAAAGAACTAGTATTTTCATGGATTTGAAACAAGTCTATGACCACTCAAAAAATAAATTTCTTGCTAAAATACATCAAATTAGATACAATTTTGTTTCAAAGTTAGAAAAAAAGCCAAAAGAATACTATAAAATGGTGCAAACTGCTTGTGGAGATGTTGCTCTATCAAGATCTGCTATGCTCGAGTGGTAGGACAAATTTTAAGGTTTCTTTTCTTCAGTAGAGCATTAGGCAAGGTCAGGTCGCCCTGTGATTTGTAAAACTGACTATAATGTCAAACTTGTTTAACAATCAATCAACACAGAGGAAATATGGAGATATGAATTTTTAAATTAGCATTCTATTAATTGGAAGTTATGGAAAGCTTACATGATCCTATTAGGCACAAAAGGCCTGAAAAGTGGGCAACTAACAATTGACATCTCTACCATTTCAACGAGCCAGCCCATAATGCATTGGCGGTTAGGTCATTTCTGGTCAAGTACAGCATCACTGTATTGCCACATCCACTTTTTTCTCTATATACTTCTAAATGTTGTCTTGGGTCAAAATGACGTTGAAAGGTTAAAGTTTTGATGATGCAAATGAGATAAAGAAAAATGCAACCAAATCGCTAAAAGAGGTTCCAAAAACTGAATTTTTGAGATGCTTGAAAGCACTGAAAATGGTGTATAGACTCCCAATGGGTGTATTTTGAAGGTGACAGACAAACTCAAGTATACAGATACATTTAAGTATCTCTACCAAAAAAGTCTCCCTACTTATTTATCGCCCCTCGTATATATTATGATGTTTTTTATGCAAGGAATTTATCTTTTTTTCAATCTGCTAAAATCATCTTATTATCAAGAAGGATTAGTATTGTATTATTTATTAGTATCTGTATATAAGACTAAGTGAAAGGTTGTCAGATGGTGTTATTATCGTATACTCATGGAATACAGTAATATGGATGTTTCCATTTTGTACAACGGGGTAAAAAACATTTTTATAAAACAATTGATTATTTGGAATAATATTTTGGTGAGTACACTAGGACTAGTGGTATTGCTTTTTATTGTTTAATTATTTATAATATTAGATCAACTAATTGCACATGGTGTATAATCCTCTTGCGTTTCCTAGCCCTTGTATTGAGCTGTGATAACTTTGCAAGTACTATGTAAGTACTCTTCTGACAATTTGATAATATTAACACTGATATTGTATATAATGTGATGTGTTACACACAATATAATATGATAGGTTCAGTGCAACTACTTTGTGAATCCTTTGTAGTAGCAGAATGTGGACCCTCTGTTTTCTACTCCTGTTGGCCCTACCATGTGCTGACTCTGCTACCTACGACACCAGCAAGGTATACACCAGCAAAGTATATACCAAGGAGAGATTCCCTAACATAAACTTCTGTAGAAATAGAGCAAGAGGCCGAGGGGTCGACTGCTGTCACGGAAGAGAAGACAATTGTAGCGTCCCCATATTTGATCATACAGGAAGTTCCCTGTGCTATTGTGACACCTTCTGCAACCAACACCCTGCTGCCGACTGCTGCCCTGACTATGCTGACACCTGTAGTACTCCAAATAATGTCGGTTAGTTTTAGAGTTTAGCCATGTGCCATTGCATCCCATCCCCTCCCCCCCCTCCCCACCCCTAAAATGTGCTGCCAGGTAAACAGGAACAAGCCAAGCTATATCGCCAGTACGCTGGTGCTAGGCTGTGTTGCCACATAAGGGTTGTCCGATGAAAACACAATTTTGTTTAACAAATTCAAGTGTGCGATTTAAATTAACAAAATTCCAAAATCAACATCTATAATAATAATAAATAAATTAGTGCTGTATTGTTCCAATCAGTTCACTGAGTGCGTCCAGTCAGCTGAGTGACTCATAAACACATCATAGTATGTAGTCAGACTATAATATTAGTCAGAGAGGGCTTTTATTTCCTTGTGACTTGATTCATCTCCCCTGGGTTGATGATTGAATGTCAAGTGCTTGGGCTCTCTATGTCCGTGTGTGTAGTATCGTACTGCAGTATGGTATGCCAGCTACATGTTATACATCTAGAGAGAAAGCATAGGTTAGGCTAAGCTAAGTTTGTAAAAAGTGTACAATAGAAGGAGCGACAAAACCACAGTAGAATAAGATGCATCGACCTTCTACTGCTTCTTACCGATTATGTAGCTGAGTAGTTGCTAGGATTTGTGGGTCATGTATGTACTTGTACGTACTCGTATGTACTTGTATGTATACGTACATGTACATACATGTATGCACATATATGTACATGTACGTACTTGTATGTACATGTACGTACTTGTATGTATAAAGGAGCCAGGCGGTGGCAGCCCTCACCTTACCTGATTTCTAGGAAGTGTCACTCTGTTATGTAGCATAGCGCAGTGTTAGGTTTCTGGTATGTTCCAAGTAAAAGACCAGTTATGTAGGCTTGGTGAATATTGGAACTACATAGCCTGTGATCCCATAACTCTAAAAACCTGCTTTTTTCAAAAAGTGTATGCAATAAAACATGGCCGTTTGATACATTGGACGAGGTACCTTGTAGTTCTGCACATCAACGTAAAGCCTAGTTAGCTGGTCCATTTACATTACCAATATTATTTCAATGAACTTCCACATGCAAGTAATCTACATACAAATCTATGGAACTTGGGCAATGGTATGTGAACTATGGTTTCTAGGACCCACAATATCTCATTACAAGTCTAATTATTTCACTATTGAAGCTTAGCTAATATGGTCAGGTATCAGTAGATAAAACAGATAGACTTACATGTACATGTAGTTAACGTATTATATAATGAACGCAAATAGAGAGGCCAGGACTGTGGAATAATTCTATCCTCACTCATCTAGGTATATCACACAAGATGTCTGCATACCATATAATATTCTATTATACTATGGTGTTATAATAACACTGTAATATGATCTACTGGTGTAGAAAATGCTTATTTACATAACATACATGTGTAAGCACAATGTATGTAGAACTGCTCAGCGCAGTCTGTAAACACATTACTTGAATTTAATTTACTGCAAATTGATTTTAATAAATTCACTGGTGGCCCTTGCATAATGTTGAGAAACAAATTTAGAAATATTTCTGATTTCATCTGTTTCCAGTTTCCATGAGTTTATTGTTTTCATGCGTTTAGGTGAATGTACTGAGCCCGGGAAGAAACAGAAGAAAGGATGTAACATTTGGTGAGTTCCATACCTGTTATGTATTTATTAATTCACTACTATTAATTAATACTGCAATGATTCGAATACAAATATAACGAGAGGAGAAAACTCTGCATGTTTACAAGAATAATTAGGCGTTCCCCCTCAGGCTTCCCACCGCCAAATACCAAATATATTATCTGACAGTGAAATTTGATGATAATTTTTTGCATTGTTGATATGCATAGAATTGTCTTATCTCTTGACTCTAGGAGATAAGTTCGCAGATGTTTCTAGGTTGAACTTTGTATTCTGTGAATAAGCTGTTTCAGCTTCACGCCAATCTGATAATTGTATGAATAATCCGACTGACCTCCTTTCACCCTCTGATAGTATCTGTGTATACTGCATTAGAAATATGTATAACAATTACTTTTACTGATATCTATCTGAAGAATGATGTTCCAATATATTGAGTAGGAATAACCATATTACTTTAAAGTGGATTTAACCATGGTTTCCTATATTTTGATAACTTTGTTAAAATATGCTCTAACGTCCCATGAAGAAGCACATGCAAGCCTAGTTATAAATTATGTCATTACATAATTATACATTTGTAGGTGATACATGTACATGCTAGTGCATCGTACCACTGCATCATATCACTGCATCGTATCACTGTATCGTATCACTGCATCGTATCGCTGCACCGTATTACTCCACCGTATTGCTCCACCGTATCACTCCACCATATCACTCCACCGCATTACTCCATCGTATCACTCCATCATATCGCTCCACCGTATCACTCCACCGTATTACTCCACCATATCACTCCACCACATTACTCCAACGTATCACTCCACTGTGTTACTAATACTATACTATGGTTGTAGTGAGTGTGTCTATGAGAGATGGTCAATGACTCGTCTAAGGTTTATATATAAATGGCAATGTGACCAGGATCCCTGTATAAACGATGCAGATCTAATCAACAACATCAACTACGGGTATTACGGGTGAGTAATAATACGTATGTGTATGCATGTACATGTATGTGTATACATGTACATGTATGTGTATACATGTACATGTATATGTATACATGTACATGTATGTGTATCATGTACAAGTACCTGGATATATATATACTTTGTGTACGTTGTATAGTGTATCAGCTGTAAGCATTGAGTCTGTTGGTATATCATGTACATACGTGTACATGTGCAAGTATAGGTGTAAAATATGAGTACTGTATAAGTGAGTCACGTACCTGTGTTGGGGCCCAATTACTAGAGACTAGAGATATAAGTGTAGCATTGATCTCTTCCTAGACATCCTGTTTCCTCTATTTATGTTTAGTGCTGACTGTGTCGCCCTCCCCAGCCTCTCATGTGTTAGCAAACAGCCTAACGTGGGCCCATTAGGCATGTCTTAACTGTACAGGTTGCTGGTACTATTATACATCAATGGTTTTAGAATAGTAGTTAAACTTCATTTCATGTTTTTTGTTACTGAGAACAGCTGATAGATCACTACACACGTGTACTGTCCACCACACACATGAATTGTCCACTACACACCTGTACTGTCCACTACACCATATCATAGTTTCAGTGTGACACTTTGATAGAGTTATCTTCTCCTACTTCCATCATGATGTAATGCTCTGGATATTTTCCAACAGACATACTTGTGATTTGAAAGTCAGGAGGATCAACAGGCGACATAACAGGCGCTATAACAGGCGCCATAACAGGCGCTATAACAGGCACCATAGTAGGCACCATGTTATTCAATATGACTACTTCCTCTTCTCAATGCCTTTGATGTGTACATTACATGCATACTTATGTAAGACATGCTAAGCTCTAGCTAAGCCTTCTCTTGTGTGCACAGCAAACAAACATGACCTGGCATCAACCCTATTCATACTCTCGTATGTAGTCAGTCAGTTAGACTGTTCAATACTTAAACATGATCAGATCAGTGGGAATGTCATGTAATAGAGAGTTGCCTGTGATAGAGAGTAGAACTAGAGAATACAATGAGAGTTGTCTTCACACTTGATATTCACTTGAGGTGGTAAACCGGAGTACCTGGTTTTCGAAAACAATGGACTACTAGCATACCCACCCTTCTTTTTGGGGGTCTAGAATCCAGGCTAATAATAGCGTTAAAATAGTACCATGTAGAGTAGACCAGTAATGTGTGCATGTAGGCCTAATGTGTGCATGACTGCAATGTCATGTGAACATGTTATCTTATGTGTACATGTTATCTTATGTGTATATTATGTTAGATTATGTGTACATGTTAGATTATGTGTACATGTTACATGGACATGTAATGCAAAGCTAATTAGTACTATATATTGAAATAACTTGAGATGTGATGTAGCTCTATTACTGTTTTAGGTTTTCTGCTGCAAGCTACAAAAACTTCTCAGATGTTAAACTCAAAGATGGTCTGAAATACTACCTGGGAACACTTCCCTCCAAGTACAAAGTCGCCAAACAGCACCCCATTAACAACTCATACACCATACACATACCCACATATTTTGACTCTCAAGTGAAATGGCTCAATCTCATACATATGGCTGAAGATCAGGGCCAATGTGGTGCCTCATGGGCTTTCTCTACTGCTGGTATAACTAGGGCAATAGTCCGCCTCTCTATACACCAATATAGATCATGTATATGTACATACATGTACATGACTAAACTTGCATAGTGCTTCCTTGCACTAGTACTTCTACCACCGTTACTGTTTATTTGTTACAGGCGTAGCAGCGGACAGGTTGAGTATCCAATCAAATGGAGAATTCAACACTGACCTCTCCGTCCAGCAGATGTTATCTTGCAGTAACTTTGTGACGTCATACGAAGCCTGTAATGGCGGACAACTGGAAGATGCCTGGTGGAGGTTAAGGAAACAGGGGTAAGCAATAACCAAGTTACTTGAATGTTAGCGGTATTGTATTGTCCAGTTTCCACTGTAGAATAACAATAATTACAACAATAATAATTGACTTAGCCAGGAAATGTAAGTTACAAGGTGATATTATGTACTATTATAACTATGGGAAAGAGGTGACAATTCCCAGTATATGCTGAGGCTACATTGTAAGTGTAAGTAAGTAAGTAAGAGTAACACATTCTTTGTGTGCCAAGCCTCTCAGTTGTGAACATATACACATGTCTACGATGTAGAGTAATATGTAGACGTATACACTTGTCTACGATGTAGAGTAATATGTAGACATATACACTTGTCTACGATGTAGTGTAATATGTAGACATATACACTTGTCTACGATGTAGTGTAATATGTAGACATATACACGTGTCTACGATGTAGTGTAATATGTAGACGTATACACTTGTCTACGATGTAGTGTAATATGTAGACATATACACATGTCTACGGTGTAGTGTAATATGTAGACATATACACATGTCTACGGTGTGGTGTAATATGTAGACATATACACATGTCTGCAATTTAGTGTAATATGTAGACATATACACATGTCTACGATGTAGTGTAATATGTAGACATATACACATGTCTACGATGTAGTGTAATATGTAGACATATACACATGTCTACGATGTAGTGTAATATGTAGACATATACACATGTCTACGATGTAGTGTAATATGTAGACATATACACATGTCTACGATGTAGTGTAATATGTAGACATATACACATGTCTACGATGTAGTGTAATATGTAGACATATACACATGTCTACGATGTAGTGTAATATGTAGACATATACACATGTCTACGATGTAATGTAATATGTAGACATATACACATGTCTACGATGTAGTGTAATATGTAGACATATACACGTGTGTCTACAATGTGTAACGCACATGTAGGCCTGGATACGTACCCCCATTATGTTGAAGCACTGCAGGTGATTTGATTGAATGATATTTCAGACTAGTGAGCGCTGAATGTTACCGGTATACCAGTGGACGGAGCCGGCAGAAGGGGACCTGTAGGCACACAGTTAGATGTCCAGGAGGTCAGCAGCCCACCACCTACAAGACCATGCCTGCTTACAGGATAGCGAGCACAGAACGGGCTATCCAGGTGGAGATAATGACGAATGGACCTGTGCAGAGCTTGATCACGGTACTCACTCTACGTCTTAGAGCATGTCGCATGATAAACTACAAGATTCTTATAATAATCTATTAGTATAGGAGCTGCATCAATGACAAGAGTGCTCAATGAAATAATATTTAGAGCTAATCAGCAAATATAATAGTCCTTTTGCTAACATTATATTGTCACATGAAACTGCAGTAATAAAATGGTTTTTAGCTTGTACCTATCACAATCATTCCTGTGACAGGAGCAGACAACTCTGGAAGGCATAATATTTCCAATCTTCTCCCTCTTTCAGGTGAAACCAGATTTGTTTGTGTATAAAAGTGGAATATATGGATCAATAAGAGTGGCTGACGTGTTTCCTTATAAATATCATGGAGATATAGAGGGTACACACTCGGTGAAGATCATTGGTTGGGGAGTCGAAGGCGGTGTCAAGTACTGGGTAAGATGGTTATACATGTATGTTAGTCTTATGGTTATATATTGTTCTTATGGATTAGTAGACTCTAGCCGAGTCGGTCACTTATTGCTAACACGCTTAGGTTCAATCTTGTCCACAAACTATATATCGGGGATGGGAGAGGATAACTCTTAGTGAGTTTGCAACGTTATGAAGGAATCCTGGTATTGATAGTCTGTGTTGTATGAATTGTGTGAAATATCAAATATAGTGTGCATCCATTAAACCATGTGAATATGTTCTACTCTTGTTACTTTGTGAACGTGTAGTAGTAGCAGCAGTAGTAGTAGTAGCAGTGGTAGTAGTAGTAGCAGCATTAGTATACATGGAGTAGTAGCACTTGCTATGTACTGGTATTTTCACTAAGATATGAACGCTCATTTCAGCTGGCAGTTAACTCCTGGGGCAGGTGGTGGGGAGAGGATGGAATGTTCAAGATAAAGAGAGGAGAGAATGAGAGCGGAGTAGAAGAGTACATCATAGGAGCTTGGCCTCAGATCCAACACTAACAAGCACAGACTCAGACATGGCAGAGTACTCTAACCAATACAATCACTGCATGCTGTATATGATATATATTTAATATGCTATTGCTTGAGGTATCCTATGACGAGCTACGTACCACTGGTTGAACAGTACAAACCTCCATATACATTGACTAGTAGAACAGGTAACACTTAGTGTAATCACCATATTTATTACAGTGTTACCATTACTCCGTGTAGCAGTGGATACAGAGTAGCCTTAGAGCCTGTGTTCTCTAACTTTTACAACACTTTCTCAGTATATTATAAGTTAATGCAGAATGTTTTAAAATTTATTTTCATTAGACAGTATTTTTTATACTAAACAATGCTTTCCTTTGTTACAACAAAAAGCCAAAAAGTAGTAAAGCACTAAATACACGTTATTTTGTTGGAGCAGGTAATTTATTCTACAGACTGGACGAAGGCATTATTACAACAGCCTGTACAGTATTACCCCACAACCGACTCAAAGCTGTAAAAAATAATATAATATTGTTAGTAGACAACATGATGCAGTATAATGAGATATAATGAGAGCAGTGGAGCAGTGAAAGTGTATGTACAGTATTTATATAGGATAACATTATGACTAATTGTGTATAGTATATCAGAGTTATCTTCTCTTGGACTTCTTTGACTTGGAGGAAGATTTGGCAGGACTGCTGTGTTTCCTTTTCTTTCCTCTATTATCATCATCATCAATATATCTATCTTCTGCATCAGCTGTAAGCACATGTACCATACATATCATATGTTGATGTAATTACATACATGTACATATTCATTTACAAGGCAATCAGAGCCGTTGATAGTGAGAGTTAGGCCACCGGAAGAAAACAAGAGGCCATATTGGGCCCATGTAACAAAGGATTGCATTGGTCAAATCCTTCTATCGGCAATTCTGATTGGTTCCAATGGGCCCAACGTGGCATCCATAATGTTCCCCCAGTCAGAGAGAGTAAAAGGAAAGAGGGATCACTAAATAATAATACCCTGTCCCACCAAATAAGCCCCATTTGGCGGTCCTGACGTTCTGCGATTCACTTTTCCGCCATTTACCTACTGGTATTTTGTACAGGTGTTCAACTTAAATCGCAATTTAACGATTGTTATATTTACGATTCTGTATTTATATCTCGTTAATATAAATGGAGGATTTATATGACGTCGTTGTAAAGCGCCAATAATCATAGCGGATTTGTACACAAGGTGGCACAACTCCTTACTTAATCCGGACGGCGTTTGGAGGCGGGGAGGGGGAGGGACAGTTTTTACCCTCTTTGCCCCAGTGACGCGACTCTCACAATAAACGGCTCTGAAGGTAATGACTAGCCACGCCCACTACCACACAAGTAGTTGAGGCAATGCCCACTACTGAGGTCAGGCCACGCCCACTACTGAGGTCAGGCCACACCTACTAGTGTGGTCTTTGCCACACCCTCTACTGTGGCTGAATGTCTTACCTTTCCTAGCCTCTTCTTCAAGGTCACTCCATTCTTTGCCACTTTCTTCATCAGAATCCAGCTCTTCAGAACCTGTAAGACAGACATAGTAACCAATCACAGCATGGGACAGAGTAGATCAACCAATCACAGCATGGGGTAGAGTAAATCAACCAATCACAATACCTGATTCATCGTCGTCCTCCTCATCCCAGTCAGACTCCTCATCCTCCTCAGAGCCACTAGACTCGGACCCACTCTCCGTGTCGGTTGGGTTGAAGTTCTCGTCTTCATCGTCATCATCGTCGTCGTCCATCTCAGCCTAATATTCACAGTCAACGTATTAACTACAGTATCACACACTCACAGTATACTCACAGTCAATGTATTAACTACAGTATCACACACTCACAGTATACTCACAGTCAATGTATTGACTACAGTATCACACACTCACAGTATACTCACAGTCAATGTATTAACTACAGTATCACACACTCACAGTATACTCACAGTCAATGTATTAACTACAGTATCACTCACTTGCAGTATACTCACAGTCAATGTATTAACTACAGTATCACACACTAACAGGATACTCACAGTCAATGTATTAACTACAGTATCACACACTTGCAGTATATACTGTGTATAATACTGTATATGAATAGCGATATGATCACAGGATGTGATGTCATCGTATATACAACCACCAGTACATACGTCAGATAATAGGATGTGATGTCACCATATATATAACCACAGAGGTAGGATAAAGGCAGTACTCGACCGCTATTACTATTACGATTGTGAAGCCGGTCAGGACCCACTTTTTTGCTTTAGACGCAGTTCCGGTTTGCTATTAAATCCATGGTAACAATACGCAATCGATAAACTTTGCTCAACAAAATCACATATATTGTAACTATCAGTACTCTGCACGTTAACAACTATCCATGATACATTAAAAATACAACTTCTGATATAATTGAAATTAATGAGAAGTCAACTACATATGCATTATCTCTATTACAATGCACTGTATTGTATATTTGTATTATCATCTGCAGTGCAGAATTGTGAATGGTAAATCATATGACTATCATAACCAGACAAATATATATATGTAAACAAGATTGAAAACTAGCAAAAAATGTTATAGGCATAGCAATAAAAGAATTAAATAACAAAAAAATAAATGAAAAATTTATGATACACTTACTGTAAAAATGCGTTACAGGTATTGAAATGAAGCAAAAGTTCAATGTTTCAAATGTCTATTCATCAGTCGAGAATCGAGATACACTGTGTAAACACCTGCTCACATCGAACCAGTAGCATAAGTGAGGCCACCTTTATTCTTGGCCTTCATCAGCTGGCTATTAGGGTTGTTTCATCCTACAACATACAAATGATCGCCAAAGCCACCTGCACACTTCCCCAGAAACTGCCGTGTAGAGTTCTTGCAATATTTCCTGAAATATCCAAGAATATTCAGTGGGTGAGTGTTACAAGTTTGCAGTGATGTTAAACAGAAGGTATTGGAGCTTTTCACTTGCACCACTGTAAAGAAAATAAACCAGAGCTGGAGTCAAGGTCAGCTGAATTGGCTACATTTAAAGTGGACACTGACCGCTTCATCAACAGCTTTCTTGGATCTGCCCTAAAGCCTGTAGCAGTTGGGTTGTTGTTATGCTCTCCCATTCCACGAATCTTGCTGAATAAAGTCTTGAGAAACTCTGAAAGTAGCAAAATAAGTAGCATCTGTAGCAATAAAATATCAAAAATTATTCAGAACTTAGGAAACTCCCACGCGACGCAGCTTTACACTGAATGTTATATACATATTATATTTATATATATATGATAACATACATGTATATAGGTATGTATATACATTGTACCTTTGTACATATATATTATATGGACACGTGCGTGTGGATGATATATTCTATCAAATATGGTAACACTGAAACTATTACCTTCCAAGACAAATTGCTATAGAAGAGACATCAATTCCAATACCAACCTAGATTACTAGCATACGAATGATCTACATTCACGCTGACATCTGCTACTGAATCTTTAGGGTTAAGTGACAATACTATAATACTGGACATCTGCTGGACTGTCAGTTTGAAGAATGTGCGGCTATTTGAAAATGACAGTTCGAAACAGAACGTTTCGAAAGTGGACAGTTCAACACTGGACAGTTCGAAATGCCTAACCCCAAACCACCAGATTTTAACTAATTTTTATTTTTAATATTTTTTTCATTAATTTAATAAGTTAAAATGAACTTTCTGCAAGTTGTGTTCTTCTAAATGTAATCTACACAGTTTCGAACTGTCCTGTTTCTAACTGTCCAACTGTGAAAAGTCCTGTTTCGAACTGACTTTTTCGAAATGTCCCTTTACCCAGTTTGAGCACCCGTCTGCTTTTTTTCTTGGACTAAAAGTACAAAGGATCAAATATTTATAGCGTATTGAAGTTTGTACAAAAATATTGGCAACTGTAGCCACAAGCTACATACTTTGTCAACAACCCTGTCAACATCATTGCACTTGAATATTGGGGTTCAAACATTTGATATTTGGTTCGGAAAGGGAAACAAACATACAATTAGTGAAAAAACTAGAATCTCAAATGAAACTAGGATCTAAACCTGGTGCTTTACCTGCAAATGGCTAGGGAAGTCAAATACAGAAAGCATGACACCTTGCTTGAGACACTTCTAGCTTCCAACGAACGTTATGAAGCTCTCTAGCTCGAAGTGATCGGAGCACAGTCTTGAGTAACTGGTTGGTGTGAAATCTAGACATCTCAATGCTCCGAACCATTTATCCAAGAGTTCAGAGTTGCATAAAAAAACCTTTGAAATATGAACAGGAAAGGTGTTAATAATATTATTACACAATTATTTCAACGTAATATCATACATCAGCTATATCATCATGGTCATCACATCACACATTATAATACAATAATAAAATAATTACTGTAGCAATGTATATAGGGCCTATAAATTTATTTACAACAGCGCATAACATGAGAATGACGCTAAACATATTCTTGATAATGAACAATAAGAATGAATATCTATAATATTATCATTATGATTTATGATGTAAACGTATTACGTCTTGTTTTTTATAACAAAATAATAATAATAATAAAAAGCAAGTGCATGCATGAAAGTTTCACAAGTCCTTTTATCAACTACTATTAAGATTCTTTCCTACCATTACTGGTTGTTTTGGTAGTTGGTGGTAGTAGTGGTAGTAATTCCAACCTCTCTATTTATAGCATCACTAGCTAGCAATTACATCTACCACTACTACAAATACTATAAAAATAACAATAATAATAATGTAAACAACGCCATTGTCATTTCATTTTCTATTTTTTTTATAAAATTGGTCAATAATAATTATAACAATTAATAATTTTAATAACGATATTCTACACATACATGTAGGCTACATACATCAGCGAATTATTATTATTTTTTGTTTGTTGTTAACAGTTGTAGTGGTATGATGGTAGTGGGAGTAGTCGTAGTAATTAATAATAATAATAATAATAATTATTATTATTATAATTATAAATTAATAACAGAAAACTATTAGGATCAGCCAGAATACTAAGAAAAGTTTTGAATCTACCAGGTTAGTTGTTCTAACCCGAGACCCAAAAAAACTTAACCCAGCTTAACAACATGCTGTGCATACTATCAATAGTACTACAAATTAATTATTATAATTATTATTTATTAGTTGCAATAACAGGAGTAGTGGTAGTAGTTCGTAGTAATGTAATTATTATTATTTCAAAAATAATCAAAAATATACGATTGGGACGTCAGGGGATGGCAAACCATAGCATCAGCTAACAAATTTTAAACTGTGAAGTAATAGCTTACATGTGAAATGACTTGTCACGAGTCCTGGATGAGTTACTACTGCACAAAACTTTGGCATAACTAATTACATTCACGTGAAAAATTCAAACCGGAACTGCGTCTAAAGCAAAAAAGTGGGTCCTTAGGCCTTCACACGCTTTCTATACAGTACCGCCTCTATCCTACCTCTATGTATATAACTACCAGTACATAAGTCCGATAGTAGGATGTGACGTCATCGTATATACAACTACCAGTACATATGCCAGATAATAGGATGTGATGTCATCGTATATACAACTACCAGTACATACGCCAGATAATAGGATGTGATGTCATCATATATACAACTACCAGTACATACGTCAGATAATGGGATGTGATGTCATCATATATAAAACTACCAGTACATACGTCAGATAATAGAATGTGATGTCATCATATATACAACTACCAGTACATACGTCAGATAATAGGATGTGATGTCATCATATATACAACTACCAGTACATACGTCAGATAATAGGATGTGATGTCATCATATATACAACTACCAGTACATACGTCAGAGTCGGGTTCAAGGAAGCTCCAGCCTCCCTGTTCAAAGAATCCGTCTGGATCATCGATGATTGTCTTCATAATCTTCACCCAGTTGAGACTCTGTATGCCTTCCGTGTAGTGAATGTCACACGAGCTATTCAACAGGGGAGATAATTACTCATATACAACATGAGGAGGTGAGGGGAGACTGGTATATCATCAGCCCATAGACATCAGATGAACAATACTGAATTACTGGGTAGCGAATGCTACTGTATTACTGGTAGCTAATGATATTGTATTACTAGGCAGATAATGATACTGTATTAGTACATGTAGGTAGCTAATGATACTGTATTACTGGGTAGCTAATGATACTGTATTACTGGGTAGCTAATGTTACTGTATTACTACATGTAGGTAGCTAATGTTACTGTATTACTGGGTAGCTAATGTTACTGTATTACTACATGTAGGTAGCTAATGTTACTGTATTACTGGGTAGCTAATGATACTGTTACTGGGTAGCTAATGTTACTGTATTACTGGGTAGCTAACGATACTGTATTACTGGGTAGCTAATGATACTGTATTACTGGGTAGCTAATGTTACTGTATTACTGGGTAGCTAATGATACTGTATTAGTACATGTAGGTAGCTAATGATACTGTATTACTGGGTAGCTAATGATACTGTATTACTGGGTAGCTAATGATACTGTATTACTGGGTAGCTAATGTTACTGTATTACTGGGTAGCTAATGATACTGTATTAGTACATGTAGGTAGCTAATGATACTGTATTACTGGGTAGCTAATGTTACTGTATTACTGGGTAGCTAATGTTACTGTATTACTGGGTAGCTAATGATACTGTATTACTATTACTATAAGAGTTATATACTGGGAGTGACCTACTTGAGCCAGTCCTTGACGTTATCGAGGGACTGCATGGGAATTAGGTTGATCATATGAGTCTTCTTAGAGTAGTCCTTGCACACAAACACCATGTCAAAGTTCCTCAGGTGAAACTGAACTCGCTCAAAGTGCACCAGTTCAATCTCATCTAGTGTGATTACCAGCACTGGCTGCACAACATGCAGAGCATACATGTATATGTACTCTACATGGTATATACTACAGTGACAACTGGGTGAGTACTACACAGGTACTCTACAAGGTATATACTACAGTGACCACTGGGCAAGTACTGCACAGGTACTCTACAAGGTACAGTGTATATACTACAGTGACCACTGGGTAAGTACTACACAGGTACTCTACAAGGGATATCCTACAGTGACCACTGGGTGAGTACTACACAGGTACTCATGTATACAGTAAATGAGGAAGGGAGGGAGGGACTTACCCACTCAGTGAGATTAACGAGGGCATGGCTGGTGGGCTGTAACAGTACTGTACTCTTAAAGGGAACTCCATGGAAGCCAAGTTCCCTGTAGGGAGTATCAAACTCTATTGTTTGCCTCGTCATTGACTCCACTTTCTCACAGAATCCTTTAAATGCTGACTTCAGTTTGTGTCTCATCTCCCTCTCAGCCTAAAGTAATGTACATATATGGTAATGTACATATATGGTAATGTACATATATGGTAATGTACATATATGGTAATGTACATATATGGTAATGTACATATATGGTAATGTACATACATGGTAATATATACATATGGTAATGTACATATATGGTAATGTACATATATGGTTAGTCACGGGCATAAGTTTAAGACCGCCTGACATATTATGCATATCTGGACATACTATGGTCAGTGTTATAGCATTGAAACATTTTTAACACTGTTTGACTGTCATTAGCATTGTGAGAAACGAATACTTAAAATGTACAATGTTCATGGACATTCATGGATGCCATGATGGTGCTCCTTGCTATCATGCGAAAAAGTTACAAATCTCACCAAATCGCAAATGGTACCGGAATGGCCTGACAACACACCAGCATATGAATGTTGATGGAGGATAAAGTTGCATTGCATCAACCATCTAGTCTTGCTAAACTGATAGAAATCATTAAGAAAGTGTGGGTGATGAAGGTATCACTAGTGCTGGGCGGCGTTTCGGTGTCATTCAGTTTTTCGGTTTTTTTTCCTTCAGTTCAAAAACCGCCAAAATTTAAAATGTGAACCGACACCGAATGCGGCGGTGCGGTTTTATTCGGTTTTAAAAGTCAAACTGCGCCTGGCCTCTTAGCGCACCCACTTTCAATAATGGCTGGCGTTGAAAACACGTGAATTCATGTTATGCTTCTTTCAATCCTTATAATTCGATGCCATCCTTGGAATTTAGACTTAGCTGCAGCCATAATATTATCACCCAGTGGTTATTTATTGTAGTTTCACTCCTTTATAGCAGTTACGATTGCATATTATTATAAATAATAAATATTTAATAATATTTGTTAACTATTAAACTAAATGAAAATGGCTGCCATTTTAGTGCTTCTTTTAATCCTTATAATTCGATGCCATCCTTGGAATACAGACTTAGCTGCAGCCATCAATGTCACCCAGTAAGGGTTTACTGTAGTTTTCATTTGATTCTAGTAGTCAAACTTGCATATTGTTATAAATAATTAATATTTAATTATTGCAAATTATTGAACAAAATAAAAATGGCGGCCATTTCCGGTAATGGCCAAAACTCCGAACACGTGAATTTATGTTATGCATCTTTCAATCTTTATAATTCAATGTCATCCTTTGAATAAATACTTAGCTACAGCCATCATTGTCACCCAGAGATGATTTACTTTAGTTTCACTGAATTCCAGTTGTTATACTTCCATATTATTATGGATGATTGGCATTTAATAATTGCAATTTATTAGAGAAAATTAAAAGTGGCCGCCATTACGGCTTAAAAGCAGGGTGTGACAACTCCAATATTGAGTATTTAATTTCCGGTTCGGTGTTTTTTCATGAATTAAAAAAACTGAATTAAACCGAGGGTGAGAAGACAACTTCGGTTTCATTCAGTTTTTTAGAAAAATCTGCAAAAAAACTGAATGCACATGCAAATCAAAACCGCCCAGCACTAGGTACCACCATGGCACTGTGAGACATTGATTAGGAGCATTGCTACCATCATCACTAGTGGTGGTGGAACAACCAGATATTAATTTTTTCGAGAATTACTATGTGTTAAGAGCTAAAATTTTTTTGAATAATATTGGTAGGGCTCGTTCTTCAACAAAATATAAAAGACTTTAGAAATTTATCTTATTTTCTTCCTCACAATGTCTAAATCAAGGTGGTCTTAAACTTATGCCCGTGACTGTATAACATGGTAATATCTACATTATGGTAATGTAGAATGAGGTACCGTACCTGTTCAGCCATCATATCATCTCGATCGTGCATGTAGCTGTTCTTTCCAAGGTCAGTGGTTATCTCCCCTACTTCTGTGTAGAACTGTACATCGTTGTGTTTCTTTTTACCAAATACTATGGCATGCTACAAGTGTATATCCATACACGGTATACTTGTACTACAGTATACTATGGCATGCTACAAGTGTATATCCATACACGGTATACTTGTACTACAGTATACTATGGCATGCTACAAGTGTATATCTATACACGGTATACTTGTACTACAGTATACTATGGCATGCTACAAGTGTATAACCATACACGGTATACTTGTACTACAGTATACTATGGCATGCTACAAGTGTATAACCATACACGGTATACTTGTACTACAGTATACTATGGCATGCTACAAGTGTATATCCATACACGGTATACTTGTACTACAGTATACTATGGCATGCTACAAGTGTATAACTATACACGGTATACTTGTACTACAGTATACTATGGCATGCTACAAGTGTATAACTATACACGGTATACTTGTACTACAGTATACTATGGCATGCTACAAGTGTATATCTATACACGGTATACTTGTACCACAGTATACTATGGCATGCTACAAGTGTATAACCATACACGGTATACTTGTACTACAGTATACTATGGCATGCTACAAGTGTATAACCATACACGGTATACTTGTACTACAGTATACTATGGCATGCTACAAGTGTATATCCATACACGGTATACTTGTACTACAGTATACTATGGCATGCTACAAGTGTATAACTATACACGGTATACTTGTACTACAGTATACTATGGCATGCTACAAGTGTATATCCATACACGGTATACTTGTACTACAGTATACTATGGCATGCTACAAGTGTATATCCATACACGGTATACTTGTACTACAGTATACTATGGCATGCTACAAGTGTATAACTATACACGGTATACTTGTACTACAGTATACTATGGCATGCTACAAGTGTATAACTATACACGGTATACTTGTACTACAGTATACTATGGCATGCTACAAGTGTATATCTATACACGGTATACTTGTACTACAGTATACTATGGCATGCTACAAGTGTATATCCATACACGGTATACTTGTACTACAGTATACTATGGCATGCTACAAGTGTATATCCATACACGGTATACTTGTACTACAGTATACTATGGCATGCTACAAGTGTATATCCATACACGGTATACTTGTACTACAGTATACTATGGCATGCTACAAGTGTATAACTATACACGGTATACTTGTACTACAGTATACTATGGCATGCTACAAGTGTATAACTATACACGGTATACTTGTACTACAGTATACTATGGCATGCTACAAGTGTATATCTATACACGGTATACTTGTACTACAGTATACTATGGCATGCTACAAGTGTATATCCATACACGGTATACTTGTACTACAGTATACTATGGCATGCTACAAGTGTATATCCATACACGGTATACTTGTACTACAGTATACTATGGCATGCTACAAATGTATATCTATACACGGTATACTTGTACTACAGTATACTATGGCATGCTACAAGTGTATATCTATACACGGTATACTTGTACTACAGTATACTATGGCATGCTACAAGTGTATATCCATACACGGTATACTTGTACCACAGTATACTATGGCATGCTACAAGTGTATAACCATACACGGTATACTTGTACTACAGTATACTATGGCATGCTACAAGTGTATAACCATACACGGTATACTAGTACTACAGTATAATGTAAGATATGGTATAATGTAGCAGAGTATAAAGGCATGACATACATGTACATGTATATACACTAACATAATATTATATAATGGTGGTAAGATAGCATACCTTGAGGTGAAAGTGAAGTAATATAATCATTTCACCGTCACATGGCTGATAGAAGGCGTGCTTCACGTTATTATACAGGATATCAACTTTATCACCTCTCACCGATGTAAACCTGGTATTCATTGGTGTATAATATGTATATAATACGTATATAATATGTATACAAAGTCTATATATAACTGTTAGTGATACCAATGCATATAAGCTATATTGTATAATAGCTCACCTAACACTAAGTGGTCAAACCCAAAATAACCAATACATGAGATCAGTACACATGCATGTATATACCAATACATGAGAGCAGTACACATGCATGTATATACCAATACATGAGAGCAGTACACATGCATGTATATACCAATACATGAGAGCAGTACACATGCATGTATATACCAATATATGAGAGCAGTACACATGCATGTAAATACCAATATATGAGAGCAGTACACATGCATGTAAATAGTGAATATAGACAGCATTCTGTTGTTGCAGTTACCATGGCGAAGTACACTACTAAGTAGATAGATAGACTGAGTTACTAAGTAAGTAGATAGACACATGGAGATAAACTGAGTACCTAAAACCGTTGGAGTGAGCTTCCAGGGTGCCTGTGATTCTCTTAGACACGATGTTTGGTCGGATGTAGAGGTCTTTGAGTTTGGGGTTACTTCTGTTGTTACTTATCTGCAGAGCATCTTGTTTCACCAAACCCTGTACAAGAAGAGTAAATAGTAGAGAAAGAACCAAGTGTGGAGAGGATAACTCCCTAATGTACACAGTGTACACAGAGACATGTAACAGGTAGAGGATAACTCCCTAATATACACAGTGTACACTGAGACATGTAACAGGTAGAGGATAACTCCCTAACATACACAGTGTACACAGAGACATGTAACAGGTAGAGGATAACTCCCTAATATACACAGTGTACACAGAGACATGTAACAGGTAGAGGATAACTCCCTAATATACACAGTGTACACTGAGACATGTAACAGGTAGAGGATAACTCCCTAATATACACAGTGTACACAGAGACATGTAACAGGTAGAGGATAACTCCCTAATATACACAGTGTACACAGAGACATGTAACAGGTAGAGGATAACTCCCTAATATACACAGTGTACACTGTGGACGTGTAACAGGTAGAGGATAACTCCCTACTATACACAGTGTACACTGAGACATGTAACAGGTAGAGGATAACTCCCTACTATACACAGTGTACACTGAGACATGGAACAACTATACATGTAGAGTGTTTATTAGTACAAACCTCAAGTTCCTTCTCCTCTGCTTCCCTCGTCTTGTACTTCTTCTGAACCTCCTTGATTATACGAACTGCTGTGTTTAAATTGGACGACGGAGCTGATATCTCTCCAGGCTCCTTGTTATTTGAGCTACGGAATGACCTGTGTAATACACCGTACCATTGTGTATACCATGATATACTGTATAGTATAATATACCGTAGCATTGTGTATACCATGATATACTGTATAGTATAATATACCGTACCATTGTGTATACCATGATATACTGTATAGTATAATATACCGTACCATTGTGTATACCATGATATACTGTATAGTATAATATACCGTACCATTGTGTATACCATGATATACTGTATAGTATAATATACTGTACCATTGTGTATACCATAATATACTGTATAGTATAATATACTGTACCATTGTGTATACCATGATATACTGTATAGTACTTACATTTCCTTGAGGAAGGTAGCATTGGGGTTAGTAAACTGAGTGGCCTCCTTGGTACCGAGGGAGGCGCCTGGATGGAAGAAGTTGATCCTAAGGTACGTGTAATCCCCTTCAACCGATGTGGAGATATTCTTCACTGTGGATATGTGGAACGGTGTGGGTGTGCCAAACAGTGGCAGTACTATCGTCTCATACTTCCTGTCTAAAGAGAGTAGACAATATCATTGGTTACTCAGAGAGGGGCAGGAGAGCTAGTAGTGTACACTCCATCATCTCATATTCACTAGTCATTACTTGTACACCAGATGGCGCACCTAGACTTAGCAAGCACACCCACCTACTATACTCAGCAAACACCCACCTACTATACTCAGCAAACACCCACCTACTATACTCAGCAAACACACCCACCTACTATACTTAGCAAACACCCACCTACTATACTCAGCAAACACCCACCTACTATACTTAGCAAGCACCCACCTACTATACTTAGCAAACACCCACCTACTATACTTGGCAAACACCCACCTACTATACTCAGCAAACACCCACCTACTATACTTGGCAAACATCCACCTACTATACTCAGCAAACACCCACCTACTATACTCAGCAAACACACCCACCTACTATACTCAGCAAACACCCACCTACTATACTCAGCAAACACCCACCTACTATACTCAGCAAACACCCACCTACTATACTCAGCAAACACCCACCTACTATACTCAGCAAACACCCACCTACTATACTCAGCAAACACCCACCTACTATACTCAGCAAACACCCACCTACTATACTCAGCAAACACCCACCTACTATACCCACCTACTATACTTGGCAAACACCCACCTACGTATATCTTCATCTCCTTTAGCTCGGGTTCCTTAGGCATCTGTCCGTAGTTCTTGTAGGCTACTATTGACTTTCTCATTTTCTTGTCGTCAGTGCCCAGGGTCTTGCCCTGCATTCTAATCTTGGCCTCTTTGTTGATCCTTTGTGCCAGCTCCTTCTGGTGCTGAGCCCTCTTCTCCTCGTTACTGTTGTCTGCCCTCGTCCTCTGCTCCAGAACGGCATTTCTGGCACCTCTACCGAGTACCTGCTGCGTCTCTTCCACTTCCTCCTTATCCTCTTCATCTACGTCCGAGTCTCCCTACAGTACATGTATATATAACACTACTCTCCCTACAGTACATGTATATATAACAGTAGTCTCCCTACAGTACATGTATATACAACACTACTCTTCCTACAGTACATGTATACACAACACTCCTCTCCCTACAGTACATGTATATACAACACTACTCTCCCTACAGTACGCACCTTTATAAACACGGAGACGTGTTTGACTCTCTTCTTCAGCTGTGTACATATAACTGCAGGTTCATCATCCCTCACATGTACTGTATCTCCTATAAACAATGCGTACGTTCTACTAGCACTGTCACCACCTGCTGCACTCTTCTTGAGGTTAGACAGCCCCACACATACATTGAACAGCATTCCCTTCCTAGCCACTGCCTCTGACTTTGGTCCAATCAGGAATGAGCTCTCTCTAAACTCTATACCCATGGCAAACCTGTGTAGTACATGTATATAATACAGTGATGTAGCTACATATATACACGTATTATATATACTGTACATCGTGTATTTAGACGGTACATAGCAGAACCTACTCAGTAAGCACTGCTGGATAGTAAGTACATTATAATAATATATCTATTATTTACATGCACAGTATAATATTATACACAGTGTATATACACAGTGTACATGTATACATACACAGTACATACATACACAGTGCGTATATACATGTATACATACACAGTACATACATACACAGTGCGTATATACATGTATACATACACAGTACATACATACACAGCGCATGTACACTGTGTACCTGTACGCGACTCACCCAAAGTTCTTGGTTAGCTTATCCACTAGCTCTGGTTTCTTAGACTTGACATACTGAACTCCATGTTGATACACACTTGATAGCTTAGCACCTGGTAATACAGGTATACAGTAAGTAAGGGTATAATCAACCAATAGGAGAGGGTATACAATATGTATATTCAACCAATAGGAGAGAGCATACAGTAAGTTAGGGTATAATCAACCAATAGGAGAGAGAGAGAGAGGGAGTGTTACAGTGTATACTGTATAGTATAAACACACATACATTGTACATATACTGTAGGATATGAATGTATTTACTATATAGTATATACACATACATATACTGTAGGATATGTATGTATTTACTGTATAGTATATACACATACATATACTGTAGGATATGTAGGTATTTACTGTATAGTATATACACACACATATACTGTAGGATATGAATGTATTTACTGTATAGTATATACACATACATATACTGTAGGATATGTATGTATTTACTGTATAGTATATACACATACATATACTGTAGGATATGTAGGTATTTACTGTATAGTATATACACACACATATACTGTAGGATATGTAGGTATTTACTATATAGTATATACACACACATATACTGTAGGATATGTATGTATTTACTGTATAGTATATACACATACATATACTGTAGGATATGTATGTATTTACTGTATAGTATATACACATACATATACTGTAGGATATGTATGTATTTACTGTATAGTATATACACATACATATACTGTAGGATATGAATGTATTTACTGTATAGTATATACACATACATATACTGTAGGATATGAATGTATTTACTGTATAGTATATACACATACATATACTGTAGGATATGTAGGTATTTACTATATAGTATATACACATACATATACTGTAGGATATGTATGTATTTACTGTATAGTATATACACATACATATACTGTAGGATATGTAGGTATTTACTGTATAGTATATACACATACATATACTGTAGGATATGAATGTATTTACTGTATAGTATATACACATACATATACTGTAGGATATGTAGGTATTTACTGTATAGTATATACACATACATATACTGTAGGATATGTATGTATTTACTGTATAGTATATACACATACATATACTGTAGGATATGTATGTATTTACTGTATAGTATATACACATACATATACTGTAGGATATGAATGTATTTACTGTATAGTATATACACATACATATACTGTAGGATATGAATGTATTTACTGTATAGTATATACACATACATATACTGTAGGATATGTAGGTATTTACTATATAGTATATACACATACATATACTGTAGGATATGTATGTATTTACTGTATAGTATATACACATACATATACTGTAGGATATGTAGGTATTTACTGTATAGTATATACACATACATATACTGTAGGATATGTATGTATTTACTATATAGTATATACACATACATATACTGTAGGATATGTAGGTATTTACTGTATAGTATATACACATACATATACTGTAGGATATGTATGTATTTACTGTATAGTATATACACATACATATACTGTAGGATATGTATGTATTTACTGTATAGTATATATACACATACATATACTGTAGGATATGTATGTATTTACTGTATAGTATATATACACATACATATACTGTAGGATATGTAGGTATTTACTGTATAGTATATACACATACATATACTGTAGGATATGTAGGTATTTACCATGTTTAAGTTTACTCAGTATCTCTTCTTGTACTGTAAGAAGGAACTCGTATGTGTCCTGCATCTGCTGGGTTGGATCCACCATAATGGTACGCACTATGTTAGTACAGTACTGCTTATACCTGGCACCCAGTGAACACGTTATCACTCCAAAGTGTAGATTGTTCTTATCACTGCCAACACAATAATAACGCATACATAGTGTCGATGTTACCATGGTTACAGAGTACTCACGTCACCATGGTTACAGAATACTTACGTTACCTTGGTGACAGAGTGTTTATGTTACCATGGTTACAGAGTACTTACGTCACCATGGTTACAGAGTACTTACGTTACCATGGTTACAGAGTACTTACGTTACCTTGGTGACAGAGTGTTTACATTACCATGGTGACAGAGAAACATAACTAGCCAAACTAAGAGTGTCAAATAGACCATTGCTTCACCTCAGTACTCTGTACCAGTAGGTAGACCCAACACCACAACACATTACTACACACTTGTATGTGAACTGGTCAAACTCAGGGTGGTATACCGTGAGCCGACCACTGATTGGACTCACCTCTCAACAGAGAACTTGAGGCTATAGTTGCCCCCGCTCTGTATGATAGCAGGGTAACACATCTCTATCTGACTAACATCTACTCCACTTAAATACTTTTTACTCTGAGCAGCTTCCTCTACGCCATCCGATAGCTTGCTGTGTTTTACTTTCTATAACAGTATGTCAGTGTTGCATTACATGTACAATTGTACATACGACAGAGTATTATCTACTGTACAGTATATATACGTGTAGTGTAGTGTGGTATAGTATAGTGTAGGATAGTATACATGCATATACTCCAGGGGTATACTACTGTCTTACTGTACCTTCTCATCATCTACTGCCTCTATAATCTGTTGCTTCAAGTACTTGTTATAGATGTCACACGTAGCCTGACACGCCTTCTTTATGATTGACATCTCTACATCATCTTTAGGTGCCATCACATGGGCCAGACCTCCACTGATATCTTTCTATAACAGTAAGACAACTGATACCCTCCACCTACTACTTATAGAAGCAGAGATTCCTGCCATGTTAACATTTATTGATGAGAATACATTCCAATAGATATAGAGAGATTAGGTGGTACAGAGCGCGTATATACATGTACATGTACATATCTACAGTGCGTATGTAAAACATACCCTAGTAAACGAATGGTTGGCCACCACCTTTCTCCACGCCTCACAGAAGTCTCCTCCAAACTTGTCTTTACTCACTTCTCCTAAAGTGGCCCCCGACTTGCTCTTTTTAATCGCCTCGACCAGCTTAGAAAAGTTTGTCTTGTCATCATCTTTCTGTTAAATGGACATATACACTTACCGGCTTAAATGGACATCTAGTATGTAGTATACACATAAATTAGACATAGGTTAGTATATAGTTGCTATGGTTACATAGGTTAGTATATAGTTGATATGGTTACCTTGTCACGGGTGAGTAACTTGACTGTAGTGCCACCCTGAGCCCCCTCAACAGGCTGCAGGAATTCTATCTTCTTCTTGCTGGCGAGGAAGTAGGCGGTGTCCTCCGTCAGCACCATCAGAGTATCTGGTAGCTCGTAGCCAAACAGCCATGACTATATATATATACATTGTACATGTATATGACATGGTGTATATATACATGTACGTTGAATATACATGTATATGTATATAGTATATATATAGCACTGTAACAGCTGAAAGGTTCTGTTGGTATGTATATATGTATATACAGTGTATGTGTATATAGGCCTATTTTACGATACCTGGAGAGCAGTGGACTTGGAGTAGACAACATTTTCGTCTTTCCCTACGGCCATAGCGACTGCATCCACACCAAACAGATCCCCTTTCTATAAGTACATCACATGATACATCCCACATGATCTATTTATTTACGTACATACAGTAATTAATAATGTTATTAAAAGAGAAAAAGCTGGAGGGCTTTGGCCTAAAAAATAAAAACGCACATCGATTCAGTATACATTTACAAATAATACAATTTAGGTCACAAAAGCAAAACTCAATGTACATAACAAGATGTAGGCCTAAAATGTAGAACCAATTGATACAAAGTTTCTTGTTGTGACTTACCTTCCATGTCGCATTCAAGATCCCAAGTCGCTTGAGAAAGGAGTCTTTATCCAACTTCAAATCGCCCATGGTTAAGGTATCACCAACTAAGGTATCCAACACTTTAGGGAGCAAGCAGCAACTACTAAAAGAAAGTTTTCAGATTTTTCATATTCTGAGTAGCAATATTACAGACACAAGGACCATCACATCGGGGTTGTCTTCAATTTGGTGGTCCACTGAGGCCAGAGGGAAGTAGTGTAGCCTTGAATTTCTCTTTCTAGCCTGTGTTCAACCACTGGTGTATCTGTCAATGCTTGGTAGTTTCCAAACTCGGGTTTCAATTACTTAAATAGATTATACGCTTACTATTCATACCATCTATCATTAATATAGAACTACCTAAGTGAGATATGAGGATTAGGCTTCACGTTATAGGGACAATATTACATAAAATATATTGTGAAATGTAGACAGACAATCTGATGATTGAATGAATTTATCTTCTATTAAACTAGAAATGAAATTATTAGCAAGATTCAATTAAGATAGTAAATTAAAAATAACATTCCATTTTACTATGAGTAAAACAGAACAAAACTAAAATATTTATCACCAGATAGAGCTACCTCTGTTCTTGTCACACTCGCGCTAACTGATGCTACAGGCACTTTGATCATATGGCAAGTCGTTACCGAGAACAGCAGGGGAGTTTACAAGTACGTAAGAAATTGGACCCACAAATATTAATTTTGAAGCTTTTAACGAAACAATTTCAGCATAGGGTTGCGCCTTGCATTCCACACATGGGACCATTGCCCACATACCACGCCAAGGGCCTTGTTGGCCTATTGGCTTAAACAAAGAAAGCACCCTAACGGAAATCCTGGCTACGTACGTCCACAACCTTAACACAGTTTGGAAAGATAACCATCTAGTGATTGTTATAAGCCTATCTGGAATTCCCCATATCGCTGAATTGAAAAATTGGGACAGATTATAATGTAAACTTGGTTTAATTTAGTTTGTCCATTCACATTTTACTTTCGCAAGAAAAAAGCTTTAAATTTAATTTCTTATATTTATTTAGCTTTAATCTAACAATATATATCATCACAATAACTATCACAATCATATTACGTTGATTACGTTGTATGTAGTGCCTGTGTGAGTGGCCCACTGGAAGTAGCTACCCTTGGCTTTTAACAGAGAATCAGAGTGAGAGTCATAGTCATAGTCTAGCGAAGATAGTCACTAGACAGTTACTGTGCCTCTCCTGAACTAAACATCGACCTTTAATGATTTCTTGATGACCTCAAGTCACAAAAACGAACAAAATTGACTGATTGCTAATGAAACGAGAAGGTGCATCGGACCAATCCAAACAGCAGTTATTAAAATAAATAGAGGTAGAATAGAAATAAAAAATAAGTTGTTGGGGTTTACCCAGCTGATTAAAAGCATGAACCGCGAAAGTAAGAATGACCTTGGGGGGAAAGTTGAAGGTGAAGCAAGCCGGAGGCTCGATATGCATGCCGGCCTACTAATTGTATCTTGCGTACAATGATGTGGCAAGGAGCACTGTTTCGCGCTATAGAATCGCCCCCACTCATTTTTCTACCTCTCATTGATTGTAATGATGGCTACTGAGGTAGATGTTGCCCAGGATCCAGATGACAACGTGGAAGAAACAGAAAGTAGAGATTTGCAAGTGTTCTCTATTGAAGGTAAATGTTCATGATACTCACTTCATACTTGGTATGCTCGTAATTGTGAGGGCAAATAGATTCAATTTCTTTTTATGTGTGATTTCATTTGATTTTCATTTTGGATTTTCATTTACATTTAATCAAATCATAACGATGTCGATGAGATCATCTGAGGTAAATTCTGAGGTAAATGTCTAACACGCTCACTCCCGTCATATGACATGTTATGTAGGCCTAATATTTGACTTTTTTATCGATTCATGGTGCCCTACTTAGTAGTAACGTAGGAGTAATTGATTGAGAGGCTTATCATAAGCAGATCTGATAGATGAATGGCCCACCTAGTTTGTGATCATTTGAATAATGAAAGCTGTCGCTCATGCCCACAAGCTGCAGAGGGCGAACTGCCAACTTGTTGCTAGGCCCATTTTACTGTACTTTGGTGGCCGTGTGTCGCTATGTGATACCCAATGAACCATAGTGTCACATTTAACAATGCAAAGTGATGATAAGCAGACTGAAAACAAAATCATCAATATCATAAATTGTTCTATTTCATATATTTGTAGTGTTAGCTGTGATTAAGGATTCACAGCAGCAGCATGGATTGCGACACGGTGACTACCAAAGATACAGGACTTACTGCAGTCGCCGTCTCCGAAGAATACGCAAGTGTGTTAACTTGGTTCAAGGAGTAAGGCAGCGTTTTGTACAGAAACGTTTGACACCGGATCATGTGACAGATGTTAGGTATGTGGTCATTGGTGACATATGAGGTCTATCAGTGTAACTGTAGGCCTACCTTCGTCTTGGCAGTCTTACCAGATGGAACCCTACCAGCTGCTTGGTTACAATTGATAAGTGGGTGACTGTGTCTGGCATGAGACAATATAGGCAATAATACACAAGTTCATATAATACTAACACTAATATAAACATGTATAACAGCATATTAAATTACCTCACAGGTGCTTGTACATTCCGCTGGTGGAAGCAGAGAGATGCTGGAGTTACGCAATGCAGTTGAAGGGTGAGGCTTTGGAAGATCCTCGTAAACGATATCATATGATAAACAAGCTGAAGAAAGCTGAACATTACGCATTAGAGTTGTCTAACCTCTGTAACCAAGTGAATGTGGACGCTAGGACCAAGCTGGAGGTCCAGGTATGTTATGTGTCTGTCTGGTGTATTGTATTATGTCAACCTCAGATAGACTGTCCTTATAATATTCTGCTGCTGTATTCGCTGTAGCTGTCAGTGTAGCCTGTGATCTTGTAGGCATACAGTGAGTGGATGTCGGGCACCCTCAAATTTGAGATGAAAGAGTGGCAGGAGGCTATGGAGCTGTTGACGAAGGCCAAGGTTATATATGAGAAGATGAGTAGCGCCCTCTCTGGAGACGCTGTCCTCATCTATAAGCAGAAGGTGACGGACATTGAACCCTGTGTTAGGTATGTACCTTATCATTGCACTGCACATGGTTATATGCACTACATTACTACATGAGTAAGTGTTATACCATACTACTGCTGGTAGTTATCCCCCTCCTCTCTACGCAGGTACTGTGCATACAACATAGGAGATACTACTGATGTGAGTGACCTCGTGGGAATACGTCTAACTATTGGACACACAGACACGGTGCTTGATGAGCTTATTCAAAAGACAAGAGAGAGACAAGCTGGCTCTCTGTACGAAGTAACGTGGCGAGGCAGAACCATACCTGTCAAGAATGACAAGGTATGTGTCATAGAACTGTCGACTAGGTAGACTGCAGTGAATATGGTAACCCCTAAGGAGTGGTTTCATTGATCCATTTATTCTAACCAATGTGTGGAGTCATCCATCTATATTCTATAGTAAGCTGAAAGTTATAATCAGAAGTAAAGATCTCCTTCAACCTTCAACTAATGTTGGTCTTCTTGGAAAGTCGGTATTTTGTACTTTCTTGGAATTCAAGTTTAGTGTTGGGTATGTTAATAACCAACATTATTATATTTACCTACATCGAAATCTACCACGTGCAGTGTAATTGGTTACTGTTGTAGGTACGTCTCTTCCTATTGGCTGAACGAGAGAGCCAGGATGAAGTAGAGGCCGCCAGTGACCCCGACACTAAGATATCGGTGTTTGACAGGATAATAAAGGAGTGTGTGGACGCACTGCAGGTGCTTAAAGAGGAGCTCAAGGCCGATCCAGTGAGTACCTCTATTGGAGTTGTCTCTCCTTCACTGTCTAGACAAACACCATACACGTGTATGTGCATTACATGAACAGCCATCTTGTTGTAGACGTTCAGGCAGATCCAGAGAGGTCAGCAGGTTGAAGGTCATGTGCCTGTTCAGATCTTCCTTCACACTTACCTCCAGTATCTCAAGGTTAAAAAGACTGTCCTCAAGAATCTAGTCATGGTGGAGATGTACAAGTCATCTTTAGGTGAGTCGGTGGCCCAACTCCCCCCCCCCCCCAACCTACAGGTAGATAGTCTGCACACAGTCTACATTACTTTCTGAGGGCCACAATGTCTAATAATTAGTATCAAACTAGACTCTGCATGTTCTTCTGTACTCTGTGTGAATTTACATATAGGCCATTGTTTTAACTAGCAGCCTTAAAGTTGTATGGCAGCACTACTCTTTGCTGCCATAACATATACATACATGCATATACTTGGTGATGTTGGGATAACTAGCGTGAAAGCATGTTTTGTATATAATTAGCTTTAATGGTATTTGAATGATCTGGTATCAGCATCCAATAGCTTACAAACACAATAGTAACTGCATGTATGTAAGCACTCCCCAATCTGATGGTGCAGGTCAGCCGGTCAGTGATGGACAGAAGGTGGTGAGGCCCCAAGACATAGCCAGACTGTATGAGATGATTATACAGGGTCTGTCGGAGATCCCACAGATGCCCGGTCTTTCAGAAGAGAGAGATCTGGAGCAGGAGCTACAGGCTGACATCCTAGCCAACAAAGCATTCAGGTGAGACATCCTAGCCAACAAGGCATTCAGGTGAGACATCCTAGCCAACAAGGCATTCAGGTGAGACATCCTAGCCAACAAGGCATTCAGGTGAGACATCCTAGCCAACAAGGCATTCAGGTGAGACATCCTAGCCAACAAGGCATTCAGGTGAGACATCCTAGCCAACAACGCTACTGCCATCACAAAGTAGTGAAAATTGTCTGCTCAACTAAGGCTGTTTGTTGAGCAGGAGTATATAACTCCAAAATTGTGAGACAATGATTTTAGACTGACAGGGCAGTCAGGTGATATATTCATAACTCCTAGATAAGAAACAATACCCTCACTGTTATCACTGGTAATATATATAACTTAGACATGTAGCTTCAATATTCTCATGCCTACTTGTGTATTTCCAGGTGTTACTACCTAGCTCGATCATTTGCTGTTGGCAAGCAGTGGCCTGAAGTAGTAGCACTTGCCAAGAGATCTCAGGAATATGTCAGCCAGGCGGAGGGCTCTCTGGACAGAAGTAAGACTCAGGTATGTGACTATGTATATAATTTATTCTACGTTAATATATTACCATATATCCTACATTATATTACCATATATCCTACATTATATTATCGTATTTTCTACATTATAATTATTACCATGTAATATATTCTAGATAATATTACAATATAATTATATTCTACAATATATTACTATATATTCCACATTATATTGCCATATATTCTACATTATTATTGCCATATATCCTACATTATGTTACCATATATTCTACATTATGTTTCCATATATTCTACATTATATTATATTATAAAGATACTGGAGGAACTGAAGGAAGTAGGCAAGCTGTGTGAAGGACTACTTATACAAGCACAGGCTTCTAGTATACTTGACTCAACTACACAGAACTTAGCTAAAGACATGTCTAAGCTATCTATAACTGCAGACAAACGGGTGAGTAAGAGTTGTCTACTCTCTCTTCAAATAACTATGTAGTAGCTAATAGGGCAAGGCAGCAGGTAGATATTTCATCATGTGTTCAAACTAATTGTGATGTCATCAGTGCAGAAAAGAATGTGAATCCAATAATCTCTTATTACCTGCCTTCTCAGTAGGTCTCTATACTGGAATAGGGTGCATAGCATAGTTGTCTGCTCTATTGTATGACCAATGGGATTACTGTCATGTTTCAGCCAATCATAGAGAGGCTGGATGACTATTTGCCAGAAGATCCGCAGGTGTCCAGTAAAAACATCACTCTAATAAAATCTCCTCCTGAAATGCAACCAATACCATGTAAACCCTTACTATATGACCTGGCAGCCAATCACCTTACACTTCCTGATCTCCGACACAAGTTGGAAACTCAAGAGAAGAAGGGAGGCATATCTGGTTACTTTAAGAACTGGTGGGGTGGGAAAAAGTAGTCTTCCACCAGGGGGCAGACTAATGATGGTATATGTAGTAGAAATAATGGACGGGTAGTTGATGCTAATACACAGCAACCCTATCACCAATCTAATGTTTTTACTGATGCTTTATATTTTGTTGTTATTGCTTGTTTCTAGTTATAAAAATATCGTTGGTTTTTGTATCATAATAATATGTTGGAAAGTGGGTACATTCAGTTCAGTAGAAGTAGACAATGGTTATGGAATGTCACAATAAAATATATATTATACAACATTAAATATACAACATAACTTGACTAGAAAAATTGTGGATGCAATTGGCTCAATATTAATTATTATAATATTAAGAATAGACAGAATGACAAAATGATAAAAAATATTCTGCTAAAATATAGCCAATCTCTGTACAAACTGCTGTACAATTACCACTGTGATAGGCTAATATTCAACCAATGGCCACTGTGATAGGCTAATATTCAACCAATGGCCACTGTGATAGGCTAATATTCAACCAATGGCCACTGTGATAGGCTAATATTCAACCAATGGTCACTGTGATAGGCTAAGCCTCTAGAATGCGTCCTTAATGTTACTGAACTGCTGCACTGCAAGGTCAACTGGAAGGTTAAAGTCATACTGCTTCAGCTTGTTCAGGGAAGAGAATACATCCTCCAGACCAGTCTTAACAGCGTAGCCCCAGGACTCGTAGTACTGGTCTACTATGGTAGGGGTTCGGAATATCTGCCTCAGCCAAGCAACCAATTTCTTCTCACTAAAATTATTAACCTCACTAAGAAAACTTGGTATCCAAATAGAGCTATGTGTACGTCCATACAACCATCAGATGTGGCATGACAACGTTAAGAAACCTAATCCCATAGCCATTGAAATGTTATTAGTGTATGTAGGGGTCCACTGTGGACCAGTGAGTATAACGTGTGGAAGAGTCCACTGTGGACCAGTGAGTATAACATGTGGACTAGTTAGTATAATGTGTGGATGAGTATTCTCACTGTTTACCCAGTTTATCAATAGAAACACTACAAGCTGTAGTAGATTCAAACAGGCTACATCGTTTTACTTACTTCAGTGCCAGACAGACGAATGCTTTGAAATGAGCGTCATCGCTTCTCTTGTAGAGGCTGTGAGTCTCTATAACCTGACCAATAGCAGCGAGCAGCGAATGCTTCACAGTATCGTCAGCAGTGTTCATATTATCCATGGCAAAAGCATTGGCAAGCTTCCTGTGAGGTGCTTCATTGAAGGCTCGGCCATCCTGGTGACAGATACACATAAACCATATACACACTAACATAGGTTGTTCTATAGTACTATTGAACGGTGGCCAGATGTATTTCTATTACACAACCTCCAAATACCACTTGTACCTTACAGTGATAGTTGGCATTAACAAAATTTATAGTATTACTATGAGAGACAGAGGGATTCTATAAATGATGTGCTTGCCATAAAATACCTGGATTGAAACACTTAAAGTGATACCTACTTGTGTTTGAATTGCACACTTGAGGTGTATTTACATACATATTCGTACATACATGTAGATAAACTGTAACACGCTACCTTCATATCATAGTACTTGAGAATGATTCTCCAAACATGCATTTGATTCTCCGAGGCTGATACTAGCGCTGTGCTTGGACTTCGGCCAGCAAACGCCATCAGGGCTTGACTTGAGCGAAACTAAAACAATATAAACGAATATAATTGTAGTGAGGAGTGACCGTAGCGGAGTGTGACTGTAGTGGAGTGTGACTGTAGTGGAGTGTGACTGTAGCGGAGTGTGACTGTAGTGGAGTGTGACTGTAGTGGAGTGTGACTGTAGTGGAGTGTGACTGTAGCGGAGTGTGACTGTAGTGGAGTGTGACTGTAGTGGAGTGTGACTGTAGTGGAGTGTGACTGTAGCGGAGTGTGACTGTAGTGGAGTGTGACTGTAGCGGAGTGTGACTGTAGTGGAGTGTGACTGTAGTGGAGTGTGACTGTAGTGGAGTGTGACTGTTATGGAGTGTGACTGTAGTGAAGTGTGACTGTAGCTAATGTGGTTGAGTAGAGAGTAGAGATACTATTTATCAGAGTGACCAATAACACATGGCACCAATATCAACATGATACAAACAATTCTATTATGAATTACATTTAATACAATACGTCAGTCAGTTAGTCAGTAGCCCATGCATTTCTACCCCCATTCTAAGGTTAGGCTTAATGGGAGATACTCATTGGGTGCGCAGTATTCTGTAAGTCGTAACTCAGCTAGAGAAGTGGTAGTAACAGCCCGAGCTAGTAACTATTGACTCAATCATGCTGAATACTACTCAGCTGTAACATCAGGACCTTCACCTACACCCAGGGTAGAATGCCAGTCGTGGAAACATTTCAGTTAGCCCGTGTTCCAACATACACACCTCTGTTAGCCCGTGTTCCAGGATACTCTTTAGAGTAGTGGTGAACTGTTTCCTCACACACTTGGTAAGCTCTCGACTTTCAGAGATATAAGTCTCCTCGTCACTTAAGTAATCACAGTCTGTGAATGTAGAGCTCGCTTTCTCCCTGGCCACCTTCTCAGCTGTGTCAGCCAACACCTCCACAGACGTCTGTAACTCTACCAGCATACCACTGCAACACACAAGTAGATGTCTATGATCGTCAAGGTATACTCTGACACCAAGCTACATTTATTTAGTTCCTTCATTTCAACAACTATCAACAAATGATCTGTTTACAGACAACCAGACAGGTCCAGGGCTAGTGAGAGGGCTAGTGACAGGGCTAGCGACGGACTAGTGGGTAGTGACAGGGCTAGTAACAGGGCTAGTGACAGGGCTAGTGACAGGGCTAGTAACAGGGCTAGTGACAGGGCTAGTAGCAGGGCTAGTGACAGGGCTAGTGACAGGGCTAGTGACAGGGCTAGTGACAGGGCTAGTGACAGGGCTAGTAGGTGGCAAACTCACTTATAGTCTGGCTGGCTATTTCTACGCTTCATCTCATCTCTTTTACGTTCTCTGGCTTGACTCCGACATCCCAACTCACTGAGGATGTACAGGTGCACCACGCTTATCATCCTCTTCATACGTGAGGTGAAGGTCTCCTCCTGGTACCCTTCACCCTACAGCAAGTAGCAATAGAGATCATGCATCTATGTGTAACTATACCTTGCAATAACTATACGGTAACACGTATGCTGAACAAGCCTTACAGTGATGACATCCAATAGGGTAATATCACAAAAATATTATCCAATCAGTAGTTAGATAGAACTCACCTTGATACTGCTACTTCCTGTACCCTGAGTTCTTACAGTTTCAGTAAGTAACGATATATTGGGTGGGGCACGAGATGGCCCTGTTCTAACTGTACGTGGTTTCCTAGGTTCTGACGCTTTCAACTGTGCATCCTTCTGTGCATTAGTGACTTCAGCTACAACATGTGCATTATATACTATGTATGTGTACAGCATGTATACATTATATACTATGTATGTGTACAGCATGTATGCAACACCACAGCTTCAATAAGCATTATGATGGTAGAAACACTACGTAGAGAGTCTCATCAACATCATACTTTAACTAGCTATCCATCATTTAACATGGAATAGACTGTAGAGAGGGATGTATGATCAGTACATCAATCTGTCAAACCTCTCTGTACTACACTAACAGAATGTAAGAATATACTGCACTGACTGTTCAGAGAATAGAAAACCCACCTTGAAGGAAATCAACAAATCTTTCTAGGTCAACAACCTGCGTCTGTAACTGCTCCACCTGCCTCTCTTTCACCTTGGCTGGATGTACAATCTACAAATAGTGTTATCTAGTAAGGGTGGGTAGTTCAGGCACACTGCCTCTAGAAAACAACTTTCAAGAATATACAGGTTTCTCCCACTTGAAATGATGAGATATGATGTAGGTTTTGCACCGGTTTCCCCCAACAATTTACGTTTTGTTGCGTTGTTATTATTATGCAGAAACTTAATAATGACGAGGAATGATTTACATTATCAAAGTAAAATAATATCATAATAATTGATAAATAAATAATATACCTGCGTGATGGCCTCATTAACACATTCTCGAAGCTCTGTGGAACTGCAAGAGAAGGAAACATAGGGGTGTATATAACTGTATCTTGTAACATAGGAGTGTATAATACTGTATATTATAACATAGGAGTGTATACTACTGTATATTATAACATAGGAGTGTATATAACTGTATATTATAACATAGGAGTGTATATACTACTGTATATTATAACATAGAAGTGTATATACTACTGTATCTTATAACATAGGAGTATATACTACTGTATATTATAACATAAGAGTATATATAACTGTTACTATACATTAGCTATTAACTGCACCCATGTGGATGATGTAGATTATGTGAGTAAGAGGATTATGCTGTATATGAACTTGTAGCAGACCTGACTTAAGTCTCACTGACCTTCCAGTAATAATTACCATTTAGATAGATAACTACTATTAATAGTATAGTATACTAATAGCTATCCAGACAAAGTGTCCAATTAAGTGTTATATTATGGTAATAGAGAAATAGTTACATACAACATCACCTATAGATCAGACATAAATGAACACTAAAACACTGTCCACTGCCCAGTATCTACAACTGTACTACCCACTGTCCAGTATCTACTGTCCACTGCCCAGTATCCATACTGTTCACTGCATTATTCTAAAGACAGTCAACAAATACATTACCAACAACTGTGAGATAGACACCCTTATTATATTACCTTAGAGAGGCGAGATTATCAAGGTGTGAGATCTGTAACTTCTTCTTTATTTCCTGTATAACTACTTCCTGTTTCTCCAACCGGCTGCTAGTCGGAAGTTCTTCAGCCAAACCATTCTACATGTGGTCACACAACAACAAAGTTACCAGATTACAGACAGACGCTACTGAAATACAAAGAACTGTTGAAACTGTATCCATTAATAAGAAATTCAACGATCTAAGGGACAAGGTAATTAGCCCACTGTCCTACTAAGTAATAAGGAGAGAGGGGCTGTCACACAACAAGACAGAGAGCTACATGTACATCTGCAGAGGGACTCATCTACTCTATGTCATATGTCAGTCAACCTTAGACCAACCATGTATTGTTATTCATTAGTATTATATGTAAATTTAAAACACAAAATGCATAACTAAGTCCGAGTGCTGTTATAAGAATGCCCTAGTAGTCGATAGTCTGTATTTGACCTGATACTGTCATGTATGTACAGTCCTGTTTACACAGTATAATAAAGTACACTGTTATGTAGGTGTGTGCCGAGGCTGTACAGTCCGTCAAATCTTTTGGCAAACCAAAATCCAGGATCTCTGGTCTGGCACTGTCCCAGCTCGGAGATGGTAAAATATTTTCCAGGATATCACCTAAACAACACTAGTGACATGCATGTGTAACTAACTGACATAGATACTCTTTGAGCTGACAATGGTTCCAAGTCTATAAATTAATTATTTCTTCATGTCCTTATTTAGCTATATTAATTGCAAAATTTCATATGAAGAATACAATTTTCACTAAATTCAACACTTCTCCGTTTCATTGGGTACGTCTCCTAAATAAACTCACATGTTATGTCAATGCTATGTAGTAACCAGTACATCATGTCGATATACTTTCATGTGAAGTACATCAGCTACCTTTAAAAGTGCACGTCCAGCAATGCAGCCGAGTGGAGTATGAATATACATGTAGTAGCAGGTACTTGATGAATATACATGTAGTAGCAGGTACTTGAATATACATGTAGTAGCAGGTACTTGTATAATTATTTCTTTCTACATGTATATGTTTAGTATTTGTACTTCATCCATGCAATGTTCATCATTTGTCAAGGCAGTCAAGTACAAGTAGTATAGATTGCAGTCGGCAGCTGTATAAGATATGTTATCTGCAACAGCAAATAGTTTGGCAGACCAGTGACCTGTAGCCAATCAGAAATTCTCATGTGCTCTCATCTAGACCAATCAGAGTGCGCCATGTGCTCACTACTCGCACTACACGGACAATATACCAATGATGTCTGTAGAGCAGCACTAACCTCGTATGCATACAATATACCAATGATGTCTGTAGAGCAGTACTAACCTCGTATGCATAGCTCTCAAGATCAGCTAATGAGCTCTTCAGTTCGGCTATCATCTCCTTCTGCTTATCACTCAGTTTCTTCTTATACTCTTCATCACTCTGTAACAGCCAATCAGAGAGCAGAGTGCTGGTAAGATAGAGAGACCACCCAGAAGTGTTGTAACACTGAGCCTAACGCTGCTGGTGAACAGACTTCCAGCCTGTCTAGCCCTGGATATGCTACTACATCACACTTACTGTAGTTATTCTAGTATGTAACTTAATGCCAGAGCTGAGGATTAATTTGTTGTTAGTGGAGTCAGTAGATTAAGCTACCCAAGCGTGAACAGACTCTAGGAAAATTTATATGGAACATAATATGTACTGTAGCTGTAGGTAAATTATACATCTACCTGCGCACACTGTGTACACTGTGGAATGTGATCCATGAGCAGAGATACAGTTGAGTGAACAACCAAAACATATCAAAAAAGATGTGTTTACAGGGGAAAGTGGGTTCCAGTGAAAAATTCAGCAAATACACAATATACCAACAGAAGACCAGTGCAGCCTTATGACCATGTGACAAGTGTAGCCTTATGACCATGTGACCAGTGCAGCCTTATGACCATGTGACCAGTGTAGCCTTATGACCAAGTGACCAGTGTAGCTTTAGGACCATGTAACTACAGCGTATCACTAAACCGAATGACTAGTATGGTAAAACTTACAGGTTCAGAAGCCGGGTCACAGTGCTCTGGTAACCTTGGAACAACACAAGATTTGATATCTGGAATTCCTTTCTCAGCAAACGTCTCCAACTCTCTCAACCGCTCCTACAACCAGCCAATCAAATGACATATTAGATACAGTCTGCATATATATCCACAAATAAACAGATAGAGGAGGAAGTACTCACCTCTTTGTTATCGTCTGGACCTTCAACTATCTGTTTGAGTCGGAACTGAACCTGTGCGAAGTGAGAGGTGAGTGAGAGGAGAGAACTGGCCATCTTCTCATTCTCCTCCAGCAACACGTCAACAGTGCTTCCACTATTTACATTTCTAGAGGATACAGAAGGTAGACCGTGATAACTATGATCATATAGCACATGTGAGCTAGCAGCCAGGTGCATCTGTCACATGGATTCTGTAGCAGCACAACAGTAAACAATATGTAGATGTCCAACTAAATGATAAATGCCATAATTCTCACAATACAACGCATTGCTTTGTATAAACCAATGGTGCGAATATCAAGGGAAGATGGCTCACAGAGATTCTGTACGAGTGTAAGGTGGCGACTCAGAGACAGCTCCCACAGGTGCCCACCGCTCAGGTGGGGTGTCAGAGTCAGGTGTAGACAGTGCTACTGTATCCATTACGCTGTCCATAGTGTGTACATTAGATGCTACTCACTATCACATTGCATCATAATTGTATTGGTAGTCTTTCTATTCCTTTTCTTCTTTTTTTATTCAGAATTCTCTATTAATAGTCTGTGTAGAACATAATATACATATACAAGTATTTATTTGTAAACTTTTGAATAGGCCTACTGATTTTATTAAATATGCTTAGTGAGCTATTCATACATTAGTTTAGAATACAATACTACATGCATGTACATGTACATATCTACTATGTATTGTGTAGATCTGTACAATGTAGTTTGATGTCCAGGTATTATGCCAAATTGATAAATACCTTTGTCAATTTTGGTTAGCTTTCAAACTACTGGACCTTTCACTGTCTATGAGAGTATGTACTGGGCCCTGTCTATGAGAGTAAGTACTGGACTACTGATTATGAGCGAACTTGAAAATTGTGATGAGAACTTTACAATGTGCATGATGATACTTAACTGTCTACGAATATTACAGGTTCATCAACATAAGGCCTTACATATAGAACAGAAAAGTAAAAGTTCTACAGTGATTATGTTTGTTAGCTTGTGTTAGTTATATATACATGTACATACTCTCGCTTAAATAAAGAAAACAGTGTGTAATATGCTCTCAAAATGAGCACCGTATAATGCAACACACCTCTCTCTCTTCTCAAAATAATACAAGTCTTACTAGGAATTTGGTATCCTAGATTACTTTACTTTATTCGTGTCGAACCTAAACACATGTGCCAAAGTAGTGCAAAGGCAGACTTATACTTTCTACCAGTACTTTCGATTTTAAGATAAGAATAGAAAGGTGGCTAAAATCATTGTTAAATCCTATCTCTCCTCATTGTATCAGTTTTTAGTGAGATAAATGAAATAAGAAAATATACGTAGTAAATAACTGCCCGCACATCTATTTGACTATACACTCTAGCACATTCTTGGTACAAGAAAGAGGAGACAAATTGAAAAATATAAATCTAAGGTGAAAGAATTCGCATAATTACGATAACAATTTTTCACCAGATCGCGCTCATCTCTCGCCAATTTTAGGCTTTCAGAAAAGTAACTCCAAATTTAATCAGGCTAAACGCACTTTATTTCATTTAATCCTTACTTAAATAAACAATTCAATAAGACAATAAAGAAACTTCACTACCCTGACTACCCGATCAGCTTCAAATGGTGAACTTGTCTCAATAGCTGCTTTGACACACATATACCACAACAGCTTCCTGACACGTATTATATGCGGTACGCATGTGCCCAAAAAAAAAATTGATTAACACATTGAAAATCACGGAAAACTGACAAATACGTCCATATGAATTCAAGCCAATATTCCTCAAAAATAGTACGCTGTAAAATGATAAACCTAAATCACTGTCTAAACCCAATGTATCACTGAGGTGCTCCCTTATCAAATTTCATTAAATGTATTTTATTGTCTATTCAATAAAAGTTTGGAAGTATAGCATTAGTTATTATTTATAATATCAAAATGAAAACCCCATTTGAAAAAGATTTGGTTTTAATTGTCATTGGATTGTCATTGGATTGTATTGATTTTAATTAAATTATATTATTATTATTCATGATAATTATAACAATCTTTATATGCATTATGTTTAAAATACTCTTTAAGTGCTATATTAATATTATAATTATATATAATACAACATTAATTCGATTTTAATGATAAAATATTATATAATAATATTATATAAATAATAATAATTATTTTTTTATAAGTAATCGTCAGTATGAGTTTATACCTTACCTTATATATTAGTATTATATTGAGAGACCGTGAATAGAATATTATTTACACTAATTATACATTGATATTCAGCAAATTAACAAAGAGGATTGTCATGTAGAAGTAGCCAAATTATACCACGTTGTTCCGTCAACAGCTGTTTGGTTTTTGTTTTATAAGGAGAGCCGAATTCTGCTTTCGCAAGTGGGCGTTAGTTTCACTAGCACTCCCTATAAGAAAACTCATCTATGTTGTACATATCGATGTGTGCAATAAAGCGAGCGAAGCTAGGCCGCTGTTAAAGGGTCAATGCCGTTCTTGTCACAGAGATTAATGTCAAGGATGTTTAAGTACAAGCCAATGAGCGCAGTTGTACGGCTTGGAATTTCTATGGAGAGATATCTAATATGGAGGATGGTCCATTGAGACATACAAATCAGATATACATGTACCTGGTTGAGAAATAAAACCGAAATGTAGTCATGGCTAAAATGTCTTTGAAACCGTTCATACTCTACTTAGGATTTTACTTCTCTTTTTACTTTGTTAACTGTGAAGGTAAGTTGGTGAAACATGAATTAGATTGTGTAGAATTTAATAGAATAAAACATAGAAAAGAATACATTAATTGATTAAATTTATCGTTTAAAAGTCTGATTTTTCACTGAATAATTGATTTATTTTGATTTTTGTATTATTTTGATTTTGCTTTTTACCTCAATGAAATTAAATTAAAATTCGATTTTATTAAGCTGGCCACTAATTAATTAGCAATTTTATATTAATGAAAGTATAGATATAGTCATAGTCACTATGATAGTAATAAATAAAATTTAAAATGTTCATGTTAATATTGACGTTATTACATTTATGTAAATATAAACTTTATGTTCATCTAATATAAATATTAGGCGGTAGAAATTGGTACCAATAGTAATTTAATACAACATATGAGTATGAATATTTAATTTTATATTTAATTACTAGTGTTATCAGCTCATTATCGATGTGGTTATTTAAAGCATCAAAGCAAGAATGGGTGATACCTTTCCATATGACAAATAATTATTTGATTTGATTGAGTCATCAGAGTTGGCATCTATTTTATGTGCATGTATAGCACTGTATAGCATATGCTACTGGGAATTATTACCCTGTAGCACTGTTACCATCCACACTTGTAAAGTGCAATCATAATAATAACTTATTCAGTTTTTATGATTATGATTACTAGGGTTTGTGGTTAGGCTGTTACGGGTAAGACAAATCCTAGCTACTCATGCTGCATAGGCCTATTTATCTAAGCCTGCTGAACTGAGTGTGATTTGTGAGGTCTTTGACTGAATTGAAGCTCCCCTAGTGAATTCGGTGCATAAGGCAGTAGTCTGTATATATTTCTGAACCAGTTCAGAGGCTTAGCTAAGAAACACAAGCAGAAAGTGATGTAGGCCTAATGCACTTGCCTTTTTTATTGCAAAGATAGAATAATAATTGAAAGAAGAAAAGCTATCAGCATTTACCTCAATAGAAAATAGGCTCCACCCACCAATGAGAATGTTGACAGACAAACCAAAGTGTATTTAGTTTATACGATTATTTTATCAGCTGTAAAACATAAATAGTAAGTCACTAAGCCAGTCTCATATGATACTCACTGCATCTACATGTAGTACTAACCTGTTGTAATACTTTAGAGGGGCAGATTATTGTCGGTGAGAATGGCATGCTCCCAATACAGTCTTTGAATGATCCAGTAGTCACCATCCCTGTAGCACTTTCCATCACTAACTTCACTCAAGCCATCAACGTCACAGACGACGTGAGTCACACCCACACTTTTACATCTATTTATGTGTCAGTTTATTTGATGACATTTCACTAGTTTTTTTGTAGAAACGTTCTGCTATTGTATAATAATAAATGCTCTTTGTTGACAGAGTAGAGTTGATGCTCAGGTTTTCAATATGGCCGATTGTCACCAATGGTGAAGCTCACGATTCTATGAGCCGTCTCGCGTCAAGAGGCACACATGTTTATTACATAATATGCATCTACTGAAGTGATGTAGTAGTAGCATTGATTGTATGAAGTTGTTACACTGCTAATGTTTACAGGTAGACATAACTTGCTCTCTACAATATGGTAAAGCTGATAAGATATATACTATGGCCAACTTCACTGGAGCCAACACAGGTTTTACTGTAAACGGCGTTCTGTTCAAAAACATAACACTCAGGTATAACATATTAGTAGGATGTAGGAATACATAACATTCAGGTATAACATATTAGTAGGATGTAGGGATACATAACACTCGGGTATAACATATTAGTAGGATGTAGGAATACGCTGCAGAGGGTGAAGTATATTAGATTATAGATTAATACGGTATTGATATACACTATATGTAGCAGGGAATACATGTATTACATGTACTATGTATTGATATACACTACATGTAGCAGGGAATACATGCATTACATGCACTATGTATTGATATACACTACATGTAGCAGGGAATACATGTATTACATGTACTATGTATTGATATACACTATATGTAGCAGGGAATACATGTATTACATGTACTATGTATTGATATACACTATATGTAGCAGGGAATACATGTATCACATGTACTATGTATTGATATACACTATATGTAGCAGGGAATACATGTATTACATGTACTATGTATTGATATACACTACATGTAGCAGGGAATACATGTATTACATGTACTATGTATTGATATACACTACATGTAGCAGGGAATACATGTATTATGTGTATTATGTATTGATATACACTATATGTAGCAGGGAATACATGTATTACATGTACTATGTATTGATATACACTACATGTAGCAGGGAATACATGTATTACATGTACTATGTATTGATATACACTATATGTAGCAGGGAATACATGTATTACATGTACTATGTGTTGATATACACTACATGTAGCAGGGAATACATGTATTACATGTACTATGTATTGATATACACTACAATGTAGCAGGGAATACATGTATTACATGTACTATGTATTGATATACACTATATGTAGCAGGGAATACATGTATTACATGTACTATGTATTGATATGCACTATATGTAGCAGGGAATACATGCATTACATGTACTATGTATTGATATAGTTACACTACATGTAGCAGGGAATACATGTATTACATGTACTATGTATTGATATACACTACATGTAGCAGGGAATACATGTATTACATGTACTATGTATTGATATACACTACATGTAGCAGGGAATACATGTATTACATGTACTATGTATTGATATACACTACATGTAGCAGGGAATACATGTATTACATGCACTATGTATTGATATACACTACATGTAGCAGGGAATACATGTATTACATGTACTATGTATTGATATACACTACATGTAGCAGGGAATACATGTATTATGTGTATTATGTATTGATATGCACTACATGTAGCAGGGAATACATGCGTTGTTAGCAGCTGGTTTACTATGTTGAGAATAGACTGAGTCATGTGGGTATTTCAGGTTACTTGAGGCTGGCAGACCAAACCCCCTCACCTGTGAAGCAAGGAGTGTGGTGGTTGCTGGTACAGACGCACAGTTTGATAACGTAACGTCACAGCCTATGTGAGTCACAGTACTTGTACTAATACTTGTGACTATATTCTCTTATTCTTATCCCCCTTTGACCGTACACTCACACCCAAGTATTTATATGTATTGATTATTAAGTTACAGTGTACAGTTGTGTATATACATGTATATATATAGTGTATATGACATAACATATATAATATATAACTCATGTAGAGCACTGCAAGCTAAGAAGCCCCCCAGAATCTACTTTGAGTCAGATGTTGTAACTCTGGACAATCAGGTGACTGAGTGGTCAGGGAAGGTTACTCTAAGATTCAGGTAAATATACTTGTACGCACCTTCCTATTGGTTAATTATTGTCATAAACAGCTTCCTATTGGTTAATTATACCCATGGGCAACTTCCTATTGGTTGATTATATTCCAAGACTTCTTCCTATTGGTTAATTATACTCATATACAGCTTCTTATTGGTTGATTATACCCATACACAGCTTCTTATTGTACATTTCAGTGAGCCGTTGACCTCGGCTGTTCAAGTCAACTGTAGCTCTACGTCACCAACCAACTACAGTAAGACAACACACTATATACAATATATATATTACACAATAGCACAGACATACAATGTATACTACTAAATATATATATACATGTATAATGGTACAGATGTATATGTACTATATATATTTACTACATGTATAATGATACAGACGTATATGTACTATATAATATATTTACTCTATTTATATACCAACTGTATCACTTGATCTTACCTCTCACGTCATTTTACTGATGTTAACACATTATAATATAATAATGCGATATAATATAATAATACGATATAATATAATAATATGATATAATGTAATAGTACGATATAATATAATAATGCGATATAAAATAATAATACGATATAATGTTGTGTTTTATTTGACACAGCCGTTTTAGAGTTTCAACCAAGGATAGTTAATGAGCTACGCAAGACCTCTGTAACTGTGAGTACTCATTATAAGCATTTATAGTATACTCATACTATGTGATGTAATGTCTATTACCCTTATACAGTACATAGTATACTCATACTATGTGATGTAGTGTCTATTATACAGTACATAGTATACTCATACTATGTGATGTAGTGTCTATTATACAGTACATAGTATACTCATACTATGTGATGTAGTGTCTATTACCCTTATACATCACATAGTATACTCATACTATGTGATGTAGTGTCTATTACCCTTATACAGTACATAGTATACTCATACTATGTGATGTAATGTCTATTACCCTCATACAGTACATAGTATACTCATACTATGTGATGTAGTGTCTATTATACGGTACATAGTATACTCATACTATGTGATGTAGTGTCTATTACCCTTATACAGTACATAGTATACTCATACTATGTGATGTAGTGTCTATTACCTTTATACAGTACATAGTATACTCATACTATGTGATGTAGTGTCTATTATACAGTACATAGTATAGGCATACTATATGATGTAGTGTCTATTACCCTTATACAGTACATAGTATACTCATACTATGTGATGTAGTGTCTATTACCCTTATACAGTACATAGTATACTCATACTATGTGATGTAGTGTCTATTACCCTTATACAGTACATAGTATACTCATATTATCTGATGTAATGTCTATATGTTCCGGGTAATCATAGAGGCATCAAATTGCTGATTAATAAATACATGTACATATTATGTACAGTGGAACTTGCTTAATTCAAATTCCAAGGGACCACCGTAATTGGTTTGAATTAGGCCGAGTTTGAATTATGTGATCCCTTCATTTCGTATAATGACATGCATCACATGTACAGGACAACAGTATAAAAACGCTTGTAGCTAAGGAACAGTAAAGCAATTAGTGGGTTTTCCCAGCTTAGTTTGAGCAGAAACATATTGCAGTAGTAACTACTAATAACTACTAACTACTAGCAACAATTATTAGGTAACTAATGCTGGCTGTGATAGTATTATCATTGATTATAGTGTGAGCCTAAGCCGCATAAAGTTCGAATTACAGATGGTAAGTTTGAATTATTTAAAGCCATTTATATAATGCTCAGCAGGGACCAAGGCTAACAGTTTGAATAAACCAAGTTTTTGAATTATTCAAGGTTGAATTAAGCAAGTTCCACTGTGTATATATATATTATAATCTGTATGCAGATTGAGTATATATTATATATGTATGTATGTATAATAGCATGTCCTGCATGTTCATAGTGCTGAATTGTTTCCCCATGGCTGCTATTACAGATTGACTATGATATCTATGTAAAGGTATATGTGCCACTTGTTGTAATATGTTCCGCTGAGTCACTAACAACTGCTCAGTATCTGCACATGACGTCACAAACTGATCCTACACAGTTCCTATTGGATGAAGCCACCGTCTCTATAGCACCAAACTCTGGAGTTGTCTACTCTACCTCATTTCAGGTAAACATTAGAGAATAGAATACTGTGTCCATTTGATGTAACAAAAAAGTTCCATTTAGTTACATCATGTAGAAAGCCAGTACCAGCCCACTGGTGGCCTCGAATAATACCCAGCCAATAACCATAGGTGATTTCTAATTAACTACATTGTATATCAATTGGGATTGTTTCATCTGATATTAACCAATTACAACAGTGCTCTGGGTCACCGGGAACTGAAAAGACCAACATGTTGGTCTTTGCATAGGCGAATAAACAAAACGCCAATAATCTCTAAAACTATGCTACGTCAGCTGAAAAAGAGCAAACGGCCTCTCGTGCAGCCGAGCCTTTAGTATGACTTCAAATGCTATTAGTTATTGGTCTAAAGCTGGTAGTTGTTATTGTTGCTTACCTTGAATTGAAGGCATGACAAATCTAATAACACCATTTTCATTGTTGAATGAATGAGTCATTACTGCACCATGTGGATGAGTCATTACTGCACTATGTGTGTGAGTCATTACTGCACCATGTGCATTCCAACATGCTGGTGTGTATTACAGGCTATACTCTCCCTTGACAAGCCCGTCTCCAACAGGATGGAGTTTAAATGTAGCGTATCCACTCACAGCACAATGAGTCTAGCTGAGCAGCAGGCTGATACATACACTGAGTGTAACACCAACAACCGTACCAGACGTAAGTCGTACCAGTTGTCTGTCTGTTCATTCTCCACAGACAGCAGTATGCATAATGTAGTTATTGTGGGGAGGGGATTGCAAGGGGTGAGAGAAGGGCTGTCATGTTCCTACACATTGCAACATGTTGTTATACTTTAGAATGTGTGTCTGTGTAATCTAATTATTTCAGAATGACTTAATTGTTGTTGAGATTATCCGAGTGCTAGCAGAAATTTCTCAGTGCTGTTTTACAAGTTCAAATGTTATTCTTGGTACCTCAGCGTCATTACGTGATGCACAGTACAATCAGTTATACATCCCGATAGAATACAGAGGTTTGACGTAAACAGCACTGCTCTTTTAGTCATTCACCGTCCTTGTTCAATGATTGGCCAATTGATGAAGATGTTGTACATTGTACTAATACTGTATGTTGTCCAAGTGAATCTTCTGATCTGTGTGGGAGGCTGGGTTTGCCTTGTTACATTGAGTTCAGTTCAACAGGATTTTTACTACTCTATTCATGCATAGCCAAGGGGTAGAGCACATCAGTACCTTATGGAGAGCTTTGGGTGTTTGGACCGAAATCATGATATTTACATGTAATTATATATCCACCAGGGTGGTTCACTCTCTAGGTATGTTGAACACAGCTCAATGTAGTACTGTTGTAATTTGATTTCTGTGTACTTACACCATTCAGCTACTACAACCACTACAACTACTACTACTACAACCACCATGCCTACTACTACTACTACTAATCAAACAGAGGATAACAGTACGACTGTGGCACTCAACTCAACCACTGCAGCTACCAGCACAACAACCGAGTTACTGAATTTAACGACTACAACCACACCCGCAGGTACATCCATACTCCAAAATTTATGTGCATGTATCCATGACTCATGCCTATCCATGATTCATGTCTGTTCTTCAACCATTACCAGAGCTAGAAGATCACGGCTACATGAATGTGCCGTATGCTTTGTGAGCTCTTATTACAGCTGTTGTCATCTAATACAAGTGTCTCTATGACATCTAGTACAGGAGTCCTGTCATGACATCCAGTACAGGTGTCCCTTTATGGCATCCAGTACAGGAGTCCTTATATGACATCCAGTACAGGAGTCCTTATATGACATCCAATACAGGAGTCCTTATATGACATCCAGTACAGGAGTCCTTATATGACATCCAGTACAGGAGTCCCTTTATGGCATCCAGTACAGGAGTCCTTATATGACATCGAGTAGAGTTGTGCCTTTTTTATTTCTGGGACAGGTACCTCACATTCTATTTATTTTATAGATATTACTTGTATATTGTAACTTCATTGATATTGAAATTATTCGAAATCAGGTTTTAATTTTATCATGTTTTTGAGTGACTTTTCTATTTACCAGTTATAGGAAATCATACTAGCAGCAGCAGTAGTACTATAATAGGTACTGGCACTACAGTCAGTAACAGTACAACTGCTAGTACTGATACTACAGCAAGTAACAGTACCACTACAAGTACTGATACTACACCAAGTAACAGTACCACTGCAAGTACTGATACTACAACAAGTAACAGTACCACTGCAAGTACTGATACTACAACAAGTAACAGTACCACTGCAAGTACTGATACTACAGCAAGTAACAGTACCACTGCAAGTACTGATACTACAGCAAGTAACAGTACCACTGCAAGTACTGATACTACAGCAAGTGACAGCACCACTGCAAGTACTGATACTACAACAAGTAACAGTACCACTGCAAGTACTGATACTACAGCAAGTAACAGTACCAATGCACGTACTGATACTATAGCAGGTAACAGTACCACTGCAAGTACTGATACTACAACAAGTAATAGTACCACTGCAAGTGCTGATACTACAACAGGTAACAGTACCACTGCAAGTACTGATACTACAACAAGTAACAGTACCACTGCAAGTACTGATACTAGAGCAAGTAACAGTACCACTGCAAGTACTGATACTACAGCAAGTAACAGTACCACTGCAAGTACTGATACTACAGCAAGTAGCAACATCACTACTCGTGCTGATACTGCTGTAAATAGTCACAGTGCCAGTACTGCCAAAAGTACTACTACACTAACTAAGGTCACCACAGGTAATCTTTTACAACTCTATTCGTTATCCTACGGACTGTAATAACATGACTAACAACCATTTCTCTGTAGTGATGGAATAACATCTTGTACTTTAGATGTGATCAACTCCTTGTGTACAAGTTATTAGTGATATACAATGTGTAATCATCAGTACCTTCATACTGATTCCTTCTGTCTGGTTATCTCACTGTACATTGTAATCTTATTCACTAAACGTGCCAAATCTTTTGAATTGAAATTTGATCAGACTGCCATTTATACTAACTACTAGCGTGATCGGCCAACACTAACCACAACTATATTATATAGTGACATGCTCTAGAGAACAAGCTGAACTTTAAACTCCATCGCTAACTGGCAATAGTATAATAATAGTTAAACACATTGTGGTTAGCGTTGGCCGCTCGCGCTAGTAGTTGGCATAAACGGCAGTCTGAAAGCAGTTTTATTGTGGAACTACAATTTGAGTTACCATTTACATTGAGCTTGTGTTCACACTTGTATATTCCTTTCTGCAAATTTTAAAATAATACACAATCGGTGATTGACAATCAATTCTTCAATTGATAATGATATTGAGTTTAACTTTTTAATTATCAACCTATTCTAAGCAGATTACAGAAACAGATGGATTCCTGACTGCAAGCTGACTTATGAAGAAAAACTTTGTTTAATATTGAGAATTAAGGCTTGCCCATAATGTAGTTTGAGAATTAAGACTTGCCCATAATGTAGTTTGAGAGTTGAGACTTGACATGGTTTGAGGATTAAGACTTAACATTCCTGATCAATGTGATAATCAGTTGCCATGATAGACTGATCGGCTATGTTAATATTATACAGCTACAACTGCAGCTTTTTTATAGTGCACAATGTATTATGTAGACAGAGTTCCTACTAGTCTTGTGAATACCACACTGCTAATAGGCTGTTGATAAGACTAGTGCATATGTTCAGGAATTTGGTGTTGTATCCACCATGTTATTGTATTCAATATGCCGGACTTGTACATGTATGTGTTATCTAATTATTTTAGTTACAACCACTGAGGGAATTGTCACAACAACTGTGGTGATTGATACCACGGAACCCCCGCCCTTATCTCCATGGCAACTAGAGAGTGAAAACAATACTCTTGTGATAGAAAAGGTTTGAAATTTAACTACAGTAAAGAGATGAGTATATTTTTATTTTATTTTTACTAATAACATTTCCATTGTTAGTCTATACTGTACTTTATTTGTGTTCATATAGAATATGCTGAAGTTGTAGAATCACCACCAGCTACAGTTTACTGTAAAGAGAACCAATGTTCCTGCCGCATCCACCAAAGAGTATGTTCTGCTGTCATGCTGTGCAGAGGTGGATAACTCCGACCAAAGGTTTGAGGGAGCCGATGCATCTACGGTGGTTAGATTTGACTATGAGCAGCAGTACCCTGCAGGCCAGAACATTCAGAGTACGTCAGACATATACGCAGTCAAATACAGTGATATACTGTCATATACTTGTAACATATATACTGTCATATACATGTAATATATATACAGTCATGTACTTGTAATATATATACACAGTCGTATACCTGTAATATATGTACAGTTATATGCTTGTAATACATACATAGTTATATACAGTATCTGTAATACGCATGGCACTGGATATAATACCTTTAATACGTTCTCATTGCTCCATTGTATACATATTTTATACATAATTATATAATCAGCACTCTTATATTCCCGTTTATAAACAGCTGGTACTACAGTACTACAGAATCCTGCATACGTGGAGTTGGCACCTTGCCCATGTGACTTGACTAGCAGACGATGTGACCGTGACTGCACATGTGACGCGGTGAGTAGTATGATAAGCTCAGGAGTGACCGACTTGGTAGGAGGGACAACTTCTAAGGGTTGGCAGGTTTATCAGTGGGCATGTCTAGCCTGGCATTCCTGGACTTTGTCTGTCATCTGTTTGGGTGTCTCCATTATAACTCCGTGTTAAGCTTAGCCTGTGTTCCCTAACTTGATGGTGTTCTGTAGGACTGTTCTGATAACGATAAAGGGCTGTTTGGAGAGACTCTCAAGGGAGTGTTTGGAGGTGAGGCTTTGCCACCTGCGGACCACATGTGCTCTGAGAACAGCAGGGTTGGGGCTCCTGACTGGTCCCCCGTCCTCTGTACAGTAACAGCTAAGAACTCATACCTTGGACTCTTCCACCCACTAGAAGGATTCTCTGATGCAGTAGACAGCTCTCTTACTTCCTACAGGTGACCTTGACCTCTGCATGATCTGTTATGATATTAGTAAGGGAATCGGTATTAGGTCCTACATGTGGGTATCAATCCTTTTGCATGTATATTAGTACCAGTACTGGTAAGTGGATCACGTAATATGAAGTGATTTCCTATTTAACTGTTGTGTGCTACAGGAAGTCGGATACTAAGGATATTTTACCCGATACACTTCTATCCGGTTATAAGAAGGGTAGCTATCTGAGGAGTGACAATGGAGGCTATCTATCATTACCTCAGGCTACGTACGGTGGACTCTGTAGTGAGACGGTCCCCTTAGCGTAAGTACGGTCATACTTGATACAGACCAGCACATAGTCATTGCTGCAGTTACTCCTACCCACTCATTGTCAATAGTCTAGTTGAACTATATGACTATGCAGAAGTACATGTACATATGTTAGATTGAGGATAACATTCAACAGCCAATAATAATGCAGATAACATTCAACAACCAGTGATAATACAGATAGCGCTCAACAACCAATGGTAATGCTGATAACTACCTTCAGTCTTAACCAATGATCATATTAAAATATTATTTTGAAATATATTTTGCTACTCAAGTTTGTAATTGTCTATGTCGTAGGGGGTGATAACTCTGGGCGCATGTTATTAATTACTTGTTGTAGATGACCTGTGTACTCTGGTAGTGCAGCTAATGGTTAGCCAATGAAATTAACTTACACATCTTATGCAGGTACCTGAATGATGTCGACTCCCAATGTACATTCTTATTGAATAAAGATGTCTGTTCGTCTACTCTATCTCGACTGAATGCAGTAAACTATGTACAGAGAGACTCTGGGATTTCTGGTTTCTCCCCTTACCAGACTTCTATAACACTGGCAGACAATGTACCGTTTGAGACGATGTTCTACTGTGTAACTGATCTGACGGATTACATCGCTCTCTCCACACTTCTCCCAAAGCAATCAACTGATTACCTGGTAAAATCTGAGGCTACTCAGCAGAAAGCCCCAGTCAGTCATAAGCTGTGTGAGTGGGATAATGGACAGGTTTTCCCTCCATCCCCGTCTGTAGATGGTGACGTCTGCAGGAACGCGGTGATTGACGTAAGCTATGACATTGAGTACAATGGTACTTCTATCTCACAACTTACCGCTATTTACATCATGGCCGACATTTCCTTCGCTACACATGATACATTGACGTATGAAGAATTCTTCTATGATCCAGTTTTTTCATCCAATCAGAGCTCTAATATGTCTGGATCACCCAATCAAACTTCAACACGTCAAACCACAACCACTCTGGTCACAAGACAGAATATAACATTAGATAGTAGCTCTTATGTCAAGAACTCTTCAGAGGTAGTAGGCTCGGTTACACTCCGCCCCGTTGTTCTTACCACTAAATATAAGGCTACGTATAAACCAGCAGGTGTGACGGAACCAATAACATACTCTGGGAGACCAGGTAAGTAAGGTGGTCTCAGTGTTTGCTGATTGCAGTCCTGAGTTAGTGCTTAGCAAACTGCAGCTATATTCTACAAATGATAGTTGGTTATGTGTTGAATTACAAGCAGTGTAGGACTGTAAGCCTACCCTCCCTCACACTAATATGATGATATATTATACTCTCAGGCTACAGCATGGATACTGCTATAAATGTGGCCACTCTGAACACGTCATCTGTAACTATGTCTGCTGAGTCACAGCCTCGCCTACCGTATGTAGGTAAGTTAATGCTCCGCCTACCGTATGTAGGTAAGTTGATGCCCCGCCTACTGTACGTAGGTAAGTTAATGCCCCGCCTATCATATGTCGGTAAGTCACCGCCACCCCCTGCCTTCTGTGTGTAGGTATATGTAGTTAGGTAACTGCCCTGTTAACTTGATTTATAGTACACTGTATATGAGTTAATACTATTACATGTGTACAGTATATTATTACACTGTGCATGCTACAGTCACATTGTGTATTGTATGTGTACAGTATATTATTACATTGTGCATGCTACATTCACATTGTGTATTGTATGTGTACAATATATTATTACATTGTGCATGCTACAGTCACATTGTGTATTGTATGTGTACAGTATATTATTACACTGTGCGTGCTACAGTCACATTGTGTATTGTATGTGTACAGTATATTATTACACTGTGCGTGCTACAGTCACATTGTGTATTGTATGTGTACAGTATATTATTACACTGTGCGTGCTACAGTCACATTGTGTATTGTATGTGTACAGTATATTATTACACTGTGCGTGCTACAGTCACATTGTGTATTGTATGTGTACAGTATATTATTACATTGTGCATGCTACAGTCACATTGTGTATTGTATGTGTACAGTATATTATTACATTGTGCATGCTACAGTCACATTGTGTATTGTATGTGTACAGTATATTATTACACTGTGCGTGCTACAGTCACATTGTGTATTGTATGTGTACAGTATATTATTACACTGTGCGTGCTACAGTCACATTGTGTATTGTATGTGTACAGTATATTATTACACTGTGCGTGCTACAGTCACATTGTGTATTGTATGTGTACAGTATATTATTACACTGTGCGTGCTACAGTCACATTGTGTATTGTATGTGTACAGTATATTATTACACTGTGCGTGCTACAGTCACATTGTGTATTGTATGTGTACAGTATATTATTACATTGTGCATGCTACAGTCACATTGTGTATTGTATGTGTACAGTATATTATTACATTGTGCATGCTACAGTCACATTGTGTATTGTATGTGTACAGTATATTATTACATTGTGCATGCTACAGTCACATTGTGTATTGTATGTGTACAGTATATTATTACACTGTGCGTGCTACAGTCACATTGTGTATTGTATGTGTACAGTATATTATTACACTGTGCGTGCTACAGTCACATTGTGTATTGTATGTGTACAGTATATTATTACACTGTGCGTGCTACAGTCACATTGTGTATTGTATGTGTACAGTATATTATTACACTGTGCGTGCTACAGTCACATTGTGTATTGTATGTGTACAGTATATTATTACACTGTGCGTGCTACAGTCACATTGTGTATTGTATGTGTACAGTATATTATTACATTGTGCATGCTACAGTCACATTGTGTATTGTATGTGTACAGTATATTATTACATTGTGCATGCTACAGTCACATTGTGTATTGTATGTGTACAGTATATTATTACATTGTGCATGCTACAGTCACATTGTGTATTGTATGTGTACAGTATATTATTACACTGTGCGTGCTACAGTCACATTGTGTATTGTATGTGTACAGTATATTATTACACTGTGCGTGCTACAGTCACATTGTGTATTGTATGTGTACAGTATATTATTACACTGTGCATGCTACAGTCACATTGTGTATTGTATGTGTACAGTATATTATTACACTGTGCGTGCTACAGTCACATTGTGTATTGTATGTGTACAGTATATTATTACATTGTGCATGCTACAGTCACATTGTGTATTGTATGTGTACAGTATATTATTACATTGTGCATGCTACAGTCACATTGTGTATTGTATGTGTACAGTATATTATTACATTGTGCATGCTACAGTCACATTGTGTATTGTGTGACCAGGAGCTGACGGGCTGTGTGAATTCTCAACTACCAATTTGATCAAGTTCCCTTACAATCAAGTCTCTCAGTGCCTGCTTGAGATCACGTCTCTAGATCTACAAGACTGCACACAACTCAAGTATGTACTCAATTCACTAAGTATGTACTCAATTCACTAAGTATGTACTCAATTCACTAAGTATGTACTCAATTCACTAAGTATGTACTCAATTCACTAAGTATGTACTCAATTCACTAAGTATGTACTCAATTCACTAAGTATGTACTCAATTCACTAAGTATGTACTCAATTCACTAAGTATGTACTCAATTCACTAAGTATGTACTCAATTCACTAAGTATGTACTCAATTCACTAAATTTGTATTTGTACCTAATTTGTACATAGGCCCTACATGTACATAGCGATTACATAGGCTAGGATACATGTATATGAGTATATATTGTAGTACAGTATTCCCTACTTGTACATGTATATGAGTATATATTATAGTACAGTATTCCCTACTTGTACATGTATATGAGTATATATTATAGTACAGTATTCCCTGCTTGTAGGCAGCTAGTCTACCAGAAGCTGGAATCTCTGTTTCCTGTAACAAAGTCTGGTATCTACGTCAGCAGGTACGGCCTGCCAAATTACAGAGTACCTGCACAGTGGACTCTGATATTGAGGTGAGTATATCTTAGGGCTAATATGGTATACTGTGTCAGTGCTATTGAGTGTGTATGAATTATACAGTAGCCTATTGTCTAATCAATCTTATAGTGTAACAATGCATGTCCCCATTACTAGACCCAATTCTATGTTAGTGTAAGGGAAGGACAACTCCGATAATATAGTGTGCAGTTCATTTTGAGACACACATAATACATATATCATATGTAGCATACGGCATACCAGTTTATGAACAAAGACTATCAGCCATTATTCTATAATACTTAGAACTCAAGCAATCAGCTTACTGTTTCTGTAATAGAGTAATAATATACAGTATATAATAATATACTGTATATTTATAATAATATACTGTACATGTATAATATGTAATTGATGTAAACAATAACATGATTATTATTTTGTAACAATTAGTAGTAATTTGTAATTAGTAGCAGGAATTTATCAGCTTACTAATCAGTAGATATTACTGTTACAATGTTATACTGTTTAGCATATATTATATTAGTAATTATACTACTATCTCCTAGTATATGGCATGCATAGCTTATACATGTACATGTATCATGTTTTATGTTGAGCATAAATTCACATGTTATATATCACTTGCTTGCAGGGACATAAAAGACTACAGTAGAGTTATCCCCCCTACTACCACTCCTCCCTCTACCACCACTGATAACACCACCACCACCACCACACAGACATCTACTACTTCTAATGCTACCACAAACAGTGCTATGAATGTCACTGAAGCTGTTACCATGTCAAACACTAGCACTAACGTGCCAAAGGTGACAGTTAATAGAGGGTGCTCTGGAGTACCTGCTGCAGCTAGTCTGCAGGTACTCTACGCTCTCACTGGCAAGTCTGCAGGATTTCCCATCTATGAGGTAGTCGGAGCTAGAGTCAGGTACAGTTGATAGTAATACAAGTACACCTCCTAGTGGGAATTAATTGGGGTGACAACCCCTTCTAAGCCTGACTCCCCGCACAGCTGAAGCAATTGTTTAGGGCAGATTTGACGATCTCCCACAATACACATGCATGTTACCACTTGGTTAGTTACATTCAGAGCCGTTTATTGGAAAAGTTACGCCACCGGAAGTAAACAAGAGGCCATATCGGGCCCAATAACAAAGGATTACATTGGTCAAATCTTTCTATCGGCAATTTTGATTGGTTCTAACGGGCCCAACATGGCATCCATAATGTTCCCCAGTGACACAACTCTCACAATAAACGACTCTGGTTACATGTAATTTCCTTTGATTTATAAATAGCCAGTGAGAACTGTGTGGTAGGTGTAGCCATATTGTTATATCGTACAGGAAGTAGGGTTATCTGTGTATCAGTAGAATGGACTGACCACTTCCTCTGACTCATACATGTATTTCTCTAGATCAGATGGTAGATATGTATTCAGTGTGGTTATAAGTATCAACTACAATGTATATTATACACACATACACATATACACACATACACACATACACATATACACATATACACACATACACACATACACACATACACACATACACACATACACACATACATACATACATACATACATACATACACACATACACACATACACACATACACATATATATAATGTAGCATTGCATGTAGTACCCAAATACTAATTACTGTTGACAACTAGCTGTAAATATTTACATGTTTTTTATTTGGATATGATTACAATCTGTTCTACTAAATAGCTAGCTGTCATGTGCTGCAACTACTACTACTACTACTACTACTACTACTACTACTACTACTACTATACTACTACTACTACTACTACCGCTACCGCTACCGCTACCGCTACCGCTACCGCTACCGCTACCGCTACCACTACCACTACTACTACTACTACAACTACTACTACTACTACTGCTACCGCTACCGCTACCACTACCACTACTACTACCACTACTATATTATGTATACATGTATACTGTGTATGTGATATGTATACTCTATATTATCTGTTACATACTACCAAGAGTTGCACATGTACATGTAGGTCTATTAGACTATTAGTATTTCATAGAGATACCAATACATGTACCAGGTTACCCTCGTACCGGCGTACTGTAGTATACAATGTACAATATATGATAAAGCAAGGAGTTGTTGAGGAATATATAACTGATGACCATTCTCCACACTATATAATGTATCTTACATGTGATATACTGTGCATGTGCATTACCTACATACATGTAGTATCACTTACATGTCAGATGTTGACACCCGTAGACACCTGTATGACCAATAGTTTGACCTATTTGCAGTGTGAAGGAATCTGATTGGACGATGGCATGTGTTGGAGTGAAGTGTCACAACTCCTCAACTCACTCCTTTCCTCTCACTTTCAGTACAGAGTTTGTGGAAGTACCGGCCAGTCCACCCCTCCCTGTGATGAGGTGAGAGTTCTATGTCTATATGTGCTCTAAGGCTATGTCTATATGTGCTCTAGGGCAGTGCTGTGTTTTACTGGTAGATGTACATGTATACGCATACTTATGTACATGTATATTATAATTATACGTGTTGGCCTGCTATATGAAGTCATACTATTACATGTACAATCTCCTCTAACAGCAGGTGGATTTTGGGACTAAATATTGGAGTTTTCCATGGTTGGTTGTGATGGGACAATTACAAACATCATATGATATACTAGAAATATAAATATTTACCTACACGTGGTTGAGTTTATAATAATAATTGTTTGGTTTAATAACATAACATGGCAAACAACTTGGAACAATAGTTTACATTAAATACTAAAGTATTAGTGAATTATAAAAATAACTATAAATATGTAATCTGATGTAATATCTGAGATAAGTTCATATTAATTATATACAATAGTGTATTATCAGCTATAAATTATACTTATTACATTACATTAAATAAAGGAAACTGTGTTATAAGCATCTATAAATAACAATAATATATACATACATCAGATAACTGTCAGTGATTAGACGTCTATGTTATAGTATGTCTATATCCCTTGTTACTATACTATATAGTCACATACTATTATACACATACTCTGTGTCATATGATTGTAAGATATCTACAAGCTAGCTATAGACTGAGCTCTAACCACCAGAGCTAGCAGTTGTGAGGGTCGTATAATAGCTGCGAGGTAGAGGTAGCAACAGTTGTCTTTACTATGTTGGCTTCATGCAGATGGATTTGTAGTCTTGAATTTCGTCCACAATTTTCTCTCTGGTAGGCGAGTGATTAGGGCATTTCCTGCTTTTGAGAATTCGTGAGAGACACTTGGGTAGCTTACAGGGAGACGTGTGCCGTTTGTTGTGACACTGCTTCATCATGTCCTCACAGCAGTCCACTGTAATGTAATAGTAGACAACACTACAGTACACACAGCACTACAGTACATAACACTACAGTACATAACACTACACTACAGTCCACTACAGTACACACAGCACTACAGTACACAACACTACAGTACATAACACTACAGTACATAACACTACAGTACATAACACTACAGTACATAACACTACAGTACATAGCACTACAGCACATAACACTACTGTACATAACACTACAGTACATAACACTACAGTACGCAACACTACAGTACACAACACTACAGTGCACAACACTATTAGTACACAACACTACAGTACACAACACTATTAGTACACAGCACAACAGTATATAGCGCTACTGTGTACATAACACTACAGTCCACTACAGTACACAACACTACAGTGCACAACCCTACTACAGTACACACAGCACTACAGTACACACACAGCACTAACGGTATGGCCCAATCCAGTCATAGCACAGACCTACAGTGGAATACGAGTGTAGTGTATAAAAACAGAAATCATCAGATGGTTATGTACTTCACACATTGTGTATGATGCTCTCATGCCTCGCTGAGAATTAATACATGTATAATGATAATACAGAATAATATACAATGTAGCTGTTATATCTACATGCCTACATGGTAAAAACTTAGAACACAATATTATTGAGTAAGAGAATATTGAGTGATTGTCACAAGTGTTGATCGTGAAGGTGATTTATTTACATCTGAAGTTATTTAATTATATTATTTCATAACCCGGCACATGGACAAACAGATTCACTGAATGTCCGGCACATGAACATATTGAAGTGCCCGTCCAGCACCTCAACGTCATATTATTGACTCTTACTGGTAATGTTTGTATTTTAGCTGCTTTTGTGGAGTAGTTACATGGATTATCTAGCTCATCTGTTAATCTGCTGGTTTACTCTTGATTATTTAATTACAACACAGTTCAATATCTGTCAGTAAAAAACTTCACTTTTTTAGATTTCACCTCCTCTGTTTGCAGCAGTCAATTATAACACAATGGTACAGTGGTACGGTGGTACAGTGGTACAGCGGTGCCGTGGTACGATATTATATTTACTCCATGTTATACATGTATGTACTCTACTTCTGTGTAATCAGGGCATGAGTAGGTAGACTTACCACACTGTTGGTTGCACATGTCCTCTCCGCTGTATCCCCTATCACACTGACAGTACCGTAGTACAAACAGTGAAGAGATCTGTGTTTGTTTACATTCACCATGGTTACCACATGTATATAGTCCATTCTCCTTTTGGTAGGTACAACCTGCAAGTAGAATATGAATGGACTACTTTAGTTACTGTAGGGTTTGGGTGACTGGGGGGGAGGGGGGGTTTAGGTCTAGCTGACCACCCGCCCTCCTATTGACCTGTCCCTAGTAGCTATTTAGATATTGTAGTACATTAATAGCAATACTAATGGTATGATAGTAATGTTTTACATTCGCATTTAAAACAAGACTGAGTGTGGAGTAGACCTACAATGTATGTATCTTTAGCCCGGTACACTTACCCCGGTACACTTACCCCAGTACACTTACCCTGGTACACTTACCCCGATACACTTACCCCAGTACACTTACCCCGATACACTTACCCTGGTACACTTACTCCGGTACACTTACCCCGGTACACTCACCCCGGTACACTTACCCCGGTACACTTACCCCGATACACTTACCCCGGTACACTTACCCCGGTACACTTACCCCGGTACACTTACCCCGGTACATTTACCCTAGTATACTTACCACACCTATAGTTATGCTATTGCTACACATCAGCACCAAACCAGTATATTATACCGTGTATACTGTGTAATAGAAATACCCAGGTTACAAGGTTATAATTACATGTACATGTATACATTATTTATGCAAGTTATGTGTAGACTGTATCATATGATTATATACAGTCATGTAATACGTGTATATCTCCATGGATATGACTGGTAACAAACACAGTATGTTGGTATATCAGTTGTACTACTATATACACTGTAGATGTAGTATATGTTGACTTTGGCTGATAATGTACAGGTTTGCTGTCAGAGCATGGCTTGTTAGAGACCTACTCCAATTGGTAGCACTAAATAATTAATTCATAGTAGTCTAATACCACTGCAGCAGTAGTCTAATACCACTGCAGCAGTAGTCTAATACCACTGCAGCAGTAGTCTAATACCACTGCAGCAGTAGTCTAATACCACTGCAGCAGTAGTCTAATACCACTGCAGCAGTAGTCTAATACCACTGCAGCAGTAGTCTAATACCACTGCAGCAGTAGTCTAATACCACTGCAGCAGTAGTCTAATACCACTGCAGCAGTAGTCTAATACCACTGCAGCAGTAGTCTAATACCACTGCAGCAGTAGTCTAATACCACTGCAGCAGTAGTCTAATACCACTGCAGCAGTAGTCTAATACCACTGCAGCAGTAGTCTAATACCACTGCAGCAGTAGTCTAATACCACTGCAGCAGTAGTCTAATACCACTGCAGCAGTAGTCTAATACCACTGCAGCAGTAGTCTAATACCACTGCAGCAGTAGTCTAATACCACTGCAGCAGTAGTCTAATACCACTGCAGCAGTAGTCTAATACCACTGCAGCAGTAGTCTAATACCACTGCAGCAGTAGTCTAATACCACTGCAGCAGTAGTCTAATACCACTGCAGCAGTAGTCTAATACCACTGCAGCAGTAGTCTAATACCACTGCAGCAGTAGTCTAATACCACTGCAGCAGTAGTCTAATACCACTGCAGCAGTAGTCTAATACCACTGCAGCAGTAGTCTAATACCACTGCAGCAGTAGTCTAATACCACTGCAGCAGTAGTCTAATACCACTGCAGCAGTAGTCTAATACCACTGCAGCAGTAGTCTAATACCACTGCAGCAGTAGTCTAATACTGTAATTAAATGCTAGTAATTGTTGTAATTTAAAGTGTTTTTACCCATAAATGCTTTCAAACTTGATATTCTATCCAAATCCAATATAAATAATGTTTAATTACATTGCACCTAGGAATAATAATTACATTTGATAAGTAATTAAAGTTTTATATATTAACACCATTTTCAGGTCAAATATAATTCATATACTAGTAGATGATGGTCTAACGTAATTAATTAATTAGTATACAGCAGCCTGCAGTAGGGTGTGGAACTTGTAGGACCAAAGTCTAAGTCAAATTGGAGACATACTGTACAGTAAAACCTGTAGAGAATTAGTGTTTCCTCAGCTCCCTGTACCTTACACAGTGCATAATGTAGAAAAAGGAAAAATGTGTGCTGATAGATTAGTAGAAACCTTATCATACATGTATGCTACTGTAGCGTATATATTATTATATTATATTTAGCCGGTTATATGCATACAATGTATATTAGGACTGCAGTAACATAATATACATACATGTACTTCTACTCATACTTCTACTCATACTTCTACTCATACTTCTACTCATACTTCTACTCATACTTCTACTCATACTTCTACTCATACTTCTACTCATACTTTTACTCATACTTCTACTCATACTTCTACTCATACCTAGAATAGACTATTATGTACATTAAATAGAATCAAGTTGTAGCTACCTGAAAACACAGTAGAGATGACTGAACATATCCAGAGTGTTGTAAAAATTGAGTAGTAGTGAAGTAAATCCATAGTAAGGTGAGAGTCAATCACTGACTGTATTCTCTCAGTTACCCTGTAGTCTGTCACTCTGTCAGCCTGTTACTGCTGCCCTTCTCTATATCTCACTGCTTTGTTTCACTGCTCCTGTTTGTGTGTCTATGCAATGTCTGTGATGTCTTGATGTAGTAGTATGGTTGCTATAGCAACCGGATATCTGCAATAATTAGATGATAATCTATTCACTCATATCAGACAATCCAGTCTGTGTACATCCTCTAGCAATAGTTATCTCACTGTGGGTTCTCTGAAGAGATCACTGTGGGTTCTCTGAAGAGATCACTGGTCAATGGTGAATGACTACAGACAGACAAACGAACCATTTGATAATATTTGCGGAACCAAACATTCATCTGATGCCAACCAATTATATAGATATGTACTCTAAGCGTCAGTTATCTGTACTGAGTGCTCTACCTTGTAGTTACAATGTATAGTATGTTATCTGTACTGAGTGCTCTACCTTGTAGTTACAATGTATAGTATCACAAATATTACTCTGTGTATTATCTACAATATTGGTAACACAATATAATAGTGACAGATTGAGGTGTGTGATATAGTGTGGTGAGTCTAAACTGCTGTTTGCCTAGGGCAAGGTTTTCATGCATCACAAATTTATTTGTCCTAGTCTAGACATCAATGGGCTGCTAGTGGATCCAGACCTTGTGCCTTTGAAGTCTTAGCTTTGTGAAGTTTCAAGCGTGAATATAGTTATAATCAGTTTTAAGACGGTCAGTGTTTTGTTTCATCTTTCTTAATGTCGCTGTCTTTAATCATAGTACCTACTGCACTCAACCCATAGAGAAAAGTATTTCAGGAATCTTACATCCATAAAATATGACCAGGTTTATGAGAGATGGAATAATGGTGACATGTTACAAATAGTAATCTGATTTCATTATTTAGGCACCAGCAGACTGTTTCTGTTAGATTGTATTTGACTGATCTAGTCTCATAGTCTGTGCTGTAGTTGTATGTGATACAATGATAAAAAAGCATACTTGAAATATGCAACAGTTTTATCTAGTAATTTGTGCCAGTGAAAGTCAATGATGATGTTATTGTTTGGAAGAGGTCTTAGAGAGGTGTGGTGGGTTGTCCAATATCAATACTACTATCCTTGTGCAACGTGTACGTGCAAGGTGCAGGGGTGTGTAATTATACAATTATTTATTAGAATTAATGTTAGTAAATATGACAAATTAGATATTAAATACTACAACTAATTGACAAATATCATGGTGATGTAGTATTTCTAATTTTGTAACTAGAAATTGTTCCCTATGAGTTTCCAAATGTTGAAATGTATTGTTGTGCTCCATATAGCCTTCACTGGTGACTACTGTATATGATTAACATTAATTACTGTATGTGATTATAGTTACTACAAGGAGAAAGGCAAGCAGTGTGAGCAATGTGTACCTTCATGGACAAGAGAGTCCTTGCTTTACCCCATCTATGGTGACATTCCATCATCTCTTAGAGCCGAGAACCTTGCCATGTTCCTGTTCACCATTGCCTTGCTGGTGTTTGTCGGCTGTGGGAGTCGCCCATGCTGGCACAAGGAAACCATCTAGCTCTTCCAGGCCAACTGGGGTACTCCATCTATTCTACCCACTACATTATTATATAATTATATTATATAACTGAGCCGTCCACATTGGAGAAATCTGATTTTTTTTACCAAAAACTAACTTAGATTTACATGTATTTATATTATGCTGGTGGTATATAACAATTCACTTTTATTTAAATGAAGTTGTCCTCTCTCTACAAATTTGGAGAGGGCGACTTTAGGCCACTACCAAGTTTTAATCCAGGGAACAATTACTTTAAACAGAGAGAGGATAACTTCTAATTATGTTGCCTACTAGCGCGATAGAGACATGTAACATGTATAATGTATGTCCATTCTGAATCACATTAAATATTCCCACTATGGAAGATAGCATAGAATTGTGTGCATTAGTTACATATCTAGGGAACTCACCTTAACGTTGCATAGCTCATTTTTAATTCTACCCCTACTGTTAGTGCACATAGCACTGGTGTGGTGGTTAATTCTACCCCTACTGTTAGTGCACATAGCACTGGTGTGGTGGTTAATTCTACCCCTACTGTTAGTGCACATTGCATTGGTGTGCTGGTTAATTCTTTTTATTTGTGAACTGAATTATATATAGAACATTGACTAGGCTTTCAGTGTACAGTTAATGTAATACAGTTAATGTAATACATGTAATGTAATACAGTTAATGTAATACATGTAATGTAATACAGTTAATGTAATACAGTCATTGTAATACATGTAATGTAATACAGTTAATGTAATACATGCAATAATAACTGTGATAATAACAACAGCTGTGTTTATGTGTGTAGTGGTATTCATGTACATGCAGGTTCCCCACAATATCACATTTACTAAATTGTTGTATAAATATAGTTGTTTGGTGGAGATTTAATTATATCTATTATTTATTTATTTATTGAGATTCTACTCTTGTGTAAACAAGAACTGTAGCTAATGGACACCATCCATAGATAGAGATCAATGGACACTGTCAATAAATAGAGATCATTGAGTAAAATAACTGTAGTTAGCACCAGAGTGAAGGCATGAATAGCTTGCTGACTACTTGTACAACTATTTTCTGAAGAAGATAAGATAAGAAAATAAATGAACCTGTACTCAGCATTGTGAGACAGGCTCTAACTCTACTATGATTGGTTCAAACGATCAGAAAGACATGGTAACATAACTCCTGGATACTAGTAAGACATGGTAACACAACTCCTGGATACTAGTAAGACATGGTAACATAACTCCTGGATACTAGGAAGGGGAAGAGTAAAATAAGTATCATATATAAGTATCTATATATACAGTAGGCCTATATATATATACAGTACGTGTGTATAACAATCATGATGCATCTCCAGTAAAGTGGAAATACTGGGAGCATTCAGCACGTATTTTATCAGCTAAGGGATGTACATATGTGTTAGGGTAGCCTCTCTTCCTACAGAACTCACTGCATACCTCCTCTGGATCATCAGTCTAAATATAAGAGTACAGTAACAGTACTGTAGTTGTACATGTACACTGTAGTTGTACATGTACAACTACAGTGTACATGTACAACTACACACATACTGTACTAGAAGTGTGTGTATTACTACACAAATACATGCAAAAGTAGAGCGTATCCTAGAACAGGCCAATCTCGCTAACCAGGGCATACCTAGTATAATAGCATAGGAAGTAATATTATATGTACCATAGCATAGCATAGAATGCCTAGTACTGTATATTATTATATAATGGTATAGCATAGCATAGGATGCATAGTACTGTATATTATTATATAATGGTATAGCATAGCATAGAATGCATAGTAATGTATATTATTATATAATGGTATAGCATAGCATAGAATGCCTAGTAATGTATACTATTATATAATGGTATAGCATAGCATAGGATGCATAGTAATGTATATTATTATATAATGGTATAGCATAGCATTGAATGCATAGTACTGTATATTATTATATAATGGTATAGCATAGCATTGAATGCATAGTACTGTATATTATTATATAATGGTATAGCATAGCATAGAATGCATAGTAATGTATATTATTATATAATGGTATAGCATAGCATAGAATGCCTAGTAATGTATACTATTATATAATGGTATAGCATAGCATAGGATGCATAGTACTGTATATTATTATATAATGGTATAGCATAGCATAGAATGCATAGTAATGTATATTATTATATAATGGTATAGCATAGCATAGAATGCCTAGTAATGTATACTATTATATAATGATATAGCATAGCATAGGATGCATAGTAATGTATATTATTATATAATGGTATAGCATAGCATTGAATGCATAGTACTGTATATTATTATATAATGGTATAGCATAGCATAGAATGCATAGTAATGTATATTATTATATAATGGTATAGCATAGCATAGAATGCCTAGTAATGTATACTATTATATAATGGTATAGCATAGCATAGGATGCATAGTAATGTATATTATTATATAATGGTATAGCATAGCATTGAATGCATAGTACTGTATATTATTATATAATGGTATAGCATAGCATTGAATGCATAGTACTGTATATTATTATATAATGGTATAGCATAGCATTGAATGCATAGTACTGTATATTATTATATAATGGTATAGCATAGCATTGAATGCATAGTAATGTATATTATTATATAATGGTATAGCATAGCATAGAATGCCTAGTAATGTATTTTATTATAAAATGGTATAGCATAGCATTGAATGCATAGTAATGTATATTATTATATAATGGTATAGCATAGCATTGAATGCATAGTACTGTATATTATTATATAATGGTATAGCATAGCATTGAATGCATAGTACTGTATATTATTATATAATGGTATAGCATAGCATTGAATGCATAGTAATGTATATTATTATATAATGGTATAGCATAGCATAGAATGCATAGTACTGTATATTATTATATAATGGTATAGCATAGCATAGAATGCCTAGTAATGTATATTATTATATAATGGTATAGCATAGCATAGAATGCATAGTACTGTATATTATTATATAATGGTATAGCATAGCATTGAATGCATAGTACTGTATATTATTATATAATGGTATAGCATAGCATTGAATGCTACTCACAGAATATATTCTAAACTTGTAAGTAATATCATCGCCGTCAGTAAATAGTATATCTGCTGCCTTTGTGTGCGGTGCACTTCCCTTGCTACCAGTTTCTACAAAAGTAGAATATAAGACATGGGTTTGTCTTCTCCCTATTGCTGGATGGGATAAAACTCAAACAACGTGTAGGCACACAGTAAAGGGGCAGCTATACGAGAAGCTGTTTGCTCCATTTAGGCCTATGGAGCCTTGGTAGCGTTGGTAGGCCTAGGTACATGTTGCTCTTTCCAGGTCCTAACACCACAGAGCCCTGCTGTAATTGGTTAACACCGGATATAACAATTCTAATTAATTATTGGCTGAATAGTGAATATTACTTATACCCATCACATATACACATTATATATATGAGTATGTACTGTTGGTGTACATTATAGATATGGGTATGTACTGTAGGTAAACCGGGATGTATGCAGAGAATAGGTTACCTGTACCCACCAGTATGACTGTAAGATCCCGGATGTGCCCCTACAGTACTACACATAGCAGCTAGATTCATACAGCTATTACTGAGAGTGTCAGCCCGAGCTGGTGCAGTGTATAGCGCTTGGGGTGCTTTATGAGGTCTGTTGCTCGGCAGACGGGCTTTTGGAGTTCCCTTTTGCTTCACTTCCTGGTCGTACTTGTCCCTGTAATGCAATATTATATTCCAATATAGCAAAGTAAATAATCAATAGTACTATTGATAAAACCCACATGTGAAAAATGAAAAAAATCACCTGTCCCATTGGTCGTCATATACTGACCTGTCCATTGGTCATCATATATTCACCTGTCCATTGGTCATCATATACCCACCTGTCCATTGGTCATCATATATTCACCTGTCCCATTGGTCATCATATACTGACCTGTCCATTGGTCATCATATATTCACCTGTCCATTGGTCATCATATACCCACCTGTCCATTGGTCATCATATATTCACCTGTCCCATTGGTCATCATATACTGACCTGTCCATTGGTCATCATATATTCACCTGTCCATTGGTCATCATATACCCACCTGTCCATTGGTCATCATATACTGACCTGTCCATTGGTCATCATATACTGACCTGTCCATTGGTCATCATATATTCACCTGTCCATTGGTCATCACATACTCACCCGTCCATTGGTCATCATATACTCACCTGTCCATTGGTCATCACATACTCACCTGTCTAACTGATTCTTGGTGATGTAGCGGATAAAACCATGATTCATGTCCAGTCGAGCCATTCTTAAAATTCCTAAAGCATGAAGATACATAGTAGATTTGATTCCAACAAAAATTCATATAACATGTTTTACCAGGGCACGGCATATTTCATAGCTCAAATAACTTTCATTGGAAAACTGTAATTAAAGACTGAATAAATAGAGAATATCTATGTACCAACACCTATGGAAATTGTTAGTGTCTCCTCCACACTAGGCTAGCACTGTCGGTTATACAAATTGTACTTCATATTATGTATTATATAAATTACATGTATATTACATGTACATGTATATAATAATAATAATAATATCTCTGGCGCCAAACACAATTCTTTAACGTGGCTGCCCAATAGCAGAGCTAGTCGAGGGGCCACCACGGCTCCTAGAGCTGGATATTATTATTATTAGTTCGATATGGCACAGAGGGAAAAACCTTTCGATAGACGACCAATGCATCTATCAGGTCAACAGTTGAGAATTGTGCCCCCTGACATTATAAGTAGCACTAGTAATGTTACCCAAGGTTACCCATGGTCTATTAGCAGTCTGCACGGTTGGTGTTGCACTCTTGACAGTTTCAAAATCTGATTTGAAAAATGTAATCATAATTGGCCAAGAGTATGATTTCTAGTAAAATGTTATTCACATTGAGTTAAAACATTAATTTTACTATTCTACTAAAGATAAAATGATAAAAATAAGCCAAAGGATGATGATAAAACAGGGAATCAGTATCAAGCGAACTAGCCTAGGGAGCAGGCTTACCAAAATCTCCCTGATTGTGATTTGACCGAAAACTCCACATTTTTCAACTCAGATTCAATTTTGGTGCCCCAGCCAACACAAACCTCTTTGACACAAACTAGTTAGTTCCCAAAGACCAAATCTGTCTTTCCGACTTTCACCAGTGAAACTTAAACCTTAAAAAAGATTTTAATTTTCTAGTCTAGTGTTTATTCAAGGTTTTGCATTAGTAGAGCAGAATTTTTAAAATAATTTTTGAGAAAATTATTAAATACAAATTATCAGCAGTAAAATTTGGAGAACAGAAAACAAGAAATAATTTTTTGTGTTTCATTGTTTATGTAATGCTTTTAAAAATTAAAATGACTGTCATTTCACAGCATAAACTAGAAACAAGCTACAAAGAGTCACAACCCACTATCCAGTGGCTGCTACAGACTTGGAATCAAAATATCATCATGATCATCATAGACAGTGATGGAGTAATGGTTCGTATGTGCCAAAATGATACATTATGATTATAATTATAATTTAGGCTTGTGCTCGTCAAAGATAATGGAGTGCAAAATGATACAAAACAACTTTTATGTATCAATTAGCAAACCACATAGAAATACATGTAACTATACATTAGATTAGTATCACATACATGCACATGTACATTGTTATTCTATATTATTTTTGAAAAGGATCTTGTATTATTTTTGTCAAGGATCTTGTATTTGTGCTAATATTCATAAAAGCCTTAGAGCAGAACACAGCAGGCGACACGCTGCTACACTATTGACAAGAACATACCGTCTTTTAGTATTTTGTAGAACACAGTATAAGGTAAAACTAAACCTGGCTGAAATTAAAGTGGTGTATGTAAAAATATGACCGACCTCCGAAATTGTTTACGACAACCTGCAGTGGTCACAGCCGGACTATGGTTGTTGAAATTAAAAAGTTGTAAATTGGTCGAGTATTTGTAATCTACATTCACATTGTACATTTTTACATCTGTTCACATTTCTCAAAATCACAACATCTACCGTTGCGTTTGATTCTTTGAAACTTTAAAGAGTGATTTTAAGCCAGTGAAAATTGTGTAGTGATGGCAGATGTGGACTCGAAAGCTAATGAATTAAAAAGAAAGCTATCAAATGATGAAGGTCAGTGTAACTCACTGTGCCTGTGGCCATAAGATAAATGGTGGAATTAATATACTACTCTGGTATTAATATGCTCTGAATTAATATGCAATGAATATTTTGATTTAATAATATTGTTTTTGAAAACGATGGTGAATTTTGTAGCTGTAGCCGTAAATGGTATAATCATATCATAATTGATATGAATATTTACATCAACATTTAGTTTTATTGTTTTTGCAATTAATATTAAATTTCAAATTAAACCAAGCCGGTATAAAATCAAAGATGATATGATTGATAGCCTACTGGATACCTACTAGGCTTAAACCACTACTGTCGCACCATTCAATATTTGCAAATAATATTGTTCATATTATTTCATTAAGATTGATGTGCCGTTTGTCTTTGTAAACCTAGTGGTAGCCAGAATAAACACATTTGAATATTGGCTATTTTGACCTCCAGTCAGTATTGAGAACATAGGTAGGCTACAGCATGAAGTAGCCAAGTAATCTTACTGAGTCACTGTCATTCTATAAATAGCTCTTGTGTACAGTGATAAACAAGAAAGTTACAGGCAATGCCCGCAATGAGTTGCAGGCACTATGGCTATCTCTGTGGCACAGTTTATATTAACCGCTTGAGTGCTTCCAAAATTCCCAACATACATACGTAGGCTACAAATTGAAGGAGAGGGTTTTCTTGGCAGCAGCTAGGTTTCCAAACACAAGCAACGCATCAATCTTACTGAAATAGGATGGACAATACTATTTTGTAAATATTGAATAGTGCGACAGTAGTGGTTTAATAAAATAAGACATCAATGTTAATAGATAAAATAAAATATAGGCCTATCATTAAATCCTCAAAGAAATCCAAAATAAAGCGTCAAGGTTTGCCTTCAACATCAAAGGGAAAGATAGTTTCTTCAAACCATGAAATGACACAAACCTAGCATCACTACAGCAACAACAGAAAGAGCGAAAACATAAATTAGGCCTATATAGACAGATAATAGGGCACAATATCATTCCTCAATTGTTTGACACCGTCACTCATGAATATGATACCAGGCAGAAAAAAGGTCTCTTTTTATCCTTGAAAATCAGCATAATGAAACTCCTTATTTTTCCTAGAACCATCTGGAAACTACAAGAAATTATAGCTTGAGCTCCTACACTCTTGCTACTCGGGGATCTAAGAGGGAGTTTTACTGAACTGAGCCACTTATGCTACTTGCATGGCCCATTGCTGAAGCAAGGCTTAAGCTAATAAATATTAAGTTAAATGGAATTAAGTAAAAATATCAAAATCGTTTTTGTGTGCATGTGTGTGTATAAGAATGTAGACATAGGTCTACTAGTAGGCACTGTGTATATATTCTATTACTTACTGGCTTTGCTTCCCACTATTATTACCTGGTAAGAAAGCAGTGATTTAAAGAGGTCTGCATTTTTTCTACGCTTTTTGGGGCGGGGAAGGCATTACACCAATGGCAAAGTTGCTTAAAAAGCACAGAAGCATTATAAGGTTGGATACCCTTCCTAACACGACTAATGGTTATTATGGGAATCGAACCTGGGACTCCCACATGAAAGCTCAGAGCCCTTCCCACTAGGCCACAGCTGCTCCCTTATGTATATTCTATTAACCTATTTTATATATTTACATTGTATTATAAACAACTATTATTATATTCTTAATTAGCAATCCAATTACATTAATGATAATACATCTTAATATCCGTCTATATATGTAGTATCTATAAGTTGGTTACTAAATTTAAACCAATATCAAGTTAGTAACAACTAATTGAATATTTAAATATCTAGAAGTCAAGTGAAGTTGTATGTCTTGATCTCAAAGTTACACTTAGTTATTAAATCAGTTTAATTGCTAAATATACTGTGTGGAACTGATTTATAATATTGCCTGCGATTTGTTTCCTATTCATTAGGGGAGACCAATGGAAGTACACCTGCAAAGAAATCGTCAGCTGACCCTAGAAGCAGGCAATGTCCTTATTTAGACACAATTAACAGGTGAGCCAACGTTCAGGACAAACTACTACTGCATAATAATACATGTACATGTACATTGCTATGGGCCACCTTCTAGCCATGGGTTAGTCACTAGGTGATGACGTGATGCGTTCCTCTATAAGCTACATCACTAGGCAGGGTACAAGGACAACTTTAGGCCTATTTCGTCATGTTATATAATTGGAAGTTGAGATTGACCTTCCATTTATACCACCAGGTCTGTGCTTGACTTTGACTTTGAGAAGCTGTGCTCAGTGTCTCTGTCGCATATCAACTGCTACGCTTGTCTGGTGTGTGGTAAGTACTTTCAGGGACGTGGACAGAAATCTCACGCCTACACCCACAGTGTTCAGGAAGGCCACCATGTTTTCCTCAATCTGGACACGCATAAGTTCTACTGTCTACCTGATAACTATGAAGTCATTGACTCGTCTCTTGATGATGTTATAGTAAGTGTTTACTCTGTTATGATGTCATAAGTTAGTGTTTACTCTGTTATGATGTTATAGTAAGTGTTTACTCTGTTATGATGTCATAGTAAGTGTTTACTCCTTGATGATGTTATAGTAAGTGTTTACTCTGTTATGATATCATAGTAAGTGTTTACTCTGTTATGATGTTATAGTAAGTGTTTATTCTGTTATGATGTCATAGTAAGTGTTTACTCTGTTATGATGTTATAGTAAGTGTTTACTCTGTTATGATGTCATAGTAAGTGTTTACTCCTTGATGATGTCATAGTAAGTGTTTACTCCTTGATGATGTCATAGTAAGTGTTTACTCCTTGATGATGTCATAGTTAGTCTCTGTATCACTAATATTGTAGTATGTGTTGAACCCAGTGTTCACCCCAGCCATGATTTCTCAACTCGAGGTATCCAGTAAGCAGTGCATAGCATTTGATGGTAAATCATATCTGGCTGGCATTGTGGGATTGAATAACATCAAAGCTAATGATTACTGTAACGTTATAATGCATGTAAGTACATTATATATTAACACTATCATATGTAAGTACATTATATATGAACACTATCATATGTTGTACTATACAGTAATCTCTGAGTTAGCTTATACATGTATGTTTGTACGATGAATTGTCTGTCATGGTGATTCTGGGATAACACAATCTCATTCCTTTGGTATCTCAATAAATGTTGAGGAAGTTCAATCTAGTCTAGTCAACAGGTTTATTCCAGTTTATTTTTAGTTTCAATGTGGCCATAACACATCTAGTCAACTCACAAATAGATACCTATCTGTAATTGACTGTGTATGAACATATTGTCGTAGACGTTGTCACACATTGCACCGATTAGAGACTATTTCTTGCGTGAAGAGAACTATAAAGGTATAAAGTCGGCACCCGGAGACCAGATGGTGGTCGTGCCTCACAGGTTTGGTGAACTTCTGCGTAAACTGTGGAACCCGAGGAACTTCAAAACTCACGTTAGTCCGCATGAGATGCTGCAGGCTGTCGTACTCTGCAGTAAAAAGAGATTCCAAATAACTAAGCAAGGTGAGTGAGAGAGAGATAGATGCAATTACAGAACAATATGCACATTGTATTACTGTAATACAACTACATAGTGTGTTAGGGGGTTGGCCATTTTCTATATATATAATGTGTTTTTAGCAAGGTGGCCATAATAAGAGGGGTGCCTCGTGTGCTGCCTCGTGTGCAGGTCGCTCAGAGCATGTCTACTGCTCACTCGTGAAGCTTCCTTTTTCAAGGTTACTGAGCTGGTGTAGTGGTAGCATGTTCTGTTCACTGTGCTAGGCGATTAGGTGTCGTAGAGGCCCCGGGTTCAAACCCCAGTCAGGGACTGGTATTTTCATGGATTTGAAACAAGTCTCTGACCGCTGACAGACAAATTCCTTGCTAAAAATACATTATAACTACATAGCGATACACACATTGTATTACTGTAGTACAACTACATAGTGATATACACATTGTATTACTGTAGTACAACTACATAGTGATATACACATTGTATTACTGTAATACAACTACATAGCTATACACACATTGTATTACTGTAATACAACTACATAGCGATACACACATTGTATTACTGTAATACAACTACATAGCTATTCACACATTGTATTACTGTAATACAACTACATAGCGATACACACATTGTATTACTGTAATACAACTACATAGCGATACACACATTGTATTACTGTAATACAACTACATAGCGATACACACATTGTATTACTGTAATACAACTACATAGCTATACACACATTGTATTACTGTAGTACAACTACATCACGATATACACGTTGTGTTACTGTAATACAACTACATAACGATATACACGTTGTATTACAGGTGATCCTATAGATTTTATGTCATGGCTTCTTAATGCTCTGCATCTGTCGCTGGGTGGAACCCGTAAGCTACGGAGTAGCATTATTAACCAGACGTTCCGTGGTAAGTAGCCTGTCCATTTACCTGCATGTCTGTCTGTCTGTCTGTCTGTATGTCCACTGTTGTAGCATGAATATTCATCATCTGCTATTTGATGATTGGGCAGTAATGACTAGGTAAGGTATTATATGACTAGATGAGAAGTTATATGACTATGTAAGATATTATATGACTATGTAAGATGTTATATGACGATGTAAGAAGTTATATGACTAGGTAAGATGTTATATGACTAGGTGAGAGGTTATATGACTAGGTGAGAAGTTATATGACTAGGTAAGATGTTATACGACTATGTAAGATATTATACGACTAAGTAAGATATTATATGACTAGATGAGAAGTTATATGACTATGTAAGATATTATATGACTAGATGAGAAGTTATATGACTATGTAAGATATTATATGACTAGGTAAGATGTTATATGACGATGTAAGATATTATATGACTAGGTAAGATGTTATATGACGATATAAGATATTATATGGCTAGGTAAGATGACCGTGTACTCCCGTAAGATTCCTACATCTGAAGTTAGTGAAGCTGAGCGTTTAGCTCTGCAGGAGAGTGGGGCCTATGAGGAGACAGTAGAGGAGACCCAGTTCCTCTACCTGACATGTGACCTCCCTCCTATGCCTCTCTACCCAGACGAACTGAAGGAGAACATTATACCTCAGGTGAGTATAGAATGTATACAATAGTAGTAGACGTACATACAGTATGCGTACATGCACTACTGGATAGTATACTTTATATGTTACTGATATACAGGTACCACTGGCTAGCATACTGTACACTGTATATATTACTGATATACAGGTACCACTGGCTAGGATACTGTACACTGTATATATTACTGATATACAGGTATCACTGGCTAGTATACTGTACACTGTATATATTACTGATATACAGGTACCACTGGCTAGTATACTGTACACTGTATATATTACTGATATACAGGTATCACTGGCTAGCATACTGTACACTGTATATATTACTGATATACAGGTACCACTGGCTAGCATACTGTATACTGTATATATTACTGATATATAGGTACCACTGGCTAATATACTGTACACTGTATATATTACTGATATACAGGTACCACTGGCTAGCATACTGTATACTGTATATATTACTGATATACAGGTACCACTGGCTAGTATACTGTACACTGTATATGTTACTGATATACAGGTATCACTGGCTAGCATACTGTACACTGTATATATTACTGATATACAGGTATCACTGGCTAGCATACTGTACACTGTATATGTTACTGATATACAGGTACCACTGGCTAGCATACTGGCCAAGTTCAATGGGGTCACAGAGAAAGAGTATAAGACTTATAAAGACTCCACCCTCAAGAGATTTGAGATAACCAAACTTCCTCCATATATCATTGTGTTTATCAAGGTGAGGTAACTCCCTCTGTATATCATTGTGTTTATCAAGGTGAAGTAACTCCCTCTGTATATCACTGAGTTTATCAAAGCCAAGCGTATATTACAGTGGTATGTATATATATGGACATGTTTATGCGGTATTATATATGTGTGTAGTATATGTGTGTAGTATATTGCATTATACTGTTATACTATTACTTGTAGCGGTTCACTAAAAACCAGTTTGTACACGAGAAGAACCACACTATAGTCAACTTCCCCATCAAGTGAGTCACCCTGTACTCCATGCATTGTGTAGCAGTGGTGTATGATATGACTTTGTTATGTAATACGGTATGATATGATAACAGTGGTATCTGCTATGTTTTGTAACACGATATGATGTCTTGTGATAGGAACATTGACTTTGGAGAGCTGCTATCAGAAGAAGTGAAGAAAAAACATAAATACACTCACTATGACCTCTTGTCTAACATTGTACACGACGGTGAACCTAAGTCAGGGGTCTACTTAGCTCATATACTTCACAAGGTACGTGTATAGTATATACTACGCATATATACTTACCTAGCTCATATGCTTCACAAGGTACGTGTATAGTATATACTACGCATATATACTTACCTAGCTCATATGCTTCACAAGGTACGTGTATAGTATATACTACACATATATACTTACCTACAGGGTAGTGGTACATGTATAGTATATAATATATACATACCTACAGGGTAGTGGTACATGTATAGTATATAATATATACTTACCTACAGGGTAGTGGTACATGTATAGTATATAATATATACTTACCTACAGGGTAGTGGTACATGTATAGTATATAATATATACTTACCTACAGGGTAGTGGTACATGTATAGCATATAATATATACTTACCTACAGGGTAGTGGTACATGTATAGTATATAATATGTACTTACCTACAGGGTAGTGGTAAATGGTTTGAGCTACAAGATCTACACGTTATGGACAGACTCCCTCAAATGATTCCCCTCTCCGAAAGCTACATCCAGGTAAGTCTTCACTCGTTGGTAGCTGCTGTCCACCGTACAGTACCTGCTGCCCACTGTCTAGTATCTACTACCCACTGTCCAGTATCTGCTACCCACTGTCCAGTATCTGCTATCCACTGTCCAGTATCTACTACCCACTGTCCAGTATCTACTATCCACTGTCCAGTATCTACTGTCCAGTATCTACTATCCACTGTTCAGTATCTGCTATCCACTGTCCAGTATCTACTATCCACTGTCCAGTATCTACTGCCCACTGTCCAGTATCTACTATCCACAATCCAGTATCTACTGCTCACTGTCCAGTATCTACTATCCACTGTTCAGTATCTGCTATCCACTGTCCAGTATCTACTATCCACTGTCCAGTATCTACTGCCCACTGTCCAGTATCTACTATCCACTGTTCAGTATCTGCTATCCACTGTTCAGTATCTGCTATCCACTGTCCAGTATCTACTACCCACTGTCCAGTATCTGCTACCCACTGTCCAGTATCTGCTATCTACTGTCCAGTATCTGCTACCCACTGTCCAGTATCTGCTACCCACTCACTGTCCAGTATCTGCCATCTACTGTCCAGTATCTACTATCCACTGTTCAGTATCTACTACCCACTGTCCAGTATCTGCTATCCACTGTCCAGTATCTACTATCCACTGTCCAGTATCTACTGCCCACTGTCCAGTATCTACTATCCACTGTTCAGTATCTGCTATCCACTGTTCAGTATCTGCTATCCACTGTCCAGTATCTACTACCCACTGTCCAGTATCTGCTACCCACTGTCCAGTATCTGCTATCTACTGTCCAGTATCTGCTACCCACTGTCCAGTATCTGCTACCCACTCACTGTCCAGTATCTGCCATCCACTGTCCAGTATCTACTATCCACTGTTCAGTATCTACTACCCACTGTCCAGTATCTGCTATCCACTGTCCAGTATCTACTATCCACTGCCCACTGTTCAGTATCTGCTACCCACTGTACAGTATCTACTATCCACTGTTCAGTATCTACTGCCCACTGTCCAGTATCTACTATCCACTGTTCAGTATCTGCTATCCACTGTCCAGTATCTACTATCCACTGTTCAGTATCTACTGCCCACTGTCCAGTATCTACTATCCACTGTTCAGTATCTGCTATCCACTGTCCAGTATCTACTATCCACTGTCCAGTATCTACTGCCCACTGTCCAGTATCTACTATCCACTGTCCAGTATCTACTGCTCACTGTCCAGTATCTACTATCCACTGTTCAGTATCTGCTATCCACTGTCCAGTATCTACTATCCACTGTCCAGTATCTACTGCCCACTGTCCAGTATCTACTATCCACTGTTCAGTATCTGCTATCCACTGTTCAGTATCTGCTATCCACTGTCCAGTATCTACTACCTACTGTCCAGTATCTGCTACCCACTGTCCAGTATCTGCTATCTACTGTCCAGTATCTGCTACCCACTGTCCAGTATCTGCTACCCACTCACTGTCCAGTATCTGCTATCCACTGTCCAGTATCTACTATCCACTGTCCAGTATCTACTGCCCACTGTTCAGTATCTGCTACCCACTGTACAGTATCTACTATCCACTGTTCAGTATCTGCTGCCCACTGTCCAGTATCTGCTACAGCTACTGCACTTTACAGATGTCACACTACATTGTCTCCTCTTATTCTTCCCCACTTGCATATCATACCTATGTTTACACTGCATATACCCATCAATGGTAAACACTAGTGGTCGTAATTCAGAGTTATCTTCACTTGGAGAAATTAAATAGGGTGAAGACAACTTCGAATTCAAATCTACACTCTGCCCCATGTGTTATTATGGCCTATGATGCAGACACTGTGTAATGCAGGTACAATGTATATGCATGTACTAATGTTCACTGTATATATCTGTTGTAGGTGTATATGTATGTACTAATGTTCACTGTATATATCTGTTGTAGGTGTATGAACTGAACAAGTCTATACCCAACAAGTCATATGTACCCCCAACTAAAGCAGGGACCGTGCCCCCAGCAGCACAGCAAGGAGAGGCATAGATCCACCACTGTGCTATAGAGACCTGTATCCACCACTGCTGCAATGGTTTGGTGCATGCTCAGCTCTAGTTTATACCCTCTCCATTACTCTCTATATAAACAGTGATTGCACTAGCTTTTCACATTGGCACATTTTTTATACCTTGTAAATACATGTCACTGTATATTGTCAATAGCTGAAGATTACGTTGATAAATAAATATCTACAATAATATAGACATATATACCTATTACTTCATATACAATAATATAGACATATATAGCCTACATATTACTTCATATACAATATATAGACATATATACCTTTTACTTCATATACAATATATAGGTATATATACATATTACTTCATATTTACTAGTTCTTCTATTTATTGTGTGTTAGTATAGGGTGGCAGTTGCAGTCTCTAGCTGTCTCTCACTTTCCCCTCTAGTGGTTACATACATGTACCCTCAGCCCCCTTCACTCACCAGTAGGTGCTGAGAGGGTGGGTACTGCTGACAGCCTAGATTTGTAAGCCTCTGTGAATCTATTGGTGGGCGAATTACTTAGTCTAAGCCTGAGAGGAGAATTAAAAACTTGGTTTTCTTCATTTATAAGTAAGGGTGGTCTCTCTTCCATCCTTACTCACAGGTTGTCTGTACTTAAGAACCTGAAGCTATACAGTGACCTTGACATTCAGATCTGCGTTCTATTACTCACACTGTTCTATTATGTGTTATGAACCTATACAATGGTGAGTAACTTCCCTCAGGCTAACCCATTATAATTATAATTACTCAACTTTATCTATGTCTCTCATCAACAGCTATTCACCTGAATATTCTTATAGTTTGACAGAACAGGTAGAATGCAGACCAATTATCTTATATTATTATTATTTCAGAAAACAATCAATTTGTTTGATTAATGGCAAATTGAATGTTTAGTTTTTATTTTCCCATAGCATTGTTTTATGAATGGGATACAGCTGTCCAATCAGGATTGACTATTTTACTATAGCTCCGCCCTTTTGCTGTTTTTAGTGGAAATTATTTTCCAGAGTTCATTCTCTCCCAGTTCTAGCTGAATACTGTGCTGTGTGGAGGACTGGTGTTGATTGTACAAAGAGGATTATAACATATACAGACATACAGGTAGCGATAGCCAGCGTATAGAGGTAGGTGAAGGATGCAATGTGTTTACTTGATATCTAACAATAACCATTACATTAGTACATTAGTCTACTACTGTACTGTTAGAGAGAGTGCTCTACCTATGCAAACCATGTCCTGTAGACAGCATATATACATGCATGCATACATACATACATACCTACTACTATATAGTACAAATAATAGTATACATAGTACATATTATGTACTACTAGACTACTCTCTGTTGCAAAGACATATTAGTATAGTTATAGTACATTAGTACATACCCATATGGCTAGTAGTGAGTGCCGAGTTATGCACAGCAATGCAGGTCTGGAGTAGTTTTAAACTTTAGACTGACTATTAGTAGATGCACACTGACCTGTTAGCATGCACCATATAATGAATATACTGACTAATAGTAGATGCACACTGACCTGTTAGCATGCACCATGTAATGAATGAACATGATTGTATAACATGGTCACTGAGGTTATGTAAAGCATGTATTGTGTTATTATATCTAGTGGCTTGCAATATTTAGTGTATTAATGTATACATTGTACTTATTGTACTCTGGTTGTACAGTTGATAAGTATCACTTCTTTATATTCTTAACACTTGGGGTAAATAATAATATAATTATTTATGTTACTATAATGGAAAGCTGTTACACTATATACTACACTATATATACACTCAACTGTATATTATAATTGTGAACAGGTGCTCTATAACAATCACTCTGTATATCTATGTGCTGCAGGTAAAGAAATAGAGGAGTACTCTACCTGCGCCTACCTACTCCATGATATACATACTTACTAGTCACTAGTCTGTACCATGTGAGGATATGGTAGTACTGTACTACTAGAGACAATCTGTATATTATACTATACAAGTGTGTACAGTAACAATGCTGTCAGCAGCCACCCTCTATATTCTAGTCATCAGTGGTTATTACATCACTTCCTCTACGACAGCAGGTGAGATTCACAACTACAGCTTACTATAAACTACTCTCATAATATACACCCCTAAAGTTACTGGGTTGATATGCCTGTAAATATTATATCTGCACAATTACCAAGTGATATTTGATAGGAAAGTTATGTAATTTGAATATCTGTTTCATGTAAGAGTATAATATGCTACCATAGCTGGTGCTGACCTCTGGTGGTCACATGCTAAACCTCTCCATCCCATAAATCTATCCAACTGTGTAAATAATTATGTGAACTAGACATGTTTATGATCTGAAGACACTGTAGGATTTATTCACTCTGCAGGCTACTCTAACTGTGACTCTAGCTGTGACTCTAACTGTGACTCTAACTGTGACTCTAGCTGTGACTATGACTGTGACTATGACTGTGACTGTGACTCCAACTGTTACAGATCAATATAATGCACTGAAACTGCAAATGTCCTTTTGGAAATTATTGAACATTTTTGGTGAGAAAAATTATTGAAAGCTGTGGAGGTGTAGAACATGAAGGTATGTTTACTTTAGTATAGGATGTGGTTGAATGCTGTGCCCCTGCTTGGGTGATTTGGAGTGGATAGGTAGAGCAAAGCTCAAGTGGAGGGCCATACCACTTTCACTATGTTTGCTAGGACCAGGATTAACACTAGAGGGCCCCAATTATCTTCTCAAATACAGCTTTCCAAATTTATAATGTGGTTTATTTATCAAACAAACTTGTTGAAACAAGTTGTGTGGACAATGAAATGTAAACTGTTATTACTGGCTATAATATGAAGGGGTATTAGTGATGACAATACATTGTATAGGATTGTATGATTTATTAGTTTTATATACTCTTCTGTATTGTGTACTCTACTCTCTCTCTCTCCCAGGCTGCCAGTGACTTCATTACCTAGCCTTGGTTTCTTACTTTTCACTTTCCATATAGAAGGGGCCACCTACACTAGACCCTATTCCTAGTTGATGATTATATTTGTTCTGTTGAAGTTTTCTTCACTTAACCAATCACCACTGTAGCTATAGTTGGTGTCAGCTGTGGTGTGCTGACTGTATGTGTCATATAGGAGTCTGTGCTGACACTATTGTATGACACACTGTAGACCTACTCATTGGAAATACTTGTATAATAAGATATTTGATACCATACCCTGCATCTCACAGCAGATGTCTTCTAAATTGTAGATACAAGAGAGACATGTTTGATATTGTAGCTGCACATGTCTCTTCTATTACACGTCCTCATAGATTCAAGGCCTTGTCTCCTATCCTCTTTCAATCAGATCCCCCTTATCATCCTCATACCTACATGTAATTAGGGATCAAATTTATCTAATGAGAAATAGTAAACTCATGAAAAATTTAATTTGTAATTCCATCCACTAGAAGTCCAAAATTCACTGACTAGAAATGGGGTATTGTGGTTATTTGTGTAACTAATAGGGGTGGCCTTAACTGAGTGCTTTGTTATTTTATCAGTTTGGGACTCTATAAGACACTATAGACACACAGGCTATTCTGAGGAACTGTAGATTACACTTACCTGATGACTATAGACACACAGGCTATTCTGAGGAACTGTAGATTACACTTACCTGAATCATCCTGCAGCTAAACGCTGCCTTATTCAATTAGACAATTATCCATGTTATTATTTCTGATCATGGTGGTAATACAACAACACATCCATTGATTAGCAGCAGAAGGGAGAGGTATGAGCAGGTGTCAGCAGTCAGCACCTGCTACCTGCTGTCATGTTTATTTGGCTCTTTGTTTATTCAATTCTTTATGCACTTTCTATCGGCATATTTCATGTGTCTTTATATCGAACACAAGTTCACCAAATTCACTCTGTTGGGTTGCACTGTACCCCACCACTATACCTTACACACTGGTGTAAAATAAAAAATGTCTCTAATCTTTCCCCTTCTTATCAAGACCAGTTCAAATGTCTAGTGTTGACCTCTACTGCCCCTCACTGTCCACTACTGTCCCTCACTGTCCACAACTATAATGGTGTCAGCAAGTGGACACCCGTCATCCCCTCGGTTAGATAACTCTGTATACTTTACTCTTTATCATTCTCCGTTACAGATGTGTGCTCTGAGAAGGCTGTCATAGATGTCATATCAGAGGTAAGTATATTTGTTTCATATCAGAGGTAAGTATACCAGTGTCATTTCAAAGGTAAGTATATTTGTTTCATATCAGAGGTAAGTATTATACATGTATCATATCAGAGGTAAGTACATGTATATGTGTATCATATCAGAGGTAAGTGTACATGTATCATATCTGAGGTAAGTATACATGTATCATATCAGAGGTAAGTATATGTGTATCATATCAGAGGTAAGTATATCTGTGTCATATCAGTCCTTCCTCTCGGTCACCATGTTTAGACTAGGTGTCCCTCCAGTTGATTGGCTTCAGTTTATATAATCAATTAGTGTAACTCCTCCTCTGATAGTCTAGGTGTTATGTTTTGCACCCAACTAGTCTCCATCCAGATATCTCGTGTCAATAGAATATTTTGGTTGTGATAAGTCACAGGTGATGTTTACATTTAGTTAATTGACTCCAGGTGAGCAATGCAGAGTTGAGCTTTTCTTATTCATTAGAAGGGCAGAGTTGTTATTAATTATGTAATATTTTTAAAACTTTTTTTTGAATTTTCAGACTTGTTATTGCCCATATGTGAATCAACCTTTGACCTTATTAGTACAGTTTTACTGAGACAACTAATCCCAATATGTAAATGTACTGTCCATGTGAGTATATATCAGCATGTGTATTTATTACAGACAGTAGGTAACTCCCAAGTGTGGTACCCTGAACCCTGCACCAAGTGCACATGTACCCAGTCTGGACAGGACCAGTGTGAGAGAGTACAATGTCTGGCTCCTGAGTGTGCAGTGGTAAGTTCTCTAGTTGTAGTCTGAGATATCCAGTTGTAGCCCGAGGTATCCAGTAGTAAGGTGGGTTCCTTCCTATCCTGCCCTACCTCCCCACTTTGCCTACTGGAAGAGTGACGCAGGACATATTTAAGTAAAGGTTAGTTCAGCCTTGAACCCAAAGTCTGTAATATGTATATTGTGACGTCATGATTCTTAGACATTGAAGGATGTGTGTGATTCTCTCCATTTTATTGTTAAAAGTCGTTCGAATTCAGAGTGCTGGGGTATCGCACTGAGCAATTATCATGAAGAATTCAGCCAAACAAAAGAGCCGATAAGCTCCTAATGACTGTAATAGTTGGTATTTCGTAAGAACTGCAATGATAAAAGGCTACCAGTGCCTAGATTTAACAGCAGGGTTATACGCTTGCACCTAACAGCGTATGTAACAGATCTACTCCTCTTTTAATCATGGCGGCGTTACAGTTAGCAAGCATTCCATAGACATGTGGTATACATAGACATGTGGCATACATGTATGGGTATGAGTGCGTGTACACAGCTCAACTTGACCGTTACTAAACATTCCGTCTTCAGCTGACATCTTGGAGCAGATGAGAATCCAACTCGGTACTGAGACATAGAAGTTCCGGAAATATATTTATTTAGTGTACAAGTCTGTAGCGTCCCCTTACTAAGGCTTGTTAAGGCTGATTCGATACTGCTTCCTCTTTGATCGTAATCTACTCAACCTTTGATCAGGTCACCGACTGCTTCTGGTACTAGCGTTACGGGTCTAGGGTTACGGGTCTAGGGTTACGGGCCTAGGGTTACGGGCCTAGGGTTATAGGTCTAGGGTTATAGGTCTAGGGTTATGTCTAACTTATAGGAACAGGAAATACTTCTTCTGTGGAGCACAGCCTTTTATTTCGTCCAATACAACACTCATCAGACCGGCTTTGCTTTTCTTACTTTGTGTGATTTAATCAAAGTCTTGACTTGAGCTGCACTTAAAAGTAAAGTGTCCTAGCTACGCTGATAACATGTTGATATTTTTTTATCTCCACAAGTCACTCTCTCATGAAATGAATTTTTGCTATCCAATTTGATTTAATTCAACTTTATTTTATTAATTCAAAACAGAATTCAACTATTAAATCTGTGCTCTCTAAAATTTAATTAGTGTTTTCCAAAGTGGCTTGTTTTTATAACTTCATTCTAATGAATATAAGTAGAGCTGTATAAAGTAAATACAGTTCACATGTGTGTGATTGTCCTTTCATACATTATAAGAACAATGCATCCCTTCTAATCATGTATAACAACTACACCCTATCTGATTAACATACAATATACTTGTGTGTCTAGTCAGGATTTTCCCATGAAATATGAACTTGTTGGTTCATAGAACATCACAGGAACTATTTATTGATTTAATATAATTATTCTAACTGAGCTACAAACAGTATAACTTTGCTTCCTTTACAATATACATGTAGTAAATAGTATTACACACAAAATATGTATTTAAAAATTATATATCTTTAAATACATGCAAATACAATGCATGCAATACAAATACAATACATACAATACAATAGCTCATTGCCAGTATCAATAACAAAGTACAAGTGTGTGTGTATAACTAACTATATACATGTATTGTACATGTAAGCATTCTATTACTACTCTAATAGAATTACTATGTATTACTATGTTACACACATTATTATATTGTACTACACTGTATTATTGTATCTTACTATTTAGTACTTGAGAAATGTTTCATGTATCATTTTAGGGTCAGCTGTTGACCTTTGACTCTACTAGCTGCTGTCCGGTTTGTTCAGATGTGTATAGAGACTGTCAGCTCAATGGTGTCACTGTCAAGGTAACAGCCATGGGTACTCATTAGACTGAGTTCCTTACCCTTCTCATACCCTTCTCATACCCTTCTCATACCCTTCTCATACCCTTCTCATACCCTTCTCATACCCTTCTCATACCCTTCTCACAGTCTACCTGTTGTTATTATTAGTGTTTATGAGTCAGTTACGAAATGAAATGGATATTCAAAGCACCGATATCTTTTGTAGTTGAGACAATCCGTATGGTCATCTCTCTGATCCCTATTCACTCCAACACGATCTATTATCCCCATTAGCTTAAGCAAGCTATTGTTACATTTACATTAGTCATGTTTTATTCCGAGTTACAACTGCGTATGACCATGTATTGTACGCAGACGCTGCTACTGCGTTACTTTAGCTACACCAACTCCTTTCTTTGTTACATTTCTACTTTAAACTTATTGTTTTAACTCTTGCTATTCATTCATTAAAGCTAAAACAAAGCCGATAGCATTCCTCACATTGTTTTATATCAGAGGAGTCCGCAATCATTACATGAAATCAGAGTCGTGATTTGAACACTTTCTCTCTTACAACATTCCCACATAAGAGATTTGATCTTATGAATCCCAAACTCTGTGAACTGTAATATTCCTTGACGCGAACTGAACCCCCTTCCTCACCCCTCCCTCACATTGACTTGAAGTTTATACTTTTATATTCAAAAGAAATATCCAGGTTTTTATGTAGTACACTATTGTGGTTACAATATAGTAATAGATAACCTGTGCTCCTAACTGTATATCTATGTTGTAGCATGGGACGTCCCACCGGACCCCACAATGTGAGCAATGCGTGTGTAGAGATGGTATTGTAGAGTGTCGAGTACTTGACTGTACACAGCTACATTGCACTAGTGCTACAGAAGATGAATGCTGTAGTAGCTGTTCTAGTCGTACGTACAGTAATATATTATACGTGTACAGTAATATATTATACGTGTACAGTAATATGATATACATGTGCAGTAATATATTATGCGTGTGCAGTAATATTTTATACATGCACAGTAGTATACATGTACATGTACATGCGCAGTGATATATTATACATGTGCAGTAATATATTACTCTGCATGTACAGTAATATATTATATATGTACAGCAATATATGATACCTGTGCAGTTTATATTATATCACCTACACAATACTAATGTACATACCGATGGAGAACTTCTATATGGTGACTTTTTGACCTTTGTAGACTTAGGAGAAAGTGTATAATTATGCAATGTATTATGAATAGTAATATCAAACTACATATTTACAGAGATGTGCTCAGATGAAGGCCGTATTTACCCGGACCAGTCTTCTTGGGGACGGGGTAGCTGTATCCTCTGCGAATGCAATAAAGGAGTAAAAACTTGTTACTCACAAGTTTGCCCACCTGTCAATTGTTCCCATGTAAGTGTTCACCTGCAATAGCTGCACTGTACTTATAATGATGAGTCAACTGTTTGCTGCCTGTTTATTGTCAGCGTCAGTATATTTACAACAGCTGCAGTCATGGATATCATGTTACATTGTACATGTGTATATTATATATTAGATTTATATATACATGTATGGTGTGTACCTCCATGTTGTGCTACCCATCATGCATTGTACATGTGTATATTATATATTAGATTTATATATACATGTATGGTGTGTACCTCCATGTTGTGCTACCCATCATGCATTGTACATGTATGTATTATATATTAGATTTATATATACATGTATGGTGTGTACCTCCATGTTGTGCTACCCATCATGCATTGTACATGTGTATATTATGTATTAGATTTATATATACATGTATGGTGTGTACCTCCATGTTGTGCTACCCATCATGCATTGTACATGTATTATATACAGCATGAAAATTATTTTTCCACTGTCCACTGCAATGACTGTAATATACATGTATGTATGAATTGTATGACTTTTACTGTCACACATTACTAGACTATAAGTGTGTGTCTGACTGTTTGTTTCATTATAAGTGATGTAGTTCTAGTCAGATTAGTCATGCAGTCAAATTAATAAGTCATAATGAAACTGAAATCAGCTAGCTGGGTCTTCCTTACATTGCAAGATACTTCTACAGCCCAGTCTCATTACAGACGACTGGCTTGTTTTACTATTACTGAGTCCTTCATACCTAAATATTGTATCAATCTACTCTGGTAGCATGTGTTCAGGTATTACCAGTATACTATGTACCTGTACACAGTGCACATGTACAGTCTGTGCAGTACTACATGTATCTAGTAGGCCTTATATCATTCATATCCTGTGCATCCTATATTCCACTAATACACAACAGATCACCCTTTCATCATTTATATCATCTACAGTGTATATGAAACAAAAAACTAAATATTATAATAAGAAGCAAACAGAAAACACGTGTTTCACTAATGGCTCACTTAAATCCATTAGCTGGCCCCTACCTACTCTAAATAATATATGTCAGCTAGTAAGGTAGTCACTGTACTGTAGTAATATATGTCAGCTAGTAGGGTAGTCACTGTACTGTAGTAATATATGTCAGCTAGTAAGGTACTCACTGTACTGTAGCCCCACAAATCACCTCGGGGCCCCCTCAATCTCTCCGTCTTCAGCTGCACTAAAAGTTACGTAAACTAAACAAGAGGAATTTTAATTTTTATTTACTATTGTAGATATTAACACATGAACATACTGTTGTGTTGTGGTACTGTTGTACTTTAGTACATACTGTAGTACTGTAGTACATACTGTAGTATTGTAGTACATACTGTAGTACTGTAGTACTGTAGTACATACTGTAGTACATACTGTAGTACATACTGTAGTACATACTGTAGTACATACTGTAGTACATACTGTAGTACATACTGTAGTACATACTGTAGTACATACTGTAGTACATACTGTAGTACATACTGTAGTACATACTGTAGTACATACTGTAGTACATACTGTAGTACATACTGTAGTACATACTGTAGTACATACTGTAGTACATACTGTAGTACATACTGTAGTACATACTGTAGTACATACTGTAGTACATACTGTAGTACATACTGTAGTACATACTGTAGTACATACTGTAGTACATACTGTAGTACATACTGTAGTACATACTGTAGTACATACTGTAGTACATACTGTAGTACATACTGTAGTACATACTGTAGTACATACTGTAGTACATACTGTAGTACATACTGTAGTACATACTGTAGTACATACTGTAGTACATACTGTAGTACATACTGTAGTACATACTGTAGTACATACTGTAGTACATACTGTAGTACATACTGTAGTACATACTGTAGTACATACTGTAGTACATACTGTAGTACATACTGTAGTACATACTGTAGTACATACTGTAGTACATACTGTAGTACATACTGTAGTACATACTGTAGTACATACTGTAGTACATACTGTAGTACTGTAGTACATACTGTAGTACATACTGTAATACATACTGTAGTAATGTAGTACATACTGTAGTACATACTGTAGTACATACTGTAGTACTGTAGTACATACTGTAGTACATACTGTAATACATACTGTAGTAATGTAGTACATACTGTAGTACTGTAACACTGTTGCACTTTACAGGCGTACACACCAGAAGACTCCTGTTGTCCGATTTGCCCAAATAACTTATGCTGGAGCAATGGGGCTCTACACAAGGTACGCTGTGTATGCTAAGCATTGTCACCATTAACCCACCTGGTGAATGCAGTCAACTGTATTGTAGTTATAGTGTGTAGTTATAGCGTGTAGTTATAGCGTGTAGTTATAGCGTGTGGTTATAGTGTGTAGTTATAGTGTGCAGGGGGTGGATGTTTTGTACATGGCCACTCCAACATTCCACCGGTCACCGGAACCCAAAGTATAATGTGTTAATTTAATTAATCTGCCTCAATGCAGTTGGCAATACTATACATGTATATTATACTACGTAGTACATGTTGTATGTATACTGCTATATAGGCTTGCCTGCTATATATTACAATGTATATACATGTACTTCAGCGTATGTGAGGGTATGCCTGCTATATATTACAATGTATGTACATGTACTTCAGCGTATGTGAGGGTATGCCTGCTATATATTACAATGTATGTACATGTACTTCAGCGTATGTGAGGGTATCCCAGCTATATATTACAATGTATGTAGCTGTAGCTCAAGGTCTTGATAAAAATATATCCGTTCAATCATCACTGATATGTTCTGAACTACATGTATATTATGATATGTTATGAACTACATGTATATTATGTTATCATTTATATCCCAAATATTCTACCATGTACTGTATGTTTCATGTGTATATACTATATATTATATGTTAGTTTACCTACTGTACTGTAAGTTTCATGTGTATATACTATATATTATATGTTAGTTTACCTACTGTACTGTATGTTTCATGTGTATATACTATATATTATATGTTAGTTTACCTGTTGTTTGTGTTATCTCAGCCTGGTGAGCAATGGAAGGAGGGAGAATGTACTAACTGTATCTGTATCAGGGGTACACCAAGATGTATGACTGATAGCTGCTACGACAAAGACTGCCCCCAGGTAGCGTGACTTATTATATATACCACATATACGACAACATACACACCTACACCCAAACGTACATACTTGCACACCTACACCTACACGTACATACTTGCACACCTACACGTACATACTTGCACACCTACACGTACATACTTGCGCACCTACACGTACATACTTGCATACCTACACCTACACGTACATACTTACACACCTACAATACATGTACATACTTACATACAATCTAATTGTCTATATTTAGAACTCTGTGACTGTCTATATTTAGAACTCTGACTGTCTATATTTAGAACTCTGTGACTGTCTATATTTAGAACTCTGTGACTGTCTATATTTAGAACTCTGTGACTGTCCATATTTAGAACTCTGTGACTGTCTATATTTAGAACTCTGTGACTGTCTATATTTAGAACACGGTGCTAGTGAAGAGAGAGGGAGATTGCTGTGCAGAGTGTCTACCCGATACTGGAGTGTGTGTAGACAGTAGCAATGGTACGACTTACTTCAACGGACAGGTGTGGGAAGCCTCTCCCTGTCACTACTGTACATGCATCAACGGCAAACAGACATGTTCCACCGTACAATGCAGCCAATCAGAGTGCAGCTCTGTAAGTAGTCTCTCTTTCTATTGGTTGAACATAATGTAGGTTGCTACAGTATCAGGGTCAACAGGAACTATTTGGTGCATGTATTGTCTCACTTAGTAGTCCGATAATCACACCACCAACTATCATACAACACTAGTTGGAGTCCGTGGTATCTGGTATGAGTACAATAGTCCCTTTACTTACATCTGTAACCACTGCATATGAATATATTATTACACTATATTATACTATATTATATTGATATAGCTACTATCTATCTCTATATCACTGACACTCAATACTATACATGGACCATACACACAGTATAACATGTACATGTAGGATTAGCCTAGGTATTAGTATACTATCAAGGGGTAAAACAAACCTTAACCTCAACATTTGTAGCAATTTTTGTGATACAAGTAAACAATGTGGTTACTTAAAATAACCCTGATAGATAGTAGATGTATTATCATCATACTGTGTAAATAGTGACTGCAATATAGTATTAGAGTATGTACAGTATATGTGTGAGGTAGGGGTATTGTCTTGGCTTATCTTGAGAGGTCTAAGGTAAATAAACAACTTGAAACATGTGCTTATTTACTCCTGTAGATATACAGTACATATAAGTGTGTACACTGCTACATGTAGACATACAGTACATATAAGTGTGTACACTGCTACATGTAGATATACAGTACATATGAGTGTGTACACTGCTACATGTAGACATACAGTACATATAAGTGTGTACACTGCTACATGTAGATATACAGTACATATGAGTGTGTACACTGCTACATGTAGATACAATAGCCTACTATACATGTATATAATATCATCTACAGTGTATATTATATACATATCCTACACTGTACACTGATTTAGGGTCCAGTATTGTATATTATGTGCTATTCAGCAGATATATATTTAGCTAGATATAACACAGACAGTATCTCCCTCAGTGACTGCTGGTACATACTATTTGATATGATAACATGACAGCTACTATTCAACATATGCCAGTGGGTTGTTTATTGTCACATAATTCTGTTCACAGCTATATTTATGTTATATAGACTGAGTACCTACATCATGAGGAGGGTGCCTGCTGCCCTGTCTGCAAGGCTAAAGAGTTCTGTATGTACAATGGTTCTCTACACGCATCTAAGGTCAGTGTAGCCATAGTAACCATTTACTTCCTGTATAAGTAACCATAACAACAATTACTTGCCGTGCATGTGACCGTAGCAACTGTAACTTCCTGCATATGTGACCATGACAACCGTTACTCCATAACAACCGTTACTTACTTCTTGTGTATGTGACCATAGCAACCGTTACTTCCTGTATACCTTGTATATTACCTCTCTCTCTTGGTCCAGGAATCTTCATCATGGGAGGTGAATGACTGTAAGAGATGTACATGTAAGCAGGGCAAGCCTCAGTGCTACGACAATGTCTGTCCTAATGGGAGTAAGTACTCCGTACCCACCCTCAATATTATCTCTTGTCTTATATGAACCTTTGGCTCCACTTTGCTTTGTGAGAACTATCAACATGTACCTGTATTACAGGAGGTGTGAGTTAGTTTACCACATTTAGTGTCTACATACATTATGTTACTTACATTGTATTACTTACATTGTGTTACTTACATCACCTCAGCATATAATGTACCATGTTATATCAGCTGCCTTGTAACATCACCCTACCTCAGCGCACTGTTTGTTACCCTATTCACCCTCATTCTATAGTAATACTGTATCTACCCTTTTCATTCTATAATAATACTGTATCCACCCTTTTCATTCTATAGTAATGCTGTATCCACCCTTTTCATTCCTCCACATTCCTACACACTGCACTAGTACCCACTGTATCTGTACGCACCGTACACACCGTACACACTGTACACACTGTACACACTGTACCTATACATATTATACACACTGTATCTGTACACACTGTACACACTGTACACACTGTACCTATACATATTATACACACTGTATCTGTACACACTGTACACACTGTACCTATACATATTATACACACTGCATCTGTACACACTGTACACACTGTACACACTGTACACACTGTACCTATACATATTATACACACTGTATCTGTACACACTGTACACACTGTACACACTGTACACACTGTACACGCTGTATCTGTACACACTAATACATGTACACACTAATACCTGTACACACTAATACATGTACACACTAATACATGTACACACTGTTAGTATCTGTACACTGTACAGTGTAGGGCATAGGATACATGTACACGTATATAGTGCAAGTATTAGGAAGTATAACAGATAGACAGTATACTGTGTGATTACACTCTAGTATTTCCTGTAATATTATCTCTATACAGTGAATTATCTCCACCTCCCCACTGTGTCCTATCTAACATCCACATTTTATCTTCTCTGTGTGTTACACAACAGCTCCAGCTTACATATAACACACATAGTCAGCACACATAGTCAGCACACATAGTCAGCACACATAGTCAGCACATAGTCAGCACACATAGACAGCACACATAGTCAGCATCACATAGTCAGCACACATAGTCAGCACACATCTATATACACTTATCTCTTCTCCTTGCTCATACATATGATATGTTCTCTTAACTCTAGACTGTCTACCAGCACTCTCCAACTCTGTAGATTCAGTGTATAGCATGCTACACCCCAACACGTTTGCTGTCTGTTGGAATGCAGGCTATACATTGTAACAGCATGCTGCTTGCTGTACAGTTTCACATCCAGCATGATGGTGTCTAACTACCTTACTCACATAGCCAGTACGTCTTATACCGCTTGCTGGTAAACGCTGTTATGACTACTCACTTTATGTGTGACTAAACACTGTATCTACCCATCACAACATGTCCCAGTATGTCACAACGTGTCACAGCGTGTCACAATGTGTCACAGCGTGTCACAATACGTCACATCACAGCATCACATGCTGGGAATATAACACTGGAGGTGATGTGACTCACCTACCCCATCTCTCACATGCCTGTTGGGAACACCAGGCAATAAAGAGTTCTCTCTCTTTGCTTGAAACAAAAATCATTAACTTTTGTATCATTTGGTTACTTCAAACTCAGACAATTTATAATTATCACAAATTCTATCTCAAGTTGTGTTCAGATCATGTGACAATGTCACTGGGCTAGTGTTGTGGTGGGGGATTGTTTGTTGTTTGTCCATGTCTGTTTGTCCATGTGATTTCAGCATTTAGCACTTCCTTCATTTCTAATGTAGATTCTTCTAGCTTTCACCTGACAGTTAGTGTTGTATCAGAAGCCTTAGTTGTACGACGGGAAAGTACCGTCATTTCCACAGCTAACCTAGAAATACAGGCTATTTCACTAGACGACGTTCGCTTAAGGGTAATTCAAGGTATGAGTGAGGGGATAACTCCAAGTGAAATGGAATCCAACTCCTTCCCTTTGTTACACATGAAAGTTAACATAACATAACATTAATGAGAAAGAGAAGAGCGGAGATTATTTATTAGAAACCACTTGAGTTGAAAGGGAATCATAGTCCTTGGATTGATTCAAAGTGACAAGTGTTTATTGTTTGGGAATAGTATATCAGTTTAAATTTCTAGTAAGGACCTTGGAATTTCTAAATTCCTGAAATAATTAGCTGGTAGTAATAGATATGAGATGTTTGCTATAACACCTGTGAGGTCATTGCAGTTTTACTGTAGCATAGTATAACATGTAGGTACAATCATTAGTAGAACAGTTTGTAGTATATTTATATACATGTGTTACTTTACTCATGTAATAACCACCTCACTACTTTCTCTTTTCTCACTTATGCTGCTATTTCTTATAATTTTGTTTGTTGCTTTGGTTTCTGGTGTGTTAACACATTGAACATAGACCTCACGCATAGCCCCACTATATATGGTCATATCTTGTATGTCTAGGACCTAAGCACGGTGTACTCCATGAAGGTCATAGAGAATTCAGCTACCAGGAGTTAGCGGAAGGCTTACTCTACCAACACGACGGTAGTGGAGAGCCAGATGATTATATTCTACTTCAAGCCAGCGACTCTGAGGGACGACAAAATGTTTTACTTCCTGTTTCGGTAGAGGTTGGTTGTTTCTCAACTGTGTGTCTCAACTTATATGCATAACAATATAACATTCTGAACATGCTTCATCTGTTACCTGGAGATTATCATATGAAGCCAATACCTATATATATATGTGTATATGTATGTAAACATGAGCAGCGTCCTGCCCTGGTCCTGCCCTGTTCCTGTCTCCTATAGAACAGCTCTCTAGGAGGCGGGACCAGGGCAGGATACTAGTGGTAAGGTTCTCTTTGTATATATACAGAGTGCACTATCATTATATGTATCAGTGAAGGCAGTCAGTCAGCAATACTCTGTACACTTCCACTATCTTAGACTATTGTATTATTTTATTATGGAATTAGTAAATTACTGATGGCATCTGCTATCATAGCTATCACTGCACTGGTTAATGTCCTGTGAACATTATCCAGTATGGGTCATCAGGTTTTATTGTTTTCAGGCTAATGTGTAGTCATAGACCGACATGGCTTCAGTGTATTCTACTGACTGTGTACTGTGTATTCTACTGACTGTGTACTGTGTGTTCTACTGACTGTGTATACTATGCAGACAAGCTCTAAACTGGTGATGGTGCACAACTCCTCAATACCCGTACCATATGGACAACAGGCTAAATTCACAGAAGAACATCTGCTATACGAAGCAGGGGGAGATAACAAGACTCATCTAGTCATGTACACACTGACTAAACAACCAGTAGCAGGTAGGTTTATACTGATAGAATACAGTACTCCATTCTAGGAGTTGTGTTACCTCTAGTAGCTCACTACGTAATGTTCATATACCTACCTGTACATCATAAAGCTATGTTGAGCACAGGACCCATGACCTCTCTCCTAAAACATTGGTACTATGTGCTCTAACCATAGTACCAATGCTGTCCACTCTCTGCTATGATATTACACAGTGACAGCATAAGCTGTGTATTTTAAGAGCAGATGCTGTTCTCTAGTGAACTGATGACATCACTGTTGTATTGCTCTTGTCTTTTGTCTGACTCATGGACTGTACTTAATCCCTTAATCCCCTGATTAATATTACTATTATCAAATGAGTGATTAGTCACCCTGATCAATGTATACATTGTTATATATACATGTTTATAACAATGGGAACAGCTGCACCTGTACTTACTGTACAGTATGCACGCACATATCACCTATTAAATCATATAATATCATATACTACATGTAAGTTACTCACAGTGTCTGTAGTATACATTATTATACTGACTAGACTAGTAGTTATGTTGTATATTATCTAATCAACATGTTACATAATCAGTGCTATTCAATACTGTAAATACATTTGATCAATTAATTATTATATTTTCTGTCATGTAATTTAATTATTATAATTATTAGTGTTATGTAAGGGGCAGACACTTAGATGAAATCAATGTAAAATCTAATAATACAATATTATGTGCCTGACTGGTACTGTGTTTGTATTGTACAGAATATTCCCTGCTATGGCTAACTGCCAGCCATCAAGGTTTTGTCTGTAATACTAATCTGTGTTTGTTAGGAGTTATCCATTCATGTGCAGCTTAATGCTACTTTGTAGGCTTGCTGCTAATGATAGTACCAAAGCCCGAGGACTCTTCCCTTCAAGTAGGGTGGACTGCTCGACCCGATGGTACTATGTCTAAACAGGTGGATGAGTTCAGTCAGGCTGATATAAACGACGGATATATATATTACCAGCATTCATCCAGCACTGAGGGCGTGTCTAAAGATTCTTTTATATTTGAGGTATGATTAATCTTCATACAGTGCTTAGTAAAAAAATCATGACATCACAGGTAATACATAACATCACAGGTTGTATATGACTTCGCAGGTTGTATATGACATCGGGTAGGATGTGACATCATATCATAACCTCATAGATACAAAAGGATTCAACATCTACTTATGTTAGTCTATAGAGTATTCAAAGACACACAAACATATTCATATTAATTTTATTATGGTCAATAGATGGTCATTTGAATACATATAAAAGCTGACCACTACAAGATAATAGTCTGATATGTTATCACATCACTAGATGTGTTTATGTACAAACTATTGCCTAGGGCAGCATGAATCTAACAATCAACATTTAGTTATCACCAAATTTCTATGGTGATAAATGGGCTAGCTGTGGAGGCATAGCTGGTTTTGTATGTTTATGATTATTATTGTTGTTTGTATTTACATAGTACAACATTGACAGTGAGCTGGAATCTGAGGTGTAACATCCCACAAGTTGCTATTACAATAGTATTTGCCCTACCTTTCACCCTCTACTGTTCCAAGCACTAAATCTGTAGTTATCTCCTCTCACTCAGCAGTGATCTCCTCTCACCCAGTAGTTATCTCCTCTCACTCAGTAGTTATCTCCTCTCACTCAGCAGTGATCTCCTCTCACCCAGTAGTTATCTCCTCTCACTCAGTAGTTATCTCCTCTCAGCAGTTGTTTTATTTCGTTCTTTCAGGTGAAGTTTGAAGAGTCGGGGACAGTACTAACTAGCCAATGGTATGCAGTCTCTATACTGTCGGCTGAAGTTTTTGATGCTCCCAGCGTGTCAGCCGGCAGCAGCCTCGGTCTCATGGTTGGTATCTTAGAGGAGATCGCTATCATATATTAATAACTTCTATACTCTAGAGTGGGATATATTCCATACTGAATGTGGTATGTGCATTGGTACAATTTAGTTTATAATCAGAACCTGTGTATCTTACAGGCATTTGAAGGGGAGGCAGTCACCATCACCCCTTCCCATCTGTCATTTGTGGATGCTGATACCTCTGCTGAGAATATAGTGTTTATAGTAACTGAGCCTCTCGCCTCTCATCAGGGTAACATAGAGCTCTCTTCAGCTCCTCAAGCTCCAATCTCAAGGTGAGTATATACATGTGGATAAAGTGGACAAGGTTGTTGTTTTGGTTACTGAGAACAAACAGATAGACTGGCTGGCATTCAGTCTCTGTAATACTGTTGCCATGGTAACCTCCAAACTCATGTAAACTCTTTGAGTGGAGTTACCCTCCCCACATACTAATAATGACAATACATTTACTGCAAACAGAGTATCTATAACGGTTCTCTGGGAGTTGTCTTATCATAGCCATCTTGATTATATACATAATATACTGTTTACTTTATAGATTTACACAGAAAGACATTAATGATGGGATAGTAGTATACAGAACTCCTGCTGACTTGGAGGTGGGACTGACTCGACCTACTTATTCATTCAAGTTCAATGGTTGGTATGCTAACCCATTACAATGTACTACTACATGAGTACTAGTATATATCTATTATATATCATGTATACAGTATTTATATTATTGTACATACCTGTATATATCTATTATACATGTATGTTGTTTCCTATGTATTTGCAGTGTATCCTGGAATACAAGGTGGGAATATTACCACATAGCCTGAGTTCCTATATTATCTATAAGATGGTTAGGAACCCATGTTATCTTATTGACTTCCTTTGCTCTTTATATTTCTACCCTTTCTTACACACCCAACCTTGCAGTATATATCTTCGCTTCCTGTTGTAATGTATCCTGCGCTGTGATTGGTCTACTGCCTCAGTTATCTTTAGAATATTGTGTCAGCTAATTAAATATCGATGTAGCCAAGTACTATTCGGTGACTGGATGTTGTGCGCTCATTAGCTAATATATTATTTAAGTTTCATTTTTAATTTAATTTCGGAATAAACTGCAGTAGCCAGCGACATCAACCCAACTAAATAATTTATGTATGTGTGTAATATTCACGATATACATGTAAATTACTTATGTATGTATGTAATATTCCCCGATATACATGTACATTACATATGTATACAATATGAAGCTACTTTTGTAATTCACAGTTTCTGACGACAATGCTAAAGCAGTGCTGAACCAAGTGTTCAATATCCTGATACTTCCTGTGGATAACAAAGCGCCCTCTGTTGGTGAAGGAGTGAGAGTTGATGTGCAGAGAGATGGTTCTGTGCTCATTAATGATGCCTTACTTCAAGTTACAGACGTTGATACAGCTAAAGAAGACCTCGAGTTCACCTTGACCTCTCTTCCTCGCCATGGCGACATCGTGAAGCTAGACCAGACATTCCACACTGTCATCAGAACAGGTTTGATCCATACAGCAGGCTACACCTACCCGTATAGTGAAATGTTATGTGATATATAGTACATATTACACCTACTTATACAATGAGATGTTATCTGATATATATGCTGTAGGTTACACCTACTCGTATAGTGAGATGCTGTCTGATACACTCTACTATGTACATGACAACTCAGCACCTCTAGAAGACTCCTTCACCATACAGTTCTCAGATTCCGAACAGTCTACAGACGTAGAAATACCTGTCACCATCCAGTACAGCGACACCGATAGCCCCACCCTCAGCCCTGGAGCCACTATGAAACTTAGGCTAAATGAAGGTATATTACTCTGTGTATAGAATGTCTCTTATTTGGTGCCGTAACATTGTAGCTTTGCTGTCATGCTCTCTCTCTTTAACTCGTATTGTGCATTTAACTCTCACATGCAGGAGAGAAGAAAGTAATCACCCTCAGTGAACTAGAATACGAAGATGCTTCTGTAGATGGTCTTGTCCTATACCAGATCGCTAGTGAGCCTCGTTTTGGTTCTCTCTTTTATAAGACACAAATCATGCAGCTAGCTGACGGGTTTACTCAGCCTGATATTACCTCCAGACACATCAGGTAATCGTCTTCTGCATTCTCTGGACAGAAATCGTTGTTCACTTGTCTGTGTATTTATATCCAAGTATGTATACTGGATCCATCCAATCATCTCTTTTACAGCTATCAAGCATTCAACGAGCTCGGTAATTTAGAGATCATGGATACTGTCTATCTTAACGTCAGTGACACCTCAGGCAATATGGCAGCCATGCAGCCTTTCGTTATATCGATACGAGCCACCGACAACCACCCTCCGATAGTATCTATTGAATCAGACCTTGTGGTAAGTGGAGTCATATAGCAGAAATAAGTTACATAGTGGTGGTACAGAGTACTAGCTCTACTACATGGTGGTACAGAGTACTAGCTCTACTACATAGTGGTACAGAGTACTAGCTCTACTACATGGTGGTACAGAGTACTAGCTCTACTACATGATGGTACAGAGTACTAGCTCTACTACATGGTGGTGGTACAGAGTACTAGCTCTGCTACATGATGGTACAGAGTACTAACTCTACTACATGGTGGTACAGAGTACTAGCTCTACTACATGATGGTGGTACAGAGTACTAGCTCTACTACATGGCGGTACATAGTACTAGCTCTACTACATGGTGGTACAGAGTACTAGCTCTGCTACATGGTGGTACAGAGTACTAACTCTACTACATGGTGGTACAGAGTACTAGCTCTACTACATGATGGTGGTACAGAGTACTAGCTCTACTACATGGTGGTACAGAGTACTAGCTCTACTACATGGTGGTACAGAGTACTAGCTCTACTACATGGTGGTGGTACAGAGTACTAGCTCTACTACATGGTGGTACAGAGTACTAGCTCTACTACATGGTGGTACAGAGTACTAGCTCTACTACATGGTGGTACAGAGTACTAGCTCTACTACATGGTGGTACAGAGTACTAGCTCTACTACATGGTGGTACAGAGTACTAGCTCTACTACATGGTGGTACAGAGTACTAGCTCTACTACATGGTGGTACAGAGTACTAGCTCTACTAACTCTAACCCCAATCGTTGTCTATGTTTAGGTTGATGAAGGCAGAAGAAAGCAACTTACTAAGGCTCATATCTCAGCCCAGGATCCAGACAGTATTCTCACTAATCTGATGGTAGTGGTGGACTCCGTCCCGACCCTTGGGGTTCTGAAGATTATAACATCAGGTAAAGATCTCTCTAACTAATATAGAGGCGTGTATGTATATGTATCCACCACATTGCTGCTATGGAGACATGTACATATATATCCTCCATGTTGTTGCTATGGAGACATGTACTATAATTATCCACCATGTTGTTGCTATGGAGACATGTACATATATATCCGCAATGTTGTTGCTATGGAGACATGTACTATATCCACCATGTTGTTGTTGCAGACGGATTAGAAAGGGGTATTCGACAGAGTCAGGTACACATGTTCCTGCTTAGTGACCTCTACGCTGGTATCGTCTACTATGACCAGACTGACCATGAGGGCAAGGAACCCAGAAGTGATTTCTTCTGGTTCCACATGAGTGATGGTGAGAATATATCCCCGGTAGCTAGATTCAACATCACCATCACCGTGAGTTCTATATTCTCACTTTGTTTGTCTCTATATGATGTACAGTGGTTACCTTTATATAGATTGTGCATATTTACTTTACTATATACAGTGGTTACCTTTATATAGATTGTACATATTTACTTTACTATGTACAGTGGTTACCTTTATATAGATTGTACATATTTACTTTACTATGTACAGTGGTTACCTTTATATAGATTGTACATATTTACTTTACTATGTACAGTGGTTACCTTTATATAGATTGTACATATTTACTTTACTATATACAGTGGTTACCTTTATATAGGTTTTACGTATCTACTTTACTATGTACAGTGGTTACCTTTATATAGATTGTACGTATTTACTTTACTATATACAGTGGTTACCTTTATACAGATTGTACGTATTTACTTTACTATGTACAGTGGTTACCTTTATATAGATTGTACATATTTACTTTACTATGTACAGTGGTTACCTTTATATAGATTGTACATATTTACTTTACTATATACAGTGGTTACCTTTATATAGATTGTACGTATTTACTTTACTATGTACAGTGGTTACCTTTATATAGATTGTACATATTTACTTTACTATGTACAGTGGTCTGTGGTCACTTTTATTTCTTTTGCCATCATACTATTTCTCTTACAGCCAGCCAATGATGAACCACCAAGTATAGTCTCTGGTACAGTATTTGTGGAGGAAGGAGATACTGTAGCTATCACTAACACCAGTCTCTATGTCAATGACATAGACACAGAGTTTGATGGCAGTTCTTTCACCGCTCACACATTTACTATCACTAGAACACCGAGGGAAGGAAATCTGCAGACATTTAATGGCTCTGTATATGCTCTCGGCGATTCCTTCACTATGAAGGTGATTAATTGGCGAAACACTTTGATATTGTCTGCATTCATTAGCTTACAGTAGGCATGTATGTACTAGTATATCTTACATGTAGTACTTACCAACTTGTTATGTAATGTATGTGTTCATATGTTGCAGGACATTCTAGAAGGTCACGTGTACTACTCACATCACGGTAGAGAGGATGTATCCCAGGACACCTTCTCTGTTGTTGTCACTGACGGTTTTTACGAGGATATGAAGAGTGTTCCTGTGGACATTGCTCTCCTCGACGATGAGACTCCAAGAGTGAAGATAAATGACGGTCTCAGACTAAAGGTATGACACATGTACAAGAGGTGATGACTAAACAATGGCTATCTCTTGTTTACACTCGATTAAAGGGGTAGTCGCACTATTAAAGGTTTAGTCATACTGTTAAAGGGTTAGTCATACAGTTAAAGGGATAGTCACAATATTAAAGGGATAGTCACAATATTAAAGGGGTAGTCATACTATTAAAGGGTTAGTCATACAGTTAAAGGGATAGTCATACAGTTAAAGGGATAGTCATACAGTTAAAGGGATAGTCACAATATTATAGGGATAGTCACAGTATTAAAGGGGTAGTCATACTATTAAAGGGGTAGTCACACTATTGAAAGGTCACAGGAGTATGCTTATGTTTCAGGCTGGTGGAGAGACAGTGGTTGATAGTTCTGTACTGCATGCTAATGATATCGACTCTGATGATGAAATGTTGATATATATAGTAACTCAGCCTGTGCACAGAGGTCTACTCTATAAGCTCTCTAGTAATGGTTCAGAAGAGAATATAACACTTTTCACTCCTGTAGACCTCAGAGAGGGTAAGAACCGACTGACACTATTATTAGATATCATGTGTATACATCATTAGTTGTTATGACTGGATACATGTATTACTGGGTACATGTATTACTGGATACATGTATTACTGGGTACATGTATTACTGGATACATGTATTACTGGATACATGTGTTACTGGCTACATGTGTTACTAGATACATGTATTACTGGATACATGTGTTACTGGATACATGTATTACTGGATACGTGTGTTACTGGATACATGTATTACTGGATACATGTGTTACTGGATACATGTATTACTGGATACATGTGTTACTGGATACATGTATTACTGGATACATGTATTACTGGATACATGTGTTACTGGATACATGTATTACTGGATATATGTATTACTGGATACATGTATTACTGGATACATGTATCCAGTAATACATGTATCTACTAATACATGTATTCAGTAATACATGTATCCAGTAATACATGTATCCAGTAATACATGTATCCAGTAATACATGTACCCAGTAATACATGTATCCAGTAACACATGTATCCAGTAATACATGTATCCAGTAATACATGTATCCAGTAACACATGTATCCAGTACTTCAATTGGTCTTTAATATGTAGGTGTGATCAAGTACAGAAACACCAGAGAGATAAACCAAGGTGGTTTTGACTTCTTTAAGTTCGATGTGATAGATATAAATGAGAATCGACTGGTTGGTCAAGTCTTCTACATTGACTTACTAGGTAAGATTGTAATGTACTGCCATTCCTAATCCTCGTATGTGTGGAATAAATCTTTCTACTTTCTAGTCAAGGTATTTGTGTAGTTATTAATGTTATGACATCATTAGCTAACTCGTGCATTTGGTGACATCATCAACTGAAAGAACCAATTAGCTCAAAGCTACTGATAGTTTATTGGTGACTGTCTTGTAGCTGACACGTCTGTTCCTGTTATAAGAGTCAATTCTCCTCTCTCAGTCAGAGAGAATAGTTTTGCTCCAATCAGTACTTCACACCTGTACGTAACAGATGTAGGAGTTGCCTCCCCTGACCTGGTTATTCACATAGATACTAGGCCCGAGTATGGGAGTGTAGTGCTTGAAGATGATCGTATGAAAGGTGAGTGAGGAAGAGATGAAGGTGCTCATCATCAAATACTGTTATACAGTAGAACTGTACTTATCCATGTGTACTTCTGTATGTACTTATCCATACGTACATCCGTACCTACTTCCATATGTACTTATCCATACGTACTTCTATATGTACTTATCCATACGTACTTCTGTATGTACTTATCCATGCGTACTTCCATATGTACTTATCCATACGTACTTCTATATGTACTTATCCATACGTACTTCTGTATGTACTTATCCATGCGTACTTCCATATGTACTTATCCATACGTACTTCCATATGTACTTATCCATACGTACTTCTGCATGTGCTTATCCATACGTACTTCCATATGTGCTTATCCATACGTACTTCCATATGTACTTATCCATACATACTTCCGCATGTGCTTATCCATATGTACTTCCATATGTGCTTATCCATACGTACTTCCATATGTACTTATCCATACGTACTTCCATATGTACTTATCCATACGTACTTCCATATGTACTTATCCATATGTACTTCCATATGTACTTATCCATAGGTACTTCCGTATGTACTTATCCATGCGTACTTCCGTATGTACTTATCCATACGTACTTCCATATGTACTTATCCATACGTACTTCCATATGTACTTATCCATAGGTACTTCTGTATGTACTTATCCATACGTACTTCTGTATGTACTTATCCATACGTACATCTGTATGTACTTATCCATACGTACATCTGTATGTACTTATCCATACGTAATTTTGTATGTACTTATCCATACGTACATCTGTATGCAGATAATACTATTAGTAATCGCTTATATTGCTATGAAAAGATATTGGTAAATGAAGAGATGACCTGTTAGTATAATGCTATACTTCTAGCTAAAGCTATCAGCAGCTTCAAGATGGCCGACATTGTTGCTAACAGAGTGTTCTATGTTCATGAGTCAGAAAAGGAAGTATTGAGTGATTCGTTCAGATTCACAGCTACAGACGGGTTTAATAATGTGAGTAGAGGAGTTGTGTGCTCCATGTTAGTTCACAGATACCTACATGTACATGTAGTTATGTTATGGATGAACTAAACAAAGTAGCATAGTCTTTGTATCTGAATTAATCCGGCATTGTGTGATATTTTCAGGTAACACAGTCTTTCCGAGTTAGGGTGATACCAGTTGATGATTCACTACCTGTGGTTGTTATCGGCAAACTCTTTGCTGTAGAAGGACAAGATAAGCAGATCTCAGAATTTGATATCAAAGTCACTGATAATGACACATCGGTAGGTGCAGAAATGGGATCAGAGAATAGAATATATTGATCTTTTTATATATGAAAATCAGTTCCAAACCGAGGTCAAAAGGTCAATAGGTAAATAGGTACTGTTGAATATCAGACCAAAGTGGACTACTATAACACAAAGTTTAATTAACATTATAAGAACACGACATGCCGTAGTATCCAAGATACAAGTAATTATATGCAGAGTATAAAGGTGTGCAATTATAATATATATACTAACTAAATCATATAACCTCACACAGTAATGCATTCAATACATGGTAATGCAATGTAGTGGTAAGTGTCAGTAATACAGTATTATATAATAGGAGTTGTCATCACCTGTATATATTACCCACCTATATGTATTAATACTACTGCTACTAAATTGTAAATTACGTAATCATATGCTACAGGATAATACTCTACTGATCACTCTGCTAGCTCCTCCCACTCACGGTAATATCATACTAACCAGAGAAGGAGAGGAAGTGGATGCCATGTGTATGATGTTCACAATGGCCGACATATACGATGGAGTTGTGTCATACCGACATGACGACACGGAGAGTAGCTCAGACAGTTTCTCTTTCTCCGTAACAGATCAGTCTAACGACGGTTTCTACATTAGACAGAACGGAGAGCTGGTGAAAACAACATCTACCCTGGTAGGTGTGGAGTTATCTTCACTTGTATAGCCGACTATGGAATATTAGACAGCATTCAGTAGACATAGATGTGAAGGGTTTAATAATAACTTAGTCTTTGGTGCGCATTATTGCGATGATACACAATTATACCAGTAAAGACATGCTATCTCAGTCCCTTACTAGTGGTATTGTATAATTTACTACAGACTATGGAAGTTAACATACAACTCCTGGATGACAGAGTACCGATGGTTGTGGTCAATAAAGGAATTACTTATCTGGAGACAAATCAATACAATCAGGTTAGCTTACGTACTCTATGAGCTTATACTATAGCAAAGGTGGTGTTACAAGGAACAGCAACTCCACAGTGATTTTGAAATGCTCATGGAGAAGACAACTCACACAAACCATGATAGTCCAAAATTTTATAATTTCTCATTGTATGGTAACTAAATGGTCCTCTTTTTCTATGTACTTAAGACAATGTAGAATATAACTACATGTATATATTAACCTCTGTAACTGATAGTGATCCATTTGTACTCATGTGTAATCATGTGTTTATATTTATTGTATACTCATACAATATTGCCAATTAGCAGTATCTACTCATTCTTCAGCCAATCGCGAAGATTACGTTCAGACGTTTGAGGGTAGATGATGCTGATACACAGGATAGTGATGTCATCATTAAAGTAACACGTATTCCCAAATATGGTATTCTCTCTAAACTAACCAATGAGAGTGCAGTGTCCCAATTCACACAAGGTGAGTCATAGTAGACTGTATGGGTGAACCACAGTAGAATGCGTGAGTGAATCAGGGAACTCAGGCTAATGAGAGAATGTGAACCAATGCCTATCAATCGGTATAGCCTCAGAAACTAGAATTAGGTAGAACTAGATACTGGTATTTGTGAGTATTGGTAGGTGTCTTCGCGACCTCTTGGACGGACCCGGGTCGCAAGTAAAAATTACAAGATGGCCATCCGACCAAGGCCAGGAGGGTTATTGGCCTGGGATTTTGCGTGGCCGGACAAAACCATCCCTAGCTCATCGGCACACCTGATTTCTTCGCGCGAAAACAAGGATTTTGCTTTTGGCCCAGGCCGGTGTGTTCGCGACCCTGTGACAGATGTGTGCCGGAAAATATTTTCGTAAATCGGCCTGGGTCTGAAGCTTAGGTCGCGAAGACACCTACTATGTACATGTATATACTGTATATATATATAGTACATGTATATTATATAGTATCTGGTGGTACTCCAAGTAGTGTACATGTACCTGTATATACATTTTATATTTCATTCAGTCAACAGTTGTACACGAGTCATTTCTTGAAATGGCATAACTATAAAGTGTGTACTGTGTATGATGTAATATATATTGTAGGTGATGTGATATACTATAAAGTGTTTACTGTGTATGATGTAATATATATTGTAGGTGATGTGATATACTATAAAGTGTGTACTGTGTATGATATAACATATATTGTAGGTGATGTGATATACTATAAAGTATTTACTATGTATCATATAATATATATTGTAGGTGATATGATATACTATAAAGTATTTACTATGTATCATATAATATATATTGTAGGTGATGTGATACACTGTAAAGTACCATATACTTATAATAATATATAATATATTGTAGGTGATGATATACATTATAAAGTATTTACTATTATACATCATATAATATATGTTGTAAGTGAAATAATATATTATAAAGTATTTACTATGTATCATATAATATAATATATATTGCAGGTGATGTGAATGAAGGTCTCATACTCTATACATTGTCTCAAGATGTTACAGAGACTCAGGACAGCTTTGAGTTTAGTGTGATGGACTCTAGACCCAACATAGTCAGTGACTTGACCTTCCACATCACTTGGAGCTTTGTAGAGTTAGGCACATCTAATATTACAGTGTCAGAGGTGGAGAATATTGTAGACATACCTGTATATAGAACTGGCTCTTTGCAAGAGGTAATCTCTCACAGATATAATTGTGATGTCATACTAGTAGTGATGTCATACTAGTAGTGATGTCATACTAGTAGTGATGTCATACTAGTAGTGATGTCATACTAGTAGTGATGTCATACTAGTAGTGATGATGTCATACTAGTAGTGATGATGTCATACTAGTAGTGATGTCATACTAGTAGTGATGATGTCATACTAGTAGTGATGTCAGACTAGTAGTGATGTCATACTAGTAGTGATGTCATACTAGTAGTGATGTCATACTAGTAGTGATGTCATACTAGTAGTGATGTCATACTAGTAGTGATGTCATACTAGTAGTGATGTCATACTAGTAGTGATGACCTGCTAGTAGTGATGTCATACTGGTAGTGATGTCATACCTGTATTTGTTAAGATGAAATTTATATGCACACACCACGTTTACCAGTGTAAAACACATCTACTATATTTTAGTATGCTACGGTGAAGTGTGAATTAGAACGGACAGGTGGAGATGATCACTACTCCAGTGACATCACAGTGCTGACACCACTGATACAGTTTGAGAAGGGTTCCTTATCCTCTATGTGCAGACTATCTGTGGTTAATGATACCATATATGAAGATAGTGAAGAGTTCAAGCTGTCATTATCTTCTGCTGTGAAGCTGCTGATTGGTCAACAGTCCTCTGCGTCTATCACACTCTCTGATCCCGAAGATAGTGAGTAAATATTGTCGATACAGTGTCCTGCTGAATTGATATATCTGGTCATATGACAGACATACATACACATATATCTGGTCATATGACAGACATACATACACATAGTGCCGTGTGACAATAAGGTTCCCTTTCTAAGCACTCTAATCTATAGACTAATAATGTGTTTACAGTGACAGTTATAGAGTTCCTCCACTCAGAGCTCATAGTGAACGAGTCTGTTGGCTCCGCCCACATCCCAGTGAAGAGGTCTGGAGACCTGTCTCACTCCACAACTGTTCTGTGTTCTACGGTCTCTCAGACTGCTGTCGGCAGTTCAGGCAACCGGCTCCTCTCAGGCACAGACTATATTAGTAGGGAAGACCATGTGGTGAGGTTTGAGGAAGGGGAGATGATTGCTAACTGCGATGTCAGAGTATGTATAACTTCTATACTGTATGAACTGCAGTAGTTATAATGCCAGTCTGTAGTAAGTCTGTATGTAATGCATTGGTGTGCAGTAGTTAGTTCTGATTCAGTAGTAGTATATCTGTGTTACTTCATCCAGTTGTATGTACATTGTATGTACATGTATTGGAATACTTGAGCTAACAGACTTTGTATGTATAATATAAGTACCTTCATCTGTTTACATTGTACAATATAATTGTAGATATTAGATGACACTCTGTATGAAGTAAAGGAAGAGTTTGAGGTGGTCCTTAGCTCCCCCTCTTCCCCTGCTAAGCTGAAGCAACAAACCACAGCTACAGTGTTCATAGATGGACCTAATGATGGTATATGTTGTTATATTACTATAATGCGTGTCACATGACCACTTGCTCAACTACATAGTCTGATAGTGATAACATATCGAGAAGTACTAGATACTGTATTGAAAATGTTATACTATTGGGAGTTGTAGGCCCTACAATAATATACCACTTCCCTTATACTGAGTATATTAAGTGTATATTTCAGTGAGTACCATAAGGATGGCTGCCCCACAGCTCATTGTATATGAAGATGAAGAGGTAGCTTCAGTAGAGATTGTAAGAGTTGGTTTAGACTTGAGTAAACCATCCAACGTCTGGTGTACAACTAAGATGTTCTCTGGCAGCAGTCGAGCAGCAACCCCTAGTGAGGATTATGTGCCAATGTCTCGCAAGATTTCATTTGCTGCGGGACAGTCTACAGCTGTAAGTATACTTGTAAACCTTTCTAACTGGCTAAACTCTGATTCCCTTTATTATAATAGTTCGATTATCCTCTACTGACTGTTTATATGAAGAAACAGAGCTCTTCATCACATATTGTAGACTCGTTTACCCTTCACTGTTCTTTACCATACACATGTACACATAAACATGCACATGCACATACACATGCACATGCACATGCACATGCACATGCACATGCACATGCACATGCACATGCATATACATATACATGTACATACACTGTGTAATATTCTAGATATGTGAGATTAGTATAGTAGATGATGTAGCCGAACCAAGGAGGGAGGGGGTAGAGAAGTTCATAGTTAGCATTATGTCAGCTGACTCTAAGTCTATTGTGACTGAACCTTCTACTACCATAGTCAGTATAGATGACTCTGACCTTGATGGTAGGTTTATTACTATAAAGTACATGTAATTATGAAATAATATATTAAAATCTTACATTTACCTTCTTTTATAGAATTGACTTTGCTAATGACAACTATTAATAGAGTAATTGAACTGCCTATGGCAGCCTGGTACCAGCTTAATACTGTGTACAGTAGTTATCTTCTCTTTTCTACTTACTTACATGTATATGTATATAATATGCCAAGGTGACACAACTCCTGTATATATTACAGCACCACAGCTAAGCTTTGAGACAGCTAAGTACACAGTGAATGAGGGCAGTGGTATAATATCAATACCAATAGTTAGGACAGGGGATATAGACTGTACTGTGTCAGTTATATGCTACACTAGACAACAGACTGCCTCTGTAATGGCTGACTTTATGGAGAGGGTACGTCTATTACTACTAGTAGTCCTGCAGTAAATACTCACAAGGTCATCACTATGATGAGTTGTACTACTTATTTCCTGTTGTATTTACAACTCTGAGTTAGTCACATGACCCTTACAACTACTTTACTCCGTTTAGCCTCTAACTAATGTATCTCGTGTTGAACTGCTTGCTGGAGAGACGTCAGTAGCCTGTGATCTACACATTGTTGATGATGAGGTGTACGAGACGTCTGAATTCCTCCTCCTAAGACTGGATGAGCCATCAGGATGTGGAGCTATGACAGGAGATCTAGACGTTACGTTGATTAGTATTGAGGATTCTGAAGATAGTAAGTGGGAGTCGTCTCTGTCTGTCTGTCTGTCTGTCTGTCTGTCTGGTGGTTTTTGGAATTATATTCAGCTGTAACATTATATTGTTGGTAGACCTAGCCCACTTCACTATGTGATAACTACATGTATGTGATAAATAGAGAGAATCATTTGTCCATCACCATGTTTCTACTGGAACATCCTTAGTATATATTGTATAGACTTGTATTTACTACCTACTTATATATTGTATATACTTGTATACTACCTACTTATATATTGTATAGACTTGTATACTACTTACTTATATATTGTATAGACTTGTATACTACCTACTTATATATTATATAGACTTGTATACTACCTACTTATATATTATATAGACTTGTATACTACCTACTTATATATTGTATAGACTTGTATACTACCTACTTATATATTGTATAGACTTGTATACTACCTACTTATATATTGTATAGACTTGTATACTACCTACTTATATATTGTATAGACTTGTATTTACTACCTACTTATATATTGTATAGACTTGTATACTACCTACTTATATATTATATAGACTTGTATACTACCTACTTATATATTATATAGACTTGTATACTACCTACTTATATATTGTATAGACTTGTATACTACCTACTTATATATTGTATAGACTTGTATACTACCTACTTATATATTGTATAGACTTGTATACTACCTACTTATATATTGTATAGACTTGTATACTATCTACTTCTATATCGTATAGACTTGTATAATGCCTACTTATAGAACCCCAAGTATCTCTAAGCTCCGCCTCCTACAGTATCAGAGAGCCAATAGCAGCCACAGATGATACTTCTGTTAGGGTGGAGGTAAGACGTCAGGGTGACATTACTGAGCCAGCAGTGGTGAGAGTCAGTACTAGGGATAGATCAGCAATATCTGGGATAGACTACACAGCTACTAGTATGCTACTGCAGTTTACACCAGGTGTGTAATAGTTACTACTATATACATGTATCTATCACAGTGACCTTATGTATTGGTGTGCATCAATTATTAGACATGCATGGGTGGTTGCCAGTTGGTTGGTCTATTTATTCACTAGTGCATAGAATGCTGCAAGATTTGAGGTTGATAACTTTTTAAATTATAAACAGCCAGATACAAGTGAATAGCAAAAGATTTAAAAAAGCGTCTAACAAAGCCAAAACCATGTGTCTCAGGAAGGAGTCTTTCCCCCAGGCTGTTCTATACTTGATAGTTCTATATCTGTTATTGTATAACAAACAATGAGACTGTCTGCGGTACTACAGTTGCACTACTACTAACCACTAGTATACTATTGTCACTTATACCAAGTGTATCAAGTAATGTTATGTTACCAGGTGAAAGGTCAAAGGTCACTGAGATCAGCATACTGTACAACCCAGAGGTAGAGTGGCACGAGAGTTTTCTGGTAGTTCTGGAAGAGTTTGCGGGAACCGCTGCTGGAGACAACAGATCTGCTGTTGTTAATATACTAGACACAGATGTGGCTGGCAGTTTAGTCTTACCTACAGTGCCTATTGTAAGTCTATGGTTTCATGGTTCTGTATTATGTTTACCTGCGGTACATAATCTGGTGACTGTATAGTTTTACCTGCGGTACATAATATGGTACCAGTATAGTTATTCCTGGCAGCATCTGTTAAGAATCATGCACATGATATTGTTTATTCTAAGAATTTTATTACTGCTGGCTATACATTTTAATTAAATAGTCGTTTGCTATAAACCAATAAAAGAATGTGAGATGGCTTTGTATATGTGAATCATCTGCCCTTGACATGGAAATAACTTTCCCTCTTCTGTAATTTATGGTGATTCTTACTTTATATACCAATAGTTCTAGTGAGTACATGTCTAACTTACCGGTTTAGGGTCTACTTTTAGGGTGCAATATTCCTCAGCAACTCAATAATTCATCTACGAAGTTATCTACTCCCTTAACACATGATAATAATATTCCACGTTTACAGGTTGTATCTCTCTCAGACTATCAGTCAGGTAGATGCTCTCTGGTGGAGGAGGTGTCACCCGCTTATCCTCTTATCTGTCTTTCGGTGAGTCACACACCTTCTAGAATATTCTTCGCTAACACCAACAGAGTATCCATACTTCATCCTGTCAGAATGATTCAACCATTCTTAATAGGTCAGCTATGATGTCATAAACTGTGCCCCTTCATAATGATTCAAAAGGTGTGACTGTTCATACATCACATGTAGTAGATAAATCCCCCTATCACATGTTAGTAGGTAAGTCCGCTCCTCCTAGCACTTCCTGTATGAGTACGCAATGTATGTAACTATGTGTAACTGTTTACAGCCATGTGACCCCCTTTACCCAGACTACTCACAGACTCAACAGATTTGCAGAAGTTCCAATATAAACTCATCAGCTATAAGTTATGGGTGGGAAGTATCCTACCCCGTACAGTCTGGTGGTAAGGTTTCATCTTACCTCAGAGTATCACAGGCTACAAGTTTCTCTAGAGTAGACACACAACTCCTAGAGACTTTTTACTTCAGAAGTGGATTCAATGTCAGATGTATCGCTACTCCAATGAGACCTGATGGTCAAACAGGTATTGGGAATTGTCTGCTCTATGTACTTGTTAATACTGTTTAGTATGACTCATCTACACTGTATAGTATGACTCATCTACACCGTATACTGTATAGTGTGACTCATCTAAGTCTATAGTATGACTTGTGTTCACTCAGGGTAAGGAATCACCTGTTTATAATCTATATTACAGGTGTTCCCATCAGAAGTGTCAGCGTTAGTGTTCACTCTAAAGGTGTCTGTTCCAACCCAGTTCTTCCCAACTCACACGGCGGTATGGGTGCGCAGTCCTTTACAGCAAAGCTAGAATATGTGGAGCCTGAGGCTAACAACGCCCAGTCTAACAAGATACACATTAGTGTAGAGGTTCCACATCAGGACGGAATGCTACCTCTGATCTCTACAATGCCCATATACAATGTAGACTACCTGATTACACAGACCTCTTTCAGTAAACAGCACGTCTGCTCTAACCTACCCAACACTTCAGATACCTCTTCTACAGATGTCAATGGGTTCCTTGCCAATGATATCTACACAGTAGATAGTGCTACTTCTACAAGAGTTGGTGAAGCCATCAAGTTGTATCAACACTTAGACAGGCTGACTTGTAGATGGAAGTTTGACGCCTGGTTTCACTTATCTCAGATTATCGACTTCTGTGGAGGTCGTGTTACCAGAAACTTTGATGTAGACTCCGCTTCCAATAGTTTTGTTACGGTACATCAGCCTCTGTATGTTTCCTATGTGTTTGCAAAAGCACCGACAGGCTGGGCCTCTCTGGACCATCAGACCATGCTGGAGTTCTCTTTCTTCTACGACTCGGTTAAGTTCCAGTCGGGTGTGGATGTCCTACAGGAAGTAGAGGCATCTGTAGATATCATCAGAGTTGGTATTGGTGAGGATGGTAAACTGGCTATGCAGCTGAGAACTCATGCTAAGTTTAGAGGTAAGTGTATATAGGTATGGTAACCATGGTAACCGTTCACTGTTGGACTAGTAGTTGTCTGTACTTGTATCTTGTACCTATCTCTGTACACACATGTGGAGATATGAATATTATATAATCTCACAGCTTGACTCCTCTCTGTTTCAGGACTTCTCTTGCTGAGTCATTACACAGCTGCACCAGACCAGGCGGGTCAACTGATAGCCCCAGATTCAATCTCGAGCAGGTTCAATTTGAGGCACGTATGGACCCAGCCTACCTTTGATGCACCTGTACAGATATGGAGGGCTACGAGTAGGTACAGTCTACAGGACTACAGTGGAACATACACTCTACAACTACTAGCTTGTGTAGCCACGCCTTCGGCATCTTTCACCATCAACTCTGACCAACAGGAGTGTTCTGTACAGAAGATTCTCACCTTCCCTCTGCAGATTGCATTCCAGCAGACAAACAGACCGGTGCCTGCTGTATACAGTCTGGCCACACAGTTCCAGCTTACCAATAGTAAACGATTCTTCCTTATGGATCCACAGACAGGAAGCATGGGTGCAGACGGAGGTGGTTTTCATGGTAAGATACTAGCAGCAGAGTTATATTCTATCCAATCGCTACAGATATCTTACTACATTCTATCCAATCACTACAGATATTTGACTACATATATATTCTATCCATTCACTACAGAAATCTGACTATATTCTATCCAGTCGCTACAGATATCTGACTATATTCTATCCAATCGCTACAGATATCTGACTATATTCTATCCAATCGCTACAGATATCTGACTATAATTCTATCCAATCACTACAGATATCTGACTATATTCTGTCCAATCACTGCAGGTGTTTTCGAAGAAGGAGAAAGATTGTTTGGTCGAGTTTTCTGGGATCCTACTCAAGACCTAGACTCAGCGTTTCGTATTCAGCTGGACAAGGTGTTTATCTGTGCGGGGCGTGATGGTTACACCCCAACTTATGACCCAACAGGACATGTTTACAATGAAGGTGCCCAGTATGGATGTTTAGAACCCAACAACAAGCTAAAGCACCGCTTTCTGCTGCTGGTAAGTTCTAGAACACTTCTAGTTACTCACAGCGTTACTACTGAGTGTACAATATTGCTGTTACTCTGTCAAACATTTCACACGCTACAATTCCAAGCTATCTTTAGTATTTCTGTGTTCAATAGCCTACTATAATATATAATATGCATGTACATGTACAATATGCATATTAATATACTTGTAACGATACAGGACAGAGGTCAGGAGGAGGCAACTACTAAATACTTTAATGGATTACCATTCAAGGCAAACTTTGCCGATACACTGTCTGGTCTTTCACATATCAAGGATATTCCTGGAACAGATGGGTTTGCAATGAGTGTGGATCCACTGTTTGCGGTAAGGATCTTAGGCTTCATTACTAGTAGTAAATCTTTTAAAGCCCAGTCTATACTGCTATTATGTTGTTAGTCAGTTATCTGCTGTATTATACACATATACACTAATATTGTAGTAGCACTTGTATATATTCGCGTATCTATTCGTATACTTTCAGACGACAGGCGGACAGAGATGGCACGTACATATATTATATAGAATAGGTTCCACACTCTCCATACTACAAGGTAGAGGTAGGAGAGCAATGGCTGACGTCGGTACTAATCTAATAATGATAAACCTCAAGTTACCAGCTCATAGTAACTCAGCTGTTGATAGTACAACCAGGGGAGATAACTCTATAGTTTCCAGTGAAAGGTTGAACGAGTCACAGTATACTACTAACTCTGTAGTGATAGTCGTACTAGTTGTAGTAGCAGTACTAGTTATCACACTTAGTATTGCTACTATAGTCTATGTAAGACACTCCAATAATAGGAGAGCTCCTCCCACTGTTACCGTGGTAACGAATACAGGAGGAAAACTACCTCCTAGCTACGAGCAAGTGACACAAGTGAAAGGCACAGTATCCCTTAGTAACAAACATATCGGTACAACTGTCTGATATTATCTTATATTTATATATAAATCTATTCATGCGCTTATGGTATTTCTATTATAATTAGAATTTAATAAAAGTACATATTTATTGGATTTATTGTAATATATTTAGTTTCATAGGCTGTAAATAATGTGATGTTGTTTCATTGAAATTCAGTGTAAAATTTTGGTGACTTAAATATTGTATTATCAGTAGTTATAACACAGTGCATATATGATTGCATATTGATGTATTCATATACATGTATATGTCATGTGCTGACCCCTGGTGGCAGGCTGACAGTTTAGTCTCCACCTCTTATTTATCACTTAGTCTCAGATTATATAGAGTTCAGGTGAAACAATATTATTTTTATATGGATTTTACAACTAGCTGATGTAATAAAATAATAGAGAAATGTATCTTCCTTGTTGTATGTGGGAATTGGTCTACAGATATTAGTGCCTCATGGAGTTCTAATTACCTGGATATTCCACTTGGAAGTTAGTAAAAGCTACTAGATGTAGTGTAATACAGCAAAACCATGGCTAGTCATATTGCTGTATATTAGTTGATGGAGCTGGGGCCAGATCTACAAATAATGCAAATAATGCAATGTACATAGTACATGTATATACATTACCCATCTAAACTAGTAGGACATATTGGCAGCTCATTACTCTGTAATTAGTGTAATGAGTGAGCTGCATCAGCAGCAGTATGACTCGGTTTTACACGAGGATAAATTCTTGCAGTTACAGTGTAATACATGTGTATTGTATGCAAAGGGTATATATAATATTGTGATGGTACAGGACATTTGTAAACGACTCCAGCTACCCGGATAAAAACATATAGCACCTTAAGTGCCTAGTAGTTGCCGCAGAGCTACTCAACTAACACTCGTATACTCATACTCAACTGTATTGCATGTCTAAACCACTCAATTACTGTCTACATACGTGTATCTATGTGTTTGTACTCATTCTACTTAACTACGTATCAATGTACATACTTGTATGATAATTACTAAGTCTTTTGGTACCTTTTATACCCATGTAAAGAGGCCCGACCTCTCAGAATCCCTTGATATTCATTTTGTACATGAATTGGATGATTATAAGCAACTTTTGTATAACCCGACCTATTTTTGGGTCGGCCGTCGGGCTTCCGGCGGCCATGGTGTTGCGGAACTTCCGGACGACCTTATGTCGTCTTTTCCCGACACTACGTCGGGCGGAAGTCCTTATACTATATAAAGGGCCATGTTTTATCATTCGTTGTCTCAGTCTTCACTTGGCTTTCAATAGAGACACATCTATACTTGATACAGAGACTTTCACTTCCTCTTGTCAGGTCATTCGCTTAGCGAACCGCCTACTAGGTCGGATCACTCTCTTTCAACGTATAGTCTGAAGGTCAGACTTGGGACCAGATGGGTCGTCTCTGGTAGTTATTGGACTACTGAGACCGCTCGATCTTTCATGTAATGAGAAGGCCTAGCACCACTCATAGGCACTTCAGTTTTGGGTCGGTAGTCGTCCAAGGACGACCGCACGAAATAGCAGAAACCATTACAATATAAAGGGTTGGTTGGGGTTGTCTGATTTCAGAATTAGCACAAAGGTAGAACAACTCCCAGTTATAGAGGCAATTTCTAAAGGTTTTCTCATTTCGTGATTGGTTGGATTTATGCCAAAGAGTTGCTAACAATAACATTTTCTGCGCTTCACATGTGAACAATGATTGTATAAAATATAATTATAATTATGATAAGTAAAGTGAGTGGTTGTTGTTGAGTAGTAGCCTATATGAAAGCCACTGACTCTAGTAGCGAGAAGTGTATACCAAGTGGCAGCAGAACATCTTTGTATCAGCTACCAAGACAATTTTAGTGATTAGAGAGATCAGTTTAGTAAGTATTGTTTAGCTGAAATAAAACCTTGCCTTTGCCCATGTTGTTTACCGGTATGATAACTAACTGAGAGAGTGCCAGTGCAAAGTTCATTGTAAGTCCTGCAGGCTCAACTCCAACACAATAATGTCTTCTCTTGTGTTGTGGTAGTGTCAGTCAGAGTCACTGTATGATTGTATTGCATCATTTGTGCTGCTCTTAAATAAATTATATTATTAATGTTATCTAGGCTGACAGTTCAAACCAAATTTTAAAAACTCAAACTGCCAAACCTAAATATATTTCATATGGCTAGAAAGTGGTTAAAATGAAAAGATAAAAACTCACCATGGTTTTATTTTTTAATAGTTCAATAGTAAAAAAGTTGGCAAAATAAACTTGTACAATTTAGCCAAAATTAAATTAGCATTAAAATTTGACTCAAGTTTTAAATTTGGCAATAGAATATTGTTGTGTCCGGCTGGGTAGCTGAAGCGCAGTCATACAGCGCAGCCCAGAGTAACAAAGGAGGAGGTCAGAGCTGGCTGACTATGCAGAAGCTAGGGGCATGATGAGGAGTGTGACGATCCTCATGAAAATCGAAACCACCAAAGTCTGAGTCACACAAGACCCAGTCATGTGTACAACTTCTATGATATTATATAACAGCTAAGCCAGACTAGCAGGAGCGGTACCTACGGATTTAGGGAGGGGATGAACTGCTGGGTCTTGGTAGCAGTCATGAGACCTTATCTGGAAAGACCCTAGGCCAGGGTAGAGTGCCTGATACCCTACTGTTGGCAGTAAACGGTAAAAGACTGTAGTTCAAATCTGCTTCCGGTTGCTTCTGGCGGAAGGACGACCACAAGTCGGTCTTACAACATATAAAAAGAATACAATAAGTAGGTATTGAGAAGGACGACTAGGACATAATATCAAGTTCCGAGGACCGACCTACAGGTAGGTACCTAAGGTCGGGTACAAAATCCAACAGAATAGAAAGTTGAGATTCCATGCAATAACTGAGATTCACATTAGAATGGCACTCGACCTTATACAATCGTACAATAGAATGTAATTTGTACATATTTACACAAGTTAATAAATGTCCGTTTCACCTCCATGTATTATTTCTAAGCAACATGATGAAGAAAATAAAGCTCTCCAGTTGTAGTAGGTGCATATACATATTATATAAGCTCTCCAGTTGTAGTAGGTGCATATTATACATATTATATAAGCTCTCCAGTTGTAGTAGGTGCATATACATATTATATAAGCTCTCCAGTTGTAGTAGGTGCATATACATATTATATAAGCTCTCCAGTTGTAGTAGGTGCATATTATACATATTATATAAGCTTTCCAGTTGTAGTAGGTGCATATACATATTATATAAGCTTTCCAGTTGTAGTAGGTGCATATTATACATATTATATAAGCTTTCCAGTTGTAGTAGGTGCATATTATACACATTATATAAGCTCTCCAGTTGTAGTAGGTGCATATACATATTATATAAGCTCTCCAGTTGTAGTAGGTGCATATTATACATATTATATAAGCTCTCCAGTTGTAGTAGGTGCATATTATACATATTATATAAGCTCTCCAGTTGTAGTAAGTGCATATACATATTATATAAGCTTTCCAGTTGTAGTAGGTGCATATACATATTATATAAGCTCTCCAGTTGTAGTAGGTGCATATACATATTATATAAGCTTTCCAGTTGTAGTAGGTGCATATACATATTATATAAGCTTTCCAGTTGTAGTAGGTGCATATTATACATATTATATAAGCTCTCCAGTTGTAGTAGGTGCATATACATATTATATAAGCTCTCCAGTTGTAGTAGGTGCATATTATACATATTATATAAGCTTTCCAGTTGTAGTAGGTGCATATTATACATATTATATAAGCTTTCCAGTTGTAGTAGGTGCATATACATATTATATAAGCTCTCCAGTTGTAGTAGGTGCATATACATATTATATAAGCTTTCCAGTTGTAGTAGGTGCATATACATATTATATAAGCTCTCCAGTTGTAGTAGGTGCATATACATATTATATAAGCTTTCCAGTTGTAGTAGGTGCATATACATATTATATAAGCTCTCCAGTTGTAGTAGGTGCATATTATACATATTATATAAGCTTTCCAGTTGTAGTAGGTGCATATACATATTATATAAGCTCTCCAGTTGTAGTAGGTGCATATTATACATATTATATAAGCTCTCCAGTTGTAGTAGGTGCATATTATACATATTATATAAGCTCTCCAGTTGTAGTAGGTGCATATACATATTATATAAGCTCTCCAGTTGTAGTAGGTGCATATACATATTATATAAGCTTTCCAGTTGTAGTAGGTGCATATTATACATATTATATAAGCTCTCCAGTTGTAGTAGGTGCATATACATATTATATAAGCTTTCCAGTTGTAGTAGGTGCATATACATATTATATAAGCTCTCCAGTTGTAGTAGGTGCATATACATATTATATAAGCTCTCCAGTTGTAGTAGGTGCATATACATATTATATAAGCTCTCCAGTTGTAGTAGGTGCATATACATATTATATAAGCTCTCCAGTTGTAGTAGGTGCATATTATACATATTATATAAGCTCTCCAGTTGTAGTAGGTGCATATACATATTATATAAGCTTTCCAGTTGTAGTAGGTGCATATACATATTATATAAGCTTTCCAGTTGTAGTAGGTGCATATACATATTATATAAGCTCTCCAGTTGTAGTAGGTGCATATACATATTATATAAGCTCTCCAGTTGTAGTAGGTGCATATTATACATATTATATAAGCTTTCCAGTTGTAGTAGGTGCATATACATATTATATAAGCTCTTCAGTTGTAGTAGGTGCATATACATATTATATAAGCTCTCCAGTTGTAGTAGGTGCATATACATATTATATAAGCTTTCCAGTTGTAGTAGGTGCATATTATACATATTATATAAGCTTTCCAGTTGTAGTAGGTGCATATACATATTATATAAGCTCTCCAGTTGTAGTAGGTGCATATACATATTATATAAGCTCTCCAGTTGTAGTAGGTGCATATACATATTATATAAGCTCTCCAGTTGTAGTAGGTGCATATTATACATATTATATAAGCTCTCCAGTTGTAGTAGGTGCATATACATATTATATAAGCTCTCCAGTTGTAGTAGGTGCATATACATATTATATAAGCTCTCCAGTTGTAGTAGGTGCATATTATACATATTATATAAGCTTTCCAGTTGTAGTAGGTGCATATACATATTATATAAGCTCTCCAGTTGTAGTAGGTGCATATTATACATATTATATAAGCTCTCCAGTTGTAGTAGGTGCATATACATATTATATAAGCTCTCCAGTTGTAGTAGGTGCATATACATATTATATAAGCTCTCCAGTTGTAGTAGGTGCATATTATACATATTATATAAGCTCTCCAGTTGTAGTAGGTGCATATACATATTATATAAGCTCTCCAGTTGTAGTAGGTGCATATACATATTATATAAGCTCTCCAGTTGTAGTAGGTGCATATTATACATATTATATAAGCTCTCCAGTTGTAGTAGGTGCATATTATACATATTATATAAGCTCTCCAGTTGTAGTAGGTGCATATACATATTATATAAGCTCTCCAGTTGTAGTAGGTGCATATACATATTATATAAGCTCTCCAGTTGTAGTAGGTGCATATACATATTATATAAGCTTTCCAGTTGTAGTAGGTGCATATTATACATATTATATAAGCTCTCCAGTTGTAGTAGGTGCATATACATATTATATAAGCTTTCCAGTTGTAGTAGGTGCATATACATATTATATAAGCTTTCCAGTTGTAGTAAGTGCATATACATATTATATAAGCTTTCCAGTTGTAGTAGGTGCATATTATACATATTATATAAGCTCTCCAGTTGTAGTAGGTGCATATACATATTATATAAGCTCTCCAGTTGTAGTAGGTGCATATACATATTATATAAGCTCTCCAGTTGTAGTAGGTGCATATACATATTATATAAGCTCTCCAGTTGTAGTAGGTGCATATACATATTATATAAGCTCTCCAGTTGTAGTAGGTGCATATTATACATATTATATAAGCTCTCCAGTTGTAGTAGGTGCATATACATATTATATAAGCTCTCCAGTTGTAGTAGGTGCATATACATATTATATAAGCTTTCCAGTTGTAGTAGGTGCATATACATATTATATAAGCTCTCCAGTTGTAGTAGGTGCATATTATACATATTATATAAGCTCTCCAGTTGTAGTAGGTGCATATACATATTATATAAGCTCTCCAGTTGTAGTAGGTGCATATACATATTATATAAGCTCTCCAGTTGTAGTAGGTGCATATTATACATATTATATAAGCTCTCCAGTTGTAGTAGGTGCATATACATATTATATAAGCTCTCCAGTTGTAGTAGGTGCATATACATATTATATAAGCTTTCCAGTTGTAGTAGGTGCATATACATATTATATAAGCTCTCCAGTTGTAGTAGGTGCATATTATACATATTATATAAGCTCTCCAGTTGTAGTAGGTGCATATACATATTATATAAGCTCTCCAGTTGTAGTAGGTGCATATACATATTATATAAGCTCTCCAGTTGTAGTAGGTGCATATACATATTATATAAGCTTTCCAGTTGTAGTAGGTGCATATACATATTATATAAGCTTTCCAGTTGTAGTAGGTGCATATACATATTATATAAGCTTTCCAGTTGTAGTAGGTGCATATTATACATATTATATAAGCTCTCCAGTTGTAGTAGGTGCATATACATATTATATAAGCTTTCCAGTTGTAGTAGGTGCATATACATATTATATAAGCTTTCCAGTTGTAGTAGGTGCATATACATATTATATAAGCTTTCCAGTTGTAGTAGGTGCATATACATATTATATAAGCTTTCCAGTTGTAGTAGGTGCATATACATATTATATAAGCTCTCCAGTTGTAGTAGGTGCATATACATATTATATAAGCTCTCCAGTTGTAGTAGGTGCATATTATACATATTATATAAGCTCTCCAGTTGTAGTAGGTGCATATACATATTATATAAGCTCTCCAGTTGTAGTAGGTGCATATTATACATATTATATAAGCTCTCCAGTTGTAGTAGGTGCATATACATATTATATAAGCTCTCCAGTTGTAGTAGGTGCATATTATACATATTATATAAGCTTTCCAGTTGTAGTAGGTGCATATTATACATATTATATAAGCTTTCCAGTTGTAGTAGGTGCATATACATATTATATAAGCTCTCCAGTTGTAGTAGGTGCATATTATACATATTATATAAGCTTTCCAGTTGTAGTAGGTGCATATACATATTATATAAGCTCTCCAGTTGTAGTAGGTGCATATTATACATATTATATAAGCTCTCCAGTTGTAGTAGGTGCATATACATATTATATAAGCTCTCCAGTTGTAGTAGGTGCATATTATACATATTATATAAGCTCTCCAGTTGTAGTAGGTGCATATACATATTATATAAGCTCTCCAGTTGTAGTAGGTGCATATTATACATATTATATAAGCTTTCCAGTTGTAGTAGGTGCATATTATACATATTATATAAGCTCTCCAGTTGTAGTAGGTGCATATACATATTATATAAGCTCTCCAGTTGTAGTAGGTGCATATTATACATATTATATAAGCTTTCCAGTTGTAGTAGGTGCATATACATATTATATAAGCTCTCCAGTTGTAGTAGGTGCATATACATATTATATAAGCTTTCCAGTTGTAGTAGGTGCATATTATACATATTATATAAGCTCTCCAGTTGTAGTAGGTGCATATACATATTATATAAGCTCTCCAGTTGTAGTAGGTGCATATACATATTATATAAGCTCTCCAGTTGTAGTAGGTGCATATTATACATATTATATAAGCTCTCCAGTTGTAGTAGGTGCATATACATATTATATAAGCTCTCCAGTTGTAGTAGGTGCATATACATATTATATAAGCTCTCCAGTTGTAGTAGGTGCATATTATACATATTATATAAGCTCTCCAGTTGTAGTAGGTGCATATACATATTATATAAGCTCTCCAGTTGTAGTAGGTGCATATTATACATATTATATAAGCTCTCCAGTTGTAGTAGGTGCATATTATACATATTATATAAGCTCTCCAGTTGTAGTAGGTGCATATACATATTATATAAGCTCTCCAGTTGTAGTAGGTGCATATACATATTATATAAGCTCTCCAGTTGTAGTAGGTGCATATTATACATATTATATAAGCTTTCCAGTTGTAGTAGGTGCATATACATATTATATAAGCTCTCCAGTTGTAGTAGGTGCATATACATATTATATAAGCTTTCCAGTTGTAGTAGGTGCATATTATACATATTATATAAGCTTTCCAGTTGTAGTAGGTGCATATACATATTATATAAGCTTTCCAGTTGTAGTAGGTGCATATTATACATATTATATAAGCTTTCCAGTTGTAGTAGGTGCATATACATATTATATAAGCTTTCCAGTTGTAGTAGGTGCATATACATATTATATAAGCTCTCCAGTTGTAGTAGGTGCATATACATATTATATAAGCTCTCCAGTTGTAGTAGGTGCATATACATATTATATAAGCTCTCCAGTTGTAGTAGGTGCATATTATACATATTATATAAGCTCTCCAGTTGTAGTAGGTGCATATTATACATATTATATAAGCTCTCCAGTTGTAGTAGGTGCATATACATATTATATAAGCTCTCCAGTTGTAGTAGGTGCATATTATACATATTATATAAGCTTTCCAGTTGTAGTAGGTGCATATACATATTATATAAGCTCTCCAGTTGTAGTAGGTGCATATTATACATATTATATAAGCTTTCCAGTTGTAGTAGGTGCATATACATATTATATAAGCTCTCCAGTTGTAGTAGGTGCATATTATACATATTATATAAGCTCTCCAGTTGTAGTAGGTGCATATACATATTATATAAGCTCTCCAGTTGTAGTAGGTGCATATACATATTATATAAGCTTTCCAGTTGTAGTAGGTGCATATTATACATATTATATAAGCTCTCCAGTTGTAGTAGGTGCATATACATATTATATAAGGTTACATTTCATTACACCTATTTTCAATCAGTGAAGCTAACACCAAACCTCGGCTACATGGAGACCACTTGCAGGTGCCCCCTGCTCTCTACCGATCTATACATAGATTATTATTCTAGTTGAAAATCGAAATGCAGTCTATTCAAAATTCATATTTTAAGTCCGCTTTCGCTACACATATTTTTCCACAGTTTTACGTCGTGTCATGCCTTGTGTTTTACCCTCTAAATTAGCAGCCAACTAGTCTCAGTGTCTAATTACATTTATGTGTATAGCAGAATCACCAAGTTATTAAATCCTTTGCCGACTTAACAGCATCCATTATTGCAGCTCAAGGTTTGCCGAACACCAAGTCTTGTCATAATAAATACCTTTGAGTCTCTTGATCATTGATCCTGTAGTCTCTTCTGCTGGTAGTGGATTGCTACTCCAGACATATGAGTTGTTTGCTCTTGAATTATTGGTCGGATCCTACAGTTTCTTAGCGTTCGTCTGACAGTTCCATGAACACTTTTGGGTGATGCTTTACCCTTCTATGCCATATACAGGTGTCACATCTGTCGACGTAGCGCTCTATATCCACTCTCATCTTTGGCCAATGCTCACTCTTTGGAGGTAGAAACCATAACTTACATGTGAATTAAAGTTATGCTGTAGATAGTCGCATATCATTCATAAATCCGTTCCGGTTTCTTCATGTACATCGGAAACTTTAACATAGGCATAGTCACAGATGTCTTGCTCCTGTCCTTTAATCATTTAGCAGTTTACAGCATCATTTTGCCACAGTTCTGTTTGGAAATTTAAAACCTTTAGACTTACAATTTCTGTAGAAACAACATCGATCAGTGTACTTACTTGTACTTATTTGTACTTACTTGTACTTACTTGTACTTAGTTGTGCTTACTCTACTTACGTAGTAAGAGCTACTATTTTAATCCACAAAGTATCATTCTGTGTCAACTGACGAGCCTTCAATTTTCTTACTTCTTTGGTGTCAAAACTGCTAGATATTTAAAACCGTTTCTAAAATTGAAGCTACAGTATTAATCCCCTGGAGTGCATTGGAATAACTGCTAGGAATAAGTTATATTTAACACAACACCCCAGTGGCCCCCTTGGGCGCAATGCATACATCCTTGTGATAGGCACTAGAGCTGCTTCACTCACATGACTCAGTGTACACACAGGTTGGACTGATCTTCATCACAATATTAATAATTATTTATCTTACTTTTAATACTCTGCATATTGACTGTTAGTATTATGTTTAGTTTGTACCTACATTTATATTGTATTGATTGTGCACCTACCTCTCTATCATCCAATCACTGAACAATATATACTAGTAACTAAACTGTTTGTATCACTGTGTTTGTGAAGTACTCAGTTAACTGAACCTCTCCCTAGGTTCTAAAGACTTGCCTGTATTCCATATATCAGTTAGTTGGGTAACTGGAAGCTCTGTACTCCTTACAGTCTATGCTAGACTCAGATCTCTTGTATTGCTGTTGTTTCCATGGATACGTTGGTACGGGTCCATCACGTCTCTCATGTTATAGAAAGAGATGGTGGTTAGACAGGATGTAGGCTATGCATGGCTCATACTCGCCTCCACTATGATTATCAACTACCTCTGTATTGGTTTCTGCTTTGGTGTTATTGGTGTGCTGACTTATGAATACGAGTCCGAGTTCCAGGAGAAACCTGAGCAGGTCAGTGCGGTGGGTTCTGTGCTCCTCTCTTCTCTATTTATAAGTGGTAAGTAGTCTATAATCACTTCACTCTATACAGAGTTACTGTATATAGTATGAGCACTAGCAGATGTTCCCATCATCTTTAAACAGGCAATTCTAACTACTGAATGCATGAAAAGATTATATTTGATACGTGCTCCCATTCCAGGACCTGTAGCTGCCCTACTTATCGGTAAGCTGGGAGTGAGGCTGGTAGTGATTGTATCCGTTATTATTCACCTCTCCGCTTTCCTCATCAGTGCATTTGCTACAACATGGTGGCATGTCGTACTCAGCTTTGCAGTGCCTTCCGGTGAGTCACATGACCTCTCTATATCCAGCTGCATGTTATATATTATGATATAGAGTTACTACTGATAGCTATACTCTATATCCAGCTACATGTTATATATTATGATATAGAGTTACTACTTATAGCTATACTCTTTATCCAGCTACATGTTATATATTATGATATAGAGGTACTACTGATAGCCACACTTGAGAGAACACAACTCTCTGTTTGAATAGCTATGGACTGCCAAGCTAATATACTTGATTTACGTTTTTGAAACTGTGAATCTATCTTGTGTACTTTTTTCTCCTGTGATGAGGGTATAACTACAGAGCCGATTCGATGTGAGAGTTATTCTTAATCTCAAACACTCCCAGTCACTCAAGAAGTAGTGTCAACACAGTTTGTTAGCATTTACATTCTATAATGGTGGTTAAAAACACTATCTCAGCATATGGCCAGCTGTACTTAGCATTCTGTATAAGTGTTCAGTGTTCAACTTTCTCAGAGGTAGAAATAGTGAGTACATGTATATTAGTTAATAGTTGCTAACAGACCATGTCAAGTGTCATACAGAGTCGGGCTGTATCATATCAACTTAGCATTAGCTCTGTCATGCTTGTTAGTAAATATTATTATAGTATCTTAGACCCAGTCTACGGTCCTATACTGTTTTCTCTATACTCGGTGACCTTTGACATCTGTACAACTCTGCTGATTGGCTGGTGTATTATACAGGTATTGCCTGCTGCTGTACTCATCTCTGTACAATGAAGATATTAACAGTCTATTTCAACAAGTACCAAAATATGTCGTACGCTGCCAGTGCTCTGGGCTCTGACGCTGCAGCTGTGAGTTATATATACTGTAGATGTACACTCCCTACATACTGTGTTGTGTGAGTCAGTCAGTCAGTCAAATAAAACGGCTGGTTGATGCACTAGTTAACTCACTGGTCACTAGCTCTGAGGGTAATGGTATCATTCCATGGTATGTAGAGTAAAGCTCAGTCCAGTTTCATCTGGTATTTACATGTACATATAACACTGTGTACATACATGTACGTATAACACTGTGTACATACATATACATATAACACTGTGTACATACATATACATATAACACTGTGTACATACATATACATATAACACTGTGTACATACATATACGTATAACACTGTGTACATACATGTACATATAACACTGTGTACATACATGTACGTATAACACTGTGTACATACATATACATATAACACTGTGTACATACATGTACATATAACACTGTGTACATACATATACATATAACACTGTGTACATACATATACATATAACACTGTGTACATACATGTACGTATAACACTGTGTACATACATGTACATATAACACTGTGTACATACATGTACATATAACACTGTGTACATACATGTACATATAACACTGTGTACATACATGTACATATAACACTGTGTACATACATGTACATATAACACTGTGTACATACATGTACATATAACACTGTGTACATACATGTACGTATAACACTGTGTACATACATGTACATATAACACTGTGTACATACATGTACGTATAACACTGTGTACATACATGTACATATAACACTGTGTACATACATGTACATATAACACTGTGTACATACATGTACATATAACACTGTGTACATACATGTACATATAACACTGTGTACATACATATACATATAACACTGTGTACATACATGTACATATAACACTGTGTACATACATGTACATATAACACTGTGTACATACATGTACATATAACACTGTGTACATACATGTACATATAACACTGTGTACATACATATACATATAACACTGTGTACATACATGTACATATAACACTGTGTACATACATATACATATAACACTGTGTACATACATGTACATATAACACTGTGTACATACATGTACATATAACACTGTGTACATACATATACATATAACACTGTGTACATACATGTACATATAACACTGTGTACATACATATACATATAACACTGTGTACATACATGTACATATAACACTGTGTACATACATATACATATAACACTGTGTACATACATGTACATATAACACTGTGTACATACATATACATATAACACTGTGTACATACATGTACATATAACACTGTGTACATACATGTACATATAACACTGTGTACATACATGTACATATAACACTGTGTACATACATGTACGTATAACACTGTGTACATACATATACATATAACACTGTGTACATACATATACATATAACACTGTGTACATACATGTACATATAACACTGTGTACATACATGTACGTATAACACTGTGTACATACATATACATATAACACTGTGTACATACATGTACATATAACACTGTGTACATACATATACATATAACACTGTGTACATACATGTACATATAACACTGTGTACATACATGTACATATAACACTGTGTACATACATATACATATAACACTGTGTACATACATGTACATATAACACTGTGTACATACATATACATATAACACTGTGTACATACATGTACATATAACACTGTGTACATACATATACATATAACACTGTGTACATACATGTACATATAACACTGTGTACATACATATACATATAACACTGTGTACATACATGTACATATAACACTGTGTACATACATATACATATAACACTGTGTACATACATGTACATATAACACTGTGTACATACATGTACATATAACACTGTGTACATACATGTACATATAACACTGTGTACATACATGTACATATAACACTGTGTACATACATGTACATTGTACTTATATATACTTATATTTACATACTGTGTCCCATAGGAATTACTTAATAACATTACGTCTACTGTCAGCCATATTGTCTGCTGTAAGAAATGGGGTTGGGTATTTCTACTACTCCCAATTCTATATTGTATATTTGACTGACCAACAGCTAAATACTTACAAGTAGATTAATATAACTGTAATTAAATCATCTACTTCCTCTCTTGTAGATTTCCCTCCCTTTCATTACCACTGGGATAGTGAAGGCTCTGAGGTATAGGGACTCTGTGTTTGCTCTGTCGGCCATCTTGGCTCTCAATATTCCGTGTGCTCTTTTATTTAAACATCACTCCTCATCATTCTGTGGGAGGAAATCTGCAGATTCTGCGCTGGAAGAAAAGTTTACAACACAAGTATGTCGTTAGTTTTCCTTTGCAAACAGGACTGGATAACTCTTGCTTCCTTGAAATACACATGCAATGTGGTGGATATAAGCTAAACCTTATGTGGTATAATACAGCAACATATAGTTATATGGTGAGATATACAATGCCAAGAGTGACCTCATGTCTATTTCTGTCTATTCTCCTACATTCCTATTGGTACTATACCCTCCCTCCCTTAGCTCTATTACTAAATACTCTCTACCACATCCTTATGTAACATAGTACAGGTCAGAGGTCAACCACCAAGCCTGTTGTTTTAGAGTTCAGAGTTGTGCTCTCTCTCTCTCAGCAAGAGCAGATAATTCAAAATATTGTCAGCTCTGCAGTAGTTGTGAAATGTAACTCTATGGGAGGCCATGAGCTTTGAATGGTTCTATAGTCCATATAGGCCCAGCTAGGTCCAGCTAGGCCCATATAGGCCCAGCTAGGCCCAACTAGGCCCAGCTAGGCGGTGGCCTTGATTAATATCTTGCAAATACCCAAAACTGATAAACTATATAATTGGAATGTTGTATCCACTATTAACCAATGACAACAACGTGGTTATTTTATGATGAAAATAACCACTAAAACATTTAAGTTGTTGAACCAAAACAAGAATTCTCACTGTTTTAGAATGTGAAGGAGAGTGACGTAGAACTAGACGATCAACTGACCAATCATGAACCAACAGAGATTGGCTTGAATCAGAACACAAATAACTCTTCCACAGTTGAACTAGAAACTGTGCTACCAGCTGACCATCCTATGCTTTCTACTGACCAGCCTGTGCTACCTACTGACCAGCCTATGCTACCTGCTGACCAGCCTATGCTACTTAGTGACCAGCCTATGCTACCCGCTGACCCAGAGGTTACTGACCCTAACGAGGATGAACACCACACACTGAGGGATCATATTAACCTGCTGTGTAAACCTAATATAGCTGTATTTATACTCAACAACTTCCTGTGGAATATGGGCGGAGCCGCCACATCTGTACTCACCTACACTTTCTGTATCGACAGGGGGTTCTCAGCAGAAGCAGCCAGTCTCGTCTTAACCCTGTTTGGAGTTGGTAGTTTCTTGGGTTCATTACTAGTTACCATCTCCTCATTTATATCAAACCATTACAGTCTCTCACTGAACAGGTATTATCTGCATTCTACATGTAACTTAGTAATGGGAGTTTGTTCTGCAGTTATCCCCTTCAGCACTATGAATCAGGTGTTTATAACTAGCTTGTTCTTTACTATTGGTGCTGGGTATGGTGCTGTGTGTTCCAACATGTGCCCCACCATAGAGCACATCAATGGCTCTCACATGCTATACCTTGTATACAGCTATGAACTGGCTGCTGCTGGTATAGGTAGTCTCATTGGACCAATAGTTGGTGCTAGGCTGAATGGAGTGAGATCTAGTCATACTAACACTGGGTATGTGTTTTATTTCTCAGCTGCCTGTGAGTTAAGTGCTCTCTGTTTGTTTGTGGTGTATGCATTAGTAAACAGGTCTGTAACTAAACCCTATTCTAGAGTTGAGGGAGGAAGTAGACAACCAGAATAACTAACACCTACAGTCCAGGCAAAAAGTCTGGAATATCATGCTTCTGCATAGCAAATAAGTGATATTTTTGAATTTTAATAAATAATCAAAGAGTATTAGGATTTTTGGTCAGTTTTTTTGTTAGTATTCATCACAAGTGTTTCATAACACAATTATTATACTGGAAAAAATTGGAGTATTTCAAATATTTAGTGGAGTAACCCCTGTTAGCAATGACTCCCTCAATTTTTCTCGCCATCGATTTTACGAGGGTTTGGTAGTACTCAGGTGTAATTTTTAATACTCATACATTCTTATTTTTTCTTTGAGGTCTTGATTTGATGATGGGCTGTGCTTAGCAACATTGTTTTTTTGAAATTGTCCAACAGTTCTCAAAAATACAACTCTAAATTAACCGTAGGCAGTATAAAGAATTTCAGAGCAGTGTGGTCTGGGGATGCATGGCTGCTAAAGGAAGAGGTGCACTGTAGATAATGCTATAAAAGACTACTAGAGCAGCAAAAGTTTCTTTAGAGGTTCTGTAGACTAGGCTGATGCCATTTATGAACACTTTAAACTACAGTGTTTTCCAGCAGGGTGGAGCACAAGTTCAAACGGCTAAGGTGGTGAAAACATAGTTGAACAACGAAAAAATTCATGTACTGGATTGGCCCGGAAACGAGCCCGATTTTAATGTCATTGAGGACTGTTGGACAATTTTAAAAACAAAATTGCTAAGCACAACGCATCATCAAATGAAGACCTCAAAACAAAAATTGAGAATGCTGGAGTGTCACGAATTACACTTGAGGACTGCCAAACCCTCGTAAAATCGATGCCGAGAAGAGTCGAGAGAGTCATTGCTAACAGGGGTTACTCCACTAAGTATTTAAAATATTTCAAATTTTTTCAGTATATGTTGTCATGAAACAGTTGTGATGAATACTAACAAAAACACTGACCAAAATCCCTAATATTCTTTGATTATTTATCAAAGTTCAAAGATATCACTTATTTGCTTTGCAGAAGCATAATATTCCAGACTTTTTGTCGGGACTGTACTACTTCAGGATTAGATAAATACAATGTATGCTGTGATAAATTAATCATTACCATCTGTGATAACTCTAACCTCAGCAGGTTTCTCCTCATAACAGGAAGTTGTCCTCTTCCATAAGCTATTTCCTACGTTGTGAGAGAACAACTCCTTACCATGTGAATATAAATAAGCCTATGCACTGGAAATCTATGATTTTCAGATGATTCACTTTTACAATTTAACTAGTTTTTGTTTTATTTTACTTGACTTGATTCCCAACCAACGAACTCATGGACATAAATATTATCAGGGTTGTAACAATATTATATTGTGGTGTATTTCTAGCTGCTTGCGTAAAGTAGTCATACTTTTAGCTATGTGGTAGTTAAGCTTTTAGCTATGCCATTTAGATATTCTTTATTGTATAATAAAATGTATTAAACACAGCCAGCGTAATTATACATCTCTAATACAAAAAGTGCTCTTTCTGTATTAAATGCTGAGAGGCTCTCTACTTGCAGCCATGAATTCCGTTAATAGATAAACCAGTGCTATGATATCCCCATTACATGACTTACAGTAGAAATGGGTCTATTGTATCTACAAACACAATGTTGTGGGCACATGCTGTCCAAGTCACACTAGTGTATGTAATACTTGTTAGATCATACACGGTAGAATTGGTAGAATTGCTTTCATTGTCAAATAATTTCCCAGTCCTTATCCACTATCCAGTGACGTTTTTATTTCAAATAAAGCAATCAATTATACGTGACAACTTTTAAAATAACACGTTTGGCTATAAATATAGTAGAATCACATGGATGATAGGCTGGTTACCATCAGGAGGAGGAGGAGAGAAGCAAAGTGACAGGAAATGGAATTCATACAAGGTAAACAATAAACACATGACCATATAACAGACCAGCTAGACCTTAAACTAAGTATAAGTCACACTTGGAAAGGTATAGGTAGTAGGTGCAGATAGTAAGTACAGCTACCCTCTCAACATCAACACTGTAAAATAAAGGACTCTAAGGCTATAATAAACTCATTCTATCCTCCCAATTTCTGTCAAAATGTGTCATGTTTTTCACCTCAACTCCCAACTCGAGGTAAGTGTGTACAAACCTTTAGACTATCATGTGTGATTAATCAGTATAATAGTAAGTATATTAATAGTAAGTATATTAATAGTAAGTATATTAATAGTAAGTATAGTAATAGTAAGTATATTAATAGTAAGCATAATAATAGTAAGTATAATAATAGTAAGTATATTAATAGTAAGTATAGTAATAGTAAGTCAGCTATTACTATTGACACATGGTTAATACATATTATATAGTATGTACCATATAACCAGAGTAACAATGATGTCTACATCTACCATGATATAATGACAGTATAGTAACAACTAGCAGTCTGGTCTACACCTCACTGTAGACTTGATTTAAGTACCAGCTCATTTCTTTGGGAATAAGAAGAGTCTCCTTCCATGTGTGAATGTACAGTCTACACTGGAGGGTACGTTTGGAGTTACCTTCTCTTCTCCTGTTATCTTGACGTATTCTATGCTGGCTTTCCTCACTCTTTCTTGTATCTGGTATCATACCATAGATTGTGTAATATATGAATAGCATTATCATTATACAATTACACTCCATATATACATAATATATTACGCTCGAAATTGGTAGCAATACCAATTTCTTGAGCACTTTACCTGGGAGATACACTGAACTGGTGGCATTACGCAATCCTCGCTGTCTCTGGCAGCTTGAGAACTTTAGTTCAGTGGATTTCACACCTTTTAAATACGCTTTGCTGTAAATATACAGTATTGCTAAGGTGTGCTCCCAGGCATATCTCTGAGCTGCACTGATGAGGTGTTAAACACCGAAACAGTACACTGTATGCAGATTGAGTATTACGCTCGAAATTGGTAGCAATACCAATTTCTTGAGCACTTTACCTGGGAGATACACTGAACTGGTGGCATTACGCAATCCTCGCTGTCTCTGGCAGCTTGAGAACTTTGGTTCAGTGGATTTCACACCTTTTAAATACGCTTTGCTGTAAATATACAGTATTGCTAAGGTGTGCTCCCAGGCATATCTCTGAGCTGCACTGATGAGGTGTTAAACACCGAAACAGTATACTGTATGCAGATTGAGTATTACGCTCGAAATTGGTAGCAATACCAATTTCTTGAGCACTTTACCTGGGAGATACACTGAACTGGTGGCATTACGCAATCCTCGCTGTCTCTGGCAGCTTGAGAACTTTGGTTCAGTGGATTTCACACCTTTTAAATACGCTTTGCTGTAAATATACAGTATTGCTAAGGTGTGCTCCCAGGCATATCTCTGAGCTGCACTGATGAGGTGTTAAACACCGAAACAGTACACTGTATGCAGATTGAGTATTACGCTCGAAATTGGTAGCAATACCAATTTCTTGAGCACTTTACCTGGGAGATACACTGAACTGGTGGCATTACGCAATCCTCGCTGTCTCTGGCAGCTTGAGAACTTTGGTTCAGTGGATTTCACACCTTTTAAATACGCTTTGCTGTAAATATACAGTATTGCTAAGGTGTGCTCCCAGGCATATCTCTGAGCTGCACTGATGAGGTGTTAAACACCGAAACAGTACACTGTATGCAGATTGAGTACATAATATATATGTATAGTATATACACACACACACACATAATATATATGTATAGTATGTACACACACACATAATATATATGTATAGTATGTACACACACACATAATATATATGTATAGTATATACACACATACATAATATATATGTATAGTATGTACACACAGACATAATATATATGTATAGTATATACACACATACATAATATAAATGTATAGTATATACACACATACATAATATATATGTATAGTATATACACACACACATAATATATATGTATAGTATATACACATACATAATATATATGTATAGTATATACACACACACATAATATATATGTATAGTATATACACACATACATAATATATATGTATAGTATGTACACACACACATAATATATATGTATAGTATATACACACACACATAATATATATGTATAGTATATACACATACATAATATATATGTATAGTATATACACACACACATAATATATATGTATAGTATATACACACATACATAATATATATGTATAGTATATACACATACATAATATATATGTATAGTATATACACACACACATAATATATATGTATAGTATATACACACATACATAATATATATGTATAGTATACATACACACATACATAATATATATGTATAGTATATACACACATACATAATATATATGTATAGTATATACACACACACATAATATATATGTATAGTATATACACACACATAATATATATGTATAGTATATACACACATACATAATATATATGTATAGTATATACACACACACATAATATATATGTATAGTATATACACACATACATAATATATATGTATATAGTATATACACACATACATAATATATATGTATATAGTATATACATGTAAGTTAACAAATCAGCTCCCAGTCAATCTGGCTAAAGAGATAGTCTGCCTCCAGTATGTCTACAGTATGTCTAGTAAACCAGGTTGAGTGAAAGAGAGAGGATAAATCCACATTAGTGTACTAAGTAGCCATTTTATACTTACAATCTTGAACAGCTGTTCAACATCTCTATGACAACTGTGTTTATAGAAAGTAGCTACTAGTATCCTGATGAACCAAGTACCACGACTCTCAGACCTCATTGCCATATAGCCTGTGAACCAAGTAATATCGTAAACTCTGTTAGCTACATGTGCATTGTAGACACTATTGTATTTAAAAGCATGGGTTATACACGTATACACTGTATGTGAAGACTGGCCAATTAATGTATGGCAATATAATGTTATATAGTCTAGTACAGGGCAGTATAATGTTATACAGTCTAGTACAGGGCAGTATAATGTTATATAGTATAGTACAGGGCAGTATAATGTTATATAGTATAGTACAGGGCAGTATAATGTTATATAGTCTAGTACAGGGCTGTATAATGTTATATAGACTAGTACAGGGCAGTATAATGTTATATAGTATAGTACAGGGCAGTATAATGTTATATAGTCTAGTACAGGACAGTATAATGTTATATAGTCTAGTACAGGACAGTATAATGTTATATGGTATAGTACAGGACAGTATAATGTTATATAGTATAGTACAGGGCAGTATAATGTTATATAGTCTAGTACAGGACAGTATAATGTTATATAGTCTAGTACAGGGCAGTATAATGTTATATAGTCTAGTACAGGACAGTATAATGTTATATAGTCTAGTACAGGGCAGTATAATGTTATATAGTATAGTACAGGGCTGTATAATGTTATATAGTATAGTACAGGGCAGTATAATGTTATATAGTATAGTACAGGGCTGTATAATGTTACATAGTCTAGTACAGGGCAGTATAATGTTATATAGTATAGTACAGGACAGTATAATGTTATATAGTCTAGTACAGGACAGTATAATGTTATATAGTCTAGTACAGGGCTGTATAATGTTATACAGTCTAGTACAGGACAGTATAATGTTATATAGTATAGTACAGGACAGTATAATGTTATATAGTCTAGTACAGGACAGTATAATGTTATATAGTCTAGTACAGGGCTGTATAATGTTATATAGTCTAGTACAGGGCTGTATAATGTTATATAGTCTAGTACAGGGCTGACCAAACTGTGGCCCACTTGCTCATTTTTGGTGGTCTACTTGAGCTTTGTGTAAAAATCGGCATTTTTAGTATTTTTATTTGGTACAGCAAACAAGAGATGAATTTACAACAGAAACCGGTTAATAGTGTCTCAAGCATCATAGAACTCTGCACCATGCAACATAAATAGAAATTCAAGACGTACAATTAGAATTTACATAAGGTAATTTAGCTGATTAGTCCAATGCAGGCTGAACCACTTGGGAAGTGGAAGGGCTGAAATTGTTTACAAAGAACTTTCAGTGTCTGCAATGCAGTGGAATTATACAATCTTAAATTAGCAGAATTCGATATAGTCAACATGGAGGAGTTTTGGACAAAGGTCACTACTGCGGAAGAGCACCCCCAGTTGACAGTGTGGAAAGATATCTACTCACGGTGTTTGCAGTAACCTACCATTGCAAATCTGCTCTCTCAAACCAAAACTTCATAAATAATGAATCCATATCAAGCCTCAATCCACAGCACTTGCATATTAAAGGATCCCTGTCACTAATTACCTTGCTCAGCAAATGTAGATTTGTGTTAAAATGAAGGCAGCAGGAAAGTTACAAGTTGCAGAGTTGTGCTCTCAACATATTTCTGCTTCCCATGATGCATCGCGCGATGCGCTATGTGCTGCCCTAGGACGATTTTTTTAATGAAGACACCCTAAACGGCAATTTTTTTATATAAGTTGTATAGAGAGAGGTTTGGTTTTTTGAGAATATTTTCAAAAGTAGCCTGAAAAATGCAAAAATAATCCATGAGCATATACTACTTGCAACCATACACCCTTCAATTTATATTACACCCTCGAAAAAAGTTTTATTTTTATAGCTGCCATTGTTTATCTGAAACTATGGATTATCATACTAGCATCAAATTTTATAAACAAAACAAAGTCACATGACCATGCTAGCGGTCTGCACGTGGTATTTTGTTTACAATACAATAATTGATCACAGAGTTATTGCAAGTACCAAGGTACTATACTATTTATCTTCGTCTATGTCTATAGATTGAGTTGAGAATTCATAGTGCACAGAAATGCTAAGAATGGCGTTCGAAATTTGGATTTTCATTTCATAAATTTCGTTTTCTAAAGAATATGAGCTTAGTTTATGGCCAGATTGTCAGCTACCACAATACTCAGCATAGTTATAGTAAGCATTTAATATATGTACTCTTTTTTTATTTATTTCGTTTAAAAAACAAATGACTAGGTTTGAAATTAAATATTATTATAATATTTATATTAATTTTTTAAATGATAAAAAGAGTTAGATAACTTATAATACACAAAAAGGAAGTCATGTGATTATGATATTTCATATTATTATAATGTTAATTAGGTTATATTATGATATAATTTAATATGATAATCTAAATGATTATCATATCAATCATTATCATTTTAACATATATTTATATTTATATTACAATACTGGTGAAACTAAACTTCAGTTGGTATTAAATTTAGTTTTGGCAATCGGTCACAATAAACTTTGTAAAAATGTGAAGTTATTGTATTGTTGTATTAAATCATCTACAATGTGCAATTATTCAAATATAATTTTGAATTTACAATATAAATATCCTGCGAAAATGCAAACAATAATTCCATCATAAAGTTTATTTCTAAAATAATCAATTGACTGATCTGGTCTATCCAAGATATTTGAATTACTGTATTTAGTTTATTCACTTTTTCAAGCCCCCCCCCCCCTTTTCCCAGGCTAAATCTAAAAGATTGGTAGGACTGATCAGGGGCGGCTATAGGCACCCATGCATGTTCATGTTCCACACTTATCTTGTATTAACTCCCTCAGACGCGTGAAATTCATGACTTCTTGAAAATAGGCTGGTGTTGAAATATTTCCTATATCCGCCCCTGGGACTGATACTAACTTCATTAGACACAAACTCACCCCTATCTAATGCAGCTGAGCTAACCTGGTGTACTTTTATGTATGTTTGCATGGTCAAAGTTTCTTTTCGTTTAAAACAGCCAAGTTTTATTTCTAAAGCATTTTATGTTTTTATCGTATTTGTATCTTATGATGTACTCACTGTGTTGATTACAGGCTAGTTCCAATACTGTCAGCAAGTAACTTTCCTGACATTGATAAAGACATAGTTGAACTCGACTGTTTGTTGGAAAGAAGGAATGATCTGGTGAGCAGGGTAAAGACACACACTCACCTTTGATGAAGAATATGTAAATCGAATACCAACCTCAATTTCTACATCCAGTTCTTTCTACTGGTAGGTGTTTATAATTTATTATGTAGCGACAAGGCTCGTTACAAGGTAGCATTAAAACCGTCTTCTTGAATTTAACTTATGCACAAACTTATAAACTCATTGAGGTAAATTTCATCAGTTTATCCTTGCAAAATGTGAAACACACATGCTTTAGCTAATAAAACTGACAACCCATGTGATTTAGGTTTTCATTCTGAAAGTCTTCCTTCTGTGCCATATCGAACTATGATAATATTCAGCTCTAGGAGCCGTGGAGACCCATTCGACTAGCTCTGCTATCGGGCAGCCACATTAAAGAATTGTGTTTGGCGCCATGAATATTATATTATTATCATTATTATTTAGCACAGTGAGATTCCAAAGCTGTATGAACGAACGGGAACAAAGCTAGACCAATTCCATGCGACCAGACACTGGTGTGGAAATTCAAATTCATCTATTCTCCAGCTTGCACCATATCATCTTTATCTCCAATGTTGGAAAAAGCATAGGTAAGTGTTGTAGCAGTAATATGTTATGTACATTAACTTGATTATCAGTACTAGTACTTCAGCATCATCTATTCAACAGGGTGGGAAATTCTGCTGTGAGAGTTGAACCCAACCAAAACTACATTGCCACTAACTATTGATGTGTTCTCTTCGAGGGTCACAACCACTTTTCTTAATAAAATGCTGTACAAATTTGAATTGCAGATAGTACATATTGGATTGCAAAAGAAGCGTTCCAAATGTACAGTTCACCCGTACTCCAAGAGGTTTCTTCAACAAGTAACTCTATAAAAGGTGAAGCGTTATAGTGCCTCAGCATTCAAGCTGAGTGATTACGATTGAAAACAAACTTCTGCTGGCACGCTACATAGACTGTGTATCTCATTATGATTTCTGTTCATGTTCAGTACTTTACACATGTATTTTACTCTGGATTCAGCTGTTTTCATCGTTGTATTTTGTTATAAACAGATATCGTAAACAAACAATAAATGTTTTAAGATATTGAAGTTGAATAGTCATTTGATGTTCTCATATTAATAACTAAGAATGACGGTTACATTTTCAGAAAGTACGACAAATCAAATAAGAGCCAGAATCATTTCAAACATTTTTGTTTAAATGTATATGAATCATAGTTGGGCGGATCTATACTTGTGCACGTGATTCCATGGCTATTGGTTTTAGTCTCCAGCACTTTGCCAAAAGTATACTAGTAGGCCTAAATTAATCTTGCAATTACAGTTCAGAGTCATAAAACGGAGAGGGCAATAAAATTTGTCTAGAGACTGTATTGGTAAATAGTCAGTAAATTGATGTTCATAACTACAGCACTTACATGTCTTTGCAAATGGAAAATTGCAGTTTCATCTAGTAAAATAAATCCTCCCTAAAGCCTAAGAAAGATAAGAAAAATAGCACAAAATAAATGTAAAATCAAATATAATATAGTCTATAAAGTATAAATTTTGAGCTGCATGTATTTTCCATTTACTATGGCTGCAAACACAAAAAAACATGAGTAATCTTGGAATTCAAAATAATGACATCTTGGAACAAAATTAAATCCACTCGGCTAATTGCAAATAACCATGAGTGCATAATATTAGTTCTTGTTAACATTAAAGCTTGTGGATTACGGTCACTTGAAACGGGGCAGTAATAATCGACTTAGTAAATAGAAAAGATCACTAATGTAACTGCACAATATAGAAAAAAATCAAAATGGAATTGGCCATCACAGGCATCAAATACAACATGTACTGTACTCATTGAAATTCTATTTACTGAAAGATCATACATGAAATATCAGGCCAACTGCAACTAATACAAGTCATATAAAAATGAAAAAAATTCCAATTGTGGCAGAATATTAATATTTGAAGGTACCGGTAAATACTTTACAAACCATACGATTGATTTGGCTGCTTGAATTGTTGGTAAGTACTTCAGTTCAAGCATGTTGCTTGATAGATGTTTCTATTCTACAACATTATGTGAACATGTTATCATACCATTGGATCACTTAAAAGTACATTAACATCAACAGATGGTACCTAAAATCAGACCACACTAAGCAACTGAATATAACTGCTAGGTACAATGTAATAGATTGAAAATGATGAATACAAATCAAATCGATACCAATTTTGCTAGGCTACATTCCAAAAACCACAGTACAGAAAAGTAATATGTACATGCAGCAGTGTTTACAGCGAAAGTTTCGCTGTACTGATGCGTCAACACTTCACATTTTTTGATTAGACAGAACCTTGAAAGTTGATGATGCACTTACCTTATGTATACCTATGTACAACAAGTCAACTCAGTGTCCAAGGTACAATACTCGTCACTCAAGTATGACTTTAAGAGGTTGCCATTGATGGGACTTGACATTCCTGGGTCATAGTCTTGACAAACTGCTAAAAAGAAGCATTCATTACACACATTTTAGTCATCATAGTATTATTATTACAACAGAGAAAGCAAATGAGTTGACTATAGTGTCATCAAAAGTTTTTTTACTTACGGCTGCAATCAAAGGATACAATTATTTTGAAATTCAATAAATTAAGTTTTTGATTAGGTGCTGTATATAGGCCTACATATATGTAGATAGCAATAATCATAGTTAATCAAGTTAATATTATAATCCCAATATTTTATTTTGCATTTTATCCATTTTAGTAGAATTTAAAATAGTAAAGTTAAAGTAGGCTACATTCATAATAATTAGCCATAAGTAACTAGTATGTTATTTTAACAAATTACTTATGTACCAATGTGAACAAAAAGTAAATAACAATAATTATCATTGCTATATCCACATGTAAAAATAACTTTTTTTTAATATCAACTACACTGGCATAGTACATTCACATTGACATTAAGAATTAAATTAAAATCAAAATTAATTTACTTTCATTGATTTGATAGATAACCCAGATATGATAATCAAATGATTGCAATTTTTGCTGTGCTTGCCATATACCTTGTATCATATCATCTCTTGTTAGCATTTTCATCTTGCAACAATAATTTCATTTTGGCAAAAGCAAAATATTATATTTTATTCTAATTCTGTCCACAGCCAACTGATTCCCATCGATCACCCAATGGGTTTTCCCACACGTGTACATGCGCATTCGATTTAGTTAGCCAATTATAATAAAGTTCAAGTAACCAATCATGACGTTCGCTCTAGCGAGCACATGGGTGTCTCAAAATGTAAACAAAAACGGTGACACTGATCCTTTAAGCTACTAAGGATGTCATGTACACACTATGAGGCCTTGATGACTAGTAAATGAGAATCTCATCTGTCACATACACCTACAGCTATACGTACACCTACGCCTAACCTTACACCTACAGCATGCCACATGTACACCTACTCTTACATGCACATGTCCTCTGTTGAATGTACAATACATGTGTCAACAATGTCAACCACTTAATTCTATGTTAAACAAGAATAAAGTGGTCCACCTCAAGTATAAGAATTTTATATGTGGCCCACTTCAAAATAACTTTGGCCAGCCCTGGTCTAGCTTGTATGACATAATGTTATATAGTCTACAGAGTCTACAGAGTATATATCTACCTTCACTGCTGGGTTTAATAACTAAGAAATCATCTACATCTAGATAAGTCAGCTTAGAGAGATCAATCGCTGTGGATCCTGTGAGTGTAGCTGTGGATTCTGTGGATGTAGCTGTGGATCCTGGGGTCGAATCTGTGTGTAGTGCGGGAGTCCCTGGTACCTCTACCTTCCCAGTAGGTCTGATTCCCTGTGGATCAGCAGCATCCCCAAAATCAATCTGACCTGAGGAATATTAACAATGCTGATGATTATGATAGTAAGAAAGACAGGAGTAAACTAATGAGAAGTAAGTACTCCATACTACTTCCTCTTTATTATCCAATCATACATCTGTGTGTAGTCATTAACCAACACACATGTTAGTCACATGACTGTATGTTAAGGGAAAGCAGAGAGGTACTGCCTCTCCAGTCAGCAAAACTAAGTGACAGCAAACACCGTCTTTAAAACAGTGCATCACTGACCATCAACCATCATTGTCCACACCCTCTCTTTACTGTTCACACCCTCTCTTTACTGTCCACACCCTCTCTTTACTGTCCACACCCTCTCTTTACTGTCCACACCCTCTCTTTACTGTCCACACCCTCTCTTTACTGTCCACACCCTCTCTTTACTGTCCACACCCTCTCTTTACTGTCCACACCCTCTCTTTACTGTCCACACCCTCTCTTTACTGCCCACACCCTTTCTTTACTGTCCACACCCTCTCTTTACTGTCCACACCCATCATTGTCCACACCCACTCTCTCCTCCGCATTTCTATTAATGTTCGTACCTACGGCCACCTCAGGAGGTGCAGTAAGCTACATACTGTACACCACACAACACCTTCTACTAACTAACATGGAGCATACATTTATGATTATACAAACTAAGAGGAAGAGAAGAGGAAATAGCAGTAAATATCAGCAGCAGCGGCAGCAAGCTGTATAGTCAATGACTATAATAATTACTACTAGCTAGTGGTAGTCGTTCTTGTCTGCACCGTTAACCAGAGTGTCTGAACTGCTCTGTATAGATAGGATTATAATATGAGGTAAATAATATTTTATACTATGAGTACTTACTACCAGAGCATGCATGGCATATGATTATCTTGGGTTTTCCTTTCATAGCTGGGAACTGACTGGCAGATAGCAGATCCTTAACTTCTGTGAGATAGACTGGTACACAGTCTATGTCATAGAATATACCCCCAGTAGTACCATGAGAGAGAATGATGAGTGTGAACATGCCTAGCTTATGATGAGCTGATAGCTTTGTCTCCTTCTTTATCTTATCCAGCATTTCCTACAGTATTATTATCAATCTATAACATTGACTTGGAAAAACAGGTTAATAATCAGTCTAAATACAGTAGAGTCCAATAGAAACAGGTTAATAGTCAGTCTAAATACAGTAGAGTTCAATAGAAACAGGTTAATAGTCAGGCTATATACAGTAGAGTCCAATAGAAACAGGTTAATAGTCAGGCTATATACAGTAGAGTCCAATAGAAACAGGTTAATAGTCAGGCTATATACAGTAGAGTTCAATAGAAACAGGCTAATAATCATGGCCAGTCAGCAGTAAAATCTACCATTGAGTAGATACTAGAGAAAGACTGACCTTTCTACTTAGGTCATCCCAAGTGTCCACCACAAAGTTCATTCGAGTGAAGAGGTCTTGGAGATTCTCTTTATCTATATCTGAGCCCTCCCTGGTGTCTACTAGTTGGTTGTTCTTGTAGAAGTGGTAGTTGTTTATGATAACTACTCTCCCTCTAGATGGTTCACTCATCTGGTACACCTGCATGTACATGATACTATTAATATTACTATATCATACTGTAGCATATGATGCATTGTACAGTATATGTACAGTATATGTACAGTATATGCACAGTATATGTAGTAGTTTGTGCATATGTACATACACGAGATGAATACAAGTCAGACTTGTAGTTCACATGTATAGACTGCAGTATAGGAGACTCTCTGTGTTGGAGTAGTGATAGGTTGGCTCTAGGGCTTTATTACTAGTGCAGTGCGCTCGATCGTTTCGGTTCGTGTGCTTCCCACGATCAAACTTCACACTATTATATTACACAATAGCAAGCATCCTCCCTTCACTCACAAATGTCTAGTGAGTGTCCAATGAGTATCCAGTGAGTGTCTAGTGAGTGTCCAGTGAGTGTCCAGTAAGTGTCCAATGAGTGTCCAGTAAGTGTCCAGTGAGTGTACACTGTGTCTGTCTGTTACACGGCTAGGTGGTGCCTCGGTAGCAATATCAGGTTTTCAGGCCACCACTCATGGCAGGTGTCAGCATAGCCACAGAACACAGACACCTGCTCAAGGTTGGGCGTGCACCATATTCACCAAGTTCAAAAACTTTGTAATAGAAATAAGGCTACAATAGTGTTATATCTACATTTGATTGGCTGGTATAGGATTGCTGAGGAAACTTTGATGTCGAGCTTAGGGGCCATAGCCCCAGGGAGGTGTCAGAGTAGCCTCGGGATATTGGTGGCTGTTCAAGTCTGAGTGGACACCATATCCACCCTACCCACAATGTTTTCTGTTTATCATTGTATATGATCATACTGTATGCTTACACACACATGTATAGGTCCCAATAGATTCTTGGGCCCTAACATAGAGTTTCAGGTAGGGAATGAATCTGTGAACACTGACAGCTTAGCTTAAGGACCTCCATACCTGTTCCAGACAAGATGGGTAACACATTAACCCTCCCAAAGACTTTACCATGAACTGGAACTTGGTTTTTTCTGCTACATTAGTCTAGAGTTTTTAGCCTTTGACCTTGACCTCAGAACTACGACATCTGTCTGATGTGAGGTGGGCACTGCAGTCAGCACTAACAAACAATTTCTCATGGAGCCGAGGCTATAATAATTTTCATTTTTGTATAGAGTGACATCATAGCATACACCTTGCACAGAGGCTAGGTTAGAGGAACCCACCCCAGGCTCACTCTGATTGGAATAACATTATACAGGTATATAACATTAGTACATACATAACCATATAGTAGTAGACAGAGTAGCACATGTACTAATGTACACATCAGCACCATTAGCTTACCTTATCTGTGTTGTTGTATAATTCTAGAATCTTTGCTCTGCTGGTGGGTTTCAGTCCCTCTCCCACCATATCAGTGAGATAGCAGGGGAGCTGAGGGTTGGTAAAGTCAGCATAACCGGTGTCTAATATATCTGAGCATACACTGTCTCCATCATCATCATCATCATGAGTATCGGCAGCTGGAGTAGCTGGTGTAGCAGTGGCAGCACTAACTGTAGATTGATATAGTTGGTAACACATTATGTTGGATAAAGAACATGAGCAAAGATACAACTCTATACTAACAGAACAGAGTAGATGAGTCACTCTACAGTAGTGAATACTTCCATATGACAGATAGATCACCTGGTTCAGTAGACTGTCTGCTCTGCTCCAATCCGTGTAGGTACTCTGTCAGCTTTACTTTCTCCTCACTAGTCAGTTCATAGCCTGTGGTCAAAAGAATGAGATAAGTAGTCCTACATAGCAATTGAGATGTTACTGACTTTAATCGAAGGGTGGCTGATGTAAACCAATACATCTCTACACACAGATGTACACTAAGGAATCCAAATGGCAACAACACTAGTAAAGCTGTACACCTGACACCATGGAATAAATTCCACTATGACTCGCATTGTATAGCCGATTCCCAACTGAATTGCTACATAACTTACATGGAAATCTTAGAGGGTTGAGGACGGTGAGTTGTCTTCTCTCTGCTGACTCATCATTATCACAGGGTACAGGTTCCACTCCAGAGAATGTGGTGACAGAAGGTAGACCATCTCTGGACAGATGTTGACGGGAACATCTGAACCAACTTGGGTTGATGGTTGTATCTGGGTGGTCTAGGTTCAGGAACAGGCAGTGAGAGCAGTAGAAGGAGAGTACAGGACGTGCTGCTTTCCATACACTCGTCGTGCTGGTGACGATACACTGTGTGAGTTCTAGCAGACGTTTCCAAGAGAGACCTAGCTGGTCTACACAAGTTGATACTTGTAGGGTGACTCTACTGTTGCTATAGTCATGTATCAGGTGGGTGGAGTTGGAACCGTGTAGGATAGTAGCTCCGTTAGCCACCACCTTCACTGTGCTAGTGTCATTGGACAGGAAGTTCATAGCTACGACGGTCATGAGACGGTACACGTACTCTGGCACAGTGAGTCCATTAAACAGGATGTCGAGTCTCAGCTGTAGGTAGCCATCGGAAAGCCAGGCTCTGTCCATGTATTTGGTAGAGAAGGAAGGAATGATGTAGCCATCACCTTGGGGCTGCTTCACTGGACCATGGATGATATGGAATGATTGTAGAAGCTCTACAGCTACATCTTCAGGGAACTCGGATTCAGTTTCCAGCAGGTGGGAGAGAACCGCCTCATCTAGAATACCACTCGACATGAACCTTTTCACCAGCTTCTCGAACAGCTGTTTCTCTATGTTCTGGTCTTTGAGTGCAAACGCTGTGACACTCTCCAGTCTTTCTTTCCACTTGACGTCTGCATGGTGATGAAACAAGATGGCAATCATGTCTGTAATCTTTCGCACTTGATGGAATACATAGTCTTTGAGGACTGGTTTATCTGTAAACCAGAGAACTATGCCCGAGTTATGAAGATATTGTAGAATCACTTCACAATCATCACCAGGGAACTCTTTCTTCACATCTGATACGAGTAGATAAGGTTCGCTAGTCTGCCGCTCTACGTACGTACTTACACGCTGCCAGTTCCTCGGTAGAGTTACTGTGAACTTGGCACTACGTGACTCTAAGCATTTCTTCAGACTTTCTATGCTAGCATCACTCTCCTTGTCATCAAACACAAAGATGTCTTCTCGAGCAATCACGGGTTTTTTGGTATCTGAGAGATGTTCCACGCTAGATATCCCTCCATCACCCCCAGCCAGCCTCCTCTCCTCCTGTAACAGCTCCCTCCGAATATCGTCGGTGAACTTGAGAATGTTCTCTACAGACTCACAAAACTTCTGATTGGTCAGTCTATCCTGGTGCGTAAGAACTAGGATCGGAACACCTAAGCGAGGACATGCCAGGTAGAAATGAGACAGCCAATCAAAACAGAGACGCCTTGTAGCTTCTCTGGGCCCTCTACGAGTGGACTCGTCAACATATTCCTCCAAGTTGACCACAATGATAAGAATACACTGATCTTTAGTGGCCAGTTGGTAGGTTATATGATAGATTTCATGGCCGCCAAAATCTACTAACTTCAACACCAAGTCCGATAGCTGCAAGGTCTCCGTTTTGAATACCTGAGTGGCTTCATCTGCAGGGGAATTGTCTTCTCTAAAGGTCAAACGACGCTTTCCATGTTTAAGACTTCGTATGAGGCTGGTCTTTCCTGCCTTGAGCTTGCCCACAACAGCCACAGTGACTGCAGTCACCCGAGTGCCAGTTTGAGTGAGTAGATCCTTAAAGTATGTTTGTATAGCGGATAGACCTTGTTCACAGACGGCGTACGGAGGGGATACTAGACTCTCACACCCACTACAGTCTATCTTCAGCTTAGTTAGATTTAGCATGTCACTGTGTATTGTTTGTAGTCGTTTGTAGTAGCTTATATCTAGTGTCTCGAGATTAGACAGCTGGTATACGACTGTGGGGAGTTCTGTGAACTTGTTGAAAGAAGACGTGTCAGACCCAAGGGTAAAGTTGGAGATATCCAATGTGTGGAGGTTGGTCAGCTGACACAGACTGAAACAACACATTTATACACACTATTACATGGTAACAGTCAAGTAACTAATAGTATACACTGATACTCTATCACATACTATTACATGGTAACAGTCAAGTAACTAATAGTATATACTGGTACTCTATCACATACTATTACATGGTAACAGTCAAGTAACTAATAGTATATACTGGTACTCTATCACATACTATTACATGGTAACAGCCAAGTAACTAATAGTATATGCTGGTACTCTATCACATACTATTACATGGTAACAGTCAAGTAACTAATAATATACACTGGTACTCTATCACATACTATTACATGGTAACAGTCAAGTAACTAATAGTATACACTGATACTCTATCACATACTATTACATGGTAACAGTCAAGTAACTAATAGTATATACTGGTACTATATCACATACTATTACATGGTAACAGTCAAGTAACTAATAGTATATACTGGTACTCTATCACATACTATTACATGGTAACAGTCAAGTAACTAATAATATACACTGGTACTCTATCACATACTATTACATGGTAACAGTCAAGTAACTAATAGTATATACTGGTACTATATCACATACTATTACATGGTAACAGTCAAGTAACTAATAGTATATACTGGTACTACATCACATACTATTACATGGTAACAGTCAAGTAACTAATAGTATATACTGGCACTATATCACATACTATTACATGGTAACAGTCAAGTAACTAATAGTATATACTGGTACTCTATCACATACTATTACATGGTAACAGTCAAGTAACTAATAGTATACACTGGTACTCTATTACATACTATTACATGGTAACAGTCAAGTAACTAATAGTATACACTGGTACTCTATCACATACTATTACATGTAACAGTCAAGTAACTAATAGTATATACTGGCACTATATCACATACTATTACATGGTAACAGTCAAGTAACTAATAGTATACACTGGTACTATATCACATACTATCACATGGTAACAGTCAAGTAACTAATAGTATACACTGGTACTATATCACATACTATTACATGGTAACAGTCAAGTAACTAATAGTATACACTGATACTCTATCACATACTATTACATGGTAACAGTCAAGTAACTAATAGTATACACTGGTACTCTATCACATACTATTACATGGTAGCAGTCAAGTAACTAATAGTATACACTGATACTCTATTACATACTATTACATGGTAACAGCCAAGTAACTAATAGTATACACTGGTACTATATCACATACTATCACATGGTAACAGTCAAGTAACTAATAGTATACACTGGTACTATATCACATACTATTACATGGTAACAGTCAAGTAACTAATAGTATATACACTGGTACTCTATTACATACTATTACATGGTAACAGTCAAGTAACTAATAATATACACTGGTACTCTATTACATACTATTACAAGGTAACAGTCAAGTAACTAATAGTATACACTGGTACTCTATCACATACTATTACATGGTAACAGTTAAGTAACTAATAGTATACACTGGTACTCTATCACATACTATTACATGGTAACAGTCAAGTAACTAATAGTATACACTGGTACTCTATCACATACTATTACATGGTAACAGTCAAGTAACTAATAATATACACTGGTACTCTATTACATACTATTACATGGTAACAGTCAAGTAACTAATAGTATACACTGGTACTCTATCACATACTATTACATGGTAACAGTCAAGTAACTAATAATATACACTGGTACTCTATTACATACTATTACAAGGTAACAGTCAAGTAACTAATAGTATACACTGGTACTCTATCACATACTATTACATGGTAACAGTCAAGTAACTAATAGTATACACTGGTACTCTATCACATACTATTACATGGTAACAGTCAAGTGACTAATAATATACACTGGTACTCTATTACATACTATTACATGGTAACAGTCAAGTAACTAATAGTATACACTGGTACTCTATCACATACTATTACATGGTAACAGTCAAGTAACTAATAATATACACTGGTACTCTATTACATACTATTACAAGGTAACAGTCAAGTAACTAATAGTATACACTGGTACTCTATCACATACTATTACATGGTAACAGTTAAGTAACTAATAGTATACACTGGTACTCTATCACATACTATTACATGGTAACAGTCAAGTAACTAATAGTATACACTGGTACTCTATCACATACTATTACATGGTAACAGTCAAGTAACTAATAGTATACACTGGTACTCTATCACATACTATTACATGGTAACAGTCAAGTAACTAATAGTATACACTGGTACTCTATCACATACTATTACATGGTAACAGTCAAGTAACTAATAATATACACTGGTACTCTATTACATACTATTACAAGGTAACAGTCAAGTAACTAATAGTATACACTGGTACTCTATCACACACTATTACATGGTAACAGTCAAGTAACTAATAGTATACACTGGTACTCTATCACATACTATTACATGGTAACAGTCAAGTAACTAATAGTATACACTGGTACTCTATTACATACTATTACATGGTAACAGTCAAGTAACTAATAGTATACACTGGTACTCTATCACATACTATTACATGGTAACAGTCAAGTAACTAATAGTATACACTGGTACTCTATCACATACTATTACATGGTAAGAGTCAAGTAACTAATAATATACACTGGTACTCTATTACATACTATTACAAGGTAACAGTCAAGTAACTAATAGTATACACTGGTACTCTATCACACACTATTACATGGTAACAGTCAAGTAACTAATAGTATACACTGGTACTCTATCACACACTATTACATAGTAACAGTTAAGTAACTAATAGTATACATTGGTACTCTATCACATACTATTACATGGTAACAGTCACGTAACTAATCGTATACACTGATACTCTATCACATACTATTACATGGTAACAGTCAAGTAACTAATAATATACACTGGTACTCTATCACATACTATTACATGGTAACAGTCAAGTAACTAATAGTATATACTGGTACTATATCACATACTATTACATAGTAACAGTCACGTAACTAATAGTATACACTGGTACTCTATCACATACTATTACATGGTAACAGTCAAGTAACTAATAGTATATACTGGTACTCTATTACATACTATTACATGGTAACAGTCAAGTAACTAATAATATACACTGGTACTCTATTACATACTATTACAAGGTAACAGTCAAGTAACTAATAGTATATACTGGTACTCTATTACATACTATTACATGGTAACAGCCAAGTAACTAATAGTATACACTGATACTCTATCACATACTATTACATGGTAACAGTCAAGTAACTAATAGTATATACTGGTACTCTATCACATACTATTACATGGTAACAGCCAAGTAACTAATAGTATATACTGGTACTCTATTACATACTATTACAAGGTAACAGTCAAGTAACTAATAGTATATACTGGTACTCTATCACATACTATTACATGGTAACAGTCAAGTAACTAATAGTATATACTGGTACTATATCACATACTATTACATAGTAACAGTTAAGTAACTAATAGTATATACTGGTACTATATCACATACTATTACATGGTAACAGCCAAGTAACTAATAGTATATACTGGTACTCTATTACATACTATTACATGGTAACAGTCAAGTAACTAATAGTATATACTGGTACTCTATCACATACTATTACATGGTAACAGTCAAGTAACTAATAGTATATACTGGTACTATATCACATACTATTACATAGTAACAGTTAAGTAACTAATAGTATATACTGGTACTATATCACATACTATTACATGGTAACAGTCAAGTAACTAATAGTATACACTGGTACTCTATCACATACTACTACATGGTAACAGTCAAGTAACTAATAGTATATACTGGTACTCTATCACACACTATTACATGGTAACAGTCAAGTAACTAATAGTATATACTGGTACTCTATCACATACTATTACATGTAACAGTCAAGTAACTAATAATATACACTGGTACTCTATTACATACTATTACAAGGTAACAGTCAAGTAACTAATAGTATATACTAGTACTCTATCACATACTATTACATGGTAACAGTCAAGTAACTAATAGTATATACTGGTACTCTATCACATACTATTACATGTAACAGTCAAGTAACTAATATTATACACTGGTACTCTATTACATACTATTACAAGGTAACAGTCAAGTAACTAATAGTATATACTAGTACTCTATCACATACTATTACAAGGTAACAGTCAAGTAACTAATAGTATACATTGGTACTCTATCAAATACTATTACATGGTAACAGTCAAGTAACTAATAGTATACACTGGTACTCTATCACATACTATTACATGGTAACAGTCAAGTAACTAATAGTATATACCATAGAGGTAGGATAGAGCCAGTACTATATAGAAAGCCAGTGAAGCCGTAAGGACCCACTTTTTTGCTTTAGACAAAGTTCCGGTTTGCACTTTTGCACGTGAATGTAATGAGTTATGCCAAAGTTTTGTGCAGTAATAACTCATCCAGGACTCGTGACAAGTCATTTCACACGTAAGCTATTACTTCATAGTTTAAGATTTGTTAGCTGATGCTATGGTTTGCCATCCCCTGACGTCCCAAACGTATATTTTTTGAAATAATAATAATTACATTACTACGAACTACTAGTACTACCACCACTCCTGTTATTGCAACTAATAAATAATAATTATAAATAATAATTAATTTGTGGTACTATTGGTAGTATGCACAGCATGTTGTTAAGCTGGTTTAAGTTTTTTTGGGTCTCGGATTAGAACAACTAACCTGGGAGACTCAAAACTTTTCTTAGTATTCTGGCCGACCCTAAATGTTTTTTGTTATTAATTTATAATTATTATTATAATAATAATAATTATTATTATATTATAATATATAATATTATAATTATAATATTATATATTATAATATATTATATTATTGTTATAACTATTATTTGTTATAATTATTATTAACCAATTTTATAAAAAAATGGAAAATGAAATGACAATAGCGTTGTTCACATTATTATTATTGTTATTTTTTATAGTATTTGTAGTAGTGGTAGATGTAATTGCTAGCTAGTGATGATCTAAATAGAGAGGTTGGAATTATTAAACTACTATCACCACCAACTACCAAAACAACCAGTAATAGTGGGAAAAAATTCTAATAGTAGTTGACAAAAGGACTTGTGAAACTTTCAGGCATGCACTTGTTTTTTATTATTATTATTATTTAGTTGTAAAAAACAAGACATAATACGTCAACATCATAAATCATACTGATAATATTATAGATATTCATTCTTATTGTTCATTATCAAGAATATGTTTAGCGTTATTCTTATGTTATGCGCTGTTGTAAATACATTTTTAGGCCCTATATACATTGCCACAGTAATTATCTTATTATTGTATTATAATGTGTGCTGATGTATGATATTACGTTGAAATAATTGTGTAATAATGTTATTAACGCCTTTCCTGTTCATATTTCAAAGGTTTTTTTATGCAACTCTGAACTCTTGGATAAATTAGTCAGAGCATTGAGACGTCTAAATTTCACACCAACCATTTATACTCAAGGCTGTACTCCGATCACTTCGAGCTAGAGAGCTTCATAACGTTCGTTGGAAGCTAGAAGTGTCTCAAGCAAGGTGTTATGCTTTCTGTATTTGGACTTCCCTAGCCATTTGCAGGTAAAGCACCAGGTTTAGATCCTAGTTTTGTTTGGGATTCTAGTTTTTTCACTAATTAATTGTATGGTTGTTTCCCTTTCCGAACCAAATATTGAATGTTTGAATCCCAATATACAAGTGCAATGATGTTGACAGGGTTTTTGACAAAGTAGGCTATGTAGCTTGTGGCTACAACCGCCAATATTTTTGTACAAACTTCAATACGCTATAAATATTTGATCTTTTGTAGTTTTAGTTCAAGAAAAAAGGCAGACGGGTGCTCAAACTGGGTAAAGGGACATTTCGAAAAAGACAGTTCGAAACAGGACTTTTCACAGCTGGACAGTTAGAAACAGGACAGTTCGAAACTGTGTATATTACATTTAGAAGAACAAAACTTGCAGAAAGTTCATTTTAACTTATTAAATTAATGAAAAAATATTAAAAATTAGTTAAAGTCTGGTGGTTTGGGCATTTCGAACTGTCCAGTGCTGAACTGTCCACTTTCGAAACGTTCTGTTTCGAACTGTCATTTTCAAATAGCCGCACATTCCTCAAACTGGCAGTCCAGCAGATGTCCAGTATAATATTGTCACTTAACCCTAAAGATTCAGTAGCAGATGTCAGCGTGAATGTAGATTATTCATATGGTAGTAATCTAGGTTGGTATTGGAATTGATGTCTCTTCTTATAGCATTTTATCTTGGAAGATAATAATTTCAGTGTTACCATAATATTTGATAGAATAGGCTATATCATCCACACGCACGTGTCCATGTAATATATATGTACAAAGGTACAATGTATAAACATACCTATATACATGTATGTTATCATAATATATATAAATATAATATGTATATAACATTCAGTGTAAAGGTGCGTTGCGTGGGAGTTTCCTAAGTTTTGAATAATTTTTGATATTTTATTGCTACAGATCAGATGCTACTTATTTTGCTACTTTCAGAGTTTCTCAAGACTTTGTTCAGCAGGATTCATAGAATGGGAGAGCATAACAACAACCCAACTGCTACAGGCTTTAGGACAGATCCAAGAAAGCTGTTGATGAAGTGGTCCGTGTCCACTTTAAATGTAGCCAATTCAGCTGACTGTGACTCCAGCTCTGGTTTATTTTCTTTACGGTGGTGCAAGTGAAAAGCTCCAATACCTTCTGTTTAACATCACTACAAACTTGTAACACTCACCCACTGAATATTCTTGGATATTTCAGGAAATATTGCAAGAACTCTACACGGCAGTTTCTGGGGAAGTGTGCAGGTGGCTTTGGCGATCATTTGTATGTCGTAGGATGATGAAGGCCAAAAACAGAGGTGGCCTCACTTATGCTACTGATTTAGTAAAGCAGATTGTGGTTTGATGTGAGCAGGTGTTTACACAGTGTATTTCGATTCTCGACTGATGAATAGACATTTGAAACATTGAACTTTTGCTTCATTTCAATACCTGTAACATAATTTTACAATAAGTGTATCATAAATTTTTCATTTTTTTTGTTATTTAATTCTTTTATTGCTATGTCTATAACATTTTTTGCTAGCTTTCAATCTTGTTTGCATATATATATATTTGTCTGGTTATGATAGTCATATGATTTACCATCCACAATTCTGCACTGCAGATGATATAACAAATATACAATACAGTGCAATAATAGATATAATGCATATGTAGTTGACTTCTCATTAATTTCAATTATATCAGAAGTTGTATTTTTAATGTATCATAGATAGTTCTTAACTTGCAGAGTACTGATAGCCACAAAATATGTGATTTTGTTGAGCAAACGTTATCAATTTCGTATTGTTACAATGGATTTGATAGCAAACCGGAACTGCGTCTAAAGCAAAGAAGTGGGTCCAGACCGGCTTCACGACCGTAATAGTAATAGCGGTCGAGTACTGGCTCTATCCTACCTCTATGGTATATACTAGTACTCTATCACATACTATTACATGGTAACAGTCAAGGAACTAATAGTATACACTGGTACTCTATCACATACTATTACATGGTAACAGTCAAGTAACTAATAGTATATACTGGTACTCTATCACATACTATTATAAAGTAATGTAATTTAGTATTGGTACCTTACCTTCTCTGATATTGAAATAAATAACTACTAAATAGTAATCTAGACTCTGGTTGAGATAAAACAGTATCAAATGATTTCAGTTAATATTGTATGTGTGTCTGGGACAGTAGAGGTACTTATTCTGCTACAGGACTGTCCTAAACCAAGTGGAACACTAACTACACTAACACTATATACATATAATACACTCACCTCTGTGGGAGGTCTGTCAGTTGACACTCATACAGATCTAACTTAGTTAGTGACCTCAGTCTACACACTACATCAGGTAATCCTCTGGAGAAGTTGTTATACTCCATACCCAGTACTTGTAGCTGTTGGAGAGACTCCATACTATATAATATAATAATTATACATGTAATTATTATTTCACAGAGTTGATCTCAATAATAAGTAGAGCTGTTAGTGACAATCTAAACATGATAATAACAAATATACTGATAAATCTACATCAATAGACTGGGTGATACTGTAGTATTGGTACTCAGTACACCATAGCCTTAGTACCATGATTATACTGTCCAACTCACAGAATACAAGGTAGACACTCTAAAGGTACTGATGTACAGTAGAAATAAATAGTACTATGGGAGTAGAATATAAATATACTATAATCTATATCAATGTTACTAATATTAGCCTTGTCTAACAACAGTAATGGATACAAGTCATATACATGTACTATAGACAATTATTATATCATGATAATAACAAATATACTGATAAATCTACACCAATAGACTGGGTGATACTGTAGTATTGGTACCTTACCTTCTCTGATGTGGAAAATCAAATGATTTCAGTTAATATTGTATGTGTGTCTGGGACAGTAGAGGTACTTATTCTGCTACAGGACTGTCCTAAACCAAGTGGAACACTAACTACACTAACACTATATACATATAATACACTCACCTCTGTGGGAGGTCTGTCAGTTGACAGTGTGACAGATCTAACTTAGTTAGTGACCTCAGTCTACACACTACATCAGGTAATCCTCTGGAGAAGTTGTTATACATCATATCCAGTACTTGTAGCTGTTGGAGAGACTCCATACTATATAATATAATAATTATACATGTAATTATTATTTCACAGAGTTGATCTCAATAATAAGTAGAGCTGTTAGTGACAATCTAAACATGATAATAACAAATATACTGATAAATCTACACCAATAGACTGGGTGAAACTGTAGTATTGGTACTCAGTATATCATAGCCTTAGTACCATGATTATACTGTCCAACTCACAAAATACAAGGTAGACACTCTAAAGGTACTGATGCACAGTAGAAATAAATAGTACTATGGGAGTAGAATAAAAATATACTATAATCTATATCAATGTTACTAATATTAGCCTTGTCTAACAACAGTAATGGATACAAGTCATATACATGTACTATAGACAGTTATTACATCATGATAATAACAAATATACTGATAAATCTACACCAATAGACTGGGTGATACTGTACTATTGGTACTTTACCTTCTCTGATGTGGAAAATCAAATGATTTCAGTTAATATTGTATGTGTGTCTGGGACAGTAGAGGTACTTATTCTGCTACAGGACTGTCCTAAACCAAGTGGAACACTAACTACACTAACACTATATACATATAATACACTCACCTCTGTGGGAGGTCTGTCAGTTGACACTTATACAGATGTAACTCAGTTAGTGACCTCAGTCTACACACTACATCAGGTAATCCTCTGGAGAAGTTGTTACGCCCCATATTCAGTACTTGTAGCTGTTGGAGAGACTCCATACTATATAATATAATAATTATACATGTAATTATTATTTCACAGAGTTGATCTCAATAATAAGTAGAGCTGTTAGTGACAATCTAAACATGATAATAACAAATATACTGATAAATCTACACCAATAGACTGGGTGATACTGTAGTATATTGGTACTCAGTACACCATAGCCTTAGTACCATGATTATACTGTCCAACTCACAGAATACAAGGTAAACACTCTAAAGGTACTGATGTACAGTAGAAATAAATAGTACTATGGGAGTAGAATATAAATATACTATAATCTATATCAATATTACTAATATTAGCCTTGACTAACAACAGTAATGGAAACAAGTCATATACATGTACTATAGACAGTTATTACATCATGATAATAACAAATATACTGATAAATCTACACCAATAGACTGGGTGATACTGTAGTATTGGTACCTTACCTTCTCTGATGTGGAAAATCAAATGATTTCAGTTAATACTGTATGTGTGTCTGGGACAGTAGAGGTACTTATTCTACTACAGGACTGTCCTAAACCAAGTGGAACACTAACTACACTAACACTATATACCAGGGGCATTTTTTCAAGTTTTTAAACTGGGGTCTCCATAGGCCGGGGGTCCAGGGGGCCGCCCAGGCCCCCTGGCGGGGTCCGGGGCAGCGCCCCGGCCGCCGGAGCTTTTTCAGCATAACTCACAAAAAAAGAAGGGTTTTAGAACACTGCACAACGTTGCTTGGATTTCATGTTTATTGCAGCTAGATAGCACACTACTGAAAAAATATATTTAAGATTAGTTTGATTGCTAACTACATGTATATTGCCGGGTAGCGTCTATATCCAAGAACTTAATTAAGTTCAGAATAGTACATTCAAAGTACATGTAATTACTAAAAAAAACTGAGTCTGAGTCATGCAAGACCCAGAAGTGTGGGTGCGACTTTTATAGCTAGGCTGTGTGTAGGGGTTCTGGTTAGTGTCATGAGACTGTATCTGGGAAGGTCAGAGAGAGTACCTGATATCCTAGCTGGAAAGAGTAAGAAACTGTATGAGTTAACTTCAGTAAGATAACTTTATTGAACAACAGTCTACAGAAAACCAAAGCTAGAATGAAAAATTGTGCTTCTAATATATGAATTACAGTTCTCAACCAAGGCCACAAGGTCAAAAATGCGATAAATCAAAAAGCCAAAAAGGGTCAGAGCTATAATAGGTACAAACTGGTCTCGAATTACAAGTATAATAAAATGTATAACTACATATCAAAAAGGCTATCGGCACATTTCAGAGATAAATACATAGCAATAATCGATATCATATAGGTTTACAGGAAGGGTAATAAAAGATAACCAAAAATGGGCAACATGTATACTTGTGATTCACACGACAAAGCAGTCAAATAAAGACAATGCAAAGGGATATAGCGGATGCTTACTTCCAATTATATCTGAAGTTATAGTCGTTTGAGAATCTGCATCACTCAAGATTTTTATTCCTCATGTTTCGACACTAGTTCTAATATCATCATTAGCAATTTCATCTCCGATGGTGATACTTGGACTAGCATCGAAATATAAGGAGTAAAATTCAAAAAGTGTCTGGTACTACTTTACACCATAAAACATCTTCAAATGTACATGTGTATATAGTAAATAAAAAATAATGCTGTTACCAGACACTGCTATTGCTTTAAACCAAAACTAAGTTCTCACCCCATGCTTGCACAGCTTGGTGCTTGGTTTCCTTCACCTCAACTACTGTCTACCAGAAACAACCATCTCTACTTCACCCGCACATGGTGCTGTGTTATCCGGAGCAGATGATTATGCTCCATCTCCTGTTCCAGCCTGTAGTCTTGTAAAATAGAAACTTTTATACATTTGAAGTTGAATAAAACCTAGTAAACCCTAGATTAGTTATAATATTGTGGTGGACGACCACAGCGACACTTGTTTGCAAAACAACGTCGACCCTTAAGGATATCCTGAGATACCTGTATATACTTATCACTGTAAAGGACTAGCCACACTGTTGTTACTTTCACTATGAATGTTTACTACCCATATATATTACATTTTTAGAACTATTACAACGGCAAATTTTTAGTCATCCTTACCTAATGGGATCTTGGATAGTTGTACGGGGCTTGGCGAAAGTTAGAAGTCACTCTGTTTTATCTATAAAAGAGCAAGATAATATTTTATAAATCAGTCTTCCCTATGCTTTTAACTAGTACACTTCTTTGAACAAATAGAATATGTAACCAGCACTAGAGTACTCTGAACTTGTTCTGTCTAGTTAGGAGCATAACTGCAAGGAGGGTGGACTTGGTGGTGCATAATCAATCAAGGCTAGGTAGCCATCTATTACATTGCTAAAGCTGTTGGGTAGTTGTGGTAGCGAGGGTCATTGTTCACATCCATGACAATATATCTAACTAATGAACCCTATTCTACAGTACATCTAGAGTTCTAATAAAATTAAACCAAATAAAAATAAAAATGCTAAATCAAAGCGCAATTCTGGTGCTTCTAAAATTAAGTAATAAAACTCTTGATATAATCCACACTCCACAGCATCATATCAATATTCATGCAGGGATCTCATTGTATCAGTTTGAAATTACAAATAACAAACTACATTTTTCATATTGATATTGTAAAACTTTCACAACAGTAGAATAGAATAAAAATAATGAAACTGAGGTTCATTATTAACCAAAGGTAAACATAACATTAAATAATATTTTAAAATTGTGTTTTATTAACATGAAATAATATTTTATCTTTATGTTTAATTTTGGTTAATAATGAACCTCAGTTAACCAATCAATAAATTTATTAAATATGAAAATAAATTAAAACTAAAGTGAATAAAACGGTTTAAGTAAAGTACTAAAAATTGAGCAAGTGTTAGAATTTAATAAAAAATATAATGAAGTATAATAATTATAATATAATTAGCAATATAAATAAATATATATAATACAAATAATAAATAAAAATACAAGCAATATTATAGGCCTATATTATAAAATAATATTAATTATTTATATTCAATAATATAATAAAAATATTGATTTTTTTCAAATTTTTGCAACTGTAGAGTCACCCGTTGGAATTCTTATCAAGAAAAATATTTACCTGTAAGTTGAACAAATAAATTAAGATTTACTACACACCTGAAAAACTTGGTTAGAGATGTTTGTCTTACCTTTTTCATCTAGGTTCCATTCTTTTCTATTTTATTTGGGCAACTGGGCAACAAACCGCGACTACTAACTTTGACCTTGACCATAGCAAGTAAAAGATTAACTTGAAATGTTATAAAGTCATAGCCCATCTTTTGTTAATCAGCATTAGCTAAGTTGGGGCTTTAGCTTAATCCCCATAATTACTGCTTAAGCCTAATGTTAGCTGGCTAACTGCTATTCACCGCGGCACACTTATGTGTATGAATTGCTAAGAGATGGTGAATGCATTCAAACGACGCTTTTGATTGATTTTTCTGATTTTATTGGACTGTGCAATAATATAATATCTTTTATTATTTTATTTTTGACATAGAAAAGGGGGGTCGCGCGACCCTGGCGCCAGTAGCAAAAAACGCCACTGTATACATATAATACACTCACCTCTGTGGGAGGTCTGTCAGTTGACACTGTGACAGATCTAACTCAGTTAGTGACCTCAGTCTACACACTACATCAGGTAATCCTCTGGAGAAGTTGTTACGCCCCATATTCAGTACTTGTAGCTGTTGGAGAGACTCCATACTATATAATATAATAATTATACATGTAATTATTATTTCACAGAGTTGATCTCAATAATAAGTAGAGCTGTTAGTGACAATCTAAACATGATAATAACAAATATACTGATAAATCTACACCAATAGACTGGGTGATACTGTAGTATATTGGTACTCAGTACACCATAGCCTTAGTACCATGATTATACTGTCCAACTCACAGAATACAAGGTAAACACTCTAAAGGTACTGATGTACAGTAGAAATAAATAGTACTATGGGAGTAGAATATAAATATACTATAATCTATATCAATATTACTAATATTAGCCTTGACTAACAACAGTAATGGAAACAAGTCATATACATGTACTATAGACAGTTATTACATCATGATAATAACAAATATACTGATAAATCTACACCAATAGACTGGGTGATACTGTAGTATTGGTACCTTACCTTCTCTGATGTGGAAAATCAAATGATTTCAGTTAATACTGTATGTGTGTCTGGGACAGTAGAGGTACTTATTCTACTACAGGACTGTCCTAAACCAAGTGGAACACTAACTACACTAACACTATATACATATAATACACTCACCTCTGTGGGAGGTCTGTCAGTTGACACTGTGACAGATGTAACTCAGTTAGTGACCTCAGTCTACACACTACATCAGGTAATCCTCTGGAGAAGTTGTTATACATCATATCCAGTACTTGTAGCTGTTGGAGAGACTCCATACTATATAATATAATAATTATACATGTAATTATTATTTCACAGAGTTGATCTCAATAATAAGTAGACCTGTTAGTGACAATCTAAACATGATAATAACAAAGATACTGATAAATCTACACCAATAGACTGTGTGATACTGTAGTATATTGGCACTCAGTACACCATAGCCTTAGTACCATGGTTGTACACAGGAATACAACAGAGTGACACACACAGGCATTGCATACTATATAATAATGAACACTAGACATGTGTGGATACTCCACATATGCTCTCTCTGTACTATATTATATACATGTATATACTACTAGTTATAATATATATGGTAGGAGGAAAGGTACATGTACATACCAGTCTAGTAAGTGATGTGACTTTATACCACGTATCTGTAGATGTGTCACACGTGGACAGATAACATCTAGTGGTGGCATCACATCACCTAACTGGAGATATAAGTGTGTTATATAGTTAGAGCCTATATCTCTAGCTATATCCTTGTAGTTGTCCACTCTCTTCAGCTCATCCTCTGGTATATAAGGTATTCTATCAATCTTCTCTTCACCTGAATGTTTGTACCAGACTTTACATCCTACAATATAATAATAATTTACAGTACACTACACCTATGCAGTGTACCCACCTAGTATATCCCTAGACTAGACTAGACTAGAGTAGAATGATACACAATCATGTAATATACAACATCTACTCACCAGGCTTGTTCCCCATCTTAATGTATGGTGTCTGTCAAAGCTACACGTGCCTACAGTTATAATTATATAAATATCACTATACTTATCGTCAGTGTAATGTTAGAATTGTACACAAGTAAGTAAATAACACAATGAAGTAATACATTAATAAATAAATAGATAGGTGGATATAGCAGCAAATGTTACCATGATGACCCCATAAATAAATTATTTATAGTATCAGGTATTCCAGTCCTGAATTCAGAGTTGTCATTCCAAAGAAATTCCAAAACTAAAAATATGGATGCATGTGGTAGTTATTCTACACTATGTATTATATTGGAGTGTCAAGTTGTGTGTAATATAACCATTCAGCTGACCAGTCAACACTGAGATGACGGGTGCCAGTATCTACCCCCCTCAACTCTTGACTGGGCTGGGAAGTTAGCGTGAAGAGGTAGGAAGCAAGACGGTGTCTACTAAGGTAGAGTACTGAACATCCTACCATTATACAATTAACATCAACACCATTTCTGTTATCTATAACACTGTTTGCACCTCTGCTCTGTCACAGTGTTATGGACAGAGCAGAGGTGCAACTACTTGATAATCTATATAATCAGGAGTGTGTAACTATTCTAGCCTTATTAATAGTACGTGGAGTTCTACAACTAGCTGAAGATCTACACTCACCACCTACCTGTACATCAACAGTCCTGAGAGTAGCTGGACTTACACCAGACAGTAGCTTGCTGTCCACAGGACACCCCCTTGGTTGTGTAGCTGTCCACAGGACTCCCTCTTGGTTGTGTAGCTGCATGCACAGGTCTAGTGAGCTGGTTGTGTAGCTGCATGCACAGGTCTAGTGAGCTGGTTGTGTAGCTGCATGCACAGGACTCCCTCTTGGTTGTGTAGCTGCATGCACAGGTCTAGTGAGCTAGTTGTGACATGATTATAATACTGTACCTGTAATTAGACACAGAGTATATGATCTACCCCCTGTGGGGTGATATAGTTATGGAGGGCTCTACCTCTCCTAACAAACACTACAGTATATATCAGTATATAGTACTTACCCTGTAGCTATACTTGTAGATGGTTCACTGCTGGTATCCCAGTAACTATCACAGCAACTATCTGTATAACATTTAGTGGACTGTATTATAGTTAGACTATTAAACACTGATAAGGGAGTAGAATGGTTTACTCTGATAAGAAACTCTACTAAACTGATATGAGCTAAGGCTACTTGATAGTGGCCTGCATAGACACATACAGCTAAACAAAGCTAATCAAGTTAGTAGAGCTCTGTGAATGGTGGTTGATTGATGGAAGGTGTCACCCAGTACCAGCCTTGTGAACACCAGATACCCTTGTAATATATACACACCTGGTAATGTATACACACCTGGTAATGTATACACACCTGGTAATATATACACACCTGGTAATATGTACACGCCTGGTAATATGTACACACCTGGTAATATGTACACACCTGGTAATATATACACACCAGGTAGTATATACACACCAGGTAGTATATACACACCAGGTAGTATATACACGCCTGGTAATATGTACACGCCAGGTAATATATACACGCCTGGTAATATGTACACACCTGGTAATATATACACACCAGGTAGTATATACACACCTGGTAATATATACACACCTGGTAATATATACACACCTGGTAATATATACACACCTGGTAATATGTACATACCTGGTAATATATACACACCTGGTAATATATACACACCTGGTAATATATACACACCTGGTAATATGTACACACCTGGTAGTATATACACACCAGGTAGTATATACACACCTGGTAATATGTACACGCCAGGTAATATATACACACCTGGTAATATGTAATATGATCAAGCGAGCACTCTACTGGGCCCCTAAACAGGCATGGCTGATTGCTTACAAGGCCTTGAGTCTGTCACACGTTGACTACGTCAGTGGTGCATGGGATGCAAGCAAAAAGGTGCAGGTGGATGCTTTATGATTAATCTCCAACATCAAGGGCAGAGGTGAAGTAGAGAGAACTATGTAGAAGTTTTGCTTGCAGCCACTCAAAGTGAGGAGGAAAAACCGACATGTAGGCCTTGATAAAAGAAGAACAGCATCTCACTTTCAGTGCAACTTAAGATGATATTCTGAGCCAGCCAACTATAGAAACTATACACAGTTGCTCTCAGGCAATGGAACTCTCCCAGTCAGTACGGGCGAACAGCAACAAATACATAGGCTAATAGCTTCCTTCCAAGGACTACAAGGGATCTGAGGATTGGACCCCATGAAGGAGTAAGTACAGAGCGGTCCATAACCGCGACCTCCACACCAATAAGCTAAGCAGTCCTGTTCAATCAATACAGGCTATTTTTTACTCAATTCAGTAAGACTACTGTTCACAAACTGTCCAACCTATTAGCTATATGTGGTACACCTATCTTCCCTCTAGAGAGGTCCAGTGTTGTGATGGTCACTTCGACTAAGTAGTTATTACCAGTGCTTAAATTGTAAATTAAAAAGTGGGGGGACTGAGTTGAAGAGGGTGGGAAGGGGTGCGGGGGTGGGGTGTGGGCACCCTCGCTTAGCTCCGCGCGAGCGGAAAATTTTGCAAAAAGACTTCTAGAGACATGTTCTGGGAAAGTTTGAGATGAGCTTTGATGATGTCTTTCTGCAAGGAATTTGTCTATTGAGCCATCAGTTTTTGCAGATGAGATTTTGCTTGTAAATTAGATAATAAAAATTTAGCGTTGACTCGTACCTTCTGAAAGAAAACACCCCTGATATTGGAGATGCAAGACTTACAAGATGCTGCACAAAGGAGCAAACTTCAGGCTTACTTCTAGGTGATTAGAAGTTGGATTTAATTTTTATTATACCATAGAAATATATTTGTTTGCATAAATATTGAGCTCCATGTGAACGCTGCCAGCTTTAAAGCATATAGTAAATGCTACCTGATGATGCCTCTACTACTAGCTCAGTTTCATGTATGGATTGAGCACTGGTGTCACGATCATCCAGTTTCCCGAAGAATGGATGTGTGCATAGAGGAGTAAGCATATGTACGCTACCACTACTACTGGTTTTATTGTTGAAGTAAGCAGTAGCAATACTAGGTAGAGTGTACTGATACTATTAGCAGTAGTAGTAAAGAGCAACTACTTGTGGTGAGCACTAGCACTATAAGTCTTTGTACTGCTACTATTGCTACTAAAAGATGTTATTATTGCGCCACTATTATTGTGAGTGAGTGATCAGTAGTGGCATATTAGTAGGAACTTGCTAGCTAGCAAGCTGTAAAAAGGTTTTTATTACTGCTAGTAGCAAAAAAGTACCAGTACTACTTGTTACTAGTAAAATCTTCTTCACACTGCATCATTAGCTATCACCAGTGGTCGAAGAGAAACAAATTAAGTGGGTAAGCTCTCAGTCAATATAATAGAATACACCCCAGGTGCAGGGTGGAATCCCGGCCACCAAATTGTTTCAAGTCTCTGAGATTTTTAAAATTTCTTTTGCTGGCATTAGCCTACTTGGTACAAAATATTGTATATTTTATGAATAACATGATACTTTTTGGGCTATAGCTAATGCATTGACACCAGAAAATTTTAATTGTTAAGTCATATTGTCTTTACCAGAAGAGATGCTACGCTGAAGCCACAGAGTTGATTCAAGGCCAGGGGAGCGTGCCTGATACCCTACTGTTAGCAGTAAACAGTAAGAGACTGTATAGTTCAAATAGTAAGAACCCTTTATTGAGCAACAGCCTACATACGACTGAAATCAGAATGCAAAATTGTGCACCTTGTATTATGAAATCAGTTTTAAACTAAGGTCAAAAAGTTAACAAGCATATTAGGTCGGTCTCAGACCAAAAGGAGTGCGAGTTACAGAAAATACAGAACGGTCTAGAATTACAAGCACTGCTTCATTTCAGACCAATGAAAATAGTCAATATTATAGTGATCAAGGCATGTAGCATCAGCCAATAGCATGTAGGTTAACAAAAGGTATACAATAAAAGAAACCCGAAGGGGAAACATATATTCACGCTGCAATACATACGAGTTAAGACAAGATAACGCAATAAGGAGACTGTTTATTTTAAGTTAGTTAGAGTTATAGTCAATCGGGAGTGTCGGCTCAGGACACAACAATATACAGTAGCTATCAAACGCTGAGGAATTCAATTGCGATGGCTCTGTACAAGAACTCTCAACTCAGTTTTCTTTGAGAAGCTGTAAAGTGCAACGAATAGAGATAACCACAATCAAAATTAGTAAAATCAGAACATAGACCTATTTCACACTAAAACAGTGACATTTTGCTTTCAAAGTCTGAACTTCTGACACCATTTAGTTTCACAAAATTTAAATAGTAGCTCAAATAACTCTACAAAAATCTTGAGCTAAATAACGAAAGAATTTAACTTGACTTGCAGCTGGTCTAGATAATTTAATAAAAACTTGAGTTTCTCTTCTGGGGCCATGCAAAGATTTTACTTCTAGCTTGAAAGATTGATTAGTCATTAAAAATGAATTGACTTGTGACTAAGAATTGGCCATGGCGACTTGAGTGTCCAAAAGAACACTTGCAGACATCTCTGCCTTTAGCTGTCTTGTGAAGAATACATATTAGAAACAATAAATTTACAGCTCTACAGGAGCAGACAACACCAAAATGTGGAGAATGCAACATATTAGTAGAAACAATACCTCCCCCAATTTTACAGGAGCAGACAACATCGAAATGTGAAGAATACAGCATTTTACCAGAAACAATATATCCTTAACTTTACGAGAGTAGACAACTTCAAGAACCATTATCGTGATATAGTGCAATAGCCCACACAGTCATAACTGCAGTGTTATCCCTAGCTGGCCCAATCATTATTAAATAGACTTAGAGCTCCCTACGACAACTGGATGGAATTGACTACGACATATTATTATTAACCAATCACAATTAGTTATCTCTTTCAATAATGGTATTATATTATAATATTATAGACTTTTGTCCTGGTATAAATACCAGATGCATGAAGTTTTTAAATGAGTGGGATTTATTAAGTAGTAGTATTCTTTGTGCGTATTTTCTATATAATCAGTATTGATACCTTAGTCTATTTGACAGTAAGATTAGTGTTCAAAGGTAATTGCAACTGTGTTAATGGCAGTAGTGTTCGTAAAATACTAAGTGTCTATGAGTCTATAGTAATCATTGGATTTGAAATTAGATATTATATAGGATTATCATGAGTATAACGTGGATATGAATTGTTTTAATTATAACCCTGTATTGTCTCACCTACGTATTATATAGTAATTGTATTAGTATTTTCTAAAGTGTCTTGGGTAATTAAAGGAAGTAATATTGAAGATATCCGTCATCTTGTTTGTTCACGTCTAATAAGGAACATTGGTATATTCGCGAACCACGCATATACATAGTATTTTGATCCACCGTAGAATTGGACAATTAGGGTTAATAGTAGGCTTCCAAAATTTAGATTGCATATACATATATCTTTATAGTTAATTCTTATCGTCGTAGTATACTTGCACAATATTTAGGCTGGTCAGGTTGACAAATTTCATAGGGACATAATTATTATCTTCTCGCTCGGTTGATAAATATTCTGCCTTAATTCTCGGACCTCCTGATGGAACCCACTCCATATAAATTCTGAATATAGCTTTAAGACATAATACTAATTATAAGTAATCCAAGAGGCCCGGTAGCCTCGCCCATCACAGTCTTAACTGATGCTGCGTTATCACATATAAGCTCTCTGGTTTGATGCTGATTATACGTATGATTACACTTTCTAGCTTAGCAGCCAGTGAGTACCAGTGTCCTATTATGTGCACAGAAAAATTACTATGTTTGTTCCTGGTTTACATTCAAAAGAATTGAACACTTTGGTCGTGCCTGTAATAAAATATATAATTATTAATAAAATAAATAGCATTATTATAATCATTTATTAGTCCTATAAATTTAACAAAGTACTAGGTATCAAATTATTTAGATTACTTAGCAAATTATGTAACTCGATGGTTAATCAAAATGATTGTGCAATGACAAACATGATATAATTTATATTAAGTATCCTAGCTACAATCCAGTAATACCTGTCTGCACTAACTAAGCTCAGAACAAAGAATAGCCAGCAGAGTAGGCTACCAGCACCAATTGTACTGGAAGACTTGTCTAATCATAATCACAAATGTATTGAATTATTTGGATTACTTAGCAAATTATATTATTTAATTTAATAATTAGTAAAAATAATTGTACAATGAAAATTGTGATACAATTTATATTTTCTACACTATCCTGGAGCATAAATCTTTCTTTTCAAATCCTATATCTACACTTGATTTAATGAGAGTCACACTTGATATTAACACCAAACATGCTAATGCTTTCAATTCTGTTGCCTGTAATACTAACAAGTTTCTGCACAGCTTTCTAATCGGAACTGTCCAGGAGCTCCGCTGAGACCATAGAACTAGCAAAAAAGACTTGCAACTGTGATAATTCCCCCTTACTTCTAACCTGGGACCAAGGAACTTAGCCAAGACAAGATATCCTAGCTACAATCCAGTAACATCTATCTAACTATGATAGTTAGATAGTTAGTAGTTACTAAACTGTCTGCTCTAAGTGAAGGATGAAGAATAGCCAGTAGAGTAGGCTACCAGCTGGTGTAATCATGATCACAATTATAAATATTAAAAATAACGTCAAATTGAAAGCATTGCAGTGCATTACTAGTTTAAGTTTGTATTTACCTCTGACTCTTCGAGTCTTGGTGCCAGAAAAACATTCAAATCCAACTGCGTAGCCAACACTGATAATTATTAAATTTACATGATTTGTGTTATAGAACCATTAAAGCTTTTTATTGCAATAACAGAATACACGTGAACGCATTTCAATAACATCAATCTAATATTATTAGGATTTTAACATGACCATCTTCAGAAACCATTGAGCAATTACTCAGGAAACTACAAAATAATTAAGAAACTTGAACCGAGAAAGTCATATATGAAGCAAACTTGAAACGGTCCGTTGCTTGTTAGCTACCTTTATATCAATAGAACGATACTATGGAGGCGCATATTCTATGCCGAAGAGAGAAGACAACTTTATGATTATGAAGTGGGGGACCATAGAGGTAACAGAGGGGAGATAACTCTATGGGGGGGGGGACGTTATTGCAGAGCGTTCCCCTGGCTAATTTTTATTAGGGACACCATCCCCCGGCGTCCCCCCACAATTTAAGCACTGGTTATTACTTTAATTTTACTATTTCCATGTAACTGATTCGAGCCCATACAGGATTAATTGAGCAAATGCTGACAGCAATCTATCAACCTCGACTTCAACAATAATAAATATAAAAGTAAATGTGAAACTAGAAGTTAGTAATCTATATATTAAATATTGTATAATATAAGAGAACATTTTGGTCCACTATAACAACTGAAGAAGCTCAAGCTCATGAGTTTTAGTTTTAATTGTCTTGTGAATTATCTTACAATTACCAAACCATCTTCACTTTGATATTTTCCATTGCATTTCTTTTAAGTTCTTTTGGCTATCCAATTGAATTATTTATTAATTATTAATTTCAAATTGAATTCGAGTCTTTGTAATTTCAAATTCATTGCTTAGAGCTTAGTTATTGAATTGTAAAAAATTAAACAGGTAAAAAGGCCAAAAGATAAACTAATGGAATCAGAACTACTCATAGCTGTGTCAGTGGTAAAGAGGGTTGTGGAGAGAAAGTACAAGGAAACAAATCAAATTCGTTTTGTTTTAATTCTATAAACTTGGTGTTTGGTGGAACACCAGTTGCGACTCATGTTTATGAATGAATGAATGAATGAATGAAGAATCAGCGAAAGGGATCGGTTTGATGAAACGGAAGTGGGAAAGATTCTTATTTTTCAGGACCATATCAGCTCGATTTGTCAAATTACATTGTATTATGGTGGTAATTCTACGGCTCGAATCCAATCAACCTTTGCAGAGCCGTTCATTGTGAATCATAGAGTCATCTTCTATAAGCTTTATCTTGTCGCAGTCTTCGCCGTAGACTTTATCGTTGTTTAATCAGTAGCTGCCGACTATGAATGTTTCTGTTCAGTTGTTACCTATTCAATGTTTCAAGTTTGATCCTTAACTTCAGGATCACGTGACAATGAGCTCTACCATAAGAAAATTTCGCTGCGCATTTATCTCAAGCCTTACTTCTGCGTAGTGAAATAGACTTCAATGGCGATTTCTTAAAGTAGGAATGTTCACCCATAGAATTACCTCCCCTAGAATGCTTACTTATCACGTGACCGCTCGCTCACAAGGAGAAACCGGATGAAGGTTGTTTTCTCATTGTTTACATTAGCAACCATTATAATTTTATATAAGATGAAAAATTTTTGGGAAGGGATTTTAATACTTTCCCAGCTTTTATGACCAAATGTTTTTTGCAGAACATAGACTAGGTATGTTAATGTATTAAAAACAGACCATAAAATTTGTTTCAAAGCTTTATGACTGTAATATATTTGACCACTAATAGAGACCCTATTTCCATTGCTATAACCAATGTTTTATATATTATTATAGTGGATCTATTGCGCCCACCCAACTTTTGTAGTCATGGTTTGTGATAAGAACTTGAACTAAGAATGTTGCTTTGTCATAAACTTTTCCCTAATGTTTCCAGCAGAGAATTGCCAGAATCATTGTCTCTCATCAAATAATTCAACCTGTGTTAAAATAAGGGCTCCTGTCTAATTCAACCTCCCTCACATACCCTGTCAAAACTTCCAGCTATGGTTTTGATCAAAAATGCTTTCACAATACAACGAAGGTTTACCATCAGTCTATTTAGTGGTTCTGTGGGATGGGTCTAGTAATTCTATGCTGTATCACATATATAATACTGTGTAATCCCACAATGATATACTATAATTTCTATAAATAATTTACTCATGCACAATTCAGGCTAATTCAGGCCAACAAATAAATATTAATTTTACATCACAATTTGTACACCTTTCCAAAATTGGCCAGTGTACATGTAGCCTACTGTACTAATATTTGCTAAATAATTTATTCATCTACATGTACAAGTGCACCTACATGCAATCTGTGCCTGTATCACTTGATATTAATAATCAGCTATAATTATAAGCTATACAGTGACACTCCTGTGATATATAGCATAAGCTATCGTGGTGCAACTTTATCCTGTAGCGTTGTGCATGCTGGTGGTTGTCAGCTGCCCCATTATTAGTTGACTATTTTTACTCATTTATTGGGTACATTTACCAATGTGTTATTCCTATGATTTTGTCTAGCAATATAACAAAATATTGTGCTGACATTGTTAGCCCAAATTCTTATCACAAACCATGGCAACAGAGTTGGGTGGGCACAATAGATCCACTATAATATATATAAAACATAGGTTATAGCAATGGAAATAGAGTTTAATTAGTGGCCAAATTTATTACAGTCATAAAGCTTTTAAACAAATTTTATGGTCTGTTTTATATACATCAACATACCTAGCCTATGTTCTGTAAAAAATATTTGGGCAAAAAAGCTGAGAAAGCATTGAAATCCCCTTTCAAAAATTTTTCGTGGTATATATAATTATAATGGTTGCCAATGTAAACAATGAGAAAACTACCTTCATCCGTCTGTTCCACACTAGCGAACCTCCGGCTAATGAATTAATATTGTCACGTGACTACGAGTAAGCATTCTAGGGGAGGTAATTCTATGTGTTCACCAGCTTCCCATAAGAATTCTAGGATTCTTTCTTCCTGAGGGTAAAGGTATGTATGGGTGTCACAGTTAGTAGCGTATATGTACATCAATCAAGATGCTGTGAGTTCAGCCCTCGACTGTTTCATTTGTGGCAAAAAATCTTCAGCTAGCTTTCTACCCAAAATTGCTGCGCCTGTGTTTCGATGAGGACGTAAAAATTAAAATAACACAGAGAGAAAGTTCCGCGTAATGTTTCCATCAAACACGCACAATAAAAAGCTACGTCTGCCCTGTTTTGAAAAGAGAAGCTGAATTCCGGCTAGGTGTGCGTGATTGTGACCACTTTGTCAAAGTCTGGCAATGCAGTCAGTCAGAAAATACCTGCAGAACTGTTCGGACTCGCCCAGCAATGAGTAAAACCAATATGATATGGGCCCTGGCCAGTGTTAGAGCTGTTAGAGATGAACCGACTGAGAGGGGGGTCACACTCCTTGGTCACACCTGGTCGAGGATCTTCTTTCCCCAGTGAGAACTGAGATATAAGCATTACCTGACAGAAGCAAAGCAGGGTCAAAGTCAATACTGTGCTGCCTCAAGTCAAGTCACCGTGCAGTGCAAGTCTGAAGTCAAATCCAAATGCAAGTCAAGTGGAAAACTAATTTTGAAAAATTTCACTTTTTTCGTTTAGTGGACGTTCCAATCCATGTAAAACTAGTAAAATAGTAAATGCTAAATAAATATCAGTGTGATAACGATGGAAATTAAAATAAGAAGCTACAAGAAAGCACAGACTGGGGATTCAGACTCAAACACTTGAAACAGGCCTTTCCCCTTTGCTAGCTAATGCAAACTAAACTGCGTGCCACTGACCTGTTCCTACAATGCCACTGGGTGCTGCAAGAACGCGCACATGGGTTTTAGTTTTACCCTTATAACCCTTCATCTGAAGTTGTCATCCCAAACACATTCAAGAATTGACAGATTTCTGATGGGCACATGTGTGCAACCCGCCATATTGACTAGTCGTAGTCACAATTCATTCAGTTTGTCAAGTCACATTGGTGCACAAGTCCATGGCAAGTCACGTCGACTTATGACTAGGCGAGTCAAGTTGAAACTATGACTTGGACTTGAAATATTAAGTTTTGTTTGATTATGTATAGAATGTAAATAACTAATTCTATAACTGCCTATTTTAATGATAAAGGCAGCAGTAAATGCCATAAACTGAAAGTCTGTAATAATTTGTCTAGGTTTCACCATTTACCATGCCACTGTGTATTAATAACTGTTATTATTATTACACTAGAATCTTCAGCAATCGTTCAAATGTCTAAGAGACCTAAATAATAGAGAAATTTAAGACTATTTAAAACTAGCGATAACATGAGGGTGCATGCTTGCTGACGGTGTGCCCAATAAAACAAAGGTGTATACTACCCGTGTATACTCCCCGTACCCAGTGTATACTCCCCGTACTCAGTGTATACTGCCCATACTCAGTGTATACTCCCTGTACCCAGTGTATACTCCCCGTACTCAGTGTATACTCCCCATACTCAGTGTATACTCCCCGTACTCAGTGTATACTCCCGTACCCAGTGTATACTCCCCATACTCAGTGTATACTCCCCATACTCAGTGTATACTCCCCGTACCCAGTGTATACTCCCCGTACCCGGTGTATACTCCCCGTACCCAGTGTATACTCCCTGTACCCTGTGTATATTCCCCGTACTCAGTGTATACTCCCCGTACCCAGTGTATACTCCCCGTACCCTGTGTATACTCCCCGTACTCAGTGTATACTCCCCATACCCAGTGTATACTCCCCGTACCCAGTGTATACTCCCCGCACCCCGTGTATATTCCCCATACTCAGTGTATACTCTGCGCACCCAGTGTGTACTCCCCATACCCAGTGTATACTCCCCGTACCCCGTGTATACTCCCTTGATCCCTCACTTCAAATGCTGGCACTGGCTCTTTTATTTCTCTTCAAACTATATTATGCAGATTCACTATAAATTTTACTTACACTGCATATAATAAAATGATGCAGATCAGCTGTGTATTGGTAGGAATGGAAATGGGATAGATTTATCCAACAATATACACAGTTAGTCTACTCAGAGCTAGTAATATTCAAACAGTAGCCCAGTCAAGAGAACTACCAAAATTAGTCAGTATTAACCCCAACCAATAACACAATAGTTTCTACCAAGGACCATTAGGACCAGTCTGACTATTCAAATAAGACTAATGCCAATTAACAGGTCCAGTCTACCTATACTGCACATCCAATGCAGAAACTCTGATAATGGCAGTGAACTGCAGAAAGGAAATAGCTAATCAGGGTAAAAATGCAATTAACTGTAGACCAGACTATCTCAATCTAAATCGTAATAAAAACTGATATTACTGCAATGATGGGAATTTTAAAGAGAATGGAAAAATGCGTATCCCACCGGTAACCTTGTCATGGGATAATCTTTTGCAGTCACCTCCTTCCTAATCCTCTAGTGATTTCACCATTGATAGTATGAGTTCATTGTAGGATGTTGTGTATGTAATAATAATTAACATACACTGCTTTATTATCGTCATCTTTGTCATAATGCAGTTCAATTTTTATAGAGGAAAGGCAGCAACTTATACAATAACACAATGGAGTTTATGACAGCTGAGTGGAGTCCCTTGGGGGATGTATTTTTCAGGTAACACCTATAGAAGGTTACTTTACATGCACTGCGTCTACTTACTACTACTATATGTGTACTTTTACTTTCACTAGGCCTAGGCTATGTGTAGGCTACCTGCTGTTGTTGTACTGCAAAAATTAAGAATATGGAAAGCAATAAGATTAATGTTTGTTATACCTGTTTAACTTGCTGTGTACTCGTGTGTCCATTTCATCTCGTATATTGTACCAGTTTCATCTCGTATATTGTACCAATTTCATCTGGTATATTGTACCATTTCATCTAGTATATTGTACCATTTCATCTCGTATATTGTACCATTTCATCTCGTATATTGTACCATTTCATCTCGTATATTGTACCAATTTCATCTCGTATATTGTACCATTTCATCTCTTATATTGTACCATTTCATCTCTTATATTGTACCATTTCATCTAGTATATTGTACCATTTCATCTCTTATATTGTACCATTTCATCTCGTATATTGTACCAATTTCATCTCGTATATTGTACCATTTCATCTAGTATATTGTACCATTTCATCTCTTATATTGTACCATTTCATCTCTTATATTGTACCATTTCATCTAGTATATTGTACCATTTCATCTCTTATATTGTACCATTTCATCTCGTATATTGTACCAATTTCATCTCGTATATTGTACCATTTCATCTCTTATATTGTACCATTTCATCTCTTATATTGTACCATTTCATCTAGTATATTGTACCATTTCATCTCTTATATTGTACCATTTCATCTCGTATATTGTACCAATTTCATCTCGTATATTGTACCATTTCATCTCGTATATTGTACCATTTCATCTCGTATATTGTACCATCTCATCTCGTATATTGTACCATTTCATCTAGTATATTGTACCATTTCATCTCGTATATTGTACCATTTCATCTCGTATATTGTACCATCTCATCTCGTATATTGTACCATCTCATCTCGTATATTGTACCATTTCATCTAGTATATTGTACCATTTCATCTCGTATATTGTACCATTTCATCTAGTATATTGTACCATTTCATCTAGTATATTGTACCATTTCATATCTTATATTGTACCATTTCATCTCTTATATTGTACCATTTCATCTAGTATATTGTACCATTTCATCTCTTATATTGTACCATTTCATCTCGTATATTGTACCAATTTCATCTCGTATATTGTACCATTTCATCTCTTATATTGTACCATCTCATCTCGTATATTGTACCATTTCATCTAGTATATTGTACCATTTCATCTCGTATATTGTACCATTTCATCTAGTATATTGTACCATTTCATCTAGTATATTGTACCATTTCATCTCTTATATTGTACCATTTCATCTCTTATATTGTACCATTTCATCTAGTATATTGTACCATTTCATCTCTTATATTGTACCATTTCATCTCGTATATTGTACCAATTTCATCTCGAATATTGTACCATTTCATCTCGTATATTGTACCAATTTCATCTAGTATATTGTACCATTTCATCTCGTATATTGTACCATTTCATCTCGTATATTGTACCATTTCATCTAGTATATTGTACCATTTCATCTCTTATATTGTACCATTTCATCTCGTATATTGTACCAATTTCATCTCGTATATTGTACCATTTCATCTCTTATATTGTACCATCTCATCTCGTATATTGTACCATTTCATCTAGTATATTGTACCATTTCATCTCGTATATTGTACCATTTCATCTAGTATATTGTACCATTTCATCTAGTATATTGTACCATTTCATCTCTTATATTGTACCATTTCATCTCTTATATTGTACCATTTCATCTAGTATATTGTACCATTTCATCTCTTATATTGTACCATTTCATCTCGTATATTGTACCAATTTCATCTCGTATATTGTACCATTTCATCTCGTATATTGTACCAATTTCATCTAGTATATTGTACCATTTCATCTCGTATATTGTACCAATTTCATCTCGTATATTGTACCATTTCATCTCTTATATTGTACCATCTCATCTCGTATATTGTACCATTTCATCTAGTATATTGTACCATTTCATCTCGTATATTGTACCATTTCATCTAGTATATTGTACCATTTCATCTAGTATATTGTACCATTTCATCTCTTATATTGTACCATTTCATCTCTTATATTGTACCATTTCATCTAGTATATTGTACCATTTCATCTCTTATATTGTACCATTTCATCTCTTATATTGTACCATCTCATCTCGTATATTGTACCATTTCATCTAGTATATTGTACCATTTCATCTCGTATATTGTACCATTTCATCTAGTATATTGTACCATTTCATCTAGTATATTGTACCATTTCATCTCTTATATTGTACCATTTCATCTCTTATATTGTACCATTTCATCTAGTATATTGTACCATTTCATCTCTTATATTGTACCATTTCATCTCGTATATTGTACCAATTTCATCTCGTATATTGTACCATTTCATCTCGTATATTGTACCAATTTCATCTAGTATATTGTACCATTTCATCTCGTATATTGTACCATTTCATCTAGTATATTGTACCCATTTCAGGAAATTGGAGTTATACCGAATGACGTGGGCAGACCATATGAATATTTCAGAATGTGACGTAGCCGCCGCTATTAATGGTGGGCCAATAGGTAAGTTATCATGTATCATATATCTCGTTTCCTTTAGTCATTTACAGCTCTTCTTCCTCAAAGCAGGAAGGATTGGAACTGGATATGTGTGTTGTAGTAGTAATCTGTTAAAGCTAATACAACTTTACAGCTGCTACCAAGAAGGCTATGCATATGGTGAGAACTGACGCTAAACAGATTGTGTCCATATACAACGCAGCAGGCAACTCTCTCCATCAGTTCCGTGTAAGTCATATCTGTGATATCGTATTACTCCGTGTAAGTAATATCTGTGATACCGTATTACTCCGTGTAAGTAATATCTGTGATACCGTATTACTCCGTGTAAGTCATATCTATGGTATCGTATTACTCCGTGTAAGTCATATCTGTGATATCGTATTACTCCGTGTAAGTCATATCTGTGGTATCGTATTACTCCGTGTAAGTCATATCTGTGATATCGTATTACTCCGTGTAAGTAATATCTCTGTTACCATATTACTCCGTGTAAGTCATATCTGTGGTATCGTATTATTCCGTGTAAGTCATATCTGTGGTACCGTATTATTCCGTGTAAGTAATATCTGGGATACCGTATTACTCCGTGTAAGTCATATCTGTGATATCGTATTATTCCGTGTAAGTCATATCTGCGATACCATATTACTCCATGTAAGTCATATCTGTGATATCGTATTATTCCGTGTAAGTCATATCTGCGATACCATATTACTCCATGTACGTCATATCTGTGATATCGTATTATTCAATGTAAGTCATATCTGTGATATCGTATTACTCTGTGTAAGTCATATCTGTAGTATCGTATTATTCCGTGTAAGTCATATCTGTGGTACCGTATTATTCCGTGTAAGTCATATCTGTGGTATCATATTATTCCGTGTAAGTCATATCTGTGATATCGTATTACTCCATGTAAGTCATATCTGTGGTATCATATTACTCCGTGTAAGTAATATCTGTGATATCGTATTACTCCGTGTAAGTAATATCTCTGTTACCGTATTACTCCGTGTAAGTCATATCTGTGATATCGTATTATTCCGTGTAAGTCATATCTGCGATACCATATTACTCCATGTACGTCATATCTGTGATATCGTATTATTCCATGTAAGTCATATCTGTGATATCGTATTATTCCATGTAAGTCATATCTGTGATACCGTAATGCTGATGCTATATTTTATATATTGTGTCACCCTCAATCAGTGGCAGCAAGAAGGTCACCTGCTGAAACTAGGATGGACTTGCTCTGAGAAGTTAATCTGTGTGCAGGACGATGGTTTGGTCATCACATACAACTTGTTTGGTCAAGTGGAAAACACATTCGATATGGGGCAGGTGAGTCAGACATACAGTGGAGTAATCAGTGAGTCAGTCATATAGTGGAGTAATCAGTGAGTCAGTCATGCAGTGGAGTAATCAGTGAGTCAGTCATGCAGTTGAGTAATCAGTGAGTCAGTCAGTGACAGTGATGCAGTGTAACTATAACAAAGTTAGTGGCAGGAAAGATGGATCACTCCGGCCAAAAACTGTCCGTCTCCAGCCTCCAAACGCAGTCCGGATTAAGCATGGAGTTATGCTACCTTGTGTACAAATACACTGTTTCTATTGGTGTGTCTCAGGCCAATCAGGCACCCTTCTTCACTACCACCCCATAAAAACCATCCATTTATATAAACAAGACCTTATTACAGGTTACACAATAATATAGGTAATACCCAGCAATGCTAGTCTAACAGCTATTCAAAACCCCAGCAGATGGATGGTGGGAAAGTGAGTGGCGGAACGTCAGGTTATTATCATTGAGTGAATCATCTGTCCTTCCACTATCTTTGACTATATGGTGTGATAGCTCTTCCCTCTAGTCTCAGTGTGAGAACCCTATGAATACCTGCAGAGCTCATTCTACTCACCCGTCTCCTCACTAAGAGTCACGGAGGGGCTTGTGATTGAACAAGACCTCAGTCTAATCCTAGTAACATAGTACAACTCTATCTAATTCCACATACTATATATACTGTAGGAAGCTAAGGACCTGAAGATCTCAGACTGTAGAATATTCCAATCCTACCATGATTCTGGTATCATAGTCATGACTACAGCTTACAGATTCTGGATAAAGAGTGATGTTCACAAGAGGAGTAGTCCAAGAAAGCTAGCTGATGTTCCAGGTAGGTAAACTGTGCTTTACCTACTGTAGGTGAGACCATCTCCGAGTTAGTGCTAGAATATCACATGCACATGGTGAGTCCTAGTGTCACCAAGTTATTTGACTTTGTTCCTCCTACTTACAGCTCTTGGTTCGCCGCCTTCCTGTTGGGCAGCTATAGGAATAGATGGTACAATGTGTGCTCTAGTAGCCAGGGACGACAGGCTATACCTCATTGACCAGCTTGGACAGTGTGCTCTACAGGTACTTGCGTTACATTGTGTCACAGTCATGGTTCCATGATAATCCATTGTAAATGATTAGCTTGTACTCAGGGTGCTCTGTACACATCCCCTTGATCTGCATATAGATTGGGTTCTGGGGCTTATCAAGGTTTGCTGGAGTTGTCTGTTTCAAATGTAATTTTTTTAAACCATTTTATTCTCTAAACAATTTTATCTGATGAGTGTTTAAACACGAAACTAATAGTAATAAAATGGTTTTGGACACTTTGGTTTTATTGTGATAATTTATTTCTATGTAGGATGTTCAGATAAGTGATCCTAATGTGATAGCCTACACTGAGATAGCTGTCTCGATGAACAATAAATATGTAGCCTTGTTCACAGCCACTGGTATGCTATGGATAGGGTCGTCTGATCTACAGGTGAGTAAAGTTCTCTCCCTGTCTTTATGTTTATGGGGAACACAGGCTTCTGGTGATCAAACAGCATAACAATGTAAATACGTATATCTTAGAAATGTTCTGTGCTGTCCAAGTATTGGTAACGTGTAGATATATACATGAGCAGGTATTAGGTAGATATGTACATGAGCAGGTATTAGGTAGATAGATACATGAGCAGGTATTAGGTAGATAGATACATGAGCAGGTATTAGGTAAATAGATACATGAGCAGGTATTAGGTAGATATATACATGAGTAGGTATTGGGTAAATAGATACATGAGCAGGTATTGGGTAGATATATACATGAGCAGGTATTAGGTAGATATATACATGAGCAGGTATTAGGTAGATATATACATGAGCAGGTATTGGGTAAATAGATACATGAGCAGGTATTGGGTAGATATATACATGAGCAGGTATTAGGTAGATATATACATGAGCAGGTATTAGGTAGATATATACATGAGCAGGTATTAGGTAGATATATACATGAGCAGGTATTAGGTAGATATATACATGAGCAGGTATTAGGTAGATATATACATGAGTAGGTATTAGGTAGATATATACATGAGCAGGTATTAGGTAGATATATACATGAGCAGGTATTAGGTAGATATATACATGAGCAGGTATTAGGTAGATATATACATGAGTAGGTATTAGGTAGATAGATACATGAGCAGGTATTAGGTAGATATATACATGAGCAGGTATTAGGTAGATATATACATGAGTAGGTATTAGGTAGATAGATACATGAGCAGGTATTGGGTAAATAGATACATGAGCAGGTATTGGGTAGATATATACATGAGCAGGTATTGGGTAGATATATACATGAGCAGGTATTAGACAGATAAATATGCTAGTAGAGCTGATACAGCTTGTAAATGGGCAATTCTTAGCCATCATTATCAGATAGCTGGACAATCGGACTAACTAGAGTTGTGGTTTATATTATAGTAGTTATACGCTGTAATACTAGTAGTTATACGTTGTAATACTAGTAGTTATACGTTGTAATACTAGTAGTTATACGTTGTAATACTAGCCAACTACAGTCACATGATGTCTTCCTCTGATGATGATGTATGGATATACATCGAAATATAAGGAGACAAAAAAATATAAAAATGTTTCTCGTCTTACTATTCATCATTAAGATACTCGCTCGCACCAACATTTTCCAACAGAAGAGTATATTTTATATATCTGATTGCTACAGAAGTGTTTCTGTGAGTACGATACAAAGAGAAAGAGTAGACCAACTCAGCTGGCCTGGTGTGGTACAAGGTCTGTCCTGGTCTACTGGGAAGGGGAGGACCTACTGATGGTCGGCCCAGACAGGGACTGGATCAGCTACCCATGTGATTCAAGTGTGTTTATTGTATCAGAGACAGACGGAGCCAGAGTTATATCCAATCATGTGCAAGAGCTGGTGCAGCGGGTACCGGGTTAGTATGTTATACATGGTTTGTACATGTACATATCATCAGTATACTGGGTTAGTATGTTATACATGGTTTGTACATGTACATGTCACTAGTGTACTGGGTTAGTATGTTACACATGGTTTGTACATGTACATATCATCAGTATACTGGGTTAGTATGTTATACATGGTTTGTACATGTGCATATCACTAGTGTACTGGGTTAGTATGTTACACATGGTTTGTACATGTGCATATCACTAGTGTACTGGGTTAGTATGTTATACATGGTTTGTACATGTACATATCATCAGTGTACTGGGTTAGTATGTTATACATGGTTTGTACATGTACATATCACTAGTGTACTGGGTTAGTATGTTATACATGGTTTGTACATGTACATATCACTAGTGTACTGGGTTAGTATGTTATACATGGTTTGTACATGTACATATCATCAGTGTGTCACTACAGTCATGGTTAGCCCATAGTCTGCTCTCTCTTGCATGTGGCTACTGCGGCTAGTCACTGGCTAAGCTTGTTATATATGTACATGTAGAGCAGGGGTTCCCAACCTGGAGTACATGTACCCCTAGGGGTACATTTTAGAAATCTAGGTAGTACAAAACAAGTTATCGACTTAATGCATTTTTGACAGTGGTTTTCAGTTACAGGCTATCAATTATGAACTATCATTATCTATTACTGAACTGAACATCAAATAGCTCACTGATGCAAATGAAGTTGGGCTAAACCAGTGTGAAAACCATAAAACACTACAATCTATGAAGTTACATGTATATTACATAGTTATCATTAAATAATTAATAAATAAAAATTTCTTTACTTTACTTTATTTGCTTGTTTAGCTGACGAATTTAGATAATGCACACATGTAATATCAATCGAATTAAACCAAAGATATCCTTGATTAAACACAGTTTTGCAAAGGGGTACGTTGTTTGCTACATGACTGCTAAGGGGTACTTAAGCTAAAAATGGTTGAGAACTCCTGATGTAGAGTGAATCGAGTATGAGACATGGAAACCCTCTGTATATACACTGCTACATGTGGATATAACAATAGCATGGAAACCCCCTGTTTATACACTGCTACATGTGGATATAACAATAGCATGGAAACCCCCTGTATATACACTGCTACATGTGGATATAACAATAGCATGGAAACCCCCTGCATATACACTGCTACATGTAGATATAACAATAGCATGGAGACCCCTGTATATACATTGCTACACTTGGATATAACAATATCATCACACTTATGATAGTGTGGTGATTAACAATAGCGTCACAGTTATGACTGTGTGGTGATATAACAATACCATCACAGTTATGATAGTGTGGTCATTGTAGAGGTTACAGTTCAGATATTCCAGATTGGATCCATTCAGCCCGGAGCTTATCTATTTGAGGCAGAGCGTAAATTTAAGGTTGGCGTGTTATGCTGTACTTAGTATACTAATATATAATACTATAGTGTATTATATAGATACCACTACTACCTTACTATATCATATAATGTGTCCTTAGTAAACTAGTATAGATTCTATAGTATATTATATAGATACCACTACTACCTTACTATATCATATAATGTGTACTTAGTAAACTAGTATAGATTCTATAGTATATTATATAGATACCACTACTACCTTACCATATCATATAATGTGTTCTTAGTAAACTAGTATAGATTCTATAGTATATTATATAGATGCCACTACTACCTCACTATATCATATAATGTGTACTTGTATACCAGTATAGATTCTATAGTATATTATATAGATACCACTACTACCTTACCATATCATATAATGTGTTCTTAGTAAACTAGTATAGATTCTATAGTATATTATATAGATACCACTACTACCTTACCATATCATATAATGTGTTCTTAGTAAACTAGTATAGATTCTATAGTATATTATATAGATGCCACTACTACCTCACTATATCATATAATGTGTACTTGTATACCAGTATAGATTCTATAGTATATTATATAGATACCACTACTACCTTACCATATCATATAATGTGTACTTAGTATACTAGTATAGATTCTATAGTATATTATATAGATACCACTACTACCTCACTATATCATATAATGTGTACTTAGTGTACTATATAGATTCTATAGTATATTATATAGATACCACTACCACCTCACTATATCATATAATGTGTTCTTAGTATACTATATAGATTCTATAGTATATTATATAGATACCACTACTACCTTACTATATCATATAATGTGTACTTAGTGTACTAGTATAGATTCTATAGTTTATTATGTAGATATCACTACTACCTCACTATATCATATAATGTGTACTTAGTATACTATATAGATTCTATAGTATATTATATAGATACCACTACTACCTCACTATATCATATAATGTGTACTTAGTGTACTATACAGATTCTATAGTATATTATATAGATACCACTACTACCTCACTATATCATATAATGTGTTCTTAGTAAACTAGTATAGATTCTATAGTATGTTATATAGATACCACTACTACCTCACTATATCATATAATGTGTTCTTAGTGTACTATATAGATTCTATAGTATATTATATAGATACCACTACTACCTTACTATATCATGTAATGTGTTCTTATGTTGGTTGTTGTTGTTAGCACCTTGACGCCCTCCCTGGCCATACATTCGTTATATTTTTCTGGTTATTAGCAACAAAACAAGGAGGCCAATGATTATATAGACAGTATATCCCACCAGATGGCGCTAGCTGTGGAGCAGTGTATCGAGGCAGCAGGTCACGAGTTTGAACCTTCCAAACAGAAAGATTTGCTGAGGGTATGTTACCTATGGTATTGTATATGTACACTATGTATATAGGCCTTCTGTATACTGAGAGTATGTTACCTGTGGTATTGTATATGTACACTATGTATATACTGTATACTGAGGGTATGTTACCTATGGTATTGTATATGTACACTATGTATATACTGTATACTGAGGGTATGTTACCTATGGTATTGTATATGTACACTGTGTATATACTGTATACTGAGAGTATGTTACCTATGGTATTGTATATGTACACTATGTATATACTGTATTATTGTAATACTGTATTATTGTATTATGATTGCTGTGTATATACTGTATTATTGTAATACTGTAATACTGTATTATTTTATTATGATTGCAGGCTGCTTCCTTTGGAAAGTGTTTTGTAAACACAACGGAACCAGATGAGTTCTATCACATGTGTCAGATGATTCGGGTGCTCAATGCTGTTAGAGATTACAATATCGGCATACCTCTTACTCTCAAACAGTATCCTTTATCTAGTAGACTAAGTTCCTACTCTAGTCTGCACTTTAGTAAATAGTGGAGTACACTAAGTCCCCACTCTAGTCTGCACTTTAGTAAATAGTGGAGTAGCCTAAGTTCTTACTGGGGTTTGGGGTTTGGTTACTCTAGTCTGTCATTTAGTAAATATTGGGGAGAATGAGTTCTGTTGATTCCAGAAATTTAAAATTCAAAATTACATGTACATGTATTTGCAGTTTTTTGAAGAATAAAATGTGTTTCCTGTTTACAATGTAGTCAGTCACTACAGTCATAGTGGTCAGTTGCTACAGTCATAGTGGTCAGTTGCTACAGTCATAGTGGTCAGTTGCTACAGTCATAGTGGTCAGTTGCTACAGTCATAGTGGTCAGTTGCTACAGTCATAGTGAACATGTAGGTACATGTATCTGAGTAGACTAGGGTATGGAGGGTACATGTATATTATTGTATATTCAGTACCTGAGCAAACTGGTGTAGAATAACCTTAACCGTCTACGTAGACTAAACTTCATAACCTTAGAGACACTGATAGATAGGCTGGTGTATAGGAGACACTATCTCCTTGCTAGAAAGATATGCCAGTACCTCAAGCTAAAGGACGTGGAAGAGAAGATACTAGCTCACTGGGCTTGTTATAAGGTGAGTATTTTAATGTGTGGATGAGTATCATTAGTTGAATCTATACTAGTAATGGGTGTGTCTATACTAGTAATGGGTGTGTCTATACTAGTAATGGGTGTGTCTATACTAGTAATGGGTGTGCCTATACTAGTAATGGGTGTGTCTATACTAGTAATGGGTGTGTCTATACTAGTAATGGGTGTGTCTATACTAGTAATGGGTGTGCCTATACTAGTATTGGGTGTGTCTATACTAGTCATGGGTGTGCCTATACTAGTAATGGGTGTGTCTATACTAGTAATGGGTGTGTCTATACTAGTAATGGGTGTGTCTATACTAGTAATGGGTGTGTCTATACTAGTAATGGGTGTGTCTATGCTAGTAATGGGTGTGTCTATGCTAGTAATGGGTGTGTCTATACTAGTATTGGGTGTGTCTATACTAGTAATGGGTGTGTCTATACTAGTAATGGGTGTGTCTATACTGGTAATGGGTGTGTCTATACTAGTAATGGGTGTGTCTATACTAGTAATGGGTGTGTCTATACTAGTAATGGGTGTGTCTTATTCTCCGGGATTGATGGTCTTTACCCTGCATGTTATAGTCTCAGTACATAGTATATACCTACCTGATGTAGGTAATATATTATCACATAGTGTCTTCTTACCTACTGTAGGTTGAGAACAGCACAGACCCAGACTATAAAATAGCTAGCAGTATACAAGAGAAACTGGGGGACAACTCCGGCGTCTCATACAGTGATATTGCTAGTAGGGCAGTGGACCGTGGCAAGAAGGATCTGGCTATTATGGTTGGTAGTTTCACTCCTATATATCTGTAGATATACTCTACTGTATCATATATAGATATACCTGTAGATATACTCTACTGTATCATATATAGATATACCTGTAGTTATACTCTACTGTATCATATATAGATAAACCTGTAGATATACTCTACTGTATCATATATAGATATACCTGTAGATATACTCTACTTTATCATATATAGATATACCTGTAGATATACTCTACTGTATCATGTATAGATATACCTGTAGATATACTCTACTGTATAATGTATAGATAAACCTGTAGATATACTCTACTGTATCATATATAGATATACCTGTAGATATACTCTACTGTATCATATATAGATATACTTGTAGATATACTCTATTGTATCATATATAGATATACCTGTAGATATACTCTACTGTATCATATATAGATATACCTGTAGATATACTCTACTGTATCATATATAGATATACCTGTAGATGTACTCTACTGTATCATATATAGATATACTTGTAGATATACTCTATTGTATCATATATAGATATACTTGTAGATATACTCTATTGTATCATATATAGATATACCTGTAGATATACTCTACTGTATAATGTATAGATATACCTGTAGATATACTCTACTGTATCATATATAGATATACCTGTAGATATACTCTACTGTATCATATATAGATATACTTGTAGATATACTCTATTGTATCATATATAGATATACCTGTAGATATACTCTACTGTATCATATATAGATATACCTGTAGATATACTCTACTGTATCATATATAGATATACCTGTAGATGTACTCTACTGTATCATATATAGATATACCTGTAGATATACTCTACTGTATCATATATAGATATACCTGTAGATATACTCTACTGTATCATGTATAGATATACCTGTAGATGTACTCTACTGTATCATATATAGATATACCTGTAGATATACTCTACTGTATCATATATAGATATACCTGTAGATGTACTCTACTGTATCATATATAGATATACCTGTAGATATACTCTACTGTATCATGTATAGATATACCTGTAGATATACTCTACTGTATCATGTATAGATATACCTGTAGATATACTCTACTGTATCATATATAGATAAACCTGTAGATGTACTCTACTGTATCATGTATAGATATACCTGTAGATATACTCTACTGTATCATATATAGATATACCTGTAGATGTACTCTACTGTATCATATATAGATATACCTGTAGATATACTCTACTGTATCATGTATAGATATACATGTAGATATACTCTACTGTATCATATATAGATATACCTGTAGATATACTCTACTGTATCATATATAGATAAACCTGTAGATATACTCTACTGTATCATATATAGATATACCTGTAGATATACTCTACTGTATCATGTATAGATATACATGTAGATATACTCTACTGTATCATATATAGATATACCTGTAGATATACTCTACTGTATCATATATAGATAAACCTGTAGATATACTCTACTGTATCATATATAGATATACCTGTAGATATACTCTACTGTATCATATATAGATATACCTGTAGATATACTCTACTGTATCATGTATAGATATACCTGTAGATATACTCTACTGTATCATATATAGATAAACCTGTAGATATACTCTACTGTATCATATATAGATATACCTGTAGATATACTCTACTGTATCATGTATAGATATACATGTAGATATACTCTACTGTATCATATATAGATATACCTGTAGATATACTCTACTGTATCATATATAGATAAACCTGTAGATATACTCTACTGTATCATATATAGATATACCTGTAGATATACTCTACTGTATCATATATAGATATACCTGTAGATATACTCTACTGTATCATATATAGATATACCTGTAGATATACTCTACTGTATCATGTATAGATATACCTGTAGATATACTCTACTGTATCATATATAGATATACCTGTAGTTATACTCTACTGTATCATATATAGATATACCTGTAGATATACTCTACTGTATCATATATAGATATACCTGTAGATATACTCTACTGTATCATATATAGATAAACCTGTAGATATACTCTACTGTATCATGTATAGATATACCTGTAGATATACTCTACTGTATCATATATAGATATACTTGTAGATATACTCTACTGTATCATGTATAGATATACCTGTAGATATACTCTACTGTATCATATATAGATATACCTGTAGATATACTCTACTGTATCATGTATAGATATACCTGTAGATGTACTCTACTGTATCATGTATAGATATACTTGTAGATATACTCTACTGTATCATGTATAGATATACCTGTAGATATACTCTACTGTATCATATATAGATATACCTGTAGATGTACTCTACTGTATCATGTATAGATATACCTGTAGATATACTCTACTGTATCATATATAGATATACCTGTAGATATACTCTACTGTATCATGTATAGATATACCTGTAGATATACTCTACTGTATCATATATATATATACCTGTAGATATACTCTAATGTATCATATATAGATATACCTGTAGATATACTCTACTGTATCATATATAGATATACCTGTAGATATACTCTACTGTATCATGTATAGATATACCTGTAGATATACTCTACTGTATCATATATAGATATACCTGTAGATATACTCTACTGTATCATATATAGATATACCTGTAGATATACTCTAATGTTTCTTGAATGGATAAATCTGTGGCATTCGACTAAAGCAAGCAGATTAGAACTTTACAGTAGAATAAAAATTGGTCATATAATTATTCTCTAGTTATTTTATTAGAGCACTTGATTGACACACAGACAAACAGTCTGGATAACTACAATGTAGGTGAGGTGAAAGGCTAGTTAGGTATGGGTCTAGTTTGTCATTAGTCTAGTTAACTATGAAAGTATTAGCCGCTGGCCTAGTAGTCCAGGGGCTAGTTAGCCATCAGTACATTAGCCCTTGCATCATCTCTTTTTAAATGCCGGTTCCTATGGTACTGTGGGAGTCCATTTCTTGTGAAGAAGTCACTCTCTACTATAGCTCTTCTCCCATAGTCTGGGTTCTTAACTGACTCCTTTGATATGAAGTCCTTTAGGCACCACCCATAATCCCAGGAGCTAACCAGTGGGAACTTATACTTGTCCTCAGGATTCTGACGTCTCCTCTCTCTCAGATACTGACCTCTGCCTTTGTCTTCTCTTGTAATACCGTCATAGAGTTTGTCCTTGACCCCTTGTTCCACTGGAAACATGTCTGATATCTGTATAACATATAGTATGTGGAGTATGTAGAGCACCAGGGTGTTTATAGTGTAGTTATCCCTATGAATACTGTCGTAAGACAACTCCCAATGTATAGTGATATTAGACATTCGCAAACCCTGACCCGAACAGTCTGGTTACAAGCTTCATAAGAGCTTATGTTTTGCCACAAGACAGCAATGTTATCATTCATTGATAAGCTGGGGTATTCCCCTCCCCAGGGAATGAGGCAGGCGTGCGGACACTCGGATGTGAAGGGTCAAATTTGTGTTAAATAGGACTAACAATAGTGTGGGTTCCTACCTTTGCTTAAATAGGACTAACAATAGTGGGGGTTCCTACCTTTTCCGGCTCTGATAGGCATGACTTTGCCTTCTCCATTGCTTGAGTGTCCAGCCTTCTCTGGAAGTGAGACTGAGATCTCATGCAGTGTCTGGTAGGGTCTATGGGGGGTAGGTGTGTCGTACTCGCCTTTTTAATAGCATTCCTCTCCAGCTGCTTCCTGAACACTTCAAATCTGTACGAGTCGCCTGTTGATGTATATGATTATATTATTGAATAGCTATGTGTATATTATTATATTACTGAATAGCTATGTGTATATTATTATATTACCGAATAGCTATGGGTATGTTATTATATTACTGAATAGCTATGTGTATATTATTATATTACTGAATATCTATTTGTATATTATTATATTACTGAATAGCTATGTGTATATTATTATATTACTGAATATCTATTTGTATATTATTATATTACTGAATAGCTATGTGTATATTATTATATTACTGAATATCTATGTGTATATTATTATATTACTGAATAGCTATGTGTATATTATTATATTACTGAATATCTACGTGTATATTATTATATTACTGAATAGCTATGTGTATATTATTATATTACTGAATATCTATGTGTATATTATTATATTACTGAATAGCTATGTGTATATTATTATATTACTGAATATCTACGTGTATATTATTATATTACTGAATAGCTACGTGTATATTCAGTGTTCGAAGTGGAACAAATGAGGTGGGTACACGGTACCTACCTGCAATCTTAGGACCTTTCCTAAAGGGTGCATTGGTCACTCAGAAGCTGCAGATCATAATTAGAAGTTGTTCTCCCATTTCAGCAAGACAAAACAAGGGAGGACAATTTCTAATTATGGTTGATAGCTCCTTTACCTCATTACACAGAGTACATGGTACCAATGCAGACCATTCCTTACATTTTAAACTACTGAGTGTGCTTTATGTCCTTCAATTTTGTATTACTGCTGCATTGATTGTAAGAATGAATAGATCTACATTATTTAAACCACGACAACTCCCCTTATCTTTCTTTCACTGCAATAAAAGTACATGTAGTCAAAGAGATAACAACTTCTTTATTTATTACAAAATGCTGAACTACAACATTTTACAGTTGTATATTTTGTCAAAAGTATATAAACACAAACAACAACAGCATGTAACTGCAACTGTATGAAAACTATGGTTATTCAACAAAACAGTTATGACATTGACATCAACATTAGAGAAGGGAAGGAGTTGAAGTTTATCAACAAAATTATAATGAACAAAAGTATTATACAATAAAATACATGTATTTCCCTTGTCACAACCTACCTGTAGACTTTAATATATAACACCAGTAATGTTATTTGAATAACAGCTATAAGGAAAAGGTTGAAGCCTATAAAACATACATACCTGTGTAAAGGAGTTTCACCAATTTATCTAGGATATATACATGTATTACTCACTGGGTTTTCTCTAATATCATTATAATTTTGTTAAGTTAAGGAATTTATCTGTGGGAGCTGTCAGGTCTTGCATCAAATCCATGAAAACACCAGGCCCTGACTGGGGTTTTAACCAATGGTCTCTACAGTGCCTAATCACCTAGAAAAGTGAACAGAAGACATTGCCACAACACCAGTACAGCAATGTTAGAAAAAGACAGCTTCACCAGCGAGCAGTAGATATGAAAAATATAAATTAGGGTATTATTTCTGCAAAATTAAATTCCTCACCAGCTTCCTTTGGATCACTAAACACTGTATTCCAAGTATCCTCACCACTTGTGACAACATCTTCCAAAAATGCTAAATGTTTTATAAATTGGCAGCACTAGTAAAAACTGGCCTCAAAGTTAAATCCATGGCCGAATATAACCTTAACAAGAAACATCAAATCATACTGACAGTAAATTCAATGTAAACTAAAAATATAGTATTGCCTAAAAAGACTATTCAGCTACCTAAAATACTCGACAAACTATCATGCATGTAGGTTACTAGGCAGCATTCAAATACACTAATAGACAGCATGCAAGTACACTAATATGCAGCATGCAAGTACACTAATAGGCAGCATACAACTTCATTACCTGTGGTCTTTTGTGGACTTCTGAAAGCAATGAATCACCTCAATACAACAAAAATAGAGAATACAAACAAAACGATTACTTTAATTGCAGTCAACCAGTGAAACCAAGCTCAATCAAAATACATAGTTTCTACTAGTACCATCTAGACTAAACAGTGACAGGATTCTTCTTAGCTCTCTGTGAATTTCAATTTGTCATAACCTCACTCTTTGCCTCACTTACTAAACTTGGAAGTAGTTTGCAATAGTAGAGCAATACCTACAACTGTTGAAATTCAATACTTATACTATGTGCAAAAACAAATAGTATTCCTACCTATTCTAGAATAAAAATATCAACGTTAGATTAAAATATTTTATATAAAACAATACAACAATCGCTATATTATTTACATTAAATATTCGATACAATAATGATCATTAAATATAAATTAATTATCTAATTCCCTGTTCTATTAAAAACGATTTATTTCTATTCTATATTTTAATTTTTATTTATTGAATATCGACTCTTGTTCTTGTGACAATCCAGAAAGCAATATATTTATTTATACTTGATGTAGGCGTATTGCTACAACAATTATTATCAAAATAATATAATTTATTTCATATAGAAATTAATAAAAATATAAATAATTATGGTTATCATTATGATATGATTACCATTTGATTATCTAATTCTATTGATTCACTTCTAATTCTATTATTTATAATAATCACTATAATAAATAATTATATTATTTATTTTTTTTATATAATTAATATAATTATAATGTTTGATTTATTTAATAAATTATTATTTAATAAATTATTATTTATATGCTATATTATTGAATGCAGATTCTTTCTCTAGTGATAATCTAACAAATACGAATATTTATGTTATTGTTATATACAACATCATGGATGATCATATATGATATTAAATTAATATTTATTTTTAATTTTTGTATTTTATATTTTATTAGCAAAGTAAGAAAAATACAACTATCTCCGATATTTATCACTCAGTCAAACGTCAAATTCCAATAGAGTACAACAATTAACTTTTGAGATTTAGGTTTAGAGTTAAAAAAAACTTTTAGATTCAACTGTTTGGCCACTGTCCGTATCAAAAAGTTTTCATGGCTCTGCAAACGCATTCGGAAAACTGAAAATACTAAAGAAAGTGGAATCCATATTCAAGTCCTATGAAACCATTGACACAATGACTAACTTTGCCAGTAAAGCAGAAAGATTTATTTGTGTGCAGGTTGCTGGTCCAGGCTACTATAAACTTACTTTGACATTTCGGGATTGACTTAACACGCTATTATCAATCAAACGATCGCTAGATTAGAGGGAAGATTTACGATCAGCAGTCACTCAGCAACCAGTAAACCTATTTTGATTGCGAAAACTGCCGTGTCTTCAACAAAACTAGTCAATTACCATGAGGGTACACGCCTGCTGAGAGTGTACCCACCAAAATTGAGGTGGGTACACGCCGTATACTCCCGTATAACCACAATTCGAACACTGTGTATATTATTATATTACTGAATATCTACGTGTATATTATTATATTACTGAATAGCTATGTGTATATTATTATATTACTGAATATATATTTGTATATTATTATATTACTGAATAGCTATGTGTATATTATTATATTACTGAATATCTATGTGTATATTATTATATTACTGAATAGCTACGTGTATATTATTATATTACTGAATATCTACGTGTATATTATTATATTACTGAATAGCTATGTGTATATTATTATATTACTGAATAGCTACGTGTATATTATTATATTACTGAATATCTACGTGTATATTATTATATTACTGAATAGCTATGTGTATATTATTATATTACTGAATATCTATGTGTATATTATTATATTACTGAATATCTATTTGTATATTATTATATTACTGAATAGCTATGTGTATATTATTATATTACTGAATATCTATGTGTATATTATTATATTACTGAATAGCTACGTGTATATTATTATATTACTGAATATCTACGTGTATATTATTATATTACTGAATAGCTATGTGTATATTATTATATTACTGAATAGGTATGTGTATATTATTATATTACTGAATATCTATTTGTATATTATTATATTACTGAATAGCTATGTGTATATTATTATATTACTGAATAGCTATGTGTATATTATTATATTACTGAATAGCTATGTGTATATTATTATATTACTGAATAGCTATGTGTATATTATTATATTACTCACCCATTAAGTCACCCTGTTTAGTCCTCTCATGCCAGAGTAATCTGGTTGTATTCTCCTTATGAACTAACTCCTTCCATATCCTCGCCTGCTGCACACTGTACAGATTTAGTGACATGTTTGTACAGATAAATACTTATGTTTGATTAGTTATAAAATAAACTTTCAACTTTCAATTCATATGAACAATTAGATAAGTTTATAACCTCAGCTGTCACTAGTATATTATGATATCAAATCCTAGAGTGTATCATTAGCATAGAGTAGTCAGTGTAGGGTGTCAATTGTTCACTCAAAGTCTGCTTTAGGATTGTCTCACTTTAATACAAACAATAGTATTATAAACCTGAATGCCACACATTCTAGTACTATTATCTTTTTATATTATATAATAATATGTTGTGATATATATGTTGTATTATGTTATAATATAGTATTTTTATGTTGTACTAAGCTGCATTATATTGTTATACTGTTGTGGTGGACACTTGCCTGTGTATGTTGTCTACTCAGTGTAATGTATACAGTCTATTGTCTATTTGAATTCTATGGTTACCATGATTGTCTAAGTGGTTTTTATGGCCTCAGTTTATACAAAGTCTTATCTCATGCACTCAAACCCTTGACTGTTGAGGTAATTATATACCCAGGTACTTGTAGGCTGCTGTTTGGGCATGTGAATCCATATGATAACACTGCCATGTCCCTGTTACCTTATGTTACCTTATCCCTATGTTACCTTATGTTACCTTATCCCTATGTTACCTTATGTTACCTTATCCCTATGTTACCTTATGTTACCTTATGTTACCTTATGTTACCTTATCCCTATGTTACCTTATGTTACCTTATGTTACCTTATGTTACCTTATGTTACCTTATCCCTATGTTACCTTATGTTACCTTATCCCTATGTTATGATGAAATTCACTGGAATATCTGTTTGGTAGTTGCTAGACCATGAGACTAAAGCAGCCAATCAGATCCCTCTTCTCATGAAGATAGAGAAGTACGACACAGCGCTGAGGAAAGCTATAGACAGTGGTGACAGTAATCTAGGTCAGTAATCAGGGTCAATTGTTTCTGTTCTACTATTGGTTGAAGTGAGGCAGCACTAAATATGGGCGTAATATAATAGTCAAGTCCAGATCCCGGCATTACATCCTATACGAATTATTATAATATAAATACTTGTATCTACTAGGTAATATAAGCATATCATATACTATGCATGTACTTTTATGCTGAGTATATCAGGTTATATCATGCTCACTTTAGTGTAGCCCCGCTTTAGTGCTTATATTACTGAATACCTATGTTGCAGTGTATCCAGTAATATAAGCATGACATCTATACCTATGTTGCAGTGTACCAGGTGATATTTGAACTAAACAACACTCTGAGAAATGTTGGAGACTTTCTGCTAGAGATTAGGAAATCTCCTCCTGCCCTGACACTACTTATGAAGGTGTGATATGTATATATTATATAATACTGACTTGTTCTGTGTAGCTACTTATGAAGGTGTGATATGTATATATTGTATAATACTGACTTGTTCTATGTAGCTACTTATGGAGGTGTGAAATGTATATATTATATAATACTGACTTGTTCTATGTAGCTACTTATGAAGGTGTGAAATGTATATATTATATAATACTGACTTGTTCTGTGTAGCTACTTATGAAGGTGTGATATGTATATATTATATAATACTGACTTGTTCTATGTAGCTACTTATGGAGGTGTGAAATGTATATATTATATAATACTGACTTGTTCTATGTAGCACCTTATGAAGGTGTGATATGTATATATTATATAATACTGACTTGTTCTATGTAGCTACTTATGAAGGTGTGATATGTATATATTATATAATACTGACTTGTTCTATGTAGCTACTACTGTCCATAAATGGCTCATGGAGCATCTCTGGCTACTTTGTTTTGTACTTTATGGTAGTACATAGGCATAGCATTACTAGATTATATAATACAGTACTACCTGTATGTTATGTAACACTGCTATATTATGTAATACAGTACTACCTGTATGTTATGTAACACTGCTATATTATGTACTACAGTACTACCTGTATTATATGTAATACTGCTATGTTATGTACTACAGTACTACAAGGTGGAGAACCCCGGCCTGCTTGAACACCTCTATGACCAGGAAGATGGTCATGTGGAGTTGGCTCACTGTAAGATAGCAGCCAGTCTAGATGAGCAGGTAATAATAGCATAGTCTAGCAGGTAATAATAGCATAGTCTAGCAGGTAATAATAGCATAGTCTAGCAGGTAATAATAGTGTAGTCTAGCATGTAATAACGTGATATATAACTGTTACTATGACATGTTATAGTAACTGTAAAGTTATATCTAGCTGTTACTATAACATGTTATAGTAACTGTAATGTTGTCTGTTGTACTGTAGGATCCGGGTTCAAAGAAGTCACATCTAGTAGACGCTCTGAAGAGATTTAAGGATGCTCATGATGATTGGGCCGCCAAGGTGCGCAAATAATATAATATCGTATTTAAAAATTTCAGTAGTAACTGAGGGGAGATAACTCTAGTAGTATTTGAGGGGAGATAACTCTAGTCGTAACTGAGGGGAGATAACTCTAGTAGTAACTAAGGGGAGATAACTCTAGTAGTAACTGAGGGGAGATAACTCTAGTAGTAACTGAGGAGAGATAACTCTAGTAGTAACTGAGGGGAGATAACTCTAGTAGTATCTGAGGGGAGATAACTCTAGTAGTAACTGAGGGGAGATAACTCTAGTAGTATCTGAGGGGAGATAACTCTAGTAGTATCTGAGGGGAGATAACTCTAGTAGTATCTTTCAGATGACAGATGATGAGATTAGGCTAATAGAAAAGCAGCAGCAGTTGGAAGGTCAAGGATTATCGTGCATGAACAGGTCGTTACACGAGACCATTCACCTGCTCATTACCTGTGGACACATGAAGATTGCAGAACAAATGAGGAAGGAGTTCGCTCTTCCAGAGAAGAGGTACATACATGTAGTATTTACTTCACGTCCACATACTATACTATACCATATAACCTACATATATATACGTTGGATGAATCATTCTGTTTCTGTTGAATGATTAGAGTATGACACTGACCAGTGCCCAGGTCGCTATGTTTGGACTCCTGTGTGTCCACTCCGCAGGCTGCTTCATTTAGTGAGCATACACACTCTCTATCTCTCCCACTCTGTGTGTGAGAGTGGGAGAGAGTGTGTTACATTATACTGGCTTGTTCTACATTTTATACCTGTGTGTTACATTGTATACCTGTGTGTTACATTGTATACCTGTGTGTTACATTTTATACCCGTGTGTTACATTGTATACCTGTGTGTTACATTGTATACCTGTGTGTTACATTATACTGTCTGTGTTTACTGCAGGTTCTGGTGGTTGAAGGTGAACGCCCTGGCCGAGTGTAGCAACTGGCCAGAACTGGAACACTTCTCTAAATCTAAGAAGTCGTCTCCTATTGGCTACAGACCATTCGTAGAAGCGTGTGCCAAGTGGGGAAATAAAACGGAGGCAGCCAAATATTTGAACAAGATAGCAGCTGATGAGAAAGTTAAATGTCTCATTAGTATTGGGTTAGTACCAAGGCCAGCCCTTCTACATATAGTGACATAACTGCAGTCTAGCCACAAGTATTAACACCTACAGAGTGTTACAGTACCTGTAGTGCCCTAGTGTTACAGTACCTGTAGTGCCCTAGTATTACAGTACCTGTAGTACCCTAGCGTTATAGTACCTGTAGTGCCCTAGTGTCACAGTACCTGTGGTGCCCTAGTGTCACAGTACCGTAGTGCCCTAGTGTTACAGTACCTGTAGTGCCCTAGTGTTACAGTACCTGTAGTGCCCTAGTGTCACAGTACCTGTAGTGCCCTAGTGTCACAGTACCTGTAGTGCCCTAGTGTCACAGTACCTGTAGTGCCCTAGCGTCACAGTACCTGTAGTGCCCTAGTGTCACAGTACCTGTAGTGCCCTAGCGTCACAGTACCTGTAGTGCCCTAGTGTCACAGTACCTGTAGTGCCCTAGTGTTACAGTACCTGTAGTGCCCTAGCGTTACAGTACCTGTAGTGCCCTAGCGTTACAGTACCTGTAGTACCCTAGCGTTACAGTACCTGTAGTACCCTAGCGTTACAGTTATACCTGTAGTGCCCTAGCCATTAAACCTTGGGGTGAAGCAGACCTCACAGTACATAATTCATTTAAACCATGGAAGTTATACACACATAACTGTGAAGTTGAAAACCTACTCTATTAAATGCGGTTACATGATTTTTTATTGAAGACAGATTTCCTCAGTGTTATGCTTTGGAGACAGACCAAAAATTGAGAAACCAAATTTTGAATTTTTTCAAGTTTAGAAATATTTTGCATAGTATGAATACAGTGTGCATTTGGGGTGTTTTTACATGAAACTTGCACTAAGGCTTTCTAACTTACTGCAGTCTGTTAGCGTTTCATATTCCTTTTACTGCTTTGTGGTCTACCTAACAATTGAATACTGTGGAGTCTGTCTATCAACAAACCTCTGGGCCTATTCCTTCCTTATGGAGGTGAACAATCACAGCTTGTTGTTCTCTCCATACTTGCCAAGGAGCAGGAGCAAAAAATCGGGACTTTTTGGTTCAAAATCTCTGGACAAGCACCAGAATCCCTGAACATAGTTTGGGTGTACATTATTTGAAGGAAACCTATCACTGAGAAGTATCAAATTATCAATTTTAGTGTTATTTAGTGACTTGTAAGATATTTTCTTCAATGTAAATGGCTTATTCTAGGTTGTATCTTGTGTTTTATGAAGCTTGGTAAAATTTTCACCATAGGTTAAAAATCAGGACAGCTGAAAAACTAGTAGGGACAGGCTCAAAAACCAGGGGGTGTCCTGACAAAATCTGGACACTTGGCAAGTATGGTTCTCTCTCATGTGACATTTTCACAGTGCAAAGTGGAGAGAGTAGGTGTTCCACTTAGCAATAGCATATAATTCTCATGTACAAGGCCTGTTGAAAGTCCATTCCTTTTATAGTCCCATTTTTGGTATTCAAAGGGGTGAGTGCCAACACTCTTGGCCATAGGGCTCTATGCTGTGTTTAAGCCGATGGGGTTGTCTGCACAATGTGTAGCCTAATCAGCCAGTATTTAATATTTGGAGTTGCCCACCTTCAGTTGTTCTTTCTGGCGACCTGGTCACACACTGTGTACTATTAATATTTTCTAGTATAATATGCGTATGATATGTTTAGGCGAGGAATTTATCTTTGAGCAGTCCGAGACTTGTTCCACATCCATGAAAATACCAGTCCCCGACTGGGGTTTGCACTGGGCCTCTGCTGTACCTAATCGCCTAGCACAGTGAACACAACATGCTACTACTACACCAGCTTAGCAACCTACCAATCCTTTACTGTCATGTACATGTATTTATGTAGAGGTTTCCATGTGTTACAGAGAGATGGAACATGCAGCAGAGGTAGCATTTGACAGGAAGAATGAAGATGAACTGAACCTTGTCCTACAGCAGTGTACAATGGCTGACAGAGCTGTCTTTGATAGAATACAGAGACTCAAACTCCAGCTCAGGAATGTATAGTAGGTGGGTAGGGGTGGGTAGGGGCAACCCAGACCCCAAATTTCAGCTGTCACAAGAACCTATTCTATTTTTATTCATGAGAATTATTTATTATTTTTAAATTAAATTTCCGACTTTTATGCAAAATCAGTTTAATTGAGATAATGTTTTATAATATTATAATGTTAATAAAATATTTCTCTGTATTAGAACACAGTCAGGTAAATGAGAAGCTGTATTTCAGACTGAGATATAATACCAACAGCTACTGGCTACAGACAAAGCCTGACTGTACACAAATATATGCAATAACCATACAAACATTAGATAAAATAATAATATAGCAGAGCAAAATGATAAAGTATCAGTAACAAAATGTGTAAATACAATGGATGTAGTGTATATAAAGTGTATAATATTAGCACTCCAGTGAGTACTAGATGGTACTCTAACATATTTCTTATTATAATTACACACTACAATTATTATTATGGGGATTTTAGTGAGCACAAAGTGTACAATGGCTATTCAAATGCAGATAATATTAACACAAGTAAGTGTAGTTCTGTTGATATAATAGTACACAGTAGTAATAAAATGAGACCTTGTATGTGTAGCAACTACTAAACTGGAGTATATAAATAATATATAGTGTATACTATTAGTAGTAGTTGACAGTGTAGGTATTCAAATGCTTTAATGAGAGACGGTATTTGGATAGTTTGACCTGTGATGAGGGCAGCTACAATGTACCTGTCATTATCATCAAGTAGTCATTAGACCAAATAACTGGCACCAGAGCCAGAGCATTGTCTATATGTATATAATATAATACACAGGCACAAGTTAGCTGTATACAGGCACATGCTAGCACTGTCTCTATGTATCTATGATACACAGGCACAAGTTAGCACTGTCTCTATGTATATATGATACACAGGCACATGCTAGCACCGTCTATATATATATATGATACACGGGCACATGTTGGTACCGGTCACACTTCAACTCATCTCAGGTTTAATGTTTAGGTTAAGGTTGAGAGACTTAGGTCTATCTGGTCTGGCGCTGCTGTCGGGGATGGTGAGCACGTTACCCGCCCCACCATTACTAGACGTGGACGACTCGTACACGTTACGCTGACTATTGTGCCTCTTGACATTCAGGTTGTTCTCTTTGGGTTTCTGAGATTGATTTACATCTTCATTGTCCACATCAATATGCACACTCTTTGTTGGGGGACGTGAACCCCTCCCTCCCTCTATAACAGCACACAATATATTGGATTTAATTAAAGAATACGAGCTAGGATGAACTTGAGTTGAAGGTAAGTACATTAGAAGTAATCAATAACACACAAGAGCTAATCTGTCCTCTATACGGTAGTTCATATGATACACACTCAGTGTACAGTGGTTCATATGATACACACATGTACTGTAGTTCATATGATACACACGTGTACTGTAGTTCATATGATACACATGTGTACTGTAGTTCATATGATACACACTCAGTGTACTGTAGTTCATATGATACACACTTGTACTGTATTTCATATGATACACACATAGTTACATCATTACATAATTAAATCAATATTATCAGACTATAAATAGTTATAGAGTAGCTGCCTCTGCCTGACTATATAGTGTCTACTAACTAATACTGACTATTATATAGTGTCTACTAACTAATACTGACTATTATATAGTGTCTACTAACTAATACTGACTATTATAGAGTGTCTACTAACTAATACTGACTATTATAGAGTGTCTACTAACTAATACTGACTATTATAGAGTGTCTACTAACTAATACTGACTATTATAGAGTGTCTACTAACTAATACTGACTATATAGTGTCTACTAACTAATACTGACTATAGAGTGTCTACTAACTAATACTGACTATAGAGTGTCTACTAACTAATACTGACTATAGAGTGTCTACTAACTAATACTGACTACAGAGTGTCTACTAACTAATACTGACTATAGAGTGTCTACTAACTAATGCTGACTGTGGACTAGCACACCCTCTACTCACTAACATCAAGGAGTCACTTAAACACCCTACTCCATATAATAGAACGCATGACGTAGCGCTGGTACTCTACTCACCGCTAGCTGCCGGTTGGAAGAGCTGCTGCTCCTCCCACATCATCCTCTTCACTCTCTCCTCCTCAGCTGCCTGTCTGACCTTGGCCTCATGTACAGGGGTCAGACTGCCATCATGGATGCCCAGCTCTCCGTCTCCTTCACAGCGTAGAGCATTCCTCTCTGAGAGAGCAGCACGTCCTACAGTACCACAATGCATTGCACATGAGAGAGCAGCACATGTACAGGTAGAATTGTATAATATGGAGCGAATGATACACTGTATACGTTGATATATAGTATGATACACTGCATACGTGGATATATAGTATGATATACTGTATACGTGGATATATAGTATGATGTACTGTATACGTGGATATATAATATGATATACTGCATACGTGGATATATAGTATGATACACTGTATACGTTGATATATAGTATGATATACTGCATACGTGGATATATAGTATGATACACTGCATACGTGGATATATAGTATGATATACTGCATACGTGGATATATAGTATGATATACTGTATACGTGGATATATAGTATGATATACTGCATACGTGGATATATAGTATGATATACTGTATACGTGGATATATAGTATGATATACTGCATACGTGGATATATAGTATGATACACTGCATACGTGGATATATAGTATGATACACTGTATACGTGGATATATAGTATGATGCACTGCATACGTGGATATATAGTATGATATACTGTATACGTGGATATATAGTATGATACACTGTATACGTGGATAATAGTATGATACACTGTATACGTGGATATATAGTATGATACACTGTATACGTGGATATATAGTATGATATACTGTATACGTGGATACATAGTATGATATACGGTATACGTGGATATATAGTATGATATACTGTATACGTGGATATATAGTATGATATACTTTATACGTGGATATATAGTATGATATACTGCATACGTGGATATATAGTATGATATACTGTATACGTGGATATATAGTATGATATACTGTATACGTGGATATATAGTATGATATACTGTATACGTGGATATATAGTATGATATACTGTATACGTGGATATATAGTATGATATACTGTATACGTGGATATATAGTATGATACACTGTATACGTGGATATATAGTATGATATACTTTATACGTGGATATATAGTATGATATACTGTATACGTGGATATATAGTATGATATACTGCATACGTGGATATATAGTATGATACACTGCATACGTGGATATATAGTATGATACACTGCATACGTGGATATATAGTATGATACACTGCATACGTGGATATATAGTATGATATACTGTATACGTGGATATATAGTATGATACACTGTATACGTGGATATATAGTATGATACACTGTATACGTGGATATATAGTATGATACACTGCATACGTGGATATATAGTATGATACACTGTATACGTGGATATATAGTATGATATACTGTATACGTGGATATATAGTATGATATACTGTATACGTGGATATATAGTATGATACACTGTATACGTGGATATATAGTATGATATACTTTATACGTGGATATATAGTATGATATACTGTATACGTGGATATATAGTATGATACACTGCATACGTGGATATATAGTATGATATACTGTATACGTGGATATATAGTATGATATACTGTATACGTGGATATATAGTATGATACACTGTATACGTGGATATATAGTATGATACACTGCATACGTGGATATATAGTATGATATACTGTATACGTGGATATATAGTATGATACACTGTATACGTGGATATATAGTATGATATACTGTATATGTGGATATATAGTATGATACACTGTATACGTGGATATATAGTATGATATACTTTATACGTGGATATATAGTATGATACACTGTATACGTGGATATATAGTATGATACACTGCATACGTGGATATATAGTATGATATACTGTATACGTGGATATATAGTATGATACACTGCATACGTGGATATATAGTATGATATACTTTATACGTGGATATATAGTATGATATACTGTATACGTGGATATATAGTATGATATACTGTATACGTGGATATATAGTATGATACACTGTATACGTGGATATATAGTATGATATACTGTATACGTGGATACATAGTATGATATACTGTATACGTGGATATATAGTATGATATACTGTATACGTGGATATATAGTATGATATACTGTATACGTGGATATATAGTATGATATACTGTATACGTGGATATATAGTATAATATACTGCATACGTGGATATATAGTATGATACACTGCATACGTGGATATATAGTATGATACACTGTATACGTGGATATATAGTATGATATACTGTATACGTGGATACATAGTATGATATACTGTATACGTGGATATATAGTATGATATACTTTATACATGGATATATAGTATGATATACTGTATACAGCTACTACTAACATACACACCTCTAGCAGGTCTATCCCGGTCCATGTCTAGATTAACATCTGGTTTATCATGCCTTGGAGTGTCAAGGTTGGTAATGGTCGTAACATTGCTCTCTGATGCCGGGGTATCCGTCTCTACAACACCATAAACACACACTGACTTAGACATCATTGTGAGCCTTCGCCCCCTCCTTATGCTACTAATCTGATGTTACAGCCTGAACTTTTGTATAGTTCGACTTACCCAACAGGGGAGATAATTCCTGGTAATCTCTACCAATGAGCTCTGTACTAGATGAAGATAATCGCTTTCTTTTATCATAACATGTACCATCCATAGAGATCCTTGTATGAGCTACAAGAGACAAATACATTATAATGCATATACAGTATATACAGTACATAATATAATGTATATACAGTATATGTACACTACATAATATAACGTATATACAGTACATATACACTACATAATATAATGCATATACAGTATATATACGCTACATAATATAATGTATATACAGTAGGCGTATTCGGAAACTGGTACTGGTTCATATAGCACTGGTCTAACTATCTGAATACAACTTGAGCGTTCAGGCGTGACCAGTGCTCAAAGTCAGCCGGTTCGGACCGGTTCGCCGAACCCCTAAGAAAATTAGCACTCTGTCTTACCGGTTCTACCGAATAGGTAAAAAATAATTATGTTGTAGAAACAAGTTTTGCATTATTTTATTAAAATTTCTTCAATTGATTGATCACCAAGCAATGTTGTGGGAAATTCCAACAGCAAAATTATCATCTATCGTTAGAAAACGAGCAGAGATGAGAGATTGCAACTCAGTTGGATTACATGTAGAGCTCAAGTAGGAAAATGGGAAAATTTGAAGAGCTAAAAGCAGGAGTTTGAAAATACTGGGATGGTGCTATTAAGCTCTCGGTAATAACTACCACACTTTTAGAACCTAGGCAATAGATTTTTGCTTCACTGAACAAGCAATCCTTTTCTGATATCAAATTATCAATTATCATATCAATTCTAATTCAACTATATCAAAACAAAGGAGACTGGAAAGTTTTTTTACTACTGCTGCTACTACTACTACTACTAGTAGTTCAGGATTAGAGTATTCTATTCACTCACTGAAGACAGCACAAAATTGAAAATATTAAAAAACGTTCCAGAATTTAATTGAATAAAAAATGGTATATTAATATTTGAATAAATAATTAAGTTATTTTATTTTATTGTTGCTATTTTTATTCTATTTAGTTGAAAATGATTGTATTTTGCAGATAATAGTGCATAGTGATAAAAGTGTATAAAATAAAATTAAAATATTAGTTTTAATTTTAGTTATTAAATCAAAACATAATTTATTAATTATAATAATTATAATTAATAAATTATGTTTTGATTATTTATTTTTATAAACATGAATCACATTGCCGTAACTAACATCAACAGTGAATATGAGAGCGTACAAAGATAAAAATATCATATGATTGATGCACAGGATTCTGGATATTAATGGTACCCCATCATGTGTAATGGTCAGCATTCACTTAGTCCCTTTGCTCAATACTTGTTGGTATGGTCTTGTCTTTGATTTTGAGTTGAGTTTATCTGTTGAAACCTAGTATATTAAGACAGCTGGGTGAGTGTGTGAACACTTCTGCAATTGGTTTTAGAAGGGCTTTTAGGCACTGAAATCGCTCTTAGGGCTTCAGCGGCCGGGGCTCCGCCCCGGACCCCGTTGGGGGGCTTACAGCGCCCCCCAAACCCCCTGCTGGAGAATAGGTAAGAAAAAAATTAGACTTTGAGCACTGGGCGTGACTAGTGCTTGCTCTGAAGGGAAATCCCCTCGCTAAGTGAATATACTTTATATTATTATTGCCAGGCGCGGCTTGCCTTGCGTTATAGTTAGCGCTATATTATTGAATAAAATATATTGTTATTGCCGCAGATTGCTATTTATAAGCTTGCACGGTGCAATATCCGAATACGCCTAGTATATACACTACATAATATAATGTATATACAGTATATGTACACTACATAATATAATGTATATACAGTATAATTATATACACTACATAATATAATGTATATACAGTATATATACACTACATAATATAATGTATATACAGTATATGTACATTATATAATATAATGTATATACAATATATATACACTACATAATACAATGTATATACAGTATATATACACTACATAATATAATGTATATACAGTATATTATACACTACATAATATAATGTATATACAGTATATATACACTACATAATATAACGTATATAGAGTAACGTATACTACATATTAGATAGTATATATACTACTGAATGTCATGTATACACAGTAATATATACTACATAATATATAATAGATGCCATATAAACTACTAACCTTTCTGCTCCATCAGTGCGTCTACATCTTTAAACCTCTCCTCCACACACAGGGCAGATAGTCTAGCCTCAGCGTCAGTATCCCAACACTCCTCTACTGTTTCACGCAGAAGTTGGGTGGCATCAGTCCGCTTTAAACTCGCTGGAAACGAGGGTCTGTTGTGTTCCTTAGCAACGTGTAGCCTCATAGTTTCAAAACCGGGATGGCTGCCCAGTTCCTCTTCAAATGGGAGCATATACCTCTTAGTTTCTACAATATAGAGTATATATCACTGTCTTACCATAGAGTATATCTCTATACTATATAGAGTATATATCCCTGTCTTACCATATAGTATATCTCTGTACTATATAGAGTATATATCACTGTCTTACCATATAGTATATCTCTATACTATATAGAGTATATATCACTGTCTTACCATATAGTATATCTCTATACTATATAGAGTATATATCACTGTCTTACCATATAGTATATCTCTACACTATATAGAGTATATATCCCTGTCTTACCATATAGTATATCTCTATACTATATAGAGTATATATCACTGTCTTACCATATAGTATATCTCTATACTATATAGAGTATATATCCCTGTCTTACCATATAGTATATCTCTATACTATATAGAGTATATATCACTGTCTTACCATATAGTATATCTCTATACTATATAGAGTATATATCACTGTCTTACCATATAGTATATCTCTATACTATATAGAGTATATATCCCTGTCTTACCATATAGTATATCTCTACATCTGGTGATGAGCTCCCAGAGGACAAGAGAGAATGCATACATGTCTATCTGTTTGAGTGAAGACTCACAGTCCCTGAGATTCACCGCACAGTCCAGTATTTCTGGTGCCATATACCTCACTGTACCAACCTATTATATATATGTAATACATACATATACCTCACTGTACCAACCTATTATATACATGTAATATATACATATACCTCACTGTACCAACCTATTATATACATGTAATACATACATATACCTCACCGTACCAACCTATTATATACATGTAATACATACATATACCTCACCGTACCAACCTATTATATACATGTAATACATACATATACCTCACAGTACCAACCTATTATATACATGTAATACATACATATACCTCACAGTACCAACCTATTATATACATGTAATACATACATATACCTCACCGTACCAACCTATTATATACATGTAATACATACATATACCTCACCGTACCAACCTATTATATATATGTAATACATACATATACCTCACTGTACCAACCTATTATATACATGTAATATATACATATACCTCACTGTACCAACCTATTATATACATGTAATACATACATATACCTCACCGTACCAACCTATTATATACATGTAATACATACATATACCTCACCGTACCAACCTATTATATACATGTAATACATACATATACCTCACAGTACCAACCTATTATATACATGTAATACATACATATACCTCACAGTACCAACCTATTATATACATGTAATACATACATATACCTCACCGTACCAACCTATTATATACATGTAATACATACATATACCTCACAGTACCAACCTATTATATACATGTAATATATACATATACCTCACAGTACCAACCTATTATATATATGTAATACATACATATACCTCACTGTACCAACCTATTATATACATGTAATATATACATATACCTCACTGTACCAACCTATTATATACATGTAATACATACATATACCTCACCGTACCAACCTATTATATACATGTAATACATACATATACCTCACCGTACCAACCTATTATATACATGTAATACATACATATACCTCACAGTACCAACCTATTATATACATGTAATACATACATATACCTCACAGTACCAACCTATTATATACATGTAATACATACATATACCTCACTGTACCAACCTATTATATACATGTAATACATACATATACCTCACTGTACCAACCTATTATATACATGTAATACATACATATACCTCACTGTACCAACCTATTATATACATGTAATACATACATATACCTCACCGTACCAACCTATTATATACATGTAATACATACATGTACCTCACTGTACCAACCTATTATATACATGTAATACATACATATACCTCACTGTACCAACCTATTATATATATGTAATACATACATATACCTCACTGTACCAACCTATTATATACATGTAATACATACATGTACCTCACTGTACCAACCTATTATATATATGTAATACATACATATACCTCACTGTACCAACCTATTATATACATGTAATACATACATATACCTCACTGTACCAACCTATTATATACATGTAATACATACATATACCTCACCGTACCAACCTATTATATACATGTAATACATACATGTACCTCACTGTACCAACCTATTATATATATGTAATACATACATATACCTCACTGTACCAACCTATTATATACATGTAATATATACATATACCTCACCGTACCAACCTATTATATATATGTAATACATACATATACCTCACTGTACCAACCTATTATATACATGTAATACATACATATACCTCACTGTACCAACCTATTATATACATGTAATACATACATATACATGTACCTCACTGTACCAACCTATTATATATATGTAATACATACATATACCTCACCGTACCAACCTATTATATACATGTAATATATACATATACCTCACTGTACCAACCTATTATATACATGTAATACATACATATACCTCACTGTACCAACCTATTATATACATGTAATACATACATATACCTCACAGTACCAACCTATTATATACATGTAATACATACATATACCTCACCGTACCAACCTATTATATACATGTAATACATACATATACCTCACCGTACCAACCTATTATATACATGTAATACATACATATACCTCACTGTACCAACCTATTATATACATGTAATACATACATATACCTCACAGTACCAACCTATTATATACATGTAATACATACATATACCTCACTGTACCAACCTATTATATACATGTAATACATACATATACCTCACTGTACCAACCTATTATATACATGTAATACATACATATACCTCACCGTACCAACCTATTATATACATGTAATACATACATATACCTCACTGTACCAACCTATTATATATATGTAATACATACATATACCTCACTGTACCAACCTATTATATACATGTAATACATACATGTACCTCACTGTACCAACCTATTATATACATCTAATACATACATATACCTCACCGTACCAACCTATTATATACATGTAATACATACATATACCTCACTGTACCAACCTATTATATATATGTAATACATACATATACCTCACTGTACCAACCTATTATATATATGTAATACATACATATACCTCACCGTACCAACCTATTATATATATGTAATACATACATATACCTCACTGTACCAACCTATTATATACATGTAATATATACATATACCTCACCGTACCAACCTATTATATATATGTAATACATACATATACCTCACTGTACCAACCTATTATATACATGTAATACATACATATACCTCACTGTACCAACCTATTATATACATGTAATACATACATATACAGTGATGTCAGAAAGTTTGGAAACACCTACTTTATTTTAGTAACTTCTTAGTTGACATTTTGTTTTTCATTTTTGCATCATTCCTACCCCAACAAATTATATATTAGTGGATTCAGAAAAGTGTGTAGAATATTTTTAAGCTATAATTGTTTTTATTAGCAGTAGCAGCTAAGTTTTACAGCAAATTTTTGTGTAGGCTATCACAATTTATATCTTATTATAATCACAACGAGTTGCACAAAGATAGTAGTACTTAAAGGTGATGTCACAACAATTACAAATTGGTGGATTTTTTAATGATAATGGTGAACAATGACAGTCCAATAGTGATTGAACTGCGGTATATTGTCAGTACTTAGTGGGGTATCCTTTATTTTTAATAACTAGTCGGCAGTGGTGTAGCATGCTTTTTGCATGTTTGCTGAGCTCCTCGTGGCTGATGGTTTGGTGCCATGCTCCAATTATTTTCTCTATTAACTGTCTCTTATCCATTGGTTGTTCTTTTCTGACTAGGTTTCCCATGTGATGCAACAGATTTTCTATGTGGTAAAGGTTAGGGCTTTGTGCCAACCATGGTATGGTTCGAACGTCTTTAGCAGTCATCCATTCCTTCACAATCTTAGCGCAGAGGCATGATCATCTTGGAAGTATGAATTTTAGAGCAGAAAATGCTGCCAAGCTCTGCAACTTTTTTTCCTGATAATCAAACTTGGGTACTTCCAAGATGACAATGCACCATGCCACAATGCCAAGATTGTGAAGGAATGGATAACCGCTAAAGACGTGCGAACCTTACCATGGTCGGCACAAAGCCCCGACCTTGACCACATAGCAAATCTGTGGCAACACATGGGAAACCTAGTCAGAAAAGAGCAACCAATGAATAAGAGACAGTTGATAAAGAGAATAATTGGAGCATGGCACCACATCATCAGCCACGAGTAGCTCAGCAAACGTGCAAAAAGTATGCCACACCACTGCCGACTGGTTATTGAGAGTAAAAGATACCTTATTAGGTACTGACAACATACTGAAGTTCAATTTACTATTAAACTGTCATTGTTCACCATTGTCATTAAAAAACTCAACAATTTGTAATTTTTGTGACATCAAATCCTGTAAGTACTACTGTCTTTGTGCAACTCGTTGTGATTAATAATATGATGTAAATGGTGATAGCCTATACAAAAAAATTCTGTAAAACTTAGCTGCTACTGCTAATAAAGATAATTATAGCTTAAACATATTCTATACACTTTTCTGAATCCACTGATATATAATTTGTTGGGGTAGGAATGATGTAAAAGTGAAAAATAATGTCAACTAAGAAATTACTAAAATAAAGTGGGCGTTTCCAAACTTTTTGACACCACTGTACCTCACTGTACCAACCTATTATATATATGTAATACATACATATACCTCACCGTACCAACCTATTATATACATGTAATATATACATATACCTCACTGTACCAACCTATTATATACATGTAATACATACATATACCTCACTGTACCAACCTATTATATACATGTAATACATACATATACCTCACAGTACCAACCTATTATATACATGTAATACATACATATACCTCACCGTACCAACCTATTATATACATGTAATACATACATATACCTCACCGTACCAACCTATTATATACATGTAATACATACATATACCTCACTGTACCAACCTATTATATACATGTAATACATACATATACCTCACAGTACCAACCTATTATATACATGTAATACATACATATACCTCACTGTACCAACCTATTATATACATGTAATACATACATATACCTCACTGTACCAACCTATTATATACATGTAATACATACATATACCTCACCGTACCAACCTATTATATACATGTAATACATACATATACCTCACTGTACCAACCTATTATATATATGTAATACATACATATACCTCACTGTACCAACCTATTATATACATGTAATACATACATGTACCTCACTGTACCAACCTATTATATACATCTAATACATACATATACCTCACCGTACCAACCTATTATATACATGTAATACATACATATACCTCACTGTACCAACCTATTATATATATGTAATACATACATATACCTCACTGTACCAACCTATTATATATATGTAATACATACATATACCTCACCGTACCAACCTATTATATATATGTAATACATACATATACCTCACTGTACCAACCTATTATATATATGTAATACATACATATACCTCACCGTACCAACCTATTATATATATGTAATACATACATATACCTCACAGTACCAACCTATTATATATATGTAATACATACATATACCTCACTGTACCAACCTATTATATACATGTAATACATACATATACCTCACCGTACCAACCTATTATATACATGTAATACATACATATACCTCACTGTACCAACCTATTATATACATGTAACATATACATATACCTCACTGTACCAACCTATCATATACATGTAACATATACATATACCTCACTGTACCAACCTATTATATACATGTAACATATACATATACCTCACTGTACCAACCTATTATATACATGTAATATATACATATACCTCACTGTACCAACCTATTATATACATGTAATACATACATATACCTCACAGTACCAACCTATTATATACATGTAATACATACATATACCTCACAGTACCAACCTATTATATATATGTAATACATACATATACCTCACTGTACCAACCTATTATATACATGTAATATATACATATACCTCACTGTACCAACCTATTATATACATGTAATACATACATATACCTCACCGTACCAACCTATTATATACATGTAATACATACATATACCTCACCGTACCAACCTATTATATACATGTAATACATACATATACCTCACAGTACCAACCTATTATATACATGTAATACATACATATACCTCACAGTACCAACCTATTATATACATGTAATACATACATATACCTCACTGTACCAACCTATTATATACATGTAATACATACATATACCTCACTGTACCAACCTATTATATACATGTAATACATACATATACCTCACTGTACCAACCTATTATATACATGTAATACATACATATACCTCACCGTACCAACCTATTATATACATGTAATACATACATGTACCTCACTGTACCAACCTATTATATACATGTAATACATACATATACCTCACAGTACCAACCTATTATATACATGTAATACATACATATACCTCACTGTACCAACCTATTATATACATGTAATATATACATATACCTCACCGTACCAACCTATTATATATATGTAATACATACATATACCTCACTGTACCAACCTATTATATACATGTAATACATACATATACCTCACTGTACCAACCTATTATATACATGTAATACATACATATACCTCACAGTACCAACCTATTATATATATGTAATACATACATATACCTCACTGTACCAACCTATTATATATATGTAATACATACATATACCTCACTGTACCAACCTATTATATACATGTAATACATACATGTACCTCACTGTACCAACCTATTATATACATCTAATACATACATATACCTCACCGTACCAACCTATTATATACATGTAATACATACATATACCTCACTGTACCAACCTATTATATATATGTAATACATACATATACCTCACTGTACCAACCTATTATATATATGTAATACATACATATACCTCACCGTACCAACCTATTATATATATGTAATACATACATATACCTCACTGTACCAACCTATTATATATATGTAATACATACATATACCTCACCGTACCAACCTATTATATATATGTAATACATACATATACCTCACAGTACCAACCTATTATATATATGTAATACATACATATACCTCACTGTACCAACCTATTATATACATGTAATACATACATATACCTCACCGTACCAACCTATTATATACATGTAATACATACATATACCTCACTGTACCAACCTATTATATACATGTAACATATACATATACCTCACTGTACCAACCTATCATATACATGTAACATATACATATACCTCACTGTACCAACCTATTATATACATGTAACATATACATATACCTCACTGTACCAACCTATTATATACATGTAATATATACATATACCTCACTGTACCAACCTATTATATACATGTAATACATACATATACCTCACAGTACCAACCTATTATATACATGTAATATATACATATACCTCACAGTACCAACCTATTATATATATGTAATACATACATATACCTCACTGTACCAACCTATTATATACATGTAATATATACATATACCTCACTGTACCAACCTATTATATACATGTAATACATACATATACCTCACCGTACCAACCTATTATATACATGTAATACATACATATACCTCACCGTACCAACCTATTATATACATGTAATACATACATATACCTCACAGTACCAACCTATTATATACATGTAATACATACATATACCTCACAGTACCAACCTATTATATACATGTAATACATACATATACCTCACTGTACCAACCTATTATATACATGTAATACATACATATACCTCACTGTACCAACCTATTATATACATGTAATACATACATATACCTCACTGTACCAACCTATTATATACATGTAATACATACATATACCTCACCGTACCAACCTATTATATACATGTAATACATACATGTACCTCACTGTACCAACCTATTATATACATGTAATACATACATATACCTCACAGTACCAACCTATTATATACATGTAATACATACATATACCTCACTGTACCAACCTATTATATACATGTAATATATACATATACCTCACCGTACCAACCTATTATATATATGTAATACATACATATACCTCACTGTACCAACCTATTATATACATGTAATACATACATATACCTCACTGTACCAACCTATTATATACATGTAATACATACATATACCTCACCGTACCAACCTATTATATACATGTAATATATACATATACCTCACTGTACCAACCTATTATATACATGTAATACATACATATACCTCACCGTACCAACCTATTATATACATGTAATATATACATATACCTCACTGTACCAACCTATTATATACATGTAATACATACATATACCTCACTGTACCAACCTATTATATACATGTAATACATACATATACCTCACAGTACCAACCTATTATATACATGTAATACATACATATACCTCACCGTACCAACCTATTATATACATGTAATACATACATATACCTCACCGTACCAACCTATTATATACATGTAATACATACATATACCTCACTGTACCAACCTATTATATACATGTAATACATACATATACCTCACAGTACCAACCTATTATATACATGTAATACATACATATACCTCACTGTACCAACCTATTATATACATGTAATACATACATATACCTCACTGTACCAACCTATTATATACATGTAATACATACATATACCTCACCGTACCAACCTATTATATACATGTAATACATACATATACCTCACTGTACCAACCTATTATATATATGTAATACATACATATACCTCACTGTACCAACCTATTATATACATGTAATACATACATGTACCTCACTGTACCAACCTATTATATACATCTAATACATACATATACCTCACCGTACCAACCTATTATATACATGTAATACATACATATACCTCACTGTACCAACCTATTATATATATGTAATACATACATATACCTCACTGTACCAACCTATTATATATATGTAATACATACATATACCTCACCGTACCAACCTATTATATATATGTAATACATACATATACCTCACTGTACCAACCTATTATATATATGTAATACATACATATACCTCACCGTACCAACCTATTATATATATGTAATACATACATATACCTCACAGTACCAACCTATTATATATATGTAATACATACATATACCTCACTGTACCAACCTATTATATACATGTAATACATACATATACCTCACCGTACCAACCTATTATATACATGTAATACATACATATACCTCACTGTACCAACCTATTATATACATGTAACATATACATATACCTCACTGTACCAACCTATCATATACATGTAACATATACATATACCTCACTGTACCAACCTATTATATACATGTAACATATACATATACCTCACTGTACCAACCTATTATATACATGTAATATATACATATACCTCACTGTACCAACCTATTATATACATGTAATATATACATATACCTCACTGTACCAACCTATTATATACATGTAATATATACATATACCTCACTGTACCAACCTATTATATACATGTAATATATACATATACCTCACTGTACCAACCTATTATATACATGTAATATATACATATACCTCACTGTACCAACCTATTATATACATGTAATATATACATATACCCCACTGTACCAACCTATTATATACATGTAATATATACATATACCTCACTGTACCAACCTATTATATACATGTAATATATACATATACCTCACTGTACCAACCTATTATATACATGTAATATATACATATACCTCACTGTACCAACCTATTATATACATGTAACATATACATATACCTCACAGTACCAACCTATTATATATATGTAATACATACATATACCTCACTGTACCAACCTATTATATACATGTAACATATACATATACCTCACTGTACCAACCTATTATATACATGTAATACATACATATACCTCACCGTACCAACCTATTATATACATGTAATACATACATATACCTCACTGTACCAACCTATTATATACATGTAATACATACATATACCTCACCGTACCAACCTATTATATACATGTAATACATACATGTACCTCACTGTACCAACCTATTATATACATGTAATACATACATATACCTCACCGTACCAACCTATTATATACATGTAATACATACATATACCTCACTGTACCAACCTATTATATACATGTAATACATACATATACCTCACAGTACTAACCTATTATATATATGTAATACATACATATACCTCACTGTACCAACCTATTATATATATGTAATACATACATATACCTCACCGTACTAACCTATTATATACATGTAATATATACATATACCTCACTGTACCAACCTATTATATATATGTAATACATACATATACCTCACTGTACCAACCTATTATATACATGTAATACATACATGTACCTCACAGTACCAACCTATTATATACATGTAACATATACATTATACCTCACTGTACCAACCTATTATATACATGTAATACATACATATACCTCACCGTACCAACCTATTATATACATGTAATACATACATATACCTCACTGTACCAACCTATTATATATATGTAATACATACATATACCTCACTGTACCAACCTATTATATACATGTAATACATACATATACCTCACCGTACCAACCTATTATATACATGTAATACATACATATACCTCACCGTACCAACCTATTATATACATGTAATACATACATATACCTCACCGTACCAACCTATTATATACATGTAATACATACATATACCTCACTGTACCAACCTATTATATACATGTAATACATACATATACTTCACTATTATATACATATGTGCATGTATATGTATAAAGGGTACTATGATCGTTGTCTAACTACTAGTAAATATCCCAAGTTCTATTGGTATAAACTCACATCTCTAAGGGAGCCGTCCTCAGCGTGTTCCTCCACTCCGTTCCTAACAACTTTGGAGCCCCTTATTTTCATGGAGAATCCCATATCAGCAATAACACAAGTCATATCTCGTCTAACCAGGATATTCCTGCTATTGATGTCTCTGTGTACAACAGCATGCTTATGGAACCCTGTATAATATGTATATAGATCATGCTTATGGAACCCTGTATAATATGTATATAGATCATGCTTGTGGAACCCTGTATAATATGTATATAGAGTATAATTATGGAACCCTGTATAATATGTATATAGAGCGCACTTACTCCACTTATGGTACTTACGGCCCTTCCTAGGGTATTTACTACACTATGCACTGTATAGGAGAAGGTAAGTATGCAGTAACTTACCATTGATTAAAGTTTCACCGTGCAGGTAACCAATTCCAGCAGCTGCTGTCTGTGCCATGCTACAGAATTCCCTCCAACTGAGAGTGTGTGACTTGAGGTAAGCGTTGAGAGACCCATGGGGTATATATTCCATTATAACTATATACTGTAATAGTATGTACTCCATTATAACTATGTACTGTAATAGTATGTACTATATTATAACTATGTACTGTAATAGTATATACTACATTATAACTATGTACTGTAATAGCATGTACTACATTATAACTATGTACTGTAATAGCATGTACTCCATTATAACTATGTACTGTAATAGTATATACTCCATTATAACTATGTACTGTAATAGTATGTACTCCATTATAACTATATACTGTAATAGTATGTACTACATTATAACTATGTACTGTAATAGTATATACTCCATTATAACTATGTACTGTAATAGCATGTACTACATTATAACTATGTACTGTAATAGCATGTACTCCATTATAACTATGTACTGTAATAGTATATACTCCATTATAACTATGTACTGTAATAGTATATACTCCATTATAACTATATACTGTAATAGTATGTACTCCATTATAACTATGTACTGTAATAGTATGTACTATATTATAACTATGTACTGTAATAGTATATACTACATTATAACTATGTACTGTAATAGTATATACTCCATTATAACTATGTACTGTAATAGTATGTACTATATTATAACTATGTACTGTAATAGTATATACTACATTACAACTATGTACTGTAATAGCATGTACTACATTATAACTATGTACTGTAATAGCATGTACTCCATTATAACTATGTACTGCAATAGTATATATTCCATTATAACTATGTACTGTAATAGTACATACTCCATTATAACTATGTACTGTAATAGTATGTACTTCATTATAACTATATACTGTAATAGTATATACTCCATTATAACTATGTACTGTAATAGTATGTACTACATTATAACTATATACTGTAATAGTATGTACTACATTATAACTATATACTGTAATAGTATGTACTACATTATAACTATGTACTGTAATAGTATGTACTACATTATAACTATGTACTGTAATAGTATGTACTCCATTATAACTATATACTGTAATAGTATGTACTACATTATAACTATATACTGTAATAGTATGTACTACATTATAACTATGTACTGTAATAGTATGTACTACATTATAACTATGTACTGTAATAGTATGTACTACATTATAACTATGTACTGTAATAGTATGTACTACATTATAACTATATACTGTTATAGTATGTACTACATTATAACTATATACTGTAATAGTATGTACTACATTATAACTATGTACTGTAATAGTATGTACTCCATTATAACTATGTACTGTAATAGTATATACTACATTATAACTATATACTGTAATAGTATGTACTACATTATAACTATGTACTGTAATAGTATGTACTACATTATAACTATGTACTGTAATAGTATATACTCCATTATAACTATGTACTGTAATAGTATATACTACATTATAACTATATACTGTAATAGTATGTACTACATTATAACTATGTACTGTAATAGTATGTACTACATTATAACTATGTACTGTAATAGTATATACTACATTATAACTATGTACTGTAATAGTATGTACTACATTATAACTATGTACTGTAATTTAGTATGTACTACATTATAACTATGTACTGTAATAGTATGTACTACATTATAACTATGTACTGTAATAGTATGTACTACATTATAACTATATACTGTAATAGTATGTACTACATTATAACTATATACTGTAATAGTATATACTCCATTATAATTATGTACTGTAATAGTATATACTACATTATAACTATATACTGTAATAGTATGTACTACATTATAACTATATACTGTAATAGTATGTACTACATTATAACTATGTACTGTAATAGTATGTACTACATTATAACTATGTACTGTAATAGTATGTACTACATTATAACTATGTACTGTAATAGTATGTACTACATTATAACTATGTACTGTAATAGTATGTACTACATTATAACTAGGCCTGCACGGTGTTTCGGTTTCAAACGATGTAAACGATGTGTGAACCCTCGGTGTTACACATCGGCAAATTTTTTATGCACCGAATCGTACCGGCACCGTGCCCAAACGATATATCGATGGTTCGGTGTAGTTCGATGTTATCGAACCGGATCGCTATGCCAGTAGTCATTCAATATTCATGCGGTCTAATGTCACGTGTTCTTGTTTACCTCACTTCAAACTAGGTTGCATACCTTCGCTAATCCGTTTCCACATTAACTGCCATCGTGGCTGTGATTGATTATCAATGTTGTGGAGGTAATAGTTATTATTAAATTACAATAAATTGATTAATAATTACGTAACTTAGCAGATTCTGCGTATATTATATTCTATCGTTTGCATATGATTGCTTTGTTCATGAATAGTGTGCTGAAATAGATTAGTAGTATACGATCGAATATAATGGATTATTATAAATATTATAATTAAATTTAAACATACCATTGGATTAATTATATTATTTCTATTATAATTAATCTACTACTAATGTTTAAATTTGATTATAATCGCTTGTAACTAAAAATAGCTTCAATGCTTATAATAGTTAATAATTATTAATTATGTTTTTTTAATTAAAAATCGTTGTGTAGTTATGCTTTTGGTAAGCACCAGCTCTTTATTTATTTAAAATAAGCTAATACTAATGTTCAATCAATATTTTGTAGGTGGAATTCATCGGACTGAGCCATCGAAATATCAAATCTGAAGACAAATCTGCTAGATTCAATCGGTGGACACACTGAATTACACCAAATCAGCAATCTATCAAGAAAGCTTGCAAGAAAGATTTCCTACATTATTTATCATTACATCATATGCAACTATGCTAGCGTTTCTTCTTTCTCTTGTGATATGAAGTTAGCCCATGTAATTTTAAATTTGTTATCTTTTTGTGTCAATGGTACGAGTGTGGTGGAAACAATGTTTGCTGTTTTTCTTCTGTAATTTGGTCACAATCAGTAATAAATCTAATAAATTATATGTAGTCGGTTGGGTGTGTGTCCACCCTCATGTTTTTATATTTAATGTATTTATTAAAATTATATAAAATAGGTGAAGTAAGACCCAATGCAACTTAAGACTCACTAGACTACATGGGCAAATACAAAATCTTGGAGTAGGAGTTTCTTTCATTAACTCAGTAGCCACTTAAATAAAAATAATATACATATACTATGTTTTAATCAAGCCCTGTCTGCCTGCCATACCTGAAAATAAAATAAAACAATGATTGGCATGAACTCATGTTGCAAGAAAGTGTTGTGGATTTTTGTTCCCTTGTATTGCACGATCATGATGGGACAACTCTATTAGGCAAACTAGCTCCTGGACCGGTTCGATCCGGTATATCGAACCAAAGTTGACACCGTCTAACACCGCTTGAGACCAGGTTCAAGAGGTCCGGTGCGGTTCGATATATCGATCCAAATTTGGCATCGGTTGACACCGAATGAGACCAGGCACAAGAGAACCGGTGTCAACCGGTGTTTGATTACCACCACCCTAAAAACCGAATACCAGTGGGGAGGCAACACCGGTGCAGGCCTAATTATAACTATGTACTGTAATAGTATGTACTACATTATAACTATGTACTGTAATAGTATGTACTCCATTATAACTATGTACTGTAATAGTATGTACTACATTATAACTATATACTGTAATAGTATGTACTACATTATAACTATATACTGTAATAGTATGTACTACATTATAACTATGTACTGTAATAGTATGTACTACATTATAACTATATACTGTAATAGTATGTACTACATTATAACTATGTACTGTAATAGTATATACTCCATTATAACTATGTACTGTAATAGTATATACTACATTATAACTATGTACTGTAATAGTATGTACTCCATTATAACTATGTACTGTAATAGTATGTACTATATTATAACTATGTACTGTAATAGTATATACTACATTATAACTATATACTGTAACAGGATGCGTACACTATTGACCGAAGAATCAACATACCTGTACTGTACCATCAGGGTGGGAACGCTCATCAGACGCTAGGCACTGTACTATAGTCGTCACATTAGGGTCCAACACGCTATAGATTTCCTTCTCTGTGAGGAACAGAGATCGTTGTTGAGCGTGAAAGTACTTGACACACACCTCTTTATCGTTGAGTTTAGCTCTGTACACCTGTATATATATAATATATAGCTCTGTACACCTGTATATATATAATATATAGTTTTGTATACCTGTATATATATATATAATATAGCTCTGTACACCTGTATATATACAATATACAGTTTTGTATACCTGTATATATATATATAATATAGCTCTGTACACCTGTATATATATAATATATAGTTTTGTATACCTGTATATATATATATAATATAGCTCTGTACACCTGTATATATATAATATATAGTTTTGTATACCTGTATATATACATGTATATATAATATAGCTCTGTACACCTGTATATATATAATATATAGTTTTGTATACCTGTATATATATATATAATATAGCTCTGTACACCTGTATATATATATATAATATAGCTCTGTACACCTGTATATATATATATAATATAGCTCTGTACACCTGTATATATATATATAATATAGCTCTGTACACCTGTATATATATATATAATATATAGCTCTGTACACCTGTATATATATATATAATATAGCTCTGTACACCTGTATATATATATATAATATAGCTCTGTACACCTGTATATATATAATATAGCTCTGTACACCTGTATATATATAATATATAGTTTTGTATACCCGTATATATATATATAATATAGCTCTGTACACCTGTATATATATAATATATAGTTTTGTATACCTGTATATATATATATAATATAGCTCTGTACACCTGTATATATATAATATATAGTTTTGTATACCCGTATATATATATATAATATAGCTCTGTACACCTGTATATATATAATATATAGTTTTGTATACCTGTATATATATATATAATATATAGTTTTGTATACCTGTATATATATAATATATAGTTTTGTATACCTGTATATATATATATAATATATAGTTTTGTATACCTGTATATATATATATAATATATAGTTTTGTATACCTGTATATATATATACAACGTGCGTTCAAAAAGTAGGTGGAAAGTTGTTACAATTTCTTTATAATAATAGGTATGATTTTCTTTTTTTGAGAGTTGTTTCTTCTATGTCTCAGGAGATATATTGCAAAAAATCTTTCTTGGGCAACCCATGGTTCTCAGGTTATATCCAATAATGCAAAGTGACCTTCACTGCCATTTCCTAATTTTCTAAGGATGGCTGAAATTTCATTAGTGGAAGAGCAGAGATGTGTAATAAGATTCCTAGTAAAAACAGGGAAGAAAAAGTCTGACATTATTGAAAGTTTACACCAAGCATTTGGTGAGTCTGTGATGTGTAAAAGTAGTATCTACAACTGGATAAAAAGATTTGAAGATAGTCACACCAGTGTCAAAGATGAGCAAAGGTCTGGCAGACCAACACCAAGCAGGAATGCAGAGAACATTGCTCTTATCCGCGTCAAAATCTATGGAGACAGGAGACTAACACGCAGAGAACTTTCTGAACAGTGTGGTTTGTCTATTGGATCAGATCACACTATTCTCACTGAAGACCTGGGGATGAGACGTGTGACAGCAAAGTTTGTCCCGTGGCTGTTAACTGACGACCACACAAACCCCTCAGGACCAAGGAATGGCTGACAAAGAACGGTGTCTTTTCTGTTGACCACCCTCCCTACTCGCCAGATTTAGCTCCCAATGACTTTTATTTGTTTCCCAAGACCAAGTTTACACTAAAAGGAGAGCGTTTCGAAGGCATTGCGGCCGTTCAAGCTAACACCGATCGAGTTCTTAAGAGTCTGAAACTGGATGATTTCGAGCACTGTATGGAAAAGTGGCAGGGGAGGTGGCAGAGATGGATAGACTCTAATGGAGATTATTTTGAGGGTGATGCACATTAATAGTTCAGTATGTGAAATTTTTGTGAAGCTCAGCCACTTTTAACCCAAATAAATGACGATAATTTAAAATTTCCATCTACTTTTTGAACGCACCTCGTATATAATATATAGCTCTGTATTACTATTCCTATACTACATTACCTAATACACTCCGTATTTGTATACTGTATTACATTACCTAATACACTCAGTACTTGTATACTGTATTACATTACCTAATACACTCCGTATTTGTATACTGTATTACATTACCTAATACACTCAGTACTTGTATACTGTATAACATTACCTAATACACTCAGTACTTGTATACTGTATAACATTACCTAATACACTCAGTACTTGTATACTGTATTACATTACCTAATACACTCCGTATTTGTATACTGTATAACATTACCTAATACACTCAGTACTTGTATACTGTATAACATTACCTAATACACTCAGTACTTGTATACTGTATTACATTACCTAATACACTCCGTATTTGTATACTGTATTACATTACCTAATACACTCAGTATTTGTATACTGTATTACATTACCTAATACACTCAGTACTTGTATACTGTATTCCATTACCTAATACACTCTGTACTCGTATACTGTATTACATTACCTACATCCAAGTGTTCAACTAGTTGCTATATTATATCTCTGTAACCTAGAGGAGTGTAAAGAACAAGGTCAAGGTTGAACTTACATCACCAAATCTACCACGATGTAAGCAGACTCCAAGGGCAAGGTCATCATAGTTAATATCAGGTGCTTTGTCAGAGAGGGCCCTCATCTCCTGCTTGTACTGCGCCACCTTCATCTGCATCTGCTGTGCGGCCATTGCTTTACGTCTACAGTAATAGTAGTAGCCGGCCACCCCAAGCACAGAGAAGGAGAACAGCACAATCACCACAGACACTATTATAATGGTGTTGTTGTCTTCATTGCTTGATAAACCTATAAATATATCAGCAGATACAATACTATAAACCTATAAATATACCAACAGATACATATACTATAAACCTATAAATATACCAGCAGATACATATACTATAAACCTATAAATATACCAGCAGATACATATACTATAAACCTATCAGTATACCAGCAGATACATATACTATAAACCTATAAATATACCAGCAGATACATATACTATAAACCTATAAATATACCAGCAGATGCATATACTATAAACCTATAAATATACCAGCAGATACATATACTATAAACCTATAAATATACCAGCAGATACATACTATAAACCTATAAATATACCAGCAGATACCTATACTATAAATCTATAAATATACCAGCAGATACCTATACTATAAACCTATAAATATACCAGCAGATATATGTACTATAAACCTATAAATATACCAGCAGATACCTATACTATAAACCTATAAATATACCAGCAGATACATATACTATAAACCTATAAATATACCAGCAGATACATATACTATAAACCTATAAATATACCAGCAGATACATATATACTATAAACCTATAAATATACCAGCAGATACATATACTATAAACCTATAAATATACCAGCAGATACCTATACTATAAACCTATAAATATACCAGCAGATATATGTACTATAAACCTATCAGTATACCAGCAGATACCTATACTATAAATCTATAAATATACCAGCAGATACCTATACTATAAACCTATAAATATACCAGCAGATACCTATACTATAAACCTATAAATATACCAGCGTACCCATAACCTCTTCAGTCTCCTTGATGCACATATCACATACAAGACCAAGTAGGGAGCTCTAAGTGTATTAAGTGGACAGTCAATCCAATTCATATGTGCATTCTTTTGCAAGACATTTATCACTGAGCAGTCAGGGACTCAGTTCCATATTCGTATGACATATAAATTGGAATGACAAAACCCCTTAGCATTCCTATTCATATACAATGGCAAGACCTGACTCAAACTATATACATGTAGTAAAGGAGATACGGAGAAGTTAATACTTTGTGAGATAATCTGGTTGACATATAAAGTATATGCCCGCCGCTGTGAAGCTAATGTTACAAACCACAGACGGCAGGCAAGTATCCCCAACACAAAGTTGAGGTTATTCTAGACAACTGGGATGTCAGCAGAGTGTTTGTAGAGTGAGTGATAACGTGGACATACCCGCAGGTACGCGGCTGCTCTCCCCATCCTCTACAGATTCACGGACCTCTATATTATCCAACCTGTTGCACAGCTCATCGCTACAGCAACAGAAGAGAGGCTTATCTTCAGCTGTACTCTTCCAGCGCTCAGCGACACACTTCTCCTTGTCAAGACAAACATGCAAATCCTCCAAAGGTTTCACCCAACATCCTGTATATACAATAATATATACATGTAGTTAGATAGCCATAGAGGTGTAGCATAAGCTACATGTAGTTGTATGCGCTACACTACATATACATATACATAACACATACACATAACACATACACATAACACATATACATAATACATACACATAACACATACACATAACACATATACATAATACATACACATAACACATATACATAACACATACACTAATAAACTACACTGTATATTAGACAGACCTACCCTGGGCTGAAATCTTATTGATGTAGGTAACATTTCCACTTTCATCAGTCAGATTTGTTGTCTTCATTAGAGCCATACATGCGAGTCTATTCTTGCCATCGTCAGGGAAGCTACACGTCGCCGTGCCATTTTTATGGTCCCTAAAGTACCCCTCCCCCTCGGCACCACCAAACCCAACCTTTTCATACTCAAAGGTACTGAACTCTGTATAGCTACACAGGAGGCTCTGTTGCCCCATGTCTACTCTCGGTACAGGCTCCACTTCCTGCTTGGTAGCGAGCTGATTGGCTGATATTAAGCAGCCGCAGAAAGCTGTAATACAGACCAATATTACATATTCATACCATATGGACCACAGTTCCTTACCATGATATATATTATGTATATATATATGTAGGCCTGTAGTCTGTGCTCTGCCACATCGTATAGCCTTCATCCTAACATAATAGAGTGTAATCTAGATATCATACTTATACTTACACAGGACAAGATTAAGGAGTCTGATAGCGTTATAACAGGCCATAGTCTATCTCAGTATTCACCAACACAACCTGCAGATGATATAAAATATATAGGGGAGAGCGGGGTAAGTTGGGACGCGGGGTAAGTTGGGACAGGGCTGTTTTGGGTATTATGAGACCCATTGCATTTTTATGGTATGGACCAAAGGTTAGACCAACATAAATAAACATAACCCACTATTTTGTTTTTCAAGTTGAATAAATATTTTTTGTGCAATTTGCAATAATGTAATATTTGTATGTTTGAGTAAATTATTTTTTCTTGACGAGTTTCTAATTTTCTTAATGAAAGAATGACCCCATAGTTTTGAAAATTTGCAGATAGAGACTCTATAACATCTAGTTAGAACAACTAAAGTTAAAATTAACTCAAGTCAAAAATCTTAATAAAAGATTGTGATTTACAAAAAGTTGGGAGCGTTGGGCAAGTTGGGACGCTAGAAGTGGGGCAAGTTGGGACACCATTTTGTAATAATAAATTATGTTTGTGGAATGATATGAATCCAAGATGACACTGTAATTTCACCTTTTCTCTAACTAAAAGTTGTTTGATGAATCTTGGATAGCATTTGACTTTGGTAAAGAACTCTAATCCTGTGTGGAGATGGCATTATAGGTAGTATTGATATTACTCCTTGTAGAAACAGGTCAAACCTGACTCATTGCTATAACAGCTTTTGATCTATATACATGTACTGTCCTAACTTTACTCATGACCCTGACAGCAGTAGCACCAATTCAATGTATAAACTACATTCTTTTCCTACTCATACCTACACTTCGAACACCGTTTAATGCGCCTTTTGAAACCCCCACCAGACCAACTAACACCATCAGGCAGCACCAAGCTAATAATCCGATAGATTATTAGGTACAATTTAGTTATAAACTTTGTGGGATTCACTCTTTGTTGTTCAAACTAGACAAGTAGGCTATATACAATCAATGTCTCTCCGCACTTATTGTTACCCAACCTCAGTTGAACTACCATCTTCGGTGAGAGTACCAAGGAATAGTTTAATCAAACATCATCGATAATCTATTTACAAAGTTATAGGTTTTACACTGTAAATATCCAATTTACCACTGTCTAAAACCCAGGAAAGGTAATTAGCACCAAGAGAAAGACGCAGGTTGGATCGACCCCATCGCATGAATGGGGCTGAGACGGATTGACTACTATCGCCTGTGTCATGAATGCTGCCGTGAATTCTGGGTTGGGTTGCCAAGTGGAATTAAAATTCAACAATCTTTTTTCTGCTCAATGATTTCATTTTGTCTAGAGTGTCAGTTGTTCAATTGTACATCAAACTCTAATAATAATTATAGTAAACATCAACATCAACATTTTTGCCTATATTTTCTAGTATTGGTTTTTTTTCTGGTGTTCTGGTTTTATATTCTATCTATTTTAAGTGACAAACTTAAAGCTTAAGAAAATTTTGCTGTACCAAAATTAGAAAAATGGTCACCTACGATGCGCTAGTTTTTTATAGTTTTAAGTCTAATATGCACAAGTAGACTGGAACTTGGTCAAAAAAAGAGCTTTATAAATTATTACAGCTAATAGAGCTATTATAAATTATTACACCTATAAGGCGCCAAACGAGTTAAGGGTTTTTCATGTTCAAGCTGGCATCCTCCTATTTTAACAAAGGTTTACTTAACAAAAAAATTCTCTTTTACATCGAAACAATTTTCATACCTTCCTTAGACTATCTTGAAACAAAAAAAATTAAACACTTCGAGTTTGAACTAAATTAAGGTTCAGCAGTTTTTTACAGACATGTTTTTTGACATATATACATGTGGCAATAATTTTAAATATGTGTAATATTATTGTAACATTTCAATTCTATCTGTTCATGATAAAAAATGAGACTAATCTAAATCTAAAATCTATATTTTCAATGGTGTCCCAACTTGCCCCACCCCTGTCCCAACTTACCCCGTCAGTGGGGTAAGTTGGGACGTTTGACATGCGCTGCCAAATCATGGATTACAGCACTATGCTGACTTATCAATGTGTGTGCTTCAGGTTATAGTTAGACAACATATTAAAGTACCTCCATGCAAAAAATGATGATACTATGACCTCTAGACTCCGTATTATTCCCAAAAAACCAAAAATTGTCCCAACTTACCCCGCTCTCCCCTACTATATAAAGTCAAAGTAGCCTACCTATAATCACATTACATACTAATACTCAATCTGTCACCTGTCAAGTAATGTATGTAGCTTATTAGATGATAGAAGACCAGCAGAAGATCAGTAGTGAGTACATACAGTGTAGGTGTCTTACTTACCTAATATATATATATGTACACAATTGTGGTAGCTACATCTATATAATATAGAGGCTAGTAACCCATGCGTCAGATGTTATCCACTGGCACACTACAGCAGCTACAGCGGTAGTAAGTAACATTCTTTAATAAAAGTACAGTGTAGCTGAATAAATGGACTAGTGAGAGGACCAGCAGCCGTGACATCATTTACAGTTTATGGGCTCACATTGAAATGGCCCACACGGGGGAGCAACACCTTCAATACTCGCAAATTGTTATAATGGAAAGCGACAACAGAACAGTAGGTAGCCTATGTCATTGAGCTGTGATATTGGGTCTCAAACAATGTGATACTCGGTCACAGTCATCTATGAGTTATGGCTTGCTACCTAATACAGTTGCAAGTTGGTCAACCACAGTCTATCATGCAGTCGTACAAGTGCAACTGGATAGAACATAGGCTATCTGTGTCAACAACAACAAGAAAATCATAATAATTCCAGATAAAAAAATGAAAATAATTTAATGGAATTAAATATTTATATTAACACTTTGAGTACAGTTTAGCATTATGTGGCAAAAGTGTTGAGTTAGATTGCCCATTTCTATAGGCCTACCAATAGAGTATTTGTACCTAACCTGCCTTATCATTCTATCATTTTAAAATCTACAGAGTACATGATTGTATGTAATTTAAATAATTAAATGAAAATATCCATTCATTTAACCAATAACATTAAGCAATAGCTAGTAGGCCTATAGTTTAGTAGCAACATTGAAATCAGAATAAACTATAAAGGGAAATAAAATAAAAATGACACATCATATTATTATTATACAATCACCATGATTCAGACAATGATGCCAATGTTAATGTACTAATTATTGATATTTAGGCCATTTAATTTATACCATTTATTTATAAAAGTTAGAAGTATTGTATTGGAATTTTACAAAATCCTTTCTACATAATACTATAATATTACCCTAGACTTGAGAGCAAGCATAGCATAGACCAGGGTAGATGTGTAAATAAATGAAAAGCTTAATCAGTGAATTACAACGTGAATGCATTACAAAACATAAAATTAAAAATAAAATAAAATAAAAATACACTGAGCACTCACTTACAAACTGAAACTCCTCACGTCTTACCCTCTATGACGGCCTCAGTGGAAACCCCCTGTGCCAATCACAAAATATACTACTTAACTCAAATAAAACCAATTTCATGGGATTGGATATTATAATTGCATATAACAAACAATTATAATTGGTTCCAGCATACAACCTAAATTTTATTTTTATGGATGCCAATAGCGAGAGCCTGAGTGTCTACACAACCCAAAATTGCCAGTCTGACTGGCGTCAAAATGATAAGGGTAGTAGTCTAGTCTTTGATACTTAACCTTGCTTATATAACTGTCTAGTGTTGCTTATTTGCAAACAGAATGACTCTTTTCACCGTAATATGGTAGTGAAAAACAATAAAACAAGTTTCCATATAATAAATTAGAAATGTATGGTTACAAACTTATTAGCATGATTTCAGTCAACTACCCTTAAATATTTAGAATAGTCCAACCTGACCTACAAAATATCTAAATAGCTGTGCGCCACTTGAACGTGGGTACCATAAAGTTATGGTGGGTATTTTGTGCAAAACGTTAATATTAACGTAGACACTTTAGACCTTGAGCTGTAGCCTGTGCGTTAGTAGACACACAGAGCCAATCAGCGAGTTAGAACATAGCCAGAGCTGCTGATTGGCTCTGAACTTAACTAGCAACAATTTTGTTCCCAGCAAATTATACATCATTTAAACAAGAAAAGACAACTTCAAGCCATATACAGGAAAAATTTGGAAGATCTGCAAATCCTTATTAATATTTATTTTATAATACATTGTACATGTACATAATTCAAGTCAGCACAGTGCACTATGCTACACACTACATGCAGTGTCATTTTCTAACCCATGTCCATTCCCATATTTTAGGCCCAACATTACTCCCATTACTCCATATCAGTATTACATTGATTTATATATACATGTGCATGTAATACTGTTATGGATTTTTCCGTTTACTTTATGTATTTTTACCAACCATTAGTTCAGACTAACAGGTTTTTCAATTATATATGTTTGCAGTGATCTTGTACACTTGTTTAATTGTCAATGGCAAGGGTGCCAGGAAGTATATAGACTCATATCTTTGTTGACATTTTAACAGTACCCATACACCATACTGCTATGGTGTATGGGTACTGTTACAGGGGCGTATTTTAAGGGGCGGCAGAGAGGCACTGCCGCCCCTGTTGCTAAAATAAAGTGGCCTAAAAACACTACTTTTGAAAATTCAGCACTTTTTCCCTTAATATTTGCTTCATTTCCGGTTTGCGACCGAAGGTTATCACTCTAGTTATAACTCTATGGCGTTATTACTGTACTTATAACTCTATGGTGTTGCTGCGCAATAATAACCAGTAATCCTGGAATACTAACTACATTGCAAGTGGTTTACAAAGGCGCCCATAAAACTGTGTATTCTGCTAAAAGGCTTTATGGCTATGCTAAGGTTAATAACTTGCGGTCTTGTGAATGAATGAATAAATATTTTTTATTGATAGTTATTTATACCAAGGTAAAAATAATAGGTGCAAAAGTAAAAGTAGTGAACAGTTAAATCAGTTGAATCAATTTTTAAGTCACTGCTATCCATGAGGTTGTTCCTTTCCTGTCACTGACTACGAGCAGATGCATGAAATTTAATTCCAATATTATTTTGGCTTCTTTTAAAAATATTTGTAATTTATTCTTTTAAAATAATTAAAAGTTTTTGCATTTATTTTAGTTATTCATTCTAGCCATTGCAACTCCACTGACAGCTACTACTCTACTGCTACATTCACTACTAACATCTAAATGTGTATTGTAAAGAAAAAACACTAATTTAAAAATAAAATAATATAACATTAATTAAATATTTTAATTTTAAATTTATATATAACATAAATACACTATTAATATTATCTTAGCTTTAATAGGCTACTACACTTTTCTTACTAAGATATTTATTTTAAATGCAATTTGAATTTATTTCAAATAATTAATTTATAATGACAATAGTTGTTAATCAGCTATTAAAAGTTGAAAATTTTAATTTATAAAATACGCACCTATGGGCTTTTTGTAAAAAGATACTGTCATATCATGTTATTTACTACAAATACTATTTTGGTAATTAGATGACTCATACTGTTTTAGATATGTTATTACACTGTATTATTATTATTCAAATCAGTTCTGTTTGTGCCTTCATACAATATACATCACATTACAATACTAGACCATAGTCCTAACTTAGAGTACAATAAATTAAATATAAATTGTAACCAAAGTATCTTGAGTATAGCTGGGCATTAGTAGACTACAGCGCTACAAGAATCGGTAACAATACAGATACAATCATGCAGTATTGTAGTTATTATAAAATTCTACTAGCTAGTAATAGTACTGTAACACTTTCACTCTTGTTGCAAGTAGTAGTAACTGTATTTTTAAGCAGAAGTAGTAATGAGTACTTGTTGAAGTGATGCTAGTATGTCTAATTTTTGCATTTCAGACAGTGAGATTTAAAAATTTTCCGCTGCGCGTGCATTTGCGGGGGGTGCCCACAAACCACCCCCCGCACCCCCTCCCACCCAACTTTCTGCCTCCCCACTCAATATTTCTAACCTACGCCCCTGTGTTATTATACTGCTATGGCGCATGGGTACTGCTATTATACTGCTATGGCGTATGGGTACTGTTATTATACTGCTATGGTGTATGGGTACTGTTATTATACTGCTATGGCGTATGGGTACTGTTATTATACTGCTATGGCGTATGGGTACTGTTATTATACTGCTATGGCGTATGGGTACTGTTATTATACTGCTATGGTGTATGGGTACTGTTATTATACTGCTATGGCGTATGGGTACTGTTATTATACTGCTATGGTGTATGGGTACTGTTATTATACTGCTATGACGTATGGGTACTGTTATTATACTGCTATGGTGTATGGGTACTGTTATTATACTGCTATGGTGTATCTGGGTACTGTTATTATACTGCTGTGGTGTATGGGTACTGTTATTATACTGCTATGGTGTATGGGTACTGCTATGGCGCATGGGTACTGCTATTATACTGCTATGGCGTATGGGTACTGTTATTCCATGCTACTAAACCTGGAATGATGCTGAACTAACAAGAGAGACACTTGTTGCATGGTGCTTGTTTTAATCATTAAAATATGAAGAATATCTACAATATAAACGTATACAGTTGGCAGTGTAAACCTATATGCCCTGCAATCAAGTGGTGATAACAACGTGCAGGCCTAAGCCTACATATACATCTATTTTTGCCCTGGCAGAAATGGATGTATATGTATATGTACATGTAGCTAGTAAAGAGATAAACTAGTATTCCAAAAAGTAGTCATCTTAACTGATAGTAGGAATTGGGATAAAACTGAGAATTCCAAAAGCATAAAAAAGTGGATCCTGGCATTCTCTATGTTGATATAAGTATATACACTGTATATAGACTAATTCTCTATGTTGATATAAGTATATACACTGTATATAGACTAATTCTCTATGTTGATATAAGCATATACACTGTATATAGACTGATTCTCTATGTTGATATAAGTATATACACTGTATATAGACTAATTCTCTATGTTAATATAAGTATATACACTGTATATAGACTGATTCTCTATGTTGATATAAGTATATACACTGTATATAGACTAATTCTCTATGTTGATATAAGTATATACACTGTATATAGACTAATTCTCTATGTTGATATAAGCATATACACTGTATATAGACTGATTCTCTATGTTGATATAAGTATATACACTGTATATAGACTAATTCTCTATGTTGATATAAGTATATAAACTGTATATAGACTGATTCTATATGTTGATATAAGTATATACACTGTATATAGACTGATTCTCTATGTTGATATAAGTATATACACTGTATATAGACTGATTCTCTATGTTGATATAAGTATATACACTGTATATAGACTGATTCTCTATGTTGATATAAGTATATACACTGTATATAGACTAATTCTCTATGTTAATATAAGTATATACACTGTATATAGACTAATTCTTTATGTTGATATAAGTATATACACTGTATATAGACTGATTCTCTATGTTGATATAAGTATATACACTGTATATAGACTGATTCTCTATGTTGATATAAGTATATACACTGTATATAGACTGATTCTCTATGTTGATATAAGTATATACACTGTATATAGACTGATTCTATATGTTGATATAAGTATATATACTGTATATAGACTAATTCTCTATGTTGATATATTAAGTATATACACTGTATATAGACTGATTCTCTATGTTGATATAAGCATATACACTGTATATAGACTGATTCTCTATGTTAATATAAGTATATACACTGTATATAGACTAATTCTCTATGTTAATATAAGTATATACACTGTATATAGACTAATTCTTTATGTTGATATAAGTATATACACTGTATATAGACTGATTCTCTATGTTGATATAAGTATATACACTGTATATAGACGGATTCTCTATGTTGATATAAGCATATAATATATAGACTGTAGTAGGAAAGAAATAAATAGGCAAGCAAAATGATTAAATAGATATTTTTATGCTGTACAAAGCAAGTATGTACAAGTGTAAGTGCAATAGGTCTATGGTACAAGTGTGTACTAGTGTAAGTGCAATAGGTCTATGGTACAAGTGTGTACTAGTGTAAGTGCAATAGGTCTATGGTACAAGTATGTACTAGTGTAAGTGCAATAGGTCTATGGTACAAGTATGTACTAGTGTAAGTGTAATAGGTCTATGGTACAAGTATGTACTAGTGTAAGTGTAATAGATCTATGGTACAAGTATGTACTAGTGTAAGTGTAATAGGTCTATGGTACAAGTATGTACAAGTGTAAGTGTAATAGGTCTATGGTACAAGTGTGTACTAGTGTAAGTGTAATAGATCTATGGTACAAGTATGTACGAGTGTAAGTGTAATAGGTCTATGGTACAAGTATGTACGAGTGTAAGTGTAATAGGTCTATGGTACAAGTGTGTACAAGTGTAAGTGTAATAGGTTTATGGTACAAGTATGTACTAGTGTAAGTGTAATAGATCTATGGTACAAGTATGTACGAGTGTAAGTGTAATAGGTCTATGGTACAAGTATGTACGAGTGTAAGTGCAATAGGTCTATAGTACAAGTGTGTACAAGTGTAAGTGTAATAGGTCTATGGTACAAGTATGTACGAGTGTAAGTGTAATAGGTCTATGGTACAAGTATGTACGAGTGTAAGTGTAATAGATCTATGGTACAAGTATGTACGAGTGTAAGTGTAATAGGTCTATGGTACAAGTATGTACTAGTGTAAGTGTAATAGATCTATGGTACAAGTATGTACTAGTGTAAGTGTAATAGATCTATGGTACAAGTGTGTACTAGTGTAAGTGTAATAGGTCTATGGTACAAGTATGTACTAGTGTAAGTGTAATAGATCTATGGTACAAGTGTGTACTAGTGTAAGTGTAATAGGTCTATGGTACAAGTATGTACAAGTGTAAGTGTAATAGATCTATGGTACAAGTGTGTACGAGTGTAAGTGCAATAGGTCTATGGTACAAGTATGTACGAGTGTAAGTGTAATAGGTCTATGGTACAAGTATGTACGAGTGTAAGTGTAATAGGTCTATGGTACAAGTGTGTACTAGTGTAAGTGTAATAGGTCTATGGTACAAGTATGTACGAGTGTAAGTGTAATAGATCTATGGTACAAGTATGTACGAGTGTAAGTGTAATAGGTCTATGGTACAAGTATGTACTAGTGTAAGTGTAATAGGTCTATAGTACAAGTATGTACGAGTGTAAGTGTAATAGATCTATGGTACAAGTATGTACGAGTGTAAGTGTAATAGATCTATGGTACAAGTATGTACTAGTGTAAGTGTAATAGATCTATGGTACAAGTATGTACTAGTGTAAGTGTAATAGGTCTATAGTACAAGTATGTACGAGTGTAAGTGTAATAGATCTATGGTACAAGTATGTACTAGTGTAAGTGTAATAGGTCTATGGTACAAGTATGTACTAGTGTAAGTGCAATAGGTCTATGGTACAAGTATGTACGAGTGTAAGTGTAATAGGTCTATGGTACAAGTATGTACGAGTGTAAGTGTAATAGGTCTATGGTACAAGTATGTACGAGTGTAAGTGTAATAGGTCTATGGTACAAGTGTGTACAAGTGTAAGTGTAATAGGTTTATGGTACAAGTGTGTACTAGTGTAAGTGTAATAGATCTATGGTACAAGTATGTACGAGTGTAAGTGTAATAGGTCTATGGTACAAGTATGTACGAGTGTAAGTGTAATAGGTCTATGGTACAAGTGTGTACAAGTGTAAGTGTAATAGGTCTATGGTACAAGTATGTACAAGTGTAAGTGTAATAGGTTTATGGTACAAGTGTGTACGAGTGTAAGTGTAATAGGTCTATGGTACAAGTATGTACGAGTGTAAGTGCAATAGGTCTATAGTACAAGTATGTACAAGTGTAAGTGTAATAGGTCTATGGTACAAGTGTGTACTAGTGTAAGTGTAATAGGTTTATGGTACAAGTATGTACTAGTGTAAGTGTAATAGATCTATGGTACAAGTATGTACGAGTGTAAGTGTAATAGGTCTATGGTACAAGTATGTACGAGTGTAAGTGCAATAGGTCTATAGTACAAGTGTGTACAAGTGTAAGTGTAATAGATCTATGGTACAAGTGTGTACGAGTGTAAGTGCAATAGGTCTATGGTACAAGTATGTACGAGTGTAAGTGTAATATGTTGACATGGTAGACGTCATTGATAGATATGCGACCTTGACCTAAAAAGATAAGCTGGCCCACTTCCGGTTGCAGTCAAGACCACGATGTTCTGAACATTCCTAGCAAGAAAGAAAACCAACACAACTGGTAAGTGATCACTTACATCAGTCTACATGGTGTCAGAATTTGGTGACTTGGAGACCAGCGATCTACAAGTAGCTGATAATGGAGCAGTTGTTAGCACCTGAACCTTTGAAGGATGGCAATTTGGCAGAAGGATGGAAAAGATTCAAGAGAGAGTTTAACCAATTTTTGGTAGCAACAGCTAAGGACACGAAGCCAAAGACTGTGAAGGTGGCAATATTATTGAGAACCATAGGCCCAAGAGGAAATGACATCTATGAGAATTTCAACCTAGATGAAACTGATAGGGTTGATTATGATAAAGTCATTCAAGCATTTGATACATTCTGTAAGCCCCAGGACGAGACTTTCATAGCAAGACATAGACTACTCAACATGAAACAAGATGGACTCCCCATTGAAGAATTTGAAACCAAACTGAGGACCCAAGCCAGATTATGTAACTTTGAAGCACTCACTGATGATTTAACGTGCCATGCACTGGTGCAAGGTATGGATGACATACGGTTGAGGGATAAACTACTCCTTGAGGCATGTAAAGGACCCCTTACCTTAGACTTAGCAGTAAAAATGGCAAGAGAGAGCGCAGTTGCTTCGACACACATGAAAGAATTGGGAGGAGCCTCGGGAGAGGCGGTTCACAAGCTTTATGAACGAAGGAACCCACCACCCCAGAGATTTAAAGGATCTGACACGGGAGGACCTGAATGTGGGTTCTGTGGGACCAAACACAGACGAGGTATGTCCAACTGCCCAGCTTATGGCGAGACATGCCGCTACTGTCAAAAGAAGAACCATTTTGAGCGAACGTGTAGAAAGAAGAAGGCAGATGAATCTAGAGCGGAGGTGCAGGCAATGTCAGAGCATCAGGTGGACAACAAGGTATATGAGGAGCTACTCGTGATGAATCAGCCCACAGTAAACCGAGTAGGCAAAAGGTTATTAGTAAAACTTTCAACTGAGAACATGAGAATGAACTACCAGTTGGATACTGCAGCAGCAAGAAATGTGATGACATTCCATGACTACAAGAGACTAGGAAGTCCCGAATTGGAGCCAAGCCAAGTGGTGCTGACCACGTATGATGGAGGTGAGATGCCAAGCAGTGGAAAAGCATGCATCAAGTTCCAAGAAATACCTAATCCAGTGGAATTTGAGGTTATCAAGACTGACAACCGCCCCTACCCCTTGATAGGAGTGGACACATGCCTTAGTGCCGGGATGATAAAACTAGACGAGGAAGTCAATGCAGTAGGAGTGGGCGAAAGAGTCACGCGAGAATGGTTGATCCAGAATTACGACGATACTTTCAAGGGACTAGGACTGATGCCTGGAGAATATAAAATTGAGATAGACAAATCGGTGAGCCCAGTCCAGCATAGGCCAAGACGTACACCCATCATGATGAGAGACGATATCATAAAGAAAATAAAGGACCTCGAAAGCGCTGGCGTTATCGCACGTGTAGATGAACCCACAGAGTGGATACCGTCGCAGGTAGCCCTCAGGAAGCCCAATGGAACGATAAGATTATGCATTGACCCGAAAGATCTAAACAAAGCAATAATAAGAAACCATTACCCCATCCCGACATTGGAAGATGTATTGCCAAAACTAACCAAAGCGAAATGTTTCTCACTGCTAGACGCCAAAGACGGTTTCTTTCAAGTGAAACTGGCAGAGGAATCTAGAAAACTCACAACCTTCTGGACACCTTTAGGCAGATATTGCTGGAATCGCCTTCCCTTTGGTTTATCATCAAGCGGAGAAGAATACCAGAGGAGGCTACACATGGTCTTGGATGGTCTAGATGGTGTTGAGGTCATTGCCGACGATATACTGGTGTATGGTGTTGGGGAGACGGAGGATGAGGCTAGACTAGATCACGACAACAAGCTGCTGGAGCTGATGGAGCGCATCCGAGAGAAGGGAGTCAGAATAAACAAAGAGAAAATGAAGCTACATCTAACTGAAATCAAATATATGGGACACGTACTGACCACCGACGGAGTGAAACCTGACCTAGCCAAAGTACAGGGATTAAAAGATATGCCTGAACCAACAGATGCTACAGGAGTTAAGAGATTTCTCGGGACAGCAAATTACTTAGCAAAGTTTGTCCCCAACCTGTCAGCGCTGGCTGACGAGCTAAGGGAGGCGACCAAGGAGATAAACGAAGACAACTTTGAGTTGGGAGAAGAACAAAGAAGAAGTTTCCTGGCGTTAAAGGAGGCGATTAGTGAGGATACCCTACTGAGGTACTACGATCCAAACAAAGCGGCAGTCATAGAATGTGACGCCAGCACAAAAGGGCTAGGCGCAGTGCTGACACAAGAAGGGAAACCAATATGCTTTGCCTCAAGAACACTAACTGATACGGAGGAGAAATATCACCCAATGGAATTAGAATGTCTAGCAGTCATATTCGCTTGCAGCAAATTCGACCAGTACATTTATGGGAAATCAGACCTCCAAGTCTACTCGGACCACCGCCCTTTAGAGTCAATATTCAAGAAGGAAATGGAGAAATCTCCGCTCAGATTACAGAAGATGTTGCTTTCACTACAGAGGTATGGGTTCAACTTGGAATATAAGCCAGGAAAAGAACAAGTGGTGGCTGACATGCTATCGAGAGCCCCTGTAACAGAAGCAAACCCAACAGGAGATCAGCATAAGACCAAAATAGAGGTGTTCCTAGCTGAGATAGATGACACTACACACACCCAATTTACAGATATGTCAGACGAACGATTGGATAGAACTCGAGCATATGGTGCTGAAGATGAAACATACAACTTACTCCGAAGGATGATCTCCCACGGCTGGCCAGAGAAAAGAAGCAAGTGTGATCACAGCATGAAAGACTACTGGACATTCCGGGATGAATTAGCAGAAAGAGATGGCCTGATATACAAAGGAACGAGACTAGTGATCCCAACGAACATGATAAAAGAGATAGCCCAAGTATTGCACGGGGCACATCAGGGAGCTGAGACCATGCTTATGAGAGCGAGAGACATCCTTTATTGGCCAAATATGCAGGAAGAACTACATGCGACAGCAAACCAATGCATCGCCTGTCAGATGAACAAGCCAGTCAACAGAAAAGAACCACTAATGACACATGAGGTACCCACTCAGCAATTCAGCAAAGTAGGAACGGACGTGATGTACCACAGAGAAGTACCATACTTGATACTAGTAGACTACATGTCGGACTTCATCGAAGTGACCAGATTGCGGGACGAGGCTGCAACCACAATAGTTGAAGCATGCAAGGAGATATTTGCACGCCATGGGATACCTCAGACACTCCACAGCGACAATGCCCCATATTATGTCAGTACCAAATTCAGAGAATTTGCTGCGGAATGGAGATTCACACACACTACATCGTCGCCCTACCACGCACAAAGTAACGGAAAAGCAGAATCCGCAGTGAAAATCGTGAAGAATATGTTCAAGACAGCTGAGGACCCGTGGAAGGCACTACTAGAATGGAGAGCATCCCCGAACCGAGATTTCAAAAGCCCCGCAGAACGTCTATTCTCCAGAAGACTAAGGACCATGGTTCCACAGCCTACGGAAGCGCTGGAAGTACAAACACCCGACCTTGATGAGATAGCGGCAGCTAGAAGAGAAAGACAGAGAAGGATGATTAACACATACAACAAGGGAACGCGAGAAATGGACAAGCTCAGTCATGGACAACCAGTTCTACTCAAACAGGTCCATGACAAGCTGACCAAATGGAGACCAGCACAGGTCCTAGAGCCTGTATCAACCCGATCATACCTGGTGCAGAACGACCAAGGGAATATAGTAAGGAGGAACAGGACAGCCATACAAGCTCCACCGGTCCAACACGGCCCCACCGATCCAACGAAGAGGAGAGAACAGGACAGAGGCCCAACTACAAGTGCGGTCATGCAGGCACCAAAGAAACATCGCGTGGTGAGGCCACCACCGCAGGAAACCATGGAAATAGAAACCGCACCACCGAGCCCTGTAACCAGCAGAAGTGGGAGGCAGATCAGGCCACCGCACCGGCCTGATTACAAATACTTCGTCTAACCATAGACGGCACGCAGGGGGAGCGGTGATGCTCACATTCCCCTGTCCCCAGGTCCAGCTGGACCTTTATGTATACGTTATATCCATATCATACACATTATTACCCGCTATATCATAATAATCAGAGACCTTATCCTACAAACGCACATACTCAGTTCTGATACTCAACCATATAAATATCGGAGACAATCACCTAGATACAATCACTACGATCTTACAAACGAAAGGAGATGTTGACATGGTAGACGTCATTGATAGATATGCGACCTTGACCTAAAAAGATAAGCTGGCCCACTTCCGGTTGCAGTCAAGACCACGATGTTCTGAACATTCCTAGCAAGAAAGAAAACCAACACAACTGGTAAGTGATCACTTACATCAGTCTACATAATAGGTCTATGGTACAAGTATGTACTAGTGTAAGTGTAATAGGTCTATGGTACAAGTATGTACTAGTGTAAGTGTAATAGGTCTATAGTACAAGTGTGTACTAGTGTAAGTACAATAGGTCTATAGTACAAGTATGTACAAGTGTAAGTACAATAGAGTTATAGTTATAGGAGATACCTCTATGGTGGTCACAAGCTTTACCAACAAACAGCTCACCTCTCTTGCAGGATATGACATCACACACTGAAAAATATTCTGTTATTTAGGGTAGGAGGGCTGGCCGTTGAAATACAGACAAAAGACCTTAGTTTGGGCAACCCTGATTTACATTGCAGACATATTACATGTATATTATATATATACACTGTACACATACTATATCATACATACTGTACACATTATATTATATTACATACTGTACACATAATATATCATATACACTGTTCATATATTATATCATATACGAGTACAGTCTACACTCGTACACTGTACACATATTACAGGTATATCATATATACTGTACATATACTATATCATACATACTGTACCCATAGTACATGTATAATTATCATATATATATACTGTACATATACTATATCATACATACTGTACACATTATATATTATATGGCATCTCAAGACTGGAAAGCTGTACTGGATGCACCTGACGTACACTCCAAAGTCGAAATACTCCATCACACAATAGACAAAATACTGAATAAAAACTGTCCCTATAAGATGGTGAAGCAACGTAAAGACAGACCCCCGTGGATTACTAGTGCTATCATAAAAACGATCCGTGCTAGAGACGTAGCCCGAAAGAAGAACTCAAAAGCTTTCAAAGTCTTGAGGGCTTTGATGCAACGTCACATTCGATCCAGTAAAAGGCAGTTTCTGAACTCCCGACTTAATGCCAGTCGAAACACTAAAGAATGGTGGACAACTCTTAATAACATCACCAACAAATATCAGAGTTCACCGGCATCAAAGAGACATAATATTGAAGGGAGATTTATCTCCACTGACCATTTCTGCTCAGGTCTAAATAAATACTATATCAAAGTAGGTGGAGATTCAATTCATAGCGACAACTCTCTACTATCACAGAATCCTGCACCACTCCAACCACTATCAATCTCTGAAGTTAAAATGTTGATTCATAAACTTGATCCATCAAAATGTACCTCTACCCAGGACTTCCCTACTTGGGTATCTAAAGACTGCGTAGAGGATATTTGCATCCCAGTTCATGATATCGCAAACTGCATGTTAGAAACAGGGAAATACCTTAATAAATGGAAGATGGCCGAGATAACACCAATTCCGAAATGTAAAAATCCGACGGAATTTAAAAACTATCGTCCCATATCATTACTGTACCACCTGCTGCTTGAACAAGTTATAATTAATAAGATGTGCCACACCATCGACAGTGTAATAACCCCAACTCAGTATGCTTACCGACTTGGAGTCAGTACCACCGATGCTCTGCTACAGTACATTGATGATGTAACGGCTCACTTAGATAACACCAGTACTAAGTTTGTATAAACTGCCTGCCTAGATTTCTCTAAGGCTTTCGATCGTTTGCAACCATCAATTGTTATAGAAAAGATGGCATCTCTGGGTTTTAAGACCCAGATTGTCAAGTTGGTTTCAAATTTTTTAAATAATCACAAGCAGTGTGTGAAATTTTGCAATCATTTTTCTACATATTTACCAAATTTTGTGGGCAGTCCTCAAGGCACAAAACTAGGGCCATTGCTATGGCTTGTTTATGTTAATGATATACACATAGATGATTTCCCCCAGGTCAAATACGCTGATGACACCCCCTTTTACAAGATTTCCCCCAGGTCAAATACGCTGATGACACCACCTTTTACAAACCATGTAGTGATCCTCTTAGGACTGATATGGTGGGAGAAGCCATTAGGAAGACCAGCCTGTGGTCAACGGCAAACTCTATGCTTCTCAACACAGACAAGACTGTACTGATGAACACAAATCTCTCTCATCAGCGTAATTACTGCTCTGACGTTGTTATAGACAACACTGTGATCTCTCCTGTGGCACAAACTAAATTTTTAGGTATAGTCATTGACTGTAAACTGGGTTTTAATGCCCACATAGAATTTTTAGAATCTAAGACCAACAGCCGCTTGTATTTGATGCGCAAGCTTAAAACTCTAGGGCTCAACGATGCTGGTCTAAAAACATTTTATCAGAGTAACATTCGCTCTATTTTAATTTATGGAGCCCCAGCCTGGTATACCCTCCTAGGAAAACAACTTAAAGACAGATTGGAGAAGGTCCAAAGATCAGCATCACGAATTATAGTGCCAAATCTTCCATACGAATTTAGACTAGAATTTTTAGTATTACCAAGTTTGAACAATTTTATTTTTGATGTATGTGCCAACTGCCAACCATTTCCTAAAGATCATTTCAAATCCAGGACATCCACTTTATGACAGAATTTCTTTTAATAACTGCAGAAGAACCTCTCGCTCAAAGACTCTATATAGGCCTGTAATAGCACGAACTGCAAAGCGATCCAACAGTTTTTTTCAATTTTTTATGAAATTTTTTAACAATGGTAATATCTACACTATGTGAATATTGAATAGAGAGTATGTATATGTACATATACCATCAATTCTATCATCAGTGCCTGTTACTGACTGATAATGTATGGTAAAATAAATAAACTAAACTAAAACTAAACTCAACTAAATATACACATATTATATTATATTACAATCATAGATTACAAGTCGGCTAATGAATCATGATTTTAGCAAAAGTTTTATTATAGAAAATTGTATCAGGTCACAAAATAGTCTTGTATCAAAATTCAAAAATGGTGTATAATATAATGATAGCATAACATATCAGCATGACTATTAGTATGCTTGATATAGTACATGTACATGGCATATAGAAATTGAAGCCTTTAGCCCACACTAACAAAATAAGAATTAAAGTGAATAGAAGATTAGACTATGAGTAGACCTAGTCTAGGAACAGGGATTGTATATAACAGATTAGAAGAATCATCAGGGAGCCCTACTACTATATTATTAATATATTATATAGTTATATAATATAAAACTCTTAAAATATAACCATACTCATGACGTCAGGCCATGGTAATAAAGCACAGTATATAGTAAATCAGCTAAGAACAACTAAGAGAAAGATATTATTATCTACACTAATCATGTACAGTATGTTATATATTATAATATATATCATACTATTATAATATATATCATACTATTATAATATAATATTACATAATATTACAACATTTATTTTTTATGTCTTCTTCTTTCAAGCAGTTTGTTACTGGAAGCACCGACATTTTTTAGTTTGACTTGTTCCTCATCAATTCTACGCTCAGCTATCGCTCTGTCTATCTCCTCCTGTAATACACAGTACTATACGATCATATACAGTACTATACAATCATATACAGTACTATACGATCATAATATACAGTACTATACGATCATATACAGTACTATACAATCATATACAGTATCATACGACCATATACAGTACTATACAATCATATATACAGTACTATACGATCATACACAGTACTATAATATGATCATACACAGCACTATACGATCATACACAGTACTATACGATCATATACAGAACATCAGAGACACTGACCTGAACGTCAACCCAGTTTTCCATTTCCTCCTTAAGGATATTAGTGGTGCATAGGGGCGTCTGTGGAACAGCCGTGTTTTGGGCAATCCACGGGTGTTGAAGAACCTGGGCTATGGTGTACCTCTTGTCAGGGTCTGTGTTTAATAAGTTCTGGATGAGGTTCTTAGCTGTAAGATATCACAACATGCTACATCACAACGTACTATATCACTACGTACTACATCACAACGTACTATATCACTACGTAATACATCACTACGTACTACATTACAACGTACTATATCACAACGTACTACATCACTACATACTACATCACTACGTAATACATCACTACGTACTATATCACTACGTACTATATCACTACGTACTACATTACAACGTACTATATCACTACGTACTGCATCACAACGTACTCCATCACACGCAGGTAGGTAGGTAGGTATGTAAGTATGTAGGTACCTTGAGTTGATACTCTAGACCACTCTGCATCCGGGAACTCATATTTTCCGTTACGTATTCTTTTCTTCATACCAGGAGATATGGGCATTCCGTGATTGGAGTAGAATGGGGGATAACCACATAGCCTACAATACAGTATATGGAAGACATATAGCGGGCACAGTACACTGTATTATATACTAACGGTACTTACAGTATGTGTGCTATACATACATGTACTTACACTACATGTAGATATACTTACAGTATGTGTACTATACACACATATACTTATACTACATGTAGATATACTTACAGTACGTGTACTATACATACATGTACTTATACTACATGTAGATATACTTACAGTATGTGTACTATACACACATATACTTATACTACATGTAGATATACTTACAGTACGTGTACTATACATACATATACTTATACTACATGTAGATATACTTACAGTATGTGTACTATACATACATATACTTATACTACATGTAGATATACTTACAGTACGTGTACTATACATACATGTACTTATACTACATGTAGATATACTTACAGTATATGTACTATACATACATATACTTATACTACATGTAGACATACTTACAGTATATGTACTATACATACATGTACTTATACTACATGTAGATATACTTACAGGATGTACATGATGACCCCTAGTGACCACATATCACATGACATGTCATATTTCTCTGGTCCCAGCACCTCAGGAGCTAAAACAAAGCTAACATTGGTTATCCCCGCATAGAGTGTATACATTGTATCGGTACATGTAACACCACAGACAACATCGTACCAGTACATGTAACACCACAGACAACATTGTACCGGTACATGTAACACCACAGGCAACATTGCACCTGTAAGAGGTGTAGCAAGGTGTATTATACTAACAAGGAGTGGATATAACAACTTACCCACATAGTAAGGGGTGTAACAGGGTGTATTTAAAGATTTGTCTGTCCCTGTATGTTTGGCAAAACCAAAATCTGTGAGTTTAAGTACAGCACCTGGTCCTTTCTTGTCATACAGTAAGTTCTCAGGCTAAAGACAAAAAACACAGACTATGTTATGTTATATACTATACAGTAGAGTGTATATTATACAGTAGAGTATATACTATACTGTAGAGTATATATACTATACAGTAGAGTATATACTATACAGTAGAGTGTATACTCTACTGTATAGTATATAATATACAGTAGAGTATATAATATACAGTAGAGTATATACTATACAGTAGAGTATATATTATACAGTAGAGTATACACTATACAGTAGAGTATATAATTACGGAAGTGTACTAGATCCAGCAGTAGCTGTATATATGCTCTAGATACACCATATACACATATATACATATACATACATATACATATACATATACATATACATACATATACATACATATACATGTATATTGTAACTAATAGTACGTTTACCATGTAGTATTACATACCTTAACATCACGATGAGCTATACCTTGTGAATGGAGATAGGCTATTGCCTCGACTATGTCTTTCATAATGTCAGCTGCCTCTACAAAATACAGTCGACTGCAAGATATAATCGTATACAGTGTAAGTAGGTACACAGTACATACTACATGTATATACTATTATATACATATACAGTGTAGATAGGTACACGGTACATACTACATGTATATACTAATCCTGCACAGTGTTTCAGAATTATTCCGTTTTCAGCTTTTATCTTCTCTCGGTTCAAAAACAGCAAAATTTCCAAATGGAAGCTGAAACCAAATGCAGCGGTTTGATTCAGATCACATCTATCCCTCTAGCGTGCCCCTTCCAGTAATGTCTGGTGTCGCGTACATGTGCATAGATATCCAGTAATGTCTGGTGTCGCGTACACGTACATACATATCCTTGCCATTCAGACTTTGCTGCAACCGTTGTTGTTACCCAGTGATGACTTGTTGTAGTTTGACTCAGTTGTTCGTACTTATACTTATAGCCTATATTATTATAAACAACCAGTACTAAATAGCTACAATATATTAAACAAAATAAAAAAGGCCGGTATTATAGTTAAAAGTGGAGTGTGACAACTCCCAAAATTGAGCATGAAATTAGCAAGCAGAAGCAGACAACTTCAGTATCATTCAGTTTCTTTGAAAACACAGCAAAAAACCGAATTCAGGTACAAATCAAACCCGCCCAGCACTACTATATACTAACAGAAAGAATGACACACACAACCATGATTATGTAATTTAATAACAAACAAAAGGCTTAATCAATACCTTACTAGATAGAGCAAGCACTACAGATATACTCATAGGTAACGTATTGTTATACAATCAGGTATTATATGAATATTCTACTATTAATATCATCATATAATATAATATTATACTGAGGTCCTGAACTATATAGATATATAATATAATATATATTAACCTCTTCTAGTTATATAAATATATAGTCACATATAGGCTACATGACAATGTGTTCTACAATGACATCTAAGGGTTGAGGGTGTTGACAGGGAATACCCAGGTCATTGACTGTATCAATACCTATTTTACTATTTACAAACTAGTGTGTGTATGTATTATATACAAAGTATAATTGGTTATACATGTGTATGAGTGTATACGTACACCACACTGATACTTACTGTTACACTGTATCTATATAATACTAGCCTACACTTACCTCTCTCATTGAATGCATTATCAGCTCTTTCCTGTATGCTAGTGAATAGCTCACCTCCTTGCATGCTACAATATAGTATTATATGATATATACAGTACAGTACACACATGCTACAATATAGTATTATATGTTATATACAGTACAGTACACACATGCTACAATATAGTATTATATGATATATACAGTACAGTACACACATGCTACAATATAGTATTATATGTTATATACAGTACATTACACACATGCTACAATATAGTATTATATGTTATATACAGTATATTACACACATGCTACAATATAGTATTATATGATATATACAGTACATTACACACATGCTACAATATAGTATTATATGTTATATACAGTACAGTACACACATGCTACAATATAGTATTATATGTTATATACAGTATATTACACACATGCTACAATATAGTATTATATGATATATACAGTACATCACACACATGCTACAATATAGTATTATATGTTATATACAGTACAGTACACACATGCTACAATATAGTATTATATGATATATACAGTATATTACACACATGCTACAATATAGTATTATATGATATATACAGTATATTACACACATGCTACAATATAGTATTATATGATATATACAGTACATTACACACATGCTACAATATAGTATTATATGATATATACAGTACAGTACACACATGCTACAATATAGTATTATATGATATATACAGTACATTACACACATGCTACAATATAGTATTATATGATATATACAGTACAGTACACACATGCTACAATATAGTATTATATGATATATACAGTACATTACACACATGCTACAATATAGTAGTATATGATATATACAGTACAGTACACACATGCTACAATATAGTAGTATATGATATATACAGTACAGTACACACATGCTACAATATAGTATTATATGATATATACAGTACACACACGCATGGCCTGTGTACCAATGTACATGTACAAAGTCTACCATATCAGTTACTGGCACTACACACAGTACACACTACACACACTACACACAGTACACACTACACACAGTACACACTACACGCAGTACACACTACACACAGTACACACTACACAGTACACACTAACCATTCCATGACAACAAGAAGACACTTGTTTCCTGCGTATACGTTCTCATATACGTCCTTAATCTGTACTATGTGCCGGCAAGCAACAGCCTTGACATGTAGAGTAACTTCCCTCCTAGCCTTAGGTACGTCCCTCAGCACCTATCAGAACAACAGTTCAGTGAAACATGCTGTTGAGATGGAGGTATGATAAGTCCAATTTGCTGGCAGCTCACTGCTTCGTGTTAGAATTAACTAACATAATTCATGTTACATGGCCATAACGAGGGGCACTAGGAACGAAATATTACATGTAGGCCCAATAGCTAATCGGCTAGAAATAGTGAGTACAACTGTATAACTGTAGCCTATAGTAAGTACAACAGCTGTATAACTGTAGCCTATAGTAAATACAACAGCTGTACAACTGTAGCCTATTGAGTATAGACATATTGAAAAATTTCTATTGTGTCATTCATAAGTTCATATCTCAAATTTGAATCAGCCATCTTGGACACACAGTCGTACACTGTCATACGCAGTAATACACTGTCATATACTGTCATGTGCTGTCAAGTGCTGTCATATACCGTCACTTCTACTGCAATGCGAAAATTCTGTGTTGTGAAAATTTTGAGCATTCTATATCCAATTTGAAATAGCTTAAGTTTCTTGATTAGCGGTTGGGGCAATTTGGTTGGTAGTTTTACAAGCTCAGAAATTTTGCATGAAACTGGTTTAAAAACGTCCTGCCCACCATCAAAGGTAGTGAGCCAATCCGTATTTCCATTGGTCGATATTGACAAACTAGAGTAGTGTGCCTACCACTACTTCGCTATTCATTTCCTGCACACTGTGATCCTATGAGTAGTTGGTGTTTACTGAGCATGCTCACAACACTATGTGTGAATATTGTTGGTAGGCGGAGTTGGGGATGGCAGTCATCATTCTGTCTCATACCTCCCACCTCCCTACCTTTGATTTGGCTAAGTTAATGACTTGACTAACGGATAAACAGCATTAACTAAATGTGAACAAACGACACTCTTACTGTACTCCACCGAGCAACTAAGACTGAGAAACATCCGCCTGCGCCACACTCTCAGTCCAGAAAGTAGTAGCTAACAGTGAACTGCATGATCAGTAAAGGCCATTGCCAGAGTTTTCATAGTCACAGATCTATTTCTACCTATTTAAAATTTTCTATTAAATTAACTCGCCTGCAAATTAAAAAATAGAAAATAATAACAATCACAATTTGGATGAGTGAATTACATTAGATTTAGATTAATTATTAAGAAAAGAATGAGTAACTCAAACCAACTTAACGTGACTCATACGATACTGATACCAGCACAGCACTGTAGTTAGTAGAGAAATGTATCCTTACACTATGTTTTTACATTAGTTTATGATACAAAATTTATTTTTCGAACAGTACAGTAGTAGTATGGTAGTAAGTAGAGTAACTACATGTACATGTACTTGCTATACTGATACCAAGGAGCTGATACTTACACTTCACTTGGACTTTACTTACTTTTAAAGCATATTTCTCCCCAGTGTCTCTTTTAAAACATTCTACTACTTTGCCATTGATACCAAGGCCCAATACTTGTCTTGAAACAATATAGTCATCTGTAATTGTGTTCTTCCTAGTGTCTAAAGGCTTTGAAATACCATCCCCCATAATGAAGTGTCGGTTCCTGCTCTAGTTACTTGGCTTTCTCTAATAGAACGGATATGCCCAAACGTCACCCATGTTGAGAAGGCGGGCCTTGCAATTTGTATAAATGAGAGTTGCACTCTCTCAACATCACACGCTCCAAGGCTAGACAACTCTTAAATTAATCACTATTTTTCAGTTTCTTGGACTACTGTAAAACAATAATGCAGCACCTCATTCAGTGATACTCATACCAAACATTACACATGCTATGCATACTGTGTATACATATGTATCATCTTAAACATACCTGTTAATGAATGGACGAATCTTTATTATTTTACCTTTATATAATATACAGCAGGGCTGTAGCGCCCTAAGCAATGTTGGTGGGGCCAAAATATTAGGCCGGGGGTCCAGGGGGCCGCCCAGGTCCCCTGACGAGGTCCGGGGCAGCGCCCCAGCCGCCGACGCCCTGAGAGTGTTTTTCAGAAAAATAGAGCAAATTTGAAACAGTTCAGGTTTATGAAATATACCTGTGTAATAACATTAAATATAACCCAGTCTCATACATGTATATGCATGTACATGCATTATACATTGTATCTTTTCACAATTATGACTGAACATAAATCATTCAACTCTAACAACATTTACAAATGCTTTACTCCTTTACAATGATGAAAAGCATGCAATGAAATGAAGTAGAGCTAGTGAATCTACAAAAAGCAGCTGAAAGCATGTGTTTCTTTCTTACCATAGAGATATTTCTTATTTCTCCCTATAAGATTGAATGCCTAAGCAAATATATTGACAACAATGTAGGGCAGACAGATAGCCGGATCCAAAAAAGTTTGTTCAATTGAAAACTAATATAATTGTTTAGATTTTCAAGGTTTATTTATATTTTTTAACACACCCCGTACATGGACTGTGTATACTTCTTATACTGTATGCTGAAATAGTCTTGAAATTTAGATTTATCTCCCCTGACAGTTATTCAATATCTAAAATGTTACATAATTGTAGTTAAGTACGGTAGTATTTAGAATTTCCTGATATAAAAATGTTTAGCACACTTATTATCACCATATCGATATCCTTACATATTTTGTAAACCCCGCGAATAGGAAAGTGGAAAAAACTTTAAACACTTATCTGACCATCATATTAAATTGACTACATTTCGACTTTGCAATGCCAAAAGTTGAGACGGCCAGGCCGCATGGCTGTATAGGGCACTACGGCCCTGATATACAGTGTAGGTATAGATGTGTGTATAGCTTGTCAGTACCACTTAACTATGTACATGTGTGTATAGCTTGTCAGTATCACTTCACTATGTACATGTACGTATAGCTTGTCAGTATCACTTCACTATGTACATGTGTGTATAGCTTGTCAGTATCACTTCACTATGTACATGTACGTATAGCTTGTCAGTACCACTGCACTATGTACATGTGTGTATAGCTTGTCAGTACCACTTCACTATGTACATGTACGTATAGCTTGTCAGTACCACTTCACTATGTACATGTGTGTATAGCTTGTCAGTACCACTGCACTATGTACATGTGTGTATAGCTTGTCAGTACCACTTCACCATGTACATGTACGTATAGCTTGTCAGTACCACTGCACTATGTACATGTACGTATAGCTTGTCAGTATCACTTCACTATGTACATGTACGTATAGCTTGTCGGTATCAATTCACTATGTACATGTGTGTATAGCTTGTCAGTACCACTTCACTATGTACATGTGTGTATAGCTTGTCAGTATCACTTCACTATGTACATGTATGTATAGCTTGTCAGTACCACTGCACTATGTACATGTGTGTATAGCTTGTCAGTACCACTTCACTATGTACATGTACGTATAGCTTGTCAGTACCACTGCACTATGTACATGTGTGTATAGCTTGTCAGTACCACTTCACTATGTACATGTACGTATAGCTTGTCGGTATCAATTCACTATGTACATGTGTGTATAGCTTGTCAGTACCACTTCACTATGTACATGTGTGTATAGATTGTCAGTATCACTTCACTATGTACATGTACGTATAGCTTGTCAGTACCACTGCACTATGTACATGTGTGTATAGCTTGTCAGTACCACTTAACTATGTACATGTACGTATAGCTTGTCAGTACCACTGCACTATGTACATGTGTGTATAGCTTGTCAGTACCACTTCACTATGTACATGTACGTATAGCTTGTCGGTATCAATTCACTATGTACATGTACGTATAGCTTGTCAGTACCACTGCACTATGTACATGTGTGTATAGCTTGTCAGTATCACTTCACTATGTACATGTACGTATAGCTTGTCAGTACCACTGCACTATGTACATGTGTGTATAGCTTGTCAGTATCACTTCACTATGTACATGTGTGTATAGATTGTCAGTATCACTTCACTATGTACATGTGTGTATAGCTTGTCAGTACCACTTCACTATGTACATGTATGTATAGCTTGTCAGTACCACTGCACTATGTACATGTATGTATAGCTTGTCAGTATCACTTCACTATGTACATGTATGTATAGCTTGTCAGTACCACTGCACTATGTACATGTGTGTATAGCTTGTCAGTACCACTTCACTATGTACATGTACGTATAGCTTGTCAGTACCACTGCACTATGTACATGTGTGTATAGCTTGTCAGTACCACTTCACTATGTACATGTACGTATAGCTTGTCGGTATCAATTCACTATGTACATGTGTGTATAGCTTGTCAGTACCACTTCACTATGTACATGTGTGTATAGCTTGTCAGTATCACTGCACTATGTATATGTATGTATAGCTTGTCAGTACCACTTCACTATGTACATGTACGTATAGCTTGTCAGTACCACTGCACTATGTACATGTACGTATAGCTTGTCAGTACCACTGCACTATGTACATGTACGTTTGCTACCACACCTCTACATTCACATAGTGTAAAACATCACAGCATTACATAAAGCACAGCACATTTTCAATACTTCTTTTATTAGATATAACTGACTACAAAAATATAATATCTTCTTCCAAATGCTTTTAAAACATTTCAAGTTTAACAACTTTGTGTTTAAATCAAAAACCAATGCATGGAATAACATTATATACTAATTGAAAGGTCTTACAGACCTACGCACCAGTAAATTCAAGTATACATATATGACTAAGACTGCTATGTCTGGCTAAGCGAGTATATAGATACATGTAAAAACCTTGGTGAAATATTAACTTATTTATGTTCTGCTTCATCGTGTGAAAATTTCTTCTTTTCATGTATAAATATTCTGTAGCCGACGACTGAGACCATGCAGCCTATAGCAAAGATCTGAGCAGTGACCCTAAGGTTGATTAGGTAGAGTGGTATTGTGGTCTTCCTCTTCTTAATGTTATATAGTCCGTAACCAACTAACCCAGCCCAGCCAGTCATACCTAAAATATTGATACATGCGTGTAGTGAACAGACAACTCTAAACGTTCACCTCATCATACACAGAGCTTACCTAGTACTACTAAAACCTGACCCAGTACTACTGACACCTGACCTAGCACTACTGACACCTGACCTAGCACTACTGACACCTGACCTAGTATTACTGACACCCCACCTAGTACTACTGACACCTCACCTAGCACTACTGCAGGATCTTGCTTCATTTTTCTGAACATTCTAGCCATAGTACTTTCATCTTTAGCAACTTCGTGTAACTTCATAGCCTCATTTCTTTGGTCAGACATGGTGCAGTTACTACAACGACACCATAACCCATAATGTAATACTGGGCAGCCTAAAGCACCAACCGTACACATATCATAATATATAAACAGCACCAAGGGCCTATGTACAATGTAACACTAGATACTATGTACAATATAACACTAGATACTATGTACAGTGTAGATTAGGGCTAACAGAATAGTTGCAGTTCAGGTGTATATTTTGATTAAAAGATTGTGATTATTTGCTAACCTAAATCCCTCTATTATCTAAATTTACACAAAAGAGCTTCAATTCTTAGAATGTTGGTCATGCCCTCAAGGAGTCAAGCAAACAAGCTGAACGAACATACAGCAAATAGACCATGAGGAAATAGCCAACTACATAATTATATTGCATATTGCCATCACAATGTATGTACAAATATGTCCAGTAAATATGTCATGTAGCCATAATTCAGTAATAGGGTGATGCAATACAGTCATAGGGGGATGTAATACAATGTATGTGATATATTGACTCTATCATGTCTATAAGTACATTTATATATGTAGATAACACTTACACGATAACAGTACATATCTACACCAACACTTACATGATAACAGTACATATCTACACTAACACTTACATGATAACTGTACATATCTACACCAACACTTACATGATAACAGTACATATCTACACCAACACTTACATGATAACAGTACATATCTACATCAACACTTACATGATAACAGTACATATCTACACCAACACTTACATGATAACAGTACATATCTACACCAACACTTACATAATAACGGTACATATCTACAGCAACAATTACATGATAACAGTACATATCTACACCAACACTTACATGATAACAGTACATATCTACACCAACACTTACATGATAACAGTACATATCTATGTCAACACTTACATGATAACAGTACATATCTACAGCAACAATTACATGATAACAGTACATATCTACACCAACACTTACATGATAACAGTACATATCTACACCAACACTACATGATAACAGTACATATCTACATCAACACTTACATGATAACAGTACATATCTACACTAACACTTACATGTTTACTTGTTTAGTGTGTGTGAAACGCTTTGTAGATACCTGAAAGAGATGATCCTGTTGCTCCCTGATATACAGCTACAACAACAGTAAATAGTTGAAAAGTCTATGTGAATATTTTGTGAGATCGGAGCAGTAATGCACATAAAAGGCTATAATAATATTAGGCTAGTTATCATCTAAAAACAAGCCATCCTAATTCAATAATTCTCAACATCACGGATGAAGAGAAGAGATAATGGGAGCATTAACGAGCCAAGTTTCATCAAATTCAAAGTCTTTCTGCAGATAGCAAAGCTATGCATGTAAGGTACCCCTGATTATAATTGTTACGGATGTATTAGACTTGGGGACAGTTCTCCAAGTATACGGGTGAGTATAAGTAGAGACACTACTGTAATGAAAGTCAAGAGTCAACTGAATTAAACAGAAATACGATGCCTACATAGGCTTATATAGAACTAATGCCCCCTTGCCTGTAGTCCGACTGGGCGGCTGGCAATAGAAGTTTGATGCATTTCAATTAGTATAAAAAGGCTTCGCACCTGTATAGTACCAGTTTGCGTAATACTACATTAAATATAAAGTGGGTATAATAACTGTAGGCCCTACGTGTAAGAATACAAGACAACTTGGTACTTCATATAGCCCATCCTATCCCCATTGGCAGTTTGTTTACACCTTTGCTTTGGATTATTTAGTGTGGTTTTGGGTCAATTCATTGACTAGATTACGCTGACTTTGGGTCAATTCATTGACTAGATTACGCTGACTTTGGGTCAATTCATTGACTAGATTACGCTGACTTTGGGCCAGCATTGATGTTGGTCACTTTTTAAGTGAATGATTTGTTCTTGGCTAGTTTGTCGGTGTGATTATAGAAAAAATTTGAATAATGTCTCAGTTTCAGAGTGGTAATACATGTAGGCATACGACGTGAGAGACTGAGATTGGCCAAGTTCCAGCTCTGTTTTGTTGTATATCTTACATGCATGATGCACACATTGCACATTTATTTTATACATTATGTTATTATTTCTTCTAAGTTTTCTCAGTTTTGTGTGAATGGAACCCCAAACAGTTAGAGATATAAAAGTTGGATCTTTTAGTACATAGCCTAATTATTTTGTATTCATATTGCTTGTTCCTTTTTTAGTCTCTGTGTTTTGAGAGTCTTTCATTTTATTTTGTTCTGGGTTGTGCCGTTCTGGCTTCTTATTAATAGCGAACAAAAGCCTTCTCTTCTGCTCCTTGGAGCGGTCTAGAGGCTCTATTTTAACCTGAAAATACTTATTAATATATATTTAATAGTAATATAAAATTATATAATTATAATCAATAACATAATAAAATATTAATTTAGGCTATATATATTTTATATAAAAAAACATACAAACAATGGTACAATCTTAATCTACTAACTAATTAATGTAAACGTTACTTTTTATCTAATTACTTTTTTATATAATACTAATTATATTTTATATTATACAATAGAATATTATTATAATTATTTATTCTTTCTATATTTATCAAAATAAAAATTATTTTAATTATATTTTATTATTTTAAAATTAATTTTAATAATATAATTATTATAATAAATAAATTAAAAAAATTAAATATAAAATAATAAATAGATAGTAGTACAGTTATAAAATAATAAACTAGTAATTGCGCCTACATGAAGAGAATAGTAGAATGCATACAGGAGTTATAAATTTAATGCTTACCCTTGTGTTGTTACTGTTGAAGTGATGTTCAAAACCGTTGTCTCTTTTGTTACAACAATTATGAAACGACCGGGTTATCACGTAGACGAAAATTGAGGTTTCAACATGAGATAGCTCGAGTTCTATATAAGACATGTGATTTGTTCGAGAGGTTTCATGTAGCGTCTTGTTTAATACCCACGATATACTAAGTTAGACTAAGGTTACATTATTATTGAACTTTGCTCTTTTGAATGGCTGCTTTATTTTCTATGCCTATGTCTACGGCTCTGTATGGTTCGAATTCGCACGATTCGCTCTTTGTTTACCTCCGAACAATTAACGGTCCCAAAGTGGTACTGTTATTGTAGCCCTTTGAACGGTCCCAGCTTCAGATTATGCGTGCCGCGTTAGAATGCGAGATAGCAACCAAGCAAACATATAGCCAATGTTCTATCTGCACTTTATAGTTGAGGCGAACTTTTCTACTCTTATAATGCAATCCAAAGAGTAGAGAAATGCTCACCCATACGGTTTCAATTATTGTTTGGGATCCACAACTTGAATATTCTCCCTAATGAGAATGCAATGCTCATCAATAGTAGTTGTAGTACTGTAGTAATTAGCAAAAGAAAAGCAACGTTTTATTAATTTAATTAATGATCAATAACGAATAAGTGTATTTAATTCAGACTGCTCATCTAATGGACTATATGGTCGTTGGGTAAATGTTTTTAATTTGAAGTTGGGGAAATACTCTCTGCTAAGCTTTTTTTACAGTACATTTGACTAACTTTAACTGCTGAGCCATCACCATGTATAATAAACAAAAATCTATCGGTGGTCAGGCTAGTGCTTCTATGCTGCCAAACAATTTGTCAGTTAGCTTACACTCTTCGGGAGCAGATATATTATTCATACACAAATCAGCAGCTCATTTGCTGCTTAACTCCAAAAACGCAGGCGATTCTACGGACAATGAAAGTGTAGTTGATGGTTACATTCAGAGAAGTGTTGTTTGCAAGGTTCCAACTGCTAACCAGCAAGTTTCATATGTGCTAATCTTACAGGTAATGTGTTACTGGTCTACTCTTTACCGTATTTATTTTAGTTCATCTATTCTTTTAAATGTGAAATGGTGCAGGTCTATGTAGTTGTATTCTGCCTATGTTGGTCAAATGAATGTGTTGTACTTTGTAATGTATTTTCCTACCACCTCAACTAGGAATATTTAAACTGTTCAATCTCCTACAGGCTGACTGGGTGCATGTAGCTAATCGAAGGATACTGGTCTTGGCTACACAAAAAGGCATCAAGGTAAACTCACACATGAGCTGTCGATCTGTATCAACTGTTATATTATTATAATTCATTGTGACTTCTAAATGCAGTCTGTGAGTAGTAACTTAGGCCTATACAATCATGTCCTATATTGCACAGTCGTTCTGTTGTTTAAATTTGATTAGGTATGGCTTAGAGTTTTCTGTACCAAAGCGGAAGGTGACTGACTAGTGATTAGTTGAGCTATTTTTATCATGGAATTGTTTGAAATATGAAATGACCATCAGGTTTCAATATCATGTACTTGTAGAATATAAACACTGTATGCATGTAACTATTTGTCTATAGCATATCTAGAATTTCATTTAGATGTATGATGGCAATGGTTCTACCCTGATCCACTGGCATGGATTTGGTGCAGGCGGAGAAAGTGTTGTATTTACTAGAGGCATTGCTAGCATTGGAAGAAACACTATGTGTATAGGTAAGTTATACTATGTGTATAGGTAAGTTATACTATGTGTATAGGTAAGTTTTACTATGTGTATAGGTAAGTTATACTATGTGTATAAGTAAGTTATACTATGTGTATAGGTAAGTTTTACTATGTGTATAGGTAAGTTATACTATGTGTATAGGTAAGTTATACTATGTGTATAGGTAAGTTATGCTATGTGTGTAGGTAAGTTATACTATGTGTATAGGTAAGTTTTACTATGTGTATAGGTAAGTTATACTATGTGTATAGGTAAGTTATACTATGTGTATAGGTAAGTTATACTATGTGTATTAATAGGTAAGTTGTACTGATTGTTTGATTGATTTTTTGCGAGAAGAGATTTTCGGTACTTCATTATATAATTTTACAAAAAATGAGTTTCCTTGTGTGTGCATTGTATGTATAGAATAGAATACAATGTATCATTTAACATTGCCTCAAAAAATAGTCCTTGCCCTGACATGTATAAAATATATAGGAAAGTTACTGACATGTACATGTATATGTATTGTATAGGTAAGTTACTGACATGTACATGTATATGTATAGGTAAGTTACTGACATGTACATGTATATGTATAGGTAGGTTACTGACATGTACATGTATATGTATAGGTAGGTTACTGACATGTACAAGTATATATATAGGTAGGTTACTGACATGTACATGTATATGTATAGGTAGGTTACTGACATGTACATGTATATGTATAGGTAGGTTACTGACATGTACATGTATATGTATAGGTAAGTTACTGACATGTACATGTATATGTATAGGTAAGTTACTGACATGCACATGTATATATATAGGTAAGTTACTGACATGCTCTGGTATCTTGTAGGTTCCAGTTCAGGTCAGATCTTAGTCTTCTCAGTACCATCTCAGGGAGCTAACATTACATTTGAAGAATATCTTGCAGGTAAAGTATACTCTATCAGTAATGCATGCAGGTAAAGTATACTCTATCAGTTATGCATGCAGGTAAAGTGTACTCTATCAGTAATGCATGCAGGTAAAGCATGCTCTGTCAGTAATGGATACAGGTAAAGCGTACTCTATCAGTAATGCATGCAGGTAAAGTTTAGTCAACTATAGATAAACACTGCATTCAGTTACTCAAGCCATTTTAATCTTGCTACAGATTCTCTCTCACCACACTCTACCATCTCTAATCACTATCAAGATGTCATATGTCTGACAGTATAATATACTTCCACTTAACAATGTATATAATTATGTCTGCCATATGATGAAGAATATCCTAAGTAGTAATATTATATTGTATATTACAATTATATGCTTTAGTCATGCATCAAGGTACTATATTACTACAATAATAATGCAATATAAGTATGCAAACGTTTATTAGATGCTGGTAGACCATAATGTGCTTGTATATGTACATGTATGTATGTATATGTATGTACGTATATGTATGTATACAGTGGCGGATCCAGGAATGGAGTAAGGGTGGTGCAAAATTGGTGGTTGGGGATTTTCTTAAGGTAAAACTTCAGCTTTCATGTGCGGCGCGCTTCATGCCCTGTCACACTGCATTGCAGTGTCCCTTCCAGCTGGGGGTTTGTGGGGCGCTGGAAGCTCCCCCCCAACGGGGTCCGGGGCAGCGCCCCGGCCGCCAATCAAAATCCTGGCATCTGTGGGTCCAGGAGGATCGAAGAGCCAGCTCAGTTCATTCAGTTAAATGAGTTGGTGGCAAGTTGAGTTAGGTTGAATAGTTGTGACTAGCCTATAATTGTTTTGTTTTAAAGCAAAACATAAATGGTAATGAATAATATATTTATTCAATGAACAGTATAATTATATAAGCAAAAAGAATAAAAATATTTATCTTTTTATCTATTCTATGGGCCGGCCTAGAAATAAATAGAATAGATAAAAATTTTCTTGTGACTAAGATGTGGCAATGCAGCTCATTCAACTCCGACTTATAAATGGCAAAAATGGTTGGAATATTTACATGGATCAAGAAATATGATAACATATCACATGTTTTTGAACCCCTATGCATTAGAAAAATACATTTTTGTGCTAGATTGACACACACATTTGAATAATTAGCAAAAATAATCAACAAAACAAAAAAAAATTAAAAAAAAAAAAAAAATCTAAAAAAAAATTTTTTTTTTTGAAATTTTTAGTGGTGCAAATGCACCACTTGCACCACCCCTGGATCCGCCCTGGTATAATATGCATGTACGTATGTGCATGTATACACATGATGTATGTATGTACATGTATATGCATCTGTATATATAATGTGTGTCTCAGATAAAATTTGTATTTATTTTATTGCAGTTAAAAATTTGTTTCTTGGTGTAGTGTACCAGTCCTCACACAGGAGTGGTGCCTACGTATATAAAGGAATTTTGGGATATATAATGATGTATACAAGCAGATTGTAGCTACTCTCATGGTATAACACTCTAGTGGTAGATACTCTGCACCCATTAACTATCTATAATCAATAGAATCCTCAGTGAACTCTACATATAAGATGCCGGTATTATAGTTTATGGACAATGCCAGCCCCAGCCAGGATGTGATTTATAGAGCTGCACAAAATCAAACAATAATGAATTGATAGAGCTGCGCCAATCATGCAAACTACTGCTAAAATAATGTTGTGGCATATTTACCAGATGAAAGCCACCTATCTTGCTATTGTTCAAGTAGGTAATGATATTATACATGTAGGAAATATGCAAATAACTTCACAAACCTATTTATATTCAATCAATCAGGATAAGGAGATGGGAAGTTTTGTTCAGGGCTGAAAACAAAACAGAAATATAATGTACAAAGTGTGATAAACGTTATTCCAACTACCTACGGCAGCAGGTGTGGGCAGGTGTGTGCAAGTGTGTGCAGGTGTGTGCACCAGTTTCTAATGGATTATTCTCTGGTATTGCTGACTGGACAAATGATAGCCTGTAGTAATGGTAGCTAGTGACCAATGGTATTCACTAGAGACCATTCACTAGATGACCACATGACCACATCAATTTGTAGCTTGGTTGACAGTAATCTAGTAAATGAGTATTAGCTGTCTGGAAGTGTTCATCATTGTGTACTGTTATACCATTGAGGTACAGCTGGCTCCAAGCCAGCCATAGACTGCATAATGTACTAGAATAATATTATATAAGCCTACTTCCATCTAGAGTAAATGACAGATGTCTACGTGAACACCAACACAGCAGCACTCCAATCTATGACTCCACCCCACAATAAGATCTAGCTGATTATGCAGTGTCAGTATTGTGTTGTCATGTAGGCTATTGTCTCTCTATGCCTGCCTGTACATCACAGCAACTGTGCCAGTGACAGTGCCACTGCCTGATATACAAGCACTGCCAACAGCTAAATCCACCTTTTACAAAAAATAATAGTTTTTATGCATGTTATACAAAACACTGAAGCAGTGAATAGATCAGCCCTAGTATTTTGTTAGTAAATATTTAACAGAACTCTGGAAGGGGCACCTTCTAATTCAGATCAATGATGCAGATGAAAGTAACAATGCATTGTGGTTAATTGCTTAAAACACTGAATAAACACAAGCTACATGCTGTACACATTCTACATTCTACCTATCTACTAGATATGATACTGTCATATGTGCTTAATTGCATTATACCTACAGTGTATGTAGTTGTGAAATTTAATAATCACCTAGAGGTCAAGGTCGTCAGCTGACCTCATCGCACCCTGCAGTGATAGTGAAACTCGCATGTGCATATGTTACCGTTTCCATTTACCTGCACACAGACAGATATCAATACGATGACAGTCGCTCTGCTATGTGGTTACTAAATATCATGTTGATGGGATCAAAAGTTCAACGTGACTAATATCACAGCTAATTGGCGACTGTTCGAAAATTTCAGTTAGAAACAGAACGTTCCGAAGACTTTCAAACCCCAACCCCCAACCACACACGAATGTTTCCAGAACGTCCTGTTTCTAACTGATATTTTTGAAATGTCCCTTTACCTATCACGGTGACCATTGCTATTGCTGGTCACTGGTGTCTATGAGATGCCTATCACTGGTGTCTATGAGATGCCTATCTACAGCAGTTAGTTTATTCTATTTCAGGTCACCAGCACTCTGTGACGGCTATGGTTGCTGTGGACAATAAACTGGTTAGTTCTAATGAGAATGGTGACATTGTTACACATAGACATCTAGACGGCACGTCATTTAAATTAGACTATACAATAGAAGGCAAGGGGGTACCTTGTAACGCTATAGATGTGTGGGAGGATGTGGTAGTAGCAGGGTGAGTTTACAGATTGATATTCCAACATTTAACCTAATATAATATGCATACGACATTGATACAACACATACTGTGTTGTGTATTAGCATGTATGAAACCTTAAACATAGATGTACAGTATGCTAGTAGTCTGCGGTATGTACACACATACATTATGTATTGTATATAACACATAATATGTACTGATCACAGGTATTCTAATGGGGAACTAAAGCTATATAGCCTTAGTGACGGTAGACTCCTGGGAGTGATTGGTGCTCACGCTAAGTCAATCAACGCCTTGCACATTGCCCAAGACTCTGGCAGGGTAAGTATTGTATGCAGTTACACTATTTACAGTCATGATATTACCACAGCCACAAGGTATAGTAGTAGGCATGTTCTGTTGAAGTTGGCGTATCATATAACTAATGGACCATTCTACTCCTCTCAATAGAGAAATGTGATTTGTTTGAATATTGATTTAATTAACAAAGTGCTATTACTGGGCTAGTGAGTTGTTGGTATGAGAATAGAACTAGTACGACTAGCTGTTGTATAATGCAATGATTGTAAGTGTACATAATATAACTCTCTCTGTGGGTATTATCACCTTACATTTGATTAACCACATGGGGGAGAACTCCTTTCTCTGATCAATGAGTAGCCAGCATGCTGTAGTTAGAGTTGTCTTCACTTTGGAGGGTAACATTAGCATAGTAAATATATTATAGTATACATGTTAGTATAGTAAATATATAGTATACATGTTAGTATAGTAAATATATAGTATATAAATTATGTTAGTATTACAAGGTATATACACTGCATATAATAGTACAGTATTGCAGGGTATATACACTACATATAGTACAGCATTTCAAGGTAAATTTACAAACAGTTATTGTCTATTTTATTTGTAGTGTGTTTCTGCTGGAGAGGATAGTTTTGTAAGAGTATGGGAGCTGAGATCTGGTGGCAATGTTGAGGTTAGTATCGCAATTAGGGCAACTAGTAGTATCGTAGTGAATAAGACTAATGGGTCTTGCCATTACTTACTTTTACTAGCGCAGATTGGGAACGGTTGATCTATTGAAATATAAAACAATCTATATGACTAGTACGACACTGTACAGTGACTATATGACTAGTACGACACTGTACAGTGACTATATGACTAGTACGACACTGTACAGTGACTATATGACTAGTACGACACTGTACAGTGACTATATGACTAGTACGACACTGTACAGTGACTATATGACTAGTACGACACTGTACAGTGACTATATGACTAGTACGACACTGTACAGTGACTATATGACTAGTACGACACTGTACAGTCACTATATGACTAGTACGACACTGTACAGTCACTATATGACTAGTACGACACTGTACAGTCACTATATGACTAGTACGACACTGTACAGTCACTATATGACTAGTACGACACTGTACAGTCACTATATGACTAGTACGACACTGTACAGTCACTATATGACTAGTACGACACTGTACAGTCACTATATGACTAGTACGACACTGTACAGTCACTATATGACTAGTACGACACTGTACAGTCACTATATGACTAGTACGACACTGTACAGTCACTATATGACTAGTACGACACTGTACAGTCACTATATGACTAGTACGACACTGTACAGTCACTATATGACTAGTACATGCTGTATCACACATCACGATATGCTAGTGATATGGGATGGAATCATTATCTAACCTAATATTATATTACGGAACAGGTGACCCATCTATACTCTGAGCGTATCACAGACCATCAGCTAGTAGGTGCCAAGTTCTTAGACAAGCATGGAAGATCGTTTGCTGTAACTGCCTATGACAGCCCGGAAGTATTCACATTCAGCCAATCCTGAGACAATCAAATCCTGCAATTTGTCGCCACACACATCTATTTTCCATCCCCATATCAATCAATGTTTGGTTTACTACACAATCAAGTCTACAATACGCAACACTATTAGTAGGAATGTATATTTTAGTCATCTACTCTATGCTCAACCATGGCTAATGCTGATGTTGTAGTAATACAGGTGTACAATGCACATTGCACATGTACAATAGTGTTCCCTGTCACTCTACACTGTATACATATTCTGTATCATTCATTGCATATAAGAGTGAGAATCAGTATGTCTATATTATATCATGGTACATGTACATGTATGTCTATATACCATGGCACATGCACATGTTTCATTTCCGTCCTAGTATTCTGCAGTTTATTGTGTTTCCAACTTCTTCATTATGGTTAATATTACTATGTTACTCTTGCACCCATTGCTAGTCTTGCTTGCACCCATTGTTAGTCTTGCACCCACTAGGTTGAATTATTATATAAACCTGCTTTAATTAACTATAGGATTCATAGGCTAGTTTCACAACCATGTATTGGTATTCAAAATAAAATACATTCATAAAAATAACTAACTACTAACAGTAAGTATTATATACAACTAGAGCACAAATGTACATCATGTATAGATATATAGACAGGCTATTTACAATCATAAATATAAGTTTAGTCTCAGTTCTACGCTATACAGGGGGAGGTGGTGGAGGCCTGAGGTTCCTTGCACCCTCATTATGCCATCGTTTATGTCTTGGAGGCCCTACAAACAAACAACAATAAAATTAAGTAAAATAAAATATGTATTAGTACAGAACACACAGTGAGTACAGCTCACACCCACTACTGTTATAGGAGAGTATAAATATACAGCAGGTATAGTTGTCTTCCCTTGATTTATAAAATATTTAATAGGTCACTCAGTGTACCTCTATTTATTAGGAGTTATGTTCTCAATGACAATGTTAACATTCATTAACCAACACTGGAGGTGAAGGTCACCCAATAGGAGATAATTTTAATTCAGCAACAAAACTAATTAATTTTGAATCTGACCGTTTATAGTTATTGTGTAGATATCTCAGCTACTATCTGCCGTGGGCTCACAATTGTTATTATTGTTAGTGAATGTAGTAATAAGTCACTACTTCAATGACTGACAAGGGGCAATCAGTCATTACTAGGCTCCTATATAGTGTAACACTGTAACACTGAACTACTGAATGAGCTATACTGATACTCAAAGTGGAGATAACTCCAAATTCAAAATAATCCTCCACACGAGTTGTTTTCCACTAGGAGTAAATAATGGATGAGAAGTTAAATAGTGTGGAAGGAACAGGTAGGTATAATTATGTAGGCTTATGTAATATCTATTATAGTTATGTACATACCTAGCAAACTGTTTGGTGAGGTGGGAGGGGACGGGGTGACGGCTGAATAGGGACGGCCCGATCCCTTGTACGGTAACCTGTGCTCCCCAGCCATAGAGTAATACTGGTCATATTCAGAGTAGGATCTCTTGCTACTTCGGTATCCATCAGCTAAATGGGGCGGTGGCTATATAAGTACACGTAATACATAAGTACATGTATATAAAAAATACAATTACATGCAGTATACAAGTACATGCAGTATACAAGTACTGGTATACACGTATGTACATACACAGAGAGAATGAGCAGTAACCACCCACTGTATGTTCATATCCTTAGCAGGTGCAACATACATGTCTTATCATCAAGTATCAGACAAACTATGCGAATACATAGAGCACCGCACACAAGCACGGTCTCTGTGTGCTCTCTAGTTGGCTGTTACTATAATGATAACATCAGTTCTAGTGTATGTAATAGGGACAGGCCGGGATGATGTAACGTCCATTACTGGTGCTTGATTATAAGTCGACTAGATAAAGTTAAGTATTATTATACTATTTACAACACATACCTCTATACTATACATGTACCTCTATACTATACATGTACCTCTATACTATACATGTACCTCTATACTATACATGTACCTCTATACTATACACGTACCTCTATATTATACACGTACCTCTATACTATACACGTACCTCTATACTATACACGTACCTCTATACTATACACGTACCTCTATACTATACACGTACCTCTATACTATACACGTACCTCTATACTATACACGTACCTCTATACTATACACGTACCTCTATACTACACACGTACCTCTATACTACACACGTACCTCTATACTACACACGTACCTCTATACTACACACGTACCTCTATACTATACACGTACCTCTATACTATACACGCACCTCTATACTATACACGTACCTCTATACTATACACGTACCTCTATACTATACACGTACCTCTATACTATACACGTACCTCTATACTATACACGTACCTCTATACTATACACGTACCTCTATACTATACACGTACCTCTATACTATACACGTACCTCTATAGGAGGAAGCGATGATAAAGGACGTCGACCAATCACATGGCTAGTCGACTCTCTGAGCTCCACATCCATCAGACTGGGGGCCATTGCTGTAGATTCATTAGATGATGTTGACTGCAAGTGCAGTACAGGGGGCGGGTGAGGCGGGGCTATGTGGTGGGGCGGAGCCTGGGTCTGTACCAACTCTACGACTTCTACCGGCTGACCAAACTCATTCACTGTGACCTGCTGGAGAGGTTGGTGCTGGGGTGGCTGCTCAGTGAGGACAGCAGCAGGGGGAGGGATGCTCATGTTCGGCGGCTGGTCTATACACACCAACTGGGCATGCTCCACTGGTTGCTGTTGCTGTACTATGAATGTAACAGTCTCAGGGGATGGCTTGTGAGCCACAGGTACCTAGATATTCAGTCAAATAATGTATTGTGCTACTTACTAAATATTCAAACTCGGCTAACATAAGGTTGTGTATACGTGCACTAGTGTAAGCAGGTTCACGTACAGTCCTTGTACATATTATGCAGTCAGAGTACAGGTACAAGTGCCCTGTACAAGTGGCCTGTACAAGTGGCCTGTACAAGTGGCCTGTACAAGTGGCCTGTACAAGTGCCCTGTACAAGTGCCCTGTACAAGTGCCCTGTACAAGTGCCCTGTACAAGTACTGGTCAATCTATGAAGTAACACTCAATAACAGCATACATGAATTATATCTGTATCCAGCCTGAGATAATATGTAGCTAAATACCCACCTGGGATAAGGAGGTCTGTGGGGCGGGCACACTGAACACTGGGATCTGGGACTCTGCATTCATAGGCTGAGTCTGACTGACAAACACAATTCTAGGCTCCGGTACTGCTTGACTAACAACTGCAGGTGCTTGAGGGTGATTGGCTATGACAACTGGTGGCGGTTGACTCGTCCTAACAGGTGGTGGTGGGTGATTAGCTAGAATCAATGATGGAGGGGGCTGACTAGTCATAACAGGTGGTGGCGGGTGGGTAGTAACCAAAGGAGGTAGGTGTTGGCTAGTTATGGCTGGTGGTGGGTGACTCGGCAAGACAGGAGGTGGGTGCTGGCTGCCGATGATAGGAGGTGGATGGCTGGTTATTATGGCAGGGGGTGGCAAGTTGCTCATGACAGGTGGGGGCATACTTTTGATGATAGCAGGCGGTGGATGACTCGTTATAGTGGGAGGCAGTGGTTGGCTGGTGATGACTATGGGTGGAGGTTGACTGGACATGACAGGTGGTGGGTGGCTAGTCATAGGGGGTGGCAGGTGAGTGGCTATGACAGATGGAGGAGGTTGACTAGTGAGAGCATGTGCTACCAGGGGAGTAGAGACAACCGGGGCAGGTGCTGCCAGTATGGTCTGATGCACAGAATGATAAGGTATGTCAGATTGCACAAGGTGTACTGCACTACCAGGTACGGGCGCCGTCTCCACTGGTACTGGAATAGACAGCTCCATTGGCTGACTGGTAGCATGAGATTGTATAGTCACAGAAGACGCTGCATCTGACAGCAGTCTGCCTTCACTGAATGGCTGTATAGAAGTCAAAGGTCGAGATGCTGGTATAGGATGGTGCACTATTTCGACTCCTTTAGATGTCAAACTATTGTAGCCCACAGCGTTGTGCGAGGCAAGGCCAGAACTGACCGGGTGTAATGGTGGGACAGCCTGAACGTACGTTGATGGTCGAGCTAGACTGTAACTAGCCATCTGGTTGGCTGGGCCTTGTGACATCACTATAGACAGCGGAGGCAATGCAGACGCTGAACTTATTATCACTACAAATAAATACATCAGAGTATAAAATATAGAATAAATACATCAGAGTATAAAATATAGAATAAATACATCAGAGTATAAAATATAGAATAAATACATCAGAGTATAAAATATAGAATAAATACATCAGAGTATAAAATATAGAATAAATACATCAGAGTATAAAATATAGAATAAATACATCAGAGTATAAAATATAGAATAAATACATCAGAGTATAAAATATAGAATAAATACATCAGAGTATAAAGTATAGAATAAATACATCAGAGTATAAAGTATAGAATAAATACATCAGAGTATAAAATATAGAATAAATACATCAGAGTATAAAATATAGAATAAATACATCAGAGTATAAAATATAGAATAAATACATCAGAGTATAAAATATAGAATAAATACATCAGAGTATAAAATATAGAATAAATACATCAGAGTATAAAATATAGAATAAATACATCAGAGTATAAAATATAGAATAAATACATCAGAGTATAAAATAGAGAATAAATACATCAGAGTATAAAATATAGAATAAATACATCAGAGTATAAAATATAGAATAAATACATCAGAGTATAAAATATAGAATAAGTACATCAGAGTATAAAATATAGAATAAATACATCAGAGTATAAAATATAGAATAAATACATCAGAGTATAAAATATAGAATAAATACATCAGAGTATAAAATATAGAATAAATACATCAGAGTATAAAATATAGAATAAATACATCAGAGTATAAAATATAGAATAAATACATCAGAGTATAAAATATAGAATAAATACATCAGAGTATAAAATATAGAATAAATACATCAGAGTATAAAATATAGAATAAATACATCAGAGTATAAAATATAGAATAAATACATCAGAGTATAAAATATAGAATAAATACATCAGAGTATAAAATATAGAATAAATACATCAGAGTATAAAATATAGAATAAATACATCAGAGTATAAAATATAGAATAAATACATCAGAGTATAAAATATAGAATAAATACATCAGAGTATAAAGTATAGAATAAATACATCAGAGTATAAAGTATAGAATAAATACATCAGAGTATAAAATATAGAATAAATACATCAGAGTATAAAATATAGAATAAATACATCAGAGTATAAAATATAGAATAAATACATCAGAGTATAAAATATAGAATAAATACATCAGAGTATAAAATATAGAATAAATACATCAGAGTATAAAATATAGAATAAATACATCAGAGTATAAAATATAGAATAAATACATCAGAGTATAAAATAGAGAATAAATACATCAGAGTATAAAATATAGAATAAATACATCAGAGTATAAAATATAGAATAAATACATCAGAGTATAAAATATAGAATAAGTACATCAGAGTATAAAATATAGAATAAATACATCAGAGTATAAAATATAGAATAAATACATCAGAGTATAAAATATAGAATAAATACATCAGAGTATAAAATATAGAATAAATACATCAGAGTATAAAGTATAGAATAAATACATCAGAGTATAAAGTATAGAATAAATACATCAGAGTATAAAGTATAGAATAAATACATCAGAGTATAAAATATAGAATAAATACATCAGAGTATAAAATATAGAATAAATACATCAGAGTATAAAATATAGAATAAATACATCAGAGTATAAAATATAGAATAAATACATCAGAGTATAAAATATAGAATAAATACATCAGAGTATAAAATATAGAATAAATACATCAGAGTATAAAATATAGAATAAATACATCAGAGTATAAAATATAGAATAAATACATCAGAGTATAAAATATAGAATAAATACATCAGAGTATAAAATATAGAATAAATACATCAGAGTATAAAATATAGAATAAATACATCAGAGTATAAAATATAGAATAAGTACATCAGAGTATAAAATATAGAATAAATACATCAGAGTATAAAATATAGAATAAATACATCAGAGTATAAAATATAGAATAAATACATCAGAGTATAAAATATAGAATAAATACATCAGAGTATAAAATATAGAATAAATACATCAGAGTATAAAATATAGAATAAATACATCAGAGTATAAAATATAGAATAAATACATCAGAGTATAAAATATAGAATAAGTACATCAGAGTATAAAATATAGAATAAATACATCAGAGTATAAAATATAGAATAAATACATCAGAGTATAAAATATAGAATAAATACATCAGAGTATAAAATATAGAATAAATACATCAGAGTATAAAATATAGAATAAATACATCAGAGTATAAAATATAGAATAAATACATCAGAGTATAAAATATAGAATAAGTACATCAGAGTATAAAATATAGAATAAATACATCAGAGTATAAAATATAGAATAAATACATCAGAGTATAAAGTATAGAATAAATACATCAGAGTATAAAATATAGAATAAGTACATCAGAGTATAAAATATAGAATAAGTACATCAGAGTATAAAATATAGAATAAATACATCAGAGTATAAAATATAGAATAAATACATCAGAGTATAAAATATAGAATAAATACATCAGAGTATAAAATATAGAATAAATACATCAGAGTATAAAATATAGAATAAATACATCAGAGTATAAAATATAGAATAAATACATCAGAGTATAAAATATAGAATAAATACATCAGAGTATAAAATATAGAATAAATACATCAGAGTATAAAATATAGAATAAATACATCAGAGTATAAAATATAGAATAAATACATCAGAGTATAAAATATAGAATAAATACATCAGAGTATAAAATATAGAATAAGTACATCAGAGTATAAAATATAGAATAAATACATCAGAGTATAAAATATAGAATAAATACATCAGAGTATAAAATATAGAATAAGTACATCAGAGTATAAAATATAGAATAAATACATCAGAGTATAAAATATAGAATAAATACATCAGAGTATAAAATATAGAATAAATACATCAGAGTATAAAATATAGAATAAATACATCAGAGTATAAAATATAGAATAAATACATCAGAGTATAAAATATAGAATAAATACATCAGAGTATAAAATATAGAATAAATACATCAGAGTATAAAATATAGAATAAATACATCAGAGTATAAAATATAGAATAAATACATCAGAGTATAAAATATAGAATAAGTACATCAGAGTATAAAATATAGAATAAATACATCAGAGTATAAAATATAGAATAAATACATCAGAGTATAAAATATAGAATAAATACATCAGAGTATAAAATATAGAATAGACAACTTTTGATTGGGTGCATTGCTAGATAAAACAAGATCTCACAAATGATGTAGGATGTAGAATCTTACCTTGAGGTTCGGCCGGCTGGTAGCTTACAATCCCTGCAGCCCCATCTACAAGAGAGAAAAGAGTATAAGCTTGGGCTGGGAGGTAGAAGTGGTGCCACTAAACCAGGAGTCTTGATTCAAATACCAAACTAACTAATGCCAACAATAAACCATGCATAACTACATACAGTCATAGCATCATAACATAGGCTGTGGTGATATACTAATGTAACCATTCCCTAATTTGGTAATGTACAGCATGACATGATAGTATGTACAATGTGTATCTCAGTGTAAAGTGAATTTATACATGTATATAGACTGTGGCCCATAGATAATTAAGTGACTACACTGGTTTAGTGACTGGGACTCAGGCTACAATTAAACAAGAAACAGATTAGTTAAAGCCAAGCTCCTGGTCTTTAGCATATAGCGTATCAAGGAAGGGGCGGATGGTAGCGTCCCTTCCCACATTATGACACCTAAAAAAGATGACAATCTCTAGCAAGTGTTGATGCGATTGAGTGAGTCATCTACCTCTCCGTAACAGGTAGCACACAGGTACGTATGCATACATGTTAAGTGAACATACGATATGTACTACTGCACTTACTCTGCTGCCTTGATAGCAGTGGCGCTGCCGATTCAACGGCCGCCTGATGAGTAAATGGAAGACGTGGTTGTAATGCAAGTTGTCGTTGAAATTGTGAATAGTCTTCCTGCACCTGAAGAGATTAAAGAAGTTAGGATAACAGTGCAGGGTTCACCACATAGAGGGCACCTGCATATCGGTGCACCTCATAATAGAGGGTACTTGCATGGCATGGCACCTGATAATAGAGGGTACTTGCATGGCATGGCACCTCATCGAGTAACAAGCACCTGCCCAGTAAAACCGATAGCAAGACCCTCATACATGTGGTGAACTAAGGTAAATCTTGAAACAAGTAACCATCAGGCGAGGGAAGCATTAAAGTAAAAACTGAATCAAATAGCACAGCTTCAAACTCGGAGCAGTCTGGTTTCTTCTATCAAAATATCCTTGTATTGAATCACGTTGCATGGCATGTTTTATAGAGAGAAAGGTTGTGAGATATACCAATCATATCTAGATAACCTGCCTCTCAATAATCTTCCAACACTTTGATACTAGTTAGTTTACTATGTTTACTAGTACATGTATAAATGGATACATTATACAATTTATTATAGTGGAGGGGCAAGTATTGAATTGATAAACAATTATCACTCTAGTAAATTCATATACATAAATATGGATGAGGGATGGGTGTCTACAGTATATACATCCAGTACATGTACATGTATATACAGCCAGTACATGTACATGTATATACATCCAGCACATGTACATGTCAATATGTATGTACAATATTCGTACTACATGTACATATCCTACAATGTAATGGTACATGTGTTTCTAAATGTGCTGGTAAAATACAAGCATATCATAAACTAATATACATTATCTGGTGATAGGTGAATTATTTGTATTCATTACATCTACACAGCTACAACCACAGTTACTTAAAGGAAACACCTGGTAACCATGGTGATAGTGATATTGCAGCAATACTTACAGTCTTTATTAGATGATTAGAGAGACTCTTTGCTTGTTCTAATCCGTCTTCAGTCATGTGTCTATAATATAAGCAGTATAAACATACATATATGACATGCATATACACACACATAGGTATTATTATATTATATGCATGTACAATGTATGTATATAGTTATTACTTGAGATGTATATATACATGTACAATGTATGTATATAGTTATTACTATTACTTGAGATGTATATGCATCGGTTCAGTAGATTCCTGTGCTGTATCAGGATTAAGATATCCGGAGTTGCGCCCCCTGAGAGTCACCACTGCTCCTGATGTACTGTGTATGTGTTGAAGGAAACTGCCCTACAGACGGAAAGGTATAGTGATGGGTACTGGAGTGATAGACTAGATACTACTAGAGTACATGGTATGGTATAGTGATGGGTACTAGAGTAATAGACTAGATATTACTAGAGTACATGGTATGGTATAGTGATGAGTACTGAAGTGATAGACTAGATATTACTGGAGTACATGGTATGGTATAGTGATGAGTACTGGAGTGATAGACTAGATACTACTAGAGTACATGGTATGGTATAGTGATGGGTACTGGAGTGATAGACTAGATATTACTAGAGTACATGGTATGGTATGGTATAGTGATGAGTACTAGAGTGATAGACTAGATACTACTAGAGTACATGGTATGGTATAGTGATGAGTACTGGAGTGATAGACTAGATACTACTAGAGTACATGGTATGATATAGTGATGAGTACTGGAGTGATAGACTAGATACTACTAGAGTACATGGTATGGTATAGTGATGAGTACTGGAGTGATAGACTAGATATTACTAGAGTACATGGTATGGTATAGTGATGAGTACTAGAGTGATAGACTAGATATTACTAGAGTACATGGTATGGTATAGTGATGGGTACTGAAGTGATAGACTAGATATTACTAGAGTACATGGTATGGTATAGTGATGAGTACTGGAGTAATAGACTAGATATTACTAGAGTACATGGTATGGTATAGTGATGGGTACTGGAGTGATAGACTAGATACTACTAGAGTACATGGTATGGTATAGTGATGGGTACTGAAGTGATAGACTAGATACTACTAGAGTACATGGTATGGTATAGTGATGGGTACTGAAGTGATAGACTAGATACTACTAGAGTACATGGTATGGTATAGTGATGGGTACTGGAGTGATAGACTAGATATTACTAGAGTACATGGTATGGTATGGTATAGTGATGGGTACTGGAGTGATAGACTAGATATTACTAGAGTACATGGTATGGTATAGTGATGAGTACTGAAGTAATAGACTAGATACTACTAGAGTACATGGTATGGTATAGTGATGGGTACTGGAGTGATAGACTAGATACTACTAGAGTACATGGTATGGTATAGTGATGGGTACTGAAGTAATAGACTAGATACTACTAGAGTACATGGTATGGTATAGTGATGAGTACTGGAGTGATAGACTAGATATTACTAGAGTACATGGTATGGTATAGTGATGAGTACTGGAGTGATAGACTAGATACTACTAGAGTACATGGTATGGTATAGTGATGGGTACTGAAGTGATAGACTAGATATTACTAGAGTACATGGTATGGTATAGTGATGAGTACTGAAGTGATAGACTAGATATTACTAGAGTACATGGTATGGTATAGTGATGGGTACTGAAGTAATAGACTAGATACTACTAGAGTACATGGTATGGTATAGTGATGAGTACTGGAGTGATAGACTAGATATTACTAGAGTACATGGTATGGTATAGTGATGAGTACTGGAGTGATAGACTAGATACTACTAGAGTACATGGTATGGTATAGTGATGGGTACTGAAGTGATAGACTAGATATTACTAGAGTACATGGTATGGTATAGTGATGAGTACTGAAGTGATAGACTAGATATTACTAGAGTACATGGTATGGTATAGTGATGGGTACTGAAGTAATAGACTAGATACTACTAGAGTACATGGTATGGTATAGTGATGAGTACTGAAGTGATAGACTAGATATTACTAGAGTACATGGTATGGTATAGTGATGAGTACTGAAGTGATAGACTAGATACTACTAGAGTACATGGTATGGTATAGTGATGGGTACTGGAGTGATAGACTAGATATTACTAGAGTACATGGTATGGTATAGTGATGAGTACTGAAGTAATAGACTAGATACTACTAGAGTACATGGTATGGTATAGTGATGGGTACTGAAGTAATAGACTAGATACTACTAGAGTACATGGTATGGTATAGTGATGAGTACTGAAGTAATAGACTAGATACTACTAGAGTACATGGTATGGTATAGTGATGGGTACTGGAGTGATAGACTAGATACTACTAGAGTACATGGTATGGTATAGTGATGGGTACTGAAGTGATAGACTAGATATTACTAGAGTACATGGTATGGTATGGTATAGTGATGGGTACTGGAGTGATAGACTAGATACTACTAGAGTACATGGTATGGTATAGTGATGAGTACTAGAGTGATAGACTAGATATTACTAGAGTACATGGTATGGTATAGTGATGAGTACTGGAGTGATAGACTAGATATTACTAGAGTACATGGTGTATTAAGTAGTAGGTTGGTACAACGCTACACTACATTACACTAGTAATACAGTGAGATGGAGAGATAGTGGGAGTTGTCACCTCAGATCCAAGTACTTTACTCCTCACATCAAACTCTGGAGGGGCGTGTTCCAGCCCAATGAACATCTTAGCTTCTATGAATTGCACCTTCAAGTAGATATACATAGCTATATGTACATACACATAGAGAGTACATACACTATACATACATGTAGCTATATGAACATACACATAGAGAGTACATACACTATACATACATGTAGCTATATGTACATACACATAGAGAGTACATACATAGTTATATGAACATACACATAGAGAGTACATACACTATACATACATGTAGCTATATGAACATACGCTGTAAGCACTGCATAACTGTAGACTGACCTGAGCTGAAGCCAGTACAGATGCTGCAGTGCTCTGTTGAGTGGCTAAAAAGGTATTGGGTGGAGGCTGACTGAGGTCAGGCTGCTGAGGAGGGGGCTGTAGCATAGCCAGCCCGTTAGTAACTCTGTCGAGTTGGGTATCTGAGGCTACAGTGACAGTTACTTGACTCTGGTAAGGGAATGATGGAGCAGCCACAGATATGGTGCTGCCTCTGGTTTGGTTGACTATTCCCCCGTGTTTGAGTATCACTTGGTTGATCTCCGACACAGCACCTACAGAGTATAACACAGCACATACAGAGTATAACACAGCACCTATGCTCGGCTACAACATACCATTGATCGCCCCTCGTACACATGATCCGTAACGAAATACAAGTACATCAAATACAATATGAAGTTGAATTAAATATATGAATAACTTGGCAGAACAGACCACACCCACTTCTCTAAGGTCAGTAGAAAGTTAACACTTACGCTGTACGTTCTCCTCTGTCTCTGCTTGAATATATAAATATAAAGGTCTCTCCCTGTAATATGTACATTTAAGAGGTACTATGAGTTTAATGATGAATAACAGTTTGTTACAACAATAACTATTAAAAGCTACTTAGACTGCCATCAATAATAAAGCTGGTGTGTTTAATGATATGTATGTATGGATACACCCTGTACTGTACTGTGGTACATCAGTACAGTGTACTGTATTGATGTACTTATTTGTAGCGTATTGTAGTAGTATACTACACGGTGTACTAGTAGTATACTACACGGTGTACTAGTAGTATACTACACGGTGTACTAGTAGTATACTACACGGTGTACTAGTAGTATACTACACGGTGTACTAGTAGTGGACTATATGGTGTACCAGTAGTATACTACACAGTGTACTAGTAGTATACTATACTGTGTACCAGTAGTATGGATGGTAGGCTGCTGTTGCTGACATCTACATACATATTATAATCACCTGCTGTTTGTTGTCAGAGATCTCTGCTCTCCCTTCACATACCTTCCTTTAGTTGATATAAATGCACCAGATTTCTTAGCGATCTAAAATATTTAGTGAGATACACATACATGTACACCTACTAGCTGTCTACCCTACGTCTGCCATACATATACAATACATCCACTAACTGTCTACCCTACGCCTGCCATACGCATACTATACATCCACTAGCTGACTACCCTATGTCTACCATACGTATACTATACATCTACTAGCTGACTACCCTACGCCTGCCATACGCATACTATACATCCACTAGCTGACTACCCTACGTCTACCATACGTATACTATACATCCACTAGCTGACTACCCTACGCCTGCCATACGCATACTATACATCCACTAGCTGACTACCCTATGTCTACCATACGTATACTATACATCCACTAGCTGACTACCCTACGCCTGCCATACGCATACTATACATCCACTAGCTGACTACCCTACGTCTACCATACGTATACTATACATCTACTAACTGTCTACCCTACGTCTACCCTACAAAGCTGTCTAGCCCACATCTACTATGTGTACCAGGAAGCACTGAAAAAGCCATCACCAATTACTGTGATGCTGTAAACTCATCGAGACTCACATCTTCTTGGCTTGAGTTCCTAGTGAGAATATCTCTACATATCAAGGGGGCATCATTTATCTCCACTTCAGCATCAAACTTTTTCTTTAACACCTGACTCTACAGATAAATCATATTATAATGATATTCAATAAATAGCAAATGGTGAGATCTGGTGAGGTAATGGACTACTATCTACATACCTTTTTAGCCGAAGCTATTGAACGCCCTATTTGTGAAGGAGTTAGCTTTCCTTTGGCTATCAGCAGTGCGTTAATATTAGATGCAGCTTCCACAGCCTTGGACAGTGAGTCAGTGGGTTCATCAGCAGCTGACTTACTGGTCAGCTGATTTGCTTTCCCACTACGACAGAATAATATGACTACAATGTTATTGTAAAAAACCGCCTCCACCTTCCCATTCCACTGCCACAGCACTTCCCTAACAATGCGGTAATACACTTACACCTGACCTTCCTGACATATTACAAAAATTGGGAGAGATTTTTTTGATGCATTTTCTCACCCAGATCACACTTACTTGTATGTGTGTAAAGTCGTGAGAACTCAATCTTTTTTTTATATTTTATGCTACATACATGTACTACTAGGCTACTAATTTTGTACTTTTTGCGTTATGCGCTATTTTAGCATTCATATATTTTTACTATGTTTTAGCTAAAATTAATAATTCCGTTTGTGGTTTCAACGTTTTTCTTAAAAATAACTTTACTTTATTTTTTATTTTTTTCGCTTGCAGGGGAAATAATACACATACAGTAACAGTTTTCAATTTACCATCCGATCCTAGTCTCTATTCCATCGTAAAAATAAAGACATAAACATTCGACTATAAATCCTATTTTCACAATTATGCTCAGCTCCATCATCACTGCATCGGTCCATCTGAGTTCAGTTATTCACTAGATTAATTATAAGAAAATTTGAATTGCTTACATAACATTTACATTACATTTGAAAGCTACTTACTAATTACTAAGGGTAATATTCATTACTGATTACAATAGTTTTCTGTATGCTAGATTACATGCTACGTAGTTTACCGTTAATTATACCCAGGTCCCAGAAATTTACTCATATTGAAGCAAAACAACTCTGAAGGAAATTTATTTCTTACTTACCCCAAGGTGGCATCCATAATTGTAATGCAAATGTCAAGGTGAAGGGTCTGCGCCTGCGTATATACGTTGTAAACTTTGTCTAAATTGAATAGGTTGCAGGTAACTGTTTATCAATGGATCATCATCACAACTCTTGTTAACTATCTGCTTGGCATGCCTTTGAATTTGTAGGTGGAAGTAAAAATGTATTTTGGTGAATTACAAGTGTATAATAATTATGTAGTAGTAGACATACATGTAGTGATAGTAATTTTTATTATTATAACTGTAATGTGTGTATAATAATTAATCATTGTTGTTATTATTATTGTTCAATAATTATACTGTTGATATTCTTTATTTATTCTTTTATTCTCTAATAGTTGCATAATGGATAATGATGATCTTCTCTTGTTATCTATTCTATCTGTTATCGGTTTATTATATTATACTATTGGCTCTTGCCATAAACAATAATGCTTGCCTTCCTTTTTTTTCTCTCTTTGTTTATTTATTCTCTCCTATAAGTTGTATATAATATATATTTATTTGTGGTCAACAAGTTACCTTTAACAAATGTTATCTGTAAACTTTTAGAAAACCCAATAAATTATTATAAATGTAAATGTAATGTAATCTAATGTAGGCCTATATTTATAGTATATCCTAATCTTCATAACTACATCATATGGATATGAATGATAATAATATTTTTATAAATAATTATTATGACAATAATTATTATATATACATCAATAAACTATGTTTGCTTGTTGGCGCAAAGGCAAATCAAATTTGAAGAAATTGACAAGTTGACAAATAATAATCTATTAATAAAATTTATATTAAAATAGTGCTGATTTAGTGTTAATGTAGTGTAACCATTATTTATTATAACTATGATAAATTATTATCAATAACAGATCTACCATCCTACAAACTCGAGGACACACTTCTTGATTGAACAGAAGAAACTAAATACTTAGAAGTCATAATGCAAACCAACCTCCAAATTAAAAAAAAACATTACCTAAAAAACACCAAACGCAAGTAGAATCCTGGGTGTAATAAAATATGCGTTTCATGATACCCGTAAATGTGGGCGTCTCATAGCATATACCAGTCTCTCTTGCCCAATGCTAGAATACGCAGACAATGTCTGCGATCTTAATCTGAAAAGTACTATACACAAAATGGTACAGAATCGTGCTGTGAGATTTATTGCAGGGCTCAAGGGTCGTGAAAGCGTCAGTGAAGCCCGAGCTGAGCTAGGTTTACAAACACTGCGAATTTGAATTTAGGTCTATGCAAAATTTCAATGCATTATTCCAACTGGAATTGCAATATTCAAATTCAAATTTAATAAATATTATCTATAGACAAAGTTGTATGATAGGGATAATACTGCTGATTTTGATAAAAACAGTGTTGAAAATTTCGTTGTGAAACATAGAGGAAATAGGGAGGTTTAAAACTACCCTGGGAGTCTCCCTCTTAGGCCTATACCTGGGGACTTGACAGCTATATAATGCTTGTGCTGGTGTGGTAGGTGCAGGACAGAACAGTAGGTAAATGGGGTAGTTTTGTTTTTTTGTGACAATTGAGGCTTTCGCCATGTCTCTGGTATATGGAGAAACCGTGTAGGATCGAGCAAACAACGCCACATCAGATAAAATCAAGCTGCTGCAAAATGAAGCCATCTTGTTTAAGAGCTTAAAGAGACGGTGTGGTATTCCCGCAGCACATTCTCAGTTTAAACATATTAACAGATGAATCCTTGGTAGGATCTGATCACACGTCTACTTTTATGTTTCCTAAGTTTGCGCGTTTACTGCTGTTTTCACTGAATATTACATGTTATGTGTTGGTGCGTTATGTGGTCTAATAGCTCTCAACTTGTTCGTTTTTTGAAGGTCATCTGCAGTAGCTTTGGCTGGCAAAGAAATAGAGGTTTGACAAATATGGCTACCTCAGCTGTCTATATTCTGGATCTAAAGGGCAAGGTTTGTTGTTCTTTTTATTTATGGGATGTATTCAATAGTATGCTTACGTTCTGTTGTGTGTATGGATAGTTAATTTGCCCATTAGTTACATTAGATAGCTTGTAATATAAATTTATACATCACTGTTTAATAGTTTGACTGCCTGCATAATGAAATACTGTTACATCCATGTGTACGTGTGTACATACTACGTACTATATACTACGTAGGTGTAGTTGATATACTATATAGTCCATGTGTATGTGTACTATATAATATATACTATGTATGTATGTACGTATGTAGGTGCTGATATCCAGGAACTATAAAGGTGACATAGAGACTAATGTGATAGACAAGTTCAATACTCTACTACTAGAGAAAGAGGAGGACAATAACACATCTCCTGTTATACAGACAGATGGTGTTACATTTGCCTACATTAAACACAATAATGTCTACTGTATCCTTTTACTTTATCTCTCTAGACTATCCACTGTACATTATATGTGTGTAAATACATAATATACATGTATGTAGTGTGTACATGAACTTTTCAATGTATGGCAAAGTTGTGTTTTCCTGAACGTTGTGTTATGCAGTGGTTGCAACTACAAGAAGAAATGCAAATGTTGGGCTCGTTATTCAGTTCCTGCATAAATTAGCGAATGTGAGTAATTAGTTTTCTCCCCTCACTTACACTCTAGGCTGTAATACCAATTGTGTGTCTGTAACATGTACATGTATATACTCTATATATACAAGCAAGTGCCTGTGTAACCAATTTACTGTATTATATACTATTATATCATTACTTGTATTGTATTCCCACCTCCTCATATACTATTATATCATTACTTGTATTATATTCCCATGTATTATATACTATTATATCATTACTTGTATTATATTCCCATGTATTATATACTATTATATCACTACTTGTATTATATTCCCATGTATTATATACTATTATATCATTACTTGTATTATATTCCCATGTATTATATACTATTATATCATTACTTGTATTATATTCCCATGTATTATATACTATTATATCATTACTTGTATTATATTCCCATGTATTATATACTATTATATCACTACTTGTATTATATTCCCATGTATTATATACTATTATATCATTACTTGTATTATATTCCCATGTATTATATACTATTATATCATTACTTGTATTATATTCCCATGTATTATATACTATTATATCATTACTTGTATTATATTCCCATGTATTATATACTATTATATCATTACTTGTATTATATTCCCATGTATTATATACTATTACATCATTACTTGTATTATACAGATATTTGTGGAGTACTTTAAGGAGTTAGAAGAGGAAAGTATCAAAGATAACTTTGTTCTGGTTTATGAATTACTTGATGAAGTGATGGATTTTGGTTTGCCTCAAACCACCGACAGCAAAATTCTACAAGAGTAAGTAGGCCTATATGACATATTGTGACAAGTTGTTACAGTATAATATGACACATTGTAACAAGTTGTTACAGTACATGACACATAGTGACAGTATGTAACACACAGTGACAAGTTGTTACGGTATATGACACATTGTAACAAGTTGTTATAGTATAATATGACACATTGTAACAAGTTGTTACAGTATATGACATATTGTGACAGTATGTAACACATAGTGACAAGTTGTTACAGTATATGACACATTATGGCAAGTTGTTATAGTATAATATGACACAGTGTAACAGTATGTGACACATAATGCTGTACTTGCTATATATAGGTACATCACACAGGAAGGGCAGAAGCTAGAGGTGGCTCCTCGTCCACCAATGGCTGTCACCAACGCCGTCTCTTGGAGGTCGGAGGGAATCAAACACAGGAAGAATGAAGTGTTTCTTGATGTTATAGAGTCTGTCAACCTACTAGTATGTACTACCTGTTACTACTCTATTAACCTACTAGTATGTACTACCTGTTACTACTCTATTAACCTACTAGTATGTACTACCTGTTACTACTCTATTAACCTACTAGTATGTACTACCAGTTACTACTCTATTGACCTACTAGTATGTACTACCTGTTACTACTCTATTAACCTACTAGTATGTACTACCTGTTACTACTCTATTAACCTACTAGTATGTACTACCTGTAACTACTCTATTAACCTACTAGTATGTACTACCTGTTACTACTCTATTAACCTACTAGTATGTACTACCAGTAACTACTCTATTAACCTACTAGTATGTACTACCTGTAACTACTCTATTAACCTACTAGTATGTACTACCTGTTACTACTCTATTAACCTACTAGTATGTACTACCTGTAACTATTCTATTAACCTACTAGTATGTACTACCTGTTACTACTCTATTAACCTACTAGTATGTACTACCAGTTACTACTCTATTAACCTACTAGTATGTACTACCTGTAAGTTACTACTCTATTAACCTACTAGTATGTACTACCTGTTACTACTCTATTAACCTACTAGTATGTACTACCTGTTACTACTCTATTAACCTACTAGTATGTACTACCAGTTACTACTCTATTGACCTACTAGTATGTACTACCTGTTACTACTCTATTAACCTACTAGTATGTACTACCTGTTACTACTCTATTAACCTACTAGTATGTACTACCTGTAACTACTCTATTAACCTACTAGTATGTACTACCTGTTACTACTCTATTAACCTACTAGTATGTACTACCAGTAACTACTCTATTAACCTACTAGTATGTACTACCTGTAACTACTCTATTAACCTACTAGTATGTACTACCTGTTACTACTCTATTAACCTACTAGTATGTACTACCTGTAACTATTCTATTAACCTACTAGTATGTACTACCTGTTACTACTCTATTAACCTACTAGTATGTACTACTAGTAACTACTCTATTAACCTACTAGTATGTACTACTAGTAACTACTCTATTAACCTACTAGTATGTACTACCTGTTACTACTCTATTAACCTACTAGTATGTACTACCAGTAACTACTCTACTAACCTACTAGTATGTACTATCAGTTACTACTCTATTAACCTACTAGTATGTACTATCAGTTACTATTGTACTATTGACTATCATAAACTGTTACATTGCGCAGGTAAGCAGTAATGGTAATGTACTGAGGAGTGAAATAGTTGGTGCTATTAAGATGAGAGTATTTCTCAGTGGAATGCCGGAGCTAAGGCTAGGACTTAATGACAAAGTCCTGTTTGAACACACAGGAAGTAAGTATGTCCCTCCTTCGTATCCATGGTAACCATGTCTAATCCTCCTTCGTATCCATGGTAACCGTATCTCATACATATCCTTTAAGATTCTATAATGTTTTCATGTAGTGCTTTAGGCTTATATGTTTTAATACTGGATCTGCATCAGCTGACACTTTTATAGAATTTTGTGCATTGTTGTCATATACCGCTGTAATATGTCAGTGTCATATATCACTGTCGTATATCACTGTCTTATATCAGTGTCATATATGGCTATCATATATCACTGTCTTAAATCAGTGTCATATATCACTGTCGTATACCGCTGTAATATCTCACTGTCGTATATCAGTGTTGTATATCACTGTAATATCTCACTGTCGTATATCGGTGTCATATTTATATCACTGTCATATACCACAGTCTTATACCAGTGTCATATATCACTGTCATATATCATCGTACACATGTATCACTGTCATATATCATCGAACACATGTATTGCTCTGTTATCACTTTTAGGAGGAAAAAGCAAATCGGTAGAGCTGGAAGACACAAAGTTCCATCAGTGCGTTCGACTCTCGAGGTTTGAGAACGACAGAACCATCTCTTTCATACCTCCAGATGGCGAGTTTGAGCTCATGTCCTACCGTCTAAGTACTCATGTATGTATAAAGTAACCAGTAGAGTACGTATAGAGTAACCAGTACAGTACGTATAGAGTAACCAGTAGAGTGCGTATAGAGTAACCAGTACAGTGTGTATAGAGTAACCAGTAGAGTGTGTATAGAGTAACCGGTAGAGTGTGTATAGAGTAACCAGTAGAGTACGTATAGAGTAATCAGTAGAGTACGTATAGAGTAACCAGTAGAGTATGTATAGAGTAACCAGTAGAGTACGTATAGAGTAACCAGTAGAGTACGTATAGAGTAACCAGTAGAGTACGTATAGAGTAACCAGTAGAGTACGTATAGAGTAACCAGTAGAGTATGTATAGAGTAACCAGTAGAGTACGTATAGAGTAACCAGTAGAGTACGTATAGAGTAACCAGTAGAGTACGTATAGAGTAACCAGTAGAGTATATCTACTGTAACAGATAGCAGTACATGTACATGTATATCTACACTAGTTGTAGTAGTTGATCACTAACCATCATACTACTGTATATTACGCATCATCTTCATCCATAGGGGAGGAGCTAATTACATTAAGCGTCCAATCGATATTAATCAGACTGGATCTCTAACACTACTAACGACTAACATGTACATTACAGGTGAAACCTCTGATATGGGTGGAGTCTATCATAGAGAGACACGCCCACAGTAGAGTGGAATACATGATAAAGGTAGGTGCATGTACCTGTTTGTATACAATCATGTACTTTGTATATTATATGGCTCTTGTACACGCATATATTATGCGCAGTGTTGTAATAGTAGATTATGTTCTGGTCAATGTTATGGTACTCAGGCTAAAAGTCAGTTCAAGAGAAGATCCACAGCTAACAATGTAGAGATAATAATACCCGTACCTAATGATGCTGACTCGCCTAAGTTCAGGACTACAGTCGGTTCCTGTAAGTGGGTACCAGAGGACAGCACCGTCATATGGACCATTAAATCATTCCCTGTAAGTCACTCACCTCTAACACTATTTATGATTCTAGTATAAAAAGTGCAAGTTTTCTTCTCCTGGAGCATTTCTATCTTCTAATAATTATTTTCATGTATAAACATATACATGTACATGAGCGTACTCATAGAACATTATGTAGCATGACTGTGTAAATGTACGTCTGTCTGTGTGTCTGCCCGTGTACAGGGAGGTAAGGAGTTCCTTATGAGAGCACACTTTGGACTTCCTACCGTAGAGTCAGAGGATCTGGAAGGAAAACCTCCAATACAAGTCAAGTTTGAGATTCCATACTTCACTGTCTCTGGTATTCAGGTTCGTCTGCAGCATTTGTTAGTTTGAAACATGTCAAGTCATGGTACTTGACCCGTGGTACTTAACCCATGGTACTTGACCCGTTGTACTTGACCCGTGGTACTTACCCCATGGTACTTAACCCATGGTACTACCATTGATACTATCATACTGACGAGTCATCTACTCATAGTTGTCATGTCTGTATTATAGGGGATATAGAATGCATCTGTGTAGTTACGTCAACTTCCTGTTCCAGGTTCGCTATCTAAAGATTATTGAGAAGAGTGGATACCAGGCTTTACCATGGGTTAGGTACATCACACAGAATGGTGACTACCAGCTCAGGACCAACTAGATACTTCACCACCCATACAACTCCAACCAGTAGTGACTGACAACTCCAAACAGTAGTCACTGACATTACTAGTCTTATCCTTCGAATTCGTGTATTACTGTACGCCCACGGTCTACGGCTGTGTACTCCCACAGGCTGTGTACACCCACGGTCTACGGCTGTGTATGCTCACAGTCTACGGCTGTGTATGCTCACAGTCTACGGCTGTGTACGCGCAGTAAATCGTTAGGATATTTAGACGGGATGATATCATACTATAATAATAATTATACTACATTATAATGCATATTTTAACTTTTGTAATTCCTTCCCCATATTATTTATACAACACGTTATGTATTGTAATTCCAGAGCTACTAACACTGTTATTAATGACTATATGTTATATTATATTGATTATTATGTAATAAAAATATCATCTTGTAAGTTAGCAAACTGAATCTATCTATGTCTATGGAGTAGTGCTGTACATGTAGGATATCTATGTCTATGGAGTAGTGATGTACATGTAGGATACCTATGTCTATGGAGTAGTGATGTACATGTAGGATGTCTATGGAGTAGTGCTGTACATGTAGGATATCTATGTCTATGGAATAGTGCTGTACATGTAGGATATCTATGTCTGTGACTTAGCCATGTCTCCTTGACACAGCATTGGACTGTCTGCTAACAAACCTAAGAAGTTTGCCTCTGTTCCTCTCCAGGATCTTCCTGTGCCTGTCCATAATAACTTGCTGGGGGTCTGCCTCTATCTGCAGGCTAGACTGAGGGGTAGTGGAACTGAATGTACTGGGGTAGCCGCTGGAGTGTCCCTGGTGCCTCATTATATTATCATATCTCTCTGTGTCGTATCTACAGTATAAACGTATAACTACATGTATATACATATAATTATATACAATGTATTATATACAATGTAGGTCTATACATGCACCCTATAAATAGTATATAAATGTAAATGTACACACCTGTACACACATGGTCACACCTGTACACCCATACAGGTGAGACGACAGTTGCGGGGACATCTGACCCAAGTGCGTATTCCGGGGACCACCACTTCTAGAAGGGCTAGGAGCTTGTTTATTGGCTCATTGAAAAGACAACTTCTCACCAACCAAGAAAACCGTTTTCATATAATTTCATCTTAGCAATTGTGGCCACAATACTTCAAAACAGTTGTGGGGTCCAGGCAACGCACTTTCATAATATTTTGCAGATGAGATAACAGTTGCGGGCACCGTGCAAAAAGTGTCATCTGCTAGAAGTCCACAAAGTGGGGACCGCATAACCATCTGCATTTCTGAATAAAAGCGGGGTCCGCTAGTTGCACACATAGCTGTGTGTGTGCAAAATGGTCCCCAAAAAGAAGTCATGCACACGCCAAGAGAAGACAATTCAGAGGGGTTTATAGAAAACTGTCAGAGGGATGGCAAAGTAAACATGCCAGGGGTCCAGGGTGCCGCCAAGGCACCCTGGAGAGGTCTAGAACAGCAATCCAGCCTATCTACATGTATAAGACCAAATTGTGGTCTTTCAAAAAGCTCTTTCTTGGATGTTGGTGAAAAATATTGTTGAATTGGATGAGGAATCCTTGTCAGCCATGGTAGTTGCCAGAGACTGGAGTCTTCAAGTGGGAAGGAATATACACACATGTAAATGTTATGTCAAGTCTTATGGCAAGTCTTTTCACTTGTATCACTTAGCATAAAGCTGTGTTGCTCACCAAACATAAGGTTGCAACAGTAATATAAAGTCTTAGCAAGGCGTTGTTAACCATTGCATGGCCATAGGGAGAATATTCTTTGCCTCGGCAACTTTGCAAGAACCGTAGCGCTTGTTTATGTTTTGACAGAGCAAAATTCACCCTATTGTAAAGCTTTTGCTGGTAAAGAAGCATTCCATAAATGTTAAAAACAAGGTGTTTCAAAAACATTAGTTTGCGTTTGGGGTTGAGAATTGGGGTTCAAATGTTTTCAGGACGCCCTGGTTCTAACTAAAATATTCGAACAGTGGCAAATTCTTTTTGTCTACACACCTGTCAGTGATATTGTGGCAACATATTTTGGAATTTTAGTACTAGGAATGCCCTCTGGCCTTTGGATTTGTGAGAAGTTTTCTGCAATTTGCTTCAATGCCTATGAGCTTTGCATGGCATGGCGTTGTTATGTAGGGAAATGACTTAGTGATTTTTGGTGAGTGTTCTGGCTGTTTCCCAGAGGGTCAATATAAGCTCTCTTCCCATGACCTCTTGTTAAAAGAATAAGCACTCTCCTATCCCACTTCCCTTTAATTTTTATAAGCATGACCTTAATGAAACTACTTCACAAGGATAGGGTGTTGGGGGGGGGGGGGGGTGGCCATTTCTGCACATAATGTATTTTTACGGAAGAAATTTATCTTTGAGCATTTGGAGACCGCTTTTTAAAATCAATAAAAATGTAGTCCCTGACTGGTGCCTCCACGGAAACGAATCGCTAGCGCAGTGAACAAAACATGCCACTACTACACCACCTAAACAGCCTTAAAAAAGAAGCTTCACCAGTGAACAATAGACATGCTCTGAGCGAACTTCACGCAATACACCACTCATACTACGGCCACCTTGCTATGTATATATAAGATGTTAGGGTGTTTGGCCATCTTTTATAATATATTATTATGTATTTTTAAGCAAGGAAAGTTATTTTTGAGCGGTCAGAGACTTGTTTCAAATCACTGTGCTAGGCTACTACCTATCATAGACGCCTCGGATTCAACCCACAGTTGGGGGCTGGCATTTTAATGGACTTGAAACAAGTCTCCGGCCACTCAAAAGTAAATTTCTTTGCCTAAAAAGACATTATCACTAATAGACATATACACGTACAAAAATGTATAGGTGTGAGCGATATTATCTAATTTATTTAGTTATATCATGACCACTTTCAAGCCTAATCTAACTTCCGTACGTGAAACACAAGTTATGCTAAAACTTAAACACTCTCCAGATGCTGGTATTACTTTAAGAATGAAGAGTTGCAAGAGAAAGAGAACATCGTATAAATATATAACATGACTGACCACTAAGCGATCCTGCAATAACTACATGCACTAAATAAAGTATTCTAAGCATGCAGTCAATAAGACATAACTGGACTGTGAGTGGTCCCCACAAGTACTCTGATAGAGAGTACCACATGCACACACTCAATATAATATAGTTAGACTGCTAGCGGTCCCCGCAAGTACTCTTATAAAAGGTATCACATGCACACAGTCTATATAATATAGTTAGACTGCTAGCGGACCCCACAAGTACTGCCATAGAAATCATGTCATGCACACAGCGAATACAATAACTTTAGTCGGATGGTGGTCCCCACAATGACCATCAATAGGAGTATCACACACGCAGCCAATATGACATAGTTGGACTGCTAGCGGTCCCCACAAGTGCTCTTATAGAAAGTGACACATGCACACAGTCAATATAATATAGTTTGACAGGTAGCGGACCCCACAAGTACTCTTATAGAAAGTATCACATGCACACAGTCAATGTAATATAGTTTGACAGGTAGCGGACCCCACAAGTACCCTTATAGAAAGTGACACATGCACACAGTCAATATAATATAGTTTGACAGGTAGCGGACCCCACAAGTGCTCTTATAGAAAGTTATACATGCACACAGTCAATATAATATAGTTAGACAGGTAGCGGACCCCACAAGTACTCTTATAGAAAGTGTCACATGCACACAGTCAATATTATATAGTTTGACAGGTAGCAGACCCCACAAGTGCTGTTATAGAAAGTGTCACATGCACACAGTCAATAGAATATAGTTTGACAGGTAGCAGACCCCACAAGTGCTCTTCTAGAAAGTGACATATGCACACAGTCAATATAATATAGTTAGCGGTCCCCACAGGTGTTCTAATAGAAAGTGTCACATGCACACAGTCAATGTAATATAGTCTGACAGGTAGCGGACCCCACAAGTACTCTTATAGAAAGTGTCACATGCACACAGTCAATATAATATAGTTTGACAGGTAGCGGACCCCACAAGTACTCTTATTGAAAGTGACACATGCACACAGTCAATATAATATAGTTAGCGGTCCCCACAGGTGTTCTAATAGAAAGTGTCACATGCACACAGTCAATATAATATAGTTTGACAGGTAGCGGACCCCAAAAGTGCTCTCATAGAAAGTTGCACATGCACACAGTCAATATAATATAGTTTGACAGGTAGCGGACCCCACAAGTACTCTTATAGAAAGTGACACATGCACACAGTCAATATAATATAGTTAGCGGACCCCACAAGTGCTCTTATAGAATGTGACACATGCACACAGTCAATATAATATAGTTTGACAGGTAGCGGACCCCACAAGTACTCTTATAGAAAGTGTCACATGCACACAGCCAATATTATATAGTTTGACAGGTAGCGGGCCCCACAAGTGCTGTTATAGAAAGTGTCACATGCACACAGTCAATATAATATAGTTTGACAGGTAGCGGACCCCACAAGTGCTCTTATAGAATGTGACACATGCACACAGTCAATATAATATAGTTTGACAGGTAGCGGACCCCACAAGTACTCTTATAGAAAGTGTCACATGCACACAGTCAATATTATATAGTTTGACAGGTAGCGGTCCCCACAAGTACTCTTATAGAAAGTATCACATGCACACAGTCAATGTAATATAGTTTGACAGGTAGCGGACCCCACAAGTACCCTTATAGAAAGTGTCACATGCACACAGTCAATATAATATAGTTTGACAGGTAGCGGAGCCCACAAGTGCTCTTATAGAAAGTTATACATGCACACAGTCAATATAATATAGTTAGACAGGTAGCGGACCCCACAAGTACTCTTATAGAAAGTGTCACATGCACACAGTCAATATAATATAGTTTGACAGGTAGCGGACCCCACAAGTGCTCTTATAGAAAGTGACACATGCACACAGTCAATATAATATGGTTTGACAGGTAGCAGACCCCACAAGTGCTCTTCTAGAAAGTGACACATGCACACAGTCAATATAATATAGTTAGCGGTCCCCACAGGTGTTCTAATAGAAAGTGTCACATGCACACAGTCAATATTATATAGTTTGACAGGTAGCAGACCCCACAAGTGCTGTTATAGAAAGTGTCACATGCACACAGTCAATATAATATAGTTTGACAGGTAGCAGACCCCACAAGTGCTCTTCTAGAAAGTGACACATGCACACAGTCAATATAATATAGTTAGCGGTCCCCACAGGTGTTCTAATAGAAAGTGTCACATGCACACAGTCAATGTAATATAGTTTGACAGGTAGCGGACCCCACAAGTACTCTTATAGAAAGTGTCACATGCACACAGTCAATATAATATAGTTTGACAAGTAGCGGACCCCACAAGTACTCTTATTGAAAGTGACACATGCACACAGTCAATATAATATAGTTAGCGGTCCCCACAGGTGTTCTAATAGAAAGTGTCACATGCACACAGTCAATATAATATAGTTTGACAGGTAGCGGACCCCAAAAGTGCTCTCATAGAAAGTTGCACATGCACACGGTCAATATAATATAGTTTGACAGGTAGCGGACCCCACAAGTACTCTTATAGAAAGTGTCACATGCACACAGTCAATATAATATAGTTTGACAGGTAGCGGACCCCACAAGTACTATTATAGAAAGTGTCACACGCACACAGTCAATATAATATAGTTTGACAGGTAGCGGACCCCACAAGTGCTGTTATAGAAAGTGTCACATGCACACAGTCAATATAATATAGTTGGACAGGTAGCGGACCCCACAAGTGCTCTTATAGAAAGTGTCACATGCACACAGTCAATATAATATAGTTTGACAGGTAGCGGTCCCCACAAGTGCTGTTATAGAAAGTGTCACATGCACACAGTCAATATAATATAGTTGGACAGGGGTAGCGGACCCCACAAGTGCTCTTATAGAAAGTGTCACATGCACACAGTCAATATTATATAGTTTGACAGGTAGCGGTCCCCACAAGTGCTCTTATAGAAAGTGACACATGCACACAGTCAATATAATATAGTTAGCGGACCCCACAAGTGCTCTTATAGAAAGTGTCACATGCACACAGTCAATATAATATAGTTTGACAGGTAGCGGTCCCCACAAGTGCTGTTATAGAAAGTGTCACATGCACACAGTCAATATAATATAGTTGGACAGGGGTAGCGGACCCCACAAGTGCTCTTATAGAAAGTGTCACATGCACACAGTCAATATTATATAGTTTGACAGGTAGCGGTCCCCACAAGTGCTCTTATAGAAAGTGACACATGCACACAGTCAATATAATATAGTTAGCGGACCCCACAAGTGCTCTTATAGAATGTGACACATGCACACAGTCAATATAATATAGTTTGACAGGTAGCGGACCCCACAAGTACTCTTATAGAAAGTGTCACATGCACACAGTCAATGTAATATAGTTTGACGGGTAGCGGACCCCACAAGTGTTCTTATAGAAAGTGACACATGCACACAGTCAATATAATATAGTTAGCGGTCCCCACAGGTGTTCTAATAGAAAGTGTCACATGCACACAGTCAATATAATATAGTTAGCGGTCCCCACAGGTGTTCTAATAGAAAGTGTCACATGCACACAGTCAATATAATATAGTTTGACAGGTAGCGGACCCCACAAGTGCTCTCATAGAAAGTTACACATGCACACAGTCAATATAATATAGTTTGACAGGTAGCGGACCCCACAAGTACTCTCATAGAAAGTGTCACATGCACACAGTCAATATAATATTGTTTGACAGGTAGCGGACCCCACAAGTGCTGTTATAGAAAGTGTCACATGCACACAGTCAATATAATATAGTTAGCGGTCCCCACAGGTGTTCTAATAGAAAGTGTCACATGCACACAGTCAATATAATATACGTTTGACAGGTAGCGGTCCCCACGAGTGATCTTATAGAAAGTATCACACGCAGGCAGTCAATATAATATAGTTAGAATACTAGCGGACCCCACAAGTACTCTTATAGAAAGTTACACATGCACACAGTCAATATAACATAGTTCGATTGCTAGCGGTCCCTACAAGTGCTCTCATAGAAAGTGTCACATGTACAAAGTCAATAATATGATATAGTTAGACGGTTTGTGGACCCCACAAGTACTTTTATAGAAAGTATCACTTGCACACAGTCTGTATAATGTCGTTAGACGGTTAATACTATGAGTCCACAGCGCGTTCCTATGTGGCAGACTGTGTGGTCTTGGCCATTTTCCCTACTTTCCATCAACATTTTAATCACATTAATCCTCGCTGTACCTATACAAATTATGTATCAAAATGAAGCTTAACACCTGCAGAACTATTAATAGAAACAAACCTGAGCCATCATGCATAGCCATTAGATGACAGCGAGATAGGCAAAACCTATTTTTATCATTCTGCTAAAAACTCAATACTAAAATAGTATTATTTACCAAGCAAGTACTCTATTTCCTATCAAAATTTAGTTAACATCATGCTATAATTAGCTAAACATACTTGGATCAGTGTTTGAACCAAGTTCTGGCCCCTCACAGCCAATAATTTCATCAATCAAACAGACAGCATCAAACCTACTGAAGGAGGCCATTTTTACTCTAAACAGCAAGTGCCAGGCCAGAGGATATACTATAGGTGTTTTCACAAATAAAAATCACAAGATGGCCGTCCAGCTCAGCTCCGAAGGGCTATTGGCCTGCGATTTTGGTTGGCCAGACGAAACCATTCTTAGCTCATCGGCACACCTGATTTCTTCGCGCGAAAATGAAGACTTTGCGACCCTGTGACAGGTGTGTGCCCGAAAATATTTTTGTAGATCGACCTAGGTCTGAAAGTTTAGTTCACGAAGACATTTAATGAAGTTGTTTTCATCACCCAATTAAATCATTTGTATTAGCACTAGAATCCTGGAGATTATGTGTCAACGCAAAAAAGTATGCTCTCACTAAATATTGCTTTACTTATACCACAAACCCAATAGTTTTGCTGTTATGAATAAAAGACTGCAACTGCGAATATGCTCCTCCTCAGGCCCCTGTGAAAAACATAGCTGCGAATATACTCGTCCTCATGGCTGAAAGTGTTAGCGGTCCCCACAATAACTCTTCTTGATAGTAACACATGCACATAATCAATATAACATAGCTACACAGTAAGCGGTCCCCACAAGAACTATAACACAATGTATCACATGCACACAGAGGTCCCAATATACAATGTAGTTATACTGTTCATGGTCCCCACAATAACTATTATTGAAAGCATCACATGCACGCAGTCAATATAATATCATTATACAGTAGGCGGTCCCCACAAGAACCTTTACATAACGAGTCACATGCACACATTCAATAATTATAATATCAATAAACGGTTAACGGTCCCCACAATGACTTTTATGGAAAGTAACAGATGCACACAGTCAATACGATGTTCTTTCCTTCTAACATACAAGAGCACTTCCTGTCAAGCGGTACCCGCAACTGCATTTCCGTGCGCAATGGAGAGACCTGCAGGAGATTATCAAAGTGGGGACCGCCACCTGCCAACCGTCATTAAAGTGGGGTCCGCGTTTTTGCTTGACTCAAGACATACAATGTGGGGTCCAGGCCATGCACACGCCTATGCACACACCGTCTGCGCACTGTTGTTATCTCCCCAATATTTGTGCAAAAGCGTGTGCATCAAAAATGGTCATTGTGGGGACCGACCCAAAACTAGGTATATATCTGCTCAGAATGAAATTTCCTTTCAACTGAGCCTGTTGCAGTTGTGGGGACCGGGCCGGACCCCGCAAGTCAAACTGGTCCCCACTTGTCGGGTGTGCGTGCAGACGAAAGTCCCCGCAACTGTCGCCTGAGCTGCGCACACCTGTACACACCTGTACACACCTGTACACACCCTGTACACATGGGTCCCTCTTCTCTACTCTCTAGTAGCTGTGTGCATAGTCATAATTGATCTGAGAAATCCACACAGCACACCCTCAAAACACACCCACACAGCAAGCACACCCACACAGCACACCCATACAGCACACACACACACACGGCACACCCATACAGCACGCACACACAGCACACATGAATTGGTCTCGCACACGGTCCACTATTGGCTACTTCACTTGTGATATCAACATAATTATCATGTACCTCGCTGGACCAATAAATTTATCTCCTGTCTCAAATTTCCATTTGTCAGTCGTCACTTTATCGCGCTTCTTCGTAGAGCTTAGAAATCCATACTTTTCTTTCCACTTTCTGGCTTTCATTGATGTCTTCAAAACATCATGTGCATTCTAATACAGTCACTCTAACTTTAAAGTTTGTTGAAAAATTACGCTGTCGTTATTGACTGAATATCAATTGGTGCCTCCAATGAACTAGCACAACGCCAGAGAGAGACAGCTACCCCCATAGAGCTACAGCTACCCCCATAGAGCTACAGCTACCCCCATAGAGCTACAGCTACCCCCATAGAGCTACAGCTACCCCCATAGAGCTACAGCTACCCCCATAGAGCTACAGCTACCCCCATAGAGCTACAGCTACCCCCATAGAGCTACAGCTACCCCCATAGAGCTACAGCTACCCCCATACAGCAACAGCTATCAACAACGAAGCCAGACTATGGAGCCGGCCTGTTGAAGCTCAAAGGCTCTCATGTAGACGTGCCTCAAGGATATCAAGTATACACAGTGAGTAGTGACCCCTTTCACTTAGTCATATAACACACACATACATGTACAGTGTATATTGTACGTTATAATACACATGAAGATATACTCACCTTAGCTGTAACACAATCGGTGTTCCCTTTATCCATAACTAAGGGGAATAGCCTAGGATCTGGTTCCTTCACTTGGAGCAGGGGTGGTAGATTATACGTCCCGGGCCCTAAATACATGTATTACGGTTTCCTCTGACAAATATCAAATCATCACTGTAATATTTTTGTAGATGTTGGTGTGGACTAGCAATTTAATAGTAAACAGTAGTACAAGATGCATTATAAGATATCAATACGAGTATTTCTACACTAATCCTAGTGTCATCATCAGAGAAAAATAAATGATAGAAAACCTAAGGGACTACACTTATACTGTTAGGCACTATTATTATACTGCTACATGTATATAGTGGATAGTAGGGACTTGTCTTAAACTCTTCTATACTCTTATATATACTGTACATGTATACTGTTATATACTGTTATATACTGATATATACTGATGTGTTATACTCTTATATACTGTTATATACTAATATATACTGATATATTATACTCTTATACACTGTTATATACTGATATATTATACTCTTATATTTAATGTTGCCTTATTATTATATGTATGTATCACTTTAGGAGCAACCTCGCACTTGGCTTTTAGATTCTAGACTGCCTTTATTATTCATACAAGTAATATATATATCTACTGCTACATGGTACACTATATCCTGGTCACAGTAAGTTCAGAAACATATGATTCACATTAGAAATAACAAACAATAATGTTTGTAGACATTACATTATACACTGTTATATACTAATATATACTGATGTATTATACTCTTATATATACATGTATACTGTTATATACTGTTATATACTGTTATATACTGTTATATACTAATATATACTGATGTATTATACTCTTATATATACATGTATACTGTTATAATATACTGTTATACACTTTTATATACTGTTATATACTAATATATACTGATGTATTATACTCTTATATATACATGTATACTGTTATATACTGTTATTTATACTGATATATTATACTCTTATACACTGTTATATACTGTTATATACTGATATATTATACTCTTATACACTGTTATATACTGTTATATACTGATGTATTATACTCTTATATACTGTTATATACTAATATATACTGATATATTATACTCTTATATATACATGTATACTGTTATAGGGCCATTCTATGGGGACTGATCAAATTTGCGTGCTGGCCCGACTCAGATTCTTTTGAAAATTTACAGGTTGAAAGAGCACCCTTGAATTAGTGGGAAACCACCAATTTTTTTTCTATTTGAGCCCTGTAGTTCCGGCAGCAGCTCGTTAAAAAGTGGGAAAATGTGGTGGGGACAACTCCAAATTGAATTTTTTGAAATTCCTAAACATTCAAATTACTACTGTGGCCACTGTATGATACTTAGAGCTGTAATTTTTGTTACATAGATACTTTTATATATGTGCTTCAGCTCCATTACTTATTCAAGCCTGTATGGTCAACATATTGAGGGTCAGAGGTCACCGAAAACACCTCTCGGAGCTAGTTTGACCCAAATTCACTGAAAATCGACCAAATAGACACTGCTGGATCTGATGAAAAAAAGATTGATATACAATAACTAAGTATTGAGGATGCTCAATACAAGGATAAATGAATTTTTGAGAATAAAAAACACTTTCCAGAATAAACTATATGGCGACAGCGGCTCAAATTCAACATGGCCGTCGTCTGAGTTGGTGTTTTGGGGCATTATTCAAGGCTAAATCTACTAAACTTAGTAGTGAAAATTAATGGTGAAAATGTTGCTATATACACAATTCACACCTGTAGATTCCATTTCTGCAATAAAAACTTTGTCTTTTTGGGTCTAAAAGGCTGAATTCTCAGATTCAAATTTTACATATATTCGCTATAATATAGTGACTACATGGCCATGCAGTTACTTGGCTATGGCCATAGAAGTCAGTCAAGACTTAATTTGAGGTACATTTTGCGACTTGGCCTGGTTATACAACTTTATTTGTGAAGAAAAATGGGTGAAATCCTTTTTAATAGCGCAAACATGCAGTTTTGGTAACTTTACCATGACTCGTCCTTTCACACGTTTGTATTGTTAAATGAGGTAAGATAGCTAATCTAAGCAGCATTTCAAGGTGTGTGTTATACCAAGTATTGTTTAATGAAAAAGAAGGTGAAGAAAGTGATGCTCCATGGAACTAAGGCATCTTTAATCAGTGGGTGAGGCTGAGGAGTTAAAGGTTATTTAAACTAGTTCAAGACAAATTTTGGGGTCACCATTAGTTATCAAATTCTACTCAAATATATGTACATGCATAACTATAGCCACAGCCCTCGAACAATAACTTTTAACAATTTTTGTATATATTTACATGTAGCTGACAATTTAACCGGTGTTTGCTAATTAGCTCCAAAAATATCTTTTTGGTCCTATATAAATGACCACAACTAAGGTAAGTGGTGCGACATGCATTAACTTTTAATCAACAGAGTAATCAAAAATATGAATATGGTTTTGTGAGACTTAGTTTTAGTTGTACCTAGCAAGTTGAAATTATATTACAAGCGTTCGCTTGTTTCCAAAGGTAATAATGTTTAATGTACTTGCTAGCATCACCTCGCCAAATTTACCGGTCCTTATACCGACAACTCGATTTTCAATCAAGATAGTTTTGACCCTTCGAAAGACAAAACCACTTATCTGAAAAAAATTACGCTCAGTGAATAAAAGAAGAGCAGATCTCACCTTTCTAAGTGCAGACAACCATATTGACCTGGGCATAATAATTGTTATACTAGACTGCTGAAATTCAATCTCTTCTAATAAATACTGTACAACACTTATACACCGGAAAAGGAACTATTCACATATCATGAACAAAAAATATTTTTGAAGCTAATTAGTAAAGACTGGTTTAATTGTAAGCTAAATACATGTACATGTATATATATGTAAGTTTGTCAAAACTATTGTTTGTGGGCTGTGGTTATAATTTTCCATGTATATTTTTGATTAAAATCTGATAACTAATGGTGACCATAAAAAAAATCCCGAGCTAAAACAACCTCACCCACTGATTAAAGAAGCCTTAGTTCTATGGAACCCCATCTTCTTCCCCTTCCTTTTCATTAAACAATACTTGGTTAAGTCTGACCTGGAAACACTGCATAGCTTAGCTATTCTGCCTCATTTAACAAACGTGTGAAGGGAAGAGTAATGGCAATGTTAACAAAACTGCATGTTTAGGCTAGTAAACGGATTTCACCCATTTTTCTTCACAAAGTAGGTTGCATAGCCAGGCCTAGCCCCAAACTGCACCTTAAATTAAGTCTTGATTGGCCTTTATGGCCATAGCCAATTAACTGCATTGGTGATATAGTCACAATATTATAGCGAATGTATGTAAAATTTGAATCTGAGAATTCAGCCTTTTAGACCCAAAAAGACAAAGTTTTTATTGCAGAAATGGACTCTACAGGTGTGAATTGTGTATATAGCAACATTTTCACCATTAATTTTCACTACTAAGTTTAGTAGATTTAGCCTTGAATAACACCCCAAAACGCCAACTCGGACGACGGCCATGTTGAATTTGAGCCGCTGTCGCCATACAGTTCATTTTGGAGAGTGTTTTTTATTCTCAAAAATTCATTTATCCTTGTATTGAGCATCCTCAATACTTAGTTATTGTATATCAATCTTTTTTTCATCAGATCCAGCAGTGTCTATTTGGTCGATTTTCAGTGAATTTGGGTCAAACTAGCTCCGAGAGGTGTTTTCGGTGACCTCTGACCCTCAATATGTTGACCATACAGGCTTGAATAAGTAATGGAGCTGAAGCACATATATAAAAGTATCTATGTAACAAAAATTACAGCTCTAAGTATCATACAGTGGCCACAGTAATAATTTGAATGTTTAGGAATTTCAAAAAATTCAATTTGGAGTTGTCCCCACCACATTTTCCCACTTTTCAACGAGCTGCTGCCGGAACCACAGGGCTCAAATAGAAAAAGAATTGGTGGTTTCCTACTAATTCAAGGGTGCTCTTTCAACCTGTAAATTTTCAAAAGAATCTGAGTCGGGCCAGCACGCAAATTTGATCAGTCCCCATGGAATGGCCCTATATACTGTTATATACTGTTATATACTAATATATACTGATGTATTATACTCTTATATACTGGATAGTAGGAACTTGCTACCAAATATTCTACTCAGTGTTCGAAGTGAAACAAATGAGGTGGGGGTACACAGTGCATGCAGAAAATGTTTGAGAAATTTAGAATTGTCTCCCCTGTTTTTCTGCTAACATCTAAAATGTTATAATTATATTTGTGGGTAAACAGTACTACTTAGGACTTGCTAATATTTTGCCACATGCTAATAAATTTGCCACACATATTATCACCTATTTGTCATATGTTATTTTATAAAACCTATTAATATCGAAATGGAAAAAACTTTAGAAACAAATTTGATCAAAATATTAAATTGTCAATGTCTTAGGCGAGGTGGTCTAACTGGCTGCTGTCAGTAAGGGTGCTATATCTTTACTAAAGCGACTCGCTAATGTATTAATGGGCTGCGAATAAAAGCAGAATAGCTTAACTGCTATTGAAAGAAGCCTTAACACTTCCATTGCTAGTCTTCACATGAGGGTACACGCCTGCTGGCCGTGTACCCACTCAAATTGGGGTTGGTACATGCCGTATACTCCCGTATAACCACACTTCAACACAGTACTGGACTAGCTGTCAGGAGTTGGTAAGGACTGAATAGTAGAGCATACATCAGAACATTGGGGCATATTTTGTATATCCTGGTATACATGTAATTATAATAGTCAGTGCATGGCCTTGCTGTGATTGGTTGCTACTCTAGTACATACTCATGGATACATTACCAGGTGTCTTTGTCTTCTTTGCCTTGATTGGTTGGAATATAACAGATTTATTTTTGAGGCTATGTTCCTGGTTTAGGGTCATCTTCTTGAAATCAGCCTTAGCGTGAAAGTGTGTATACTGTGGGTTGTATGTCCCTGTATAATATAATGCCACGCGATGTAATGCAATGTAATGTAATAATCTATAATGTAAAATACTTGTGCATCTATAATATTGGCAAAGCCAGAGTGTCTTGTCTCATTTAGCCTACATACCTGGACCGAGGTGAGGGGGGTTAGAGCTGCTACCCGACACCCTAAAATTAGGTGAACCAGTGTTTATTGCATCCCATCTGCTTGTGGTAAATGTGTTGTAAGGGCCTCTAGTACCCACTTGCTTCCTAGCCTGAGATGCTAGACTATCATTGTCCGTATAGTGAGTGCCGGGTGGCAGGCCACTCCCTGTTAGTAACCTAGGCCAATCGTGACTGCGGGCTACAAAATAAATATAATTTATTTACATAGTAAGTTACAATGTAGTATATAACACACTTCACACACATACTTACATAGTAAGTTACAATGTAGTATATAACACACATACTTACATAATAAGTTACAATGTAGTATATAACACACATACTTACATAGTAAGTTACAATGTAGTATATAACACACATACTTACATAGTAAGTTACAATGTAGTATATAACACACATCACACATACTTACATAGTAAGTTACAATGTAGTATATAACACACATACTTACATAGTAAGTTACAATGTAGTATATAACACACATACTTACATAATAAGTTACAATGTAGTATATAACACACATACTTACATAGTAAGTTACAATGTAGTATATAACACACATACATAGGCCAGTTACACCTATCCTGATAGCACACAAATACCACAGCTTCAAATTGTAAGTATGGAAATAGTATGAATGTCCTAAAGACTGTAAATATACATGTACACTGTATGTGTGCTTGTATATATATAATAATAAAATCATACCAAAGTTTATAGAACTAATAAGTTTTTCCACGGCTTTATACACCAATAGGATCGCGCGAAATCTGACCTAATAAGCGGCCTAGTTCAAAGTAGTTGAGCGCCAGCGAAAAATTACCGATGAAACAATGGAGTCTTCTCAAGATTAGCGAAAAAATTGCCCTGAGATTGGCTAAAAGTACTTGTAATGCTAGCCTATTATTTTCAGAATACATAATGTTTATACCGATAGCATCAATAGAAGATGCAAGCATTTAGAAAAGCAGAAATATAGGAAAAAGGCCCAAGAAGTTCGAGCCATCCTACTGATCACGTGGTCTGGACCATTTATGCCTCGTGTAAACCAAAGAGGGTAAAAGTACGCTCTTTGCGCAGACTGTCAACTACTACTGCCGACCTATATTTCTGTAGCCTAAGTGTCTGGCCACAGGATGGGCGCTCGTTAAAGTGCAACGGTTTGATAATTTTGGCGAGAGAACCACGGCAAATGACTATGCGCATTGTTTGCTGGATAAACTTGGTATATAGAAACTTTGATCATACTATACACACCAAAGACTGTAGATACATGTATACATGTATATTACAATAACAGTTCATATTATATACTATACACACCAAAGACTGTAGATGCATGTATACATGTATACTATACACGCCAAAGACTGTAGATACATGTATACTATACACACCAAGTGTAAACAACTCTTCTCCCTCTCTAATGTCACATGACTGATGTTTATCTACTGCGCTATAAGCACCCGGTCCTGGAACAGTAGAGGTAGAGTACAGGGCATTGTTATGGAGTCGGCCTCTCTTGATTGGCTGTAGCCTTTGGTCTGTGTCAAACCTTCTACTTCTCATCTGCCCACCATCTGTGCAGAGTCAATATGCATTTGTTGTATACATAGCTGTGGTAGGCTACATGGAATACAGGCTATGATTGTCTACGTATTCATGTACAATGTATTTTATCTACAATGTTGGTATTCATATATTATTATATTACTATAATTAGTATAATATCAGTTTAACCTTTTCAACAAAATCAGCCTGCGGTGTGTGTGGCACTCTGTGAATCAAGGATTTCCACTAATAACCAGAAATCTATGCAGTAATGTGGTAATGTAGTATATACAGTATACACACATGTGCGTATACTGTATATACTACATTACTGTACAGTATACACACATGTGCGTATACTGTATATACTACATTACTGTACAGTATACACACATGTGCGTATACTGTATATACTACATTACTGTACAGTATACACACATGTGCGTATACTGTATATACTACATTACTGTACAGTATACACACATGTGCGTATACTGTATATACTACATTACTGTACAGTATACACACATGTGCGTATACTGTATATACTACATTACTGTACAGTATACACACATGTGCGTATGCTGTATATACTACATTACTGTACAGTACACAAAGCTGTATGTATGCTGTATATACTACATTACTGTACAGTACACAGGGCTGTATGTATGCTGTATATACTACATTACTGTACAGTACACAGAGCTGTATGTATGCTGTATATACTACATTACTGTACAGTACACAGAGCTGTATGTATGCTATATATACTACATTACTGTACAGTACACAGAGCTGTATGTATGCTGTATAATACTACATTACTGTACAGTACACAGAGCTGTATGTATGCTGTATATACTACATTACTGTACAGTACACAGAGCTGTATGTATGCTATATATACTACATTACTGTACAGTACACAGAGCTGTATGTATGCTGTACTACATTACTGTACAGTACACAGAGCTGTATGTATGCTGTATATACTACATTACTGTACAGTACACAGAGCTGTATGTATGCTATATATACTACATTACTGTACAGTACACAGAGCTGTATGTATGCTGTATATACTACATTACTGTACAGCACACAGAGCTGTATGTATGCTGTATATTAGTATAAGTACTAGCAAACACTAGCTAATGCTACCATTACTATATGTACATCATTTACCTTTAGCTGGACCATCACACAGTTTTGGTATCCCATAGCAACCGGGCCCTCTAGCACTCTCTAGTTCTTTAGCCTTTGCCTTTTGCTGCCTTTGAGACTGAGTGAGTATCATGTCTTTGTGGTAGTTCTCAGGCTATTTAGTAGTTAGCATATAATACATGTATATACATATATGTATTTAGTCACACACACGCACGCACGTTGACAGAGTTGAGAAATACATATAACATGTTGTAATGGTTTTTGGTATGGTCGTCCTAAGACGACTCCCGAGTCCAAAATGAAGTGCCTATGAGTGGTGCTAGGCCTTCTCAAAACATGAAAGATTGATCGGTGTCAGTAGTCAAATAACTACCAAAGACGACCCATATGGTCCCGAGTCAATGCTTGTTTACTATACTGAGAAAGAGAGTGATCCGACCTTAGTAAGCAGTTCGTGTTGCAAGGTCGAATGATCTATCTACGAAGTGAAAGTCTCTGTATATACATGTAAGTATAGAAGTGTCTTTATTGAGATCCAAGCATGAACTGAGACAACAAACGTAAAAACAATGCCCTTTATATAGTAAGAGAACTTCCGGAGGAAGTTCCGGTAAAAAGGCCGACATAGTGTCAGGAAAGACGATGTAGGGTCGTCCGGAAATTGCGCAACAACATGGCGGCCGGAAGCCCAATGCCCGACCCAAAATGGGTTGGGTTATTACAAAAGATGCTTAGAATCATCTAGATCATATACAAAATGAATATCAAGTAATTCTGAGAGGTCGGGCCTCTTTACAAGGGTATAAAAAGCAGTATAATGACTCAGTAATGCTATATACAGGTATGTAATTATCAAATGTATGGTTAGACATGCAATACAAGGCAAGTGTGAGTATAGAAACAGCTAAGTGCAAGAGAATAAGTGTTAGATGAGTAGTGCTGTGTCAACTACTAGGCACTTAGGGTGCTATAAGGTCCATCAGGGTGGCTGGAGTCGTATGTACAAATGTCCTGAACCATTACAATATTATAACATAAATATAACATATAACAGCCAGACCATACATTGTAGTATCAGAAGCATAGCTTGTGACTAGAATAGGAACTTAGTCTAACCTTCCAGCTATCAATGTAATGTTTCTGTTTGCCCTTCCCCTGACACATCTCTCCACAAGGTGGGGAGGAGGCATAGTCATTGTTTATAAAGCTCTCTCTCTTAACGATTGTGGGGTGAATACCAATAGGTTTAAATCTACAATAATATGTACTTATTGTTGACATGCAGTACATACTAGCCTAGTCTTGTTACACAGAGTTGGCCATCAGTAGTACAGGTGGAGTCTTGTTATGACAAATATTGTGTCTCAGGTTATTAAGTAACATTGTGTCTCAGGTTATTAAGTAACATTGTGTCTCAGGTTATTAAGTAACATTGTGTCTCAGGTTATTAAGTAATATTGTGTCTCAGGTTATTAAGTATATAACCAGGAAGAGATTGATTATCAGTTACACTGTAGTTACAATAAACTTACCGAGCAGCTTGACTTGAGAAAGGAGCTCCAGTGAACGGAACAGCTTTGTTTGAACTTTTAAAACGTCTTCCTTTTACTCGTTTCTTACGCTCCAGTTGTTTCTCCTTCTCCAGTGCGGCAATGTACGCCTGCCGATCCTTCTTCACCGATTTATTTTCCACCTGAATGGTGAAGGTGACCCTGTCTGTCACAGGCGCCTACCCAAGTACACATGTACCCAAGTATACAAGTCATGCTATACATACACATGTACCCAAGTATCCAAGTCATGCTATACATGCATTATGCAAGGAGTAAACATACAAGTACATGTATATTAGTAACTAATTGCCATACAGTAGTTAATAGTTATATGGCCAAAAAATGTATGTTACCACCTGAACACCATGCAAACACTATGTGCATGGGTAATAGTATACCTATCAACATGCAAACACTATGTGCATGGGTAATAGTATACCTATCAACTAACTCACCGAATGCAGAGTTTCCATAGTGGATCTTTTATGGGCCAACATGTTACTCACTTCTGTCAACTGTTTCTGCATCAGCTACAGACACATACACATCATAATAGAGAGTAAGAGAAGATAACTCTACAGTATAATAGAGAGTAAGAGAGGATAACTCTACAGTATAATAGAGAGTAAGGGAGGGTAACTCTACAGTATAATAGAGAGTAAGAGAGGATAACTCTACAGCTTATAGATTAGCTATGTACAGGTAACACACCTGTGATAAGGCTTCAGCATCCATTTTCTTCGAGAGGATCTCCATGCCTGTACTTGTTAGAATTTTATGATCCAAGAACTAATACTATTACCATTTAGATGTTGGAATAATTTAAACAATGTCAACACTGCACACAATGCCTGTGTGACTGATCAAGGAATCTGGTGCTAATCTTTATAACAATAGTGTGACTAGTCTAAATAATCAGTAGAGTGATGGTGATAATATACAAGTACATGTACATATACAGTACTAATGAACAGCTTTTACACTTGGTGATGGGCTACATGTATTTCCACAGATATGGAACCAAGTCCTTGGTTGTTAAGGAATAAAGGTCCTTGCAGAAAAGAAGATATTATAGTCATATATTTTTTATCAAAATAAATCCACAGAGCACTCTATTGAGACATCAGTCAGATAAATATTCTAACACACCGGAATTGCCCATTCCAACATACATAATGTGACAGGATAAAACAACTCACCATAACATCAATACTCATTAATTCTATTTTTAGCTACCATTGAAATCACATCAGAGACAAGCACAACCATTCAATGAACAACTAAGTGTCCTGTTACTTTGCTTTGCCCTGATTGGCTACTTTGTCCATGGCGGCCTTGACTTCAGCTTCATCAGCCAAGTAGTAATGTTTGACAGGCTTAAGGTCAGCGTCCAATTCATAGACGAGAGGTATACCTGTAGTGTATAGAGAGAGCTAATATACTTACACAGTAATTATATGGTATGTGTGTCTAGCTTATGTTAGATGAATACAGTGCTCAGGACTAGCTGATAAACAATCCCTATATTATACATGTTGTATGCTATGGTGATTATAATATATTACATCATGTGCTTTACATATACAGTGGAACTGGCTCCTATAATTAAAAAAAGTGGTTAGTTCAAACTGTTAGCCTTGGTCCCTGCTAAGCACTATATAAATGGTTTCAAATAATTCAAACTTATCATCTGTAATTCAAACTTCATGCTGCTTAGGCTGACACTATAATGAATTATAACACTATTACAGCAAGCATTAGCCACCTAATAATAGTTGCTAGTAGTTAGTAGCTATGTTTCTGCTCAAGCTAAGCTGGGAAAACCCACTGATTGCTTTACTGTTCCTTAGCTAAATGCGTTTTTTATACTGTTATCCTGCACATGTGATGCATAAATTGTTGCTCATCTGCAGTGTTGCAGTTTTAAGTGTTATAAACATTACATAAAATTCTATTAAATAGGAAGCTGTCATGTTAAAACTTGTCTCTCCTCAATTGTATTCACAGTTGTAGCACATGAAAGTTAATGCATACATGCACATTCATGTGCTACTACATTTAATTATACATATGTATTATTTGTATATTATTTGTCAAGTAGGCATCCAAGTCATTATATAAAATGAAGAGATCACATAACTCAACTCGGCCTAATTCAAACCAATTATGGTGGTCCCTTGGATTTTGAATTAAGCAAGTTCCACTGTACTTTACTTACCTGTTGGGATGTTGTGCTCTGCGATATCATCATCCCCAATATTGTCCAGATACTTGACGAGGGCCCTGAGGCTATTACCATGGGCGGAGATTAGCACTCTCTCTCCACGCTGTAACAATCGGTAATACCATACTATCAACACTCACCAGTATAGCTGGTATTACACTATCAACACTCACCAGTATAGCTATAGCTGGTACTATACTATCAACACTCACCAGTATAGCTGGTACTATACTATCAACACTCACCAGTATAGCTGGTACTATACTATCAACACTCACCAGTATAGCTGGTACTATACTATCAACACTCACCAGTATAGCTGGTACTATACTATCAACACTCACCAGTATAGCTGGTACTATACTATCAACACTCACCAGTATAGCTGGTACTATACTATCAACACTCACCAGTATAGCTGGTACTATACTATCAACACTCACCAGTATAGCTGGTACTATACTATCAACACTCATCAGTATAGCTGGTACTATACTATCAACACTCACCAGTATAGCCGGTACGATGTTATCAAACCAGTAAGGCAATGCTCTCTCCACCGTATCCTTGAGGCACTCGCTCCTCGGAATCAGAGTCTTAGCCATCGTAGTATACTTGGGGTCATCCCCTGGCCAGTGCTCACTGGTCAGCTCTACGGGTGGGGGTGGCGTATCGTATGACCGTCTCCATGTCTACATGTAAGTCAACACAATGAACTAAGACTTTAAATATAACAATATGGGGATGATGCAGCAGACAAAATATGACTTAGAGTGTACATGTGCTTCATAATATATTCTACTGAAAAAAGTTTGATAAAATCTAATCAGTACAGTATACTGTAGGCTACTAATGCATGACCATTATAATTGAGCCATTCCATGGGGACTGATCAAATTTGCGTGCTGGCCCGACTCAGATTCGTTTGAAAATTTGCAGGTTGAAAGAGCACCCTTGAATTAGTGGGAAACCAACAATTTTTTTTCTATTTGACCCCTTTGGTTCCCACAGCAGCTCGTTAAAAAATGGGAAAATGTGGTGGGGACAACTCCTAACGGACTTTTTTGAAATTCCTGAACATTCAAATTGTTACTGTGGTCACCGTATGATACTTAGAGCTGTAATTTTTGTTACATAGATACTTTCATATACGTGCTTCAGCTTCACTACTCATTCAAGCCTGTATGGTCAACATATTGAGGGTCAGAGGTCACTGAAAACCCCTCTCGGAGCTAGTTTGACCCAAATTCACTGAAAATCGACCAAATAAACACTGCTGGATTTGATGAAAAGAAGGTTGATATAGAATAACTAAGGATTAGAGGTGCTCAACACAAGGATAAATGAATTTTTGAGAACAAAAAGAACTCTCCAAAATGACCTGTAAGGCGACAGCGGCTTAAATTCAACATGGCCGTCGTCGGAGTTGGCGTTTTGGGGCGCTATTCAAGGCTAAATCTACTAAACTTAGTAGTGAAAATTAATGGTGAAAATGTTGCTATGTATACAATTCACACCTGTAGATTCCATTTCTGCAATAAAATCTTTGTCTTTTTGGGTCTAAAAGGCTGAATTCTCAGATTCAAATTTTACATGCATTCGCTATAATATAGTGGCTATATCGCCAATGCAGCTAATTGGCTATGGCCATAAAGGTCAGTTAAGACTTAATTTAAGGTGCAATTTGAGACTTGGCCTGGTTATGCAACCTACTTTGTGAAGAAAAATGGGTGAAATCCGTTTTACTAGCCTAAACATGCAGTTTTGTTAACTTTGCCATTACTCTTCCTTTCACACGTTTGTTAAATGAGGCAGAATAGCTAAGCTAAGCAGTATTTCCAGGTCAAACTTAACCAAGTATTGTTTAATGAAAAGGAAGGGGAAGAAGATGGAGCTCCATAGAACTAAGGCTTCTTTAATCAGTGGGTGAGGTGGTGTCTTAGCTCGGGATTTTTTTATGGTCACCATTAGTTATCAGATTCTAATCAAAAATATATACGCAAAATTATCGCGACAGCTCACAAACAATAGTTTTGACAAACTTACACAATAATTATATACATGTATTTAGCTTACAATTAAACCAGTCTTTACTAATTAGCTTCAAAAATATTTGTTGTTCATGATATGTGAATAGTTCCTTTTCCGGTGTATAAGTGTTGTACAGTATTTATTAGAAGAGATTGAATTTCAGCAGTCCATAGTAGGCTATAACAATTATTATGGCCAGGTCAATATAGTTGTCTGCACTTAGAAAGGTAAGATCCGCTCTTCTTTTATTCACTGAGCATAATTTTTTTCAGATAAGTGGTTTTGTCTTTCGAAGGGTCAAAACTATCTCGATTGAAAATCAAGTTGTCGGTATAAGGAACGGTAAATGTGGCGAGGTGATGCTAGCAAGTACATTAAACATTATTACCTTTGGAAACAAGCGAACACTTGTAATATAATTTCCACTTGCTAGGTACAACTAAACTAAGTCTCACAAAACCATATTCATATTTTTGATTACTCTGTTGATTAAAAGTTAATGCATGTCGCACCACTTACCTTAGTTGTGGTCATTTATATAGGACCAAAAAGATAATTTTGGAGCTAATTAGCAAACACCGGTTTAATTGTCAGCTACATGTAAATATATATAAAAATTGTTAAAAGTTATTGTTCGAGGGCTGTGGCTATAGTTATGCATGTACGTGTACATGTATACATTTGATTAGAATTTGATAACTAATGGTGACCCCAAAATTTGGCTTGAGCTAGTTTAAATAACCTTTAACTCTTCAGCCTTACCCACTGATTAAAGGTGCCTTAGTTCCATGGAGCATCACTTTCTTCACCTTCTTTTTCACTAAACAATACTTGGTATGAGTCACACCTTGAAATACTGCTTAGATTAGCTATCTTACCTCATTTAACAAACGTGTGAAAGGACGAGTTATGGTAAAGTTACCAAAACTGCATGTTTGCGCTATTAAAAAAGATTTCACCCATTTTTCTTCACCAATAAGGTTGTATAACCAGGCCAAGTCGCAAATTGTACCTCAAATAAAGTATTGACTGACTTCTATGGCCATAGCCAATTAACTGCATGGCCATGTCGTCACTATATTATAGCGAATATATGTAAAATTTGAATCTGAGAATTCAGCCTTTTAGACCCAAAAAGACAAAGTTTTTATTGCAGAAATGGAATCTACAGGTGTGAATTGTATATATAGCAACATTTTCACCATAAATTTTCACTACTAAGTTTAGTAGATTTAGCCTTGAATAACGCCCCAAAACGCCAACTCGGACAACGGCCATGTTGAATTTGAGCCGCTGTCGCCGTATGGTTTAGTCTGGAAAGTGTTTTTCATTCTCAAAAATTCATTTATCCTTTTATTGAGCATCTTCAATACTTAGTTATTGTATATCAACCTTTTTTTCATCAGATGCAGCAGTGTTTATTTGGTCGATTTTAAGTGAATTTGGGTCAAACTAGCTCCGAGAGGTGTTTTCGGTGACCTCTGACCCTCAATATGTTGACCATACAGGCTTGAATGAGTAATGAAACTGAAGCACATATATAAAAGTATCTATGCAACAAAAATTACAGCTCTAAGTATCATACAGTGGCCACAGTAATGATTTGAATGTTTAGGAATTTCAAAAAATTCAATTTGGAGTTGTCCCCACCACATTTTCCTACTTTTCAACAAGCTGCTGCCGGAACCACAGGGGTCAAATAGAAAAAAAATTGGTGGTTTCCCACTAATTCAAGGGTGCTCTTTCTACCTGCAAATTTTCAAAAGAATCTGAGTCGGGCCAGCACGCAAATTTGATCAGTCCCCATGGAATGGCCCAATTGTAGTCCACGATATCGCCCAGAGCCGTGAAGTAAAAGTGGAAGCAGATGAGTTAGCCCACCTTGACCTGAGCCTCGCCGTGTTTAGCCGCAGTCTCTGATTTGTTGAGACCTTGCAGGGCTCCATACATCCGCTCATTCAGTCTCCAGTGCCTATATACGGGGATCCAGTGCAGGTCCAACTCATCCTGGATCAGGTACAGCGTCTTTATGGCCCTCTTTAGCAGGCTGGTGTAGGCCACATCAAACTTGAGGCTATTTTCTTTAAGTAGCTGTGGAGAGAACAATACATTCACTTGTCACATGGCATACGTTTTATGTGGAAGAGTAGGTAATCTATTGAGATAGACTGTGGTCCTAGATCCTGTAGTAAGGGTGACCAGTCTATACATATGCAGAATCCTGGTAGGTGTAAACAGCATACCTGACCAGCCTTCTTTGCCTCCTGTACTCCGAGTTCAGACAGATCAGCATCGTACCACCCACAGAATTTGTTCACTTTGTTCCATTCGCTCTCTCCATGCCTTACCAGGACTATCTTATAGCAAGCCATCCCTGTAGTCGTTCAAACAGTTAGTTACACATGAGTAGGATGTCTAAATATATACAGCATATACAGTTCATACTGTCTGTATTGTAACGGCTTGATATTGGTGATCACCTCATTTAAGAACAGAATGCTTGGGAATGTTTGCCAGAGAGTCAATTATAATCATAATCAGTGCCAGTCAATATATCACTATGATCATAATGAGTTCACAACCTGAATACTCATAATTAGTGATAATACTATTTTATAACACACTAAGTACAATTGCAGTGAGATTCAGCACTAATTTAGTTCTTTTTGGGATGTTGCAGCCAATTGACTATGGTACACTATGGTCACTATGGTTACAATTGACTATGGTACACTATGGTTACAATTGACTATGGTACACTATGGTCACTATGGTTACAATTGACTATGGTACACTATGGTCACTATGGTCACTATGACTACAATTGACTATGGTACACTATGGCTACAACTGACTATGCTACACTATGGTTACAATTGACTATGGTTACAATTGAGTATGTAACACATTTTAACATTCGCATTTTATCACTGAAAATATTAGTAGATACAAAGTAAATACCGTAGAACTTGGATAACTCAGACTTGAGCGGACCAGCAAAAATGGTCTGAGTTATGAAAAGTCTGAGTTAGGTGATCATAATGACAATATCATTTCTGTACAGTCACTTAGGAATACAATCATGTATGTATGTACATACATATGTACATGTATGTGTGTTTTTCAATTAAAATGGTTGGTTTTGTATAGTAGTGAAGCAACACAACTTTGCTTTGATTCATGGCAGCTTTTTATTACTAAAACAGAAATGCTCTAATTTAGCCCAAAAGCTATAAGATATAATAATCACAAGACGTTTACTGGGTGGCTTCATTCTAACCGGGAGTTAACTACTATTCAGAGCCTGGCCTGCAAAAAAAGCTGTTTGAGTTACAGCAGTGAGCTCCGAGTTATCAAAAGCCAATTATCATTGCCCAGGGACCTTATGGGGGAGGCTGAGTTATCCAATTATCTGAGTTATACTGAGGCCGAGTTATTCAAGTTCCACTGTAATGCTATTTGAAAGTTGCTTTGCCCTTTAAAGCAACAGAAGGTTCCAACTGCAATTTACCACAAGCGGTTCATGATCACCATCACTTGAATCATGACTAATATTTATTGAAGAGTAAAACTATAGGTGTATCTTATCATCCACTAAATCCAATCTTCTATTGCTAAATTCTTTGTGTGATTATAATTGGTCAAGAATGTGGACTGATCAATGGCCCTAAGAAGTCGTCAAAAAGGCTGCAAAATACTTTGGCACATACCCCTTGGGAGGCTTCCAGCGTTGCTGCACCAACAGCTGCTAGTGCAGCTAGTTGCACAACGGCATTCAACTTGAATGTAACTGGAGTTTGGGTAAGAGTTTTGGGGTGATTTGCACCAAAACTTTGATAGAAAAATTTGAACTGGCTGGCTTTTCATCAAATTTCATAGTGAATCAAAAATCTGTATAGGTCTCTATCAAAATAAAAAACCGTGCAAGAATTCAAACTGCCTGACAAGTGGTCTCCAAGTCACTGGAGTTGAAGAGTTCTTGGGTTGAGCTACTGTAAGAGTACTATGACATCTGCAATAATGTCTTTTGATTGTTGCATTTTTGTAGTAGCAAGTAACCCTCAGCAGCCTATGGCAGAGATTCAGTTTATTTTCACTAAACCAAATGAGACGACCAAAACTTGGTTATGTTCAATGTTGGTAATTTAAATTTAAAATTTGTGACAAATAGAGGTGTCAGTTAACGTAAATCAAAATATTGATAACAATAACAATATTATTATTGTAACTATAACAACTAATAATGCCATTTCACTTTCTATTCAATTTCATTACCAAGTTTTATTTCAATTTATTATATTTATCATATTCATAACAATAATATTATATTATCATTATGCGCAGGGAGCATGCCAAATAATGTAACAAAACCATGAGTAATTTAAATACAATTATAACTACTACATCTATATTATTAAATTAATGGTACAATAATTTTTGCTTGCATTGATGTGCTACTAAATCAAAAGCCTTGCTGAGGTTAAAAAATGGCTATTATGTGTTTTAGAGATATGTATAGGGCTGCTCCCACACATGACCCGCATCAGGTGGAAGGTGCTAACAGCTTACACAAGGGCAGTAATTTTCAGTTGAAGTTCAGCCATAAATAAACTCTTGAACAGTGTCTCCTCTTCTGCGCGCTCCACTGCAGTACTGGGTGTGTTATAGTTCCTAGTCCACAATGTGCACTGGGAACCCGAATGCATGTGGTCTGTTGTGGCATAGACGGTGGATCTTCAGGCTCATTTCCCACTATTTGTCTCAGTTGGTTGGGAGCTGCCAATAAAGTGACATTTATTACTTTAGGCTATATACGCAGCCTTGTACTGTTTAGGCTAACAGTTTGTTCACAAGCGTCTATCTGGACTTGGATTCCATGCACAGTACTAAGATTACCCAGGAATGTTACTAAGGCCCATAGATCCACTTTATAACAAGTGCCATTTTTACTATGCTGTAGGGACGCTGGTCTCAGATCCATGCTGCCCTGAGTGGAGTACAGGAGCCATGCCCCCTGTATGCTAGTATGGAATTCTTCCAATCACTCCCTCTGCTAATGTCGACGAGTGATTGCAGGTCACACTCCACCATCAACCAGACCGAGTGTGAAGTCCTCTCTCCAACAGAGCATAAGGCTAGGCAATAAGTGCATGTAGTCAGCATCTGCCGGGTTGGCCTTGCTCTGGTCACATGTCATGTGGCTGCGCCCCAGCTACCCAGCCAACACAACAATATGTTCTAACGATTTACCGCCACAGTGCATGATGATGAACTCTTATTTTTTAATATAGCGATAAAAAGAATGGCTTCTACTACAGCACATGTTGGTCAGGAAAATGGCCACCGGCCTGTGTTTGCCAACTTAAATTTCAAAAGTGGAAGGTTATTTTTCAACTATAAAAAAATTCTATTATTTTATTTTATATCCCGTATATTGTATTCCATTTTTGGGAATCTAAACAGACAATTTGTCACGTAACCTTTCGAAATCTGATCCATCCAGACCAGGGCCCTTGCCCCTTTTTAGTCTAGATATTTATTAGATACATGTAGAAGCTTGAGCCTGAGGACACTTACATCAACTTACATCAATGACGACATTACGCTAGACCGTCTAGGGGGCAGAAGGGGCGTGCCTCAATTTTTGTACATAAATTATCATAAGAATATTTTTTCCATAATGATAATACCATCTTATGGGTAAGGCATTTGGCTCCAGAGCAGGTATAAGTGGATACCCATGTAGCATTTCAGCATTAGTTGTATTGGTCTTCTGCTAATGTTCATCCTTTTTTGAGGTTTCGTATTGTGTGGGGTAGAAAGCTGTTATGAAAACAGTTCCCAGTGGCTCCAATAGACTGTGGTGCGTTTCTACACTGTGATCTAGTCTGAACTTTTGTCTGAGGCTGATCCATAATTTCATCATATGATGCACATGACAAAGAGCAGGACGGGCTTCTTCTCTTGACAGTATATCTAGCAGAAGCTTTACGTCGGATGGATGTCCAGTTGTTGGAGGTGAAGTTTCTCTTTGGTGTCCTTCCTTTGATGCCACAGATCATATTCACACCTTGGTTTTGCACCATCTCTAGTGCCTCGATCTCTTTATTTGTAGAGGGATCCCAAGTGCAGGAAGTATATTCTAGATGAGGAGGGCAGAGCGATCTGTAAGCTATTAACGTAGCTTACTCAGGTGCCCAGTAGAGAGCTCTCCTGATCTTCCCAACTTGCTTTCTGGCTTTGCAGATTTTTGTTGGCTATATTGTTATGGATTCTACTGTTCATTCAACTGTCATTCCATAAACCTTTTCTGGGTCGTCTAGACACTTGCAGATCTAACTTTTATTAACACTTCAACTTCTCTTCCACTTTCTCTCTACTTACTCTACTCTACCTCTCTCTACTGTACATAAAAATCCCTTATATATAAGTATCTAAAATAGCTACATGCAGCTAGAGCTACATGTAGCTAACTCCTATTATATAGGTAAAAAAGCAACAGCTTCCCTAGCCTTACAATTACAATACCAGCTTGCAAAAACACTTCTAGAATCTACCACATTCTCCCCTCCTAGATGAGGTGTGGGTATTACCTACACCTACATCGATAAACACAATGGATAACCTGATCATAAAAAGTAGAAGAAAGTTTTAGTATATGTCCATTAGTTTTAAAACTTAGTTTCTACACTATTGTCTTGTCTGGTCTTTAGCATCAGCGGTAGCAGATACAAAGATATTCCTTTGCCTCCTCAATATTCTGGACATCACACCTGTGCTCACTCCGATGTTAGTAGTATACGTCCCACAAATAGAAGGTTAGAGGCTCCTATAGGTTGCATTATACCATTCTACAGTAGACACTGGATACACCATCTGAACATCACACCAGTGCTCTCTTCAATGCAAGCAGTATCAGTCTAACCAAGCAGAGGTTTAGAGGCTCCTATAGGTTGCATTAAACCGTGTTAAGCTACAGTAGACTTTGGATATGCCAGCTGAACATCAATATGTAGTAGGCAACAGACAAGTACTCCTTAGTTAGAAATCTTCGTTTTTATACCATTGTCCTGTTTTGTCTTTAGCACCATTAGTAGATACAAGTAATTCTCGTGTCTCCTCAATCTGTTTCAACATCACACCTGTGCTCACTTCGATGTTAGTAGCATAGATTCCACAAATAGAAGGTTAGAGGCTCCTATAGGTTGCATTATACCATTCTACCGTAGATTCTGGATACACCATCTGAACGACGAGATATAACAGGCACCAACAAACAGTACTCATGCAATTAAAATAATTACAAAAACTAAAATGAATACATAACACAATAATTTCTATCCAATTGTCATTAGAGAGAAAGTATCCTCCAGCTTCCTGGCTCACTACTCCTAGGTGTAGATCCTGATGAGCTATACACAGCTTGATAGGCTATGGCATAAAAACCATGCTCATGCTGGACTCTTACAAGATAGTCTACCCTATCCATCTTAGCATGACTTTCTGAGTCAGTCGGTGTAATACGAGTTGTAAGTGTTAGAGAGAAAGTATCCTCCAGCTTCCTGGCTCACTACTCCTAGGCGTAGATCTTGATGAGCTATACACAGCTTGATAGGCTATGGCATAAACACCATGCTCACGCTGGACTCTTACAAGATAGTCTACCCTATCCATCTAAGCATGACTGTCCGTTGTAAGTGTTGAGCAGTTAGAGTGTTTAGACCGAAATCCCACTGCTGCCACCAATGTTATGGATTCTACTGTTCATTCAACTGTCATTCCATAAACCTTTTCTGGGTCGTCTAGACACTTGCAGATCTAACTTTTATTAACACTTCAACTTCTCTTCCACTTTCTCTCTACTTACTCTACTCTACCTCTCTCTACTGTATATAAAAATCCCTTATATATAAGTATCTAAAATAGCTACATGCAGCTAGAGCTACATGTAGCTAACTCCTATTATATAGGTAAAAAAGCAACAGCTTCCCTAGCCTTACAATTACAATACCAGCTTGCAAAAACACTTCTAGAATCTACCACAATATGGTTGGTGAACTTCAAGTCTGACTGTAGTGCCACTCCCAAGTATTTGCAGTAATCCGTGCGTCCTAGCACCAGATTTTGCAATCTCAGAAATGGAGCCGAGTTACTTTCAAGTGGGCGATGAAGGTTTATTTAAAACGTGTGTTGGAGCTCATGCTGATTAATATCATTGTATTTGTACGTTTTACAACAACATGATAATATAAATATAAATAATATGTTGAAGCTGATCCATTTTTGGAAGCACCATGTTCCGAGTGTAAATATGGATATGCCGGACGAGACGATGATTGGACAAGAGCGCCAATACACAGTGGTCATTGGCCCACACTAGTAACAGCGTGTAAAGTCATCCCCGTTATCGTGGGTTTCCGCTTCATTTATGAAGAAAGATCCCTTATTTTTATTTTCATTATTTCATAATTTGTACAAAATTTACAGGTGAAATATCAATTTGCAAATAAATTAATTTGTTGGGTTTTTAATTTTTTCACCAAGATCGCATATACGTGCGTTAATGCACGAGAACACGCTCTAGTTTAGTTTAGAATAACATGAACATAAGATTAAAGATTAGATAAGATAACTTTTTTTATTATTTTTTTAATTCTTATTCTAGTCTTCCTGTATTGTTTTATAATTATTATCAATAGTTACTACGGCAAACATTAGAACAAGGCGCATTATAAGATTTGTTAAATTTATTCCCAATATTTCGACATTGACCCAAATGTCATCATCAGAGGAAAAATGATATATAATAATAATGTAATGGACGACCCCAATCTGTTTGCTAGCCGACGACCCTTAAGGCCGTCGAGCCCTTTATGTTATTATATATTAGTCTACCATTATAGTCGTCCTTGCTGTATTCTAAATAGTATCTTGTAAGTGCTTAGCTTATTACATAATCCTTAGTAATGTATATGATTATGTAACCATTTCTGTAGCTAATTATAGTGTTTGATTACTGGCCGTTTCTGCCATGAATGACTTTATTGTTATTTGAACGACCTTATGTAAACGACCTACTATTGTGAACGGCTTACTATTGTAAAAACGGCCTAACACCGGAACTAGTGGTTTTCTTTGTCTAGTATTTTCCTTTGCCTCCTTCAGCTATATAAGGAGCCTGATTCTTGTTGTACTTTGCAATCTCTTGTATACCTTCGTGCTGTCAAGTTCACTCAATACATCATACATACACTTATATCCTATATGAGTTATATTGGTGCATTGATCAATTGATACTTGAACACTACATGTTGTACATACGCTAGAAAGAGGTTGTTTTGGCTAGGTAGCCGTTCTCTGCATCTGCACCTACAAGTCGTCGTGGCTTGTGTACAGACCTTGGGCCGTCTGGGACACATCCACAACAATAATAATCATATAATCGTAATCAATGCTAGAAAAGCTAATAAATATATTCTTAATTTTTCCAAATGGCAGGTCATAACAATCTGCACCGCCAAACTATGAAATGATCCCCTGGTCCATACCCATCGAACACTGGCCGAACCATGCACCACTCCTGCCCCATATGAGGCATACCTCTTCGGTCCTGGAGTTCTGCTGTTTGAGCACTTACATGTAGGTATGAGATTACAATGATACTTACGCGGGAGCCGTTGCCAAAGTGTCTATACAACTCTAGGGAGTTGTCGAGGGACACGGTGGGAGACTTTTTTGCTAAAATCCACTACAATATCCACGGAACTCCACGTAAGCCTCAAAGGCTACTCTTATGTACAATACTGGGATTACTGGATGGATAAAAACAGGGCTCTGAAGTTCTCAGATTTTTCCCAAGCAGTTCGAATTTCCAGTGCTTGCTCGGAGAGCTCGGGAGGTTTTCCATTATTAATGATCTGCTCGGATTTCGGGAGATTTTCTCACATTAACTATATTTTGAATTGAAATGCTTTACAATCTTCAAATTAATCTTCAGTTTATCTCACAGCTTGCGAGTTACTTAGGAATTCTTAGGAAAAAGCTACTAATTCTATTACCTTCCAAGAGTAAGGACTGAATTATATGTGTGTACTGGGATTATTAGGCTGTGAGAAACTACTTAGACTAACTCTGTAGAGCAATAGATATGTACATGTAGGTGACCAATTGCTAATAGAGTAATACTGCTACACTGCTCACACTGCAGCTGTAGTACATTGTACATCTGCTCGGATTTTTTGACTGAGCAACTTGAGAGCCCTGATAAAAAGGCTGTATGACTAGAGCTTCAAAGAGTAATAGCTATAAGAATTAAAGGGATAAATTTAGTTGATAATAGGACAACAAGAATGTGCAGTGTTGCTTAGCTCAGTTGGTGCTGAGATTTGTTGAAAGTTCCAAAGGAGGAAACTCTGCAACAGTTGAAGGATGCTCAGATTAAATATCTCAAGTCAGCACCTCCATTGATTGCATTGAGGTTTACATTTATGAAAGCTTCCGAGAAACCGGAAAAGTCAATGAATGACTATTTATTGTGATTACGCAAGCTAGCAACACCGTGATTATTTGGAGCATTTTTAAATGATACCTTACTGCTGGCATTTGTGTATGGTCTGCCACAAAGTGGAAGCATTCAAAAGGGGTTGTTGAGGGAAAAAGATCTTACACTTGAATAAGCAGTGAGCATAGCAAATGCAATAGAACTAGAGGTGACAGACGAGAGTACTTCTGATATAGCTGAAGCTGGTGCTCCAGGGAGTTTGAACAAAATTGGTCGAACAATGTTTAGACAAGGCTTCAGGAATGTGGAATGTGATTGTTGTGGTAAATAAGGGTATATCGTCGCTCGCTGCAGATACAGTGAGCTCAGTGCAGATACAGTGAGCTGAGTTGTAACAAGTGTGGTAAGAAAGGACATTTGATGAGAGTGTGTACTGACCAGAGGGTAAAACATTTAGAGGTTGAGGATACATGCGCAGCTGAAAGTGGACCAGTTTGTATACAAAGTTCAAAGGTTCAAAGGGGTGGAGCGTATGTGGTGACTATCAGCTTTACAGTAGTGATGGAACTAGACACTGGTTAAGCAGTAATGGGCACATAATATCACCATTCAGGTGATTATTATGTACATGTATATTACACATACAATGTGTATTGTTGTCTACTGTAGGGTACAGAGATGGAGTCCACAGACAAGCTGAATGTCCTCGAGTTATTCTGTGGTATAGGAGGCATGCATTGGGCATTAAAAGGTACAATGTATGTGTGTACTAAATACTGTGCTATGATATTATAGACTACTGTGCTATGATATTATAGACTACTGTGCTATGATATTATAGACTACTGTGCTATGATATTATAGACTACTGTGCTATGATATTATAGACTACTGTGCTATGATATTATAGACTACTGTGCTATGATATTATAGACCACTGTGCTATGATATTATAGACTACTGTGCTATGATATTATAGACTACTGTGCTATGATATTATAGACTACTGTGCTATGATATTATAGACTACTGTGCTATGATATTATAGACTACTGTGCTATGATATTATAGACTACTGTGCTATGATATTATAGACTACTGTGCTATGATATTATAGACTACTGTGCTATGATATTATAGACTACTGTGCTATGATATTATAGACTACTGTGCTATGATATTATAGACTACTGTGCTATACTGTGTTATGCTACAATGTATATATACTATATACTGTGCTGTGATATGGATTCCTTCTCAAGATATTTTCCAGGGGTTAATTCTCCGAGCACCTCTCTAGCTGTATCAATCACCATCGGGAAGGTTTCTTCCCAGCCAAACCTTTCACTCTCCTCTATTTCTTCCAGCTTCTCTGTCAGTCTCCGCACTAGTTCTTCTTCCTCTTTCCGTAGTTTCCACCAGCTTATTCGTTTCTCTCACTTTCTCCTCTTCTGCTTTTCCTTCTCAATCACGAAATCCATCACTAGTAACCTGTGTTGTGTAGCTACACTTTCGCCTGGGATTACCTTGCAATCCTTAACTTTTCTTAGTTTATCCCTCCCCACCGTGATGTAGTCTCCGATAAATCTTGCCTTTCCTCCAGATTTCCCACCTGTCCATCTCGTCTCCTGGAGGCAGAGGATGTCAATCTTGCGCCTTTTCATCATGTCTGCTATCTCTCTACTTTTCGCTGTCAGTAGCCTATAATATCACAGTATACTGTGATATGCTATATATATACTATATACTGTGCTGTGATATTATAGGCTACTGTGCTATACTGTGATATGCTATATATACTATATACTGTGCTGTGATATGTTATACTATGCTATGTATGACTATGCTGCTCTGTGATATGCTGTGCTATATACTGTGCATTGAGGTCTACATTGTATATGGTAAATGGTATAACTGTGATGCACTTGTTGGTATCATTGTAGAGTCAAATGTGAAGTTTCAAGTAAAATGTGCTGCTGATATTAACACTGTAACCAATGCTGTCTACCAACACAACTTTCCAGACAATATGCTTGCTCAGAGAGAGATACAGGTATGTATGATAGTATATAATATAACATGATAGTATGTAATATAACATGATAATATATAATATAACATGATAGTATGTAATATAACATGATAGTATGTAATATAACATGATAATATATAATATAACATGGTAGTATATAATATAACATGATAGTATATAATATAACATGATAGTATATAATGTAACATGATGGTATGTAATATAACATGATAGTATGTAATATAACATGATACTATGTAATATAACATGATACTATATAATATAACATGATAGTATATGTAATATAACATGATAGTATGTAATATAACATGATAGTGTGTAATATAACATGATAGTATGTAATATAACGTGATAGTATATAATATAACATGATAGTGTGTAATATAACGTGATAGTATATAATATAACATGATAGTATGTAATATAATGTGATAGTATGTAATGTAGCGTGACAGTATGTAATATAACGTGATAGTATATAATATAAGATGATAGTATGTAATATAATGTGATAGTATGTAATATAACATGATAGTATGTATTATTATGTGATAGTACTATGCAATATGTGGTATGTTGTAATACACTGCATAATCCCCACAGTCTCTGACGGCTGAAGAACTGGACAGCCTCTCTATCAACACTCTCCTAATGAGTCCACCTTGTCAGCCATTTACTCGAGTCGGCTTAAAGAAAGATATAGAAGATCAGAGAACAGATGCCTTTATATCTATCCTTCAGTTACTAGATAAGTAAGTAGTGAGAGTACAGTATACTATCGGAGATGTGTAATCCAATGTGACGTCATGTTTGGATTTATCTACTCATGATGCATTCACGCGGTGTGTAGGGAATTCTATTATTGTATAGTGACGTCTCTTTAGAGTTTAGAATATACAGAATTAATTTATTGAGTTTATTGTCTATAGACATGTACTCTGTATTGGTAGTACATTGTATGTACATGTACATTGTACATAGTACATTACAAGGTTGGATATTAACTTTAGGATGATTTTGTTTTGTTTTTACTGTACGTTAGCGAAAGATAAAACCAAATAGAATCAGTTTGTTAATGGAAATGGCTGTAAAATTAGTGCCATGACCTTTTAAGTGAAAAAATTTTACATGTAAATGTATTTACATTTTGAAAGAGAAGAAAGAATAGGACAGAAAAAGAAAAAAAACATGGCAATGGCCAACACTGTGGCCTGCCTCCTGGCCGAGCCACGTACTTTTGTGCGAAGTACTCACCGCAATCTAAACCACTAGACCACGGAGTCCCAGCCGATTGTTGTTACAATAAAAATAAACCAGTTGATCACTTACTTTTGGTATGCAAAATGTCCAACAATGGTATGACTTAATGTAACCTATATAGTTTATATAACTATATTAGAATTGTATCACTATTTTGTATTAGTATTTAGACATGCAAAGAGAACTTTCAATAATAGCAAAAGTTGTAGATCTAAATATATTGCCTTCAAGCTGGCACTAAGTCTACTCCTTCTCAAAAAAGAATTGTTGTACTAAGTCTATTTAGAGATTTCACCTGAATCTTGTGTTTTAGAGACGGGGACGGAGTAACCAATTTTTCCTTCCGCTATCTTTGAATACGCCATGCTGTGCAGTGAATAGGCCATGCTGTGCAGTGAATAGGCCATGCTGTGCAGTGAATAGGTCGTGTAGTGCATAGGTCATGTGGTGCAGTGAATAGGACATGCTGTGCAGTGAATAGGTCGTGTAGTGCAGTGAATAGGTCGTGTAGTGCAGTGAATAGGTCGTGTAGTGCAGTGAATAGGTCATGTAGTGCAGTGAATAGGTAATGTAGTGCAGTGAATAGGTCGTGTAGTGCAGTGAATAGGTCGTGTAGTGCAGTGAATAGGCCATGTGGTGCAGTGAATAGGTCGTGTAGTGCATAGGTCATGTGGTGCAGTGAATAGATCGTGTAATGGAGTGAATAGGTCGTGCAGTGAATAGGTCGTGTAGTGCCGTGAATAGGTCGTGTAGTGCAGTGAATAGGTCATGTAGTACCCTAAATAGGCTGTGTAGTGCAGTGAATAGGTCACGTAGTACCGTGAATAGGCCGTGTAGTGCAGTGAATAGGTCGTGTAGTGCAGTGAATAGGTCGTGTAGTGCGGTGAATAGGTCGTGTAGTGCGGTGAATAGGTCGTGTAGTGCAGTGAATAGGTCGTGTAGTGCAGTGAATAGGTCGTGTAGTGCGGTGAATAGGTCGTGTAGTGCAGTGAATAGGTCGTGTAGTGCAGTGAATAGGTCGTGTAGTGCGGTGAATAGATCGTGTAATGGAGTGAATATGTCGTGCAGTGAATAGGTCGTGTAGTGCAGTGAATAGGTCGTGTAGTGCAGTGAATAGATCGTGTAGTGCAGTGAATAGGTCGTGTAGTGCAGTGAATAGGTCGTGTAGTGCAGTGAATAGGTCGTGTAGTGCGGTGAATAGGTCGTGTAGTGCAGTGAATAGGTCGTGTAGTGCAGTGAATAGGTCGTGTAGTGCGGTGAATAGGTCGTGTAGTGCGGTGAATAGGTCGTGTAGTGCAGTGAATAGGTCGTGTAGTGCAGTGAATAGGTCGTGTAGTGCAGTGAATAGGTCGTGTAGTGCAGTGGATAGGTCATGTAGTGCAGTGAATAGGTCGTGTAGTGCAGTGAATAGGTCACGTAGTACCGTGAATAGGTCGTGTAGTGCAGTGAATAGGTCATGTAGTGCAGTGGATAGGTCGTGTAGTGCAGTGAATAGGTCATGTAGTGCAGTAAGTGGGAGGTAATAGAAGTGGATACACTGATTGAATATTACACTTTATTTTATAAAGGTTATCATCTCCCATTTCTTACATATTAGTGGAGAATGTGAAGGGATTTGAAGAATCCACGACACGGGACAGGTTTATAGACACCCTAACTCATGCAGGGTATATATATCAGGAATTCTTGCTAACTCCTCTCCAATTTAGTATTCCAAACTCAAGACTGAGGTACTACTGTATAGCTAAACATCAGTCTAAGGGGAGCAGCTTCATCTTCCCTCACCAACAACAGGTAATCAGCCAAGATTGTATTCTATATTATGCACTCACTGGTTTTAGTGCATAGCATGTTCACACTGCTAGATGGCTGACACATGCTAATAGGCTACAACTAACTTGTTATTTTTGTTTTCAGATTCTTTATAAAATCCCAGAAGAGGCTCGGGGCTATCTGTTGAATGAACATCAATACTTAGACATAGAGACTGTACCAGAACATATTCGCACATCAAATGATAATGTCGATAACGTTACATTGACCAACTCTGAAATCACTAAAGCTATTGATGGTGACTCCAGAATATCTCAACTAGTAGACTATCTTGACTTATCTCCACCTGACTTATCTGACTATATATTAAATGGTAAAGCAATGAGGCATTATGAGGGTCTAGATATCAGGACAAAGACCTCTAGAAATTCTTGCTGCTTCACTAAGAGGTAATACTCTACCTGACCTCTCTACTATACAGTAATATTTACTATACCTAGGAGGTAATACTGTAATGTTTTAGTGTTTATTTACATGCGAGTGCCGAGGGCACGAGCAAGGGAAGGACTTGGGAATTGGTAGAGGACGACCAAGTGACCTTCCACACATTACATAAAAGAGTGAACAGTTATTAGATGCTCTTGTTATTTTGTATCTGAGGTAGGCCGATGCTGAGACTCATTAAAGAGTCCAGGGTCGACGTAGGCCTGTAGACTTTATACTCCAGAGGAGTGCAATGAAAGATCTGATATTCTAGGAACTTAAGCCCGACGCTAGATTCATATAGAATCCGGGATTGACCTAAGCCGTAGAAGTGGTGTAGAGATATGCTTAAACGAGGATGGGGATGAACTCGAGCCGTATGGATCTATGGATCCGCCGGTGGAGTTACCCGCCTACAAGAGTAAGCCTCTAGGTTTGAGTTAGAGCGCAATCAACAACTGATTTCATACAGAAAATGTGCTACCTTATATACTAAATCTACTTCCGGCAAAAGGAGGCCGATAAGGTATCGGCCGGCCACAAAAAGGGTCGGCCTTGGCACAAAAGGTGCTTACAATGGTCCGAAATGGAAAGTATATAAGTATGAGCCTATTCCAAGATATCGGCCTTAAAAAGTACATGGTAAAAGACTCAGTTAATACAATCAGATAAGAGAAGATAATTGCTAATATAATATGGGAAAAACCAAGTGTAATTGCAATAATCTGATTGGTGGATAACAATAATAGAGCACAGGATAAGTGGTTGATTATAATATAGTATAAGCATGCATGTATAATAATTGTACAAGGTAAGACAATAATGCATGAATGAATAATATGGATAAGTGTCAATACATGTATGTATAAGAATGATTATGTAAACAATGTTAATGCATATAAGTGCAAGAACTCAGTCTATGTCCAGGCAGGCTGTTTCACCACAATACTCTACCTGACCTCTCTACTATATAGTAATATTTACTATACTTAAGAGGTAATAATGTCTGTTACAGATACGGACACTACTATGTTGGCTCAGGCAGCTTTCTGTCTACTGGTCAGCTGTTAGATGATGGCTTGCCGGAGTTGCGATACTTCACACCGCAGGAAGTCGCAAAGTTGATGTGCTTCCCTCACCAATTTAGTAAGTTTAGTATTACCTATGCACTTCCCTCAACAGTTTAATAAGTGTAACATTGCCTATGCACTTCCCTCAACAGTTTGGTAAGTGTAATGTTGCCTATGCACTTCCCTCAACAGTTTGGTAAGTGTAACATTGCCTATGCACTTCCCTCAACAGTTTGGTAAGTGTAATGTTGCCTATGCACTTCCCTTACTGTTATACTGCTCTGCCATACCAATAATGAGTAATGAACAGTTTGCCTGGAACTGATTCTTCCTAGTTGGTGTGGCTAGTAGTCTATAATCTACATGATGAGCTGTATGTTTGTAGGTTTCCCCGGTGACACCACCCGTAAGCAGAGGTACAGGGCATTGGGTAACAGTCTAAATGTATATGTGGTGGCTAATCTACTCCGGCTCATGGCGTATAACTCTTCTCTATAACAAAGCTATGATACAGAAGATTATATTGTCATATTGCTTCTTCACTCTCTTGGTGTAGTGTGCATTATAATATAATGTGTGCTCATGGATATTATAGTGATGGTTACATTATTATATGATGTGTACATATGAGTATACATTTTATCTAGATTGTACATGTTATACAATATTAGATGGTTGTATGCCTATCTACATTTACAAGTTCTATAATAAATAAATAATAATATGGTCACTCTCCAATGGCAAACCTAAACAACTCTGTTATCCTTTTACATGTTATCTGGCATTGGGAAAAGGTGTATCGCTGGTCAGCATTTTAGGGTTGCCCTGCAGAGTTGTGTAAGGTTGGGGTGTCAGGTCTTAACACAAGGTAATCACTAATCAAACAACTGGTCTAAAAACTCCACCAGTGGGTAGTCAGGGTGGAACATAGTATACAAGTAATTGCAAAAGACAAAGACGTGGCTGTACCCTAACCCATAAGAAAAAAGAGGAACATAAGATTGAAGCATTGTGTTCATTCATTGTGACCCAAACGTAGTGCCATCGGAGTTGTCTTCTCTCGAAATTAACTTCTGCGAGTAGGCAACTCTTATAACAGTTAAACCAATTATCGAAATGGGGAAATATCACCCGTTGACCTGTTTCGTTAGTCCTGAATACGTATAGAGTTGAAATAAAAAGATATCAAGCTACAAACTGAGAAGTGTTGTGAAAGGCTGACCTTACACTGAGCAACACCCAGTAGCTATTGGATATTGATATATTTATTTTACGCAGTCTTATTCCAATTCCCCATACTTAGTGATACTATTGTATAATGTTAAAATTGTTCTCGTTAAAAAATCAGCAAGCAGATGGAGCATCTGCCGAGAAAGGAGGCATGCAGAGGAAAGCGTCAGCAGCACAAATCAGAGTGACAAAAGGTAGCCGTGCCAGTCCGAGTCTGTAGCTCATTCGTCTCATCGATTCAATTATTCATTGTGAATATCATTATTAAGAATTGTCATAATCACTATCATTTATGATCATTTATTGATTCAAATCTAAGAATTAAAAAATAATACAATATATGCGCAGTCATAGAATAATATGATTAAATGATTATACATAACATTATACCTGTCCTTACTCCTTACTCCACCCTTGCTGTAGGCCTACTGAATAGGAAACAACAGATTCCACACGTATTTAATTTGAATTTCTGAGTTTCGCTGCTCAGCTGGTGTTTGTTTTCTGGATGTAATGGATTAAAAACTCGAGGTGTTGGGAGGAAATGATGATGCTAAAACAGTAATTAAAATACAGAACTTGATTATTAATTAGAATAAGAGTTACAATAAATAGAATGTTACCTATCAAAATTAAATAGCAATAGGCCTAAATAAAAATTGTGACTTTTGCGCTCAAAACTGGATGAGCAGTTGTGTTAGCAAACTTAATTTTCTACTACGATGAGGACTGCTTTCATCGAAACTTTTGGTTGAAAAAGAGTGTGAACATCCTAACTTTTTTCTAATGGCACTCATTACAAAATAAAAATTGTCAACTCATCTGTCAATCCAGGTGCCATCAAGGAAGTCGAATCATAATAATATCAATATGAATGAAAATGTTGTCATTATGATTATGATAGAATCATAGTAGTATTATTATCATTGGATTATTAGTGATTTTCTTCTGGTCAAGTCCTAACTAATGTTGCTTAAGTTAACTGGAGTGAGAGTCTTTAACTAACATGTTCACCAATTGTTGCTCATTTGTTCGGGAAACTTATAGGAATAATAGAAAAAGTTGTACCGAAAATGTCTTACTATAAAGCAAGTCGGTTGAATGATTGCTACCTTTGTATTAACAAGTTGAATTGGCGCATATAGCGTAACCACTTATATGAGCTGTGTGGAATTTTAGTCTCAGTTCTACTAGCACTATTCCCTCTATTTAGTAGGGACTCAGGCTAATTTCAATGAATATACTAACTTATGTGCCATGCTGGCAGTGCTTTAAGATGTCATTGTAATTACTACTCTGTAGACATCAATGAGCTGAGCTTACCACCGACATGTAAAACAGATTTCCCAGATCCAGATGATCTACTCAACTTCAAACTATACATATGTCCAGACGAGGTAGATTGAGATACGAGATACAATGCAATACTGCAACATGACATACATGTAGTATATAGATGTAGTATCACAACATGTAGTGTATGGATGTAGTACTACAACACGACGTAGTGTAGTAGATGTAGTATCACAATGTGTAGTGTATAGATGTAGTATCACAATGTGTAGTGTATCGATGCAATACCGCATCATGACATAGTGTATAGTTGTAGTACTACGACATAATAGTATAAGAATGTGAATTCATTTATTACTAACACCTTAGATATAATTCCTAAATGATTTATTGTCTTTGGTGAAACATTGTGTTTAATTTATTATCTGTATTTTGATTAGGTAGGTGGTATGTAATCTAACATTTGAACAAGAGACACAATGATACCTCTCTACACGATGCATGCAGTTATTCATATTTATAATTCTCAGGGCTTTTACAAATATGGACAGTTTCAATTCAGTTTTAAAGTTGGCCATGATTATCCACATGAAGCTCCTAAGGTGAAGTGTGAGACTTTGGTCTATCATCCTAACATAGATCTGGAGGGAAATATCTGTCTAAATATCCTCAGGTTAGTCATAGATATAATATATATAAATACAATTGTATATACATGTATGTATATGATAGTCATAGATGTAATATATATAATAGTCATAGATATAATATATATGATAGTCGTAGATATAATATATATGATAGTCACAAATATTATATTACTAGTATATCCAAGGAAATAGTATAGGCCTATGCAAGCTTTCAACATATTACACAGTTGTCTTCCCTTGCTGTGATTTGTGGCGACGACAACTCCGAACAGTGTAGTAAAGCTGGTTTACTATACATGTAACTTCCTGATTTTACGGGAGTACAGCCGACTTCCTCTATATAATGACATAAAATAGTAATACAAGACGCACTTTTATTTTAGATTTATTTTCTAATATTTCAACGCTCATCCGAGCATCATCATCAGTACCAAACTAGTAGACTAGTTAGTAGACTTATTAGTAGACTAGTGAGTAGACTAGTTAGTAGACTAGTGAGTAGACTAGTGAGTAGACTAGTTAGTAGACTAGTGAGTAGACTAGTGAGTAGACTAGTTAGTAGACTAGTGAGTAGACTAATGAGTAGGCTAGTGAGTAGACTAGTTAGTAGACTAGTTAGTCGACTAGTGAGTAGACTAGTTAGTAGACTAGTGAGTAGACTAATGAGTAGACTAGTTAGTAGACTAGTGAGTAGACTAGTTAGTAGACTAGTTAGTAGACTAATGAGTAGACTAGTTAGTAGACTAGTGAGTAGACTAGTTAGTAGACTAGTTAGTAGACTAATGAGTAGACTAGTTAGTAGACTAGTGAGTAGACTAGTTAGTAGACTAATGAGTAGACTAGTTAGTAGACTAGTGAGTAGACTAGTGAGTAGACTAGTGAGTAGACTAGTTAGTAGACTAATGAGTAGACTAGTGAGTAGACTAGTGAGTAGACTAGTTAGTAGACTAATGAGTAGACTAGTTAGTAGACTAGTGAGTAGACTAGTTAGTAGACTAGTTAGTAGACTAATGAGTAGACTAGTTAGTAGACTAGTGAGTAGACTAGTTAGTAGACTAATGAGTAGACTAGTTAGTAGACTAGTGAGTAGACTAGTGAGTAGACTAGTGAGTAGACTAGTTAGTAGACTAATGAGTAGACTAGTTAGTAGACTAGTGTATTGAATAGACTACTGAGTACTCATGTATCGAATTGATAGATTCCATTCCTGTTACAGGGAAGACTGGAAGCCTGTACTCACTATAAACTCTATTATATATGGATTGCAATATTTATTCCTGGTGAGTAGCCAAGTCATGTTAGTATGAGTTGGGGATAGCCATAGGGCTCTAAAGGTTGAGGGGGATAGTCATAGGGTTCTAAAGGTTGGGGGATAGTCATAGGGGTTCTAAAGCTAACATTTCCCCCATCCTACTGTCTGCTAGATGTCTCATTATTTGGGAGTTATCTGCTCTACCCATAGATTGTAGACTATCATGTACATGTATGTATAACATTATGTATTCACTGTATGTTACAGGAGCCAAACCCTGATGATCCGTTGAACAAAGAGGCTGCTAATGTTCTAACATCAAACCGACAAGTATTTGCACAGAATGTACAGAAATCACTGCGGGGAGGTTATGTTGGTAGTACATATTTCCCTCGTTCCCTCAAGTAGTTAGACATGATATGCTGCTAACAGCTACTCAGCCGGTTAGACTGGGGTACTACCCTGGGCCTACGCTAACTGTGGGGTACTACCCTGTACTACCCTGGGCCTACGCTAACTGTTAGGCTGTATTTTATACTTATAGGTGGAGCCAGTAATAGACAGGCAAGATAACAGTAACCTGATGAGATCAGTACATAGTAGTAACATTGCACATTATTTATTTTACATTAATAAAAATATTGAAGCTTCACAAGATCATTTTAAGAGCATACAGTGTACAGTAATGTAGTAAAGGATAGAGTTGTCTACACATTACTCACATTACTATAACACAGCCCTGAATTTATCTTACACATGGTAAGCTGTACATAATGTCAGATAAAGGGAATAGCTGGTAAATGATGATCGTACATGTACATGCACATGCATCTTAATATATATAGCATGTTCAAATATTCACAGGTGCTGCATGGAGAAATATATGCGGTATGAGGAGGAGGTAGTATGAGGGGTGGGTTTTATTTACAGTCTCCACTTAAGGTACATGGTAGGTCATGTTCTCCAAGGACTGGGAAAGTTTGGCTCCATAGTTATCTATTATATATTCACTACCGTCTGCTGGTTTAACAACCTGTAGCATACAGCATATATATAACACTGTGATGCAATGAGTATATCTACGATAGGGTTTCCATGTGATACAATGAGTATATCTATGGCAGGGTTTACCTGTGATGCAATGAGTATATCTGTGGCAGGGTTTACCTGTGATGCAATGAGTATAATATCCACAAGCTGTCCAACCAACATGAATCCAAATGTGCCAAGCTTGAGGATACCTATTATAGAAGAGTTAATAGTTGGCTGGCATATATAATGATGTACAGTGTATATTGTATCAACACTACAGCAATTACTGTGACAGACACCTGTTACTACTTGTTATGGTAACACTCAAAACATATAACACCCAAAGCAGGATATATACTTGTATAATTATAACTCACCCAAAGCAGGGTAGCCCAGATAGAACCTGTCTACTCCAAACATTCCAAGGAATAAAGAAAGCAGTAAGGCTGTTTGGAATGATTTCTCCCCTCTACAACACCGTATTATACAAGTATGTATGTTTTATGCTACCAATTAGGCCTAATATCCAGTCTTCATGATTGGAGTTCAGGAACCCTGAAGAATGGTTTGGTCCAAAACGGAGCAAACATCTTTGTGTAGCCTAATCATATTAGAGTAAGGAGTTGTCTACTATTAGATAGAGTAAGGAGTTGTCTACTATTAGATAGAGTAAGGAGTTGTCTACTATTAGATAGAGTAAGGAGTTGTCTACTATTAGATAAAGTAAGGAGTTGTCTACTATTAGATAGAGTAAGGAGTTGTCTACTATTAGATAGAGTAAGGAGTTGTCTACTATTTAGTATTTAGTATTTTAGTATTTTATTTTTTATCTACACTCAAAAGTACCGCAATCGGTCTGAAATGAAATGTTTACAATAAAAATTAAAAATAGATCAACCTTTGTACATAAAATTGTTATTATAAAATGTAGTAAAATAATTAAAAAAACTGTTTGATCTTTTCTCGGTTCGACATTTTTTTGGATAAAAAGGAATATTTGTCCTGGTAGATGTTCTGATGGAGCCATATTTGGAGGTTAGAGGTAGTCTTTTATGAAGCGGGTGTGTTGTTTCTTCCCAGATGAACTTAAAATGGTTGGCACATAGTTTAAATAAAAAATCAGTTAGTGAAGGCATATCTAAAGTTTTTAATCTGTCAGCGTATTCCTTATCTGGTAGTATCACTTTGGTAGCCGCTCTCTGGATCGATTCCAGCTTCATTTTGTCATGATTCGAGAGGAGGCTAAACCATGCTGGTGCAGCGTAGCAGATAACCGATCGGATGTTAGTGATATAGAAGGTAGTTAGTCCACTGTTACCTAGACCTAGAATTTTGAGTTTCCTCATCAGGAAGAGTCTGCTATTGCATTTGTTCTTTATTTGTGATATATGCTCTGAAAAAGACAGTTTGTGATCTATGACTATGCCTAAGAATTTGGTGTAGGGGCTCGGCATTAGCTTAACTTCACCCGTTTCTACTGGATTTCCATAGTTATGTTTATATGATAGGCAGGTGTTCATAACAACAGTTTTGTTAGTGTTTAGCTGCATGTTGTTCTCCTCAGACCAAGTTTGAGTTGTTTCTATTGCAGGTGCTATAGTGCTGTGATTAGTCGTGTTCTTTACAACAGCAAAGAATGTTGTATCATCTGCATACTTTATGTGATGGAATCCTTCTGCCTTAAGATCATTTGAGTAGATTAACCACAGCACAGGTCCCAGCTTAGTGCCCTGAGGAGATCCTACATGAAGATTTATGTAGTTGGATTTACCTTCACCATATTTAACACATTGAGTTCGTCTATCCAGGAAGTCTTTTATCAAGAGCACAATGTTTGAGTTGAAACCATACTCCACCATTTTACGTATGAGTGTTGCAGGCTGGAGCTTGTCAAAAGCTTTTGAAAAATCTAGTGATGCACTTTGTATGTACTTGGTACTGGGCTGGTCTAATTGGTAAGTGTAGTCATCCAACAACTGAATCAAGGCATCAACAGTACCTAGTTTGCGCTGGTAAGCATATTGTGATGGTTCAATGAGTAGTTGTAACTTGTGTCTCATTTTCTCTATTATGATGTCTTCAGCTAGCTTACCTAGATGAAATAGCAGTGATATTGGTCGATAGTCTTTAAGTTTACATGGATGAGATGTCTTAGGAACCGGGCTAATCTGGGCACGTTTCCACTTGTCAGGGAATTCTAAGGATGATAGCATGGAGCACAGGATATTGTGAAGTGGTATACATATATCTTCTTTACCTTCCTTGGACACCCATGTAGGGAAGTCTTCTGCAGATGTAGCTTTTGATACATTTAGTCGGTTTAACCTTAGTTTTATTTCTCCTAGACTGATTGGTTGTAATGGACATGTATCTGCTGTTGATGGAATAGAGTAGGCATTATCATAATATCGAATTGGTTCTCCTCCAACACTAGCATAATGTTGGTTGATCTTTTCACAAAAAGATTTGTAGGGTAGCTTTATTCCCTCAATAATTGGTTCAGGTGCGGAGTTGTTTTTGCTATTTGGATGGGTTAGTGTCTTCAGTGTGTTCCACCATTCTTTAGTGTTTTGTTCTTTATTCATTTTGTTACTGACATGTTCACGTTTGCTCTTTCTGATCCTTCTTTTTACAATTGTTTGTAAAACTTTCCATCCCTGGCATTTCTTTCTGAAGGCCTTGTCTCGTGCTCGAATGAGTTTTGTTATAATTGGTGTCATCCAGGCTGGTCGATCTTTTCTGGTCTTGTATGTGTGGTATGGACAGTGTACATCTAGCAATTCAGTGACTTTATTGTGGAGGGCTTGGACCTTATCATGCACTGTGATTGAGTCCAATACTTCATTCCAGTTCTCTTTTGCTAGATTGTTGAGAAAACGCTGTTTTCTCTTAGGAGTTATTAATCTTCTTGTAATTTTTTGGTATTTAGTCTCTATTTGGGCTTCATTTTCCTTGAGGAGAATGCAACAGTGATCATTGTTGGATATTGGGGCAAGTTGCGTAGCAGGTTTGTACTCTATAATGTTGGTTAGGATAAGATCGAGCATGGCGTCCTGTCTGGTGTTGAAGTTAACTAAATTATTCAGCTTCAGTTGTGATAGGGTAGTTTCTATTGGCAAGTGGTTGAAATCACCTGTGATAATGAGTTTGGCTGTCGGGTGCTTTTGCTTAAGCTGAATTATAGTGTTACTTACATAATCCAGTGTCTCATCAGCATCAGCGCTTGGAGGATGGTAAATACAACTTGTGATGATAGGGTCGTAGTCATTTATCTTTGTTAGGGTCCAGATAGCCGAGTATGTTTTAGTTGTAAATGATGATAGCACTGAAGTCTGTAAACCTTTAACTGCTAAGATTGCTACTTCTCCACCAATTCTATTTTTCCGATGGCAAAAGAAGCTTTGGTAGCCTTCCCATTGATAAGATTGTTCTTTGATATTATCGAGCCATGTCTCAGTAAGACATATCAGATCAGGGCGATGGAGCTCAACCTGTACGCCAAGTTCATTTAAATAGAGATAGATAGAGTAAGGAGTTGTCTACTATTAGATAGAGTAAGGAGTTGTCTACTATTAGATAGAGTAAGGAGTTGTCTACTATTAGATAGAGTAAGGAGTTGTCTACTATTAGATAGAGTAAGGAGTTGTCTACTATTAGATAGAGTAAGGAGTTGTCTACTATTATATAGAGTAAGGAGTTGTCTACTATTAGATAGAGTAAGGAGTTGTCTACTATTAGATAGAGTAAGGAGTTGTCTACTATTAGATAGAGTAAGGAGTTGTCTACTATTAGATAGAGTAAGGAGCTGTCTACTATTAGATAGAGTAAGGAGTTATCTCCTATTAGATAGAGTTATCTCCTATTAGATAGAGTAAGGAGTTGTCTACCTGGGTTTACAAGGAATATACTTTGTAAATCTTTTAGACTCTCCATCATCGATCTGCTCTCTACATTCTATACCTGGTGCCAAGTAGCAGTCTATTTCTAGAAGAAAAACAAAAGTTTCCCACAAGATGAGAAGAATGTAGGATAGCTAGAGGCAATATAGAACAACACTTCACATAATAGACACTAGTTTTTATACGCATACGTAACCTATTAACAAAAACCAGCATAACAATAAGATTGTGGAGATAACCCAGTTCTTTTTCTCATCGCAATCTAGGCAGAAAATTACACAAACTTCACATCAAATGAAGCAAAGATTTGTCTACAGAGGATATCTATTATATTATCTATAGATAATATTCAGTAATGAAATGCTAAATGATACAAAGTACTGGTGCAACCAAACCATTAAAGCTAGAGAAAAGAAAGACTAGTAAATGTGGGTACAGGACAACTACTTACTAGTAACATACTGTACTGTTAGTATAGAGTAGTTACTAGTAACATACTGTACTGTTAGTATAGAGTAGTTACTAGTAACATACTGTACTGTTAGTATAGAGTACTTACTAGTAACATACTGTACTGTTAGTATAGAGTAGTTACTAGTAACATACTGTACTGTTAGTATAGAGTAGTTACTAGTAACATACTGTACTGTTAGTATAGAGTAGTTACTAGTAACATACTGTACTGTTAGTATAGAGTAGTTACTAGTAACATACTGTACTGTTAGTATAGAGTACTTACTAGTAACATACTGTACTGTTAGTATAGAGTACTTACTAGTAACATACTGTACTGTTAGTATAGAGTACTTACTAGTAACATACTGTACTGTTAGTATAGAGTATTTACTAGTAACATACTGTACTGTTAGTATAGAGTAGTTACTAGTAACATACTGTACTGTTAGTATAGAGTAGTTACTAGTAACATACTGTACTGTTAGTATAGAGTACTTACTAGTAACATACTGTACTGTTAGTATAGAGTAGTTACTAGTAACATACTGTACTGTTAGTATAGAGTAGTTACTAGTAACATACTGTACTGTTAGTATAGAGTAGTTACTAGTAACATACTGTACTGTTAGTATAGAGTAGTTACTAGTAACATACTGTACTGTTAGTATAGAGTACTTACTAGTAACATACTGTACTGTTAGTATAGAGTACTTACTAGTAACATACTGTACTGTTAGTATAGAGTACTTACTAGTAACATACTGTACTGTTAGTATAGAGTATTTACTAGTAACATACTGTACTGTTAGTATAGAGTAGTTACTAGTAACATACTGTACTGTTAGTATAGAGTACTTACTAGTAACATACTGTACTGTTAGTATAGAGTAGTTACTAGTAACATACTGTACTGTTGGTATAGAGTACTTACTAGTAACATACTGTTCTGTTACTGAAGAGGATTTATCAGGTTCACATACATACTTGGTGGAGTTACTCCTCTCAATTCCTTCACATAGATATCTGATGGTTAGCATAAGGAGAGGTATAACAGTACATATACTACATAACATAACATAGCATAGCATAGCATAGGATAGCATAGCATAACACAACATATACATGTACTACATGCAGTGTGTTGCAGCATATACATGTACTACACGCAGTGTGTTGCAGCATATACATGTACTACATGCAGTGTGTTGCAGTATATACATGTACTACATGCAGTGTGTTGCAGTATATACATGTACTACATGCAGTGTGTTGCAGTATATACATGTACTACATGCAGTGTGTTGCAGTATATACATGTACTACATGCAGTGTGTTGCAGTATATACATGTACTACATGCAGTGTGTTGCAGTATATACATGTACTACATGCAGTGTGTTGCAGTATATACATGTACTACATGCAGTGTGTTGCAGTATATACATGTACTACATGCAGTGTGTTGCAGCATATACATGTACTACATGCAGTGTGTTGCAGTATATACATGTACTACATGCAGTGTGTTGCAGTATATACATGTACTACATGCAGTGTGTTGCAGTATATACATGTACTACATGCAGTGTGTTGCAGTATATACATGTACTACATGCAGTGTGTTGCAGTATATACATGTACTACATGCAGTGTGTTGCAGTATATACATGTACTACATGCAGTGTGTTGCAGTATATACATGTACTACATGTACTACTATAAAGGTCGTGAGTTTCGGTTGAGCAACTTGGTTGTTCCTTGGTATGGCTCTATAGGCAATGCGTGGTACCAATCCACTAATGGCCTTGATTAATATCACCACAGCTTATTTTAAAAAATTCTATAATTGGAGTCGTTGTATCTGATATTAACCAATCACAACAGCGCTCCGTGATGCCGTAGCCTGAGAAAACCAACATGTTGGTTTTTGCATAGTCGAACAAACTGCGTGCCGATTTGCTCTCTATGACGAGGCTCTGAAGGCCGAAAAAGAACAATCGGCGTCTCGTATTGCAGCTGGTATAGGAAATGGTATAACTATATAAGACAGTCAACAATTATAGTGTAGCAAATGCCCATAATTGCAGACACATGTATTTTATATGTGCTATGGACACATAAATTTATGTATATTATATAATATTATATAATATGTACAAACAGGTGTGAATATAGACCTATGGCATGCATAGTTGGTAAACTAAACAATCCTGTACATATTGGATAAATATTTGAATATAAGACTAACACATCTCCCATATATCCGTTTACGGCATATTTGTCTACACTGTATAAAACTGTAGAGATACAACAGGTAGGAGTGTTATACTACTGCTTTGAGCTATCCCACCAAGAGCATAGCTATTATACAATATACAATAATAATAATACAATAATACATGTATATGACATACCCTACAACCCTACTGCATGTCACATGGTGGGGGGATTCACCATGTAAATATTACGGTAACTTCAACTCTTTTCAACAGAGTTAAGTCTCGCTACACAAGTGGCTGTTTGTTCATTTTTGGCTGACGGAGCCAGCCTCTATTTGTTCACCTAGGTAAAGACCAGCATCTTGGTCGTTTCAGCGCCCCACGTCACAGAGCCCTTTTGTAATTGGTTAATATCAGATACAACGACCCCAATTATATAATTTATTTAAAATAAGCTTTGGTGATTGGCTGGATATTAATCAAGGCTATTAGTGGGCTGGCACTACTTCCCACTATGTCTAGCCCATGGAGCCAGACTCACCAACAACTGAGCCGACCTCTCACGGTGATACGAGGACTGGTATCCAAATATCAGGAATAAATAAATCAAAAAATGCGTTTAGTACAACTTTATACGATGTATTCCATAACTCCGCCAGCCTCACGCTAATATCATGGATACAAATATACGTGTGTAGATGACCAGTAGATGACCATAGATGTCCAGCTAGGATAAGGGAAGAAAGTAATCCTTGTCAGAAATGTTAGAACTCGGGCTCACATAACCTTTTAAGTTGGTCTGCATATTCTAGTAAACCATTAATAGTATTTGTCTGTGAAAGTAATATTACAATGACTGAACAGAATAGCTTTTTGTTTACTTTTGAGATGAGTAAATAGGTTGATTATTATTACAAAGAACTAAACAATACTCAGTTTTTACTACAGAATAATATGATTGCTTGATTAGTAACTACACTGACTGGGGCGTAGCAGCTAGCGCTAGTTGACCAATGAGCAGTCAGATACAGGTGTGACAGGGCTCCCCGGGGTGAGTGTGACTATGAAGTAGCATGAGTGACAGAGGCATTGCCGAGTATCATGGGCAGGGGTAAGGTAGGACTGCTGCTGCTCATCGCATGCCCCCTGGTGTTCTACGTATCTGTGAGCCGGCACAACACTGTGGTAGACAGAGTAGAAGTCATACAGCGTAGTCCACGTATGAAATACAATGGGACTAGGTCACATAATGAGATTGAGAAAGAGATAGAGAGGAGGGTCGCTAGACTCAACAGCTGGTGTTCAAAGAGGACTACAGTAGATTATACCGACTATGATAACTCCAAGCTACTGTTACACGGCTACGACTGGATGTATATACCGGAGTATAGGCTCTTCTACTGCAGTATCCCCAAGGTAGCGAGCTCCACTATGAAACAGACGCTGATGGAGGCAGTTGGAGAGAAGAGAGATGAGCAGAGAGAACTACACGACCAGGCAGCAGATGTACTCAGTATAGCTGAGCACAATCCCAGGAATTCTGCTGTGAACGTTCCTCTAGCGTCCTCCCGTAGGAACCCGTTTATAAGTGAGAAAGAACAAGCCAAGCATAGCTTAGTCATAGTGAGGAACCCATACGAGAGACTTGTGTCGGCATACATGGATAAGATAGTGAAGAAATCCCTTGATATGCAGACATACTGTACCACGTACGAACCGGCCAAAACTGTGTACAGAAATAACAGAGTAGCGAATATAACATTTCCTATATTCATAGACTGTGTTCTGAGCAACCGTTACCTCCCATTCTATGATGACCACGTGTACCCTATGAGTCGGGCATGTGGTCTCTGTCTCATTAAATATGATATGATAGGTGAGTACTCAGGCTAAACGCATTGCAAAGTAACAGCCTACAGAGGTTGATATATTTTATGACAAACTCATTTTTAAATGGTGTCATATTTTGTCCCTTATTTCTTGATCTGGTGCAGTAGTGGAGAAATTTAGATAGCCTTAGTTCTTTGTTTGTGGTTGGGGGTAAGGGCGGTCAACCAGCAAAATATAGAGAAGATAACTTCTCCTGCTTCAGTTTTGGCGAAGAACAAAGGCTATCTCAAATTTCTCCACTTCTGCACCTAACTCCAAAAATCAACTGGAATAGTTTAAGGTAGACGTGTGGTTGATTGGTTTGAGGATGGTAATGGATGAAGACAGTAGGACAGGTGGCATACCGCACACTAGGTATCTGTGTTATATGGACAGGTGGCATACCGCACACTAGGTATCTGTGTTATATGCCTATGTGTCTAACAATATTTACTGTTTATAAACTGTTAATCCATTATTGAAATAATATGATGGATTACCAGCACATCTTATACAATCGTGTATATCTAGAAGTGTCTATATACGAGTATATATACACACATAATTATACACATGCATATAATATATACACCTACACATGTATATAATATATACACCTACACATGTATATACATGCATATGTAGATATACATGTATACGCCTACACATGTATACGCCTACACATGTATATATAGGCTATACACTTGTACACATACATACGAGTATATACATGTATTATAATATACACGTACACATGTCTACTGTATATATACACCTACACCTATTCTAAAGTGTGATGAGGTAATACTGTATTATAATTACAGTGAGCCTGGAGGCGTTACCCACAGAGATGAGGTATGTACTCTCACAGTTAGACGGAGATACGAAGGTTCTAGAGGAGAAGCTGCTCAACAGGAAGGAGGTGCTCAACCCTTCAACGGAGAGACTCAAGATGCCTGACAACAAGATGGACTATAAATCCATGTACAGGCAGCTGAGTATGAAACAGATACTCCAGATCAAACTTATGTACCGCCACGACTTTGAGATATTCGGCTACGACCCAGACGTCATTTAGAGAGAGTGACAGGAAGTCACTAGAAGTAACTATGGTGCTCTAGTATATTAGTAACCGTACTATAATATAATCCGTCTACCCGGTGCGTGGCTCTATCTACCACTGTAGCCACTTTCTAGCCATTGCAATGGTGATCATAAAATACAAATATTTTGAGCCATATATAAAGCAGATTTTAGAGAAGCCTAGCAGCGTATTACAGTATTACAACGTATTACATACGCGTAAGTGTATTACATGTACATATTACATATATGTAAGTGTATTACGTATTACATACATGTATGTGTATTACGTATTACATATATGAGAGTGTATTACGTATTACATATATGCGATTGTATTACGTATTACATATATGCGATTGTATTACGTATTACATATATGCGATTGTATTACGTATTACATATATGAGAGTGTATTACGCATTACATATATGCGATTGTATTACGTATTACATGTATGAGAGTGTATTACGTATTACATATATGTGAGTGTATTACGTATTACATATATGTGAGTGTATTACGTATTACATGTACGTATTTCTACTGTTCTGGTTTCATAAACTCCCTGAATGTTTCTGTAACTATGCTGCAATGTTGGCTTTGTTTTTACATTAAAGAATCAAAATTATTTATTATATTTTAAGAAGAAATTATACATGTATAATATGATCCTGTTAATTTATTTGCTATCAGTTGGAGAGGAACATCTTGTATGTCACTGGTGAGTGTGATAACACACTTGCCTCCCCTTCACACTAGACTAATATCTGGACGTGACTAACTGGATTAATAAATCATAAATTATGATTATAAATTAATGATCTGTCTGTCACGCTAAATACTTCTATGTTATCTAGGAGTTCACGTACCCTCATTGGCATTCTACATGGTTTACTGTATGTAAGAACATAAATACGTGTGAGTGTCTGAGTGATAGTTAGACAAATCATATTCCCCAATGACAAGCCATAACAGTGTCTTCATACACACACTATCATATCATACTTCATATACACACTATCATATCATACTTCATATACACACTATCATATCATACTTCATATACACAGTATCATATCATACTTCATATACACACTATCATATCATACTTCATATACACAGTATCATATCATACTTCATATACACACTATCATATCATACTTCATATACACACTATCATATCATACTTCATATACACACTATCATATCATACTTCATATACACACTATCATATCATACTTCATATACACACTATCATATCATACTTCATATACACACTATCATATCATACTTCATATACACAGTATCATATCATACTTCATATACACACTATCATATCATACTTCATATACACACTATCATATCATACTTCATATACACACTATCATATCATACTTCATATACACACTATCATATCATACTTCATATACACACTATCATATCATACTTCATATACACACTATCATATCATACTTCTCGAGCTGTTGGAGCTCAGGGTATATTGATTAAATTACTAAGTGAGCTTTGCAGGAAACCTTGTACATAATATATAACAAGGTAGGGGGAGAGGAGGGGGTACCGCCCATATGTTTACACAGACAGAGGTTTGAATGCACTTACTTCCTGTGTAAACTATGAGTAATGCAAATATTCTGAAACAATTTAAATAAAGAGTCATCCCTCCTGACTCTACAGACAGTGAAGGGAAGACTGCACTAGTTGGTACAACTGCCGCATGAAGTTATCCCCTCATCCAACTAGTAAAACATTGGACTAAATGACCGCCAGCATTGATTGGTGACCCTATTCTGGAACTTATCATATTCAAAATATACACCTAAGACAAGACAATAAACTAAATCCCAATTGAATAATTAGATGATCTTTACACTAACTAGTAACTACATGTAAGTGTCAATAGTTAAGCTGTATGTAAAGGATACTGTCCAATATGCAGCTGGTCACATGACCTGGATATGTCCATCTCTGATACAGTGAGTACTATATAACTGAAGGACATCACTAAACTCACACTTCTCATGGCTTCACCTGCAGTGATACACGGCATGTCAGTATAAATACACTACTAAATACACAGTGAGAGTCATCCTCCCATTGTCTACAGTAGTTAGTAGGCAAGCCTAGGTAAACTGAAAAGTAGGCCTATACTAAGATGTATGTGATGCCTATATTACTACGGACATGCTGTAATAATATAGTAAATAGTGGATTGTACTAGCACATGTACATGTATAATATTCAACATATGGGATGGTACTAGCGCTGTGGAATCGCTATTTGCTTGTTTCCTGTTCAGAACTGCTAATCACTCGTACCGATGGAAGCTTCTTTTTAAGCTTACAAAATAATAACATAATTTATAACAATTATTATTATAGTGTAATTTTAAAAGCCACAATTTCAGCCATTATTAACAGCATAAAGAGTCAAAAAGTCTATGGGAATGCAAGGTTGTCTTCTCTTAGTTGGTTTCAATGTTGAGAGAGGACAACTTCAACTTGCTTTGACTTAGTTATGCTGTAGTTACGTGTACATGTAGAATATAGTGCCTTCATTATTTATATAAGTGATATATTGAAGCATTGGCTGTAAGAAAGGACACGTATTCACTCACAGTTTTGTGCATAGTTTTAGCTGTTGTTTCATCAGTTTAGGGACCGAGCAGAGGGCTGGCTTAATACTGTACAATGGCTTATAATAGCGTTAGCTTATTTTAGCGTTTTAACGAGTGGATCGAACTCGTTAAAACATAAATCGTATTACTAAACTACAGTTAACTATATTCACTTGTTGTTTTTATTAGCTGAAGCAACACTACTACATGTAGTAAAGTATTACTGCGGTTGATTACAAGTATGATGGTTAGTTTTCAGCGTGAAACCGTGCTGATCTGATAGCGCAATAGGCAGAGTGCTCCACTGTAAATCCAATGCCCGTGGGTTCGAATCCGGCTTCATGATTTTTTTTCATCTGTTGTATTCGATAAGATTAGCTAGGTACACAATACACCAATACTAATCTCATCTGTAACTGTAGCATAGGATTACGGCAGGTGCAATTCTATATTCAACTATAAGACAATAAAAAGGGCTAAATATACTACTTATGAGCCAAAAGAACGGTTTAAAATTGTAATTTTGCCTTACCTGCACCTTACCACATTTTACCACAACCCTGTACCTTTGTGGTCGTTAAATTAAAATCTATTTTTGGTGGAGTTCGTTAAATTAAATATATGTTAAATAAAACTTCCAACAAAATTCTCAAAATCGTTATTTTTTTCCGCATTAAATTAAGCCATTGTACAGTAATACCTAATTATATTCCAACATTCAGCACTTTCCTCGACATATGAGTTAAACCTGATTGTAGTGTTACATCCAGGCATTTTGCTGATTTAACATGAATGAGTGCTGGCCCGTTTATCATGTACTTGGGAGTATTGTCAACCGAGTTGAAGCTTATGATTTGTCTGAACATGCACAAAGTGAATCCCCTGCAGTCAAGAATTGAAACGATTTCCTAGTAGATAAGTGTGTCGTTAGTAAACAGTCAATGCAGTCAGGCAAATCATTAATGAAAATAAGGAACAGTAGTGGTCCCTAGACCGATCCTTGTGGGACACCCGAAGTTACTTGTGATGAGTCCGAGATATGGTCTTCCAATACCAATCTTCGTATTCGATTTGTTAGAAAATCATGAATGCAGTGTAGGACTAGGAAGTAGTCGTCTACATCGGGAATATTTGAGAGGTTTCTCATTAGAAGGGCATGGGGCACTCGATCAAAATCCTTAGTAAAGTCCATGAATAGCTTTGTGGTAATCTATGACTTGGAGAACATCATGCATAGTCACAGAGATTAGCATTTAACAGAAGAGGCCTCTCCTGAATCCATGCTGGCTATTGCTTAGCTTAGTGCCGACTTTTCCAGTAGGTTTCTCAGCACCAGGTGCTCTAAGACCATGGGATACTGGTGAGTGTAATCATTGGCCGGTAGTTGTTGACACTGTCTGTTACCCCTGACTAATAAAGAGGTAACACATTGGCTGGCTTCCAGTCGAGGGGAAGTTTTCCAGTCTGAAGGGTGACGTGGAAGATGTGATTTGAGCTGGCTGCAGTCTACTCAGTGTCTGTCTGTGCTCAGATCTGATATCAGCTTTCCATAAGCCATCTGGCTAATAGTTCTTAATTGAATGAATAATATAATTCTCTTATAAAATTATTTATACTAGTCAATTATAATCATAATAAATATAATAATTATTAATAATTATAATAATTATAATATAAATATAATATTTTATTACTATTATATTTATTTTATATAACTTTATAAAACTAATCAAATACTTTACTATAACTATAGTATATGGACTTGAATTTTTATTCAATATGAATATGAATACTTAATTTAATTTTTGTGTTTTAATTAATTATTTATTTTTATAATTATTATTATAATAATAGCATTATGGTTATTGATTATATTGTAATTATAATTTTTTTTTTTTCTTTTTGATTATTTATTTATTCTCTCCTATGAGTTGTATATAATATATATTTATTTTTTTGTGGTCAACAAGTTACCTTTAACAAAATAATGTTATCTGTAAACTTTTAGAAAACCCAATAAATGTAAATCTGTAAATCTAATTATTTGCTGACTCTATGAGAATGGGCTCTGCTACTATTGAATACTTCCACTCCGCTGCATCTTGTCTTTTGGCTCTTTGGCTCTCGTACTATTCCATTCGCAACCATCGTAAACTTGTTAGCCTTAGAGATTATCTTCTTATACAGGTAGGCTGCCTTCATATGCTTGTCTGAAATACCATAAAGTTATCTTCTCTGTGTGAAATGCTACATGCTTAGTGACTCGGTTTCGACTGAATCAAAACTGACTTTTCTAGTATTAAACGTTTCAGTTTTGTGCAAAACAAATTTAATTAGACTAATCATCACAATTTTGTTTTAATTAGTTAATTTTTAACAGATCTAACCAGATAGGACTAGTGAAAAAGTTGTCGCGAACACGCAGTTTCTTACCAAGTCATGTTAATTTTGTTGAAACAAACGTGAGAAAATTGCCAGATAAAGGTAAGTGTATGAGAAATAGAACCAAGAATTATTTGATCTTCTGGTTCTATTTGATCTAGTTTAAACCCTCGTCAGTAGTGAGCTATCTCGACTATGAGCGATGAGATGGAATATGTTCACAACAAAGCCATCAGGTTTATCAAAAACATCAAAGGACGACATGGTGTTTCTGTTTGAAAAGGACGTCCTGATCTTGGATTACAAACAATAAAACATTGAAAGACAGAAGACAAAAAATCACAGACTCTCGTATATTAATGAGAATCCTTTAACAAGAGTCTTGTGAGAGGGTTCTAATTGAATGTGATTTTTTTTTCGTTCTGTGTCTATCTTCATCTTGTGACAAGACAGACGCTTAGGCGCCTATCAGTTGGAGCTAATAGACACTGTATCTTACTTACTCATATATATATAGGTCTATATACTTTGTGAGCACACCTACTCTTTATCACTCACACTCGCTGTATCTTACTGAAGAGAAGTTAAGGCAATGGATGATGAACTTGAGGTCTACAAACTCTGGAGAATCAGGAAGACTGTGATGCAGTTGTGTCATGACCGTGGCTATCTCGTAACCCAAGATGAGTTGGATCAAACAGAAGATCAGTTCAAACAGCAGTTTGGTGATAAACCAAGGTCGGTGTATAACTGTATAATAATGGTATAATATTGTGCATGTGTAGGCCTAGGGGAGAGCGGGGTAAGTTGGGACAATTTTTGATGTTTTAGGAATAATACGGAGTCTAGAGGTCATAGCATCATCATTTTTTGCATGGAGGTACTTCAATATGTTGTCTAACTATAGCCTGAAGCAGACACATTGATAAGTCACCATAGTGCGGTAATCCATGATTTGGCAGCGCATGTCAAACGTCCCAACTTACCCCACTGACGGGGTAAGTTGGGACAGGTGTGGGGCAAGTTGGGACACCATTGAAAATATCGATTTTAGATTTAGATTAGTCTCATTTTTTATCATGAACAGATAGAATTGAAATGCTACAATACTATTACACATATTTAAAATTATTGCCACATGTATGTATGTCAAAAAACATGTCTGTAAAAAACTGCTGGACTTTAATTTAGTTCGGCCTCGAAGTGTTTAATTACTTTTATTACAAGATAGTCTAGGGAAGGTATGAAAATTGTTTTGATGTAAAAGAGAATTTTTTTGTTAAGTAAATCTTTGTTAGAATAGGAGAATGCCAGCTTGAACATGAAAAACCCTTAATTCGTTTGGCGCTTTATAGGTGTAATAATTTATAATTTAGCTCTATTAGCTGTAATAATTTATAAAGCTCTTTCTTGACTAAGTTCAAGTCTACTTATGCATATTAGACTTAAATCCATAAAATAAACTAGCGCATTGTAGGTGACCATTTTTCTAATTTTGGTACAGCAAAATGTTCTTAAGCGTTAAGTTTGTCACTTAAAATAAATAGAATATAAAACCAAAACACCAGAAATAAACCAATACTAGAAAATATAGGCAAAAATGTTGATTTTGACTATAGTTATTATTCGAGTTTGATGTACAATTGAACAACTGACACTCTAGATAAAATGAAATCATTGAGCAGAAAAAAGATTGTTGAATTTTAATTCCACTTGGCAACCCAACCCAGAGTTCACGGCAGCATTTATGACGCAGGCGACAGTAGTCAATCCGCCTCATTCATGTGATGGAGTCGATCCAACCTGCGTCTTTCTCTTGGTACTAATTACCTTTCCTGGGTTTTGGACAGTGGTAAATTGGAAATTTACAGAAACCTATAACTTTGTAAATAGATTATCGATGATGTTTGATTAAACTATTCTTTAGTACTCTCACCGAAGATGGCAGTTCAACTGGGGTTGGGTAACAATAAGTGTGAAGAGACATTGAGTGTACATGTATATAGCCTACTTGTCTAGTTTGAACAACAAAGAGTGAATCCCCCAAACTTTATAACTAAATTATACCTAATAATCTATTGAATTATTAGCTTGGTGCTGCCTGATGGTGTTAGTTGGTCTGGTGGGGGTTTCAAAAGGCGCAGAAACGGTGTTCGAAGTGTAGGTATGAGTAGGAAAAGGATGTAGTTTATACATTGTGTTGGTGCTACCCACTGCTGTCAGGGTCATGAGTAAAGTGAGGACAGAACAGAGATCAAAAGCTGTTATAGCAATGAGTCAGGTTTGACCTGTTTCTACTACGAGTAACATCAATACTAGCTATAGTGCCATCCCCACACAGGATTGGAGTTCTTTAACAAAGTCAAATGCTATCCAAGATTCATCAAACAAGTTTTAGTTAGAGAAAAGGTGAAATTACAGTGTCATCTTGGATTCATATCATTCCACAAACATAATTTATTATTACAAATGGTGTCCCAACTTGCCCCACTTCCAGCGTCCCAACTTGCCCCACACTCCCAATTTTTTGTAAAACACATTTTTTTATTAAGATTTTTGACTTGAGCTAATTTTAACTTTAGTTGCTGTAACTAGATGCTCTAGAGTCTCTATGTGCAAATTTTCAAAACTATGGAGTCATTCTTTCATTAAAAAATTAGAAACTCGTCAAGAAAAAAAAATTTACTCAAACATGCAAATATTACATTATTGCAAATTGCAAAAAAAATATTTGTTCAACTTAAAAAACAAAATAGTGGGTTAAGTTTATTTATGTTGATCTAACCTTTGGTCCATACCATAATAATGTAATGGGTCTCGTAATACCCAAAACAGCCCTGTCCCAACTTACCCCGCGTCCCAACTTACCCCGCTCTCCCCTATATTCTAATAGGTGTAGTAGGCATGGTATTGTACATGTGTATATTATAATTAGTATATTTAATATTATAATATTGTACATATTGTGTGTATTAAAATAATAATTGCTGTATTGTACTATTTTAGTGAGAGGAGACCTGCAAGAAATGACTTGACTATCCTTGTCGCTCACAATGATGATCCAACAGGTGTCCATTTCATTAATAATTTTGTATAGTTGAGTGAACGTTGTCCCTGTATTCCAGCTCCATTTCTATCATTAGTTGGGAAGACAATTCCAAGTAATTATTCAATAGCCTATTGTGCTGAATATCTCACACCGTCCCTTTAACCATGGAACTAAGCTAAGTGAATAAAAGGGTCAAGGGACATTTCGAAAAAAACAGTTTGAAACAGGACGTTTCCCAACCGGACAGTTCGTAACAGGACAGTTTGAAACTATGTAGATTAAATAAATTAATTTCAATTAATTAATTTAATTAATTAAATAAAAAATTCATATTTAAAGTAAAAATTAGTTGAAATCAGGTGGTTGGAGTTGAGGGTTTCGAACTGTCCGGTGTTGAACTGTCCGGTTTTGAAACGTCCTGTTTCGAACTGTCTTTTTCAGAGCTGGGTCCAAGTCAAGTCACAAGTCAACTTGACTTGGACTTGCCAACATGTTGACTCGACTTGACTTTGACTTGCACATCAATGTGACTTGACTTGACTTGGAAACATGAATGACTTGTGACTTTGACTTGGTTTCTGCCAAGTCAATACGAATATGGAGGATAAAAATTTTCTACAGTGTATAGCCAACATGGAAAAAAGTCTCAATTGTCTACATATTTATCATTTTTACTTCATTAGTGCTACTAGCAGCATTTAGAGTATATCAAGGTTAGCTATGAGGATACACACCAAATGTGACAACATCTAGGCTGTGTGTACGTGAGACTACACAGTGCATAGCCACAAGTACACACATTGTAAGTAGTGTAAGTGTGGTGTATACAATGTAAAGGGCAATAATTAGTTAATTACTAAAATGTAATTATAAATTGGAATTGCAGGACTGGCCAATGGACACTCTATACTGTACCATGTGCTGTTTATATGCTATATAACACTGTATCATCATTACTAATATATAATACTCCATGACCAATCTCAACCATAGTGCCAATATTGCTACACATGTAGGCTAGTTGCCATAATTGTATAACAACATACGTGCCAGGCTACACCTTGGCATGGTTGTTCATGCATTGGAATGTCTACTAAAAGAAAAAAAGTGATGTTTTGGAAAATGTAACATTTTTGAAGTTGTCTCCCACTTGACTTGCATTTCGACTTGCAAGTAGACAAATTGACTTCGACTTGACTTGACTTGTGACTTCCATGACGGCTGACTTGACTTGAGACAGCACTGACTTGACTTGCCTCCAAAATTTTAGAAAAGACTTGACTTGTTGACTTGCAAGTCGACTTGGACCCAACTCTGGTCTTTTTCGAACAGTCGCAAATTCGCATAAAAGTACCAGATTTGAAAGGTGGGTCAGGCCTTATTTATTGAGACAGAGAAGAAGATTAGAATCTCAGATTCTATAATATATTGTATTTACACATAGTGACTTCCTGTGTCATTGGAAACAGCCTATAGTCACTGTATATAGCTAGTCTACTAAATAAACTGATGTTTGATTCATAGATCAAATGTTCGTTTTCTTCCCTGATGAGCCAAAGATTGGTATAAAGACTATTAAGACGTACGTAACTAGGATGCAGGATGAAAGCATATCCCGTGCTATAATAGTAGTGATACAGGGGATGACCCCTTCAGCTAAACAGGTGAGTGCAGGTAACCTGTGCTATAACAGTAGTGACAGGGCTCTCAAGTTGCTCAGTCAAAAAATCCGAGCAGATGTACATTGTACTGCAGTGTAAGCAGTGTAGCAGTATTACTCTACTAACAATTGGTCAGATATATAAATAAAGCTGTTGGTCACTTACATGCACATATCTATTGCTCTACAGAGTTAGGCTAAGTAATTTCTCACAGCCTAATAATCCCAGTACATACATGTAATTCAGTCCTTGCCCTTGAAAAGTAATAGAATTAGTAGGTTTTTTCTAAGCAACTCACAAGCTATGAGATAAACTGAAGATTAATCTGGAGATTTTAAAGCATTTCAATCCAAAATATAGCTAATGTGAGAAAATCTCCCAAAATCCGAGCAGATTATCAATAATGAAAAACCTCCCGAGCACTCCGAGCAAGCACTCAAAATCCGAACTGCTCGGGGAAAATCCGAGAACTTGAGAGCCCTGGTAGTGATACAAGGGATGACTCATCACCAGAATGCTACCATCTCTTATACAATGCACATAGTTTGTGCTAGCTTATATGGGTGCGTGTATTTACTAGTGCTGGGCAGTTTTTAATTGCATGTCCATTCGGTTTTTTTGCTGATTTTTCTAAAAAAAACTGAATGAAACTGAAGTTGTCTTCCCACCCTCGGTTTAATTCAGTTTTTTTAATTCATGAAAAAACACCGAATCGAATCGAAAATTAAATACTCGATGTTGGGAGATGTCACACCCTACTTTTAAGCTGTAATGGCGGCCATTTTTAATTTTCTCTAATAAATCGCAATTATTATATGCCAACTATCTATAATAATACGCAAGTATAGCAATTGGAATTGAGTGAAACTATAATATCTACTTGTATATCATATCTGCTTGTATATCATATCTGCTTGTATATAATATCTACTTGTATATAATATCTACTTGTATATCATATCTACTTGTATATCATATCTACATGTACTTGTATATCATATCTACTTGTATATCATATCTACTTGTATATCATATCTGCTTGTACATGTATATCATATCTACTTGTATATAATATCTACTTGTATATCGTATCTACTTGTATATCATATCTGCTTGTACATGTATATCATATCTACTTGTATATAATATACATTGTATTACAGGCTCTAGTAGATCTGGCTCCCAAATATATACTCGAACAATTCCTGGAGGCGGAGCTTATAGTTAATATCACAGAACACAGTGTAAGTATAGCTGGTTCGTTACGTTATTACATGTTGTCATTGGTTTGGTAGTCTCTGCTATAATAAGAAGAGTTGAAACAGTTTAGTTTGTCAGTTACTGATATTGAATAAAAAAACTGACTGAATTTAAGCAGAAGATGTCTGTTAGATTAGCCTTTCAAAGTTATTGCTAACCTTTCCACATTTAAAGTACAGTAGTTGGCTATAGTTTTCTATTTTGGAGTTGTCTTCTTGGTTGAGTAAGATAACACGACTCCGGGGAATAGTAGAGAATATACATTATAAAATAGTACTGAATCATATCACTATATCATTACTGCATTATATTGTTTTATCATACCACAGTATCGTATTGCTGAATTGTACTATAATGCTGCATCATATTGCTGTAGTATTACTGTATTATTATTATTGTATTACTTGTAATATTGTCTTACTGCACTATCATATTACTGTATCATTGTGTTATTGTAGTATTATATTATTGTATTACTGTACTAGTGTATTACTGTATCATTGTATTACTGTATCATTGTGTTATTGTATCATTATATTATTGCATTACTGTACTATTGTATTACTGTACTACAGCTTGTACCAGAACACGTACTCATGACACAGGAGGAGAAGAAAGAGCTGCTGGACAGATATAAACTGAAGGAATTCCAGCTGCCAAAAATACAGCAAGTGGATCCGGTAGCTCGTTACTTTGGGCTCAAGCGTGGCCAGGTATGTAGGTCACTATGTTATAATATACAGTGGAACTTGATTATGTATGTAGGTCATTATGTTATAATATACAGTGGAACTTGATTATGTATATAGGTCACTATGTTATAATATACAGTGGAACTTGATTAATTCAACCTTGGATAATTCAAAAACTTTGTTATTTCATGTAGATAATACAGCATATTATTATATAATGTATAATATACTATATGACAATATAATATACTATATGACAATATAATATACTATATAACAATATAATATAGAACCCATACTTTGAATCTACAGGTTGTAAAGATTATCAGGTCCAGTGAGACTGCAGGTCGCTATATATCATACAGACTGGTGGTGTGAGCTACAGACACCTGCTAGACCTTGTCACTACACAAGCTTGTAGCCCACTGGATCACAGTGGCATCCATGTACAGGTATTTCTACATGTATATAAGTTATTATTAGTATGGCAAGTTTTTTAACTGACATTCTATAGCCAGCAGTTATTGTTATACTCTATCATATGTTATATCATTGTGATGGTGCAGTTCCTTTGCAATAATGTACATGTAAATAATATTTTCTTTTTTGTATATTTTCCCCGAGTAATTAAAAAATAAACTCAACAATAATGAATGTTTGGACAATGAAATAGTACTAACTATTTAAACTATAAGTAAAGTGATATGTTGGTGTCACAGTATAGCAGGTAAAAGTAGAGTGATATGTTGGGGGAAAAGTAATATCAGCTGCACACTTCAATAAAATATTCAAACTTTGATTTTTTGAAGTCCCAATGTAGCCAGTTCCATATGTCCTGAGTCTTTTGTTCGCTGAGGTAGTCGGTCTTGAGTTGGTCAGGTAACTGAGGGCGGGGTACCTCCGTCTCTCTTAGCTCTTTGAAATCTTTAAACTTTGCCGATTTTTTTATGTATTGATGCTGTCGAAATTCTTTTAGCTTCAATGGTGTATCTTGTTGACTCTCCGTTTTGGCAACTCGTTGTTGCTGGTTAGTATTAAATCCAACTTCACTGACCTTGAGAGGCTCTGTGTTGGTTGCCGTCTCACTGACCTTGAGAGGCTCTGTGTTGGTTGCCGTCTCACTGACCTTGAGAGGCTCTGTGTTGGTTGCCATCTCATTGACCTTGAGAGGCTCTGTGTTGGTGGCACTCGTGTGCCGACTCTTGACAGAGTTGAATATGGAGCTGTATGGTCTCTCCTCTCCACCCTCTTGGCCCTCCAGCACCTTATTCACTCCCACTTCATCAAGTATATCCTGCACTTCCTGTTGTAGCTCCTCCTCTGCCTTCCCTACCTTAACTACTACGGGAAGGTTATCCTTACCCTTCTCTCCTCCTTCCTCTCTCCTTAGAACTAAGGCTCTATAATCCTCATACTTATCATTTGATTCCCTATTTAAATTGTGGGGCTGCTGTCTAATCTGCCGATGTTTGCTGAGCCGAGTTATGTGAGTATTTGGGCTAAAGTGTATGCTTGAACTTTGTCTCACATTGTCTTCATTGTACTCAGTTGGTTTGAAATTGTGGTACGGGTCACGGAAGATGGCGGCTAGGTCTGCAGTGTATGGTCTGGCCATACTTGCACCGTTCTTATTTCCTGGTAGTAGATACATGAGGCCCTCGCACACTTTATTACGCACTATGGCTGATCTGTATCCTGAGAGGTCGGGCAAACGAGTCCAGCTGTAGTTTGGTTCGATTTCACGAATAACGTCCATTTTTGGTAATGCATATCGCTTCCTGTTTGCTGGGTACATAGGGTGGGCCTTGTCCTGTCTCAAGGTCAGATTTGGAGCTATGTCCGGGATGTACCGACTAACTTTGGCTGTTGAAGCCATGTTTTCCTATGATGTAAGAGCCACTGCTGTAAAGTGATTCAATATGTTAGTGTTGTACTAATAAGTATCTACGTGTATAATACTATGCATATAATATATCTACGTGTATAATGCTATACATACATTGTAGATACATTATACATGTATGTATAGTATTCATAGTAGAACAAACTGCAACCTAACTATAACACCCTGGTTACTATGACCTGAGACATTACCTACCTTGTCCTTAGTACGAAATCAATACAGTAGAAGCACACAAGCACTTGCAAGCACTTGCACTCGGTATGTTAACTATGGGCCGTCTCCTCCATTGGCAGCACTTGATAATATAGAGACAGCACTTGGTATATAAGTAGTGTATTGAACAGTACCTTAGCAACAGCTCAGCTAACCTTTACACACTGAATAGAGTAACTACTGTTAATATACAGTATTATTGTATGACTACATGCATTCATAATACCATAGCTAAATACAAGTGATCGCATGATCATAATAGTATTTACTATTGAAATGTCAACATTTAGTTTGTACATGAATAGAAATTAAACTAAAATATTCACTCCAGGCAAACAATGGATCAAACTGTACAAAGAGATTACGCATAATACTAGTATCATACTGGTGTAATAACATGGTAAATATTTACTGATGACAATATTAATTATTGCTAATTACACAGTATTTGGGGGGGGGGCAACTTCTCTACTGCTTAGCTTCTCCCTTCCCATTGGTTCCTAGAGGAGCTGACACACACACACAAGCAACTGTGTTTTCTAAACTTAGAAAAAATAGTTGTTGTCGCTGCTTTGGAATTCTTTGTTTTCGGCTGTTCAGTTGAATAGATGTAGCAGCAGACAGAGGACAGACCGAATGTTGATACATGTACAGTTAGTGTGGATTGTAGTATGGGCAAATAGCAGTAAACTCATGTATACAAATGTGGAACACTAGTGTTAGTGTTGTGCCCTATTAAGGACAGCTGGCCATGGACTAACTGAGTAAAAGTAGGGAACATGTTTTAATCATGTATTTGTAATGAGGGGAAGGTTGTTTAATCAGCCATTCAGAGATGGTGCTACCGTTAAATATATTTACATCTCTCTACACACCCCATTTTTATAGCTGCATATTATCGGCATGGTCCTATAAGATATACATGTAGCATTTGTTAGTTGTCTAACTGCTTGTACAAGCTTCCACTCACTCCACTCACATAACCTGGAGCAGCAGATCTCATCAGTGATAGCCGAGGTAAGGAAAGATATTATACATCAGTTATACCTTGATAATACTTGTCTACATGTTAGCACTAGTTAATACATGTCTACATGTTAGTACTAGTTAATACATGTCTACATGTTAGCACCAGTTAATACATGTCTACATGTTAGCACCAGTTAATGCACGTCTACATGTTAGCACCAGTTAATACATGTCTACATGTTAGTACTAGTTAATACATGTCTACATGTTAGTACTAGTTAATACATGTCTACATGTTAGCACTGGTTAATACATGTCTACATGTTAGCACCAGTTAATACATGTCTACATGTTAGTACCAGTTAATACATGTCTACATGTTAGCACCAGTTAATACATGTCTACATGTTAGTACTAGTTAATACATGTCTACATGTTAGTACTAGTTAATACATGCCTACATGTTAGTACTAGTTAATACATGTCTACATGTTAGCACTAGTTAATACATGTCTACATGTTAACACCAGTTAATACATGTCTACATGTTAGTACTAGTTCATACATGTCTACATGTTAGTACTAGTTAATACATGTCTACATGTTAGTACTAGTTCATACATGTCTACATGTTAGTACTAGTTAATACATGTCTACATGTTAGCACCAGTTAATACATGTCTACATGTTAGCACTAGTTAATACATGTCTACATGTTAGTACTAGTTAATACATGCCTACATGTTAGCACCAGTTAATACATGTCTACATGTTAGTACCAGTTAATACATGTCTACATGTTAGCACCAGTTAATACATGTCTACATGTTAGTACTAGTTAATACATGTCTACATGTTAGTACTAGTTAATACATGTCTACATGTTAGCACTGGTTAATACATGTCTACATGTTAGCACCAGTTAATACATGTCTACATGTTAGTACTAGTTAATACATGTCTACATGTTAGTACTAGTTAATACATGTCTACATGTTAGTACTAGTTAATACATGTTAGCACTGGTTAATACATGTCTACATGTTAGCACCAGTTAATACATGTCTACATGTTAGTACTAGTTAATACATGTCTACATGTTAGCACCAGTTAATACATGTCTACATGTTAGTACTAGTTCATACATGTCTACATGTTAGTACTAGTTAATACATGTCTACATGTTAGTACTAGTTAATACATGTCTACATGTTAGCACCAGTTAATACATGTCTACATGTTAGTACTAGTTCATACATGTCTACATGTTAGTACTAGTTAATACATGTCTACATGTTAGCACCAGTTAATACATGTCTACATGTTAGCACTAGTTAATACATGTCTACATGTTAGTACTAGTTAATACATGCCTACATGTTAGCACCAGTTAATACATGTCTACATGTTAGTACCAGTTAATACATGTCTACATGTTAGCACCAGTTAATACATGTCTACATGTTAGTACTAGTTAATACATGTCTACATGTTAGTACTAGTTAATACATGTCTACATGTTAGCACTGGTTAATACATGTCTACATGTTAGCACCAGTTAATACATGTCTACATGTTAGCACCAGTTAATACATGTCTACATGTTAGCACTAGTTAATACATGCCTACATGTTAGCACTAGTTAATACATGTCTACATGTTAGTACTGGTTAATACAGTGACAGTGCTCCTTACAACTGCGTACTAACCTCCTACTTGGTGGATGGGCTCTGTGGATGAACAGAATAATAATTAGTAAAATAATAACTTTGTAGATGCAAAGGTTCTTATGGGCAGCTATGTTGGTGGTTGGGGCGGGAGGGCTAAAACACTGTCCCCACCCATCTCCGGTTATTAATCTATCATTATACGAACAAGGTCCTCAGTGTTGTAACAGACAAGTAGACTCGTGTAAATGTCCACAGACTTACCTCTGCTGTCCGTCTTTCAGTGGTAATCACATTTGTCTTAGAGGTAAGTACCGAATAAATGTACAAAGTAAGTACACGTAAGAGGTAAGTAAATGTACGTGTAACAGGTAAGTAAATGTACGTGTAACAGGTAAGTAAATGTACGTGTAACAGGTAAGTAAATGTACGTGTAACAGGTAAGTAAATGTACGTGTAACAGGTAAGTATACTGCTGGTATTAATACAGCCCTCTACTTGTGACTTCAGAGGTTGAGCGTATAGAGAGTATGGAATCACTGACCAACTGTGACCCTATGATCAGCCTGGAGCCCATTTCCTGTGACATCAGCAGTACATATAGATCTGTAGACGGGTCGTGTAACAACTTAGGCCACCCTCACTGGGGACAAGCTAAGAGACCATTGCGTAGGTTCCTACCACAGATTCGGTATGAAGGTGGGTTGCCGGTGTATAATAGCCTTATTCCTTCTTATCCACATGTGTAAGGAAAAGGTATGTGCTTCCCTTCTGCTTGTGGTAGAGTGCAATGGACGTGCTCCTATCATTGTGTTAGTTATATTAGACTATGCTCCTATCATTGTGTTAGTTATATTAGACTATGCTCCTATCATTGTGTTAGTTATATTAGACTATGCTCCTATCATTGTGTTAGTTATATTAGACTATGCTCCTATCATTGTGTTATTTATATTAGACTATGCTCCTATCATTGTGTTAGTTATATTAGACTATGCTCCTATCATTGTGTTAGTTATATTAGACTATGCTCCTATCATTGTGTTAGTTATATTAGACTATGCTCCTATCATTGTGTTAGTTATATTAGACTATGCTCCTATCAATGTGTTAGTTATATTGGACTATGCTCCTATCATTGTGTTAGTTATATTAGACTATGCTCCTATCATTGTGTTAGTTATATTAGACTATGCTCCTATCATTGTGTTAGTTATATTAGACTATGCTCCTCTCATTGTGTTAGTTATATTAGACTATGCTCCTATCATTGTGTTAGTTATATTAGACTATGCTCCTATCATTGTGTTAGTTATTTTAGACTATGCTCCTATCATTGTGTTAGTTATATTAGACTATGCTCCTCTCATTGTGTTAGTTATATTAGACTATGCTCCTCTCTGTGCGGACTGAGCTCATTGACTGTCTCTTCTATAGATGGAGTGGACAGTGCTCGCACTAAGTCAGTGATAAAGGGGAGAGTCCTACCCAGCGCTAGAAAGATAACCAACATGGTGCTGAGTCTATCGGAGGACAAGGACTTGTCTAAGACTCACACACACATGCACATGTTGTGGGGCCAGTTCATAGACCATGACATTTCCCACACACTCAAACCTTCTGACGTCTGTTTGCAGTATATCTAGTTATTTGACTTACTATATTATCCTCCATTTCATTGACAGATTTACTATATTTTCCTCAATTTCATTGGCTGAGTTATTATAATACCCTCAATTCCATTGGCTGACTTGCTATATTTTCCTCAATATTATTGGCCGTTTAGTAGATGTCATATAATTCTATGGTTGTACATGATGTGATTTCTTAGTATACATGTGACTACAGTGTTTGATTGCCTCTTTTCAGTCAAACTGCTGTGATGATCATGGGAAGGCAGTGAAACCCACCCGCACACACGAATGTTTCTCTATAGAGGTACCTGAGAATGACCCGTATTATAACATGTCCTGTCTTCCCTTTATAAGGTCACAGTTTGTCATAGCTGGAGATTGTGGTAGGTTTTACTTACTTTTACTTTCTTAAGAGTTCTCTTTAGATCTACATGTACAAACGAGATCTTATAGCCAACCTATATCTACATATCCTATAGCTAGCCTATGTCTACATATCTTATAGCTAACCTATATCTGCATTATCTCATAGCTAGCCTATGTCTACATATCTTATAGCTAACCTATGTCTACATATCCTATAGCTAACCTATGTCTACATACATGTATCTTATAGCCAACCTATATCTACATATCCTATAGCTTACCTATATCTACATATCTTACAGCTAACCTATGTCTACATATCTTATAGCCAACCTATATCTACATTATCTTATAGCTAACCTATATCTACATTATCTTATAGCTAACCTATGTCTACATATCTTATAGCTAACCTATGTCTACATATCTTATAGGTAATCTACACAGAGAACAGATTAACGACATCACACCTTTCATTGACGCTGACTTAATCTACGGTTCTACTACTGCCAAGGCTAAGGAACTGAGGCTATTCTATGGAGGTAGACTTAGGACTGGAGTAAATGATACTTTACCAAACAGAGCACCTGGGAGTACCTGTAGGATACCTGCCCAATCACCTGTGCAGACTTGTTTCCTTGCAGGTAGGCCCTATGGCATTTCATGGTAAGCATGTTGTGGGACTGCATAAGGGGAACTATAAGATTGTGTAGTATCTGGAAATAGTATTGTCGGTGAAAACCTTCATGATAAATACAATTTCTCCTGTATAACAAATTTTACACCGCCGTCCATGTATCTGCATTGTACTTATTACTATTCAAGCCCAGCCTAACCTCTCTCTAGCGTGACGTGTTATACATGACGTTGTGCTGTTACCAGGAGATGGGAGGGTGAATGAGTGGACAGGGCTAACTGTTCTACACACGACATTCATGAAGGAGCACAACCGTCTGGCTGATCTCCTCTACACCAGATACTCAGACATGCACACTGAGTGGACTGAGTCACACCTGGATGAAGAAGTCTACCAGATGGCTAGACGTATTGTAGCCGCTCAGCTACAGGTGGTGTACATTGTTATGAGTACATGAGCTGCATACTGTAATACAATTATACATGTATATCTACTGTATTAATACTATGTGTATTGTGTAGCAGTGGCTGGTCCATAGGGGACTACTAGTTAGCAATTCCTTACCTAACCACCTAGCTGAGAGTGTCAGTAATCCCTTAACTGACCACCTAGCTGAGGGTGTCAGTAATATCTTACCCAACCACCTTACTGAGAGTGTCAGTAATACCTTACCTGACCACCTAGCTGAGAGTGTCAGTAATACCTTACCCAACCACCTTACTGAGAGTGTCAGTACTACCTTACCTGACCACCTAGCTGAGAGTGTCAGTAATACCTTACCCAACCACCTTACTGAGAGTGTCAGTAATACCCCACCTGACCACCTAGCTGAGAGTGTCAGTAATCCCTTAACTGACCACCTAGCTGAGGGTGTCAGTAATACCTTACCCAACCACCTTACTGAGAGTGTCAGTAATACCTTACCTGACCACCTAGCTGAGAGTGTCAGTAATACCTTACCCAACCACCTTACTGAGAGTGTCAGTAATACCTTACCTGACCACCTAGCTGAGAGTGTCAGTAATCCCTTAACTGACCACCTAGCTGAGAGTGTCAGTAATCCCTTAACTGACCACCTAGCTGAGAGTGTCAGTAATACCTTACCCAACCACCTTACAAGAGACTGCCCAAAGAACCAAGGTCCCAACACCTAGTGTTGAATTATCATGCTACTTCATGAGACAATATAATCTATAAGGAAGCAAAGTAGTATGTATGCCGTTCATCCAATACACTGAGTTACTAGTTACTAGCTATGAACTACCATCTTATACAGTTACTCTACACGCAGGTTATCACATACAATGAATACCTGCCAGTCACACTGGATCACTCGACTATGAAACACTACAACCTATGGCTCGGCAATCCTTCCTATGACCCTGACCTTCCCCCACAGGCGTCTAATGAGTTCTCTACTGCAGCTTTCAGATACGGCCATAGCGAGGTAGCATGTATACTGTTGTATGCTATATACATATGTATGCCGCTATATGCTATATACGTATGTATGCTGCTATATGAGGCATACAGTATGTATGCCGCTATATGCTATATACGTATACTGTTATATGCTTTATATGTACACGTATGTATGCTGCTATAATATGTTATATACGTATGCTGTATATGCTATATAATTATGTACATACTATGCTGTTATATGCTACACATGTACATATTATGCTGTTATATGCTACATATGTACATATTATGCTGTTATATGCTACATTATGTACATATTACGCTGTTATATGCTACATATGTACATATTATGCTGTTATATGCTACATATGTACATATTACGCTGTTATATGCTACATATGTAGGCCTACGCATGTGAACTTGTATTAGGCCTACTTGTCCAACCCTGTAAATGAAATGGATGGATAGCCCATGTGTTATCTCTCTACATCTCATTACTCCATTTCATGGTGCACAGTCTAGAACTGTCCCTATTCTTCTGTTGTAGATACCCTCTGGCATGCTGCCAGTAGATAAGAGCTACAAAGCCTCATCTCCTGGGTTTATGCCTTACACCCAACTCTTCCACCAGCCATATGCCTTCTACCAGACCAGCCCTGATGATGTCATCAGGGGCCTGATCTCTACAGCCTCAGACTCCGTTGATTCTAAGTTTACTAAAGGTACGTGGTACCTAAGGCTATATTAATCGTACCTAGGTTCTAAGACTGTATGAGTCATGCCCAGGTCTTTAGGCTATGTTAGTACTCATGAGTATACAGTCTTCATTCCATGTGGTTGACTACTTGTTGCTTGCTATTGGGTACAAGTGAGAAAACTTACCTATATAATATGCTGTGTAATGTTATAGTATATAATATGCTGTGTAATGTTATAGTTACAACAGATGAGTTGTTTAAACATTCCATGAAGAATGGGCTAGGGGTGGATCTACCAGCTATAAACATACAGAGAGGGAGAGACCATGGTATGTCCTGATGCCTACACTGTAGGCCCTACAGTATACTAGTACACTGACAGTTATATAACGGTATGTATTAGAGTAACTAGCTAGTACACTGACAGTTATATAACAGTATGTATTAGAGTAACTAGCTAGTACACTAACAGTTATATAACAGTATATTAGAGTAACTAGCTAGTACACTGACAGTTATATAACAGTATGTATTAGAGTAACTAGCTAGTACACTGACAGTTATATGACAGTATATTAGAGTAACTAGCTAGTACACTAACAGTTATATAACAGTATATTGAAGCCATGAGAGTATAATGTTGTGCTATCGCTGTGTGTTATCTAGGACTGCCTGGTTATAACTCCTATAGACATCATTGTGGACTGTCGGTAGCAAAGACATTTGATGATCTAGCAGACCACACGGAGCATGTGAAGAGATCATTGGCTGCTGTGTATGACCATGTAGAGGACATTGACCTGTTCATTGGTGGTATGACTGAGAGGTGAGTCGGACACTCCAAATACACTTTATATTTCTACAAGACTGTGTACTCTGAGGTACACGGTCTTGTGTGTAGACTGTGTACTCTGAGGTACACGAGATTGTGTGTAGACTGTGTACTCTGAGGTACACGGGCTTGTGTGTAGACTGTGTACTCTGAGGTACACGGGATTGTGTGTAGAGAGGTACAGTCCCTCAGTACACAGTGATGACAGCTGCTCGGAGCAGCAACAACAGCCTCAACTACAAGCACGTGCTACTTTTAGCTGCACAAGTTGTGTCTCGCACACTTGTGTTCATCATGAATTAGCATGTGTTTAGAGTAGCTCTTCCCATCGATCGTCAAGAGTTGACAATTCTAAATTCTCAACACTGCATTTAATAATCTATTGTATTATAACACCCTTATGTAAGATATGTATACTACAATATAATATGTTTACTGTAGAAATATCCCTGGGTCACTAGTTGGGCCTGTCTTCACTTGTATCATCGCAGAACAGTTCAGTGTGATTAAGACTTCTGATAGATTCTGGTTTGAGAATACCGACACTTACCCCAGTCCTTTCACTGCAGAGCAGATATATCAACTTACTAACTATACTTTGGCATCTGTAAGTATATCATATTATATACTAGAGTATGTTATATATGCTCCAGAGCTGGGTCCAAGTCATAGATTTGACTTGACTTGCCAAGTCAAGTCACAAGTCGACTTGACTTGGACTTGCCAACCCGCTGACTTGACTTGACTTTGACTTGCGCATCAATGTGACTTGACTTGACTTGACTTGGACACATGAATGACTTGTAATTTTGACTTGACTTTGACTTGCACATCAATGTGACTTGACTTGACTTGGACACATGAATGACTTGTGATTTTGACTTGGGTTCTGCCAAGTCAATCTGGCAAATAAAAATTTTGTACAGTGTTTAGCCAACATGGAAAAAAGGTCTCAATTGTCTACCTATTTATCATTTGTACTAGGTCAGTGCTACTAGCAGCACTCAGAGTATATCAAGGTTAGCTATGAGGATACACAATTCAGGCAACATCTAGGCTGTGTGTACGTGAGACTACACAACGACAATGTATAGTCACAAGTACACACGGTGCAAGTAGTGTAGCCTAAGTGTAGCATAGGTGTGGTGTAAGTAGTGAATACAATGCACAGTGTAATAATTACTAGAGTTAAATTGCAGGACTGGCCAGAGGAGACTCTGTGCTGTACCATGTGCTGTTTACATTCTCATTCTATGTAACACTGCATCACCATTACAATATACAGTATATAATACTATATGACCAGTCTCAACTGTAGTGCCAATAATACTACTTATATAGACTAGTTTTTACCATGATTGCATAACATACATGTACATGCCCTGCCACACCTTGGCATAGGTTTTTCATGGATTGGAATGCCTACTAAACGTAAAATATGATGTTTTGGTAAATGTCAAATTTTTTGAAGTTGTCTTCCACTTGACTTGCATTTCGACTTGACTTGACTTTGACTTGACTTGACTTGTGACTTGCATGACAGCTGACTTGACTTGACTTGACTTGAGGCATCACTGACTTGACTTCGACTTGACTTGCCTTCAAAATTTTCGAAGTTACTTGACTTGACTTGACTTGAGGCAGCACTGACTAGACTTCGACTTGACTTGCCTCCAAAATTGTAGAAATGACTTGACTTGTTGACTTGCAAGTCGACTTGGACCCAACTCTGATATGCTCTACCTGTATCATGTGTACCTGTATATATGCAATGATGTCTATTTACTTAGTAACTTAGCACTCAGCTTATATGCATGTACAAATTATTGGCAGGTGATATGTAACAACCACGATGTGGAGACAATTCCTCTGGAGGTATTTAGTCTACAGAGTGAGAGAGTCAAGTGCACACACGTTCTAGATATTGACATTGACCTGTTTTACTAAGTACTATGTGCATGTATTCACAAGTGTGATTATACTATGTGCTTGAAGTCATATACATGTGCATGTAATATGATATTATAAGACCATCTCTGTGTCTCAGTATAAAGTGTATAACAGCCTGTATGGTCTACCTCTACACGGATATAGAAGCTGCAATGATAATATCACAATCTTATACCTTACCTTTCCTATCTCTCTGGGTTTGGTTGTCTTCTCTTGTCATAAGGACTTCACCTAAGGGAGCACAACTCCAATACTTCCATAGGACACTCAGTACATAGTATTGTATAGGTGGGACTGTATACAGTGTGTATAGGTGGTACTGTATACAGTGTGTATAGGTGGTACTGTATACAGTGTGTATAGGTGGTACTGTATACAGTGTGTATAGGTGGTACTGTATACAGTGTGTATAGGTGGTACTGTATACAGTGTGTATAGGTGGTACTGTATACAGTGTGTATAGGTGGTACTGTCTGCAGTGTGTATAGGTGGTACTGTCTGCAGTGTGTATAGGTGGTACTGTATACAGTGTGTATAGGTGGTACTGTATACAGTGTGTATAGGTGGTACTGTATACAGTGTGTATAGGTGGTACTGTCTGCAGTGTGTATAGGTGGTACTGTCTGCAGTGTGTATAGGTGGTACTGTATACAGTGTGTATAGGTGGTACTGTATACAGTGTGTATAGGTGGTACTGTATACAGTGTGTATAGGTGGTACTGTATACAGTGTGTATAGGTGGTACTGTATACAGTGTGTATAGGTGGTACTGTATACAGTGTGTATAGGTGGTACTGTATACAGTGTGTATAGGTGGGACTGTATACAGTGTGTATAGGTGGTACTGTATACAGTGTGTATAGGTGGGACGACACCCAACTTGTATTACATTGCGCTGGCTTCTGGTCTCTGCTATTTCAGTCTTTTGTTACTTGTTTGGGTTAGTAGTTGGTATACAGATATTAAGGTAGTTACACACATAATATAATATACAGTATCTGACTGACACTCTGCAGTGTACACCAAGAGCCAGCTAGTTAGTAACTCACTGACAATTTCTAAATCTGAAAGCATAAACAATAATATGCATAGCTCATCCCTCATTAAACTCTTTTATATGTACAATGTACATGTATATAATTGTTGAACATTCAATGAATACGTTTCAGTGAGACATTAGTTTGTACTGATGAACTACTTGGCTCTACAGTATGTGGCCTATAATAAAACAACTCTAAGTCTAAATGCTATATCTCTCCACAATAATTGTTGTGTTACTGTTTTAAAATCACAACTGCAGTAAAGTAATAAAAGTACAACTGGAAAATTCACCTTCAACAGCAGTGTACCTGAATGTATCTCAAAATCAGCTTAGCATGTCTAGTTGTCTATAAATATCGATCACTGGCCTCAGGCTTTGACCCAATTCTAGTTGTTGCAAAACTGAAAACAGCAGTCACCCAGCAACTGCATGTGTTTTGTGTTAATTTTAAAAAGTTTGGAATGTAAAGATGCGTGGATATGTTAAATTAGCATGGGTGTACTTTTCACAGTGTTATATTACACTATCTTTTATATAAGTACAATTGTGAATACATTCTATAGCCTGAGATCTGTACGCAGTTTGTCATATTGTGTAAATTCTAGACTGGATCCTAAGCACATTCATGCAGTACGCTGGGGACCCAGGCCAGGACACATCCATCAGTGTACATGTTATAGGTCTATCACTTTGACTATAGCTGAATAACAGATATGGTGGCCCATGACCAGGGTAAAAACACTTGCAAACTTTCACTTTGATCATGGGTTCCCAACCTGGAGTACATGTACCCCTAGGGATACATTTCAGAAATCTAGGGTGTACAATATAAGTTATCAACTTAATACATTTTGGACAGTGATTTTCAGTTACAGACTATCAATTATGAACTATCATTATCTACATGTATTACTGAACGAACATCAAATGGTTCACTGATCCAAATCAGTTTGAGCTAAACCAGTGTGAAAGTCCTAAAACACTAAAGTCTATGAAAGTTATATTGCATATTGCATAATCAGTAAATGAAATTTTCATACCATACTGCGTTTATTGACCTGTTTAAGTGACCCATTTTGATAATGCACACATGCAATATTGTAATGTTTGTGCTAGTGTAACTGTGTATACGCATACAAGATACAAGTGTGGGAAAGACCTATGAGTGGTGCTAGGCCTTCCTCATTACATAAAAACTGAAGCAGTATGTTTGATGACTTGTAATTATTGCTGTGAGCTGTAGGTACGAACCCATAAGTCGTACTGAGTTATTGCCTATTGTGTATAAGAGTATACCCGTGCTTAGTAAGTTCGGGCGTCTAAGGATCTAGAGCTGGAACTAGCTTAGCTTAGTAGGAAGACTCTGTAGATCTGTATAAGATATGTGTCTTTATTGAAGTCCAGGCAACAACTAACTAATACATGAAAAGTATTCGCTTTATATAGTAGTTGCGTTTCCGGTAAAAGTTCCGGCTAAGTACGAGATAGCATCGGCATAGGTATTGCATAACAACATGGAGGAAAAAAGTATGAGGGCCAACCTCTTGGGTCGTCATAGCCAAAAAATGCATATAATAATGTACTTAGTATAATAAATGGATTGTAACTATTGTTAGGGACCCTAGTCCTATATAACCAAGCATAAAAGTAGGTTAAATAAGAAGTAGTTGAACAGTTAGAATCATTAAGAGCAAGTGCACAGTATAAGTATAGTAATAATAGAGCACATGACATGGAATTAGGGTGACAGTATGTGAACAAGTCAATGGTTACTGAACATGTGGGTCAGCCATTTATATAGTCATGTTCTCCTCATCATAATATTAATCGAATTAAACTAAAGATATCCTTGATTAAACACAGTTTGACAACTGGGTAGTTGTATGCTACATGACTGCTCAAGGGTACTTAGGCAAAAAAGGTTGAGAACCCCTGACTTAGATGGATAGCTGTGTTTCCAACAAGAATGATGTGGAATTATGATGAGTTAAGTGACCCACCCCACTGCCTTCCACAGCAAGAAATCTGTGGTTGCAGTCTACAGAGATGCTCTCCCTGGAAAGTCTAGAGATACAATACCTCTGTGTTGTTAGGCTGAAGTTAAAGAAATTACATGTACATATCATAATAATAATATTCCCTAGAAAGTTATTTTTAGGTGATGCTATTTTATGCAAGATTTTCAATTTATTTTGGGGTATTATTTTTGCTTCAATCATAGGATGGAGACATCAGTTGGCCTCTCCCTACTATCCCTGTACACGTGTTTGCATTGATCATAATTAATTCTGAAAGTGTCAACAGCAGGCAATTGTTTATGCTAGATTGGGGGCCCAATGTTCAGTCTAACCAAGGTCACTGGGTTTGGGTTATTAGGTCACTAGTACTTCTCGAGTCTTATAGGCCTGCTATGAACTGTAGATCTACATGTACAGTAACACATCCGACAAGAGTCATATATTGAGGTGAGGCAGGACATTTCTATGTGTTTACAATATAGCCTCAGCCTCCACAGGTCTGACATTAGTGCCTGGTAGTTGTCTTCCTCAACTCATACTCGTATAATTACTCGTACAATCTACGCTGTTGTGTGTACCTACATATGCTTATACCCATGTATAATTCACTTATATTGTGCAATTCCTTGACTTCAGTTGTAACTGACTCAATACTTCATGTACAACCTACCTTTTGTACGGGTTTTATAAGGCCGAGATCCCTCTAATTAGTTGCAATCAATTTATTATAATATCTACATCATTTTCTATTTTTTGTATATGGCTGACCTTAAAGAGTTCGGACCTCGTACCTTTTTCCACCATCTTGTTACACAATTTCTGGACTCAATCGTTCCTTTTGCCGGAAACGCAATAGTATATAAAGTGCAGGGCTGTTGCGCCCTATACGGCCGTGCAGCCCGGCTGTCTCAACTATTGGCATTGCAAAGTCGAAATGTAGTCAATTTAATATGATGGTCAGATAAGTGTTTAAAGTTTCTTCCACTTTCCTATTTGCGGGGTTTACAAAATATGTAAGGATATGGTGATAATAAGTGTGCTAAACATTTTTATATCAGGAAATTCTAAATACTACCGCAATTAACTGCAATTATGTAACATTTTATATATAGAATAACTGTCATGGGAGATAACTCTAAATTTTAAGACTATTCCGGTATACAGTATAAGAAGTATACACAGTCCATGTACTGGGTGTGTTAAAAAATATAAACCCTGAAAATCTAAACAATATTATATTAGTTTTCAATTGAACAAACTTTTTTGGATTCGGCTATCTGTCTGCCCTACATTGTTGTCAATATATTTACTTAGGCATTCAATCTTATAGGGAGAAATAAGAAATATCTCTATGGTAGGAAAGAAACACATGCTTTCAGCTGCTTTTTGTAGATTCGTTAGCTCTACTTTATTTCATTGCATGTTTTTCATCATTGTAAAGGAGTAAAGTATTTGTAAATGTCGTTAGAGTTGAATGATTTATGTTCAGTCATAATTGTGAACAGATACAATGTATACATGTACATGCATATATATGTATGAGGCTGGATTATATTTAATGTTATTACACAGGTATATTTCATAAACCTGAACTGCTTCAAATTTGCTCTATTTTTCTGAAAAACACTCTCGGGGGGGGGGGGGGGGGGGCGGCGGCCCGGACCCCTGGATATTTTGTCCCCACCAACATTTCTTAGGGCGCTACGGCCCTGATAAAGTGTGTTCTTTTTCATTGTGAATCGGTTGATGCTTGGACTCCAATAAAGACACATTTATACAGAAGTCTTCTTTCATAGCTAAGTTAGTCCCATTGGACCTTGAAGCCCGAACAATACTAAGATAGAACATACTCTCTCTCTCAAGATTTATTCTAAGCATTAACTACTGTTCACTCTCTATATAAGTAGGGTGCAAGTCTAGCCGGCCAGTCCTAGGCTCTGCCCAAAACATTACAATATACATGTACATGTAGTAAACATTGTAACAACAATATACATGTACATGTAGTAAACATTGTAACAACAATATACATGTACATATAGTAAACATTGTAACAATAATATACATGTACATGTACATATAGTAAACATTGTAACAACAATATACATGTACATATAGTAAACATTGTAACAACAATATGCATGTACATATAGTAAACATTGTAACAATAATATACATGTACATGTACGTATAGTAAACATTGTAACAATAATATACATGTACATGTAGTAAACATTGTAACAACAATATGCATGTACATATAGTAAACATTGTAACAATAATATACATGTACATATAGTAAACATTGTAACAATAATATACATGTACATGTAGTAAACATTGTAACAACAATATACATGTACATATAGTAAACATTGTAACAATAATATACATGTACATATAGTAAACATTGTAACAACAATATGCATGTACATATAGTAAACATTGTAACAATAATATACATGTACATGTAGTAAACATTGTAACAACAATATGCATGTACATATAGTAAACATTGTAACAATAATATACATGTACATGTAGTAAACATTGTAACAATAATATACATGTACATGTACGTATAGTAAACATTGTAACAATAATATACATGTACATGTAGTAAACATTGTAACAACAATATGCATGTACATATAGTAAACATTGTAACAATAATATACATGTACATGTAGTAAACATTGTAACAATAATATACATGTACATATAGTAAACATTGTAACAATAATATACATGTACATGTAGTAAACATTGTAACAACAATATACATGTACATATAGTAAACATTGTAACAATAATATACATGTACATATAGTAAACATTGTAACAACAATATGCATGTACATATAGTAAACATTGTAACAATAATATACATGTACATGTAGTAAACATTGTAACAACAATATGCATGTACATATAGTAAACATTGTAACAATAATATACATGTACATGTAGTAAACATTGTAACAACAATATACATGTACATATAGTAAACATTGTAACAATAATATACATGTACATATAGTAAACATTGTAACAACAATATACATGTACATATAGTAAACATTGTAACAATAATATACATGTACATGTAGTAAACATTGTAACAATAATATACATGTACATGTACGTATAGTAAACATTGTAACAATAATATACATGTACATGTAGTAAACATTGTAACAACAATATGCATGTACATATAGTAAACATTGTAACAATAATATACATGTACATATAGTAAACATTGTAACAATAATATACATGTACATATAGTAAACATTGTAACAACAACATGCATGTACATATAGTAAACATTGTAACAATAATATACATGTACATGTAGTAAACATTGTAACAACAATATGCATGTACATATAGTAAACATTGTAACAATAATATACATGTACATGTAGTAAACATTGTAACAACAATATACATGTACATATAGTAAACATTGTAACAACAATATACATGTACATATAGTAAACATTGTAACAATAATATACATGTACATATAGTAAACATTGTAACAACAATATACATGTACATATAGTAAACATTGTAACAACAATATGCATGTACATATAGTAAACATTGTAACAATAATATACATGTACATATAGTAAACATTGTAACAACAATATACATGTACATGTAGTAAACATTGTAACAATAATATACATGTACATGTAGTAAACATTGTAACAATAATATACATGTACATGTAGTAAACATTGTAACAATAATATACATGTACATGTCGTAAACATTGTAACAACAATATACATGTACATATAGTAAACATTGTAACAACAATATACATGTACATGTAGTAAACATTGTAACAATAATATACATGTACATGTAGTAAACATTGTAACAATAATATACATGTACATGTCGTAAACATTGTAACAATAATATACATGTACATATAGTAAACATTGTAACAATAATATACATGTACATATAGTAAACATTGTAACGACAATATGCATGTACATGTAGTAAACAGTATAACAACAATGTACATGTACATATAGTAAACATTGTAACAACAATATGCATGTACATATAGTAAACATTGTAACGACAATATACATGTACATATAGTAAACATTGTAACAATAATATACATGTACATGTAGTAAACATTGTAACAACAATATGCATGTACATATAGTAAACATTGTAACGACAATATGCATGTACATATAGTAAACATTGTAACAACAATATACATGTACATATAGTAAACATTGTAACAATAATATACATGTACATGTACATATAGTAAACATTGTAACAACAATATACATGTACATGTAGTAAACATTGTAACAATAATATACATGTACATATAGTAAACATTGTAACAATAATATACATGTACATATAGTAAACATTGTAACAACAATATGCATGTACATATAGTAAACATTGTAACAATAATATACATGTACATATAGTAAACATTGTAACAACAATATACATGTACATATAGTAAACATTGTAACAGCAATATACATGTACATGTAGTAAACATTGTAACAATAATATACATGTACATATAGTAAACATTGTAACAACAATATACATGTACATGTAGTAAACATTGTAACAACAATATACATGTACATGTAGTAAACATTGTAACAATATACCATCAGCTGTTTTCTAAACACTTCACCAAAACTGTGAGCAGGAGAAGTTGTCCTCTCTACAATTTATTGATTGCCAGCCCTTAACCCAACCGCAAGCAAGGAGCTAAGGCTATGCACTTAGCAGATCTGAGGGTAACCAGGAGAGTGTTTACCAACTCTGTGGTTTTGGGGAATTATTTTGCTACCATTAATCATAAGCTAGACTGGTTTATGTTTATGGATGTTTATGGAATTATGTTATACTCTGTGTGGATAACTGCTTGTTAGCAGGAGATCTTCTGTGGAATAGAACCAGCTAAACTAAGTAGGATGTCTTGTTCTCTCTAATACCAGATTCCAATCATTCTCTCATGGACAAACACCTGTACAACTGTATGCGCTTCATGCATCTACAGTATTATACTGGTAAACTACTGATGTCAGCTGACATACATACTGTGGTGTAATAGTTACTGGTACCCGCTGTATGTGTGTACGTGTTACAGAGGTCTGCGGTATGTGTGTGCGTATTACAGAGGTCTGTGACTTCAGTTTGTAAGTTCTGCTGGCTGGTTAGGACTTTGGTGGGGTGGGTGTTGTCCCTCTCTACAGAGAGGGTGCCACTGACAGGACTGGCTCCGGGTGGTCCTCACAGATCTCAGGCTAAGCTAGACTTCTTACCAAACACTTGCTACTTTTGAGATTGCACGAAAGGTGTAATATGGGCCTGTGTTGTGTATATGAATGTATTGTACACGCAAGGTCCCACCACTTACATCAACTATGCTATAGCAGCTTTAGTAGTGAATAATCAGTGTTTACTTATATATAGGTCGTATATAGGTCATATATAGGTCATATATAGGTCACAGCCTGTATAAGATGTTTATTATCCATAATTTATGTAATATACAGTCCATCTACTGGGATTAGGGGATTAACGAACTGCACACTAACTCCTAGAAGGCCTGGTCCATACTTGCCAAGAAACGAGAGCAAAAAAATCTGCTGCTACTGCTGACAACGATGCTGCATGGTAGGTAATGCACTGGTATGTTATATGTCTACTCCATCTACTCAATTCTCTCACTTAATTCTGCAGCAGAACACAAACATGACTATTTTGTCATAGGTTTTTGGAACTAGCAGTTCTCCATTCCTGTGTTTAAGTTGTTCTTATGGAACTAACCATCATGTTACATGATGTATACTGTGCTTCACGTACAACCATGTTACATAATGTATACTGTGCTGCACGTACAACCATAGGAAGTAATCCATATGTCATATACTTGTAGACCTGTGGTAACTGAGCGTGTATAATATTATGTAGTATATGTACAATATTGCAGGGAGCTGCTTCACAAACTTGACTGTTGGCAACTGGAGGCTTCGCAACTTATTTAGCATTTGGAGATCAGGGTCAATATGCAATATACAATATATGTATACCATATTATAATACTAAATAATACTATAATATGTAGTTATGTTACTTATATAGCAGACAGTAGCGTAGCCATCTAGCCAACTAGTGTAGAAAATTGAGCATACTATATTGGACATGCACAGAGCACACAATAGACACACTGTGAATGGCATTGGCACAGACCGAATACAAGCATTCATAAACTGACAACACTGTCTCACGCCAGCCTATCCTACAAATAACTTAATGACATCTAACCACAAAAAACTGCACGCACTATTACATCTACCCGGCTTGTATTAGATTATCAGGTGATATATTTAGTTAATATTATAGTGTCACATGACTGACTGGCTGGCTGATTGCACAAGAATAGGCAAGTGCTTGCAGATGCTCTGAAACCAGTAGAGCTAATAACAATTACTCTAGGCCCAGATAATGTCTAGATACTGTACAGGAAAAGTGTGTTTAGCTCCATCTTGTTGTCACCCAACCACAACCCTCTAATTCGTCTTGTTATAACAATTTCTTGTCTCAGAGACCCTGGGAGAAATTTGCACTGACTGACTTATTTGAAATTGACAATGTTGGAAAAGAGTGTTTGGTAAAATTAAGCCTACAAATCCCTGATTAACCGCAGAATCTGCTGTGAAATCACCATTTTCCCAGTAGATATCAAACTATGTCATGTTATACTATATATCGTTATATTATATTATATTATATTATGTTATATTATGTTACATTGTATGTTGTGTTGTGTTATGTTGTGTTGTGCTGTTTACAAGGATGATGTCACTTGCTACAAACAACTCTAGTTGCCTCCCCCGCCTCTGTTTGACAAATGCAGCCCAACTATTGTTGATTGATTAAAATATTTTCAATTCCATTTGTAGGAGGGTGATCTTGTGGGCCGAATATGCCTTAGTGTTGGAACTGACTAATGGCTGCCGGCTGTACCGGATATGCTGTAACTTGGGCCGTATCAAGTGCATACTTACATTATATATTATATCAGAATCGTATCAGATACTACTATTAGTATGTGTATACACTGTAACATGCAGGCAACCCATTGTGTGCCAAAACCTAACCAGGTGAAACACGACTCCCGATCTCATCTCTGATATTAAGATCAAACCCCTGAAATATTTCTGTAATGGAAGCAGTCATGTGTTGAGTCGGTAATACTATTACATGTACATATAGATATAATAGTACTACTATTACATGTACATATAGATATAATAGTACTACTACTACATGTACATATAGATATAATAGTACTACTATTACATGTACATATAGATATAATAGTACTACTACTACATGTACATATAGATATAATAGTACTACTATTACATGTACATATAGATATAATAGTACTACTATTACATGTACATATAGATATAATAGTACTACTATTACATGTACATATAGATATAATAGTACTACTATTACATGTACATATAGATATAATAGTACTACTATTACATGTACATATAGATATAATAGTACTACTATTACATGTACATATAGGTATAATAGTACTACTATTACATGTACATATAGATATAATAGTACTACTACTACATGTACATATAGATATAATAGTACTACTATTACATGTACATATAGATATAATAGTATTACTATTACATGTACATATAGATATAATAGTACTACTACTACATGTACATATAGATATAATAGTACTACTATTACATGTACATATAGATATAATAGTACTACTATTACATGTACATATAGATATAATAGTACTACTATTACATGTACATATAGATATAATAGTACTACTATTACATGTACATATAGGTATAATAGTACTACTATTACATGTACATATAGATATAATAGTACTACTACTACATGTACATATAGATATAATAGTACTACTATTACATGTACATATAGATATAATAGTACTACTATTACATGTACATATAGATATAATAGTACTACTATTACATGTACATATAGATATAATAGTACTACTATTACATGTACATGTAGGTATAATAGTACTACTATTACATGTACATATAGATATAATAGTACTACTACATGTACATATAGATATAATAGTACTACTATTACATGTACATATAGATATAATAGTACTACTATTACATGTACATATAGATATAATAGTACTACTATTACATGTACATATAGATATAATAGTACTACTATTACATGTACATATAGATATAATAGTACTACTATTACATGTACATATAGATATAATAGTACTACTATTACATGTACATGTAGGTATAATAGTACTACTATTACATGTACATATAGATATAATAGTATTACTATTACATGTACATATAGATATAATAGTACTACTATTACATGTACATATAGATATAATAGTATTACTATTACATGTACATATAGATATAATAGTACTACTATTACATGTACATATAGATATAATAGTATTACTATTACATGTACATATAGATATAATAGTATTACTATTACATGTACACGTGTATATATAATAGTAACTCTCGTACTTCTGTATGGAGCTCTAGTGATATCTTGTTATTGTTGTTTATTAGTAGATTTGTATGCATTCCTAATGTTTGTCTGCTAACTTCCTGTATTGCAGAATTATTAGGAAATGTTGTCAGCTGTAGAGAACAACAAGGATATGCAGTCTTTGCAGCAGGTTTTGCAACCAACCAGTATGTGTTGCTATACATTATTATTAGTTATCACAAATAGTGTCTTTGATCTGTACTATTAGTCACTATTTATCACTATCAGTATATTTGAAAGTACATAAATAGATAACAATCATTGCAAGTAAATGTATCAACAGCCAACACATGATAAACAATGTTGTATATTACATTATACTGTTACTATTTGTAATGGTTGACGTTAGCTGATTGCACATACATGTATATTTGTTATATACTCATAACTCTATGACATACGCTCTTATGTGTAAATCATCCATATGTAGCAACCACTGAGGCATATCATTGTTTACCACTCAGTGTACTACTTGGAATACCATATTATGATGGTATTACACATAATATGATGACGTCAGGCCATGCTGATAGCATGTGTCTATCATTTGATTGGTTGATGACAGAGGGGTATATAAGCCTGACCTTTCTCTGCGCTCTGCCATAACTCTACTCTCAACAGAAACCAGAAGAGAAATAACAGAGCTAAGCTAAGATGGGTATTACCGGCAGTACAACCTATGCTACTCATAAACTAATCGTGCACACAGGTGACAAGAAAGGAGCTGGCGTAAAAGATGCCGTGGTATTGTTATAACACATTTACTTCAGTTTATATGACATATATGATGCATATTATATTATATTATATTATATTAGTGTATGTATGTATACCTTCCATGTGTACAATGTTGTGTATTTCCAGGTGTATATGACATTCACTGACACGAGTGGAACAGTCAGCCAGGAGCAGCACCTCACCAGTGGTGGAAACGACGACTTCACCAAGGGAGACCAAGTTGAAGTACCTCTCGATCTGCCTGGACTTCTCAAGATCTCAGACGTCTGCATCCGGAGACAGAACGAAGAGAATGAAGATGACTGGTGAGTACCCTGTGATGTCATTGTGTACCCTGTGATGTCATTGTGTACCCTGTGATGTCAGCACATGTACACTGTGATGTCAGCACATGTACACTGTGATGTCATTGTGTACCCTGTGATGTCATTGTGTACCCTGTGATGTCAGCACATGTACACTGTGATGTCAGCACATGTACACTGTGATGTCAGCACATGTACACTGTGATGTCAGCACATGTACCCTGTGATGTCAGCACATGTACACTGTGATGTCAGCACATGTACACTGTGATGTCAGCACATGTACCCTGTGATGTCAGCACATGTACACTGTGATGTCAGCACATGTACACTGTGATGTCAGCACATGTACACTGTGATGTCAGCACATGTACACTGTGATGTCAGCACATGTACACTGTGATGTCAGCACATGTACACTGTGATGTCAGCACATGTACACTGTGATGTCAGCACATGTACACTGTGATGTCAGCACATGTACACTGTGATGTCAGCACATGTACACTGTGATGTCAGCACATGTACACTGTGATGTCAGCACATGTACACTGTGATGTCAGCACATGTACACTGTGATGTCAGCACATGTACACTGTGATGTCAGCACATGTACACTGTGATGTCAGCACATGTACACTGTGATGTCAGCACATGTACACTGTGATGTCAGCACATGTACACTGTGATGTCAGCACATGTACACATGCAATTACTACATTATCATATAACTCACAGAGCATCAATTCTTACACTGTAATTATATAACATGCAAATTAATCACACTGTCACAGTGATTTATAAATACAAGTTATATAGAGGCAGCTGTCATTTAATTTCCTCCATTAAATACATAACATAATAATATTCATTTGCAAATATGCATGTATTAAATATTAAATATTGTTGTAAATGTTGCAACACTATTATAATGTGTTATTACAACAACAGATAATTATGCATGTATATACCTATATAATATACACATATATTGATATATACCCATATACAAGTACATGTACATTGATACATACCCGTATATACACATGCATTGATGTGTATATAAACTACTTGATCTCCACAGGTATGTGTTAAAGCTTGTGGTGAACCATGTGAACCAAGCAGGAGAAGTCCTTGACTCGAGTATCTTCCCTCTAAACAGATGGCTGCACGGTGGAGATGAGATGCGATTCACCGAGTACGACAGTTGTCTCCCCCAGTTCGATAAGAACAAGGGACAGCGGGCTGAGGAGCTGCTAAAGATGAGACGGAGATACATTCTGTCAAACAAAGTGTTCGGGGCACCTCCACAGGTTAGTATGTAATATATACTCGGAGTTATCTTCTCTATGAGTAGGATGAGGCAACTCCTCATTGTTTGTATACTACAATACAGTAATCATATATTATTCTATTATATCATTAGTTCGCTCTACCTCTAGTCACTGATCATCTACTGCCTGAAGATTGCCTTTCTGATACATTATCTTATTACAAGTCTAAAAGTATATACATGTACTAATATACCTGAGCATTGAGCTCTTCAGTTGTCTTAGGGAAGATGGTAGTAGTAATACTATGTTATGTTATGTTATGTTATGTTATGCTGTGTTATGTTATGTTATGTTATGTTATGTTATGTTATGTTATGCTGTGTTATGTTATGTTATTGTTTTGTGTATCTTGTTAGGTAGAGATTGTGCCAAAGGATGAAGAGTTTACCAACAGTTACTTTGTAAGTACACAACGTCATTATACTTGTACAGTATACTAATGTACATATGTGTAAGTACACATTGTACTTGTACAGTATACTAGTGTATATCTGTGTAAGTACACATTGTACTTGTACAGTATACTAGTGTATATCTGTGTAAGTACACATTGTACTTGTACAGTATACTAGTGTACATATGTGTAAGTACACATTGTCCTTGTACAGTATACTAATGTACATATGTGTAAGTACACATTGTACTTGTACAGTATACTAGTGTATATCTGTGTAAGTACACATTGTACTTGTACAGTATACTAATGTACATCTGTGTAAGTACACATTGTACTTGTACAGTATACTAGTGTATATCTGTGTAAGTACACATTGTACTTGTACAGTATACTAGTGTACATATGTGTAAGTACACATTGTCCTTGTACAGTATACTAATGTACATATGTGTAAGTACACATTGTACTTGTACAGTATACTAGTGTACATATGTGTAAGTACACATTGTCCTTGTACAGTATACTAATGTACATATGTGTAAGTACACATTGTACTTGTACAGTATACTAGTGTATATCTGTGTAAGTACACATTGTACTTGTACAGTATACTAGTGTATATCTGTGTAAGTACACATTGTACTTGTACAGTATACTAATGTACATATGTGTAAGTACACATTGTACTTGTACAGTATACTAATGTACATATGTGTAAGTACACATTGTGCTTGTACAGTATACTAATGTACATCTGTGTAAGTACACATTATACTTGTACAGTATACTAGTGTATATATGTGTAAGTACACATTATACTTGTACAGTATACTAATGTACATCTGTGTAAGTACACATTGTACTTGTACAGTATACTAGTGTATATATGTGTAAGTACACATTATACTTGTACAGTATACTAATGTACATCTGTGTAAGTACACATTATACTTGTACAGTATACTAATGTATATCTGTGTAAGTACACATTACTTGTACAGTATACTAATGTACATCTGTGTAAGTACACATTATACTTGTACAGTATACTAATGTACATCTGTGTAAGTACACATTATACTTGTACAGTATACTAATGTATATCTGTGTAAGTACACATTACTTGTACAGTATACTAATGTACATCTGTGTAAGTACACATTATACTTGTACAGTATACTAATGTATATCTGTGTAAGTACACATTATACTTGTACAGTATACTAATGTATATATGTGTAAGTACACATTATACTTGTACAGTATACTAATGTACATCTGTGTAAGTACACATTATACTTGTACAGTATACTAGTGTATATATGTGTAAGTACACATTGTACTTGTACAGTATACTAATGTACATCTGTGTAAGTACACATTATACTTGTACAGTATACTAATGTATATATGTGTAAGTACACATTATACTTGTACAGTATACTAATGTATATCTGTGTAAGTACACATTATACTTGTACAGTATACTAATGTATATCTGTGTAAGTACACATTACTTGTACAGTATACTAGTGTATATCTGTGTAAGTACACATTATACTTGTACAGTATACTGATGTATATCTGTGTAAGTACACATTATACTTGTACAGTATACTAATGTACATCTGTGTAAGTACACATTATACTTGTACAGTATACTAGTGTACATCTGTGTAAGTACACATTGTACTTGTACAGTATACTAGTGTATATCTGTGTAAGTACACATTGTACTTGTACAGTATACTAATGTATATATGTGTAAGTACACATTATACTTGTACAGTATACTAATGTATATCTGTGTAAGTACACATTATACTTGTACAGTATACTAGTGTACATATGTGTAAGTACACATTATACTTGTACAGTATACTAATGTATATATGTGTAAGTACACATTATACTTGTACAGTATACTAATGTACATATGTGTAAGTACACATTATACTTGTACAGTATACTAATAGTGGTATTGTAATGTGTTTACAGTTGGGTCTTGGAGCAGACTTACTAACTGTGACGGCAAAGGCAGCCCTCACCAGCTGGCAGACGGAGGAATTCGATAGTCTGCTGGATGTGGAGACTTTATACGATGGGCCTCTGACCACCCCTGCTGTAAGTATATATATAATGGACCTCTGTCCACCCCTGCTGTAAGTATATATATAATGGACCTCTGACCACCCCTGCTGTAAGTATATATATAATGGACCTCTGTCCACCCCTGCTGTAAGTATATATATGATGGACCTCTGTCCACCCCTGCTGTAAGTATATATGGTGAATACTTGTCCACTCCTGTTATACGCACATCTAAACCTATGAAGAATTCTTTTGTTGAAAGTAATTTATCCAAAAATGAGAGAGGACGACTCCTACTATTTCAACATAAATTCAACATGAATGTATATATATACGATGGTGATTGGCTGGTAGAAGAGTCAATTCAATCAATCCCTAGTCTAGTATTATAGTAGTGTCTGAATGTCTGTTCCAGGGAGTGCAGAACTGGAAGAGTGATGAGGAATTTGGTAACCAGAAACTAGCCGGTTGTAACCCAGCAATGGTCCAGCTCTGTACCGAGATACCCTCCCAGTAAGTCTAAGTGCATATGTACCGAGATGCCCTCCCAGTAAGTCTAAGTGCATATGTACCGAGATGCCCTCTCAGTAAGTCTAAGTGTATCCAAGTTTGAGGATGAATTCATTTAGTGCTGATTCTGTTTATTTGGTGTTATACTATTGCAAGTAATATGTTATTACAACAGCATGGAGGAGATAGTAAAAGACCCAAGTATACTGGAGAGGAACCTTCTAGAAGGCATGACCATTGAGAAGGCTATAGAAGAAAAGAGACTGTTCAAGCTGGACTTCTCCTATATGGCAGATATTGAGGTCACAAGGGGTAAAATTGTAAGTAGATACATTACTTCCCATCATAAAAGTCAAATACTTCTTACCCTCTACTTGTCTCACCTTAGAGTTGTCTTACCCTATACTGATCTGTATATTATTGTACATGTAGATGCCAGGACCGACTTGCCTATTTTTTGTGAAGGAGACTGGGGACTTGGTACCAGTTGCTATACAGCTCATGCCTAAGCCAGCAGCAGACAACCCTGTAAGTGTTAGCCCTGATACACAGTCTAATACAGCGTATATAACAGTGTTTGATTAGCATTCACCATTACCAAACTTGACATGATTTTATTGTATGATTTTTTATGTAGCATTTTTATATTTTAGGTTTTCACACCTAATGATGCAGAGTACACCTGGCTAGCTGCCAAGATCTGGTTCAACTTGGCTGACAGCGCTCACCATCAGTCAGCGTCCCATCTTGGTGAGTTGTCAATACACACACTACACCCCCCCCCCAGCTGTGCAACTAACTCACTACGGAGCACACAATTCCATATATTCATCATATACCTACACTGCATATACATGTATATACCTACACTGCATATACATGTATATACCTACACTGCATATACATGTATATACCTACACTGCATATACATGTATATACCTACACTGCATATACATGTATATACCTACACTGCATATACATGTATATACCTACACTGCATATACATGTATATACCTACACTGCATATACATGTATATACCTACACTGCATATACATGTATATACCTACACTGCATATACATGTACATGTATATACCTACACTGCATATACATGTACATGTATATACCTACACTGCATGTACAGGTATGTACCTACACTGCATATACATGTATATACCTACACTGCATATACATGTATATACCTACACTGCATATACATGTATATACCTACACTGCATATACATGTATATACCTACACTGCATATACATGTATATACCTACACTGCATATACATGTATATACCTACACTGCATGTTCATGTATATACCTACACTGCATATACATGTATATACCTACACTGCATATACATGTATATACCTACACTGCATGTACATGTATATACCTACACTGCATATACATGTATATACCTACACTGCATATACATGTATATACCTACACTGCATATACATGTATATACCTACACTGCATATACATGTATATACCTACACTGCATATACATGTATGTACCTACACTGTGTATACATGTATGTACCTACACTGCATATACATGTATGTACCTACACTGTGTCAGATTGATAACAAACCTATTATAATCTGCAGGTCTAACTCATCTGCTGATGGAGTCGGTAGCAGTAATCACAAACAGACAGCTCTCACAGTCTCACCCCATCTACAGACTTCTGGCTCCCCACTTCCTCTACATTATCAGCATCAACTCGTAAGTTGTAGTAGAGCTCATTGACAGACTGTCCAGTCTCTAGTTAACATTCAATCAATTTCAAAGACGTTTAGAAGACTAGAGCTGATGTTTACTATTGTTTGCGTTTTAGTTTGGCTGTAAGTGCCCTGGTGTCAGTCGGAGGGTGGGTCGACACTGCCATGGACATTGGCCGTGTCGGTATGTTCAATATAATCAAGGAGAAGTGGGCAGAGTGGGACGTACAACGCAATGGTAACCTGCGTAAAGACATCAAGAACAGAGGAGTGGAGAACCTTCCTAACTATTTCTACAGAGACGACGCTCTTCTGCTCTGGGAGGCTATAGAGAAATATGTAACAGAGGTTGTTAGCCAAGTCTATGGTATGTATTGCAAACTTACTATACGTGTAAAAATTACTATAATATTACAGGCCTATAATAGTTGAGTATATACTGACAAGTATACGCCATACATACAGTACTATTTGAACTTGCTTTCTAAAATGTATGTGGTATAGTTAGATTTGCACCCGTTTCTGGTTACATGGATGTGTAGTATCCTTTTACTACACATCCATGTATTGTTGTACAACAAACCCACTAGTATTATATGAATTAATAATTGATTCTTGTTGCTTACCTGCAGACACCCCGGATAAGCTGTCAGGAGACACCGAGATCCATGCCTGGGTTACTGAGCTCCGAGACTCTGCTAAGTTCAATGTAAGTCACATGACCGTAGTATAGTCACATGACCATAGTATAGTCACATGACCGTAGTATAGTCACATGACCGTAGTATAGTCACATGACCATAGTATAGTCACATGGCCGTAGTATAGTCACATGACCATAGTATAGTCACATGACCATAGTATAGTCACATGACCATAGTATAGTCACATGACCATACTATAGTCACATGACCATGGTATAGTCATATGACCATAGTACGTATAGTCACATGACCGTAGTATAGTCCATCGAAACATGAATATCTCCTTGTGCAGAGTAACAACAATATATTGAATATGATTGGTTAATTCTGCAGGGTATGGAAGACATCACAAGCAATGCTGTCCTCATAGAGCTACTGACTGTGTTTATTTTCAACTCGAGTGTACAACACGCTGCTGTCAACTTTGGCCAGTATGACGAGTATGGATTCCCTCCAAACTACCCAGCTAGCCTCCGACAGCAGAGGCCAACCACACATGTAAGGGCTATATCTCTTCCTGTTTATCGTCATGCAATGTATGAGTTACCGAGTGATGTGACATCTAAGGAAACCAACTGTCTGCAATTCAACTAAGATATTATTGTTGACAGGACGCACTAACAGAGGCATATGTGGTTAGCATCCTGCCGAAAAAGGGCGCCACGCTGGAGGTCGTCAAGATCACCAAGACTCTGAGTGAGAGGGCCACCCAAGAACTGGGCAACTTTGAAATCCAATATGGATACGACAGCATTGCTACCAAAGCTCTTGACAAGTAAGTGAATGTACATGTACGCTGTTGGCTATACATGAGTGTTACTCTACAATGTTATGCATATCCTTTATATACACTGTAGGTGGCATATAACATGGTTAGTTGTTATGCTGATGTTTAGCCGATAAGTTCCCTCTCATTTGCAGTTTTAAAGCAGAGCTGAAGAAGATTCAATCAACAATCATGGAGAAGAACAAGACAAGGAAGAGGAAGTATGACGTACTACTGCCATCTGATATTCCCAATGCTATTAGCATCTAGTAACATGCTATTGGCATCTAGTTACATGCTATTGGCGTCTAGTTACATGCTATTAATGTCTAGTAACATGCTATTAGCATCTAGTTACATTCGACTAGTACTACTTGTTTAAATCCTTTACAATAATTATAGTATTATTGGCTCAACAGAATTCCATGCTTTGAACATTTTATATTGGCAACTGCAGACTAGTTCTGAATCGATGATGAAGACTCTTATGATACATATATTATACATATACATTGTATGCAGATTGAGTATATTATATACATTATATATACATATACATTGTAGGTAATTGTCATATATAGAGAATTATTACTATTGCATTACATTTTTGATCTTATTATTAGAAAATCTCAATGGAAAAGGCCTGCATGTTGTGGTATTATATTATAATATTAGAGTACACCAGTTTATTCCGTGTATATTATATAATATTGGAGTACATTAATAAACTGAGCATAATAACAGTTATATCTATATTGTGTTATATAATACTTTTATATATATACATAGAGTTGCCTCCTCCTGAAGGCCTGGATAATACAATCATGTATATGTAGGGTACATGTACATGGACAGAATAACTGCTATAAACAGACATGCAGTGAATAAGACCATATCTGAAATTGCCTTCTCTCCTTCTATAAAATGACATGAAAGGACAACTACTGTGGTATTGTTATAAACACATTGACCAAACCTACCCCTCTGCATACATACATGTACATTGTACATGTAGTTACAGTGTAATAGTCTAGTAGGCAGGTCCATCAATCATCTAAGCATAAACAGGTGTGACATGTGATACCAGTAGCTGAACTAACGGTGTGGTAGTAGACTAGTAGACTAGACACATTTACCTAATATCTGACATAGTGCAGAGGTAATTAGTGACTAGTAGTAGTATATCCAATAAAAGGACACTGTAGCACTATTATAGCTACCAGCACAACCAAGGTAAAAAGAGGTAGAAGATGGGCTACTGCAAAATATCCACCAATCATTTAGTGCTTACAAGGAGGACCACAGGCTAGAGTATAGACTAAAAGAGGACGCAGAATTACAGATAAAGTAGAGAGTATGGAGAAGCACAGGGTTCTTATGAGTGCAGTAACAAGTGATGACCTTGACTCCACCAAAGATGCCACTGCCGGTATATATAAAGATAAGTTAGTTGTAAAACTATCCGCACCTCTGATAACTGGTAAAGCAGCTAAAGGTACAGCCCGGAGTCTGTTTCAACTAGATGGAACTGAATGCAGTGGAAATAGCTGCACTATATCTTCTAGAGACAGAACATACTGCAAGGAATATATCTCAGAGTTCTCTCTAGCAGACGACCATCAGTTTATATTGCACAATGATGCAATTAAGGCACCAGCTCTGCACTACGTCACAGACAGATGCATGGCTGAGCTAATCATCAGTGCAGTACCTGAGCAGGAAATACCAAATCTTCTACTAGCTGTAGACATGCTTAGTTGGACAGCACTACACCTGACCTCTTATGTCGGTAGACTTGATGTAGTCCAGTACCTGTGTAGTTTCTCACTTGTAGTGGATGAGCTGGTATTTAAAAGGGACAGCTATGGCCAGACTGCCCTACACGTAGCTAAAGACAGGTATACAGCTGAGGCCATCATAAACGCTGTGGAACACTGCAATATCAATGTTGTTACCTTAGCTGACAAGGAAGGGCAGACAGCATTACATACAGCTGCTGAGGATAGCATCGCAGACGTTGTGGAGTACCTCTGTCAGATCTACCCATCAGAAGACTTACAACTGCTGAAGAATAACAAAGGACAAACTGCGTTGCATGTTGCTGAATGCTATGAGGTTGTAGAAGCTCTGTTAGAGTCAGTTGATGATTTGGTAGATTATGTAAAGGAGACAGACAACCAAGGATACACTGCTCTCATGTACTACGTTCTGAAATTCACGCCAGAAGAATTAACATCAACACTAGAGTACATAGAAGACAACTGTGAGCCTTTAGTCGACTTGAAGTACCTCTTAGAGCAGAGAAATGCTGACGGTCATAATGTGTTTCATTTGGCAGCACTTTCTCGTTACACTAACAATGTGTTCCCAATACTCTGTGACTACCTAGACTACGTCGACTTAGTCAGGGTGTTGGTCGCAGACAGTGCTGGAAATACACCTCTAGACTACCTCATGTTTAGTGCAGCTACAGAACTATTTGCCCAAGTTGTGACAGGTCTACCGTTTGTTCAAAGGCGCAACTTGTTCTCTCGAAAAAGCATAACCAATTCCAATGATGCTTGTAAACCTGAAAGTCGAATATTCCGTGAAAGTCAAAAACCTGTAAACTTAAAATGGAGACTGGCTTCACATGAGATAGAATTTCAAATAATAGTTATAAATGATGACATCTTCAAAATCATTAAGTATGGTTTAAACGAGTATTCGCTGTTGGATTCCGCCTATGTCTATACTTGGAAGTTGTTTGCTTCTGCTGCTGCTAAACAGGCAAAGACATTGCTGACTACATTCAGTACCGCATCACCATTGGCTGTAGGAACCGCACAGGTAGGTAAATACATGTAATTGACTACATTCAGTACCACATCACCATCTGCCGTAGGTAAATAACTTGGAATTTATTCTACAAGTGTGAGTCCCATTTTGCCTACTCTATAACAATTCACTTTGTTTTAGGAAAACCAATTGAACTGTACAGCTGTTGAGAGTCCAAGTTCAAGAGATGAGGAGGGCATATCTACACTCTGGCTGCACATAGATCATGAGGGATGTAAGCAAGAAGAAGAGTGGAGGAATGTTCAGAACAAACTACTAGAGATGGACAGGCCAGAGTATCATGGGTTACCTAAGGTTTTGTTGATATCACTATTATCATACACTGTATATACATCTCTTGGATGTATCAGCACCTGTTCAACACTGAAGATACACATGCAGGTGTGTGCTTATGCTGAATAGGTTATACTAGTGAGTACCTTAGACATACACATGCAGGTGTGTGCTTATGTTGAATAGGTTATACTAGTAAGTACCTTAGACATACACATGCAGGTGTGTGCTTATGCTGAATAGGTTATACTAGTGAGTACCTTAGACATACACATGCAGGTTTGTGCTTATGTTGAATAGGTTATACTAGTAAGTACCTTAGACATACACATGCAGGTGTGTGCTTATGTTGAATAAGTTATACTAGTGAGTACCTTATGACATACACATGCAGGTGTGTCCTTATGTTGAATAGGTTATACTAGTGAGTACCTTAGACATACACATGCAGGTGTGTGCTTATGTTGAATAAGTTATACTAGTGAGTACCTTATGACATACACATGCAGGTGTGTGCTTATGTTGAATAGGTTATACTAGTAAGTACCTTAGACATACACATGCAGGTGTGTGCTTATGCTGAATAGGTTATACTAGTGAGTACCTTAGACATACACATGCAGGTTTGTGCTTATGTTGAATAGGTTATACTAGTAAGTACCTTAGACATACACATGCAGGTGTGTGCTTATGTTGAATAAGTTATACTAGTGAGTACCTTATGACATACACATGCAGGTGTGTCCTTATGTTGAATAGGTTATACTAGTGAGTACCTTAGACATACACATGCAGGTGTGTGCTTATGTTGAATAAGTTATACTAGTGAGTACCTTATGACATACACATGCAGGTGTGTGCTTATGTTGAATAGGTTATACTAGTAAGTACCTTAGACATACACATGCAGGTGTGTGCTTATGTTGAATAAGTTATACTAGTGAGTGCCTTAGACATACACATGCAGGTGTGTGCTTATGTTGAATAAGTTATACTAGTGAGTACCTTATGACATACACATGCAGGTGTGTGCTTATGTTGAATAGGTTATACTAGTGAGTGCCTTAGACATACACATGCAGGTGTGTGCTTATGTTGAATAAGTTATACTAGTGAGTGCCTTAGACATACACATGCAGGTGTGTGCTTATGTTGAATAAGTTATACTAGTGAGTACCTTATGACATACACATGCAGGTGTGTCCTTATGTTGAATAGGTTATACTAGTGAGTACCTTAGACATACACATGCAGGTGTGTGCTTATGTTGAATAAGTTATACTAGTGAGTACCTTATGACATACACATGCAGGTGTGTGCTTATGTTGAATAAGTTATACTAGTGAGTACCTTATGACATACACATGCAGGTGTGTCCTTATGTTGAATAGGTTATACTAGTGAGTACCTTAGACATACACATGCAGGTGTGTGCTTATGTTGAATAAGTTATACTAGTGAGTACCTTATGACATACACATGCAGGTGTGTGCTTATGTTGAATAGGTTATACTAGTGAGTACCTTAGACATACACATGCAGGTGTGTGCTTATGTTGAATAAGTTATACTAGTAAGTACCTTAGACATACACATGCAGGTGTGTGCTTATGTTGAATAGGTTATACTAGTGAGTACCTTATGACATACACATGCAGGTGTGTCCTTATGTTGAATAGGTTATACTAGTGAGTACCTTAGACATACACATGCAGGTGTGTGCTTATGTTGAATAGGTTATACTAGTGAGTACCTTAGACATACACATGCAGGTGTGTCCTTATGTTGAATAGGTTATACTAGTGAGTACCTTAGACATACACATGCAGGTGTGTGCTTATGTTGAATAGGTTATACTAGTGAGTACCTTAGACGCTGACGCTAACCTCATACCACCAGGACCCGACTCCATTATCGTCACTTGTGTGTATTCAGAGAAGATGAAAAAGAGGTATGTACCAGCTCCCATACAATACTGAGAGATTCATACAACAGAGCTCATACAAGGCTTTCATACTATAATAATTATGATAAACATTTACAATATTGCAGCCTCTCCACCTACACTGATCTCTACCGACTGCCGGTAGATCCGCTAGTCCGCCATATCTTATCAGATCATGATGTGAAACACGTCAACATCAACAGCACACTGTGCTCTAGATATACTACAGCTGGAATGAATAGCCAATTAGAGAGAAGATTAGTGACTGGATGCCAGAGAGGTAAAGCTCTGATCGTCTGCAACAGAACAGACAGAGATGCCTGCTGGGAGAACGAGTTTAAAGATGCTAACCATGTTCTAGCCAACCAATTAGGTCTAACGGTGGGTGTTCTAGCCAACCAATTAGGTCTAATGGTGGGTGTTCTAGCCAACTAATCAGGTCTAACGGTGGGTGTTCTAGCCAACCAATCAGCTCTAAAGTTGAGTGTTCTAGCCAACCAATTAGCTTTAACGGTGGGTGTTCTAGCCAACCAATTAGCTCTAACGTTGAGTGTTCTAGCCAACCAATTAGCTCTAACGGTGGGTATTCTAGCCAACCAATCAGCTCTAACGGTGGGTGTTCTAGCCAACCAATTAGCTCTAACGGTGGGTATTCTAGCCAACCAATTAGCTCTAACGGTGGGTGTTCTAGCCAACCAATTAGCTCTAACGGTGGGTGTTCTAGCCAACCAATTAGCTCTAACGGAGGGTGTAACAACATTGATCAATATTAAGAGAGATTGCATTGTTATTGATGATATCAGCTCAAGTATCAGTCTAACCAACAGGTGGAGGTGGTGTATGATCAGACAGCTGCTGGTATCATCTCTTGTATCAAAGAGTTCTCAGGGTCGGAGGGTCATGGAGATCTGGTAGCTCTAGCTATCATGTCTCATGGTGGAGATGGAGATATCACTGGTGATGATGGCAGAGAGAGATGTTCAGTGCAGAGTATAATAGATGCCCTGTGTACCGAGAAGCTTAGTAATATACCAAAGGTTACTCTACTGTTCTATTCAGCGGTTCATTTAAAAGTGACGGCTTGATGTCTTTTAGTAAGAAAGTGAGATCACAGGGAAATGCAAAACAGATTGTATGAAAACACTGAATCCAGATATTCAGCCACCATATTTATGCCATCAATATTGTGAGCACAGAATCCCTTCTAGAAGATTCCTATATTGTTATACATGTAGATGGTGCAGCTTTCCTTCTGCCGAGGATCTGTTCCTCTCACCAATACCAACAGAGTGAGTGAGTCGTGGGAGAGTTCCGTATTACGGAGTCTGACCGGTGGTTACCCTGCTGCCGCTAGCCAACCCCTAGATGAGAGAGTAAGAGCAGCGGAATGGAGGAGCAACCCATTTCCACATGTAGAGCTTCCCCCAGACTGTTATGTCTGTTTCTCCACTCTTCCCGATAGCAAGTATGTAACTCACTTTGAGTAACAGGTGTATTCAGTGCGTACTAGTTGAGTGAACTGTGTAGTAGTATATTTTACATGCATGTGATATACTTTTTATGCAAGGAATTGCATTTTTGATGAATATGACTGTCATAAGCTACGCAGTGAGATGAGTGTGTGGGTAGGGCAAATGGTGGCGGGTGGTGGCCAATACTGACAACAATATGTTTGATTGTAGGTCAGAGAGGGCGGTGATGTTTAGTGCTATTAGAGAGTACTTAACTGAGGTGTGTATGTATGGGATAGATGAGGTTGTCATGGCAACACCCAAACACCCTGGACAGGAGCAGAGCCCAGCTAACACTAGCAAACCTCTAGCACAGATAGAGGTGATAAATATGCTGGCTGACGTAGCAGCGGTGGTGAGAAACAGTTCACGCTACAGACAGCATATTAACGTCTGCTATAAGGTAGACAGGCACAGTCGCCCGTTGTATATACAAGTTCTACCATCCCTTGGATGACGACCAATAGCCAGTATGACAGCCATGACAGTGCGCACTTACAACAATTTATTATACTGCATCTAATTGTAGGAAATATATTTAGATTGAGTAGATAATTTGATTATTATATTAAATTAGTTCAACAAGATTAATATTTACATGTATTAGATTATCTCTAAGGTATTTACTTATTCCGAGACGTACTGGTCTCTCACGTGATCAATCAGACCAAACTCTTTGGCTTCCTGTGGAGACATGAACTTATCTCTTTCCATGCTATTCTCTACAATAGAGGGAGTGGGTGAGTCTGCTGATAATACAATACGTACTACAAGAAGTTACTCGTCTACTATAATCTATTATACCACCATCAGAGGTCCTCTCTAAACCTACAAAGCATCTAGATTCTAGAACATCATGAGGAGACATCATAGCACTATCTACTACTGCCAATTATGTAGTTGTCTCCCCCATAGTAACACAACTCCCACCAAGACATTAAACTCACCAATGAACTCAAGAGGTTTGTCACAGTGCACTGTGTATATCTTATTCAATTGTTTCTTTAATTTAGATATTTCCTCTGCTTGTATTAGTATATCTGTGGCTTGACCCTGGAAATATCGAACCAATTGTAGGTACAAGTACTACTACACTACTACATCATGTAACCACACTACTGCATCATGTAAGCACACTACTGCATCATGTAAGCACACTACTGCATCATGTAAGCACACTACTACATCATGTAAGCACACTACTACATCATATAAGCACACTACTGCATCATGTAAGCACACTACTGCATCATGTAAGCACACTACTAACTAATGTAAAGCACACTACTAGATAATATAAGTACGTCACTAGATAATATAAGTACACCTACCTGCGCTCCGCCCGATGGCTGATGTACCATAATCCTAGAGTTGGGTAGAGCATTTCTCATGCCTTTGCTACCAGCGGCCAATAGGAGAGAAGCTGCGCTGCAGGCCTGGCCCACACACCATGTGGATATAGGTGGACGTACATACTGCATAGTATCATATATAGCTAGACCTGCAGTGACTACTCCCCCTGGACTATTTATATACATGTGTATAGGAGCTTTAGAGTTTTGTGTCTGCAATAGCAGTAACTGGGCTATCACTATACTGGCCATATAATCTTCTACCTGCAGGTAGAACATTACAATTGTATAGAACACTGCATGTGGATATAATTATAGGATTATGACAATGCTAAATAATTGTTTAGAAACAGTAGCCTAATATCGGTGCTTTTGTTCAACAAAACGCATGCAGTAGGGGGTATACTTACCGGCCCCATAACGCAGACGATTCTGTCTTTGAGAAGTCTACTATATATATCATACATGCGTTCCCCTCTCCCAGTCTGCTCAACCACAAACGGCACTGTAGGAGACCGGTCAGCAGTACCCGTGTGTAGATCACATCCGACGACACGGACCTGTGGGTTACGGGATGAAGTAAGGAATCCATTCTGTGTATTACACTAAAGTAAAACAGTCAGCAGTGGTTTACTTGCAGCATGTGCAACAATAGAATGGTATACAATGTAGCAAATGAAATTTCAACAAAACCAGGTTTCAATCAAGCTTCTGCTGTTAAAACATTATTTGTGGAGTGAATTACATTGTAGGTGTTTGTACTTTTACCCTGTGCTGCCCCATCCTAACAGCCCCCTGTGCTGCCCCATCCTAACAGCCCCCAAAAGTTTACAAGAAAGAACTAAAGCATAAATTATTATTATTATTAATTAATTTCAAGCTTAATTTCTGCAAGTTACTATGAGTATCACCAGACACATGTACATAACACATGATAATGGTAATGTATTATTATTATTATTGATAGCACGCACAGCATGTTGTTAAGCTGGTTTAAGTTTCTTTGGGTCTCGGGTTAGAACAACTAACCTGGGAGATCCAAAACTTTTCTTAGTGTTCTGGCCGATCCCAAAAGTGCAGCAAATTGCACCTTCGGGATTTCTTTCTTGTCAACATCCAGTTTGATCAGTTCCTCCTCCCTATTCTGTGCTGCACCTAAAGCCCCCACCACAATGGGGACGACTGTCACGGATGTCTTCCAGATCTTCCTCAGTTCTCTCGTTAAATCTTGATACTTTTCCACTTTTTCACTTTCTTTATCTTTTACTCTTCCATCTCTTGGTACAGCTATATCAATCAGCCATGTGTGGTCTAGCTCCTTATCTTTTAATGTTATGTCCGGAAGTCTAGCCTGTATCACATGATTTGTTTGAATGCTCATATCCCTTAATATTTTCGCCTTTTCGTTTCTATCACTGTTTCTGGCTGGTGGTCATACCATTTTTTTGATGTTTTAAGCCCAAACTGTCTAGATAGATTCCAATGTGCGATTTTGGCCACCCCATCATGTCTTTTCTTGTACTCTGTTGCTACTATTTTGCTACACTCACTCAAAATATAAAATGTTGTTTCTTCTCTCTCTCCGCATAATCTACATAGCGCTATTTCTGTCTGTTTCTCAACGTGTTTCTTTCTCCACCTTGTAGGTAAAGCCTGATCCTGAGCCGCTGTCAACAATCCTTCCGTCTCTTTCTTCATATAGCCATTTTTTATCCACACATATGTCTTCTTACTTTCTGTGTTTGCCACTAGCCGAGGGTATTGTCCATGTAGCGGTTATTATTATTTTATGTGTTGATTTATCTCAGCTCTTCAGCTGGTTGGATGTTGGTATCCGGTCAGGTCCCCTGACCTCAGATATCCAACACTCTCCTTAAAATCCTTGCAGATCCTAACAGGGCAGAGAATTGTGCCCTGTCTATTTCCTTTCTTCCTATTTCTAGTTTCGACAATTCCTCTTCTAAATTTGCTACTGCTCCCAGGGCTCCAACCACAACAGGAATAATTTTCACGGAAGTCTTCCACAGTTTCCTAATCTCTCTCGCAAGGTCTTGATACTTTTCCCGCTTTTCCTTTTCTTTCTCTCCAACTCTGCCATCACCAGGCACTGCAATATCTATTATCTACACATGATCCATCTCTTTATCAACCACCACTATGTCCGGCCTTCTTGCTTCTATAACATGGTCCATCTGTATTGTAAAATCCCAGAGCACTTTGGCTTTGCTGTTCTCTATTACTTTCTCTGCTACATGATCATACCAGTTCTCCGTATGTGCCAGTTCAAACTTTTTACATATATTCCAGTGTATGTTTTGTGCAACCTTGTCATGTCTTTTCCGACACTCGCACTGGGCAAGCTTACTGCACTCACTGAGAATGTGGAATATTGTTTCATCTCTTTCGTTGCACATCCGACATTTTGTTGTTCCTGTTTGCTTCTCGATGTTGACTTTTCTCCATCTTGTAGGTAATGCTTGGTCCTGTGCTGCAGTTATGAGTCTTTCTGTCTCCTTCTTCATGTATCCATTTCTCATCCATCTATACTGTTTCTTTGTGTCATAGCTTTCCGTGAGTTTGGGGTATTGTCTATGTAGCGCCTTTTCTGTCTATTCTTTTTCATGATCTTGCCTAGTTTGAGTGGGATATTCATTTTTGCTTTGTTCTTTCATTAGTGACTTCAATAGTTTATTGTTGTTAGGATAGTGTAATACACAATTGTCAATTGATGGCTTTCATAGAACAGTCTCTGTGCCTTACATGTAATTACTACTTGCTGTTTGTCCTATATATTAACCTCAACGTTAGTCATGCTTTTATCCTGAGTTTAACCTGATTGGTCAGTTGTAACTTCTGTATTGTTTTTAGTACTAGCCTTAATTACTTGCACATGTTTTTATTACTTGCCTCTGTCTGTGTTCTAAGTCCTTTGTCATGAGTTGACTTTTGTGCTGTTGTTGAATACATAGTGGATACACCATAAGATCAACTGCTAACACAAGTGACTGCTAACAGGTTATGGGCCCAGATCACTATGGATAGTAAAGGTGCATCAATCGTATTGTTGAATGGAACTAACTATCCCACATGGAAAGTACAGTGTCGCATGGTGTTAATCAGAGATGGTGTATGGGGCATTGTGAATGGTTCTGAGCAGGCACCGGAGTCAACGGATGTGGATAAGCGGGCTAAGTTTATGGCACGTAGTGACAAGGCGTTAGCTACGATTGTGCTGAGTATTGAGCCATCATTGCTGTATCTGCTTGGAGACCCTGTTGATCCAGTGGTTGTGTGGAATGCCTTGCAAGACCAGTTCCAAAAGAAAACCTGGGCTAACAAACTTGCACTGAGGAGAAGGTTGAACTCGCTCAGCCTACAAGATGGCAACTGTGTGACAGACCACATAAAATCTATGACTGAAGTTTTTAGTGAGTTAGCTGTGATTGGAGCACCAATGGAGGAGGAAGATAAGGTTGTGACATTATTGGCGAGTCTCCCGGAGTCGTACAGTGTTTTAGTCACTGCTTTGGAAGCTAATGCTGAAGTGCCTAAGATGGAGGTTGTGACAGAGCGGCTCCTTCACGAGGAACGGAAAATACAAGCCAGAGCTAATGGAGCTCATGATGGTGAAGAGAATGCAATGATGGTTCGGAAGAAGAACAAACACCAGAAAGGACCACAGTGTTATAGGTGTGAGGAGTTTGGCCATATTGCCAGAAACTGCCCGGAAAATGATAATTCCCGTCATCAAAAATCAAAGAAAGAAAAAGGGAAACACAGAGGAAAGAAATTGAAGCACAAAGCACACAAAGCCAAGGCTACATGGAGCAGTGAAAGCAGTAGTAGTGATGAATCTGCTGGTCTGATAGTCCAACATGCACTATCAACAAGATGCGAGTCAGGTAATGATTGGATTGTTGATAGCGGGGCAACTTGCCACATGTGCCAGGACAAAGAAATTTTCTGTTCTTACCAAGAATTACAGAAACCGGTGAAGGTTACTCTAGGTGACGGTAGGCAACTGAAGGCATTGGGGCAAGGAGATGTGACAATCAAGGTCAACATGAAGTCAGGAAAACACAGGAGGCTGCGTCTGCATAATGTTTTGTTGGTGCCTGGACTCTCATACAACTTACTCAGTGTTGCAAAAGCTTCGGAGTATGGGAAGACTACGGTCTTTGACCAGACTGGAGGTGAGATAAGAGGTAGTAATGGTGACGTTGTGGCATATGCAGACAGAGTAGGGAGCCTGTTCCGGATTCGGTGCTCTTTGGGTGAACCGGAAGCGCTCTTAGCCAAGAGTGATCCTGTATTGTGGCATCAAAGGTATGGTCATCTTGGCTGGGATAGGATGAACACACTGTCTAAGAAAGGTATGGTGAATGGTTTTGGCTATAAACCTAGCCTGAATAATCGCTTCTGTGAACTTTGTGTTGAAGGAAAGCAGACAAGAAGTAGCTTCAAAGTGAAATCAGATATACAAAGCAGAGAACCACTGGAGTTGGTCCATTCTGATGTATGTGGTAACATGGGAGTACCATCACTCAGTGGATCTGAGTATGTGGTTACCTTTGTTGATGACAAGACAAGATTCACATGGACCTACATGATCAGAAAGAAGAGTGAGGTTTTTAAAAAATTCAAAGAGTGGAAAGCTGTGGCTGAGAAGAGTGTTGGAGCAAGTCTGAGGACCTTGCGAACTGACAATGGAGGTGAATATGTCTCAAAAGAGTTTGAAGACTACTTGAAAACACAAGGTATCAGACATGAGTACACTATCCCCAAGACTCCTGAGCAAAATGGAGTAGCTGAACGTCTGAACCGAACCCTTGGAGAAAGGGTACGCTGCATGTTGTCAGATTCTGGGTTGCCAAGGGTATTCTGGGCGGAGACTTTTGCCACGGCAACATATTTGCATAATCGCAGCCCCACAAAACCATTGGGAATTATAACCCCCTTTGAAGCTTGGACTGGCATGAAGCCAACAGTGGGACACCTGAGGCGCTTTGGATGTGCAGCTTATGCACACATTCCGAAAGATGAGCGGTCCAAGCTAGATCCCAAGTCCAGGAAATGCATTCATCTTGGCTATGGGACTCAGGTCAAGGGGTATAGACTTTATGACCAGATGAGAAGGAGAGTCTTTTACAGCAGAGATGTAAAATTCGACGAAGGTAGTCTAGGCTACACTACATATGAGGAAATAGATAGCACAAAGAAAGTCAAAGAGACCAAAGCAACATTTGATGAAGAAATCATTGAGGCTCAGTCTGAGACTGTGGAACAAGACGCTCAGTTTAGAAGGTCCAGTCGAGAGAGAAGGCAGACTGAGTTCTATGGTGAAAGAGTCAGTGTAGCTAATGATACCAAGCACGAACCAGAACCGATGACATACGATGAAGCTGTGAAAGGTAGAGATAAGAAGAAATGGTTGCATGCAATGAAGAAGGAGTTAGAATCATTGGAGAGCAATGATGTATGGGATCTAGTTGAGCTGCCAGCAGGAAGGAAAGTGGTTGGAAGCAAATGGGTGTATAAAGTCAAGAGGGATGCAGAAGGTAATATTGGGAGATATAAAGCAAGACTTGTGGCACGAGGTTTCACCCAAAAGTTTGGAGAGGACTATGATGAAACATTTAGCCCTGTTGTCAGATTCGAATCTTTCAGGGCACTGATGGCCCTTGCTGCAAAGTATAAACTCCAACTGCATCAAATGGATGTCACCACCGCCTTCTTGCATGGTGTTTTAGAAGAAGAGGTCTTCTTGAGGCAGCCAGATGGTTTCATACAGAAGGGTAAGGGTAAGGATATGGTGTACAAGCTGAAGAAGAGCTTGTATGGCCTAAAGCAATCCCCACGCTGCTGGAATGCTGCCCTGGATGAGAAACTGATCAATATGGGATTTACTCAGACTGGTGCTGATCCATGTCTGTACATGAAGTCAGCGAAAGTACCTGTGTATCTTGCAGTATACGTTGATGATCTGGTGATTGCAGCAGAGGAGGTGTCAGAGATAAACACTATCAAGAAACAGCTCAAGAGTTTCTTTGACATGAAAGATATGGGACCACTGCATCACTTTCTCGGAATGAAAATCGCTCAGGACGATATAACAGGCGATGTCTTGATTGGCCAAGGACGTTATATCCGTGATATTCTGAAGAAATATGGAATGGAAAATTCCAAGCCTGCCCCAACCCCGATGGATCCTGGCTTAAAGCTTAGAAGTACGACAAACGATGAGGCGGTTGTGGACCAAGAGGCGTATCAGTCAGTTGTTGGAAGTCTACTGTATCTAAGCATAGCCTCTCGACCTGACATTGCTTACGCAGTTAGTTGTGCTGCGAGGTGCACCTCTAAACCTACGAGTACGCACTGGGCTCTTGTGAAAAGAATTCTACGATACCTCAATGGAACTCTTGACCTTGGGTTGAGATACACCAGTGACGGAACGAGAGGAGAGATATTGGCTGCTTTCTGCGATGCAGATTGGGCTGGAGACCTGGACGAACGTAAGTCCACATCGGGCTACGTTCTGATGCTGAGCAATGCTGCTGTGTCTTGGAAAAGCAAAAAACAAACTGTCATTGCTCTCTCTACTGCTGAAGCCGAGTATGTTGCTCTCAGTGCAGCTACACAAGAGGTGAGCTGGATGAGGAAGTTGCTAGATGAACTAGGCGAGAACCCAGATGTCCCTACAACCATACACGAAGACAACCAAAGTGCGATGGCTATTGCTGCTAATCCTGTTAGTCACAATCGGACAAAACACATAGACATTAAATACCACTATGTCAGACAAGCCGTACAAGAGAACGTAATCAAGCTGGAGTACTGTCCCACATCAGATATGGTTGCTGACGTGCTCACCAAGCCTGTGTATACCGAAACATTCAAAAGACTGAGAGATAGACTCGGCCTTGTGCCAATTGTGAATTAAGAAGGAGTGTTAGGATAGTGTAATACACAATTGTCAATTGATGGCTTTCATATAACAGTCTCTGTGCCTTACATGTAATTACTACTTGCTGTTTGTCCTATATATTAACCTCAACGTTAGTCATGCTTTTATCCTGAGTTTAACCTGATTGGTCAGTTGTAACTTCTGTATTGTTTTTAGTACTAGCCTTAATTACTTGCACATGTTTTTATTACTTGCCTCTGTCTGTGTTCTAAGTCCTTTGTCATGAGTTGACTTTTGTGCTGTTGTTGAATACATAGTGGATACACCATAAGATCAACTGCTAACACAAGTGACTGCTAACAATTGTATCCTTTTTCTTCATCCTGGATGTAGTCTGACAGCCCATATTCCTCGGCTCGTATTGTTTCTTCTACATATTTGAGTCCTCTACCACCCTCACCCCTTGCTAAGTACAGTCTTGCAACACTTGCTCTTGGGTGTAACGCTCCATTCATTGTCATTATTTTCCTTGTCTTTCTGTCTGATTTGATTATGATCCATGATTATTATTATTCATGTTGATTTCCTCAGCTCTGCAGCTGGTGTGAATTGGTGTCTGGTTAGAACCCCTAACCTGAGACATCCAACACTTTCCTCAGTATAGTTGCCGTTCCTAGTAGAGCAGAAAATGGAATCCTGTCTACTTCCTTCCGCTGTATATCAATCATCCCCAGATATTCTTCTAACTTCACCACTGCTCCAAGTGCTCCTACGACAACAGGGATCACATTTACAGATGTTTCCCAAAGTCTCTGTAACTCTCTCGCCAAATCTTGATATTTCTCAACTTTTTCTCTTTCCTTCTCTTCTACTCTAGCATCCCCAGGCACTGCGATGTCAACAATCCACGAGTGGTCTATATCCTTGTCTTTCACGACGATGTCTGGTGTGCGGGCTTGTATCACATGATCAGTCTGAATGTTGAAGTCCCACAAAATCTTTGCTTTGTCATTCTCTGTCACTTTTTCTGTATTATGTTCATACCAGTTCTTAGCATGCGGAAGTTCATATCTATCCATGATTATTATTCATGTTGATTTCCTCAGCTCTGCAGCCGGTGTGAGTTGGTGTCTGGTTAGAACCCCTAACCTGAGACATCCAACACTTTTCTCAGTATAGTTGCCGTTCCTAGTAGAGCAGAAAATTGAATCCTGTCTACTTCCTTCCGCTGTATATCAATCATCCCCAGATATTCTTCTAGCTTCATCACTGCTCCCAGTGCTCCTACGACAACAGGGATCACATTTACAGATGTTTCCCAAAGTCTCTGTAGCTCTCTCGCCAAATCTTGATATTTCTCAATCTTTTCTCTTTCCTTCTCTTCTACTCTAGCATCCCCAGGTACTGCGATGTCAATAATCCACGTGTGGTCCATATCCTTGTCTTTCACGACGATGTCTGGTCTACGGGCTTGTATCACATGATCAGTCTGAATGTTGAAGTCCCACAAAATCTTTGCTTTGTCATTTTCTGTCACTTTTTCTGTATTATGTTCATACCAGTTCTTAGCATGCGGAAGTTCATATCTCCTGCACAGATTCCAATGCACTAATTGTGCGACCTTGTCATGTCTCTTTTTATAATCTGTTTGAGCCATCTTAGAACACTCGCTTAGAATGTGAAAAACTGTTTCATTTCTTTCATTACACATTCTGCACAGAGGTGTTCCAGATTGCTTTTCTATATTCACTTTTCTCCATCGTGTTGGTAATGCCTGGTCTTGTGCTGCTGTGATCAGTCCTTCGGTCTCTTTTTTCATATATCCATTTTTCATCCACTTATATGTCTTCTTTCTGTCTGTCTTGTCTGCTATTTTTGTATACTGTCCGTGTAGTGCCTTCTCTTTCCATTCCTTCTCGCTGGTTTCTCTTTGACTGTCCTGGTATTCTCTTTTCGTTTTCTCCTTCATCAATTTCTTCAAAAATCTATTATATCCTTTCTCTTCACACCTGATGTAATCCGACAGTCCATGTTCCTCTGTCCTCACTGTTTCTTCTGCTGGTCTTAGTCTTCTTCCACCCTCATTCCTCGGTAGGTACAGTCTAGCCACATTAGCTCTTGGATGCAACGCTCTATTGATAGTCATAAGTTTCCGTGTCTTCCTGTCTATGCCTTTTAAGTCATCCTGCGTCCAATCTAGTATCCCCCCAGAGTATCTGAGCACAGCAACTGCCCATGTGTTGATTGCCCTGATAACATTTCCTCCATTCAGTTTAGATTCCAATAGCAGTTTTACTCTTCTTATGTACTCACTTCTCATTTTGTCTTTCATCTCCTTGGTCTTTATTTCACTAGCCTCTAGTACTCCTAGGTATTTGTAGCCTTCACCTCCTAGGTCTTTCATCATTTCTCTATCAGGTAACAGTATACCCTCATCCACCTCTCTCTTTCCTCTCTTCAAAACTATGCTGGCACACTTCTGAATTCCAAACCTCATCCTTACATCTTGTGTGAATATTCTCACTGTCTGAACCAAAGACTCCAATTGGCTTTTGTTACCCCCATATAACTTCAGATCGTCCATGTAAAGCAGATGGTTCACCTTCCCAGATACTGATCTGTTTAGGCAATAACCCTGCTTTACCTCCCGTAGCATCACACTCAATGGAATCAGACAAATGATAAACAGCAAGGGTGACAATGAGTCTCCTTGAAATATTCCTCTTTTGATATCCACCTTAGCCAGCTGTTGCCCGCCACATTCCAAATTCGTGGTCCACTCCTTCATACTTCTACAAAGAAATTTTCTGGTTCTCTCTGCCACTCCTACCATCTCAAGTGTCTCAGATATCCATGAATGTGGTACTAAATCGTACGCTTTTTGGTAGTCTATCCACCCCATTGCAAGTCCTGTTTTCCGCTGTTTACAATCCCTCATAATCACTTTATCAAGCATCAGATGATCTTTCGTTCCACGGTATCCTTTTCTGCATCCCTTTTGTTCTTCTCCCAGAAGATCTTTCTCCTCAAGATATCTGTAGATTTCCTCGGATAGCATTATTATTATTATTATTATTATTATTATTATTATTATTATTATTATTATTATTATTATTATTATTATTATTACACTGACTATGGTAAATACTGTTGATATATAATCATATGATTATGTGATTAACACAGTACAACAACTGATGAGTATAACACAATGTACATATCAAATTATAATTATTATATTTATAAAGAAATAACAACAATTAATGATAATTATTATTATTATAATTACTAATAACATTATTATTATTATAATATAATTTATTAATTATTCATTCTTTTCTATTCCTATAACTATTATAGGAATAGAAAAGTGTTATGGATTGTACTGTTCATTCAACTGTCATTCCATAAACCTTTTCTGGGTCGTCTAGACACTTGCAGATCTAACTTTTATTAACACTTCAACTTCTCTTCCACTTTCTCTCTACTTACTCTACTCCTTCTCTTCTCTGTATATAAAAATCCCTTATATATAAGTATCTAAAATAGCTACATGCAGCTAGAGCTACATGTAGCTAACTCCTATTATATAGGTAAAAAAGCAACAGCTTCCCTAGCCTTACAATTACAATACCAGCTTGCAAAAACACTTCTAGAATCTACCACATTCTCCCCTCCTAGATGAGGTGTGGGTATTACCTACACCTACATCGATAAACACAATGGATAACCTGATCATAAAAAGTAGAAGAAAGTTTTAGTATTTTATGTCCATTAGTTTTAAAACTTAGTTTCTACACTATTGTCTTGTCTGGTCTTTAGCATCAGCGGTAGCAGATACAAAGATATTCCATTGCCTCCTCAATATTCTGGACATCACACCTGTGCTCACTCCGATGTTAGTAGTATACGTCCCACAAATAGAAGGTTAGAGGCTCCTATAGGTTGCATTATACCATTCTACAGTAGACACTGGATACACCATCTGAATATCACACCAGTGCTCTCTTCAATGCAAGCAGTATCAGTCCAACCAAGTAGAGGTTTAGAGGCTCCTATAGGTTGCATTAAACCGTGTTAAGCTACAGTAGACTTTGGATATGCCAGCTGAACATCAATATATAGTAGGCAACAGACAAGTACTCCTTAGTTAGAAATCTCCGTTTTTATACCATTGTCCTGTTTTGTCTTTAGCACCATTAGTAGATACAAGTGATTCTCGTGTCTCCTCCATATGTTTGAACATCACACCTGTGCTCATTTCGATGTTAGTAGTATACGTCCCACAAATAGAAGGTTAGAGGCTCCTATAGGTTGCATTATACCATTCTACAGTAGACACTGGATACACCACCTGAACATCACACCTGTGCTCACTTCAATGTTAGTAGCATCGATTCCACAAATAGAAGGTTAGAGGCTCCTATAGGTTGCATTATACCATTCTACCGTAGATTCTGGATACACCATCTGAACGACGAGATATAACAGGCACCAACAAACAGTACTCATGAAATTAAAATAATTACAAAAACTAAAATAAATACATAACACAATAATTTCTATCCAATTGTCATTAGAGAGAAAGTATCCTCCAGCTTCCTGGTTCACTACTCCTAGGTGTAGATCCTGATGCGCTATACACAGCTTGATAGGCTATGGCATAAACACCATGCTCATGCTGGACTCTTACAAGATAGTCTACCCTGTCCATCTTAGCATGACTTTCTGAGTCAGTCGGTGTAATACGAGTTGTAAGTGTTAGAGAGAAAGTATCCTTTAGCTTCCTGGCTCACTACTCCTAGGTGTAGATCCTGATGAGCTATACACAGCTTGATAGGCTATGGCATAAACACCATGCTCACGCTGGACTCTTACAAGATAGTCTACCCTATCCATCTAAGCATGACTGTCCGTTGTAAGTGTTGAGCAGTTAGAGTGTTTAGACCGAAATCCCACCGCTGCCACTTCTCTTCCACTTTCTCTCTACTTACTCTACTCCTTCTCTTCTCTGTATATAAAAATCCCTTATATATAAGTATCTAAAATAGCTACATGCAGCTAGAGCTACATGTAGCTAACTACTATTATATAGGTAAAAAAGCAACAGCTTCCCTAGCCTTACAATTACAATACCAGCTTGCAAAAACACTTCTAGAATCTACCACAAAAGAATGAATGATTAATGTAGCTAATAATTATAACATATAATATAATATAATTTAATATAATAATAATTGTAATTTTATATTTAATACTTAATAGATTATTATATTATTACAGTACAGTACCTTAAACAGTGCTCTTCTGATATGATTCATCGTCATTGTGATTGTGCATAAAAGCTTCAATATTGAAGTACAACCCTCCTTTTCCCAAAGTTCTTGAAGATTTCAAGAACTTCGATTATGCCAAAGGTATCTTTGTATCTAGGTCGTATGAAGGTCACGTAGCAATGCACCTTCTTTTATGTCTTATTAATGATTGGATACTTTTCTAATGCTAACGAAGTTTTAAACATGTCAAGAGGTTTAAGGTTTGGTTCTCATGCTAGCCTCAAAGTATATACCTTTCCACTGTTGTAACTGCACACGTTGATCATGTGATCCATAGAGTTATCTCTATGATGTGATCAACCAAATTTTTGTTCTATTAAAATAATAATGGAGGATTTTTCAGATTGTTACTTCCTGGGTGAACCCTGTAAAACTGAGATACCTGTATTCTTTGTGTATGACCGAACTTCTTCCTTAGACGAAGGGGATGATCCAAAGAAAGCTTTGCTTTATCCACTGTTGAAAGAAGATACTGCTGATGAAAAGCTAATAGTTACAAGTCAGATTAACTTGATCACCACACTTATTCTGTTCTCCAATAAACTTGAATTTGAGCTCGGGAGATCGTTGCCCGTTAATTATAAATTAGGCAAGGTCCACTTTTATCTTTTGAATGTTGGCAAGTATACTTTTTCTTTAAGAAGACCCTGCCACTATCCAGAAAATTCTGCCATATCTGAATTAGAGGTAATTTACTTCTTATTCACCACTTTTTATGAGCAGTTTACTACGTCAGGTGTCCATACCACTCGTTCACACCTTGAGAACAACCCAGATGTAGAGAAAGCGAGAAGTTTTGATAGTCTGCTACAGTTTCTTTCCAAAATCAATCGAACTCAACTTGCGATCTGTGTGGGGTCTTGGTCATTCCAAACATCTAGTCCTGTACTTGATGAGGCAGAAAGAAAGTTAGCAGTCGATTTATCACTGTTAGTGGAATCAACATCTTCTAGCTTTTATGTTGTTGGCTCACTTGCAATGCTAAATGGTAAAGTAGTTTTTACCAAAAATTTGAAGTCCAAGTTCGTACAGACAATTACTCTAATTATCAACGGCGATCTAACAGAATTTGGAAAGGCGATAGAATTTGGCGACGCATACGATGTGACTGCCTTAGTTTGTCATTTAACGGCAACACATGTTTGTTCAACCTCAAACCAGGATTTTGGGGGATTTTATGGTCTTATTCATATACGTGGTGATCTCTCTTTGACTCTAGTAGTCAAGTGTCCAAAAGATCCACTGATAGGCGACTGGTTTCAAAGTTCATGGAAGCGCTGTTGTACAGGTATAAGGCATGAACTGTTTAGAATGTATCATGAGCTGGATAATATGAGAGAGATGACCCCCACTAGTTCTAAAGAGTATCTTCCACCGTCTGTTGAAAGTGTCCGCTTACACAAACATTCCAATGTCGTATATGCCAACTCATCCCGTAGTCTACCTCCCGCCTCTCCCGACCCCAAAGTGGAACGGAAAAAAGGAGCTTCTGCTCCTGGACTCGCTCAACTTAACCAAGGGTTTGCAGACTGGTATACCAAGTCACTGTCAATAGTACAGCAAGCCTTCTGTGATATGCCTTCAATATCAGAGATCCGCATGGCTTCTGCCTCAGAGTTTGTACTCCATTCGACTCAGTCTCCTGTCAGCAACAGGTTTGTAGGCTCCACTGACCCTAGAGCCCTGTCAGCAGCTATTGAAAGACTTAACATTTAGTTAGTTAAAAGATCCATTTGTAGAGGTGAGACAGCTTGACTTGGCCCAATAATCAGTAATTTGAAGTTGTCTGCTCCATGCTATTAGTAACCACCCTTCTCTACTAATGTGGATTGACCAAGAATTAAATAACAGAGCTCAATAATCGTGTTCGTCAAAGAGAAGGCAATTCCGCCGTATAATTATAATAACATTGTATACAATGTAATTATATATATATTATATTATTATTATTTATTATATAATTATATATATATTATATTATTATCATTTATTATATTATTATAAGACTATAGTTTGTACATTTAAACAACATTGAAAGACTGTCTGCTGATAATGTATCTACACTACTTTAAGGTGCAGTAGTTGTATAAATATAATATTTATAGTACAATGTTGCCAACAAATCCTGAAAATTTAATGCATTTTTATTGTTTTTGTAATTGCTATGGTTTGCTCTTAACATAGTATATATATTGCTGAGCTGAGTAAACAAGTACATGTAGACACTCATACAGAATACAGTGTGTTATTGTACAGTACTATTAGATGTGTACTGTTACAGTAGCAATACTACATTAATATAGTAAGTAACAAGTAAATAGTCAATAAATGGAGACATTAACATTCACTAAATACGTGATAAGTTATGAGAGTTGTCTTCTCTTCATTTTGTAAGTTGTCCGCTCTTAATCCAAACCCCAACCTCACTATGAAGACGTTTCTTATCACGTATTTGGTAACTGATAGTTCCTGAGAAATGAGCAATGATTGCATATACATGTGTACTACTATGGTATATCTAGCTGGAGAAATATTCGCACAAAGAGAAGGCAACCCCAACACATTAGGTAAATATCGTACACAACTGACTAGTTGAGGTATAAAAGTACATTGTATTTAGATTCCTGTTAACAATAATGAGACCTGTATAAGTATTACTACACGTCCAATAAACAGGCCTACTTGTCTATGTATTACTACACCAATAAATAGGCCTACTATATAATTTACATTGTATAAACATGTTGATCATTAGTATTCCACTATCAGTCAATACTAACAGTGTGAGAGTATAACATGTAGTGTTCTTGTGAAGAGGGAATACCTAGACATCAGTGTTCCTAGACAACATCATTCCTATCCAGTGGACATGGTCTGGTAAACTCATTCATCGTTTCATGGAACCATTTGTTACACACTACAATATACATGTAGCACAACATAATGTTACACACTACAATATACATGTAGCACAACGTAATGTTACACACTACAATATACATGTAGCACAACGTAATGTTACACACTACAATATACATGTAGCACAACGTAATGTTACACACTACAATATACATGTAGCACAACGTAATGTTACACACTACAATATACATGTAGCACAACGTAAAGCTATACACTACAGTATAGCACAACGTAATGAGCAGAGTGGCATATAATTATATGTGTGTGTCTATGTGGCATTATCTAGTGCTGCACGGTGTTTTGGTATAGTTCAGTTTTTCAGTTTTTTTTCGCTTCGGTACTATTCAGTTCTAAAATTCAAACCATGCCTGGCCTCTTAGCGCACCCACTTCCGATAATAGCTGGTGTTACAGAGTGTGACAGCTCCCAAAGTTGAGTATTTAATTTTCGGTTTGATTTGGTGCCTTTTTCTGAATTTAAAAAACTGAATTAAACCGAGAGATAGAAGACAACTTCGGTATCATTCACATTTTTGAAAAATCAGCAAAAAAACTGAATGCACATGTAAATTCAAACCGCCCAGCACTAGTATTATCATATCATGTTACTATATTATGGTAGGCTGTAAGCATACCATACCCCACTTATAACCAGCTAGGACTGGGCATGCTCCGTGTAACGTTCTCTCATCTAACTCTCCATCTTCTTTTAGATTAAACCAGAATGCTGCCCCGCCCTGTAACCATAGTAACAATAGACACAGTATTAACTGACTGCCCCGCCCTGTAACCATAGTAACAATAGACACAGTATTAACTGACTGCCCCGCCCTGTAACCATAGTAACAATACACACAGCATTAACTGACTGCCCCGCCCTGTAACCATAGTAACAATACACACAGCATTAACTGACTGCTCCGCCCTGTAACCATAGTAACAATAGACACAGTATTAACTGACTGTCCCGCCCTGTAACCATAGTAACAATACACACAGCATTAACTGACTGCTCCGCCCTGTAACCATAGTAACAATAGACACAGTATTAACTGACTGTCCCGCCCTGTAACCATAGTAACAATACACACGGTATTAACTGACTGTCCCGCCCTGTAACCATAGTAACAATAGACACAGTATTAACTGACTGTCCCGCCCTGTAACCATAGTAACAATACACACATATCAACATGTAGGAGTCCCTACTCCCATACACATGCTCGCAGTGGTGTAGACTTGTAATAGTCATGTTATATTATCTGGTGCTCGTTACTATAGTACAGACATTGCATTGTATTCGTAGGCTGTTAGTATAATATACATACTGTGTATATAAATACATGTATTATATTAGTACCTACTTTCTCAGGCCATACTGTAACTCCTAGGTGAGGGAACACAGTCGCCCCTCCTTTCTCTACATCTGTTAGCTGAAACATGGGCTATGATATTACACATTTATACAACACATGAAGCATTACGTGTATATAAGATACATACATGACTATAATATTACACAGTATAAGGTTGTATATAAATTCAAGATGGTGGCTTACATAGAGAATGAAGGTGGCCAAACGATTACCAGCCTCTTGGTCAAACACATTCGGGTTGTTGGCCTAGAAATAGAAATAGTATTAACTAATATGTACATGTAAGTCAAATAGTAAATACAATGCAGTTAAAGTGTGTAGTATATAGGTCACAGTAAGTAGTATATAGGTCACAGTAAGTAGTATATAGGTCACAGTAAGTAGTAAATATGTCACAGTAAGTAGTATATAGGTCACAGTGTGTAGTATATAGGTCACAGTAAGTAGCATATAGGTCACAGTAAATAGTATATAGGTCACAGTAAGTAGTATATAGGTCACAGTAAGTAGTATATAGGTCACAGTAAGTAGTATATAGGTCACAGTAAGTAGTATATAGGTCACAGTAAGTGGTATATAGGTCACAGTAAGTAGTATATAGGTCACAGTAAGTAGTATATAGGTCACAGTAAGTAGTATATAGGTCACAGTAAGTAGCATATAGGTCACAGTAAGTAGTAAATGGCTATCAATGATTATTAATAGATGTTGACTGTTGACCCCTGAAGCCAGATTCAAAGAACTTGACACCCATGATAAACCTACATGTACATGTAATAGTTGATTTGCTATATAGCAGTAGACATACTATATTATTATAATATACATGTATATACAGTACAATTGTATATAGTATTAATATAGGCTTATGGACTTACCCGAGTCAACAGGTAGTAAGGACTTACCCGAGTCAACAGGTAGTAAGGACTTACCCGAGTCAACAGGTAGTAAGGACTTAACCGAGTCAACAGGTAGTAAGGACTTACCCGAGTCAACAGGTAGTAAGGACTTACCCGAGTCAACAGGTAGTAAGGACTTAACCGAGTCAACAGGTAGTAAGGACTTACCCGAGTCAACAGGTAGTAAGGACTTACCCGAGTCAACAGGTAGTAAGGACTTACCCGAGCAAAGTCACAGTGTGGCTCGTAATGTCCACCTATCCCATAATTCAACACCTACAATGATACAAACGTTAATAAGAAAATCACAACACATAATCAGCTACAACAATTAATTGGCTAACAATTATACATGTAGATATGGAATGCAAATACATGTACAACGTAGATGCCTGTTGTGTTATGAAATGAATAGCTATCACACAGTCATATAATATTGTGTAGAACTATTACACAGTCATATAATATTGTGTAGAACTATTACACAGTCATATAATACTGTGTAGAGCTATTACACAGTCATATAATATTGTGTAGAGCTATTACACAGTCATATAATATAGTGTAGAGCTATTACACAGTCATATAATATTGTGTAGAGCTATTACACAGTCATATAATATAGTGTATAACTATCACACAGTCATATAATGTAGGTTGATGGTATCTGACTGACCTGAAGTGACTCAGCATAGTCTACAGTTAATCCAGTGACTCGAGAGAATCGCTGACTGAGTGAAGCAATTACATCATCTTCAGAATCCCATATCCATGCACTAGATAATATACTACATGGTTACTAGATAATATACTACATGGTTACTAGATAATATACAACATGGTTACTAGATAATATACAACATGGTTACTAGATAATATACAACATGGTTACTAGATAATATACAACATGGTTACTAGATAATATACAACATGGTTACTAGATAATATACTACATGGTTACTAGATAATATACAACATGGTTACTAGATAATATACAACATGATTACTAGATAATATACAACATGGTTACTAGATAATATACAACATGGTTACTAGATAATATACAACATGGTTACTAGATAATATACAACATGGTTACTAGATAATATACTACATGGTTACTAGATAATATACAACATGGTTACTAGATAATATACAACATGGTTACTAGATAATATACAACATGGTTACTGGATAATATACAACATGGTTAATAGATAATATACAACATGGTTACTAGATAATATACAACATGGTTACTAGATAATATACAACATGGTTACTAGATAATATACAACATGGTTACTAGATAATATACAACATGGTTACTGGATAATATACAACATGGTTACTAGATAATATACAACATGGTTACTGGATAATATACAACATGGTTACTAGATAATACACAACATGGTTACTAGATAATATACAACATGGTTACTAGATAATATACAACATGGTTACTAGATAATATACAACATGGTTACTAGATAATATACAACATGGTTACTAGATAATATACAACATGGTTACTAGATAATATACAACATGGTTACTAGATAATATACAACATGGTTACTAGATAATATACAACATGGTTACTAGATAATATACAACATGGTTACTAGATAATATACAACATGGTTACTAGATAATATACAACATGGTTACTGGATAATATACAACATGGTTACTAGATAATATACAACATGGTTACTGGATAATATACAACATGGTCACTAGATAATACACAACATGGTTACTAGATAATATACAACATGGTTACTAGATAATATACAACATGGTTACTAGATAATATACAACATGGTTACTAGATAATATACAACATGGTTACTATTACCATATCATAATTACTCATACAAACAATACTGTAAGATTACAGGTCCCATACAGCACTTCATATTGAGTATAGAGAGTAAGCTACCAGCTACCATGTTGGTAGTTGGGTCACCGGAGGAACCAGTATATCGGTAGTTTAAGGTGTTGTATACCAGAAGCAAGGCTATATAATGGATGCAACTACAACTACCTTCCGTGCTAAAGAGTTAGTCATAAATAATATACTGTATAATGTTAAGTCTATATTAGATGCATTACACAATGCACCAAAGAGGCTGAGCATGCTAGTAGACAGTAGGTACATGTATGTACAGGTAAACACTACAGGTAGGCACTATAATGAACATGTGAACTGTTTTCAATATCCCAAACTAACCTCCACATACAATGTACATGTATTTATCGTCCCTTTCTAATGTAAAGTGTGCCTCACATAATATATACCTGAATATGCATACATTATAAGAATAGATGAAATTGATGATGTTTGTTTATTTAATTCATTTCACTCCTATATAGTTTCGTACTTGTAAGTACTCATCAGGTAAAATATATACATGTACATTGTATATCATAATATATCAACTTTATATTTAATATTAAAATAAATAAAACTCAGATTATCAAGTCAGATAAGATTAACTATGAATATAAATTTAAAACAAAACTTGATTCTAGACTGCTTGTTGATACTGTATTGATATGAATTATACTGAATGAGAAACCATATTGTAGAGAAAGGGGTGGGGTGTCTAGGACAGGGTAGTTGATACAGTATATTGTATATAGCAGAGATACAGTAGACAGGGCAGTGTACCTGTACTGTATATAACACACATGTACTGTATATAACACACATGGGGTGGTACACTACACTCAATTATTATAACATATCACATGTACAATGTATATACACTGTACATGTGCATGTTATATGTTATAATATAAACAAGAAATGAGAAAGTAGAAACAAGAAATTACATGTAACAAGGGTCAACATGCTACAATTACTTACATGTAGTTATACTGACTGACCTACATGATTGACCTAGTTATACTGACTGACCTACATGTACATTGACCTACATGTAGTTACACTGACTGAACTACATTGACCTAGTTATACTGACTGACCTACATTGACCTAGTTATACTGAGTGACCTACATGTACATTGACCTACATGTAGTTATAGCTAAGTCAACCCGGTTATACAGTGTATAGCATGTTAATAAAGAGCATCTAAGTGAGTGTATAACAGATAAAGTGCAGTTTAAATAGCATGAGTTCCCATTACATGGAATCTGCTGATTAAGGGGTGGTAAGAAGGTACACCCCAGGGCAGTGCCATGTCATAGGCTACAGTAAATACACAGCATAACTGATACCTTTTGCTAACTCTAGTGTGAGTTTTGATCCCACCGATAGGTGTGGCTGCATTTAATGCAAACACACCAGATCTGTCCAGCTAAAACCACAAGTAGACTAGTAGTGTGTGTATAATCATCATACACTAGCACTGTCACTGCATTGAATACTCTAGGAAAGTTAACCTTGAACTTATAGCAGCGCGTGAGGCATTCAACTATTATATACAATGATCTACCTAAGAAGTGCAGGTAAAGAGTTAGCTATCTCTTAGACTACAATTCATACACCTACCTTTGGCCTTGCTAGTTCCTTGATCTTCTCTATCTCCCTGTCTGTTATTACTTTGTGAATATAAACTAGCCTCGGTTCCAATGAGAACTCTTCTTCTAAAGATGGGTAGTAGCTGTGGAGCATCGGCCTGTACCTACACTTCAGTCTCTTAGTTCTACCGCCAAACTAAAATAGTAAACACAATGTCGCAAACAGCATAGCATATCAGATGTACAGATGTACTTCACAATGTACTACACAATGTACTACATACAGAATGTACTACACAATGTACTACATACAGAATGTACTACACAATGTACTACCCAATGTACTACCCAATGTACTACACAATATACTACACAATGTACTACACAATGTACTACACAATATACTACAAAATGTACTACACAATATACTACACAATGTACTACACAATGTACTACACAATGTACTACACAATGTACTACAAATGTACACTAGTATGTACAAATGTAGATACTCAACACTTATATATATGATATACTATACATATACACTAGTATGTAGATACTCAACACTTATCTATATGATATACTACACATATACACTAGTATGTAGATACTCAACACTTATAATATATATGATATACTATACATATACACTAGTATGTAGATACTCAACACTTATATATATGATATACTACACATATACACTAGTATGTAGATACTCAACACTTATATATATGATATACTACACATATACACTAGTATGTAGATACTCAACACTTATATATATGATATACTACACATATACACTAGTATGTAGATACTCAACACTTATATATATGATATACTATACATATACACTAGTATGTAGATACTCAACACTTATATATATATGATATACTACACATATACACTAGTATGTAGATACTCAACACTTATATATATGATACACTATACATATACACTAGTATGTAGATACTCAACACTTATATATATGATATACTACACATATACACTAGTATGTAGATACTCAACACTTACCTTTTCCAACTGCTTTCCCTGGCACAGAGTCTCATAGACTTTGAAAGGAGTAGAAGCAGTAAATCCAGTCCTGTTCTGTGGGTTAAGCAGAGGGGGCAGGTCATCAGGCTTATACACCCGCCCCGCTTCCCTTAGATCTCTGTAGTAGTACCAGAGGTTAGAAGTACCAGGCTCAGCACCCGGCTCCATTGCTACCCACCTCTCTGCAGCTGCTATAGCCAGCTCCAAGTTTCCTTGCTACAAATGTCAAGGACAGGTATCATCAAACATGCTAGTGATGACATTACGACAATGGGCGTGAACAAGTACAGTAGCGATCGAGTACACACATAACGGCAATGTGCACACATATATAATGGTGACATCACTGTAATGGCACACATATAACGTTGAGATCACTGTAATGTGCACACATATAACGGTGACATCACAGCAATGTGCACACAGATAATGGTGACATCACAGCAATGTGCAAACAGATAACGGTGACATCACAGCAATGTGCACACATATAACGGTGACATCACATTACACTGTACCTTGTATAGTGAAAAGCTGAGGTACTCAAGAGTAGTAACTATTCTATCATGTAGCTCTTCTATAGTCCTTCCCATACTCTCGTATTTGTCAAGTGCTGCTCTGAACCAGCTGACTGAGTGATAGTAGTCATCCATTAGGAATGCTGTCTTACCAATCCTCAGGCAATCATCCCCTGTGGTATACGACACATAGTTACAGTGGGACACATACTGATACCAGGTGACGATGACAGTGGGACAGCTGATAGCAGGTGCCCTGCATGAGAGGCCCACAGCATTACATGAATGAAAATGCCAAGACATCCTAGATACAGTGGTACAAGATTTTCACTGACACCGTATTCTACATCATCCGCATACCAATGGGGTGGGTACCTGTTAGTGGAGGAACTCATGACTAAGAAGGGGGCGGGTACCTGTTAGTGAAGGAATTCATGACTAAGGAGGGGGTGGATACTTGTTAGTGAAGGAACTCATGACTAAGAAGGGGGACACATACTGATACCAGGTGACGATGACAGTGGGACAGCTGATAGCAGGTGCCCTGCATGAGAGGCCCACAGCATTACATGAATAGAAATGCCAAGACATCCTAGATACAGTGGTACAAGATTTTCACTGACACCGTATTCTACATCATCCGCATACCAATGGGGTGGGTACCTGTTAGTGGAGGAACTCATGACTAAGAAGGGGGCGGGTACCTGTTAGTGAAGGAATTCATGACTAAGGAGTGGGTGGATACTTGTTAGTGAAGGAACTCATGACTAAGAAGGGGGTGGGTACCTGTTAGTGGAGGGGCCTCATTCTCTTTAGATTCTAGCCCGAGGTTGCCATCTGTCAGCTTTTGAGTGTCCAGACTGTATGTGTCTTGTATTCTAAGCAGAGCAAGCACTGCACCATCCATGTCATCCTTAGATGGCATGTGAGATAAGGTGTCAGCTGACCCATTCTGGTATACTATGTGACACATACATGTGTACAGCATTATATGCAATGCTAAGGTAAGATCATGTTACATTGTACGTGACATTATACACGTATATTACACATACTATTAGTGTTATATTACACTTACATGGTCTACTATCACATGTCTAAACTCATAGCACCATAGGAAGGTTATACAGCACATAAAGGTCAAAAGGTCAACATGTGGAAAACATCCTTATGCAGGCAAACTAATGCCCAAGAATAGGTGATGCTTGCTACTAGGAAATGATTTTGAAACTTTGTGAAGCATAATAGTAAAATGTGTGACCCCAAACCCTACTGTTAGAACCAGACATCGGGCGGTCCACAAAATTGCCGTAAAAAAATTTTTCCTACAGACTAATTCACATGTAATTGGAGTATCCATAATAAACTATTTCATGTTAACTTTGTATGATTTGGGGTTATAGCTTGTTAAAGTTGAGCTTCACAAAATATTTTTGGCCCTCCCGATGCCTGATTCTAACAGTAGGGTCACATACGATGTCTAAGTGACAATTTGATTGGGTGATATAATGGATGAGATAATCCGATTGGATGATAAATATTACATAAACGCATGTGGTAGCTGTGTACTGTAAGCTAGTAACTACTACACTATAATAGACATGGTAGTAATTACATCACATCACTATTATAGCATCACTCACCTTGTGCATTGTGAGCTGACTGTCTGACTATGATGTCATTAGACTGGGATATGAGGTCATACATGTAACTAGTGAGTATATAAGCATTGACAGGATTAGACAGGTGCCTCTCTGTGTTACCTTGTGAGAGCACCTGATGGTGGCTTGTCAGCTCTTCTATCACACTAAATATATAGGACACATTGTGCATATACATGACTGTATAATACATTGTGATTATACACACAATCACATGTACTGTGTAATATACATGTGTGTGGTACACTGTACTATATACCTACATTGTAGGATACAATCATTACACAATGAAGGTGAAGGTCATTACACAATGAAGGTGAAGGTAGCATAAAGTATGAAACCTTTCTAGATTATCCAGTCTATCTCTTTCTGCTCTGATATATTCTCCCATAAAGGAAGTGATGTCACTCTCCGCCTTTATAGCCCGATGCAGATGTTCGAGAGAAGTAAATGTATCAGCAGATGTGACTGCGGGGAATATTTCAGAGAGTGTAAGCAGTACGAGCATAACTTCACGTAACTTCATCCTCTTCTTACCTGTGTAAGCACGTGTATGTCTATGTAAGCACGTGTATGTCTATGTAAGCACGTGTATGTCTATGTAAGCACGTGTATGTCTATGTAAGCACGTGTACGTCTATGAAAGCACGTGTACGTCTATGTAAGCACGTGTATGTCTATGTAAGCACCTATTATACACACATAGGCCTATATGATACACAATATACAAGAAGAGGCATCAACTGTAAACACTAATAGGCCTACATAAAGATAATATATAACATAGAACAATGTATCATGAACACAGGCTATAACAATAGACTACAAAGGGAAGAGTAGATTACACAATACTATGTAAAAATTATTACGCCTGTAATTCAGATTGGTGGGAATGTGTTTGTATCTAACACAACAATACAATATCCAATACGAGTAATATCATCATATGAATATTTTTAACAAATAATTATTATTATAATTATGACTATGATAATGATACCCACTGTAGTCTGTACTGTTGAATGTGAATAAATGAATTATTTTTTCTAATAAACTATCCACGAACAATAATTATAATATAATAACAACAAAAAAAATAAAATAAAAATAAAATTAATTCAAATGACCTGCAGGTATAATGGTACACAACAATCTAATAATCAGGCATCACACTAACTAAACCCAATGATAGCTATGCTAGCACTAACTAAACCCAATGATAGCTATGCTAGCACTTAGCAGGCATAGCATAACAATTATTATAAAAAATATATATAATATTAATAAAAACAGCACAATGTTAAATGATTCAATGTATAAATTTTTATATAAATCACAATAGAATATTTATATTATTTGCTTAAACAATTTAGACTACAAGCATGGACATTTTTATGTATATTAACATTAAATAACATAGTTATTATAAATGTTATAATAATAATTATATTTATATTATATTTAATATTTAAATTACACTTTATCACATAAGATAAATAAATTTAAATACAATTTGCTACTACCAAGAACCAGGCATGCCCAACACAACATAAACAAGACAAAAAAAGACATTAACTTTAAAGCCATGTTCAGCCATGATATATATACAATATATTCTAAATTTAAAGTATATATGCATTCAACATTGTAAGTATAACGACTTGTACCATTTATTTGTTTATGGTGATAGAAAGAACCTATTAGCACCTGCACAACGGAAATGTCAGCATAGGCCCAGGACTATGTTTGAAGTCAAGTCACTTTTATTGGGTGCCCACGCAAGGCCTCCCATGTTAATTGTTCATCAATGAAAACTCGGTCAACTGCCAACAATAATGAAATATAATTTGTTAATATGACAACTCCAAAGTTAATTCTCATTCCCATCACAGCAACAAAGAAGATAATTCCAACACTTGTGCTCAGAGGACGTTATTACATGTATACATACATGCACACACACGTACATGATGTACATGTAAATACATGTGTGATGTGTCTGATTAGTGACTAGTATAAGATAGTCATTCATTGTAATAAAATAATAAGCCCAACACAACATCAGCTGTGAATTTCTGTTTCTGATCCACCTGTAGCACACCACCAGTAATAATACTAAAGTATAAACTATATTTATTATGTATATTATATTGTTTACATGTATACATATGGTTGGTTATGTGGGGATTGACTAAGGAGAGAGCTAAGGCTAAGTATCATAACATAGTATACCAACTAATGCATCCAAGATCTACAAGTCATTATGGGACGCATCTACCTCCACCCTGATCTCCTATAACCAATAACCGCTAATATACATGTATGACTTGGGTAATATAGTGTACATGTGTAATACAATACATTGTATTACATGTACTCCATTTATTATACCCAGTTAAATATAACATATAAGGTAATGTTGTAAAACACCCTGCAGTATAAATAATAATAAACTACAAAATGTACTCTAGCTAGTATGTAATATGTAGTATGTAGTATGTAGTATGTAATAATATTATATAATAATTACAGTGTATATCAAATATCAGAGTGTAGATGGCTGACTTAGTGTTGTGTAAACTTAGATATAAAATAATAACATTATATCAACTGGTCAAATACCTCACTTGTTTGTTAATGAATTAAATGCATACAATTAAGATAATAGATTGAATTGTATTGGTATAGACTAAGGTAGAGACTGTGTGTATGTATTGGTACATAGCTACCAGCCATAAGTGTATAGCAACCACTTACTCTAGTATATGTTGTGCCAGCTACTACTAGATATACTATACACAGTGGCAGCAGGTAGCTGGCAGTACATGCAGGTGCTTGTATAATAGAGCTGCATATATGCAGAGAAACATTTAGTGGGATAACTAAGGTGAGACTAGCACAGGTGCTCTATATAAGTTCTTATACTATGCGTTATGTACCAGTAAGTGTAGTATTCTAATGTATATGTATATTATGAGAAATGGGGGACTGGTGATGAATAATGCCGTTCTAGCATACCTCAATCAATTTAAATGTTTCTGCAGTGAATATCGACTGAATGTAGTCATAGCTAGAGCATACAGCGTCAAACCAACCGCGGCACTTTAACATGGCTGCCCAATAGCAGAGCTAGTCGAGGGACTACCACGAACCCTACAGTTGGATATTATTATAGTCTGATATGACACACACCAACATTTACCAGTAAACTACTAGACGTGTTAATGTACATCCTTCAAACAGTATTACACTGAGATATGACCTACATAAACAATGATGTCTAATATTAGGGCCTAGGAAAGAACAACATATTCCTTGTAGAAATGGAGACAGGAGATCAGTTTTTCATTTTTTGGATTAGCTCCAAACGTGAGCTGATCCGAAGGCAGACTGTAATAAAATAGAATATTCTTTTTATAGCATTTACAAAATATGACTTTAAAAAGTACCACTATATAATATACATATTGTAAAGGTACATGTATAGCTCATATAATATACATATTGTAAAGGTATATCAAGAATCCTTGAAAGCACTCATTGTATGCTAAAGTATATATTTCCGTGGAGAATTGAATTTGTACATCACGGAGATTCACTAACAGCAGCTATTGCGAGGAGGAATTAACTTTTAACAAGTCATTTCCTTTCCTAATATTCTGCTCTGTTTATTCTGTACTCAGGAAACTAACTCACCTACTACTAGCTGACTACCTACTACTTCCTGTCGTAGACACATGAAATTATGTTGAAGCTTCAGACTTTATTTGATGCAAAATATTTTTTTCACAATAAAAAATTTGCTATTTGCATAATTATATTTACTTACAGCTAATGAACTGAATGTATTATATTGCCAGGTATAAAACACTGCGTTTAGAGAGCTTAGGTTACTGCTATGGCAGTGTAGCCAGTCTTTAGTGCTCCAATTTGTTAGTCACCTGTATAAGTCGAATGTGATCGATCTGTATATTATTGTGTGGGTAACTCAGTTCAGCTTTCAAAGTCATGTTATTGATTTAAATGCTCTATATAATACATTAGTACAAAGTGTTTGTATTCCATGACATTCAGTGCATAGGGCTATGCTGTAGTACACCATGTGCAGGCACTGTGTGGTTACATGTGAACTAACAGAAGTTTACTATCTGCCATCAAATAGTATACAAGACTAAACTGCGGTAAAGAGGGTAGAGACGCTGTTACTATGGCCATGTCTAGTTTAGCTCCTGGTGTCCTGTTTAAGAACAGTGGACTCAATCAGAAGCACACGCCCACTGAAGTATCTGTAACCTCGGAGGAAGTGAAGAACAAGTATCGCAGGTGAGAACTATATTATATTATATTATATTATATTATATTATATTATATTATATTATATTATATTATATTATATTATATTATATTATATTATATTATATTATATTATATTATATTATATTATATTATATTATATTATATTATATTATATTATATTATATTATATTATATTATATTATATTATACTATATTATATTATATTATACTATATTATGTTATATTATATTATGCCACATCATGTGAAATTACATTACACTGTATATGAATTTATTATGTTTTGTAATTTTACAGTGGGTTACACCATGTATGGGTACATGTATATAATATGTACACGTATTTGCAAGCCTACATGGAGGCCTACAAATGCATGTAAAATTTCTATGTAATAATTCAGTCTGGTATACATGGTATAACATAACGTTGTATAATTATGTAGTATTGATCTGATATAATGCTTAGCTATTGACATGAAGTTGTATAACATATGTACATGTACATGTGAATGTAATAATATGCAATTAAAACAATATTTTAGATTTTACAATAGATTAGAGAATATTGACATATATTGTATCTATAATCAATAATAGATGATTAAATATCAATACAACTTGAATGTGTTATGTACTGATTTACCCTTCTACCTCTATTCACTGTGAAGTTCAGTCAACTCAGAGTAGAGCTGTGTGGTCTAATAGTGTCATACATGTGACTATGTATCTATACACTGTGTATACATATACATGTTATACATTGTACATATATAATACTGTAATGGTTTCTGTGATTTGGTGCGGTCGTCCTTGGACGACTATCGACCCGAAATGAAGTGCCTACGAGTGGTAATAGGACTTCGCATTACATGAAAGATCAAGTGGTCTCAGTAGCCCAATAACTACCAGAGACGACCCATCTGGTCTCGAGTCTGACCTTCGGACTATACTATGAAAGAGAGTGATCTGACCTAGTAGGCGGTTCGCTAAGCGAATGACCTGACAAAAGGAAGTGAAAGTCTCTGTATCAAGTATAGATGTGTCTTTGTTGAAAGCCAAGTGAAGACTGAGACAATGAACAGTAAAACAATGCCCTTTATATAGTATAAGGACTTCCGGCCGACGTAAGGTCGGGAAAAGATGACGTGTGGTCGTCCGGAAGTTGCGCAACAAGATGGCCGCCGGAAGCCCGACGGCCGACCCAAAATAGGTCGGGTTATACAAAAGTTGCTTATAATGGTCCAATTCATGTACAAAATGAATATCAATGGATTCTGAGAGGTCGGGCCTCTGTACATGGGTATAAAAGGCATTAAAAGACTTAGTAATAATCATACATGAATGCATATCAGTACGTAACGGGTATAAACACATGAATACAGTAAGACAGTAATTAAATGGTTTGACATGCAATACAATTGAATGAGGGTATACAAGTAGCTAATTATGAGAGTTTGAGTGTCAGCTGAGTAGACCTGTGACAACTACTAGGCACTTAGGGTGCTGTAGGTCTTTGTCCGGTAGCTGGAGTCGTATACAAATGTCCTGTACCATTACAATACATGTACATATACAATGTATGTATGCATGTATAACATGCACAGTGTACATATGTACGTATGTATGTGTAACATGCACAGTGTATATACAGCAAGCACTTGTATGTACTCTAATATGTAGGTCAAGTTTGAAGGACAAAGACTGGCCACCTGATAGCCCTGTAGCACAAGTTTATGATATTAAGAACTCTTCCTCGCGTCTCATCATACTCAACAATAAGATGGAAAAGGTACTGAAGCTACACTATAATATTTATACATGAGCTACACACATACTTATACACATGTACTTACATACGTGTCCTTATATCCACGTACTTACATACATGTCCTTATATACACGTACTTACATACATGTCCTTATATACACGTACTTACATACATGTCCTTATATACACGTACTTACATACATGTCCTTATATACATGTATTTACATACATGTCCTTATATACATGTACTTACATACATGTCCTTATATACATTGTACATGCACTTGCATACATGCACTTACATACATGCACTTACATACATGCACTTACATACATGCACTTACATACATGCACTTACATACATGTACTTATATACATGTACTTACGTGCATGTACTTGCATACATGTACCTACATACATGTACTTACATACAAGTACTTACATAGGTGTACCTACATACATGTACTTACATACATGTACTTACATACATGTACTTACATACATGTACTTACATACATGTACCTACAAAATGTACATACATGTACTTACATAATTATACATGTACTGATGATAATATTATCTATGACATATACTGTAACAGTAGTTAGCTATACCAAAATAGATCTAGTACTCATCTACACACTGTATATTGTATTACTGGTATGGTACAGGTGTATCTATGACCTCTATGCCTATAACCTCTATGCCTATGATCTCTATGTCTATGACCTCTATGTTTATGACCTCTATGTCTATGGTTATATTTATAGAAGAGTCATCTTCGAGTTCAGTCTGGTAGATACAAATCGTCCTCAGACAGGTTAGTTTACAGTTTCCGCAATAATATTCAGCATCATATAGTAATATACAGCGTAATATACAGCGTAATATACAGTGTAATATACAGCGTAATATACAGCGTAATATACAGCGTAATATACAGCGTAATATACAGCGTAATATACAGCGTAATATACAGCGCAATATACAGCGTAATATACAGCGTAATATACAGCGTAATATACAGTAATATACAGCGTAAGATACAGTGATATACAGTAATATACAGCGTAAGATACAGTGATATACAGTAATATACAGTAATATATAGTAATATACAGTAATATACAGCAATATACAGTAATATAATACCGTATTACGATTACAAACTTACATAGAACTATATTATACATATACATGTACATGTAGTGATCATGTATAGGATACTTACCTGTATGCAACATACACATGTACTCTGCTTCTACTTACAGCGGGGAGGATAAAGGAAAAGGAGTTGAACCAGACAGACATTTTCAAGGTATGTCTATTCAGTTTGAATATGCACGATCTACATATGCACAATCTACATATACATGGTCTACATATATATTGTCTACATATACATGGTCTACATATACATGGTCTACATATACATGGTCTACATATGCATGGTCTACATATACATGGTCTACATATACACGGTATCCACCACAACTTTACCAAAGTTATTTGAGTCAGTGTTAGTAGCAGACAGACAGTGTCTTTAAAACGATTAGCCTTAGTTCCCCACCTTATTAGGTGGGGAACTCAGGCTAACCTTATTAGGTGGCTAATGTCTTGTTAGACTATAGGTGATTAGTTGCCCATAGCAGGTAGAACAGAATTGACTCACCACGTGTTGCACTCTCTCCTGTAGCCAGCTTATCCAAGCCATCGCGACACGAGATCTGTTATGACTCGAGCTCTCCAAGGTTTGAGCCCAGCCGTATGCCATCTTCTCACTACTACTCCAAGTCATCCTTCTCTACACGACGAAGTGCGACTGCTGCAGGGCCCTCTCGTCCCTCAGAGTGGCACCACTACAGTAGCCAAGTAGACAGGTACCCACGGGCGTACTCCGCTCCTCCCCAGCGTCGAGCAACCAGGCAGAAGAGAAACACCTTAGAACCTCCTCCATGCTTTAGGTATAACACCACTTTGAGCATCAACAACAAAATATTCCTGTAACCATGGAAACTGAAAACTACTGTAACCATGGAAACTGTTGTCTTCTTCAACTTTCCAATCTAATTATAGCACTAAGTTCACAAAGGTTTCAGCTGCTTTTCTTCAGCATAAATAGAATATTAAATGACTCTGACTGGATCAGGTGCAGATCTACATGTAGGTGGCCTGTCTACATCCTGTGCCATAAAATTACCAAATCATTGTTGATATTCTGAATATTATAAATTTGAGGGATTTATTTCAATATTGATAAAAATTCTGCAATAAAACAAAAAAGTTATTGCAACAAAAACAACATTCCAAACCAAAAAGTTGAAATTGTATTTGCTGGTTAGTCACCATAACAGTATCTTTCATGGTGCAGGTTCAATAGTGAGACGAGTTTTAACTAAATAAGGCTGACTCAAAAACTGGCTCCAATATCTCGGTAGGGGACCAAGATGGGTGCATAGACAGGGCTATAACAGCACAAAATCTCTCAGGTATTGGCAGATAGAGGTTAAGGTCTGTCTGGCTGTTTACCCTGTACTGCTAATTTAAGTTATTCCTCCAGGAGAGACAAGAGGTGGCTCCAGCATCCAGATATGACACTGGGACAGATGCGATACATGAACTCTATAGCCTGCACTTATGACATCACAGACATGAAGAGACTGAAGCAAGCCCAGTACATACAGCTTATATGTAGAGAGAGGCAGAGAGGTAAACCCAAATTACACAACGTGTAAAGGTATACTATAGTATATATATACACGTGTACATGTATACTATAGTATATATAGACACATGTACATGTATACATGACCGTATACTATAGATACACATACACAGATTCATTGGTTTATGACTAGGGAAAGCATGACTTCTCTACTCCAAAAGATATAGAAGGAACAAACAACTTGTTATCTCTATAAATCTTGTTGAAGTTATCTTCCCTTACATGTAGTTTCATTTATGTTTATTACAGCATTTGGTAAGTTGTTAGCTTGATGGCTTAACTAACCAGCAGTCAATCAATTGCAAGACAGGGAGGCGGAATTTATCCCCCTCCCTGGAAGGACAGACTATAGCATGTCAAAACGGTTCTGTGTGTCATGTTGGGTCAAATAATTATTATTTCAGCAAAAATATCCTTTCAAGTGGACTAAATGGACAGGAAGGTGGATTTTGATCTATATTGTATGTATCAATTGTATTCCAAGTCAAATTAATAAAACATCATCATAAAATTTCAAATAAAAGTGACAAGAATAAAAGTACAGTAAAATTGTTTAAAATGCTGGTATGAAAGTTCAATGTAAGAATTGCTATAAGTCTGAGATGGGTCACTGGGCGGCCATAGGGCTTACGTACACAGTCTCCTAGCCTGAGGTCCTTACGTACACAGTCTCCTAGCCTGAGGTCTTCACAGTCCAGGCTACAAATATAGAGCATCTGTGTTACAACTGCAGTACATGTATAACACTATAACAGTATAGCAGTACATGTATAACAGGATATGACATAGTCTAACAGGATATGACATAGTATAGCATACTAACCTTTCCACCAGCTGACCCACTGCTCAGTAACTTTGGGACAGCATTCTGTTGTTGATGTGAAGGTTTAGTCAAGCATATCCCGTCATTGGAGCAGCCAGTAGCATTAGCTCCACAGAAAGAATTTATACTATCTGCACACACGCAGACTCTCAGTCTATTCACACCCCGTACTCTCCTCTCCTCTATGTAATAGCAGCCATTTCTAGGAATGGCCAGCACCTGGGCAGCTGTGCCATTAGATTCCACAGGAAGTGATGTCACCGGCTTAGCAGAAGTATAGAATCCCCCACTATGCAGATAATATAATACTAGGATTGCAAAACAACAGCTCTTGACTGCAAACCCAACTTTACCAGCCATGATTTGGTTTAAATAATATTGAAATATAAAATGATAGAAATTTACACTATAGTATTATCCGACTGCGTATCAGCAAGTGATAAGGGAAGTCCTCAACTCCCCAACTTATATACTCACCAAAATATAGCTTTGAGGATTGCTGCTTGTAGCTATGTTACCATTCAATGCTGCAGCTTGTAGCTATGTTACCATTCAATGCTGCAGCTTGTAGCTATGTTACCATTTAATGCTCTAGCTTTTTGCTGCTTCCTCCTTAATTTCTGTTCATGTAGCTTTCCCCATGACATGGTTTCACAGCAATGTGTGGGTGTGCGGTGTGAGCAGTTACCACACTAGGCCACAAAACGAAGGATGCAACACAACACATGCAACAATACTAGCACTAGCTTGTATAATACCTGATAAATTATTGTACGTAGTTATCTAGATACAGGTATGCTGAATAATATTATATGCCTGTTCTACACTGTACTATGTGCATGTAGTTATATACTACACTATACTATGTACATGTATTTATATACTACACTACACTATGTATATACATTTACAGTACATGTATTTATATTCTACACTATACTGTGTACATAATATAATATACATTTATTTATATTCTACACTATACTATGTACATAATATAATATACATGTATTTATATTCTATAATGTAGATTTCTTCTCACCTGAGGATTATAACAAATACCTAGCCTACCTAAACAGCGACAGAGTACGGCAGTTCAACACACAGCCCCCACCCAAATATCTAGTAAAAACAAAGAAATCAGACAAGAAACCAAAAGAACAAAAACAAGCAAGGAAGGAAAATGAGAAGCCAAAGAAGCAGGAAGAGAAGAAGCAGTCTGCTCCTAAGCCGGTACACGAGCGTACTGAAAGCAGAGCATCTGGTCAACCAGAGACAAAGCAGCCAGAATATAACAAGTCAGAGAAATCAGAACCAGAACCAGCCGACCAAAGAAGGTTAAGCAGGAAGGAAGAAGCTGGTGATGGAGACTGCATAGGTCATGGGTAAGGAGAGAGCTGGGTCGCTCTGAGTGCTGTATGTATATAATGACGTGCTCACCTCCCTCAGTATTACATCATTATCATACATGTATTGGCTCTACTGTAGGCCTCTATCCAACTATTTGCATTGTGCTTACCAAGTGTTTACCTAGCGACACCATTTCTATTGGGACCAGCAACTAGTGTTTTCAGGGTATTTTCTAAGAAATCTGGACCTACTATAGGAATAATCTGATCAAATCTTTCTCCAGTTAATAATATACATGTAGAAACACTGGCTCTATAAAACCGTATATCAATTATTCAAACCAAGCATTTCCACAAATTTACAGAATACATAACATGTACAGTGCACATGACGTGTTGTGTGCTGTAGCCACGGTAACCAGGTACAGTGCACATGACGTGTTGTGTGCTGTAGCCCTGTAGGCCTAATTGATCAGATTTTAAAATAAATATTTATAAAAATCTGCAGAAGTCTAAATGCATGTTTTCACTAGATCTTCTCTCTAATTCGTACGTACATTATGTTTCACAAGTTATGCATTACAATGGTTACATAATGTTACGGAAAATTGAGTTACGTCACATTGTTTATGTTTCACATTCTTACCATTGGATGAATTTAATAGGGCATCTGAGTCAGATCCATTGGACACTACGGAATATATAGCGTACTCTGAGCCAGATCCATTGGACACTACGGAATATATAGCGTACTCTGAGTCAGATCCATTGGACACTACGGAATATATAGCGTACTCTGAGCCAGAATCACCCTCAAAGGAAAAAAATATGAAAGAGAAAACAGATTTTAACAAAACAGACAAGTCTGTAAATGCTACTGAGAGGAAAACGTCTGTTGAAGAGAAGACAACTCCTGAGGATAAGCCACTGTCCCCAAGTAGGAGTAGCAGACCAAAGAGTTCAAAGTTAAGAAACAGACCCAGCAGTGGAGATGAGCCGAGCACGGTGAGAAGTCGCAGACGTAGCAGTAGCTCGTCAAGCAGTAGCTCTTCCAGCAGCAGTTCTTCTGGTGAATCAGATCAGAGGTAATTGTCATTATTGCTAATCAGACATTGTTCATTACGTCAACATAATGCTTCACTGCTATAGTGTCTGTTTTAGTCCACTAGGAAAACTTTCTATAAACTTTCCGAGAGTATACAACAGCTGATAGCCACCCATAATACTGCTGAGGGAGGGCAATTCCTCCCAAAAATTGCTCACTAGAGCCTGTACATCCATAATACTAATAGCTATCTCATCAAAATGTCATACTTATCCAGGGATAGAGAAGATAAAGAGACAAAATACTGGAAGCAGCCTGCCCCTCCCGTACAAGAGAGAGAGCCAGGTAATATAGATCTAGGGCTGTAACGTGGTGTGGTGCAACCAGCCAGTTGATAGGGTGCACTGGTATTGTATATAATATGCAGACGTGTAGAAATACATAACTACATCAACATTATACATACATGTAAGTTATATTATCTGTCGTAGCACTACGTGAGTAGTTATAAGTAGTATATTATCATGTGAGTAGTTACTACAGGTTGTTACGTTGTTATGCTATACTTTAACATACACTTTAGATGGACAAGGACTGACTATGAATAAACAGAGAGACCTAGACAAGGACGGAGAGACATTGGCTAATGTTTCCTCTTCCAGCCCACGAGAAGATAATAAAACTGGTGGCAGCTCTCCAAGCAGAACAATGACTGCTACCACAGGAGGTACGAGTATCCATTATGCTGTATCCTGATTCTATAGATGTAGGTAAGCGTGATGCAGCATGCAGGTAAGCGTAACATAGGACGTAATGCGATAAAATTTGTGGGAGATTGAGGATTTTAGGTTGATGAGTTTGAATTTTCTCTCTGCAAATTGAGGGCGAAATATTAATAGCCCTTTTTGTTGCATAGAGAAAGAACCAAGTGGCTTTAGTCGGTAGTAGGGAACATATGTTGCAGAGGTATAGAAAGCTACATGTCTAAAGCTAGTAAAGTTTATATACATATAATATACAGTGTATATTATGGTTACTTGATAATAGAGTCTAGAACAGCAAATAGTAGGCAAAGCTAGTGGAAGCAAAGTTAGATCACTCTAGCCAAAACTGTTGTCTCCAGCCTATGAAAGCAGCCCAGATTCGATTGTGGAGTTGTGCTACCTTCTTCACTACCACCTCGTATAAACCATTTATTTATATAAACAAGACCTTATTACAGATTACACAATAATACAGTCATTAACCAGCAATGCTAGTCTAGCAGCTATTCAAGTTCCATGTATCATCATTGAGCTATCCCTCTTTCCTTCCACTATCGTTGTACATGTACATGTAGTAAGTTGTACATGTACATGTAGTAAGTTGTATTTGTCAGCACCTTTATGTTCCTATTTGAAAATATTAATGCTTAGTTGTACATTGCTTTATTACTGTGTAGTTGTGGCTGTAGATGATGAGGAAAGAGCAGAGACTTATGATATAGAGGATAGAGATGGAATGAAGACAAGAGTGTATGCAGATCTAAATACAGGGGGAGGTGAATCTACTAGCAGAGTAGATGATACACCTGTGATAAAAGAGGATAGTCCTGCATAGAGAAAGAGGATAACTCCGCCCAACAGTACACAGAGAGAGGATAATTCCGTCCAACATTATACAGAGGGAGAACTCTCGCCAATATTGCAAAGAGAGAGAATAACTCCATCCAACACTACATACAGAGATGATAACTCTAACATCACACACACAGAGGATACCATAAAATGTTTAATCCACTATTCCATCATTAGTTCAAACAACGCTAAATTAGAGAAGCTATTACTCCCATCTCTGTGTAGATAGGTGCAAGCTATGCAAATGTATGCACTACTTAATTGCTAGCAGCAGTCATTGAAGAACCAGTTCACTTCTCTAACTAAATAAAGTTTATATTCAGATATTTATTATATTTTTATATTCTAGTGACCTTCTGATCAAATAAATAAAATAATATTCTAGAGTAGAGCTAAGTAGTATGTGCCTATGTGGGGATGAACCTGGCCAGTACCAACAATAACAACACAGACTAGAGCAAAGCACTAGATCGTTTGTCAAATGAAAGATCATAATGATGAACACTAAAGAATTTGGTATTAGCACTTTATCTGTCAACACATAGACTGAATGGGAGTTGTCTACCCTCACATTTATAATTTATGTACAATAAAAGATAACTACTACTGCTATTTTGGCAAAGGTAAAGATGCACCAAACTGACATTGGGAAACAATGTAAACAAAATAAATATTTGGGTATATCCTTTCATTATGTACATACATAATGCTAATTATATAGTAAAAGGACACTCCATAACAGCAACAGACTGATGAATAGTATATAATATAGTGCCTATTAATAGCGTCCACTAATTTCTTCATCATCACTACTTGGTTCAAACCGTTCTACCCTATCTAATAATAATATGGCAGTAAGTATACTAAATAGATAGATGCAATGTCTAGACCAATCATACAGTATACAGCATGACCCAACTACAATAGCAACCAATTACATTGCATACAAGTTGACCTAGTTATGAGAAAGACCAATCATATCGCCCACCATCAGCTCTTCTTTTGCTTACTGTGATGAGTATCTCCATTGTTAGCTGCATTGTTATTTCTATGTTCGGTGTAAGCCACTCTCTTGTAAGCGTCCCACATTCCCCCGAACACGATGGAGCAGAAGAGGTTCTCAAACGGTATGAAAGGATCTCCCATAATGCCCCACGTCATGCATGTACGGAAATAGATGCACAAGAGCAGGCAGCAGGCAAACAGTATACTGTGATCTACCTTGATGACTGAAAACTTTTCTAAGCAGAAGATAAGCGAGAGTGCGGCACTCGTCTTGAACACACTGCAAACAAAGTATTTTAAGACTGTAGAACTTAGGCTATGTACAGTGTAAGATAACACAGTTTAGTTCACTAATGGCAGTGTGTGTGCGCAGCGTGTGTGTGGGGAGGCACAGTGTGTGTGGGGAGGCACAGTGTGTGTGGGGAGAGGCCTATCCACATGAATGATATGGGGGTGTGTACACAGTATATGAGGCATATACAATATACAGTATACATTGTATATATATATACTGTATACATATACATGTATACTGTAGGCTACATGTATATACAATGTATGTACAGTATACGTATGTACAATGTAATATGTACTGTACATATACTGTACATGTACATGTATACAGTACAACATATTATGATACACGCATACAGTGTGCTCTATAATAGAGGGATATAATAGTGTAAGAGTAATAGTATTACAACATTGTAATAAATGTAATATATTTACCTGGACGGGAAGAGAAACCTACAAGTAATAATATAACATGGTTATTATTATAGTGACAATTATTGTATCTTATGTCAATTGGTAAACGCAATGTATAACTGGATTAGTGTTGCAGACATGTCTACATGCTATATACATGCTATATACATGCTATATGCATGCTATATACAAGCTATATACATGCTATATACATGCTATATGCATGCTATATGCATGCTATATGCATGCTATATGCATGCTATATACATGCTATATACATGCTATATACATGCTATATACATGCTATATACATGCTATATACATGCTATATAAATGCATATACATGCTATATACATGCTATATACATGCTATATGCATGCTATATGCATGCTATATGCATGCTATATACATGCTATATACATGCTATATAAATGTATATACATGCTATATACATGTATATAGCATGTAGCTGGATGTAACAGGATGTAAAGTTGCTGTTTTATTGGTAATATAGATGTATGTACTATGGTTTAGAGTTTAGACTAATGACCATGTAATCCACTTGTACAGCATACCACAGTACTATATAATACTAGTATGAGTAGAGGAGTACCACAGTACTATATAATACTAGTATGAGTAGAGGAGTACCACAGTACTATATAATACTAGTATGGGTAGAGGAGTATCACAGTACTATATAATACTAGTATAGGTAGAGGAGTACCACAGTACTATATAATACTAGTATGGGTAGAGGAGTACCACAGTACTATATAATACTAGTATGAGTAGAGGAGTATCACAGTACTATATAATACTAGTATGAGTAGAGGAGTACCACAGTACTATATAATACTAATATAGGTAGAGGAGTACCACAGTACTATATAATACTAGTATGGGTAGAGGGGTATCACAGTACTATATAATACTAGTATGGGTAGAGGAGTATCACAGTACTATATAATACTAGTATGGGTAGAGGAGTACCACAGTACTATATAATACTAGTATAGGTAGAGGAGTACCACAGTACTATATAATACTAGTATGGGTAGAGGAGTACCACAGTACTATATAACACTAGTATAGGTAGAGGAGTACCACAGTACTATATAATACTAGTATGGGTAGAGGAGTACCACAGTACTATATAATACTAGTATGGGTAGAGGAGTACCACAGTACTATATAATACTAGTATAGGTAGAGGAGTACCACAGTACTATATAATACTAGTATAGGTAGAGGAGTACCACAGTACTATATAATACTAGTATAGGTAGAGGAGTACCACAGTATTATATAATACTAGTATGAGTAGAGGAGTACCACAGTACTATATAATACTAGTATGGGTAGAGGAGTACCACAGTACTATATAATACTAGTATAGGTAGAGGAGTACCACAGTACTATATAATACTAGTATGGGTAGAGGAGTATCACAGTACTATATAATACTAGTATGAGTAGAGGAGTATCACAATACTATATAATACTAGTATGGGTAGAGGAGTACCACAGTACTATATAATACTAGTATGAGTAGAGGAGTACCACAGTATTATATAATACTAGTACGGGTAGAGGAGTACCACAGTACTATATAATACTAGTATGGGTAGAGGAGTACCACAGTACTATATAATACTAGTATAGGTAGAGGAGTACCACAGTACTATATAATACTAGTATGGGTAGAGGAGTACCACAGTACTATATAATACTAGTATGGGTAGAGGAGTACCACAGTACTATATAATACTAGTATAGGTAGAGGGGTACCACAGTACTATATAATACTAGTATAGGTAGAGGAGTACCACAGTACTATATAATACTAGTATGGGTAGAGGAGTACCACAGTACTATATAATACTAGTATGGGTAGAGGAGTACCACAGTACTATATAATACTAGTATAGGTAGAGGGGTATCACAGTACTATATAATACTAGTATGGGTAGAGGAGTACCACAGTACTATATAACACTAGTATAGGTAGAGGAGTACCACAGTACTATATAATACTAGTATGGGTAGAGGAGTACCACAGTACTATATAATACTAGTATGGGTAGAGGAGTACCACAGTACTATATAATACTAGTATAGGTAGAGGAGTATCACAGTACTATATAATACTAGTATGGGTAGAGGAGTATCACAGTACTATATAATACTAGTATGGGTAGAGGAGTACCACAGTACTATATAATACTAGTATGAGTAGAGGAGTACCACAGTACTATATAATACTAGTATGGGTAGAGGAGTATCACAGTACTATATAATACTAGTATAGGTAGAGGAGTACCACAGTACTATATAATACTAGTATAGGTAGAGGGGTATCACAGTACTATATAATACTAGTATGGGTAGAGGAGTATCACAGTACTATATAATACTAGTATGGGTAGAGGAGTATCACAGTACTATATAATACTAGTATAGGTAGAGGAGTACCACAGTACTATATAATACTAGTATAGGTAGAGGAGTATCACAGTACTATATAATACTAGTATAGGTAGAGGAGTACCACAGTACTATATAATACTAGTATGGGTAGAGGAGTACCACAGTACTATATAATACTAGTATGAGTAGAGGAGTATCACAGTACTATATAATACTAGTATGGGTAGAGGGGTACCACAGTACTATATAATACTAGTATAGGTAGAGGAGTACCACAGTACTATATAATACTAGTATGGGTAGAGGAGTACCACAGTACTATATAATACTAGTATAGGTAGAGGAGTACCACAGTACTATATAATACTAGTATGGGTAGAGGAGTACCACAGTACTATATAATACTAGTATAGGTAGAGGAGTACCACAGTACTATATAATACTAGTATGGGTAGAGGAGTACCACAGTACTATATAATACTAGTATAGGTAGAGGAGTACCACAGTACTATATAATACTAGTATAGGTAGAGGAGTATCACAGTACTATATAATACTAGTATAGGTAGAGGAGTACCACAGTACTATATAATACTAGTATGAGTAGAGGGGTATCACAGTACTATATAATACTAGCATAGGTAGAGGAGTACCACAGTACTATATAATACTAGTATGAGTAGAGGAGTACCACAGTACTATATAATACTAGTATGGGTAGAGGAGTATCACAGTACTATATAATACTAGTATAGGTAGAGGAGTACCACAGTACTATATAATACTAGTATGGGTAGAGGAGTACCACAGTACTATATAATACTAGTATGAGTAGAGGAGTATCACAGTACTATATAATACTAGTATGAGTAGAGGAGTACCACAGTACTATATAATACTAGTATAGGTAGAGGAGTACCACAGTACTATATAATACTAGTATGAGTAGAGGAGTATCACAGTACTATATAATACTAGTATGAGTAGAGGAGTACCACAGTACTATATAATTATAAATCAAACGAGACTTACCTGTAAGGTGAAGTTTGATAGTAATTCTGCGAACGAATAGCGAAGAAGGTAAACAATGAGATAGCTTTAGTGGATATGCAGGAAGCTGGTCACTTGTTCAGAGGAGCACACAGATTAGGGCAAAAGTTTTTTGAAAAAAGATGATGAAAACAATAACATACAATCAGTAGCATACATTACAATAGTAAAATGATAGCGAAGAGTAAAATATGGGTGGGAAACCCTAACCCAAGGGCGGGATTGTTTACCTTCTTCGCTATTCGTTCGCAGAATTACTATCAAACTTCACCTTACAGGTAAGTCTCGTTTGATTTATAATTCTGCTTCACTCATAGCTCCAAAAGCTAAACAATGAGACTTCAGAGGAGCCCTATTCTGTGTGCTGTAAATACTCAGCCACTGTATATCATACAGTCATGCACTATTAATAATGATGTAATGCCATATCTTTGATTATAAAATTTTGATGTAGTTTAGTAGTACAATATATAGCCTGTAGTGGCATCAGTTCTGGTACATGTACCACAGCTTTTAATTGAAGTGAAACATTAGCACTAAGAACCTCTGACGTAATGTGCATTGCATTTCTAGCTCTTAATGTATTTCGGCAAACTAGTAAGTACAGTAGTCAACCAGAAGTTAGCAGCATTCTTGTGTAGTATGCAAATACTGACCTACAACTTACACCACAAGGCACATAATAGAAATTGTACCGGAATTTTGCACAACACCACTCTGGTGATAACTTGACCACCTTAGTTAGACAATTGTGTGATATTCATTATGAATAAATACACTTACATGTACATGTACATACATGTAGCGCAGATGTAAATGACATCATATGATACAAATGTACATCTTAATAGATACAGGATGCATTGTAGGTAGCCTGCTTTACAACTTACAAGACTGAAAATTTAAAGAGTCTTCAGATTTTCTAAGAAATTTGAAAGTTCGTCCAGAACCATCCGTGAATCTCAAGTGTCTACATAGCGAGGCAAAGTTAGCCTTGCATAAACAACACCTCTCTGTCAGTTGTCTCTAATAGCCCTGCTGGCAAATTTCATGTCACAAAGACAGAGGAGGTACAAAACAACCATTACTTTGTTAAACCTTATTCACAGGTATAAACAAACAGCAACTGCAAACGTGTGCAGCAATAAATTCAGCAACATCATCTAGGCTTAGATGATAATATGTACATTTACAAATGGGCTATTTAGTTGGTCAACTTGATTAATAAAGTGTATAATTTTACTTATATATACACGGTTCCTGAGTTGAAGCCATTATCAAGTTGATATAATAGTGTTCCCAGCAACCACATACACCTTGCAACTCTCTGCTGGTGTAATCCTAACTCTTGAAAGTGAGTCGTGAAATCTTCCCAGCCTGTTTATGGCCACATGTACAATGTAGCTAGTGACACTTCGAACATTAGTTATGCACATTTTTCCCCAAACACTTAACAGAGGGGCGTACATTGTGATTAGTATCAAACTTTGGCCAGCCTGGCACAAAGGTATCTACATGTGCATAAACATCATATACAAACAGTAGAATCGGTAAGGCTTTCATCATATGAATTAGGTCACTACTAATTCCAAAAAATCCCAATAGAAACATACATGTATGAGAATGGTCAAATATGACACAAGTTAGACAGCTACGTCATAAATGTAGTCTGGTGCAACTGAATTCAGTGTACTCGCTCAAGTTACAAATGCATAATAAACTTGGATATTCAATTAATCATAAATATATTAAGTATGCTAGTTGCCAATTATATCATTGACTTAGCTAGTTACATGTGTCAAATTAATTGAAAGAATGGGTTCTACCCATCATACTGATGTAGCTAACTGCAGCAGAGTTACAATATGTACAAATCCAATCATTTGGCTTTTTAACTAATAGCAGCTTCCAGTCATTGTTAGCTAGCTAGCTAGCTATTTCATTACTGGTCCATCTCTTGCTGATAGATATCAAAGCACAACTTACAAAATAACCAACTAAACTACAAAGCATCTACAAGTATGTTCAACTCATTTTTATACAAAATAGACCCAACAGTACTATTAGTACTGTGCAAATCGTGTGTCCACATTTTAACAGGTTCCATTTCGCTTTTCGATTACCAAACCTTTGGCTATTAAATTGGTCAAGCCTAGCCTGTATAACGTACAGTAGCTTTCCAACTGGATAAGCTAGCTAGCAAGCAAGCCACTACAAAGCCAATGGCCTGGGCTAATCTCTCTATCAATAATATGGAGCTTTCAGCATGTACAATGTACATGTAAGAGGCCAGCTAGATTAGGAATGTGTAGCTTTCAGCTATTAAATAAATGTTCCGAGCAGCTACCAACATTATGAACTCAAAGTAGCAGATCTTATTGTATAACAGAATAGACCTGTGTTTAGTGTACATAAATGCCAGCTTTTCTAGTAATTAGAAAAAACTTTCAATGTAGCCTATTTCCACTTGTAATGTGTGCTGACCAGCCACAAAATAATATATCGTTCATTAATCCGAACATTCCAGGTGCAGCCCACAATACTGGTACAGCCTATGCTCTGAAATAAACCTAGGGTATTGCCAACTTCACAACACTTCTGATACCAATAGTACACAATTCACTTGATGTCATAAAACAGCCAAGGAATCCAATGCCAATTGTACTTTAAAGTTATTTCTATTTCAGATTTTTTTTTTTTTTTTTTTTGTACTTAACAGGGTACATGTAGTTAAAAGACTTCAACCTTTTTCAATTAATTGTCAAGCTTTTAGCCAGGATAATAACTAATATGTGCTGAACAAGAGTAGACTATAACGCACATTAGCCGAAGACCTTTCATTTCATAAGACATCATTTTATGACTTGTTCAGCTATGGTAAATTGATCTGGAAGCGTAGAAGGTTTATTACAACACAGAATGTATCATACACCTGTCATTCGTCAATATTTCTAGAGATTCAACCAATTACAGTACAAGGCGAATTATTGTTTTGCCATTATATTCTGTGGAGTTGTCTCCACCTTCCTTATACAATGTATAATATATATATAAATAGTTTAACACAGGTCACTTCCATTGTGTTTTGCAGTGTCACCAACTGTTTCTGAGAATGATCCCTTCAAGCTGATAGCTTTCTTATTTTTCATCACTTATTGTCAAGTTCCTATATAAGAAATTGTCACCAATCACTTTGATCATTTGGAGGTGATCATTTATTTTTTATAGCAGCCAAATCCTGTTCCTGTACAAACCAATATAGGTTGGCAAACACTATCCTCAGTTAGAAAACAAGGATGTACTCAACACTGACTACGAGAGTAATATAAATCCTTACTTCGAAGACATTGATATTATAGGACTCCGTGATCCTTGATGTTACATCTATCACATTCTGTCATGCTCACATACATGTAGAGTCCAGCATAGAACAATCTACATTTTACCTGCCCAGCCTGTCTGTATTGATGAAACCAGTCATCTTTGCAAATTATAGCCTTAGATTCATTACTGGTTATCATCTGTTAAGGCTATGCCTAATTCAACAGGCAAAATAGTCAGATTCAATGGCTATATAGCTATATAGCCAGGCCGGCTGCAGCTACAATACTTTATTCAACAATCCATTTCATGCTATAAACACAAACTAAACCATGCAATGCTTCATGGTGTAGCATAGTCTTAGTTAACACCATATAAATATTATATGAAACATCTAGCAATCCACAAGAGAGGTTGGTTGCTCTCACACTCTTACCATCTTTACTATAGCCATTAAACTGTACTTCAGAACTGAGGCTTTTTCATATAATATCAAGCCACCCAGTAAATGACACAATATGTCGCTTGACAGTTGGCCACATCAATAATATACTGTTGCCAGATAAAGCAACCATGGAAGCCAAGGCTTGTTCATATAACATCAAGCCATTATAAACAACACAGTCATGTTGTGTTACTGCAACAGACAGATCATTATCAATATTTCTTAGACTGTGCTTATTCATAGGGCCACAGGCTTGTTCACAATATAATATCAAGCCATCCATAAGCAACAGAACATACTGCGACAGTGGTGTCATCATCAGTATACATAACTATTAGACTGTAGATGGGGACCCAGGCTTGTTAACATAATATCAAGCCATCCATTATACCCGTAGGTAACACAAAATATGTGTCACTGCAACAATAGGGTCATTATATCAATATAGCTACACGTATGTATGTATAACTATTAAGGTCTGTTTGTGGGGACCCAGGCTTGTTTACAATACAATGTCAAGCCACCCGTAAGCAACACAAATGTGTTACTGCAAAAGTCGGGTTATTATCAATGCAGTTGTATACACAACTACATGTATTAGACTGTACATTGGGACCCTTGGGATCCATGATAGGCAACACCAATGTGTCACTGCAACAGTCGGGTCATTATCACTGTAGTTATGTGTATAACTACTAGACTGTGCATGAGGACCCAGGCTTGTTATCAATATCATCAAGCCACTCACTAGTAACACCATGTGCAATGTGTTACTGCAACAGTCGGGTCATTATTAGTACAGTTATATGTATAACTATTGGACTGTGCATGGGGACCCAGGGCTTGTTCGTATTATCAAGCCACCCATTAGCAACATGAATGTGCTGCGGCAACAGTCGGGTCATTATCAATATAGTTATATGTATAACTATTGGGCTGTGCATGGGGACCCAGGGCTTGTTCATATTATCAAGCCACCCATAATCAACACGATGTGCAATGTGTTGCTGCAACAGCCGGGTCATTATCAATATAGTTATATATATAACTATTGGACTGTGCATGGGGACCCAGGGCTTGTTCATATTATCAAGCCACCCATTAGCAACACAATGTGCAATGTGTTACTGCAACAGTCGGGTCATAGGTATTGTGCATAGCAGCATACCTTGATGGTGTACAGGAAGACCCAGGCTTGCGAAGCAAGCGATTCCAATGGTTAGCAGGATGCAAAGCATCAATGCTGGTACACCATATCCTACAAAACAAAGTTATACTTACGTGTCCATCTAATGGTAGTAAGCTATGCGACCCAGCTACCTGCAGTCCAAAAGCAAAGTGACCAGCTTCCTGCATATCCACTAAAGCTATCTCATTGTTTAGCTTTTGGAGCTATGAGTGAAGCAGAATACTAGTATGAGTAGAGGAGTACCACAGTACTATATAATACTAGTATGGGTAGAGGAGTACCACAGTACTATATAATACTAGTATGGGTAGAGGAGTACCACAGTACTATATAATACTAGTATGAGTAGAGGAGTACCACAGTACTATATAATACTAGTATGAGTAGAGGAGTACCACAGTATTATATAATACTAGTATGGGTAGAGGAGTACCACAGTACTATATAATACTAGTATGAGTAGAGGAGTACCACAGTATTATATAATACTAGTATGGGTAGAGGAGTACCACAGTACTATATAATACTAGTATGGGTAGAGGAGTATCACAGTACTATATAATACTAGTATAGGTAGAGGAGTACCACAGTACTATATAATACTAGTATAGGTAGAGGAGTACCACAGTACTATATAATACTAGTATGGGTAGAGGAGTACCACAGTACTATATAATACTAGTATAGGTAGAGGAGTACCACAGTATTATATAATACTAGTATGGGTAGAGGAGTACCACAGTACTATATAATACTAGTATAGGTAGAGGAGTACCACAGTACTATATAATACTAGTATGAGTAGAGGAGTACCACAGTACTATATAATACTAGTATGAGTAGAGGAGTATCACAGTACTATATAATACTAGTATGGGTAGAGGAGTACCACAGTACTATATAATACTAGTATGGGTAGAGGAGTACCACAGTACTATATAATACTAGTATGAGTAGAGGAGTACCACAGTACTATATAATACTAGTATGAGTAGAGGAGTACCACAGTACTATATAATACTAGTATAGGTAGAGGAGTACCACAGTACTATATAATACTAGTATAGGTAGAGGAGTACCACAGTACTATATAACACTAGTATAGGTAGAGGAGTAGTTGTTGACGCAAGGCTATAATACAACAGAAGGGTGCGAGATAACAAGATGGGTGGGAGATAACACCTGCCAGTCTATTTAGAACAGACCTACTATATACATATAGACCTACATGTATATCTATATAGGAATACTTACACAGCAGATATGTATTATATACAGTGTACATGTATAACACTGCATATTAGATATGTATGCTACGGTATAAAGCTATGTACATGACTGTGTATATGACTGTGTATATGACTATGTATATGACTGTGTATATGACTGTGTATATGAATGTGTATATGACTGTGTATATGACTATGTATATGACTGTGTATATGGCTGTGTATATGACTGTGCATATGACTGTGTATATGACTATGTATATGACTGTGTATATGGCTGTGTATATGACTGTGCATATGACTGTGTATATGACTGTGTATATGAATGTGTATATGACTGTGTATATGAATGTGTATATGACTGTGTATATGACTGTGTATACTGTATACATGTAATACTCACACACTGGGAGCAAGGAATTGGTAGGAGTTTGGTTTCACGTAACCAGCCATCAGTCTAGCAAAGAACATCAATATCTCTCCTGAAGCTCCTAGTAAGATACAAACATATCCAGGTGTATCTAGGCAACAGCTTCCTGTTGCTAGGTAACAGTTGCCAGGCGTTAGCATTGGTATGAATATCTAATGGTTAGCTCTCACTTAATACACACCAAGGAGTAAGAGAGAGAAGGAGGCTCGTCTATGAAAACCTGTATATATGTTACAATGGGCTTCCGGTGTTCGATGTGCGCCTCGGGTACTTGGTAAAATCAGAAGAAAAGATGATGAACGTTTTTAAAAAAATTAAAATTCACACATCAACTGAAATTAAAATATAAACAATATCAACAATTGGTAACAGTCTATATCTATTGGTGAATATAACTAAGTAATGACCAGGGTATAGCGTAGTTATGTATGTATCTTTAATATATCCATTGGTGAATATAACTAAGTAATGACCAGGGTAAAGTGTAGTTATATATGTACCTTTAATATATCCATTGGTGAATATAACTAAGTAATGACCAGGGTATAGTGTAGTTATATATGTACCTTTAATATATCCATTGATGAATATAACTAAGTAATGACCAGGGTATAGTGTAGTTATATATGTACCTTTAATATCTCCATTGGTGAATATAACTAAGTAATGACCAGGGTATAGTGTAGTTATATATGTACCTTTAATATATCTATTGGTGAATATAACTAAGTAATGACCAGGGTATAGTGTAGTTATATATGTACCTTTAATATATCCATTGATGAATATAACTAAGTAATGACCAGGGTATAGTGTAGTTATATATGTATCTTTAATATATCCATTGGTGAATATAACTAAGTAATGACCAGGGTATAGTGTAGTTATATATGTACCTTTAATATATCCATTGGTGAATATAACCAAGTAATGACCAGGGTATAGTGTAGTTGCTTCCAGGACTCCATTGTAGACCCCATAGACCCTGTGAATCTCCTTCAGACAGAGAATTACTGTGAGCAGAGCTCTGGTTGTGAGCAGTGCAAATACTCCAGGTACATAGTTTATTATATACCTGTATAACAGCAGGTACATAGTATATCGTACACCTGTATAACAGCAGGTTCATAGTATATCGTACACCTGTATAACAGCAGGTTCATAGTATCTCGTACACCTGTATAACAACAGGTTCATAGTATATCGTACACCTGTATAACAGCAGGTTTATAGTATCTCGTACACCTGTATAACAACAGGTTTATAGTATATCGTACACCTGTATAACAGCAGGTTCATAGTATCTCGTACACCTGTATAACAACAGGTTCATAGTATATCGTACACCTGTATAACAGCAGGTACATAGTATAGCCTATCATACACCTGTATAACAGCAGGTACATAGTAATATTATATACGCAGCTATACATGTACACACGGATACTAAAGTCTCACCATAGGACGGTTGCAAGAGCAATCTTTTCAGGATTCACCAACAAAGTAGCCAAAGGTTTACCAAATAGGAAACAGTTAAATATTCCTCCAGCGAAACATATGAGCATAGTAGCCAGCCATGATGCTAGCGGATGTTTCCTTTCATAATGGAATGATGCTACAACACAAGTAATAGCTCCTGTGCAGCAATACTCATCCAGGTGATACCCATACCAGCCGACTATTTTACGCACGGTAATAAATCTAAGTGGCTGAGCAGTGGAACCTGAATACACTTTTAGAAGCTTCTAGAATACCATGAGCTAACTTCATCGGATACGACCGGCACCCACCGATGTAGGTTATTAACCTTCGTCTAGCCACATCTACATTTCAAGCTTTCAACCCTGTTGAATTTTGTTAACACATTTAAAGACATCTGGAAAGACAAAAGTACATCTCACAACCATAGAAAAAGGATTGCAATCGGACTGAAAAAATTAACTCTAGCATTACCCAGACATCAGCCATTCCAAGAGCAAATAGGGTGCTGGGTATTTAATCAGCACACATTAAATGCAAGGAATATACTAAATGAAAATAAACAAGAAAATATTACTGTACAGTAGTAACTCCAATACTCAACCAAAACACCACACAAGCATCACCTCACTACAGCCTAGTGAAGTAGTGACAGGGATAAGCTAAAACGAACATGACACCCATCATGCGTTTAAATAATATTATGTATTAACTAAAATTATTAAATCTCTTACTCATACCTTAAAGCAAGGTTACTCTCTCACTATAACATACAATCAATACAAGACTGCAAGATGTAAGAGCAAATTATCATTAGAAATAAGATGACTGATGACCTGCACCTGGTAGCCCCCTAAAGGATACACTTCAGTTTGGTGAATCAGATATTTGGATAAACTGAATTCATTTAGGTGTAAATTAATTAAATTGTCATAGTGATTAGTAACTAAGTAATAACTATTGTGATTCTCATTCTGATTGATTATATTATTACTAATTTGTACTTCAAGTAATTAACCTATATCTATATTAATAATTATTTATTGCTTTTCTATATCTTTCTCTTGAAGTTACAGGAAAAGAAAAAACAGCTTGGTTTCGGATTTCTCATGCAATCATGCTAGCATTTTCCAACCATAGGCAATTTATGTAGGCTATGTGTGTTTTGAGCTGCTAAATAACTTTAACCTACCCAGTGACTTATTAACATTTTATAACTCTTACTCTTACTCATTTCTCTACGCTACTGATGCAAGTTCAAGTAAAAAAAATAAAAATAAAAGTAGAACTCGACTTGAACTTACTTACTTAAATTGATAAAATCCTTTTTAATGTTGATAGACATCAGTGAATAGTGTATTATTTCAAATACTGGCGACATTTTCAAGTTAGTTGCAGCTACACTTAAAGTATATATATCCATTTTAGTTGCGTGAAAGGCACACTATTCAGTCTGAAATGAAAATGTAATGATCACGACGATCCAGGCATCCAGCATCTGACAGTTTTCTAAATTTTTAGACGAGTGTGTGTCAAATCAGCGATTCCAATCTAAGCACATAAACATATAAAACAAGAATTTCTATTCGGTATATTTTCTACAGCTCTACAAATCATGGCACCCCTTACGTAAATAATCGAAGCTGCGTCTGATTTGCCATCATTTTATCCATTTATCAGTTGGATAACAAACAGGTGTCGTCCAACGAAAATTGTTCCCCTCCATAGAGTTATCTTCCCTCCTTACAATTATTGTGATGCCAGCAGGGCACAACTCTCAAATCAAGTTTCCTATCCTATACTAATGTGCACTTCACCAGCCAGGCTTACCAAGTCTCCCTGATTCCGCAGTAGACTCTCCGATTTTGAACTCAAATTTTGGTACCGCACCCAAAATAGACACTCCCCACCCAAATACTGAACCTCTCTGATTTTCATCAATCAAACATGGCAAGCCTAATTTCAGCTGTTCCTTGTCTTGTCTTTGACTAAATCAACATGTACATGTACAGGCTACAGTGTGGCCTCAAGTACAAACCCTAGTCAAGGATGGCTTATTTTCACAGATGCTAACCGTTGCATTGCTAGCCGTTGCATTGCTAGCCGTTGCATTGCTAGCCGTTGCATTGCTAGCCGTTGCATTGCTAGCCGTTGCATTGCTAGCCGTTGCATTGCTAGCCGTTGCATTGCTAGCCGTTGCATTGCTAGCCGTTGCATTGCTAGCCGTTGCATTGCTAGCCGTTGCATTGCTAGCCGTTGCATTGCTAGCCGTTGCATTGCTAGCCGTTGCATTGCCAGCCGTTGCATTGCCAGCCGTTGCATTGCCAGCCGTTGCATTGCCAGCCGTTGCATTGCCAGCCGTTGCATTGCCAGCCGTTGCATTGCCAGCCGTTGCATTGCCAGCCGTTGCATTGCCAGCCGTTGCATTGCCAGCCGTTGCATTGCCAGCCGTTGCATTGCCAGCCGTTGCATTGCCAGCCGTTGCATTGCCAGCCGTTGCATTGCTAGCCGTTGCATTGCTAGCCGTTGCATTGCTAGCCGTTGCATTGCTAGCCGTTGCATTGCTAGCCGTTGCATTGCTAGCCGTTGCATTGCTAGCCGTTGCATTGCTAGCCGTTGCATTGCTAGCAATTTGTGAAAATAAGCCATCCTTGTCATGCTATGCTATGATAAGCTATGTTATGCCATGCTATATCATTCTATGCTAAGCCATGCTATGCTATGCTACGCTACGCTATACTATGCTATGGCAGTGATCAGTTTTGAGGCTATAAAGTTCTATTATTTTGATTAGAACGGTCTACTCACTAATTCTATCTGCTTACATTTACTGACCTATATGTTGTTTTATAATACTTATTAGTAGATTAACAGCTATTTAGTATACAAGCTGTACATACTTCAGTGACCTCCCCTCCACAGATTAGGGGGTGTGTTGGTAGATAGTGATGTTTCATTGTGGCCACAGAATGGCAAAGCTCAAACCTAAATTCTTGCACTTAGCCTTAGCACTTAACCTTAGCACTTAGTCTTAGCACTTAGCCTTGGGAAAGCTTACATAAGAAGGAAGCAGTAGCCCCTCCAAAAAGTTCTGATCAAAAACAAAAGAGAAACTTAAAAATGCAGCAGCATAACAAATGGATTAGAATGCTTTAATCTTGTTTTTCTCATTGTCAACAATTAGATAAGATGGTTAATCTTGGATTAGCTCATTATGTTACACAAAAGCTCTGTCAGATGTTGGAAGATTAAATACTTTGATCTCTTCCTGGAACAGGGTGTTGGCTCAAATTAGATGCATGTGAAACAGCACTGTTCCTTCTGTGATCTTAGCTTCAAATAGTATACCACATGTTGGGGAGGGAGGGGGCAGAATACTACCCTTCTTCTATTAGTTTGACTGAGGTTTTGGTGCTAGAGCCTGAAAGTAATTTATTCTAATCTAATTCTTCTTCTACCACAAAAACAAACAGGGCAAAATGTTTCAGAGGAAAATACTTTCTTGAAACATCAAATTTGAATGTTTCATTGAAGTTTATAATGTATAACATAATATATAGTTTATGTACATGTAATCTAACATTATGTAATATGTACATGTACATGTACATGTACATGTACATGTACATGCACTGTATATTATTATAGTAACCAAAATATGGGATATATTTGTCTACTAGTTATCAAAATGTAGACTACATTGTACATTGTATCTACATTTTATATGCCATACAAGGTGCACACAATTATCCTTGTACATGTACGTACAATGTATACAGTCATACACATTCGCTATTATAATGCCACACAATTAATTGAATAATGTAGTAATAAAATAAAGAAATTATTTTATGATGAAGTTAATCTAAATGGAAGACGCACCTCAAGGTCTGTTAATAGTGAATATGTATGTGTTTCAGTTATAACATAATTTATAGCTACCACAGAGTCGTAGCTTAAGAGGCAATAAGCACCAGGTTAATAATGATAACTACAATAAATGACCATTGTCCAGTAAACGGTCAAAGTAGCCTCTACCTCATCTCCAGTAAGCACTAGTCTAAAAGTGAAATCATGATAGCATAGTCAACAGCAAACCCCAAACCCCTAATAGTTACATGTATTATTCACACAGTCGCACAAATAAATATACTCCCCGCCTAGAACAGGGCGAATGTGCGACTGTTCGAAAAAGACAGTTCGAAACAGGACATTTCGAAAGTGGACAGTTCAGCACTGGACAGTTCGAAACATCTAACCCCAAACCCCAACCACCAGATTTCAACTAATTTTTATTTTTGCATTATACTTTTTATTTAATTAATTAAATTAATTAATTAAAATTAATTCTCTGCAAGTTGTGTTCTTCTAAATGTAATCTTCACAGTTTCGAACTGTCCTGTATCGAACTGTCCAGTTGTGAAACGTCCTGTTTCAAACTGTACAGTTGTGAAACGTCCTGTTTCGAACTGTCTTTTTCGAAGTGTCCCTTTACCAACACTGTCCAGGAAGATTTAGTTCAATTCAATTCCTGTTTTCCAACTTAGCAATGTTGACAATAATGGTGGAGGTTGACCCAGTCATATAAATGTTGGTAGCCATATTTATGTCATGGCAGGTAACCTCTTGGTATCCATACCCACATGCATAAGGTTTAGTCACTTCTAAGTGTGAAAAGTGATCTATTCATAGCTTTTTCTACTCGCTGTATTCATTCCAGTGTAAATTGATTACAAAAAAAACCACAAAAGAATTTACTTTAGAGATTATCTAAAATAATATCCATTTTTATTGCTATTTAATATTGTGGCTGTAATAACCATATAAAAGCTCTATGGTAAATTTATTTGTATAATTATTGAGAATTACAGTGTTACAATTAGAATTAAAAAACCTCATTTCAACCACAAGTCAGCTTAACCATAGTCCAAGAACCAGGCTGATAAAGAGTGGACATGGCTACTCAAGAGTGGACTTACTTGGACTATGAAGCAAGTGGAACTGTAAGCTTATGGAGAGCCGAAGATTTCTACAGGTTGGCATGAAACGACAACGGTACGTGTACGTGTATGTGGTACGTGTACGTGGTGCGTGCATGTGGTATGTGTACGTGTACGTGTACGTGTACATGATCATATACATGTCTAAGAAATTTAGAAGAATAAGCATGTCGAGTATGTAGAGTATAGAGAGAGGATAGCTCTAACTATGCACTATGCGATCATATGAACCACACCAACAATCTGGATTAAATGGCTGGTCAATAGTCAGCGGTCAGTAGTATAAACATATCTATGATGTGCTAGATAATAGTGACATATTCACTGTACAATGTAGTATGACCACTTTACCCACTTCTGGTCATGCATATCTTATCTACACGTCGCCCTCTTCCACACATTTATCCACTCCGTGTTTCAAGTTGGTGTCTTATCACATTCAAGTGAAACCTTTGTTCTCTAGAATTTAGTTGTTGGTATAAACTATACTTATATCAAGTAGAGTGTAGTGTATGCACTGCACAAGTACATGTAGTACATTGTACATACAGTAAATACATGAGGTGAGGGAAGCTATACTATTCTAGTACCAATTCTTCTCTGTAGCAAGAGACTACGTACATTCTATAAATTTATTGTTAGAAGCTGCCTACATCTGAGTAAAATGTTTGTTACAGTAGGTTAGTGCAGGTGCTCTTTTACTACGAACAGGTAATTGGTCATGTGACCAGCTAGACTACTGCATTTACCATTACCAGAGTTCAGACATGACACCAGCTATAATCTTAAACATAAATTATATAATTATAATATATAATGTCAGTAAATACATTGTAAAGAGTTAAACTGTCTCCTTATACTACTGCATTACAAGTGTGAGGGACGACTACTGGTTATGACCTACATGTGTACATTACTATCACCATCACATATATTTACTCATATTTACTGCACGTATCTATTACATGTATAGTTCTAGTCTTACTGGAGTCAAAGAACAGACATTGCACACAACAGGGGTGTCATCTTGCAAACATGGAATCCCTTTACAAATACTACACATTGGATAGCGAATTAGTTAGAAATAGCTGTGTTCTAAGAGCTGCATATCTTGCACTGTAAATAAGGGTGGGTGGGGTCAGCACCCCATATGTCCCTCCATCACATAATAACAGATGAAACTGCATGAAAGTAGTAGTTTTATTTACATAAATTCGGTACATTTAATCCCTTTCATCCAATGGGACCAACGTGCCTGATATAAAACAGGATATTACACTATAATATGTGAAATTGATATGATTGTTCTAGGAAGGGTAATGTACACTTTATTTCATTTATATAAAAACCCACATCAATTCTAACAAACACTAAAATATTTAATAAATATCAGCTGAAAAATAAATATAATATTATGATAGTCCAGTAAGGTTTAGATATAATATGTGGTAGAAGTTGTCTACTCTCAACATTATATATGATATACAAATCTTGAGATCACAGGCTTCAAGGTTGTCTTGGTTCTAAGGCTAAGTGACTACATGTAGCATTAGCTAGTTAGAGTGAGGCTGTACGTACAAACTACCGAGGTATTGCTCGTAGCTTGTAGTTGCTTATATCAAATACTATCTTTAGCTTATAGTTCCTAGCATCACAACTTGGTGGGGGGTTGTTGGGATCAGCCTCGAAATGGAAGTTTTGTACTAAGGTACAAATGCTAAGAAATAGTCTTTTCTTGGCTAAACTTTCTCCGATGCACGCTCGTCTTCCGAGTCCAAACGTTACCAAACTGTATAATAAACGGCTAGAGTTAGGGGGGGGGGGGGTGAGGAGGGGGGGGGTGGTGAGGGGTTCCCAACAGTTCATATAACTTTGTGATATTTACGTATAACTCCTCTTTTCAATAATCTAACATGGGTTTAGAGAATCTAGGCTATTTCTAGGATTCTATGCTAATCTTCTGACTAAACACTGAATTATGTTCTTATGGACTATTATAATTGTAGTCAGTATTCAACAAACATGAATAAGATGACATTTCACAACAGGTGATTAACAGCTCATCCCCTATTTACCAGAACAGGTGCTTGTATGTAGTATATCAATCTCACAGTAGAATAGGAACATGACATGATTGACCACTGACAGTGAAAAATTACACAACCCTGGGTAATATAATCACAGTCTAAGGATCTAAAGCAGAAGTGAAATAATAATAATTATGATAGCCTGGGTTCCACCAAAACTTTAGTAGGGGGAATCGTCTTCTCTATATACATATTCACTGTTGGAATACTTACTGTTTCCTAGCGTCTTCTTTCTGGGAAAGTATTTGTCCGTCAGAGTCTAGAAATCTTTCTGGTTTGTACGACATAGGCTGAGGGTAAAGCTCCTCGTTGTGATGGATAGCCCAAGAGTTTGTGTACACCTGCAGATATGTTATACTCTATTGTTAGGCTACCTTTGCGATACACTAAACTCTACATTGTGACAGAGTGATAAGATCACTGTTGCAGAGAAACAGAGCACACATGCTAACAGTCTACTAACAGTGGTAGTAACACCTACTAACAGTGGTAGAACCCTCATGTACATGTACTAACAGTGGTAGCGAAGATTAATTAATGCAACCATGGAATAGCTGTTGGCAGCCATACTTAGATACTGTAGATGGACAGGAGAGCCAACACAATATGTTTCATGGTAGGAACCAAGGCTATATAGACTTACCCAGGTTCCTTTAGGTATTTTGTACCCACAAAGTTCAGTATCGTTAATCGTCTCCCTTGGAATGAGTATAGGTAGAGTGCACTGGTATCGAAATAGTTCATACAGACACGCCTCCACATACGGTAAAGATGGTCTGTCTGTTAGGCTAGGAAATCTGTCTTTACCTACGACCTCATCTACCTGCGTCTGTAGCCGCTGTTGTACTTTAGGAGAGTTGATAAGAATAAGGAGGAAGCCATACAGAGTGGTGGCGGTAGTCTCAACACCACCAACAAAATAGTCTATCAGCAGACCGTGGACATCGGCATCATCTATACCACCAGAGTTCACTTGCGAAATGTATTTATCTATGACACCTCTCTCATGTCCCTCGATGTACGTGTCCTACAATGTACAGACGTATACATAGTTAACGACAGCATGGGTGATCCACTTGGGATCAGCTAACGAGGCGTATATAAAGTGCATGAGTAAGATATGACCCTTGCAGTTATAATAGTAACATTCATCTATCAGCCTAAGTCAACTTAATCACTTGTGAAATGAGAAACCTTAGATGCATGTTCCCAGATGAGGAACGCAGTGAATGTGTCTTGGTCTGGTAATAACTCGCATTAAGTAGTTTACACTGCCAACACTAGCCAGCCTCTGGCAGCATTAAGTAGCCACCAAAACTATTGGCATGTGAAACTCCACATAACTTATATTTACTCTAGCGCGAGTTCTCAAGCAGCTGAACACCTAAAGGAGGCGCCATGACTGCTCTCGTAAAACTGATAAGAAGTGAAAGTATTTAAGCTATTTGGTCATCTTAGGCAATTGAATGGTTAATTAAAATATGAGCAAACTGACACAATCGAGAGATGAGCAATCCCTCCTCCTCAAAACATTAATCTCCCAATTATTCATAAGATGTTACAGTCTGAATAATCTTCAACTATCAAATTTATGAAATTCTTAATATGTAATAATTACTGTTACTCATGCGGAACAGAGTCAGTCATGAGTGGGGATTGGGAGGCAGATCAAACATGGAATATTAGCATAATTCATTCAATGGCAAAGTCTTTATCCAGACATGTTATTTATTGATGACCAGTGGATATGCAAGCAGGGTTCCCAGCCATCTGGGAATCTCTTCCATGTCCGTGTGTGGGCGCCATCAATTATTCATCGAGTTTAGACTGGCTCGAGTATAGGGAGGGTAAGTGCATGGCAACTAGTAACACAGGGGAGGGTAACTGTAGGGCAATATATAAGGTAGCACACGTGCAGCAGACGACAGTTTGGCAGACAGACATGGATTCACCACCAGAATCTCTTACCTTATACTTTTGATAAAGAGGCTGAATGTTGCTCTCAAACATTGCTTTAGCTTTAAGGCAGAGTTTGTAGCTAGGGTTGAAATGTTTGGTCCATGTCCAAATGTCGATATCCTCTCTGCCGACAGTAGCCACCTCAACAGCTACTTCATTGAACTCTAAGATGTGCTGTAGAATTTTATCATCACTGGAAACCTTCTCCCCAAATATCTGAAGATATCATTGTAAAAAGATTAGATATAAGATGAATACTATGTATATTTACAATGTGCATGGCAGTCTAGAGTCTACTCACTGCACATGGATGCGAGGTCCCTTGTTGTAGGAATTGTCTCCACCATGAATTAGAAATGCTGCCTGCATGACTTGTGGGCTGTTGCTGCTGATTTTATAGCAGTCAGAATGTGTAATGTTGCTAGGACAACTGCTGCGTTGCTATTATTTATACACTAAATAAAATTAGTTGACCTTGGTTGTGCCTTGATATGTAATATATACAGTAAAACTTGCTAATTCAAACTCCAAGGGACCGCCATAATTGGTTTGAATTAGGTCTGAGTTTGAATTGTAAGATCACTTCACTTATATGAAACCATCTACATGTATATAGTGCTCAGCAGGGACCAAGGCTACCAGTTTGAACTACCCAAGTTTTTGAATTATCCGAGGTTGAATTAAGCAAGTTCAACTGTATATAGGCCTACATATTTTTCCTATAATCAAGAGTACACAGCCTGCATACTATTGACTAGTGAGCACACAGGCTGCATACTATTGGCTACTCACTATGGACATGATGACATTGATTAAACATTTCTTGATGAGTGCTTTAGGGTCGAACGGCTGCTCGTTCTGTTCCCTCATCACCATTACCAGTTCGTGGAGGTTGTCGTTGATGATGCTGGTCAGGTGATCTAGACTGTCCATCCTCACAGACTTTATACCTAATAGCCTTAGTTCCTTCTGTTTCTCTGAGTATGACTGTTAGAACAAGTTGATATACATTTTGTAGTAGGAGCATTGTGAAAGCTGATGAATATAAATAGATGATAATATGGAATACAACATTATGCAACATAACTTTATGTGTTTGTATGATGATGAGTGTGTTTAGAAGCTGACCTATTGAGACAGAACAGACCTAAAGAGCATAAATACTAACACTGCACACTAACTCTACTGTACAATCATTATTTATTAGTTTTAATTTAGTTTTATTATTTATTGACAACATGGTAGATTTGGATTGCTTGTGGTTATGATTGTCATGAAGCTGACAATATAGAGACATCTCCAATTTCATTTACTTTTGGCAGTTAGTAAAGAATCCAGATAACATTGCACTTGTAGACTGTAGCTGCTGTTACATATAACATTGCACTTGTACACTGTAGCTGCTGTTACATATAACATTGCACTTGTACACTGTAGCTGCTGTTACAGATAACATTGCACATGTACATTGTAGCTGTTGTTACAGATAACATTGCACTTGTACACTGTAGCTGCTGTTACATATAACATTGCACATGTACATTGTAGCTGTTGTTACAGATAACATTGCACATGTACATTGTAGCTGTTGTTACAGATAACATTGCACTTGTACACTGTAGCTGCTGTTACATATAACATTGCACTTGTACACTGTAGCTGCTGTTACATATAACATTGCACTTGTACACTGTAGCTGCTGTTACATATAACATTGCACATGTACATTGTAGCTGCTGTTACATATAACATTGCACTTGTACACTGTAGCTGCTGTTACATATAACATTGCACTTGTACACTGTAGCTGCTGTTACATATAACATTGCACTTGTACACTGTAGCTTGCTGTTAGTTAGGGCTGTCGGAACTACATGGTTAAATTTTAGAACATGATTTAAATTTCTTGCAATAAATGTACATGTAGATACAGACTATCTACATGCATTACAATTTTATGCATCTTTTATAATTGTTGGACTGGACCTATTATACAACACAATACAATGTACATGTATATTTTGTGTCCACATATCACCTTGCAATATTGCAGGCTGCTAATTAAGGGTTAAAGATTTGTTCATCTACAGTGAAGTGAAAGCAGGTTATTCCTACCCCCTCAGGCTAGCTGATAGCTCCACAACATTGTACTAAATATGTGAGAATTGTGGTCGTTACGTTACGTTGCGAACTATGCGATGAGATAGGAAACACACACATACCAAAAGATAGCAAACATATACACAGCATTAGAGGATAGTATGGTAACTACAGTCTGCACCATTCACTAAGGCGTCACTCACCCTGAAAGCTATTCCTTTAGCAGCTCCCATCACATCAAATCTGAGCATGTGCGGTCGACCAACGAAATCTTTTCCTCTTTTCATATACGACTCATGGAAGGCCTCGTAGGAATTGATGACAACCGCTGGCTGACTGAGGATCTGGATCTTGTAGACATGACCAAATCTCTTTGCAAACTCCGTAAACTGGAGGTGCAGCTCAGAGAAACGAAACTGTATATTACCAAATATGGGCAATCTGAAAGGTCCTGGGATAGAGCTGAGACCGTCTTTGTGGTGGTAGGTATAAATTAGAGCCGATAGTATTAATATAAGGCACAAGGTGATTATATCCATGTTGAACAGAAGGTAAGGCTAGCCTATTGCTGCATGCGTCTGGTACAGCGCACAGTGGAGGAATGGGAGCTGCTGGCTGTGCAACTAGTATAAATAGAGAATGAAGATTTGGGCAGGGCTAAGCCACGCCCTCTACACATAGTCATTCAGTCATTGTCTGCTATCATTGGGTAATCCCAGGCGATAAGCCAGTGAATGATGGTTATTTTATTTACTGCCCTGCAAGGTGTTGCAAGCATTGGCTATGGTTGCACAATATACATACAGTCATGTCTCGCTAAAATAAGCAAAATGCCAAGAGAGGTGATCTTACAGGCATAAATTAAAAGCAAAAAATATTGAGTTGAAATGCAAAACCAACCCCACTGCTCTACCTGTCCCTATGATTTCAGCATAATTATTATACACATGTACATTGAAGAATGGAGTAAGTAACACAATATGATATAATGTACATGTTCTACACTGTACATGTAACACTGGTAAGTGGAGCAAGTCCTTCTGGCACTTAGCCAAGATTAGCACCAGACCCTGCTGCCAACGCTGTGGCTTAGAGCTAGTTATCAACTATTACCAAGTAAGACTAGGCCTAATGGCATGTAACTAACTACAACATTTCACTAAGTCAGTCATCTGTATACAATAGAAAGTAGTTCAGAATTATTTTCTGTAAATATTTAATATTTCTGGAATGTGCATGCTGTATTAGATTGGCATCATTTCACAGGTGTCCTCACACCACCACTGGTGATCAGTACTGCACATGCCCCTCCCTCTCTCTGATGTACCTCCCCTCTAGTCTTGGCTTCCTCAGCCTGGTTTATAGAAGTTGACCCACCTTCTATCACCTTTCACATTGTTTTGTCTGTTTATAATGCAATAGCCCATATTTATGTTATAATATCTATCCATACCTCAGTGTCATATATACACGCAGATGTAATGTTACATTGGCTGGTCATGGCTGTGAACGTGCTGACTGTCTGGTCTACTACTGGGTATACTACTAAACTGTTTAGACCTTAATGTAGGCTTACTAGGTGTACACCCTACCCTATACCTAATAACAGTCTGAATAGGTGAAACCAAAACCCTTTGTACCAAGGAGTAAATACCGGCCCATCATTGTTATTATTATCATTAAAATTTGCATTACTTTCTCCACTAACAGCCATTAGACAGCTGACAGAGTACACACTACACTTACTTGTAGTATACTATAATATATGTATGTATAATTATACTTCGCTTTATTTAGGTAACTATATATACCTAGACTTAGGACCAGTATGTAACTATATATACAAAGACTTAGAACCAGTATGTAACTATATATACGTAGACTTAGGACCAGTATGTAACTATATATACCTAGACTTAGGACTAGTATGTATCTATATATACCTAGACTTAGGACCAGTATGTAACTATATATACGTAGACTTAGGACTAGTATGTAACTATATATACCTAGACTTAGGACCAGTATGTAACTATATATACCTAGACTTAGGACTAGTATGTAACTATATATACCTAGACTTAGGACCAGTATGTAACTATATATACCTAGACTTAGGACCAGTATGTAACTATATATACCTAGACTTAAGACCAGTATGTAACTATATGTACCTAGACTTAGGACTAGTGTGTAACTATATATACGTAGACTATCTGTGAATTATCACTGTAAGTCACAGTGTCAGATAAAAGGTGATTACCGATTGGTGTAACTGACCAATGAGATGTAATGGAGAATTACGAATAGTACCACTGAGGTATGAAACATTTTTGAGAGAAATTGAAAATGTTTCACTACATACATTTTATAAAAGTTTATTTAAAATGCAAGATAAAGTTTTAACTGGTGCAATAATATATGACAAACTCAAACTTCTATCCAAAAGTGATTGGCTGAATTCTCTACCCCCTCAAAAGACATTGAGAGAGTTTCTCTCATCTAATTCTTTTGGTTTGGTATCTGGGTAGGCTCCCAGATAAACGATGGAGGGATTCTAGGATACACATGCAGATGTCGTCGTCAGTGGGAGGTAGTGGGGGCTGCGCCCACTGCTGTCAGGCATACCACACTCTGACAACTGACTTATGGGCAGGGAGGGGGCACTCAGTTAGTTTAGGGTGTAGTCAACAAAACCCAAGTAATGTGGTCAGCAGCAGCCTGTGATATTGATGCCTTCCCTTCTGTTATCAGTGAATTTCCTACTTTTTGCAGCAAAGGGAGTCTCTGGTATTATAATGGACATTTCAAGAAAAGAATAACACTAATAAAGGGCAGCATATTGCAGGCACACCCAACTCTGATTATGACATTTTATTGGCATCACCAGTACAATAGATGAGTAGAGTTATTGTTATAGTAATATTGTGGTCAGTGATAATGAGTGTGTATTAGCCTAGGATATTACCATTACTACATACGTTACTCTCCTAGGGCTAATGTTACTACAGCTATTACATTACTAGAGTATTACTTACTTTATATACAACATAGTATACATACATCATATACATCATAACTTAGTTATGGAATTCTTGTAAATTCAAGTATATTACAGGAAAACTAATATTTTTATATTAGCAGTTAATGTTTGACTGTCTACTCTATAGACTCTCGTTTGCAGAGTACAGTCTTTGGCCTGGGTTCCTAACTATTTCCCACTGGATACTGGTAATTCTATTGGAAATGTACCTGTATGTGTGCAGTATGTTTAGACCTTAGAGCCCAAGCTATAACTCTAGACTCCGCTCTTTGCCAATTATTGCATAATTACAAGCTACTAGGACCATTTTATTTTATTAGCTAACCAGAAAATTGAGATTTTTTCTTCCATTAAAACAAGTATTTGTGTATAATTCAGACTTTTTGTGTCTTACCTTTTGTTAGAAGAGAGACTATTTGTCTGCATGTCCCTTGGAAGGTAACATAATCGTTACATAATACGTTACATAATCACATACATTTTACCACAAGCAAAAAAGAAAGTTTTAATTCTCTTGTTTAGTATAAACATTAAAATGGATAAGATTTCATAAAGAGGGGTAAGAGGGCAGTTGACACTAACCCATTACCTGGTATGTGGTGAGACAGGAGTGGATGGTAGATATATAGTACTAACCCCATTACCTGGTATGTGGTGAGACAGGAGTGGATGGTAGACCTGTTTTAATAGCTAAGATAGAACAGGCAAGTGACTACTACTGGTAGCTATGGTCTTGGGAAGCTACTACTGTGTCACCTCATCTAGTTGAGGATGCACTATGTATATGCATGTATAATTACTTACTGGGATATAAATCCATGCTTGTATATCACTAGTTTTGTCTTCCTCTCAACAAATACAGGAGACTGTCAAACCTTGTTATAGTCAGCTGAAAGACAGAGTTCACTGGAGAATATCAAATTAATCTTGTTTGTTTTGTTTTGCACAGTTTAATTGCTAGATATATTTAGCAGTGATACTATACTGTAGTGTAGTGTACTAAGCAACTGTAGCGTAGTGTAGCAAGCAGGACACATTTATCACAAGACTGATGTTTATGGGTTCAAGTTACAACTCGTTCACAAATATCTTCCCACTATTACCTACCCCACCGCCACTGTTACCTACCCCACCGCCACTGTTACCTACCCCACCGCCACTGTTACCTACCCCACCGCCACTGTTACCTACCCCACCGCCACTGTTACCTACCCCACCGCCACTGTTACCTACCCCACCGCCACTGTTACCTACCCCACCGCCACTGTTACCTACCCCACCGCCACTGTTACCTACCCCACCGCCACTGTTACCTACCTCACCGCCACTGGTACCTACCCCACCGGTACCTACCCCACCGCCACTGTTACCTACCCCACCACCACTGTTACCTACCCCACCACCACTGTTACCTACCCCTCACTACCACTGTTACTTACCCTTCACTACCACTGTTACTTACCCTTCACTACCACTGTTACTTACCCTTCACTACCATTAGGTGTATTTATAGGTACAAGTGAAAGTTGGAGGTGTATGTGTATGGAAGAAAACAGGTTCATTCTCTAACATCACTGATCTCACTGCAGGTGAACCCTACCAGCTTATTTATTATTGTTTGCTCCATTATTTAGACAAATTAGACCTGTGTGTACAGCACAGCACAGCACAGCACAGCACAGCACAGCACAGCACAGCACAGCACAGCACAGCACAGCACAGCACAGCACAGCACAGCACAGCACAGCACAGCACAGCACAGCACAGTACAGCCCATACTCAGTATACCCTGTCAACACTATATTATTATTATATAATACATGATATACCATATATATTTGATGTTTTGCATGCAAGAGGTTTAATTAACATCATAGTACAGTATATATTATTATATATATTGTATACAGTATATTATATAATATACTGTATACATGTATGTACTATATTATACATATATTATTGTATATTATATTATATACTGTATAATACATGTATATTATATATACTGTATACATTGTACATGTATGTACTATATTATACATATATGTATTATTGTATATTATATTATATACTGTATAATACATGTATATTATATATACTGTATACATTGTACATGTATGTACTATATTATACATATATTATTGTATATTATATTATATACTGTATAATACATGTATATACAAGCCTGTAAATGGCCAAACCCCCTAACACCCATTATATTACATTACTGTTTTGGTAGTGCCAGAGATACACTGTTGTGAGCAGTGCAGTGAGATCTCACCAGCTACTGGTCTTATATTATATCACCATAATTACTGACTAGTCATATCTATTGGCCAGGATAACTATTACTTCATGTTGTGTTGTAATATTTATTGTATGAGTATAAACAGCCATTATCCTACAGGATATGCCTTACCAAAGTCTACAATGGAAGCAATAAACAGCCAACATGATAATTATATTATATAACTAGAAATGACCTCTAGCAATGCTACAGCATAATAATATATTATATGCTCTAAGGGAACCATTTTGCATAAGAATTGAAATCCTTGATCTAGCCTCAAAAATGAGAATATTTAGAGTTGAAAAAAAGTTGGACGGTAAAGGAAAATATATGTTATACTGTGGTTATACATTAGTAAAACACTATGTAATATATGTTATTACTGTAACAGTAACTACATGTTTATATATTACCATTACAGTAACTATATATTACTATATTACAGTAACTATATATTACTATATTACAGTAACTATATATTACTATATTACAGTAACTATATATTACTATATTACAGTAACTATATATTACTATATTACAGTAACTATATATTACTATATTACAGTAACTATATATTACTATATTACAGTAACTATATATTACTATATTACAGTAACTATATATTACTATATTACAGTAACTATATATTACTATATTACAGTAACTATATATTACTATATTACAGTAACTATATATTACTATATTACAGTAACTACATGTATATGTATGTAGCCTACATATTACTGATTGATTGATTGGTGAGAGTGTAAAGTAAATACATGTAACATATGGCAGGAAGAATAGCAAACAAATTGTAATAGGATAATAATATCTAAGTTGGTAGATTCTACCAGCATGTGACATAGTACACAAGTTGTTGTGACATCACACACATGTTATGATGATGTCATATCACACTGTTAAAGGAATAGGATAAAGGTTTGCCTATGTTGTAGGCTAAGGGCTAATGGTAAGACTGGAGAGGAGGGTTGCTTACTTAGAAGTTAACAGTTCCTTCTCTATACAGGAGACTAACCATTCTTTACTCTCATCTTTAGGAAGGAGATGACACACAGCCTACAGATACACAATGGTATAATCAGAACCCAAGGCTATCTACAGATACACAATGGTATAGTCAGAACCCAAGGCTATCTACAGATACACAATGGTATAGTCAGAACCCAAGGCTATCTACAGATACACAATGGTATAATCAGAACCCAAGGCTATCTACAGATACACAATGGTATAATCAGAACCCAAGGCTATCTGTTATGAAGAAGCTACATCTACATAGTTTACTACCAGGAAAAGTCAAAAACTGGCAAAAGTGATCTTACGGTAATATCAGTAAGTTCTGTAAAATCACTAGATTTGTGCTGCTGTACTATTTCAATGCAAACAGCTGAAATTCAGCAAATTTCTCTCTACGACAGGAAGCAGAGAATTGTGTCTTGTAAACAGAGTTAGTTCCATTCAAAGCAGCGTGGGATAATTTTAGCTGGTTCAGTGTGGGCAAGAGAACACAACTCTATAGTGCAAGTCAGGAACAGCCTACATTCATGGAAATTGAGAGCCAAGGCTACTCTTGAAACCGTGTGAAGGCACTAAAGCTCCTACATCTGATATTATACACACTTTTGAAATTTAATAATTGGCAATTAATAATTCTCTACAATCATGTGGTAGAGCTACTACACTGAATATTACTACTACTACTACATACATGGCAGGTAAATGGCAGGTACATACAGTATAATGTGTACACATTAGAGAGAATAAATAAACTATTAGAGATAATCTCTGCCCTAATCACACAGATAGCCAAGCTTATACGGAAATAACTCATTAAAATTCTAACATAAGGAAATATTTATATGATAATGGATTTTGTGAATGGAAGAGAAAATACTGGATTAACAATATAGTATGCTACCATTTGTCCAGTAATGTGTTAGACGTCTATATCAGTCATACACATGTACCTACCTTGGCTGTATTAGCCGGCACAGCAAACACTTCGACCAGAGAGTTCCTGTTTGACTTGATATTCTTACTTGCAGAGCAGTCCAAGTGTACTGTCACCCTACTGGGCAGCTACAAAGTAAAGACTACAAGTGTAGACTATGTGTCATCATGTACAAGTGTAGACAAAGTGCCATCATGTACAAGTGTAGACAAAGTGCCATCATGTACAATACAGACAGACAGACGGACAGACGGACAGAACACATGGCAGTGTATACCAAACCCAAACATGTGGTATGCTGAGAGGATTACACCAAATAATACGGTTTCATCACATCTCATAGGAAAGGTGGACATCACCTGTTTAGCCCAAGAGGTGCTGCTAGTATGCCCATCATTTGAAATAGTGGAAGGTTATTGTATTGAAGTTGTTTCCTTATTGGTTGGGGGGGGAGGGGCTGAGATGTCCTCAGGCTATGGTATGATAGTATTAATAACCATGTATAAGTGTACAGTTTGGGGGGTGTGAGGTGACCTTAGCTCAGGCTATGAAATGATGGTACACAGGCTATGAAATGATGGTACACTACACAGGCATATAAGTGTAGTATGAAATAAATGAGTCTATTGAAGGATAGCATTCAGGAATTTTGACAATTCATAAATTATTATTTATCTACTCAAGTTGGAGAGTGAAGCTGGGTCCACCATACTAATTATAGACTAGTGTACTATCTCCTTGTATACTGAGTAATAGATGTACAGTGTATAGGTGTATACCTCATGGCATACTGAACACACCCCCTGGAGTCATACTACATCCACCTAATGTAAACAGGAGAAACTTGAAAGAAAAGTTATTTAAACCAGTTCAAGTACATCTCCAAAGCTATTCCACGCATGGAGTCACAAATAAGGTAGAAGGTGACACTAGAGAGCCCAGGTTGTCTATGAAACTATGTGAGTAATTTTATGTGCATGTAAACAAGGTAGGAAGATATCTACAGTACATCTCCCCATTTCAATAAAATACACATTAATATAAATAATTTATGTATATTTTATGGTTGTATATTTAGTGGTGGTATTAATAGTGACATGCGTGTCATAAGTGGTAAACAATTTCTGAACTTTGGTGACCCTTAGCTTGGAAGAAATAAATAAATAAATAGAATGGGAGGTAGGGATCCACAGTCTACATTGTACTACATGTATTACATGGTGCCCAAAGAGTATACATAACTATGTACTGTCAAAGAGTATACATATGTACTGTCAAAGAGTATACATATGTACTGTCAAAGAGTATATATATGTGCTGTCAAAGGAGCCCAATACTGTGCAATATCGACCCAGGTTTGTAGTACTACATGTAATAGTGGAAATGTTATAGCATAATAATTGTATATACTGTTAATACTACTACATACTCTATGTAAATGTATTGTAATCAGATATGAATAATAATTATGGTGATTATGTGAGATATATAGGCTAATGAGGGGTCAGTTACACGTAGGTTAGAAGGTGACCACTGGTCAGTGAGACAATCACCATATTGATGCACATGTACATACATACATGTACATGCATAAAGATCAACATTGGGATGTCATGTACATGTCATATACAGTGGAACTTGCTTAATTCAACCTCGGATAATTAAACAACTTGGTTAGTTCAAACTGGTAGCCTTGGTCCCTGCTGAGCACTACTATATACATATAAATGGTTTCATAGAAGTGAAGTGATTTTACAATTCAAACTCAAACCTAATTCAAACCAATTATGGCGGTCTCTTGGAGCTTGAATTAAGCAAGTTTCTTATACTAAAGAGCATGTTACAGTGTATGCTACACAGTATATTACAAAGTATATAGATATTACGTGTATATTATGTTTTATTTTTTTGCATGAAAATTTATTTTTTGGTTCCTCATCCCTGACAGGGGTCTGAACTTTAACCCAACACTCTGATGGCACCGTATTACCTAGCACAGTGGACAGTACAGTGGACAGCACGGTGGACAGTACAGTGGACAGCACAGTGGACAGTACAGTGGACAGTAATAAGGGCTGCTGAGATGGTGTAGAGGTAGCATGTTATGTCCACTGCGCTAGGCAATAAGGTGCCATAGAGGTGGCCCAGTCAGAGGTGGGATATATCTACAGATATGGAACCAAGTCCCCGGCTGCTCATAAATAAAATTCCTTGCAAGAAGAATAATACATAAAAAGTAACTCTCTAATATTATAATACTGTATTACAACTATTAATAGTTGTGCCTATCACAGTATCACCATGTATGAATACAAGGGTCAGGGGTCACGCAGGCATTGTTGGTGTTCAGATTGAATAAGACATAAAGTGGACAAATTTAACTCATTCAGTACCAGCGTCGGATATATCCGACACAAGAATTATACTCCAAATTTTTGCAACCACCTTTACATTAAGAAGCAAATTACTAAACCTACTAATCCTTCAAGCTTTGGGATTGATTATAAATAACCCAATAAGCCCCAGAACTAGAGTAGCTGCAGGAAATAGCTACTAATATGCCTGCATGTTGGTCCTAAGCTGAAATATCAGGGTGGCCAGCAGCTCAGCAGCAGGAATTCTATAATTTAGTGGTTCAGCTTCATACACTTCATACTTCATGCCACTGAGCAGTATTTGAGTGTAGAATATGTGGTGTTAGAGTTTCAGCAGTCAGATCTTTTGAAAAATACTAAACCTTCATCAAAATACTGATATGTAGGCAGAAGTGGGAGTTTCATGATATTTTACTATTTTTCAACAATAGCAATTGTGTTGCTATATATGCTCTGCGTCACCCTCTATATCTGTTTTGCTATTAGAGCTATCAATATGAAACAGACCAATTTTTTAGAACAAGACTAGCTGATTCCAGATCTATAATCAAATTTAATGTAGCCTAAGCAGTTAAGATAGAGTAGGCCCATAAATATACCTCGTTTTCCAATACTTAGCCGGTACTGAATGAGTTAATATTCAACTAAATAATATAAATGTACAGGGTAATGGAATGTTGTGTAGACAGGGGTGGAGCAGAAACAGGATAGCCTGAGAGTTATACAGTTTATAGACTAAGGCCCAAGGGGCAGACAGAGTGTCTGGATTAGACAATGTCACTGTTGATTCACTTATGACCAAGATGAGTATATTATAGTACAGTATACAGTAGTGTGTAATCTTGAAACAATGTAACAAAACAATATTATGTGATAATAATTAGAATATTATAAACCAATAAGATGTGTAGCTGGGTGGGTTGGGGGTAGATACACAGTATGTACAGTATGTACAGTATGTATAGTAGTTACTAATAGAGAGTTTAGTTTAGTATGATGTTAGAATTATTACCTAATATAACTAGCATCATAATGAGATTAATGGAGGTGATTGCATGTAACCACTCAATAACAATCCTATTATAAGTCTATTACTGTAACATTGGACTTCTACTACTACTACACCATGTACATGGAATATACATAGGCCTACACATATATATATATATGTACATGTATTATACAGTGCGCACTACCTTATTATCCACAAGTACAGCTGCCATAAACTCCGTCTCATAACAGTATATCTTCACATCCTTATCATTTCCAGAAGATTTAGCAGAGCGGCAGCGTTGATCACGTGACAGCAGCTCCTGCATATCGGCACACAATAATGCAGTAATAGCAATGATGTCTATATCTGGTAGTATAACAATGATGTCTATATCCTGTACTATAACAATGATGTCTATATCTAGTAGTATAGCAATGATGTCTATATCTAGTAGTATAGCAATGATGTCTATATTTGGTAGTATAGCGATGATGTCTATTATATCTAGTACTATAGTAATGATGTCTCACCCCTTTTCCCATGTAGGCCTCCTTCGTAGCAAGCTGTAGAGATCGGGATTTTGGAGTGACTAGCCCTGACTGTATGGTTAGAGTAGCAGTGGGGTCACTCTCCACTCCCACTTCAATGGTGAATGGGTACGCCTACAGACACATTGATATCTAGAGTAAGTACAGTATATATTAATGTTCAAAAAGGTTAAAAACAGGAAATTATTAAAAAACATCAGCTGGCCCATCTCAGCCGTCAGCTAGTTATCTAATATAGAAACGCATCTATACCCGGGGAGTCTGATAGAAGCTGAGGCTACAGGTGCACCTGAGCAAGTCCTATCAATGATACATCTTGTATCAAATGATCTTTTTAAAAGTATACATTACATTGCGTATTTGTCCTGCTGTGTTACCTGAAACTGCAGTAGACCGCTGCTTCGGTTTCAATGGGGTCATGTGGTGTTGCAACACTTTGACAATAAACAGATGGCTCTGATATGAGTCAATCTTTTTACTAGCAGGCCGACTTTATCCAGGTACAATGCAGCGCTTAACATGTAACGCTCTACCGGCAATCAGAATAATTTACCTTGACTCTGCACTAGTGATGAGTCATAGAACTAGAGTCTTACTCGACTCTGCAAAAGTGACGAGTCATAGCACTAGAGTCTTACTTGACTCTGCACTAGTGATGAGTCATAGAACTAGAGTCTTACTTGACTCTGCACTAGTAATGAGTCATAGCACTAGAGTCTTACTCGACTCTGCACTAGTGATGAGTCATAGCAGCACTAGAGCCTTACTTGATTCTGTACTAGTGATGAGTCATAACCGAGTGACTCAAGGGCAAGCCAAAGGTCATCAGTGTCACCAGCTGCATCGTCTGCCTCCAATTCAATGAGCTGAATGAAGCCCTTGCATGTGAGTTCACCCTGCTTCAATTCAGCATTCTCTACAATAGTGTATGCTTGGTATACAGGCTATTTGCTACATCACACAGTGTATGCCTGGTACACAGGCTATTAGCTACATCACACAGGGTAGCTATGCATGAAAGTGTATCATTCACCTGTTGTGATATATTATAATATTAAGTGTCTCTCGACACAACCTGAAAGTGATAGATTGAAAGGAATAAAACATCTTCTCCTGTTGAGTAGGTGCAGTCCACTTTTGGTCTGAGGTGTGCTGGACACTTTGTAGAGGGGATTAGGTCTCTACTTTCTCCTCAATGATGACAATACAAGATAGGGCTGCCCGTTCACTCTAGTTTGAGAACTTGACAGCTCAGTGTATTATAATGTACAGCAGTACATATTGTCTGCTCTTGACACGCCAACATAGTGTAGATATGAGGGTGAATTATGGGATACTAAGAGCAGTTGGTATGTCAGTCAAGTAGGTCTTTCCTACATACATATATGTACATGGAGTGTACATCTAAGTGTACATCTAAGTGTACCTGGAGTGTACCTGAGTGCCGGTGTGATCGGCTGTTTAGGTACAGGTTAGGGGAACTGCAGGGCAGAGCAGGATATTTAGTAGCCTTTAGTGCTTTATTGGACACTTGGTGGGAGGGGAGGGGGGCTACAACTCCCATAATTACAGGTACTATCACCAATATTGTATAGAGCACTGTGGATATAGGGGAGGTGATTTCTAGACCTTGCATTGATCTAATGGTCCATTCACATTACCGTTTATACTAACTACTAGCGGCGAGTGGCCAACGCTAACCACAACTACATTATATAGTGACATGCTCCAGTGAGCGGTAGGGGTCAACGAGTTCAACATGCTGAACTTTAAACCCTGCCGCTAACTAATGGTCCATTCGCATTGCCGTTTATACCAACTACTAGTGACGAGTGGCCAACGCTCACCACAATGTGGTTAACTATTACTATACTATAGCTAGCACGTGTTAGTTAGCGGCGGGTTTAAAGTTTAGCTTGTTGAACTTGTTGACCCCTACCGCTCACTGGAGCATGTCACTATATAATATAGTTGTGGTTAGCGTTGGCCGCTGCCGCTAGTAGTTAGTATAAACGGCAATGTGAATGTAGCATTAAGGGTTGAGCACACTAGGGGCGAAAGCGGGCGAATCTGCCGCGCGACAGGCTGAGCGGACGGAATCGCGTTGATTTCGCGTCTACCAAGCTGTGTTGGATATGCAAGCGTGCCGCTTGTTTCTGATTGGTCGCAAGTTCAATTTCCCCACTTCGGCACTAACGAGTCCATGGTTTTCAATTCTAATCACTACCGGTACTCAGTTTTCCACATTATCAACTTCAGTTTAAATTCTCTACTTTCAACTTTAAATTTTCTACGAATATCGAAATGGCATCTATCGAAGAGAAGCTGATCAACAGTGTGAGAGAAAGGTCAGTTCTGTATGACCACTCTCATAGCCAGTACAAAGAGAGCAATGTTGTTTTGAACAACTGGAATCAAGTAGCGTTAGAATGCGATCTTTCTGGTATGTATGTAGCTAGCGTATATTAATTATTTAATTTAAGATATTTTTAAATAATATTGGATTTGAGTTGATTTATTGAATGAAAAAAATTTAGCCTACTACCTAATTTATTAACTCACTTGCCATTGTTCCAGATGTTCGTTTTCAATCAATGATAATATATATAATATATTCAACAATTCCACATCTATGTTAATAATTCCTTGGATTGTTGTGGACCATCTATAAAATAGTCACAATCAAATAAATCAATGATCGATGATATTTACGTAATGAAACTAAATTTAATATGCAGTTTCATTGAACATACTTATTGGACAAATTCATTACATTCACATTGCTGAACCAAAATAGCTAGAGTCTGCCAAATGTATGATGTATCTTGTTGCTAGTATTACTCTGAATTTTACATAATTCTTTATAATTCAACAGTTACAGACGCTAAAAAAAAGTGGAAGAACTTAAGGGACACTTTTGTGAAGCGCAAAAAGGATCATCTGGAGAAGACTCCAAGTGGAGCTGCTGCCACTGCAGAGCCGACATGGCTCTGGTATAAGCACATGGAGTGGCTGATACCCTATCTATCACGCAAAACGTAAGCAGAAAAACACTAATTTCTTCTAAAGTTCTTAATGCTTATTTTCTGCCTAGTAATGACATTGTCTAACTATGAATTGTTGCTTTCCACCTTTCCACATTTGATGTTTCTAGCACCAAATCGAACCTAATAACTACCCCCAGCAGCCCTCCATCTATTGATGACGACCACTCAAGTAGATGCTCTACTCCAGCTTCGACTTCTACTTCTACTATTTCAGAAACTCCACTCTCAAATAGTTGTCAGCCCCGGCCATCAAAGAGGAAAGCCAAAGAGAGTGACTTTGAGTTAGCATTAGCTGCCCAGCTAGCCCAGCTTACAGAAGCTGAGAAGAATATTATTCCTCCAGATGAATGCTCACGGTTTGGGGAGGAAATAGGAGAGGACATTAGAAAAATCACAGAGCCATATCAGCGAGCTATGGCGATGCGGGAAATCCGTGATGTTATATTTAAATATAGATTCAACTCCACTACCTGCCATGAGCCGACCTATACCAACCTATAACCACCGTTTGTGTTTATGTTATTTCACCTATCATATACATCTGTACATTTTTTATTGTACCATCATTTTATTATTATACCACTATACAATTTAAAAAATATAATACTTATAATGTAATATTGCTCGTAATTAATATAAAATGTATTTCTGAACAAAGTTCCCATTATATTTATTACTAATCCAACAAATTTTTTTATGACAAGCTACCAATATTTAATTTGTTCCCACATGAATAATTACCAACAACTATAATATAGAGACAGCGAAAGATATCTATTTATCATATAATTTTGAAATAAGCTTTTATCTCACTTTAGCATGCAATGTACATGACACCAAAGCACTACATAAATTAAACTCTTCGTACATGGTCATCTTGCCATGCTAGCCGTCCTTCATTGTTAAAGTAAGTCACCATACTGTCTCTAACATCTATAGCATTTTGGGTTGCATTACGACTATTAGTGCCTCTAATACCTGGAAGTACATTGGTCCTGTCTTGACGCCAGGTACCAGCAGTAACATTGCCATTTGGTTCAAGTGCATCACCTATGTTCTGCTGAGTGGAATCCAGTACCTTGGTACGAAGATAATTATGGAGCACACAGCATGCCAGTATAATATTCTCGGCGTGTTGGGTAGACATGTGAAGAGACCTGTGTAAAAATTATTTCAAGTACATGATTGTGTTAAACCAATATAGTATAAGTGCATGTACATGAAAGATATCTCCTAGCTATCAAGCTACATTGGAAAAAATAGAATCGTAATAGCACAATAGCATATTTCATTTTCTACCTTTTAAGAACTCGCCATCGAGCTACAAGGATACCAAAGGCATTCTCTATGGTTCGTCTAGCTCTGCTGAGGCGGTAGTTATACACTTTTTGCTGGTGATTATCTAGAGATCGACCTGGTATAGGTCTGAGGAGCCACGTCTTGAGAGGGAATGCTTCATCACCTATTAGCATGTATGGTGCTGAGATTGCCGAATCTGCAATGATTGAACACATACTATGTATATGTATATACTATTTTTACATAAAAAACTTACAGGCTTTACTTCCCACTATTAATCCTTGGTAACAAAGCAATGATCTAAAGAGACTAGCTTTGGGGTGAGGAAGGCACTCCACCAATGGCAAAGTTCTTGATGTAGCACAGGAGCATTATAACATTAGATGCCCTTCCTATAACACTACCAATGACCCTTACAGGAATCAAATCTGGGACTCCCCTCATGAAAACCCAGAGCCCTTACCACTAGGCCACGGCTGCTCCCTATACTATTTTACCTACATAGTAAAGTGATTTAAAAATGCATTCAAAAGCTTTATATGCATAGGTTTACGTGAACAGTGTATAATTATAGTTGTAAACAAACTTTTGTGTTCAACTTACTTGGCAAGTTTGCAGGGTTTGGGATTCCCAGACTTCTTGCATCAATGGCAGCTTTTAGTGAGCAATGGTCAAAGGTTCCACCATCTGACCATCTTCCAGACGTGCCGACATCAACATATATAAAGCGGTAGTTTGCATCACATACACCGAGCAGCACTATACTAAAAAATCGTTTGTAATTAAAGTATTCGGATCCTGTCTTGGGTGGACATTGGACCGAACAATGTTTGCCATCAATTGCTCCAATGCAGTTAGGAAAACCCCAAAGTTTATGAAAATCATGTGAGATGGCTCTCCATTCTTGCTCAGTAGCTGGAGTCTTAAGGTATTTGTCATTCAAGCATTCCCATAAAGCTACACAGGTACTGAACACAATGTTGCGTACAGTAGATTGACCGAGTCGAAACAGAATTGCTAGGGTTTTAAATGAATCTCCTGATGCAAGGTAAAATAAAGTAAGACCAAGTCTTTGCTCCGGAGGTATAGCCTTTCTGAACACTGTATCTTGTTTCATTACAGAGTCTTTAATTAGACATAGAAGTTCATCAAAATACTCAGAATGCATTCGGAATACCTCCCTGTACTTTTCTGGAAACTGGGTCCGACATCCTTGAATAAAAGTGGTCCAAACACCTTCTGTAGCTCTATTTTTGTTTACAGGGTGAACCCAATATTTCCTCTTAACGACATTCTTTCTTTTCTCATGAATGTATATCAGGCCAAGCCTCAGCAACCTAATCTTCTTTCGTCTAATCGCGATTGATCTTCTGTAGCCATACATGATAAGGCCAATCACTCCTAGAAAAATGGTAATAAGTCCACCAAGTGATAAACAAGTTTTGTGTGTTGCAGAAGAGGTAAGGAAGGTATGACAAGTACAACTCTCATGTGAAAACAGCTCAAGTACAAACAGTATTTTGTACCAGTCGAAAACTTTCAAATCTTGCAAAATACTATTTATATTTAAGAATTATTTGCTTAGTATTTAGTTATATTGTTTGGTGTTATGATATGCAAGCGGATACAAAATTTTGTTTTTAATATTGGTATTTTCTAAAGCCTAGGACAACTTTTAATTAATCTGGTAAATATTTTATATTAATTATAATATTCATATTGTTATGGATTTTTCAACTGTCATTCCATAAACCTTTTCAGAGTTGTCTAAACCTTGTGGATCTAACTTTAATAACAAACCCCAAACCCCAAACCCCAAACCCCAAACCCCAAACCCCAAACCCCAAACCCCAAACCCCAAACCCCAAACCCCAAACCCCAAACCCCAAACCCCAAACCCCTAATAGTTACATGTATTATTCACACAGTCGCACAAATAAATATACTCCCCGCCTAGAACAGGGCGAATGTGCGACTGTTCGAAAAAGACAGTTCGAAACAGGACATTTCGAAAGTGGACAGTTCAGCACTGGACAGTTCGAAACATCTAACCCCAAACCCCAACCACCAGATTTCAACTAATTTTTATTTTTGCATTATACTTTTTATTTAATTAATTAAATTAATTAATTAAAATTAATTCTCTGCAAGTTGTGTTCTTCTAAATGTAATCTTCACAGTTTCGAACTGTCCTGTATCGAACTGTCCAGTTGTGAAACGTCCTGTTTCAAACTGTACAGTTGTGAAACGTCCTGTTTCGAACTGTCTTTTTCGAAGTGTCCCTTTACCAACACTGTCCAGGAAGATTTAGTTCAATTCAATTCCTGTTTTCCAACTTAGCAATGTTGACAATAATGGTGGAGGTTGACCCAGTCATATAAATGTTGGTAGCCATATTTATGTCATGGCAGGTAACCTCTTGGTATCCATACCCACATGCATAAGGTTTAGTCACTTCTAAGTGTGAAAAGTGATCTATTCATAGCTTTTTCTACTCGCTGTATTCATTCCAGTGTAAATTGATTACAAAAAAAACCACAAAAGAATTTACTTTAGAGATTATCTAAAATAATATCCATTTTTATTGCTATTTAATATTGTGGCTGTAATAACCATATAAAAGCTCTATGGTAAATTTATTTGTATAATTATTGAGAATTACAGTGTTACAATTAGAATTAAAAAACCTCATTTCAACCACAAGTCAGCTTAACCATAGTCCAAGAACCAGGCTGATAAAGAGTGGACATGGCTACTCAAGAGTGGACTTACTTGGACTATGAAGCAAGTGGAACTGTAAGCTTATGGAGAGCCGAAGATTTCTACAGGTTGGCATGAAACGACAACGGTACGTGTACGTGTATGTGGTACGTGTACGTGGTGCGTGCATGTGGTATGTGTACGTGTACGTGTACGTGTACATGATCATATACATGTCTAAGAAATTTAGAAGAATAAGCATGTCGAGTATGTAGAGTATAGAGAGAGGATAGCTCTAACTATGCACTATGCGATCATATGAACCACACCAACAATCTGGATTAAATGGCTGGTCAATAGTCAGCGGTCAGTAGTATAAACATATCTATGATGTGCTAGATAATAGTGACATATTCACTGTACAATGTAGTATGACCACTTTACCCACTTCTGGTCATGCATATCTTATCTACACGTCGCCCTCTTCCACACATTTATCCACTCCGTGTTTCAAGTTGGTGTCTTATCACATTCAAGTGAAACCTTTGTTCTCTAGAATTTAGTTGTTGGTATAAACTATACTTATATCAAGTAGAGTGTAGTGTATGCACTGCACAAGTACATGTAGTACATTGTACATACAGTAAATACATGAGGTGAGGGAAGCTATACTATTCTAGTACCAATTCTTCTCTGTAGCAAGAGACTACGTACATTCTATAAATTTATTGTTAGAAGCTGCCTACATCTGAGTAAAATGTTTGTTACAGTAGGTTAGTGCAGGTGCTCTTTTACTACGAACAGGTAATTGGTCATGTGACCAGCTAGACTACTGCATTTACCATTACCAGAGTTCAGACATGACACCAGCTATAATCTTAAACATAAATTATATAATTATAATATATAATGTCAGTAAATACATTGTAAAGAGTTAAACTGTCTCCTTATACTACTGCATTACAAGTGTGAGGGACGACTACTGGTTATGACCTACATGTGTACATTACTATCACCATCACATATATTTACTCATATTTACTGCACGTATCTATTACATGTATAGTTCTAGTCTTACTGGAGTCAAAGAACAGACATTGCACACAACAGGGGTGTCATCTTGCAAACATGGAATCCCTTTACAAATACTACACATTGGATAGCGAATTAGTTAGAAATAGCTGTGTTCTAAGAGCTGCATATCTTGCACTGTAAATAAGGGTGGGTGGGGTCAGCACCCCATATGTCCCTCCATCACATAATAACAGATGAAACTGCATGAAAGTAGTAGTTTTATTTACATAAATTCGGTACATTTAATCCCTTTCATCCAATGGGACCAACGTGCCTGATATAAAACAGGATATTACACTATAATATGTGAAATTGATATGATTGTTCTAGGAAGGGTAATGTACACTTTATTTCATTTATATAAAAACCCACATCAATTCTAACAAACACTAAAATATTTAATAAATATCAGCTGAAAAATAAATATAATATTATGATAGTCCAGTAAGGTTTAGATATAATATGTGGTAGAAGTTGTCTACTCTCAACATTATATATGATATACAAATCTTGAGATCACAGGCTTCAAGGTTGTCTTGGTTCTAAGGCTAAGTGACTACATGTAGCATTAGCTAGTTAGAGTGAGGCTGTACGTACAAACTACCGAGGTATTGCTCGTAGCTTGTAGTTGCTTATATCAAATACTATCTTTAGCTTATAGTTCCTAGCATCACAACTTGGTGGGGGGTTGTTGGGATCAGCCTCGAAATGGAAGTTTTGTACTAAGGTACAAATGCTAAGAAATAGTCTTTTCTTGGCTAAACTTTCTCCGATGCACGCTCGTCTTCCGAGTCCAAACGTTACCAAACTGTATAATAAACGGCTAGAGTTAGGGGGGGGGGGGGTGAGGAGGGGGGGGGTGGTGAGGGGTTCCCAACAGTTCATATAACTTTGTGATATTTACGTATAACTCCTCTTTTCAATAATCTAACATGGGTTTAGAGAATCTAGGCTATTTCTAGGATTCTATGCTAATCTTCTGACTAAACACTGAATTATGTTCTTATGGACTATTATAATTGTAGTCAGTATTCAACAAACATGAATAAGATGACATTTCACAACAGGTGATTAACAGCTCATCCCCTATTTACCAGAACAGGTGCTTGTATGTAGTATATCAATCTCACAGTAGAATAGGAACATGACATGATTGACCACTGACAGTGAAAAATTACACAACCCTGGGTAATATAATCACAGTCTAAGGATCTAAAGCAGAAGTGAAATAATAATAATTATGATAGCCTGGGTTCCACCAAAACTTTAGTAGGGGGAATCGTCTTCTCTATATACATATTCACTGTTGGAATACTTACTGTTTCCTAGCGTCTTCTTTCTGGGAAAGTATTTGTCCGTCAGAGTCTAGAAATCTTTCTGGTTTGTACGACATAGGCTGAGGGTAAAGCTCCTCGTTGTGATGGATAGCCCAAGAGTTTGTGTACACCTGCAGATATGTTATACTCTATTGTTAGGCTACCTTTGCGATACACTAAACTCTACATTGTGACAGAGTGATAAGATCACTGTTGCAGAGAAACAGAGCACACATGCTAACAGTCTACTAACAGTGGTAGTAACACCTACTAACAGTGGTAGAACCCTCATGTACATGTACTAACAGTGGTAGCGAAGATTAATTAATGCAACCATGGAATAGCTGTTGGCAGCCATACTTAGATACTGTAGATGGACAGGAGAGCCAACACAATATGTTTCATGGTAGGAACCAAGGCTATATAGACTTACCCAGGTTCCTTTAGGTATTTTGTACCCACAAAGTTCAGTATCGTTAATCGTCTCCCTTGGAATGAGTATAGGTAGAGTGCACTGGTATCGAAATAGTTCATACAGACACGCCTCCACATACGGTAAAGATGGTCTGTCTGTTAGGCTAGGAAATCTGTCTTTACCTACGACCTCATCTACCTGCGTCTGTAGCCGCTGTTGTACTTTAGGAGAGTTGATAAGAATAAGGAGGAAGCCATACAGAGTGGTGGCGGTAGTCTCAACACCACCAACAAAATAGTCTATCAGCAGACCGTGGACATCGGCATCATCTATACCACCAGAGTTCACTTGCGAAATGTATTTATCTATGACACCTCTCTCATGTCCCTCGATGTACGTGTCCTACAATGTACAGACGTATACATAGTTAACGACAGCATGGGTGATCCACTTGGGATCAGCTAACGAGGCGTATATAAAGTGCATGAGTAAGATATGACCCTTGCAGTTATAATAGTAACATTCATCTATCAGCCTAAGTCAACTTAATCACTTGTGAAATGAGAAACCTTAGATGCATGTTCCCAGATGAGGAACGCAGTGAATGTGTCTTGGTCTGGTAATAACTCGCATTAAGTAGTTTACACTGCCAACACTAGCCAGCCTCTGGCAGCATTAAGTAGCCACCAAAACTATTGGCATGTGAAACTCCACATAACTTATATTTACTCTAGCGCGAGTTCTCAAGCAGCTGAACACCTAAAGGAGGCGCCATGACTGCTCTCGTAAAACTGATAAGAAGTGAAAGTATTTAAGCTATTTGGTCATCTTAGGCAATTGAATGGTTAATTAAAATATGAGCAAACTGACACAATCGAGAGATGAGCAATCCCTCCTCCTCAAAACATTAATCTCCCAATTATTCATAAGATGTTACAGTCTGAATAATCTTCAACTATCAAATTTATGAAATTCTTAATATGTAATAATTACTGTTACTCATGCGGAACAGAGTCAGTCATGAGTGGGGATTGGGAGGCAGATCAAACATGGAATATTAGCATAATTCATTCAATGGCAAAGTCTTTATCCAGACATGTTATTTATTGATGACCAGTGGATATGCAAGCAGGGTTCCCAGCCATCTGGGAATCTCTTCCATGTCCGTGTGTGGGCGCCATCAATTATTCATCGAGTTTAGACTGGCTCGAGTATAGGGAGGGTAAGTGCATGGCAACTAGTAACACAGGGGAGGGTAACTGTAGGGCAATATATAAGGTAGCACACGTGCAGCAGACGACAGTTTGGCAGACAGACATGGATTCACCACCAGAATCTCTTACCTTATACTTTTGATAAAGAGGCTGAATGTTGCTCTCAAACATTGCTTTAGCTTTAAGGCAGAGTTTGTAGCTAGGGTTGAAATGTTTGGTCCATGTCCAAATGTCGATATCCTCTCTGCCGACAGTAGCCACCTCAACAGCTACTTCATTGAACTCTAAGATGTGCTGTAGAATTTTATCATCACTGGAAACCTTCTCCCCAAATATCTGAAGATATCATTGTAAAAAGATTAGATATAAGATGAATACTATGTATATTTACAATGTGCATGGCAGTCTAGAGTCTACTCACTGCACATGGATGCGAGGTCCCTTGTTGTAGGAATTGTCTCCACCATGAATTAGAAATGCTGCCTGCATGACTTGTGGGCTGTTGCTGCTGATTTTATAGCAGTCAGAATGTGTAATGTTGCTAGGACAACTGCTGCGTTGCTATTATTTATACACTAAATAAAATTAGTTGACCTTGGTTGTGCCTTGATATGTAATATATACAGTAAAACTTGCTAATTCAAACTCCAAGGGACCGCCATAATTGGTTTGAATTAGGTCTGAGTTTGAATTGTAAGATCACTTCACTTATATGAAACCATCTACATGTATATAGTGCTCAGCAGGGACCAAGGCTACCAGTTTGAACTACCCAAGTTTTTGAATTATCCGAGGTTGAATTAAGCAAGTTCAACTGTATATAGGCCTACATATTTTTCCTATAATCAAGAGTACACAGCCTGCATACTATTGACTAGTGAGCACACAGGCTGCATACTATTGGCTACTCACTATGGACATGATGACATTGATTAAACATTTCTTGATGAGTGCTTTAGGGTCGAACGGCTGCTCGTTCTGTTCCCTCATCACCATTACCAGTTCGTGGAGGTTGTCGTTGATGATGCTGGTCAGGTGATCTAGACTGTCCATCCTCACAGACTTTATACCTAATAGCCTTAGTTCCTTCTGTTTCTCTGAGTATGACTGTTAGAACAAGTTGATATACATTTTGTAGTAGGAGCATTGTGAAAGCTGATGAATATAAATAGATGATAATATGGAATACAACATTATGCAACATAACTTTATGTGTTTGTATGATGATGAGTGTGTTTAGAAGCTGACCTATTGAGACAGAACAGACCTAAAGAGCATAAATACTAACACTGCACACTAACTCTACTGTACAATCATTATTTATTAGTTTTAATTTAGTTTTATTATTTATTGACAACATGGTAGATTTGGATTGCTTGTGGTTATGATTGTCATGAAGCTGACAATATAGAGACATCTCCAATTTCATTTACTTTTGGCAGTTAGTAAAGAATCCAGATAACATTGCACTTGTAGACTGTAGCTGCTGTTACATATAACATTGCACTTGTACACTGTAGCTGCTGTTACATATAACATTGCACTTGTACACTGTAGCTGCTGTTACAGATAACATTGCACATGTACATTGTAGCTGTTGTTACAGATAACATTGCACTTGTACACTGTAGCTGCTGTTACATATAACATTGCACATGTACATTGTAGCTGTTGTTACAGATAACATTGCACATGTACATTGTAGCTGTTGTTACAGATAACATTGCACTTGTACACTGTAGCTGCTGTTACATATAACATTGCACTTGTACACTGTAGCTGCTGTTACATATAACATTGCACTTGTACACTGTAGCTGCTGTTACATATAACATTGCACATGTACATTGTAGCTGCTGTTACATATAACATTGCACTTGTACACTGTAGCTGCTGTTACATATAACATTGCACTTGTACACTGTAGCTGCTGTTACATATAACATTGCACTTGTACACTGTAGCTTGCTGTTAGTTAGGGCTGTCGGAACTACATGGTTAAATTTTAGAACATGATTTAAATTTCTTGCAATAAATGTACATGTAGATACAGACTATCTACATGCATTACAATTTTATGCATCTTTTATAATTGTTGGACTGGACCTATTATACAACACAATACAATGTACATGTATATTTTGTGTCCACATATCACCTTGCAATATTGCAGGCTGCTAATTAAGGGTTAAAGATTTGTTCATCTACAGTGAAGTGAAAGCAGGTTATTCCTACCCCCTCAGGCTAGCTGATAGCTCCACAACATTGTACTAAATATGTGAGAATTGTGGTCGTTACGTTACGTTGCGAACTATGCGATGAGATAGGAAACACACACATACCAAAAGATAGCAAACATATACACAGCATTAGAGGATAGTATGGTAACTACAGTCTGCACCATTCACTAAGGCGTCACTCACCCTGAAAGCTATTCCTTTAGCAGCTCCCATCACATCAAATCTGAGCATGTGCGGTCGACCAACGAAATCTTTTCCTCTTTTCATATACGACTCATGGAAGGCCTCGTAGGAATTGATGACAACCGCTGGCTGACTGAGGATCTGGATCTTGTAGACATGACCAAATCTCTTTGCAAACTCCGTAAACTGGAGGTGCAGCTCAGAGAAACGAAACTGTATATTACCAAATATGGGCAATCTGAAAGGTCCTGGGATAGAGCTGAGACCGTCTTTGTGGTGGTAGGTATAAATTAGAGCCGATAGTATTAATATAAGGCACAAGGTGATTATATCCATGTTGAACAGAAGGTAAGGCTAGCCTATTGCTGCATGCGTCTGGTACAGCGCACAGTGGAGGAATGGGAGCTGCTGGCTGTGCAACTAGTATAAATAGAGAATGAAGATTTGGGCAGGGCTAAGCCACGCCCTCTACACATAGTCATTCAGTCATTGTCTGCTATCATTGGGTAATCCCAGGCGATAAGCCAGTGAATGATGGTTATTTTATTTACTGCCCTGCAAGGTGTTGCAAGCATTGGCTATGGTTGCACAATATACATACAGTCATGTCTCGCTAAAATAAGCAAAATGCCAAGAGAGGTGATCTTACAGGCATAAATTAAAAGCAAAAAATATTGAGTTGAAATGCAAAACCAACCCCACTGCTCTACCTGTCCCTATGATTTCAGCATAATTATTATACACATGTACATTGAAGAATGGAGTAAGTAACACAATATGATATAATGTACATGTTCTACACTGTACATGTAACACTGGTAAGTGGAGCAAGTCCTTCTGGCACTTAGCCAAGATTAGCACCAGACCCTGCTGCCAACGCTGTGGCTTAGAGCTAGTTATCAACTATTACCAAGTAAGACTAGGCCTAATGGCATGTAACTAACTACAACATTTCACTAAGTCAGTCATCTGTATACAATAGAAAGTAGTTCAGAATTATTTTCTGTAAATATTTAATATTTCTGGAATGTGCATGCTGTATTAGATTGGCATCATTTCACAGGTGTCCTCACACCACCACTGGTGATCAGTACTGCACATGCCCCTCCCTCTCTCTGATGTACCTCCCCTCTAGTCTTGGCTTCCTCAGCCTGGTTTATAGAAGTTGACCCACCTTCTATCACCTTTCACATTGTTTTGTCTGTTTATAATGCAATAGCCCATATTTATGTTATAATATCTATCCATACCTCAGTGTCATATATACACGCAGATGTAATGTTACATTGGCTGGTCATGGCTGTGAACGTGCTGACTGTCTGGTCTACTACTGGGTATACTACTAAACTGTTTAGACCTTAATGTAGGCTTACTAGGTGTACACCCTACCCTATACCTAATAACAGTCTGAATAGGTGAAACCAAAACCCTTTGTACCAAGGAGTAAATACCGGCCCATCATTGTTATTATTATCATTAAAATTTGCATTACTTTCTCCACTAACAGCCATTAGACAGCTGACAGAGTACACACTACACTTACTTGTAGTATACTATAATATATGTATGTATAATTATACTTCGCTTTATTTAGGTAACTATATATACCTAGACTTAGGACCAGTATGTAACTATATATACAAAGACTTAGAACCAGTATGTAACTATATATACGTAGACTTAGGACCAGTATGTAACTATATATACCTAGACTTAGGACTAGTATGTATCTATATATACCTAGACTTAGGACCAGTATGTAACTATATATACGTAGACTTAGGACTAGTATGTAACTATATATACCTAGACTTAGGACCAGTATGTAACTATATATACCTAGACTTAGGACTAGTATGTAACTATATATACCTAGACTTAGGACCAGTATGTAACTATATATACCTAGACTTAGGACCAGTATGTAACTATATATACCTAGACTTAAGACCAGTATGTAACTATATGTACCTAGACTTAGGACTAGTGTGTAACTATATATACGTAGACTATCTGTGAATTATCACTGTAAGTCACAGTGTCAGATAAAAGGTGATTACCGATTGGTGTAACTGACCAATGAGATGTAATGGAGAATTACGAATAGTACCACTGAGGTATGAAACATTTTTGAGAGAAATTGAAAATGTTTCACTACATACATTTTATAAAAGTTTATTTAAAATGCAAGATAAAGTTTTAACTGGTGCAATAATATATGACAAACTCAAACTTCTATCCAAAAGTGATTGGCTGAATTCTCTACCCCCTCAAAAGACATTGAGAGAGTTTCTCTCATCTAATTCTTTTGGTTTGGTATCTGGGTAGGCTCCCAGATAAACGATGGAGGGATTCTAGGATACACATGCAGATGTCGTCGTCAGTGGGAGGTAGTGGGGGCTGCGCCCACTGCTGTCAGGCATACCACACTCTGACAACTGACTTATGGGCAGGGAGGGGGCACTCAGTTAGTTTAGGGTGTAGTCAACAAAACCCAAGTAATGTGGTCAGCAGCAGCCTGTGATATTGATGCCTTCCCTTCTGTTATCAGTGAATTTCCTACTTTTTGCAGCAAAGGGAGTCTCTGGTATTATAATGGACATTTCAAGAAAAGAATAACACTAATAAAGGGCAGCATATTGCAGGCACACCCAACTCTGATTATGACATTTTATTGGCATCACCAGTACAATAGATGAGTAGAGTTATTGTTATAGTAATATTGTGGTCAGTGATAATGAGTGTGTATTAGCCTAGGATATTACCATTACTACATACGTTACTCTCCTAGGGCTAATGTTACTACAGCTATTACATTACTAGAGTATTACTTACTTTATATACAACATAGTATACATACATCATATACATCATAACTTAGTTATGGAATTCTTGTAAATTCAAGTATATTACAGGAAAACTAATATTTTTATATTAGCAGTTAATGTTTGACTGTCTACTCTATAGACTCTCGTTTGCAGAGTACAGTCTTTGGCCTGGGTTCCTAACTATTTCCCACTGGATACTGGTAATTCTATTGGAAATGTACCTGTATGTGTGCAGTATGTTTAGACCTTAGAGCCCAAGCTATAACTCTAGACTCCGCTCTTTGCCAATTATTGCATAATTACAAGCTACTAGGACCATTTTATTTTATTAGCTAACCAGAAAATTGAGATTTTTTCTTCCATTAAAACAAGTATTTGTGTATAATTCAGACTTTTTGTGTCTTACCTTTTGTTAGAAGAGAGACTATTTGTCTGCATGTCCCTTGGAAGGTAACATAATCGTTACATAATACGTTACATAATCACATACATTTTACCACAAGCAAAAAAGAAAGTTTTAATTCTCTTGTTTAGTATAAACATTAAAATGGATAAGATTTCATAAAGAGGGGTAAGAGGGCAGTTGACACTAACCCATTACCTGGTATGTGGTGAGACAGGAGTGGATGGTAGATATATAGTACTAACCCCATTACCTGGTATGTGGTGAGACAGGAGTGGATGGTAGACCTGTTTTAATAGCTAAGATAGAACAGGCAAGTGACTACTACTGGTAGCTATGGTCTTGGGAAGCTACTACTGTGTCACCTCATCTAGTTGAGGATGCACTATGTATATGCATGTATAATTACTTACTGGGATATAAATCCATGCTTGTATATCACTAGTTTTGTCTTCCTCTCAACAAATACAGGAGACTGTCAAACCTTGTTATAGTCAGCTGAAAGACAGAGTTCACTGGAGAATATCAAATTAATCTTGTTTGTTTTGTTTTGCACAGTTTAATTGCTAGATATATTTAGCAGTGATACTATACTGTAGTGTAGTGTACTAAGCAACTGTAGCGTAGTGTAGCAAGCAGGACACATTTATCACAAGACTGATGTTTATGGGTTCAAGTTACAACTCGTTCACAAATATCTTCCCACTATTACCTACCCCACCGCCACTGTTACCTACCCCACCGCCACTGTTACCTACCCCACCGCCACTGTTACCTACCCCACCGCCACTGTTACCTACCCCACCGCCACTGTTACCTACCCCACCGCCACTGTTACCTACCCCACCGCCACTGTTACCTACCCCACCGCCACTGTTACCTACCCCACCGCCACTGTTACCTACCCCACCGCCACTGTTACCTACCTCACCGCCACTGGTACCTACCCCACCGGTACCTACCCCACCGCCACTGTTACCTACCCCACCACCACTGTTACCTACCCCACCACCACTGTTACCTACCCCTCACTACCACTGTTACTTACCCTTCACTACCACTGTTACTTACCCTTCACTACCACTGTTACTTACCCTTCACTACCATTAGGTGTATTTATAGGTACAAGTGAAAGTTGGAGGTGTATGTGTATGGAAGAAAACAGGTTCATTCTCTAACATCACTGATCTCACTGCAGGTGAACCCTACCAGCTTATTTATTATTGTTTGCTCCATTATTTAGACAAATTAGACCTGTGTGTACAGCACAGCACAGCACAGCACAGCACAGCACAGCACAGCACAGCACAGCACAGCACAGCACAGCACAGCACAGCACAGCACAGCACAGCACAGCACAGCACAGCACAGCACAGTACAGCCCATACTCAGTATACCCTGTCAACACTATATTATTATTATATAATACATGATATACCATATATATTTGATGTTTTGCATGCAAGAGGTTTAATTAACATCATAGTACAGTATATATTATTATATATATTGTATACAGTATATTATATAATATACTGTATACATGTATGTACTATATTATACATATATTATTGTATATTATATTATATACTGTATAATACATGTATATTATATATACTGTATACATTGTACATGTATGTACTATATTATACATATATGTATTATTGTATATTATATTATATACTGTATAATACATGTATATTATATATACTGTATACATTGTACATGTATGTACTATATTATACATATATTATTGTATATTATATTATATACTGTATAATACATGTATATACAAGCCTGTAAATGGCCAAACCCCCTAACACCCATTATATTACATTACTGTTTTGGTAGTGCCAGAGATACACTGTTGTGAGCAGTGCAGTGAGATCTCACCAGCTACTGGTCTTATATTATATCACCATAATTACTGACTAGTCATATCTATTGGCCAGGATAACTATTACTTCATGTTGTGTTGTAATATTTATTGTATGAGTATAAACAGCCATTATCCTACAGGATATGCCTTACCAAAGTCTACAATGGAAGCAATAAACAGCCAACATGATAATTATATTATATAACTAGAAATGACCTCTAGCAATGCTACAGCATAATAATATATTATATGCTCTAAGGGAACCATTTTGCATAAGAATTGAAATCCTTGATCTAGCCTCAAAAATGAGAATATTTAGAGTTGAAAAAAAGTTGGACGGTAAAGGAAAATATATGTTATACTGTGGTTATACATTAGTAAAACACTATGTAATATATGTTATTACTGTAACAGTAACTACATGTTTATATATTACCATTACAGTAACTATATATTACTATATTACAGTAACTATATATTACTATATTACAGTAACTATATATTACTATATTACAGTAACTATATATTACTATATTACAGTAACTATATATTACTATATTACAGTAACTATATATTACTATATTACAGTAACTATATATTACTATATTACAGTAACTATATATTACTATATTACAGTAACTATATATTACTATATTACAGTAACTATATATTACTATATTACAGTAACTATATATTACTATATTACAGTAACTATATATTACTATATTACAGTAACTACATGTATATGTATGTAGCCTACATATTACTGATTGATTGATTGGTGAGAGTGTAAAGTAAATACATGTAACATATGGCAGGAAGAATAGCAAACAAATTGTAATAGGATAATAATATCTAAGTTGGTAGATTCTACCAGCATGTGACATAGTACACAAGTTGTTGTGACATCACACACATGTTATGATGATGTCATATCACACTGTTAAAGGAATAGGATAAAGGTTTGCCTATGTTGTAGGCTAAGGGCTAATGGTAAGACTGGAGAGGAGGGTTGCTTACTTAGAAGTTAACAGTTCCTTCTCTATACAGGAGACTAACCATTCTTTACTCTCATCTTTAGGAAGGAGATGACACACAGCCTACAGATACACAATGGTATAATCAGAACCCAAGGCTATCTACAGATACACAATGGTATAGTCAGAACCCAAGGCTATCTACAGATACACAATGGTATAGTCAGAACCCAAGGCTATCTACAGATACACAATGGTATAATCAGAACCCAAGGCTATCTACAGATACACAATGGTATAATCAGAACCCAAGGCTATCTGTTATGAAGAAGCTACATCTACATAGTTTACTACCAGGAAAAGTCAAAAACTGGCAAAAGTGATCTTACGGTAATATCAGTAAGTTCTGTAAAATCACTAGATTTGTGCTGCTGTACTATTTCAATGCAAACAGCTGAAATTCAGCAAATTTCTCTCTACGACAGGAAGCAGAGAATTGTGTCTTGTAAACAGAGTTAGTTCCATTCAAAGCAGCGTGGGATAATTTTAGCTGGTTCAGTGTGGGCAAGAGAACACAACTCTATAGTGCAAGTCAGGAACAGCCTACATTCATGGAAATTGAGAGCCAAGGCTACTCTTGAAACCGTGTGAAGGCACTAAAGCTCCTACATCTGATATTATACACACTTTTGAAATTTAATAATTGGCAATTAATAATTCTCTACAATCATGTGGTAGAGCTACTACACTGAATATTACTACTACTACTACATACATGGCAGGTAAATGGCAGGTACATACAGTATAATGTGTACACATTAGAGAGAATAAATAAACTATTAGAGATAATCTCTGCCCTAATCACACAGATAGCCAAGCTTATACGGAAATAACTCATTAAAATTCTAACATAAGGAAATATTTATATGATAATGGATTTTGTGAATGGAAGAGAAAATACTGGATTAACAATATAGTATGCTACCATTTGTCCAGTAATGTGTTAGACGTCTATATCAGTCATACACATGTACCTACCTTGGCTGTATTAGCCGGCACAGCAAACACTTCGACCAGAGAGTTCCTGTTTGACTTGATATTCTTACTTGCAGAGCAGTCCAAGTGTACTGTCACCCTACTGGGCAGCTACAAAGTAAAGACTACAAGTGTAGACTATGTGTCATCATGTACAAGTGTAGACAAAGTGCCATCATGTACAAGTGTAGACAAAGTGCCATCATGTACAATACAGACAGACAGACGGACAGACGGACAGAACACATGGCAGTGTATACCAAACCCAAACATGTGGTATGCTGAGAGGATTACACCAAATAATACGGTTTCATCACATCTCATAGGAAAGGTGGACATCACCTGTTTAGCCCAAGAGGTGCTGCTAGTATGCCCATCATTTGAAATAGTGGAAGGTTATTGTATTGAAGTTGTTTCCTTATTGGTTGGGGGGGGAGGGGCTGAGATGTCCTCAGGCTATGGTATGATAGTATTAATAACCATGTATAAGTGTACAGTTTGGGGGGTGTGAGGTGACCTTAGCTCAGGCTATGAAATGATGGTACACAGGCTATGAAATGATGGTACACTACACAGGCATATAAGTGTAGTATGAAATAAATGAGTCTATTGAAGGATAGCATTCAGGAATTTTGACAATTCATAAATTATTATTTATCTACTCAAGTTGGAGAGTGAAGCTGGGTCCACCATACTAATTATAGACTAGTGTACTATCTCCTTGTATACTGAGTAATAGATGTACAGTGTATAGGTGTATACCTCATGGCATACTGAACACACCCCCTGGAGTCATACTACATCCACCTAATGTAAACAGGAGAAACTTGAAAGAAAAGTTATTTAAACCAGTTCAAGTACATCTCCAAAGCTATTCCACGCATGGAGTCACAAATAAGGTAGAAGGTGACACTAGAGAGCCCAGGTTGTCTATGAAACTATGTGAGTAATTTTATGTGCATGTAAACAAGGTAGGAAGATATCTACAGTACATCTCCCCATTTCAATAAAATACACATTAATATAAATAATTTATGTATATTTTATGGTTGTATATTTAGTGGTGGTATTAATAGTGACATGCGTGTCATAAGTGGTAAACAATTTCTGAACTTTGGTGACCCTTAGCTTGGAAGAAATAAATAAATAAATAGAATGGGAGGTAGGGATCCACAGTCTACATTGTACTACATGTATTACATGGTGCCCAAAGAGTATACATAACTATGTACTGTCAAAGAGTATACATATGTACTGTCAAAGAGTATACATATGTACTGTCAAAGAGTATATATATGTGCTGTCAAAGGAGCCCAATACTGTGCAATATCGACCCAGGTTTGTAGTACTACATGTAATAGTGGAAATGTTATAGCATAATAATTGTATATACTGTTAATACTACTACATACTCTATGTAAATGTATTGTAATCAGATATGAATAATAATTATGGTGATTATGTGAGATATATAGGCTAATGAGGGGTCAGTTACACGTAGGTTAGAAGGTGACCACTGGTCAGTGAGACAATCACCATATTGATGCACATGTACATACATACATGTACATGCATAAAGATCAACATTGGGATGTCATGTACATGTCATATACAGTGGAACTTGCTTAATTCAACCTCGGATAATTAAACAACTTGGTTAGTTCAAACTGGTAGCCTTGGTCCCTGCTGAGCACTACTATATACATATAAATGGTTTCATAGAAGTGAAGTGATTTTACAATTCAAACTCAAACCTAATTCAAACCAATTATGGCGGTCTCTTGGAGCTTGAATTAAGCAAGTTTCTTATACTAAAGAGCATGTTACAGTGTATGCTACACAGTATATTACAAAGTATATAGATATTACGTGTATATTATGTTTTATTTTTTTGCATGAAAATTTATTTTTTGGTTCCTCATCCCTGACAGGGGTCTGAACTTTAACCCAACACTCTGATGGCACCGTATTACCTAGCACAGTGGACAGTACAGTGGACAGCACGGTGGACAGTACAGTGGACAGCACAGTGGACAGTACAGTGGACAGTAATAAGGGCTGCTGAGATGGTGTAGAGGTAGCATGTTATGTCCACTGCGCTAGGCAATAAGGTGCCATAGAGGTGGCCCAGTCAGAGGTGGGATATATCTACAGATATGGAACCAAGTCCCCGGCTGCTCATAAATAAAATTCCTTGCAAGAAGAATAATACATAAAAAGTAACTCTCTAATATTATAATACTGTATTACAACTATTAATAGTTGTGCCTATCACAGTATCACCATGTATGAATACAAGGGTCAGGGGTCACGCAGGCATTGTTGGTGTTCAGATTGAATAAGACATAAAGTGGACAAATTTAATATTCAACTAAATAATATAAATGTACAGGGTAATGGAATGTTGTGTAGACAGGGGTGGAGCAGAAACAGGATAGCCTGAGAGTTATACAGTTTATAGACTAAGGCCCAAGGGGCAGACAGAGTGTCTGGATTAGACAATGTCACTGTTGATTCACTTATGACCAAGATGAGTATATTATAGTACAGTATACAGTAGTGTGTAATCTTGAAACAATGTAACAAAACAATATTATGTGATAATAATTAGAATATTATAAACCAATAAGATGTGTAGCTGGGTGGGTTGGGGGTAGATACACAGTATGTACAGTATGTACAGTATGTATAGTAGTTACTAATAGAGAGTTTAGTTTAGTATGATGTTAGAATTATTACCTAATATAACTAGCATCATAATGAGATTAATGGAGGTGATTGCATGTAACCACTCAATAACAATCCTATTATAAGTCTATTACTGTAACATTGGACTTCTACTACTACTACACCATGTACATGGAATATACATAGGCCTACACATATATATATATATGTACATGTATTATACAGTGCGCACTACCTTATTATCCACAAGTACAGCTGCCATAAACTCCGTCTCATAACAGTATATCTTCACATCCTTATCATTTCCAGAAGATTTAGCAGAGCGGCAGCGTTGATCACGTGACAGCAGCTCCTGCATATCGGCACACAATAATGCAGTAATAGCAATGATGTCTATATCTGGTAGTATAACAATGATGTCTATATCCTGTACTATAACAATGATGTCTATATCTAGTAGTATAGCAATGATGTCTATATCTAGTAGTATAGCAATGATGTCTATATTTGGTAGTATAGCGATGATGTCTATTATATCTAGTACTATAGTAATGATGTCTCACCCCTTTTCCCATGTAGGCCTCCTTCGTAGCAAGCTGTAGAGATCGGGATTTTGGAGTGACTAGCCCTGACTGTATGGTTAGAGTAGCAGTGGGGTCACTCTCCACTCCCACTTCAATGGTGAATGGGTACGCCTACAGACACATTGATATCTAGAGTAAGTACAGTATATATTAATGTTCAAAAAGGTTAAAAACAGGAAATTATTAAAAAACATCAGCTGGCCCATCTCAGCCGTCAGCTAGTTATCTAATATAGAAACGCATCTATACCCGGGGAGTCTGATAGAAGCTGAGGCTACAGGTGCACCTGAGCAAGTCCTATCAATGATACATCTTGTATCAAATGATCTTTTTAAAAGTATACATTACATTGCGTATTTGTCCTGCTGTGTTACCTGAAACTGCAGTAGACCGCTGCTTCGGTTTCAATGGGGTCATGTGGTGTTGCAACACTTTGACAATAAACAGATGGCTCTGATATGAGTCAATCTTTTTACTAGCAGGCCGACTTTATCCAGGTACAATGCAGCGCTTAACATGTAACGCTCTACCGGCAATCAGAATAATTTACCTTGACTCTGCACTAGTGATGAGTCATAGAACTAGAGTCTTACTCGACTCTGCAAAAGTGACGAGTCATAGCACTAGAGTCTTACTTGACTCTGCACTAGTGATGAGTCATAGAACTAGAGTCTTACTTGACTCTGCACTAGTAATGAGTCATAGCACTAGAGTCTTACTCGACTCTGCACTAGTGATGAGTCATAGCAGCACTAGAGCCTTACTTGATTCTGTACTAGTGATGAGTCATAACCGAGTGACTCAAGGGCAAGCCAAAGGTCATCAGTGTCACCAGCTGCATCGTCTGCCTCCAATTCAATGAGCTGAATGAAGCCCTTGCATGTGAGTTCACCCTGCTTCAATTCAGCATTCTCTACAATAGTGTATGCTTGGTATACAGGCTATTTGCTACATCACACAGTGTATGCCTGGTACACAGGCTATTAGCTACATCACACAGGGTAGCTATGCATGAAAGTGTATCATTCACCTGTTGTGATATATTATAATATTAAGTGTCTCTCGACACAACCTGAAAGTGATAGATTGAAAGGAATAAAACATCTTCTCCTGTTGAGTAGGTGCAGTCCACTTTTGGTCTGAGGTGTGCTGGACACTTTGTAGAGGGGATTAGGTCTCTACTTTCTCCTCAATGATGACAATACAAGATAGGGCTGCCCGTTCACTCTAGTTTGAGAACTTGACAGCTCAGTGTATTATAATGTACAGCAGTACATATTGTCTGCTCTTGACACGCCAACATAGTGTAGATATGAGGGTGAATTATGGGATACTAAGAGCAGTTGGTATGTCAGTCAAGTAGGTCTTTCCTACATACATATATGTACATGGAGTGTACATCTAAGTGTACATCTAAGTGTACCTGGAGTGTACCTGAGTGCCGGTGTGATCGGCTGTTTAGGTACAGGTTAGGGGAACTGCAGGGCAGAGCAGGATATTTAGTAGCCTTTAGTGCTTTATTGGACACTTGGTGGGAGGGGAGGGGGGCTACAACTCCCATAATTACAGGTACTATCACCAATATTGTATAGAGCACTGTGGATATAGGGGAGGTGATTTCTAGACCTTGCATTGATCTAATGGTCCATTCACATTACCGTTTATACTAACTACTAGCGGCGAGTGGCCAACGCTAACCACAACTACATTATATAGTGACATGCTCCAGTGAGCGGTAGGGGTCAACGAGTTCAACATGCTGAACTTTAAACCCTGCCGCTAACTAATGGTCCATTCGCATTGCCGTTTATACCAACTACTAGTGACGAGTGGCCAACGCTCACCACAATGTGGTTAACTATTACTATACTATAGCTAGCACGTGTTAGTTAGCGGCGGGTTTAAAGTTTAGCTTGTTGAACTTGTTGACCCCTACCGCTCACTGGAGCATGTCACTATATAATATAGTTGTGGTTAGCGTTGGCCGCTGCCGCTAGTAGTTAGTATAAACGGCAATGTGAATGTAGCATTAAGGGTTGAGCACACTAGGGGCGAAAGCGGGCGAATCTGCCGCGCGACAGGCTGAGCGGACGGAATCGCGTTGATTTCGCGTCTACCAAGCTGTGTTGGATATGCAAGCGTGCCGCTTGTTTCTGATTGGTCGCAAGTTCAATTTCCCCACTTCGGCACTAACGAGTCCATGGTTTTCAATTCTAATCACTACCGGTACTCAGTTTTCCACATTATCAACTTCAGTTTAAATTCTCTACTTTCAACTTTAAATTTTCTACGAATATCGAAATGGCATCTATCGAAGAGAAGCTGATCAACAGTGTGAGAGAAAGGTCAGTTCTGTATGACCACTCTCATAGCCAGTACAAAGAGAGCAATGTTGTTTTGAACAACTGGAATCAAGTAGCGTTAGAATGCGATCTTTCTGGTATGTATGTAGCTAGCGTATATTAATTATTTAATTTAAGATATTTTTAAATAATATTGGATTTGAGTTGATTTATTGAATGAAAAAAATTTAGCCTACTACCTAATTTATTAACTCACTTGCCATTGTTCCAGATGTTCGTTTTCAATCAATGATAATATATATAATATATTCAACAATTCCACATCTATGTTAATAATTCCTTGGATTGTTGTGGACCATCTATAAAATAGTCACAATCAAATAAATCAATGATCGATGATATTTACGTAATGAAACTAAATTTAATATGCAGTTTCATTGAACATACTTATTGGACAAATTCATTACATTCACATTGCTGAACCAAAATAGCTAGAGTCTGCCAAATGTATGATGTATCTTGTTGCTAGTATTACTCTGAATTTTACATAATTCTTTATAATTCAACAGTTACAGACGCTAAAAAAAAGTGGAAGAACTTAAGGGACACTTTTGTGAAGCGCAAAAAGGATCATCTGGAGAAGACTCCAAGTGGAGCTGCTGCCACTGCAGAGCCGACATGGCTCTGGTATAAGCACATGGAGTGGCTGATACCCTATCTATCACGCAAAACGTAAGCAGAAAAACACTAATTTCTTCTAAAGTTCTTAATGCTTATTTTCTGCCTAGTAATGACATTGTCTAACTATGAATTGTTGCTTTCCACCTTTCCACATTTGATGTTTCTAGCACCAAATCGAACCTAATAACTACCCCCAGCAGCCCTCCATCTATTGATGACGACCACTCAAGTAGATGCTCTACTCCAGCTTCGACTTCTACTTCTACTATTTCAGAAACTCCACTCTCAAATAGTTGTCAGCCCCGGCCATCAAAGAGGAAAGCCAAAGAGAGTGACTTTGAGTTAGCATTAGCTGCCCAGCTAGCCCAGCTTACAGAAGCTGAGAAGAATATTATTCCTCCAGATGAATGCTCACGGTTTGGGGAGGAAATAGGAGAGGACATTAGAAAAATCACAGAGCCATATCAGCGAGCTATGGCGATGCGGGAAATCCGTGATGTTATATTTAAATATAGATTCAACTCCACTACCTGCCATGAGCCGACCTATACCAACCTATAACCACCGTTTGTGTTTATGTTATTTCACCTATCATATACATCTGTACATTTTTTATTGTACCATCATTTTATTATTATACCACTATACAATTTAAAAAATATAATACTTATAATGTAATATTGCTCGTAATTAATATAAAATGTATTTCTGAACAAAGTTCCCATTATATTTATTACTAATCCAACAAATTTTTTTATGACAAGCTACCAATATTTAATTTGTTCCCACATGAATAATTACCAACAACTATAATATAGAGACAGCGAAAGATATCTATTTATCATATAATTTTGAAATAAGCTTTTATCTCACTTTAGCATGCAATGTACATGACACCAAAGCACTACATAAATTAAACTCTTCGTACATGGTCATCTTGCCATGCTAGCCGTCCTTCATTGTTAAAGTAAGTCACCATACTGTCTCTAACATCTATAGCATTTTGGGTTGCATTACGACTATTAGTGCCTCTAATACCTGGAAGTACATTGGTCCTGTCTTGACGCCAGGTACCAGCAGTAACATTGCCATTTGGTTCAAGTGCATCACCTATGTTCTGCTGAGTGGAATCCAGTACCTTGGTACGAAGATAATTATGGAGCACACAGCATGCCAGTATAATATTCTCGGCGTGTTGGGTAGACATGTGAAGAGACCTGTGTAAAAATTATTTCAAGTACATGATTGTGTTAAACCAATATAGTATAAGTGCATGTACATGAAAGATATCTCCTAGCTATCAAGCTACATTGGAAAAAATAGAATCGTAATAGCACAATAGCATATTTCATTTTCTACCTTTTAAGAACTCGCCATCGAGCTACAAGGATACCAAAGGCATTCTCTATGGTTCGTCTAGCTCTGCTGAGGCGGTAGTTATACACTTTTTGCTGGTGATTATCTAGAGATCGACCTGGTATAGGTCTGAGGAGCCACGTCTTGAGAGGGAATGCTTCATCACCTATTAGCATGTATGGTGCTGAGATTGCCGAATCTGCAATGATTGAACACATACTATGTATATGTATATACTATTTTTACATAAAAAACTTACAGGCTTTACTTCCCACTATTAATCCTTGGTAACAAAGCAATGATCTAAAGAGACTAGCTTTGGGGTGAGGAAGGCACTCCACCAATGGCAAAGTTCTTGATGTAGCACAGGAGCATTATAACATTAGATGCCCTTCCTATAACACTACCAATGACCCTTACAGGAATCAAATCTGGGACTCCCCTCATGAAAACCCAGAGCCCTTACCACTAGGCCACGGCTGCTCCCTATACTATTTTACCTACATAGTAAAGTGATTTAAAAATGCATTCAAAAGCTTTATATGCATAGGTTTACGTGAACAGTGTATAATTATAGTTGTAAACAAACTTTTGTGTTCAACTTACTTGGCAAGTTTGCAGGGTTTGGGATTCCCAGACTTCTTGCATCAATGGCAGCTTTTAGTGAGCAATGGTCAAAGGTTCCACCATCTGACCATCTTCCAGACGTGCCGACATCAACATATATAAAGCGGTAGTTTGCATCACATACACCGAGCAGCACTATACTAAAAAATCGTTTGTAATTAAAGTATTCGGATCCTGTCTTGGGTGGACATTGGACCGAACAATGTTTGCCATCAATTGCTCCAATGCAGTTAGGAAAACCCCAAAGTTTATGAAAATCATGTGAGATGGCTCTCCATTCTTGCTCAGTAGCTGGAGTCTTAAGGTATTTGTCATTCAAGCATTCCCATAAAGCTACACAGGTACTGAACACAATGTTGCGTACAGTAGATTGACCGAGTCGAAACAGAATTGCTAGGGTTTTAAATGAATCTCCTGATGCAAGGTAAAATAAAGTAAGACCAAGTCTTTGCTCCGGAGGTATAGCCTTTCTGAACACTGTATCTTGTTTCATTACAGAGTCTTTAATTAGACATAGAAGTTCATCAAAATACTCAGAATGCATTCGGAATACCTCCCTGTACTTTTCTGGAAACTGGGTCCGACATCCTTGAATAAAAGTGGTCCAAACACCTTCTGTAGCTCTATTTTTGTTTACAGGGTGAACCCAATATTTCCTCTTAACGACATTCTTTCTTTTCTCATGAATGTATATCAGGCCAAGCCTCAGCAACCTAATCTTCTTTCGTCTAATCGCGATTGATCTTCTGTAGCCATACATGATAAGGCCAATCACTCCTAGAAAAATGGTAATAAGTCCACCAAGTGATAAACAAGTTTTGTGTGTTGCAGAAGAGGTAAGGAAGGTATGACAAGTACAACTCTCATGTGAAAACAGCTCAAGTACAAACAGTATTTTGTACCAGTCGAAAACTTTCAAATCTTGCAAAATACTATTTATATTTAAGAATTATTTGCTTAGTATTTAGTTATATTGTTTGGTGTTATGATATGCAAGCGGATACAAAATTTTGTTTTTAATATTGGTATTTTCTAAAGCCTAGGACAACTTTTAATTAATCTGGTAAATATTTTATATTAATTATAATATTCATATTGTTATGGATTTTTCAACTGTCATTCCATAAACCTTTTCAGAGTTGTCTAAACCTTGTGGATCTAACTTTAATAACACTTCAGCTTCTCTTCCACTTCTGTTCTACTTACTCTACGAATGACAGTTGAATAGAATCCATAACAATATAAATATTATAAAATAATTATTATACAACGATATAAAATATAATTATCATTATGCAATTATTTATTATAATAACTTACTAGATGACTTGAACTTTTTGTGGTCAGAAAAATAGTAAACACTAGAATGAGCACAAGATCCAAAAATAAACTACAGGGTATGAATTAATAAAGATATTATAAAACTGTATAAATAATAATTGTAAATCGTTAAATTGTAAACAATCAGTTTACTATAGCAGAAACGGAAACCGCGTGTTGTTAGGTCTCATTGGCCAGTCATGTTGACCTGAATATGAATCGCCCCACGCATTCGCGAACGTGTGCTCTGTGCCACGCGAACGCAGCACCGCACAGCATTCCGCTTCGCTCCATTTTCGCCCCTAGTGTGCTCACACCTTTAATGACATGTATGTGAATAACTGACTGGGGTAGCATGTGACACGCACAGCCCACATCTGCACTTTAGGGTTTCGTTGAGCAGTAAAGGGTTTATCAAATGTGTGGCTATGTAGGAGTGGGTGGGTGGGGGATCTACTGCCAAGTTTATGTCACCGTACCCACGGGGAACCCCAGAGACCTGACCGGTACTTACTAGTATTCAAGTGATGGTGGAGGCTACTGGTGGGTGAGTAAGATATACATACGTAGGGTAACGTAACGTCAGCACTTACCTTTCACTATCTCCCATTCATCATCTCCCACAGTGTCCTCCCCTGTTCTCACACTGTACATGTTAAACTCCTCTCTGGACAGCAGCCCATTCATATCCACATCCATCAGGTTAAATATATCAGTGAGTGTGTATCTATATGTATATAATATAATATAATATATCAGTGAGTATGTATCGATATGTATATAATATTATAATATAATACAATACAATACAATACAATATAATATAATATAATATAATATAATATAATATAATATAATATAATATAATATAATATAATATAATATAATATATGAGTGTGTATGTATCTACATGTACATGTATATGCATATAATATAATATAATATATTAATATAATATGATATAATATAATATAGTATAATATAATATATGAGTGAGTGTGTATCTATATTTATATAATATTATATATGAGCTAGTCTCCATATCCACGGATCTGCATACAGGTGTTCTGATGATAACACTATCTCTTTCATATGCAAATCTGCCAACTAGAAGAGCGGCTCTACTGCCTACTGCTCTAATGGGACATAATTCTTCAATGATTGTCACAAATTGCAAGAATTTTCTATACATAAATAGCTTGTAATTACAATGATATTAAGCTGCAGATTTTTAATTTAAAAGTTTGCATAATAATGCCATTGATCAATCAGTTGCTACCAACACTCTGCTTTCTCTTACAAATATATAGATATACATGTATGTATAACAGCTGTGGTGATACCTACACTACACTGTAACAACAAGGTTGACACAAAAAATGTATAAATTGCAATGGTTGCATAATCTGACATCCTCACCACAACCATTTTGTTATCCCAAAAAAATTGGAAAATCAAAAGTGAGGTATTTGGTGAGAAACAAGAGGCGTGGAGAAGTGACAGGCAGGCAGATTAGTTTCATTTTCATTGGATTTATATTTAGATATTCAGTTGTCAGGAAGGGACAGGTGCCTGCACAACAGAAACACCATAATATGAATCACATTTCAACATAGAATTAAGAGCTAGGCATAGCAGCCATTGCTGGAGCAGGAAGCAGCGATTGTATGCTCTGCTACTACAATGTAATATGTACATTGTACTATGTACATGATGGTACCCTGATTACATGCATATACTCATATTACTAATATACACCATAGCACAGATACAGTAATATATTCATGTGCAGGGAGCCAATGCATATACTCATATTACTAATATACACCATAGCACAGATACAGTAATATATTCATGTGCACGGAGCCAATGCATATACTCATATTACTAATATACACCATAGCACAGGTACAGTAATATATTCATGTGCACGGAGCCAATGCATATACTCATATTACTAATATACACCATAGCACAGATACAGTAATATATTCATGTGCACGGAGCCAATGCATATACTCATATTACTAATATACACCATAGCACAGATACAGTAATATATTCATGTGCACGGAGCCAATGCATATACTCATATTACTTATATACACCATAGCACAGGTACAGTAATATATTCATGTGCACGGAGCCAATGCATATACTCATATTACTAATATACACCATAGCACAGGTACAGTAATATATTCATGTGCACGGAGCCAATGCATATACTCATATTACTAATATACACCACAGCACAGGTACAGTAATATATTCATGTGCACGGAGCCAATGCATATACTCATATTACTAATATACACCATAGCACAGGTACAGTAATATATTCATGTGCACGGAGCCAATGCATATACTCATATTACTAATATACACCATAGCACAGGTACAGTAATATATTCATGTGCAGGGAGCCAATGCATATACTCATATTACTAATATACACCATAGCACAGATACAGTAATATATTCATGTGCACGGAGCCAATGCATATACTCATATTACTAATATACACCATAGCACAGGTACAGTAATATATTCATGTGCACGGAGCCAATGCATATACTCATATTACTAATATACACCATAGCACAGGTACAGTAATATATTCATGTGCACGGAGCCAATGCATATACTCATATTACTAATATACACCATAGCACAGATACAGTAATATATTCATGTGCACGGAGCCAATGCATATACTCATATTACCAATATACACCATAGCACAGATACAGTAATATATTCATGTGCACGGAGCCAATGCATATACTCATATTACTAATATACACCATAGCACAGGTACAGTAATATATTCATGTGCACGGAGCCAATGCATATACTCATATTACTAATATACACCATAGCACAGATACAGTAATATATTCATGTGCACGGAGCCAATGCATATACTCATATTACTAATATACACCATAGCACAGGTACAGTAATATATTCATGTGCACGGAGCCAATGCATATACTCATATTACTTATATACACCATAGCACAGGTACAGTAATATATTCATGTGCAGGGAGCCAATGCATATACTCATATTACTAATATACACCATAGCACAGGTACAGTAATATATTCATGTGCACGGAGCCAATGCATATACTCATATTACTAATATACACCATAGCACAGGTACAGTAATATATTCGTGTGCACGGAGCCAATGCATATACTCATATTACTTATATACACCATAGCACAGGTACAGTAATATATTCATGTGCACGGAGCCAATGCATATACTCATATTACTAATATACACCATAGCACAGATACAGTAATATATTCATGTGCACGGAGCCAATGCATATACTCATATTACTTATATACACCATAGCACAGATACAGTAATATATTCATGTGCACGGAGCCAATGCATATACTCATATTACTAATATACACCATAGCACAGATACAGTAATATATTCATGTGCACGGAGCCAATGCATATACTCATATTACTAATATACACCATAGCACAGGTACAGTAATATATTCATGTGCACGGAGCCAATGCATATACTCATATTACTAATATACACCATAGCACAGATACAGTAATATATTCATGTGCACGGAGCCAATGCATATACTCATATTACTAATATACACCATAGCACAGATACAGTAATATATTCATGTGCACGGAGCCAATGCATATACTCATATTACTAATATACACCATAGCACAGATACAGTAATATATTCATGTGCAGGGAGCCAATGCATATACTCATATTACTAATATACACCATAGCACAGGTACAGTAATATATTCATGTGCACGGAGCCAATGCATATACTCATATTACTAATATACACCATAGCACAGGTACAGTAATATATTCATGTGCACGGAGCCAATGCATATACTCATATTACTAATATACACCATAGCACAGATACAGTAATATATTCATGTGCACGGAGCCAATGCATATACTCATATTACTAATATACACCATAGCACAGATACAGTAATATATTCATGTGCACGGAGCCAATGCATATACTCATATTACTAATATACACCATAGCACAGATACAGTAATATATTCATGTGCACGGAGCCAATGCATATACTCATATTACTAATATACACCATAGCACAGATACAGTAATATATTCATGTGCACGGAGCCAATGCATATACTCATATTACTAATATACACCATAGCACAGGTACAGTAATATATTCATGTGCACGGAGCCAATGCATATACTCATATTACTAATATACACCATAGCACAGATACAGTAATATATTCATGTGCACGGAGCCAATGCATATACTCATATTACTAATATACACCATAGCACAGGTACAGTAATATATTCATGTGCACGGAGCCAATGCATATACTCATATTACTAATATACACCATAGCACAGATACAGTAATATATTCATGTGCACGGAGCCAATGCATATACTCATATTACTAATATACACCATAGCACAGATACAGTAATATATTCATGTGCACGGAGCCAATGCATATACTCATATTACTAATATACACCATAGCACAGGTACAGTAATATATTCATGTGCACGGAGCCAATGCATATACTCATATTACTAATATACACCATAGCACAGATACAGTAATATATTCATGTGCACGGAGCCAATGCATATACTCATATTACTAATATACACCATAGCACAGATACAGTAATATATTCATGTGCACGGAGCCAATGCATATACTCATATTACTAATATACACCATAGCACAGATACAGTAATATATTCATGTGCACGGAGCCAATGCATATACTCATATTACTAATATACACCATAGCACAGGTACAGTAATATATTCATGTGCACGGAGCCAATGCATATACTCATATTACTAATATACACCATAGCACAGATACAGTAATATATTCATGTGCACGGAGCCAATGCATATACTCATATTACTAATATACACCATAGCACAGATACAGTAATATATTCATGTGCACGGAGCCAATGCATATACTCATATTACTAATATACACCATAGCACAGATACAGTAATATATTCATGTGCACGGAGCCAATGCATATACTCATATTACTAATATACACCATAGCACAGATACAGTAATATATTCATGTGCACGGAGCCAATGCATATACTCATATTACTAATATACACCATAGCACAGGTACAGTAATATATTCATGTGCACGGAGCCAATGCATATACTCATATTACTAATATACAGCATAGCACAGATACAGTAATATATTCATGTGCACGGAGCCAATGCATATACTCATATTACTAATATACACCATAGCACAGATACAGTAATATATTCATGTGCACGGAGCCAATGCATATACTCATATTACTAATATACACCATAGCACAGATACAGTAATATATTCATGTGCAGGGAGCCAATGCATATACTCATATTACTAATATACACCATAGCACAGGTACAGTAATATATTCATGTGCACGGAGCCAATGCATATACTCATATTACTAATATACACCATAGCACAGATACAGTAATATATTCATGTGCACGGAGCCAATGCATATACTCATATTACTAATATACACCATAGCACAGATACAGTAATATATTCATGTGCACGGAGCCAATGCATATACTCATATTACTAATATACACCATAGCACAGGTACAGTAATATATTCATGTGCACGGAGCCAATGCATATACTCATATTACTAATATACACCATAGCACAGATACAGTAATATATTCATGTGCACGGAGCCAATGCATATACTCATATTACTAATATACACCATAGCACAGATACAGTAATATATTCATGTGCACGGAGCCAATGCATATACTCATATTACTTATATACACCATAGCACAGGTACAGTAATATATTCATGTGCACGGAGCCAATGCATATACTCATATTACTAATATACACCATAGCACAGGTACAGTAATATATTCATGTGCACGGAGCCAATGCATATACTCATATTACTAATATACACCATAGCACAGATACAGTAATATATTCATGTGCACGGAGCCAATGCATATACTCATATTACTAATATACACCATAGCACAGATACAGTAATATATTCATGTGCACGGAGCCAATGCATATACTCATATTACTAATATACACCATAGCACAGATACAGTAATATATTCATGTGCACGGAGCCAATGCATATACTCATATTACTAATATACACCATAGCACAGGTACAGTAATATATTCATGTGCACGGAGCCAATGCATATACTCATATTACTAATATACACCATAGCACAGATACAGTAATATATTCATGTGCACGGAGCCAATGCATATACTCATATTACTAATATACACCATAGCACAGATACAGTAATATATTCATGTGCACGGAGCCAATGCATATACTCATATTACTAATATACACCATAGCACAGATACAGTAATATATTCATGTGCACGGAGCCAATGCATATACTCATATTACTAATATACACCATAGCACAGATACAGTAATATATTCATGTGCACGGAGCCAATGCATATACTCATATTACTAATATACACCATAGCACAGGTACAGTAATATATTCATGTGCACGGAGCCAATGCATATACTCATATTACTAATATACACCATAGCACAGATACAGTAATATATTCATGTGCACGGAGCCAATGCATATACTCATATTACTAATATACACCATAGCACAGATACAGTAATATATTCATGTGCACGGAGCCAATGCATATACTCATATTACTAATATACACCATAGCACAGATACAGTAATATATTCATGTGCAGGGAGCCAATGCATATACTCATATTACTAATATACACCATAGCACAGGTACAGTAATATATTCATGTGCACGGAGCCAATGCATATACTCATATTACTAATATACACCATAGCACAGATACAGTAATATATTCATGTGCACGGAGCCAATGCATATACTCATATTACTAATATACACCATAGCACAGATACAGTAATATATTCATGTGCACGGAGCCAATGCATATACTCATATTACTAATATACACCATAGCACAGGTACAGTAATATATTCATGTGCAGGGAGCCAATGCATATACTCATATTACTAATATACACCATAGCACAGATACAGTAATATATTCATGTGCACGGAGCCAATGCATATACTCATATTACTAATATACACCATAGCACAGATACAGTAATATATTCATGTGCACGGAGCCAATGCATATACTCATATTACTTATATACACCATAGCACAGGTACAGTAATATATTCATGTGCACGGAGCCAATGCATATACTCATATTACTAATATACACCATAGCACAGATACAGTAATATATTCATGTGCACGGAGCCAATGCATATACTCATATTACTAATATACACCATAGCACAGATACAGTAATATATTCATGTGCACGGAGCCAATGCATATACTCATATTACTAATATACACCATAGCACAGATACAGTAATATATTCATGTGCACGGAGCCAATGCATATACTCATATTACTAATATACACCATAGCACAGATACAGTAATATATTCATGTGCACGGAGCCAATGCATATACTCATATTACTAATATACACCATAGCACAGGTACAGTAATATATTCATGTGCACGGAGCCAATGCATATACTCATATTACTAATATACACCATAGCACAGATACAGTAATATATTCATGTGCACGGAGCCAATGCATATACTCATATTACTAATATACACCATAGCACAGATACAGTAATATATTCATGTGCACGGAGCCAATGCATATACTCATATTACTTATATACACCATAGCACAGATACAGTAATATATTCATGTGCACGGAGCCAATGCATATATTTAATTAACATCAAAGATATTAATATCTCAACTTTAAATAAAATCTGATAGATGTGAATATAATTGGTTATAACAGATGGACCTAAAAGGGCCTACCAACATATTATTATGTTAATATATTTATTAAAAACTTCTTGATCTGGACAAAATAAAATGTTGAAAATATGACTCATGTTTTGCTATACTTTACATGCAGGTATACTTGTAATATATACACTATACATGCAGGTATACTTGTAATATATACACTATACATACAGGTATACTTGTAATATATACACTATACATACAGGTATACTTGTAATATATACACTATACATGCAGGTATACTTGTAATATATACACTATACATGCAGGTATACTTGTAATATATACACTATACATGCAGGTATACTTGTAATATATACACTATACATGCAGGTATACTTGTAATATATACACTATACATGCAGGTATACTTGTAATATATACACTATACATGCAGGTATACTTGTAATATGTACACTATATGTGCAGGTATACTTGTAATATATACACTATACATGCAGGTATACTTGTAATATATACACTATACATGCAGGTATACTTGCAATATATACACTATACATGCAGGTATACTTGTAATATATACACTATACATGCAGGTATACTTGTAATATATACACTATACATGCAGGTATACTTGCAATATATACACTATACATGCAGGTATACTTGTAATATATACACTATACATGCAGGTATACTTGTAATATATACACTATACATGCAGGTATACTTGCAATATATACACTATACATGCAGGTATACTTGTAATATATACACTATACATGCAGGTATACTTGTAATATATAGGCTACACTATATGCGCAGGTATCACCAATTTAATACATGTAGGCCTATATTATATTAAAGTGTATTATCAATTTAATACATGTAGGCGTATATTATATTAAAGTGTATTATCAATTTAATACATGTAGGCGTATATTATAATGAAATGAGTCAAAATATTGCAGCATGGCACAATTTCTGCAAAAAGATTTACTTTGTTTTGTTTATCTGTTATTCTTAAATCCCACGTTGGATTAAGAGATAAACAGTGTACGTGATACACTGCATATCCACATACCCTTATACTGCTTCTGGCACCATTTCTGTCGCAAGAAAGAAAAAAGTGAAGAATATTATCTCGAGGTTTCTACCACCATCACCTTCCCGCCGATGACTATAACTACTCAGCTACTACTACTACTACTACTACTACTACTACTACTACTACTCAGTTACTACTACTACTACTACTGCTACTGCTGCTGCTGCTGCTACTGCTACTGCTACTACTCAGTTACTACTACTACTCAGTTACTACTACTGCTGCTACTGCTACTGCTGCTACTACTACCACTGCTGCTACTACTACTATGACTTACTTAAACTCTTTAGTGAGAGTAAACTGATCCTCTCCATCAGCGTTAGTTTTCTTTCTCACCAATTTTTTCTTGGTTTCAGTAGAAGAGCGAGCGAGAGGAAACCCACAGCCAGAGGTGAAAGTCACCAACACATACTTGCCTGGGTCAAGGTCACATCCAACTGCAAACGTCTGCAAGAGAATACAATGAGTAGGTCAACTCCTGCTACTGGTAGCCTTGCAGTAGGCTGTGCGTTAAGAGTATATAAGGTGAGAGAAGAGATTGGGGGGTTTACTCTGGGTAAAGGATATAGTACATGTACAACAGGCCGTAGTACAACAGGACGTAGTACAACAGGCCGTAGTAACAGTAGCTGATAGTCTATGACTCAACTGAACCTAACTGATACAAACATGCTAAAACACATTTTGTAACAACCACTACTTCCCTAGATGGTAAGATTTATAATGATGCAAGTTGTGATGTCAACATCCCATAATACACAGCATATGATGATGTATCATTAGTAGTTACAGTGGTGAACATTACAGTTCGTAGCTACCGCAGTCCTATATTGTGTATGCACATTGTTCATGATTTGTGTATATGATTGTGTTGTTGTATGGATCAGAAAGGTAACCCCTGCACCACCTCAGGTGATGCTATTATTACACATTCTCTAGAAACCACTGGCTGTCTGAATAAGAGGACCAAACTTCGTAACAATCTGTTTTGATAAAATGTCAACATAGTGGAGATGCCTGGATGTAGAGTAACACTAAATGTCACATGTCATTAGTCACACTACTCCTGACAGAATAGACATCAATTGTGGGTGTATCTAGCTCTCTCTCTCTCTCTGTGGTGTTGGCAAGGGAACAGTCACCAAACGGATATAGGCACGGATGTCATTACAAAACTGTCACACTAGCTCTGTATTAGGCACTAGCTCTGTGTTAGGCGCTAGCTCTGTATTAGGCACTAGCTCTGTGTTAGGCACTTGGGAGTAACTAAATAATATTTTGCTCCGTTTTGAACCTTTGAGCAATTTTTATGAATCCTTTGTTTTTACATTTTAATGCAGCCTGAATATCACGACGTGATAAAAGCACTTTAAACCCTTGAAATGTAGCACCTCAAAGAGAGGCTCCAGTTATCTGCATGTGAAACCAGAAGTACATGTAGGCTTACATCAACCTGATATTCATCCAGTGTTTGTTCTTGTATTTATATACTGAGTGGTGTATATTTTAGTGTTTGTTCTTGTCTTTAGGTGAAATTTAGAAATAACTCTCCATGTGTTGGAGAAATTCCATTGGATAAAAGTTCAAATAACTACAGTTCCAATAGTTAGGGACAATGACATCTCTACACACAAGTGTAGTACTTGGCACCATCTACAATAACCTAAGATCAAAACATTACAAATAAAAGGGTATGCTGAGGGTCTGAAGCAGTACGAGCCACACATTCTTCATATGGTTCAGAAATGCATGGTGACACAACAAAGGAGGGTAGAGTAGAGTACAGGAGGCACTCAGTGAAATCATACATGAGACGTGAGGCCTATTGCAGGCATATTGTAGTATGATCATACAACACTGTAGTAGAGATATATTGTAGTATGATCATACAATACTGTAGTAGAGATATATTGTAGTATGATCATACGATACTGTAGTAGAGGTATATTGTAATATGATCATACAATACTGTAGTAGAGGTATATTGTAGTATGATCATACAATACTGTAGTAGAGATATATTGCAGTATGATCATACAATACTGTAGTAGAGATATATTGTAATATGTTCATACAATACTGTAGTAGAGGTATATTGTAGTATGATCATACAATACTGTAGTAGAGATATATTGTAGTATGATCATACAATACTGTAGTAGAGATATATTGTAGTATGATCATACAATACTGTAGTAGAGATATATTGTAGTATGATCATACAATACTGTAGTAGAGATATATTGTAGTATGATCATACAATACTGTAGTAGAGATATATTGTAGTATGTTCATACAATACTGTAGTAGAGGTATATTGTAATATGTTCATACAATACTGTAGTAGAGGTATATTGTAGTATGTTCATACAATACTGTAGTAGAGGTATATTGTAGTATGATCATACAATACTGTAGTAGAGATATATTGTAGTATGATCATACAATACTGTAGTAGAGATATATTGTAGTATGTTCATACAATACTGTAGTAGAGGTATATTGTAATATGTTCATACAATACTGTAGTAGAGGTATATTGTAGTATGTTCATACAATACTGTAGTAGAGATATATTGTAGTATGATCATACAATACTGTAGTAGAGATATATTGTAGTATGTTCATACAATACTGTAGTAGAGATATATTGTAGTATGTTCATACAATACTGTAGTAGAGATATATTGTAGTATGATCATACAATACTGTAGTAGAGGCATATTGTAGTATGATCATACAATACTGTAGTAGAGGTATATTGTAGTATGATCATACAATACTGTAGTAGAGATATATTGTAGTATGATCATACAACACTGTAGTAGAGATATATTGTAGTATGATCATACAATACTGTAGTAGAGGTATATTGTAGTATGATCATAAAATACTCTGTAGTAGAGTCCCTGGTTGTCACTCACCCCATCAGCATCTCTCTCCTCTGTAAGATCCACCAGTACGGCGCCATTCTTGTCTGGTTTACTCCTCACTATAAACACACACATATCCAGGGGTGTAGCAGGGGTGGCTGTTGATGGACAGGGAGAGGGGCAGATACTCAGCCAAACCCTAGTAGCTTTACCTACGCTCAGTAAGTACTGTGTGCTCGTCAGCTCCCCGTTGTCTTCTACGTAGAACATGCCACGCCTCGACATCTTCCTCCATTCCTGTAGAAGAAAATTATTCAGGTAGTCAGCCGGTACTATAATATGATATCAGGTACTAGCCGGTACTATAATATCATATCAGGTACTAGCTGGTACAATAATATGATATCAGGTACTAGTTGGTACAATAATATCATATCAGGTACTAGCTGGTACTATAATATCATATCGGGTACTAGCTGGTACTATAATATGATATCGGGTACTAGCTGGTACTATAATATGATATCAGGTAACTATATGTAGCTGGTACTGTCACCCATGTGAGAGTACAATACTAACGGTGTACTTGTTTGGGGTGTTCAGTTTGAGTTGGAGTGAAGAGATCGCTGGTTTCACGGCTTCCTGTCTGCTCATCCTTCGAGGAGCTGGTTTAGGCGAATCTTCTAATAAAAGTAAAGAGACCACATTTATACTACATGTATAGACATTCACATAGTATAGCATACTATATACTATAATACATCATAGCGTAACATAGAATGCTATACTATAATACAGCATAGCATACTATACTATAATATTATAGTCTAACATAATATACCATACAAGCAGAGCATAGGACAATTAGAGAGGGGTAGATTATTTACACCTTGTACATTATATATGGACAGTATACTGCCAAATATATTGTGCTAGGATCTATAAAGCTGCTACAGTGCGGCATTACTCGGTTTGGGGTTTGGAGAAGTTAAAGTTAGCTGGCGACCTGTATTTGTGAGTATGATAACCTGTTTACTTGATGGGAAGACAAGTCTAAAGAATAAAGAGGATAATGCCAAACTAGCAGTAGTAGCCTGTATAATAGATGCTCAGTATATACAAGTACATATACGCCATACAGGTCTGTATACATGTACACCAGACAGGTCTGCTTACATGTACACCAGACAGGTCTGCTTACATGTACACCAGACAGGTCTGTATACGTGTACACTGGACAGGTCTGTATACATGTACACCAGACAGGTCTGTATATGTGTACACTTGACAGGTCTGTATACGTGTACACTGGACAGGTCTGTATACATGTACACCAGACAGGTCTGTATACATGTACACCAGACAGGTCTGCATACATGTACACCAGACAGGTCTGTATACGTGTACATTAGACAGGTCTGTATACTCATGTACGAGACAGGTATGTGCTTGTGATAGTAAGAGCTATCTATAACAGTTGTGGATACCCTCCCAAACTATGGATAGACCAGGAACTAGAGGCAAAGGAGGTGAAGCAAACAGATAAACATGGACTGGACTGAAAGAAAGACTTCTCTTCACCAAGTAGCCGAGTATATTTAGCTCACAGCTCTATACAAACTATATCACCTTGAGCAGGGTCGGGCACCCTTCTTTCAGTGCTAGATAGGCGGGGTTTAGGAACAGGACTATGTGGTGATACAGTGCCGTCATTAACAGACCTTAGGGACCCCTCACTCACTGCTCTCAGTGATGCTGTGAATAAGTAAATACAGAGATATCATCAGCTACATGTGTCTATAATATAATATATTACATGCTGTATAACAATAGTATAATAATATATTCCACTAGTTGTTACATTCTAGCTAGAACCAAAAGAGAACAACTTCAATAGGATAGTGTCGCACTACAATATCATAATGGGTATTACAATATCATAATGGGTATTACAATGTCATAATGGGTATTACAAATATACAGATAGATGGGGAGTTGCAACTATCGGTGACAATGTCAGAGCCCTGAGCATAGACTAAAAACCATATATACCATAATAATGTAGTAGTAGTTGGAAAGGTGCCCCACTAAGCAACAGTAAGAGAGAAGGAAGGCTGGAGGAGAGGGTAGGAAAGAAGAAGGCTGGAGGAGAGGGTAGGAAAGAAGGAAGGCTGGAGGAGAGGGTAGGAGAGAAGGAAGGCTGGAGGAGAGGGTGGGAGAGAGAAGGAAGGCTGGAGGAGAGGGTGGGAGAGAAGGAAGGCTGGAGGAGAGGGTGGGAGAGAAGGAAGGCTGGAGGAGAGGGTAGGAGAGAAGGAAGGCTGGAGGAGAGGGTAGGAGAGAAGGAAGGCTGGAGGAGAGGGTGGGAGAGAAGGAAGGCTGGAGGAGAGGGTAGGAGAGAAGGAAGGCTGGAGGAGAGGGTAGGATATTCTAACTACATGAACATGCAGTGGCCTGTGTTTTACTAACTACATCTTTCTAGCCTCTGCTCTACTAACTACACCTATCTTCTGCTCTATGGCGTAACTACACCTAGCCTCTGTTCTACAACTGCACCTAGCCTATGACACCACACAGCTATTTACGCTTTGTAGGTGATGTAACTATGACGTCATTGTCATCATCTTCGCTCCCAGCAAGTGCGACACGGTTGGATGACAGTTTGTTGTTGGCATTCTTCAGTGACGTTGAGCTAGGAGGAGGTTTGGGGGGAAGGTTCAGGGTAAGTGAGCTGGTCAGATCTGGTAATACAAGAGGAGACTACCATGTGTCATGTGACTACCACGTGTCATGTGACTACCATGTGTCATGTAACTACCATGTGTCATGTGACTACCATGTGTCATGTGACTACCATGTGTCATGTGACTACCATGTCTCATGTGACTACCATGTATCATGAGACTACCACGTGCCATGTGACTACTGGGTGCCTGGTCAATGACAGTGCCCCCTCCGGTCTAAACAGTCGTGTTCCTCAGTCTAAACAGTCGTGTTCCTCAGTCTAAACAGTCCTGTTCCTCAGTCTAAACAGTCGTGTTCCTCAGTCTAAACAGTCGTGTTCCTCAGTCTAAACAGTCGTGTTCCTCAGTCTAAACAGTCATGTTCCTCAGTCTAAACAGTCCTGTTCCTCAGTCTAAACAGTCGTGTTCCTTAAGCTGCATTTACACTACACCAACTCCGACACCAACTCCGACACCAACTCCGTCTTTTCTGCCCAACTCCGCCAAAGTTGGTGTAGTGTAAACACAAAAGTCGGTGTCGGTGTTGGAGATGCTTATTGTCGGAGACGGAGTTGGAGCAACCCAACAGTGCTGGGTTACTCCGACAAGTCGGAGGGTATTGGCCAATCAGAACTCAGTGTTTTAATTATAGCTAGCATCTGTTGTGCAAATCTAGGATTGGCTCTGGATTATTGATGATAAACCTAAAGCTTTATTATGGGAAAAACCTTTCCTAACACTAGCTATTCAAAGTGATACTTAACAAAACTTTAATTTGAAGTACATGTATAATTTCCAATAGCTAACTACCAGCCATTTCACAAATCTAGGATTCGCTGTTGATCATACATGTAGATGATAAATCCAAAGCTTTTTGCTTATTTGCTATAACCCCAGTACAGGTACACTACTTGTACAAGCATGCTTGCTGATGTGGGTACTGGCAATTAATTGATTATGTGGTCAACAACTAGTTGGTATAGTGTAAACACATAGTTGGGAGCCGGAGTTGGTGTTGGTGTTGGAGGTTGGAGTTGGTGACAGAGTTGGTGTTGGAGTTGGTGTAGTGTAAACGCACCTTTAGTCTAAACAGTCGTGTTCCTCAGTCTAAACAGTCGTGTTCCTCAGTCTAAACAGGTGTTCCTCAGTCTAAACAGTCGTGTTCCTCAGTCTAAACAGTCGTGTTCCTCAGTCTAAACAGTCGTGTTCCTCAATGTAAACAGTCATGTTCCCCAGTCTAAACAGTCATGTTCCCCAGTCTAAACAGTCATGTTCCTCAGTCTAAACAGTCATGTTCCTCAGTCTAAACAGTCATGTTCCTTAGGCTTCGCTCATCATAAACTCAAATTTAATGCTGAGATGAAAAATTCGAAAATTTATGGCATATTGATCACTTGACGAGAGAGAAGTGAGAGAAGGATACGGAGCTCCACCCACTAACAATATTCTCCTGCAAACAACAAGCACATTGTGGAAGCTCCATCAAACGGAAATACCGTCTACAATACCGTCTACAATACCGGTGTGGAGGCTAGCAACATACTGTGATCAAGTATCAACGAGAGCTGAGAGCTGAGAGTCAGAAGAAGGTTGGAATGACTCATTTATGGAATAAATAAACCATATGACCATCCCAAGGTCTTGGCCTATCAGCCTCTATATGATTGAGGAGCATCCTTGAGTAGTCAGCGTAGTCACACAGATATATCTAACCAGCTGATCACTTCTCTATTCAAATACATGGCCTTCAACCCCATACAAACCACCACCGACCATAGCTCTTTATTAAAATTACTAAAGATGGGACTGGTTCATAAAAGTAACACTGAAAAGCTGGCGCTAGAGACTAAGAAAACGCAGGTAATTACTGTACGCAACGCTGGATACTCCGAGGTGGGCGCTGGATACTCCGAGGTGGGCGGAGTTTATGGAAAAGAGAATGTGACTGTTCAGCTACGTTTGGGCTGGTCAACTCCTTGCTGGTCAACTCCCTGCTGGTCAACTCCTTGCTGGTCAACTCCTTGCTGGTCAACTCCTTGCTGGTCAACTTCTTGCTGGGTTTCAATAATACCCAAATAAAAGGGTGGGGTTAGCTTGTACATACCGTTTATTAACGGGGCGGAGTTAGTCGGCAGATAATGTATGTTAGAGGGAGTGTGTTAGCTGGTATATACTATATATTAATGGGGAAAGGGTATTAGCTGGTATATACTACAATGTATGTTCCAAAACTCACCATGTCGGCTATCTACTGATCTTAGAGATGTCTGTGAACCAAATTTATCTGTAAAAAAGACTAGATGATATCACACACACAAGTTGATGACATAACCAACAGAAGAGGATTACATCACACACACAAGTTGATGATATAATGTATAACATACATAATACCAATATGTATGACATAAATATACAAACCTTTCTGAGAGTCATCGTCTTTACTTTTAGCACCTAAAACATATGCTTATAGCTTAGCACCTAAAACATATGCTTATAGCAAGAATAATATAATTATATAATACATGACTGCATGTACATATTATGTATGAAGATATGCAACCAATGTACAGTGTACGCTTATGTAACACTGAAAATACATTATATTGAACTGACTCACCTTTAGATTGACGTGGAGACTATTATCTAGTAGATGCATTAGTATATATTATCAAACATACATATACATGTAATATATTTATATACCCACCTTTAGACTGACGTGGAGACATCCTTGGTGACCTCGGCACTGCTCTCTTGGTATCAGACTTGTCGTTAGAAGAATTACGTCTCTCTCTCACCGAGGAAGCACCCTTCTGATCCCTAACAGTGGAGTTATTCTCCCTCAAAGGGGAGTGATGACCTCTTTGTCTCCCACTATCCATGCTATCGTCAATCTGACCATTCACAGAGCTCTTGTGAGTATTCCCTCCAGTATTCTCAGACTCTTGTAAAGTGTCTTTAGGAGTTTTCCTCTTCTCAAACCTTCTAATGGCAGTTTCCTTGCACTTTTTAGATGTGTTTAGTACCATGTTACTGAACTGTAGTTACACATACCGTGTTACTGAACTGTAGTTACACATACCGTGTTACTGAACTGTAGTTACACATACCGTGTTACTGAACTGTAGTTACACATACCGTGTTACTGAACTGTAGTTACACATACCGTGTTACTGAACTGTAGTTACACATACCGTGTTACTGAACTGTAGTTACACATACAGTGTTACTGAACTGTAGTTACACATACATGTACACTAGTGACTACAGGAATACCTGCCTATATTGTCAATGTACACTAGTGACTACAGGAACACAGCTAGTGCATACAATAGTACTAGCACAGGGTAGTCAGTGTACCTCTATGTAACAATGCACACAACATGTTGCCCATGTATATCATATAATATACTTACACAGAGTATCTACATGTATATACAGTAGGTGGGATTAGCATACAAGTAGCAGTCTACACTGTTAGTTGTTGGAGGCAGGCTGATATACACAGATAGACACATAAAAATGTAGATCAATGTATATACGAGAATACATGGTGAATGCCAATGACTGTATAGCCGATATTACCTCCTTGTAGTCTAGTTTTCCGTCTCTATTCTCATCCACTTCATCAATTAGTCTAGAAACTTCCTCATCTGACATCTTCTCACCTCTCTACAATATACAGTCATGTAAAATATAGTAACTAACTCTACAATATACAGTATACTAACTAACTCTACAATATAAAGTATACTAACTAACTCTACAATATAAAGTATACTAACTAACTCTACAATATAAAGTATACTAACTAACTCTACAATATAAAGTATACTAACTAACTCTACAATATAAAGTATACTAACTAACTCTATAATATACAGTATACTAACTAACTCTACAATATACAGTAGGTATATACACATTATATTATATACCTAACGCTACACATGATATTATATATCTAATGCTACACATATATTATATACCTAACGCTACACATGATATTATATATCTAAAGGCTGATATCTACAAAAAATCAGAACGACTTACACTCCCAATAGTAACCATAGTCAATGTTAGTGGTTGAGGTGAGGTTCAGTTCAACCATAGCTGCCATAATAACCCTACATAACGCATAAAGCTACCGTAGTGACCATATATAACGCACACAGTTGCCAAAGCAACTCAATATAATGCATATAGTTGCTATAATAACTCTATATAATGCATACGGTTGTCATAGTAACACAATGTACAAAGCATGGACATCTGACTACCATAGCACCACTAAAAATATATAGTACACACGGTTGCCATAGCAAGACTATATTATATATAATGCATACAGTTGTCATAGCAAGACTATAATATTATATATAATATCTAAAGTTGTCATAGCCACACTATGTTATATATAATACATAAGGTTGTCATAGCTACACTATATTATAATATATAATGCATACGGCTGTCATAGCAACACTATATTATATATAATGCACACGGTTGTCATAGCAACACTATATTATATATAATGCATACGGTTGTCATAGCAACGCTACATAATATATAATGCATACGGTTGTCATGATCTTCTTGAGCTCAGAGTGAGAAATAAAACCATCTCCATTGATGTCTATCTTCTTGAATGCTTTCATCAAGTCATCAGCAGAAGTAAGAGGTTCGTGTTTACATATCTCACAGAACTCCTCAAATGTTACACTCTCTGCAATAGGAGTAGTGCTAGTGGGACACATGGTTTATTATATGATAACAATAGGAGTAGTGCTAGTGGGACACATGGTTTATTATATGATAACATTAGGAGTAGTGCTAGTGGGACACATGGTTTATTATATGAAAACAATAGGAGTAGTGCTAGTGGGACACATGGTTTATTATATGATAACATTAGGAGTAGTGCTAGTGGGACACATGGTTTATTATATGATAACAATAGGAGTAGTGCTAGTGGGACACATGGTTTATTATATGATAACATTAGGAGTAGTGCTAGTGGGACCTTTGGTTTATTATATGATAACAATAGGAGTAGTGCTAGTGGGACACATGGTTTATTATATAATAACAATAGGAGTAGTGCTAGTGGGACACATGGTTTATTATATGATAACAATAGGAGTAGTGCTAGTGGGACACATGGTTTATTATATGATAACAATAGGAGTAGTGCTAGTGGGACACATGGTTTATTATATGATAACAATAAGAGTAGTGCTAGTGGGACACATGGTTTATTATATGATAACAATAGGAGTAGTGCTAGTGGGACACATGGTTTATTATATGATAACAATAGGAGTAGTGCTAGTGAGACACATGGTTTATTATATGATAACATTAGGAGTAGTGCTAGTGGGACACATGGTTTATTATATGATAACAATAGGAGTAGTGCTAGTGGGACACATGGTTCATTATATGATAACAATAGGAGTAGTGCTAGTGAGACACATGGTTTATTATATGATAACAATAGGAGTAGTGCTAGTGGGACACATGGTTTATTATATGATAACAATAGGAGTAGTGCTAGTGGGACACATGGTTTATTATATGATAACATTAGGAGTAGTGCTAGTAGACTGTATGGGGTTATTAGGCTTACCAGTAGACTTAGACCATGATTTTCCTAACGATCTTTGTGTTGGGTTTCGACCAGCATTCTGCAGGGCTACAAATATTCGATGTAATAAGACGTACATACATACAACAAGGTAAACACTGATGACTCATTGTCTCAATCCGTTTCTACCCATATTAGAATGTATAGAATGTATGCGAGGGTATAATAGTACAACTAAGGGTAGAAATCAAATGGCGATTATTTCTCCAAAATACGGAGAGCTGTGAGTGAAGTTTCAGTACGACGCAACATGGAGGCTCAGTAGTCTGGTAAATTTTGGGCTCCAATTGGTCATTCAACTACTAACTACTCAGCTCTGTGCTTGTTTGAAAGCCATAAGATTTCTAAAATAATCACCACTTTATTCAGAAGAAAATTAAATTTTATACTCGCCCATGGAAGTTCTCAGGTTCTGCCAATGTTTATGTAATGTATGTTTATGTAATGTATGTTTATGTAATGCATGGTTATGTAATGTATGTTTATGTAATGTATGTTTATGTAATGTATGTTTATGTAATGTATGTCTATGTAATGTATGTTTATGTAATGTATGTTCATGTAATGCATGTTTATGAATATTTATGTAATGCAATGATGTATTTTTAGCAAGGAAACTATTTTGAGCAGTCAGAGACTTGTTTCAAATCCATGAAAATACCAGTCCCTGGCGGGGGTTTGAACCCAGGGCCTCTACGGCACCTAATTGTCTAGCACAGTGAACAGAACATGCTACCACTACACCAGCTCAGCAACCTTAAGAAAGGAAGCTTCACCAGTGAGCAGTAGACATGCTCTGAGCGAACTGCACACGAGGCACCCCTCTTATTATGGCCACCTTGTGCCTTATATGATAATAGGGGGTTTGGCCATTTTTTATATATAATGATGTATTTTTAGTAAGGAAATTATTTTTGAGCAGTCAGAGACTTGTTTCAAATCCATGAAAATACCAGTCCCTGACTGGGGTTTGAACCCGGGGCCTCTACGGCACCTAATCGCCTAGCACAGTGAACAGAACATGCTACCACTACACCTTGCTAAAAATACATCATTATATATAAAAAATGGCCAAACCCCCTAACATCATATAAGGTGCCTCGTGTGCAGTTCGCTCAGAGCATCTGTACTGCTCACTGGTGAAGCTTCCTTTTTTAAGGTTGCTGAGTTGGTGTAGTGGTAGCATGTTCTGTTCACTGTGCTAGGCGATTAGGTGCCATAGAGGCCCCTGGTTCAAACCCCAGTCTGGGACTGGTATTTTCATAGATTTGAAACAAGTCTCTGACTGCTCCAAAATAATTTCCTTGCTAAAAATACATAATTATATATAAAAAATGGCCAAACCCCCTAACTTTATGTAATGTACATGTATGTTTATGTAATGTGAAAATGTACATGTATGTTTATGTAATGTGTAATGTACATGTACATGTATGTTTATATAATGTATGTTCATGTAATGTATGTTTATGTAATGTACATGTACATGTTTATGTAATGTACTGGTATGTAATGTTTTATATTCTAACATACGAGTATTGAGTCAAAAAACCCAATATGTTTCACATATATGTTTATGTTTTACATGAATAAGACAAATATGGCTTCTCAAAATGGGCACAAAAAGTCATTATATTTTCAGCAACTCTTCATGTAATGATGGTAATAGGCCTATTTGGCATTACTTGTAGGCTTATAGCATAGCTAGTAGGCTTGTAGCATAAATAATAGGCCCACAGCACAACTAGTAGGTCTATAGCATAACTACCTACCAGTTTTATGTTACATGATATCGTAACAAATGCGCGGTTCTATATTGGGACTGCAATTTTTTCACATTGCTTCCAAAGGAACAAAATGATGTAGTCACATACATGTATAGCACATTATTGCAAATTAAAATTCTTGCTATTATTAGATCTACAATTTAACAACCCATGATAGCCTATAATGTAACAATTGAAATGATTAGGTGTGGCTACTATTCATAATAATGACATCCATAATCACCTAACTTACTATAGCCTAAAAATCAAACAATTACAGAATACAGATGTCCACTACAGCAATTTATTAGATTCTATAAGTAAATAGACTCTATAATCAGAATTGACATTTCTTCAACTCTATTTTAATTTTTATCTTATTTCGCAACATGGCCCTAATTAAAATGAATTAACTCATATTAGTCAATAAAAATTAATATAGATGAAGTTAAGGCTGTGACAAATCCACGAATCCGATTCCGAATCCTTAGGCACGGTTCCGAATCTCGGTTCAAAAATGCTCAGTTTTGAATCCAACATTGTAAAGTTTTTGTTATTTTTTGTAGTAATTATTTATAAAATTATTTAATTATTAATAAAAAATGTTGAACAAAATGAACACTGAAAGTTTTTGAATTTTCTTTATGTTAGTAAAGTTTATATGAAACGATGCCTTTTTATTCGGAGTTTCTTTCCGGCATAAGCAGACGTTAGCAGTTGAGCAACAAGTATGGCTGAAAGTCAAACTGATGCTGTCGCTGATGTTAGTGAAACTACAGCAACTCCTAAAACCAAGTCCACTTCATCTCAGGAAGAGTTATATGTACCAACTAATGCTTCTTCCCCTGTTTGGCAATATTTTAGACTACATAAAAAGAAAGAAAACATAACAATTTGTATAAAATGTCTTGCAAGTTTAAGCTACAAATCGGGCTCAACATCATCGATCGGGAAACACTTGAAGACTGTCCACGATATCAATATTTTAGAGAAGCCTAATGCGAAAAAAGACCACTAGACAAGTCTCAGTCCAAATTAACTGACTTTACACCAGATTCAAATAGCAAGCGATCAAAGGCTATTACTAGAGATATAGCGTTGGCGGTGGCTTTGGACATGCAACCCATAAGCTGGGTGGAAGATAAGGGTTTCAGGCGATTAGTCAAACAGTTAGAGCCTAGATATACCATGCCGAAAAACAATTAAAAACATAATATATAGAAAATTATAATATTGTAAATACGGATCTTTCTGTTCTAAACAATAATCATGTGTGTTAACATGGAATCGCAATAATAATTTATATAGTATAATCAAACACAACTAGACAGTCATGAATTAGTAGTACAGGTTGAAGTTGAGCTGTACATCAGTAGCCATTCATCAATGTCCTCATCTACAAACTAACAGTGAATAGCAGATGAAATATGCTTATACAGTTTGATTACATGGTTTATTTGGTGACAAAAGATATTGAATTTGTTAAAACGAGTAATTCCACGCGGAATCGTTTAGGAGTCGAAATCGAGAATCTGCATGGTGTCAGGAATCGGAATCGTCAGATTCGAAAATTTTTGGATTCGTTCCGGCCCTAGATGAAGTTCAAATCTCACACAACAAGTACACTGTCTTAGTACTAGGTGCAAAGTTTGACATACCCTCATTTTTTGAATTTTAATAGAGAATATCAATCAATACATAGACCTACTGAATATCTATCTATGATAAATGTTAATCCTCGAAATTTCAGCTACCTAACCATGCATTAACATTATGATCATCTATATTATTCCATATTAATAATTATTAAATTCATATTCATATAATTTTATATTAACTTTTAATATAATAATAATTATATGACTACAACAATACACACCAAGTAGAAGCTGTGCCTTTGACGTAAGAGGATTATTGGTGGATGAACCTTTTACAACAGAAACATAAGCAGCTCTGCACTCTAAAATAACAGAGTCCTCATTATTTACAGCACTGGTACTTTTCCTTGAAGCAGGTCTTGCTTGATTTTGTGTTTCTACAGCGTCAGCTTTGCCGCTGCTGGGACGGGAAGACATAGCACTGTGGCCACTTAGACGACGATTAGACATATTGTGCTAAACACTGTGTTTTGAATTCAAATTCTACATAATTTTGACTTGTTGTTCGAGAAGATATAACTATCCAACTGCCCTACAATTCATAAATATAAATCAGTTGGGATTGTGGTGAATGAATGTCACAGGTTTCTTCGGTTTCTAGATGCCGCTGTGCAGCCGCAACAGTTCATTGATGAAAACATAGCTTGGCGACCTCAATCCTTAACACGATTACACAAGCGGGTGTAACTTATGCAAAGTGGTACAATATTTTACCACTTTGAACCTATGGACCGCCACAGACCCACTTTGTGGATCCAAAGCTATGAAATAGTAGCGTAGAGTTGCTGCTATCTTTGGAGTTGTTCTATCAGGCTTGCTCAAGTAACGAGAGGACAACCTCGTGTCCGGAGAGGTTTTTCTAAGGAATTATCTCCCCGTATTTCCATGGAGAGGTAATTCCAAAGTGGTACAATATTGTACCACTAAAATTGGTTCTCTTGGTTCCAGTTTCACCAAATTGCACCACAAATTCTGCATTTACCATCATACACATACTTATCAAGTGTCTAGATTTTGTCAGGGCATGCCCTGGGCTGGGCTCTGGTTTTTGCGTGTCCCTACTTACTTTCCAGCCACCTAACAACATGGCCGTAACTATCTAGGCGGCTCAGGCGGCCCTAGCCGCCTGAACTTTTTGTTAAAAGAAGAAAAAATATCGGGAGGCATAGGTACCATGTCCCACATGATATAAATATACTCTAATGAAAATGATGCTACTATGTGTATCATTATACTGATGGCTAATTTTCGCGTGAAACCACTGCTGATTTGATAGCTCAATTGGTAGAGTGCTTGGTCTCCATGCATAGAGACACGAGTTCGAATCCCACTGATGGACAATTTTTTTCATTTTAGTAATTCACTCAATTTGTTAGCTATACAATGACAATACTAATCTCATCTGTAAGATAGGATCACTGCATGTGTAATTCTGTATTCAACAATAGGAAATGCCCTAAGATTGCATACACAGTGTGCCCACCCCCTCATTTGTCCCACTTTGAACACTGTTCTTCAGGGTTTGGGAACCCTAGAATACCACTCTCCATCTCTATCCATCAACTAAATTTGCACTATTTCCCCTCTTATTAATGTGTGCACATTTTTGGGCCTAAGTCATGTAATGATGTAAAGGACTACAATGGTACATCATGGCCAAGCCAAACAGAGAAGCACTATTTTGCAGTATACTAATTTGAAGTTAACTATTTGCAGTTTACTATGCAACATTTCGTACTTTTGTACCATCACGTATAGCTCAAATATGCATCAAAATGGCTGTTTTTGTGTGAACCTTCAAAAACTTTCTTTTGGGAGGTGCCCCACTCTCCTTCCCCCATCTCGCACACACCCTCCCCACACCGCTACTGTTAGCCACTAGCCAGTCCAATTTTGGCCGCCTCAACTTTTTCAGGAAAGTTACCCCCCTGAACAATGTTACCAAACCACATAAAACAAAACTAAGAGAAGTCATTTGCATTGAAGAAACATTACCATAATTCATAACTTGATAGTTTTTAGAGAAAGTTAAAAATTTTTATTCAACTAATACACACTCCAACTACAGCATATCCAGGGACTTAGAGCAGATGAGACCAGATGTTTTGCTGTTACTCTTTAGCAAGTATCATGACCTTAGAATGAAACATTGGAGCCAATATTTGTGTTTTTCCTGATGGCATACATTTACATATATTATAGATATAAAGTTATATTTTATAAAAATAGTATTACAAAAGCAAAAAGGGGTGATGACACTAACAGGCACATCACATTATTTGTACGAAATAATAATATAAATAATATTAGCTACAGATCTGATAGCAGTTCTAGTAAATATAAGAAATGTATAGAGGGCCGAGGAAAGCCTGAAAACAAAGTGATATTTGGATAGCAGCACCAGTTACAAGAAAAGTACTTGTATAGTTTAACTAGAAGACAGGGTAATATCTGAAATAGGAGCAGAGCAATAATGTAGTAGGAAGATAAGGCTATGGACAATATCAGTGTATAATATATAGTGTACATGTGTTAGCAAAAGGAACTGACGGATTTTTACTGAGTTAGTCTATACTTGCAATAAGGAAGCAGGTTAGTAGCATATAGCATAATGTTACTGGTGATTATGCATTTCATTGTAGTGTACACATAAATAGACTACGTGCTATTAAACAATCCTTATGGTTAGCATCTTATCATGTCATTATGTAACTGAACAACCATTTAGAAGCCTGATTGCCCTGCTATTGATGATTTGATGTGGTCATACGAACAATTTGGGAGGTCAATGCATTGATCTCTTGTTTAATACTGTCAGAGTCCGTGTTTCTGTCACTGGAATCACCATCAGTTTCAGTCGGTTCAGCAGGAAGAGGTTTGTATTTTCTCCGTGAACCCTTATACTGTTTGGGTGGTAGAGGAGGTGGGCCCCCTTCTGTCTCCACCACTGGCTCACATGCTACATTGTCAGTATAAAGTGATGATTCAGAGAGGCACGTAGAGCGAGGTCTAGGAGGAGGGGTAGGTGCTGGTACGCTGTGTCTACCCTGAGAGGAGAGGGCGCCAGTGCTTCCCCCAGACTCCTCCTCCTGTATCACACAGTCCCTGATGTTGGGGCCAGACACACTGAACAGGTCCTCCGTAGAGCCGACAATCAGGCTCTGGTGCTTAGACAAGATATCGTCCGCGTCGTCTGCGAAGGGGTCATTTACCACTCCACTGTCTGTCATGGTGGAGGTTATGGTAGAGGTGGTGGGTGCAGCGTTATAACCAGTTGAGAGGTCAGTGTGTATCTCAGCTTGCACCACTGTGCTCTGTGACTGGGTAGTGGAGGTGAGGGGGTGGACAGTAGCGGACATGGCAGGGCTTGTGTTAGATTTAGACATGGATGGGAGAGTGAGATCATGTTTGGGTCTCATCTTCACCTTCATATCTCTAAGGGCTTCCGCTGAGGCACTGCGCTGGCACCTCGCATCCTTCCCTAAAAGACACACTCACTTGAAGTTATACAAGACACACTCACTTGAAGTTATACAAGACGCACTCACTTGAAGTTATACAAGACACCCACTTGAAGTTATACAAGATACACCCACTTGAAGTTATGTAGTGTCTTCGGGACCTAATTTTCAGGCACAGGCCAAATTACTAAAATATTTTTTGACACACTACCGTCACAGAGTCACGAATGCACCAGCCTACGCCGAATGCAAAATCCTCATTGTGCGAAGAATTCGTGTGTGCCGATGAGCGAAGGATGGTTTCATCCAGCCAAGCAAAATCCCAGGTCAATAGCCCTTTTGGTCTAGGCCGGACAGCCGTCTTGTGATTTTTATTTGCGACCCGGGTCCGCCCAAGAGGTCGCGAAGACACTAATGCAAGACATACCCACTTGAAAGTATACAAGACGCACCTACTTTGAGTAAACACATGGCACACCCACTTTGATTTACACAAGACACACCCACTCCGAGGTACTACAAGCCGCACCCACTTTGATAACAGCACTAGTAGCAACTTAGTTCTCTGGCACAATGCTATGACATGCTGAATATAGGCAACATATTATGTCAATACATGGGGGAGGCTCGATGCCAACAGGTGAGTGAGTGGCTACTTTTATGTGTATTTGATGATTTACACACACCCCTGTCCACTCACTGGATTTTATTATTATTCCCGACAAGTGCATTGGATTAGAGTTTTTAATATAGAGATGGTATCGATGACTTTGATACAAGTTACATAGATGGGAAGATGGTTTAGCTTACACGCTGCTCACCTGTGTATTTGACGAAGGCCCGGCTGTGATAGGCTGAGTCTAGACTACCACTACTGGGATGTCTGTCAAGACTACGCCTCGTAGATTTAGGGCTACCATTGTTAGCCGGGAACTCAGTCTCAATGCTGACAGCGGGTTGCGTAGCATTAGCAGTTGAAGATGGGTTGGGTGGTTGAGGGGTCCCACCCTCACCCAGAGCATGGTGATTCTCAGTCCATGGAGATTCTGCTACTTTATCAGCCGTGGCAGTCTGTTAGTAGAAGAATATAGAAGTAGAGTAGGTAGTTGAGTAGGTAGTAGAGAAGGGAATAGAGTAGGAAGTAGAGTAGGTAGTAGTAGAGTAGGTAGTAGAGTAGTAGTAGTAGAGTAGTAGTAGTAGAGTAGGTAGTAGTAGTAGAGTAGGTAGTAGTAGAGTAGTAGTAGTAGAGTAGGTAGTAGAGTAGGTAGTAGAGTAGGTAGTAGAGTAGGTAGTAGAGTAGGTAGTAGAGCAGGTAGTAGAGTAGGTAGTAGAGTAGGTAGTAGAGTAGATAACAGAGCAGGTAGTAGAGAAGGTAGTAGAGTAGATAACAGAGCAGGTAGTAGAGCAGGTAGTAGAGTAGGTAGTAGAGAAGGTAGTAGAGTAGGTAGTAGAGTAGGTAGTAGAGAAGGTAGTAGAGTAGTAGTAGTAGAGTAGGTAGTAGAGTAGGTAGTAGTAGAGTAGGTAGTAGAGTAGTAGTAGTAGAGTAGGTAGTCGAGTAGGTAGTAGTAGAGTAGGTAGTAGAGTAGTAGTAGTAGAGTAGGTAGTAGTAGAGTAGGTAGTAGAGTAGGCAGTAACAAGTACAAGTACATGTATATGCTAATGTCAATTCCAGTGTATAATACCAGGGTTGCACATGTTATTTAGAGTACATATAATGGCAGGCAGGTGCACTATACTAGGCATATACAAGTACAAGTAGAAGGACATGCACAAACCTCAACTACTTGCTGCTGCTGCTGTTCGAGTGAGGACGCACTGTTTTGCCTCCAATAGAGATGCTGAGCTGGCATACTCCTCACACTATCAGCTGAGGGTGAGGCAGCGTGGGTACGCGCCTTACCACTTCTATACGACCAGCCGAGCCGCGAGTCTGAGGAGGCTTGTCTAGCCTGCCTCACCGCAGCCTCGTAATACTCAGAATTCTCCCTCTCCAGCTCAGAGAGTCTATCTTGGAGCTGTAGGCACTGCTCTTGTAGGGCCTGTAATACATGTGTATAGATGGGTAAGATCTAGTATAGGTTAGTGTCTACATGTGAGGTACATTGCAGCCTGCTAAATAGTCCTGTGCATAGTGTGGTCTGTTGTAATAAGTGTAACACTGTGCATAGTGTGGTCTGTTGTAGTAAGTGTAACACTGTGCATAGTGTGGTCTGTTGTAGTAAGTGTACGAACTCAAGTTTTATATTTCCCGATAGCCCCACAAACTACAGCGGCTGCTCAGCAGGTCTAAATGAACTCAGCACCATTCCCCATGTTCTAGCATATAGTGTTTTCTTATGCTTGCCTGAAGTTGCCTTCCTACAGCATTTGTTGTAGTACTGTACATAGTACAGCATGTATAATACGGTTTACACTAAATACAGCATGTACTACACACTGCACGCTATAGTGCAATAGCACACGTGTACACATGACGTTATGTATTAGTAAGAGCATACACTACCTTCTGTGTTAGTAGTGCCTGCACCACTTGCTTAGATATCTCATCTATACACTTTTCATACTGTCTCTGGTACATCTCATTCTCCAGAACTAGGCTACTGTTCTCTTCCTCAATCTTCTTACTCCTCTCTAACAGTATGTTATACAGTATAGTTTTATCATTGGCAGCATCTTCCTGTAGTATAAAATAGTATACAGTAGCATACACATACGGTAGCATAGAGTAGTATACGTGTAACAGAATGGCTAATGTATACATATATACAATATCATACGGTAGCATACAGTAGCATGGGTAGTATATTTTATTTTTTTATTTGGTTACCGTCGAGTCACTTGGCCATCCTCATAAGTACAAAACTTGTATGAGCGACAGGAGCTCACCTTCCACAACAGGAGTGCATGGTCAGTGACCACTACATCAACCTGCCACCCCAATGTGGTCACATACCCTGCCAGAATTTGGTTCCTCTTTTCGAATCAGGGCAGAGGTGAATCCTTTACGCGCGTGTTTTGATGTAGACACTACATGGGACTTCCTGTATTAATTATACACCCTGATCCGAACAGGCACAGCTAGGGTGAAAGACTTGCTAAAGGCCTTTGCCAGAAATGACACAGCTGGGGTTTGAACTCACAACCTCTCGGTTTGTGTGCTTGTATGCAACCAACTGTGCCACCCGGACACCCTAAACATAATAATATATACAGCATCATACAATGCGTACTAACCTGAGCTTTGTGAGATGCATTCTCTTTGTATAAAAGTATCTTGTCTTGCTCCACCTGTTTCAACAGTGTCTTGTATCTCTATATAACCCATATACACAACATGTTACATATACATGTAGGGTGCAAATCCATCCCGATGTTATTAATCATAGAAGTTTATTGAGAAAACGAAGAAGTTCTGACGGAAGACAAAAATGTACAACCATGTGACCTACTTATATAACCATGTGACCTACTCGTATAACCATGTGACTTACCCGTACGACCATGTGACCTACCCGTACAACCATGTGACCTACTTATATAACCATGTGACCTACCCGTACAACCATGTGACCTACCTCTATAACCATGTAACCTACCTCTATAACCATGCTCATCTGCTGCATCTGCGAATAGAGCAACTTGTACTTCTGGGACAAAGCCTCGTAACTACAAACAACACCCAAACTTAGTCAAACTAGCCTTACAATCAAACATGAAAGCATCATTACATAATGTACATGCAGTAGTACTAGTGGGGGAGTGATGATGTGGATTACTGGCAGCGTCCCGCGATGCCAACATGAGAGACAGGAATATCTCACCTCTCTTCCACGAGCTGTTGAGCCTGTACCTTCTGGCTAAGCTGCATAACTCTACTCTGCAGCTGTAACCGCAGAGTACGTTCCTGCTCCAATTCTCGCTGTAGAATGAGAACTCTGTCAGTCTGTAAAGGTTTAGTTAACAGTCAATACAAAGACACTGATTATATTATGTGATGCCGAACTAATAGATAATAACTGAGCGAAGACATGTGGAACAAGTGATATATATATAGATAAAAACAGAGTGAAGACATGTAGAGCAAGTGCCCTTAGTTCACTAACCATGGCACCGTGCTGGAGCCGCTGGTCCTGACTGTAGTTCCCATGCGACCGACCTTTATTAGTCCCGTGGTACTGCGAGTCATTACTGTTGCTGTGACTGGGGGCAATATAACTCTGGCCAGTATTAGCTACTCCATTACTCATGGCTGCCACATGCCTCTCATACATTAGGTGAGTGGGATTAAATGAGTTAGATGATTGATGGCTGGTAGGTTGACTTTTGTCAGCAGTAGTCAAATTATCCATCGAGGTAGAAGTGTTTTCAATCAGACTAACTATATTTGCAATTGCAGTTTGTGTGGCAGCGCTCACAGCCGGAGAAGAAAATGGTGGCAATGAGCTAGAATCTAAACCTAAGACATTCAGACTGGACATAGTTTGACTGGTTTGAGGTTGGACTGGATTAACGGCTGAGTGTTTATGGCCATATTGCTGTGCATTGTTGAAGTGTGATTGGTCATACGGCAATGACGGGAACTCTCCATTATTACTATGGTGTTGCTGTAACCCACCTGCTGCAGTTGAAGGTTGAACAAAAGAAGGGAGCCTTGGTGAATGATTATTTGGGGGTACATAGTGCCGGTGCACATTCCGAACAACCGCTGCTGGTATATGACCCGGATTAGAATTGGATAGTCCCACGGGAGGTTGCCTACTAGGACTCTGTACTGGCACTACACTTTTGGCCTCAGAGAATCTTATCCCTACTATACCAGAGGTCAATGAATTTCCTGTACTATTATACATAGCCTGCGAGGTCGATTTATCATCACAATTCCCTCTCAAATACGGTTCCATATCTCCATTTCGGTTGATATTTTTGTTCCCGCCATGATCTTGAACACCCAACTTTTGTGCCAATATCAGCTGACCCTGCGGCTGTCCAGCTGCATTAGAGATCTCATTTTGACTCGGAGAATGATTCTCACTATGAGCTTGAGTATCTCTGTCTGTAGGTAAAGTGTGGAGTTCACCCCTCACGTCGGGCCTCATCCCCAATATTGCGAGTTCCAGTTCAGTTTGCTTACCGTTTGCTCTGCTTTGGTGCCTAGTAGCTAGCCTGGATAATATGTAAACAATTCCTAAACCCAGATTAACAAGCGATTAAAATTTTTTGTCCTCTAGTTCTATCTACAAATTACATTTAGATCATAATCGGTAGTGGCTAAGGTACTAGCTTAGCTACAATCAGGTAGTCAATGTAGGTAGTCTGAACAACACTTCGGTTATCACACGTTTCCACCTGTTTAATTCGCTTTCCAGAAGCATGAAAAAGTTGTGCACATGCCTGTACATATGCTCAAGCCTCTACGTTTGTACCGGAGAGAGTAGTCTATTTCGTTGCCTGAAAACATTAGCTTTATAGAAGATAACTCTAGTCTATGATTGCTAAAAACAAAACTATATTTTCGGCCATATTTGTGTTGCACGATAGTGGTGGTGCTATAATTGCTCTACAATTTATGGAGTTATTTACCTAATTACATCAAAGTCCACATATGATAAAAAAAAATAAAAAAATATCATGACTAATAAATCGATTTGAAAGACCAAAATATTATTTAAGAAATATAATAAATAAAGGCCCAAAGAATCACACGGTATTGTAGTGCACATTAGCCGCACTTTCACTTTGACAAGATCAAAATAAAAGATGCATTCACATGCAAGGCCAAGAGGGATCGATTGGATATGATCATCATATGAATATAACTATTACCTATCAAGTCTCCAGAGTTGGGTGCGGGTCCGAGTCATTGATTTGCCAAGTCAAGTCACAAGTCGACTTGACTTGGACTTGCACATCGATTTATTGCGAATCTTAAGGGCAGACAGCAGATGAATGATGTAAAACAGAAGCAAGCTTGGACTTCTACCTCTACAAGAGAGACGCAAAAACCGAAGGGTGAACCTGCTGATGAACGTCTTGTCTCATGAATACTCGCACCCAGCATTGAGCGCCTCATATGATGAACTTGTCCAGCAAAATTTCAACAACAGCCAGATACAGACTAGAGCCCAGACCAGAGGCATACCAAGATCCATCAGAACCAACTACAATCAGTACCATAACAGCTTTCTACCGAGAACAGTTCGAGATTTAAAGATAGCACAATCCTATTGATACTTCAAGCAATCTCCAAATGGCAGGTGGCACTAACCTGCACAGATCAACTTTTAATAATTCTTAAACTAATACATGAAATACTGTCCCAACTTATGTTGTCCACTGTCCCATATGAGGCACGCCCCTTCCATCCCCTAGATGGTCTAGCGTGACAATGAACTCCATGTAAGTGACTTGACTTGCCTCCAAAATTTTAGAAATGACTTGACTTGTTTGTTGTTTCCTTGAAGTCTGACTTGGACCCAGTTCTGCCAGTCTCCAGGTGTCACTGGGAGACTCCCAGTGTTTCAAGGCACATCCAGGGCACTTTTAAAACTCTCTGCTTCCTTCAGATTTTACAGCAGGAAAATTTTTTAACAATATTTTAATTTTGATAAAAATCAACAGACTCGCATACATACATACAGATGATGATCTGATGATGATGGGGGTGACACTCGATACTTGGTGTCTTTGTGTCATAAATTTCAGGCACATGCCAACATGCTAAAAGCTTTTCCAGGCCACTTCTGTCACAAGGTTGCGAACACGCCGACCTGGGCCAAATTCAAATGTACCATTCACTCTCTTCTGTCCATTGAACCCCAGGGCCTGTAATCAGTTCATGGTCATTGTGATTATGAATAAAAATGTTTGGAGGTAATGGTATGTGGTCTTTTCTTGTTGCAATTTTTCTACCTACTGTGTTCCAACGGCTCCATCTGGTCTACTGATGGCAACTATGATTGTTTTACAGCTAAACTAGGAATACAGTAGTATTTAGTAGTAAGATGTCTGTGAGGCTAAACTAGGAATACACTAGTATTTAGTAGTAAAATGCCTGTGAGGCTAAACTAGGAATACATTAGTATTTAGTAGTAAGATGCTTGTGAGGCGGCACAGATAAGCACAGCTTGACACTCATAACTCATACATGCTGCCGATTCATTGCAGCTCTTGTGAAATCTATTGTGACGGCGTCGTACCAAAAGTGTCTCGGACAGATAGTTCATCAATGGATTCCTCTGAGGAGGAAGTAGACATCGAAAGTGACTTTAACGCTGGAGTAACGTAAGCTGTGTATATAATATTGTAGATAGTACTGTGTGTATATAGTGGACATGAAACGCAGCTAATGTACAAATTTTCAGTATCTGTATAGTGTAGGCCTATAATTATATAATATAATATAGTGTATATATATAATATAATACTTGCTTATAGTGTATGTATATTATATATTAGGTCCTATTATTATATTATTATAGTGTACATGCATGTGTTATAATAGGTTATTATTATGGTATTTCAGAATTCCAGCACCTAATCCATCATCTGCTGAGGGAGTACAGGGACATGCCTGGCATCTCAAGGTAGGAAATGAGAAGTTCTTATTGAGTAGATGATCACCTCAGTCACTGATCAACCACTCTCATTTTATGTAATTACGTTTAATTTAACTTATTGTGTATCTAGTCCTGCGTACTATATCTAATACAGCAACATGAGGCAGAGCTGGATGACCTTGACATAGAAAGTAGAAAACTAGTGATTGATTTACTGGATGAAGACAGGAAGCTAGTTTCCGAGAAATCTAGTAAAGCGATGAAAGCGACAAGCAGAAAGGTCCTACTTACAGATAGTGAGACGGCCATCTTTGAAAAGGGACTTGTAAGTGCAGGGTTGTCTCCCAGTTTATTACTTACTTTATTCATTGGTTGATGTAGAACTCTTTGAGTAATTGGACATTGGCCAGTCTTAGACAACAGTATACTGAGGAGACTGTAACATCTGTTTGTCTGTATGTTTATTAGTTCCAGTAGCACCATTTCTATTATTAGTGTGTCTATTCATTCTCTCTTTCTCTAGGAAATATATGGTGCGTGCTGGGATAAAGTTGCTACACTTCTACCATTCAGAACTACGGAAGAGGTAGAGAGATTTGGAGTACCTTATTTGAAGGTGAGTGTTTGTCTTGCTCCCATGTTGCCATAGCAACAGGTAGGGTTGTACATGTGTCAATCATACTATCATCACACTGTATGTGCTTGCTTTTCATCCACTGCACCAATCATAATGTTTGTTGTATCTGTAATTGACCAATCAGGTGCTACCAATTACATGCTAATATTGCATTACAGAAGAGGAGCCGATCGGATCACTTACTCAAGAGATGTGTGAATGCAGCCAAAAGGTGAGACTAGTATTATAATATTATACTCTACTCTTGTTATATATAACCAAAAGGTGAGACTAGTATTATATACTCTACTCTTGTTATATATAACCAAAAGGTGAGACTAGTATTATATACTCTACTCTTGTTATATATAACCAAGAGGTGAGACTAGTATTATATACTCTACTCTTGTTATATATAACCAAAAGGTGAGACTAGTATTATATACTCTACTCTTGTTATATATAACCACAAGGTGAGACTAGTATTATATACTCTACTCTTGTTATATATAACCAAAAGGTGAGACTAGTATTATATTATACTCTACTCTTGTTATATATAACCAAAAGGTGAGACTAGTATTATATACTCTACTCTTGTTATATATAACCAAAAGGTGAGACTAGTATTATATACTCTACTCTTGTTATATATAACCAAAAGGTGAGACTAGTATTATATACTCTACTCTTGTTATATATAACCAAAAGGTGAGACTAGTATTATATATTCTACTCTTGTTATATATAACCACAAGGTGAGACTAGTATTATATACTCTACTGGTAAGGTTATCTGAATTTTATTATTTTTGTATTTCTGTGCATCAGACAGAAGAGAGACCACCTGAAGCATGTGCTTGCTAAACAGAACATTATTTCATCGGAAGCACCTGCTACTAGTGTCAGTAAAGAAGCACCTGCCTCTAGTGTCAGTAAAGAAGCACCTGCCTCTAGTGTCAGTAAAGAATCATCTGCTACTAGTATCAGTAAAGAATCACCTGCTACTAGTGTCAGTAAAGAATCATCTGCTACTAGTGTCAGTAAAGAATCACCTGCTACTAGTGTCAGTAAAGAAAGTCCTGTACATGTGCAACAGGTTAGTTAAATCCAGCCTAGATTGGTAGTCTCTACATGTTCCTCTACTTGATTTAATGTAAATGTCAGATTATTTGACAAATCTCTGCAATTTATAGCCTGTGGATCCCACTGTGACTGTCAACGAGGAACCTCAGACTACCAACCTTCCGGTCCTATCTGCCAACGGCTCATCCTTGTCTGCTGAGCAGCCGTCTCCCAAAGTACCTGCATCTAGTGATCTGACACCCTGGGATGGTACCCTTCTAGCGGCCCCTAATCACACCACTCCATGTCACAGGTTAGTGCTATTTCCTCTCTATTTGCTGTTTGCTCATTGGTCGAAGACAGTAATGACTCTACGACATGTACATTATTGGCAGCAATCCAGCAGTTTACAACCAATCAAAAATGTTCTGTTGTGTACATGCCCAGCATAATACCCCTCAGGTGTGCAGGGGAATGTGCACTGGTGCATCTCTCTATATCTCCTTGGACTATGCTGACTGAGCCACTCACTGTGCTAATCATATGACTCACTTTTAGATTACTGCTGTCTGATAGGGAAGCGCCGAGTGAGGAGGACATACATAGTAAGTATTACAACAACCACTCCCCAAAACACATGCTAAAACCTGCCATTTCTAGATTTACTGCATGCTTATTGGTGGCGCTGTAGTTCTTCCTGTGTCATGTAGTTGTGTATTTGTAGTAACTGATGGAGATAACCTGCTCTCTCCTTCCGCTACGATAACCCAGATGCCTCAGGACCCTGCAACACTCAGCAAGGATCCAAAACCCTCTCTGTGTTTAGATAGTTTAGCTAGAGGGGAATCGCAGTCTAACTGCAGTACTGATGGGATACATAGTGATGAGACCGCACACAGTGCCAAGACCACATACAGTGCTAAGACGGCACACTATAACAAGACGACACACGGGACAGAGTATGGAATACTGAACTCTGTGGGAGAGGTGGTATCGATGCCTCCACCAGATAGAGAGTATGTGTTCACTGATCTGGAGAAGGTTTCACTGGAAGAGAAGCGTATTCTATCCGAGTTCTTTATGGGTCGACCAAAGAAGACTCCAGAGAGATACCTCCACTACAGGAACTTCATAGTAAAGAAATGGTGAGTCACCTTCATTTAGTGTCTTCCCGACCTCCTGAATCGGCCTGGGTCACAAATAAAACTCCAAAGTAGGCCCGAACGTCTATTGGCCTGGGATTTTGCTTGGCTGGAGAAAACCATCCCTAGCTCGTCGGCACACCTGGGTTTTTTGCATATAAATGAAGATTTGCTTTTGGTTTGTTCGCGACCCGATGACGGATGTATGCCCGAAAGCTTTTTAGCAAGTTGGCCTGTGCTTGAAGTTTCGATCGCGAAGACACTAACTGTAGCTACCTGAGTACACAATCATGTACTTGTACTGCAAACTGTAGCTACCTGAGTACACAATCATGTACTTGTACTGCTAACTGTAGCTACCTGAGTACACAATCATGTACTTGTACTGCTAACTGTAGCTACCTGAGTACACAATCATGTACTTGTACTGCTAACTGTAGCTACCTGAGTACACAATCATGTACTTGTACTGCTAACTGTGTGTTATATTTGTCTTGCAAGGAAATTTATAGAGGTTTAATTTGATGGATTCTTTATTTGTTCAGTACACATACACATGCTATACATAGACATCTAGTTTGCTATTATATATATATATATATATATACAATGTACATGTATGCACACTGTGTGCTATGATAGGAAGAGTTGTAAACCAGAATACGTGAGTAAAACACAGATCAGACGTGAGATACCTGACAGGGGTGACGTACGCTCTATCTCTAGAATACACACTTATCTCCAGCAGATTGGGGCCATCAACTTTGCCTGTCGTAAGTATCCCACTTCTATGTAGTAACCTACTTATTAATATCATTTGTATACTGTTTAGTATGTGTATACACTGGTGGGACAACTCCACTACTGTGTATTATTCCATACACTGGTGGGACAACTCCACTACTGTGTATTATTCCATACACCGGTGGGACAACTCCACTACTGTGTATTATTCCATACACTGGTAGGACAACTCCAGCACTGTGTATTATTTCATACACCGGTGAGACAACTCCAGCACTGTGTATTATTCCATACACCGGTGGGACAACTCCAGTACTGTGTATTATTCCATACACTGGTGGGACAACTCCAGCACTGTGTATTAAACACTAAAAACTAAACTCAACATGGATGGATATTATTTTGTAATATTTCAGTGCCATTGTTGTCATATTTAGTACAGTGTAGCTATAGTAACGGTAATGACTAGTGCAACAATGACACTTATTACCCATCATGCTTAGCAAGTTGGTCGAGTTGTTTAGTAGAGCGTCTGTATATAATACCTCAACACCACTGGTACCACCCTCAAAGTCACAGTCTAATGGTGGTACTATATCTAGCCGCAGCCAGTGTTCCTACCTCATACGTAGCAAGCAGGGTGACCTGGTAGACGACCCATTAACGGGTATAAACTGTAGCTTGAGCTCGTCAACTGGCTCCTCTCTGGTTGGTAGCTGACCTGTCTATCTTACTACGTTGGGCTGTCCATTACCGTGTATAACCATGCAAACAATATAATCTACACACTCAATGGGATAGAGCTAATCAGACTGATTAGCCTGTGAGTCAGATGTTATTGTTTGCTAAAGGTTGTGGGTATGTGCGGCAGCCCCTCTATTCTAATTGCTCCTTTATTACTCAAGTTGTTTTCTATACATTTGCATATAGCTGAAGCAACCTATCACATTGCTGTTAAATCACAGAGTGAAGTTCAAAGGTCACCTACAGAGGTACAAGGATATAGTTTACCTACATCTCTGTGTAGTTTACCTGCATCTGTGTATAGTTTACCTGCATCTGTGTGTAGTTTACCTACATCTCTGTATAGCTTACCTGCATCTGTGTGTAGTTTACCTACATCTCTGTATAGTTTACCTACATCTCTGTATAGCTTACCTGCATCTGTGTGTAGTTTACCTACATCTCTGTATAGTTTACCTGCACCTCTGTATAGTTTACCTACATCTCTGTATAGTTTACCTACCTCTCTGTGTTTACAGGACAGTAACCCACATGCAAAGGCTGAACTGAAGCAAATGAAGGTAGGTTCCAAGACTGAACTTTCTAGTATGCTGGGGTGGGAGAGCACAACTCCTTACAACCTATGTATATTATATACTTACTTGTACATGTACAGTACATTGTATATCATATACTTACATGTACAGTACATTGTATATGATATACTTACATGTACTTGTACAGTACATTGTATATTATATACTTACATGTACTTGTACAGTACATTGTATATCATATACTTACATGTACTTGTACAGTACATTGTATATCATATACTTACATGTACAGTACATTGTATATGATATACTTACATGTACAGTACATTGTATATTATATACTTACATGTACAGTACATTGTATATCATATACTTACATGTACTTGTACAGTACACTGTATATGATATACTTACATGTACAGTACATTGTATATTATATACTTACATGTACTTGTACAGTACATTGTATATTATATACTTACATGTACAGTACATTGTATATCATATACTTACATGTACTTGTACAGTACACTGTATATTATATACTTACTTGTACAGTACACTGTTAATGTTGCCATTCACTAGCATGAGAACTTACAATATCAAAGGTGCTGCAGTAAAACTTCAACGGCAAACTTGTTGTACGTTTAGAGTAAGAGAAGTAGACGACCTCCTAAGAAGTGGGATTTGCTGGAGCAGAAGCCGATCACGGAAGACATAACATACGTAGTGGGTTGATATACTAGTAGTATATAACATATATAGTGGGTTGATATACTAGTAGTATATAACATATATAGTGGGTTGATATACTAGTAGTATATAACATATATAGTGGGTTGATATACTAGTAGTATATAACATATATAGTGGGTTGATATACTAGTAGTACATAACATACGTAGTGGGTTGGTATACTAGTAGTATATAACATATATAGTGGGTTGATATACTAGTAGTATATAATATATATAGTGGGTTAATATACTAGTAGTGTATAACATACGTAGTGGGTTGATATGCTAGTAGTATATAACATATATATAGTGTGTTGATATACTAGTAGTATATAACATACGTAGTAGACTGAGATCATATGCTGGAGTCTGTATTGTAGCATGGGCCAATTGATGACAAGCCCCGCACTGTCTTGGAACCTTCGAAGCCTGAAAGTAGAGAAAGCAGCAAGAGTTCCACCACTAACCTATCTCTGATCAACTGTGCAGAGTTCGATGAGCACCAGTTTGTGAGTTAATCTTTATATTATGCCCTGTGATATGTACCCTTTGACCCAAACCCTCTGATGTGTACCCTCTGGTGTGTACCCTCTGACGTGTACCCTCTGGTGTGTACTCTCTGACGTGTACCCTCTGGTGTGTATCCTCTGATATGTACCCTCTGGTGTGTACCCTCTGATGTGTACCCTCTGGTGTGTACCCTCTGGTATGTACCCTCTGGTGTGTACCCTCTGGTGTGTACCCTCTGGTGTGTACCCTCTGATGTGTACCCTCTGGTGTGTACCCTCTGATGTGTACCATCTGGTATGTACCATCTGATATCTACCCTCTGATGTGTACCCTCTGACGTGTACCCTCTGATGTGTACCATCTGATGTGTACCCTCTGGTATGTACCCTCTGATGTGTACCCTCTGGTGTGTACCCTCTGGTGTGTACCCCCCTCTGGTGTGTACCCTCTGATATCTACCCTCTGATATGTACCCTCTGACGTGTACCCTCTGATGTGTACCATCTGATGTGTACCATCTGGTATGTACCCTCTGGTATGTACCCTCTGATGTGTACCCTCTGGTATGTACCCTCTGATGTGTACCCTCTGGTACGTACTGATGTACTTGCACATGTATATACCCGACTGTTCATACACAGATATGCCCATATAAAGTGGTACTGGAATCGGCTGCTGCTGTTGTCATGGATGTACACAGTCACTTGTGTACGACTGAAGTTATTGGTCTACTCGGAGGTAAATATGAATCAGATGGCAAAGTACTGACAGTCGTGAGGGCAGAGCCTTGCTCTTCCACCAGTACTTCTCTACACTGTGACATGGACCCAGGTACATACTACATACTAGTACTAAGGCTCGGGTATGCGAGAGCCCGTGAACTTCGGCTGAGCAACTTTGTTGTTCGTTGGCAATACTCTATAGGCAGTATGTAGTACCAGTCCACCTGTCCACCAGTGGCCTCTATTGATATCCAGCCACTAACCAACAGCTCATTTGCAATCAATAGTCTAATTGGAGTCATTGTATTTAACATTAAACAACCACAGTGACACCGGAGACTGAAAATACCAGCATGTTGGTCTCTTCACAGATGAACAAACGGCGATTTGCTCTTGAACGAAACTCCGTTGGCCAAAAAAGAACAATTTGCCTCTCGTGTAACCGAGCCTTTATAATGCACATGTTGAAGTTACCTTCTCTTAAATGTATGCATCTCAAGAGGGGACTATTCTTAATCTGATGGTTAAACTATAAAACCCATGAAAGCAAACATGATGCAGTTATGCGAGAGGCCGTGAGCTGTGCTACTAGAGCCCCATTGTTTGCCGCTGCGGTTCCATGGGCAGTGCCAGTCCAGTACTATCATGTAACATCTAGCCAATCACAAAGATTTATCTTAAATAAATTGGAGTCATTGTATCTAATATTAACCAATTACAACAGGGCTCGGTGATGCGAGACTAGTTAGTTTTCGCTGTTTAAGCCCAGAAAGAGGCTCCATCAGCCTAAGGAGAGCAAATTAGCCATGCCTTTAGTCTGCTAGGTTGAGAATATGGCAGAAAGTAGCTAAAAGACAAGAAGCTGTTGTTAAAGTATTTGGAGTTATTTTCTCAGTGAAGTGAATTGTAAACGTGTTCTAAAAGAGAGAAACTCCAAAATTGCTGCAAATTTTTCCAAGAAAGCTCATTTCATTTATATTTTGGTTATGCTCTATAATTATGGTTCCATTATAAAGTCAAAGTTGTTATCTGCTGCTATGGAGAGCACAGAGCGTAACGCAGTACTTAATGTACTTTGGGAATGTAGGAGTAGCGGGTAGACTGGTACCATGCATTGCCTATAGAGACAGTAGTGGGACAATACTAGTCATTATAATGTTTACTTTGATTCAATAACAATTATTAGATGGTCACATTGCTAGTTGATCCTATTACTGGTATTATGGTAGCACCTAGTCTATCCCAACAATGGACACATTGCCATTTCTCTGTAATATGTTATGGAGGCACACTGGAATTATCATGTAATGTGTATTCATTGTTTAGTATCTCAGACTGAGGCTGGAGAAACTATAGAGCAATGTGGACTGCAGGTGGTGGGCTGGTATCACTCCCACCCCACATTTATACCCAACCCTTCCCAACAAGGTAATCAGGCTAACTACTAAGTTGTTACTGTCAGACATTACAGTCACTCCTATAGAACATCACATACTGTTACTGTCCCCCCATGACAACATCTGGGGTGAATCCTGGCCTTCATTGCACCGTTGTGTACAGGGGTTAACAGATACTAAATACCTGATAAGAAACGTCTATATGTTGAGATTAGGGATAAGAGTGGACAACTTACATAATGGAAAGAAGACAACTCTTGTTTTTTGAAGATTCACAAAGTTTTTGCTACATTAAAGCATATACAAAGTTTCGTATTTAGTGAAGGTTAATGCCTCTTGTGTACAAACATAGCATACACGTTATGTGCGTACTTTTTATATAATGATGTACATGCTATATTATAATGTTATATAGATGAATGTCTTTCATAGATATAGATTCACAGAGAATTTTCCAGAACTGGTTCTCTGCAGGAGGAAATAACTTCCTAGGAGTGATAATAAGTCCATATAACAGATCCAATCATTCAGTTCACTCAGAGATTAGATGTTTTACTACATATAAGGATGAGGAGAAGGGCCAGAGTAAGTACACTGCATTCATATAATACACTCGGATGTGCCTGCATTATGTCATCTAAAAGACATAGTACGTGTGTACTAATTTATTAATTAAAGAATATGAATTCCGTAGGTATTCCATATAAATTTGACTACCAAGTGCAGACAACTCCAGATTCTCTTGAGTTGACCTCTCTAGTACCCCGACTGAAGAAATTGCTGAGTATGTATAAAGACTATAGGTACCGGGTGGACCTGGGGGATGTGTATAGAGTACACTCTGAGCTCACATCTATGGAGAAGGTGAATATTACTGTGTGTAAACAGGTTATATTACTGTGTGTAAACAGGTTATATTACTGTGTATAAACAGGTTATATTACTGTGTGTAAACAGGTTATATTACTGTGTATAAACAGGTTATATTACTGTGTGTAAACAGGTTATATTACTGTGTATAAACAGGTTATTTTACTGTGTATAAACAGGTTATTTTACTGTGTGTAAACAGGTTATATTACTGTGTGTAAACAGGTTATATTACTGTGTGTAAACAGGTTATTTTACTGTGTGTAAACAGGTTATATTACTGTGTGTAAACAGGTTATATTACTGTGTATAAACAGGTTATATTACTGTGTGTAAACAGGTTATATTACTATGTGTAAACAGGTTATATTACTGTGTATAAACAGGTTATATTACTGTGTATAAACAGGTTATATTACTGTGTGTAAACAGGTTATATTACTGTGTATAAACAGGTTATATTACTGCGTGTAATCAGGTTATATTACTGTGTATAAACAGGTTATATTACTGCGTGTAATCAGGTTATTTTACTGTGTGTAAACAGGTTATATTACTGTGTGTAAACAGGTTATATTACTGTGTGTAAACAGGTTGTATTACTGTGTGTAAACAGGTTATATTACTGTGTGTAAACAGGTTATATTACTGTGTATAAACAGGTTATATTACTGTGTATAAACAGGTTATATTACTGCGTGTAATCAGGTTATATTACTGTGTATAAACAGGTTATATTACTGCGTGTAATCAGGTTATATTACTATGTGTAAACAGGTTATATTACTGCGTGTAATCAGGTTATTTTACTGTGTGTAAACAGCTTGTATTACTGTGTGTAAACAGATTATATTACTGTGTGTAAACAGGTTATATTACTGTGTGTAAACAGGTTATATTACTGTGTGTAAACAGGTTATATTATTGTGTGTAAACAGGTTATATTACTGTGTGTAAACAGGTTATATTACTGTGTATAAACAGGTTATATTACTGTGTGTAAACAGGTTATATTACTGTGTGTAAACAGGTTATATTACTGTGTGTAAACAGGTTATATTACTGTGTGTAAACAGGTTATATTATTGTGTGTAAACAGGTTATATTACTGTGTGTAAACAGGTTATATTACTGTGTATAAACAGGTTATATTACTGTGTGTAAACAGGTTATATTACTGTGTGTAAACAGGTTATATTATTGTGTGTAAACAGGTTATATTACTGTGTGTAAACAGGTTATATTACTGTGTGTAAACAGGTTATATTATTGTGTGTAAACAGGTTATATTACTGTGTGTAAACAGGTTATATTACTGTGTATAAACAGGTTATATTACTGTGTGTAAACAGGTTATATTATTGTGTGTAAACAGGTTATATTACTGTGTGTAAACAGGTTATATTACTGTGTATAAACAGGTTATATTACTGTGTGTAAACAGGTTATATTACTGTGTGTAAACAGGTTATACTACTGTGTGTAAACAGGTTATATTACTGTGTGTAAACAGGTTATACTACTGTGTATAGGCAGTTACCATTTTATGTAGACTTATTTTAAATATACACTATAAGTAGTTGGTGGTACAAAGTGTTATGTTATTGATTTACCAGTGAGTTATTATTTCATCTTTCCTTCTGACTCTTATCTTGTTAGAAGTAGAGTAAACACCCACTTTGTATAATTACATGACGCTGTCGTCTTTATGTCACACTCGAGTGTACATATTATAACGCTTGTATGTATACACTATACACATGTTATAGATAGTCTATACATAGCTAATACATATACATATACAATGTATGTATTCAAACACTATACATATAATATGTATATCCAGTATATATACATATACAACATGTAATATTAACACAATCCATGATGTTATCCCTTAAATTATTAAATATCTGTCTGTATTGCTCTACTGTCACACCCCTTATATTACATATACATGTATCACACATTGATTCATATAGAGTTTCCATTACTACCTTCACTGTTCACTGCTAGAGTTAATATTATACTAGTGTGCTGAAACTCGGATTCTTTATTATCTGAATAACAATACTCTACCCATACTACACTACTACTACTTACTACACTACTACTACATACACACTACTACTACTTACTACACTACTACTACATACACACTACTACTACTTACTACACTACTACTACATACACACTACTACTACATACACACTACTACTACATACACACTACTACTACATGCACACTACTACTACATACACACTACTACTACATACACACTACTACATACACACTACTACTACATACACACTACTACTACATACACACTACTACTACATACACACTACTACATACACACTACTACTACATACACACTACTACTACATACACACTACTACATACACACTACTACTACATACACACTACTACATACACACTACTACTACATACTACACTACTACTACATACACACTACTACTACATGCACACTACTACTACATACACACTACTACTACATACACACTACTACTACATACACACTACTACTACATACACACTACTACTACATACACACTACTACATACACACTACTACTACATACACACTACTACTACATACACACTACTACTACATACACACTACTACATACACACTACTACTACATACACACTACTACATACACACTACTACTACATACTACACTACTACTACATACACACTACTACTACATGCACACTACTACTACATACACACTACTACTACATACTACACTACTACTACATACACACTACTACTACATGCACACTACTACTACATACACACTACTACTACATACACACTACTACATACACACTACTACTACATACACACTACTACTACATACACACTACTACTACATACACACTACTACTACATACACACTACTACTACATACACACTACTACTACATACACACTACTACTAAATACACACTACTACTACATACACACTACTACTACATACACACTACTACTACATACACACTACTACTACATACACACTACTACTAAATACACACTACTACTACATACACACTACTACTACATACACACTACTACTACATACACACTACTACGACATACACACTACTACGACATACACACTACTACTACATACACACTACTACTACATACACACTACTACTACTACATACTACTACTACATACACACTACTACTACATACACACTACTACTACATACACACTACTACTACATACTACACTACTACTACATTCACACTACTACTACATACACACTACTACGACATACACACTACTACTACTACATACACACATCTACTACTACATACACTACTACTACATGCACACTACTACTACATACACACTACTACTACTACACACTACACTATTACTACATGCCAGACATGGGCACTCGAGTCATTTTACTCGACTCAAGTTAACTCGAGCAACAGCTTTTCATTACTTTTAATTGACTTGTGCTTTTGTATTGTGTGAAAGCTGAGAATTGACTTTTACTTCTACTCTCCTACAAAGCATGATGCTTGACTCTTACTTTACTCTAATCTTTCAGCTATCAATGAAAATTCTATTGGTTTGGTGTAATTATGTAATAAGTATTGTTCACCATAGAGAAGCTGAGAAGCTTATAGAGAAACAGACCTACAATTATAACAAGTGCAAATTTGAAGTAGCCTTTGTTCCTCAGAACTACTTTAGCTGACAGAAAATCAGACCTAGCACTAAGTATTACCTATTGTGTGTTGTCACACTTGTATACATCAGAAATCTGTGTTCTACAAAGTTCCCATTGGTATTCTCTTTGACATACCGCTGTACTTTTGACTCTACTCTGACTCTAGCCTTTTAGCACTAGTTGCTTGACTCTTACTTTACTTTTCAAAATGGCTGTTTGTTTACTCTTACTCTACTTTTGACTTGTTTCATCCGATGAGTTGACTCTAAAATTACTTTTTATCAATTGGGAATGTATACTCTTACTTGACTCTTGACTTGAGTATTTGTCTGCTTGGCACATGTCTGCTACATACACACTTGGTCATATCACAAGTTTGGGGTGCCGATGGATAATAATGATGAACATTATTTAGTCTACACTATATTGTTGTATGTTATTTTAGCTGATGCTTTCTATACGCAGTCACCTGTCCACTGCTGATCGTTCCAAGGTTGACACTTCACTCCTACTAGAAGATATTGAGTTTATCATATCCAGTTACAGTTAGTCACTCACTGACAGTCACAGTTAGTCACTCACTGACAGTTACAGTTAGTCACTCAGTGACAGTCACAGTTAGTCACTCAGTGACAGTTACAGTTAGTCACTCACTGACAGTCACAGTTAGTCACTCACTGACAGTTACAGTTAATCACTCAGTGACAGTCACAGTTAGTCACTCACTCACTGACAATTCCATGTTATTTGTTTAATCTAATCAGTTGGATTATTGGATTCTCACTACTGGTAATTCTGTTTGAATAATTAAATTAAATAAATTTAACTAATTAATAACTTTAACCTTGGGTCCCAAATCCGTATGCTATTTAGTTTCATTATTTTCTGAATCTAGGAATGAAATTTTTACTGATGAGGTAGCTGTGTAAATATATTTGCCGAAATGTACAATGTAAATGTGCAGTGTATATGTATATGTTTATCTATTAAGGAATATATTACTTGAATAAATATTATTTGTTTCCTATTAAATGTTATTCATAACAGTGCCTGTGGTACCTATATATCCATCCTACAATTATTATGCTAACATGAACGAGTTCCCTAATAAGGTTATACTCCCTTTTCGTCTGGTCTACAGGCTATATTCATACATTGGTTACATTGACACAGGGCCTACAGGCTATATTCATGCATGGGCTACATTGACACAGGGCCTACAGGCTATATTCATACATGGGCTACAGGCTACATTCCCCTCAACCCCTCATCGCCTCTCCTTGGTTCAGGTACACTTGGGATACGTGGTATAGTAATACTGTAATGGTTTTTGGGGGGTTGTGCTGTCGTCCTAAGACGACTCCCTTGTCCAAAATAAAGAGCCTATGAGTGGTGCTAGGCCTTCTCATTACATGAAAGGTCAACAGGTACTAGTAGTTAATTAACTACTCCAGACGACCCATGTTTACTATACTGAGAAAGAAAGTGATCCAGCCTAGAGGGCGGTTTGGGAGGCAAGGTCGAAGACCTTGACAACTGGAACGACCTATCTACGAAGTGAAAGTCTCTGTATATAAGTATAGATGTGCCTTTATTGAGATCCAAGCATGAACTGAGATAACAAACATGAAAACAATGTGCTTTATATAGTATAAGAACTTCCGGAGGAAGTTCCGGTAAAAAGGCCGACGTAGTGTCGTCCAGAAATTGCGCAACAATATGGTGGCCAGAAGCCCGATGGCCGACCCAAGATAGGTCGGGTTCACCAAAAGATGCTTAAAACCATCTAAATCATGTATAAAATCAATATCAGGGAATTCTGAGAGGTCGGCCTCTTTACATGGGTATAAAAAGGACATAATTGCTCAGTAATGCACATTATAGGTATGTAAGTGGTATGTAATTACAAAATGTATGGTCAAAACATGCATAACAATGTAGGTATGAGTCAATAGGTGACTAAGTGCAGAATGCCAAAGGCAAGACAAGTAAAGCTGTGACAACTACTAGGCACTTATGGTGCTATAAGGTCCATCAATCGAGCTGAGGTCGTATAGACAAATGTCCTAACCATTACAATACAATATTGTGGTATAGTAATCCAATATTGAGGTATAGTAATACAATATTGTGGTATAGTAATACATATTGTGGTATAATATCATGGTGTTGTAATACAATATCATGGCACAGTAATACAATATTGAGGTATAGTAATACAATATTGAGGTATAGTAATACATTGTGGTATAATATTGTAATGGTTTCTGTGATTTGGTGCGGTCGTCCTTGGACGACTATCGACCCAGAAATGAAGTGCCTATGAGTGGTAATAGGACTTCGCATTACATGAAAGATCGAGCGGTCTCAGTAGCCCAATAACTACCAGAGACGACCCATCTGGTCCCAAGTCTGACCTTCAGACTATACTTTGAAAGAGAGTGATCCGACCTAGTAGGCGGTTCGCTAAGCGAATGACCTGACAAAAGGAAGTGGAAGTCTCTGTATCAAGTATAGATGTGCCTTTATTGAAAGCCAAGTGAAGACTGAGACAATGAACAGTAAAACAATGCCCTTTATATAGTATAAGGACTTCCGGCCGACGTAGTGTCGGGAAAAGACGACGTGTGGTCGTCCGGAAGTTGCGCAACAAGATGGCCGCCGGAAGCCCGACGGCCGACCCAAAATAGGTCGGGTTCTACAAAAGTTGCTTATAATGGTCCAATTCAAGTACAAAATGAATATCAATGGATTCTGAGAGGTCGGGCCTCTGTACATGGGTATAAAAGGCATTAAAAGACTTAGATATTATAATCATGTAACTATATACAATAATATAGGAGTAAAGTACATGAATAAGTAATGAGTATAAACACATGGAGACACGTATATAGACAGTAATTAAATGGTTTAACATGCAATGCAGTTGAAGGTAAGTATACGAACAGCTAATTATGAGAGTGTGAGTGTCAGATGAGCAGCGCTGTAACTGTTAGCAGTCACTTGTGTTAGCAGTTGATCTTATGGTGTATCCACTATGTATTCAACAACAGCACAAAAGTCAACTCATGACAAAGGACTTAGAACGCAGACAGAGGCAAGTAATAAAAACATGTGCAAGTAATTAAGGCTAGTACTAAAAACAATACAGAAGTTACAACTGACCAATCAGGTTAAACTCAGTATAAAAGCATGACAAACGTTGAGGTTAATATATAGGACAAACAGCAAGTAGTAATTACATGTAAGGCACAGAGACTGTCATATGAAAGCCATCAATTGACAATTGTGTATTACACTATCCTAACACTCCTTCTTAATTCACAATTGGCACAAGGCCGAGTCTATCTCTCAGTCTTTTGAATGTTTCGGTATACACAGGCTTGGTGAGCACGTCAGCAACCATATCTGATGTGGGACAGTACTCCAGCTTGATTACGTTCTCTTGTACGGCTTGTCTGACATAGTGGTATTTAATGTCTATGTGTTTTGTCCGATTGTGACTAACAGGATTAGCAGCAATAGCCATCGCACTTTGGTTGTCTTCGTGTATGGTTGTAGGGACATCTGGGTTCTCGCCTAGTTCATCTAACAACTTCCTCATCCAGCTCACCTCTTGTGTAGCTGCACTGAGAGCAACATACTCGGCTTCAGCAGTAGAGAGAGCAATGACAGTTTGTTTTTTGCTTTTCCAAGACACAGCAGCATTGCTCAGCATCAGAACGTAGCCCGATGTGGACTTACGTTCGTCCAGGTCTCCAGCCCAATCTGCATCGCAGAAAGCAGCCAATATCTCTCCTCTTGTTCCGTCACTGGTGTATCTCAACCCAAGGTCAAGAGTTCCATTGAGGTATCGTAGAATTCTTTTCACAAGAGCCCAGTGCGTACTCGTAGGTTTAGAGGTGTACCTTGCAGCACAACTAACTGCGTAGGCAATGTCAGGTCGAGAGGCTATGCTTAGATACAGTAGACTTCCAACAACTGACTGATACGCCTCTTGGTCCACAACCGCCTCATCGTTTGTCGTACTTCTAAGCTTTAAACCAGGATCCATCGGGGTTGGGGCAGGCTTGGAATTTTCCATTCCATATTTCTTCAGAATATCACGGATATAACGTCCTTGGCCAATCAAGACATCGCCTGTTATATCGTCCTGAGCGATTTTCATTCCGAGAAAGTGATGCAGTGGTCCCATATCTTTCATGTCAAAGAAACTCTTGAGCTGTTTCTTGATAGTGTTTATCTCTGACACCTCCTCTGCTGCAATCACCAGATCATCAACGTATACTGCAAGATACACAGGTACTTTCGCTGACTTCATGTACAGACATGGATCAGCACCAGTCTGAGTAAATCCCATATTGATCAGTTTCTCATCCAGGGCAGCATTCCAGCAGCGTGGGGATTGCTTTAGGCCATACAAGCTCTTCTTCAGCTTGTACACCATATCCTTACCCTTACCCTTCTGTATGAAACCATCTGGCTGCCTCAAGAAGACCTCTTCTTCTAAAACACCATGCAAGAAGGCGGTGGTGACATCCATTTGATGCAGTTGGAGTTTATACTTTGCAGCAAGGGCCATCAGTGCCCTGAAAGATTCGAATCTGACAACAGGGCTAAATGTTTCATCATAGTCCTCTCCAAACTTTTGGGTGAAACCTCGTGCCACAAGTCTTGCTTTATATCTCTCAATATTACCTTCTGCATCCCTCTTGACTTTATACACCCATTTGCTTCCAACCACTTTCCTTCCTGCTGGCAGCTCAACTAGATCCCATACATCATTGCTCTCCAATGACTCTAACTCCTTCTTCATTGCATGCAACCATTTCTTCTTATCTCTACCTTTCACAGCTTCATCGTATGTCATCGGTTCTGGTTCGTGCTTGGTATCATTAGCTACACTGACTCTCTCACCATAGAACTCAGTCTGCCTTCTCTCTCGACTGGACCTTCTAAACTGAGCGTCTTGTTCTACAGTCTCAGACTGAGCCTCAATGATTTCTTCATCAAATGTTGCTTTGGTCTCTTTGACTTTCTTTGTGCTATCTATTTCCTCATATGTAGTGTAGCCTAGACTACCTTCGTCGAATTTTACATCTCTGCTGTAAAAGACTCTCCTTCTCATCTGGTCATAAAGTCTATACCCCTTGACCCGAGTCCCATAGCCAAGATGAATGCATTTCCTGGACTTGGGATCTAGCTTGGACCGCTCATCTTTCGGAATGTGTGCATAAGCTGCACATCCAAAGCGCCTCAGGTGTCCCACTGTTGGCTTCATGCCAGTCCAAGCTTCAAAGGGGGTTATAATTCCCAATGGTTTTGTGGGGCTGCGATTATGCAAATATGTTGCCGTGGCAAAAGTCTCCGCCCAGAATACCCTTGGCAACCCAGAATCTGACAACATGCAGCGTACCCTTTCTCCAAGGGTTCGGTTCAGACGTTCAGCTACTCCATTTTGCTCAGGAGTCTTGGGGATAGTGTACTCATGTCTGATACCTTGTGTTTTCAAGTAGTCTTCAAACTCTTTTGAGACATATTCACCTCCATTGTCAGTTCGCAAGGTCCTCAGACTTGCTCCAACACTCTTCTCAGCCACAGCTTTCCACTCTTTGAATTTTTTAAAAACCTCACTCTTCTTTCTGATCATGTAGGTCCATGTGAATCTTGTCTTGTCATCAACAAAGGTAACCACATACTCAGATCCACTGAGTGATGGTACTCCCATTTTACCACATACATCAGAATGGACCAACTCGAGTGGTTCTCTGCTTTGTATATCTGATTTCACTTTGAAGCTACTTCTTGTCTGCTTTCCTTCGACACAAGGTTCACAGAAGCGATTATTCAGGCTAGGTTTATAGCCAAAACCATTCACCATACCTTTCTTAGACAGTGTGTTCATCCTATCCCAGCCAAGATGACCATACCTTTGATGCCACAATACAGGATCACTCTTGGCTAAGAGCGCTTCCGGTTCACCCAAAGAGCACTGAATCCGGAACAGGCTCCCTACTCTGTCTGCATATGCCACAACGTCACCATTACTACCTCTTATCTCACCTCCAGTCTGGTCAAAGACCGTAGTCTTCCCATACTCCGAAGCTTTTGCAACACTGAGTAAGTTGTATGAGAGTCCAGGCACCAACAAAACATCATGCAGACGCAGCCTCCTGCGTTTTCCTGACTTCATGTTGACCTTGATTGTCACATCTCCTTGCCCCAATGCCTTCAGTTGCCTACCGTCACCTAGAGTAACCTTCACCGGTTTCTCTAATTCTTGGTAAGAACAGAAAATTTCTTTGTCCTGGCACATGTGGCAAGTTGCCCCGCTATCAACAATCCAATCATTACCTGACTCGCATCTTGTTGATAGTGCATGTTGGACTATCAGACCAGCAGATTCATCACTACTACTGCTTTCACTGCTCCATGTAGCCTTGGCTTTGTGTGCTTTGTGCTTCAATTTCTTTCCTCTGTGTTTCCCTTTTTCTTTCTTTGATTTTTGATGACGGGAATTATCATTTTCCGGGCAGTTTCTGGCAATATGGCCAAACTCCTCACACCTATAACACTGTGGTCCTTTCTGGTGTTTGTTCTTCTTCCGAACCATCATTGCATTCTCTTCACCATCATGAGCTCCATTAGCCCTGGCTTGTATTTTCCGTTCCTCGTGAAGGAGCCGCTCTGTCACAACCTCCATCTTAGGCACTTCAGCATTAGCTTCCAAAGCAGTGACTAAAACACTGTACGACTCCGGGAGACTCGCCAATAATGTCACAACCTTATCTTCCTCCTCCATTGGTGCTCCAATCACAGCTAACTCACTAAAAACTTCAGTCATAGATTTTATGTGGTCTGTCACACAGTTGCCATCTTGTAGGCTGAGCGAGTTCAACCTTCTCCTCAGTGCAAGTTTGTTAGCCCAGGTTTTCTTTTGGAACTGGTCTTGCAAGGCATTCCACACAACCACTGGATCAACAGGGTCTCCAAGCAGATACAGCAATGATGGCTCAATACTCAGCACAATCGTAGCTAACGCCTTGTCACTACGTGCCATAAACTTGGCCCGCTTATCCACATCCGTTGACTCCGGTGCCTGCTCAGAACCATTCACAATGCCCCATACACCATCTCTGATTAACACCATGCGACACTGTACTTTCCATGTGGGATAGTTAGTTCCATTCAACAATACGATTGATGCACCTTTACTATCCATAGTGATCTGGGCCCATAACCTGTTAGCAGTCACTTGTGTTAGCAGTTGATCTTATGGTGTATCCACTATGTATTCAACAACAGCACAAAAGTCAACTCATGACAAAGGACTTAGAACGCAGACAGAGGCAAGTAATAAAAACATGTGCAAGTAATTAAGGCTAGTACTAAAAACAATACAGAAGTTACAACTGACCAATCAGGTTAAACTCAGTATAAAAGCATGACAAACGTTGAGGTTAATATATAGGACAAACAGCAAGTAGTAATTACATGTAAGGCACAGAGACTGTCATATGAAAGCCATCAATTGACAATTGTGTATTACACTATCCTAACAGTAACAACTACTAGGCACTTAGGGTGCGGTGGAGCTTCGTCCGGTAGTTGGAGTCGTATACAAATGTCCTGTACCATTACAATATCATGGTGTTGTAATACAATGTCATGGTATAGTAATGCAATAGTGTAATGTTTTTGAGTATAGTTACATAAGAGTGCCGATGGGCCACTGGTATGGGAAGGGCTTGGAAGGTGGTAGAGGCCGACCAAGTAACCTTCTGCTCACTACATAAAGATTGAACAGTTATTATATGCTCTTATTATTGTGTATCAGACGTAGGCCGATGCCGAGACTCATTGAAGAGCTCAGGACCGACGTAGATCTTGTAGACTTTATACTCCAGAGGAGTGCAATGAAAGATCTGGTATTCTAGGATCTTAAGCCTGACACTAGATTCATTTAGAATCCGGGATCGACCTAAGTCGTAGAAGGAGTGTAGAGATATGCTTAAACAAGGATGGGGATGAACTCGAGCCGTACTGGATCTATGGATCCTCCGGTGGAGTTACCCGCCTACAAGAGAAAGCCTCTATTTAGGCTTGAGTTAGGAGATGTTGCTTTATTAGAGCGCAATCAACAATTGATTTCATACAGAAAATGTGCTCTTATATACTAGTTCTATTTCCGGCAAAAAGCGGCCGATAAGGTATCGGGTCCGGAACTGATGCAACAACATGGATGGTTCCGCCCGACGTCGGCCACAAAAAGGGTCGGCCTTGGCACAAAAAGTGCTTACAATAATCCGAAACATAAAGTATATAAGTATGAGCCTATTCCATAGCATCGGCCCTAAGTGATACTTATAATATATGGCAAAAGACTAGATTTAATATAATCAGACAAGAGAAGATAATTGCTAACAATATATGGGAAAAACCAAGTTGTAATTCCAATAGTCTGATTGACAGGTAATCATATAACTAAAGACGAAATGGTCTACGGTTTACGGTCTACGGTTTACGGTCTACGGTTTACGGTCTACGGTTTACGGTCTGCGGTCTGCCATCCTCCAATCAGACTTGGGGTCGAAAATTGGGACGATTCATATAATTATGTTGTAATGCTGCCGGTCAGCATCTCGGCTCCGGGTGGCCCTAGGATCTTGGGACCGGGTCCCCCTGCATCGCTGCCAGGGTGGGTCCCTAGCCTTAGGCCCTCAGACCTCACTTAGGGTGGGGTGGGTGCTCGACCCACTCCACTGCCGAATAATTGTTGGAACTTGGGCTATGCCGGCAGCGAAGATCTCCTGGACCCGCGATTTATATACAAGTATGTTACAATGCTGCCGGTCAGGATTGCGGTTTCGGGTGGTGCTAGGACCTTGGGGCCGAGTCCACCGGCATCGCTGCTGGGACGGGTTTGTAGCCTTAGGCCCTCAACCTTTTCCTCGGGGCGGGGTGGTACCCACCCCACCCAACACATTGGTGTTGGAACTCAGGCTATCTACTTGGAGTTGTCTTCTTAATGCAGTGGAACACAACTCCTCATGGAGTCATTGTAACATGCCTGTGCCATCAGAGGCCCTGTACATGCATGACCACAGTACATGAACACAAGCCATCATTAGACGCGAGTGAAGCGAGCAACTAATGCAATGAGACTTGCGTCGCAGACCAAGCACGAAGTGCTTGTAATAGTAAAGCACACAATAGCAGTTGATTATATATAAGAAGTATAAACATGCATGAATATAATTGTATAAGATAAGACATCATGCATGAATGGATATGGATAAAATGGATAATATGGATAATATGGATAAGTGTGTACATGCATAATAATGTCCGTGTACAATGTCTATATACATAAAGCGCAAGAACTCAGTCTATGTCCAGGCAGGCTGTTTTACCACAATACCATGTACATGTAGTTGCTTCAGTTGGCCGGGGAATGATTAGAGAACAGATAATACAGAATGCTACAGTACTATTTCTTCTTTCCTCAGATGGTGGATATTTGGTGTCTTCGAGTCCTAAATTCCAGGCACAGGCTAACCTGCTCAAAAATTTTCCGGCTCACTTCCGTCACAGTGTTCACATCACAGTGTGGCGTCACAGTGTGGCGTCACAGTGTCGCGAACACTTGGGATATTTATTTGCTACCCAAGTAGGTCTAAAAGGTCGGCGGTCCAAGAGGTCTGAGTAGACACTAGGTGGATCCACTCTACTTGAGGCAGATGGTAAGTTAAATGTTTACATAAAATAGCTATTGAATGAGCTCATCAAGTGGCTTGGCTTGTTATTGTAGCAGCACTTATTAGCCACGTTTCAATCACTCTGATATATTTACCAGTGAATCAATACTTTAGCACGCTGCTCTCTCCTCTCACTCTAATAATATGTCAACTTCAAGATAATGTTAGCAATTGAGCAATTGTTGATGTGGGTGTAGTATTCTGTAAGCAGCCAGCAAACCAAGTCCACTAACTGCCTTGCTGACATTGCACTCAGCAGAGGTGCTTCAGTAACTAACAGGTGCTGACTAGCAGGTGCTCAGGTAGCTGACTAATAAGTGCTCTAGGTAGTTGACTAACAGATGCTGAGGTTGCTGACTAGCAGGTGCTCTAGGTTGTTGACTAGGTGAACAGACCTCCTCTCTCCATTCTTACTATAGGAAACGGCCCTTCAGATAGACTCGGGGTAAGTTTTGACTTTGGCTAAACTGTTGCCTTCCCTGGAGTGTAGTACACTAATACTATACAGTGAGTGTTGTAGTTATACTATACAGTGAGTGTTGTAGTTATACTATGCGGTGAGTGTTGTGGTTATACTATACAGTGAGTGTTGTGGTTATACTATACGGTGAGTGTTGTAGTTATACCATACAGTGAGTGTTGTAGCTATACTATACGGTGAGTGCTGTAGTTATACTGTACAGGGAGTCCTGTGGTTATACTATACGGTGAGTGTTGTGGTTATATTATACAGTGAGTGTTGTAGTTATACTATACAGTGAGTGTTGTAGTTATACTATACGGTGAGTGCTGTAGTTATACTGTACAGGGAGTCCTGTGGTTATACTATACGGTGAGTGTTGTGGTTATACTATACAGTGAGTGTTGTAGTTATACTATACAGTGAGTGTTGTAGTTATACTATACGGTGAGTGTTGTGGTTATACTATACGGTGAGTGTTGTAGTTATACTATACGGTGAGTGTTGTAGTTATACTGTACAGTGAGTGTTGTGGTTGTACTATACGGTGAGTGTTGTGGTTATACTGTAATGGTTTTTGGGGTTTGGCACTGTCGTCCTAAGACGACTCCCGCGTCCAAAATGAAGAGCCTATGAGTGGTGCTAGGTCTTCTCATTACATGGAAGATGAACAGGTACTAGTAGTCAAATAACTACCAAAGACGACCCATATGGTCCCGAGTCGATGCTTGTTTACTATACTGAGAAAGAGAGTGATCCAACCAAGTAGGCAGTTCGGGTTGCAAGGTCGAGGACCTTAACAACTGGAATGACCTATCTACGAAGTGAAAGTCTCTGTATATAAGTATGGATTTGTCTTTATTGAGATCCAAGCATGAACTGAGACAACAAACATAAAAAAAATGTGCTTTATATAGTATTAGAATTTCCGGAGGAAGTTCCGGTAAAAAGGCCGATGTAGTGTCGTAAAAAGACGATGTAGTGTCGTCCGAAAATTGCACAACAATATGGCGGCCGGAAGCCCGATGGCCGACCCAAAATAGGTCCGGTTTGACAAAAGATGCTTAAAGTCATCTAGATCATGTGAAAAATCAATATCAGGTATTTCTGAGAGGTCGGGCCTCTTTACATGGATATAAAAAGGACATAATAACTCAGTAATGCATATAAGAGGTGCACAAGTAACATTCTACTACATAGACAGTTGGTACAAGCAAGTGTAATGCAATGTGAGTGTACATGTATATGGCTAATGTCATGTAGTCGGGAGGCTGTTCGTGTCCATTACAATACTATACTATACAGCTATACTGAATGATAAAATCCAGAAAGACTTTGAAAGCACGGAGACTAAAAGAAGACCCTACAATATGAATATACATGTACTAAGAGAGCCAACTCTCATATCTCTATCTGTTTGAACAAAAAATCTGTTTAATCTCATTGTGTTGTTTGCAGAGATGGCCACTGACAACCTTTCTATTGTGATCTAGTAGTCTGTCTGTTTGTCTGTAAAATCATCCAGCTAATAAACAAGTAGTACACTCAAATTGAGGTTTGAGGAAATGACGTCAGGAACCGCCAGATTTCGATCTTTCGCTTTAAAACCACCTCAAAATTTGTGATTTTTACGGTGGTTTTCCAGTAGCTTAAAAGACCAAACTTTTTACTGTTCTGTCTGGGGCTCTGTGCCGACCCCTAATGTTGTCTATAAAATGTACAGCCTTATTGGTTAATAACAGAACTCCATACATCTACAGCATACTTGAGCTTTTGTCAGCGTACAGCCTTGTATGCTGACATCTTGCATTCTCTGGGACTAGTAGTAGTGCAAGTCTCAAAATACCCCAAAGTTGTGTTAGTTGTAACTGAAGCTGTCTTTAAAACAATATTGCAATTTGCCTTTTTATTTCAGCCATACTTTTCCTTCAGGTGCACCAGTATCCAAGGTGGATACTACAGTATAGAACTTGTTATAATTGTAAGCTACTATCCTAGGTCCACCTCGGGGACTCAACTATTTTTATATTCATCAATAATTGCCTAATTTCCAATAAGGCATGAATAATCACCTGTTTCTTTGAATTATCGGACCAAGATAAGATGATAAAATGTATATTATTCATTACCCCCACCCCTAACAGGTACATACAAAGCTTAAGAAGACTAAGGCTATAATTTAAGAGCTGCCCAGAGCATCAACTTCTAATTCCAGGATTGAGATGTAGTATTCCTTAGTCTGATGTTTAGCCCTTAATTAGTATTCCTTAGTCCGATGTTTAGCCCTTAATTGGTATTTCTTAGTCTGATATTTAGCCCTTAATTAGTATCTAATTCTAAATGAACAGGAGTAGCCTTTGGGCATCAGCTCTTTGCTGCTAGATAGCATGTTTTCCAACAAATACAATAGCATGTGATCCAAATAATATCAAACAAATGGGAGGGTAACTAGGGGGGTACTGAGTATTATGCAACACAATGTACTACACTAATACATGTCGAATAATGTACTACAGTACTATAATCATGTAGAACAATGTACTACACTACTACATGTAGAATAGTGTACTACACTACTACATGTTAGGGGGTTTGGCCATTTTCTATATATTGTATAATGTATTTTTAGCAAGAAATTTATCTTTGAGCAGTCAGAGACTTGTTTCAAATCCATGAAAATACCAGTCCCTGACTGGGGTTTGAGCCCGGGGCCTCTACGGCACCTAATCGCCTAGCACAGTGACTGCTCAAAGATAAATTCCTTGCTAAAAATACATTATACAATATATAGAAAATGGCCAAACCCCCGAACATTCAGTAAGGCGCAAGGTGGCCATAATAAGAGGGGTGCCCTCGTATGCAGTTTGTTCAGAGCATGTCTACTGCTCACCCGTGAAGCTTCCAATTTTAAGGTTGCTTAGCTGGTGTAGTGGTAGCATGTTCTGTTCACTGTGCTAGGCGATTGGGTGCCGTAGAGGCCCCGGGTTCAAACCCCAGTCAGGGACTGGTATTTTCATGGATTTTAAACAAGTTTCTGACTGCTCAAAGATAAATTCCTTGCTAAAATTACATTATACACTACTACATGTAGAGTAATATACTACACTACTACATGTACATGGAGAATAATTGTACAAATTTCATTATTATCATTATTTTGTTATCAATATTATTTACAGAACACAGTTGTATATTTATATATGAGAGCTATCTGAGATACACAGTTGTATGTTTATATGCGAGAACTATCTGAGATACAGCTAATTAAAATACTTTATACAGATTAATATCTACTGAATTAAATGGACATTCTAAGGTAGTACCAGCCCTGTAGACATACACACCACCATCCCTGACTACTACAGTCAGCTGTTGTAAGCACAGCGCTAGCCACTTGTATCAGTAGGTGGTTTAGCTGTAATACATTCACTCTCTTCCTTCCGTTTCATAGCTGGGAAATATCACTTCAATGTCTGCAGGGAATTCCATTTTTAACTTATGCTATACTATGGCTCCTTTCAAGACTGCTCCTTTGCTTGTGTAAAATCAATGAAGTTGCAAATTGCACCAACCTCTTGCATGGGGGTTTCGTAGATGTACTAAAATATATCAAAGCGTACACCCCCCCCCCTCCTTCCCCCACTTGGTCCACAAACTGTATTATATCCACTGTCTGCAAATATCATACTACTACTACTACACAATGTACAATTAGCGCACAGTTGGGAGTTGCTCTCTCTCTCTACTAGCCACACCCCTCTGACAGCAGACACCTTGTAGTGGCTGTGTTAGTGTGCCAACAGGAAGCTGTGGGATAATTAATTGTTTACACAACAGTTGATTGGATTGATGTATATAAACTCACTGGCTTGACCAGCCCCTTGCAGCTTACATTACCAGGTTCCAGTGCTGGCCAACTACCTGTGAGAAAGGCCCAGATAACATGGCCTTTTTTGACAGGGGTTAGAGCAAAGGGGTATATTTATAATACACACCTTTGGGGTAGAGGAGTTGCCTTGAAGCCATGCTGGCTTGGATGGCTCCAAGGACTTTTATATGAGGCACAGGAGCAATTGTGGCTGGATGCTCTTCCTAACACCACCGTGACGGGATTCGAACCTGGAACCTTCAGCAGGAAAGCTCAGCATTCCAACCACTCAGCCACTGTTGCTCCCTGATTGGATTGATGTACGTGTATATAACAGATAATAATAGTGTATGACATACACACAATATACTACAGTGTATTAGCAGGTAATAGTAGTGTATAACATAACATACACACAATATACTATAGTTATACAGGTCTATGGGTCTAACACTATGGCATGCACTATGTTCAAACAGATATATAAATGTGAGAGCACAGGCTATCATGCTGTCACCCAATGTGTTAGTAGATAGCCTACAATCTACATGAGTGCATGTTGGTTAATACAATGTGTCCATGTACTGTTTTATGTACATGTATCATAATTATTATTATTCGTATTATTATAGGTGTATATTATAGGTGTATATTATAGGTGTGTATTATAGGTGTGTATATTATAGGTGTGTATATTATAGGTGTGTATATTATAGGTGTGTATATTATAGGTGTGTATATTATAGGTGTGTATATTATAGGTGTGTATATTATAGGTGTGTATATTATAGGTGTGTATATTATAGGTGTGTATATTATAGGTGTGTATATTATAGGTGTGTGTATGGTGTGTGTATATTATGCATGTACTAATAGGTATACATAGGTGCTTAGGCTATAGGGGTGTATATGTGTGTAGTAGGTATGTTTGTATGATGTTCAAATCTAAGCATAAAATGGATTTTATGCTATTACTATTTGGAATATCTCACCGATCCATTCCATGTACATGTACATGTATATACACAGTAGTACATGTACGTATATACACAGTAGTACATGCATGTATATACACAGTAGTACATGCATGTATATACACAGTAGTACATGCATGTATATACACAGTAGTACATGCATGTATATACACAGTAGTACATGTACATGTATATACACAGTAGTACATGTATATACACAGTAGTACATGCATGTATATACACAGTAGTACATGTACATGTATATACACAGTAGTACATGTACATGTATATACACAGTAGTACATACATGTATATATACAGTAGTACATGTACATGTATATACACAGTAGTACATGTATATACACAGTGGTACATGTACATGTATATACACAGTAGTACATGTACATGTATATACACAGTAGTACATACATGTATATACACAGTAGTACATACATGTATATACACAGTAGTACATGTACATGTATATACACAGTAGTACATACATGTATATACACAGTAGTACATGCATGTATATACACAGTGGTACATGTACATGTATATACACAGTAGTACATACATGTATATACACAGTAGTACATGTACATGTATATACACAGTAGTACATGCATGTATATACACAGTAGTACATGCATGTATATACACAGTAGTACATGTACATGTATATACACAGTAGTACATGCATGTATATACACAGTAGTACATGCATGTATATACACAGTAGTACATGCATGTATATACACAGTAGTACATGCATGTATATACACAGTAGTACATGTACATGTATATACACAGTAGTACATACATGTATATACACAGTAGTACATGTACATGTATATACACAGTAGTACATGCATGTATATACACAGTAGTACATGCATGTATATACACAGTAGTACATGTACATGTATATACACAGTAGTACATGTACATGTATATACACAGTAGTACATGTACATGTATATACACAGTAGTACATGTACATGTATATACACAGTAGTACATACATGTATATACACAGTAGTACATACATGTATATATACAGTAGTACATGTACATGTATATACACAGTAGCACATGTACATGTATATACACAGTAGTACATGTACATGTATATACACAGTAGTACATGTACATGTATGTACACAGTAGTACATGCATGTATATACACAGTAGTACATGCATGTATATACACAGTAGTACATGTACATGTATATACACAGTAGTACATGCATGTATATACACAGTAGTACATGCATGTATATACACAGTAGTACATGTACATGTATATACACAGTAGTACATACATGTATATATACAGTAGTACATGTACATGTATATACACAGTAGTACATGTATATACACAGTAGTACATGCATGTATATACACAGTAGTACATGCATGTATATACACAGTAGTACATGCATGTATATACACAGTAGTACATGCATGTACTGAATACAATGTAATTTTATTATCTACTAAAGCAGCAACAGCAGCTGTTGTGAATGGTTATTTAGGCACTCTGAATGTATATTGTGTATGTCATGTACTTTCACTCACTTTACAATAATTATATGATGTACCAGTAGTTAACGAAGGCTGTATAGTCGTGTACAGGAGTTAGCGAAGGCTGTATAGTCGTGTACCAGTAGTTAATGAAGGCTGTATAGTCGTGTACAAGAGTTTGTTCACTTTCATCTGGACCAGGTTCTCCTCTTCTACTCTTTACGATCCATTGTACCATGCTTATAGGTACCCCATCCAGAGAGTACTTCCTGTCCACAGCTACTTCCTGTAGACTCATCCCACTTCTTGTAAGAAATGGCAGGTAATTCAGAGCCTGGTATATCTAGAATAGACAGTATGGAAGACTCGTGTAGGGAGACAGAGAGATCTAGACCTGGATGCTACCAGTTCTTTGGTATCAAGTCTCATCTGCATCACTTCTACGAGTACGAAGGAGGCAAACCCTCAGCAGACGACGAATCAACTCACTTCCTTCTTCAACCAAAGAAATCCAAACGATGCTCGCCAGTTCTCTGGAAGATAATCTTGTGGTTTGGAATAAATTCTCTAATATTTGGCGCCATTTTAATCTTAGTCAGCCATTTCACTCCTCGCAAGGAGACCCTGCACTCCACTGGCAGGTTTGCTTTACTTGATAAAAGAGCGTCACGACTAAATGCCGCTTTAGATATACTTGGAACTGTGGGCGTGGTCTCTTTCTGCATAGCTGGTATTCTCATTATTATAGCAGTTATCCTGCCCACCTATTTTAACGAATACTGTTTTGAGGATCGGCATGTGAAACCACAACTAGAGGAAGTATTGTCAGCCTATTCAGATGACACTTCCTGTCCGATAGAGAGGACCGTCCCCCTCACACAGCTTATACACGGTGTACAACCAAAGCGTAAGGTTAGCGAGTCTGGTATTGTTGACACCCATTATGAACCTATAGAATAGTTTAGGAACTCAGTCTTTACAATAGTATTATCATGACATCATAAAGGTAGCAATGCAGGGAGCACAACTCCTAACACATTCAAGCAGCTAACATTAACTCTACACTAATACATATAATGGGAGCATCTAAAATAAAATGTAACTTTTATATTTGTGGTTTAAATAATGATGGCAAGTATTCTTTATTTCTATAAAAATATAACAATAAATAATAATAACAGTAATAAGACAGTGTTCCTCTTGTTTATTACTTGGGAATAACTAACAGTATATACATGTACATATTCAAGTATAGGGATTTATTTATTACTTTTAAGTGTAAAAACAATAAAAGTACAAAGTTCTTATGTACCAGTATATTGACTATCACCACAGCAATACCGCTAGCGTGTACATAAACACCTACTTATTGTATTATATACAATCATGTATTTTAATATAACATACTTTATATGTGGAATATATACGTATTAGCTGAGAAAATAGTGAGCTACATTGTATATATGCTAGAGCCAACAGATCGATGACTGACTAGCTGTAGGTAAGTACACATTCGGCGATCAGGTGAAGGTATGACAGGAGTGTACATGCAGACAGCTTGGTTGTAATACCGTCAGATCCACTTCCTGCCATGGTTGTATATGAATGACTCTTTAGACGGTTTGACAGGGTGGTAGGCACCTGTAGGTACAAAATCTGACTACAGATACTATATTATGCAGGTAGACTAAGGAGATTACAGATACTATATTATGCAGGTAGACTAAGCTGATTACAGATACTATATTATGCAGGTAGACTAAGGTGATTACAGATACTATATTATGCAGGTAGACTAAGGTGACTACAAATAAATTATGCAGGTAGACTAAGCTGACTACAGATACATGTACTATATTACGCAGGTAGACTAAGGTGACTACAGATACATGTACTATATTATGCAGGTAGACTAAGGTGACTACAGATACATGTACTATATTACACAGGTAGACTAAGGTGACTACAGATACATGTACTATATTACGCAGGTAGACTAAAGTGATTACAGAAACTATATTACGCAGGTAGACTAAGGTGATTACAGATACTATATTACGCAGGTAGACTAAGGTGATATATGAAGATGTTATACTTGATGTTAGGATATTGTGACTTTTGAATAAACTACATGAAGATATATTAGTTGGTGACATCATCAAACGTAGATCTAGCTTACCTGGACCTGGTATAGTTTTGTCTCCTGACATGTCGTGCCATCGGCTGCTGCTCGAAACAAAAACTGAAGAGGACATGTAATGTTTGGTGGGTCCTAAATAGTCCCTCAGATCATAGGCGCCTGGTCCTGGGGCTACAGGAGGTACTGGTAGAGGCATTGCAGGTGCTGATAGGCACAGGTAGTGTTTCTTTCTATCAAAATAGCAGGGAAGTATCATTAGATATAACCATGTGGTAGCTGCAGGTATGGTTCGTATGGACCAAAGTGCAAGTTGTTAGTAGGGTTACTAGGTATATTGGGCACTACGTTGCAGTCCGTAGGTACAATACTTACGGGTAAAGCGTCTTATTGGCTGGATCCACTGGCTCATGTGGTTTGTATGTACCAGGTCCTGGATTCTAAAGCATGAAATAATAAACTGGAGTTATTTTACTCTGTAAAAATGTATAACAAGAGAGGAGACAAATCCTTACCAATCTACTGTGGTACACTACAGATGACATACACATGTGAAATCAGGCCATGCATACATCAGTAATCAGAGAGCTGCATTGAATATGGAGTTGTGCTCACTTACCGGGTTCTTTGTAAAGAAATCTCTGTCTCCTTTAGATTTAAAGCTTGAGTCATAACTCTTGGTATCAGCCTTGACCTTCAAGTCATTGACTTCATACTGACCTAAAATATGAATATTATTGTATATGTGATTGAGTGGGTCTCTACTCCACTGCCTATGTAACATATACATATACATGTGGATGTAGTATCCTAGTATTCATGCATTGTGTAATACACGACTGAATTTAATCTACATGTACTACAAATTCAATACAAAAAAAAAAAACAACTAAAGTAGTACTAACCTGGTGCTGGATTGCCTCTCTTGTCCTCTAAACATGATTCTCTTTTAGTCTGAGATCTGAATGCTGCACCAGCAGAAACATTATTCACTTTACCTTTAGGGACAATCTTTGGCTACATCAAGGGAAAACATTGTTAACATACATGTACTCAATAACCATTTAATTAATCTACCGTACATACAACATAATATAAGAAACACTAAAAACAATAATTACTGTTACTAAAAGTGTAAAAGTATATGTGCTTGAGAGTTGAGCAACACATAAACAAAAGTGTTGGTGATAATTCACTTACATCATATGCTGCCGGAGAAGGGAGAACTGTCTGCTTGTTATGTGGCTGAGCAATAGGCTGATGGAAGTTACTAGTGTTAGCTTTGTTAAAGTCAGATTTGGCCTGCAATAGAGTGGGCAGCGCATACTTGCCCGGCCCGGGACCACTAGGCACATTGGTTCTAGCTACCCTCCTGTCTTTAGAGGCAAATCCGCCTAAGCCCCTTTTGCTGAAGGACTCAGGTTTACCAACGTAAGTTATATGTCCCACATAGGAGCCTGGTCCTGGGTTCTCATTCTACAATGATTAAACAGCTACATAGTATATTAGAGCAAAATATAATAGTGACCTCCTTCTAGAATAAGGTTACAAGTTCAATAACTATGATTGATTTAGTTTACTGAGTGGAATTATAAAGGAGATGTCCATTTAAAATCAAAGACAATAATTTAAATGTATACTTACCAAAACATTGCCAGAAAATCTTTTTGATTTGCCTAGAAATCCTTTCTTATCTGAGTTATCTGTGACTACCGTTTGGTACTTTGTGGGAATTGAAGATGTGGCTGCTACTGTGCTGTGACCTACAAACACCAAACAATGTTTCAAGGATGTAATTTCATAAAAGTGGATATAAGCACTTTATTACATCAATATCAGATGTATGATGTGCTCTTCTAGACTCAGCTCTAGCTTTAGGTAGTAGGTATATAGTAACATACATCCAAAAACTCACTAGTCATCAAGAGCCACGAGGTATTACTAGCAAGGTGTTACTAACAAGTATACAATGCCAATTGCAGTTAGGGGTAGCTGAATACAGAACTGACGAATTCTCTTAGAGGATGTAGAGAGAATATAACAAAGAGCTGAGAAGCAATAAATGTTACCTTTATGGATTCTGCCAGCGTAGTTAGCATGAATTCTTTTTAGAACGTCGTCATTTACAACTTTTACACAGTCCACCATGTTGAGCGTTGCTATAGTGACCAGCGTAATATATCCGGTTTTACAAGCATGAGTCCGCATATTGTCCACCACAACAACTTAGAGTTTTGGAAAATGTTGCTGTATTTTTACGGTTGTGGTAAAAGACGTGAGCGTGACGTGAGAAATAAATGGCGTGAGGGTAAAAGAAGACAACTCCAACTGTGTTACTGACGTTAGAATACTTATACTAGGGCGGAGCTAAAGACGGAAATAAAACTGTTGGTTACGGTCAAGGTTAACATGGGGGAATTCCAAATCAAGAATTTATTTTGCCAAGAACATATTATCGTAACTTGAATTATGATGTAATTATGGCAATCTCAAAAGACTCTTTACTTGCTCATCATAATCTTAAATTGTTCAATGACTCAAAGTTTTTATTGTGATGGAAATACCCATAAATTAGTGAAATTATAACAAGTTATACAAAAAGCACTTGATTTTCATTTTGATTTTGATTTTACTTTCCATCATGATTATAACTATTTAGTCACAATATTTCACCAAAACTTCAATAATGGCCTAGAAATTTTATAGGAAGCGTCAGTTAAACAGGCAATTGAATAATAATTTGACTTTTAGTCATTTTTAGTAACTTGATAAAACATGATTACACGAGCCCATTAAAAGTAGTTATTTGAATTTATTATTCTACTATCAGCTGTTTTGATTGACAATGTAGAAGTTTGATTATGTGATCTTAAATATATATCTTAGAGTTGAATATGTGCTGGACAACCTTGACGTTTTCTACACTTGTCCCCTTGGGATGGTTTTCACCATCAGAAACATAATGTCTTGAGGTACAATGTTTTCTAGGAATGTGCAAGAACTATACCAGAATACTCAAATCAAGTTATATTCATTGTGTAGACCATAGAGGCTTGAGCAGCCTGAAAACCAGGCTGTGACAATACTTATACCTTTAAACAGTTCCTTGTTATCGATAGCAAGATCCTTGATATTGCTAGGGAGAGCAGTACTATCTCAAGTACGGTGCTAACCAGGGAAACGCTGTTTATAGTATTAGCTTAGCCTAAACATTGAATGCTAAGGGCAAGACTAGGACTATTAGAAATTTATAGTAAAGCAATAATGTTTGTCAGCAATCTATAATAGAAGTGAGTGATGTGCTGGTGTGGTGAAGACAACAAAGATATGTGTCAAAGGCAGTAGCATGGGTCAGATAAATGATCAGCTCACATCCTTCCAACTGTGGTAGGTAGTAGGGGAATTGTAATAATCGTCCAAAACAAGTACTATACTGTGTTACACTTTTTTACTGGAAAACCTCTGTTTATTAAATAATCGATATGCATATTTTTGCTCATGTTTAATGTTGACGAATTATGTCAAGCCAACCGTGGTAGGTGATAATAGTAATTGGTGATTACTGATTATATTGTACGAGTGGGGATCGCCTTGTCCTACTGCTGATTTGTGGGTGCAATTCCCATGAGGGTTGGCTAATCAAACTCTGTTAAGACAGAATCAGCTGCAGGTAGGCTTTCCGCCCTCATTCACTCTAGACTCAGGGACTTAGGCTAGGAGTATATTAGTCTAAAAAGATAAATTTTGTTTAGATAGAACAGATGTGACTGTATTGAACTCCCAAAGAACAACTGCACTAACATACATGTAGAAAAGTATCCCTGCTTTCATACAAAATCTGCTTCCGGTTACTTCCAGCAAAAGGACAATAAACAGCCAATCTTACAATGTGTAATAAGAATGCAATAAGCATGTATTGAGAAGGACGACTAAGACATAGTATCAAGCGTTCGAGCACCAACCTACCTATGATCGCCCCCCCCCCTAGACTGGGTACAATACAAAGCAGTATAGAAAACGCAAGTATATCATGCAGAAAACGAGGTACACATTAGCTTGGCACTCTGCCTTATACAATCATACAATAGAATGCAATTTATACATACATGTATTTACACAATGTGAGTTAAGAAATATCTGTTTCACCACGACAAGTGTATAATTGCATAAATCCATAGTTACTGAATACGCAATTAATTCTGCAATTATTTGCTGTTTGCTATCAAGTACTGAATAGATTAGCGAGTAAGTACAGTACATGTATAAATCCACTATTCTTCGCTGACAGAACAAAAATCCTTGTTCTTGATGATATCATGATAGTAGTGTGCATCAACGTGTTGACCAACGTGACCTGCAGATATAAAGAGAATAACATGATGTGAAGAAAAATAATTAATTTTCACATTATTCTGGTTATGCTGTAGAAGAAGTAATTGAGATCTCTGACAGTGATGAGAAGGCAACATCTAAAGTAGAGATATTTCCTATACAAAATTTAATCATTATAATAAGGGGCTATTCATACTTTCATAAAACTACTACGTCATTGATAATATAATAACAATAATAACCACAGAGTTGAGTTAAAATTATTATTCTATCTGTACACAAACATACACATGGAACTTCAACAGAAGGTGGTCTACAGTTACGGTGTCTACATTTACCTGACGAAAATTGCTGCGAATACTAATATGAATGTTAATAACTGCAAACAATTCTACAAATACCTGAGACGGCAGTGCTTCAAGTACCGGTAAAAGAACCAAAGACGAGGCTTAGAGCAGATGGGCTACAATTATTATAATCTCTTGCTCAGTACCTGCACTTACCCGTCATTGGGGTCCTGTGAAATTCCATGGGACTGGGATCCTGTGAAATCCCATGGGAGAATATATTTCAAACAGGATGTGAAACTTCCACTAGCCCTACAACAAACGGTTATCAAATAGTTATAGGCTGAGTGATTGCAAATAATAGTACACCAAAGTCATGAGAAACAAAATAACATTAAACAGAAATGTGATAGAATTAAATTTACATGATTGCAAAGACTCAGCTACACAAGAGGCTACACAAGAGACAGTTAATAGTAGAATAATTATATTTTTAACAGCCTGAGTCAAATTTTTTAATGTCCCGAAACACATGTTTCATCAAGTCACTAAAAGTGACTACAAGTCAATTTATTATTTAATTGTGTCTTTAGCTCACGCTTTCTTTAGAATTTTTAGGTTGTTATTTAAGTTTTGGTAAAATATTGTAACTAAATAATCATGATGAAAAGTAAAATCAAAATGCAACTGGTGAGTGCTTTTCACTTTTTGCATAGAATTTGCTACAATTTCACTAATTTCTATTATGGATATTTTTATCACAGCAAAAAATTTAATCTATTGAGCATTTTAAAATCATTATGTGCAAGTTAAAAGTCTTTAGAGATTGCCATAATTAAATCATAAGACAAGTAACGAGATTTTCATGGAAAAATAAATTCTTGATTTGGATTTTCCCCATGTTAACCTTGACCGTAACCAAAGGTTTTATTTCCGGATCTAGCTCCTCCCTAATAGAGGTATTCTAAGGTTAATTGGAGTTGTCTTCACGCTCTCACGCCATTTATTTCTCACGTCACGCTCACGTCTTTTACCACAACCGGTATTTTTAACAATTTTATTTAAATTAATACAATTTTTTATTGTACAATTATTAAATATTCAAAAAAAGATCAGCATTGTGAAAGCTAGAGTGAATAAAAACCCGACTAATTACACAGCATCAACACTTCCTTCTCCGAACTAGAAAAAATAAAATATATACTTTTGTTTTAACTTGTACTCATTTCACAGATTAAACTGAGATTTAACATTCCTTGCATCAGGAAGAATATTATGCAGTTTTAGTTTTCAACGCATGTTCTTGCCTTAATTTCAAATCAGAATGACAGATGTAGACACAGCCCCTAGGAAAAAGAGGTACCAAAGTTTAATACTATACTAATACTATACTTTACTACTTATACTAAATCACAATCACTAAGTCAAATCAGTAAATGATCAAGTCGGGGTGCTTATGTATAAAATTAAAATGAAAAAATACAGTTACAGTAAAGTATTTTGAAATTCAGCTGAACTTTGCAAGCACAGCCTATCGGTTTAGTGGTTAACATACCTGTCAAGTCTCTAGGTTTTATAGGGAGATTCCAAGTTTTAAAGGACACTTTTAAACCTACCAGCTTCGCTTCCACCAGGTTTTACAACATTTACATAACAAAACATAAGAAATTTTAACCATACAATACTATATTTTGAATAAATACAATAGTTTATTTATCCCCATGATTGGGGATAAATAAATTATCCCCAATCATGCAACTTGAAGCTGATCACTGGATGTTCATGTTGAATTAATCTTGATACAAATGCAGATAGAGGTGAGAGAAAGTTTCATCTTTACAAAAAAGCAGACTTTACAAAGTTTAAAGTTATGTCATCTGTTTTGAATAGAAATATTCTCTTTATAAGGAAATAGTTTAATGCAGCGTTACTGCATTTGCAGCGGAATTTGATACTTTATAAAGCTTCTCGAGCAAGTCGATTGACAAATGAAAAAATTAAAAATATGACTTTTTATTAATTATTAAACACCTTGAAGTTGAACCGAAACTGGCTACTACAAGGACAATCTTATGTTCGACGGACAAAAGGGTTAACTGTAACATCTACTGTAAGAATAGGCTACAGCTGATCTATGCACGAAAGTTGATACAAGGCAAAGAGAGAATAGCATTAGTATTAGAAAAGGTTTAAACCACACCAGTAATGCTCTCTGTCTGTATTAAACAATAAAATGTTTAGTGTTGGTAATGCTCAAGGATTGGTCTACTTACTTACAGAGCTGGGTTCAAGTCGGACTTAAAGTCAGTCAGTCATGCCATTTCTAAAATTGTAGAGGCAAGTCAATGTCAAGTCAGTGCTGCCTCCAGTCAAGTGGGAGGCAGCTTCAAAAAATTTTACATTTTCTATAACATGGGTAGACAATTGAAACCTGTTTTCCATGTTGCCTATACAGTTTACAAAATTTTTATCCATCTCCTTGACTTGGTTGAACCCAAGTCAAAATTACAAGTCATTAAGGTTTCCAAGTCGAGTCACAATAATATCCAAGTAAAGTCAGCAAGTTGGCAAGTCCAAGTCAAGTCATAGTTTTGACTTGACTTGTCAAGTCAAAACTATGACTTGGACTCAGCTCTGCAGAGTTGTCTCCTCTTGTAGCATAATATATTTGACCTATTAATATTTTGGCAGGTGACTGCAACTATCACTCTTTCCAAATAATGGTTTTGGAACAAACATGTCTAATGAATCATTAGCTCCACGCAGTGGTGAGATTTTTTTGCTAAAACATTGAAAACCTTGAGATGTAAACATTTAAAAATCCAAACCAACTCAACATTCTGTAAAATCTTAGCATGGCCACACAGTGTAACATTGGAGTTTTATGCTTATGTTGTAGTATAGGTATCATTCTATGAAAGGAAACAGATATTCAATTGTATGCATTATATTTATGTGCTTCACCTTATATCGCTCACCTTGTAGATATACAATGGAGTTAGGAGACGTAACTCCACATAATATTCAACAGTTAAAGAGATTGAATCAGGTTGTATTTCCTGTCAGCTACAACAGCAAGTTCTATAAAGATGTGTTAGATTTGGGTGAATTAGCTAAACTTGGTAGGTGATAGCTACTCTTGTATCTCTTACCATTTAGTTGTTAATAGTTAGTGATTGGGTCTTGCTATTTGCTAGATACTATGATACGTCTGTCTTGTAGCATACTTCCAGGATATAGTAGTTGGGGGTGTGTGCTGTCGAGTTGATACAACTGATGGTGGCCGGTCACTCTATATAATGACCCTGGGTGTGCTCGCACCTTACAGAAGATATGGCTTAGGTAAGCTGTCTACTGTCTAGTCATACTCATACATCTATTTATGGTTTATGGTGGCCTTGATTAATATCCAGTCAATAACATTAGCCGATTTCTAGTAACTATATAAATGGATTCATTGTATCTGATGTTGACCAATTACAACAGTACTCCATGGTGCTGAAAAGACCAACATGTGGATCTTTGCCTAGGAACAAGACTTCATTGGCCCAAAAGGAATAATTGCCCTCTCAAGTAGCTGAGCCGTTAAACATTACAGCTTATCTAGTTCTAAACACCCATAGCCTTTTCTTAAATATGTTGTTCGCCAACTGCATTATAGTAAAATAATGCAGTAGTAATAAAGTGTACTACAGCAGTACAGTAATAATATAATAATTATGGTGTATGCTGTGTGTATACAGGTTCCATGATGCTCAAGCATGTACTAGATAGATGCAAAAAGGATGGAAACCTAGAAAGTGTATATCTGTAAGTATAGCCTCTGTTCTAGCTACCTAATCTATATGTAACTCGGTAGCTGGGAACCCAGGTTACTATTTAGTTTTACTTCCTATTAGTGTACAATAGACCCTTTTCCACAGGTCTGTGTCGTAGTATTGTGTATGATTACTTAGTGGGGTACATGATGTGTTACTTAGTGGAGTACATGATATGTTACTTAGTGGAGTACATGATGTGTACTTAGTGGGGTACATGATGTGTTACATAGTGGGGTACATGATGTGTACTTAGTGGGGTACATGATGTGTTACATAGTGGGGTACATGATGTGTACTTAGTGGGGTACATGATGTGTTACATAGTGGGGTACATGATGTGTTACTTAGTGGAGTACATGATATGTTACTTAGTGGAGTACATGATGTGTACTTAGTGGGGTACATGATGTGTTACATAGTGGAGTACATGATGTGTTACTTAGGGGAGTACTTGATGTATTGTAGACATGTACAGATTAATAATGAAGATGCCATAAAGTTTTATGCAAAGTTTGGGTTTGACATTGTGGAGAAGAAGGAGAACTACTACAAGAGGATAGAACCAGCTGATGCCTTCGTACTCAAGAAGTTGTTGAAGAAAACAGAAGAGTAAACAGACAGGAATTCTTATGTTTATATAACATGTAGAATAGTTAGCCATACAAATATTCTCTCTACTTCTACTGCTATATTATTAAATAATATTATTCTATACTGGACTTGGCTGTGTACATGTATATACCATACTATGTGCAATACAACATCTCTTATAAATATTCATTGGAAGGTTTAGGTTAGCCAAATACATTTATTCACTGAAAATAGTAGCTAGGGGGACCTCTATTCGTAGCCAACCAACAACAGCTGGAAACACAGAATGATTGAGGTAAAGTTACATGATTTGGTAAAATTAATTATAAATGAAGCAGCAAGTAACAGCAACAACACCTTCACAATAACATAAGTAATACATTTAGCTATTCGTTAGAGGAATGTTAATGCATACATTGCAGCATCATATGGAATGTTAGGAGAATATAAGAGCATAAAATTATAATAAGTAATCTTAACTTTGTTAAGAATAGAAAATGTGGCAGTGAACCAGGAGTTATGACACCGTACTATAAATAGCAAAAGGTAGACAACTCCTAATTATCACAATAGTATTCATTAGTCACCACAGTGTACTGAGCCCCAGCATAATGAGAGTACAATCTGACCTACAACTAACGGAGACCATAAACTATATATGCCACCCTGACCTAGTTCTACTGGCTCACATGACTACCAAGTCTTGGAGTGCATTGTAATGACTGCTGTGATTATAATGGCAAGCAGTAGCAGTAGTAGACCACCTGTTCTATCAATAACCATAGCAAGCTGTAACCACTCTGACTTTATCTGCTCCTTATACCTGGCATACTGTAACTCGTTAATCAATGTCTTTAGTACTTCAGTCATTCCCTCAGTAGTAGCAGAGCCTGAGCCAGTCTGTAATGAGAGCATGTAGTTATATACCTATTAACCTACCATTCAGTGAGCAGTGTAACTAGTAATATTCATAGGCCAAGTTCTTGATAGACTACTTACATTAGGGGTGGTGTGGTTATGGGCAGCCTCGTCCCCATCTGCATGGTTACTGTCACTGTCTGTAATCTCAGTCAACTCTCTCTCATCCTCTTCTCTGCTCGTCTGTCTCTGAGCACTAAACCTGAGAGCTTTCTCAAGGTGGAGGAGTTCATAGTCGTACCTACTAGTACGTCCCCTAGCGCAGCATATGTACCCCAGTCTATCTATACAGCACTGTAATATTATACACACACTAGTCTTACATATACAGTCATGTACTATGTAGATGTAGTATAGTATGATGACAGTGAGTGGATTTAACACTATTAGTCGGTGTTGATAAGTAGTGTAATGTTTAGTACCATCTGATAGGTGTTTATGCTGTTATGGAGACATCAATTTGCTAGAATACATAGTATTATGGCAACAGCAAAAGTGGAGCTAGCTAATGCTACAGTATTCCATTATAATCATCATTGTATGGCTGTTAGCATCATGGTGAGATTACATTAAATCGGATAAAGAACTTTGGAGCTTTAACAGAGGGTGTCCTATCTATGGAGTATGTACTGTGTGTTCACTAATATAATATAAACACTAGTATTATACTATACAATGGGTACTAGACTATACTAAGTACTTTCAGATCATGTGAACACTTAGGATCAGATGCGAAAAGTTGGGTAACTACAGTAGAAAATTTATTACTCTAGCTCACTATCTAGGAATAGCACGATATTTGGCCCATTAGTTGTCAATGATTTTCTGAGCTCTGAAGGAATCCTGAAGTATAGCAGTCTATTAAGATATTCACTAACAATATGAATAATCACGAGCTCTAGATGACATTATCAGAGAGAACCTAACTCCGAATACATAGACAACGCCGAGGCTGAGTGCCCAATTAACATTATTAACCATTCAACGCTGCACATGTATTGGATCTCTTTCGGATGTTACCCATTCAGGAGAAGACAACTACGATAAGTAGGAATACACAATGTAAGTCATATGCAGTAGTGTACTTACAATACGTAGGAATCGGGGAACTCTGGATGACTTGGACTCTCCAGTTCCGATGACGACAGAAAGACAGGAGAGCAGCAAACTCATAAACAAAATAACCAGCAGTCCGGTGTAGTAGTGTACTGTAACAATATACTATATCTATCAATGTACTGTGACAATACTAAATATCTATCAATGTACTGCAACAATACCACATCTATCAATGTACTGTAACAATACCACATCTATGAGCATACTGTAACAATACCACACCTATCAATGTACTGTAACAATTCTACATCTATCAATGTACTGTAACAATACCACATCTATGAGCATACTGTAACAATACTACATCATTCTATCAATGTACTGTAACAATTCTACATCTATCAATGTACTGTAACAATACCACATCTATCAATGCACTGTAACAATTCTACATCTATCAATGTACTGTAACAATACCACATCTATCAATGTACTGTAACAATACTATATCTATGAGTGTACTGTAACAATACCACATCTATCAATGTACAGTAACAATACTACATCTATCAATGTACTGTAGCAATACTATATCTACATGTAGTCATCTACTTACGTATGAGTGGCACATTGCCAAGAGAGAACGCTGGGAAAAAATCTTCAGCCATTTCAAAAAGAATGGCAACTGTGACGAGCATGAGACCGCCTGAAAATAAGAGAGTATAAACTTATGACACTTACACTGTATATATAATGGACGGCATACATACTTAAACTATATACTGTATATACAATGTATACACATACACTGTACTTACACTATATACTACAGTATATACAATGGTCGGGGTACATACCTAGGGTAAGTTTCTCATTGGATGAAGGAGGCATGTAGTGTATAACTGGTATGACAAACATACAGACAGCTGCTGGAGCTACAAACAGTCTGTAGTAATAGGAGCCTTGTCGAGCGACCTTGACAGAGAGGGTCACCTCTGTAAACATCTCGCCATTTGCAACAAAAAACTCTGAGGCATACACAGAAAAGTTTTGTAACTTCCAGCTGGGATGGTTTCCAGCAAACGCAACACTTTGGGTGTTTTCTTGCAATTTCATCTGCATCTATAAATGAAGTGTATATCTACAGACAGTGTACATCTACAGACAGTGTACATGAAGTGTATATCTACAGACAGTGTACATGAAGTGTATATCTACAGACAGTATACATGAAGTGTAATCTACAGACAGTGTATATGAAGTGTATATCTACAGACAGTGTATATGAAGTGTATATCTACAGACAGTGTACATGAAGTGTATATCTACAGACAGTGTATATGAAGTGTATATCTACAGACAGTATACATGAAGTGTAATCTACAGACAGTGTATATGAAGTGTACATCTACAGACAGTATACATGAAGTGTATATCTACAGACAGTATACATGAAGTGTATATCTACAGACAGTGTATATGAAGTGTATATCTACAGACAGTGTATATGAAGTGTATATCTACAGACAGTGTATATGAAGTGTATATCTACAGACAGTGTACATGAAGTGTATATCTACAGACAGTGTATATGAAGTGTATATCTACAGACAGTATACATGAAGTGTAATCTACAGACAGTGTATATGAAGTGTACATCTACAGACAGTATACATGAAGTGTATATCTACAGACAGTATACATGAAGTGTATATCTACAGACAGTGTATATGAAGTGTATATCTACAGACAGTGTATATGAAGTGTATATCTACAGACAGTGTACATGAAGTGTATATCTACAGACAGTGTATATGAAGTGTATATCTACAGACAGTATACATGAAGTGTAATCTACAGACAGTGTATATGAAGTGTACATCTACAGACAGTATACATGAAGTGTATATCTACAGACAGTATACATGAAGTGTATATCTACAGACAGTGTATATGAAGTGTATATCTACAGACAGTGTACATGAAGTGTATATCTACAGACAGTATACATGAAGTGTATATCTACAGACAGTGTACATGAAGTGTACATCTACAGACAGTATACATGAAGTGTATATCTACAGACAGTATACATGAAGTGTAATCTACAGACAGTGTACATGAAGTGTATATCTACAGACAGTGTATATGAAGTGTATATCTACAGACAGTATACATGAAGTGTATATCTACAGACAGTGTATATGAAGTGTATATCTACAGACAGTGTACATGAAGTGTATATCTACAGACAGTGTATATGAAGTGTATATCTACAGACAGTATACATGAAGTGTAATCTACAGACAGTGTATATGAAGTGTACATCTACAGACAGTATACATGAAGTGTATATCTACAGACAGTATACATGAAGTGTATATCTACAGACAGTGTATATGAAGTGTATATCTACAGACAGTGTACATGAAGTGTATATCTACAGACAGTATACATGAAGTGTATATCTACAGACAGTGTACATGAAGTGTATATCTACAGACAGTATACATGAAGTGTATATCTACAGACAGTGTACATGAAGTGTATATCTACAGACAGTGTACATGAAGTGTATATCTACAGACAGTATACATGAAGTGTATATCTACAGACAGTGTATATGAAGTGTAATCTACAGACAGTGTACATGAAGTGTAATCTACAGACAGTGTACATGAAGTGTATATCTACAGACAGTGTACATGAAGTGTATATCTACAGACAGTATACATGAAGTGTATATCTACAGACAGTGTATATGAAGTGTATATCTACAGACAGTGTACATGAAGTGTATATCTACAGACAGTGTATATGAAGTGTATATCTACAGACAGTGTATATGAAGTGTATATCTACAGACAGTGTACATGAAGTGTATATCTACAGACAGTGTACATGAAGTGTAATCTACAGACAGTGTACATGAAGTGTAATCTACAGACAGTGTACATGAAGTGTAATCTACAGACAGTATACATGAAGTGTATATCTACAGACAGTATACATGAAGTGTATATCTACAGACAGTATACATGAAGTGTATATCTACAGACAGTGTACATGAAGTGTAATCTACAGACAGTGTACATGAAGTGTAATCTACAGACAGTGTACATGAAGTGTAATCTACAGACAGTATACATGAAGTGTATATCTACAGACAGTATACATGAAGTGTATATCTACAGACAGTATACATGAAGTGTATATCTACAGACAGTGTACATGAAGTGTAATCTACAGACAGTGTACATGAAGTGTATATCTACAGACAGTGTACATGAAGTGTATATCTACAGACAGTGTACATGAAGTGTATATCTACAGACAGTGTACATGAAAAGTACATATCTAAAGATAATCAATAAATAAAGTGTACACCTGCAGATAACTTGTAGAGAGTTTATCTGCGAATAATTCATCAACTGGGTGACTCACCCTGCGGTTAGGCTCCACCCAAGAGCCCAATCTAATATAGCATGTGCTCTCATCAAAAGGGAAGCTGACAAGGTTCATCTCACAAGGAGTGTTGGCTATCCTGTGTATGGTGTAGTAGATAGTTCCGTTACTCAGTACGTACACCTTTGGAGAATGTATGTTACTGTCTGTGTCTGGAGTCAAACTGTGTAAAATACATACAGTATAGATGTATACAGTATGTTAGTATATACATGTATAGTATACAGCATGTTAGTATATACATGTATAGTATACAGTACGTTAGTATATACATGTATAGTATACAGTATGTTAGTATATACATGTATAGTATACGGTATATTAGTATATACATGTATAGTATACAGTATGTTAGTATATACATGTATAGTATACAGTATGTTAGTATATACATGTATTAGTATACAGTATGTTAGTATATACATGTATAGTATACGGTATGTTAGTATATACATGTATTAGTATACAGTATGTTAGTATATACATGTATAGTATACAGTATGTTAGTATATACATGTATTAGTATACAGTATGTTAGTATATACATGTATAGTATACAGTATGTTAGTATATACATGTATAGTATACAGTACGTTAGTATATACATGTATAGTATACAGTATGTTAGTATATACATGTATAGTATACAGTATGTTAGTATATACATGTATAGTATACAGTATGTTAGTATATACATGTATTAGTATACAGTATGTTAGTATATACATGTATAGTATACAGTATGTTAGTATATACATGTATAGTATACAGTATGTTAGTATATACATGTATAGTATACAGTATGTCAGTATATACATGTATAGTATACAGTATGTTAGTATATACATGTATTAGTATACAGTATGTTAGTATATACATGTATAGTATACAGTATGTTAGTATATACATGTATTAGTATACAGTATGTTAGTATATACATGTATAGTATACAGTACGTTAGTATATACATGTATAGTATACAGTATGTTAGTATATACATGTATAGTATACGGTATATTAGTATATACATGTATAGTATACAGTATGTTAGTATATACATGTATAGTATACAGTATGTTAGTATATACATGTATTAGTATACAGTATGTTAGTATATACATGTATAGTATACGGTATGTTAGTATATACATGTATTAGTATACAGTATGTTAGTATATACATGTATTAGTATACAGTATGTTAGTATATACATGTATAGTATACAGTATGTTAGTATATACATGTATAGTATACAGTACGTTAGTATATACATGTATAGTATACAGTATGTTAGTATATACATGTATAGTATACAGTATGTTAGTATATACATGTATAGTATACAGTATGTTAGTATATACATGTATTAGTATACAGTATGTTAGTATATACATGTATAGTATACAGTACGTTAGTATATACATGTATAGTATACAGTATGTTAGTATATACATGTATAGTATACAGTATGTTAGTATATACATGTATAGTATACAGTATGTTAGTATATACATGTATTAGTATACAGTATGTTAGTATATACATGTATAGTATACAGTATGTTAGTATATACATGTATAGTCTACAGTATGTTAGTATATACATGTATAGTATACAGTATGTTAGTATATACATGTATAGTATACAGTACGTTAGTATATACATGTATAGTATACAGTATGTTAGTATATACATGTATAGTATATAGTATGTTAGTATATACATGTATAGTATACAGTATGTTAGTATATACATGTATAGTATACAGTATGTTAGTATATACATGTAAATAGTATACAGTATGTTAGTATATACATGTATAGTATATAGTATGTTAGTATATACATGTATAGTATACAGTATGTTAGTATATACATGTATAGTATACAGTATGTTAGTATATACATGTATAGTATACAGTATGTTAGTATATACGTGTATAGTATACAGTACGTTAGTATATACATGTATAGTATACAGTATGTTAGTATGTACATGTATAGTATACAGTATGTTAGTATATACATGTATAGTATACAGTATGTTAGTATATACATGTATAGTATATAGTATGTTAGTATATACATGTATAGTATACAGTATGTTAGTATATACATGTATTAGTATACAGTATGCTAGTATATACATGTATAGTATACAGTATGTTAGTATATACATGTATAGTATACAGTATGTTAGTATATACATGTATAGTATACAGTATGTTAGTATATACATGTACGTATACTTACCTATTCCACACTTGTACATCTGGTTTCCACACTTTGTCCGATGAGATGGTGGTGGATGTAAAATTGTACTCCTTAGTATCCCACTTCAATCGATCATCTACCCATGACTATGTACATGATTATAATTTATTACAATATTATATATATATATTACAGTATGCTAGTAGCTAGTAGAACTTGTCACGCTATACACGAATATAAGGTAAATACATTGTATATTGTATAACTTACCAAGCATATCAGGTAAATATATTGTATAATATTGTATAACTTACCAAGCATATAAGGTAAATATATTGTATATTGTATCACTTACCAAGCATATGAGGTAAATATATTGTATATCATATAACTTACCAAGCATATAAGGTAAATATATTGTATATTGTATAACTTACCAAGCATATAAGGTAAATATATTGTATATTGTATCACTTACCAAGCATATAAGGTAAATATATTGTATATTGTATCACTTACCAAGCATATAAGGTAAATACATTGTATATTGTATAACTTACCAAGCATATAAGGTAAATACATTGTATATTGTATCACTTACCAAGCATATAAGGTAAATATATTGTATATCATATAACTTACCAAGCGTATAAGGTAAATATATTGTATATTGTATCACTTACCAAGCATATAAGATAAATACATTGTATATTGTATCACTTACCAAGCATATAAGGTAAATATATTGTATATTGTATAACTTACCAAGCATATAAGATAAATACATTGTATATTGTATAACTTACCAAGAATATAAGGTAAATATATTATATATTGTATAACTTACCAAGAATATAAGGTAAATATATTGTATATTGTATCACTTACCAAGCATATAAGGTAAATATATTGTATATTGTATCACTTACCAAGCATATAAGGTAAATATATTGTATATCATATAACTTACCAAGCATATAAGGTAAATATATTGTATATTGTATCACTTACCAAGCATATAAGGTAAATACATTGTATATTGTATAACTTACCAAGCATATAAGGTAAATATATTGTATATTGTATCACTTACCAAGCATATAAGGTAAATATATTGTATATCATATAACTTACCAAGCATATAAGGTAAATATATTGTATATTGTATCACTTACCAAGCATATAAGGTAAATACATTGTATATTGTATAACTTACCAAGCATATAAGGTAAATACATTGTATATTGTATCACTTACCAAGCATATAAGGTAAATACATTGTATATTGTATAACTTACCAAGCATATAAGGTAAATATATTGTATATTGTATCACTTACCAAGCATATAAGGTAAATATATTGTATATTGTATCACTTACCAAGCATATAAGGTAAATACATTGTATATTGTATCACTTACCAAGAATATAAGGTAAATATATTGTATATCATATAACTTACCAAGCATATAAGGTAAATACATTGTATATCATATAACTTACCAAGCATATAAGGTAAATACATTGTATATTATATAACTTACCAAGCATATAAGGTAAATATATTGTATATTGTATCACTTACCAAGCATATAAGGTAAATATATTGTATATTGTATAACTTACCAAGCATATAAGGTAAATATATTGTATATTGTATCACTTACCAAGCATATAAGGTAAATACATTGTATATTGTATCACTTACCAAGCATATAAGGTAAATATATTGTATATTGTATCACTTACCAAGCATATAAGGTAAATACATTGTATATTGTATAACTTACCAAGAATATAAGGTAAATATATTGTATATCATATAACTTACCAAGAATATAAGGTAAATATATGGTATATTGTATCACTTACCAAGCATATAAGGTAAATATATTGTATATCATATAACTTACCAAGAATATAAGGTAAATACATTGTATATCATATAACTTACCAAGCATATAAGGTAAATATATTGTATATTGTATCACTTACCAAGCATATAAGGTAAATACATTGTATATTGTATCACTTACCAAGCATATAAGGTAAATACATTGTATATTGTATAACTTACCAAGCATATAAGGTAAATATATTGTATATTGTATCACTTACCAAGCTGGGGTAGAGGCCCACTGATATGCTTCCTCTCTTTTCATCCTAAATATACAAGAGGGAGGATAGACATGATACGGTAGTTACCCATGATGCATAGTGATAACTGTAAGTGTACTAACATAGATATTCATGTACGAAAGACTACATAGTTCCGACGTATAATTGACACTATACATAGGTATACAGCACTTACTATATCAAGTATAAGACCCAAGGTAAGTATACAGTACTTACTATATCAAGTATATAACTCAAAGTAAGTATACAGTACTTACTATATCAAGTATATAACTCAAGGCAAGTCTTATGTCAACAGAGAGTGGAGTACTAGCATCTACGATGGGTATCACTTCCCTGTTATACTCAGGCCCTATGATACTCTCAAGTAGCTTAGTCTCATTCACATAGGCTGCCGAATCACCAGCACAACTGCATACTAGTATAGTCACCAGCACTGTAAGTATAGTTGATATCCGAGTTAGGTGCAGAAGTGGAGAAATTTGAGATAGCCTTTGTTCTTCGCCAAAACTGAAGTAGGAGAGGTTGTCTTCTCTATATTTTGCTGGTTGACCGCCCTTACCCCAAACCCCAACCACAAACAAGGAACTAAGACTATCTAAATTTCTCCACTACTGCACCTAAGGTATTTTTATTAATATTAAATATTAAATTTACTACTGCACTTTCCTGAAACAATACCAGTACAATCGTCTCTAACCAGCTAATCCAAATTGAAAATTAAGCTCAAAAATGTCACTGCACTGTGACTGCCACTGCCACTGTGTTATGTGGTGTCGAGTCAGGTGCACTAGTGTTAAGTGGAGAAATTTGGGATAGCCTTTTTACATTTGTCCTCTTTTTCTGGGTTCTATTCTGAAATCCAACAAACATGACCACTTACCTGCCATATAGTACATCAATCTCGCCCTCTTAAATAGCATCGTTAATTGAAGCAGTTATGCAAAAACAACGCTGGCCTTGTATGTCACATCGAACAATAAGTTATGCTCAGTAGAAAATTGGGTTTGGTCGCTTGAGAATAATAATGACTTCTTTCCTTGGCTCAAGCGACTTCCGTTTCTTTGAATTTGGATCCAGATGAATAACAACACAACCATGCAACAGAAGCACAGGTTTCCGTGTTTGGCGATGTAACACCATCGTAGTATTAAAACCGTGCTCTCTTTGAGAGTTGTTCCTTCATGAATATTAAAAGGTAGACAACTCCAATCTTACTTGCACATTTACATGTACTACATGTACCAATGTGTAATACATGTTCATGTACATGTATGTACTAATCAGATGGACATGTATTCCGCATTAAACTAATGTGTAATACATGTCCATAGACACTATACATTTTTACATGTATAATAATATTATAATATTACAATAATTATTATATACAATATTAAAAAATATCCAAGAGTATGAGTAAATATCTTTAGTAACAAAGTGTGGAGTTATTCTCTCTTTGGACACTATGAATAAAGAGGGGACAACTGCAGATAGAATTCATGCTGTAACCACCTGGTAAACATATGCTACAAAATATACAGTGTAGAGAGAGAGAAGTAGACAGAGGTAGTAAAGTCTATGATACTCAGTGTATGTGTATTTACAGTTACTATTACATCAGTATACTTATAAGTGATAGCTAAGCACATGTACATGTTGTGGTTGATGACCTACAATACTAACTAGTAACTAGTATACAATACAGAAGCTCTAATTAATGATGAATTCATTATTTATAATTTTATTGCTGCTCTGGTACTATGTGCTGCCTGCTGCCAGGGATCTTATATGTATAAACACACTCACCTAAAGCTATTTCTAAGTGCTTTCATACCCACATATTGATCTACTATCAGGGGTTTATCCCAGGTGTCTACAGTGGTGGTGTCTACAGTGGTGGTGTCTACAGTGGTGGTGTCTACAGTGGTTGTGTCTACAGTGGTGGTGTCTACAGTGGTGGTGTCTACAGTGGTGGTGTCTGTTACTTACTACAATGTATTCTTGAAAGCAGATGTTATCCGGCACCAAGTCATGACACAGCCTGTATGTTTGAAAGAGGACTGTCAATATATTGGGTGTTTAGGTTTTAGAGTTTCGTGAGAAATATCATAAAATACCAATAAAAATTTTATGTAGTCAGCAAGCTATACACTATACAGTATACCAGTAGACAGGGCACGCCAGCTGTGACCATAAATAAACAGCTTTTATCTATCTCAGGATAAATAAGTGACACTACGAGAAACTGGGTGAAGTGTAGATAGATGCCTTCTAAAGCTCACCAATGGAGCATACAGTGTGCCATGCATGCAGCCAATCAGTGGTGCTGACACAGTGTTGGCTGATTTAGAGGAAACCCTAGATGTATGCTGCTGATAGGAGATATATAATTAATGAGAGATGCTGACACTCTATCTTGGTATCTCTGTGTGAGTCAGTGTGTGCTATACTGTAGAGAGGATAGGGAGCTGGTATACAATACACAGTGTGTCAATACAGTAATGGATATGTCAGCCCAACACAGGTACATGTACAAATTATATCGTAATAACATTATAATTATATGTTGTAATATATATAATATATTATATACTATACAATATACATGATATATTATGTAATATATATAATATATTATAATAATATGTATAATATATTATATAATATACTGTAAGCAATGAAATTTATATAACATGAGTTATATATGAGTCATATATGCCATTATATACCATTATATACCACTGTAATATACCATTATAATATTATATACCATTTTATACCATTATTATATATCACTATATACATGTATTATTTGTATAACATGAGTTTAGCTCACAACTAGGGAGGATTTCAAGAGTTTTGCACCAGACTAGCGGTACAAATACATAAAATAATATAGCATATAACCTGTACTGTATACAATAGTGTTTACTTTACATTGTAGCTGTTACAATAGTCAATACTGCTCCAACATCTCAGGTAGATTTATTTTGACAGCGTTCACTTGACTATCTCACTGATGGGGTAAAGCTACATGTTAGCTCTAGGTCCAAACTACTGGTGCAGCGTTTTCCAGACACTAGTTGTTGTGATAGGAAAGTCTGAGGCTATGTCTTGCTATGTCAGTGGATGAAATGTCTCACAGGACATATTACTATTGTGAGGGATAATATAATATCGGTGGTATTACATAACTGAACAGTCTCCTACATTACTACATATATGTACGTACGTAGGCTATGTACATATGGAATGTGCGACTGTTCGAAAAAGACAGTTCGAAACAGGACGTTTCGAAAGTGGACAGTTCAACACTGGACAGTTTGAAACGCCTAACCCCAACCCCAACCACCAGATTTCAACTCATTTTTAATCTTAATATTATTTTCTTTTTTTAATTAATTAAATTAATTAATTAAAATTAGTTCTCTGCAAGTTGTGTTCTTCTAAATGCAATCTACACAGTTTCGAACTGTCCTGTTTTGAACTGTCCAGTTGTGAAACGTCCTGTTTAGAACTGTCTTTTTCGAAATGCCCCTTTACCATACATATGTACGCAGGCTACGTATGTATGGGTACACAGGTACATATACATGTAAAGTCAAACACATTAGACTTGGGTTCAAACTATCTTGTAGTAAAACTAAAGGTAAAGATAAGAACGGCAAGAAGGGTGAAATAATTGACCTAGAGGGAATCCTGCTACGGTGGGCCAAGCAGGAGTATAAGAGATACAGATCCTGTGCCCAGAGACTGTTTATTAAGCCGAGAGATATAGATTACCAGTTTGACTGGCAAGATGTTAAGTTCCATCATATCTATGACTCGGAGAATGTGTGGAACATGTCACCTCCCACACTAAAAGCTAATGTGAGTATTATAGTATTCGGTCTAATAGTAGAATTATCTCCCCTTCACAACATGTTCTACATTTGTACATGTACATGTACATGTACATGTACATGTACATGTACATGTACGTGTATATTGGCAAAGTATATCTGTCATCAGGTATTCTGTGCTAATCATAGACTAGTTCCCACTAAACCGACACGTAGCGTCAGCGAGCTGCGGGTAGCGAGCTGTGGATAATCGTGGAAAGGATGTGACATAATATGACATAATAATATACAAAGTGTATCAAGTGATCTCTGCTCACACAGTCTCTCTCCCACTCTCTCCCACTCTCTCCCACACTCCCACATGAGTCTGTCTGTACACACAGTCTCTGTCCCTTGAGGAGATACCTACATGTAGAACTTTGGGGTTCCCATACATGTAGAATATTTTGGAGACAGGGGCACTTGAAGAGATTATCTGTAGAAATATTATTTACAGGATTATTGGGGAGTATTATCTCCAGATTTTAATTCTACTCAATTAAAATAGACGAGAATAGAGTGAGTTATTAATCTCATGTAATTATTGGATTAGTAACATGTAATCCCCTCCCACTGTTTACCCCATACTATTAAATTATACTGTATCACAGCAAGTACATACTACCCTTTACTATTAAAACTTGTTGTTGCTCTAACACTGAGTTCTGACCTGGGCATAAGACATAGCATTGGTTGTGCCCACTGTTTGGACTCGGTGGTAATTAAGTCAGCATTTGAGGAAATATAAACATACACAGGCCTACTACATAGCAATACTGTGATTTCCAACTAAGTGGCGTGTTCATAGATAATATTTTACTCAAAGTGTATCACAATGCTGTGATTTGGGTTCATCATAGATGTACATTGTACCTGTGTTGTATGTGTACATGTATATACATATACCTGTACATATAGGCTATGTTTTTCATATTTTTAAATTTGTCGTTTGAGCAGTGGGGGACTCGGATTTCACATCCATGACAATACCCATCCCTGACTGGGGTTTCAACTCAGGGCCTCTACCGCACCTAATTATGTTTTTTTCTTTTCTCAATTTTTATAGTTAAACAAAATCAACTCATTTGAATTAAAAGCAAAAAATATTTCGATTCCTTTTCACTTAGTTTGAGTATATTATGCAGTATATCAGAATGATATATATACATGTACAATGTACACTGTAAGTGGACGTAGTACACGGTGAGGTGGATACATGGAACGGTCGTTGGTAATAATAGAGTCATCTCCTCTCAACAAGTAGAGGACAACTTCAACTTCAATTATTATTATTATTATTACACATGTGTGATGTGTGTGTATAATATAATGTACTGTTATGGCCAGACGTTAGCAATAGACATCTGGTGCCACACTACCACTAACACTACAGTAACTTAAATTTGTCACAAATTGTTCACATATTTATATACTGTACTTTATCCGTTGTAACTTGCAATTTACTATGTATCTACAGTGTAGGTGTATAATGTACTATGTGTATATATATCTACAGTTTAGGTGTATAATGTACTATATATATGATATCTATAGTGTAGGTGTATAATGTACTATATATATGATATCTACAGTGTAGGTGTATAATGTACTATATATATGATATTTACAGTGTAGGTGTATAATGTACTATATATATGATATCTACAGTGTACGTGTATAATGTACTATATATATTATATCTACAGTGTACGTGTATAATGTACTATATATATGATATCTACAGTGTAGGTGTATAATGTACTATATATATAATATTTACAGTGTAGGTGTATAATATACTATATATATGATATCTAACAGTGTAGGTGTATAATGTACTGTATATATTATATCTACAGTGTAGGTGTATAATATCAGACTATCATGACATACTATTCTCATCACTCAACAGGTGCTGTTTGAGACCACATTTGAAAACCGAACATCTTCTCCCCAGAACTACAGTTTCCAGACTGAGAGAACTACCAGCTCAACGTGTTCTATAGAACTAGAGAAAGGTAATGCAGTAATAGTGACAACGACATGTTGTAAAGCTATGTATGATGTAGAGGTCATAGTGAACAGATCAAGTGTCTTATCAACTCTATTGGTAGGTGATGCACTTGTATCTATTAGTTTACCATGTAAGATGCAGGAAGTTTACATGTACTTAGTAGCTTAGCAACACAATAACAACTTCACTCGGTGATAATAGCACTGCATCACGTCCAGTAAGGTATAGCTGGGAGTTGTCACTCCCAACCTGAAGCGTGCATGGAACGATAACTCCGTTAGTGGATAACAAATGAGCAGTAATAGCAACACTTGTGCCCAAACAAGTATATTTACCCTACAACCGATGTGTGTATGCAGTGTGTACCTTATTACCTACATTGTATGTGTGCATGCAGTGTGTACCCTACAACCTATGTGTGTATGCAGTGTGTACCCTACAACCTATGTGTGTATGCAGTGTGTACCCTACAATCTATGTGTGTATGCAGTGTGTACCCTACAACCTATGTGTGTATGCAGTGTGTACCCTACAACCTATGTGTGTATGCAGTGTGTACCCTACAACCTATGTATGTATGCAGTGTGTACCCTGCAATCTATGTGTGTATGCAGTGTGTACCCTACAACCTATGTGTGTATGCAGTGTGTACCCTACAACCTATGTGTGTATGCAGTCTGTACCCTACAACCTATGTGTGTATGCAGTGTGTACCCTAAAAATAAAGGAACTGATAACTATAATCCACAACGATTTATTTACCTACGTGTAGATCGGGTTACCTACATGTAGATTGGGTTACCTACGTGTAGATTGAGTTACCTACGTGTAGATTGGGTTACCTACGTGTAGATTGGGTTACCTACGTGTAGATTGAGTTACCTACGTGTAGATTGAGTTACCTACGTGTAGATTAATGTCATGTCATGACCTGGGGTTCATATTGCTTGTATATTAATGTCATGTTTGATAAGGTGTGACGAAAGGATACGAGGCTACAGTGACACTGAAGACACCTGGAGAGGTTCTGGAGGCAAGTGCCGGATATAAACAGGAAACAACCATCACTGAGACGAAAACAGAGTCCGTGGTTGAGGAGCTCAAGTGGAGCAATGACAGCCAGATCATGGTATTCTATTTATAGATACACTTGCTAACAGCTCAATGTCTTCATCGAAGGCATAACACAGTCTTCATCGAAGGCATAACACAGTCTTCATCGAAGGCATAACACAGTCTTCATCGAAGGCATAACACAGTTTGGTGTATGACTATTATACATACTAAACATGACTATAATATATGTATGTATGTATGTATGTATGATTTGCCATTCATTGGTCTGTCAACTTGATCAGCATCTATAATGTAACACTAGAGATGGAAGTTGTCTGCTCTCAATGTACAATAAACGAGTAGGAGCAAAGGCCTTTATTATTATCTAGCCACTAACCAAAGCTGACATCTAACAAATTATGTAATTGGGGTCATTGTATCTAACATTAAACAACTACAACAGCGCCACCAAAGACTGAAAATGCCAGCATGTCGGTCTTTTCACGGACTAACAAACGGCGCGCCAATTTTCTCTAGAAGGAGGCCCCGAAGGCTGAAAAAGAACAATTGGCCTCTCGTGTAGCTGAGCCTTTACTATGAGCATTATTATATGACGTGTCAAAGTGACTATGGTAGATTATATTGTACATGTACTATTGTGAGTTATATGTATGTATTGGAATGACAAAGCTATGGAAGGTATTACATGTATAACAGGTGAATGGTAACCACAAGGCTACAGCAACACTAGTAGTAGATGAGAAGTGTTATAAGGATAACATCTACACAGTAACGAGTTACTTCTATGGGGATATCAAAGTCAACCTTATCAATAGAAAAGACAACTCCCTCATAACACACATTGGTAAGTATACGGTATGTAACAACCACAGGCTAACCTAGAGTGTCCAATGAAATACTCTGTTCACATGTGGTTGAGTAAAGTAAATTGAAACATTGTAATGACCAGAGAGAAAGCAACTCCGCATATACTTTGTATGACCAGAGAGAAGATAAATTCAAATCTACATAATTCATTTCTATGATTTGATGAATCTTGTATGAATAGAGAGTAGACAACTCCGCATACACTTGAATGTATCTGTTCTAGCTGGAGACATAGTGAGGATTATCAATACTAAGGCCACCTTAGCTGAGCAGCAGCAATTAGTGAATGATGAGTCACTCAGTCTATACCCGTACGACCGTGATGTCATCACCTACACAACAAGAGCTAAGGCTACATTTAACTTTGGTATCAAACAGGAAGTGAAACTGTCAGAGGAACGCCTAGAGTAGATGATGTTCGGCATTGTTCTTCAATATAATTACATCATGTATTTATACGTAACCCTGTGAACTATCTGCTATAACAGAGTATTGACTGTAGTGGAAGGATTGAATTCCAGAGATAATACTTGTATTTAATTAGTATTTAATAAATATAATCATATTTACATTAAGTAATAAACAAAATCTAGCTTTACCATGTGATGCATAGTTATCTTCCCTCACTTTCTGGCTGAAGTGGAAGACAAATATGTATTTTATTCTCTTAGTGGCAGCTGTGCATCTACCCATCTAATTCATGACTCGTTGGGAAACAGTAAGTCTAGGAAATTTAAATATTAAAGTGCAACTATCGCCTAGCCATGCTGCATATCATTAGAAAGGTCAGAAAACGCTTATTTAAGTATTTTTGCAGTATTTTAGCTTAATTTGGAGTTGTTTTATCCAAATGGCTTTGAAATTTGCACAAACCAGAATATTTCAGGCTATAGTAGGTTATCCCCTCTTGGTTGTAACAGAGAGGATAACCTACTATACTCTGAAATATCCCCGCAGCTACAACAGGTGCGATGACGTAGCCACAGTAATTATAGTATATGGTTATTCAGTTGGCACTTGTGCAAAACCACAAAGAGTTGAAAGGTCATGCCATTATAACAGCAGAATATTATTATACTCAAGTAAATATTCAAATATCTAAGTAGTACAGCCTGCCACAGCTATTAGGCCATTAGGCTACTGCCAAGTTCTATAAATTCACAATGATAATAATATTATAACAGTAATGATTGTCAACCGCACATTGGCGATCTGATGACATTAGTAGGGTGACCATTTCAATTTTACTTATGTGAAATGTACAATTTAGCCCTCTCCCACCATATTCAAATGTATCTATGTAATTTCCAAGGTTTTAATCAATTTTTAGCACACAAGTTAGTATTTTGGGGCATGTAGATTTACCATTCCTACAATATGAGCTACAAATTCCGGCATGCTAATAATTATACGCTGTGACTTTAGGAACGTTGGTGTAGCTGCATAACCACTAGTCAAAAATCCAAGGGTCCATGTAGGTTGAGTGATTCATAAAATACATGTAAGGTACTGTACCAAGTCAAATAGAATTTGACTGCTTCTACAATATGTACTACCATAATGAATCCTGGTTGAATAACTACATTGGCTTGCATTCAACTACATGTACATGTTGTATAACCAACCATATTTCTACTTCCAAATAGGCCTACCATTTTAGAACATTACCAAGACCATTGTTTTGTCTTTTATTATAATAAGTTTTATTGATAACCATGTAGTAATTAAAAACAATCTTTCATCTGTATCTCTTATTATGCTCCTTCCTTCCCTCCATCTTCTCTGTCAGAACAATCCCTATCGCCAGGTAGAGTTCTTTGTGTTGACATCAGGTGTCTGATACAGAGGAGGTAACATTCTCTATTGATTTCTCCACATAATCTACAGATTATTATAAGTTATTTATTAGTGAGCAAAGGGAGGCTATAATGTAGAATGGACCACTACAACTAGCGTACAATCAGTGATGTGCTCTTAGGTAGTGGTGATGCTAATGAATTTAGCAAATGCCATTTTGACTTGGTCTACACATTGTTCCAGAAGTGTTTAGCAATTATAATAGTTAATTGATTTTCCAGTATTACTTCAAAACAATAACATCATGGTGTTGAAAGTTTTTGTGTCTGTCAGCTAATAGCTCTAAGCTAGGCTCAAATGTGGCTTTCATTTCAACTGACAAGAGATCACTACAATTTTCCCAAGTTTACACAAATTATAAAATGGGAGCAATAATGAAAAGTGTATCTACCTGCATCTGTCTGTTCTACTGAACCTTATAAATTTAATCACTGGTAAATTTTGTGCAATACAACAATATGATTAGTGTTTGGAAGAATTTGGCCTGCTAATAAATTACTTGTACTGTAAATAGCCCAGGCACAAGTATAGGTGCTTGTTAGTTAGAGGGCAGGCCTTACACATTGTGCTGTAATGAAAGAGAATTATCTCTGGGCACAGTAATTGTCTGAGCTAAAAAATAGAATGCTTCTTGTGGGTATACGTGGCTGTAGGCAACATGATTCTGACTTCTGCTCTGAGAGCAGCTGAAATTCCAATGTATTTTGTGGGAGAAACTACTTCCAAATTGCAGTGATGGGATCAGATATAATAATTATGCTATCTTTGCTAGGTCTACTCTAAGCTTACAATGAATTTTTCTCAACTTCTAGTGCTATTTACAAAACATAGATTTTCCAAAATTTGAAAAATATTTTATAGTTATTTTTGTGGTTTGTTCCGCTTGTATCAGCAGTATGCTAAACCACTATTTCTGTTGACAGTTATAGGCTTATAGCATAATATAGAAAAGAATTCATGGTGAGTTGATAACAGATATTATAACAGGATGTAACATTGTTTAGTCCTAAAGTTCTCTATGTGTAATGGAGAATAATAAATGGGATATAGAATAATGCGAGAAGTGCTGCATAGAGTTATGTGAATGTATGCTGTGGCTCTCCTGTAGATTTCACACAACATAATGAATTGGGAGAAAGCAGTGCATTTCATATTGTTGTAGCTTCACTTTCATGCAGGGCTGTAACAACTATTTTTGGCTGAGGGGGCAAAAAGCCCAGGCCGGAGTATCGGGCTGCCCAGACAGATACTAAAAATAGCTTAAAATGTTTTCTAACAAATTCCAGTCAAATATGCAGGATCACAGGCCGCTTATACTGTCTTTCAGACTATAACACTGCCCATAACTGTGTGATCAATGTGTACAAATGTCACCTTTGGAGAATTTATTCCAACGAATTTTTGCTTTTGGACAGATTTCTGGGGTGGCAAATGCCCACCTTGCCCCCCTGGTTGTTACAGCCCTGCTTTCATGTACATGTATAATAGGTTGTTGAGAATTTACATGTAGGGATATTGTTTAGACTTGGAGGCATTCAGTTTTTAGGCTTGGAGCTGGGTGCTTCCAAGTGAATTTTCTAGACAACAACTTGTAATTTGTGAAATTTGTACTTTACATCCTTACAACACATGGCAGGATATTATGAGGGTTTTTAAAGAGTAAATTACATACCGGCAGGCTTCAAGTTTTCTGTCCTGAGCTGCTGTTATTACCAAGATTATTACTGGTGCTAGCTGTGAATGTAGATAAGATCCCAGGATAATTGGCATGGAGTTGGGAGCTCTCAGGTGGTATTTCAATAGTTGAGGTTATGGCCCTTGTGGTGATGAAGCCTAAAATGTATACAATAATTACATGTATAATAATGTTGTGATACATTTGCAACCATGTTAGTAGTATTCATATTATCAATCTGCCTGTTTGCATAAAACATGTGTGCTTGCAAATTAGAGCTATGTGAGACAGAGCTGTATATCTGTATAAAAGAACAGTAATATAGCACCATATAATTGTAATAAGCATACATGTAAATAAAAATAGTGGAATACAGTACATGTAATATTAGGATTTAGTAATGAACATGACCTACCTTGAACAGCTAATCTTTCTTCTTATGAACATTGTACACTGCATAGTGCATAACACCTGAAATTTCTCAGCTGAAAACCTTTGCTATATATTCCAGCACCATAATATTGTTTGCAGTCTGTATGAAGTTGCAGTTTACTGCAAAGTTTGACGGAATTATCCGATTTCGCTGAATACTAACACAAAACACATTTGCGTAGTGTGTACTGTATAGCTATCATGATAGTTCATGGTCAATCATCTTGCAAGGTTGAACATTGTACAGCTTCATGCTTGTAAAATATAATATACTATCTCTATAATTTGTGGTCTGCTATTGCAATTAGTCAGTGGCTGGCAGCAACCATATCACCTTAGTGCTGATATAATGGAATGCAGTTGCTGTTGGAGCATGACTTGTGAAACTAACCACAACTTGACCTACTTCATGCAGTGTCTGTCAAAATAGTTATGTCCTGTTATTGCAATCTTTCTGGAGGTGGCAGGCAGAAACTGAGAGCTGATAACTTCAAAGTGTATGAAAATGACAACCATAAAGTTTATCATTTTCTAACAGACACACCTCTCAGTCATTTTATTGTGGACACAACTCCACAATTTCATTAGAAAAAGCAGGTTTTTCTCTTTTCAATGATATGCAGCATGGCTAGGTGTTAGTTGCCCTTTAAAGAGTCGTTCCATGTTGCTTTTTTGATAGCAAAATATTTAAATGTTGCCCAAATTCAACTTGGCTGAGAGAAGAATAAATAAATACAACATTTCTGTAGGCAATACATGCATGATAGGCACTTATAGTTACTGATCATAATTAGAAGTTGTCCTCTCTCAATCTTTTCTTCCAAGTAAAGAAGTAGAAGAAAACCAGTTTGGAGAGGACAACTTCTAATTATGGTCATTAGCCCATGAGTGCCCATGAATGCATGTCTTCAAACCCTATCATTCTACACAATCTAGTCTACCATTCTACACAATCTAGTCTACCACTCTACACAATCTAGTCTATCATTCTACACAATCTAGACTATCATTCTACACAATCTACTCTATCATTCTACACAATCTACTCTATCATTCTACACAATCTACTCTATCATTCTACACAATCTAGACTATCATTCTACACAACCTACTTTACCATTCTACACAATCTACTCTATCATTCTACACAATCTACTCTATCATTCTACACAATCTACTCTGCCATTCTACTTTTCTTTATTCTACATGTACTAGTATACTGTATACTGGTAAGCCGCTCAAAAATCTGATAGCAAATAGCTATTCAATAGCTAAAACTACCTTAGAATAATTGGTAAGCAATCTAATGTCCCCCAACCATCTACAATGTATTTCTACTCACAGATAGAATATTTTACATAATGCTATTTCTACATGTAATATTGTGATGGTACAGGACATTTGTATACGATTCCAGCTACCGGAATAAACCCTGCAGCACCTTAAGTGCCTAGTAGTTGTCACAGCACTACTCAGCTAACACTCATACTCTCATAACTAACTGTTCGTATACTTATACTCAACTGCATTGCATGTCTGAACCATCCAGTTACTGTCTATATACGTGTATCTGTGTGTTTATATTCACTCTACTTAATTACATACTGATGTACGTTCATGTATGATTATTACTAAGTCTTTTGATGCTTTTTATACCCATGTACAGAGGCCCGACCTCTCAGAATTACCTGATATTCATTTTGTACATGAATTGGATCATTATAAGCAACTTTTGTATAACCCGACCCATTTTGGGTCGGCCGTCGGCCATGTTGTTGCGCAACTTCCGGACGACCCTATGTCGTCTTTTCCCGACACTACGTCGGGCGGAAGTCCTTATACTATATAAAGGGCATTGTTTCACTGTTCATTGTCTCAGTCTTCACTTGGCTTTCAATAAAGACACATCTATACTTGATACAGAGACTTTCACTTCCTTTTGTCAGGTCATTCGCTTAGCGAACCGCCTACTAGGTCGGATCACTCTCTTTCAACGTATAGTCTGAAGGTCAGACTTGGGACCAAATGGGTCGTCTCTGGTAGTTATTGGGCTACTGAGACCGCTCGATCTTTCATGTAATGAGAAGGCCTAGGACCACTCATAGGCACTTCAGTTTTGGGTCGGTAGTCGTCCAAGGACGACCGCACGAAATACCAGAAATCATTACAATATTTCTGTACATGTATATGTAGATACATAAAGAAGTCATCACTAGACAGTTTTGCTGGAATCTGATATACATACATATATATATTATGCTATTCAGTGCCTGCAGCAAGCTGTCTCTATGGTTTCATAAATGAAAGACAAGGGTAGAGTTCAGTGTATTCTTTACTTTGTATTTTAACACAAAACTGTCTGATTGCATAGGTACCATCTTGTAAGAACTGAAACCTTATTGGATGATATTATGATAAGCTTGCACAATACAATAAGTAGGCAAAGTTATTAGTAAAATAATTAAATTGATATATAAATATTCCCGGGTATAATACCATGATATTAAATTTAAATATACTTACAAGTAGATAAAAGAACCACTAAAACAAATAATAATGACTACTAAATGTTGCAATGTTACTTCAAAAGTTATTAGAACTGTATAGCTACAATCATCTAGATGTATAACCCTTTGCAATTGGCTGAAAGACTCAGTTGCAACCAATGAATTGAATAGCAGATAAGCTACTAAAGATGCAGACTTAGCATAGTACACGTATATTATTGCACAAGACATGCACATATTGTATTGTTATCATGGGCACTCATGATCTATTGAACATAATTAGAAGTTGTCCTCTTTCAAACCGTGATTCGAGAGAGGATAACTTCTAATTATGATGAATAATTTGAGTGCCCACGATTATTAGGTGTCCAATTTGTACATCCTTGAAAACGCTCAGTATAGCTATGGAAACGATGCATGAAATATACATATAACAGGAATGTCTTTTAGAGATTATCTACAAGCTTCAAGAAAGTATTATCTGCAGCATGAATGAAATGTAAGATAATGGTATAATTACATGTACATGTATATTACTGCTCATGGTAGAAACTATCTTAGAAATGATCTACACCATAAAACAGGGAAAGATAACTCCCCTGGTAAGTATCATAATAGTACTGCAGTAGATGTGTGTCCTACTTATTTGTCCAATAGAATCAAAGAATAAGTGAGTAGCTGACCAATAGGAGTAGCAGTAGAGAATTGTACAACACAGAAATGGGGCTAGCACCATTGACATCATCTCCATCTTCTACTGGGTCCAGCACTAACAAAAAATACGTCACAGGTTAATATATAATCAGTCACATGGTTATATAGTCAGTCACATGGTTAGATAGTCAGTCACATGGTTATATAGTCAGTCACATGGTTATATAGTCAGTCACATGGTTATATAATCAGCTACATGTACATGGGTAGTTATATAATGTGAGGTACGTACGTACGTACGTACATGTACGTACATATGTACGTATGTATGTACGTACGCACATGTACGTACATACATACATGTATGTACGTACGTACATACGTATGTACGCACATGCGCACCACGCACACACGTACATACATACATACACATGTACATACATACATACATACATACATACATACACATGTACATACACACAGGCATACACGTACATACAGTCATACATGTACATACAGACATACATGTAGGGAAGGATGAAATGAATAATAAATCAAACCTTCGGGTTTTTTGAGTTCCACTTTAGCAGTCTGTGGACCACCTGTGTTCGTAGCGGTTAGAATGTAGATACCATATGATTGGCTGCCTTTTATCTTGATGGTTAACTTTACTTTATTCACTTTACCATTAGCAGCTTCAGTCTTCAAAATAACAACACTACGATTTGGGACAAGTGAGAACGTAACTCCTATATTTTATGCTTGTGTAACCGGGTAACAGTAGTATCAATCACATGGTTATAGTACATAGCTATCAATCACATGGTTATAGTACATACATGTACAATGTAGCTACCGATTACATGCTGTGACATTACCATGCTAGAGAGACCGTCACTCTCCAGTTCCATGTTAGCTCCAATGTTTCCTGTGGGAGTCCTCCAGCTGATGTCCTTGGCCTCTGGTAAGGAGTGCCCACTGATCGTACACTCTACCTTTACTTCTGCATTCTCCTCTCCTGTTATGCTTTCTGGACAATTTATCTGGGGTGGAGCTACAATTAATATAAGCAATGTAGATCTATTACATGCAGAGCTAGTTAAGAGAGATCCCAATTGATAATTTAGCAGTGTGTGAGAGTCACCCCACTTGTGCAATGTTTGGCATAGAGTCTACAGCTGTTCGAGCTAACAAAGAGTGTGTTGTAGTATTAGTTCATTCCAGGAGCGTATTAAACAGTGAGAGTGTTATTATTCCTCTCCTGGAAGTCACCGAGATACAAATGAAGCAATTACATATCCAAGGGAAAGAAACAATCAAGTTAGCCATCATACTCTATATTAAAGTAATCTAATGTCAATGTAATGTAACAGACCACCTGAGAATAACTTGAACTGAATAGTGTTTAACAACAAGTTACTCAGCAATACCGACACACACATGTCCACAGAAGAAGAATATTAAGAAAACTTATTATTTTATGAAACAGCAATCCAGTTGATTAATCACACATCGTTATACAATGTAGGAGACCTTCAACCCGACATACAATCAGCAGAAAGAAAGTCTAGGAAAATCATAATGTTTACAGTTTGTTGTGTTGAGGCTGCCTTCATTGGTGCTGCCTTCATTGGTGCTGTCATTTCGTACTATTTCTAGAAAGTAATACAACTTGTATGATTCTAGATGTAAGACTGTATTTAATTGGATTAATAATTTATAATCCTGTATCCATAAAATAGTAAATACATGTAAATAGAAACTTCATCATAGGATAATCATCATAGAGCTTGTTGAACAGTGATACTCCTGTAATAAATACATTGTGTTATTCCAAAGCCTCTTCCTATTTCATTCACTAAGAGCTGGCCACCTGTAATAATTTCAGACAAGCACTGCCCCAAGGCACTACCTTCTTACTGACCACTACCTTCTTACTGACCAGTACCACTTAGTGACTCACTGGTCAAGAGAATCAGTCGCTGACTCAATGGTCAGGAAGAGAGTTAAATCTTGTAGAAATTATTAGTAACAGCAATGACTCAGTTAAACCACTCAAACTATATATAAGACTACAATCATGATGACTATAAGAGTAAGACTACTTGGTAACTATAAGACTACTTGGTAACTATAAGACTACTTGGTAATTATAAGACTACTTGGTAACTATAAGACTACTTGGTAACTATAAGACTACTTGGTAATTATAAGACTACTTGGTAACTATAAGACTACTTGGTAACTATAAGACTACTTGGTAACTATAAGACTACTTGGTAACTATAAGACTACTTGGTAACTATAAGACTACTTGGTAACTATAAGACTACTTGGTAATTATAAGACTACTTGGTAACTATAAGACTACTTGGTAACTATAAGACTACTTGGTAACTATAAGACTACTTGGTAACTATAAGACTACTTGGTAACTATAAGACTACTTGGTAACTATAAGACTACTTGGTAACTATAAGACTACTTGGTAACTATAAGACTACTTGGTAACTATAAGACTACTTGGTAACTATAAGACTACTTGGTAACTATAAGACTACTTGGTAACTATAAGACTACTTGGTAACTATAAGACTACTTGGTAACTATAAGACTACTTGGTAACTATAAGACTACTTGGTATACATTTTCACAATTCTAGTTGAAAATTTCCAGAATCTACTCCCAGATGGTTGATCACCAAAGACATGTAGTGCATAACAGTTCATACACAATACTATACTTACCATGAATGATGAGCTCAGCAGTGGCGTTGACAGGGTACATTTCATAACCAGGTACTATAGCTTCACATGTTACCTGTTCTTTGTTTTGAGAAGGTTTGAAAATATAGTAGACGTTGCCTTCATACGCCCCAGGTTGGCCTTCCCTGGCCTCAACACTTTCACTACAACAATAGTCTAGGTACATTAATAGGCTGCGACCAGTAGCATACTACTGCACAACGCATGTCTCTACTCCTCTATTATCAACATCAACTATGAATCTTCTAGTTTATCGCATGACAATTGTAGGATGCGCTACAAACTTCTCATCTCATCAGCATATGCCCCTACAGCACTATTTCCTTCACCATTACTATAGGATTACATGTACATGTACATTTGTATACTGTCTATGTTTACACATCAAGTACTAGTGCAGAAGGGTCTCCGAGTGATACCAATGTTCACACTTCTTTTGGAAGTGGTATTCTTATCTCAAAGTGCTGCAGTTCATGATTACGGAGTTGTCTCCCTGTTCTTCGAACAGTTTCAATGACTTACAAGGTGAGAGGATAACTGTAACCTAGATGTCAAAGAACATAGTAGGTAGTAGTAGGTGTCATGTGAGTAGATAACTCCCCACTAATACTGGCACCCGTCCATCTTTGTCTACATACCATCAATACCTGTGGTAGTATTATAATACTGTAATGGTTTCTGTGATTTGGTGCGGTCGTCCTTGGACGACTATCGACCCAGAAATGAAGTGCCTATGAGTGGTAATAGGACTTCGCATTACATGAAAGATCGAGCGGTCTCAGTAGCCCAAATACTACCAAAGACGACCCATCTGATCTCAAGTCCGACCTTCAGACTATACAGTGAAAGAGAGTAATTCAACCTAGTAGGCGGTTCGCAGAGCGAATGACCTAGTAAAAGGAAGAGAAGTCCCTGTATCAAGTATAGATGTGTCTTTATTGAAAGCCAAGCGTAGACTGAGACAATGAACAGTAAAACAGTGCCCTTTATATAGTATAAGGACTTCCGGCCGACATGACGTCGGGAAAAGACGACGTGTGGTCGTCCGGAAGTTGCGCAACAAGATGGATAGAGTGCTCTGTTGTCCGACTAGGTGTTGACTGAGTGGTGGTGGTGAAGGTACTGGGGGATCCATCTGGATCCTGGCCTTTTATAGGTGTGGGGGCTGCCCTGGTTCTCCTTGTGGTGTGCGACGTTATGCCTGCAACACCTGGCTTCTCACCATGTAGTAGAACTACGTTGCGGCGGAAGTGCACTTGTCTGACCCCTGTTGTTAGATCTATTTTGATCTCAAGGTTGTCTGGGTCACCGGATCCGTCTGTGGAATTGGAGAGTAAACACGGGCCTGGCCGTGTCGGCCTACGATAGGTAGTCGTCTGGGCAGCCCATTTGTGATGAATTTCTTCTAGTATAACCTCTGGGGGTCGGCCTCGCTTCCACCGGGCCTTCCTCCTGTATGATAAGGGTCTGTTTTCCCTAGTGTAGGGCGTTAGCATCCGGACGTAGGAGGGTCTACCTTTTGAACCTCTGCCCCAGTCGGGCGGCGGGAATATCGGGTGCTGGAAATAGTCGACAGCTCCTTCCTCGAGGCGGTTTGCGCCTTGTCTACGCTCCTGGATGCGCGGCTTTTTAGCCTGTCGGCCCTGGTCCTCTACTTGCCTCTTTTTCTTCGCTGTTCCTCCCTCGGCTTCTAGCCCCCCTATCGGGTGGCCAGGGCGTCGGCATTGTACTTCGACGCCATGCGGAGTTGTACTGGGCGGTAATGATCCTTTTCCTCCCTTGGCCCTGGATCCTCTGTGGGGGTGTCCTTGACGTCGGCATTGATCATCGACGTCGGGCGCAGGTGTACTAAGTGATGAGCTTCCCGTTCCTCCCTTGGCCCTGGATCCTCTGTTGGGGTGTCCTTGACGTCGGCATTGATCATCAACGTCGGGCGCAGGTGTACTAGGTACTGAATTATCCGTTCCTCCCTCGGCCCCTGGTCCTCTGTGTGGGTGTCCAGGACGTCGGCATGGGTCATCGACGTCGGGCGGAGGCGTACTAGGCTTCATCTCAGGCATCGTCCTCAATGTATAAGGGCTTCCCGTTCTATTGACACACGGCCATTGATCTCGGCTGGTGTATACCTTTGCGGTATGGCAGTTTACAGAGCACTTGTGTTTAGTCAGGTAGGGCATCCCTAGGACGCCATCTTCTGGTATGGAGCCGATGAGGAACAGTTCTTGGCTAAAGGTACGACCGACTACCATAGGTAGCCTTACCATTCCCTCGAACCTGAGAGTCGAGCCGTCGGCCATCTTGCCATATGGCTGACTTACTGGTAGGACCTCTAGGTCGGGTCTCTGCAGCTTCTTCAGGGTGCGGGGTGATATTAGGTTGGTCGTACAGCCCGTGTCCAAGAGTAGGGTTACATCTTGGCTACATAGTCGTCCTTGTATGTACAGGCTAGGTACATGCGGCTTTACATACGTCACTTGAGTCACTGTTTTAGAAGGGGGGTCGGCCTTGCCGACCGGATACTTGGGACGGTCTTCCGAGATGGAAATGTGAGAGGTGTGAGGAACTTGTAGGGCCCGAGTGCCAGCCTCTACTGTCTCGGGCCGGAGCCTTTTCCCGACTCGGGTACTGGCGGCTCAGGATATGTGGGGAGAGTGTTCCCATTGGTCCGTTGAGGAGGGGGACCAGGCTTTTTGCTGGTCTGCCAGGAGGGTCTGTTCCGAGGTCCTGGCGCTCTGGGGGCGTCTAGTAGTCCTCGAAGTCGTCTGACTTCTTGGCTGAGTGTCTGGATGGCCTCTTTCAGGTCGTTGATCCAGGTCAGGTCGGAGTCCACTGTATTTATTTGGGGTGTCTCCGGCTCGGGTTCTGTGACTGCCCTGATTTGGTGTGCTTTACTTCCACGGGAAGGTCCCTTGACGAGCAAGAAGTCGTTTCCGGCTCGGACGGCCGAGTCCACATCTCTGGGGTTTATTGCCAAGAGGTGTCTCTGTAGGTGTCCGTCCTCAAGAGAGTTACTGAAGTTTTCCACAGCCAATACCCGGCGGTGTGCTTCGGGTAGTTCCTGGAAAGCCACATGTACAAGTTTCTTGACTAGGGTGGCATGTTCTTGTAATGACATGCCGGGATCTTTCCGCAGCTGTATGAGCTGGAGTCTAGCTTCTTTATCAGTTAACCCGTATCGGGCGCGTAGAGCTTCGAAGATCCCTTCTGAGGTGCCGGGTCGGCCACACTCTTGTGCCGGTCCCTTGAGGGCCTCTCTTAGGTGAAGGTACATGGCTGCCGGGCTCCAGTCGTTTGCCTCGGCTATGGTCAGGAACTGTTCTATAAAGAACTCGACGTCTCCTTGTCCGTCGAACTGTGGTGTCTTGAAAGAGGGTTGAGGCGGCTGAGGTCGAGCTACTTCTATGTACTGTCCGATTACCTCTACTAGCCTGTCTATATCGCTAGCCATTGCTGAGTATAGATGGAGCCTCTTTGGTGAAGGGGACGTGTCGTCCTCGGTTTGATGTCTGTAGGGTGTCGGGTAGTTAGTTAACTACCGTAGTTTGTTAGGCCGGGTCGGCCTGATGGTCGTACTGAGTACCGTCAATCTGTTCTGGATCCGAGGTCGGTCTTTGATTGAAGATCCGGCGTAGGTCGGGCTACATCCAGCGGAACCACGAGAATTATGGGTGCACTTTAGCGTTTGTCACCTTCTCGTATCCAAGGTTCCCGGGTCCGAGTCCTAAATCGCCGTAGAAGTATTGAAGAATGAGGTCGGCCGGTCACCCGAGTCCGAGGTCACCTTCCTTCTCTTCGTATCGTAAGAGTACGACCTTAGAATCCCACCGCTGCCACCAATGTAATGGTTTCTGTGATTTGGTGCGGTCGTCCTTGGACGACTATCGACCCAGAAATGAAGTGCCTATGAGTGGTAATAGGACTTCGCATTACATGAAAGATCGAGCGGTCTCAGTAGCCCAAATACTACCAAAGACGACCCATCTGATCTCAAGTCCGACCTTCAGACTATACAGTGAAAGAGAGTAATTCAACCTAGTAGGCGGTTCGCAGAGCGAATGACCTAGTAAAAGGAAGAGAAGTCCCTGTATCAAGTATAGATGTGTCTTTATTGAAAGCCAAGCGTAGACTGAGACAATGAACAGTAAAACAGTGCCCTTTATATAGTATAAGGACTTCCGGCCGACATGACGTCGGGAAAAGACGACGTGTGGTCGTCCGGAAGTTGCGCAACAAGATGGCCGCCGGAAGCCCGACGGCCGACCCAAAATAGGTCGGGTTCTACAAAAGTTGCTTATAATGGTCCAATTCATGTACAAAATGAATATCAATGGATTCTGAGAGGTCGGGCCTCTGTACATGGGTATAAAAGGCATAAAAAGGACTTAGTAACATTCATGTGACTATGTATAACAACATATAGTAAGATACATGAATAAGGAATGAGCATAAACACATGGAGACATATATATATAGACGGTAATTAAGTACTTTGAACATGCAATGCAGTTAAGGGTAAGTATACGAGCACTAATTGTGAGAATGTTAGTGTCAGGTGAGTAGCGCTGTAACAACTACTAGGCACTTAGGGTGCGGTGGAGCTTCGTCCGGGAGTTGGAGTCGTATACAAATGTCCTGTACCATCACAATACTACCACAGATATTGATGGTATGTAGACAAAGATGGACAGGTGCCAGTATTAGTGGGGAGTTATCTACTCACATGACACCTACTACTACCTACTATGTTCTTTGACATGTAGGTTACATTTATCCTCTAACCATAATAATATATTATTATACAGTGTCCTGTAGTATGATGAAATAATTTACTCACAATGGAATGGTCTCCTCTCCAATGATTAGGTTCATGTGAGGTTTGCTGCCATTATAAGCGGTGCAGATAACTTTAATCTCCTTCCCATCTGCAAATGTAGCATATTTACCATCCTCCGCTCCTTCGAGTACAACACTGTCACTGTTCACTGTAACACAAACATACAACACTGTAACTGTTCACTGTAACACAAACATACAACACTGTAACTGTTCACTGTAACACAAACATACAACACTGTAACTGTTCACTGTAACACAAACATACAACACTGTAACTGTTCACTGTAACGCATGCGCGCACACACACACTCACACAACAGTAGCAGTATTACAGTTAAAAACATGCTGACATAAACTCACTCTTGACTATTTGGTATGTTTACAGGATGGCAGATTAACCTGATCTATAATCAAGCATTTGGAATAACACAGCAGCAGCAACATTTTACGGGTTTGAACAAGGTTTTCTTCCAGGAAGAAAATTCGTTTTAAAATGTTCTTACTCTATGTGTCAGCCCTGTAAAATATTGCAGTAATTAGGACAGTTGACATCAGATGTCTGATGTCAACTGTCCTAATTACTGCAATATTTTGAGCCTACCCTACCTACACAGTGTTACTGTTAGTGTTAATTTCAGGTAATGCAATCAAGCACTGCTGCCGCTGCCATCCACCCAACAGGGAAGTTACAGTATTTGATCTGCCAGCTTTTCTAAGACATAGGATGAAAGAGCCTTGGCTCCAGTTTACTAGATGTACTGTTGTTCCTGGAATCTAATGATTCATGTGTTGGTTTACATTGAAATAGTTAAGAATGAGGAGCAAAAGCTAGAGTGGTTCTTACCAAACACTTCAAGGGAAGCCGATGTTGGACTCACTCTTAAATCTGGTTGGTTTGTATTTAAATCAACTTCACAGAAATATTCTCCTGCATCAGAGAGCTGTACTCCTTTAAAGAGAGGGAGAATACATGTATACATACGAGAAAGCTGCACTCCTTTTAAGAGTGGGAGAGTACATGTACACATACAAGGGAGAATATACATGTATACAGGAGGTGTGATAGTATAACGCATCAGTAACATTTAGATGAGAAAGACTGCATCCATCTCAATACTGTATGTACAACACTGTGAAATATACATTAAAGCCTATATTCAAATTTTATTCTAGTTGATGATTTATTACTGAATTTTGTGGAAGTTTGTCATTAGACTAGTTGAAGTAGGTTACACACCAGTGCTTTTTATAGAAACAATCATAAATAATTATTCTCAAGTATAATGAGTAAATGGAACATGTTTCCTTTCTAGGCTATTGAGACTGGAATAGAACACAGTCTATGGCGACTGGAATAGAACACAGTCTATAGAGACTGGAATAGAACACAGGCTATGGAGACTGGAATAGAACACAGTCTATAGTCCAGTCCAGCTGCACTGCCCCCCAGATATCTCAATGTTATGTATTACAACAGAATAGAGAATGGAGTCTACACTCCACCTATGAACAGTAAGTATAGTAACTGTTCAATGCAGTTTCTAGTCTATCAAATAATTGACTTACATGTACAATACAACCATTTGGATATAGACAATCGTATATCCATATATATATGCAATCATATTATGGGAACACACAACTGCCATATTGCAACCAAACATCTACAGGAGGTGATCTGTGTGACAGGACTATCTGTTATTCATACATGTATATTAATTCACAATTCGTGCCTCCAGGGAGATGACACCATGTTATAACATAGGCAAAGTTCTTACTCTGATGCCATTATGGTGGCGTTGAGAACTCGCCCATACCCATACCATTGTAACACAACACAATATCACAGGCTAACATATAGACTGAAGTCATTCCTCCTACATTTACACAATGTTATGCATATAATTGCCGGGGCACTACCTGCGCGTCCCTCACCTGTTATATTGAAGTTGAGGAAGTAAGGTTCGCTGTCCCAGTGGAATCGTCCCATATAAGTGTCAGGAGAGTTAGCCCATGGCTCTCCGGTGAACCCCGGCAGGAAGACAGTCTGTTTCTCGGCATCTGCTGATGACCTGTATTTCAGAGTAAGCACCTGCTTGGGGTGGTTAAATCCGTCATATTCACATCTGATATAAACTTGGGCTCCGATCTTGGCCGAGAGTTTAGCTCCGCCTGTTACAGGCTCCTCCCCTTGCTCGCCTAGCTTGATGGTCGCCGTAGTTACTGCACCTAGAGGTATACGCAGGAGCTAGCATGGGGTATAGACTAGCAGATTCATGGGAGAATATTATTTTAAGTGAGTGGTTGATTAACTCGCCTATAAGCTACAAATAGCTGTAAAGAGAAGACAAAAGCCGAAACATCACATAGACATATCACTACATAAGCACACTGCTACATGAGCACACTGCTGCATAGCCACACTGCTACATAGCCACACTGCTGCATAGCCACACTGCTACATATCCATGCCACTTAATATAGTTTTATATCACCCACATCTAATATAGTATGTCTATTGGACCAGCTTGCAGGTTTGTCGTAAAAAGAATTCCAAGATGGCTGCTGAAAAAAATAGTTTGCGACCTATGCCTTTAGGTGTCTTCGCGACCTAAATTTCAGACCCAGGCCGATTTGCGAATATATTTTCCGGCACACATCCGTCACAGAGACGCGAACACACCGGCCTGGGCCGAAAGCAAAATCCTCGTTTTCACGCGAAGAAGTCAGGTGTGCCGATGAGCTAGGAATGGTTTCGTCCGGCCAAGCAAAATCCCAGTCCAATAGCCCTCCTGACCTATGTCGGATGGCCATCTTGTGATTTTTATTCGCGACCCGGATCCGACCAAGAGGTCACGAAGACATCTTTTGCTTAGCCAGAGGAAACCATCCCTAGCTCATCAGCGCACCCTGGTTTTTCGCACATAAATAAGGACTTTGTGTTTCACCCTGTGCCGCTGAACTTGGGACACCTGTACCGAAAATGGGTCAGAAAATTCTTGAGCAGGTTTGTCTGTGCCTCAAAGTTGGATTGTGAAGAAACCAATTGCTACATAGTCCCACTGCTACATAGCCACACTGCTACATAACACTACTACATAGCCACACTGCTACATATCCAGGCCACTACATAACACTACTACATAGCCACACTGCTACATAACACTACTACATAGCCACACTGCTACATAACCACACTGCTACATAGTCACACTGCTATATAACCACACCACTACATAACCATACTGCTACGTAGTCACACTGCTAAATAGTCCCACTGCTACATGGTCACACCAGCAGAACACATGCTTGTATTCTCTTAGCTGTCTACCATTTCCTTATATCTGAGATGTGTAACACTCTTATAATTTATTTGTTGGTAGTCATATGAACAATTATTCATCGTAAAATCATTATATTTGCTAATTTTTTGCTGTGAGTCATTCGCTATATGACAACTATCTGTATGGTTACAGTCGGGTCATCTGTGAAGAGATGATAGCTTACGCTGACATTCTGGAGGTGAAGGCATGAGACAGCACCAGACTGTCGTATATATAATACATTCATATATACATGTATATGAGTAGGATATACATGTACTAATATATGAGTAGAATATACATGTACGGATATACGAGTGAAATATACGACATATACTTATAAATGAGTAGAATATGTATATAACCATCAAAACATTTCACTATCTGATTAAAAATCACACATTTCCTGAAAAATTTTCACCTCCGTAATTTATCAGTGAGCACTCTACAGTACTAGTAACTTTACCTATACAGTACTAGTAACTCTACCTATACAGTACTAGTAACTCTACCTAGACAGTACTAGTAACTCTACCTATACAGTACTAGTAACTCTACCTAGACAGTACTAGTAACTCTACCTATACAGTACTAGTAACTCTACCTAGACAGTACTAGTAACTCTACCTATACAGTACTAGTAACTCTACCTATACAGTACTAGTAACTCTACCTAGACAGTACTAGTAACTCTACCTATACAGTACTAGTAACTTTACCTATACAGTACTAGTAACTCTACCTAGACAGTACTAGTAACTCTACCTATACAGTACTAGTAACTCTACCTATACAGTACTAGTAACTCTACCTATACAGTACTAGTAACTCTACCTAGACAGTACTAGTAACTCTACCTAGACAGTACTAGTAACTCTACCTATACAGTACTAGTAACTCTACCTAGACAGTACTAGTAACTCTACCTATACAGTACTAGTAACTCTACCTATACAGTACTAGTAACTCTACCTATACAGTACTAGTAACTCTACCTATACAGTACTAGTAACTCTACCTAGACAGTACTAGTAACTCTACCTATACAGTACTAGTAACTCTACCTAGACAGTACTAGTAACTCTACCTATACAGTACTAGTAACTCTACCTATACAGTACTAGTAACTCTACCTAGACAGTACTAGTAACTCTACCTATACAGTACTAGTAACTTTACCTATACAGTACTAGTAACTCTACCTATACAGTACTAGTAACTCTACCTATACAGTACTAGTAACTCTACCTAGACAGTACTAGTAACTCTACCTATACAGTACTAGTAACTCTACCTATACAGTACTAGTAACTCTACCTATACAGTACTAGTAACTCTACCTATACAGTACTAGTAATTCTACCTATACAGTACTAGTAACTCTACCTATACAGTACTAGTAACTCTACCTATACAGTACTAGTAACTCTACCTATACAGTACTAGTAACTCTACCTATACAGTACTAGTAACTCTACCTAGACAGTACTAGTAACTCTACCTATACAGTACTAGTAACTCTACCTAGACAGTACTAGTAACTCTACCTATACAGTACTAGTAACTCTACCTATACAGTACTAGTAACTCTACCTAGACAGTACTAGTAACTCTACCTATACAGTACTAGTAACTTTACCTATACAGTACTAGTAACTCTACCTAGACAGTACTAGTAACTCTACCTATACAGTACTAGTAACTCTACCTAGACAGTACTAGTAACTCTACCTATACAGTACTAGTAACTCTACCTATACAGTACTAGTAACTCTACCTAGACAGTACTAGTAACTCTACCTATACAGTACTAGTAACTTTACCTATACAGTACTAGTAACTCTACCTATACAGTACTAGTAACTCTACCTATACAGTACTAGTAACTCTACCTAGACAGTACTAGTAACTCTACCTATACAGTACTAGTAACTCTACCTATACAGTACTAGTAACTCTACCTATACAGTACTAGTAACTCTACCTATACAGTACTAGTAATTCTACCTATACAGTACTAGTAACTCTACCTATACAGTACTAGTAACTCTACCTATACAGTACTAGTAATTCTACCTATACTATACAGTACTAGTAACTCTACCTATACAGTACTAGTAACTCTACCTATACAGTACTAGTAACTCTACCTAGACAGTACTAGTAACTCTACCTATACAGTGCTAGTAACTCTACCTAGACAGTACTAGTAACTCTACCTATACTATACAGTACTAGTAACTCTACCTATACAGTACTAGTAACTCTACCTATACAGTACTAGTAACTCTACCTATACAGTGCTAGTAACTCTACCTAGACAGTACTAGTAACTCTACCTATACTATACAGTACTAGTAACTCTACCTATACAGTACTAGTAACTCTACCTATACAGTACTAGTAACTCTACCTAGACAGTACTAGTAACTCTACCTATACAGTGCTAGTAACTCTACCTAGACAGTACTAGTAACTCTACCTATACTATACAGTACTAGTAACTCTACCTATACAGTGCTAGTAACTCTACCTATACAGTACTAGTAACTCTACCTATACAGTACTAGTAACTCTACCTATACAGTACTAGTAACTCTACCTATACAGTACTAGTAACTCTACCTATACAGTACTAGTAACTCTACCTAGACAGTACTAGTAACTCTACCTATACAGTACTAGTAACTCTACCTATACAGTACTAGTAACTCTACCTATACAGTACTAGTAACTCTACCTATACAGTACTAGTAACTCTACCTATACAGTACTAGTAACTCTACCTATACAGTACTAGTAACTCTACCTATACAGTACTAGTAACTCTACCTATACAGTACTAGTAACTCTACCTATACAGTACTAGTAACTCTACCTATACAGTACTAGTAACTCTACCTATACAGTACTAGTAACTCTACCTATACAGTACTAGTAACTCTACCTATACAGTACTAGTAACTCTACCTATACAGTACTAGTAACTCTACCTATACAGTACTAGTAACTCTACCTATACAGTACTAGTAACTCTACCTATACAGTGCTAGTAACTCTACCTATACTATACAGTACTAGTAACTCTACCTATACAGTACTAGTAACTCTACCTATACAGTACTAGTAACTCTACCTATACAGTACTAGTAACTCTACCTATACAGTACTAGTAACTCTACCTAGACAGTACTAGTAACTCTACCTATACAGTACTAGTAACTTTACCCACACACTCAGTATATGCCGTACACACACTAGGTATACGCCGTACACACACTAGGTATACGCCGTACACACACTAGATATACGCCGTACACACACTAGGTATACGCCGTACACACACTAGGTATACGCCGTACACACACTAGATATACGCCGTACACACACTAGGTATACGCTGTACACACACTAGATATACGCGGTACACACACTAGGTATACGCCGTACACACACTAGGTATACGCCGTACACACACTAGGTATACGCTGTACACACACTAGATATACGCCGTACACACATTCAGTATACGCTGCACACACTCAGTATAGTACGCTGTTCAAAGTAGTCTGCCTAACATGCTCCTTTATAATCAATCATTCCATTATATATTCAGTGGAGCCCACCAGCCCACCACTATGACAGGTATCCACACACCAGCTAATTATTTTATCATTAATAGTTCTGTAAGTAAATTTGTGTGGTAATCTGGGCGGATTTCACCAGGCAGTGGATACATAATTTGTTCATGAGGGAAGGGATTGATTTATTTGGAATGTTGAAATATTTTTTATCAAATATGACATGATGAGTGAATGTCATCAAGACTGCCTTCATATGACAGCCTACTAGTGTTCATATGACAGCCTGCTAGTGTTCATATGACAGCCTACTAGCGGTTCATATGACAGCCTACTAGCGGTTCATATGACAGCCTACTAGCGGTTCATATGACAGCCTACTAGCGGTTCATATGACAGCCTACCAGCGGTTCATATGACAGCCTACCAGCGGTTCATATGACAGCCTACCAGCGGTTCATATGACAGCCTACCAGCGGTTCATATGACAGCCTACCAGCGGTTCATATGACAGCCTACCAGCGGTTCATATGACAGCCTACTAGCGGTTCATATGACAGCCTACTAGTGGTTCACATGACAGCCTACTAGCGGTTCACATGACAGCCTACTAGCGGTTCACATGACAGCCTACTAGCGGTTCATATGACAGCCTACTAGCGGTTTATATGACAGCGTACTAGCGGTTCATATGACAGCCTACTAGCGGTTCATATGACAGCGTACTAGCGGTTCATATGACAGCCTACTAGCGGTTCATATGACAGCCTACTAGCGGTTCATATGACAGCCTACCAGCGGTTCATCTGACAGCCTACTAGTGTTCATATGACAGCCTACTAGCGTTCACATGACAGCCTACTAGCGGTTCATATGACAGCCTACTAGCGGTTCATATGACAGCCTACTAGCGGTTCATATGACAGCCTACTAGCGGTTCATATGACAGCCTACCAGCGGTTCATATGACAGCCTACCAGCGGTTCATATGACAGCCTACCAGCGGTTCATATGACAGCCTACTAGCGGTTCATATGACAGTCTACTAGCGGTTCACATGACAGCCTACTAGCGGTTCACATGACAGCCTACTAGCGTTCACATGACAGCCTACTAGCGGTTCATATGACAGCCTACCAGCGGTTCATATGACAGCCTACCAGCGGTTCATATGACAGCCTACCAGCGGTTCATATGACAGCCTACTAGCGGTTCATATGACAGCCTACTAGTGGTTCACATGACAGCCTACTAGCGGTTCACATGACAGCCTACTAGCGGTTCACATGACAGCCTACTAGCGGTTCATATGACAGCCTACTAGCGGTTTATATGACAGCGTACTAGCGGTTCATATGACAGCCTACTAGCGGTTCATATGACAGCGTACTAGCGGTTCATATGACAGCCTACTAGCGGTTCATATGACAGCCTACCAGCGGTTCATATGACAGCCTACCAGCGGTTCTCATGACAGCCTACTAGCGGTTCATATGACAGCCTACTAGCGGTTCATATGACAGCCTACCAGCGGTTCACATGACAGCCTACTAGCGGTTCATATGACAGCCTACTAGCGGGATACTGACTCACTAGATAAAGTACTGAGCAGTTGGATGAGGAGGACACTAAAATTATCATATAAAAAATACAGCATAAGATAACATAATAATCCAAAGCACATGTATTAAATAGTAGGGACTAGGGAAGTCACTGATAGCTGTATGAATAACTGTATTACTATTTATGATTGTATATTATTAGTTGATGAGATTTACAGTGAGATTACTCCACTTCTGCTTACTCTATCTTTAGTCTTGTGATTGGTTGCATCATTTCAAAAATAAATTATTATTTTACTACTTATTATCATCTGCTGTATGACTCAACAACTTCAGTGTTGTAGGTATGAATGCATACACTAGGGGTGTATATAATACAACTACAGTAGCTAGGGGTGTATACAGCTAGCTAGGGGTATATACAGCTCGCTAGGGGTGTATACAAGCAGCTAGGGGTGTATAGTGCATGGCTGGTGTTGGTGTTAAGTGACAAGAAAGTCTCCTGTGCAACTACAATGTTACTACTACAGGGTTTCCAAAATGAGCTATTCCCACGTGGTTGTCCATGGTTCCATTAGGCTAACTGTTAGCTGGTAGAACCTAAACTCTCCCACTCTGTATGCTGAAGGAAATGTTATGGGTCAAGGTCAACCGACGAGCGCATCAGATTAGTCATTCTTTCGAGCACTTGATGAGGGTGCAATTCTTAGCTTGTCCAGCGGGTAAACCACTACTTCTGTAGTCAATTATTATAGATATATAGTGGTACCTAGTGATTGGCTGGTAGTCCAGGAGACCAGATGCAGAATGCATGAGTCAGTCCAACAAGTAAGGTCCCATTTATTATAACTGTCATGTCAGGGAGGATGTGGTAGTTGATGAACATAAGGCAACCCAACATGTGCGAGGCTAGCACTATGTTAAGTGGACAATTGGGGTGGGGGGAGGGTAGTCAGTCAAACATCCCTACTGCAAATTCTAGGATATATGTCTACTTTACCCCTTCACCACCTGTTACATATCCCACCCTACTCTTACATATCCCACCGTTACATGTCCTACTGTTACATGTCCTACCGTTACATATCCTAACGTTACATGTCCCACCGTTACATGTCCTACCATTACACGTCCTACAGTTGCATATCCCACCGTTACATGTCCTACCATTACACGTCCTACTGTTACATATCCCACCGTTACATATCCTGCTGTTACATGTCCTACCATTACATGTCCCACCGTTACATGTCCTACCATTACATATCCCACCATTACATATCTCACCGTTACATATCCCACCGTTACATATCCCACCGCTACATGTCCTACCGTTACATATCCCACCGCTACATGTCCTACCGTTACATATTCCACCGCTACATGTCCTACCGTTACATATTCCACCGCTACATATCCTACCGTTACATCATCGTCAGTAGAGAAAGAAATTTGTTTTCCTCTGACAATGATAACCAGACTTTATCAAAATATTAGGAAGCAAATAAATGGAACTCGTCAATGAACTTCTTTTCACCATTCAAGTATATTTACCTCCTCACTATCATTGACACTATTAGCTACATTCACCTTCATGTACTCTACATCCAGGACTAGTGCAGTGTTGATTCGTGAGATTACTCAAATATTACGTTTGAAATAAAATGGAATGATAAACAATATATTACATGTACATGTAGCTAATATAACACAATATGTTACATGTACATGTAATATAACACAATATATTACATGTACATATTATATGTAATATAGCACTTACCTTGAGACTTATGGCATAGAAATCCAAAGAGTAAGATAGTTGTATATAGATTCATGGTTGACTTTACTCCAGCGGTGGATTAACAGCAGTGAAGGGTCTGGTACAACCTCAAGTACTCTGTGCTCTACACAGCACCTCAATGATACAGGAGAGGAGAAAGCAGTCCATACAACTGTGCAGACAGCTGATTGGCTGATTAGTTTTAACCCACCAATGACATTGATTTAGCAAGTGCTTGGAATAGCTAAAGGAGCTATATATATAGGTTACCAGCTATCTACGTATAAATACGCTACAATGTAGTAGATACACAAACTTACTCCTCTATCTATTATAATAATTAACAGTGAACCTCCGTTAGAGAAAAACCAGCAGAAAATGTGCAAAGTTTAACAAAAATTCAAATGTATATTTGTAGAAAATCTCCCAAAACTGCACCAAAAAGCAGTCATATGGGCCAACAGCATTATACATGCGTATACAGTGTAAATACTGGTGACACTATTACATAACAGCAGCTAAAGGTAAACGTAGGAGGTTTGGTATAACATAACTGTAGTAGACAGCAGTTAGAGTGAAGGAAGCTGAATACTATGTACTAATATTCAGCCAATATATCTACATAATATTTCCATTGCTAAGGTATAGAATAAATTATATGACTCAGTTATTGCTATGAAATTAAACTAAGTGTACATTTAGTAATAGTTATACAGCTATTACTATGGTCAAATATAACATGAATCTCAGAGAGGAGCTTAGGGTTGATACTAGTTGTACTTTACTATTACCTGGTGTACCATACACATAGTTATACCTTATAATACATGTGTGTACTGGATATTACCTGCAGTGTGGACACAACTCTCACACAGTATGTATAGTAGAACCACATGGTATACGTACTACACAACACACAGTTTACACAGTCATGAAGCTCATTAGCACAGTGGTGCAGTGCTTCCTAGACTATCCTTATATGGGCATTCTACAGGAATTCTGGAGCACAACTCATAAGTAAAGAGCTAGAAAAGACGGGGCCAATAGCAAGAGGGGTGACATAGTCAGCGTCATACTTCTTATTCCATTGTCAGCAACACCAGCGACTTCTATAATTTCCACAAACAAGACAGTGTTGATACATGTTACTCCTTGTGAATGAGTATTTGCTAACCTATAGACTTAGATACAGAGAGGGAACCCAGCCTATATGGATATATCTATTTTGGTATGGGCTAATAAACCATGTATTGGCAGACAGCAGGGATCACAGTCTATATCTATACTCAGATTAGTGTGAACAGTTGGGTCTGACTCAGATACACCAATTGTGGATATACATGTGCATCTACAGCTACAGAAATACCAACTGTAGGCATACATGTACGCCTACAGCTACACCAGCTGTAGGCATACATGTACACCTACAGCTACACCAACTGTAGGCATACATGTACACCTATGGCTACAGAAATACCAACTGTAGGTAGGTCTACACATGTACACCTACAGCTACAGATACACCAACTGTAGGCATACATGTACACCTACAGCTATAACAGTTACACCAACTGTAGGCACACATGTACACCTACAGCTACAGATACACCAACTGTGGACATACATGAACACCTACATGTACACATATTATGTAGACCGACAACCATATTGTTTCATGTTTGGAAGGTCACTTGAAATTATTGCATCCGATAAAAGTTGAAAATTTCCTCCACAATAAAAATAAGCCAAATTGTGTAGCTCAGAGAGATTAGCATTTATCTACATGTATCTTATCCAATCATCTTCCTCCAATCTCATGTACACTGATAGAGGGATAGCGTTTACAGCCTCATACACCTGTTTATGTTCTCCTTATATGGTAACAAAACAGAACTATCGCCCACCTTTGTTCTCCTGTCTGTCGGAGGACGCTGTAACTGATGGAGAAGGAAGCGATGGGGTGGATTCTACTTTCTCTCCTCTCCATCTGCTGAATCCACCACCTCCGGTAGGGCTGTACTCTGTGGCGCCAGGAGAGAGTGTTCCTGAAATATCTGTGGGAATGGGATGAGACGCCATTGTAACAATTATTGCAGGAGGTAAAGGGTAGAGAGCTTACAATCAGCATTACAACAAGGGGGATTACTCCCTATCTGTCTACAGTTAATGTTGTTACGTAACAATGACATCTGCAGGTAGTACTGGACACATTTATCTGACTTAGTATACATGCTAAGGAAGTCATAAAACATACATGTCACCAGCAGTTGAATTATTTTACTAGGTCAGAATTACAAATGTCTGAAACTGTGCTATTGTTGTGAGTGATAAAGCATTTTTATGGTTGTGTTGATAGCCTCTTATAACATGACATGTAATGGCATACCTGTCTATAAAACAGTATTCAAGTATTCAAGTAGTCTAAATTGTATCTGTATAGTGGATATGATGTAAGATAAGGGCTCAGAGGAAACCAAATAGTCAGCTCTGAGGACAGCAACTCACTTACAATCTCTGTTCTAGTCAACCAATAAACATGATCAGTTTTATTTACTAAAAATAACTTTAGAGATTTAATTCCATATCAGGTTGAATCTACAGACAGTTTGGGGTTTGTGTTATGAGATAATCCTGTCACATTGTCTGCATTGATAACACTACAATATTGATTGAGCTATGAGTTAATTAACTACTTGTATCCACAGTCTCTTTTATCAGTCCTACATTCTACACATTCCAACCTATTGTTTGAACGCCTTATAATATCATCCTAAAATAGTCAAGTCTAGGGGTTGGTGATATATCCACCCCTTCTTGCAAATATCTAGTTTTCATAAGAACACATGCTATATACAAGGTTCTGGGCTTTAACAAAATATTTAGGTGTTTGACATTTTAAATAGAATATAATAGAGAGCTGGGCTCTGGGAAGGTCTGTACTCTGCTTGTTCTAACTAATTAAAAACAGTTTTAAGCTGCAAGTATTTGTGACAATAGTGTATAGACTAGAGACTAGGATTGGACAGTGTAGGTCACCAGCCTATGTATGGTATTTCAAGTCTGTCTGTCTGACTGTCAGCTTGTGTTGTACATGTACGTTGATGGTAGTATAGTCAGTGCAGATCAGCACTGACTATATCATTGTTGAAGGTATGTTAGTTTTGACTTGTTCTAGTTAGCAGGTAAAGTTCTGGTTTGCAACAAGAACTCTACCTGCGCTCATTCAGTAGAGCCCCAAACAGTTCTTTGTAATAACTAAAGAAGAAGTTATCTTCTCTGTTTACTTTTGGTTTACCACCAACCCAATTGCCCCCCCCCCCCCCCGCCATAACCCTACACTGCAAGGGCTAGATTAGAAATAAGCTACATGTATATATATATACTATCATACTACTCTGTGTAGCATACCTGCTGTTACAGTGTTACTGTACAGTGCAGTAGCCTTAGTTCCAGAGTTGTTCTTCTCTTTACCCGGGGGTAGAGTAGGGGCTGGTGGTGGGGGCCTCCCTATGCTCACAGTGAATGTGGATCTACCTCTTCTGTTGAGCACTGAGAGGGAGAGTGAGTCTCGTATTGGCATTGTGGGGGAGCAGTTGAGTGCCAGGTAAAACGTGGCTTGGTACACGCCTGACGTCTACAAATACAGGGGAGATAATATCTAGTTATTTATTCATAATATTACTCATATTCTGCAGATGTATCTGTTACATACACACGCACATTGTATTGTGATCTGTTACAATAAAAAGAGGAAATTGAAAGACTTGATGATTTCACCGTATGGAAATACAAGCACAGACACACAGCATATACTTGATATGATATTAGCGTCTAGGTAACGAAGCACTGGTATTACTGTAACACACTTCATATAGACTATCATTAGAATTATTACTGTAGCTGATGTAATTAAGGGGTGAGATGTCGTTAGAGAATGTAATAACACATAATAATAACGCATAATAATAATATCTTACTGATTCAACTCACACACAAAAGGGCCATTTGCCCTTATCTCAACACAGAGGGCAATAATGCAGCTTACATAATTATATGTAAACATGAACATAATAATATACATTGCATATCCATAGTTTACCAACATGTAGATACCAGATACATACTACATACATGTACATATACTACATGTACATGTACATGTATATATGCGACATGTACATGTACATATACTACATGTACATGTACATACATGTACATGTACATGTACATGTACATGTACATGTACATGTACATGTACATGCACATGTACATGTACATATATGTACATAATATACTACATACATGAACATATACATATGCTACATACAGATACAAATGCAGCTACAATCACATAATATTGTGTGTATGATTACAGTAATAGCACTCAGTTTTAGTGGCTGCACACTTGTAGTGGAGTGGGAATATTGATAATACTATTAATAATAATATGGTTCACACTGTCTGGCTGCCAGAGTTACTTTGATACAAGTAGATCTACTCTAGAAGTCAATTGTGTACAAACTGCTATACATTGCACCATACTAGCACACTACCATACTAGCACACTACCATACTAGCATACTAGCACACTACCATACTAGTATACTAGCATACTAGCACACTACCATACTAGCACACTACCACACTAGCACACTACCATACTAGCACACTACCATACTAGCATACTACCATACTAGCACACTACCATACTAGCATGCTAGCACACTACCATACTAGCACACTACCATACTAGCACACTACCATACTAGCACACTACCATACTAGCATGCTAGCACACTACCAATATGGATAGAAATGATAATTGGTTTACAGTTTTGTCTAAGTCCGGAGTTGTGTTCACTTATTAGTCATTGGGTTTAAGTAGTGCAAGTGAAACATGTACAGTTGGTACTTACAGTATGGTGTGTTTGTACTTACAGTGTAGTATGTTTGTACTTACAGTGTAGTATGTTTGTACTTACAGTATAGTACATAATATGTACTTACAGTACATGTATAGTACGTATGTACTTACAGTATAGTACATAATATGTACTTACAGTACATGTATAGTATGTAATTTATGTACTTACAGTATAGTATGTATGTATTTACAGTATAATACGTATGTACTTACAGTATAGTGCGTATGTACTTACAGTATAGTGCGTATGTACTTACAGTATAGTACGTATGTACTTACAGTATAGTATGTATGTACTTACAGTATAGTATGTATGTACTTACAGTATAGTATGTATGTACTTACAGTATAGTATGTATGTACTTACAGTATAGTATGTATGTACTTACAGTATAGTATGTATGTACTTACAGTATAGTATGTATGTACTTACAGTATAGTATGTATGTACTTACAGTATAGTATGTATGTACTTACAGTATAGTATGTATGTACTTACAGTATAGTATGTATGTACTTACAGTATAGTACGTATGTACTTACAGTATAGTATGTCCTTACATTCCCAGACTGCACAGGGAAACCGTCATACTCTCTCTGAGTAGACTGTAGGTTCCATGTGGCTGCCATAAAGGGTGGGTTATAAGACACATTGCACTGTATTATCATCTGACCATTATGGTCCTCGGGCTGGGTTATGGAACAGTTACCAACTGGTTTATCTACAGCATACACATTATACCCCATGTCTTATTATGTAAATGTGGAGTTGTCATCTCTTTGTACTATAACCCCACTGCTCACCCAAGATATTTAGTGTAACAGGTAGTAGTAGAGTATGCTATTACTCACGCTGTATATCAAACACAACATCGCTGCGAACCTGCACATTCGGATAGTTAGGGGTGGAGGCAATGCACTCCAACTTCTGACCGTGATAAGATGAGTTTGGAAGAAAATGCTCTAGCTCCTGGTGGAATACATAGATCCTCTCCCTCAGGGGAGTCATAGGTTCTGGATCCACTCCTGTCAGTCGCAGTTTACCTACAACATGGGTATAGTGTATATCACGTTATAATATAATAAGGCTATCTATTATATGAGTATAGCTACTGTAGGCGTTTCATGGGATGTATTACGTCTCAGATAACAAGATATACAGTGTACAATGCATGCATATATTATATATATTCGTATAAATAGGTACATGTAAGGTATTTATATATGTTAGTAGTTGTCTACTCTTACCTGGAATGTCTTTACCAGCCAATCTCATGGTACAAGATATATTAGTGGAGGTTGTCTGCACATGGCAACTCATTTTGTATCCCGACTGTGGCGGTACAACAGGAAACTCTATGATCTCACCAGGGGTTTTATGATTTGTTTTAGTGTATTGATCCATCTCTACGTCTATGAATACTTCTGTTACACTTCCTGTTAAAACGGAGAGTATGATGTAAACAGACTTTCTATTTGTCATCATCACAGCTTGCTGGCCATTGGTTAGCCATCTCACAGTTATGAAAGCTTGCTGACCATTGGTTTAGCCATCATCACAGTTATGACTCGATCATGTGCATATAATAATAACTATTCAACCAATGAGTCAAATATCACATACGCACAGTTAATGATGCTATAGATGTATAATATACAGTAGCTATCTGCAATGAGTGTATATCTACATGATTAGTGAGAATAGATGGTACAGCTATAAATACTAGCCTTTAATCCTAACATCCAGCTCAGCCCTCTCCCCCTTATATTTACATCCAATAGTTCCCTCATCACTCTTTTTCAAGTCTGCAAGAAATGGAACGTATTAGCCTGTGTACCTGTTCAGATACCAGTACTGGGAGAGGGGGGGGGAGATTACCACAAAGCATTATGATTATATTGTAATGGTTTTTGGTTTCTGGTATGGTCGTCCTAAGACGACTCCCGAGTCCAAAGTGAAGTGCCTATGAGTGGTGCTAGGCCTTCTCATTACATGAAAGATTGATCGGAGTCAGTAGTCAAAGAACTACCAAAGACGACCCATGTGATCCTGAGTTATGCTTGTTTACTATACTGAGAAAGAGAGTGATCCGACCTAGTAGGCAGTTTGTGTTGCAAGGTCGAGGACCTTAACAACTAGAATGACCTATCTACGAAGTGAAAGTCTCTGTATATAAGTATAGATGTGTCTTTATTGAGATCCAAGCAAGAACTGAGACAACAAACATAGAAACAATGCCCTTTATATAGTAAGAGAACTACCGGAGGAAGTTCCGGTAAAAAGGCCGACGTAGTGTCAAGAAAAGACGACGTAGGGTCGTCCGGAAATTGCGCAACAACATGGCGGCCGGAAGCCCGATGGTCGACCCAAAATGGGTCGGGTTATTACAAAAGATGCTTAGAATCATCCAAATCATATACAAAATGAATATCAAGTAATTCTGAGAGGTCGGGCCTCTTTACATAGGTATAAAATCAGTACAATGACTTAGTAATGCCATACTCAAGTATATACACACGATATTCAACTAAGTAACAAGGAATACAAGCAGATATGGGTACGCATATAATTAGTGTCAGGTGGTTGAGGAGAACTGTGCGTAACCATTACAATATTACACCTGCTACACCAGGGCTAACCAGGGCTGGACACACAGTGCCTACCTGCTATATGTAGATATGTCACCCGAGTCGTTATATTATGGTTAATCACCAAATGGAGAATAATAATTGGCCATATGGGAGGCTGGACTCAGCCCTAATGGTGCTTCATTGACAAACCTCAACATGTCGGTCTCTTTGAGCAATCAGGTACCATCACCCCAAACGCTCTGTTGTGAAGCCGTACATGTTGCAGTGTACAATGAACATGACTGTGTGAATGTATGTAATACTAGGATGGGGTCCTCTCTTTCTCAATTCCCTTCTCATTACAAGGTAGTAGAAGAGGAGAGGAGATAACTCCCACAGATATTCATGTATAACATAACTTATTCAGTACAGTGCGGTGCAGTACAGTGCGGCGCAGTACAGTACAGTGCGGCGCAGTACAGAGCAGTGCGGTGCGGTACAGTGCGATGCAGTACAGTGTGATGCGGTGCGGTGCGGTACAGAGCAGTGCGGTGCGGTGCGGTACAGTGTGATGCGGTGCGGTACAGAGCAGTGCGGTGCGGTGCGGTGCGGTGCGGTGCGGTGCGGTGCGGTGCAGTACAGTACAGTGCGGTGCGGTACAGTGTGATGCGGTGCTTACTATACATGCTTGTAAATAAATCCAGATGAGCAATTGGTAGTTACCTGTTATGGTGAGGGCCAGATATCTACTTGTAGTTGTCTTCTCTATGACAGAATACCTTCGAGACTTGGCGAACACTCCAACCACCTAAAAAGTAAGTAGTTTGTCTGAGATTTAAGGTAACAGATCAGCCCTCTACTCACTACCCACCAATCACATAACTACAGTGTATCTACTGTATAATCCCTCTACTCCCTACCCACCAATCACATAACTACAGTGTATCTACTGTATAATCCCTCTACTCACTACCCACCAATCACATAACTACAGTGTATCTACTGTATAATCCCTCTACTCACTACCCACCAATCACATAACTACAGTGTATCTACTGTATAATCCCTCTACTCACTACCCACCAATCACATAACTACAGTGTATCTACTGTATAATCCCTCTACTCACTACCCACCAATCACATAACTACAGTGTATCTACTGTATAATCCCTCTACTCACTACCCACCAATCACATAACTACAGTGTATCTACTGTATAATCCCTCTACTCACTACCCACCAATCACATAACTACAGTGTATCTACTGTATAATCCCTCTACTCACTACCCACCAATCACATAACTACAGTGTATCTACTGTATAATCCCTCTACTCACTACCCACCAATCACATAACTACAGTGTATCTACTGTATAATCCCTCTACTCACTACTCACCAATCACATAACTACAGTGTATCTACTGTATAATCCCTCTACTCACCCTCATATTTACAGCTATAGTAAATTCCCGACTGCTGCCAGCAAGTCTCTTATACACTGTAATGTCATCGCTGCCGCCAACTGAGCAGTATATTGTCAAAGGTTCTCCTATTCCCATTGGTTGACCAGCAGATGCCTTGATCTCTACCAGAGCGCCACCTATTGTCACTGTAAGAAAGCAAAGCTGCCGATGTAGAAGTACATATTACTCGTACATGTGATTATACTTATCCCTTACTCAACTAAAATGAGTTTTTATTCCAAGAGGAAACAAAAGCCCTGCTACAGGTTTCCTCTGATTTCTTTACTGGTGGCTCCAGGCAGTGACAGTCCACATGTACAATGACAGCCCACATGTACAATGACAGTCCACACGTACAATGACAGCCCACATGTACAATGACAGTCCACATGTACAATGACAGTCCACATGTACAATGACAGTCCACATGTACAATGACAGTCCACATGTACAATGACAGTCCACATGTACAATGACAGTCCACATGTACAATGACAGTTCACATGTACAATGACAGTCCACATGTAAAATGACAGTCCACATGTACAACAGGGCCGTATTTTAAGGGGCGGCAGGGAGGCACTGCCACCCCTGTTGCCAAAATAAAGTGGCCTAAAAACACTAGGCACTGTTTCCCTTTATATTTGCTTGGTTTTCGCACCCCCTCCCACTCAATAAAACTTCCTGCTGCCCCACTGAATTTTTCTAACCTAATGTACGCCCCTGTACAGTGACAGTCCACATGTACAATGACAGTCCACATGTACCATGACAGTCCACATGTACAATGACAGTCCACATGTACCATGACAGTTCACATGTACAATACTGCATACCAATTGTTGGTTTCTGTTTGTATATTTAGGATTCACATGCCATGTAGTCCTAAATATAACTTGTGTTTCAATGTAATGTATCTAGTAGAACATACCGTATTATATAAGGTGTCATAAATAATAGTATTGTATCATACAGACTTGCTTTTCAGTTTAGGGCCGATATTTAAAGTAGATCTGATAGTTGTAATATCGTAGCCGACAATGTCTTTTACAATTTCTGCCAGACTTTGTGAAGGGCCGACCTTTTTTGTTATGTCCTAGTCGTTCCTCCCGATGGTGCATCGGATCTGAGTTTTTGAAGTTAAATAAATTAATTGGGTATTTATTGTAGGCTGATGGCCCATCGGTCCCTCAAACCTTTCGGCAGAAGTAAATATTGTATAGAAGGCGGTGTATCTTTGATGTTAACTGCTTGGACTTGAATAAAGTTACCTCTCTCTACTTGCACTCATTAGTCATTCTTCATACGATCCTAGGAGTCTCCTAGGCTAGTTCCGCAGGGAACTGAGAGCCCAGAGTAGAACAGACTCAGACTCAGTCTAGAGGTCGTACCCATATACTTGTAATACATACACATGATGAATACAAGTCAGACTTGTAAGTCACATGTATAGACTACAGTATCGGAGACTCTCTGTGTGTTGGAGTAGTGATAGGTTGCCTCTAGGGCTTTATTGCTAGTGCAGTGCATGTATAGCTACCCACAGTCAAACTTTACAATATACACTCTACAACATATAAATATATACATGTATGTATCAAATGTAAAGGACTTCAATAAGTAACACTTTAACTTACCGGTAATGAAGAGAGAGAAAAGACATAGAGAGAGTAGTACCTCTCTCAGCTGGTGATCCATGGCTACTGTAGCTGTTGGACTTGTAGGAACAGGATGTGTTAAGGTGTACTGTTTGTTGGAACAGCTACAATGTATATACAATACAGTTATGTAGTATACAAGATTCGAGTATACTTGTACATGTATGTATGTACAGTATGTGCTGTAGGCGTATACAGACTACGGAACACAGACCAATGTCTAGCTGGTTCTACTGCTTCTTAACTCAAACAAACCTTCTCCTTGTGTTTATCTCTACAAATTGATGTCTTGCTGCTTTGTCTAATTATACTGACAGATAATGAACAGCAAAACCATTATCTGCTGCCAACTGAGTAATACTTACATGTATTATACTGAGTGCTGCCATTGTATCATGGTACAGCCTGGGGCCCTGACCAGATTTACACTGGTACTGTGGGGTATATAAACAAGCGTATATGCAGTAAGGTGAAATGAGGTACCCAGTCTATATAAAGGCAGTAGTATCACTTACACTGTATATTCATAATATTATTATACATACAATGTATGTACATAGTACAATAATGTCACTATATGCCAGGCATAATGCTGCGCTAGTATGATATGCATAACAACATGTCATTCTAGCTGTTCATACTGTATAGCTGAATATGTCTTATTATCATAGCCCTAAATCCTAAAACGTTTACAAGCTAAATGAATGATCTCTACGCTAGTCTATTTACCAACTCTTGTACTGAGGTGGTTAGTGATGGACTATACTACCCTAGAGACTAGACAGAAGTAGAGGAGCCAAGAAGTAGATAAGATAACGTAATGTGGGAGAAGACAGCACCGTGAGCTCTCCAGTACATCCAAGTATGTCTTCATGTGGTATGTGAGCCGGTGTGTCCATTAGATCTATCAACAAGTGGACATGCTATAATGACAGTATAATAGTAACATAGAGTGTAGAATATACATGTACCACCTGTATTACATTACTACATTACTGTATATGGAGTGAGATGTATTACAATACTACATTATTGTACATGTACCACCTGTATTACAATACTACATTACTGCACATGTACTACCTGTATTACATTACTACATTACTGTATATGGAGTGAGGTGTATTACAATACTACATTACTGTACATGTGCCACCTGTATTACAATACTACATTATTGTACATGTACCACCTGTATTACAATACTACATTACTGTATATGGAGGAGGTGTAGTAATTGTCTATCATAAGACAAGTAACATATAGCAGACGTATTATGTTATGATGATAAGCTGAGAGATGAAAGGGAGGTGATTATAGTGGGTGTGTAGAATTCACACCTCCTATTATAAATATTTATATGAAGTCTGTCAACTCTAGACTAGCAGAGTATGTGAGTGTATTGTCTAATAGGGCGTGTACCTTGCCTTCAATAGTATATACACAGTGTATGCCATCTGTATATTGATCATTAGAGGTGTGGTATATTACACATGTACATGTACATGTATATACAACATGTAGATGTACATGTATATACATGTAGATGTACATGTATATACAACATGTAGATGTACATGTATATACAACACGTAGGCTACATGTACATCCCTTTTCTAATGCATGGCCAATCTCCCATAAGTTTTGACTGTTTATGTTGAGGTGAAGAATCATCCATCTACCTATGAAAGCTATAAGCTATTGATCAAAATTAGAAGTTATCCTCTCTCAATCTGTTTTTGTTAGAACACATTGAGAGAGGACAGCTTCTAGTTATACATGTATATTGCATGGGAAATACTATCCGTATACGTATACCCATTATATGATACATGTATATATTACATACGCAATCGGCAATACCATCCACATGTGTATACACATTACGTGATACATGTATATATTACATACACAATACCATCCACATGTGTATACACATTATGTGATACATGTATATATTACATACACAATACCATCCACATGTCACATGTGTATACACATATTATTATGATCCATGACTGTTGTATACTGGCAGTGATAGCCTTGGATTCAACTAAACATTATTATAGTGTGAGATCCTATAAGCTTGTATGCAATTAGCCAGATAAATTATAATAATCAATATGCCATTTATCAGCCTGGGGAGATGTTTATTATAATAATATATAATAATTAATTTATATGCAATGAACTTTTGAGAAGTGCTGTCTAATAGTATAATACTAAGTAGGTACAGCATGTATTCATATATTACATGGTTCCTAATATAGTCAGTGCAGATCTGTACTGACTATATTACTTGTGCTTTACATGCAATGAATTATGTTTAAATCCGAGGGCTGATCTAGCAATGCTGTTCGTTGCATTAAGAAGACAACTCCAAGTCCGTAGCCTGAGTTCCAACATCAATGAGTCGGGTACCCACTTCGTCTTTTGTCATATGATATACTCCAAACAGTCCCTTTAGTATGCAATCATGTGTATTACATGTTGACATGAAAGCTAGACTGGGTTCCACGGTTTCCAATGTGTCAACCATACTGATGTTAGTAAGCAGAACTCAAGGCTATTGGCCTGGGATTTTGCTTGGTCAGAGACAGAATTGTGCAGGAAAACTTTTTAGCATGTTGGCCTATGCCTGAAATTTAGCCATTTAGGCTGTGAAGCTGGCTATAAAGTTACAACTTGAAACAAAACTTGAAAGATATGAGTTTTATTTGAATAAAAAGTTAATATTGCCACCAACACCTCATTGGATATGTAGGGTGATTGCAAATATCCAAGTACATGTACAAAAAATGTAGATAATTATTTACTGACGGCTAACAGTGAGACAATACTAAGTAGTAGAAATACAGTAGCTATTTCACAAATTAGTGTGAATATACAAATCTATAGAAATGAAAGTCAAGCTATATGTACACATGTATATGTATTACATAATGTGCTTTTTAATTCTATTCATTATCAAAAATTATGATTGTAACATAACATAATGCAATGTAGTGTAGCATAATACAATGCAATGTAACATAATACAATGTAATGTAACGTAATACAATGTAATGTAACATAATACAATGTAATGTAATACAATGTAATGTAATACAATGTAATGTAATACAATGTAACATAATACAATGTAATGTAATACAATGTAATGTAATACAATGTAATGTAATACAATGTAATGTAATACAATGTAACATAATACAATGTAATGTAATACAATGTAATGTAATACAATGTAATGTAATACAATGTAATGTAATACAATGTAATGTAATACAATGTAACATAATACAACGTAATGTAATACAATGTAATGTAATACAATGTAATGTAATACAATGCAATGTAATACAATGTAATGTTGGGGAAGAACATAATCAGATTTACAAAATAAGTATCTATAGAGTTTTACAAGAGACATATAAATACATGTAAAATAATTGTGTGAAATTAAAGGCACTAAAGGTCAGTATGGATGAGTGAATAGGTCACCAGCAGTCAGCAAGTAGGTCACCAGCGGTCAGCGAGCAAGTCAGGGAGTTGGTCAGCAGAGGTGAGCAAGTAGGCTACTAAAGGTCAGTAAATAGGTCACCAGAGGTTAGTAAATAGGTCACTGAAGGACCAATACGGGCATCACTTTGGTTTCCTCACATGAGCATCACTTTGGTTTCCTCACATGAGCATCACTTTGGTTTCCTCACATGAGCATTGTCTTTTCCCTTCAATTGACTCGGCTTCACAAGTAACTCTTCGTATATCTTTCCATCCTCACTCTCGTTGTTATTCTTCTCAGAGTGAGGTTTAGTGTATTGTGTAAGAAAGGGGGAGGTCACCATCTTAGCACCAGATCTAGGTAGACTGGGAGGTTGGGATGAACTAGGTTTGGTATTGCCAGGGTGTGGGGAGCAAGGTTTGGTATTGCCAGGGTGTGGAGAGCTATGTTTAGTGTTAATAAGTTTAGGTGAGGGTGAAGGTCTAAGAGCTGGTTGAGCGAGTCGACGAGGAGCCGGTTGGACAGGAAGTGAGGGGTCAGTGAGAGTGATGACGGGAGGAGTTGGAGGGGCAGCTGTGTGGGGAGGAGCAGACGTGTCTATATACTCATAGCTATCCGAGTCTGCCGTAGACAAAGTGGTCAACTGGTCACTGGAAGGTTTGGGTGGAGGGACCCGTGCGGCTACTACCGGCTGCCTACCAGCCTTCTTTGAAGAGGGAGGGGAGCTAGAGGTGCTCTTCCTGACGGCTGGTGTTGGAGCGACTGGAGGAGGTGGTGGAGAGGAGAGAGTCCGAGTGTCACACACCACCTCATACTCGTCAGTTACACTCTGTGTGCTCCTGGAGCTGGGCACCGTCACCTTCTGCGCCAACTTGTTCTTCCCATTCTGATTGGACGAGACTGAAGCAGATCGAATGTTTCATACTATACAGTGAGCCTAACATTAAAGGGGTTATGACATGTGGTTTACATCTATGTTCAAAGCAGCATCTCTTACTTAGGTATGTTGCATTTGTGCTACTATAAGCAGAGTTGTGTCCTCTTGCCCATGCTCGACTCCTTAGCACTATTCAATGCTGATTCAAAAGCAACTTTGTTATGAAGACGCAACTGCGTGCTTTATGTCATATAGAGAAAATTGTTGAATTCAAGCAGTTTGCATAGAAAGAGTAAGCTACAGTAGTGAACAAATGATTTCACATGATTTACTAATATAGCAGTAGGATAACTTGTGCAAGTTTTTGAATTTTTCTGGGCTTTCCTTTCGCTGGCAATAACTAGCTGCCTTTATTGGTAGGTCCGGTATTTCATCTGGCCACACTATATACAGCGGCTATTATTGTGTTAATCTATATGCCTATACATTGTGTTGTAGCCTAGTTGTTATAGCCTGGAAGGCACAAACATAGGATAACTAACAGTACTACAATAGTAAATATCTAGGCACTCAATATGTTGTGCCACTAAATAGCTGAGTGCGTCTTAATGCTACCTTAAAACACGCGGCATAACCCATTTTAAGATGTACATGTATAACAGCTATTATTAGCAATTGTATGTTATACTCACTCTTGCTGGGAAACTGAGTTCTATGAGATGTAGAAGATTGGCAGGCTTCAGAAGGAATTCGTGGGGCCAAGTAAGGAGGAGGAATGTCTCTACCGGCTGTTCTGATTGGCTTAGGTGGAACTACTTCTTGTGGGGACAAGTTACTCTTAGCAAACAAATCGTTTTGATAGGTTGGCGTGTCCTCTTTTGTGTCGACAGGTTCGTATGTGTTGCTGTCACTTGCACAGCTCACTGTGGTGTTCTACAGCATGTTACATGACACATCTTACCCTGGTGGGCGCAATCAATTGAGACAGAGTTATCTAGTGGTTACATGATAGAAGAGAACACTTACCCTAGGGGGTGCCACCAGTTGAGACAGAGAAGAGGAAGTTGAAGACTTAGATGTTTGGCTAGCATGCTGACTTCTTATACTCTCAACAGCATCCGGGTCGACATAGCTGGCATCATCGTCGGAGAACAGGGAGCTGTTTGCGTTTGAGTTGTGTTGAGGAGTGAGATAGTCCTCGTCCTCTGTGATTATCGAGAGGGTGAGGGGGAGGTCATTGAGGTCATCTTCTTCCTGCAGAGAGTGTAACACATGTACTACTACATACGCCACGTGTACTACTACATACACCACATGTACTACTACACACACCAAATGTACTACTACATACACCACATGTACTGCTACATACGCCACATGTACTACTAAACACACCAAATGTACTACTACATACACCACATGTACTACTACACACACCACATGTACTACTACATACACCACATGTACTACTACATACACTTCCAGTGTATATTATCATACCGGCTTCTTTTGTCGAATAGTTCGCTGTCTTCGTTTTTCCGTGGCTCTCCTGTATGGCTGCAGATCCCTAGCGGGTGGTGCCGTGTTTTTGATAGACTGACGTCTAGGAGTGGGGAGGAGAGGACTACCATGTAGGTCTGTGGGTAGGGAAGTTGATCTCTGAGGTTGGAGGTAAGGATTGTCATAGACTTGTAGGTAGGTGGAAGGTACATATCCTACCTGGCCATTGTAACTGCATAAGGAGAGAAAGGAGTATAATACAACTGCATACTAGATATACAGTGCATATACAACTGTATACTAGATATACAATGCATATACAACTGTATACTAGATATACAGTGCATATACAACTGTATACTAGATATACAGTGCATATACAACTGTATACTAGATATACAGTGCATATACAACTGTATACTAGATATACAGTGCATATACAACTGTATACTAGATATACAGTGCATATACAACTGTATACTAGATATACAGTGCATATACAACTGTATACTAGATATACAATGCATATACAACTGTATACTAGATATACAATGTATATACAACTGTATACTAGATATACAATGCATATACAACTGTATACTAGATATACAGTGCATATACAACTGTATACTAGATATACAGTGCATATACAACTGTATACTAGATATACAATGTATATACAACTGTATACTAGATATACAGTGCATATACAACTGTATACTAGATATACAGTGCATATACAACTGTATAATAGATATACAATGCATATACAACTGTATACTAGATATACAATGTATATACAACTGTATACTAGATATACAATGTATATACAACTGTATACTAGATATACAGTGCATATACAACTGTATACTAGATATACAATGCATATACAACTGTATACTAGATATACAATGTATATACAACTGTATACTAGATATACAATTCATGTACAACTACATACTAGATATACAATGTATATACAACTGTATACTAGATATACAATGTATATACAACTGTATACTAGATATACAATGTATATACAACTGTATACTAGATATACAATGCATATACAACTACATACTAGATATACAATGCATATACAACTGTATACTAGATATACAATGCATATACAACTGCATACTAGATATACAATGCATATACAACTACATACTAGATATACAATGCATATACAACTGTATACTAGATATACAATGCATATACAACTGTATACTAGATATACAGTGCATATACAACTGTATACTAGATATACAATGCATATACAACTACATACTAGATATACAATGCATATACAACTGTATACTAGATATACAATGCATATACAACTACGTACTAGATATACAATGCATATACAACTGTATACTAGATATACAATGCATATACAACTACGTACTAGATATACAATGCATATACAACTGTATACTAGATATACAGTGCATATACAACTACATACTAGATATACAATGTATATACAACTACATACTAGATATACAATGCATATACAACTGTATACTAGATATACAATGCATATACAACTACGTACTAGATATACAATGCATATACAACTGTATACTAGATATACAATGCATATACAACTGTATACTAGATATACAATGCATATACAACTGTATACTAGATATACAATGTATATACAACTGTATACTAGATATACAATGCATATACATATGAAATTTAATGTGCTGTAGATATTACGTGTGTTGTATATTGTGATTTTTAGACTGTGTACCTGGCTATCCACCACCCGTCCAGGATTTTGTTCATCACTTCTAGAACCACAAAGCTACCAAAACTCAGCTCATCATTATAAAGAGCAGTATACTCTTTGATAGAGAGGTACAGTTCACCTGCAGTTAGTTCACATGATATGCATTACAGTGTATATGGTATGTATTACAGTGTATATGATACGTATTATAGTGTACATGATATGCATTACAGTGTACATGATATGTAATACAGTGTATATATTATGATACGTATTACAGTGTACATGATATGTAATACAGTGTATTTATGATACGTATTACAGTGCATATTATACGTATTACAGTGTATACCATATGTATTACCTGCCATGCAAGGAATTTCGTCCGTTTCCTTCTCGTCAGTTTTAGTGTTATCAAGAAACGTAGCTGGGGCCCAACCTTCTAGACCAGAACACGAGACGTACCACCACCCTGTCAGTATCATAATGTACATTGTATACTACATATATAGATACACCACCGACCTGTTGGTATTACAATGTACATTGTACAATACATATATATACATGTATATATACACCACCACCCTGTTGGTATTACAATGTATATAACAGATACACACACCCATATAAACCTTACATTGACTGTACTAATACAGTAGACACATATATGTAGACACATGTGTGTAGACACACTTAGGCACATGTATACATACCATTTGCATTCTTGTCTATAACATCTAGCAGGTCTCCCTGTTCAAAGCTGATCTGTCCTTTTCCTGCTGCTTTGTATGAAGTTATTGCCCTGTAGGTCTGTAGTTGGAGGGGATTGGTAATCTCAAACTCTATATAGATATACATCACATTTGTATGACAATATATGACAGTGTGTGACAATATATGACAGTGCATGACAATCATACTTGCCAAGTAACCTGGGTAAAAAATCTGGACACATGCGCGGACCAGAGGGAGGACGGATGGCATGGCCGCAGTACATGTGGAGGGGCAGAGGAGCACCCTCCCGCATTCAAAATATTTTTGTGAGCCACTAAAATGACAGTAGTTAGGGCAATTTCACTTGTATTTGTATGCTGCTCTAGTGGTCAAAAATATGTTCATATTACATGCATATTGGAATGGTTTTAAAATGGTGGGAAGAATTTAGAATAGGAATGAAATTGCAAAGAGTGCTTCAGGTTGGATTATCTAAAGAAGACCTATAGAACTTGTTTCATTTTATTAAATTATAAACATATAAATAGCTTTATTTATGAAAACACTGAATTATAATAATAATAATAATAATAATAATAATTCAGTATTTTCATAAGTCAAGTTTATAATTATTATAATATTAAAAATTATAATCATAATGTAAGCCTGTCTTTTGAACTTCAGAATCATTGAGAATAAACAAATCTTCTAAGCTTTTAGATGACGTGACAGCTTTTAGACAACAGCTTTGATATGCTTCTGGGTCAGCGTGTGCCTGGCTATGTCATTGGTACCACCATCAGTAATACTAGAGGGTGCAGAAGGCATAATTATAATATTGATATTAAAAACCTAATTTACTTTTAGAAATAAAATAAATACATTTGACCCATTGATTTTAATTTTAGAAATTGCCGAGTCTTTTGCTTGTCTGTACTGTGAGAATTGTTTGGCTTAACAGCTAAATTAATATCCAATAGACAAATAATGGAAACATTATTTGTACAAGCAAATAATTCTAATATCAATGAGTGAATTTTCATTTGCGGTGGTTGTCATTGACATTAGAGCTTTTATATATAATAGCTATCCACTGTTGGGGAGGCTTTAGTACACTGCCAATATAGCTCAGGAATTAGTCAGAGTTTGGGCTATCACTAGTGGCAATTGGCACAGACACGACAGTCAGTAGACAACGAACTACTTTAAAAATAAACCGTGTGTAGCATATATTTAGCAAAATTCCCCAGGATTTGCGACGCTCAACCCTTTTTCAGTCAATAATTTGGAAAACCCAAAGGAAATAATAAATAAAATTTTTCGGAGCAGCAATTTCCTAATTCCCGGGGTATAAATCAGGACATTGGGACAGTGTAGGGACAATTTTCAAATCCCGGGGGTGTCCCGAGAAACCTGGGACACTTGGCAAGTATGATGACAATATATGAGTGTGACAATATATGACAGTGTATGACAATATATGACAGTGTGTGACAATATATGACAGTGTGTGACAATATATGACAGTGTGTGACAATATATGACAGTGTGTGACAATATATGACAGTGTGTGACAATATATGACAGTGTGTGACAATATATGACAGTGTGTGACACTTAACAACCCAAGACTTTCCAATAGCAATGAACCCAAGCTGGAGTGTGATTGTGATGTTACATGATACTGTACACATGACTAAGGTTGTTTAGCATGTAGTGAAATAGTAGTGTAGTATTGCAATAGCATAGCGTAACAATGTAATAGTACAGTAAGTACATTAGGTACATGTAAGTACATTAGGTACAGTAAATGCAGTAAGTGATGTAAGTACATAAAGTAATAATAGAATAGGGTAATGGGAATAATCACCAGGTTCTGCACTGTTCCTCATTTTTTTCTTTTTTTTTTTCAACTTCTTGCCAATGGAAGAGAGGGTCAATGACTTCTTCTCTCTGGAGTAAACATACAATCAGTTATCTATTGGTCAATGCATGGAGTAAACATAGAGTAGTTTGTAGAGGTCAATGCGTAGAGTATAAAAGTGTTTGTAACATGTGAAGTAACAACATAACTGTACATGTACTAACTGCAGTGTGTAGGAGGTATAAGTCGGCCTCAGAGGACACACTAGTATGGAGTTGCCCATCCATGGCAGTTCATATACATACAATATTACTTATCAGCAGAGATTTCTGTTAATATATAATATAGTAGTTGTGATTGTATGGGAACACAACTCCAATTTATAAGGCATACACAATTACATGGGATCAGTGGTCGAGTGGTTAGGGCACTGAAATTCCTTGTGGGAGGTTCAGGTTTTATTCCTGTAAAGGACTTTAGGGGTGTTAGGAAGAGCATTGGTGCATATAGTAATCCTGTGCTACTTCAAAGGGAGACAACCTTGACATCAAAACCTGAGACCAGAGGCAGGCAACGGGGAACCACCTCAGCATCTTTCAGGGACCTACCTGAGGGCAGAATGCAAAAGTAAAAACACAATCACTGTTTTAGCATCATGGGAGTTGTTTCCACTATTAGTCAACTTTTCTAAATTGAATGATACTCATGTACATACAGCTATATCAAGTATGGGGTATACATGTATATACAGCTATATCAAGTATGGGGGATACATGTATAGGCCTATACAGCTATATCAAGTATGGGGGATACACATCCAAAGCTCGATACTGCAGCCATTACCATTGTTATAATTGTTGTATCTGTTTATTATTTTATTATCATAAGCGTCACTGTAGGTACACTGTAGGTGCACTGTAGGCACACTGTAGGTACACTGTAGGCACACTGTAGGTACACTGTAGGTGCACTGTAGGCACACTGCAGATACACTGTAGGTACACTGTAGGTACACTGTGGCACACTGTAGGTACACTGTAGATACACTGTAGATACACTGTAGGTATACTGTAGATACACTGTAGGTACACTGTAGGTGCACTGTAGGTACACTGTAGGTACACTGTAGGTACACTGTAGGTACACTGTAGGCACACTGTAGGCACACTGTAGGTACACTGTAGGTGCACTGTAGGTACACTGTAGGTACACTGTAGGCACACTGTAGGCACACTGTAGGTACACTGTAGATACACTGTAGATGCACTGTAGGTACACTGTAGGTACACTGTAGGTACACTGTAGGCACACTGTAGGTACACTGTAGGTGCACTGTAGGCACACTGTAGATACACTGTAGGCACACTGTAGGTACACTGTAGGTACACTGTAGGCACACTGTAGGTACACTGTAGGTGCACTGTAGGCACACTGTAGATACACTGTAGGCACACTGTAGATACACTGTAGGCACACTGTAGATACACTGTAGGTACACTGTAGGTGCACTGTAGGCACACTGTAGATACACTGTAGGCACACTGTAGGTACACTGTAGGTACACTGTAGGTACACTGTAGGCACACTGTAGGTACACTGTAGGTACACTGTAGGCACACTGTAGGCACACTGTAGGTACACTGTAGGTGCACTGTAGGTACACTGTAGGTACACTGTAGGCACACTGTAGGCACACTGTAGGTACACTGTAGGTGCACTGTAGGTACACTGTAGGTACACTGTAGACACACTGTAGGCACACTGTAGGTACACTGTAGATACACTGTAGATACACTGTAGGTACACTGTAGGTACACTGTAGGTACACTGTAGGCACACTGTAGGTACACTGTAGGTACACTGTAGATACACTGTAGGTACACTGTAGGTACACTGTAGGTACACTGTAGGTACACTGTAGGCACACTGTAGGTACACTGTAGGCACACTGTAGGTACACTGTAGGTACACTGTAGGTACACTGTAGGTACACTGTAGGTACACTGTAGGTACACTGTAGGTACACTGTAGGTACACTGTAGGCACACTGTAGGTACACTGTAGGTACACTGTAGGTATTATACAACCCTCTAGTTTGGTGGTTTTTAGCCCCAAGACTTGCGAGCTACTTTCATTTTCCTTCATGAGATAATTGTAGAGTTGAAATTCTCAACCGCTATTTTGTATCAGTACTACTTATGTTGCTTTTTAATAAATTCTAATTTAACTTCCCTAATTATTCATTTCATACTATAGGGTACAACTAGCCTACGAGTCAGCTAATAAACAAGTTACAAATCTTCATATCAATAAAAACCTATATAGGCTATTACGTCACCATAGTTTACATTACATGTACACTATTTATTGTAAGTTGGATTATTGGAGCTATTTCTGTAAAAACAGATTTTACCGAAAGCTCTTAGTCACGAACAGCCAACAGTTGGTGAAGATACAAATTAAACTGTCATTTTCCATGAGCTCTGCTTTGGCAGAGGATCTGCGGCCCTGGGCCGCTGTGATTAGCATATTTCTCCGCTGGTTACAGATATGTACTGCAAATATAAGTTTGCAAAAAGTGCAATCCAACACAATATATTATGGTACGAGACTGTGGGATCAGGGCAGCCTGAGTATAACGCTTATCTAGCTCATTAATATTATTGGACTTATAAAAGGCTTATCTAGCTCATTAATATTATTGGACTTATAAAAGGCTTACTTGCTGTCATGGGGTACATCCAGGTCATCGTTGCGAGCCGTGAGGAATTCCAGTAGCTTTGGATACTGGGATATACGGGGGTGTAGGGTCATCAGTCTATTACAATAGTCTGATATTTCAGTCCTTCTCTTATCTGCCACTTTCTGTACTTCAGTTCGTGAGAAGAGAGAGACCCCTGTGAACAGTATATGCCGCCAACATATTATTACAAGTAATGGAGCTAGGAGAAGGAGTTGTGCCCACACAGTCTCTCCCCAACGAGATGATAAACTTAATTCCACTCATCTGTGTGTACCACCACTCACCTGTGTGTACCACCACTCACCCGTATGTACCACCACTAACCCGTATGTACCACCACTCACCTGTATGTACCACCACTCACCCGCATGTACCACCACTCACCCGTATGTACCACCACTAACCCGTATGTACCACCACTCACCTGCATGTACCACCACTCACCCGTATGCACCACCACTCACCTGTATGCACCACTACTCACCCGCATGTACCACCACTCACCCGTATGTACCACCACTCACCTGCGTGTACCACCACTCACCTGTATGTACCACCACCCACTTGTATGTACCACCACTCACCTGCATGTACCACCACTCATCTGTGTGTACCACCACTCACCTGAGAGTTTAGGGAGAACTCTTTGATCAGGATCCACATCTCCAGCTTCTACAGGGAAAGCATCTATCAGATCCATCTGCAGTATACATGTACATGTATATACAATGTACATACATGCATTACACATAGAGTATGTGTGTATATATAGTACATACAATATTTTGTCTATTATACACATAATCTATGTGTACATATAATAAAATATTGTTGAATTACAGTATTATACATGGCAAGCTGGAAGGGTAAATAGAGAGGATAACTCTAGTTGATAGTCTATAGCAATGCGTGTTACAGACCAATGAGCCCTTAGCCAGTACATAACATATCCTACCAACCCTGGACCCTGGCTAGAGCTGTAGACATAACTTATCCTACCAACCCTGGACCCTGGCTAGAGCTGTAAGCATAACTTATCCTACCAACCCTGGACCCTGGCTAGAGCTGTAAGCATAACTTATCCTACCAACCCTGGACCCTGGCTAGAGCTGTAGACTGGATTAGTCAGACAGCATCAATGACTCAGCTAAACTAATCATGTATGTTTATGGTAGAAACAGCCAATCATGTTACAGTATGATTATAATGCTGACTATTACTGATTATAAATAATATTATGCTATTATAGAGGCTAGTGTTGAGTGATACACAGTCATTCTGTGCATTATAACCATAAACTTAGGAAGTGAATCAGAGAGAAGTGGGGGGGGGGGTAGACTAGAGAGAGGAGGAGGGGGTAGACTAGAGAGAGGTGGGGGGAGGGGCAGTAATAGCAGATGGGACTTGACTCACACCAGAGCCATTGAGTAAATGGCTCTGACTCACACAAGGAAGTAGGTGACAATCATAAAGCAGAGAGTTATGCATCACATATTATATTATTACCAGATACAATGTTATGAAAGCCGATACTAGAAGCACCTTCAGTAAAATTAAAGTTGAAATTAGATTTAGTGAGGTGCTAAGGCAGTAGCATGGCATCCCCAAGTATTGATGATAATAAGATAATGTACAATCAGTTGAATGAAACTCAATTTGTAGAACAAGTAATGCATTAAGTAGATATTATATTACAATATGTACATAATATAATATTGTACATGTATAGTGTATTTAGTGCTGTGGTGTTGTAAGACAAGTTATAGTGTATAGTGTATCGATATGTACAATCAATGGACTAGTAGGTACATGATATACACACTGTACATGCATGTGCAACTGTGTAACTACAACACAGTTCCTAGCACAGTATCATAGCACAGTGTGTGCTAACTATAACAGCTCCTAGCACAGTATCATAGCGCAGTGTGTGCTAACTATAACAGTTCCTAGCACAGTATCATAGCGCAGTGTGTGCTAACTATAACAGCTCCTAGCACAGTATCATAGCGCAGAGAGAGAGGGTACAAGGAGAGGGTTCAAAGAGAGGGTACAAGGAGAGGGTACAGGGAGAGGGTACAAGGAGAGGGTACAAGAAAAGGGTACAAACTTACGTGTAACTCCAGGAACTCACTGTAAGATCTGTAGACCACAAATCTGGATTTGTCTGACCATGTTACTTCTAGGACAAATTTCTGCAAGTGCACAGTAAATATACTGAATACATACACTGAATACATCCACGTAATACTAGTGCTGTACGGTGTTTCGGTGTCATTCAGTTTTTCAGTTTTTTTTCCTTCGGTTCAAAAAGCGGTGCGGTTCTATTCGGTTTTAAAAGTCAAACCACGCCTGGCCTCTTAGCGCACCCACTTTCGATAATGGCTGGAGTTGAAAACACGCGAGTTCATTTTATGCTTTTTTCAATCTGAAATGAAAATGGCTGCCAATTTAGTGCTTCTTTTAATCCTAATAATTCGATGTCATCCTTAGAATACAAACTTAGCTGCAGCCATCAATGTCACCAAGTAAGGGTTTACTGCAGTTCTCATTCGATTCTAGTAGTCAAACTTGGATATTGTTATAAATAAATAATATTTAATTATTGCAAATTATTAAACAAAATGAAAATGGCGGCCATTTCCGGTAATGGCTGAAACTACGAACACGTGAATTTATGTTATGCATCTTTCAATCTTTATAATTCGATGCGATCCTTTGAATAAAGACTTAACTACAGCCATCATTGCCACCCAGAGATGATTTACTTTAGTTTCACTCAATTTTAGTTGTTATACTTACCTATTATTATAGATAATTGGCATTAATTTATTAATTGCAATTTATCAGAGAAAATTAAAAATGGCCACCATTGTAGCTTAAAAGCAGGGTGTAACAACTCCCAACATTGAGTATTTAATTTCCGGTTCGGTGTTTTTTCATGAATTAAAAAAGCTGAACTAAACCGAGGGTGAGAAGACAACTTCGGTTTCATTCAGTTTTTTTAGAAAACTCAGCAAAAAAACTGAATGGACATGCAAATCAAAACCGCCCAGCACTACTTAATACAGATTGGGAGAAGATGCCCTGCCATATGGCAATGCCGCATTCCACAAGAATTTAGTATCCCAAGAAGGTAGATTTGAAAAAAGAATATAGTATATACATGTAGTGCATTGCACGTACACTCTATAGGGGTAGCTATTAGTATATAGCACATTGTGCATGCACTGTATAGAGCAGTGGTGGTCAAATGGAGGCTCAAATGGGTCTGATCAGCCCCCCTAGCTAATTTTATCAGGCCCTCCACTAGTTGCGTAAAATTTCAAAATCACATACAACTTCCAATAGGTTTGTTTGACCGTGGGTGTGTTAGTCCTTGGTTTGCCAATACTTTATTACAAATCAAGACCGAATTCACCTGTCACACTACCAACTTCTCTTGTACAATTGATTATGTTGAAGATCAGATCCACTTGCAATAAATGTTTATTGGAAAATTGTAAATCTGATGCCTACATCCATGTCACATTTGATTACATTTTATGCATGTTTACACATTGAAACACATGTAAATACACATACATGTATATCGTTGCACTAAGGCCTGGCCCCAAGGTTGGTGCCCAGTCGCCTGTTTGGCCCCCTACCAAAGAATTGGGCTCTCCTGGTATAGAGAGTGAACTTACGTAGCACCTGGTTGGTTGATATCTCTTCTCCACGTTCCTCACAGCGATGGATACAGCAGTGCGGCTCATAGTGACGTTGTCTGCTATAACATCATTATACCATACGGCTTCACTAAATGGACTAAACAGTTTTCAAATAGTGTTATACTGGTATTAGTATACTGTCAAATCTTAACTCTATCAAGTGTGCTTGTCAACTATAATACACCTATATGACTGTCATGTCTATTATAAACAATCTAATTATAGAATACTCTACACATTGTAATACTGTATTATATAATACTCTACACATTGTAATACTGTATTATAGAATACTCTACACATTGTAATACTGTATTATATAATACTCTACACATTGTAATACTGTATTATAGAATACTCTACACATTGTAATACTGTATTATAGAATACTCTACACATTGTAATACTGTATTATAGAAGCCTACCTTTTGATACTAGTGTGTAGATGATATAATAGACTGTACAATGACACGCTATTACTTAGCCCTTGCCTCTCCTCCCTCCTATACTACAGTACAATGAATGTCTTCTATTTCAATGTTTGTGTTTAACAAATGACTCAGATAAAAGGTTGAACAATCATAATAAGATATGTTCAATGAATTGTCACTGCCTTCCTTTCTATTATATGTATTGTGTATGTGTATTACATGTATGTGCATGTATGTATAATATAATAGTGTCTATTAGTAATTAGTATACATACACTATGTACACTACACACACTATAGTATAGTATATATACATCATATACACTACACACACTATAGTATAGTATATACACATCATGTACACTACACACACTATAGTATAGTATATACACATCATATACACTACACACACTATAGTATAGTATATACACATCATATACACTACACACACTATAGTATAGTATATACACATCATATACACTACACACACTATAGTATAGTATATACACATCATAATACACTACACACACTATAGTATAGTATGTATATTACTAAACAAAGCTTTATTTCTGTAAACAACAAGAGTAACATAGTTCTATAACAGCATGTCATCCCACCATATAACGTGGTAACACAGGTGAATGCAGGTGAACACAGATTAAGGAGATGAGTGGATGAAGCAGATAGCCTAAGAATCTAGTCAGTGTTAAGGATGAGAGCGACCCCTTGTAGCACCCAATGACTGATGTGTTCTGGTGTAAATAGATCAGCTTCAAAGACGAGACCAACCCCCATAGCGTTACGCCTCTCTGACGTCACGTAGACAGGAGTGCGGTACGTATTCTGGAAGAAGAGGTGTAGAAGATATGTGACAGAGAAAGAGGATATGACTTGGCTATATCTAAGTTAATCACAGTACACCGTTGAGTCGTCTCTAAGTTAATCACAGTACACCGTTGGGTCGTCTCTAAGTTAATCACAGTACACCGTTAAGTCGTCTCTAAGTTAATCACAGTACACCGTTGGGTCGTCTCTAAGTTTATCACAGTACACCGTTGAGTCGTCTCTAAGTTAATCACAGCACACCATTAAGTCGTCTCTAAGTTAATCACAGTACACCGTTGGGTCGTCTCTAAGTTTATCACAGTACACCGTTGAGTCGTCTCTAAGTTGATCACAGTACACCATTAAGTCGTCTCTAAGTTAATCACAGTACACCGTTGGGTCGTCTCTAAGTTTATCACAGTACACCGTTGAGTCGTCTCTAAGTTAATCACAGTACAGTACACCGTTGAGTCGTCTCTAAGTTTATCACAGTACACCGTTGAGTCGTCTCTAAGTTAATCACAGTACACCGTTGAGTCGTCTCTAAGTTTATCACAGTACACCGTTGAGTCGTCTCTAAGCTAATCACAGTACACCGTTGAGTCGTCTCTAAGTTAATCACAGTACACCGTTGAGTCGTCTCTAAGTTAATCACAGTACACCGTTGGGTCGTCTCTAAGTTAATCACAGTACACCGTTGGGTCGTCTCTAAGTTTATCACAGTACACCGTTGAGTCGTCTCTAAGTTAATCACAGTACACCGTTGGGTCGTCTCTAAGCTAATCACAGTACACCGTTGAGTCGTCTCTAAGTTAATCACAGTACACCGTTGAGTCGTCTCTAAGTTTATCACAGTACACCGTTGAGTCCTCTCTAAGCTAATCACAGTACACCGTTGAGTCATCTCTAAGTTACTCACAGTACATGACAGACTGCTCCAGATGCACATACTAACCTGTAGCTTAAGACGGTGAGACTCTGTGGGTATGACTTTGATAACTGGTAATGGACACGTCAGCTGTTTAGGTTTCTGGTAGGTGATGCAACCTCTGGCCTTATCCCATCCTCCACCCTCTAGGTACAGGCCGTGCACAAAGCAACCTGAGGAGAAGGTATAATGACAGTAGACAGTGTGTGAATGTGATGCTGACACAGTTAATACATAATACGTTTGACAGACTGTCTGACTGACCCACTAGCTTACCGTGTGATGAATGCTCATTAACATCATCGGCCGTGTCGTACTGAGTGACCGTCGTGTAGAGAGTTGACCTGTCCAGCGGCCATCCATGTTTCCTGCACATTGATTGTACAAGAGCAGTGAGGTAGGACTCTGGAACATGCAGCCCAGACAGCCAGATCACTTTGGGCTCGGCTTGCTCTACCTGACGATGACACAACGACACAGTATACACCATGTACTGTTTGTATTAATTAAAGCAATGACTCACCCACATCATGTACTGCTTATATTTACTAAAGCAATGACTCACCCACACTATATACTGTTTGTATCTACTAGAGCTATGACTCACCCACACTATATACTGTTTGTATCTACTAGAGCTATGACTCACCCACACCATGTACTGCTTGTATTTACTAGAGCAATGACTCACCCACACCATGTACTGTTTGTATTCATTAAAGCTATGACTCACCCACACCATGTACTGCTTGGATTTACTAGAGCTATGACTCACCCACACCATGTACTGTTTGTATTTATTAGAGCTATGACTCACCCACACCATGTACTGTTTGTATTTACTAGAGCTATGACTCACCCACACCATGTACTGTTTGTATTTATTAGAGCTATGACTCACACACACCATGTACTGTTTGTATTTATTAGAGCTATGACTCACCCACACCATGTACTGTTTGTATTTATTAGAGCTATGACTCACCCACACCATGTACTGCTCATGCCTGCGAGTGAAGTGTTGGATCCAATTACCGAGAGTCTTAAGTGTAGCAGGGGCCAGTTTCTGCCAGACTAGAGGTAGAGTTCCATTGTACAGACTTCTAGATATGTTATCCAGGTCACCACTCATACCCACCTCACCGGCCAGAGCCTTCCTGAGGAGAAGCAGGGAGCTACTGATTCTAACAGCCAACCTATTGAATCTGCCTAGCTCCTGCAGCAACACTATGGTGGTGGGTGAGATGACTGTCCCATAGTTCTTCCTGATTACAGTGAGATCAAAAGGGGGCGGCACCTTCCTCAGTATTCCTACAGCTATCTCATCTATCACATCCTCTCTACTCACTCCTGACTCGTTTTCCCCTGTGCAGTGAATATCATACGTCTATCTGTCATACTAGGTGATACGTCATACTAGGTGATACGTCATACTAGGCTATACGTCGCACTAGGCTATACGTCATACTAGTCTATATGTCGTATTAGGCTATACGTCATACTAGTCTATATGTCATACTAAGCTATATGTCATACTATATGTAGGCTATATGTCGTACTAGGCTATACGTCATACTAGTCTATATGTCGTATTAGGCTATACGTCATACTAGTCTATATGTCATACTAAGCTATACGTCATACTATATGTAGGCTATATGTCGTACTAGGCTATACGTCATACTAGGCCATATGTCGTATTAGGCTATACGTCATACTAGTCTATATGTCATACTAAGCTATACGTCGTACTAGGCTATACATCACACTAGTCTATGTCGTATTAGGCTATACGTCATACTATATGTAGGCTATATGTCGTACTAGGCTATACGTCATACTAGGCCATATGTCGCACTACATGTATGTTATACGTCATACTCGTACTAGGCAATACGTCACACATATGATACAAGTAGCAGACGCACCTGTTTGTGGCTGCAGTTCAACCAGATGTGACCAGATACCCTGAGCCGCTTTGGTATAGTAACCTATTTCTGCATTGGCATGGAGACCGAACACTCTGGGAGAGTTACTCAGGGGCAAAGACTCTATATATTCTACCAACACAACCAACGGTATATCAAAACGACACCACTTGTGCAACAACAATATATACATGTACATGCATATTACATTGTGCTAAGGTCTAGACAAAGAAATGGATGGAAGAGGAGTTGTGAGTAGAGTGGCACGTACCGACGTACGCCTGTTTCTGAGCGTTATACTCAGGGACGTAGTATTCCACTTCCTCATCGTGGTAGAAGAAGAATGGCTGGAACGAGTCAAACAGGAAGTCCCCAAAGTATTCGTCTACATATGTATTGAGGATCCTCCTATCAAATGAGTCAATGGCTCTCCCACCATACATCACCTGTGTTAGCGAATCGGAATAGAGCAGACTTACAACCCTGACATGACATTCTACTGAAGTTGTTGTGCGAAAGATGCATTGAATTTATCTGCAACCCTGAAGTACATGAGGCTAAACTACTGACCTCCCCTATGAGATACCAGAGACTATAGACCACTCACCTCCCCTATGAGGTACCTGAGGCTAGGCCAGGGTATTCGTTTGTCTCCTAGACTCTCTGATTTACTCATGTACGTCTTCAGAATCACTAGGCAGACGGAGAAATCCGATTCATTGAAATCATATGGTACATTCCAGCCAATTTTTCCAAATTTTCTCCTTTCCTGAAGGACAGCATGTAGAAATGCGAGGACAAAGACCAGAGAGGGGAAGGCTGGGTGTGTGCACTCAGCATACACTGTTGATCGTATCCTGTGAAACGTTCCTCTCAGGTTTAGTTTCAGACCATTCGGAGGCTCAGTTACCACCTAAAAGGAGAATCGAGAAGCAGTGAATTGAGTAGCAGTGAATCGAATAGAAGTGAATTGAGTAGCAGTGAGTCGAGTCGCAGTGAATCGAGTAGCAGTGAGTCAAGTAGAAGTGCAAGGTTATACAGAAGGATTGACAGCCGACCACCTTCCCATACAAAGCAGAGGCAGTAGTTGCCTCACCTTGTAAGCTCTCTGAAGTATTCCAATGGGAAATCTAGAGGTAGGTTCTGTAGTCAGCCAGAGTCTGAAATCGGGGTGAGGTTTGACTAGTGTTTCCAGAACCTTCTCTAGCTGCTGTAGCCACTTGACCAGTAGGTGGCAGTTTTGCAGCATCAGCCATTGACCTCTCTGAATAGCCGTCTCTAATAGATTCATTGCAACCTGTGATAGACAAGACACAGCCACATGTGAGAAGAACTCATCTCACCGAATAACACACATATGACTATAGCTACAACATGAAGCTAACAAAGGCAACTTGTCCATTGTCGACTCACCTGGTCTTGACCTTGACCCATAGAGAGGAACTTCACCTTGTTGTTACCAAAGTTAAGATGGTCAGCGAGTTTAACTAGGTCAGTGGCAGGGTCGGATCCAGGAGAGAGGATGAAGACTATGGGTGAGAAAGGTGTGCTCTGCTCATATATACTCTCAAAACTGATGATAGGGGGAGTGACAAACTTCTCACCCATAACAGAAGTGACATAAAGACTAACAGCTCTGTATATTCGGTCCACGCGGAAACATCTACATGTAAACGTCAAATAATTACATGTGGTCTGCGGGGCAAATAATCAATATATGCATAAGTTTGCAATGTATACGGTGAGCATGAAGATGAATGTATACGGCGTAAATGTATGCTGTATGCATGTACATTGTGTGAATGTACACGGTGTGAAGGTACGCTGTGTAAATGTACACTGAGTAAATGTACACTGTGTGAATGTAAGCTATAAATGTAGACAGTGTGCATGTATACGATGTGATACGTAAACACTGGTATACACTGTGACATGTATACAGTATGATACGTATCATACTGTGACATGTATACAGTATGATAATATGTAGGTCTACCCAAGGTGTCACCATTTCAGAGTCTTGTCTAGCTTTTGAAAATAAAAACATCTCGAATAAAATAAATATAAAATAGCAAATTGATTACTGATTGGCAGAGCGGAGACACAGTAGTGCTCTCCCTGGTAGCACCTAGTGTATAGTCAGAGAGAGTTGTTGTGGTAGATAAGATAGCACCTAGTGTATAGTCAGGGAGAGTTGTTGTGGTGGATAAGGTAGCACCTAGTGTATAGTCAGAGAGAGTTGTTGTGGTGGATAAGGTAGCACCTAGTGTATAATCAGAGAGAGTTGTTGTGGTGGATAAGGTAGCACCTAGTGTATAGTCAGAGAGAGTTGTTGTGGTGGATAAGGTAGCACCTAATGTATAGTCAGAGAGAGTTGTTGTGGTGGATAAGGTAGCACCTAGTGTATAGTCAGGGAGAGTTGTTGTGGTGGATAAGGTAGCACCTAGTGTATAGTCAGAGAGAGTTGTTGTGGTGGATAAGGTAGTGCCTAGTGTATAGTCAGAGAGAGTTGTTGTGGTGGATAAGGTAGCACCTAGTGTATAGTCAGAGAGAGTTGTTGTGGTAGATAAGGTAGCACCTAGTGTATAGTCAGAGAGAGTTGTTGTGGTGGATAAGGTAGCACCTAGTGTATAGTCAGGGAGAGTTGTTGTGGTAGATAAGGTAGCACCTAGTGTATAGTCAGAGAGAGTTGTTGTGGTGGATAAGGTAGTGCCTAGTGTATAGTCAGAGAGAGTTGTTGTGGTGGATAAGGTAGCACCTAGTGTATAGTCAGGGAGAGTTGTTGTGGTGGATAAGATAGCACCTAGTGTATAGTCAGGGAGAGTTGTTGTGGTAGATAAGGTAGCACCTAGTGTATAGTCAGGGAGAGTTGTTGTGGTGGATAAGGTAGCACCTAGTGTATAGTCAGAGAGAGTTGTTGTGGTGGATAAGGTAGCACCTAGTGTATAGTCAGAGAGAGTTGTTGTGGTGGATAAGGTAGCACCTAGTGTATAGTCAGAGAGAGTTGTTGTGGTGGATAAGGTAGCACCTAGTGTATAGTCAGGGAGAGTTGTTGTGGTAGATAAGGTAGTGCCTAGTGTATAGTCAGAGAGAGTTGTTGTGGTAGATAAGGTAGTGCCTAGTGTATAGTCAGGGAGAGTTGTTGTGGTGGATAAGGTAGCACCTAGTGTATAGTCAGAGAGAGTTGTTGTGGTAGATAAGGTAGCACCTAGTGTATAGTCGGAGAGAGTTGTTGTGCTGGATAAGGTAGCACCTAGTGTATAGTCAGAGAGAGTTGTTGTGGTAGATAAGGTAGCACCTAGTGTATAGTCAGAGAGAGTTGTTGTGGTGGATAAGGTAGCACCTAGTGTATAGTCAGAGAGAGTTGTTGTGGTAGATAAGGTAGTTGTGATGTATTTAGATATCTGTAAATATCACATGAGTAGCAGTTTCATTTTGTTATGTTTACTTTCACTCTGATTGGATAATCAGGAGTCATGTGACAACTTTTGTTCTGGAACTTTCTACTTAGATTTATAAAGTGTTTTACTATTGGCAAGCTTAGTAAGCCCTCATCTTATTGGTTTATATTTTAGTCTTTGTTCAGGTTTTGAAATGGACAGTCCGGTTACTTGTATTCAGTTAGATAATATAATAAACTAGCTTACTTAGAAGTTTTAAAGTTGGCAAACCTAAATAGAAGTGGCCCAGTTCTTAAAACACCTCAGTAGTGCCTAGTGTATAGTCAGGGAGAGTTGTTGTGGTGGATAAGGTAGCACCTAGTGTATAGTCAGAGAGAGTTGTTGTGGTGGATAAGGTAGTGCCTAGTGTATAGTCAGGGAGAGTTGTTGTGGTGGATAAGGTAGCACCTAGTGTATAGTCAGGGAGAGTTGTTGTGGTGGATAAGGTAGTGCCTAGTGTATAGTCAGGGAGAGTTGTTGTGGTGGATAAGGTAGCACCTAGTGTATAGTCAGGGAGAGTTGTTGTGGTGGATAAGGTAGCACCTAGTGTATAATCAGGGAGAGTTGTTGTGGTGGATAAGGTAGTGCCTAATGTATAGTCAGAGAGAGTTGTTGTGGTGGATAAGGTCATAAAGTGATGGCAGTATGAACCTGAGCAGCATGAGCCTTTGGAAGGGGGTGAGGGTTGAGCCTGCATCACTATATGGAGGGGGATAATCCAGCTCCTCTGGTTTGTCGTGCAGTATCCACGACTTCCACAGCAATGAATGCTCAGTTATAGACGCTAGTAACTTCTCAAAGCCAGCAATCTGGGACAATTTTACACAATCCATCCAAGACTTGTCTGTTAGCCAATCATACGGCTTGCCCTGAGCAGCTGTGACAGCGATGTCTCCCTATAATGTGCAGTCACAGATTTTACTAGATGAGTTGATATACACTTCATGTTTCACACGTATATACTACATAATGTTATAAACCATTAAACACGTGATAGTATACATGTACATGTCTATACATGTACTACACGGCATAAGAGTGGGAGGACACTGCCATAAAGTCGGCTCTAAAGCACATGCATTTCACCCACTTTGATGAAAAAATCAATGTCCGCCTGCTTGATCTCTCCAGCATTCTGCTGAACCTTAACAGCAATCTGTAGAGAGAACAGGAGCTTGTGTCTCTCGAATATACCTAAAAGAGAGACAGAGAGATATACATGTAGGTGAATAGATACAACTGATACCACTAGCACACTGACTAATATACTGACAAACTGACTAATATACTGACCCACTGACTGACACACTGACTAATATACTGACACACTGACTAATATACAACATACTGACTAATATACTGACCCACTGACTGACATACTGACTAATATACTAACATACTAACTAATATACTAACATACTGACTAATATACTGACCTACTGACTAATATACTGACCCGCTGACTAATACACTGACATAGTGTTAGTTGAATTAGTAGAATATGCACCTGTACAGCCATAGTTATACACATTGAAAGTAAGTGTATCCTTGATGAAGCCCAGCCTCTTAGGCAGGTAGGAGTGGGGCTGACTCCTTCTCAAAGAATGCTCAAACACCTCAAGATACGTGGCAAGCGAATACTGGTACATGTTGTTAACAGATGCCAAGTCTGATAACACAAAAAAGAGTATGGCTCCCTGTTTAGCGGCTGGCCGGTATCCGTCCCTCAACTTGTCTATATCTCTAGCAGTTACTGCTCCTAAGGCTAATTTCTCCGATACCTGAGAAATAATGAAGGTGGAAAGTCAGTAGGTTCGAGTTGAAACATACATGTAGAATTAGTAAAGAATGCAGATGTAAGCATAATGGTATAGGATGGGTGTAGCCTTAGGCCAGTCATACCTCTGAAGCCTTAGACTTGGTGTCTTCAAGGGTCTGTATGAGGTCTACATTATCGAGCATATTTCCAGTAGAGGTGGCTAGCTCCCTGAGAAGAGCATCCTCTAAATCCTTGAGTAACTTCTTGTTATTGCTCGTTTCCTGTATGAGTTTTTCTCTCTGCTCCTCCACATCCTTCCTCTCATAGCCGACTATTACAGACAGTAACTGGTCCTCCAGCCCCTGTGGAAGGTGTGGGAACGTAAAATGGTCATGGGCATCATATGCTATATTTGTATACTCCATAAACTAATACACTAATAATTACTTTTACTACGCTATATGTACACTCTATTCTATACGCGTCGTAGTTGTATACATACAGTGTATATATAGTATACATATACATTGAGAGTGGCAGTGTAGTTGTATACATACAGTGTATATATAGTATATATATATACCTTGAGAGTGACAGTGTAGTTGTATACATACAGTGTATATATAGTATGCATATACCTTGAGAGTGACGGTGTAGTTGTATACATACAGTGTATAATTATAGTATACATATACCTTGAGAGTGACAGTGTAGTTGTATACATACAGTGTATATATAGTATATATATACCTTGAGAGTGACAGTGTAGTTGTATACATACAGTGTATGTATAGTATATATATACCTTGAGAGTGACAGTGTAGTTGTATATATACAGTGTATATATACATGTAGTATATATATACCTTGAGAGTGACAGTGTAGTTGATAATAGTTGACTTGATGAAGTGAGTGGGAGTGAACTTAGGGTTTGATAGTTTAGTGACGAGGTAGAGACGGAAGTTAGGATCATAGTCAACTTCTTTGTCACCGAGTAGAACAAACTGTCTGCCTTGGGTACCTGCAATGTCATGATACTATACATGTATATCACCCACCCCTGATGTAATGTGAAATGGTGTACAGGTATAACACCCACCCCTGATGTAATGTTAAACGGTGTATTGTAATACTTACCCCTGATGTTTCTCTCTACAACGTCCTCAATCACAGGGTCTAGATACTCGTCTACATCCTTGAAGAGGAAGGGGAAGCCATATTTGATTGCTAACTCTAGCTGTTTAAGAAAGTCGGGGTCATTGAATGTGGCCACCTGTAACAGAGTGTGCGGGTTGTAGGGCACATACAGGGTACATACAGGGGATGATGATATATATACTGTATATATATTTACTGTATATACTAGAAGAGAGAGACAGGGAGAGTAGAGTACCTTTAGGTTGTTCTTCTCTTCCCTACGTCTGATCCAGCTAATGGCCTGCTGCTGGGGGTCTATACAGAGAGGTGACCTACTGCACTGGGTGGTAAGTATACCATTCTGTATAGACAACTCATCAGGTGGTAGACCCTCTGATGTCCATTTACTGATCTCTACATCATTAGTTAGCAAGTCTTCCAGCTTCAGTGGCTTACTTGACGGTATCTTCAGCTTCCTCACATTTATCTTCCAGTCGTTGTAGATCATGATGTTCCTGTAATGTGCTTTACAATGTAAGCCATGTGTAAGGGTATATTTATAGCACACCACTCCCTATATATAGCACATCATTCCCTATATATAGCAGAGCACGGCCTATATATAGCACACCACCCCCTATATATAGCACATCATTCCCTATATATAGCAGAGCACGACCTATTTATAGCACACCAATCCCTATATATAGCAGAGCACGACCTATATATAGCACATCATTCCCTATATATAGCAGAGCACGACCTATATATAGCACATCATTCCCTATATATAGCAGAGCACGACCTATTTATAGCACACCAATCCCTATATATAGTACACCATTCCCTACATATAGCACACCACTCCCTACATGTAGCACATCACTCCCTATATATAGCAGAGCACGACCTATATATAGCACATCATTCCCTATATATAGCAGAGCACGACCTATTTATAGCGCACCACCCCCTATATATAGCACACCATTCCCTATATATAACAGAGCACGACCTATTTATAGCACATAACTCCCTATATATAGCACACCATTCCCTATATTATAGTACACCATTCCCTACATATAGCACACCATTCCCTATATGTAGCACATCACTCCCTACATGTAGCACACCACTCCCTATATATAGCAAAACATGACCTACATGTATAAAACTGCAGAGCAGTACGACCTAACATAACAAGATAAAGTACCTAAAATCCCAGCTGAAGGCACCAATGTAGCAGAGGAAACTGGCAGCCATTAGACAGTCACCTATCAGCTGCACCCTCTTCCTTTTCAGTTCATCCAACTCACTCATCCACCTGACGTTCTCAGAGCCGAGACCACCAATTAGTTTATCAGCAGCTATCGCCCTCCTTTCCATTAGCTCCGCCTCTGCTTGCAGTGCCATCCTCTCTGACATTGCCTCCTCGTACTGCCTGGCCAACTCCTTCAGCTGTTCCTCCAGGCTATTCACCTCTCTGTTCAATTTCTCCAAATCTCTCTTAGCCATTGCAAACATCTTCTCCAACTTGGCCACCTGTTCAAATCGCCGGCGGATGAGACAGTCAACGGATACCAGTAGTCAGTGTATACAGAAGCAGTAGGCCAAGTGTATAATTATATACATGTACATGTAGCCAGCCCACTACATCATCCACTATATAAATGGCCCGCACTATTTAATACATAGCCTACTAAGTACAGCTCGTACTATGCAGACAGACAGACAGACAGACAGACAGACAGACAGACAGACAGACAGACAGACAGACAGACAGACAGACAGACAGACTACCTTTTCACGTTTAGGCTTGACTTCCTTGGCTACAGCGCAGTACTGCATAACCGCCTCTACAAATTTGAGCAAACCATAACCAGCTCTACTAATAGCCTTCATCTCATCCAGGTTGAGTGCCGACTCCATCATCAGTGCTGCAGAAGATATAAACGTCTAACTGCATATACTGCATGTACAAATACACTATTGGATGAGAGTACACCGGGTAGAATAACATAAGTATTGCACCGCACTTTTGTGGTCAACAACTGGTAAAGCAACAAAGCAGAGTGGCAGGCAATCAACCTACTTCTGACAGCATTGACCTGTTTCTGTGAAATGTTATCAACATCCATAGTAGTTAGAGATCGAAGGAAGTTAGGCTCGGACATCATTGCCTTGGCAGATTTCCAGGAGACCTCTTTGATGCCTCTGAACACGACTATGCACTCGCACACCGTCTGCACAGATTTGGGTGGTTTGGCGAAAGATCTGTAAGAGAGGTGAGCATCTACAGACTAATATCCGCATATACATTGAATATACATGTACATGTATATATATATGTATATGTATACATATACATATATATACATGTATTACGCTCAAAACTAGTAGCAATACCAATTTCTTGAGCACTCTACCTGGGATATACACCGAACTGCTAGCCTTGTACAATTCTCTCTGTCTCTGGCAGCTTGAGAACTCTGGTTCAGTGCATGTCACACCTTTTAAATACACTTTGCTGTAAATATATAGTATTGCTAAGGTGTGCTCCTAGGTATATCTCTGAGCTGCATTGATCAGGTGTCAAACACCGAAACAGTACACTGTATGCAGATCGCGCATACTATATGTATACACATACGTAGAGAGTATACACATACATGTATGTATGTAGCCTAAGCTCACCTAATTTCCGAGACGTCTGTTTTGTCAAGGTCCTCCAAGGCTAATCGAGCAGCCTCCAGGGCAGGCATAGCTTCCACCAGAGCTTCTTCAGCTTCCTTCTTCTCTACGGCTATCACTTTACTTTGCTCCTCGATCTCTTTACCTTTCTGTACAGCTACAGCCTAGTGGACAGTACACATACAGCTAGACATCATTGTACAGCTACAGCCTAGTGTAAAGTACACACACAGTTAGACATCATTGTACAGCTACAGCCTAGTGTAAAGTACACATACAGTTAGACATCATTGTACAACTACAGCCTAGTGTACAGTACACACACAGTTAGACATCATTGTACAGCTACAGCCTAGTGTAAAGTACACATACAGTTAGACATCATTGTACAGCTACAGCCTAGTGTAAAGTACACATACAGTTAGACATCATTGTACAGCTACAGCCTAGTGTAAAGTACACATACAGTTAGACATCATTGTACAACTACAGCCTAGTGTACAGTACACACACAGTTAGACATCATTGTACAGCTACAGCCTAGTGTAAAGTACACATACAGTTAGACATCATTGTACAGCTACAGCCTAGTGTAAAGTACACATACAGTTAGACATCATTGTACAGCTACAGCCTAGTGTAAAGTACACATACAGTTAGACATCATTGTACAACTACAGCCTAGTGTAAAGTACACATACAGTTAGACATCATTGTACAGCTACAACCTAGTGTAAAGTACACATACAGTTAGACATCATTGTACAGCTACAGCCTAGTGTAAAGTACACATACAGTTAGACATCATTGTACAGCTACAGCCTAGTGTAAAGTACACATACAGTTAGACATCATTGTACAGCTACAGCCTAGTGGAAAGTACACATACAGTTAGACATCATTGTACAGCTACAGCCTAGTGTAAAGTACACATACAGTTAGACATCATTGTACAGCTACAGCCTAGTGTAAAGTACACATACAGTTAGACATCATTGTACAACTACAGCCTAGTGTAAAGTACACAATCATACAGTTAGACATCATTGTACAGCTACAGCCTAGTGTAAAGTACACATACAGTTAGACATCATTGTACAGCTACAGCCTAGTGTAAAGTACACATACAGGCACACAGGCATACAGACAGCGCACAAGCAGATGACTGGGATGTCACATGATCTACCTTCTTATCCTGAGCTTTCTTTGTACCGTCTGCTATGGTCTTGAGGAGAGCGTCACAGCTGGCCGATTTCTCAGACACAGCTACCTTCTGCACCACCAACTTCTCATTAAGCTCTGCCAACTGTATGGATGCCTCGGCTAGCTTTGACATTCCACCGCTGAGCCGGTCGCACTGTATGCCATACATATACATATAGATGAGCGATTATACTGTGGTGATATTGTGGTTATACACGTACCATGCATCACCTCGTAGCATTTTTGATTCATTAAACTTTGAAAGTACTTATTCGATTTCTATTTCAACCATAACACAAAATGGCAGCGAGGTGTTGATTAAACCACAATGTTTGTTAAACAAGGCCCAGCAGAAGGTCACGCCCTAGGAGGTGGGTGCGGGGTACACACTGCCTGCCTACTGCTATAGTCCTGTACACACATACCTGACTCTGTATAAACTTATCCTTGTTGTCCAGAAGGTTTAGGTATCTGTTAATGAAGTCTAGAAAGTTCTTTGGGGTCGCATAGTTGGTGCGCCTCCACTTACTGAGGAAAAGAGTGCTGTACTCTCCCACAGACAGATGTACGTCCACCACGTGGGATATGACAGACGCTCTGTGCTCTTCTGGTACTAGTGCATTGTCCTCAGATATAAACACAGCAGCAACAGCCTCTAGAGCTTGCTGAGGCCATGGAAAGAACCAATCTGTCAAATATAGTGTATTTACAACTACAATAGAGGTATTAATACTAGCAAGATCATAGTAGCTAGACTCTCCATGTGCAGTACATACAAGTATACTATACATAGTGCTGCACGGTGTTGCCTCCCCACTCGCATTCGGTATTTTTTCAAATTTAATCAAACACCGGTTCACACCGAACCCCTTGACCCTGGTCTCATTCGGTACCAACTGGTGCAAAAACTGGTACGATACACCGGTTGACACCAAAACCATTGGCACAGTATGCCGATTAAGCGGTGCAATATCTCACACCGGCAGGTTTCACACAGCAAACACCGTGCAGCACTGACTATGCATGCTAGACTTATCTACATACCAATGGACACATACGCTTACCAATGGACACGTACACTTACCAATGGACACGTACACTTACCAATGGACACATACACTTACCAATGGACACGTACACTTACCAATGAACACATACACTTACCAATGGACACATACACACTTACCAATGGACACATACACTTACCAATGGACACGTACACTTACCAATGGACACATACACTTACCAATGGACACATACACTTACCAATGGACACGTACACACTTACCAATGGACATACACACTTACCAATGGACACATACACTTACCAATGGACACGTACACTTACCAATGGACACGTACACTTACCAATGGACACATACACTTACCAATGGACACGTACACTTACCAATGGACACGTACACTTACCAATGGACACGTACAATTACCAATGGACACATACACACTTACCAATGGACACGTACACTTACCAATGGACACATACACTTACCAATGGATGTGTTGTTAACGAGTCCAGGAAAGTTTCTGCATCTGGTACGCAAGGTATCCCCTACAGGGGACATACACAGTACTATATGTAACTGATTCTGACATTTCTTCACAAAGTACTGCCACAGTTCATCCTTAGCAGGACTCCATCCAGCATTGAAAGCCTCATCCCTGATGGACGATATGATAGAGTCCTTTTCATCATCGGTATACAAAGCTGGTACCATACCTACAGTATTGTATGGGTACATTTAATAGAACCTCAGTACTGTAGAGGTACCATACCTCCAATACAGCATGGGTACACTGGTATATACGATGCAGTGTATGTGGTATATAATAAAATGTGGTACATACAATACAACATAAATTATGCTGTATATACATGCATGTGGTATGTATGTGGTATGTATGTGTGGTACACCCACCAGATGTGAGCATGTTGTTGATGAGCTCGAGGAATCCCTCCTCTGCCACATGCTGATCAGTGAACAAGAAGACAGTCTCCTTTTTCTCAGAGCCGAGTTTGTTGTAGAGAGTCTTGAGGTCTTCTCTTAGACTCTGCTCATTGTAACCACGGGAAAGGCATATGGTAAATAGGCTGCAGCCCGCAGTATGCGCCGCTACCTACAATAGAACACGGCCAGAAAACGCTAGTAAGCAAACTGTGACTAAAATATGATCGGATTTGAATCCATGCGGATAATAAAGTCATGATTCTAATTACTACAGAGCATACCTTGGTAAGGGACTGTTTACCACCGCCCCCTAGTCCGACAAGGAGGGCGTGTCCCTGTTCCATCCTCAATATCCTGTGAATCCTCGTGAGATGTTCGAGTGCGTCTTCAAACATGACGAGTTTAGTAGCCGAGTATTGTTCTACATAATCATCTAGTATCTACATAACACATGTATGGTCATCTAATATCTACATAATACATGTATGGTCATCTAGTATCTACATAATACATGTATGGTCGAAGGGAGGGGATAACTCCTGTATATTGTTCTACATAGTCATCTAGTATCTACATAATACATGTATGGTCGAAGGGAGGGGATAACTCTTATACACTTTATATAATATAACATCAATAGAAACCATTAGCTAAAGCATAAACTCGTGAGTCAACCAAAGAAAACAATAGGGACATACATACCAAGGTCCAAAAGGATAGCAGGAAGGGGACACACCCTAGCCACCCTACCTCAACAAACAGAGCCTTAGCACTGTCATAGTCTATGATATCCTCATATATTCTGGGCTCAGAGTCCTCCAGAGCTGTCCTGTAGTCACCAAATAGTATGGGATCCTTACAAACACTGGTGGCCATTTCGGGGTAGTTGGTCTCCACCAAGTTCTGCAGGTATATCTATAAGACAGATGCACAGACTAGAGCACAGGCATGGAATAATGGTCTGACTGGGAGGTATGCCCACCGTGCACATCGTGGAGTATAGTACACTGTGGATTCAGAGCCGTTGACTGTGAGAGCTTTTAAAACAAATCAAAACAAGCGAAAGAAAATTTTTGCCAATGTAATCCTTTGTTATAGGCCCAATATGGCCCTAGTTAATTTGTGGTGGCACAACTCTCACAATAAATGGCTGAGTGGAGGTAGGTGTGGTCAAGGTGAGAGGTGGGAGTGGTCATGGTGAGAGGTGGGTGTGGTCATAGTGAGAGGTGGGTGTGGTCACGGTGAGAGGTGGGTGTGGTTAAGATGAGAGGTGGGTGTAGTCATGACGAGAGGTGGGTGTGGTCATAGTGAGAGGTGGGTGTGGTCATGGTGAGAGGCGGGTGTGGTCATGGTGAGAGGCGGGTGTAGTCATGACGAGAGGTGGGTGTGGTCATAGTGAGAGGTGGGTGTGGTCATGGTGAGAGGCGGGTGTGGTCATGGTGAGAGGTGGGTGTAGTCATGACGAGAGGTGGGTGTGGTCATAGTGAGAGGTGGGTGTGGTCATGGTGAGAGGTGGGTGTGGTCATGGTGAGAGGTGGGTGTGATCATGGTGAGAGGTGGGTGTGATCATGGTGAGAGGTGGGTGTGGTCATAGTGTACTCTTCACCTTGATGTTGGTCTGATCCTCTGCACTGATGAGCCTGTCATGGAATACTCTCAAACACTCGTTCCTCCATAGCCTTAGGAACTCGGGTACTTGCTGATACGTGTCCGGGGTACTCTGACACAATCCAGCGTACACTCTAGACAGATCTCTTAGGTTAAATATGTAATGAAACCTCGAAGGTGTTGGCGGCATCTCCTTCACTATAGCTCTATAACAACATTAACACCACACATACTGTTATAATTATTATATGTACATAGTGTGTACATTAGTGTGTGCATTAGCGTGTGCATTAGCGTGTGCATTAGCGTGTACATTAGCGTGTACATTAGCGTGTATATTAGCGTGTATATTAGCGTGTACATTAGCGTGTATATTAGCGTGTACATTAGCGTGTACATTAGTGTGTACATTACATGTAGTAAATACTGCAGTGCCTTATGGGCAGTGTAGTATTGTACTACTAGTATGTACATTAGCGTGTGCATTAGCGTGTGCATTAGCGTGTACATTAGCGTGTACATTAGTGTGTACATTACATGTAGTAAATACTGCAGTGCCTTATGGGCAGTGTAGTATTGTACTACTAGTATGTACATTAGCGTGTGCATTAGCGTGTACATTAGCGTGTACATTAGTGTGTACATTAGCGTGTACATTAGAGTGTATATTAGCGTGTACATTAGCGTGTACATTAGTGTGTACATTACATGTAGTAAATACTGCAGTGCCTTATGGGCAGTGTAGTATTGTACTTATACACACCACAATGCATTAGTGTAGAGTACTGTTCTACTTACGCATAAAGGGTCATGGTCATTCTGGTGAGAGGTCTAATCACCTGCTTGATATTGTCAGAGAAAGGAGTACAGTGCCCAGAGAGGATACTACTGTATATATGGTAGAGGGTTGAATTTGATGGGAACGTCAAGTTATATACACTGAACAGAGATATAAACCTCGGGTCCACCTCATTCCTACCACCACCGGCTTCACCCATTGCAGCCATGTAACTAAGATCCTTCATATTCTTCCAGTTAAGGTCTTTGCCTCTATCGTAACAGCCGTGCCTCTCCAGCAACAACTTGAGTAATGCTATTGGCTGCTGAGTACCATACGTGTCCACCTAAAATATTGGACCATGAGTATTCACATGCAATGCTAGTACACACCGTACACTGGGTATAATACGATACTTGTAAGTGAACATTATATACATGTACTACATACATGTATGTGTATATGTAATAATCGTATAGGCTACTATCTATATATTGGCAGATACGTGTATATGTAATAATCGTATAGGCTACTATCTATATATTGGCAGATACGTGTATATGTAATAGTCGTATACTATCTATATATTGGTAGATACGTGTATATGTAATAATTGTATACTATCTAATATTGGTAGATACGTGTATATGTAATAATCGTATACTATCTATATATTGGCAGATACGTGTATATGTAATAATCGTATACTATCTATATATTGGTAGATACGTGTATATGTAATAATCGTATACTATCTATATGATAAATGTATATATGCATTCTCTGTTAGATGCAGTAGTAGAGATATTGGAATAGGGAAGACAACTTCTTCTGTTCTCCCTTTGGTGAAGAACACATTAGGATAATTAGTCTCCACTTGTTCACTTAACTCCTTACTCTAACTAACTACAGTAGAGCAGTAGAGACACGGTGACCTCAGAGCAGATCAGTAAAGAAACAAAAGTATAGTTGGTGTATCAAGAGGGACATGTATCTAATAACCCAGTAGAATTGGTGTATCAAGAGGGACATGTATCTAAAAACCCAGTAGAATTGGTGTATCAAGAGGGACATGTATCTAATAACCCAGTATAGTTGGTGTATCAAGAGGGACATGTATCTAATAACCCAGTAGAATTGGTGTATCAAGAGGGACATGTATCTAATAACCCAGTAGAATTGGTGTATCAAGAGGGACATGCATCTAATAACCCAGTAGAATTGGTGTATCACTTGGAGTAAATGTATCTAATAACCCAGTATAATTGGTGTATCACTTGGAGTAAATGCATCTAATAACCCAGTAGAATTGGTGTATCACTTGGAGTAAATGTATCTAATAACCCAGTAGAATTGGTGTATCACTTGGAGTAAATGCAGCGTTTTGGCTGATAATGAGTTATGTCTCCCAGTTACCATGACAACTAGCAAGTAAAAATCTGGGAGATTATAAGTAGGCACAGACTGTGCTCTAAATGGATATGTGGAAGGTAGTTGGGGGTAGATGTAGCAACCGACATTATGTACATGTATAGTAGAGTAGCCTAAGAGTGAGTGTTGAGGATTAGTCAGGACATATTTTTCTAGAGAAATTGGTGCCTGGCAGAAGATAATGCTGGTTAAACTAACAGTTGGTGAGGTGATAGTTAGAGTTAGCTAGATGCTAGGACAAGACACCAGTAAACAGGCAAGTTACTAGGGCATGGAACCAGTAGACAGTTATAATTGTACAAGTAGCTGGTATATAATACCTAGACAGTCATATAGCTGGTGTATAACACCTAGTAGACAGTCATATAGCTGGTATATAACATCTAGTAGACAGTAATATAGCTGGTATATAACACCTAGTAGACAGTCATATAGCTGGTATATAACATCTAGTAGACAGTCATATAGCTGGTATATAACACCTAGTAGACTGTCATATAGCTGGTATATAACACCTAGTAGACAGTCATATAGCTGGTGTATAACACCTAGTAGACAGTCATATAGCTGGTATATAACACCTAGTAGACAGTCATATAGCTGGTATATAACACCTAGTAGACTGTCATATAGCTGGTATATAACACCCAGTAGACTGTCATATAGCTGGTATATAACACCTAGTAGACTGTCATATAGCTGGTATATAACACCCAGTAGACTGTCATATAGCTGGTATATAACACCTAGTAGACTGTCGTATAACTGGTATATAACACCTAGTAGACAGTCATATAGCTGGTATATAACACCTAGTAGACAGTCATATAGCTAGTATATAACACCTAGTAGACAGCTATTACCAAAAATGTGCATTATACTAGCAGGTAGACTACTTAGGAAAGGATTGAGGAGATAGGCTATAGTAGTTGGAGAGCACTTGCAATCAGTTGACACTCACAAACACCTGTACTCACTGTCAGCACACAATTATTAAACACTGTAGACATAAAATTTAACCATTATACAATTCGATCCTACTGTAGGTAATATGGATATAACTTGGAGAGCATTACTAATATCTACTACTACCACAGTACTGTTGATACTGGAATATTCCCACGCCTACAAGACTTTACCAGTTGTACCATATGTCGGACCACTGGACACTAACCAACTACCAGCAAATAAAAGGTGGGTTCATCTGTCTTTATATATACAGTGGAACCTGGATAACTCAAAGTTGAGCAGACAAGCAAAACTAGTCATGTGATCATATACATGTAAACCAACACACATTAATTTCTATACAGTTACTAACATGTACATGTTACTAACATGTACATATTACTTACATGTACATATTACTTACATGTACATATTACTGCCCAGGCAGAAGCAGAGATAAGCGAGTCTCCGATTTGTCTAAGTTTCACTGTTTCATTATTATAATCATGATGATACAATTTGTCACCAAATCCTACGTTCATGTGTAAGATTATATGCACTCTCATGGTCTATCTGACTGACTATCTAGCGGATATACTAATGCATGTCAGTGATTATGTTACCGTGGCTACAGTCGATACCTCCTCCCTCCCACCACATTGGCATCGTTAGATTCATAGTACCACACAGATGTCCCTAAGGCATCTAGGAAGGGCATTGACTGTAATATCTAGGAAGGGCATTGACTGTAATATCTAGGAAGGGCATTTACTGTAATATCTAGGAAGGAAATTTACTGTAATATCTAGGAAGGGCATTTACTGTAATATCTAGGAAGGGTATTGACTGTAATATCTAGGAAGGATATTGACTGTAATATCTAGGAAGGGTATTTACTGTAATATCTAGGAAGGATATTTACTGTAATATCTAGGAAAGGTAATAGGTTTATAGCTAACTACTTTATGTTACTCTGTGTTCAGATCAGATGTTATCATCATGACCACTCTGGAATCGGGGACATCACAGAACTCCATAGCTCTAGTATTTGTTGTAGCTGTCAAGTCTGACACTTCACCAATAGCTAATGGAAGTATAGTTGGATATTACCAATTCAATGACAGGTGAGTGTTGACAGACGTGTGCAGATAGGTCAAGGTAATCCAGCTCCAAATTGTGTATCTTTACCAAAAGCCCACCAATTGGCCATTGAGGGTGTAAATGGTCTAGTTGTTTGCTTGTGAATTATATTGTAATGTTTTGCACGTATCTATTTGTAGATACATGCATGTATACCCATTCTGTATAATATTGTGAATTGTTAGGCAGAGTAGCTGGTAGACTTGTCAACTACACTGGTTAACTCATGAAATGTATCAGTTCTACGTACTTGTGAACCAATCAGTGACCTCTGCCACTCTGTACTTCCCTGTAGATCTGCTATAGATTATCTAACGACCGGGTCCAGAATTCTAGATAGACTGTACATGGAACGATTACATATATCTATTAATGGTAGCAATGTGCTTGGCTACCTGGAGACTAACTACCTGAATATAACTAAAGATCTTTTCAATTACAACATGCACAAGTCGAGGAGTAAAGAAAACCAAAGAGAGGCTCTAGGGCTACAGTTATACGCCACATATCCAGGTAAAATACCAAATCAATATGAGCAGCAGGAAAAAACACAGCATCCTGTCCACAGGCAATGTGAGCACAAGGATAGTCCATCCTACGCTCAGCAGGCCTAACATAGTCACAGGAAGTGATGTCATATCCTAATTAACTTTAGGTACAAGGAGATGCCAGGCAGGTCGACAGGTGTCCATGGATACAGAATCAGTGCCTCTGAAGAGTTTAGATAAATGCTGCTACATGAGGAGTATATGTAACCTGCAGTCAGACAGTAACCATCAGGGAGTGGCAACTCCAACTGCCGCTGCAGACAAGTTCAGGAGGTGAGGCTACACTCCCATCACCAGACATGTGTACTGTTAGTAGAGGTGTATGAATGGAGATAATACTATGTTTGCCAATACCTATACTAAGTGTACTGCTAATACCAGTGACGATACTGTGATAGTACTGTGTGTATAATTACAGGGTCCTTTGTCAGTGTGACCAACAGTACAGGGATTGTCTCCTCTCCCTCAACTCAACAGAGGCCAGCTACATGGGAGAGCTCATATTCAATGTCCTTGGACTTCAATGTTTCTACCCAACATGCAATGGAACCAGAGTACCTTCATATGAACAATGCAAAGCTGGACATTTGGCTTTTAGATGGGAAAGAGAAGTGGAACCATACCCACTATGACCATGATATTAACCCTCGCACACTGAATGTATTAAATTATACATTATACATGTGTATATATAATGTAATACACATGGCGTGGATTCATTAACTGTGCTTGTGTGTATAGAATAGCATAAACTGATTGCCATATATCCACACTTTATACACTGTATGTAAGGGAGGGAGGGGGAGGGTGGTATATGAACTGGTACAAGTCAGTTGCATGTCGCACGATTATATATTTATATATTTCTTAGCACACAGTCACTATTCAACAGTTCATAGCACACAGTCACTATTCAACAGTTCTTAGCACACAGTCACTATTCAACAGTTCATAGCACACAGTCACTATTCAACAGTTCATAGCACACAGTCACTATTCAACAGTTCATAGCACACAGTCACTAGTCAACAGTTCATAGCACACAGTCACTATTCAACAGGTCATAGCACACAGCCACTAGTCAACAGTTCATGGCATAGCATCATAGACACCTATTTAATGAACTCACCTGAGGCATATTCATATCATCGATGAAAACAAGAAGTTTCTTTCCCAAAGGAGGTCCAAACGTGTCTTTAGTTCTCTTCTCAACATTGGCTTCTAGGTTCCGCTGTACATCCAGGGATGTGGTACGTGATGAGAAATTCATTGACAGTAGCATCTACAGTAGGAAACTGACAGCTACAGTATACAGCAAGGAAACAGCAGTGACCTAGCACTGTACTGTGCCAAATATTAGACATGCTGTTTTTAGTCATTCAATCCACAAGACAAGCCCACCCCTGATTGAATTCCCAAGATAGACGTGTGTGTATATTTAACATTTGGTGACATTTTTAGAATATTACTTACATATTTGTCAGCATCAAGGTTTCTGTTGAATGCCTGGATTGTAGCGGTTTTACTGGTTCCGGTCTCCCCGACTAATAGAACAGGGCGGTTCACCCGGTTCATGAGCTTGAGCAGCCATGTTGTCCTGACCGTGTCTATAGTGGGCACCAATATCTCGCTGAATCTCATCTAGTGTGAGACAACATGAGATTAGTTGCAAGTTGTACATTATGCCATTGCTTACTGTAGATAATCTAGCAATGCAACATAAGCAGTGACTGACTACCTCAGGCTGGTCAAGTAGTTACAGCCATAGAGATATGGACAGACAGATAGACAGACAGACAGACAGACAGACAGACAGACAGACAGACAGACAGACAGACAGACTACCTCAGGCTGGTGTATGTACTCTGGGACCAGTTTAATCCAGGGTATCCAACATTTTTTATCTGTGCTCCAGTAGAAATCATAAAAACTACCGTCATTAGCTGGTAGCTCACCTGCAACAATTTGTCACAAGTGGAGTTAACAGGTGTGTGACATGTAGGTAACAGGTGCGCGACATGTAGGTAACAGGTGCGTGACATGTAGGTAACAGGTGCACGACATGTAGGTAACAGATGCGTGACATGTAGACAACAGGTGCGTGACATGTAGGTAGCAGGTGCGTGACATGTAGGTAGCAGGTGCGTGACATGTAGGTAGCAGGTGCGTGACATGTAGGTAACAGGTGCGTGACATGTAGGTAACAGGTGTGTGACATGTAGTAAATAGGAACTGACCAGCAGTAGGCAGCTTCCCTTCAGCCACCTCAGGGAATGTGGCCACTCTTCTGATGTACCTATCAAACCTCTCCCTGCTGGGCTCTAGTAGAGCAGCTCCTAATGACCAATAGACAGCCATGAGAAAGTAGCTCTCTAGTTCTCCAGCATCCGCCATGTCATTAGAGTACTCCCTCTCCAGTAGAGAAGAGAGCATGTAGCAGAGCTGGGTTACCTGTATACATACACTGTACAAGTATATATTATTATACACCGCATACACTAAGTATAACAGTTACTATAGATATTACAACTGTGCTACATAGTATCAGTGACATAGTCATATATTCGTATTGAAAAAGCTCACCATGTTCAAGCTAGTCATGGGAATGATCAGCCTTAGCCTCTCTTCTTGCCTCCCATCCACCTGCCCGTCCAGTATCATGGCTATAGCTGAGTGCACATACTTATCAAACAGCTTCTGTAGCAGATCAGCTTCTGTCGGAGCACGGTCTACGGCAAAAGGAAACTAAGCTAAAAAGTTCAGCAGACATCAAAGCATATCTATGTGCGTCGATAGCTATTAGTGTCTTGACGACCTCTTGGACCGACCCGGGTCGCAAATAAAATCCAAAGATAGCCGTCTGGCCTAGACCCAAACGACGACTGACCAGCAATTTAGCTTGGTTGGAGAAAACTAACCCTAGCTCATCGGCACACACCTGCACACAGTAACACAATATATTTACGTAACAGAGCTGTACATACATGTATATACCTCCACACAGTAACACAACATATTCACGTAACAGAGCTGTACGTACATGTATATACCTCCACACAGTAACACAACATATTCACGTAACAGAGTTGTATGTACATACCTGTGAGCCATTTTAACCAGTAAGGAATATAGCCTAGGTTCTTAGGGTCAACGTATACCATGCCACAGCGGGACACAGTAGCTGGTGATGCGTACTGCAAATCTGCCACCTGTAGGAAATGTGTTACAAGTGCATAATATAATAATATAATTCTGTGTGCTGTGGGGTAGTGTACTGTGGGGTAGTTTACTGTGGAGTAGTATGCTGTGGGGTAGTGTACTGTGGTGCAATGTACTGTGGTGCAATGTAGTGTGGCGTAGTGTACTATGGTGCAATGTAGTGTGGCGTAGTGTACTGTAGTGTACTGCAGTGTACTGTAGTGGAGTGTAATGTACTGTAATGTAGTGTAATATACTGTATAGTGGTGCAACGTACTGCAATGTACTGTATTGTGGTGAAATTTGTTGTGAGAGGTACGGAGGGAGATTTGACAGGTTGGTTTAGTTCTCACCTCAAACAGTAGAGCGCAGTGTCTCTGTAATCGAATTCGCTCTCCGTTAGCTAGTGTTAGCAGACGATTATCATCCATGACCGAGTTCATATTCTCAACCCACAATGCATCTACATCTCCGTCAAACAGGATGTACTTCCTCTCGCTCTTATCCGTCGGCTTATTGATGAGACGAAAGATGGAGGAAAGGAGACCGTCTGTCCAATCTCTGGTGTTAGGATTAAGGACTCCATAGAGTTCAATAACACTGCGATCCTTTGGGTTCATAGTCCATACTTTGGTAGGAATGTTCATCCTATAGTAGTCAATCACAGAATGGCACACATTCAGTACGCCCAATTACAAAGTAGAATACATCCAGTATAACCAATCACAGAGTAAAATACATCCAGTATAACCAATCACAGAGTAGAGTATATTCAGTACAATCAACTGCAGAGCAGCATACATTCAAGACAGTCAGTCACAGAGTAGTATACAATCAGTACAACCAATCACAGTATGGTACACATCAGGTACAACCAATCACAGTGTAGTAAACATCAAGAACAACCAATGTCGTAGTGTGTTACATACTTTGTTTGAGCTGCTGTGAGAGTATTGATAACAACTGTTTTCCCTCCCCCTGTGGGCCCAACGACCATAGTCGTGTGTCTGGTAAGCATCGTCTCGTACAGCTGAACGACCTGCCAGCCACAAGATTAATACAATACTATATACAACAGGGTAATAGTACACTATATAATGTACACATGTGTACAATAATGTAATATTACTATACAATGTAATACGTGGTGTACAGAGTAATAGTACACTATACAATGTACACATAATGTACAGAGTAATAGTACACTATACAATGTACACATAGTGTACAGAGTAATAGTACACTATACAATGTACACATGGTGTACAGAGTAATAGTACACTATACAATGTACACATAGTGTACAGAGTAATAGTACACTATACAATGTACACATGGTGTACAGAGTAATAGCACACTATACAATGTACATATGGTGTACAGAGTAATAGTACACTATACAATGTACACATGGTGTACAGAGTAATAGTACACTATACAATGTACACATGGTGTACAGAGTAATAGTACACTATACAATATACACATGGTGTACAGAGTAATAGTACACTATACAATGTACACATGGTGTACAGAGTAATAGTACACTATACAATGTACACATGGTGTACAGAGTAATAGTACACTATACAATGTACACATGGTGTACAGAGTAATAGTACACTATACAATGTACACATGGTGTACAGAGTAATAGTACACCATACAATGTACACATGGTGTACAGAGTAATAGCACACTATACAATGTACACATGGTGTACAGAGTAATAGTACACTATACAATGTACACATGGTGTACAGAGTAATAGTACACTATACAATGTACACATGGTGTACAGAGCAATAGTACACCATACAATGTACACATGGTGTACAGAGTAATAGTAGTGCTGGGCGGTTTTGATTTGCATGTGCATTCAGTTTTTTTGCTGATTTTTCTAAAAAACTGAATGAAACCGAAGTTGTCTTCTCACCCTCGGTTTAATTCAGTTTTTTTTATTCATGAAAAAACACCGAACCGAACCGGAAATTAAATACTCAATGTTGGAGTTGTCACACCCTGCTTTTAAGCTGTAATGGCGGCCATTTTTAATTTACTCTAATAAATTGCAATTATTAAATGCCAATCATCTATAATAATATGGAAGTATAACAACTGGAATTCAGTGAAACTAAAGTAAATCATCTCTGGGTGACAATGATGGCAATAACTAAGTATTTATTCAAAGGATGACATCGAATTATAAAGATTGAAAGGTGCATAACATAAATTCACGTGTTCGGCGTTTCAGCCATTACCGGAAATGGCCGCCATTTTTATTTTGTTCAATAATTTGCAATAATTAAATATTAATTATTTATAACAATATGCAAGTGTGACTACTAGAATCAAATGAAAACTACAGTGAACCCTTACTGGGTGACATTGATGGCTGCAGCTAAGTCTGTATTCCAAGGATGGCATCGAATTATAAGGATTAAAAGAAGCACTAAAATGGCAGCCATTTTCATTTAGTTTAATACTTTACAATTATTAAATATTTATTATTTATAATAATATGCAATCGTAACTGCTATAAAGGGGTGAAACTACAATAAATAACCACTGGGTGATAATATTATGGCTGCAGCTAAGTCTAAGTTCCAAGGATGGCATCGAATTATAAGGATTGAAAGAAGCATAACATGAATTCACGTGTTTTCAACGCCAGCCATTATTGAAAGTGGGTGCGCTAAGAGGCCAGGCGCGGTTTGACTTTTAAAACCGAATAAAACCGCACCGCCGCATTCGGTGTCGGTTCACATTTTAAATTTTGGCGGTTTTTGAACCGAATGGAAAAAAACCGAAAAAACTGAATGACACCGAAACACCGCCCAGCACTAAGTAATAGTACACTATACAATGTACACACACTGTACAAATGTAACGCAGGGAGACAGAGCTCACCTTATCAACCTGTTCATCTAGCAGAATGAGGTGAGATTCTGTAACTACTTCCTCTACGGCATCGTTGAATTGTGGGTAACGCACACGGGGACAGTCTAGACTGGGGAATAAGTCTCCAATAAGTCCCAGAAAGAGGGGCACATCTTCATAGACAAACTTGGGTAGGTTCATATCTCGTAACGCCCTCATGAGTACCACATCCTGTCGGATATAGCATACACACATTTATATCCTCCACTGTACTGCAGACAGACGTGTACTAGTTGTAGTGATACTAGTAATATACGTGTACTAGTTGTAGTGATACTAGTAATAGATGTGTACTAATTGTAGTAATACTAGTAATAGATGTGTACTAGTTGTAGTGATACTAGTAATAGATGTGTACTAGTTGTAGTGATACTAGTAATATATGTGTACTAGTTGTAGTGATACTAGTAATATATATGTGTACTAGTTGTAGTGATACTAGTAATATATGTGTACTAGTTGTAGTGATACTAGTAATAGATGTGTACTAGTTGTAGTGATACTAGTAATAGATGTGTACTAGTTGTAGTGATACTAGTAATAGATGTGTGCTAGTTGTAGTGATACTAGTAATATATGTGTACTAGTTGTAGTGATACTAGTAATAGATGTGTACTAGTTGTAGTGATACTAGTAATATATGTGTACTAGTTGTAGTGATACTAGTAATATATGTGTACTAGTTGTAGTGATACTAGTAATAGATGTGTACTAGTTGTAGTGATACTAGTAATAGATGTGTACTAGTTGTAGTGATACTAGTAATAGATGTGTATTAGTTGTAGTGATACTAGTAATAGATGTGTACTAGTTGTAGTGATACTAGTAATAGATGTGTACTAGTTGTAGTGATACTAGTAATAGATGTGTACTAGTTGTAGTGATACTAGTAATAGACGTGTACTAGTTATAGTGAGAGGCTATTGATTAGCGGGTACACCAAACCCACCTCAGCTAGTTTAGGGGAGCTCCTCTTCAACTCCCCTGCCATAACAAGTACAGACCTGAGAGCTCTCAGACCAAAATCGTAGTGATGCTGTCTAGATAGCTGTTCCTTTCCAAGTTTATATAATACAGTCATCTTCTTGGCCAGTAGCTAGAGTAAAAATGGTAGTTATGTTATACATTGTACAGTAGTTATACATTGTACAGTAGTTATACATTGTACGGTGGTTATACATTGTACAGTAGTTATACATTGTACAGTGGTTATACATTGTACAGTAGTTATACATTGTACAGTGGTTATACATTGCACAGTAGTTATACATTGTACAGTAGTTATACATTGTACAGTGGTCATGTCATATCAGACCACTGCTATACTACATGGTAAGTGGTTATATTACATGGTGAATGTGTATATTATATGTTTAATAATAACTACCTTGGCTTTGAGGAACCCTTCAGAAAAGAGCATGATCTCACAAATCTGCTGTAGATCTGGTACAATAACAACCACTGGTCTAAACAAGGCTTTCACAGACTCGGGTAGCTCAGTACGCCCCGCATAACCTGGGTTCATCGTGATGAAGACTCCCACTCTACAGTCCATGGCTATTTCCTCTCCTTCAAACTACAATCATCGCCATACACAATATTCTACTGTAGCTTGATGGGAACATACAGTGTGGAATGGCAAGTATCTAGACTGTGAGTCTACTGTTACTCTACTGTGAGTCTACAGTTACTCTACTGCGGGTCTACAGTTACTCTACTGCGAGTCTACAGTTACTCTACTGCGAGTCTACAGTTACTCTACTGCAAGTCTACAGTTACTCTACTGTGAGTCTACAGTTACTCTACTGCGAGTCTACAGTTACTCTACTGCGAGTCTACAGTTACTCTACTGTGAGTCTACAGTCACTCTACTGTGAGTCTACAGTTACTCTACTGTGAGTCTACAGTTACTCTATTGTGAGTCTACAGTTACTCTACTGTGAGTCTACAGTCACTCTACTGCGAGTATACAGTTACTCTACTGCGAGTCTACAGTCACTCTACTGCGAGTCTACAGTTACTCTACTGTGAGTCCACAGTTACTCTACTGCGAGTCTACAGTTACTCTGCTGCGAGTTTACTGTTACTCTACTGTGAGTCTACAGTTACTCTACTGTGAGTCTACAGTTACTCTACTGCGACTCTACAGTTATTTTACTGCGAGTCTACAGTTACTCTACTGTGAGTCTACAGTCACTCTACTGCGAGTCTACAGTTACTCTACTGTGAGTCTACAGTTACTCTACTGTCAGTCCACAGTTACTCTACTGCGAGTCTACAGTTACTCTACTGTGAGTCTACAGTTACTCTACTGCGAGTCCACAGTTACTCTACTCTTCACAGCAGTAACTTGGTGATGCACTCTCCTGGAACCACCACAAGTCCATGGTTAGAGATATTCGGTATTAACACCAACACTGATCATCGCACTGTTACTCGACTGTGAGTAGCTCAACTCACGAGGAAACGAGGCAACTTGTGGATAAGGGCATTCTGTATAGTTCGTAGTTGCGTAGAGATAACAGAGAGAACTGAGGCGTCTATTCTGTTGAACTCATCAAAGCAGCTCCAGGCTCCACACTGACAGCATCCAGATAGGATTTTACCGACAGCCTACATGTACGATGCATTGTGTACTTACTAGATGGTATATAACATACACATACATATATAATATACATGTACGATACATTGTGTACTTACTAGATGGTATATAACATACACATACATATATAATATACATATACGATACATTGTTTACTTACTACTAGATGGTATATATACACATACATATATAATATACGCGTACATATACATCATATGCATGATACAAACAGTGAACTACTTACCAGATAGTCCATTCCCTCCCCACAGTTGGTAACAACACAGAGCAGGCCCAGAGCTTTAGCCAGATCTTTGGTGGTCTCAGTCTTGCCAGTTCCGGCAGGGCCAGCAGGTGCCCCTCCTAGTTGCATACTCAGAGCCTGTGTGAGTGTAAGGTATATCCTATCAGTGAGCGGTGTTATCACCAGTCTGCCATTAAGTCCCATGTATTCATACCCATACTCAAACTCGCCTGTACACTGCCTTACATACATGTTGTCAGCCTCTCTCACCCAATAGAACCGCAGCTGGCTCTCCCATTCAAACTCTGAAGCGTCAACAACACTGCAATACAAGTGTATGTGTATAACAGTGTAACACAAGTGTTTGTGTATAACAGTGTAATACAAGTGTATGTGTAAATAACAGTGTAATACAAGTGTATGTGTATAACAGTGTAATACAAGTGTATGTGTATAGCAGTGTAATACAAGTGTATGTGTATAACAGTGTAATTCAAGTGTATGTGTACAACAGTGTAATACAAGTGTATGTGTATAACAGTGTAATACAAGTGTATGTGTATAACAGTGTAATACAAGTGTATGTGTATAACACTGTAATACAAGTGTATGTGTACAACAGTGTAATACAAGTGTATGTGTATAACAGTGTAATACAAGTGTATGTGTATAACAGTGTAATACAAGTGTATGTGTATAACAGTGTAATACAAGTGTATGTGTATAACAGTGTAATACAAGTGTATGTGTATAACAGTGTAATACAAGTGTATGTGTATAACCCTGTAATACAAGTGTATGTGTATAACAGTAGTCACCCAAATAGTCACCCTGTAGTGACCCAGTAGTCACATGGGTGGAAATAAATTGACTGCTAGCAAATATACGTCACTGAGTGATATTTATGATCTACTAAACCCGGGAGCATGCTCGGTTGACCCGAAATAGATCTCAACTACTATAAACACTATTATAGACAATTATAGACGTGTGCAAGGTTAGAGTTACCTGTTATAAGCAGCACAGTGGTACAGAGAGATAAATCCACTATACATAGTGCAATAATACGAACCTGTCTCTGACAAATCCATCAATGATGTCTCTAGCATGTACATCTATAATCAGCACTGTGTTGAACTTTACCCTGTCATTAGAGGTCAGAGGAGACCTCACCTATAATAAGCGAACAGAGAGATAACACGGACATATACATTATATTCTGTATATCATACATAGACATAGACTTACATAGACATACTGTATACATAGAGGTGGAAGTGCATAATGCTACCATATACATGCATTATGCATATACATAGACATAGAACTACATGCACATGTGTAATACCTTGACGACGAGCTCATCTATCTGTCTATGCTGTTTCTTGGCAAACTCCTTCATACCTGACTTGTGTTTACATTTCTTCATTCTATTGAATACATCCTCACATTCCCACGTCCACCAGACCTGGTTTCCAGCCAGACACACCATCCCTTGGTAGTCCACCATCCACTCAACCCTACACCAAACACAGAAGCACTACAAAACAGTAATATACTGACCTAGTTTACTGGTAGGAGTAGTAAAATATAGTGATAATAATTTTATACTGACCTAGTTTACTGGCAGCAGTAGTAAAATATAGTGATATACTGACCTAGTTTACTGGTAGCAGTAGTAGAATATAGTGATATACTGACCTAGTTTTCTGGTAGCAGAAGTAGAATATAGTGATATACTGACCTAGTTTTCTGGTAGCAGAAGTAGAACATAGTGATATAGTGACCTAGTTTACTGGTAGCAGTATAATATAGTGATATACTGACCTAGTTTTCTGGTTTCACTAGTAGAATATAGTTACACACTGACCTAGTTTTCTGGTAGCAGTAGTAGAATATAGCCTCCTTGGTAATGAGCCGGTTGGACCGTCTCATCTCCAGAAGCACTCGTGTCATCCAGTCCTCTACTCGGCCCTCGGCAACCACATTCTCTCTAAACTTCATGACTTCCCCCTCGGCTGAAATCATTCCGGTGGCCAGAAGATCGTGTGCACCACTGCCAGCCTTTACAAAGTCTAGAGCAGCTATGTTGTCAAACATCTATAACGAGTAAGTGACATGTATAGCTCATATACCATATCCATAATATTATACACAAGTAAATACACTTCCTGTAATATCTAGCCGACACGTATCGTATGCAAACCTTGATCATGTGCTCTTGCACACAATGTGGGTTACTGCTACCCAGAATACTCAGCAGTTCATCGTCGGAGATGAAGAAGAATCTGGGGAAGGCATTACGTTTGGTGTTTAGGTAGTCATTGAGAGATTTCTGGCAGATTTCCAGACCATCGGCTATCATTTGGAGATCTTCGAGTCTGTTGGGAGCATGGCAGGCTGGACGTATGAGTGGATTCTTGGCTGTCTCTGCCTGCATCTGAACACAAAAGGAAGTGAGAAGTGTAAGGTATATCTACATATACATATACCTACATACATGTAGATATGTAATGTGTATCTACATATACATAGACCGACATACATGTAAATGTGCGACGACGAGAATAAAAGGGGCGTGGCATACCTTGCGGAAGGTGGTGTCTATCCTGTCAAACCTCTTAGCACTTTCAGGAAGTTGAGATCTAATGTCTCCGCCAAGAAATATACCTTCCAGGTACATCCACTTACGCTGGACATGGATCCAGGCCTATGGAATAGTAAAGCAGTAGAGCACACGTCATGACAATCTGTTAGTGATCATTCACATACATGTGCATTGTAGTACATTATATACAGCATTGTACATAGATAGACAGGTGTAATCTACAGTATAGTGTATAGATAGACAGGTGTAATCTACAGTATAGTGTATAGATAGACAGTAATCTACAGTGTAGTGTATAGATAGAGAGGTGTAATCTACAGTAGAGTGTATAGATAGACAGGTGTAATCTACAGTATAGTGTATAGATAGACAGGTGTAATCTACAGTATAGTGTATACATAGACAGGTGTAATCTACAGCATAGTGTATAGATAGACAGGTGTAATCTACAGTATAGTGTATAGATAGAGATGTGTAATATACAGTATCGTGCATAGATAGAGAGGTGTAATCTACAGTAGAGTGTATAGATAGACAGGTGTAATCTACAGTAGAGTGCATAGATAGACAGGTGTAATCTACAGTATAGTGTATAGATAGACAGGTGTAATCTACAGTATAGTGTATAGAAAGACTGGTGTAATCTACAGTATAGTGTATAGATAGACAGGTGTAATCTATAGTATAGTGTATAGATAGACAGGTGTAATATACAGTATCGTGCATAGATAGAGAGGTGTAATCTACAGTATAGTGTATAGATAGAGATGTGTAATATACAGTATCGTGCATAGATAGAGAGGTGTAATCTACAGTAGAGTGTATAGATAGACAGGACGGTGTAATCTACAGTAGAGTGTATAGATAGAGAGGAATCACCTCACCCACCTCAATCACCTCGTAGATGTAGGAAAGACTCTTCTCCCATTCATACACATTGTTCCTGAATGGACCGACAAACCTCGAGGCCGACATTCCCTGAAGGCTCATAATGTGCTCATCGAGTAGGACGGTAACCTCGTCGGTAGACCCCAGAATATAGCCTCTGTCTGATGCACCCTTCATAAACTTGATCACACTAAACTTAATATGTTTCCACTGGTCCTCGATGTCCTTGACCCCCTGCAACAGGAAGTAAGAGAGGTGCCAAGTCACAAGGAGTATGTGAATAACCTGTGATTTAGGAGACAGCTAGTAGTGGCTATGCGCATGGTGTAGTTGGGGGTCATGTGATCAGCATACCTTCTCTATATTTAGCTCCTTCTGTGCAGCAGCTACAATCTCACTGATACTGTCCTTGAACTGGTGGAGCTCCATGGAGAAGACGTTCTGGAGAGTGAACGTGTCTGGATTGATGTCAAATGACTGCCCTGTCTGTTTCATCAACTCCTGCCAGTGCCTACAATTATACGGTTAGTGATGGTATATACTGGTACACATGGTGAATCATCTACCATATCATACGGTTAGTGATGGTATATACTGGTACACATGGTGAATCATCTACCATATCATACGGTTAGTGATGGTATATACTGGTACACATGGTGAACCATCTATCATATCATATGGTTAGTGATGGTCTATACTGGTACACATGGTGAACCATCTACCATATCATATGGTTAGTGATGGTATATACTGGTACACATGGTGAACCATCTACCATATCATACGGTTAGTGATGGTATATACTGGTACACATGGTGAACGATCTACCATACTCGTATGTAGTGTACATTCTTGTCAACACAACCTTTATACATTAGAAATAGTAAAGCAGGAAGTACCTTGGCCTGAGAGCCTCATGCTTAAGATCCACAAAGAGAGGAAGGGAGTCCCTGAACTCCCTCATCATCTCATCTACAATCTTAGCTAGTGGGAGTTGCCTGAGTTCCTTGGGCATGCGTCTCATCTGTTTGATGAGTTGTTCTATACCCTCCGTTAGAACCTTCATGTCGAGGTTAGCCCACAGTGTATCACTCCATCTCAGCTTACATTCCTTCATTATATAGTATAATTATAGTACATACCTCTACATGTATATAGTATAACTATAGTACATACCTCAACATGTATACAGTATAACTATAGTACATACCTCAACATGTATACAGTATAATGTATATAGTATATACTGACTGTAAACTCTCTATATAATGTATATAGTATATACTGACTGTAAACTCTATATATAATGTATATAGTATATACTCACTGTAAACTCTATATGATGTATATAGTATATACTCACTGTAAACTCTATATATAATGTATATAGTATATACTCACTGTAAACTCTATATATAATGTATATAGTATATACTCACTGTAAACTCTATATATAATGTATATAGTATATACTCACTGTAAACTCTATATATAATGTATATAGTATATACTCACTGTAAACTCTATATATAATGTATATAGTATATACTCACTGTAAACTCTATATGATGTATATAGTATATACTCACTGTAAACTCTATATATAATGTATATAGTATATACTCACTGTAAACTCTATATATAATGTATATAGTATATACTCACTGTAAACTCTATATATAATGTATATAGTATATACTCACTGTAAACTCTATATATAATGTATATAGTATATACTCACTGTACACTCTATATATAATGTATATAGTATATACTCACTGTAAACTCTATATATAATGTATATAGTATATACTCACTGTAAACTCTATATATAATGTATATAGTATATACTCACTGTAAACTCTATATATAATGTATATAGTATATACTCACTGTAAACTCTATATATAATGTATATAGTATATACTCACTGTAAACTCTATATATAATGTATATAGTATATACTCACTGTAAACTCTATATATAATGTATATAGTATATACTCACTGTAAACTCTATATATAATGTATATAGTATATACTCACTGTAAACTCTCTATACAAGGCATAGACCTTGGTAAGCTCTGATAACTCCTTCTGAGCTCTCACCAACCTCGTGTACATTGTTATTGGCAGATCAAACAGTTTTTCAGCCAGAGCCAGCTCTCGTTGTCTCCTCTCCAGCTCAGAGAGACTCTTTTTGTAGACCGCCAGCAGCTCCGAACCTGTCAAATATACATATATACACAACTCTACTAATATATAACATAGTATCTATGCATAGCCTACACAGATATAAGCAACTCTATACTAGTATATAATAAGGTATCTATGAATAGTCTACACAGATATAAGCAATTCTATACTAATATATAACAAGGTATCTATGCATAGTCTACACAGATATAAGCAACTCTATACTAGTATATAATAAGGTATCTATGAATAGTCTACACAGATCTAAACATACCTCTAGTTAAATCTCTGCCAACATTCCCTGGACCTTCCAAGGCTAGATCATCGGAGAACTTGTTTAAATCAGCTCTAAATTCCTTGATCTGATCTCTTGTGAACTAAATATACAAGAGTAATATGTGAGTATCAGGTGATTGTAGTGCAGGTTTCCTATGTGTTTACTAAATATACAAGAGTAATATGTGAGTATCAGGTGATTGTAGTGCAGGTTTCCTATGTGTTTACTAAATATACAAGAGTAATATGTGAGTATCAGGTGACGGTAGTGAAGTTTCCTATGTGTTTACTAAATATACAAGAGTAATATGTGAGTATCAGGTGATTGTAGTGTAGGTTTCCTATGTGCTTACTAAATATACAAGAGTAATATGTGAGTATCAGGTGACGGTAGTGAAGTTTCCTATGTGTTTACTAAATATACAAGAGCAATATGTGAGTATCAGGTGACTGTAGTGTAGGTTTCCTTCCATGTACTAGACTGAGGAACTTACACTAATAAACTTGTGCTTGGAGGGAATCAACTGACACTCCACCTCCTTAGTGTGGTAGACGAGATCAAGAAACTGGTCTAGTATGGTCTTGCAGTTCTCCCTTTGGAAGGCTGGCACCTGTAGCAGATGGATAGCATGTGACTATGGAGTAGAGTATAGTAGAGTACATGTATATGCCTGTCCTTATATGATAGTGTACACGTATTTATTAGTGTATAGTAGAATAGTACTCACTGCATGTCCGTACATGTACAGAGTACGATACATCTCCTGCATACATCTGATACTATACTCTGTCTCTACCTGGTTACGTCTGATATCAGCTATCTCACCCAGAGAGTACTTCAAGTCATCAATAGTGAAAGGATGTCTGCGCAGGTTATCTCTTTTCTCCTGTAACGCATCTTAAAGTCTAACACACATATACGTGTACCTGTCACTATATGGAGTATACATGTACCTGTCACTATATGGAGTATACATGTACCTGTCACTATATGGAATATATATGTACCTGTCACTATATGGAGTATACATGTACCTGTCACTATATGGAGTATACATGTACCTGTCACTATATGGAGTATACATGTACCTGTCACTATATGGAGTATATATGTAGGGTATATATAATATGTCCAGTATGTATAAACATGAAAGTGTAAATCTAGTTAATGGTCACCTTCACATAAGTAATGGCATTCATGAGTCTGGTCTTGGCCATCTCCTGCAGCATGTTACCAAATATGGTTAGCCACTCCTTAGCGTGAGTTCTAATACCTTGAAGGAGGGGGCCGAGACAGAGCTGCACACAGTTGATAGTGTGAGAAGCCACAGAGCTCTCCATCCTCTCCATCAGTGACACATAGAATGACATCTTGTCGTCATACTTCTCCACTAGCTCCACCTTCTCCTTACCTTGCCACCTCTCAGCTCTTTGTTGCTGAAGGAAGAAAGACAGCACACAATAAAAGCCGCTGCTGTTGAGAGGGTCTCATTAACTGTACACCGGAATGAGACGAGGCAAGCACCTACTACAGACTAGCCAGGCTGCACTCTATCACTGTACTGTATGTGACTGTGTGTACAGATCTATGTAGCTACTGTACTGTATGTGACTGTGTGTACAGATCTATGTAGCTACTGTACTGTATGTGACTGTGTGTACAGATCTATGTAGTTACCGTACTGTATGTGACTGTGTGTACAGATCTATGTAGCTACCGTACTGTATGTGACTGTGTGTACAGATCTATGTAGCTACTGTACTGTATGCGACTGTGTGTACAGATCTAGGTAGCTAAAACAACTTTACCTTGTCAGGCACCCATACGGGACGGTGTTTAGCCCACCGCAGCAGGTACCTCTGAGCTCTGGTTAGGATATCCTTAGCCCTTGAGACTACCAGGTTGCCAAGGTCCACAATATCAGGGTGGTTAGCAATGTCTTGGTAGAAGGTGAACATATAAGGAGCATCTGAACCTGGTACAGCCTGAGGGGGTGTCTCTATACACGTACCGTGCATCCAGCGAACAAAACTACGAGACCTACAGTTAGTTGTGGAATTTTGTGCAATGCTGCACAAACAGTCATGTTGATGTGAAGATATTATGTTTGTAATACACATGGACATTTGCTATACATATACAAGTTTATATAGGCCTACACATACGCCCTCTCCTGTCTACACATACACCCTCTCCTGTCTACACATACACCCTCTCCTGTCTACACATACGCCCTCTCTTGCCTACACATACACCCTCTCTTGCCTACACATATACCCTCTCCTGCCTACACATACACCCTCTCCTGTCTACACATACACCCTCTCCTGCCTACACATACACCCTCTCTTGCCTACACATACGCCATCTCTTGCCTACACATAAGCCCTCTCTTGCCTACACATACGTCCTCTCCTGCCTACACATACACCCTCTCCTGCCTACACATACACTCTCTCCTGTCTACACATACACCCTCTCCTGCCTACACATACACCCTCTCCTGCCTACACATACACCCTCTCCTGCCTACACATACACCCTCTCTTGCCTACACATACACCCTCTCCTGCCTACACATACACCCTCTCCTGTCTACACATACACCCTCTCCTGCCTACACATACACCCTCTCCTGCCTACACATACGCCCTCTCTTGCCTACAATGGCAGTCCCAATTAGACAAAGAGTCATGCTACATAATGCACGATGCCTATTAGAACCCAAAAGCTTTAAATGTTGGGTCACTGAGGTAACAACCTCTTTAATGCTATTGCTATGAAGCTTGTCACTGAATAAACCACATTAAATATTGCTAAATCTCCTGTCATCTTTATTACACAGAAATGATTCGTCATTGAAATTGTTAAAACAGCTCATGTTGAGAATGGTCCTCTTTTTCTGTCAGGAAATAGTGAGTGGAAGGAAAATAGAGAGAGGACAACTTCTAACTATGGTAAATATCTTATAAGGGCCCATGGGTACAGGATAACACTATTACAAGTGTAGCATAGCAACAGTGTAGCAGGGCTATAGTATAGCAGCAGTATACATGTAGTATAGCAGCCGTATAGTATAGTAGCAGTATAGTATAGCAGCCGTATAGTATAGTAGCAGTATTTAGTATAGCAGCAGTATAGTATAGCAACAGTATAGTATAGCAGCAGTGTAGTATAGCAGCCATATAGTAGCAGTATAGTATAGCAGCAGTATAATATAGCAGCAGTATAGTATAGCAGCAGTATAGTATAGCAACAGTATTAGTACTCGTATATGATAGTATTAGTATAGCATAGCATTAGTAAATAGCATAGCATGGTATAATGATATACACTGTATGGTACAAGTTAGAAAGTGTAGAAAGAACTCACACATCTATACATTCTCTAGTAGTAGCAAGGAACATCTTATAGAGATCATTGCAGCTGGGCATGAGGTTAATATCAGGGGGGCACAGGTTACACTCTACTCCAAAGAAAGCCTTCTTACCCGTCACCATAGAAAGTAGCTTATCAAGGTTTGTTAGGATGAGCTGTGAACAATGTTAGTAGTATATTATACACTATAGTGTAGTATACAGTACATATAGAATGTAGTGTGTAGATAGTAGTATATACACTATAGTGTAGTATATAGTATAGCATAATTATGGTATATACACCATAGTGTAGTATATAGTATAGCATATAGTATATACACCATAGTGTAGTATATATAGTATAGCATATACATGTAAGATATACTATAGTAGTGTAGTATAGACTATAGCTAATAGCGTACCTGTTTAATTGAATCATACACAATACCCTCCCAGTAGTGATAATAAGGGGCCAGCTTACAAGCCTTCCCCGTGTTTGTGTTGAGCACCAGACCTTCTATCTTGGTGAGCATGGGGCTCATAGCTCTGTATGTGGTGACCAACTTCTGTACTGTGCTACCCCTTGTCTTGTCCAGCACTTCAAAGTATTCCTACAGCATAGTACATGTACACAGGTAATACAATAATGTACACAGGTAACACAGACATGTACACAGGTAATACAATCATGTACACAGGTAACACAGACACGTACACAGGTAATACGGACATGTACACAGGTAATACAATCATGTACACAGGTAACACAGACATGTACACAGGTAACATGAACATGTACACAGATAATACGGACATGTACACAGGTAACACAAACATGTACACAGGTAACACAGACATGTACACAGGTAACACGAACATGTACACAAGTAATACGGACATGTACACAGGTAATACGGACATGTACACAGGTAATACGAACATGTACACAGGTAATACAAACATCTGCACATGTAATACAAACATGTACACAGGTAATATGAATACGTGAACAGCACACACAGAAAGTATATAAAGCATGGGAATACCTTGGCCAAAGGTAAACCAGTCTCTGATTGGTCGACTTGCTGTGGATACTCAAACAGATTTCCTACAGTGATCATGTAGAGCCTACTGTGAATGTCTGTAGCATTCTTGTGCACCTGATTGGCTAAAGTCTCCACCTTACCAATAGCCTAGAGAATAAAACCAGCACAGCTGTCACTGGTGCAGACGTGCAACCTAATGTAGTCCACAAGTATACGAGTAGTGAGAGTGAATCTATCTACTAGTATACAAGTAGTGAGTGAATCTATCTAATAGTATACAAGTAGTGAGTGAATCTATCTACTAGTATACAAGTAGTGAGTGAATCTATCTACTAGTATACGAGTAATGAGTGAATCTATCTACTAGTATACGAGTAATGAGTGAATCTATCTACTAGTATACAAGTAGTGAGTGAATCTATCTACTAGTATACAAGTAGTGAGTGAATCTATCTACTAGTATACAAGTAGTGAGTGAATCTATCTACTAGTATACAAGTAGTGAGTGAATCTATCTACTAGTACACAAGTAGTGAGTGAATCTATCTACTAGTATACAAGTAGAGAGTGAATCTATCTAATAGTATACAAGTAGTGAGTGAATCTATCTACTAGTATACAAGTAGTGAGTGAATCTATCTACTAGTATACAAGTAGTGAGTGAATCTATCTACTAGTATACAAGTAGTGAGTGAATCTATCTAATAGTATACAAGTAGTGAGTGAATCTATCTACTAGTATACAAGTAGTGAGTGAATCTATCTACTAGTATACGAGTAATGAGTGAATCTATCTACTAGTATACAAGTAGTGAGTGAATCTATCTACTAGTATACAAGTAGTGAGTGAATCTATCTACTAGTATACAAGTAGTGAGTGAATCTATCTACTAGTATACAAGTAGTGAGTGAATCTATCTACTAGTACACAAGTAGTGAGTGAATCTATCTACTAGTATACAAGTAGAGAGTGAATCTATCTAATAGTATACAAGTAGTGAGTGAATCTATCTACTAGTATACAAGTAGTGAGTGAATCTATCTACTAGTATACAAGTAGTGAGTGAATCTATCTAATAGTATACAAGTAGAGAGTGAATCTATCTACTAGTATACAAGTAGTGAGTGAATCTATCTAATAGTATACAAGTAGAGAGTGAATCTATCTAATAGTATACAAGTAGTGAGTGAATCTATCTACTAGTATACAAGTAGTGAGTGAATCTATCTAATAGTATACAAGTAGAGAGTGAATCTATCTACTAGTATACAAGTAGTGAGTGAATCTATCTAATAGTATACAAGTAGAGAGTGAATCTATCTAATAGTATACAAGTAGTGAGTGAATCTACATGTACATGTATCTAATAGTATACGAGTAGTCAGTGAACCTATAAGCCAGTCTAGAAGAAGAATAGGTTAGATAGTAAGTGATACACACCTGTATACATTTACTAGCGAAGTCAAGTATGCCCAATGTATACCAGTTCAGACGTGTTATACCTGGCTTCATAATCCTTCTCAGTTCCTTGAGGTGCTGGTCCAGCAGTCTCAACTACAACACATATTGCATCATGTCCCCAACCTACTACACACCACACATTGGAGCAATGTCTATATTGATCATTAAGATGACAATCAGGGAGATGTACTTACCTCTGCTACTAGACGTAGTAGTAGATGTACCTACCTCTGCTACTAGACATAGTAGTAGATGTACCTACCTCTGCTACTAGACGTAGTAGTAGATGTACTTACCTCTGCTACTAGACGTAGTAGTAGATGTACTTACCTCTGCTACTAGACGTAGTAGTAGATGTACCTACCTCTGCTACTAGACGTAGTAGTAGATGTACTTACCTCTGCTACTAGACGTAGTAGTAGATGTACTTACCTCTGCTACTAGACGTAGTAGTAGATGTACTTGCCTCTGCTACTAGACGTAGTAGTAGATGTACTTACCTCTGCTACTAGACATTGTAATAGATGTACTTACCTCTGCTACTAGACGTAGTAGTAGATGTACTTACTTCAGCTAGTATATGTAGTAGATGTACTCACCTCTGCTAGGTTCAGACTATCTAGCAGTAGGTGGTACTTGTCTATCATGAGCTGTAGCTTATACTGAGCCCCCACATACTTGTCCAGCTGTAGTGCTAGGTTACGTGTTAGCACTGGGATATGGTAGCCTAGCTGCTCAAGATTTCTAGCCTCGCAGGCTATCTCCAGTAATTCAGGGTCGAAGTTCACCAGATAACGGATCTTCATGTCTAGAACATTGAGGATGGCAGAAGTCGTACTTGATGATAGCCTATGGCCATACATGATAGCCTATGGTCATACATGATAGCCTATGGTCATACATGATAGCCTATGGTCATACATGATAGCCTATGGTCATACATGATAGCCTATGGTCATGCATGATAGCCTTTGGTCATACATGATAGCCTATGGTCATGCATGATAGCCTTTGGTCATACATGATGGCCCACAGCTCACAAAAGGTACTTGTACATAATATCACATACATGTAGAATACACATACTGTATACGATATACATGACTGTATACTATAAACATACCAATGTTGACCCCATTAGCATTCTTTACTTGGGTTCTTCGAGAGAGAGTATTGATAGCAGAGTTGCCCTCCTCCGTTATGGATGACCTTCCATACCTGTATGCGTTCCTATTACCTGAGACAAGTCTACATACCTGTAGAATATAGCTGTGTATATGTAGTACATGTAGTACAATATGATCAGACCAATCACATAGTACACTGAATATAACAACTAAATAGTATATTATAACTTACCTTATCGTAGGCACCCTTCTCTGTATACAAAGATGAAGCTCGAGTGGAAGCCTTCACTATAAGGCTCTTTTTAAGGAGAGCTGCCACGACGTGTTCAGAATGATGTAACCAGGATAGGTATCGACTTTCTTCATACGCCTTCATTGACCTACCGGCATACAGATATTTACCTCGAGCCTACAACCGACACAGTAACTATAGCAACCAACACACTAAATACCATAGACTGATTCCTTCATGCATACCATATAGCATAGTCTGTATTACTAACCTTTCTACTATAGCTAGTCTGTATTACTAACCTTTCTACTATAGCTAGTCTGTCTTACTAACCTTTCTACCATAGCTAGTCTGTATTACTAACCTTTCTACCATATCTAGTCTGTATTACTCACCTTTCTACCATAGCTAGTCTGTATTACTAACCTTTCTACTATAGCTAGTCTGTATTACTAACCTTTCTACTATAGCTAGTCTGTCTTACTAACCTTTCTACCATAGCTAGTCTGTATTACTAACCTTTCTACCATATCTAGTCTGTATTACTCACCTTTCTACCATAGCTAGTCTGTCTTACTAACCTTTCTACTATAGCTAGTCTGTATTACTAACCTTTCTACTATAGCTAGTCTGCATTACTAACATTTCTACTATAGCATAGTCTGTATTACTAACCTTTCTACCTTAGCTAGTCTGCATTACTAACCTTTCTACCAGTATCTGTCTGAGAGAACTCCTTCATGTCAGCAAACTTAAGGACAGTGCCCTTCATCTTATGCAGCAGCATTCTTGCCCACCTGATACCGCCCACAACTGGGGGGTCACTCTTTGATATCGGTGGCTCTCTTTTATTCTCTCTGTAGATTTTTTCTATTCTTTCTACCTAAGTATACACAAGTATAACGTATCGTGCACACAAGTATAGTGTATAGTGTACACAGGTATAGCGTATAGTATACACAAGTATAGTGCATAGTGTACACAAGTATAGTGTATCGTGTACACAAGTATAGCGTATAGTATACACAAGTATAGTGCATAGTGTACACAAGTATAGTGTACACAAGTATAGTGTATAGTATACACAGGCATAGCGTCTCGTGCATACGAGTATAGTGCATAGTGTACACAAGTATAGTGTATAGTGTACACAAATATAGTGTATAGTATACACAGGTATAGCGTATCGTGTACGCAAGTATAGTGTATAGTGTACACAAGTATAGTGTATAGTGTACACAAGTATAGCGTCTCGTGCATACGAATATAGTGTACACAGGTATAGCGTATCGTGTACGCAAGTATAGTGTAATCAAGTATAGTGTATAGTGTACACAAGTATAGTGTATAGTATACACAGGCATAGCGTATCGTGTACGCAAGTATAGTGTATAGTGTACACAAGTATAGTGTATAGTATACACAGGCATAGCGTATCGTGTACGCAAGTATAGTGTACACAAGTATAGTGTACACAAGTATAGTGTACACAAGTATAGCGTATTGTGTACACAAGTATAGCGTATAGTGTACACAAGTATAGTGCATAGTGTACAGAGGTATGTGCACACACTTACATATTGTACATATATATTGCACGTAACGCAGGCCCACCTCCTTGGAGAACTGGAGAAGAATGTCATTGAACCTCTTCATCATCTCCTCATTGATGCTCCTCCTCGATCGGATGTGTTTGAACTTGTGAAAGAGATCGTACGCAGCCTCCGCAGACCTCAGCTTCTTGAACGACTCATTTATGAATACTATAGTCTCTTGCTCAATGTTGCTCACTTCATATGCAAACCACTCCATCGTACGTGCCCAGATACTCGAGTGCAACTTGTCAAACGGGTTCTCCTTGAACTAAACAACAAGTATATAAACTACATCACATAGTAGTTACAGTAACAACTAAACATCAGGTATATACACTACATCACATAGTAGTTACAGTAACAACTAAACAACAAGTATATACACTACATCACATAGTAGTTACAGTAACAACTAAACAACAAGTATATACACTACATCACATAGTAGTTACAGTAACAACTAAACAACAAGTATATAGACTACATCACATAGTAGTTACAGTAACAACTAAACAACAAGTATATAGACTACATCACATAGTAGTTACAGTAACAACTAAACAACAAGTATATACACTACATCACATAGTAGCTACAGTAACAACTAAACAACAAGTATATACACTACATCACATAGTAGTTACAGTAACAACTAAACAACAAGTATATACACTACATCACATAGTAGTTACAGTAACAACTAAACAACAAGTATATACACTACATCACATAGTAGCTACAGTAACAACATTCTTCCCTACTCAACAATAGAATATGCCAAGGTGTAATAGAGAGCAAGTAACACAGTTTCACTAGAGATATAATGCATTTTTTGGTGGATATAACACTAACATTGGAGATGGGAGACTTTAGGTTATCCACTTTCACCAAAATATTCTCAATCATCTTCACTTCCCCCGTCACGTTCTTAAGATCACTCGTGAATATACTGTGAAACTCATGTAGTGCCTACAATATTAGTATATGCATACAGTTTAGCATAGCAACACACACAGTCTAGTATAGCAACACACACAGTCTAGTATAGCAACACACACCGTCTAGCATAGCAACACACACAGTCTAGTATAGCAACACACACAGTCTAGTTAATAACAACACACATAGTCTAGTATAGCAACACACACCGTCTAGCATAGCAACACACACAGTCTAGTATAGCAACACACATAGTCTAGCTAATAACAACACACATAGTCTAGCATAGCAACACACATAGTCTAGTATAGCAACACACACCGTCTAGCATAGCAACACACACAGTCTAGTATAACAACACACATAGTCTAGCTAATAACAACACACATAGTCTAGCATAGCAACACACATAGTCTAGTATAGCAACACACACAGTCTAGCATAACAACACACATAGTCTAGCATAGCAACACACATAGTCTAGTATAGCAACACACACAGTCTAGTTAATAACAACACACATAGTCTAGTATAGCAATACACACAGTCTAGTATAGCAACACACAGTCTAGTATAGCAACACACAGTCTAGTATAGCAACACACAGTCTAGTATAGCAACACACAGTCTAGTATAGCAACACACAGTCTAGTATAGCAACACACAGTCTAGTATAGCAACACACAGTCTAGAAAGGTGCCTTAGCCCCACAGTGCATAGCTTACCTTAGCTACACAGTGTATAGCTTACCTTGGCTAAATCATGTATAGCTTACCTTGGCTACATAGTGTAGGTCTACATGTATAGCTTACCTTGGCTACATTAGCAAGATCATCACATATACCAGACATATAGTCAGTTTTCTCAAATAGACGCTTCCTATCAAACTCCCACCTAGAGTCTCGGCCCGACTCCTCTATCTTGGCTCTTGTACTGAAGTATGCTGACTTCCACATGTCTAGCATCTTCTTGGCATCAATACATTTCTCCATTACCAGTTCAGGTGACTCTCTACGATGTAAGCATACACAATAGTTACTTAAGTTAACATAGCCTACATGTATTATCACTAAGACAATGCATATGCTGGCTAACGTACACCTACTCGAATAACACCTTTATGTTTATTATCCTCATAACTCGCTGACACAACTGCCACGCTATTCTCTCCAAGAGTGGTACCATCTTCTCGTCTGTGTTGTAGTAGCGAGAGATTATCCACACCATACGAAGAGCCACCATCAGGTTGGGTATCGTCTCAGTGACTAGTCCAAACGTCGTACCAAATGTTATATTCTTCATGTGCCTGTCTACAGTGCTGAGGAACCTTGCATTGTCTTTGGCCTCCAGAAAGTGCCTGTGTATGTCTTGGCGCAGGTAATCCAAACTGTTGTCCACCTGACTGTTTACCTGCAAGAAGTGACACATGGTACAAACATTAACTCACTGCTATGATAGACTGAACGTACAGTAATATATTAACTCACTGCTATGATAGACTGAACGTACAGTAATATATTAACTCACTGCTATGATAGACTGAACGTACAGTAATATATTAACTCACTGCTATGATAGACTGAACGTACAGTAATATATTAACTCACTGCTATGATAGATTGAACGTACAGTAATATATTAACTCACTGCTATGATAGACTGAACATATGGTCTCTTCAATTGCTCATCGAGAGCGCTTAGATTGGCATGCCTCTCTCTCCAGTACTCTATCTCTGGAAGAGGTCCGTTTCCCTTTGGTTCAGCCTGCAGCTGATTGGCAAGAGCAACAGATAGCTTTGAGAACCAGTCGCTTGACGTCTTTTGGATGGCGGCCATCAATTCACCATTACTCAGGTTATCAGCCATGCTGGAACTGATAGCGCATGGTAATACCGGGGGACTTAACGTCACTGTGCCTGAATTTAACGAACATCCACAGTCACTTTCTAAGTAGCATATCGTCTACATACATGTATGCAGACAAGGTGTATTCATCGATTACACACACTAGATAGGTTAGATGTATGCAGTTATATTGTATAACACACAGACAGATTACACACTGCATAAGTGGACAGACCTGCCAACTGCTCATGGGTCTGCTTCATCACAGAAGAGAGACGAACTAAAGCACTGAAGAACTCATCTCTGGTGTTGACAACAGGGTTTCCCTCTTCTTTCTGCTTCTGCCTCTCCTGTTCATGTAGGCTGTATCTTTTACCATCATACCCCAGTGATGGGATAAATATCTATGAATGGCACACAACATAGTCTACACAATATCCACATGTCTACATGTGTACGGTGCACTGTGCATGGTAGATACATGTAATGTACACAATAACTGAACATGTAGTATTATTGAAAGACTAACATGCTCAAAGAGACTGTCCAGAGAAGAAATGTGGTTAGAGTTAACAGTCCCCATTTCTAAACCTCTGCACATAAACTCGTTAGCCTCCTCAGCAGTGGTTGCATCTGGTATATAGCCTGTACCAACACGAGTAAAATGTACACCAAGTTCTGCTTGGTAGAAACGACTGGAGGGAGTTCCCAGTGACATATCTATTCGAGTCATCTCCTTTTCAACTTTCATCAGTTTCTGGGGTGAATATAATTGATTGAATGTGAATTGCCAGTGACTGTTGTTACGGTAGAAATATTTACGATTCACATTGAGTTCACACCAATATATGTATAAACATACTCGTATGACACAGGAATGGTTGAGCACAACTCACTACTGCATTGTATCCTTGAGTTACCTTAACAATTCTCGTCTCTGTATAGACAGGTAACTGTACTTCCTTCTCAGAGATGACGGGCTCCAACATGGAAAATAACTCGGCAGGTGAAGAACTTACTCTGGCCGACACTGAACCACTTTTACTTTTCTCTACGAATTAAACCAGAATTATCGCAAGCGTAACACAAATTTAGTCAGGTGGTTATGTACATACATTATGTTATGAACTATGCATTCAACAGAAACTGATGCATAACTTATGATTATGTTTGAGTTACAAGGATATTAGAAGTAAAGAACCTTACTTACTTTTTTTACCCTTAGTCTTCTTACTACGTGTCTGTCTTTTCTTATCAGGAGCCTGCGATGTCCCTTCTGCATCCGTTAAGACAATCTGAGTAACTGTATCACTGGGTGCTAGTGATACAGCTCGACTGTTCTTTGAGCTCGCCACACTCTTCTGTCGACCTTTTTTGTAACTTTTTCTACTAGTCGCTGCCGATAGCCCGTTATCAGCTTCAGCTATGACATCAAGCTGAACACTCTCTACTTTTGTATTGGTTCTCATATCTGGAGGTTTCATTGTTGACGATGCTCTATCCCACTCAGAGTACACATCAAGATCATCAGCTGGAATTACAACCAAGTAATAGAAATCAAGGAAACACAAAGCCTCTTATAAACCTTTGGTAAATATGATATCAAATAATATCGTTGTGGCAATGAATACATCAGTGATATTCCATGCTTCGTATTTTCTTTCGAAGGGAGTTGTTTCACCCTATGAAGCTCCATTCCGGTCTAATTCCATGCTTCGTATTTTGCTCAACTGTTTTGTGGTAAACACGTTGAAGTTTTCCCGCCTATGACATCATAGTACAATAACCTTAGGAGTTCAAAATAGCTACGCGTTGTCTGATGTGAATTCAACCATAACAAGGAGTGCACAGCCAAACTGACGTCATAGCATAATGTAGTTATTAATAAACAGTTATACAAGCGTAAAGACTATTGCGCTAGCCAAAGATAGTGTACTACTAACTAGTACTTGTACATTAGTGAGTTCAAATTCGAAGAATGTTACTTCCATCCTACAAAGCAACAAAAATCCCTACGTATTTTTGGAAATACGTCTCCCGCTCGAAGGAGCTTGCTTCTACGAAGGTCAGGAAATACGTAGTTTTCGCCAATTCCATCCTTCGTATTTTAAATACGAAGCTAAATACGAAGCTGAATACGAAGCTAAATACGAAGCATGGAAAATCACTGCATGTGATGTACAATAGTTAGAAAGAGGAATAAGAACATTACCACTTACTAACAATGACATCAACCTCTTCTTCCACCTCCTCTCTTATTATCTGTGTATAAAAAAACACGGACTTGATGCCAGTTGGCCTGTCTGGATTAGGATTTGACAGAAACCTGTATAGGTCCTCCTCATTTGTGTCACGCTGCAACAACTCTTCAAACACGTTATTGTCTTCTAAGCCCAGGGCCAAGAGAACTTTCTTTGAAAGCCATTCTATGCGCAAGTCATCCATTGGACACCTGCAATGTCAGCTATACCCACATACTGCACCTATTATACATTGACTCATGAATATGCCTATTGTTTTGCACATGTAAACTAATGTTGCTTTAATATATTACATTTATATCTTTTCACCATATTATATATTATGACGAAAAGATACAAATTGGAACAATTGAAGCAACTAATAGGCATATAATAGGTAATCTAAGCAACAGAATTGAGTTACAGTAGACAGGTGAAATGCTTCTGTCAGTTTGAGCTAACCATGTAAATTCAACATTCAGCCACACCAGACCTTGCAGGCACTGAAAATAAGCCTATGTTGTTTGACATTCACGGAGCAGGTCTTTCATGACTGGGTTAGAAGGTAGCAATGAGTAGACTGGGCAATCACACTGAATAGCAGAGAAAGCTGTGGGTTAAAATTTTATTCCAACATAATACTAAGACGAAGGAAACTGAGCAGTTGGTCGTAGTGTTGCATGTTAGTTCGGTATCACTCATTTTTCCGTTTTTGTTTTCTCTTGGTTCCAAAGCCTCAATATTTCTAAATGAAAACTGAAACCAAATGTGGGGTTTCGAGTCAGTTTTTATACTTAAATCGCATCTATCCCTTTAGCGTGCCCTTCTCTGACAATGGTCGATGTTGCGTATGCGTGCATACATATTGTGCCTCTTTCAATCTTATGCTCCGAGTTTGCTGCAACCATCATTTTTACCCAGTGTTCATTTGTAGCTTTACTCAATTTTTCATACCTGTACAATGTACTTATTATATTATCATAAATAATTAGTATTAATTAGTTATAATTTATTAGGTGAAATAAAAATGGCCAGCATTATAGTGAAAAGAGTGTGGGAATTTCCAAAATTAAGCATGGAATTAGCGATTTGATTTGGGGTTTTTCCCCAAAAACTAGAGCTTTTTTTCTTAAATCCAACAATAAACCAAATTCAAGTGCAAATCAAAACCGCCCAGCACTAGTTGGTTGTCATATAATATGACAAAATAAACCCTGTAGCAAGGCTGGTCAAATGACCAAACAGACCACAGTGAGCTGTTCTCAAAATGAACTTCTGCTGCTGGAATTCATTACATTTGGGAGGAACGGCGAAGGACAACAAATATCACAAAATTCTGGTGAAACTGTCCAGCCATGTGTGCGGGCTGATTGCTGCTATATATACGGTTGATCAAGCTTCCTTTTTTGGGGTTGCAGAAATGGTCATGATGGTAGCAGCTTCAGACACATCCTAGGCGGAGTGCCTTAGTGCCGGAGTGCCACTTAGCTATGAAATAAGACTCTGTGTAGTTCTGTATAGATGTGTCTTTATTGGAGTCCAAGTGATCCGCAATGAAAAAGCACACGCTTTATATACTATCGCATTTCCGATAAAAGGACGATAGAGCATCGTCCGGAAATTGCGCAACAAGATGGTGGAAAAAGGTACGAGGTCCGACCTCTTTAAGGTCAGCCATATACAAAAAATAGAAAATGATGTAGATATTATAATAAATTGATTGCAACTAATTAGAGGGATCTCGGCCTTATAAAACCCGTACAAAAGGTAGGTTGTACATGAAGTATTGAGTCAGTTACAACTGAAGTCAAGGAATTGCACAATATAAGTGAATTATACATGGGTATAAGCATATGTAGGTACACACAACAGCGTAGATTGTACGAGTAATTATACGAGTATGAGTTGAGGAAGACAACTACCAGGCACTAGTGTACATTAAATGTCAGTCCGGCGGAGGCCATATTTTTAGTCTATAGAAATGTCCTGCCTCACCTCAACATGTTGGCACCTGGAAGGAAGAAACTCCATGTCCCACTGTTGCTCCCAGAATTAAAGTTTTATCAGGTCATCTTGCAGGGCACTGTGTTTAGAGGCAGAATTGTAAGCTATAATGTAATCAGCAAACAGGCGCATGGATGATCTTAAGTTAATTGTCAGGATGGTTATTGATGTAGAATAAAAACATCGCCGGCCCGATTACTAACCGCTGGGGTACACCTGATGTCACCGCTGCCTCTGATGAGTTTTCTCCTTTTGGCTTCTGTCTTTGAGGAAGTTGTCAATCTAGCATATTAATTGGTAGCTGACCTCATAAGTAGCGAGTTTGTACAGGAGTTTGTTGCGATTGTCTTGCTAAAAATTGAAATGTTTTGGAAATATGAAATTTTTGATGTTGCCTTCCACTCGACATTTTTACATGAAAAATTTGACTTGCATTTTGACTTGACTAGAGACTTGTACTGCACGGGGACTTGACTTGAGGTAACACAGACTTGACTTCAACTTGACCTCCACAATTTTAGAAATTACTTGACATATGATATATTATATAATATTCATATTGACTTCAAATCGCACTTCGACCCAACGTTGGGTGTTTTTATATAGCATGGTGGCATTAATGAAAAGCCGGGTGGCATAGCTCACATCTGAGGGAGGCTGTCCGTGAGGAATACATATATATACATAACATTGCAAATATTAATATAATAATAATGTTTTATTTTTTATTTCCTCGCAGAGTTCTGAAATTCCATGTGCTCAGAGCCCTCGTTCTTATTGCTTTAAAACGGAATCCGATACAGCTCCACGATTATTCTTATATATTTTTAAAATTTAATTAAATTGATTCAACCAGTAAGCACAGAGTTTAGTAATAAATGATAAATGAATAAATTGGAAATTCAACCAAGCAGAAATCCACAACCTAATCTAATGATTCAACGCACGCGGGGCCAACACGTTTTTCTCAACGTTGACATGTTCATTCGCTATCAGTCAGTTTCACAAAACTTGTATTTCGCTCACATAGAGTTGCCTGACTATTTACAAACATAAAATGTTCGTTATCTCAATGCAAGAAATTATATTTTTTTATTATAAATTCAGGTAAGTTTCTAAGTTTGATGGAATATGACAAAGAATGAAGAACTATCTTCTAACTCGGAATACTCGAGGGTTGCAAGAGACGATCTGCTATTGTACCATTTGCCTTGTGGGCGTAACCAATAAAATCAGACCCGACACGTGTTACGCAATGCTAAACAATGATATGGGCACTATCTTTGATATGGGCAAAGAGAGTAAAAGGCTCTTTGATATGGGGTACTGCAGAGCCATCGAGTAAAAGATGCGTTAACTGCACCGGAAATAGATATGTAAAGTTCCAAACAATAGCATGCTGCGGTCTCATTAATTGTCATTGGGAAATCTGACTTGACATTTAATTTCCAGTTTCTTTAAAAGGGAAGAATGCTATATGGATGAATAATATATCAAAAGATAGCTTAGAAACTGAGATTTTATCCGATACCACTTATAACAAGGTTATTTCTATACCCCAAAGGCCCTGGGACTGGCCCAATACCCTCACTGGCTCTGGCCTCTGGGTTACTGCACGTGGGCACAAAGAAACTATTGATCACGATTAGAAGTCGTCTTCCCGTATTTAAAATTAAGGAAGGGCAACTTCTAATTGTACTCAAAAGCCGATCAGTGCCTAGGTATTCTGCCAAAGCAAATATGCCAATCTAGTAGGTTTCTGCTCAACAGATCAAATTTAAAAAGAGAAAAACTTCCATGAAGTTCAATCAACAATTTTTCGGGACTCAATTTGTGGAAGTTTGACAACCTACATGGACATGTACTTTATTACAGAAGTAGCCTATGGCTATCAAGCGATTACTTGCATTTTATAATAATATTTACAGAACCGAATAAACACTTGTAATTGATCTTGCTTCAGTTTTTGCTCAAAAGATAACTTTTTCCGGTGTGTGTGATCACAAAAAAGCAGCACTAGATAATCTGTACTCATGGATGACTACTGCAGGTTTGTAGTTATGTCACCACCTTGTTACCTCTTATGACAACAAGCTACCTGTGAAGACCAGATGATCTGTGGTAGCAGGTACTTATGTTTTGTGACCCAAGTCCAGTGGCTCTCAGAGCTAGTAGCTACTACTAAGAGGCTCAGTACTTACATGTATATACTAAGTACCCCTCTAGATAAAAAGGGTTAGATTATTGTCTACAACCATTTGCTGAGTTAAAAATTGGCAATAACTAACTTGGCCTATTACTTTTCGAATTAATTGGTATTCAGAAGAAGTTGATGAGATGAAGTAGTAGTTCAACCAGAGTACACATATGTGGAGATGGACACAATCGAGAATAATATACATTGCAAGTCACATGGTTGTATTCACAAGTCAACTTTATTTGATATAAACAATTACTAGATCAAAGTTATCGTAAACTCAGAAAAATCAACAAGATGTGCAATAAATAAAAACATTGATAAAATTATATAATGTGTGTACATGTATGATATACTTGTACTGCATCGTATCACATATAATGTGTGTACATGTATGATATACTTGTACTGCATCGTATCACATATAATGTGTGTACATGTATGATATACTTGTACTGCATCGTACCACATATAATGTGTGTACATGTATGATATACTTGTACTGCATCGTATCACATATAATGTGTGTACATGTATGATATACTTGTACTGTGTACTGCATCGTATCACATATAATGTGTGTACATGTATGATATACTTGTACTGCATCGTATCACATATAATGTGTGTACATGCATGATATACTTGTACTGCATCGTATCACCTATAATGTGTGTACATGTATGATATACTTGTACTGCATCGTATCACAGTTGGTGAGCAATAGTCAGTATTATGTTAGAAATAGAGAATAATTCTATAAATATAGTATATAAATGGACGGTGCAGTCACTAATCAGATTCTGCTAAGGTAGTCTGAGTTCCACCAGCTTCAAGCTGCTTGAGCACGAGACGTTTATACACACCGTTGAAGTTGACGAGTTCATCATGAGTGCCTTGCTCTGCTATGACACCCTTATCTATTACCACCACCTGCAGCAGAGTGACAAAACTACACCAAGTGCTACAGTATATATAGTACATCATACTACACCATGTATTATAGTAGTATATCAAACTACACCGTGTATTATAGTGTATATAGTACATCATACTACACCATGTATTATAGTAGTATATCATACTACACCATGTATTATAGTAGTATATCATACTACACCATGTATTATAGTAGTATGTCAAACTACACCATGTATTATAGTATATATAGTATATCATACTACACTATGTATTATAGTATATAGTATATCATACTACACCGTGTATTATAGTATATAATATATCATACTACACCATGTATTATAGTATATATAGTATATCATACTACACTACAGAGATGTGCAAAATTATGGCAACCCCCTAGCAAAAATCACTTTCCTGCTCTTCGCACCAAAATTCTGAAGAGAAATCTTGATTGAACTTGATAGTATTATATACCATTTTAATCAGAATTTTGTGTAGAATTTGGAAATTGCTAATGGAAAAAGGTTATAGTGCTTTTATTTTTTATACACCCCAAAAAGGAAAACCCTTTCGTATTTCAAAGAAAAGTTCACAATGCAATTTGTAATACTGTTGACCGTTTACCACCAATTGTAGCCCAGATTCAGCAATTTGAGCATTACACAGTCAACAGAGAAGTTGGTAAACCTAAAAGGAACATTTTTGGTCATTTAATATTTAATTGGGCAACCTCTATTGGCGATACATTCTCGGCAGCGGCAAAGCATGCTGTCAAGAAGTTTTCAATTCTCTACAGATGTGATATTGCAGTATCGTGCCTCAAGGATTATTCCAATCACTTCTATTTTGTTGGTAAGGTGTCTTTAACGGATTTACTGCCCTAATTTTCACCATAAGTTTTCTACAGAGTTGAGTTTTGGGGTCCGGGCGTGTCAGGTTAGGAATTGGACGCCCTAATAATCTAGCCATATCTTCAACACATTCACTCAATGACACAGTGCATTGTTATCCTGATACCTCTAGTTACCTGTGAATATTATCCATGCACTTAGCAGCGTAAGTTTAGTCAGCACTTCAATGTGCTTTGTGGTACTCACCGTTCTCCCAATGGCTTGAGACGTTTAATACGAGCCCCAGACATGCATCCCACACTGTCATGGATGTTGGATGCTCTACAGAGAGAAAAATACAGTTGGGTCAAAACTCTTTGCCAAATCTTCTGTCCACATGATTTTTCTCTGCATGGCTCCACAGTGTGAATTTTGATCCTTCACTGAACCGGACTTTAAGTCACTGCTCGGGGGTTCTGGATCGGCATGCCCATGCCGATTAATTTCTCTTCAGTGTTTTGTCACCAGTGACTTTCCCACAGCTTTACAATTCTCAGTCGGTCTCTTCACTATTGAAGTTGTCAGTTCAGCACCATTGAGTCATCCCATTCTTGCTCAAAATCAGTGCTTGTATTCCTCCTTAGACAGGAAGCTGTACCGATATGCAGTCATCGCTGGTGCTGCTTCTTCATGTCCTTCATCTCCTTTTGCTATCATCTGTTGAACCAGTAGATCTCAATAGGCTTATAGTGACAGCCCAACCTCTAGTTTACCTTTATATCTCGCTGAAAATATGCTTGATGACTTTCTCTTGCTAATCCAGATGAATAACCACCGCTGATTGCCCGTATTTACTAATCTCGAGAAGTCAGCAGACTTTGCATGCTTTGGCTTCCATTGTTGACAGGTTTTTATTGGATACTGACCAATGTAGAGAAATTTTTGGATTGTTAACAAGTTTATTAATGCATTTGTGCATTCTTAATGTATTCCTTAAAAAATTGCATTGCTGACAAAAGATCAAAAAATAGTTTCATCGGTGAAGCACTTTTCACAATTTTCTTAAAATTTGAGCTCTTGTTCTAAGTAGAGCTCTAACTAGTTTCTGAACAATACAAAATCATTTGTCTTTTTTTTATTGGATAGAGCACACTTTAGGCTTCAAAATGGTGTATAGATCAAGGCATTTGAGTTGGTTTGGGTTGATGTAGAAAGGGTATGTCTATCAAATTATGTGAAAATCAAGGGGGTTGCCATAATTTTGGACACCACTGTATGTATTATAGTATATAGTATATCATACTACACCATGTATTATAGTATATAATATATCATACTACACCGTGTATTATAGTATATAATATATCATACTACACCGTGTATTATAGTATATAATATATCATACTACACCATGTATTATAGTATATAGTATATCATACTACACCGTGTATTATAATATATAATATATCATACTACACCATGTATTATAGTATATAGTATATCATACTACACCATGTATTATAGTATATAGTATATCATACTACACCATGTATTATAATATATAGTATATCATACTACACCATGTATTACAATATATAGTATATCATACTACACCATGTATTATAGTATATAGTACATCATACTACCATTCAGTAAATGGGAGTTAAGCCCACCTGGTCTGCGTTCCTCACAGTAGATAGCCTGTGGGCTATAATAAGTACAGTCCTGCCCTTCATAGCTCTATCAATGGCCTCCTGCACTAACTGTTCACTCTCAGCATCTAGAGCACTGGTAGCCTGTGGGAGTACCACTTAATTGATTATAGATAGCACACCATCTCTATGAGAGCTCTGCAGCATAGTGGCTTATAACAAACCGGTAATCACACATTATACTCTGTATATCATAGTGTAGTAGTAGTTAGTGATACTGTGTATATCATAGTGTAGTAGTAGTTAGTGATACTGTGTATATCATAGTGGAGTAGTAGTTAGTGATACTGTGTATGTCATAGTGTAGTAGTAGTTGGTGATACTGTGTATATCATAGTGTAGTAGTAATTAGTGATACTCTGTATATCATAGTGTAGTAGTAGTTAGTGATACTGTGTATATCATAGTGTAGTAGTAGTTGGTGATACTGTGTATATCATAGTGTAGTAGTAGTTGGTGATACTGTGTATATCATAGTGTAGTAGTAGTTGGTGATACTGTGTATATCATAGTGTAGTAGTAGTTAGTGATACTGTGTATATCATAGTGGAGTAGTAGTTAGTGATACTGTGTATATCATAGTGTAGTAGCTAGTGATACCTCATCTAGAAGAAGGACAGCTGGGTTTGTGATTAGACTCCTAGCAATAGCTACTCGCTGTTTCTGTCCACCAGATAGTCTCACTCCTCTCTCACCTACCAGAGTTCCATAGCCATCAGGGAACTGTTCTATGAATGAGTGAGCATTGGACTGTCTTGCTGCTTCTACTACCTACACATATGAACATAACAAGGTATATAATTACATTGTATATACATTTTACATATACGAATATACAGCTCCAGTACCGTAGTGTATAACAACATAGCATTCGAACTAGTGCTGGGCAGTTTTGATTTGCACTTGCATTCAGCTTTTTTTGCTAATTTTCCAAAAAGATTGAATGATGCCGAAGCTGTCTTTTAAGGTTGAAACAGACTAGCGAAAGTTGAGGCTCTATTTGCCTTGAAATGACGGTGGTGCGACAGGGCGTCACAGAATTGAGTGAAAACACCCTGTTTGTCCAATATCAAGCATGTCTAATACTCTATGTTTCGCTCTCAAGAACGCTGGCTTCGGATTGGCCAGCTAAGTTTTAGCGACTCCATCTGCACTTTTGTCTGCAAACAAAACTTCTAAATTGAGTCCCATGATATTATGATGTGCATGTAGGAGACATACATGAAAGTAATTGCCTGCCTTGACACACATGCTCAGACTAGAAGTCATGTTAGTGGAGGAAATATCGTTTTAACCTTTACCCCTCGGTTTAATTTGGTGTTTTCGAGTCAGAAAAAAATTGCATCGAACTGAAAATGTCATACTCAACGCAGGGAGTTGTCACACTCTGCTTTTAACAGCAATGGCAGCCATTTTTATTTTGTTTAATAAATCGTAATTGTTAAGCACTAATTATTTACAATAATATGTAAGTACAAGTACTAACAACTGAGTAAAACTACAACAAATAATCACTGAGTGACAACGATGGTTGCAGCAAAGTCTGAATGGCAAGGATGACATCGAAATATAAAGATTGAACAAAGCACAGAATGTGTTCTCCCGTTCACGATGCCAGCCATTACTGGAAGTGGGGACTCTAAAGGGTCGGACATGGTTTTAATTTTAAAACTGAATGAGACCCAACCGCCGCATTCCGTTCCGGCTTGCATTTTAAAACTTTGCGGTTTTTGAACCAAAAGAAGAAAACTGAATGACACCGAAACACTGTCCGGCACTAATTCAAACTCCACATGAGGAGTGCATGAATAGAATCCTTGGCCTCACCTGTTGCTCTGTAGCATCGGTACCATAAGCTATGTTTTCCCTTATAGAACAAGCAAATAGCGTGGGTTCCTGACTAACCAGTGATATCTTAGTACGGAACCATAGAGGATCCAAATGCTGAATACCAATACCACCTGAAATAATACGTACATGCAATACCGATACTGTATATGAATATACGTACATGTAACACCGATACTGTAGATATATGAATATATGTACATGTAATACCGATACTGTATATGAATATACGTACATGTAATACCGATACTGTAAATATATGAATATATGCACATGTAATACCGATACTGTAAATATATGAATATATGTACATGTAATACCGATACTGTATATGAATATACGTACATGTAATACCGATACTGTAGATATATGAATATATGCACATGTAATACCGATACTGTATATGAATATACGTACATGTAATACCGATACTGTAGATATATGAATATATGTACATGTAATACCGATACTGTAAATATATGAATATATGTACATGTAATACCGATACTGTAGATATATGAATATATGCACATGTAATACCGATACTGTATATGAATATACGTACATGTAATACCGATACTGTAGATATATGAATATATGCACATGTAATACCGATACTGTATATGAATATACGTACATGTAATACCGATACTGTATATGAATATATGTACATGTAACACCGATACTGTAGATATATGAATATATGTACATGTAATACCAATACTGTAGATATATGAATATATGCACATGTAATACCAATACTGTAGATATATGAATATATGTACATGTAATACCGATACTGTAAATATATGAATATATGTACATGTAATACCGATACTGTATATGAATATACGTACATGTAACACCGATACTGTAGATATATGAATATATGTACATGTAATACCGATACTGTATATGAATATACGTACATGTAATACCGATACTGTAGATATATGAATATATGCACATGTAATACCGATACTGTATATGAATATACGTACATGTAATACCGATACTGTATATGAATATATGTACATGTAATACCGATACTGTAGATATATGAATATACGTACATGTAACACCGATACTACAACAGCAGTAATAAACTCACTCAGTTTAACTTGTCCCGAGTCGCAGTCATAGAATCTCTCAATTAGAGAGACTATTGTAGATTTGCCTCCCCCTGACGGTCCAACTAAAGCTACGACTTTACCTGGTTCAATGCGCAGTGAGACCCCCTAATATATACAAGAATATACATTAGTATCATGATACCAAAGCTTATACACAAGAATATACATTAGTACCATGATACCAAAGCTTATATATATACCTTCAGTACTTTATAGTCAGACTACTGTGCTTACCTTCAGTACTCTATAGTCAGACCACTGTGCTTACCTTTAGTACTCTATAGTCAGACCACTGTGCTTACCTTCAGTACTTTATAGTCAGACTACTGTGCTTACCTTTAGTACTCTATAGTCAGACTACTGTGCTTACCTTTAGTACTCTATAGTCAGACCACTGTGCTTACCTTTAGTACTTTATAGTCAGACTACTGTGCTTACCTTCAGTACTTTATAGTCAGACTACTGTGCTTACCTTCAGTACTTTATAGTCAGACCACTGTGCTTACCTTTAGTACTTTATAGTCAGACTACTGTGCTTACCTTCAGTACTTTATAGCCAGACCACTGTGCTTACCTTTAGTACTCTATAGTCAGACTACTGTGCTTACCTTTAGTACTTTATAGTTAGACTACTGTGCTTACCTTCAGTACTTTATAGTCAGACCACTGTGCTTACCTTTAGTACTCTATAGTCAGACCACTGTGCTTACCTTTAGTACTCTATAGTCAGACCACTGTGCTTACCTTCAGTACTTTATAGTCAGACCACTGTGCTTACCTTCAGTACTTTATAGTCAGACTACTGTGCTTACCTTTAGTACTCTATAGTAGGCCTGCACCGGTGTTGCCTCCCCACTGATATTCGGTTTTTGGGGTGGTGGTAATCAAACACCGGTTGACACCGGTTCTCTTGTGCCTAGTCTCATTCGGTGTCAACCGATGCCAAATTTGGATCGATATACCGAACCGCACCGGACCCCTTGATCCTGGTCTCAAGCGGTGTTAGACGGTGTCAACTTTGGTTCGATATACCGGATCGAACTGGTCCAGGAGCTAGTTCGCCTAATAGAGTTGTCTCATCATGACCGTTCAATACAAGGGAACAAAAATCCTCAACACTCTTGCAACATGAGTTCATGCCAATCATTGTTTATTTTATTTTCAGATATGGCAGGCAGACAGGGCTTTATTAAAACATAGTATATGTATATTATTTTATTTAAGTAGCTATTGGGCTAATGAAAGTAATCAGTGCTTACTCCTACTCCCAAGATTTTGCATTTGCCCATGTAGTCTAGTGAGTCTTATGTTGCATTGGGTCTTACTTCACCTATTAATTTTATGTAATTTTAATAAATATATTAAATATAAAAACATAACATGAGGCTGGACACACATCCAACCGACTACATATAATTTATTAGATTTATTACTGATTGTGACCAAATTACAGAAGAAAAACAGCAAACATTGTTTCCACCACACTCGTACCATTGACACAAAAAGATAACAAATTTAAAATGACATGGGCTAACTTCATATCACAAGAGAAAGAAGAAACGCTAGCATAGTTGCATATGATGTAATGATAATAAATGTAGGGAATCTTTCTTGCAAGCTTTCTTGATAGACTGCTGATTTGGTATAATTCACCGATTGAGTCTAGCAGATTTGTCTTCAGATGGGATATTACGATGGCTCAGTCCGATGAATTCTACCTACAAAATATTGATTGAACATTAGTATTAGCTTATTTTAAATAAATAAAGATCTGGTGCTTACCAAAAGCATAACTACACAACGATTTTAAATTAAAAAGCCATAATTAATAATGATTAACTATTATAAGCATTGTAGCTATTCTTAGTTACAAGCAAATATAACCAAACTTAAACATTAGTAGTAGATTAATTATAATAGAAATAATTATCCAATGGTATGTTTAAATTTAATTATATTATTTATAATAATTATAATAATTTAATAATTTAATATTCAATATAATCCATTATATTCGATCGTATACTACTGTTCTATTTCAGCACACTATTCATGAACAAAGCAATCATATGCAAACGATAGAATATAATATACCAGAATCTGCTAAGTTACGTAATTATGAATCAATTTAGTATAATTTAATAATAATTACTACCTCCACAACACTGATAATCAATCACAGCCACGATGGCAGTTAATGTTGAAACGGATTAGCGAAGGTATGCAACCTAGTTTGAAGTGAGGTAAACAAGAACACGTGATATTAGACCGCATGAATATTGAATGACTACTGGCATAGCGGTCCGGTTCGATAACATCGAACTACACCGAACCATCGATATATCGTTTGAGCACGGTGCCGGTGCGATTCGGTGCATAAAAAATTTGCCGATGTGCAACACCGAGGGTTCACACACCGTTTACATCGTTTGAAACCGAAACACCGTGCAGGCCTACTCTATAGTCAGACCACTGTGCTTACCTTCAGTACTCTATAGTCAGACTACTGTGCTTACCTTTAGTACTCTATAGTCAGACTACTGTGCTTACCTTCAGTACTTTATAGTCAGACCACTGTGCTTACCTTCAGTACTTTATAGTCAGGCCGCGATGGATAAGTAAAATGAACATCTTCAAATTCAATCACTAAAATTAAAATATAAGCATGTTGGTAATTTCCTGCCATTGACAGTAGAGTGTAACCAATGCGCATCACTACTATTAAGTGAGTGATAGAGTAGTAATATACAGTGGTTCACTACTATCAAGTGAGTGATAGAGTAGTAATATACAGTGGTTCACTACTATTAGGTGAGTGATAGAGTAGTAATATACAGTGGTTCACTACTATTAAGTGAGTGATAGAGTAGTAATATACAGTGGTTCACTACCATTAGGTGAGTGATAGAGTAGTAACATACAGTGGTTCACTACTATTAAGTGAGTGATAGAGTAGTAATACACAGTGGTTCACTACTATTAAGTGAGTGATAGAGTAGTAATATACAGTGGTTCACTACTATTAACTGAGTGATAGAGTAGTAATACACAGTGGTTCACTACTATTAAGTGAGTGATACAGTAGTAATACACAGTGGTTCACTACTATCAAGTGAGTGATAGATTAGTAATATACAGTGGTTCACTACTATTAAGTGAGTGATAGAGTAGTAATATACAGTGGTTCACTACTATTAGGTGAGTGATAGAGTAGTAATATACAGTGGTTCACTACTATTAAGCGAGTGATAGAGTAGTAATACACAGTGGTTCACTACTATTAAGTGAGTGATAGAGTAGTAATACACAGTGGTTCACTACGATTAGGTGAGTGATAGAGTAGTAATATACAGTGGTTCACTACTATTAAGCGAGTGATAGAGTAGTAATATACAGTGGTTCACTACTATTAGGTGAGTGATAGAGTAGTAATATACAGTGGTTCACTACTATCAAGTGAGTGATAGAGTAGTAATATACAGTGGTTCACTACTATTAGGTGAGTGATAGGGTAGTAATATACAGTGGTTCACTACCATTAGGTGAGTGATAGTGTAATACACTACAGTAGTTTACCTGGTGAGAATGTACTCTGTTGCTGATACATTCCATTGTCTGTCGCCATCTTTGGCTCCATATCAAATATATTGAACATTCTCTCGGAGGCTCCAACTGCCTGTTGATATGAATTAAACAGGCATGCAAGATGAGATGCCTCCAGCGTTCCAAATGGGGCCTCAAACATGACACGTTCTAGCATGTGCTTGATTCAAAGGAGGGATGGAGGAGTGACATAACCTACTTACACTACTACGCATCAATACCTGCGTCTATTGTCATACTGTCATCTGTAGGGAAGATTATAATACTTGTATGTGATACAGTGCAGGTAGGCCCACTATGTAATACACATGTAACTTACCTGCATGAACTCTCCATACAGTGTAGATATAACAGCCAGACAACCAGCTATCTGTACAGTGTAGACAAGGAATGACGTGAGGATACCGACTGAGAGATGCCCTTCAAACACGAGCTTCCCTCCGTACCACATGGCCAGACATATTGCACCAAACGCTGATATACTTAGCCAACCATTGAATACACCTGTGTAGTATATTATCACAACCTCTTACATACATATATAATAGTACCTGTCTGAAACATAATAATATAACAATATACTCAGTAACAAATACCTATGGAGTGAGGACCACAGCTAAGGTACACACCGGTAAAGAAGGCTATCTTCTTGGCCACCCCGTAACTCTGCATGATCTCAGTGTTGTAGTCCTCTACTACTTTACTCTCTCCATTGAAAGCCCTGACAGTTCTCATACTAGATATACATTCCTCAGCTACTGTACCTGCATCTGCCAGTTTATCCTGAAACTTTTTGCGCATCTTCTTCATGAAGTTACCTGAACATAGCAGTGCATTGGTCAAGTATTGCTATGCATGTAATACATAGGTTTACACATTTATATACATGTGTGTACAGCATAATATAGTATTACACAGTAGAGTTAATACATACATGTACATACAGTATTATACTACTATATATTAACTCACCATACTGCACAGCACTGAGAGATATCAATGGTACGACAGACAGTAGAATTCCTGTCAAAGCAGGGTTTAGTATTAGCATGACTACTAGAGAGCCAGTGATCCCTATTAGGTTCCTTAACAACATTGATATGTTCACCTGTAACAATATATGACACACATTGTAACATGTATCATCGATATGTTCACCTGTAACAATATAATATGACACACATAGTAACATGTATCATTGATGTGTTCACTTGCCACCATATATGACACACATTGTAACATGTATCATCGATATGTTCACCTGTAACAATATATGACACACATAGTAATACAAGGGGTGATCGATAAGTTCCAGGACAGGTGCTGTCAATTTAGTTAAAGGATCCCTGTCACTAATTACCTTGCTCAGCAAAATGTAGATTTGTGTTAAAATGAAGGCAGCAGGAAAGTTACAAGTTGCAGAGTTGTGCTCTCAACATATTTCTGCTTCCCATAATGCATCGCGCGATGCGCTATGTGCTGCCCTAGGACGATTTTTTTAATGAAGACACCCTAAACGGCAATTTTTTTATATAAGTTGTATAGAGAGAGGTTTGGTTTTTTGAGAATATTTTCAAAAGTAGCCTGAAAAATGCAAAAATAATCCATGAGCATATACTACTTGCAACCATGCACCCTTCAATTTATATTACACCCTCGAAAAAAGTTTTATTTTTATAGCTGCCATTGTTTATCCGAAACTATGGATTATCATACTAGCATCAAATTTTATAAACAAAACAAAGTCACATGATCACATTACAATACAATTGATCACAGAGTTATTGCAAGTACCAAGGTACTATACTATCTATCTTCGTCTATGTCTATGAATTGAGTTGAGAATTCATAGTGCACAGAAATGCTAAGAATGGCGTTCGAAATTTGGATTTTCATTTCATAAATTTCATTTTCTAAAGAATATGAGCTTAGTTTATGGCCAGATTGTCAGCTACCACAATACTCAGCATAGTAAGCATTTAACATATGTACTCTTTTTTTATTTATTTCGTTTAAAAACAAATGATTAGGTTTGAAATTAAATATTATTATAATATTTATATTAATTTTTTAAATGATAAAAAGAGTTAGATAACTTATAATACAAAGAAAGGAAGTCATGTGATTATGATATTTCATATTAATATAATGTTAATTAGGTTATATTATAATATAATTTAATATAATAATCTAAATGATTATCATATCATTATGATTTTAACATATATTTATATTTATATTACAATACTGGTGAAACTAAATTTCAGTTAGTATTAAATTTAGTTTTGACAATCGGTCACAATGAACTTTGTAAAAATGTGAAGTTATTGTATTGTTGTATTAAATCATCTACAATATACATATTCAAATATAATTTTGAATTTACAATATACATATCCTGCGAAAATACAAACAATAATTCCATCATAAAGTTTATTTCTAAAATAATCCATTGACTGATCTGGTCTATCCAAGATATTTGAATTACTGTATTTAGTTTATTCACTCTTTTAAGCCCCCCCCCCCCCCTTTTCCCAGGCTAAATCTAAAAGATTGGTGGGACTGATACTAACTTCATTAGACACAAACTCACCCCTATCTAATGCAGCTGAGCTAACCTGGTGTACTTTTATGTATGTTTGCATGGTCAAAGTTTCTTTTTGTTTAAAACAGCCAAGTTTTATTTCTAAAGCATTTTATGTTTTTATCGTATTTGTATCTTATGATGTACTCACTGTGTTGATTACAGGCTAGTTCCAATACTGTCAGCAAGTAACTTTCCTGACATTGATAAAGACATAGTTGAACTCGACTGTTTGTTGGAAAGAAGGAATGATCTGGTGAGCAGGGTAAAGACACACACTCACCTTTGATGAAGAATATGTAAATCGAATGCCAACCTCAATTTCTACATCCAGTTCTTTCTACTGGTAGGTGTTTATAATTTATTATGTAGCGACAAGGCTCGTTACAAGGTAGCATTAAAACCGTCTTCTTGAATTTAACTTATGCACAAACTTATAAACTCATTGAGGTAAATTTCATCAGTTTATTTTTGCAAAATGTGAAACACACATGCTTTAGCTAATAAAACTGACAACCCATGTGATTTAGGTTTTCATTCCGAAAGTCTTCCTTCTGTGCCATATCGAACTATAATAATATTCAGCTCTAGGAGCCGTGGAGACCCATTCGACTAGCTCTGCTATCGGGCAGCCACATTAAAGAATTGTGTTTGGCGCCATGAATATTATATTATTATCGTTATTATTTAGCACAGTGAGATTCCAAAGCTGTATGAACGAACGGGAACAAAGCTAGACCAATTCCATGCGACCAGACACTGGTGTGGAAATTCAAATTCATCTATTCTCCAGCTTGCACCATATCATATTTATCTCCAATGTTGGAAAAAGCATAGGTAAGTGTTGTAGCAGTAATATGTTATGTACATTAACTTGATTATCAGTACTAGTACTTCAGCATCATCTATTCAACAGGGTGGGAAATTCTGCTGTGAGAGTTGAACCCAACCAAAACTACATTGCCACTAACTATTGATGTGTTCTCTTCGAGGGTCACAACCACTCTTCTTAATAAAATGCTCTACAAATTTGAATTGCAGATAGTACATATTGGATTGCAAAAGAAGCGTTCAAAATGTACAGTTCACCCGTACTCCAAGAGGTTTCTTCAACAAGTAACTCTATAAAAGGTGAAGCGTTATAGTGCTTCAGCATTCAAGCTGAGTGATTACGATTGAAAACAAACTTCTGCTGGCACGCTACATGGACTGTGTATCTCATTATGATTTCTGTTCATGTTCAATACTTTACACATGTATTTTACTCTGGATTCGGCTGTTTTCATCGTTGTATTTTGTTACAAACAGATATCGTAAATAAACAATAAATGTTTTAAGATATTGAAGTTGAATAGTCATTTGATGTCCTCATATTAATAACTAAGAATGACGGTTACATTTTCAGAAAGTACGACAAATCAAATAATAGTCAGAATCATTTCAAACATTTTTGTTTAAATGTATATGAATCATAGTTGGGCGGATCTATACTTGTGCACGTGATTCCATGGATATTGGTTTTAGTCTCCAGCACTTTGCCAAAAGTATACTAGTAGGCCTAAATTAATCTTGCAATCACAGCTCGGTGTCATAAAACGGAGAGGGCAATAAAATTTGTCTAGAGACTGTATTGGTAAATAATCAGTAAATTGATGTTCATAACTACAGCACTTACATGTCTTTGCAAATGGAAAATTGCAGTTTCATCTAGTAAAACAAATCCTCCCTAAAGCCTAAGAAAGATAAGAAAAATAGCACAAAATAAATGTAAAATCAAATATAATAGTCTATAAAGTATAAATTTTGAGCTGCATGTATTTTCCATTTACTATGGCTGCAAACACAAAAAAACATGAGTAATCTTGGAATTCAAAATAATGACATCTTGGAACAAAACTAAATCCACTCGGCTAATTGCAAATAACCATGAGTGCATAATATTAGTTCTTGTTAACATTAAAGCTTGTGGATTACGGTCACTTGAAACGGGGCAGTAATAATCGACTTGGTAAATAGAAAAGATCACTAATGTAACTGCACAATATAGAAAAAAATCAAAATGGAATTGGCCATCACAGGCATCAAATACAACATGTACTGTACTCATTGAAATTCTATTTACTGAAAGATCATACATGAAATATCAGGCCAACTGCAACTAATACATATAAAAATGAAAAAAATTCCAATTGTGGCAGAATATTAATATTTGAAGGTACCGGTCAATACTTTACAAACCATACGATTGATTTGGCTGCTCGAATTGTTGGTAAGTACTTCAGTTCAAGCATGTTGCTTGATAGATGTTTCTATTCTACAACATTATGTGAACATGTTATCATACCATTGGATCACTTGAAAGTACATTAACATCAACAGATGGTACCTAAAATCAGACCACACTAAGCAACTGAATATAACTGCTAGGTACAATGTAATAGATTGAAAATGATGAATACAAATCAAATCGATACCAATTTTGCTAGGCTACATTCCAAAAACCACAGTACAGAAAAGTAATATGTACATGCAGCAGTGTTTACAGCGAAAGTTTTGCTGTACTGATGCGTCAACACTTCACATTTTTTTATTAGACAGAACCTTGAAAGTTGATGATGCACTTACCTTATGTATACCTATGTACAACAAGTCAACTCAGTGTCCAAGGTACAATACTCGTCACTCAAGTATGACTTTAAGAGGTTGCCATTGATGGGACTTGACATTCCTGGGTCATAGTCTTGACAAACTGCTAAAAAGAAGCATTCATTACACACATTTTAGTCATCATAGTACTATTATTACAACAGAGAAAGCAAATGAGTTGACTATAGTGTCATCAAAAGTTTATTTTACTTACGGCTGCAATCAAAGAATACAATTATTTTGAAATTCAATAAATTAAGTTTTTGATTAGTTGCTGTATATAGGCCTACATATATGTAGATAGCAACAATCATAGTTAATCAAGTTAATATTATAATCCCAATATTTTATTTTGCATTTTATCCATTTTAGTAGAGTTTAAAATAGTAAAGTAGGCTACATTCATAATAATTAGCCATAAGTAACTAGTATGTTATTTTAACAAATTACTTATGTACCAATGTGAACAAAAAGTAAATAACAATAATTATCATTGCTATATCCACATGTATAAATAACTTTTGTAATATCAACTACACTGGCATAGTACATTCACATTGACATTAAGAATTAAATTAAAATCAAAATTAATTTACTTTCATTGATTTGATATGATAATCAAATGATTGCAATTTTTGCTGTGCTTGCCATATACCTTGTATGATATCATCTCTTGATAGCATTTTCATCTTGCAACAATAATTTCATTTTGGCAAAAGCAAAATATTATATTTTATTCTAATTCTGTCCACAGCCAACTGATTCCCATCGATCACCCAATGGGTTTTCCCACACGTGTACATGCGCATTCGATTTAGTTAACCAATTATAATAAAGTTCAAGTAACCAACCATGACGTTCGCTCTAGCGAGCACATGGGTGTCTCAAAATGTAAACAAAAACGGTGACACTGATCCTTTAAAGTTGTATTTTCTTTATCAAAAGTCACATGGTCATTGCAATGCATGTTTTGAATTACCTAGCAACAGCACTGCTCTCTAGTGGTGAGATTTTTTGTGAAAAGGTAAGAAATGTAAAGGTCACTCTAGCAGACTTGCTGTTGGGTAAAAATGGCTAAAAGTCATGAGCAAATTTTGTTTCAAACTGCAAAAGACTGCTACACAGACTTATGAACTTGTACAATAAGCTTATGGAGATCATTCACTAAGTAGAGGAAGAGTTTTGGAGTGGTATAAGAGGTTTAAAGAAGACAGAGAGGAGGTTGAAGATGACTCGCGAGCTGGAAGGCCAATTTCTGTTAAAAATGATCAACTGGTTCACCAATAGTGGATGCCACAAGGTTAAACAGTTACCCAATATGATCAAACAGTTATCCAACAAGTTTAAATAATTGCCCAACAATCAAATGTATCTATTTGGAAGTTTTGATGAACCTGAGAAACTCAATATCGTCGCTGAAGACCGGAGGGAGGGAGAAAGCAAGACTTCATCATTCACCAGGACAATGCGCCAGCACACACAGCCGTAAAAGTAACTGAATCTATGGCTAAAATTTCAACTCAAATATGTTCCAACCTTCACTATTCTCCAGACGTGACACTAGAGAATGTCTTCTTATTCCCAAAGTTGAAAAAAATTTTTGACGGGCAGTCACTTTGACACTCTCAGTGTGGTAAAAAAGGCAACAGCGGACGTACTGAAGAGCATTCCAGAAATTGAGTTCAAAGAGTGCATGGCTTCATGGAAAACTCGTCTCCAGCGGTGTGTAGATAGGCAAGGGGACTACTTTGAAGGTGATATAGAATAATTTTGTGTAAGTGCTTTTGTGCTCCTCTAATAAAACCTGTCCTGGAACTTACCGATCGCCCCTCGTATGTACCATTGTTCACTTGCAATCATATATGACACACATTGTATATAACATGTAGTAGAGTGTAATACACTCACAGTAATTGCACTCTGAACCACTTGTGTATCTGATGATAATCTGTTAGTTAGCTCCCCTGTTCTGCAACAACAATATACATGTACTATACATACAAGTAGATACAGCATTGCATGGCCACACTAACTCTGCTTAAGTATAACAGTGCCTTGTAACATCAACTATAACACTATTGTGATAGTACCCTAGTCAATGTTACAGCAATGATACTACTGTGATAGTACCCTAGTCAATGTTACAGCAATGATACTACTGTGATAGTACCCTAGTCAATGTTACAGCAATGATACTACTGTGATAGTACCCTAGTCAATGTTACAGCAATGATACTACTGTGATAGTACCCTAGTCAATGTTACAGCAATGATACTACTGTGCTAGTACCCTAGTCAATGTTACAGCAATGATACTACTGTGCTAGTACCCTAGTCAATGTTACAGCAATGATACTACTGTGATAGTACTCTAGTCAATGTTACAGCAATGACACTACTGTGATAGTACCCTAGTCAATGTTACAGCAATGATACTACTGTGATAGTACCCTAGTCAATGTTACAGCAATGATACTACTGTGATAGTACTCTAGTCAATGTTACAGCAATGACACTATTGTGATAGTACCCTAGTCAATGTTACAGCAATGATACTATTGTGATAGTACCCTAGTCAATGTTACAGCAATGATACTACTGTGATAGTACCCTAGTCAATGTTACAGCAATGATACTATTGTGATAGTACCCTAGTTAATGTTACAGCAGTGATACTACTGTGATAGTACCCTAGTCAATGTTACAGTAATGATACTACTGTGATAGTACCCTAGTTAATGTTACAGCAGTGATAGTACACTTGCCAAACGGTTAATCTGCCTACCAGATTGGAACTACCATAAGGAACAGTAGATAATACGACACATTCCATACGACACATTCCATACGCCACATTCCATACGACACATTCCATACGACACAAATTTGGTGACACATTCCATAGGAAATGGATAATCTTAAACAAAAACTGAGTGTAATACATTAGTAACGTTGGGATTACATACATGTAGGTGCAGCCCGTGTTGATGTTATTATGCTATTACCTGGTAACATCGAAGAACTCAATGTCTTGCCTAGTGATAACTGTAAAGAGAAGCACTCGTATACGGGCCACCAGTCTCTGCCCAGCCAACTCAAATACCCAGGCTCTGAAGAACCCAGCTATCCCATACACACAGTAGATGAGGAAGAGGATAATGATGGTCTTATTGAGGGCAGCTACAACCAATAACAGACCAGTATAATCTACTGTATCCAATCACATACCTACGTACCACTAGCAATTCAATAATGTGCACACTGTGCTTACCTAGTCATACCACACAATACTACAACATATATGCAATTGGTAGACAAAAACAGCAATCAACAAGTATGATACAACATGATATGTATATGTACATGTATGATACAACATGATATGTATATGTACAAGTATGATACAACATGATATGTACATGTAGATTGCATTGACTCTGTGTATATACTACTACAGACTAGTATGGTATGGTATGGTACGGTACGGTACAGTACAGTACAGTATAGTATAGTACGGTATAGTATAGTATAGTATAGTATAGTCTAGTATGGTATAGTACGGTATAGTACAGTGTAGTATGGTATGGTATGGTATGGTATGGTATGGTATGGTATGGTATAGTATAGTATAGTATAGTATAGTATAGTATAGTATAGTATAGCATAGCATAGTATAGTATAGCACGGCACGGTATAGCATAGTATAGTATAGTATAGTATAGTATAGTGCAGTATAGTATAGTACGGTATAGTATAGTATAGTGTAGTATAGTATGGTATGGTATAATATGGTATAGTATAGTGTACTACTAACCCATTGAAGTTTGAGCTGCATCTACAACTTGACCAAAAAAGTAGGGGGCAATGATACCCGCCCCACTAGTAAGAACGAGACAGAAACAACCAGCTCCTATTAGAGGTAGCTCCTACCAAAAAACATGTTAGTGTAGGCTATATACAGTACGTGTATGTCTATATACACAAGTATTATATATATACATGTACGTGTATATACATGTATATATACTTGTATATATACATATGTATGTATATATAGTTTACCAACTGCCAGTGTATTATGTTCACAAATATTGTAATAGAATGAGAACCTACTGGTTTGGCGAGTTTCATGAGACGTCTAAGATCAGCGCCCCGCTTGACTGGTTTTCCATGAGAATCTAGCTCTATGTTGTTCTGATTAATAATGTGTTTCTCTGCCCTCTTACCCAGACTAGGTAGTCGGAGGAACAGAGTAGCCACCAGTATGCATTCCAGAACAGACAGTGGAACTGAGGCTATGATCGATACGTAGTAAGTTGATGGCAAGATTAGAGCTGAAGAGTAATGAGACTTCAACACCAGAGAACCCTGAGAGGTATAGATACATACAGTATTGCATACTGTGTATAACTGTATGCTGTGCATAGAGACATACAATATTGTACACTAGGTGTAATAGTATGTGTTACAGTAGCCTACATTATTCACTGTAGTATATATTATGGTGTATACTTACCTAAACTATACTGTACGTGTATACATGGTGCATACTTACCTTAACTATACTGTACGTGTATATGCGGTGTATACTTACCTTAACTATACTGTATATGAGGGATGCAAGAGACATGGCGAGAGGAGTGATCAAACTGAGACGAGATGGCGCAATGCTCCGAGTCAAGTTAACCAATGCCTTTCTCTCGCTCTCGTATGTACACAGGAAGATAATTAACCATTTACAGACAGCTATGGCAGACAAATCAAAGACAGAGCTGGTGAACGTATAGTTGATCACACTGTCCTTCATCTGTTGAGTGTTTCCTCCTTAAATAGTACAAATTTACAGTTAAATATATAGCAGGAATAGTTATTAGTAGTAGTAGTAGCAGTAATAGTTAGCAGTAGTAGTAGTAGTAGTAGTAGTAGTAGTAGTAGTAGTAGCCGCAGTAGTAGTAGTGGTAGCAGTAGTAGTAGCCGCAGTAGTAGTAGTGGTAGCAGTAGTAGTAGTAGCAGTAGCAGTAGTAGTAGCAGCAACACTAGTAGATGTAGTAGTAGTAGGTAGTAGTAGTAGTAGGTAGTAGTGGTAGTAGTGTTGGTACCACAATTATAATAATTACTACAAGTCATGTAGTACTACGTAACCCACTACACAAACACGGTATAATTGTCAATTTATGCTTACCCTACTCTACATGTCTATCCTAACCTATAAATAAACACAATCACCCTGTCACCTTGTTATATTATTCAATAATATTACTCATTGTTACACATGTGTACTATTATCTGGAGTTGCTTTCTATTTAGATAAATAAGAGAAGTAGATAACTCCTACAGCTGCTATTACAATGTAGATCTACCTGGTGTTTGCCTTCAGCCACCATTACACAAACTATACTTGATATGTGGTGGCTGTAAGTTGACCAATAACAATGGTAATACACAATTAACTACCACAATATTGTAATACCTATAAAACATGATAGTCTGCTGTTACATTCCATCTGCATTATATGATACCTCAAGGTTATCTCAACAGTGGCACAAAATACATATATACATAATCTTGCAGAGTCACATGGTGTAAGTATCAATAGTAAGTCTGGTGTGTAATGTTTAGAGTAAGTATCAATAGTAAATCTGGTGGGTAATGTTTAGAGGAAGTATCAATGTATACAAACCGGCAAGCCAGAGGCTGACTGCAGCAATAGCATCTAGAGTTACAAATACTGTAGTTAAAGTAGTGGTACGCATAAAAGGGAGTGTGTAGTATATACGGCAGCCTTTAAACCATTCTTGCTCTTCTATTGGTCCATCCACTTCTTCATCCAGGAGTCTGACTTCCTCATCTGTGAGGTCAGCACGCTGTATGGACTTTGTTGATGTCATAATATATTGGCTTACATGTACTGGTTGACCTGAAACAGTGTTACTAACACCTGTACACTCTTGGTATCACATATATTATGACATTAGTTAATAGAGTCCTTCTTAGGACACACACTAATAGATTGTACCCTTTACAGATTGTTCAGTGAATTGGTTTACCAGCCTGTGCCTTACCTGCTCCAATGTTAAACAAAGTTAGTTTCTGTTTTATTCTCGAAAAACGTGAATCCTGCGTTAACACATGCACATCTCTAATCAACTACTCTACAATTCTGATAAAAAACTATAGAATATAGAATGGCGTGTGCAGACTCGCATACGTACTATATTACACCTAATAATCTGTTAGAGAATCTGTGTGCATGCAGTAGACACTAATTGAGGAGGACGAGGTTGGCTACCCATTGGGGATCTGTATTTCCGAAAGAATTTGATTAGCATATTAGACAAGTTGAGCTGACCTTGAAATAGCAACTTAATCAATAACTCTTAGAGCAAAAGGGAGCTCAATAGTGTCGTTTTGGACAAGTTCCAAGTGCTGGGAAAATATGAATGAGGATCCATACAGCACTGACTTATGTATTATTGGTATGTTGGCAGGGGTCCCACAATTCTGAAGCAAACTCGCAAAATTGGTCTTACAATTAAAAGTATGCAATCCTTCTTGTATCTTCAAACTTCAGAACTCACCAAAATAAAGTTGCTTTAGTTGTCTTTTTCTTGATATACCTATTCCATTTCAAATCTGATTGAAACTACACCCCCTGATAAAGAAGAGAGTCAAATTTTGTAAGTGAGCTTCCACAAAATGTAACCAGGGTTTCTCTTCCTCTGTACACCAACCTACTGGCCGCATACCCACTAAAATTGAGGTGGGTACACACCGTATACTCCCATATAATCACACTTCAAACATTACCTTCAGGTATCCCCCAGGCACCCTGCTGTAGCTGTACACACTACCGGAATTAACCAGAGTATACCCAAGAATGACTCGGTATACTTACAATAACAATCACATATTGATATTATTTAAAGTACTTGGTATTTACCTGTACTAGATTGTTCAATAAATACACATTTGTACTAATTTCTACTGACTTGCTAACACTGGTACTTGCTTGTACTTGTACTTGCTATAAGTAGTTTTAACAGTCAAGATTAGATTTGGCCATGGAGACAGGATATACCTAATATTAATATTAATATATAATATATTTATATTAAACAACTATATTTGTTATTGTACTCCTACTTGCACTTGTACCTCTCAGTGCAGAAATTGGTACTTAACTTTAATTACCTAATTCAAATCGAACTTAAATTGAAATTCAGAAATTAAATTCAAATCGAAATAAATTCAAATTGTATTTACCTCAAATTCTCAGAGCAGCAGCTCTGGAATTGACAATTTTTTAGGTTCTGCGGTGAGAACTTCTACCACTATTAATTATTTTCTGCCAAATAAAAAGAAAACCTAAAAGCTAATATTATTAGGAGTCTCGAAATATTGTAACAATAAGTTATTGATTATTTTGATTTACATATATATTATTATAAAATGATTGTGAGAAAGCAAATTGCTTAGTAATGTTGAGCCTTATTACCCACAAAACATGAATCGCTCTCTGTTTAAATGATGTAATATATAACACGGGCGTTATTTGTCTTGGTGCCCGGGTTAATTCACTTTGTGCGTTCAAGTTTTTGAGTAGGCAAGCTTAGCATGGACAGCAAAACTAAAATACTAATCATAACTCTATGATACCATAACTCTACGCTCTATGGTCGAGAACAGAGCCTCAATCATAAAGTTATCTCCCCATAGAAATACCTCTATGGCCTCAACCACAGAGGTAGGATAGAGGCAGTACCATAGAGGTAACTCTATGGGCAGTACTATATAGAAAGCGAGTGACGCCTATAAGGACCTACTTTTTTGCTTTACACGCAGTTCCGGTTTGAATTTTCACCTGAATATACAATATGTAACTAGTGATGCCAAAGTTTTGTGCAGTAATATCTCTATGGTCTCAACCATAGAGAGAACTCTATGGTTACGACTAAGGTCTCAACGAGAATTCCAAATCAAAAATGTCATTTTTTTTTCTATTAAATTCTTGTATTTTTAATTGTTCTTTTATTATTTGAGACTCTTAACTAGATCCTTGTTCCATTTTATTTTAGCACAATTCGAGTATCCATTTTTTATGATCTGAATAATTTCATCGCTGACTGTTTTTAACCAATCAGACAAAATACTAGATCCCAGAACAAAGGTTAGGTTTGCCTGTGGCCACCCATACAAATACATATAATACAGTAGGCTCCCTGACGTTCGTTTCACGAACAATCAGAGACATGAGAGTTTTATCTTTTCGTAAACACCCTAGTTATACCCTGCCCATATGGTCTTTTTCCTAGTGTCTGTGCTTGGACTCATTCTATTCTGCTTTGTTATCTTCCACTTACTTATGCTCTTCTGAGCAGTCTAGAGGCTCCATTTTTAACCTGCTAATGGTAAAATATTCAATGATTCAAATCTTTTGGCCATAGAGATAGCCTGTCACATTTTCATTTTAATTTTGCTTTCCATCATTATTCCTTAATTAAAATATTTTATCAAAATTGCCTACGGATTCTAAAGGAACAACCGATTCAGACTCTCACTTGCAGCCACATTTAATAACATATGTTTTTATTAAGTTCGTAATAGTTACTGCAAGTGAGATTGTTATTCAATTGCTTGTTTAGACTCAGGCCGTTAAAGGCACCTATTTGAATTTATCATTCTCTCGCTAACTGTCTCGATTGACTGTTTGAAATTTGATTTTTTATCTTAAATACATGTAATAATGTGCTTGACTTCATATTAGGGTTACCATGTTGAGAAGTTGCACTTTGGGTACTTTGTTCTTGTCAGCATGTTTCAGGTTCACAGTTGGTTTCTGTACATATGAAGCGTTTTCTGTTCTCATGTTAATTACATCTACCTCGTTGGAACCACTGTATTCTGCATTTGACCTCATTTCATTAGAGGTCGACTCACAACACCGTACATATAAATACATCGTACATTTCTGGGAACTTTAATGGATCAAAGCAAATATACTACATGTCAAAATAGAAACAGCATAGCCCATTTGTTGTGATCACTGTTTCCTGTGAACACCTATAGGTCCTTTTAATTCATATTTTAGTACGTCTTATGCTTTGTGTAGAGTATGTGCACAAGCATGTATCTACATGTACCTGTGTATAGTTGTATGCCACCCACCACTATTCACAGCTGGAAGAACGTGAGCTGTTCATTGGTCTGACCCATCTTACTTCCTATTAGGGCTATTCTGTTAAGGGAGTAATTAAAATGTTTGAGTCCCACTAATGACCTGGAGGTTTTCGTCCCGAAAAAGGTTTTCCCTCCATGCCATATCGGACTATAATAATATCCCGCTCTAGGAGCCGTGGTGGCCCATCAATTAGCTCTTCTGCTATTGGGCAGCCAAGTTAAAACGTTGTGTTTGGCACCACGGATATTATTGTTATAAAACTACCAAGTTATATGTGTCACGAGAGGATTTTGCAATAGACAGTCTTGATGATGTGACTATTATGTCACTAATGAAAAAGGAATGAGTAATTTATAAGTTTTGTACTGATGTGTTTCAGTCAATTGTCCAATATTAGACTAATTCCTAATTGTCTTCTACTGGTTGTTTCAGCTCTAATGAGGGAGGATAACTTCTAGTATCATATAATTTTACAATGATAACTGGATGTCTGTCAACTCTAATGAGTATGATAAAGAGTTGATAACTTCACACAATTAATAATTTTGATCCAATAGTCTGAACTTGTATAATTTCCTCTACTCAATGAATTAGCTGTAGATAGATAGTGAATGTCGTTCTATGGTTCTATTAATCATTATGGTAGCACTCCTATAATACGACTCCAGCTACCGGATAAAACCCTACAGCACCTTAAGTGCCTAGTAGTTGCCACAGCACTACTCAGCTAACACTCGTACTCTCATAACTAGCTGTTCGTATGCTCATACTCAACTACATTGCATGTCTAAACCATTCATTTACTGTCTACATACGTGTATCTATGTGTTTATACTCATTCTACTTAACTACATACTGATGTACATTCATGTATGATAATTACTAAGTCTTTTAGTGCCTTTTATACCCATTTACAGAGGCCCGACCCCTCAGAATCACTTGATATTCATTTTGTACATGAATTGGACGATTATAAGCAACTTTTGTACAACCCGATCTATTTTGTGTCGGCCGTCGGGCTTCCGGTGGCCATGTTGTTGCGCAACTTCCGGATGACCCTATGTCGTCTTTTCCCGACACTACGTCGGGCGGAAGTCCTTATACTATATAAAGGGCATTGTTTCACTGTTCATTGTCTCAGTCTTCACTTGGCTTTCAATGAAGACACATCTATACTTGATACAGAGACTTTCACTTCCTTTTGTCAGGTCATTCGCTTAGCGAACCGCCTACTAGGTCGGATCACTCTCTTTCAAAGTATAGTCTGAAGGTCAGACTTGGGACCAGATGGGTCGTCTCTGGTAGTTATTGGGCTACTGAGACCGCTCGATCTTTTATGTAATGAGAAGGCCTAGCACCACTCATAGGCACTTCAGTTTTGGGTCGGTAGTCGTCCAAGGACGACCGCACGAAATACCAGAAACCATTACAATATAATATATCCTGAGTGTACATACTGTGAATCTCCATTTTAGAATTTAACCGGATTGACAAGTTGGGACTACCTCCCTTGGAGAGAATATATTGTACTATCTAGTATTGATCCAGTCAGAAAGTACTAACAAGCAACATGTACATGTATGTCTCTGACTGGTGAGATGTGTTATCAGGTACAATATGAAATATTGAATATGAATATTGCAGATCAATGTGAAGTTTGAAAACTAATAATTATATTATTTAAAAAAATGTATGGGAATATCTAACTGGAAATGTATGTAAATACCTCTGTGAAAATGTATTAAAATATCTCACTTGAAGTGTATGAAAATATCTCACTGGAAATGTATGAAAATTTCTCACTGGAAAATCTCTGAAATTCATTCAATTGAATCTTTTTGTAGTTCTGAATACAAAATATGTGATCAAAAGTTCTTAATGTGCTGAATCCAAATACACCATCAAAAGCCAAGTTATCTGTGTCTGCAACCACTGCTTCTAAATGTAATCACTTTGAAAGTAATCTGCTGGAGCTAACACAAATGTCAATCCATCTGCCGCACAAAAAATATATATAGGCCTATAATGACTTGCACAAAGTCTGAGCTCCGATTTAATAAAAAGTGATAGCCTTACAGTACTATATTAAAAATGATTCCTGTATTGACTCTTCCATATTGTAGTTTCTTCCTTGGTGTGCTCAGTAGTGCACTCTGTAGCTCCAGCTCATCTTCACTGTTTTCTCTTCTACTTTTATACTCTTTCATGGGTTTCCCAATTCTATTCTTGTCTTTTTTCTGCCTATTTTCTCCCCAATGTCTACTATAAGTGATTATACTGTTCCCGTTTGATTTAATAAGCCGTTTTGGCATTTGCATTCTTTGTTCCAGTGATAAAAATATTTTAATTCGTTGAGGTAGCACTGTATATGCCACCTAGCAGTTTTATACCAGCATAATTCACTTGGAAAACTAAAATTACTTTCGATCCGCATTGGTTGTCAGCCCCCATTATCCCAAACCCTGAGCCCCAAAACCCCAAACTACACCAAAATCAACCCCAAATCCCAAACTACACCAAAGTCAAACCCAATTGCTGATAGTGAAAGCATAGGTGCTGGCCTCAGCATACCTAATGACAGAGGTTTGCTTCTCAAGTACAATTTTCTCGGGTTCATAAGGGAGTAAGGGGTTTGGGGTTTGGGGTTACCATCTCGGAATCTGCAGCATTTGAAGTCAACTATTGGTAGATATACATGTATTTCTTACACTGATGTCCAATTCTGCTGGTAGCAATATATCACATGCTAATGCTATTCGTTAGACTGTTGTTTTCATAGTGTCGCAGCCAATATATTCTTGTTATTGTTTGTCTCACTGCCTTTCTTACGTCATGTCAGAATTGCATAAAAGAATATTCTGTGTCACAAAAAGGTGAGCGACTTAATCAATATTGCTAAGATAAAAATACTTAATTAGTACAACATGCTTTTCATTTTCATTAGCAGTGGAACAATAATTAGCCCGAATGGAGAACATTCACTATAATAATATACGTCATGTACATGTAACAGTGTCTTTACATATATTACAGCTATCAGTATCAATAGTTTTACATATTATTATTATTTAGGCTGTCATGACTCCAATTATAACATTGTAATATATTATACATGTAAGTGAACACAGTATAAAACAGTTTGTAGAAGCAGGTAGATTCTTGTTCACAAGTCAATTAGGCTATACACTTACTAAACAGTTTATAACAGTAAATTATTACAGTTTCTACTGTCCAGTAAAAGTAGACTACCTTTGTCATGGTACATACTTTTCCATGCTACAGTTTATATCCCTCCACTCTACGAAGTATATAATAATCTATGTATCTCAATAAATACCATTAATATCCAATTTGACTATTAATTTTGTATAATATGCTCATGAGATATATAACTGTGTCAAAGTACAATTATATTAATCATATTGTACACCTAAATATATTTACTAGCACAGTACTCCTGCATGCAAACCCATGAAGGTGGGATGGCACTATGCTGACCAGCTCCTATGCTAAAATGCAAATCTGCTTTGTGGACCATGAATTTCACCTTTGGATCGGCAAACAGTACGTTATACCATGCTTTGCGACTAATAACGCTAGAACACACTTTGCTTGCTTCTTGGCGAATATGCAGATACTGCGCCAACTTCCCATCTATATCAGCTTGGTTACTATCTGCCTTTGAAGCTGTGATTTGGTTGTTATAAAACTGTTGCTCTCCGGAAGTATTAACATACTGGGAGATAAGAGTAAGTGAATCATCATCCAGCTCCTTTTTGTTCTCATTGCATTTGCTTGTTTCCCAGTTATTTCCTGTCCGTCTGCTGCATGGCTCATACATTACCGCACACACACTAAGGTTCGCCTTGATAGTTAACTTTATGAGAGATCGATCCATGTCCTCTTGGAAGAGCACTGTGATATTACGCGCAAACTTAGTAGCCTTCCTCACTGAATGGGAGAAGAACTCATGTGGAGAGATTACTAATTCATGCTTTGATTGGATGAAGTCTAATAGTGTAGCATTCGGGTTGTGTACTTTGATGTAGTGATTGTAAGCACTCCACACCCTTTGTACCGGCTCTCTAACTAGCATAAATGTAACCAGCTCACTGCAGAAGTAACCTCTGCTGGCTTTGAATTGTAGGTTGGTGTAAAAGTACTTGGGTGGGTGATCTGTTCCCGCTACATCTACACATCCTTGAGGGTAGCGCTTGAGTTGGAGCATCTCACCTGATCCAGGCGTTGGGTCCAGGTTTCTATCATTAACATAGGAATAGGTGTTCAACAGGCTAGACATGTGACTCCCACCTACCTTGAACATCTTTACAAATGCCAATGACTTTCCACCTATGTGGCCAGAGTGTGAACGCCCTGCCACATTTCGCTTATCCTTTATTAGTTGAGGCAGACAATCCCAGAAAGTTAAATAGAGTCGGTGTATGGACTGATATAGGAAATTGTTGTTGTCAAGAGAACTTTTGTTTGTGTAGTGCATATTCACTTGTTTAGCCATGTGACGGAGAGACTGCACACCACAATAAATAGAATGGTTATTCAAGAGACGAGTAGAGAACTGGCCTAGTCCTTGTTGTCTGCATGAATTAGCTCCAGTTGGAGCACCATTTCCATACTGTTTGTACATGACGTCTAGAGTGAGGTAGACTGGGCTTGTATTTGATTGGACGTGACTATTGAAGAGTGATAGAAGAACCATCAATGTGGTGAAGAAAACAGTGACCAGAGTGGGAACAAGAAGCTTCTTCCTAGCACTTATTTTTGATACTCGCCCTACCATTGCTAACTGTCTCCAAATCATGTCCCTTTGTAACAGTATAGTACTGGTTGACGCTTTGTAACAGTAGAGTACTGGCGTACACTGACAATCTACAATAATGTTACCAATAATAAGCAGGAAAATGTTACAAACCTACACTGAATAAAGTGGTTCATGGACTTGGATCTGAAAAATCAATGATGGGAAAATTGTAGGTAGACTTTACTCCATGCAAATAAATTGCTGAATACACAAATACTTACCAAGTATTACAATGTAGTAAGCTGTCCACTGATACACCAGCTCTGCCCCCACTAATTCATTTACAAGTGCAGTAATAATATTAAAGTATTAATATATGTATATACATGTAATTAGAATTCATGTTAATATATTAATACACTGATAATTACCCGATAATCCAAACAATGTGTAACAAAGGAGTAGATAATGAGATGAGCTGTGCATATAATATTATTATAATGGTCATATCTTATATATAATATGCAATCATACTGTATATGGTCAATATAATAATATACATGTATGGTCATACTGCACAGTTCATACATAATATAATAATACATGTATGGTCATACTGCACAGCTCGTACATAATATAATAATACACATGTATGGTCATACTGCACAGCTTGTACATAATATAATAATATACATGTATGGTCATACTGCACAGCTCATACGCAATATAATAATATACATGTATGGTCATACTGCACAGCTCATACGTAATATAATAATATATATGTATGGTCATACTGCACAGTTTGTACATAATATAATAATATACATGTATGGTCATACTGCACAGTTTGTACATAATATAATAATATACATGTATGGTCATACTGCACAGCTCATACGTAATATAATAATATACATGTATGGTCATACTGCACAGCTCATACGTAATATAATAATATATATGTATGGTCATACTGCACAGCTCGTACACAATATAATAATATACATGTATGGTCATACTGCACAGCTCATACGTAATATAATAATATACATGTATGGTCATACTGCACAGCTCATACGTAATATAATAATATATATGTATGGTCATACTGCACAGTTTGTACATAATATAATAATATACATGTATGGTCATACTGCACAGTTTGTACATAATATAATAATATACATGTATGGTCATACTGCACAGCTCATACGTAATATAATAATATACATGTATGGTCATACTGCACAGCTCATACGTAATATAATAATATACATGTATGGTCATACTGCACAGCTTATACATAATATAATAATATACATGTATGGTCATACTGCACAGCTCATACGTAATATAATAATATACATGTATGGTCATACTGCACAGCTCATACATAATATAATAATGTACATGTATGGTCATACTGCACAGCTCATACGTAATATAATAATATACATGTATGGTCATACTGCACAGCTCATACGTAATATAATAATATACATGTATGGTCATACTGCACAGCTCATACATAATATAATAATGTACATGTATGGTCATACTGCACAGCTCATACGTAATATAATAATATACATGTATGGTCATACTGCACAGCTTATACATAATATAATAATATACATGTATGGTCATACTGCACAGCTTATACATAATATAATAATATACATGTATGGTCATACTGCACAGCTCATACGTAATATAATAATATACATGTATGGTCATACTGCACAGCTCGTACATAATATAATAATATACATGTATGGTCATACTGCACAGTTTGTACACAATATAATAATATACATGTATGGTCATACTGCACAGCTTGTACATAATATAATAATATACATGTATGGTCATACTGCACAGTTTGTACATAATATAATAATATACATGTATGGTCATACTGCACAGTTTGTACATAATATAATAATACACATGTATGGTCATACTGCACAGTTTGTACATAATATAATAATATACATGTATGGTCATACTGCACAGCTCGTACATAATATAATAATATACATGTATGGTCATACTGCACAGCTCGTACATAATATAATAATATACATGTATGGTCATACTGCACAGCTCATACGCAATATAATAATATACATGTATGGTCATACTGCACAGCTCATACATAATATAATAATATACATGTACATGGATATGGTCATATTGCATAGACTACAAAACATACATGGTCATATTGCATAGCTTATACAAGCTGACAGGTCTGGCAGGTTTGCAGCAGTTGTATTAATTATGTACTAATGCCTGGTCCCAGCCTTGGGGCCCAGTCACTTATTTCCCCTTCCAAAAATAATTGTGTACCCTTGCTCTAGACTGTGCTCTAGACTGCGCTCTAGACTGCGCTCTAGACTGTGCTTTGCTATTTTAGTGCTCGTTGTGCTGCGTTTTTGTTCAAATCATGATTGCCTTGAGGTGTGAAACCTCCGCACGAAGACAGGTGTGCAAAAGATGTGGTTACTGGGGCTTGTTCAGTTATTTTAATTTTCAACCATAATATGATAGTACGATACAATGCTGTCGCTGCGATCACTGTGTACACGACACTGTAAACTCAACTGTTTGTTGTCCATTTATGTCCATAGGTGTAGGCTATAAGTTGCATAATTTGAAGATGTTTGGAAGTTTTACGATAAAAACTAGAGTGAGATGCAATTCAGTTGTATTTTGCTGTTATCTCTGTATTTCAACAACTACCCAGTTGTTTTCATCAGAAGAAAACATACCAATGTCAATACCATATACATTGTCTGTTAGCATTACGATTAAGCATTTAATATGCAACAATAATTTGCTAATGTACATGACATTAAACAGATTTACATGTACATTGTATGACTATTGAATTATTATTTTCTTTTTGTAAAGTTGCATTATATATTATACATATATCTTATCATAGTTCAGTTTTAACTTCTGGTTATGTTTTTGCTCTAATTAACACATCATTTGTTTATAGTATCACAACGTTTCATATTAATGTGTTCTTTGCCAATGTCATTGGTTTGCCTGGCTGTTTGCATTGCATCATTGTTTCATCATAATTGCTGTAATGCTTTTATGTGGTTATATTGATGAGTCAGTTGAGTCTTGAGTGTTGTTCTGTCAACATGTTAGTAGTGTAATACAGCAACTAGTAAACCTATAAACTCTTTTAAAGTTAATCCACAAGCTATTTCGGCTATATTAGTACCACAAGAAAATGGCAGTAAAGCTATCAGATCTGATTAAGAGCTATGAGGACAGTAACAGTAGTGGAGAATTCAGTACATGGATTGATAAGTTAGAACTGGTTGCAAAGCTGCAGAAAGTAGATGACTTAAAGTCGTTTGTGCCATTGTTTTTAAACGGACCAGCCTTCTCATTATATCAGCAGCTACCAGATACTACAAAGAATGATTATGACAAGTTAAAGAAGGAGCTAATGACAGCATTCAGCATAAACTGTTATAGCGCTTATGACAAGTTGCGTGTACGAGTGTTACAAGAGGGTGAAACAGTAGATGTGTTTCTTGCAGATCTGAGACGGTTGATAGATTCAATCGGTCAAAAGCAATCTGATCCGCTGCTTAAATGTGCTTTTGTGTCTGGTTTGCCGACAGGTGTCTCAGATCAACTGAAGGCAACAGCTGCTGTAGAAGAGATGGGATTGAATGAAATTGTAACCCGCGCCAGGACTGTGTTAGCGTCGAAATCCGATGCAGCATATGTATGCAGTACTGTCACACAAAAACTAGCAAATACAAGTATCAAATGCTACACATGTTCAGGTCAGGGTCACATTGCAAGAGAATGTCCTACAGGAAGAAAACAAAGGGACGCAAATAAACAAATTCAATGCTACAGCTGCCAGGACTTTGGTCACGTGTCAAAACAGTGTCCAAAGAGGTCGGGAAACGGGAGCGGGGGAGCGTATGCGTCGGTTGCTCGCCCCAACAATACTCAATAAGGTCGACGCTTCCATTTATAACAACTAAGGTTTGTGGAATTACAACAAAAACTTTGATCGATAGTGGATGTGAACAGACTGTTATTGCGAAAGGAATTGTTGACAAGTTGAAGTTGAGAGTTATAGGTCCAGGGAGAATAGTTAAAATGCTAAACGGAAACACTACTCAATGCTATGGTGAGGTCGTTATAACAGTAGATGTTGAACATTGTGACAGTATACAGTTACGTTGTTTGGTAGCACCTGAACTTGTGTGTGGATGTAGTTTAATCCTTGGCATGGATGGAATTAACAGGCTTGGTGGTGTTGCAATAAGCACAAGCAAAGGTGTGCAGTTTGGGAAATTTGAACATCATGTGGTTGCAGCATGTGAGAACGAAACGGAAGTGAAAGTGTTGCATATTGAAGATTCAGATTTTAGTGCCAATTTCAACGGCACTAAATGGACAGTTAAATGGAAATGGAAGGAAGAAGAACCAGTGCTTAAAAATCAATGCTCTGAATATGCAGTAAAAGAGAACTGTAGGCAAAAGTATGACAGTGAGATAGAGCAATGGATAAGCAATGGATGGTTGGAGCCATATGATGAATGTGAACATGGAAAGGTAAGTGGTGTAATTCCACTAATGGCAGTTTTCCAGCCTAATAAAGCTAGGAAAGTGAGACCTGTAATGGATTACAGTAGGGAGTTGAACAAGTATGTTCATAGTAATCCAGGCAGTAATGTAGCAGTTTGTCAAGAAAAGTTGAGAGAATGGCGGAAAATTGGTAATAAGGCCTGTATGCTAGACCTGCAAAAAGCATACTTGCAATTGCATGTAGATAAGTCCTTGCAACGATTTCAGGCTGTAAGAATCAAGGGCAAACTATATGTGTTAACCAGATTGGGATTTGGTCTGAACATAGCACCAAAAGTCATGTCTCAAATACTCGCCAAAGTTTTGTCGCTTGATGAAAATGTATGCAATGGTACTGATCATTACATAGATGATATATTAGTAAATGAGGAGATTGTTGCAGTGTCAACAGTAAAGGAACACTTAAAAAAGTATGGTTTAATCTCAAAGGAACCTGAAAAACTTTCTTGTGCACGAGTATTAGGGTTGCGAGTCAATTCTTCTGAATGTGGAACCCTCGAGTGGCGAAGAGACAGTGATATACCTGAAGTACCATCACAAGTTAGTAAAAGAGAATTGTACTCAATATGTGGCAAATACATTGGTCATTACCCTGTGGCTAGATGGTTAAGGGTGGCGTGCAGCTTTATGAAACGAGAGGTTAATTCCAGCGAATGGGACAGTGATATACCAAGTAATGTCAAGAAAATGTTGGATGAGGTGTCAGAAAAGTTAAAGCAGCACGACCCAGTTGGCGGTCAATGGAGTGTAGAAGCATCACAAATAGGTAAAGTGTGGTGTGACGCCAGCAGTTTGGCGGTAGGTGTATGTGTTGAAGTTGGCAATGAGATTGTAGAGGACGCTACTTGGTTGAGAAGTATCGATGATGGAGCACACATTAACGTTGCAGAGCTTGAGGCAGTATTAAAAGCTGTAAACATAGCCTTAAAATGGGACTTGAAAGATGTCACCATCCTTACGGACTCTGCAACAGTACATGGATGGGTAAAGTCAGTGCTCAATGACAGTAAAAGGCCTAAAGTTAGCGGTTTAAGTGAAATGATAGTAAAGCGGCGTCTTAGATTGTTAAGTGACTTGATTGATGAGTATGAATTGACCATGCAAATCGTGCTAGTAAAATCAGAAGAAAACAAAGCTGATGAACTTACTAGAGTTCCGCGCAAATGGCTTGATAAGCGAACTTGTGGTGTAAATGTCATAGCAGATGACATCATAGACAAGTTGCGTAACCTTCATGACATGAACCATCTGGGTGTTGATCGCACCTTGCACTTAGCTGTAGCCAAATGGGGCTCAAGAGTGAAGAGAAATGATGTAGAGGAGGTAGTTAGGCAATGTCACATCTGTCGTAGAATAGATCCCGCACCAGTTCGATGGGAAGCTGGTCATGTAGATGTTGACGATGACTGGCAAAGACTGGCTACTGATATAACTCATTACAAGGGCACACCATACCTAACTGTAATAGATTGTGGGCCAAGCAGATATGTGATTTGGAGGAAGTTAAGAAATGAAACATCTGTTGTAGTCAAAGAGCAGTTAGAGCACATATTCTGTGAACGTGGCCCTCCAGTAGAGCTCTTATCAGATAACGGACCTTGTTTCAAAGCACTTAAGCCTATGCTTCAAAAATGGAATGTTAACCAAATATTCAGTTGTGCTTACAGAGCTTCTGGGAACGGCATAATTGAGCGAAACCATCGCACCATTAAGCGAATGCTAGAGCGGTCTGGTGGCACAGTTAATGAAATGGTGTTTTGGTATAATAATTCTCCAAACGCTGAGGGCGTTGTACCTGCTGAAAGACTATTTCAATATAAGTTGCAAAAGTTGCCAGAAGCTGTAGCTAATAGTAGCAGGGATGTTAGCTTAAACCCCTATAAGGTGGGCGACCAAGTCTATGTAAAACCAGGAGTCAACAAGTGTACGTCAGTATGGAAAACTGGTATAATAACTGCATTGGTTTCTAACACTGCTGCTAAAGTAGACGGAATGACTAGACACATAGGTGATATTAGATTTTGCTGGAGACCTAGCGCTAATCAGTTAGAATTGCAGCAATGCGAGCTAGAAATTCACAATACTCCAGAGCCTGTTGACAACATACATGTAGGTATCGAACACGATCACGATAACATTGCTGTAGATGCTAATGACATTGTCAGTGATGCAGGTAGCGAAGCTGAGTCGGAAGAATCAGTTCGTCCTGCCAGAAATCGTAAACCCCCTGCCTGGTTGGCTGACTTTTGCTTAGACTATTGATTGATCATAGAGATCAGGGGGAGGTGTAAAGTTGCATTATAAATTATACATATATCTTATCATAGTTCAGTTTTAACTTCTGGTTATGTTTTTGCTCTAATTAACACATCATTTGTTTATAGTATCACAACGTTTCATATTAATGTGTTCTTTGCCAATGTCATTGGTTTGCCTGGCTGTTTGCATTGCATCATTGTTTCATCATAATTGCTGTAATGCTTTTATGTGGTTATATTGATGAGTCAGTTGAGTCTTGAGTGTCGTTCTGTCAACATGTTAGTAGTGTAATACAGCAACTAGTAAACCTATAAACTCTTTTAAAGTTAATCCACACTTTTTTTACTTAGTGCTTTACACGTACATGTATGTTATAAATTTGAGTCTGTCGTTATTTTTTTCTCTTGTTTCAACTCAAAGATACGAGTAATATTGTGTTATTATCTTAGACATTCAAATAATCTCTGTCTTATTGTCTATTCATGAACCAACTTGACACATTTCTTTGCATATGAGTGGAGGTTTTTCATTTTCTTGTCAGTTTAGGGTTTCCAGCCGATACCACTGTTTGTTTCTCAAGTTGCAAATAAAATATGAGTTACGACATTATTTTAGGCAAGTAGATTCACTGATTCCTCACAGTCCTAAATGTTTTCCACCATTTGCTTTTCACTGATAATAATAAATAGCAGACATGTGCCAAGCAGACAAATACTCAAGTCAAGAGTCAAGTAAGAGTATATATTCCCAGTTGATAAAAAGTAATTTAGAGTTAACTCATCGGATGAAGCAATTCAAAAGTAGAGTAAGAGTAAATAAACAGCCATTTTGAAAAGTAAAGTAAGAGTCAAGCAACTAGTGCCAAAATGCTAGAGTCAGAGTAGAGTCAAAAGTACAGCGGTATGTCAAAGAGAATACCAATGGGAATTTTGTATAACACAAATTTCTGATGTATACAAGTGTGACAACACACAATAGATAATACTTAGTGTTAGATCTGATTTTCTGTTAGTTATAGTAATTCTGAGGAACACAGGCTACTCCAAATTTGCACTTATTATAATTATAGGTCTGTTTATCTATAAGCCTCTCTCTCAGCTTCTCTATGGTGGACAAGACTTATTACATAATCACACCAAACCAATAGAATTATCATTGATAGCTGAGAGATTAGAGTAAAGTAAGAGTCAAGCATCATGCTTTGTAGGAGAGTAGAAGTAAAAGTCAATTCCCAGCTTTCACACAATACAAAAGCACAAGTCAATTAAAAGTAATGAAAAGCTGTTGCTCGAGTTAACTTGAGTCCAGTAAAATGACTCGAGTGCCCATGTCTGATAAATAGAACGTATAAGCCAGGATGACAACAAAACAAAAAGACACTTGCAATACAAATAAGTTAATAATAAGATAAGTTCAATGTTCAGCCAAGGAGTACTCCTTGGTTCAACTAATACCAAGTAAGCTCGAGATTATTCAATGCATGTTTGAAGTTGTCAACTCACGCGGTATAATAGTGCAAGGGCGCACAACTTCATATTAAGTTGACTTTCGAATTGTTGTACAGCAATAGGAGCCCGTTTGCGCCGTAAGCCGTGGCTCTTGTTTTGGTGGCCAGACAAAGATGGGCACACAGAGGTACCCAACAGATCACTCTATGCTTCAGCCTTCCTAAATGACTTTAAGTCAGTTAGAAGACCAAGCTATGCGACAACCCACAACTACAATGTAGTTTCGTTGATAAAAAGTAAATAAAATATTTATGTTTTATGGATAAAATATTGTTGTTACAGTTACAATAGAATATTGTTTCATGGTAATGCTAATGGTACATTCACCAATCATTAAACAACAATAGTTATCTGATGATTGATGAATAATTTTATCCATAAAATATAATATATATAATATTATTATTATTTTTATTTTATCACCTGCTCAATTTTTAACTTTGGAGCACTATTTTAAAGCTCACATAAATTTTATAAAAAAGTTAATGTATAAATATAATTACAGTATGAGTATGAATACGTTTGTATAGTATACGCAATGTGCATGTACATATAAATAACAGAGTTGGGCCCAAGTCGACTTGCAAGTCAACAATCAAGTCAAATAATTTCAATAGAATATTAAATTAATATATATTTCAATAGAGTTAAAGCCGAATTGAAATTTAGAAACTAGTTTTTCCAGCTGAGGGAAAAGGTAGGCATAAAGTCATTACAAGAACGGAGGAAGGAGGCAAGATTGTCACTTTTTTCAAGGTGCCTGGCTGAAGGTATTGAGCCAACTTTTAATTATAATTTAGATAAGATACACAAAACAAGACAGGCCGTTAATACATATACACCACACATCAGAACAAATATCTTTTATTCCTCATTTTGGCCCAGAACCCTGAGAGAGCTACGGTCTGAATGAATGACTGAGACTAATAATAACACATATATCACAAAACATAAAAAAAATACATATATATATAAATATCATATAACAAAGAAAAAGATTACAAAAATAGCACTTTTAACATAAAATTGAAAAACAAACAACAATCGAGTTCTCACGACTTTACGCACTTTTAAGTGCGGTCTCTGTAAGAAAATGCAAAAAAAAAAATCCAAGCTCAACTGCCAAGTTTCAAACCTAAATAAATTTTCTGTGGCTAGATTAAGGCTAGAATGAAAAGTTCAAAGCAGGTTAAGGGTTTGGGGTTACAAGCAAAATAAACCTGTAAAATTAACCAAAATTTGTATTAAATTTGTTCCAAAATAAATTTTAAATGCCTTGTGTTTGAAGTGCCTAATAAATATATCATAGGTGAACCATTTGAGGTGGGTACACTCCCAATTGAAGGTACACCGCACCCCAACCAAATTGGCTGGGAGTTTGGAGGTGCAGTAATGCCTGTCAAGTCAAGGTACAGTCTGTACAAGATAGGATTCAACAGTACAACTAGACTCACCAATGATAAGAATAGAAGTGTCCTTGTGTTTGCTTTTGTCTCCGTGTTCTATGCCTCCGTCTCGTATAATAATCAATTGATCTCTAGACTATAATCCCACAATGCCACCCTCCAAAGGGTTTCAAGCCGGTAAAGAGCCATTTTTAAAAAGATAGTTCGAAACAGGATATTTCAAAACCGAACAGTTAGAAACTGTGTAGATTGCATTTAGAAGGACACAACTCACAGGTAATTAATTTAATTAATTAATTATTTGATTAAAAAATATAAATTAGTTGAAATCTGGGGTTTGTGGTTTCGAACTGTCTGGTGTTGAGCTGTCCGGTTTCAAAACGTCCTGTTTCGAACAACAAAGTGGTTAGAGCAGTGTTCAAATTGTAGGTAGACAGGGTTATGCGTGGTGTACCCACCTAATATTTTGTGGGTGCACGGCCAACTAGTATGCACCCTCTTGGTATTGCCGCTCAAGGGGAATTGATTTTTCATGATATGCTATCAATAGTCCGTACTAACAGTTAGATGTCATCGAGTGCATGCTGAGACTGCTAACTGGCTAAGCACACTAAATGGTCAGAACTCAGAATAGCCCATAGGTGGGGCTAAAGCAGGCATGTGCGTGAACGAACACTTTTGGGATTGTCGGTTAACACTGGAGCTGGAAAAGTTGTCTTCTTTAGATAACCCCGCCACAAACTTGAATTTCAGTTTATCGATGTAGTGTAGCCTACACAGATGCACCTAATTGGCTGAAAGGGCAAATAATTTGACCCATGGAAACCCACCAACTGAACTTCACTTTCTCTTCTCTAGCAGGCTCAAACTCAGTGCCTCCTTCCACATCGTTTTCTTCAGACGTTCTGACACAGATTTAAAATATGTGACTGGTCGTGTCTAGAATACCTAATGTTGTAGATATAGAACTGTCTCAGCTCAAGGACACAGCGAGACTAGACAGTGGGTGGACAGTGAATCTTCTCATCTATCTCCTGTATCATCAAGAAATACCATAAGGATCACCCGTACCTTTCAAACATATATTTTGTTTCAAACAATATTTATAGCTCTGAGCCTGTAGACTAGTGCAACATCATGTAAGTTCATGTTCATGTTTGAGTGAAATTACAAATTGCTTCATAAGTAGCTATGATATTATATTATGAAATTTTATTATTGCAACCTGTAGTATAAAATAGTGCGACATGAAAGATGTGACATTTGGGAGGATATTCTCCATATTATTGTAAATTGTAGATGTTGTAAAGGCAGATGTCACACTGATGTGTTAGTCCCTCTCTAAACACGTTATTCTCTGCTTCTGTTCTCTGCCTCGCTACGATGACCAATGGTAAGTCAGGGTACTGGATGTCCATGTATATTTATAGCATACTTATTTGATGGACTGGTAGTATGACTGGATATTCATGTATATTTATAGCATACTTATTTGATGGACTGGTAGTATGACTGGATATTCATGTATATTTATAGCATACTTATTTGATGGATTGATAGTATGACTGGATATTCATGTATATTTATAGCATACTCATTTGATGGACTAGTAGTATTTGGTCTGATATTCATATCCACCTGCGCATATGTGAGGAAAGTGCCTCGGCTCAAGAAATGGTTCCTGTCTGAGAAGAAAGGCTTCATGGGAGTGTTTTATAAAGCTGCTGTTATTGGAAGTAGACTTCATATACCAGTTGCTCTATTGTCTGTTATAATGGCATTGTATTTAGTCATAATAAGGTGATGGATGACTAGATCCCAACTTCTCAGCTTAACTTCACAGCGGAGATTGCATAATTTTATTATAAATCATCTCTGCTACTTAACTTTGCTAAGCTCTATGGTTTTCTTGTTGCTGTTGCCCCACCGTGACAGCTGTGTATTTATTACTACAGAGGGTTGAAAACTATAAAATTGTTAATAGTCTCATAATACACTTATTCAGTATAATCAAATAATAGTATTACTCACTTCAATTAGTGCTTATCTCTTTGGTATGTTACCTCATTTATATCTTCTAAGTATTCAGCAAAATAGCGACTTGTGACTTGACTTGGACACGTGAATGACTTGTGATTTTGACTTGGATTCTGCCAAGTCAATCTGGCAAATAAAAATTTGGTACAGTGTTTAGCCAACATGGAAAAAAAGTCTCAATTGCCTACCTATTTATCATTTTTACTAGATCAGTGCTACTAGCAGCACTCAGAGGGGGGGGGGGGTATCCAGCCTAAATCTGGAGATAGGAAGCTAGGAGATAGCTGCACACCTAGCACCCCACTCTAGGGTAATAGCGGTGGACTAGGCACTGAGGCTGGGATGCACAGTTCAAAGCGGTATAATGCCACTTGGGTACAGACCAGTTGGAATAATGCAAGTGCCAAGTGCATAAACAACCATTTACACTTGTACACGGAGCTGTCTACTCCTGTTAACAGTGATAGTCTGCTTGACTAGTACACTATCCTGTGGGCAAAGATAGTGGAAGGGAAGATCGGACACTCAATGATAAAACCCTGTCCCACCAAATACGCCCAATTTGGCGGTCCCGACGTTCCGCGACCTACTTCCCGCCTTAAATGTGCTGAACTTTTAGATGGCTGCTAGACTAGTTTCGCGAAGCAACGGGTTAAAGGTGCAAACACACGAGAGCGTTTTGGGGCGAGCGTTTTCTGGTCAAGCGTCGAACGCTATGCCCTTGATAAACACACGGGGGCGAACGAAGACCACAGCGATTTATTTTACTCATCCAACCAGTAACTGGCGTTTATTCACTGCGAAGGCACACTTCCTTGGCACCGAATTTTATTAATTTATGTACGTTATTATCTCAAGTAATTTTCTCACAAGGACAAATTTATTTCACTAAGTACAATGTTTCCATATTCACGTTGAGATTTGCTACTAGTCATAACATTGGCCTTATTTTTGTGTATTATTGCGATATATAATAATTGGATACTTGCAATGACATAATAAAATATTAATTAAATATAAACGATATAAAATAATTATATTTATATTAAAATTATATAACGTTACGTTGAAAATTCACAATTTCTTCGTCCGTTACACTAACTTACTGTACTGACTAACAACAATACAAAACAAACTGGTTACTTCGTACATGTTATGTTTCTATTATTATTAAATCATAAATGTACCTTTTACAGGGCTGTAACAACCAGGGGGGCAAGGTGGGCATTTGCCACCCCAGAAATCTGTCCAAAAACACATATTTGTTGGTGGCAAATCTCAAAATGGAACTTTGAGTACACTGATCACAAATTTAGGGCCAGTATTATTGTCTGAAAGACAGTATAAGCAGCCTGTGATTCTGTATATCTACTTGATTATGATAAAGAACATTTTAAGCTACTTTCAGTATCAGTCTGGGCAGCCTGATACTCCGGCCTGGACTTTTTGCCCCCTCAGCCAAAAATAGTTGTTACAGCCCTGACCTTTTAGTGAACTAACAGAAGGAGAACAGAATGCCTATCCAAAGGAGGAGAAGACAACAACAGCTTTTGTTACTGGCAGCTGCTGCTACAGCAGCTCAAAGTCGCAGGCAGAAAAAGCGGTTTTGGGTTCAAGCTCCCAATATCCATAGGTAGGTAAGCCTAATGCCAAACGAATATATACATTATACTATACTGGTGCTTATAATGTTTACATTAAATATAAATGTACTTCCCAATCACAGGGACACAGATGGTGGATACAATGCTGTTCTGTCGGTGTACAGGAACCAGCATCCACACTTATTTACTAATTCAGTGAGAATGGGTCCACAGACGTTTGATCATTTGCTAAGTATAGTGAGAGAGCATCTAGTTAAAGAGCACACAAACATGAGGACTCCCATCTCACCTGAACAGCGACTAGCTGTCACACTTGTGTTTCTAGCCACAGGTAAGTACATTTTATGCACAGTAAAATACGTCGTAATGTAAACCTGTATAAAGATTCATTAAGATTGTTTTCATGGGTTTCTTTGCATGTACACTGTTGGATGTTGCACTATGTTTTTTATCTGACACCTGCACAATTGGATGGTAATTTTTGACTGAGTGCAATTCTCAGGGGTTTAGTTTGTATTGTAGTTAATGTAATGACTATACAAACTGCTTAGAAACTTGACAGTCTCATTAATTTCCTCCATATGATGTGCAATCTCAATTGAAAGCAACCGTCATCCAACAATGAACATGCAACAAACCATGTAGGTACCTTTTCGTACAAATTCAAATTTGTAAATGAAAATTATATTTTGTTGTTTAGGTGATAGCATTCGGCTAATAGCCCAATTCTTTCGAATGGGAATTTCAACGGTGAGGGGTATAATTTATGAAACATGTGAAGTAATTTGGCAAACTTTGAAGGATGACTATGTCAAAACTCCCAGTACACCAGCAGCTTGGAGTGAAATAGAGAATGGGTATGCCTGTATATAATTATATCTTGCTACAATAAAAGTCGAGTACTGACTTTAATAATTTTTCTTTTATTCTCATAGCGCTACAGCGTTTGTAATTATTTCCTTAAAGGTATGAGCAGCTGTGGAACTTTCCACACTGCATTGGAAGTCTTGACGGTAAGCACATCAACCTACAGGCTCCAAGGAGAACGGGCAGTGAATTTTTCAACTATAAGAAAACTTTCAGGTGAGGTTGCATAGTATTTTACAAAGCTATCACGTCTTAGAATATTGCATTACTTAAAAGTTTCTACAATATACGCACATTGCTGTTCTAAATATTGTAGTATTGTGTTGATGGCCATGTGTAACCACCAATACAAATTCACTTATGTTGATGTTGGAGCACCTGGAAGATTTTCTGATGGTGGAGTGTTTACACAGTGCTCATTGAGTCAAGCGGTAGAAGAGAATACGTTAAACATTCCTCCTGCTACTCGACTTTCAGGTAGACTTTCTAATATAAATCTATCACAAATGCGAGTGCTAGATCAACAGGTTCATTAAGCCAACACAATGTTGTCTGTTCTGCATGAATATAGGTGGTGACAAGCTAATCAGGCGAGTGATAGTTGGGGATGAAGCGTTTCCCCTGAAACCATGGCTGATGCGACCATTTCCTGGCAAGGTAGCCACTACAGAACGGAAAAAAATATTCAACTATAGACTTAGCAGAGCAAGGAGGACGATAGAGAATACTTTTGGAATTCTCACTGCCAGGTAAATTATGTAGATGTGTACCTGTCACAAAGTGTACAATCTTTCAATTTAATTTATTATATATTGTGAACTTTTAATACAATTTTAGATGGAGATGTCTTAGAGATAACAATCTGTGCATGTCACCTGACCATGCTAAGAATGTTGTGTTGGCTTGCTGTGCTCTCCACAACTACATGAGAGACGAAGCACTGGCTATCTACTGTCCACCAGGATTTGCTGATGCTATTGATATCACTGGTGAGGTTATTGAAGGCCAATGGCGGCAGGAGGGTGATGGAGTAGAACTGAATGGTACTAATAGGAGTTCTACAGCAGAAGCTGCTCTTGTAAGAGAACAATTCATCGAGTACTTTAATGGGATAGGAACTGTACCATGGCAGCTTAACCATATTAGAAGATGTCAGTAACATGTAATGTGTAGTGTGTATATAAAGCTTAGAAATGTTGCTCCTCAAATATGTTACTAATTGGTTTTGCGTCTTCTGTAAAACAATAAAGATAACTCAGATACTATGCAGTAACTTTATTAAAACCATACTATAAAAGATATACATGGATAAACATCATTGTTGCTTTATATACAATATTATGACTCTATTATGGAATACTGATGATCATGGAAATCTACACTCTTTACATTTGATTCGTTTGAAAACCGTGCTTCAAAAAGCAACTCTCTAATGTTTTTTTTAACAATTTCCTTTGCAAAGTCACCTTTTATATGCCTAAGACTTCGTGCAACTTCTTCTCCAAAAAAGTCGTCCTCGTCTTGTTTTTCATCTAATGCATCATAACGTTGCAGGATTTGTTCCTCGAATTCTCGCATCTTATGCTTCTGTGACTTTGATGCCACTGGTGATGGTTCTAAGGAGCAGCTCATGGCATCCCTTTTGCCTACAGTTTCCAAGTTTGATGTTGTTACTCTAAAAAACAAGTATACTGAGCTAGTTTAGGATATAAGATACAATTAGCTTTGCATTCACATTTGAAGCAATACAGTTCAAAACGATATGGGTTCCAAATACAGAATGAGCTGGTTATATATGAGTGCATTATATAAGTCTAGTCTTGTACTGTTACTTACTCTGGAGCACATATAAATGGAGTGAGAAAGCTCAGCGACTTATACCATGGCCATGATGGTTCATTAATGGAACTCGCCCCACTACGTCTTTGGAGATCGTATTCTTTTTTCTTCTTTCTATAAGTGTCTCTTAGAGATTTCCATTTCGTTTTAATTTCCTTAACTGTAACACCATATAAAGTTTATAAAAGAAAACGTTTTAACTGCATTCCATTATATATGAAAGTGCAATTTTACTCATTGATTAAATTACTAATGTAGTTGTTTGCTAATACTATACTTACTACTTGTTTGAGCAAGCTCTTCAGCAATGGCTTGCCATATGTTGTTTTTAAGCCCTTCATCCTTGTAGCTTGGATGACCAAGGTCATACAAAATCGGGTTATCTCTAACTCTTTCAATAAAAAGCTCAGTTGAGAAAGACATTTTAATTGTTATAAATATATTAACTAAATATTTCCTGTGATTTGCGTGTACGAATGAAATACAAAGATAGTGAAATACAACATGGAAAATCCGTCTTCTGCAAAAAGCCCTGACCAATTAGGTAATGGGAATTGTACAGCCGACCAATGACTAGTTTCAGCCGAACGCAGCCTAATTGGCTAGTAGCATGTGCTTACCATTCAAAATATTTACAAGCACCATAGACTTGTGGGTTACCCTTCCACCAATCAGCGCCGAGCGAATCGTCTCAATACTTCGGCAGGCTGAGCTCAAGCGTTTTGAGAGCGTTGGCACTCTGGCGATTCGCGAGCGTCAAATTCGCCCCAAAACGCTCTCGTGTGTTTGCACCTTAAAGTGAAAGGCAACTTTAGTTTTGACTTCAATTAAAATAAACAGTTATGCCCCCATGACACCATTGATGCATATCACAATGAATTCTACGCGGTGTTACATAATAAACAATTGCATAATATATTGGGTCACGTGACAGCGTGGAGGCCGCCATGTCACTTGTTCACCAATTTTGGTGAACGGAAGTATTATTACGCAGGCGCCACACAGACTTGTGGGGCTGTGTAGACTTCAGTTTCGGTACTAACAGGCTGTAACGGGGCGTATCCAATTAACCGCGATGAAATGTGAGTTTGTTTAAACTAAGGCTAATATTGGCACGGCTCAACTTTGGCTTTCAAAAAGAGTGGAAACTAAATTACGCTCTGTGATTTTTTGAAGTTCTTAGTGTGCTGCTTTATCCTGTAATTACCCAGCACAGTGATTGAATGACAATAACTAATCTGTACAATAAAGCTAAGCTACAGTAACAGTTTACAGCTATGGAAATCTGCAGCTTATAGAAATAATCCCCAACTATCTATCTAAAGTAAGTAAGTAAGAGCAACTCAACTGCGAGAGCAGTAGGCTAGTCGTAGAGTTAGAGTAAAAAGTAGAACTTCTTCTAATTTCTGATTTCATCATAGCATATTATGTTATGGTGTTGATTATGAGGATAATTATTTATTATAATTATTATTAGGGCCTATAAAATAAAAAAACAATCGAGTTCTCACGACTTTACGCACTTTTAAGTGCGGTCTCTGTGAGAAAATTGCAAAAAAAAAAAAATAGTGATTCTTTTCAATTCTATTAATATAAATAATTGAATTTTATAGTTAGCGACTGCAGTACTGGAAATGGAAATGAACAAATAATTATCTCATTATTATTAGATTAAGGTTAACAGATGAGATTTAGGTCGAACCACTCGAACAACTTCTCCAGGATTTAGAGACCATAAACAAGCAAGATTACTTTTTAACGCCGCTCGCTCCCCATGTACACCTTCCTTCAAATACTAATAGACTAGGCTAATCAATAATTATATAATTATTGTAATAAACATATTAAAAATTTCAATAATACTGCTATATTATTATCATTAGGTAACAATGCCATAATTACAATAATATTAATTTGAATGTCATTGTTATTTTGGCATTAAATGATGAATGGTTGAATAATGTTACCATTGATAATATAATAATAAGTAATGTTATATTTATTTTATATTATTATTTAGTTATATTTGTATTTTATTATGTTGGAGATATAAGTATTGTATATAAATGTATATATTTTATATAATAATAAATATAATTCAGAATTATTATTGTCATAACATAATATATTTATCATCTACATATTTATATTAGTTAGGCCTATTAAATTGCAGCTATTTATTCATGTTTATATAGGGCATGATGAAATTATTATATTGTTGTTCTAGTTGATAGTAGTTGGATAAATAATAATAATTTCAGAATTGTTTTGGATGACATTCATGTGTAATAAAATTCAATTTGAGAATCAACTCTAAAGAAACCTTACACTAATTCATACATTTCGCGTGGAATAGCTTCTTTTTGAATCGAAATATCACATTTTTGTAATGTTGTTTTGATTTTGTGATGAAAATCAAATTGTTCAAATCAGTTTGACGAAGCAGTTCTTTACTGTTTTTTTTATTTCAGTGTCCTTTTTGTTTGATATGTGTGAATAACTGTATTATTTCGTTTGCGAAAAACCTCTCCGTATTTATTAATTAAATAATTCAACTGATGATCTGTGGTTACGAACTACATGTAAATTAGACAATAGTTGCCTATTATTTCCTTGATTTGGTTGCTGTTTTAATATATTATCTAGAATGTAAATGTGAATATTTCATTTCATGTTCCAGAGATTAAGATGACTCATGTATCAGCTCTCCCTTCCTCTTTCTGCTACAAGATTAACATAGGCTGCTGCATCTACATCCGTAGCTACTGAGTCCTTCATTGTTGGTGACTCTAATATGCTTCAACTAATGGAGGCGGTATTTTTGGGTAAACAAACAGATTTTATTTCATTTGGTTTTTAAACCAAAAGACAATTGATGACAAGACTTTCCATCTCAAGCCACTCTACATTAATTGTACAATTACTTAGTATGCTTGTGCTGCTAATATAAATATTTCTATTTTGTAGATGATTGAACTTTTGAGTTAATTTATATATAGAGCTTTGTCCTTTTTGCTGTTTGAATAGATAGGCTACAATTGTTAATTAATTTTCATTATTTTGATGGTTCAGCATTCTTATTGGTTACTTTTTAGACTACCATTTTGACAACCACCCCAATTTTCAGAGCATCAAGACCCGGATAATATGCTGAACTAGCACAGTTCTATCCATCGTAAAGCCAAGGAAAATATGGATTTGGCAGCTGTCATTTTCCTCACGTGAGTGTATAAATATCTGGTAATCTACAGCTTGACAACCTATCAACTAGTCTTTTATCAAGGCTTTATTTGGACTTGTCATTTTAGAAAACCCCACCCCAATGATGTATCTAATGCGATAACAGTTTTGCCACAGTTGGAACTGTTGCTTTAGACTTTGTGCAGTCCTAAAAACCAACTTGGTCTTTGCTGCATTGCATGTGGATTATGTCTGTTTATAGAGGATTTTTGCTGATTCCCGTTGTATCCATTTTATTTCATCACCATTGTTGCATCCATGTTGTTATCAAATAAGCTTTATGGTTTGGCTCACATATTTCAGAACAGCTTTATTTCTCCAAATCTGCATTTTGGTTTTATAGGGACATTTATTAGTGACACAAAAGTTCTATGGCTATAGGTACAGTAGGCCTAATGTTCTTCCTGTTATCATGGCTAACACTCTGGAAAAGTCGTGGGAGGTTGTTATTCAGTAAGGTAGGTCTCCAATCATACCTAGTATAACAGGGAGACATTTTAATTCGGTGTCAAATGCATATTGCCAAAGCTGTACTACTAGGGCAGCATTTATCAACTACTTTGCAGAACAGGTGCATACTTTATATGATTATATAAGATTTTGTTTGCCCTAATACTCAGTATGTTACTGATATTCTAACAGGACATGAAGTACGTTTGGAAAGAGATAGGTGGGCACGGCAGTCCTGGCTATAGTGATCGCTACTGCACTTACACTCTTGGATTCGGTAAGCTATTCTCCTCCATCTAGGTAGAATGTTTCATAATTTTATGTACCATGTGTGTATCGTTTTGGTTTCGAAGGTGGCATCACCATATACATGTACACTGTAATAGGAAGACAACTATTTTACTAAAGCACCCTGGCTATGTCGAGTGCTTTGCCAAGACAGTATGTCTTGACTACCTCTCTTTATAATAACCCAATCGCTAAAGTATCAGCTTCATCTTTCATTTTAGTCTTTATATTTAATATTTGGGTAGTCCCAGCTTTGTAAGCAAGTGTTAGCAAGTTGCCTATGGAATCCATATTGGTTCACTGGTTAATCTTGAGTTATGCTTTCAAGATTTCGATCCTGCAAGTGATAATGGACCACAATGAACCGCCACTACAACTGTGTTTATATGCATCTTATGTGGTGCAGTGCAAAGTGGTATTGCTTGTTTGGGAACTAAGCTAATCGTTGTAGGCCTACCATGTTTTCCATAGATGTTACTATACTTTAGTATAAAGCAAGACTGTCAGGAGCTACAGGCTAAGAAAACAGGATGTCACCAATTCCTACCATATCTGGCACCTGTTTATAGCAGATATAAAAGAGCACACTAGAGAGCTACTAAGAGGGTTAGTAAATAATTGGTGTACATATTTATGAATTACTGGTATTTTTACAAATGTGTGACTCCTCAACTGCATACTTGGAGAGTGTAGAACACAAAAAGATATAACATGCATGTACATGCGTAAACAACCCCCCTGTAAGATGCATTGTTTTTGAGCAGAGCAAATTTCAAAGGTGTAATTGTGTTTTGTGTTGTGGATATGGCGTTGCACATAAATATGCCGAGTGATGGCCATATAATATTATATTTCTACCTGTGTTGGTGTTGTGAGATTGCTTTCCATTTAAAATGTATCCCGCTATAACAATATCATATGCACAGTTATAATATTTTAATATGATATATTTTGACAGTACTTCGTCTTACTATTACAAGAAGAGCAAAGAAACCAACTTTGGAGGACATCAAAGCAGCCTATCTTCTAAGCTATGTTTATGTTTTTCTATATACAGTGAAATTATAATATAGAGACTATCGATTTTTCAAATATAATCTAAAAGTAATTCACAAAACAATAACTTAGCTAATGTATTTATAAAATTTTAGCTAATTTATAAACTTGTATCAAGTGTGCAGATAAATCCATATTACTAGAACACTTGAAACCACACTGGCCCATTATTGTTCTGGGTATGTCAGTGTCACAGACTTGTTCCTTTCGTGCAGGAGCCACTAGCTGGTGGTGTTTAGGCTGATATACCTCTTTATTTGTGTCTCCATGTACACTCTTTGGATGGAGTAGTGACCTGACCAAATAAACAAAACAATTTCAGTTGTTGCAAGTCATGGATGAATAATATTCCATTGCCACTTGAGCTCTAAAGATAAACGATGGTCTCACCTTGAACATATAAAACTGCTGCTGCATGTCAATTCACCAGTCTTTTTTATATCTAATCTTGTGCCTGTATTATCCTGGATAGGCTGTTGATTCGTTACTGTTCGTGTTTCCACTCGTCTTGGTGATACAGATGCTAAATATATATGTATATTGTATAACATAAAGTTTTGCTATATTAAATAAATATAAAATGGGTATACCCAGTGAAATAAATTGTGGTGGCAACCACTAGTCGGAGCAGAGTAAGAAGCATGGTGGTGGTAGGTATAACAACATCTAATTGTGCTTAGAAAGTTGGGAATAGACACAAACATCTCAACAAAAATTTTAAATGTTTTATCTAAGTGCTACTACTTGCCTAATTTTTGCTGAAATAGTGTAATTTATTGTCACTGTGCCCGAAAAATCGGTAAACCAGTTCTTGCAGTTGATGACCTTGGGACTGTGACCTTTTTGTAAAGGTTTCTATAGAGTACTCTCTTTGGCGTCATGGAGTAGATAACTCTATAGTGTTCTCCAAAATGGCGCGAATCCTTTGAGAATTTTTTATCGGTCATAAAAGGAGACAACTCCACATTCATAAGTTTGAAAATTGCCCTGAAATGAGAAAAGGGGTCATCTTTGTTGGCTGTTTACAGCAGCTACAACTGAAACTATTTATCTAATTCTTATTTCATACGATACTTAAACATGTAAACTAGTGCTAAATAGTACAAAAAAGTGCAGGGATATTTGTTCACTTACTGTTATGTATCAAAGTGTCTGATGTATGTCTTTATTGTGTATTAAATAAGATACGTTTCCATTTACTGTTAGCACATCTTTATTCCATGAATCCACATTTAAAAGAGAGCAAGTACCCACAATCCTCAACAGGATATGACATCTAATAATAACAAATACAAATAATATTGAGATGACAACTCCAACATCTCTCCTTTTCTCCAATCGAAAACTAATAATATGTATGTAAAAATAACTATGTTAGATGTGGTCAGAGTCCTAATAATATTGCCTCGTGTATTAGAGTATTCTCTCATATATGTTCTTGTTTACACATAGTCTTCCAGGTATGATGGTCTAGCTCTGCTCCTCCCTGAGCGTCTGGGACTAGCTGTTGTTGTCTCCTCTTCACCGGTCGCTTCTGGTGGTCCATCTGGCTCCTCACTGGAATCTACAACATTTACGGGAGAACAGTATCTTTTGGTCTCACTAACACTCCTATCATAAAGTTTGCCCTCAGTGGTTTCCAGTGTTACCCGTGGGCCATGTTTGTCTACTACCCTCACAGGATCAGAGGCATATGGTGTCTGTGTTTTTCCCATTTTGTCATTTTTCATGAGGACAACGTCTCCTACAGAGATGTCTGAAATCTCCGCCCCCCTACGATGATCAGTGTATATTCTGGATTTTCCTTTGTATTCGGCATCCTTATCTCGTGCCTCAATGTCGGTGATGGATTCGCTGACAGTAGGGATCTTACCCCTGATCTGCCTTCCAAACAAAAGTTCTGAGGGAGATTTTCCTGTGCTTGGATGCACCAATGTCCTATAGGAGGACATATATCGATACACTTCGGTTTTAACATCTTTGTTAGAAGCATAAGCAATTCTAATTCGTTTCATGAGGCTAGCATTTTGGCGCTCCACCTCACCATTGGCTTGAGGCCATCTGGGAATTACTCTGAGGTGTTTTATCCCTAGGTTTTGACAGAATTCCCCAAACTCCTTAGAAATGAACTGCGGACCATTGTCCGATTTAATGGTTTTTGGTAGGCCATGTGTGAAGAACATTTTCTTTAACTCCTCAATCATTTTCTCAGCCGTTGTAGCCCTCATAAACGCTACTTCATACCACCGGCTATAATAGTCAATCACGACAAGCACACTTTCACCTGTAGGGAGGGGACCTAGAAAATCAATAGCCAGATCACACCATGGACCCGATGGCAGTTCTGTTGTCCGAATTGGCTCCGGATTAGACCCCTTGCCTGTTATCTGGCACAAGTGGCAACTCTTGCAAAATTTCTCTACTTGTTTATCCATCCCCGGCCAAAACACTTTGGTTCTCAAATTCTGTTTTGTCCCTACAATGCCTAAGTGGCCTTCATGGGCCAAGCTTATAACTTTTGGGCGTAGCTTCTCTGGGATAACGATTCTATTACCCCTCAGTAGTAGCCTACCCACCACACACAGTTCATTTTCAATGCATTTATAAATGCTAGGCCCAGTATAGTTTGACCAGTTCGAGAACTCTAAACATTTTATGACGCTTGATATTTCCGCATCGCTATCAGACTCTCTCTCAACCTCCCGTGTAGTAAGAGCATTTGGGGTAGCCTGCACTGCAGCAAAACGGACATGAGCATCACTCAACTGGCTGTCCCGATCAACATTTCCCTTCCCAATTTTGACCAGCCTGCTTAATGGGTCTGCAATATTGTTTTTTCCTTTTACATGGACTACATCAAAGTCAAAGGACTGTAAACGAAGAACCCATCTCTCTATGCGGGCACTGGGTTTCGACTTTTTTGAGTATATGGTCAACAAAGGCTCATGGTCAGTGACTAACTCAAATTTCTTCCCTATCAAGTAGGACCTGAACCGCTCACACGCCCAGACGAGGGCTAGCCCTTCCTTTTCGGTTTGGCTGTAGCGCCTCTCTGTATCTGTCAGACTACGGTTTGCATAGCAGATAACTCTTGGCGTATCATCCTGAATTTGGACTAATACTGCCCCTAGACCAATAGGGCTGGCGTCCGCGATGACCTGCGTCCTGGAGTCAACATCAAAGAAGCCCAATGTTTCATGATTTACTAAAGCCTTTTTAAGCTGTTCAAAAGCCTGAGCCTGTTCTAGACCAAAGTGAAACTCTACCCCCTTACACGTCAATTTTCTTAATGGTTCGCTTATCTCTGACAAATTTGGAATAAACCTTGCTAGATATGTTACCAAGCCCAGGAAGCTCCTCACTTCGGATGCATCCTGTGGTTGAGGGAAGTCCTGCACTGCCTCAACTTTTCCCTTTCCGGGTTCGAGTCCACCTTTTGAAATTTTATGACCCAAGAATTCAATTTCGTCCACGCCAAAGGTACATTTAGATCGGTTTAGTGTAAGCCCATGTGCTTCCAACCGTTGGAGTAGCTTATCAAGTCTGGCATCATGCTCAGCTTTTGTGGGACCATGAATTATCAGGTCATCACACATATTTGCTACTCCCTCTAGGCCGTGTACTACCTTCCATATTTCATGTTGGTAAATTTCTGGAGCAGCATTGACTCCGAACAGCAGCCTTTTGTACCTGAACAACCCGCAATGGGTCGCAAATGTTGTGATTGGCCGTGACGAAGGGTCTAACATTAGCTGGTGAAATCCCCACTTTAGATCTACCTTGCTAAACAGGTTGGACTTGGAAAGGTCGAGCATTATCTCATCCACAGTGGGCATTGGATGGCGCTCTCTTACTATAGCAGTATTGGCCTGTCTCATATCTATGCATAGTCTAATGTCATTATCCCCTTTTGGTGCTATCACTACAGGTGATACCCACTCACTAGCTTCATTGACTTTCTCAATGATATCTTGGTCTACCAACTCTCTAAGCTTTTGTTCAACTTTGGCTCTAAGCCCAAATGGAACCCTCCTATAGGGTTGACTCACAGGTGTCACTTTGTCATCAATGCGCAGTTTTACGGACCTGTTTTTCAAAAGTCCTATGCCAGAAAACAAATTTGGGTATTTGGCTAGCATCTCGTCGTAATTGGACTCTTTGCACTGGTTCACTTCCAGACCTATTTTTAAGAGACCCAATTTCTCAGCGGTTTTGTAACCTAGCAACGGCTCTACATCACCCTCTATGACCACAAACTCCTCTTCCGATTCTCGACTACCTATTTTAGTCAAAGCCTGGAATACACCCTGTACCTCTAATGGTTTACTACTAGCATATGGGTATATAGATTTTGATATTTTCTGACTAGTACACTGAACTCCCCGACTTTTCATTTCGTTCCACAACTTCTTACCAATCAAATTGCAATCACTACCCGAATCTACTATGAAGTTTGTTTTGACACCCCCGACTTCAATATCGAACCGGTAAAACCCCATGTTTTCATTCGAATTCCTACAGGTGAAAGCATACCGTGACTGGCCACCATCATCCTGTGGGCCATTTTCCGACTCTACCATATTTGCTCTCTGTTTATGCCTGTGGGATTGCTGACCAGCTAGTTTATTCGACCTACACTTAATTTCAAAATGATCCTTGCCTTGGCATTTTCTGCAAGTTTTCCCTTTTGCTGGACAGTCAGGGTTAGTACTAACATGGCCCTTTTTCCCACAACGGTAACACTCGACCCCACTGAAGTTTGGATTTCCCTGAGGTGGGCCCCTAGGTTTATCCTTCACCCTATTTACACCTGCAGCCTGATTGTTGGTCATTTCCCTTGACTGTAATGACACTGCCTCAAAATTTGCAGCCAGTTCCTGTAACTTTTTCAAATCAAGCTTTGCCCCCTTATCTAACAATTTACTCCTAAGCGCATTAGAGTAACATCCTGTAACCACTTGGTCCACAATTTCCGTCTCATTACTGTTAAATTCACAACCTTCAGTTGCTTTCCTTAACCTAGCAATGTACTGAGCCACTGTCTCACTGCTTGTTTGGGTAATTTTTCTGAACATGTGTTTCAAAAAAGTGGCATTTGGTTTTACAGTGAAATTTGCATTCAGGGCGTCAACTGCTGCTTTGTATTCACTACTTCCACCCGTGTTTTCGAGGGTTTCAAATATTTCTCGGACTCTCTGTCCAGCACAATACAGCAGCAGTGCCCTTCTCCTTTTTCTCATAACCTCACAGGCTGCAGTGTCGGGCGCAGGTGTCTCATTAAACATACCCTTACAGTCAGCAAACAGCTCAAATTCTGCCAACCAAGATTTCCACCTGGTTGATACCGTCGCCGCATCACCATCAGGGTCAAAATAAGCAGGACCACGTAAATCACATTGACCATCCATTATGATTATGATTATCCACTGTTCTCTGCACAGATACAGTGATCTAACAGACCAACTCAGTATTTAAACTATTCAAATGGACCTGCACACCTTACCCTAGCTACCAAATATGACTCTATAATAGTATTATAATAAATATACTTAACTCATCACCCTGCTCCTGTAGTCATCCAAGCAGGGATGGCACCTTCAGCTTGCAGCTAAAACCAGCCTAATCTTTATCTTGCTAAGTATTGCTCCAATTAGTCTAAAACTCAGCTCAAATAAAACAGTTCATCCTCGTCGCCAAATTGTTATGTATCAAAGTGTCTGATGTATGTCTTTATTGTGTATTAAATAAGATACGTTTCCATTTACTGTTAGCACATCTTTATTCCATGAATCCACATTTAAAAGAGAGCAAGTACCCACAATCCTCAACAGGATATGACATCTAATAATAACAAATACAAATAATATTGAGATGACAACTCCAACACTTACCATACATTGCTCTTGAAAATGAGAATATTCTATTTCGAAAGTTGCTCTTCCCTTTAACTGTTGCGCTCCTTTTAATAATATATCGTTTGTGTAAGTAGACTGTCTATTCAATGCCGCTGCTAGCAATATTATCTGATTGGCCGGCGGAACACCAATAGCAAGAGCGGATTTGTGTACAAGGTAGCACAACTCTTTGCTTTGTTCGGACCGCGTTTGGAGGCGGGGGACGGACAGTTTTTGGCCCGAGTGTCTGATCTTCCCTTCCACTATCTTTGCTGTGGGGTGACATAATATTTCTCAGTGGCCAGTACTGCAAACAATCACTCGAGGCCTTGTTCACTCTCATTACTTTAGAAAGTAACTAGTCTAGATTCTAGAATATTCTCGAGTGTCTACCCATCTGTGATTATGTTCATAAGCAAATAGCTTAGCTATGTCTACCCCAGACTGCCCAGAGCCATTGCGTTGAGTACTCAATGGCTCTGGTCCATAGAGATAACTCGATGCTGTGGTCTACCCGATTTACTTACTAGTCACAAAACAGTTGATTAAGATTTGTCCTCCCTTCATCGTCACAAGTTTATATTATATTATTGAGTTTTCCACGGTGCACTGCGCCAATAGGATCGCTCTAACAGCTGGCCTAATACACGGCCTAGTCAAAAGTAGTTGGGCCAAAGCATAGAGGTAACGCCCCAAAGTGGTACAATAACATTGTAGCACTTTGTAACGCCCCAGATAGGGGAGATAACTCTATGGGCCATAGAGATAAAGGCGCAAACACACGAGAGCGTTTTGGAACGAATTTGGCGCGCGCGAATCGCCAGAGTGCCAACGCTCTCAAAACGCTCGAGCTCAGCCTGCCGAGATATTGACAAACTGTTGATTGGGTCAGGTGTCTTCGCGACCTCTTGGATGGGCCCGGGTCGCAAATAACAGTTAAAAGATGGCCGTCCGACCAAGGCCAGAAGGGCTATTGGCCTGGGATTTTGCTTGGCCGCACGAAACCAACCCTAGCTCGTCGGCACACCTGATTTCTTCGCACGAAAACGAGGATTTTGCTTTTGGCCCAGGCCGGTGTGTTCGCGACCCTGTGCCAGATGTGTGCCGGGAAATATTTTCGTCAATCGGCCTGGGTCTGAAGCTTGGGTCGCGAAGACACCTCATAACTTTGCTAATAGCAACATGAGTAACCAATATATTTTTCTGACAATATTGTTGTGCTCACTAAAAGAGGCACTGTATTTTATTCACATGCATTTTTTATTTAACCAATTAGCAATGTATAAGTACACCTGGGCCTACAAATAATAAATCTTTTAGTAGAACTATTATTGGGTGATGGCGGTAAATGTAGCAGGTGTCTTGATTGGCTCGATTTTACTGCCTAACAACATACAACAATATGGCGAGTGCGGAGCAATGATGAAAATGAATTGGAATTTCAATAACATTGAAGACCTTTCTTTAGAATAGTATTGAGCAAATATTTCAGGCATGGATGAAAGACATTGGTGGCTAGCGGCAAAAATTCAAGAGAGCTTTGGTATAGGTGGCTATGATAATCCTACATTACTGGAGGATTTCATGTGTCAGGAGGACACGATGCGTGCTGTCAACAATTTTCTTGGCCTTAATGGGCCATGCAGAATATTCTTTTACTGTGAAAAACCAGAGAATACTGAACTGTCTGCAAGGTCACTACAGGTTACAGACTCACTCAGCAAATTAAGAGATAACGACATCAACTTAGACAACGTCTACATCTTGTATTTCTTGAGGAGAGATACTCAGAAAGAAGTTGATCTTACACATTTTGAGAAAGATATTCTCTCTGGAGAAATAAAAAAGAACGCTATTGAACATATTACATCTTTGCTTGGTGACATTTATTTGCCAGCACTGAAAAATCAGAAAGATTGGGGCCAATGCACAGAAGAAAATAAACTCGCATGCATTCACACACTTGAACGTCTTTCAGCTAACCTTGCAGAGTCAGCCTCTAGTGTACAAGCAGCGAAGCAGCAGGTATGTGTATCATATTGGGTTTTTCACAATTTTTCATGTGTTTTATAAATGAATGATGAATTTGCAGCCTATTTGTCACTTTACTAGTGGATCCTCTGGAAAATAGATAGGCCTAAGTCAATTACCGCACCTGCAAGGACCTCATTTTTGTATAACAGTTTTGTTTATTATTTATGAGTTTGTGAATTACACTGATAGCAAGCTGCTATGTAAATTTGAAGACAGCTCTTTCTGTAATCTTAGATGTTACGGCAACCAGATAGTATCATAAGCAATGATTTCAAACAACACCGACTCGCTGCTGCTGACTCAGCAATCATTGCTGAATATGAGGATCTTGTTACTGATTGGATGAATACTATTGAGAATATTTTGATGGATTCATCCGATGAAAGGTTCATGGACCCTAGTGCTGGACCAATGTCCGAGTTGGAAAGATGGCGCCGAAGGCAAAGGTTGATGACCAATATTACAGAGCAACTTAAAAGCAAAGAATGCAAGGCTGTCATTGGGGTACTTATCCAGGCTAAATCAAAGTTGCTCAAGAGGTGGAAGGTTATAGACTGTGGGTGAGTCTTTCTCAGTGTTTATACACTCCAAATTCACCATGTATATGTAAACTATATATCTGCCGTCTGTATGTAGGCTTTCATGAATAAACTACATTTATGTGTTTACAGAATCACAGATGCTGTGAATGAAACCAAAGATAAAGTGAAGTATATGGAAGGTTTGAGACGCTACCTGGACCAGCTCTACCATGGTGCTACCCCTCAGGCTATCATGCAGACAGCTCTACCGGGTCTGGTTAATAACATCAAGCAAATGGACTCAATCTCCAGGTTCTACTCCAGGTCTGGTTTCCTTGGTCTCTTCTTCACCAAGGTGGGTAGTTATAGGAGATTATGTGTGGTCAATTCATACATATGACAATCGGTAATAATAGTTGGTTATTAGTGGTCGATGGACTGTATGAGTGATAGTCGTACCTATTACTAGTTATATTATACTACATGATATACATATTTGCAGATAACAAATCAGCTTGTACTTGCGTGTAAAGAATACATGCAGGAGGTGACTATCAATGATGAAGGTGTAGATGATTTGTGGAGGATTGTATCTGAAGAGATCAGTGCTGGTACGGATAGCCTTAGCGCCGCTTCTGATGCTCTCTATAAGCAAATGAAGATCCACCTGGAAAACAAACTCAAAGGAAAGACAACTCAGCATGGCCATAATAGGGACCAGGCTCCTGTTCTGGTGGAAGAAAAGACTCTGTTTGGTGAGTTTTAAATTCACATCCTACATGACTTGTACATTATATACTAGCTGATACCGTAACACATCCTACATGACTTGTACAGTGTATACTAGCTGATACCATAACACATACTACATGACTTGTACAGTATATACTATCTGATACCGTAACACATACTACATCACTTGTACATTATATACTATCTGATATCATGACACATAGTGCATGACTTGTACAGTATATAATACAGCGGAACTTGCTTAATTCCAAACTCCAAGGGACCGCCATTTCTGGTTTGGATTAGGCACGAGTTTGATTTATGTGATCACCTAATTTTGTATACATCACATTTTGTACTCATATTTTTACGCATAGTATTATTCCTATTCGCATAATACTATTCCTATTGTACATGTAGGCCTAGTTGTATGCACATGTATGCATGTTGAGTTTGCATTTGCTTCAACTGTGAATATACATGAAATTTAAGGAATGCAATTTTCATCATGAAGGTTTCTTGGTTAATAAAACTGGTACTGTTTGTTGCAGTTAAAACTACAACACTGCAGATCAGCAACAAGTAATGGATCAAATGTACACGATAACATTTTTTTATTTTGATGGAACTAATTGAGAGGATAACTTCAAATTTGACATACACTGGAAATGAGAGAGGATAACTTCCCAATTTAACTCAAAGCCATTAGTTATGCCACTGTTATTGTACTGCAATCATGCTCTAACAAATATTTGATCCCAGGGTTTTAGACTAATTTATCTGGCTTTAGATTTGACCGATAAGCAGTAGCAAATGCCTTCAGCTAAACGACTGGAACACATAAATGACAAGTTGGGCTGACATCAAAGAGGGATATTTTTATACGCGTGAAATAACCCTCACCGACTCTTTGACTACTAAAATACCTAAAATGATTTTTAACAATGAGCACCACACTTTATGGACTGTCTGCTGTGGGCACAGTTCTCAGTTACATGTAGTTACAACTAAGCTGGTGAAAAATGTTTTGCTTCAAGTACATGTACTAGGTTGCTACAAATACTAGTACACGGAGTTGTTTGCCCCGCACAAAACTAGTGAAGAAAGGCTAGGTCTCAGACTAAGGCAACCATGATGTCCCATATAAGTGTGAAGATAATATTTATAAGATACAATAATATTAATTTAAATTGTTGCAATTACAGTAGTTTAGAGGCTCTCACATTACATTTCCTGGCTGTTTGTAACCAATCTGGTCACTGTTGTGTTTTGAGGTGGTTTATTAACGACCATGAAGGAACATTAATTACTATCTAATACTGTGTATGACCATGAGATACTATCTTCTATCCATTTACTATCCATTGCAAAACTAACAAAAGTTCTTCATTTATGATATAGTTGGAGTGACTAAGCTTACATGGCATTAATAAATGAAATAGCTCCAAAGCAAATTATATCATATAAAGCTGCTAGCTGCTAGCTTGGTAGTCAGCTTATAGGTCCATAACAGTCACCAAAATAGCAAATAAAAGTTATTATTGACTAAAATCCCAAACCGGGAGGGCTTGCAGGAGTTTGGGAGTTTGCAGGAGATGGGAGGGTCCCGGTCACCGGGAGAGTTGCCATGTATGCTGGAACATGCTTTCAGGCTAATTCAAAGCGTGTTGAATTTGAACAGCTAAAAGCTTTAACTGATTAACAGGATTTTAAACAGAGCAATTTGTGTTTATTAGCAGTTTATTTCCAATATGGACTTAAATTAAAATTGGAAGCAGTGGTAAGTGCTCTTCGGAGCTTAGCAATAATACATTTATTATAACTCAATGAAGGAAAAGCATGCTGTAGGAGTTTGAATTATACATAATAAATCTGAATTATGTATAGCCATTTATATAGTGCTCAGCAGGGACCAAGGTTAGTAGTTTGAACTATCCAAGTTGTCGAATTAACCGACCCCGAGTTCCACTGTATATACCAGGGGTGCCCAATCATTTTTGGTAGGGGGCCAAACAGGAGACTGGGCCCCAAGCTTGGGGCCAGGTCTTAGTACAACAATATACATGTATGTGTGTTTACGTGTTTCAATGTGTAAACATGCATAAAATGTAATCAGATGTGACATGAATGTAGACATCAGATTTACAATTTTGCAATAAACATTTATTGCAAGTGGATCTGATCTTCAACATAATCAATTGTACAAGAGAAGTTGTTAGTGTGACAGGTGAATACGGTCTTGCTTTACGATAAAGCATTGTGAATAGTAAAACAAGCCGCATTTTTATTTTGATTTGTTCCTAATATTTCAACGCTCATCCAGCATCATCATCAGAGGATAAATCAAGTTATAGAAAATTAAGGGCTACTTTATATAATAGGTAAAGTGCATTAAAGAGAAAAAGCTAACGGAATGGATTAGGTTAAGAATAAAGCTGGAAACTATTTACACAATAAAGTTACTAGATGAAAGGATCAAAGCTATACTTCAAAGGGTACATTGCTAATAAATATACATACTAGTATGACCACAGGTAAAAAATCTATGTGACTAATTGGTTAGTGTTGATTAAGTTAGTGGATTCCCCGGTGATGACAAGCTTTCCAAGCTTGGATTGACCACTCAGTCTCTGCAGATCAAGACTTTAAATAACGGAGGCCTCCTGTGTGTATACCATCTGCGTGAAAATAAAGATCCACCTCTGCCCTCTACAAAACAAGAGCAGCCACATTATGGCAGGGCAGGTGAAAGCGGCAGCACCAGCACTGTCTGTTCCGACCTTGTCGCAAAATGCTTCACGCTGGGTTCATAACAGGCAGTGACTGAAGAGTGGTGGTGAGAATTTGGTAAGCGCACATACCACTATAAAGAAGACACATCCAAGCATGTGGTATATAAATTACCACATAGTTACATAGTTGGTCACGACAGTCTGTGATTATTATAACACTATGTTGCAGGTCGTATGAAGGCGTGCCTTGCCCTACTCTCCTACTACAAAGAGTGTGTACACAATGTACGGGATTCATTGGGTGTGGGGGCACACACGATGAGTCACTACCCCTCCATGAGCAGTGTTGCAGCAGACAGCCCTATTAAAGGGTAAGTTGATTATACAAGGTATTATTTACACCTACTGGTATTTTATTTCAGTTATATAACGCTGCATACTGTACATGTCACATTACAGTATTTAATCTTATCAGACTATCTGCTGTATGTTTACAGGGACAGTAGTAGCCCCACACCCCCACCTGAGAGGTATTACTTACTGCCAACTCCGTACCCCATAGCTTTGTATTATATTATTTTATCTGCTGCACAAGCATTATATTATACATAATGTTTCAGTTGTATCAGAAAACTAGACTTATGTCCCACTATGCCTTCTCTATTGTTTATTATTTTCAATATGCACATGCACTAGTGTGTTCCTTGTACTATCATAGTGTGCAGTTTACTTGCAATGTTATTCTCTTGTTCGATATTTACATACATGTAGATACATTAACATATTATTATTATTGTTATTATTATTCTATGAACTAACAGTTATTAGTAGTAGCTATTTAGGTATATGAAACTGTTAGCTGTTTTATGCAGTAGATATACGTATTAACTTATTACCAGCTATATTAAAGGATCCCTGTCACTAATTACCTTGCTCAGCAAATGTAGATTTGTGTTAAAATGAAGACAGCAGGAAAGTTACAAGTTGCGGAGTTGTGCTCTCAACATATTTCTGCTTCCCATGATGCATCGCGCGATGCGCTATGTGCTGCCCTAGGACGATTTTTTTAATGAAGACACCCTAAACGGCAATTTTTTTATATAAGTTGTATAGAGAGAGGTTTGGTTTTTTGAGAATATTTTCAAAAGTAGCCTGAAAAATGCAAAAATAATCCATGAGCATATACTACTTGCAACCATGCACCCTTCAATTTATATTACACCCTTGAAAAAAGTTTTATTTTTATAGCTGCCATTGTTTATCCGAAACTATGGATTATCATACTAGCATCAAATTTTATAAACAAAACAAAGTCACATGACCATGCTAGCGGTCTGCACGTGGTATTTTGTTTACAATACAATTGATCACAGAGTTATTGCAAGTAGCAAGGTACTATACTATCTATCTTCGTCTATGTCTATGGATTGAGTTGAGAATTCATAGTGCACAGAAATGCTAAGAATGGCGTTCGAAATTTGGATTTTCATTTCATAAATTTCATTTTCTAAAGAATATGAGCTTAGTTTATGGCCAGATTGTCAGCTACCACAATACTCAGTATAGTAAGCATTTAATATATTATGTACTCTTTTTTTTATTTATTTCGTTTAAAAAACAAATGATTAGGTTTGAAATTAAATATTATTATAATATTTATATTAATTTTTTAAATGATAAAAAGAGTTAGATAACTTATAATACAAAAAAAGGAAGTCATGTGATTATGATATTTCATATTATTATAATGTTAATTAGGTTATATTATGATATAATTTAATATAATAATCTAAATGATTATCATATCATTATGATTTTAACATATATTTATATTTATATTACAATACTGGTGAAACTAAATTTCAGTTAGTATTAAATTTAGTTTTGACAATCGGTCACAATTAACTTTGTAAAAATGTGAAGTTATTGTACTGTTGTATTAAATCATCTACAATGTACATATTCAAATATAATTTAGAATTTACAATATAGGCTACATATCCTGCGAAAATGCAAACAATAATTCCATCATAAAGTTTATTTCTAAAATAATCAATTGACTGATCTGGTCTATCCAAGATATTTGTATTACTGTATTTAGTTTATTCACTCTTTCAAGCCCCCCCCCCCCCCTTTTCCCAGGCTAAATCTAAAAGATTGGTGAGACTGATGCTAACTTCATTAGACACAAACTCACCCCTATCTAATGCAGCTGAGCTAACCTGGTGTACTTTTATGTATGTTTGCATGGTCAAAGTTTCTTTTCGTTTAAAACAGCCAAGTTTTATTTCTAAAGCATTTTATGTTTTTATCGTATTTGTATCTTATGATGTACTCACTGTGTTGATTACAGGCTAGTTCCAATACTGTCAGCAAGTAACTTTCCTGACATTGATAAAGACATAGTTGAACTCGAATGTTTGTTGGAAAGAAGGAATGATCTGGTGAGCAGGGTAAAGACGCACACTCACCTTTGATGAAGAATATGTAAATCGAATGCCAACCTCAATTTCTACATCCAGTTCTTTATACTGGTAGGTGTTTATAATTTATTATGTAGCGACAAGGCTCGTTACAAGGTAGCATTAAAACCGTCTTCTTCAATTTAACTTATGCACAAACTTATAAACTCATTGAGGTAAATTTCATCAGTTTATTCTTGCAAAATGTGAAACACACATGCTTTAGCTAATAAAACTGACAACTCATGTGATTTAGGTTTTCATTCCGAAAGTCTTCCTTCTGTGCCATATCGAACTATAATAATATTCAGCTCTAGGAGCCGTGGAGACCCATTCGACTAGCTCTGCTATCGGGCAGCCACATTAAAGAATTGTGTTTGGCGCCATGAATATTATATTATTATTATTATTATTTAGCACAGTGAGATTCCAAAGCTGCATGAACGAACGGGAACAAAGCTAGACCAATTCCATGCGACCAGACACTGGTGTAGAAATTCTAATTCATCTATTCTTCAGCTTGCACCATATCATCTTTATCTCCAATGTTGGAAAAAGCATAGGTAAGTGTTGTAGCAGTAATATGTTATGTACATTAACTTGATTATCAGTACTAGTACTTCAGCATCATCTATTCAACAGGGTGGGAAATTCTGCTGTGAGAGTTGAACCCAACCAAAACTACATTGCCACTAACTATTGATGTGTTCTCTTCGAGGGTCACAACCACTTTTCTTAATAAAATGCTCTACAAATTTGAATTGCAGATAGTACATATTGGATTGCAAAAGAAGCGTTCCAAATGTACAGTTCACCCGTACTCCAAGAGGTTTCTTCAACAAGTAACTCTATAAAAGGTGAAGTGTTATAGTGCCTCAGCATTCAAGCTGAGTGATTACGATTGTAAACAAACTTCTGCTGGCACGCTACATGGACTGTGTATCTCATTATGATTTCTGTTCATGTTCAATACTTTACACATGTATTTTACTCTGGATTCGGCTGTTTTCATCGTTGTATTTTGTTATAAACAGATATCGTAAATAAACAATAAATGTCTTAAGATATTGAAGTTGAATAGTCATTTGATGTCCTCATATTAATAACTAAGAATGACGGTTACATTTTCAGAAAGTACGACAAATCAAATAATAGTCAGAATCATTTCAAACATTTTTGTTTAAATGTATATGGATCATAGTTGGGCGGATCTATACTTGTGCACATGATTCCATGGCTATTGGTTTTAGTCTCCAGCACTTTGCCAAAAGTATACTAGTAGGCCTAAATTAATCTTGCAATCACAGCTCAGTGTCATAAAATGGAGAGGGCAATAAAATTTGTCTAGAGACTGTATTGGTAAATAATCAGTAAATTGATGTTCATAACTACAGCAGTTACATGTCTTTGCAAATGGAAAATTGCAGTTTCATCTAGTAAAATAAATCCTCCCTAAAGCCTAAGAAAGATAAGAAAAATAGCACAAAATAAATGTAAAATGAAATATAATAGTCTAAAGTATAAATTTTGAGCTGCATGTATTTTCCATTTACTATGGCTGCAAACACAAAAAACATGAGTAATCTTGGAATTCAAAATAATGACATCTTGGAACAAAACTAAATCCACTCGGCTATTTGCAAATAACCATGAGTGCATAATATTAGTTCTTGTTAACATTAAAGCTTGTGGATTACGGTCACTTGAAACGGGGCAGTAATAATCGACTTAGTAAATAGAAAAGATCACTAATGTAACTGCACAATATAGAAAAAAATCAAAATGGAATTGGCCATCACAGGCATCAAATACAACATGTACTGTACTCATTGAAATTCTATTTACTGAAAGATCATACATGAAATATCAAGCCAACTGCAACTAATACATATAAATATGAAAAAAATTCCGATTGTGGCAGAATATTAATATTTGAAGGTACCGGTCAATACTTTACAAACCATACGATTGATTTGGCTGCTCAAATTGTTGGTAAGTACTTCAGTTCAAGCAGGTTGCTTGATAGATGTTTCTATTCTACAACATTATGTGAACATGTTATCATACCATTGGATCACTTAAAAGTACATTAACAACAACAGATGGTACCTAAAATCAGACCACACTAAGCAACTGAATATAACTGCTAGGTACAATGTAATAGATTAAAAATGATGAATACAAATCAAATCGATACCAATTTTGCTAGGCTACATTCCAAAAACCACAGTACAGAAAAGTAATATGTACATGCAGCAGTGTTTACAGCGAAAGTTTTGCTGAACTAATGCGACAACACTTCACATTTTTTGATTAGACATAACCTTGAAAGTTGATGATGCACTTACCTTATGTATACCTATGTACAACAAGTCAACTCAGTGTCCAAGGTACAATACTCGTCACTCAAGTATGACTTTAAGAGGTTGCCATTGATGGGACTTGACATTCCTGGGTCATAGTCTTGACAAACTGCTAAAAAGAAGCATTCATTACACACATTTTAGTCATCATAGTATTATTATTACAACAGAGAAAGCAAATGAGTTGACTATAGTGTCATCAAAAGTTTATTTTACTTACGGCTGCAATCAAAGAATACAATTATTTTGAAATTCAATAAATTAAGTTTTTGATTAGGTGCTGTATATAGGCCTACATATATTTAGATAGCAACAATCATAGTTAATCAAGTTAATATTATAATCCCAATATTTTATTTTGCATTTTATCCATTTTAGTAAAGTTTAAAATAGTATAGTAAAGTAGGCTACATTCATAATAATTAACCATAAGTAACTAGTATGTTATTTTAACAAATTACTTATGTACCAATGTGAACAAAAAGTAAATAACAATAATTATCATTGCTATATCCACATGTATAAATAACTTTTTTTAATATCAACTACACTGGCATAGTACATTCACATTGACATTAAGAATTAAATTAAAATCAAAATTAATTTACTTTCATTGATTTGATATGATAATCAAATGATTGCAAATTCTTGCTGTGCTTGCCATATACCTTGTATGATATCATCTCTTGATAGCATTTTCATCTTGCAACAACAATTTCATTTTGGCAAAAGCAAAATATTATATTTTATTCTAATTCTGTCCACAGCCAACTGATTCCCATCGATCTGCCATCGATCACCCAATGGGTTTTCCCACACGTGTACATGCGCATTCGATTTAGTTAGCCAATTATAATAAAGTTCAAGTAACCAATCATGACATTCGCTCTAGCGAGCACATGGGTGTCTCAAAATGTAAACAAAAACGGTGACACTGATCCTTTAACACATTTCAGTATACATAGAATCATCATTAGGGCAATACTTTGCATATTTGTGCATTAAAAGTAATTTTAGACGTTGTTTACTATGCAGAAGTACCACACCCACTACACCTAAGACTGCTCCTGATAGGTAACAGCTCATTTTGTTGGCTCCATTCTCTCACCTATTAATCAAAAGTGACAGACAAGCTATAAGCCGACAGATTTTCTCTTACTTCTCTTCTAATATTTTGTTTTGCAACTTTTATCAATTGGTCTGTTTTTACTTTTCTAGCTGTAATAATATGATTTATTTTAGCACGTGAACCTATCTATAATTACTACAACATATTCTATTTGGCTGTCATTTTTACTACCTCTCCTTACTTCTTACTACTTACTGAGTTACTCCAAATTCAATCCCTTCTCTTCCATATATTCACGTTACGTTGTATATTGTTGGTCTATATATTATATTGTACTGTAGTACCAGTTGAGAAGCATTGGTAACGCTTGCTGAGGTTTATATTGGTGCAACTGTGTTATATGGTATATAGTGCTTTGCTGCTGTCAACCTGTGATAGATCCAATCATAAATAATACGTTTTTCTTCAGTACTGTTGGAACAGATGGCAGAAAGGTCGCTTCTCGCACAACAGCTGGTTATTCGCCAAGTAAGAAATCTAGCTCACTGACAGGTGACAGTCACGGCGTTACGATGAGTGATGATGACGCTATTATTGGCCATTTTGAATCATTCTGTGCCAGACTGAGGCAAATAATGGATGTGATGAACACGATGGCTCAGTATCAGAAGTATGTTGTACGGTACCTGTGTCCTTGTACGTTTATCTAAATCGCACACACCTTCATATTGTAATGTTACATACGAGTGCCGAATCTGGGATCGGCTAAAGTCCGATGGTGTAGAACTCACAAGGAGTGTAGAAAGAGTTGCTTAAACGAGTATGAGGTGAGCTCGAGCCGCTTAGGTCTAAGAAGACCTGTGGGTGGAGCTACCTGCCTGCAAGAGTAAGCCTCTAGGTTTGAGTTAGGAGATGTTGCTTTATTGAAGCGCGATCAACAACTGATTTGATACAGAAAATGTGCTGGCTTTTATACTAATAACACTTCTGGAACAAGGTACGATAAGGTATCGGGCCAGAACTTACGCAGCAATATGGAGTAGTTCCGCCCGACGTCGGCCACCAAAAGCGTCGGCCTTGCACAAAAAGTGCTTACAGTAGTCCAGTATGGATAATATATAAATATGGCCATGTTTAGAGACATCGGCCCCGAAAAGTGTACAGGTAAAAGACTTAAAAGATATAATCAGGCTAAATAGATAATTGCATACATATTAGAGTTAAACCATGCGTAAATGCGATAACCTGATTGGTTAATAATAATAATACAAATCACACTATGCATAAGCAGTTGATTATAATAGTAATAGAGTAATGTCCATGCATGTATAAGAGTAATGGTAAGACAATGTCAATGCATGGCAATAGAGTAAATATAAGAACAAAGTCAATTGTATGTACACGATTATTGGCACAAGTTACAATTCATGCTGTGGCAGGCTATGCTGATTCACCACAATATTATACACCTCCTGGCGTTGTTCATACCCACACATATAGTGCTTTTCCATGCTTCGTATTTTCCTTTGATGGGAGTTGCTTACCCTACGAAGCTGCATTAGTGGTCCAATTCCATGCTTCGTATTTTATTCAACAGTTTTGTGGGACACACATTCAACCTTTCCCGCCCGTGACATCATAGCATAATAACCTGAGAAGTTAAAAATAGCTACGCATTGTCTGATGTGAATTCAACCGTAACAAGGAGTGCACAGCTAGACTGACGTCATAGCATAATGTACTTATTAACAAACAGTTACACAAGCGTAAAGACCATTGCGCTAGCCAAAAATAGCGTACTAGTATTACATGTAAATAGTAATACTAACTAGTACATTAGCAAGCTCAAATTCGAAGGCAATAAAAATCCCTACGTATTTTTGGAAATACGACGTCTCCTGCTCGAAGGAGTTTGCTCCTACAAAGGTCAGCAAAAACGTATTTTTCACCAATTCCATCCTTCGTATTTTAATTACGGAGCGAAATACGAAGCAAAATACGAAGCATGGAAAATCACTGATAGCCACACATAGTCATATATAGTCACACGATAGTCATCATGCTGTAATATGGACTGTGCATGCAGGCTTACGACATTTATCAAGTTTGTTATGTGTTGATGTGTATGAAATATTCTAGACTGATTGTGACCTCTAATGGCATACCACGACCCCGGTCAGAAGAGTTTGAAGAAAAGGAGTCTGATGAAATAGACTATAGGAAGTTATATGGACAGAAGCAGAAGGGAGGCGGTGGAGAGAAACAGAAGGTAGAGGTAGTGCAACCCATGCCTTCCTATCAGCCTGGAACCGGACTTAATGCTATTCAGGAGGACTTTGAGATGGAGCAACAGGAAAACGAAAACAAAGCAGATACTGTTGCGGAAACAGGCAAAAAGCACTCATCCCTTCCTCTTCAGCTATTCACAGAACCTAAGGCTTTATCTGTCGAAGACATTGAGATACTACGTAAGTGTTGACGGGTGTCAGATGTGCATAGGAGCACATATATATGTAATATACATGTACATACACACATACATGTAGTATTATGATAATATGATATACATGTACATGAGCCTACATGATAATGTACTATACATACTGCAGGTGTCTACTACGGTAAAGATATAGAGGGGGAGGGACCGAGTGTATCTTCGGTGGTAAAATCCCACCTGGAGAAGATGACGGAGGTTATGAATGCTAGTGTTACTTCCCGTACTATGGTTGACGTTGAGACAGCAGATAAGGTTAGATATACATATGCATCTACACTTTCACTATTAACAGCTTAGTGCATCAGCTTGTAGACAATAGTTACTTCTCATCAAATACAAACCTGCTGTCTAGATAAATACATTGATATCTCTTGTGACAGGATCGATTTGAAGAGACATACACACAGTTTCTCTTCACGGTCTGTGAATTGGAGAAGTTCCTGTGTGCATATCTGCACTGTTTATTTAGCAAAAAGATGAAGACATGGCAGGCTTTGAAGCTCCTCATTCAGTAAGTAGTTTCCTACGCTAACTGAATCATTGACAACCTATTACTGACTTCTTGCTACTTTGACGACTAAACTACTAGCTACGATCTACTAAAAGTTACTAGCTATTATCTACTCAAAACTACTAGCTACTATCTACTCAAAACTACTAGCTACCATCTCAATCTCATTTGCTGTATTCTACTGTTGATTCACTACCACTATATTCTTCTACTGTTGACTCATTACCACTACACTCTTCTACTGTTGACTCACTACCACTACACACTTCTACTGTTGACTCACTACCACTACACACTTCTACTATTGACTCACTACCACTACACTCTTCTACTGTTGACTCACTACCATTACACTCTTCTACCTTGTTGACTCAGTCTCACTGCACTCTTCTACTGTTGGCTCACTACCACTACACTCTTCTACTGTTGACTCAGTCCCACTACACTCTTCTACTGTTGACTCACTACCACTACACACTTCTACTGTTGACTCACTACCATTACACTCTTCTACTGTTGACTCACTACCACTACACACTTCTACTGTTGACTCACTACCACTACACACTTCCACTATTGACTCACTACCACTACACTCTTCTACTGTTGACTCACTACCATTACACTCTTCTACCTTGTTGACTCAGTCTCACTGCACTCTTCTACTGTTGGCTCACTACCACTACACTCTTCTACTGTTGACTCAGTCCCACTACATTCTTCTACTATTGACTCACTACCACTACATTCTTCTACTGTTGACTCACTACCATTACACTCTTCTACCTTGTTGACTCAGTCTCACTGCACTCTTCTACTGTTGACTCACTACCACTACACTCTTCTACTGTTGAATCAGTCCCACTACACTTCTACTGTTGACTCACTACCATTACACTCTTCTATTGTTGACGCAGCTCAATTATTTCCTTTCTCTGTAGACTCAGCTCCATTATCTTTTATTGTAGACTTGGTCCCATTGCCCAAAGACCTGGACCTAGACCTGTAATCTCTGAAAAGTTTGTAGAACTGTTCAATCAGTACGAGACAGACCTAGAAGAAGTGATTGAGATATATGAGGGTGGTAAGGACAGCCCCCCTCTTCTGCGGAATGCGCCTCCTGTAAGTGCTTATGGCTTTAGGTTAGCCACTCGACAGAGATGTTTGCAAATTGATTTTGGACACTCAAGTTGCTATGGCCAACTGTTAGTTTTGACACTTGATTCATGAGCCAACTCTTCGCTATGACTCTTTAAGTGATGAGTCAACTCTTAGTTATGACACTTTCAGTGATGAGTCAACTCTTCGCTATGACACTTTCAGTGATGAGTCAACTCTTAGTTATGACACTTTCAGTGATGAGCCAACTCTTAGTTATGACACTTTAAGTGATGAGTCAACTCTTCGCTATGACACTTTAAGTGATGAGTCAACTCTTAGTTATAACACTTTCAGTGATGAGCCAACTCTTAGTTATAACACTTCCAGTGATGAGCCAATATTTCGTTGTGACTCTTTTAGTAATGAACCAATATGTTTTAGTGTTTAATAAAAACTTTCAAGTTACAAGTTAAATCTTTACATGTCCCCAGAAACTCAAAGTCTTTAACAAGTTACCTAGATCAACTTCAAGTCAAGTTGCGATTCAATTCTTTTCTTGTTTATCTCACGTCTTGTAGAATTATAGAGCTATTATTCAAATTTTGGTGAAATGTTACTAAATGGTGCCAGAAGTTCAAATTTTAAAGTACAATTTCATTGTTTTAGTGCAAAATCCATAATCATTCATGGTTATCTCTATTCATTACAATTCACAGATTCTCAGCGAAAATTCCAGTTATTGACTTACTGAATATTTCAGAGTGAGAGTGAAGAGTCTTTGGACATAGTCAAAATTAAATCACAATTCACGTTGAAAGTTTTTGATAACTGCATATATGTATTTAAGCCGTGAGTGATTTTACTGAACCACACAATGTTACTTGAATAAACACAAAGTGAGAGTGTTTAACTCTGTGTGTAGCATCTCTGTGCTCCCCAAGTGAATGGCATGGCATAGTTACAATGTTCAATGTAAACACTAGATAGGACATACAGTGTAGGCATGTTTGAATGTTTCTATATTGCTATATAATATACTGTATATACTGCTGTGTGATATTATGTAACCAACAAACACCTCCATTGTTTATGAAATTATGTTTCACAGGTCGCTGGTGCCATCTATTGGTCTAGACAACTTCTAACACGAATTGAGGAGCCAATGAAGATATTCCGCGACACAAAGGCAGTCTCATCACTCAGAGATTTTAGTAGGATTTGCAAGGTACACAATTTTACTGGTTAATGCATCAGTGGGATTTGTAAGCTAAGCAATTTCATTGGTCAATATATCAGCATTGACTGTACGTTACACGATGTTATATCAGCAAAGTTTGTAAGTTAGACAGTATCATTGGTTGATGTATTATCAGGATTATTAAGCTATGCAACCGGGTTTATATCATTGGGCCCTGCATGAAAATGCTGTAGCTAGTTTATGTGCACATGTAGTGTAAATGCTGTAGCTAGTTTATGTGCACATGTAGTGTAAATCAGTGTTTCAGGTTTTATATATATGTATAGGTAATGTATGTTCATGTACACACAATTTGTGTGATATATATACCTGTGTATATACAGTTTGTATATGCGTTTTATTACAGATGTACAATAGAATAGCCACTGCACTGGTTACATTTGAAACCATGTGGTTCCAAAGCTGGAAAGGAAAGATTGAGCTGGCCAAAGCTGGAATGAAGGCTACACTATTAGTACATCACCCTGAGACAAAAGAGATCCTTGTAAATGCAGATGAAAGGTACAAATGTGCATTTTGCTACACAGACAAGTATAACAATATACATGTACTTACACGCTACTACAGACAAGTATTTAACAATGTACTTACATACTACTACTGCAACAGACAAGTATAACAATGTACATGTACTTACACACTAAAGACAAGTAAATAATCTCCTACACACTGCATGTTTATTATATACAAGTATAGCAATGTGCTACATACACACAACAGGGTTGTGGAGCTGCTAGCTGAAGGACGCTGGATGGTGAGGCAAGGCATGTCTCTACCAGACTCAGTTCATGCCCTTCTGCAACAAGAAGCCAGATTTAAAGCGTACAAGGATCACCTTCAGTTGGCCCTATCCCAGTTCTATGCTGTAGTGAAATCTATACCAAGTGCAGTACGTGCTTTGTTCCAACCTCATGTGGAGCAGGCATTGGTCAGCTTCCAGCCAGGTGTCAGTACGCTGGCGTGGAACAGCATGAATATAGGTATATCAGTATCTATGTTTCCTTGGCGTATAGAATGACTAGTCCTAAGATAGAAATAGCACATTGCAGCTAAGGTAGCACAACTCCTTGTGTAATCACACCTGCAGGCGAGGGACACACTGGCCTTCCACTATTATATATTTGATCTAGTCATTACACCTTCTGTAAGCAGTTATGTGCATGTATTAGTAATGCATTGTTGGCATTAAGTGTGATATTATATGCATTTATTACACTTAATTTATTATTATTCCCACTTTGTTCATCATACAGATGCATTCCTCCATCAGATTCACACATCTACTACAAAGCTCTCAGCAATGGTTGATGTGGTGAATGACATCATGACCAATCGGATATCTGCTTACATTGAGAGGATCAGAACCATGTTTCTCTTTGATTATGATCTGGCTTTTGGTCAAATCTGGGTATGTTTACAATTGCAACCCATGTCATTGTCTAGATACACTCAGTCTTCTTATTTATCAGAATTAAGACACTAGATACTTTTACACATTACGTAATGCGTGAGATCGCATCCTTACAATTATGACCCTGTGCACATGCATTTTGTCTATTAACACTAACTCCCTTACTGTTCATATTTAGAACGCTGATTTTATTGGCAGCAGAAAGGTAAATCCTTGTCATCACAGCTGGTTGTTCTTCTGGTTAAATTGCTGATTATAGGCTATGTGGATCAACGCATGATTCGCACACTATTAGCTGCACTGTTTTCTCACCTGCTCTACTTGCACTGCATTAAATTAGTGTGAATCACCGACTGTAAACTTAGCACACTCCCTGTATGACTTGTAAACTGGCTGCTCTAACTCTCCATGTGATTACTATTTCTCTGAACTCTCTTTGTATGGATCGTTGTCACCTTCATTGTCACATTAACTGACTATTTGTATGAATTACTTGCTATCATGTGCAGTCTTTTACATTCTTCTGTATGGGTCACTCAGTCTATAGTGTAGGCAATGACTCTATTTATATGATCACTTGCTATCGTTTACTGTGAGTCACTCACTATCATATTCAGTGACTCTCCTGTATGAACGACTCCCTCCAATATTCAATCACTATCTTGTATGAACGGCTCACTTTCATTTTCAGTGACTCTTGTGCACGAATGACCCACTATCGTATTTCTTGACTGTTTTAAAAAACTCACTATCGTATTCAATCACTATCTTAGTCTGAATGACTCACTATCATATTAAACCACTCTCTTAGCCTGAATGACTCACTCTCGTATTCAGTCACTCTCTTAGTCTGAATGACTCACTATCGTATTCAATCACTCTTTTCGTCTGAATGACTAGATCTTGCCTGGATTGAGTTTATTCTAGTGACTTCATTTTAGTCAACTTGCACAAGTAGTTAATGCTAGTTTTATTACAACATGTAGTAGCCTAATGTCTGACTGTTTAATAAGATTGACCTGCACTATTGCATCATCCCTTGTGCTGCTGTCATGTACGGACAAAGGTGAGCCCTTCCACCCATATAAGCTTCAGCTTCTGTGGTCCATTAAAATTAATTGGGTAAACAAGTGCTTGGTTTTTATTTACATGTGTATATCTAGTTTATATTTGAACAGACTACTCAAGATTTTATACAAGCCATACAGCAGTCAGTTGATGGCAGATCTCACTTATTGGTGGAATACATTAGCAACATTGAGAGTGGAATGGAAGAGATTGTTAACCACCTGCTTAAAAGAAAGGTGAGTTCAACCACTGCCTGATGATGTTCAACAGATACTGCTATCTGATCGCTATTTACAATATTTCAATTATGGATGTCACAAGAAATGCTTCTGCTGTAGTTTAACTTTAGCTTTAAATAGGTTTTTTTAACTTTAAAGTGAAAAATACCTATTTATAGTGAAATTTTGGCTACAGCTGAATAGAATGACCAGTGGTGTGGTACTACACCACTGGTCATTCTATGCTTAATAATAAGGCTGATCTGGTGAGATATGACTGGTCATGGGGATACAGGTATAATATCATCACCATACCATATGAGAGTGGAGGCAGAATCACATTAACCTATCATAAATAGTTGTATCATGATTTTGTTTCCCGGTAGCTTCCTTCTAACTCATACAAATTTGAGTTTGGTAAGACAGCTGCTCCAGGAACAGTCACTGTTATTACGACAAAGTTTAAGAAGAGAAAGGTGATACAACACACAAACATTACTATTAGTTTGAATCACCTGTATAGGTTCCACCTCAACCATAATATTTGCTCCTCCTTTTTATTTCATTCCCACAACACCTCCAAATGGGTTTAAGATGAGTTTTGATTTATTATTAATTTGTTGCTTGCTCTCTGTCAATTTATTGCTCTAGACATCTCACCAATTTGTTTCATTTGTGATGATGCTCAGCTGTTATATTTATTGTTCATAATATTGTGCGTAGAATTTATGAAATTAGGTTTGAAATGCTAAGAAAATGTTTCTTTCGACAGATGAGGTTTGGTGCATGTGCTATGGTACTAAAAGCCGTAGCCAAATGGAAGAAGCATGCACCGTTAGAATCTGTTAGTCTCAGGGTATAATTATAACAAACTCTTACCTGCTGCCAGATTCAGTAAAAATACATTCCTTACTAAATAAACTTCTTCTTCGTGTGCATGCCTGTCAACCACTCAGCCAGACTACTAGACTTGTATGCTGTGACATATCTGCTATCTCGGCATGCTCTCTTTCTTAGTTCAATATTTGTATATCTATATTGTATGTATACATATATTATACAACGTATAATATACATGTATGTATACATACAATATATGTACTCAATCTGCATACAGTGTACTGTTTCGGTGTTTAACACCTCATCAGTGCAGCTCAGAGATATGCCTGGGAGAACACCTTAGCAATACTGTACATTTACAGCAAAGCGTATTTAAAAGGTGTGAAATCCACTGAACCAAAGTTCTCAAGCTGCCAGAGACAGCGAGAATTGCGTAATGCCACCAGTTCAGTGTATCTCCCAGGTAAAGTGCTCAAGAAATTGGTATTGCTACCAATTTCGAGCGTAATATATATATACATGTACATTGTATGTATACATATATTATACAATGTATAATATACATGTATGTATACATACAATATTTGTATATCTACATTGTATATATACATTTATGTTCAAATGTCGTGCACTTCTATCACTGTATACTAATATAGACATGTACACATCACTTCTATGCTGTATAGACATATTATACTATATACATATACATATACATATACATATACATATATATATTATATACATATACATCTCTTCTATACTATATAGACATGTACATATCACCTCTATTGCTAGTATATAGATATGTGCATATTACTTGTATTCTATATAGATATATATATACCAATCACTTCCATACTACATATATACATTGTATATAGACATAATTTATACATGACAGTTCTACCTGCTCTGTGCTAGTAGGAATATTATTATACATTGTTAACCATGCACTTTTCTCAATATAGATTTGGACTGGCTGATTCTAGATGTGGCTATTATTCTCCCTTACCTCTACTTTGTGACCTTATCTGTTTGTGTAGCCAAAATGTCTCCCCATCATAATTACTATGTATTTGTGAGCAATACAGTACATTGGTCAGATATCACATTGTTATCCAGTATTTATTATATCTTGTGTACTTACATGTACATATACATATACATAAAAATTTACTGTTTCACAGGGCAAACCATCTACAAATAGCAGTGGTGAGAATAGTGAGGACAAGCTAGTAACTGACCTTCTAAGTGAGTATATAACTGCTTAACTATATACAATACTATATAGTAGCTATTATAATACATAATACGTATTATAAAAATATAAAGCCCCAAAAAATTTGAAAAATTTTTGCCATGTAGCTGGAAAAATCTACACTTTACATGTATAGATTCATTTTTATACTGTCTATAATATGACGTAGTAATTTGTGTTTGGTGCGCCAAAATGTAAGTACAATGTGTACATGTGCAACGTACACTGTATATACATTGTATATACATTGTATATACAGTGTACGTTGCACATGTGCACATTGTACTTACATTTTGGCGCACCAAACACAAATTACTACGTCATATTATAGACAGTATAAAAATGAATCTATACATGTAAAGTGTAGATTTTTCCAGCTACATGGCAAAAATTTTTCCAATTTCTTGGGGCTTTATATTTTTTGTCTTTATATTCTAATATTCTTTGCCTCACAGCAGTTATCATTATATCTGAAGGTTGTACATTTTCAGTTGTACATGAAGCTATTAGTAATAAAATAGCAATAAAGTATTTACATGTATATAAAGGCATTGGAATATAATATTATAGTGTCCAATGTAAGTTTATGCATATTTAATGCTTTTGAAATTGCTTGTTTCGCTGCATGCCTACATGTTGCTCTGGTTCATTTCTGCTGTGGAGAGTTGCTGAGTTGTCAGCTGGGCTATCTTATATTACTGTTGTCAGCTGGGCTATCTTATATTACTGTTGTCAGCTGGGCTATCTTATATTACTGTTGTCAGCTGGGCTATCTTATATTACTGTTGTCAGCTGGGTTATCTTATATTACTGTTGTCAGCTGGGCTATCTTATATTACTGTTGTCAGCTGGGCTATCTTATATTACTGTTGTCAGCTGGGCTATCTTATATTACTGTTGTCAGCTGGGCTATCTTATATTACTGTTGTCAGCTGGGTTATCTTATATTACTGTTGTCAGCTGGGCTATCTTATATTACTGTTGTCAGCTGGGCTATCTTATATTACTGTTGTCAGCTGGGCTATCTTATATTACTGTTGTCAGCTGGGCTATCTTATATTACTGTTGTCAGCTGGGCTATCTTATATTACTGTTGTCAGCTGGGCTATCTTATATTACTGTTGTCAGCTGGGCTATCTTATATTACTGTTGTCAGCTGGGCTATCTTATATTACTGTTGTCAGCTGGGCTATCTTATATTACTGTTGTCAGCTGGGCTATATGGTGCCGTTCTGGTTGAAAATATTCACCTTGTGTTATACTTTTGGTGCTGTTCTTTCAATGCCCAAATATGCTTACTTAGTTCAGTGGAGCTCTTGTGTTTGATGTCCCCTGTCAGTGTGGAAGGATGATAATGTGTGACTATTGTATCTGGTCTTAATTGTATTTCCTGTTAGGTCTACATAAGTCTTGGTTTTGTTATTGTTGGTGGTTATAATACAGTATATAATATGTATATACACTGTAAGTAATTATATTAACATGTATTAATGTGATGCACCATATATAGATGACTATGGTACTAAAGTCTATGAAGCTCTGCTCTTCTCAACCAAACGCTCACTGCTCACACTGGCCGAGGCATCAGGATGTGACGTGTCCATCCCCACCCAACATATTGGAGATGGAGACTCCGCCATTACCCACAAACAGACTTCACTAACAAATGAGCTGAAAGAGAGACCAGAGCGCCCCCTCTCTGCTCTTTCTGTCCTTTCCAATATGCCTTGGAACTCAGAGTGTGACAAGGAAGTGACATATTTGCAGTAAGTTCTCTCTGTCTGACCAATCACTGCTCTCTGTATGGACGATTTCCACAATGTTATCTAACTGATGAATGTAAATGGATTATAAATAATTAGTACTAATCGCCATGTTCTAGGTCACCAATGTACAGGGTGTGTAGTGCAAAGTGAGTATATGTTGTATAATCTACTGCTAGTAGTCAGATTGCAAGCTTTTCTATTGCAGTCTTTGTTGCTCTTACTATGAAATGTGCTATATACTTCCCTATCTTTTATTCTTCTATAATGCTTGGCCATAACTCCTATGTTGTACTATATTGTTGTACTATATTCTATCACCACCTACACACTATCCCTAGATATCATCTATAACTACTATATAGTGGTCTATCACTGCATATACACTATCCTTAGATATCATCTATAACTACTATATAGTGGTCTATCACTGCATATACACTATCCTTAGATATCATCTATAACTACTATATAGTGGTCTATCACTGCATATACACTATTCTTAGATATGATTGTACTATAATAGAATCGTGTGTATTTGTCTACTGTTCTCTACTCCTGCTTCTATTATGGTAAACCTATTTCTGTAACGGTTTTAGATGTCTAAATTATATTTCTACAACATTATTCTTCTATTTCCACTTTATATAGCGGTGACTAGACTGTATATTGGTATCTATGTAGACTACATCTGTTATTTACCCAGTCTATGCCTGCTCACTTGCCAGATGCGATCTATAGTACAATATCTAATAATAATATATCACGGTATTATGTATATGTTGGTGCCAGTATTTGTTAACATACATGTACATTGTATACACATGTACATGTGCATGTGTATACAATGCACATTGTATGTACATGTATATACAATGTGCATACAATACACATGTGTATACAATGTGCATGTGCATACAATGTGCATGTGCATACAATGTGCATTATATACACATGTAGGCTACATGTGCATGTGCATGTGTATACAATGCACTTTGTATGTACATGTGTATTGTATGCACATGCACATTGTATACACATGTGTATTGTATGCGCATGTACATTGTACTACGTACATGTGCAGTGTATATACATGTGCAGTGTATATACATGTGCATTGTATGTGCATGTAGGTTCCAACTGGCCGTCAAGTATGATGTCCCCAACACAATTATAGATCCTTCGCTGGAAAAAGTTAAAGCAGCTGTTAACAGTGTAGCCCAACAAATGCTAAAAGTTGTGAGAGGTATGTTTGTACACTACACTATACACTACACTATGCAATTATACTTGTACTATACTATACACTACACTACACTACACTACACTACACTACACTACACTACACTACACTACACTACACTACACTACACTACACTACACTACACTACACCATACTATTACTTTACTATACTATACACTACACTATACTATCATCATCATACAACTAAAGACGAAACGGTCTACGGTTTACGGTCTACGGTCTACGGTCTGCCATCCTCCAATCAGATTTGCGGTCGAAAATTGGGACGATTCATATATATTGCAATACTGCCGGTCAGGATCTCGGCTCTGGGTGGCGTTAGGACCTTGGGACCGGGTCCCCCTGCATCGCTGCCAGGGTGGGTCTTTAGCCTTAGGCCCTCAGACCTGACCTAGGGTGGGGTGGGTGCTCCACCCACCCCACCCGCCGAATAAGTGTTGGAACTCGGGCTATGCCGGCAGCGGAGATCGTCCTGGACCCGTGATTTATATATGTTACAATGCTGCCGGTGAGGATCTCGGTTCCGGGTGGTGCTAGGACCTTGGGACCGGGTCCCCAGGCATTGCTGCCAGGGCGGGGCCGTAGCCTTAGGCCCTCAGCCCTGACCAAGGGCGGGGTGGGTACCCGACCCACCCCATCCGACACATTGGTGATGGAACTCGGGCTGTTGACTTGGAGTTGTCTTCTTAATGCAAGGGAGCACAACTCCTTATGGAATCATTGTAACACGCCTGCGCCACACGAGGTCATGCACATGCCTGTGCCACCAGAGGCCATGTGCATGCATGACCACAGTACATGAATACAAGCCATCATTACACGCGAGCGAAGCGAGCAACTAATGCAGTGAGGCTTGCGTCGCAGACCAAGCACGAAGTGCTTGTACTATACTATTACTTGTACTATACTATTACTTGTACTATACTATTACTTGTACTATACTATTACTTGTACTATACTATTACTTGTACTATACTATTACTTGTACTATACTATTACTTGTACTATACTATTACTTGTACTATACTATTACTTGTACTATACTATTACTTGTACTATACTATTACTTGTACTATACTATTACTTGTACTATACTATTACTTGTACTATACTATTACTTGTACTATACTATTACTTGTACTATACTATTACTTGTACTATACTATTACTTGTACTATACTATACACTACACTATACCATACTTGTATTTGTACTACTGTATTATATCCTAATAGCAAAAATTATTTGCAGTCTGCCAGTACTGAAGTGTTTTGCTATACTTATTAGAAAAATGAGCTTAACTAAGCTGTATGTTTATTATATAGTTGATTCAGATATCAACTGAGCATTCACATCTAGTATGTAACTACTACTGATTTTATGACAGATAATAGCACATGGCAATCATATCACTGAGAGTACTTAAACAGAGCTCATTAACCGTTGCACCAGCTTTGCATTGCCAGTGAGCAGTACTGTGTACTCAGGGGCGGATTTTCAACTTTCAGAAAGGGGGGTCTCCTGCCCACCAAGGAAATTTATTGAGGGTGCGCAGCACCCGAGCCGAGGGCGCGAAGCGCCCGAGACCAACAGCTGGGGGGTTTGGGGGGGCGCTGTAAGCCCCCCCAACGGGGTCCGGGGCGGAGCCCCGGCCGCTGAAGCTTTTAAGGCTTCATAGAGACCATGTAAACTTGAAACTAAGGACTAAAACATGAAGAGGATCCTTTGTGCTGGGGGATTTCAAGCCTTGGGAAAACTCTCACTCTTGGACGCTGGAGGCAGAAAACTATGCTATAAAAAACTAAAAACTGCGCTTGATAGTAATTTATAGATATGATATTAAATAAATTTTTATACAAAAATTCATACAATTAATAGTAATAACATCAACGATATTGTTTAGGCTGCATTACAAAACAATAAAATGACAACCTAAATGATTATAATTTTCAAATATCAAATTAATAAAATGTAAATAATTATTATTTATATTTTATTAATTTAATATTTTAAAGTTATAATAATTTATAAATTATATTTTAAAAAGAAAATCATTGTAAGCAACATTAGGATTATCATTCATAAGATAATCATAATGTTCATGATGTTCTGTTGTTAAATAAAAACAAAATTGGAAATTCATATATTCATAACTCTGACTGCTAGTTCCTCTTTCCCCCAATCTGAATCTCGAATCTGGGATCTAAGAAAATTCAAATAATGTAATCATAATCTGATAATGAAATATTCTAATTCTATTAAATATTCGTAACTCTGAGTGATAGTATAGTTCCTCTTTTCTCCTAATCTAGGAAATTACCCAGGACAAAACAGGAAAAGAGAATTAACTTTGCTAAAATGCAAAGTGGTACAATAAACCCTTTCTGGAAAATTTAAAGGTGATATTATTAGAATTATTTTGATTTATTTTTTAAGCAATCACCGATTCATTCAGTGAGTTAGCCAAGCAAACTTTGACTGTACAGTAAACAAGAATGTCTACATGAAGTTTATTGATAGCACAATCAATTGATTTTGCTGAGCTACCTGAGAGCTACTTGCAGGAATATGAAACTTAAGCTATATTTACTGCGATCCTAATAAGTAACTATGGAAATCATGGCGACCTCCATAGAAAAACTTTCTAAATGGGAAAATCTTTGAATATGGCCAAAAATCACTCAATTTCAATTTTTTTTTCAGCAAATAAAAGGGGGGTCGCGAGACCCTGGCGACCTACAGTAAATCCGCCCATGGTACTGAACCAACTGTACACAAGGCATTCCTCTTTCACCACTTTGTTATATTTATGCGGTGTTGAGGGATTATATAGATTGTAGATCGTTTTGGTAGAGGGATTTGTTGTGATGGAATTTGTTAGCATTATTAGCTGGATTTTTCACAAATTTGTCGTTCCCTATATTCTCATTCTTGAAATTTAAAACTCGTAAACATGATCAGACTTTAGAATGTATGCACTCATACTCATATTGTGTGAATACACTACATGTAATTATCTCGTTATTATATAGTACTGTAATTATACGTACACGTAGTAATGTGTTGTGTACATTACAGAATACCTCTGTCCATGTACATGCATATATATTCTCTTCTTCTAGGCGTTAAGTGGACGTCTGACAATGTTGGAGACAAGTTCTATGAGAAAATCATGACTGACAGCCTTGTGAAAGGGACTTTAGCAGCACTGGCAGACATGATTGAAGGTAGGTTACTTTACTACCTACTCTACTACTTGCTCCACTACGTGCTCTACTACCTACTCTACTACCTGCTCTACTACCTACTCTACTACTTGCTCTACCACCTACTCTACTAAATACTCTACTACACACTCTACTACCTACTCTACTTCCTACTCTACTACCTGCTCCACTACCTACTCTACTACCTGCTCCACTACCTGCTCTACTTCTTACTCTACTGCACACTCTACTACCTACTCTACTTCCTATCTACTACCTGCTCCACTACCTGCTCTACTACCTGCTCTACGACCTACTCTACTACCTACTCTACTACCTACTCTACTACCTACTCTACTACCTACTTTACTACTTACTCTACAACACACTCTACTACCTGCTCCACTACCTGTTCTACTTCCTACTCTACCACCTGCTCTACTTCCTACTTTACTACCTACTCTACTACATACTCTACTACCAGGGGCGGATTTTCAACTTTCAGAAAGGGGGGTCTCCTGCCCACCAAGGAAATTTATTGAGGGTGCGCAGCACCCGAGCCGAGGGCGCGAAGCGCCCGAGACCAACAGCTGGGGGGTTTGGGGGGGGCGCTGTAAGCCCCCCCCCAACGGGGTCCGGGGCGGAGCCCCGGCCGCCGAAGCTTTTTAGGCTTCATAGAGACCATGAAAACTTGAAACCAAAGACTAAAACATGAAGAGGATCCTTTGTGCAGGGGGATTTCAAGCCTTGGGAAAACTCTCACCCTTGGACGCTGGAGGCAGAAAGTTATGCTATGAAAAACTAAAGACTGCATTTGATAGTAATTAATAGATATGATATTAAATAATTTTTTATACAAAAATTCATACAATTAATAGTTATAACATCAACAATATTGTTTAGGCTGCATTACAAAACAAGAAAATGACAACCTAAATGATTATAATTTTCATATATTGAATTAATAAAATGTAAATAATTATTATTTATATTTCATTAATTTAATATTTTAAAATTATAATCATTTATAAATTATATTTTAAAAAGACAATCATTGTAAGCAACATTAGGATTATCATTCATAAGATAATCATAATGTTCATGATGTTCTGTTAATTAAAAACTAAATTGAAAATTCATATATTCATAACTCTGACTGATAGTTCCTCTTTTCCCCCAATCTGAATCTCGAATCTGGGATCTAAGAAAATTCAAATAATCATAATATAAATATAATAATGAAATATTGAATATTCGTAACTCTGAGTGATAGTTCCTATTTTCCCCTAATCTAGGAAATTACCCAAGACAAAACAGGAAAAGAGAATTAACTTTGCTAAAATGCAAAGTGGTAGGCCTACAATAAACTCTTTCTAGAAAATGTAAAGGTGATATTATTAGAATTATTTTGATTAATTTTTTAAGCAATCACCGATTCATTCAGTGATTTAGCCAAGGAAACTTTGACTGTACAGTAAACAAGAATGTCTACAAGAAGTTTATTGATAGCACAATCAATTGACTTTGCTGATCTACCTAAGAGTTACATGCAGGAATATGAAACTTAAGCTACATTTACTGCGATCCTAATAAGTTACTATGGAAATCATGGCGACCTCCATAGAAAACTTTCTAAATGGGAAAATCCTTGAATATGGCCAAAAATCAATCAATTTCAATTTTTTTTTCTGCAAATAAAAGGGGGGTCGCGAGACCCTGGCGACCTACAGTAAATCCGCCCATGACTACCTACTCTGTTATCTACTCTACTACCTACTCTACTAAATACTCTACTCCTTACTCTACCATCTTACCATTTTCTATTTGTAGACCTGGGCCCTGTGGTCAGACAACATGTCCATCACTTTTCTATGTATGACTTCCTGTGGAGGGACGATCTCAATGCTAACTATATCGAATTTATGAAATCCGAACCTGATATTGGCACTATTGAACGAGAGGTAAGGGTTGTTGTGCTGTACCTATCAGCTAATATAATTTATTATAGTATGCTACGCTGTAGTGTGCTATGCTATAGTGTGCTATGTTATGGTGTGCTATGCTGTAGTGGGCTATGTTATATCATCACGTCTCTATTTGTTGATCAGGTTGAACGACTGCTTAGAGTTGAGACACAAATATTGAGGATTCCAAAGAACCTAATAGTTGGACCAATAATCCTTGACACCTCTCCCATCACCAATGCTCTGCATGGTTTCTCTGTTGCTTGGAAAGCTCGTTATGCTGACGTACTTCACGAGGAAGCCAAGGTGATTATTTGCACTTAGAGAAATGCTTGCAATGTGCGTTGATACACTAACTGTAGTTCATTTGTGGAAACATGTAGTTGGAAACCTCTCTCAGATGCTAACCACTTAATCCATTGTCCTTCTTATGCTTAACAACCTTTTATAGAAAAAATTGGACTCGGCCATCCTGTATAGATTAAATGTGAGAAACCGGCTGGAACTAGAAGTGAACACTCTGGATCAGCTCAATAGTTCTCTCTTCCTATTGGAGGAGGTACGCGATATGGAGAATAAAATAGACAACATCTACCTACCGATAGAGACCCTGTATAGTAAGCTAAGGTGAGTTATCTTCTCTCGTTTGTATTCATGCGCATCGATGAAGATTCAGAACATACCTGCTTCATCTACTAATTGGTCTTACTATGCAGGGTTTATGAGGTTCGCATTCCAAGATCTGAAGTGGAGGAAGTGGACTCACTGAGGGCAAGGTGGGAGGAGCTTTTGGAATTAGCTGACAAGGTCAGAGAAGATCTTCTGAAGGAGAAACGGAACGCTTTTGAACAAGAACTTGATAAGCAAGTGAAGGTGAGTGTGACTGTCTTTGTCTAAAGCCTTGTCATCAAGTTCTCAAGTAGGATTAGTATTCCACTCACTCATTTATAATCACTTGTTTTAGACATTTGTAGTCGAGGTTATACAGTTCCGTAATGCATTTGATGCTCAAGGCCCGAGTGTGCCAGGAATTAGTCCCGAGGAGGCTGTAGGTAGACTACATGACTTCCAGCAAAAGTACGGACTCTACGACGCTAAGAGGAAGACTCTGGACTCTGTCTCTAAACTCTTTGGTATCAAGTAAGTAGTCAGACTGTTAACTACTAACTCGCATACAGGTAGGCTGAAGATGTGGGACGCTTATCTACACTCATATCGGGTAATTGTATTCCAATTGGCTGTTCTTGACACTGTGCAGGTGTAAACCCTTCCCAGAACTTGATAAGACAGGAGAGGAATTGGATCTTCTTGGTCAGCTCTATGGACTGTTCCAGAAGTTTATCAGGTTTGACAAGAGATTTAGAGACACTCTGTGGGCAGAGGTGGATCTAGACAACACTAATAAGGAGGTATGTCTGTCTGTTCGTTTGTCTGTCTGGTTGTCTGCAGTATTAAATAGAGATACTCTGTAGGCGAGGTGGATCTAGACAACACTAATAAGGAGGTGTGTCTGTTTGTTCGTTTGTCTGTCTGGTTGTCTGTCTGTTTGTCTGCAGTATCAAATAACTTCTATATTCAGCATTATAGCATAGGTCCAATGTATAAACTAATGTATGTACCATGTGCTGTATCTACATTGTATGTACATATAGGTCGAATCATTCTGGGATGAATGCTTGGCGCTGCCAAGCAAGCTTAAAGACTGGGATGCTTATCATGATCTGAAGGGAGCAATACAGAAATATCTGGATGTGTTCCCCCTCTTACATAGACTGGCTGCTAAGGTATATGTTCTATATGTATATATCTTGTATTGTACATATAACCTTTGTACTACATGTATATATCTTGTATTGTACGTATAACCTATGTACTAAATGGTGTATATTATATATTGTATATTATACGTATAACCTATGTGCTACATGTATATATATATGTTGTATATTATACGTAGGCCTATAACCTATGTACTACATGTATATAGTGTATTTTATATCATAATATAATGTATAACCATTTTGTTGTACAATGTTGTAATTAGCACATGGAGATGTATAGACTGTCTCAGCTAAACCCAATGCTGGCTGGTTACCTGCACAGGTTTCATACCCGTGTATTCAGAGCTATACTGGTAAACATATATCTTCACACCAATGCCAACTGCTCACTCGTATTACAATGCCACCACCCACATGTACACTCAGTACACACACATATACTATTTGTTATTCTGGTTATTGTTTAAGTTTATAATTACGTACAAAAATCACAAAATCAACACTCTGCAGATCAACAATGTTGAGGTAACAAAACATTTACTTCCCAGCCACTAATTTCATTCTGACAAATTCTACAACTAGGCATTGTGTCCCTAAAATAGCTCTCTTTCTCTCCACTAACTTCAATTTTACCATTCCCTTTAAAGATACTTTGAAAAGTGAACGGATCCTGGGCTATTGGATACCATAAGGGTTAGTAGGCTACACCAGCTTTGTGATAGAATCACTCTATGGAAAGCAGTTTGAGTTATTCATTTGTAAATGAAAGAATTCTATAAAATATCACAAAAAGATTCCTTGCAAGTCCAAGTCTTTATCTGATGAAGGCTCGGCACAATATTCCCATCAAATGTACATTTGACCATTTGCATATTGCTATCTGTTTTACTTATTGTGTGCTTGTGTGTCTGTCTGTTTGAGGTTATGTTTATGGTTATGGATTTGATACTACAGATACTACTCTTATAATATGCTGTACATAATATACTACCAGGTGTCACTGTGTACATATACTACCAGGTGTCACTGTATACATACACTACCAGGTGTCACTGTGTACATAGTACTACCAGGTGTCACTGTATACATATACTACCAGGTGTCACTGTATACATATACTACCAGGTGTCACTGTGTACATATACTACGAGGTGTTACTGTATACATACACTACCAGGTGTCACTGTGTACATACACTACCAGGTGTTACTGTGTACATATACTACCAGGTGTCACTGTATACATATACTACCAGGTGTCACTGTATACATACACTACCAGGTGTCACTGTGTACATATACTACCAGGTGTTACTGTGTACATATACTACCAGGTGTCACTGTATACATATACTACCAGGTGTCACTGTATACATATACTACCAGGTGTCACTGTGTACATATGCTACCAGGTGTCACTGTGTACAAATGCTACCAGGTGTCACTGTGTACATGTACTACCAGGTGTCACTGTGTCGTTATAGTACAGGAAATCTCTTCTCATTGAGTATGATGGGTACTATGTACGTAACTATCTCTTCACTTACCTCATATCTCTTTCTCTCTCTCCCACACTCTTGTGATGTTCTAATCTGTTCAGTCTCCCCTTGAATCTCAGAATAAGGAGTAGCCCTCCACTTCTTCCGTACACATGTAATACAGCCACAGCCAGCCTCCACATTATACTCTGCTAGTATGTGTATTAATATATACACGTATATATGGGTTATGAACACATGCACAGAATAAGGAGAAGGCAACTCTGCAAAATAGAGTTATGTTATGTTATGTTATGTTATGTTATGTTATGTTATGTTATGTTATGTTATGTTATGTTATGTTATGTTATGTTATGTTATGTTATGTTATGTTATGTTATGTTATGTTATGTTATGTTATGTTATGTTATGTTATGTTATGCTATCTCAACTTGGTTCAGTTCAGTACTACATGTACATGTGTATACACATACCGTATTTTGTATGTACATATACAGTGTAGGCTACCATATACACTATTACACACGCCATACTTTTTATGTACCCATACAGCTTAGGCTATAAGATACTACACATACCGTACTTTATGATGTACACATACAGTGTAAATATTTGCTAAATATCTAGAACAAGCTGTCACTGTGGATCATTAAATGGATTCAATTTACTAATAACTACAGGAAATAAGGAACAGGCATTGGTTGCAAGTCATGTCCGCCACTGGTAGCTCGTTTCAACTGGAAGCCAACGTCTTCAAGATGTTCCACCTTCTTGACATAGATCTTATAGCGTATGTTTATACATTGTGTTATAGCATGGAATTTTAGTCATGTGTTCTAGCGTATATGCGTATGTACTACAGTGTATCTTCATTCATATGTGTTATCACTATAACTAAAGACGAAACGGTCGTCGGCCTGCGGTCTGTCGTCTTCCAGTCAGATTCGGAGACGAAAATCGGGACAATTTATATGTTGCAATGCTGCCGGTCAAGATCTCGGCTCTGAGTCCACCAGCATCGCTGCCAGGGCGGGTCCCTAGCCTTCGGCCCTCGCACCTGACCCAAGAGCGGGGTGGGTAGTGGACCCACCCGCCAAGTGGGTTTTGGAACTCGGGCTATGCTGACAGCGCAGATCTTCCTATACCATTGATTTACATATAGTACAATGCTGCCAGCCTGCACCTCAGTTACGGTTGGTGCTAAGACCTCGAGACCGGGTTCTCCGACATTGCTCCCGGGGCAGTACCCGACCCACCCTACCCGCTATATTGGTGTTGGAACTCGGGTTATGTACTTTGAGTTGTCTCCTAATGCAAAAAAACACAACTCCTCATGGAATCACTGCAATATGCCTGCACCATTAGAGGTCACAGCACATGAACACAAGCCATCATTACACGCGAGCGAAGCGAGCAACTAGTGCAGTGAGACGTACATCGCAGACCAAGCGCGAAGTCCTTGTAGTGTATATTCATGTTATAGTGTCTGTTGGTATAGCGTATATTCATGTTTCATAGCGTAAATTCATATATGTTATAGTCTATGTTGGTATGCATTCAAGAGTATGGTGAAATGTTATCTTTAATCTTATAGTAATATTCATGTCTTTTTGGTATTGGGTATATTTATTATAGTGCACTACATTGATGTTTAGTTTAGTAACGCCTTTGTGATCTACTGTAGCAATTTCAATATACATTGTACATGTAAATAAAATGTCAACACATGGTTTGTCAAATACTCAGTCCAGTTTATGTGCATATATAGACTGTGCCTGCAGGCACAAGTAGCCAGCCCAGTCTATGTGCATATATAAACTGTGCTTGCAGACATAAGCAGGAAATTGAGGATATCTGCCATGCAGCCTCCAGAGAGATGGAGCTGGAGGTCAAGATGAGAATCACCGAGGAGGAATGGACAGAGCAGGTGCTAGCCTTTGAGCATTACAAAAAGCTTGGCCCTATTTATCTTGACAAAGCTTTCACTGAGAGGCTGCTGGAACAGCTTGAGGACGCACAGGCTTTACTAGCAAGGTAGGATTGGTATGGCTAGAGCACCACTCTACTACAGCATGTTCACCAACAAATTCATTAGTATATTCAATTTACTTACTACACCACTACAGCATACTTACCAGTATGTACATTGCTATATTAAATCTACTTTTACTACCCTACCACAGCATGCTTACCAGCAAGTACATTGGTCCGCTGAGAGAAGAAGCAGCTTCCTGGGCAGAGAAGTTAAAGGAAGTAGAAGATGTGTTAGAGATTTGGCTTGAGGTGCAGGATCTATGGCAATACTTGGAGGAGGTGTTCAGTAACCCCACAACGTCTAAGGTGTTCAAATATGAACTCACATAGCTGAAGCCTTTTTGAATTGGTGATCTTTACATGTAGTTTATGATGATGTCAGTTATAGTGTAGCATGTTATTAATTTTATAATACTCTAATCCATATTGATATGATTAGAGAATGTTCAAATGCGTGTGTTTTAGGAGCTACCTCAGGAAGCTAAGAAGTTCAATAGAATTGATAAAGGGTGGGTAAAGATGATGAAACGAGCATACGACACTCGCAACGTCTTGCAGGTACTGCTACTGCTACTACTACTACTACTACTACTACTACTACTACTACTACTACTACTACTACTACTACTACTACTAATACTACTACTACTACTACTACTACTGCTACTGCTACTGCTAATACCACTACTACTACTACTACCCTTACTGCTACTACTACTACTACTACTACTACTACTACTACTACTACTACTACTACTACTACTACTACTACTACTACTACTAATACTACTGCTACTATTACAAATACCAATACTACATGACTTGTGTTAGCAGTACTTACTACAACTACTCCTACTTGAGCTAACTACTACTACTACTACTACTACTACTACTATTACTACTACTACTACCACTACCACTACTATTACCACTACTACTACCACTACTACCACCACTACCACTACTACTACTACCACTACTACTACTACCACTACTACTACCACTACTACTACCACCACTACCACCACCACTACTACTACCACTACTACCACCACTACTACTACTACTGCCACTACTACCGCCACTATTAATACCAATGACTACCCATAACGCCACTGCTACTGCTTGTACTGGCACTACCATCTTATTCCAGTGCTGTTATGGTGGAGAAGTACCTAAGGGAATTGTATTGAGACATATCTTTGAAGAACTCGAGACTTGTTTTAAGTCACTTGCAACCTACCTAGATGGTAAAAGGAGATGCTTCCCACGTTTCTATATGGTATCAGATGCTGTCCTCCTTGCTATCCTCAGCCGACCCAAAGACCTGGAATCCGTTAGACCTTACTTTAGGTTTGTATTGATATGAATTGCAGAGGAGAGGTATACCACTTTGTGTAACGGCTCAGTGTGTATTATCACTTCATTCTTCAGTGTCTATTACCTCAGTGTGTAACACTTCAGTATGTAGCACTTCAGTGTGTAGCACTTCAGTGTGTGACACTTCAGTGTGTGACGCTTCGGTGTGTGACGCTTCAGTGTGTTACGCTTCAGTGTGTAGCACTTCAGTGTGTGACGCTTCGGTGTGTGACGCTTCGGTGTGTAACATTTCAGTGTTTGACATCTCAGTTTTGTGGATACTTCTGTGTGTGTGTGTAACACACCACCATGCTTTACACTTTCATGCATAAGAATTATCTGTTCTGTGTTGCAGATGTTTATTCAGTGCTATACATGACATCAAAGTTGAGAAGTCTGGTTTTGGAGAACTGGGAGACGATGGTGGTAGTCCATTTACCCTCTCACCTGATGGCACCACTCGGGAAGGGACGGCAGACAGTCCAACTCGCAGAGGTACACCTAAGCATGGACGGAGGACTCAGTCTCCCTCAGGTCATGAAGCTACAGTGCAGACACCAGTAAGAGTAGATAAACGTCTAACTGAAGTACATGTAAGTAATGATATTGCAAGCTACTCACATTCTACATAATTATGTTGGGAAGCATCAAATTACGTGTTACTCATCTGTTTTGTATTCGTCTTGTATGTAGCATACATGTACACAGTATGTAGCATACATGTACACAGTATGCTACATACATGTACACAGTATGTAGCATACATGTACACAGTATGTAGCATACATGTACACAGTATGTAGCATACATGTACACAGTATGCAGCATACATGTACACAGTATGTAGCATACATGTACACAGTATGTAGCATACATGTACACAGTATGTAGCATACATGTACACAGTATGTAGCATACATGTACACAGCATGTAGCATACATGTACACAGTATGTAGCATACATGTACACAGTATGCAGCATACATGTACACAGTATGTAGCATACATGTACACAGTATGTAGCATACATGTACACAGTATGTAGCATACATGTACACAGTATGTAGCATACATGTACACAGTATGTAGCATACATGTACACAGTATGCTACATACATGTACACAGTATGTAGCATACATGTACACAGTATGTAGCATACATGTACACAGTATGTAGCATACATGTACACAGTATGTAGCATACATGTACACAGCATGTAGCATACATGTATACAGCATGTAGCATACATGTACACAGTATGCTACATACATGTACACAGTATGTAGCATACATGTACACAGTATGTAGCATACATGTACACAGTATGTAGCATACATGTACACAGTATTTAGCATACATGTACACATACCACAACATATTCCCCGATCTCACATCACTCATCAGTCATTCTATTACGATTATCTTATTTGGGAAATTACATTATGGATGTAAACCCTGCACAAAACTTTGTTACATTTTGTCTGGCAGAAAAAAAAGCGGCCAGCTTTATCCAAGAAGGGAAAGGTAATCATGGTTTCAGCAAACTATTCTTATTGTATCCAAAATAATTGATGTTGTACCATACCTAATGATCCTGACCTATTTGTTGATTTCCTCGAACCTATTCAACCCCCCATGCCTTAACTGCATTGAAGTACCTTTTAACATTAATAGTGTTTTACATGTATTATGTGTATACTTAGCTTAAAGTCATGTTGTTCACAGTAACCGATATTAACATTTCCTTATTTATTGTATTCATATTAATATCAACAATTCACTACAGTCATATTAATATCAACAATTCACTACAGTCATATTAATATCAACAATTCACTACAGTCATATTAATATCAACAATTCACTACAGTCATGTTAATATCAACAATTCACTACAGTCATATTAATATCAACAATTCACTACAGTCATATTAATATCAACAATTCACTACAGTCATATTAATATCAACAATTCACTACAGTCATATTAATATCAACAATTCACTACAGTCATATTAATATCAACAATTCATTACAGTCATATTCACTATAGTCATACTAATGTCAACGCTGTACTATTAATAATCATATTATTGTAATATCAACTGATGTAGCTCTTCCTCCCAGCCATGCATAACATGGGTTAACCCATGAAATGAAATGGATTAGGTAATTCCTATTTTGGTGATGTTGATTGGATATACTGTAATCCAAACAATGTATTTATTACAGAAGAACATGATCAGTGTTTTGTAATTACACATTACTAAGCACTGATCATGTTCTTCTGTAATAAATACATTGTCTGGCTTATATCCAATCAACATCACCAAAATAGGAATTGTCTAATCTATTTCATTTATCCTTGTATCAACTAGTAAATCGTATTTTAGAATATCAGCACACACCATCATGGTGCAGCTATCAACCTACCATCAGAATTCCATGCTGTGGAGAACGTAACGTTAGATGCCTACGCAGTAGCTAGTAGTGATGGGGAGAGGCTGAAACTTAACCATGAGGTAGTAATTTACTACTGAGTCTATGCGTTGCATTGTACTTTATAGGAATTATAATATTACATTTGAATATGTGGGTTAGAGGTTTATGTTTGTGTTCATATGTTTGTCTGTATCACACAGATCTCTCTAGAAGATGGTGTAGAGGTTTATGTTTGTGTTTATATGATTGTATGTATTACACAGATCTCTCTAGAAGATGGTGTAGAGGTTTATGTTTGTGTTTATATGATTGTATGTATTACACAGATCTCTCTAGAAGATGGTGTAGAGGTTTATGTTTGTGTTTATATGATTGTATGTATTACACAGATCTCTCTAGAAGATGGTGTAGAGGTTTATGTCTGTGTTTATATGATTGTATGTATTACACAGATCTCTCTAGAAGATGGTGTAGAGGTTTGGTTATCTCACCTGAAGACTGAGGTTGAGGATACATTGAAGAATATGCTTGTACAGATTATACAAGATGTCAACAATAACCAAGCTCTTGAGGACATGGTATTCAAGGTACACAGGCTATGCTCTTGTTTTTAGTCCCCACTATGTTATAATCTGGCATTCAAGGTACACAGGCACACTCAACCAAACATATTATGTGATTTTCTATATGCATATATTATAATATGATCATATACGTATATAATGTTGTGTACATTATAAATTATAATATATATATAAAAAATATATATATTTGTATATACATGTATATTATAGATATGATACATTGTATATATTATTATGTGTATATTATAGATATAATGCACTATATTATATATTATGTGTATATTATAGATATTATATGATATCATATATTATGTGTATATTATGATATATGATTTTCTACATATACATGTATGTATTTGTCCATATTCAAACACACAGTATACATATATGTTACTAAACTACATTCTCCAGTACCCGAGCCAGATCTGCCGGTTGGCCATGCTGTACTACTGGACAAAAGAATGTGAGAGTGGTATTACTGAACTCCGTTATGAAAGAAGGGCAATACAGAACACCAAGGCTAGATTTCAGGCTAACATAGCCAAAATACCTACAGCATTGGCTCGCAACTCTTTCAGAAACATAGAAGAACCTATGTTGCCTCTACACAGGCTAAGACTGGAAGCCCTGTTCACGGTTAGTAAATATACATGTTCAACATGAATTTGGTTTACCCATGATACCCATCAATGTCATTGTGTAAATAGTCAAGTATCTACACTGTACAGAGATTAACATATATATGTTACTACGTTGTGTGTATATTCATGAGATCTAGCATCCGTTTACCAGCGCTGTACGCTGACTGTGCTTGTAGCAATCATTCTACTTGAGAGACATGCTTGATGTGATGGGCACCAGAAAGATTAGAGAGATTACAGACTTTGACTGGAGGAGAAACCCCAGAGTTTACTACCAAGAGGTTGAAGGTGACCAATAGACTAATAGACTAATAGAATTATTTCAGTGCACATACACTCATATAACCATATTATTAATACTGTACTCAGTACTTGCCTGGTTAGGTTTACTGTAGCTGTAAATGATATACACACGTACGTGTTTACATCACATGACATCCTTTTACCTGTTGACAGATGAGAAGATGGAACCAGTTATCTACATCCTGGAGAACAGGTTTAGCTACGGCTGTGAGTTCTATGGTAACCAAGTTGGAGTGGCAATGACTTCTATTACAGAGAGGTGTTTCCTAACCATGTCCCAGGTAAGGCTGACGATCTAAATATCATTTGCCTGTGACCAATACTGCAGTTTATATGCCTCATTAGTGCAAGCATTTGTCAACACTTTTAGTATTCATATGTAGCCTTTGTCAACACTTGTAGTATTCATGTGAGGCCTTTTGTCAACGCATGTGGTATTCATGTGAAACCTTTGTCAACACATGTGGTATTCATGTAAAATTGAAGGCTCTGACCAGTTCGCATGGAGTTATCTTGCAAGGACCACAAGCTGTTGGTAAAACTGAGACAGTCAAAGGATTGGGGGTTTTATTCTCTCATTTCATCAGCATGCTGCATTGTGATATGAACATGTCTGCTCACTCACTTGGTAAGCTACTATTTTTAAATAATTGAATCCTTACATCATGCCTGTTAATGCTATCTTTCTATGACCTCACATAATTGTGTCGGTATAATCTCACTAATGACATCACATCTGTTGATATAATCTCACCATGACATCACATCTATTGATATAATCTCACAATGACATCGCATCTGTTGATATAATCTCACTATGACATCCCATCTGTTGATATAATCTCACTATGACATCACATCTATTGATATAATCTCACTATGACATCATATCTGCTAATAACAGGAAAGTTGATGCAAGGTGTACCACTGGATGGCTACTGGGTAGGTCTGGATGAAGCTCACTTGATGAATAGGGAGGCAATGGCTGTTCTTCTGCAGTCGGCCAGTACCATATTTAATGCTGTGAAGACAATGCGAGAGCATGTTGAGATCAATGGTACTGAGGTAAGTAGTCACTGCTCACCACTCTTATATATTTGTGGAGATCGATGGTACTGAGGTAAACAATTACGCTTTAATACATGTGTATTTGTGGAGGTCAATGGTGCTCAGCAGATGATAGACATTCACCTTTCTGTAATATGAATCTGCTGCAGTTGCCAATGAAGAAGATGTCGGCGGCAATGTTTATGACCTTGAATCCCAGAGCAATGACCAAGATAGAGCTGCCCAATGATACAAGAGCTCTATTTAGAGTAGTTACACTCGCTGCACCAGACTTCTCGATGCTTCTGAGGGCTAGATGTGCCGCCATGGGACTAAAAGCTCCATCCATTCTTGGCACTCGTCTAAAAATGGTCAGAGATCTTGCTTCTGATCTCTTGTGAGTGAACTTATGACTCATATTTTACAGTTGATACACAAGTTTGATTCATCACAAGGGAATTAGCAAATAGATGTTTATGTTTATGTTGTAGCCAACCTACTATACTTTACTCTACTTTACCATACTACCATACTATATTATATAAACATACCATACCATAGTACCTACTTTACTCTACTGTACTACACTATACTGTAACTTTACTATATTTTTACTATGCTGTACTGTACTGCACTGCAATGCACTGTACTATTATGACGATACTGTACTGTACTATGCGATTCATCGCACTTCTACTACACTCCCTCGAATATACTCCTACTCCACACCACTCTACTCTACTCTACTCTACACAACTCTACACTACATTAAACTACGCTACACTGCTCTACACCACTCTACACTGCTCCACACTACACTACACTACACTGCACTACACTGCTCTACACTGCTCTACACTACACTACACTACCCTACACTACCCTACACTACACTGCACTGCACTGCACTGCACTGCACTGCACTGCACTGCACTGCACTGCACTGCACTGCACTGCACTGCACTGCACTGCACTGCACTGCACTGCACTGCACTGCACTACACTACACTACACTACCCTACACTGCTCTACACTACGCTACACTACTCTACACTACCCTACACTACCCTACACTACCCTACACTACCCTACACTACCCTACACTACCCTACACTACCCTACACTACCCTACACTACCCTACACTGCTCCAACTCTATACTACTCTGCTTTACTCGTTTCTCTACTCTTCCAGGTCTAAGGATTCTAGATCCTTCTTTAACCTCAACATACTGACTGCTGTACTGAAGAGGTCAGTAATGAAGAGGAAGAGCATGAGAGGAGAGAGTTTAGACAGACAGTCGACTAACATGGACAAGAGTCGAGGAGAGACTGGTGATAAGAAAGTCACTGTGGAAGAGTCGCGGTCTAACAGCCAGGCTAGCGGCATGCTCAACTCAACAGGAAGTGTCATCAGTAAGTTCAACTTTCTCTTCTGTAACCTCATTCAATTTCTTATTAAGGTTCCATACATCATACTGTTATGGTAGGGTTATCACTCTGTTATAACTCAGTCTCTTGGTCCCTAGTTCCTCTAGTGCTAACAAGTGCTTACAAGTGCAGGCAAGTGCTCATTTTAGCCGGGTCTTTGGTCTTATGCCAGACAAAGGTGGGTACATCAAAGCAGGACCCATGATCTCTTTGCAACAGACGCCTGTGCCACACAGTAGTTCTAGCTGGCTCCTTACTTTGGCTGCTTCTTCTTCTGGTAAGTGGCAAGTATGAAGGCTTGCTATGAGGAGAACTCAAGGTGTATGCTTAACCTTATGCTGTACAGTGTATAACAGAGGCTTCACTTGAACATCCAGGCACGGTAGAACAAGGATACGTGTCCACTGTAGACTCGCCACCAAATGCCGTAATAATATGGATTCATTGTAGCGATGGTCACCCGGTAATAATGTTATCCATTACAATACAACATGGCTGCCTATAAATTAATGGACATTTTTGCAATGCATATTATTCTTGAAACTCTTGACTAAGATTGCTTGCAATGAACTCATTGTAATTTCTAGCTCTTAGGACACCAAATTCCACTTTACACAGAGTAATGCTGGATTACTTTGAAGGTAACACTCTTCCCTAGGTTGGTGTCCATTTCACTGACTGCTCAGATGAATCTGTGTTCTTATTGGCTGAATGTGCAAATAAACTTACACGTACAGCATGACTAATCTTTCATGCAGCCAATAAGATCTCAGATGCTTAGGTGAAAATCCTATCTTCAGACTAAATATTTAGTGGTTTGAATATCTTACTAGATTAAATCCTGCTAATTAACATACTCTTTAAAACGATCTATTGAATTGTACTCTCAATATCATCTACTGGTGGGTGATGGAATGCTATTAGCTATTACTTTCTTCAATTCTCTACTCCCGCTGGCTAAATAATTCATCTCTTTCCACATCTCCTCAGTTATGATTGCATTTTGGAAGGTGCCGCTAGTCTTTAGCACTAATATTATAGTACATTGTAGTTAGTATCACTACCTGGCATATCTTCCCAGCTGCATGTGGCCTTCTTGATGACTAGATAATACTTATCAGCTCATCATACTTTATATATCCAGTTAGAGTGCACACCCATTTCTTCCTATATCAACAGTCCAAGATGATGGGCTGACAGGGCCCTCCCACTCCAGTATGACTATTGCTCCAGCGATATATGAGGAGGTTATCAACCCTGAAGATCAGGAAATTGTTGATATGCTCTTAACCAATGATAGCACACCCCGTGAGCTCCGTCTCGTTACAACCCCACCACCTAAGGTGACGAGAAAGAAGATGAAATATGTTAACCAACGAGAGGAGGAATCGAGAAGAACACCACATTGGAATCCTGTTGGTGAGCCTGTGGACTTCTCAGCAACACATTGCAGGGCAGGATGGGACTGGACTCTTTCCATCCCATCTTCTGCCTCTCTCTCTTTCTGGCACCAAGACACATACTCACTTCATTCTGCTGGACACTTTCTATTTGTTTGCTCCTATAATTAAAATTACTTTATTTGTATCACATACAGATGGATGGACAGACAAATATCACATGAGCACTATCTTTGTGTTCCCTTTCAACAGCACTCTGCTTGGTCTTCTCTTTGTTCTATTCTGATTTGGAGTAATCTGATCTCTACATTTTACATTGGTATTAGCAGCGTTGTAATCTGCCACATACTTGGTACCACACATACAGTAGAGTCTCGGTTAGGCACACTTATATATTAGACAAACTACCGTAATGTGATTGGCTAATGGACGTACTGTAATCTCCAGGTCCTGGCCCCGGCACCAAGCAAGAAAGATATGCAGGTGCCAAGATCAAAGGAACACCTAATCCTCTCACCTCATATGCACGACTTGAACATGCTCTCGTTGGACAGTCTCTTCTAGAAATCATTGGCCCTCGACTGCAAGGAGAGGTATGTTGATATACAACATAATTTCTAACAAGTACAATTCCTCTTGTAATCATACGAGTGATATATCTCCACTGAGATATTGTGACTGCACATTGGTAATTATCAGTAATAAGAGTTTTAAGCTTCTTGTGTGGATATATTGGAACTGACTGTGTTCTGCATTAGCTTCATGTTTTTGTTAGGATCTAAGTCTATTTAAGACGATTGTTAAGGATGTGTTCGCCTCCCTTCCTGTGCCTCCAGAACCTAAAGCTATGAGTGCTCGGGCCAAGACAGCTGATGTTGAAGCTGCCATTGAATTGCAGTCTTCAGAGAGGGGTCTCGTGCCTCACAAGCCGTGGATAGACAAATGTCTTCAACTTTACACCATATCTACAGTTTGCCAAGGTATGTTACACTATCTACACTACATCTACAGCTTACTATGGTATGTTACACTATCTACACCACATCTACAGTTTACTATGGTATGTTACACTATCTACACCACATCTACAGTTTACTATGGGTATGTTATCACTATCTACACTACATCTACAGTTTACTATGGTATGTTACAATATCTACACTACATCTACAGTTTACTATGGTATGTTATCACTATCTACACTACATCTACAGTTTACTATGATATGTTACAATATCTACACTACATCTACAGTTTACTATGGGTATGTTACACTATCTACACTACATCTACAGTTTACTATGGGTATGTTACAATATCTACACTACATCTACAGTTTACTATGGTATGTTACACTATCTACACTACATCTACAGTTTACTATGGTATGTTATCACTATCTACACTACATCTACAGTTTACTATGGGTATGTTACACTATCTACACTACATCTACAGTTTACTATGGGTATGTTACAATATCTACACTACATCTACAGTTTACTATGGTATGTTACACTATCTACACTACATCTACAGTTTACTATGGTATGTTATCACTATCTACACTACATCTACAGTTTACTATGGTATGTTATTACTATCTACACTACATCTACAGTTTGCCAAGGTATGTTACACTATCTACACCACATCTACAGTTTACTATGGTATGTTACACTATCTACACCACATCTACAGTTTACTATGGGTATGTTACAATATCTACACTACATCTACAGTTTACTATGGGTATGTTACAATATCTACACTACATCTACAGTTTACTATGATATGTTACACTATCTACACTACATCTACAGTTTGCCAAGGTATGTTACACTATCTACACTACATCTACAGTTTACTATGGTATGTTATCACTATCTACACTACATCTACAGTTTACTATGGTATGTTATCACTATCTACACTACATCTACAGTTTACTATGGTATGTTACACTATCTACACCACATCTACAGTTTACTATGGGTATGTTACAATATCTACACTACATCTACAGTTTACTATGGGTATGTTACAATATCTACACTACATCTACAGTTTACTATGATATGTTACACTATCTACACTACATCTACAGTTTGCCAAGGTATGTTACACTATCTACACTACATCTACAGTTTACTATGGTATGTTATCACTATCTACACTACATCTACAGTTTACTATGGTATGTTATCACTATCTACACTACATCTACAGTTTACTATGGTATGTTACAATATCTACACTACATCTACAGTTTGCCAAGGTATGTTACACTATCTACACTACATCTACAGTGTACTATGGGTATGCTATTACTATCTGCACTATACATGTACATGTATGTGTCTATGCAATGTATACTAATGTGCAGGGGTGATACTAGTCGGACCATCAGGCAGTGGAAAATCAGCCTGTGTGCAGGCACTGATAGACGCACTGTGTGTAAACCCTCGGGGTATGAGCAGACAGTCTCAGACTCAGTCCACAGGAGCTCAGCAAGCAGATGCCAACCACAGGCTACTAAAGATAAACCCGTGTGTAGTGGATGACTACCAGACTATGTTCGGTTACCTCACCCACCAGACTGACTGGGTCGATGGGATATTTACTCACACATGGAGGAAAGCCAACAGGGTTAGACACTAATATCTTATTCACCTGTATTCAACTCTACATTTCCCAATATATCGTTGGTGGTAACATACATATATAATGGTTGTACTTTCAACAATTTACTATTTGTCTAATAGAATGTGAGTACCACATGGATAGCCATGGATGGACCATTGACGGCAACGTGGGCAGACAATCTCAACACTGTCCTTGACTCGGATAGGATGCTGCATCTGAAGAATGGTGACAAGCTTGCCATGTCAGACAGCGTCAAGTTGCTCTTTGAAACTGATGATCTAAAGTCAGCATCTCCTTCAACTTTGTCACGTTGTGTAAGTATATTGTCTACGCTTTCCTTCAACTTTGTCACGCTGTGTAAGTATATGTATATAGTCTACGCTTTCCTTCAAACTTGTCACGTTGTGTAAGTATATTGTCTACGCTTTCCTTCAATCTTGTCACGCTGTGTAAGTATATGTATATAGTCTACGCTTTCCTTCAACCTTGTCACGTTGTGTGAGTATATAGTCAGTATCTCCTTCAACTTTGTCACGTTGTGTAAGTATATAGTCAGCTCAGTCATGCCGTGTAAGTATAGTCTATACCTCTTTTTACAGGGTATCATATACATAGATAGAGAGGTGTTAGGATGGAGACCGATTGCAAAGTCATGGCTGGAAGACCGCACCCATCAGGAAGTGCACGTGAGTGTTGTATTCCTCATTGATGTCTTCATCTATGCTAGAACATGTTGTGTATCAAGTGTTGTGTTGGTAGCTAGCCAGTCACGAGTGATTTGATCAGGCACTGTAATGGTGTATGTATTGGTTGAGAGGTAAATGTCAACAGATACTACCACAGCATATGTTGTATACTTGTATTTTTCTCATGTCGCACCGCACCTTGTACCGTAACAATGTTAGAGTACAGCAGTGTACCTAGTCACACTATTTACCGTTTATGTTAAGTTCTATGGTACATTTGACTCTTTGATACCTACAGCTGAAATACTGTTCATTTGTTTACTAGGACAAGCTTACAATATCATCCTATCAGGTTTATTCTTAAGCTTACTATTATTGTGCCACAGTTTCTATATCTAAGCTTGCTACTGTTTGGTAGTATTTTCTCAGTTTATTTTGTACTTCCTGTTCAATAATCTTGTTCCTATTTTTCTATTTCTGTTTATTATTTTATTTCTCCCTATTCTGAGCCTCTCTGTCTAATCTAGGTGTACACTGGAGGTATCAATGCTATATGTATCATATGTACCGCATATAGTTTATACAGTATCATACATTATACGTACACTGTATCATACATTGTACACACTGTATCATACATTATACGCACTGTATCATACATTGTACATACAGTATCATACATTATACGTACACTGTATCATACATTGTACACAATGTATCGTACATTATACGTACACTGTATCATACATTGTACACACTGTATCATACATTGTACACACTGTATCATACATTATACGTACACTGTATCATACATTGTACATACAGTATCATACATTATACGTATACTGTATCACACATCATACATACTGTACCATACACTATAATACACAATGTATCATACATTAACCATTTTAACTGCTTTTCATATTATTTGTATTATACATTGTAAATATAAACACCATGGTGCTGCAGGTTATGATCTCAGTGCGAAGCAGTACACCTCAGTCTAGCCTATGACTATACCTTGCCAATTGTACGACACATTACAATAGATTACTGTGTAGCCTATGACTATATCCTGTCAATTGTACGACACATTACAATAGATTACTGTGTAGCCTATGACTATACCCTGCCAATTGCACGACACATTGCAATAGATTACTGTGTAGCCTATGACTGTAACTGTCTTCAAGTATTATATTATACGATGTTGTTTTTACACACAGCTAACCGTAAAAAAGTACAATCAGGTAAAACTGTTGCAGCATGTAAGGGGTGTGCAAGCTAGCCCTACCTCTACTTGTACCATATACGTTCTTCTCATCACAAAGCTACACAGTTCACTGCCTCTCTCTCTTTTATATTTCACACCTAGCCATACCTAGTCATGGATAGTCATATTGACTTTTTCAAATTGTGCCTGCCACAGCATTTATATACTGTTCACATATGCTTCACTCCAACATAATATATTATATTATAATATATTATAATTATATAATTTCATTGACTATATATTGTATGTTATATATTATATCATCTGCTATATTATATTATTTATGTTATGTTCACCAGTTGCTCCATTTTACTTGCTATTTCAACTGTGGTCACTATTATAACACTGTCCTCATCCATTGGTGTGGAGTTTGAGGTGTAATCTATCATTACCATGTCCAGTGTTGTCTGTTTACATACAATGTACAAATGTACTTGTCTCTGCAGCACATGTACCCATTATGACACATACATGTAGCTCATATATACATGTACATGTATTAATATAACACCATTGTTTCTTCCCACCATTCAGGTCCTACAAAAGGCTTTCAATAAGACTGTGGACCCAGTTTCCCATTTTGTCATCAATGATGCAAGGTAGGGACTTCAAGTTACCCGCCCATTTCATTTCTACATTTCCCCACACTGTTGTGTCTACTTGCAATGCCAGATTATTGTGTTCCATTTACTGACAAAATACAACTGTGTTATCCATTAAGATGTGTATAATATACAGGTTGTAGGTTGTAGGTTGTATAGAGTTAGTATCCATGAGATCGGTATATTAGATACAACAACTAAGCATGTTGAATGGCAGGCCGCAAGTCCTATAATCATCTTATAGGCTAATACTACTAACATCTCCCTTTTTCAGCTATATTGAATGTTATGATAGTATTCAGCTTCTTTTCATTCCTTAGGTGAACTTTTCACTCCATTATGGAAATGTTCCACTCTGTGCATGATTGTTTCAGACCAAAGGTGAGGTTGTCTGAAGTTGGAATGTTCCAATCTTGTCTACGACTGTTGTCAGCCATGTTGGCAGACAACGTAGAGATTGGAGGGGAGGCCCACATTGAAAGACTTTATTTGTTTTGTCTCATGTGGACATTTGGTGGGTTACTAGACAAAGCCGACAGGAAGTCATTCAGTGACCTACTTAAGAGTCTCTCCACTGCGTGAGTCAATATTATAATCTACCTCTAAGTGTATACGTTGTTATGGTGAGATGTTGTCTTCTAGTTGATTGTTGTACTTACTGTCTGTCAACAATCACGTTCTCCCACTATTTACAATGTTGTAGTAGATTGCATTATTGACCCTGATGTAAATATTATTATTAATCCTAGTCTACCCGATCCTAAAAAGCTGGTGTTGTAAGTCTTACTATGTCTATGATATCTAACTTATTATTTCACACTCTTATGATCTCTAACTCATTAGTTCACACTCGTATGTTCTCTAACTCATTAGTTCACCCGTATGATCTCTAACTCATTAGCTCACACTCGTATGTTCTCTAACTCATTAGATTGCACTCGTATGATCTCTAACTCATTAGCTCACACTCGTATGACCTTTAACTCATTAGTTCACACTCGTATGTTCTCTAACTCATTAGCTCACACTCGTATGACCTTTAACTCATTAGTTCACACTCGTATGTTCTCTAACTCATTAGTTCACCCGTATGACCTCTAACTCATTAGCTCACACTCGTATGACCTTTAACTCATTAGTTCACACTCGTATGTTCTCTAACTCATTAGTTCACCCGTATGATCTTTAACTCATTAGTTCACACTCGTATGACCTCTAACTCATTAGCTCACACTCGTATGATCTCTAACTCATTAGCTCACACTCGTATGATCTCTAACTCATTAGTTCACACTCGTATGATCTTTAACTCATTAGTTCACCCGTATGATCTCTAACTCATTAGCTCACACTCGTATGATCTCTAACTCATTAGTTCACACTCATATGATCTCTAACTCATTAGCTCACCCGTATGATCTCTAACTCATTAGCTCACACTCGTATGATCTCTAACTCATTAGCTCACACTCGTATGATCTCTAACTCATTAGCTCACACTCGTATGATCTTTAACTCATTAGTTCACACTCGTATGTTCTCTAACTCATTAGTTCACACTCGTATGTTCTCTAACTCATTAGCTCACACTCGTATGATCTCTAACTCATTAGCTCACACTCGTATGTTCTCTAACTCATTAGTTCACCCGTATGATCTTTAACTCATTAGTTCACACTCGTATGATCTCTAACTCATTAGTTCACACTCGTATGATCTTTAACTCATTAGTTCACCCGTATGACCTCTAACTCATTAGCTCACACTCGTATGATCTCTAACTCATTAGTTCACACTCATATGATCTCTAACTCATTAGCTCACACTCGTATGTTCTCTAACTCATTAGCTCACACTCGTATGATCTCTAACTCATTAGTTCACACTCGTATGATCTCTAACTCATTAGCTCACACTCGTATGTTCTCTAACTCATTAGTTCACACTCATATGATCTCTAACTCATTAGCTCACCCGTATGATCTCTAACTCATTAGCTTACACTCGTATGACCTCTAACTCATTAGCTCACACTCGTATGACCTTTAACTCATTAGTTCACACTCGTATGTTCTCTAACTCATTAGTTCACCCGTATGACCTCTAACTCATTAGCTCACACTCGTATGACCTTTAACTCATTAGTTCACACTCGTATGTTCTCTAACTCATTAGTTCACACTCGTATGTTCTCTAACTCATTAGTTCACCCGTATGATCTTTAACTCATTAGTTCACACTCGTATGACCTCTAACTCATTAGTTCACACTCGTATGATCTCTAACTCATTAGTTCACACTCGTATGATCTTTAACTCATTAGTTCACCCGTATGATCTCTAACTCATTAGCTCACACTCGTATGATCTCTAACTCATTAGTTCACACTCGTATGATCTCTAACTCATTAGTTCACACTCGTATGATCTCTAACTCATTAGTTCACACTCGTATGATTTCTAACTCATTAGCTTACACTCGTATGACCTCTAACTCATTAGTTCACACTCGTATGATCTCTAACTCATTAGTTCACACTCGTATGATCTTTAACTCATTAGTTCACACTCGTATGTTCTCTAACTCATTAGCTCACACTCGTATGATCTCTAACTCATTAGTTCACACTCGTATGATCTCTAACTCATTAGTTCACACTCGTATTACCTCTAACTCATTAGCTCACACTCGTATGATCTCTAACTCATTAGCTCACACTCGTATGATCTCTAACTCATTAGTTCACACTCGTATGATCTCTAACTCATTAGTTCACACTCGTATGATCTCTAACTCATTAGTTCACGCTCGTATGATCTCTAACTCATTAGTTCACACTCATATGATCTCTAACTCATTAGCTCACACTCGTATGATCTCTACCTCATTAGCTTACACTCGTATGACCTCTAACTCATTAGCTCACACTCGCATGATCTCTAACTCATTAGTTCACACTCATATGATCTCTAACTCATTAGTTCACACTCGTATGATCTCTAACTCATTAGCTCACACTCGTATGACCTCTAACTCATTAGCTCACACTCGTATGATCTCTAACTCATTAGATCACGCTCGTATGATCTCTAACTCATTAGTTCACACTCATATGATCTCTAACTCATTAGCTCACACTCGTATGATTTCTACCTCATTAGCTTACACTCGTATGACCTCTAACTCATTAGCTCACACTCGCATGATCTCTAACTCATTAGTTCACACTCATATGATCTCTAACTCATTAGTTCACACTCGTATGATCTCTAACTCATTAGCTCACACTCGTATGACCTCTAACTCATTAGCTCACACTCGTATGATCTCTAACTCATTAGATCACACTCGTATGATCTCTAACTCATTAGCTCACACTCGTATGACCTCTAACTCATTAGCTCACACTCGTATGATCTCTAACTCATTCGATCATACTCGTATGATCTCTTTTAATCTGAATGGGAGTTACTTCATTTATACTCATCTTCCCTTTATTATTTGCTCTACACATAATGCTAGTGATAGGTGTGTTTCAATATCGGTTGCAAATGGTCACAAGGCATTAGCACTGATGAACACTGGCACATGTACCAACATGACATAGTCCATGCGATTCTAATACATGTATTATACACCCATGACATACGTGTATAATACACGTATGTCATGCGTGTTCATATACCTTCATGTGTTAGAATACTAATAAATCTGTTTGTCTGCAGCCTACCAGATGATGACAGAGATATCTGTGTGTTTGACTACTATGTTGATGAATCTGGGGAATGGGATCCATGGCAGAGTAGAGTACCAGAAGTTGGTTACTCTGACAGCCTCAACATGCTTGGTGACGTCTTTGTTGATACAGTAGAAACAGTGAGTCTTGTTGACTATATTGAATAGATCAATCGGTGATGATGCACAAGTCACTTGATTACATCAAATAGGTCACATTTGAGTTAAATAGGTCAGTGACTGGTGTTTTCTTTGCAGATCAGAACAAGAATTCTAATGGAATTTGCTTCTCAGTCAGGACAGAACATCCTCTTGATTGGTCCATATGGATCAGGCAAGACTAGCATGATCAATGATTTCATCAGTACACAAGGTAAGGCTAGAGTTAGTCTGTAGTCTACATGAAGTGTTCTGGTCTCTAATCCTAGTAACAATCTATATTCCTAACCAAACTTCATGTACTAAAATAATGGGGCAACTACAATCTACCTGAAATGTCAGGTAGATGTCATTTAGTCACAGTTTTCACAAGTTGAAAGTTGCCTGCCCCTCCCTCATCCACTTTGATCTGTATTTGAACGTAAAAAATTTATTTTTCTACCCACATAGTTTTGACCAAATAGGGTTAAAGCTTTAGTTCAATGAGATACCATCAATGAAGGAGTTTCACGTAAATGCACTATGTTATTTATGCCCAAGACTTGAGCAGCATCTTAGAAATAATATGATGTATATACATGTGTAGACAGTGGAACTTGCCTAATTCAAACTCGAAGGGACTGCCATAATTGGTTTGAATTAGGCATGGGCATCGGATCACTTCATTTTGTATGACTTGAATGCCTACCTTACAGATAATACTACATGTATATAGGTTGTAGGATATGTACATGTATATAGGTAGTTGGACATGTACATGTATGTAGGTAGTAGGACATGTACATGTATGTGCATGTATGCGTGAAGTTTCATTTGCTTCAACTGTGAATATATTTGAGGGAAAACAAGTTTTAACATGACGGCTTCCTAGTTAATATGAGTTGTACTGTTTATAACACTCAAAACTACAACACTGCAGATGGGCAACAAGTTATGCATCACATATTCAGAACAACAGTATGAAAATACATTGTCATTTAGCTATGGAACAGTGAACGGTGGTAAGAAATCAGTTAGTTTCCTCTGCTGGAGTAGAAATTGTTATTGGTGCATGTTCAGTGCATTATCAGTGTATAACCAATCAGAGCATCCGAGCGCTCGGGCGGGACTAATGCCATAATATAATATAAGCTAAGCGGTTAGAAGTTGGAATTGCACATAGTAATTTCGAATTAGTTGAAGCCATTTCTATAGTACTCAGCAAGGGTTATGACTAATAGTTTGAACTAGCCATGGTTTCGAATTAGCCAAGGTCGAATTAAGCGAGTTCCACTGTATATATGCATATTATATTAATATAGTATATTGTTATGTATTCTCTTCTACTAACTTTGTGCATGTACAAATATATAATATACCACAATAGATATACTAACACTCTGCATGTAATACTAATATGCAGTGAGTGTTACTTGGTATTTAGGGGTATTCCTGTGCTGTATGCTTACACATTGCTGCTGTATGTTAGACCGATATAAACTGAGACACATATACGAAGGGGTAGTAAACCAACCCCAAGGTAAAACCAATGTAACCTTAGCTCAATTTCTCTTTCCATCATGTTGCAGCATAGCCATTGCCTTGCATTTGTCTGATTTACCTATTGTTTATCATTCCGCATCACCAGCTATTTTATTCCAACATTATCTCTTTTCTAGCGTCACCATTTCCCCACCACACGCATTAAAAATGCAATTCTTGGTTTAACACCATTGTAGGTGTAAAAATATACGAGTGTTAAACTCATAAGCTAAAGTCTCGCTGTCAACGTGTCTCCTTAGTAATTCAATGATTTCTCGAGGAGAAAGTTAAATGGTAATGTAGCAGGCTTACAACTGGCGCTCCTATTTTTACACTTGCAAACTATAATAAATAAATACCACTGGTCTTGTTACAATTTGGTTTAAATTCACCAATTTTGTATAACATTATGGTTTCCAACATCAATCAGTCTATATACATTGCATATAATTTGAGTTTGTTGTCACATGTTTTGACCTGCATTGATTTAGGCACACACTTCTCTTCATATCTTTAGACCCTATACCATGGTTTGGTCACTGTTACTATTATTAGCTGTGGCTAGATTTTACTACTTGTATTGTATTCCATGATCTCTAGATCCAATGACTGCGGTGCACAAAAGGCTTGTCTTCTCTGGAGCGTCAACCTCAAGACAGCTGCAGCAGTTTATCGAACTCAATGTGTTCCACAGACAGGGCTTTGTGTACGGTGCAAAGGAAGGGAAGAAACTCAGAATGTTTATTGATGACATAAACCTTCCCCGTCCTGACCAAGATGGAGTGCAGAGGGTCAATGAGGTAATGTGTGCAGTATATGTCCATGGTTGATGGTGGCATACACTCAACTAATGCTTTTACACGATGTAATAATATTACATTAGTATAATACATTAGTATAATACATTAGTATAATACATTAGTATCATACATTAGTATCATACATTAGTATAATACATTAGTATAATACATTAGTATATTACATTAGTATAATACATTAATATAATACATTAGTATAATACATTAGTATAATACATTAGTATAATACATTAGTATAATACATTAGTATAATACATTAGTATCATACATTAGTATCATACATTAGTATCATACATTAGTATCATACATTAGTATAATACATTATTATAATACATTAGTATAATACATTAATATAATACATTAGTATAATACATTAGTATAATACATTAGTATAATACATTAATATAATACATTAGTATAATACATTAGTATATTACATTAGTATAATACATTAATATAATACATTAGTATAATACATTAATATAATACATTAGTATAATACATTAGTATAATACATTAGTATAATACATTAGTATAATACATTAGTATATTACATTAGTATAATACATTAATATAATACATTAGTATAATACATTAATATAATACATTAGTATAATACATTAGTATAATACATTAGTATAATACATTAGTATAATACATTAGTATAATACATTAGTATAATACATTAGTATATTACATTAGTATAATACATTAGTATAATACATTAGTATAATACATTAGTATAATACATTAGTATAATACATTAGTATAATACATTAGTATAATACATTAGTATAATACATTAGTATCATACATTAGTATCATACATTAGTATAATACATTAATATAATACATTAGTATAATACATTAATATAATACATTAGTATAATACATTAGTATAATACATTAGTATAATACATTAGTATAATACATTAGTATAATACATTAGTATCATACATTAGTATCATACATTAGTATCATACATTAGTATCATACATTAGTATACTGTGGTATTAGTTCAATCATGTACATATGCTAGTTAGTAAGGTGTCTTTATACTCTGATACTTTTCCTTCAGTTGCTACGCCAACTTATGGATGACAAAGTTGTATGCACAACTGAGAAACCATTTGAGTGGAAGACTATAGAAGACCTGAACATACTCTCGTCTGTAAACATGAATGACTTACCTGGCTGCCATGACGACGTCTTGTCTGCCAGACTCCTGGTGAGCTCTCAACACTAACTATGTATATGAGTTACCAACTAAAGAGTATCTAGTTACTACCTACTCAATACAAGTACTTACTCCATCCTCCACTCCATCTGTCAAAGTGTGTACTTATGCTTTACAGAGACACTTTGCCGTATTCAGTCTGGCTGCACCAGAGGGGGAGGGGCTGAGGAATGTAGTTCACTGCGTATTAGAAGCCCATATGACTCAGAATGACAGTCCAGGATTAGTCATTGACCTGCATAATGCCATAGTGCAGGCATCATGCCGTCTGCTGCAGCTAGTGCAGAAAACGCTGAAATCATGTGATATGCCTGGCAGAGAATACTATGCCTTCTCTCTTAGAGATATCAACAACTGCTTCATGGTAGGTGAAACATAACTTGGGATATAATGTAATAATATAGAGTTGGTAGCTACTCACCATGACTTGGAATATATTAGTATAGAGTTGGTAGCTACTCACCATGACTTGGAATATATTAATATAGAGTTGGTATCTACTCACCATGACTTGGAATATATTAATATAGAGTTGGTATCTACTCACCATGACTTGGAATATATTAATATAGAGTTGGTATTTACTCACCATGACTTGGAATATATTAATATAGAGTTGGTATCTACTCTCTGGTTGCCCACTCTGCTTTCTGTATACGCTGTCTATGTTTCTCTTTGGACAGAATTTGAAAAGGTTGGTGGAGGAGGACAGGTCTGAGGAGAACACGGTCATCTCTCTCTGGAAGTATGAGATGTCAAGGATTGTTAGAGATCAGTTATGTAGGTCAGCAGATCTCAACTGGTTTGATGCTACTCTTGACAAGTTAGTGAAAGACACATGGCAGATTGAGGGTGACACGCTTATCCACACCTTCCTCACATTCAACACAGACGCTAGAAGTCACCAGCGAGTTGGAATAGTTGACAGACAGAAACCTAACAAGGTAATTTGAAAATATGCATTGAGGTCACTGGTTTATATATACAACTCATAGATATGTACAACTTGTTTGATATATTTATAGTCTACTGTGTAGTGTATTATGGTGATGTCAGAGGTTCATGTGTATTATTCTCTAGTGATGTCAGAGGTTCATGTGTATTATTCTCTAGTGATGTCAGAGGTTCATGTGCATTATCCTCTAATACGTATGCATCTGTACATTGCAGGTGGTTCTACAGCCACTAACTGACATGAAGTCAGTGTATAACTGCCTCAACACTCTACTCATCAGACACAATGAAGAACTAGGCAATGTGAAGCTGGACATTATGTTAAGTGACCACATCATCACTCATATCATCAAGTTACACAGGATACTTACTCTTCACCACAGGTGGGTTGAGTAACCACTCACACTCACACTACAGTTAGTAGATACTCACACTCACACTACAGTTAGTAACTACTCACACTCACACTACAGTTAGTAGCTACTCACACTCACACTACAGTTAGTAGCTACTCACACTCACACTACAGTTAGTAGATACTCACACTCACTCTACAGTTAGTAACTACTCACACTCACACTACAGTTAGTAGATACTCACACTCACACTACAGTTAGTAACTACTCACACTCACACTACAGTTAGTAGCTACTCACACTCACACTACAGTTAGTAACTACTCACACTCACACTACAGTTAGTAGCTACTCACACTCACACTACAGTTAGTAGCTACTCACACTCACACTACAGTTAGTAGATACTCACACTCACTCTACAGTTAGTAACTACTCACACTCACACTACAGTTAGTAGATACTCACACTCACTCTACAGTTAGTAACTACTCACACTCACACTACAGTTAGTAGCTACTCACACTCACACTACAGTTAGTAACTACTCACACTCACACTACAGTTAGTAGCTACTCACACTCACATCACAGTTAGGGCCGGGCCACCACTCTTTTCTCCGCAGTTGACTGTAGTTACTGCTCTCATCACAGTCAGAGTAGAGTCATTACCCATTCCTACATGAACTGCACATGTCGAACCTTGCTTTTTCTCAATGAGTTGCTAATTATACACTGTAAAGAGGGTGAAAATACTAGATTGTGCATTGCGTTGACAGCATCAAGCTATAACACTATGTGAATGTGCTTCAGCCAGCAAACAAGATGGTAGTTTAGATTAACAGCAAGTAGGTGACCATAATTATTGATGATATAGTTTAAGTGAAAAATCTATCATAGCCAGATTGTTCTAGTGATTTATTTGTGAGACTAAAAGGTTTGGTAACTGGAACTTTTGACAAGATTAGGAGGCTTGCTAGGGCCAACTCTGTTGACTAGGTCCATTGTGGATTCGTCAGTAAGACTGAGACTATGATTAGCTCTAAAGTGGTAGCGTGCAGGTGCAGGAGATGGCTTGCTATTTAATAATAAACCAAACAACCACTTGAGTTCCGTTTACAAAGCTTTATAACCTGTTGCTTACAGTATAGTATTGCGCATTGTTGTATTGTTATGCCTGACATCCTGTTGTTGATTGGTTGTTTTAGCGGTAGCATGTTGCTGATTGGCTCAGTGGGATCACACCTGACTACTCTCTGCAGATTAGCTCTTTATTTGGCCGACATTGACATCTTTAAACTAGACACATCAAAAACTAATGGATTTCTGGATGGACTCCGTTCTGCCATTAGAATAACTGGAGCTGAAGGTGAAACTTCAATAATTATACTAATATACACGGTGCTGATATACACGGTACTGATATACACGGTGCTGATATACACGGTGCTGATATACACGGTGCTGATATACACGGTGCTGATATACACGGTGCTGATATACACGGTGCTGATATACACGGTACTTGAGATGAAATCGGGACTTGAAATGAGATCGGGACTTGAGCTAAGCGATAACAATAACTAGCATAACACTTATCTTATATATATATATATATATATATATATATTACAGGAAAGGTAGTATCTGTGATGCTCACTGCTAGGGAACTGGTAGACCCTATGTTTCTAGACGCTATCAACTCTCTGCTAGTCAGTGGAGAATACGCCCATATATTCAGTAACGATGAGCTGGATGGCCTACTGCAGGCTATACACCCAGCTATGAAGAGAGACTTTCCTACTGGCAATACCGATGCAATGAAATACTTTGTCTCCAGGGTTCAGTCAAACCTCCATCTCATCATATGCCTTCCCCCAAACCACGCCCTTCTCCGACAAGCATCCATGTGAGTACGCTACTATTATATGCATATCCATGTGAGTACGCTACTATTATATGCATATCCACGTGAGTACGCTACTATTATATGCATATCCACGTGAGTACGCTACTATTATATGCATATCCATGTGAGTACGCTACTATTATATGCATATCCACGTGAGTACGCTACTATTATATGCATATCCACGTGAGTACGCTACTATTATATGCATATCCACGTGAGTACGCTACTATTATATGCATATCCACTTGAGTACGCTACTATTATATGCATATCCATGTGAGTACGCTACTATTATATGCATATCCACGTGAGTACGCTACTATTATATGCATATCCACGTGAGTACGCTACTATTATATGCATATCCACTTGAGTACGCTACTATTATATGCATATCCATGTGAGTACGCTACTATTATATGCATATCCACGTGAGTACGCTACTATTATATGCATATCCACTTGAGTACGCTACTATTATATGCATATCCACTTGAGTACGCTACTATTATATGCATATCCACGTGAGTACGCTACTATTATATGCATATCCACTTGAGTACGCTACTATTATATGCATATCCACTTGAGTACGCTACGATTATATGCATATCCATGTGAGTACGCTACTATTATATGCATATCCACTTGAGTACGCTACTATTATATGCATATCCACTTGAGTACGCTACTATTATATGCATATCCACGTGAGTACGCTACTATTATATGCATATCCACTTGAGTACGCTACTATTATATGCATATCCATGTGAGTACGCTACTATTATATGCATATCCATGTGAGTACGCTACTATTATATGCATATCCACGTGAGTACGCTACTATTATAATATGCATATCCACTTGAGTACGCTACTATTATATGCATATCCATGTGAGTACGCTACTATTATATGCATATCCACGTGAGTACGCTACTATTATATGCATATCCACGTGAGTACGCTACTATTATATGCATATCCATGTGAGTACGCTACTATTATATGCATATCCACGTGAGTACGCTACTATTATAATATGCATATCCACTTGAGTACGCTACTATTATATGCATATCCACGTGAGTACGCTACTATTATATGCATATCCATGTGAGTACGCTACTATTATATGCATATCCATGTGAGTACGCTACTATTATATGCATATCCATGTGAGTACGCTACTATTATATGCATATCCACGTGAGTACGCTACTATTATATGCATATCCATGTGAGTACGCTACTATTATATGCATATCCATGTGAGTACGCTACTATTATATGCATATCCACGTGAGTACGCTACTATTATATGCATATCCATGTGAGTACGCTACTATTATATGCATATCCATGTGAGTACGCTACTATTATATGCATATCCATGTGAGTACGCTACTATTATATGCATATCCATGTGAGTACGCTACTGTTATATGCATATCCACGTGAGTACGCTACTATTATATGCATATCCATGTGAGTACGCTACTATTATATGCATATCCACTTGAGTACGCTACTATTATATGCATGAGGTGCTCTAACTGCATATACAGGTACATATACAAGTATACACTTGTATATGATGTACATATACCTACCTGCAGGTGTTACCCAGGACTGCTGAGTGGATGCCAGACTCTGTGGCTGTGTGACTGGAGCTCAGAGTTTCTGATGAGTGAAGCCTCCCATTTCATCACAAAGTTTAACATTGTCAGTGACGAGGCGACTGGGTAAGAGTTATCTACCCTTGCACTGTAAACTACATGCATGTGCAGCTCTAGTATATACCCTTAAAGCTGGGACTGTTTGCGGACTTTCGTGAATTTGGCTTTCGTGAATTTGGCTTTCGTGAATTTGGCTTTCGTGAATTTGGCTTTCGTGAATTTGGCTTTCGTGAATTTGGCTTTCGTGAATTTGGCTTTCGTGAATTTGGCTTTTGTGAATTTGGCTTTCGTGAATTTAGCTTCCGTGAATTTAGCGAGTGACAAATTCGCTAATAATTTCCATTGCTATCAAATTCTGCTCTCAAAATGAACTACATTAGGCGTATTTGGAAACTGTACTGGTTCATATAGGACTGCTTTTAATATCCGAACACAGCCTAAGCTTCAAGCGTGACTACTGTTTGATCTGAAGGGAAATCCCCTTGTTAGCAACGAATATTATTACCAGGCACACTTAATCTAGCATTATAGCTAGCTAGCGTGATATTATTGGATAAAATAAATTGTTATTGCTGCAGATTGCTATTTATAAAGCTTGCACGTGCAATATCCGAATAGGCCTATTGTACATACTGATTACTGGTTTAAACAGACCATACATGCAGCTATATAGCTATATGATACATAGTTGAATATTTTACAAAGCAGTAAGTATTTACTGTAACATAATTGGTAAGTAGCCTAGAGTAGGAACTTTATCAGAGGATTTTTTAAAAAGCTATGGTAATTACTTTATCTCACAGGTGGGCCTACTGCGCCTGTAAATAGGAGTCAGTTCCAGTTTCGTACTGTATGTAAAGGAGTTTAAATTTGAGTAAACGTGCAGCTTAGCTAAGCTTGCTTCTCTTACTGAATTATGCTTAAACCTTAGTTTTGGAACTTAAGCAAATTCCCATCACAACGCGCTCCAGGATTAGCAGACTCTGAAACTTTCTGCTTGTAGGGTAGTTATATAGTTAAAGCTATTCCCATATAAAGTGTGACTATATACATGTACTTGCAGTACAACCGTGACCAACTGTTTGGCCAACATTCACAGTCATATTCTGCGAGAATGCAAGCAAACTGTATGGGCAGGCGATCAGTCAACTGAGGTACAAATGGTGCAAGTTTCAATAAATGAGAGAAAGAAGGAACAGATCAAACACAAGCAATTGAAGGTCCCCAACTTACCATACAGTAAGATGATACTACTCGAACAGATCAGGAATAGGCATAAGATGATGGACCAACCAGCAAAGAACAATGTGTTCGCTGGACCCATGACTTTCCGCAGGTTTCTGCACAGTTTCAGACACACTTACAGAGAAATGGCTGAAAAAAGAGCTCAAAACCTTTCTACTTACACGTAAGTCTCCAAGTTTCATTTGTGGAAATTATATTTAAAAGTGTTAATTGTACAAACTATGTGTAGGTATATCATCTATATATGCATGTACTGTACTGTACTGTACTGTACTGTACTGTACTGTACTGTACTGTACTGTACTGTACTGTACTGTACTGTACTGTACTGTACTGTACTGTACTGTACTGTACTGTACTGTACTGTACTGTACTGTACTGTACTGTACTGTACTGTACTGTACTGTACTGTACTGTACTGTACTGTACTGTACTGTACTGTACTGTTTACTGTACTGCACTATGCCACATCATACTATACTGTACCGCTACTGTACCGCTACTGTACTTTACTATGCATACAGGAAAGTCCTGTCAGCTCTGGACACCACAAGGTCGGATGCTAAAAGAATGAGAGACGAGCACAGAGACGTAATGGTAAAGTACTACGATGTGGTGGATGAGACAACTACAGTACTTCGGAAACTCACCCACAAGGCTACAAGTTTGGAGAAACTGAAAGCCAAGATAGGTAATTATGCGCTATATACAGTGTAGGCAGCTGGAACATACTGTGTCTAGCATACAAGACAATAATATGTACTCTGCAATAGTAAAACTACTCCCTCCAGGCTATCTCATAGCGGTCTTATCCTGTTTTCAGGTCAAGCTACGGCATTGAGTGCGTTCCTGCAGATGAACGACTTATCATCAGATGAAGAGGATGACGACACTCTACTTGCTCCTGAGGAGCGAGACAAGTATGATGTAGCTTTTGAGAAAATGAGAGAACAAAAGATGAGATCACGACAGGTGAAGGCCATTGAAGAATTAGCAACTGCTAAGAAAAAGGTTGAAGAATGGAGAACAAAGCTTGGCTATGCTAAGGAGCAGGTGCAGTAATTAAATTGTATAGCGTACTTATTACATGTATATGCTAAATATAGCAGCAAGTAGGTCTATGTATGGGAATGATTGCTCTAATATGGTTATCATAGATTGTACTTGCTGTCTGATTATTATATTTGCTGTGGTGTGCATGACTCAGGTGTTGATATGGAAAGGCAAGGTAGACAGGCAGTGTATAGAGAGAGTACGCTCCTTTACCAATCCCTCTCTGCTAGTGGTGCAGGTGATGGAGATGATTATGGTGCTAATTGGGAAGAGAATGACTTTTGGGAGAGACCACCAGTCTAAGTCAACTCACGTATCTGATGAAACGAGTGGAAGAATCTCAGCTAGCAGTAGCTCAACACGCTTCACCAAGAAGAGTAAGCCATTTTACTTGAATTGTTTCCAAGTAACTAAGTCATTGTCCTTGAATATCTACAGTGGTTGTTTTTAAGTAACTAAGTCATTGTCCTTGCATATCTACAGAAGTTGTTTCTAAGTAACTAAGTCATTGTCCTTGAATATCTACAGAAGTTGCTAACTGTTGACCTGCTCTTTGCTTTTTTTATTCAGCCACTGTGAGTAAGAAGGAGCTACCGGACAAGTTTGACAGGCAGCAGTGGAAGATAATGCAACTTGCCATGACTGACTCAATCAAGTTTGTCGATATGCTGCACAATGTACCATGGGAAGATGGCCTACCTAGTTCTACAAGAGATTGTAAGTTATCCCACCATCTTGGTGCTGGTGATCACTAAGTAAACAGTCTGACTTAGCCCAGGTAAATAGGAACAGCCTTGCCAGTGGGATACCTTATCACTAACGTTGCTTTATTACAGCTGTGGAGGGCTACCTAGCCAAGAACAAAGAAGGTGCATATGGCATCACTGGGGAAGGCTCTCTCCTCGATAATGCAGCAGGTGAGAGTATATCCCTACATTCTTTGGTATAACAACACTGGTACATTATATTTAATGTTTGCCTCACCTTGCTATGAAGCTTGACTGTAGATGTGAAAGCATATTACAGTGTAGTATACTCTCATGTCTACAAGCGCCTGTTGACTGACTACCATGTCACCCATTCTGATGAATTTAATTTATTGTTACCTATTATCTTGATTGAGAAGATCGCAGGGACAGAACTGGTAAGGGTTGTCTTCTCAACATGGAGTAGTGGGCTATGCATAATAATATACACTTACTTCATACTGCATCTTATAGTGAAAGTAGCAGATGTGACGCTGTAATGCTAATGCTCAATAGATACATGTATCTTATTACATAATGTAGATGTTGCCTAGTGATATGAGTGCTACTGCAGTGTGCTATTTATATGAAGGTTGAAACTATTCCACATAATTAGCATTGGATCCCCATGCTTTCTGCAATGTGCATAACTACAATATTAGTTTCATGGTGTGTTTGCTTCTTTGTTTCTGCGACTGGTTTATTAGATGCTACATTGTCTTCTTTAAACACACTGGGACAACACGGTGATGTCATACACTACATGGTGATGTCGTACACTACATGGTGATGTCATACACTACATGGTGATGTCGTACACTACATGGTGATGTCGTACACTACATGGTGATGTCATACACTACATGGTGATGTCGTACACTACATGGTGATGTCATACACTACATGGTGATGTCGTACACTACATGGTGATGTCGTACACTACATGGTGATGTCATACACTACATGGTGATGTCATACACTACATAGTGATGTCGTACACTACATGGTGATGTCATGCACTACATGGTGATGTCATACACTACATGGTGATGTCATGCACTACATTACCATCACTATATTAACCCAATCTCTTGTAAACTCACACATACAATGTATCTGTCACTATAGCCACATTATTACTTGTACAGACACAAAGTTCCAGGCTGTGAGGCGTACACCGTCACCGGACAACAGCAGAGGTATCACTATTGCTGCAGCTAAGTTCTCCAGTGAAGATGCTGCTGTGCTGGTACAGTACACAATAGCTATCATAGAGTACACCAGACTGTGTACACCTCTCAAAGCAGCTCTGGAGAAGCAGCACAAATTAGAGAGGGAGATTGAGGAGAACGAGAGGATCGCAAGAGAGAAAGCTAACAAGGTGAGCAGCTCACATCAGTGACCCCAGCATACTGATTGTGTATGATGATGTCGATGTAATAGTATCACTTTTCCATGTGACTTGACAATATAACTTGTACATGTGACTTGACAGTATAACTTGTACATGTGACTTGACAGTATAACTTGTACATGTGATTTGACAGTATCACTTTTCCATGTGACTTGACAATATAACTTGTCCATGTGACTTGACAATATAACTTGTACATGTGACTTGACAGTATAATTTGTACATGTGACTTGACAGTATAACTTGTCTATGTGACTTGACAGTGTAACTTGTACATGTGACTTGACAGTATAACTTGTCCATGTGACTTGACAGTATAACTTATCCATGTGACTTGACAGTATAACTTGTCCATGTGACTTGACATTTTGATTTAACCACTTATACATGTACATGTGACTTTATTGTGTGGCTTTACCATGTGACTTAACAGTATCACCTACATATACATACATGTACATGTGACTTAACAGTATCACCTACATGCACATGTGACTTAACTGTACGACTTATCTACATGTATGTGACTTGATAATATTACATGTTCATGTACATGAAATATAACCAAATCTTATAAATATAATAACAGACAAAGCGAAAATCTAAAATCCCTCCACAGGTATTGTAACTTGTTGCACGCATCCACAACTATATAGTCGACCTACGTCTTCTTTAAATGCACAGCACCACCTTCAACTTTCTATCACATTAATTGGGCCCACAATAATTATGTTTAGTTCCTTCAATATGTATAATATAAAAACTCACCAGCCCCTCGCAGTTTGCACTGCCAGGTGCCAGCGGTGGCCAACTCCCTGTGAGAAAGGCCCAGATGACATGGCCTTTTTTGGCAAGGGTAGAGGAGTTGCCTTGAAGCCATGCTGGCTTGCATGACCCTAAGGACTTTTATATGAGGGACAGGAGCAATGGTGGCTGGATGCCCTTCCTAACACCACCGTGACGGGATTCGAACCTGGAACCTTCAGAATGAAAGCTCAGCATTCTAACCCCTAAGCCACGGCCGCTTCCCTTCAATATGTATAATATAGCCTATTATAATTTATGATAGCTACATGCGTTCATAATATTTATCTTCATGGTACATAGGCTACGATGCTGCTATCCTTTGTTTAGTTGATGTAACTGCAGTTGAACACTGTAGTCATTTCAGGGGTTTACTGTAATTTACAGTTAACATCCATAGCACCCTGATACCTGGTCAAAGCCTGTTCTGCCATAAAGTAGTAACACGTGTTTACTAAGCTGTATAGTTTATATGTATATCCATCTTGAGTTGTAGTTGTAGACTGGCTATTACTATTACTTGTTCAGTTTGCTTACTATATGTTTATTTGGAGCCTCTCAGCCCTTGTTCTTTCCAGCTATTTTACCCTTATAGTTAAATGATGATAATTGTGTAGACTGTGTACCAGTATAATATATAGAGTATAGACTATATAGCAGTTAATGTATATATCGATTGTATATCAGTTAATATATATCTAGACTATATATCAGTTAATGTATATGTAGACTGTATATCAGTTAATGTATATGTAGACTATATATCAGTGAATAGATATGTAGACTGTATATCAGTTAATATATATGTAGACTGTATATCAGTTAATGTATATGTAGACTATATATCAGTTAATGTATATGTAGACTGTATATCAGTTAATGTATATGTAGACTGTATATCAGTTAATGTATATGTAGACTGTATATCGGTTAATGTATATGTAGACTATAATATATCAGTTAATGTATATGTAGACTGCACATCAGTTAATATATATGTAGACTGTATATTAGTTAGTGTATATGTAGACTGTATATCAGTTAATGTATATGTAGACTGTATATCAGTTAATGTATATGCAGACTGTATATCAGTTAATATTGTAATGGTTTCTGTGATTTGGTGCGGTCGTCCTTGGACGACTACCGACCCAGAATTGAAGTGCCTATGAGTGGTGCTAGACCTTCGCATTACATGAAAGATCGAGCGGTCTCAGTAGCCCAAATACTACCAAAGACGACCCATCTGATCTCAAGTCCGACCTTCAGACTATACAATGAAAGAGAGTAGTTCGACCTAGTAGGCGGTTCGCTAAGCGAATGACCTGACAAAAGGAAGTGAAAGTCTCTGTATCAAGTATAGATGTGTCTTTATTGAAAGCCAAGTGAAGACTGAGACAATGAACAGCGAAACAATGCCCTTTATATAGTATAAGGACTTCCGCCCGACGTAGTGTCGGGAAAAGACGACGTAAGGTCGTCCGGAAGTTGCGCAACAACATGGCCGCCGGAAGCCCGACGGCCGACCCAAACTAGGTCGGGTTCTACAAAAGTTGCTTATAATGGTCCAATTCATGTACAAAATGAATATCAATGGATTCTGAGAGGTCGGGCCTCTGTACATGGGTATAAAAGGCATTAAAAGACTTAGTAATAATTATACAAGTATATACGATAATATAGGAGTTACATAGAGTAAAGTACAAGCAGATATATACATGTATGTGCACACAATAATGAGTGTCAGGTGTAGGAGACAACTGTGCGTACCATTACACAGCCCCCTCACACTAAGTCATAGGTGTCTCTAGTGTTAAGTTTATAAGGGTACGGTATAGTGTAGACTCTCTGGAAACTACATCCAAATCTGCTTGTATCAGTTGGAGTTGCTGAGGGTGTTCCAGGTATTGGTTGGCTAGTGCACGAAGAGCTATTTCTCGAGTGTAGAGAGGTTCCAAGTGCTGGCGTAAAGTGTCCCCCACTTGTTGTCGACTGGCAAGGTAGTGAATCCGTGGCTTGAGGTCAGCAAGCTGCTGTGAAAGCATGAGTGACGGATCCGGAGATGCAGGACGTGTGGCGTCTGGCTGGATTGGTGCAGGAGACGCAGGTGGTGGAGGCTGGACGGCAGGAGAGTCTGGAGAGGCTCGGGGCAGGCTTCTGGTGGGCACTTGTGGAGAGCAGTGTGGCGAAACTTCTAGTGTCGGCCTAGACTGCAGAGGTTCAATAAGTAGAACAGGAGAAGCTGCACATGAGACCTTAGGTGGAGAGCCTTCATACAAGGTACCCGAGTGGGCGGTAGGCATGCTTTTCCTGGGAGCGGGCCGTATCTTCCATGAGGGTAGACGTCCGCGTCGGCCAGGGGAAGTTGCACGTACTTCGGAGGTACTGGTGGTGGGTCGCAAGGGAGAAAGTCCAGCAGGAGTGGCGGTAGGCGACGAGGAAGAGGAGGAGGCAGTATCAGAGGGTGCAGAGTCGGGTGTCCGTTCAGGAGATGGGGGAAGGACTGTGCTGTTTCCGTGTAGGGGAAGTGCTAGGCAGGTAGACTGGCTTGTTGGTTCCCGACTGTCCGTCCATGGTGGGACGACATGGTAGAAATGGTGGGGGATCCTTTACGCCCCACCATTTCATGAGAGCTGGATAGCTGGGCCCATCTGTGAGGAATAGACGTTTCCCACAGATACTGGATCTCCGACTGAAGTGATGGCCCAGTGCATCACGGCTAACTGAACTGCGTCCACATCGACAATAAAAGCGTGCGAAGTGTTGCCATATGTGTATGTTTAGCCTTTTGAGGGTTCCGGAGAAGCCGCACTTTGCCCACTTGGAGGTGGGTTGGCTCTTCCTTGCCAACTCGTCTCGGGCCTGCTGTGTAGAGGTGCTTATCCATGGCTTAGTGGCTCCGGAGTGCTGGGACGACTCGAGGGGCAGCTTGTCAGTGAGTCTATGTAACTTGACGCTGGCTAGCTTCAGTGTAGAGGTGACAGGAGGTGGAGTGGGGGGAGGCGTGCCGTCTGGCGTGAGTGTCCTCCGTAGGGGAGAGATATCTTCAGCTGTGAAGACAGGCTGGCTGGAGTGATCCTTGATGGGAGAAGTAGCCGTCTCGTCCATCTTAGGAACAGAAAGAATACGACTGCTGTTATTAGCTTCACCAGTGGCACGAACAAGAGTGCAGAGGTTGTCACATGTAGGGATACATGCACTTCGGTGAAGTGCTGGACGAGAAAGGACTACTCGTCTGTGAGCCGTCGTATTTATACTAGCCGGGGGATGAGCAATTTGCTCAATTGTAGGCAATGCCTCAGGCACGTTTTCTTTGTTTGACTCGTCAAGTAAGCGCGGGAACGCGGCATTACTTGCCTTCGATTGCTTTTTATCCGCTTCATGGGATTTCGAGAGTTCGGCAATTTGTATCTTCAGCTGAACTTGTTCGGCAATGCTGAATTCCGTGAAAGAGCATTTCGCTCTTTGTATATGAACTGCTGGCAGTATAGACTGTATCTCCGTCGCTGGGAATATGTCTTGGAGGTCGGCTACGCGATACTTCGCGTCCTCTGGATCAGGTCGGGCTATTGGAACTTGAACGTTCTTCGAGAGGTTCAGAGGTAGCTCTTCTGTTTGGTCCAGCACGGGTTGTCCCGTGTCGATCCTCAGGCCGCGGACTTGGACTGTAGTGTCTGGCAGTTCTACACACGATAAGTCGTCCGTCGGGGTATACTGAGTTTGGTTGGGAATCAGTTGCTGACTAGTGTCGGGTCTGGGTGTGGCCAGATCCTGTTGGTCCTTCTGAATTGAGGACGTGTCGGGGTTGCCTTGTGAGGTCTGGTCCGACTTAGTGGGACTTTTGAGTCGTCCTTTCAGCCTTGGGGGGTGATCTTTGATCACTTCTGTGGTGTCCGGCTTTGGGTGGAGTCGTTTCTTGCCTGGCTTTGGCCTAGTGGGTATAGGTTCGTCCACTGTGACGGGTGTGGGTGACACCGTCGGCCTGACGTGTGGTTGGCTAGCTACACGTGTGGTTTTCTGCTTGGAGCGGCTACTCTTGTCTTTAGGCCTAGTGGGTATAGGTTCTTCCACTAAGACGGGTTCTGATGGGTCCGTCGGCCTAGGTGGACGACCTTTGTGGTCTGGTCCACCTTCTCCTGGTTTGGCCTCAGTAGGAATGGGTTCATCTACTGGGACGGATTCTGATGTATCCGTCGGCCTCTGTGGACGACCTTTGTGGTCTGGTCCACCTTCTCCTGGTTTGGCCTCAGTAGGAATGGGTTCATCTACTGGGACGGGTTCTGATGTATCCGTCGGCCTCTGTGGACGACCATTGTGGTTCGGTCCACCTTCCTCTGGTTTGGTGTCTCTGTCGGTTTCAGTAGGAATGGGTACGTCTACCGAGACGGGTTCCGGTGTAACCGTCGGTCCGTCTTCCGTTTCTTGACATCTCTGTAAGAGGGTATGTAGGGCTTTCCGTAGGAGGTCAGCGGGAAGCTCTTCTTGCTGTTTATGAGGATTGGTCCTACGGTCGTGGTTTTGTAGGAAAGCTGTTCCGGTTTCGACCGCTTCTTCCATATCATCGGGCTGTGTCCATGTGTAGTACCAACGTAGACCGTGGTTGTGGACCGTGAGGCAAAACTTCTCAAGGGTCCACTCGTCCAAAGATGCAGGGGGTGCTCCTTCAAAGGCTATTGCCATCAGCCTGCGGATGAGAGCGGCATGCTCTCTGAGTGACGTGTGGGCGGGCTGTTCCAGGTTGGACAGCTTCCATCGGGCTTCTCTGGCAGATATTCCATACTGCTCCCTCAGTCGGGAAAATATCTCTTCGAATGATCGGGGTCGTCCGCACTCTTGCGCGGGTCCGTGTAGGGCGGCTCTAAGCCGTATGAGGCGTGCTCTGTTATTCCAGTTGCAGCACTCTGCCATAGCGGTGAAGTCTTCTATGAAGAGTTCTACGTCCTCTTGTCCGTTGTAGCTGAGTGTGTCGGGGTCTTGTTCCGTGTGGTACATTACCTGCTGAAGCAGGTTCCTTATCCGGTCCATGTCGGTAGGGTGTCGGGTAGTGAGTTAAACGGCTTTGGATTGTTAGGCCGGGTCGGCCTAGTCGACGTACTGAGTGCCGTCAATCTATTCTGGATCCGAGGTCGGTCTTTGATTGAAGATCCGGCGTAGGTCGGGCTACATCCAGCGGAACCACGAGAATTAAGGGTGCACTTTAGCGTTTATCACCTTCTCGTAAAAGGGTTCCCGGGTCCGAGTCCTTAATCGTCGTTGAAGTATCGAAGAGTGAGGTCGGTCGGGTTTCCCGAGGCCGAGGTCACCTTCCTTCGCTTCGTATCGTAAGAGTACGACCTTAGAATCCTACCGCTGCCACCAATGTAATGGTTTCTGTGATTTGGTGCCGTCGTCCTTGGACGACTACCGACCCAAAATTGAAGTGCCTATGAGTGGTGCTAGGCCTTCGCATTACATGAAAGATCAAGCGGTCTCAGTAGCCCAATAACTACCAGAGACGACCCATCTGGTCCCAAGTCTGACCTTCAGACTATACTTTGAAAGAGAGTGATCCGACCTAGTAGGCGGTTCGCTAAGCGAATGACCTGACAAAAGGAAGTGAAAGTCTCTGTATCAAGTATAGATGTGTCTTTATTGAAAGCCAAGTGAAGACTGAGACAATGAACAGCGAAACAATGCCCTTTATATAGTATAAGGACTTCCGCCCGACGTAGTGTCGGGAAAAGACGACGTAAGGTCGTCCGGAAGTTGCGCAACAACATGGCCGCCGGATGCCCGACGGCCGACCCAAAATAGGTCGGGTTCTACAAAAGTTGCTTATAATGGTCCAATTCATGTACAAAATGAATATCAATGGATTCTGAGAGGTCGGGCTCTGTACATGGGTATAAAAGGCATTAAAAGACTTAGTAATAATTATACAAGTATATACGATAATATAGGAGTTACATAGAGTAAAGTACAAGCAGATATATACATGTATGTGCACACAATAATGAGTGTCAGGTGTAGGAGACGACTGTGCGTACCATTACAATATATATTATGTAGACTGCATATCAGTTAATATATATAGACTATATATCAGTTAATATATATATAGACTATATATATGTTGATGTATATGTAGGCTGTATATCAGTTAATGTATATGTAGACTGAGGATACTGAAGAGAGAGAACCCACACCAGAACCTGAGCCTGAGCTAGATGAAGATGATCTGCCAAAGATCGAAGCAGAATTGAAGGTCCTACAGGCTGAGTATGATAAATCTGTAGTCGAGAAGCACAAACTCAGTACAGAACTGAAGAGTATGCATGAAAGAATGAGAGCAGCAAATGATGTCATAGAGAGGTAGGAAGTGATGTCATAGAGAGAGAGGAGATGATGTCATAGAGAGGTAGAATGAACAGCCCCACAATACTTTTGTTTACACACGATTCTTGTTAAACTGGTAAATAGTAAGGTATGTCATCTCAACATTACATTTACAGCCTGAAGGCTCAGGAAGCCGAATGGAGAGAATATGTAGAGGAGAATAGTTCAGAAACCTTACTCTATTCTAACTGCATCGTCTCTGCTGCATATCTTGTTTATGCTGGTGCTTTCAACTTGGACACACGGTCAGTATATCATAGCGTCATTTACTCTAAACTCCTGTAGACATGTTTATTGGTTACGTTGTGTTCAGTACTAGTGGTGATCTGCTAGTTTGTATTATTGGTTTGTAGAAAGAGGCTGGGTGAATTCTTTGTACACATTTGTCAGCACCATGGACTTCCCCTGTCTAAGAAGGTAGTGTTGAAGAATCAGCAGCTCTTTGATTACCTCTATACAAAAGTAAGTGTTACAGTCGACTCCCTTGTGTAGTGTAACTTTTTAACTACCTGTGTATGAAGGTAGGTGTTGCAGTGGACTCCCTTGTGTAGTATAACGTTTTGACTACCTTTATAATTATGAAGGTAGTTGTTACAGTCAACATCCTTGTGTAGTGTAATTCTTTGGCTACCTTTCTTATGAAAGTAGGTGTTACAGTCGACTCCCTTGTATAGTGTAACTTTTTGATTATCTTTATGCAAAGGTAAGTGATAGAGATGGCTTTTTTTGTAGTGTAACTCTTCGGCTGCCTTTGTATGAAGGTAGGTGTTACAGTTGACTCCTTCGCGTAGTGCAACTCAGTATGCCGTTTATATGCGGTGTAGCTGTTGCGGTATCTGTCCATGTAAAATAGTTTCTACTCTATGGTGTTTGCTGTACATGGGCAGTATGCATGAGACGTATGACCTTTATCTGACTGACTCAGAGAGGTGTGTTTTATGGAATAACATTGTTACAATACTTTCATGCAGATTGAGAAACAGAGATTGGAGTTACTGAGGCTGCCCATGACCCCTCTGATGCTGGAAAATGCTACTATCATCATGCAGGAGGATAACTACAGAGCATGGCCAATGATATGCGATCCAACTAGCAGAAGTATCCAATGGATGAAGTTCTACATTCCTTCTATTGCAGCTGTGAAATATCACGTGAGTACACAGATTACCGAGTATTGCAGTGTGTTCAGGGATTACTGAGTACTGCAGTGTGTTCCGGGATTACTGAGTACTGCAGTGTGTTCAGGGATTACTGAGTATTGTAGTGTGTTCACGGATTACTGAGTACTGCAGTGTGTTCACAGAGTACCGAGGATTGCAGTGTGTTCAGGGATTACTGAGTATTGCAGTGTGTTCAGGGATTACTGAGTATTGCAGTGTGTTCACGGATTACTGAGTACTGCAGTGTGTTCACGGATTACTGAGTACTGCAGTGTGTTCACGGATTACTGAGTACTGCAGTGTGTTCACGGATTACTGAGTATTGTAGTGTGTTCACGGATTACTAAGTATTGCAGTGTGGTCACGGATTACTGAATATTGCAGTGTGTTCACAGAGTACCGAGTATTGCAGTGTGTTCACGGATTACTGAGTATTGCAGTGTGTTCAGGAATTATAGGGAAAAGATGAAGTGGTCACATAGAGTCACATGAAGTGGTCACATAGAGTCACATGAAGTGGTCACATAGGGTCACATGAAGTGGTCACATAGAGTCACATAGAGTCACATGAAATGGTCACATAGAGTCACATGAAGTCACATGAAGTGGTCAAATAGAGTCACATGAAGTGGTCAAATAGAGTCACATGAAGTGGTCACATAGAGTCACATGAAGTGGTCACATAGAGTCACATGAAGTGGTCACATAGAGTCACATGAAGTGGTCACATAGAGTCACATACATGTACCTATGTGTGTATATTATAGGAACTGAAGAGTCAGCTGGACACATCTCTCTCAGATGGCACTCCTCTTCTGGTGACAGACTGTAACATGCAGCTTATACTCTCTGACAAGAGATTTCTCTCCGTCTTAGCCAGTCGTGCCAGATTTGTTCCCAACAACGCACCTTTCAAACTTATGGCAAGTACTCCTTTTATACACAAATTCACACATTTTTATATTCCATAATCCATGTGCATGAATATTGTTGGGAACATTGTATTATACAATTGTAGGTCGGTGACCATGAGGTGGAATGTAACCCATCATTTCGTCTTTACCTCCACACTACGGCAGAGTCTCACGAGATACCTGCTGCCATAGCCACTTATGTACTCATGGTTTACTTTCACATGACAAGAAATGATATCGAAGAAGAGCTTCTAGACAGATTCATGGCTAAGGAGAAATCTCGGGTAGATGAAGAAAAAATGGGTTTACTGCAAGTAAGTTAGCATCGTGATACGTATGATTTGTTGCTCAGTTTGTGTAACTAGCATATGATTGGTTGCTCAGTTTGTTTCCCTAGCATATGATTGGTTGCACAGTTTGTTTACTTAGTATGATCTACTGATTTTTATAATTTACCAACTGCCCATCCCACAATGTGGTATTATCACATGCTGAACACAGGCTCTATAAGTGTACTGAAAGTTGATTGGTTTATTGCTATATACGGTGCATTTCGTACATGAATTTGTTTGTCCATTGCTACGCAGTATGTACGTATACATATATGTTAGATTCAACCTTGGACTGAATTAACAGGAGTATTTAGACAGCGCTGAGCAGCTGGCTGATATGGAGAACAAGATGAAGCTATGTCTAAGCAGTAATATACGACTCATGCAAGACTTACCTGCCATCAAGAAGTTGGCTGAACTGAAGAAACAGTACGAGGAGACGTTGGAAAGGTGTGCTAGCAGATATTAACTATGGACAGACAGTTTGCTAGCATATATTAACTATGGACATATGACAGACAGTTCGCTAGCATATATTGTCCCACCCATTCACATGTAGATTGTAGTATGTACAATATGAACATATGCGTCTTCCTATTGTTACAGCCAACAGCGTGTGGAATATAGCCTTGATTCCATACAAAGAGCTCGTGAAGGGTTCCGCTCCATTGCCCTCAGAGGGGCCATTATATTTGATGTAAACCAGTATATGACTGAGGTTAACCCTCTCTACGTCTGCAGTATGCAGCAGTTTCTTGATGTCTACGACGCTTCCATTCTACACTCGGAGAGGTCTGTGTACTACTACCATGTGCCACCATGTACATGTATACTAACACTCATTTACCACCCCATGTGCTGTGTACTATCACATATAATGTACTTGCACATGTATTACCACTTTTAATACACAATTAGTTCACACTGTTACAGGGCGTCGGTTAAAGCGGTGGTGGAAAGACTGACTTACTCTGAGTATCAAACAATGGCCAGGACTCTGATGGAGAAAGACAGAATGGTTTATACTCTACTCGTAGCTATTGAGGTGTGTCCACTTGTATATATATATACATGATATACTCTACTCATAGCTATAGAGTTGTGTCCACATGTATAATATGATCAATGTCCATAATATAATATGTGTATGTACAGTATGTAAGTATAATGTGTAGCATGTGCTGTCAACCATAGGTTGAAGATGCTGCTGGGCGCATTAACTTGGGTGAGAGGGAGTATGTCATCAGTCCACAGTTTGGGGCACTCACCATGTCCGCCCACCACCCTAATAAAGCTGCTGATAGACGAGTTACTGAGGCTAAAAAGCCATTTGATTGGATGACAGATGAACAGTTTCACAATCTACAACTCTTAGCTCAGAACTACGATTGGTTCATGGAAATGTTTGAGAGGTGAGTCCAATTCCCTCACCGCACTCCTTGCCTGTTGCTTAAATTTTATATTTCCCTTTATAACTTCCCCTTTTCATGAATTAACATCATTGCCTGTCACTATAATTATCTAACATTATTTGGCTGATTCCTTGCAGAGTGGACAGGAGCAGCTCTTTGCAGTACTAGTACATATCTATAGTGTAGCTACTACATCTACACAGTACTAGTACATATCTATAGTGTAGTTACTACATCTACACAGTACTAGTACATATCTATAGTGTAGCTACTACATCTACACAGTACTAGTACATATCTATAGTGTAGCTACTACATCTACACAGTACTAGTACATATCTATAGTGTAGTTACTACATCTACACAGTACTAGTACATATCTATAGTGTAGCTACTACATCTACACAGTACTAGTACATATCTATAGTGTAGTTACTACATCTACACAGTACTAGTACATATCTATAGTGTAGCTACTACATCTACACAGTACTAGTACATAGCTATAGTGTAGTTACTACATCTACATAGTACTAGTACATATCCATAGTGTAGCTACTACATCTACACAGTAGTAGTACATATATATATTGTAGTTACTACATCTACACAGTACTAGTACATATCTATAGTGTAGCTACTACATCTACACAGTACTAGTACATATCTATAGTGTAACTACTATATCTACACAGTACTAGTACATATCTATAGTGTAACTACTACATCTACACAGTACTAGTACATATCTATAGTGTAGTTACTACATCTACACAGTACTAGTACATATCTATAATGTAACTGCTACATCTACACAGTACTAGTACATATCTATTGTGTAGTTACTACATCTACACAGTACTAGTACATATCTATAGTGTAGCTACTACATCTACACAGTACTAGTACATATCTATAGTGTAACTACTATATCTACACAGTACTAGTACATATCTATAGTGTAGTTACTACATCTACACAGTACTAGTACATATCTATAGTGTAGCTACTACATCTACACAGTACTAGTACATATCTATTGTGTAGTTACTACATCTACACAGTACTAGTACATATCTATAGTGTAGCTACTACATCTACACAGTACTAGTACATATCTATAGTGTAGTTACTACATCTACACAATACTAGTACATATCTATAGTGTAGCTACTACATCTACACAGTACTAGTACATATCTATAGTGTAGCTACTACATCTACACAGTACTAGTACATATCTATAGTGTAACTACTACATCTACACAGTACTAGTACATATCTATAGTGTAACTACTACATCTACACAGTACTAGTACATATCTATAGTGTAACTACTACATCTACACAGTACTAGTACATATCTATAGTGTAGTTACTACATCTACACAGTACTAGTACATATCTATAGTGTAGTTACTACATCTACACAGTACTAGTACATATCTATAGTGTAACTACTACATCTACACAGTACTAGTACATATCTATAGTGTAACTACTACATCTACACAGTACTAGTACATATCTATAGTGTAACTACTACATCTACACAGTACTAGTACATATCTATTGTGTAACTACTACATCTACACAGTACTAGTACATATCTATAGTGTAACTACTACATCTACACAGTACTAGTACATATCTATAGTGTAGTTACTACATCTACACAGTACTAGTACATATCTATAGTGTAGTTACTACATCTACACAGTACTAGTACATATCTATAGTGTAGTTACTACATCTACACAGTACTAGTACATATCTATAGTGTAACTACTACATCTACACAGTACTAGTACATATCTATAGTGTAACTGCTACATCTACACAGTACTAGTACATATCTATTGTGTAGTTACTACATCTACACAGTACTAGTACATATCTATAGTGTAGCTACTACATCTACACAGTACTAGTACATATCTATAGTGTAGTTACTACATCTACATAGTACTAGTACATATCCATAGTGTAGCTACTACATCTACACAGTACTAGTACATATCTATAGTGTAGCTACTACATCTACACAGTACTAGTACATATCTATAGTGTAGTTACTACATCTACACAATACTAGTACATATCTATAGTGTAGCTACTACATCTACACAGTACTAGTACATATCTATTGTGTAACTACTACATCTACACAGTACTAGTACATATCTATAGTGTAGCTACTACATATACACAGTACTAGTACATATCTATAGTGTAACTACTATATCTACACAGTACTAGTACATATCTATAGTGTAACTACTACATCTACACAGTACTAGTACATATCTATAGTGTAACTGCTACATCTACACAGTACTAGTACATATCTATTGTGTAGTTACTACATCTACACAGTACTAGTACATATCTATAGTGTAGTTACTACATCTACACAATACTAGTACATATCTATAGTGTAGCTACTACATCTACACAGTACTAGTACATATCTATTGTGTAACTACTACATCTACACAGTACTAGTACATATCTATAGTGTAGCTACTACATATACACAGTACTAGTACATATCTATAGTGTAACTACTATATCTACACAGTACTAGTACATATCTATAGTGTAACTACTACATCTACACAGTACTAGTACATATCTATAGTGTAACTGCTACATCTACACAGTACTAGTACATATCTATTGTGTAGTTACTACATCTACACAGTACTAGTACATATCTATAGTGTAGCTACTACATCTACACAGTACTAGTACATATCTATAGTGTAGTTACTACATCTACATAGTACTAGTACATATCCATAGTGTAGCTACTACATCTACACAGTACTAGTACATATCTATAGTGTAGCTACTACATCTACACAGTACTAGTACATATCTATAGTGTAGCTACTACATCTACACAGTACTAGTACATATCTATAGTGTAACTACTACATCTACACAGTACTAGTACATATCTATAGTGTAGTTACTACATCTACACAGTACTAGTACATATCTATAGTGTAGTTACTACATCTACACAGTACTAGTACATATCTATAGTGTAGTTACTACATCTACACAGTACTAGTACATATCTATAGTGTAGTTACTACATCTACACAGTACTAGTACATATCTATAGTGTAACTACTACATCTACACAGTACTAGTACATATCTATAGTGTAGCTACTACATCTACACAGTACTAGTACATATCTATAGTGTAGCTACTACATCTACACAGTACTAGTACATATCTATAGTGTAACTACTACATCTACACAGTACTAGTACATATCTATAGTGTAGTTACTACATCTACACAGTACTAGTACATATCTATAGTGTAGTTACTACATCTACATAGTACTAGTACATATCCATAGTGTAGCTACTACATCTACACAGTACTAGTACATATCTATTGTGTAGTTACTACATCTACACAGTACTAGTACATATCTATAGTGTAGCTACTACATCTACACAGTACTAGTACATATCTATAGTGTAGCTACTACATCTACACAGTACTAGTACATATCTATAGTGTAGCTACTACATCTACACAGTGCTAGTACATATCTATAGTGTAGCTACTACATCTACACAGTACTAGTACATATCTATAGTGTAGTTACTACATCTACACAGTACTAGTACATATCTATAGTGTAGTTACTACATCTACACAGTACTAGTACATATCTATAGTGTAGTTACTACATCTACACAGTACTAGTACATATCTATAGTGTAGTTACTACATCTACACAGTACTAGTACATATCTATAGTGTAACTACTACATCTACACAGTACTAGTACATATCTATAGTGTAGTTACTACATCTACACAGTACTAGTACATATCTATAGTGTAGTTACTACATCTACACAGTACTAGTACATATCTATAGTGTAGTTACTACATCTACACAGTACTAGTACATATCTATAGTGTAGTTACTACATCTACACAGTACTAGTACATATCTATAGTGTAGTTACTACATCTACACAGTACTAGTACATATCTATAGTGTAACTACTACATCTACACAGTACTAGTACATATCTATAGTGTAGCTACTACATCTACACAGTACTAGTACATATCTATAGTGTAGCTACTACATATACACAGTACTAGTACATATCTATAGTGTAACTACTATATCTACACAGTACTAGTACATATCTATAGTGTAACTACTACATCTACACAGTACTAGTACATATCTATAGTGTAACTGCTACATCTACACAGTACTAGTACATATCTATTGTGTAGTTACTACATCTACACAGTACTAGTACATATCTATAGTGTAGTTACTACATCTACACAATACTAGTACATATCTATAGTGTAGCTACTACATCTACACAGTACTAGTACATATCTATTGTGTAACTACTACATCTACACAGTACTAGTACATATCTATAGTGTAGCTACTACATATACACAGTACTAGTACATATCTATAGTGTAACTACTATATCTACACAGTACTAGTACATATCTATAGTGTAACTACTACATCTACACAGTACTAGTACATATCTATAGTGTAACTGCTACATCTACACAGTACTAGTACATATCTATTGTGTAGTTACTACATCTACACAGTACTAGTACATATCTATAGTGTAGCTACTACATCTACACAGTACTAGTACATATCTATAGTGTAGTTACTACATCTACATAGTACTAGTACATATCCATAGTGTAGCTACTACATCTACACAGTACTAGTACATATCTATAGTGTAGCTACTACATCTACACAGTACTAGTACATATCTATAGTGTAGCTACTACATCTACACAGTACTAGTACATATCTATAGTGTAACTACTACATCTACACAGTACTAGTACATATCTATAGTGTAGTTACTACATCTACACAGTACTAGTACATATCTATAGTGTAGTTACTACATCTACACAGTACTAGTACATATCTATAGTGTAGTTACTACATCTACACAGTACTAGTACATATCTATAGTGTAGTTACTACATCTACACAGTACTAGTACATATCTATAGTGTAACTACTACATCTACACAGTACTAGTACATATCTATAGTGTAGCTACTACATCTACACAGTACTAGTACATATCTATAGTGTAGCTACTACATCTACACAGTACTAGTACATATCTATAGTGTAACTACTACATCTACACAGTACTAGTACATATCTATAGTGTAGTTACTACATCTACACAGTACTAGTACATATCTATAGTGTAGTTACTACATCTACATAGTACTAGTACATATCCATAGTGTAGCTACTACATCTACACAGTACTAGTACATATCTATTGTGTAGTTACTACATCTACACAGTACTAGTACATATCTATAGTGTAGCTACTACATCTACACAGTACTAGTACATATCTATAGTGTAGCTACTACATCTACACAGTACTAGTACATATCTATAGTGTAGCTACTACATCTACACAGTGCTAGTACATATCTATAGTGTAGCTACTACATCTACACAGTACTAGTACATATCTATAGTGTAGTTACTACATCTACACAGTACTAGTACATATCTATAGTGTAGTTACTACATCTACACAGTACTAGTACATATCTATAGTGTAGTTACTACATCTACACAGTACTAGTACATATCTATAGTGTAGTTACTACATCTACACAGTACTAGTACATATCTATAGTGTAACTACTACATCTACACAGTACTAGTACATATCTATAGTGTAGTTACTACATCTACACAGTACTAGTACATATCTATAGTGTAGTTACTACATCTACACAGTACTAGTACATATCTATAGTGTAGTTACTACATCTACACAGTACTAGTACATATCTATAGTGTAGTTACTACATCTACACAGTACTAGTACATATCTATAGTGTAGTTACTACATCTACACAGTACTAGTACATATCTATAGTGTAACTACTACATCTACACAGTACTAGTACATATCTATAGTGTAGCTACTACATCTACACAGTACTAGTACATATCTATTGTGTAGTTACTACATCTACACAGTACTAGTACATATCTATAGTGTAGCTACTACATCTACACAGTACTAGTACATATCTATAGTGTAGCTACTACATCTACACAGTACTAGTACATATCTATAGTGTAGCTACTACATCTACACAGTACTAGTACATATCTACAGTGTAGTTACTACATCTACACAGTACTAGTACATATCTATAGTATAGTTACTACATCTACACAGTACTAGTACATATCTATTGTGTAGTTACTACATCTACACAGTACTAGTACATATCTATAGTGTAGCTTAAACCTACTGTATGGTATGGATACTGGCTGGTAGCCTACTGTATGGATACTGATTACTGTTTAACTATCTAAATGTATGTATGATATACCGTGATAAACCTCTACACACCTACAATATATCGTATATACCCTAACCAGGTTGAATGAAAGTAATGCCGTTAACGAGAGGTCAGTAACTCCACCCCCCTCTACCTCACCCGCCCTGCCAGTAGTGCTTTACTACCTTTGTTAGTTTCACACATCGTACATCTCCATCTTGATATGCTCTTCATAATTATGCTTCTATGTATTTCACACATTTTCCTCTGGTTTGATGCGGTGTCCATCTCTTCGTTGTACACTGTACATTTCCTACAATTACTCTATTTCATGTGGTGCCCATTAGCTGCATATCAGCCTCTTTTTCACCTTCAATAGTAGTCGTATCACTAGACTTTGCTGGTGTATTATTGTAACACATGGGCAACTATAAAACAGCTATGTAACATAATACATACTGGATTGTACAAACCACTAAAGAGCAACTCTTAGATGGCATGATTCTCATGAGTTGTATTAGACTGTAGACTCTGTGTCTTATATAATGTACTTACTGGTCACTCATATGACTGTATGGCTTATTAGGTGTCTTCGCGACCTCTTGGACGGACCCGGGTCGCAAATAAAAATTACAAGATGGTCGTCCGACCAAGGCCAGAAAGGCTATTGGCCTAGGATTTTGCTTGGCCAGACGAAACCATCCCTAGCTTATCGGCACACCTGATTTCTTCGCGCGAAAACGAGGATTTTGCTTTTGGTCCAGGCCGGTGTGTTTGCGACCCTGTGACAGATGTGTGCCGGAAAATATTTTCGTGAATCGGCCTGGGTCTGAAGCTTAGGTCGCGAAGACACCTATTATAGCTGTACATCTACCACATACATGACATATATACAATGTAATCTACAGTACAAGTATTTTATATGTTACACTTGTTACCACAATGTATCCCATCATGTATAACTTTGTATACACTTTATTGTGGCTATTAGAATGTCAAAGGACGGCAGAGAGATGGCGTGGAGGAACCTATGTGAAGGAGATTTAGGGGAGGCCGCACCCCTGCCCGACAAGATGGATGAGATTCTCACCTCACTTCAGAGGCTATGTATTATCAGAGCTGTTAGGTCTGACAGAATCATGCAGGCCTCCAGTCTCCTCATACAGAGTGTGCTGGGCAAGAAGTAAGTACTAGATAATGACACCCATAAATGTAACAATGTGTAGCTTAAGCTTTTCTTGATGAGGAATTTTACAGCAGCTATAACAATGCTCACCAGTGTATAACAATGCTCACCAGTGTATAACAATGCTCACCAGTGTATAACAATGCTCACCAGTGTATAACAATGCTCACCAGTGTATAACAATGCTCACCAGTGTATAACAATGCTCACCAGTGTATAACAATGCTCACCATTGTATAACAATGTACAACAATACAATATTATTTATTTTATGTATAATTTCTGTGCTAAACTGGGATATCTCTTGTACATTGTAATTCACATTCAGGTTTGTAAGTGATGGTACTATAGACTGGCCGATGGCCCTTGCACAGTGTAGGAACAAGACACCAATCCTGCTACTCTACAGTCATGAGTGTGAGGTTGTTGAGAGAATATTTACCAGTCTAGCCACCAAGAGAGGTATCAGTACACTTGTAGTAAACATCACATGCTCTGATGATGAGTCTAGAGTGAGGTTCGCTCTGCAGAAGGCTATATCTACAGTAAGTAAATTCATTCTAGTGGCACATCAAATGTAACACATAGCGGTTTGCTATGCAATCATAAATACATCATGTTATATTGTGCTTTTCACATTGTCCCCAGCCAGCCCTGTCGGACACAAAGGTGTGCCACTCTATCTATTGTGGTTAGCTTGCAGCTCTGTTCCTTGTCACCAGCAAACCACTACATTCAGCTTAATGACCCCATTGCAAACTGAAGCACGCCTGGTATACTAAAACCATATTGGTGTTAGCATCTCTAGTGGCAGCAATGTGTCTACTGAATTACTCTGTAACACTTAGAATCCACCCTCCCCTAGAATTCTATCTGATATTTTTAGTTTTTACTATAGCCAATAACAAGCATTCACATGTGTCACTAATTAATTAGCTTCCTCACATCCAAATTTTTCAATTGCAATTGTCATGGCAACTGTGGGGGTCTCACGGTGAAATCCCGCCTGACAATGCCCCTTTTGCTATCATATATAGTGGCCAGTTGGTCTAGGGGTATGATTCTCGCTTAGGGTGCGAGAGGTCCCGGGTTCAAATCCCGGACTGGCCCAATCTTTTTTAATTTTGCACCTTTATTGTTTCATCCTAATCTTCTACAATATCATCAATGGCTATTGTTATTGTATGAGTGCTGTATTACTATTTTATTTTATCTGTGTAGCCAAAGTGGCTGCTCCTACAGTTTGGGCACAATGCACCGAGTTTCTTAGCCAGTCTAGAGTCTCTGCTACTGGAGTCAGAGCCAATGCATCCGGAGTTCAGGTGTTGGGTGTCCGCTCTCTCAACTGACAGGCGGGTTCCCACCAGACTTCTGCAGATTGCTATCCGTGTGCAGATTGACTCTCCTAAAGTATGTAACTACTTTATACCAAATAATATGCATGTACACTGTTGTATACTGTATGATATGCTATTGTATACAATATGCTATTGTAACTGTATACCGTACTATGATATACTATTGTATACAGTATGACATACATGTACTATTGTATACAGTATGATATACATGTACTATTGTATACAGTATGATATACATGTACTATTGTATACAGTATGATATACATGTACTATTGTATACAGTATGATATACTGTTGTATACAGCATAATTATGTTATTGCGTGTCATGTAATATAGTATCATTCATGTACACACTGTATTAAGCTGTCCTACTCTATTTCTGTATATGTGATGCAGGCAATGAAAGAAAGCTTGGTACGATCTTTCTCAATGGTGGACACTGAGATACTCAAGTGTAGTGGTAGACACGAGTGGCCCGCCATGTTACACAACATCTGCTATGTTCATAGTGCCATTAGACTTAGAACCCGATACCAACTAGCTGGATTCAACTCACCTGACCATCTTTCCCCTGTCGGTGCTCAACAATTACTGGTAAGTGAGACTTAATTATCATGGCCATTCATATGCACCTGTTGATCATTATTAAAAGCTGTCCTCTCGCTCAATTTCTCTTCCTCTCAGGGTTTGACACACTTTTCTCAACATTTTGGTAGCCAAATAGTTTTATTATAAAACTATAGTGTAAAGTCAATGCAACAAGTTGGACATTATAGTCTAGTCCTGAATCACTCTAATGGCAGAGATACCACACTTTTAATCGCTCCAATGGCAGAGATATCATACTTTGAAAATTCCAACTCGACTACAGACTCTTTGAATTCTTTCATTGAACAGAGAGATGGACAGTAGGCATAACATTAGATAACAAGTAATCTGTCTGGGACTTCATAACACATACAGATACAGTAGATGGCAATTCCAAACGTAAAAGTTATGGTCATGGCTATTTTAATTGTAAATAATGTTATAGCGGATATGGGTCACCCAGTAGCATCATCATTATTATGCCCCACACACTCCAAACACTTTTAGCTTAGTCTTCTTATTGGTTTCCTGTTTTGTAGCTTTTGTCATTTTCTCATTGTTTGTTGGTAGCTTATGTATATTTGTACAAGTATATGTCTATAACATTGTCCACTCTTGTCATTATATTATGTACATGTACATGTGTCTATAGACTTTCTCTATTCCTCTACTGTTAATTTCTCTCTCTATACAACGCTCTCTGTTTGAATTGGCGACTGTTCGAAAATTTCAGTTAGAAACACGACGTTCTGAAAACTTTCAAGCCTCAAACCCCAACAACACACTAATGTTTTCGGAACGTCCTGTTTCTAAATGACATTTTCGAAATGTCCCTTTACCCTCTGTTTATACTTTACTATCTCACAGTCTACTATCTCACAGTCTACTATCTCACAGTCTACTATCTCACAGTCTACTATCTCACAGTCTACTATCTCACAGTCTACTATCTCACAGTCTGCTATCTCACAGTCTATACTCTGCTCACTATTATTTACATGTATATAATTATATATAGCACTAGCTGATCTGTTTGACCAATCATATTGCATGGCTCCATTGCAGCATTACTGAATCTGTTTAGGGGTTATGTTCTCCTGCTACTAATGTTCAAGAGTGAACAACTCCTACTTATACTACTTTGTAACTATTTTGTTATAACACTAAGTCCTGGCTAACAACAATTACCATGTTTACCATAATTAATTATAAAGCTGTTACTTCAGGTTAATACTTCAGTTTATTTATTTAGTATTTTAGTGGCCATGCAGCCATTGCTAACAATTAACGAATGAGCTTCCAAATTTCAGTTGTCCTCTCTCCATATTCTGTTTCCCTCTCTGTTCTCCTAACACACTTTTCTCAACAATGCTTTTGCTAGCCAGATGTTTGTCGACACTATAATTGCAGTCCTTAAAATGATTTTGAAATTATTTTCAAGCACAAATCAGCAGCAGACATTACCCTAGTTAGGTTCACTGGCATTAAAAAGCACCAATGAGCCTGTAGTCCTATTGGGATTTTCATATTGTGATATATCTGTCATTTGAGCAATTTGGGACTTTAAAATAAGGTCAAAATGATCGTATTGATTTGGATTTAGATTTATTTGATTTCTCTCTCGTGAACAGATAAAGTTGAAACATTACAATATAGTGAAAGGAGCAGCCGTAGCTTAGGGGTTGGAATGCTGAGCTTTCATGCTGAAGGTTCCAGGTTCAAACCCCGGTCACGGTGGTGTTAGGAAGAGCATCTAGCCACAATTGCTCCTGTGCCACATATTAAAGTCCTTGGGGTCATGCAAGCCAGCATGGCTTCAAGGCAACTCCTCTACCCCTGCCAAAAAAGGCCATGTTATCTGGGCCTTTCTCACAGGGAGTTGGCCAGCATTGGCACCTGGCAGTGAGAGCTGCTAGGGGCTGGTCACGCCGAGGAGTATAAGTCGGTGAGTTTATTACAATATAGTGAAACTATTTGGCTACTAAAAGTCGAGAAAAGTGTGTTGAACCCTGGGAGTAAGATAAATTGAGTGAGAGGACAACTTCTAGTTATGATCAATAGCTTATGAGTGCCCACGTTAATAATATAAACCTGTGAGTGTAATGTACTAGGATACACTGCTACATTCTATTAGTATTCGAACATGGCAGTGCATAATTATGGATGTGCTATACAGGAGTCACTGAGTGTCGGAATGAACGAGTTCCGAGAAGGGATGACACTGCCAGGGTCGGATGGTAAGCCCATATCTAAGAGTACATCCTGGACAGCCCTACGATTCATGCTCTCAGAGGTAGGCAACTAATATGACCACTACATGTGTATGTATGTATAGGTACTGGTATATAAACTGTATAGGTACTGGTGTATATAAACTGTATAGGTACTGGTATATATAGACTATAAAGGACTACCTGTAGAGTGTAATTTCTCATAATAGATTATATACGGAGGATACGTCTCAGATGTGTACGACCAGCAAACACTCAATGCTATAGTGGACTACTGGGCATCTCCTCTTGCAGTGAAGAAAGACTTTGAGCTCAGCAGAGGTATGTTACATAGTCAGCTTATGTGTTACATAATCATTTTATGTGTTACATAGTCAGTTTATGTGTTACATAGTCAGCTTATGTGCTACATAGTCAGCAATTATGTGTTATGTAGTCAGCTTATGTGTTACATAGTCAGTTTATGTGCTACATAGTCAGCTTATGTGTTACATAGTCAGCTTATGTGTTACATAGTCAGTTGAAATATGTCACATAGTCAGCTTATGTGTTACATAGTCAGCTGAAATGTGTTACATAGTCAGCTTATGTGTTACATAGTCAGTTAAAATATGTTACATAGTCAGCTTATGTGTTACATAGTCAGTTGAAATATGTTACATAGTCAGTTTATGTGTTACATAGTCAGCTTATGTGTTACATAGTCAGCTTATGTGTTACATAGTCAGCTTATGTGTTACATAGTCAGCTTATGTGTTACATAAATAATGTGTTATACTTTACACAGTATTAGACAACAACAACCATAACACAAGCTCATTCCTGCATACATGTGTCTTCTATAAATCATTGATGTTCATTTGCCAAGTTCTCCATGTATCATCTCCCTCCGTGACTTCAATCTTGTTTAGCCTTCTACCTGCTATCAGAATACATGATGGTTCACTAATTTATCTGTGGTCAGAGTACATGATGGTTCACTAATTTATCTGTGGTCAGAGTACATGGTGGTTCACTAATTTATCTGTGGTCAGAGTACATGATAGTTCACTAATTTATCTGTGGTCAGAGTACATGATAGTTCACTAATTTATCTGTGGTCAGAGTACATGGTGGTTCACTAATATGCATGCATACATACATATACTGCACATGATTGTATTATGTAAACATGTATACATTATACTACATGTAAACAGTAGTACTAGATGTAGATTTTATTTAAATTGTATGGTTTTATTCCTATGCATAAAATAGGAATACCTGAATAGAATCATAAAATTTAGTACTACTGTTATTATCAAACTATTAACCCACACCAACATCTTCCAATATACTGCACAGGTATTATGCATACATCCATATACATGTATATTCTACACAATGGTATTACTGTATACATGCATGCGTTATGTCTGCTAATATTATGCTATTAATTATTCATTATTACTGTATACATGCCAACTTATCATTATTTGATCATTATTTGTGCAAAGTTAGCAGAGGAGACAATGCCAGACGACAAAAGAAATTCCATTCACTCAGTAAATACACACAAACCTCCTCACTATGAACCATTCTACTGTTTGTTAGTGTTGAGATTAAACATATTCTATCTGTTCACTACTAACTCTCCTATCTCACTTGTACTCACTACTTGATCTACTTGATCACTACTCGAACTCACTACTTGATCTCACACTTGTACTCATTACTTGGTCTGTCTTAACTCACACTTGTACTCTTTACTTAGTCTATCATAACTCACACTTGTACTCATTACTTGGTCTATTTTAACTCTCACCTGTACTCATTACTTAGTCTATCATAACTCACACTTGTAATCACTACTTGGTCTGTCTTAACTCACACTTGTACTCATTACTTGGTCTATCATAACTCACACTTGTGCTCATTACTTGGTCTGTCTTAACTCACACTTGTACTCATTACTCTTGATCTCTCATAACTCACACTTGTACTCACTACTTGGTCTGTCTTAACTCACACTTGTACTCTTATTTGATCTATCTTAGCTCACACTTGTACTCATTACTTGGTCTATCATAACTCTCACCTGTACTCATTACTTGGTCTATCATAACTCACACTTGTGCTCATTACTTGGTCTGTCATAACTCACACTTGTGCTCATTACTTGGTCTGTCTTAACTCACACTTGTACTCATTACTCTTGATCTCTCATAACTCTCACCTGTACTCATTACTTGGGATCACTTCTTTCCAGATCGTGATCATGGGGTTATGATCTCAGATACTCATCTGGATTAGGTTTAGCTAATGTAGTTGTTCTGTATATTACTATGGTGCATGATAATACACTCCACTGTTAACATATTACCTACTTCATACTCTCTGTGCAAACCTTTCCCAGTATATCCTGTATGACCATCTGCCTTCAACTATCTCACCTTTATCTCTAACATTTAATTCAGGAGTTATATGCTCTCTGATCATCATCTCACTTCTAACACTCTATTACAGGAGTTATACTCTTTGGTAAGAAGATAAAAATTTTTCAAGAACTTAACTGTGCACATTACTAAAATGTATTTTCCTCTCCACAATAAATACGCTGGTCATGTCATATAATGTATGTAAATTAACCGATAGAACTAATTGTATGTAACACTGGGAGGATAACTCTTTGTACATATGATGTCAAGAGGGGACAACTATCACCTTGTATTAATGTAAACAACTGACCCTGGCGTTCCTCCAGTGTTTGATTTTATCCCTCCTCTCCCTTCCTCCATCACTTTCCACTTTCCGATGCAGTGCCAACTACAGTACCAAAGATAGTAGTAGGAAAGATCATTCACTCAATGATAATACCCTATTTGGTCCAATTTGGTGACTCGCTTCCCTGACACACATCTGCTAGGTTTTTGGATGGCGTTTGGAGGAGGGGGGACATGTTTTTGCTTCCACTATCTTTGTACATCCACTGCTCTGATCTATTTATAGAATACACCTATAAATAGATTATTCAGTGATCTATTTGTATAATATGCCTATAAATCAATTACAAATAGAGCACATGATTCTCAAGGTAAAGGTACATTTCGAAACCAGACAGTTCGAAACCAGACAGTTCAAAACCAGACAGTTCAAAACCAGACAGTTCGAAACCAGACAGCTCGAAACCAGGCAGTTCGAAACTGTGTAGATTACATTTAGAAGAACACAACTCACAGAAAATTAATTTTAATTAATTAATTTCATTTATTAAATAAAAAAGTAATGTTAAAAATAGAAATTAGTTGAATTCTGGGGGTTTCAAAACGTCCTGTTTCCAACTATCTTTTTCCTGTTTCAAACTGTCTTTTTCGAACAGCGGCAAATTCGATTCTCAATGATGTGGTGTTTGGTTTACTGATACATTAAATAGTAAGACTATCAATATAAACCCTTCATGTGTCGTGGAAATAAGACCTACAAGCCTTTATACACAGATATGGACTGCATTGTATCTATAAGCTAAATCAACACGATTCTACCCACCAAACTAATGTACTTGATTCTTAATGTTTACAGTTAAATATAAACACCCTCTGCCGTTCCTCAGCTCTCACCCTAGACTCTCCTTGCTGAATCAAGCATTGGAATCTCTCCCAAACCACTTCCTTGACTGTCCTGAGGGTTGCCACTTACACACAAGTATAGAGGTAAGAGTTGTCAGTGTGTTATGCTTTTATACAGTATACACTTTGTACAATCACCTGTCAATATACACATACAAGTATATACCCTACTCTGTATATATACACATACAAGTATATACCCTACTCTGTCAATATACACATACAAGTATATACCCTACTCTGTCAATATACACATACAAGTATATACCCTACTCTGTCAATATACACATGCAAGTATATACCCTACTCTGTCAATATACACATACAAGTATATACCCTACTCTGTCAATATACACATACAAGTATATACCCTACTCTGTCAATATACACATACAAGTATATACCCTACTCTGTCAATATACACATACAAGTATATACCCTACTCTGTCAATATACACATACAAGTATATACCCTACTCTGTCAATATACACATACAAGTATATACCCTACTCTGTCAATATACACATACAAGTATATACCCTACTCTGTCAATATACACATACAAGTATATACCCTACTCTGTCAATATACACATGCAAGTATATACCCTACTCTGTATATGGTTTCTAATCTATATACTTGTACTGTAATTTGTTCAGACAATCATTCCACTCATCACCATTGATAATCCCATAACATTATGTACTTTGTGTAGAACACAGAGGCACACATGAAGGTAAAACCCAACACACACTGTTGTTTCTCTTTGAGCTTTATTTATATATTTCACAGCTTGGTGTCAGCTTCATGCACAGCTTTGCTTTTACTTCATCTCACAATAATGTCCACGCCCAGTGTCCACGCCCAGTGTCCACGCCCAGTGTCCACGCCCAGTGTCCACGCCCAGTGCCCACGCCCAGTGCCCACGCCCAGTGCCCACGCCTAGTGCCCACTGCTTGCTATTACTTTATCTCACAGTAATGTCCACGCCCAATGTCCATGCCCAGTGTCCACGCTAAGTGCCCTCGCCCAATGCCCACACTCAATGTTCACGCATACCTTTGTTGAGCCCTCAATTCCCCACACACCGTGTTGTGGTGAATTACTGTCTAATTACATATTTTATTGCAGTTGTGTGTGCTTGTGATGAAAGGGGGTAGCGTTTGTTTTCTGCATGGTTTGGGTCTATTGTTATATGTAGACATGTTGGACTAAGCATTAACTACACTGCAGTACATGGGTACATGATTTGAATACTTGTAGACTATACTGGGTGATGATATGTACGTGTTTACGAGACTGAATAAGGTGTATGACTCAATGCCTGCCACTAAAAGTCATAGTAACAAGCTCTTCCCACGACCTCCTACACCCTTCGATGGTAAGACTATCGTATATACTAATATTTAATAGTGAGTGACATGCACTACATACATTGTACATTGCCAAGCCATAACACTGCATAATATAGATGGAGTGTACCATATAGTCACTCTCGTGTACCTACAGTATACTTGTTGGTAGGTCCTGCAATGGCTAGCACTGCTCCTGCCCTCACGCCACCTCATGTGCTTGACCAGGGAATCTTTGCTACAGCTAGTTATGCCAACCTCAGGATGAGAAAGGAAGTAGAACTGGCTGAGATTATTTACTATACAGTACCAAAGATCCCTAAAGCTTATAGCAAAGAGTATATAAATGATAGGTGAGGCTCAACAAATGCATATTTTCCCTGTGATTGTAGCATATTCTTCCCCTGGGAAGGTTGTACATTTGCACACTTTTATTATTACAGACTCAAAAAGATTGGTGGGATGACTCCATTCAATCTGTGGCTGGTGAAAGAACTCGAGTCTTTCTTTTCTTTGGTCAACGTAGTGAAATCTTCACTGCAGGTGAGAAACCTCTTCAGTTAGGTGTAGACTCTAGTAACAGTTGATGTTTAACTCTAGTCTATCAAACGTACTACGGATGTAAACTCTAACATAGTTGATGTTTAACTCTAGTCTATCAAACGTACTACAGATGTAAACTCTAACTAAGTTGATGTTTAACTCTAGTCTATCAAACATGCCATCGATGTGAACTCATTGGGAGACACGCTCACTCCTGAACAACTGTCAGTAGCAGATGACCTGTACTACCAGAGGATACCAGAGTTGTGGAGAAGAAATAGTGGAACGGCTGCACCCCCACCCTTGCAGTCACTCAATACATTCATCAACGATATCACAGCTAGAGCTACACACTTTGAGAGAATACTAGTCTTGGTAAGCATAAGGGCCCATGTTGTTCCTCGTCATTGATGTTTGTTTACTGAATTGCCGTAGCTCAAGTGCCGCTATGTTTTACAGGGCCATAGCTAAAGTGCTGCCATGTTTTACAGGGGCGAGAGAAGAACCCCGCCTACTGGCTGGGTTGCTTTACCAACCCACAGGGTTTGCTTACACTACTCAAGCAGGAGTATATTAAACACAGCATGGCTAGTGACAGGTCTGGCAACCTGGAGAACTTTGTTTACCAGACAGAGATTACTAACAGGGATAAGGACCATGTAAGTACTTTCACACTGCATGCTACAATATGATGCCATGTAACATACACCATCATTATGTGCTATGCTATGATTTTGCGCTTAAGTGAGCAGTACTATTTAGCATTTACATTGTACATGGTTTACTTTCTTTGTTATATTTGGTGTGCTGTGCAGGTAGCCAATGTAAGTCTGGGTATTGTATGTCTACTGCATGCAGCCTGTATCATATAGTGCATGTACAACATACCCTCTCTATATCTACTGTATCACATAGTGCATGTACAACATACCCTCTCTATATCTACTGTATCATATAGTGCATGTACAACATACCCTCTCTATATCTACTGTATCACATAGTGCATGTACAACATACCCTCTCTATATCTACTGTATCACATAGTGCATGTACAACATACCCTCTCTATATCTACTGTATCATATAGTGCATGTACAGCATACCCTCTCTATATCTACTGTATCACATAGTGCATGTACAACATACCCTCTCTATATCTACTGTATCACATAGTGCATGTACAACATACCCTCTCTATATCTACTGTATCACACAGTGCATGTACAACATACCCTCTCTATATCTACTGTATCATATAGTGCATGTACAACATACCCTCTCTATATCTACTGTATCATATAGTGCATGTACAACATACCCTCTCTATATCTACTGTATCATATAGTGCATGTACAACATACCCTCTCTATATCTACTGTATCATATAGTGCATGTACAACATACCCTCTCTGTATCTACTGTATCATATAGTGCATGTACAACATACCCTCTCTATATCTACTGTATCATATAGTGCATGTACAACATACCCTCTCTATATCTACTGTATCTATATCTGGACAACACATGTATATGTACACATATAATACTCCATCTACATAGTCCAACCTATTATACATTGTACATGTACATGTACAGTTATCTATCACACGTACACTGTATATACACCACCTCCTCCTATATCTTTACTATATGTTATGTGCAGCTGTTCTATAATACCCAACGGTGTGATAATCTCTGGTCATGTTCATGTCAAGGTTGAATATAAACGCATACCTGATGGTTTTACTGCTGCCGAACTAGATGAGCTCGCAGCAATGGGAACCATGAAAGACAATGTAACCAATCTGTTCCTTCATGTTTACATTGTTTGTGTTCTATTGTTGTTATATTTGTATTACCATCATATACATATCATACATGTACATGTACATATACACATGGTACTACTATCATATACATGGCGTATGTACATGTACGTACGTATGTATGTATGTATTGTATGTACGACATGTATGTATGTATTGTATGTATGATATGTATGTATGTATTGTATGTATGATATGTATGTATGTATTGTATGTATGATATGTATGTATGTATTGTATGTATGATATGTATGTATGTATTGTATGTATGATATGTATGTATGTATGTATGTATGTATTGTATGTATGATATGTACGTATGTATGTATGTATTGTATGTATGATATGTATGTATGATATGTATGTATGTATTGTATGTATGATATGTATGTATGTATTGTATGTATGATATGTATGTATGTATTGTATGTATGATATGTATGTATGTATTGTATGTATGTATTGTATGTATGATATGTACGTATGTATGTATGTATTGTATGTATGATATGTATGTATGATATGTATGTATGTATTGTATGTATGATATGTATGTATGTATTGCATGTATGATATGTATGTATGTATTGTATGTATGATATGTATGTATGTATTGTATGTATGATATGTATGTATGTATTGTATGTATGATATGTATGTATGTATTGTATGTATGATATGTATGTATGTATTGTATGTATGATATGTATGTATGTATTGTATGTATGATATGTATGTATGTATTGTATGTATGTATGTATTGTATGTATGATATGTACGTATGTATGTATGTATTGTATGTATGATATGTATGTGCGTACATACATACGTACATATCTAGCTCTTACTCTATATGAACCAATATACTGTGACAGTAACTGTCTGTTCCACTAGTTTTACTTGCTGCTGTTTACAGCTGAGAGATCCCCCAGCTGAAGGTATGTTTGTACATGGCATCTACATCTGGGGGGCATCCTGGGAGAAGACCACTGGAGAGCTGATTGATGCACCCCCTCGCCATGGATGTACTGCACTTCCTGTCATTCACGTAACGTGCTGGCCTCTTTCTGAAAAGCCCTCCATGCAGGTAAGCCTATCAATTCCTATATTCCCAGTCAGACAAATTTCTTGCATAAGTAACATCATACACTCATATTATGTTTCATATAAGATTGGTCCAAAATGATGTACTGTATAATAGTTACTTGATAATAATATATCTACTGTGTACTGTGTGTTTCAGGACCCAGTTAAAGTGAATGAAACATACCAATGCCCCGTTTTTCCATCCCGGCTCTCATCCAGGGACCCGATATTTGAGATAGACCTGCGCCATGATAACATACCAGCTACTCGATGGGCATTACGGGGCCTTAGTGCTACAGTCAGACCTTTCTAAAACATGAGCAGTTAATTCTGGATAGCAGTGCTACAAGTGCTACTGTATTGAATACAACTGTGTAGGAGTATACAAGTGCTACTGTATTGAATACAACTGTATAGGAGTATACAAGTGCTACTCTATTGAATACAAGTGCTACAGGTATATTGTATATGCTACTGTAGTGTATATGGACTAATATTATATATTATCTATATATTATATCTCAGTGCACTGACATTTATTCCATTGTAATGATTACTTTCCGTCCATATTTGCTGTGATCTTAATGTTACTTTTATTTTATTACTAGTTATTATTACAATAATAATTCTTGTTGGCTTCTATAAAACTCAGGACTGGTTGTTGTGTATACAATTTCCTTATTCACAATCTGTGCACACACTGCTGATAGGGCAGTGTGAGTGGTTTTTCTCACCCCCCCCCCCCCCCATCCCCACCCCACCCCATCATGGAATCTTTGCTTATCAGTTGGGATAGGAGGTTCTACTTGATTATAGATATTGCATTGGGGAAAGTCCAACTATTACACAGCACTACTATTACATGGGTACAGGAGTATGTATATTATACACACATGCATTGTACAAGCCTGCTAAATATACCTTGATTTATTATACAGTGTAAATCTCTTATCAGTATAATTATATATCTCTCACTTACTCAACCTGATCACATGATATGACAACACAACTACCTGTGGGGTACCTGCTCTCTACAGACTCAACTACCTGTGGGGTACCTGCTCTCTACAGACTCAACTACCTGTGGGGTACCTGCTCTCTACAGACTCAACTACCTGTGGGGTACCTGCTCTCTACAGACTCAACTACCTGTGGGGTACCTGCTCTCTACAGACTCAACTACCTGTGGGGTACCTGCTCTCTACAGACTCAACTACCTGTTGGGTACCTGCTCTCTACAGACTCAACCACCTGTGGGGTACCTGCTCTCTACAGACTCAACTACCTGTTGGGTACCTGCTACTTGCATGAATAATATGGCAGCTAATATGAACAAATTGATTTCCATCCTACTGTGTGGTACGTAAACATACTTTCACTTGTAACATGATTATAAAACCTGATTATACTATCAGTGCTATCAAACTATAACTACTATGTTGTGTCATACAGTAAACCACTGTAACACAATATACACATATGTACATCTATACAATAAACTGCTGTAGCACAGTATACACGTAGTATGTCTATACCAGTGTTCGAAGTAGAACAAATGAGGTGGGTACACTGTGCCTGCAATCTTAGGGCAAAATAGAAATATAATTTTGTATTACTACAATCACCTAAAATTGCACAGCTACACATGAGTGACATTAAAGGACCTCAGAATCCTTTTAGCCATTTAACCCTTTCATTTATCTGGATAGAATATCACTTCAGTAATCCTATCTTGCAGGTTAGTAATCTATAGCTATCCACTTAATCTTATAGTAGCCAACAAATTAGTAAGTTACTAAAACTAAAAAAAGATTGTACTTGGGTGGGATTGAACCCATCCCCTATGAATGGTATGCTAGCGCTCTACCATTACACTATCATATCAGCAGTTGCTTCACGGAAAACCATCCATTATCATGAGGGTACATGCCTGCTGGCCGTGTACCCACTAAAATTGAGGTAGGTACACACTGTATACCCATATAACCACATGACCACACTTTGAACACTGGTCTATACAGTAAACCGTTGTAACACAGTATACACAGACAGTACATTGTATGTACATGTACATCTATACAGTAAACAACTGCAACACTACTACACGTATGTACTTCTATACAATAAACCCCTATTATGCAGTACACGTATGTACAGTCTATGCAGTAAACGACTGCAACACTACTACACCTACAGTACGCTTAGGACTAACCTTATTCTGTTCTCTAATCTCCTCAGTTTAGTCTGTGTTTGTTTATGAAATCCAGGGCTTTTCCTCTCCAGAATAATAGCAGTAGATGTAACAGGTGTTAGAACAGATGTAACAGGTGCTAGAGCAGAGATATCAGGTACCAGTACATATGAAACAGTGGATTTGTCAACCAAATCAACTCTTCCTGATCCCAACTCCATGCACACTCTACTCGTGGAAACATCAACATCCATTATACATACAACCACTTCTATACATGATACAACAACCGCCACTTCTATACATGATACAACAACCGCCACTTCCATACATGATACAGCAACCGCCACTTCCATACATGATACAGCAACCGCCACTTCCATACATGATACAACAACCGCCACTTCCATACATGATGCAACAACAAACATAACCTCCTATGTGCCATCACCAAGCACTAGAACTACAATCGATCCTAACATCACCGATCGTAACATCACCGATGGCCCAAAAGTGCCAGCCACCGTTGTAGTTGTACCTTCTACAACGGCATTACCTGTGACCACTACATTGCCTGTGACCACTACAACGCCTGTGACCACTACAACGCCTGTGACCACTACAACGCCTGTGACCACTACATTGCCTGTAACCACTACATTGCCTGTAACCACTACAACGCCTGTGACCACTACATTGCCTGTGACCACTACACTGCCTGTGACCACTACAACGCCTGTGACCACTACATTACCTGTAACCACGGCATTACCTGTGCCCACATCATCCCCCAAAGATTCCACAAGGTCATCAACAATAGCAAGTAGTTCCACTTCTCTTCTAGCTACGACTAGTAAGTACTATTATGACTTTAGTATTATAACTTTCTATATTAGGAGCAATCCATATAACACAGCACATAGTGCCTGCCTGCCTGCCTCCCCTATCTCTAGATGCAGATGGTACATGCACCTGATTGTTGGCATAACTCAAATAATATGCCAATACTCAACAATGGCATGCTATAATGGCCAGCAATCCCCAATACTCAACAATTAGCAGTATTCCTGTAAGACAGCAGCAAATAATTCACTTCCTGTTTATGCTCTCTGATAGGTCGACCAGTGCTGCTCCAATATGTCTTCTACGGCACCACTGCACACAACTGGACATTACCCAGAATTCAACTGTGTCTCTACTGCAGAGGTACAGAGAGACCACCTGTATCAGAGTGCTCACCAGTTAAACACATCACTGTGACTAACCACTCTGTGTCAGGTAACATAACTGTGATTAACCACTATGTGTCAGGTAACATAACTGTGATTAACCACTATGTGTCAGGTAACATAATTGTGACTAACCACTATGTGTCAGGTAACATAACTGTGATTAACCACTATGTGTCAGGTAACATAACTGTGACTAACCACTATGTGTCAGGTAACATAACTGTGATTAACCACTATGTGTCAGGTAACATAACTGTGACTAACCACTCTGTGTCAGGTAACATAATTGTGACTAACCACTCTGTGTCAGGTAACATAACTGTGACTAACCACTATGTGTCAGATAACATTATTATATCCTGTTGTGCAGTTCAGAGCAGTTCAGCACAGTCTAGCGCAGGCCAGACCAGCCCAGGCCAGTGCAGTGGAGTGCCATGGCCATAGTCAAATACATGAGTTGTTTTACTACCTATCTGAACAAAGGCGGCTTTAGAAACCCTTGTCTAAATAAAAGTATTATGATGGCTCTATTGGCTTTTGCAGGAATCCCTGTGATTGGCTGGAAGCGGGATATGTACTTCTCCAGCACCTGCCAGACGTTGTCATTCTTCTGGGCAGCTCAATGGTACCTGGATAATGGAGAATGGGGCTTCATCACTAATGGGAGAGTATCCAAAGGGTGGCTAGTAACAAATGTAACCCATTTCCTATCAAGTGCTGTAAAGTGCAGTGGAGGTGCTCTTTATATACACACAGACTGGCAGACTCGGGGTGAGAGGGAAGATAATACCTACACAATACCTACACAACATGCATGTAATAGTGGTGACTGGTTGTGTAGTATGTTTGTTGCAGAGGAGAGGTGATGAGTATAAGTCACAGTTAGTAACTTAAATAAATACAGCATACATGATTCTAATCAGAACAACCACAATTCTTTCAGGTAAACCCAATATCACATGTGGCACTGCATTCTATAAAACATCAAAGTCTCCATTTGCTAATGTCAGCGCACCAATTGATCCAGATAGCTTTAAAAACGTCACCGTGCCAGCTATAAGGTTTAAGACGTCTACAAGGCATCCCGCTTCAACTGATAAAGCAGGGCAGCATATTAAGGAATATATTTTTGGAGAAGGTGTGTTCAATATGTTAACTTTAAAATATGTATATTTTCCACTATGCATGCTTTACAACCATGTTCTCTACTATTTACTCTACTATACAATACTCTACAGCCAGTCTCTCCTATTTACTCTACTACGCTATAACACTATACTATACTCTGCCATATTCTACTATAACACCCTGCTATAATATTCTACCATAATACATACCCTGCTATATTAGTACCCTGCTATAATAATACTCTACTATGCTCTTATAATAATGTGGGGATATTACTGTTTTAGGTCCTATAATTGCGATAGTCATCTGCTCCTGTATAGTAATAATAGTTGTGATCTCGGCTACTGCTTGTGCAGTCAGAAGGTACGTACATGTGGGCTAGATACATGCCCCTCTCTCCATAAGCCCGGTAGATAGGTTAGCAGTCTAAACAATGTAGCAGGTACATGTAACATAGTATATAATATATTATACGTCTTGCCACGGGGAAAAATAGTTGGTTTGCTATTCTGCTTATAAACAAGTACGTCTATGCTGTACAGTTAATTATCCTAGCATGTGCGTATGTAGTATGCTTATTGCATTTCATTGCTATGTACAGTTAATTATCCTAGCATGTGCGCATGTAGTATGCTTATTGCATCTCATTGCTAGCTCTCTCATCATTTCATCACTTCAGCTTTAAAAGAAGGCGAAGGAACTTCTTGACCGACTCGACCTATCACGACACTGAGGACAGCTCCATAGCCTTTGACAATATCCTGCAGGGAGGCAAAGGCTACGGTCGCAGCAGAACCGACTCCCGTCAGCTTCTTTACTCGTCCGTATTAGATGATGAAGATGAAGACCAGACAGTCTATCACCCGCACATGTATACTTTCAGAGGTAAGATAACTCTAATACTACACCATTACTCATACAGAGGTAAGATAACTCTAATACTATACCATTACTCATACAGAGGTAAGATAACTCTAATACTACACCATTACTCATACAGAGGTAAGATAACTCTAATACTATACCATTACTCATACAGAGGTAAGATAACTCTAATACTACACCATTACTCATACAGAGGTAAGATAACTCTAATACTATACCATTACTCATACAGAGGTAAGATAACTGTAATACTATACTATTACTTATACAGAGGTAAAATAACTCTAATACTATACCAATACTCATACAGAGGTAAGATAACTCTAATACTATATCATTACTTATGCAGAGGTAAGATAACTCTAATACTCATTCAAGGGTAAGGTAATATACTGATGCTATATGGCTGTAGAATAACTCACATCTCTATTGCTATGTCCCTTGGCAGATGCTGAAGATGTACACCACAGATCTGGGGGAGGTGTGACCACTGTATACGCTGATGGACTGCAGATGTCCAACATTCCTTCTAACAGCAACCAGAAAAACAGCAGATCTGTTCTGAGGAGGAGTTCAGTTCAGAACTCTCCAGTAAGTCTCCACATTCCTTGTTCAACTCTCTTAACATAGAAAAAGATGACAATATAGATATTTCTAGAGTTTAATATATATGATAATATACCCAATCTGCATACAGTGTACTGTTTCGGTGTTTAACACCTCATCAGTGCAGCTCAGAATTATGCCTGCGAGAACACCTTAGCAATACTGTATATATACAGCAAAGCGTATTTAAAAGGTGTGAAATCCACTGAACCAAAGTTCTCAAGCTGCCAGAGACAGCGAGAATTGCGTAATGCTACCAATTCAATGTATGATAATATAGATGATTCTAGAGTTTAATATAATGTATGGGTTGTTTTTATCATTACTGTATGTGGTCTTTCTTCTTGCAAGGAATTCCGTACTAAGCAGTCAGGGACATCTGTGAAAATACCCATCAGTAGTAATAGTGAGTGCAGATCTAGACTGACATGTACTGCACTCACTATATACTACTCACATCCCTGACTGGGGTTTGAACCCGAGGCTTCCATGGCCTAAACAGCTAGCAACACTGTGCATGTATAATACAAGTAGCCCAATGTAGCCCTAGTAGGTCAAGTATACTACCATTACAGGGGACTTGGCTATGACCGAAAGGTTGAAGGTTGTTTATCGAATAGTCTGCGGTGATCTATTAGTCTTATACAGAGAGTCACAGTCTAACAGTTAAACTTGTATTATATATATGCATATGCATGTGCATCAACTGGCACTATCTAATACATGTACTTAGTGTATTATCTGTTTGCATGAAATGGGAATTGTCCTCTCTTACCATATTAGCGCACTCTGTTACAGTTGAATGGAGTCTTTGATGACACAGATTGATCCTACTGGCTAACAAATGAACCAATTAGATTACCACTGACTATTAAATGTCTCATTTGGATTTTTTGCTTGCCATGATGTTTCACTTTTTGCCAATTTTTTTGAAAGTTCTAGATAAAATCCCATTTTATTTGGCTAACGCTCTAACATAATTATATTGACCTCATATATATATATATATATATGTATATAACTATTACACCAATAACAATGTTAGTGTACACTGTAATGTGAGACTGTATAAAAAGTAAAGAGTACTCGGGACATACTAGGCTACTCAAGTATGCAAACACATCCCAATGCTACAATTTTATCAGCCTGTCTCTGCATACATATACATGTATATATGCATATTCAATTATTTAATACCTACATGTATATATTATCAATTTATTAGTAATAAATTAATTATACTAGACAAGTTGCTGCATGTGTCTCTATAGTTCTCATCACAATGTGCATGTAGTTCATCATACTCTCATAGTGTACTACATATTATGTATTTGTAAATATAGGCCCTCTCCTAGATTTGGACGTTGAACCAAGAGGGAACAAATCTAAATTTCAATAAATGGCTCTGAATACAGTGTTTCGGATACACAGTGTTTCGGATACATACACGTAACTATTCAATGCTAGCATGCTAAGCTCTTGTACAGTAAGGTTGAGAACTGAAATACACTAATATTCCACAACAGACATACATACATACACAGAGTCGACAGTACAGTCACAGTACAGTCACAGTACAGTCACAGTACAGTCACAGTACAGTCACAGTACAGTCCACAGTAGAGTCCACAGTAGAGTCCACAGTAGAGTCCACAGTAGAGTCCACAGTAGAGTCCACAGTACAATCTTCAGTACAAAGTACACGGTGCAGAGTACACAGGACAGAGTACACGGTGCAGTACACCACTTAGTCCACATGTATTCTACAGAGACTGCAATGGCAACAACCAAACTGGTAGATCTCTATTCCAACTGGTAGAGCAGAGAAGAGCAGCCGGAGATCAGAATGCATGCAGCCTCTTTCACACCGTAGCAATAGCAGATTCAAACTTATATACCGGCATTAGTAAAAGAATAGGGCAAGTAAAATCCCAAATAAATAATAATTGAATAACATAATATATGGGACAGTAATTAAGTGACGACAAGATACACCTAAATTATTTTATATTTAGCAGCAATGTCAATCTATGCCCCCAGACCATAACATCCCAATGAAACATATCATCTACTGTAACATCCTAATGAAACAGATCATCTACTGTAACATCCCAATGCAATATATCATCTACTGTAACATCCCAATGCAATATATCCTCTACTGTAACATCTCAATGAAACATATCATCTACTGTAACATCCCAACGCAATATATCATCTACTGTAACATCCCAATGAAACATCATCTACTGTAACATTCCAATGAAACACATCATCTACTGTAACATCCCAATTCAATATATCATCTACTGTAACATCCCAATGAAACATATCATCGAAATTTACTCAACAACACAGTGACATATCATTAAAATCTATTGGTCAACAAAAAAATTTTCTTTTGTTTGAGATGTCAGATCCGTGTAGCTAGATATGCCAATGGTAAAAGATTTACGATAGAAAATAAACAAAATAGTGGCCCAATATGCTCCTAGTAGCAATACATGCTGTACCATTTTATTGGTGAGATGGAAATCAGCTATTCTGCGTCTGTGACATTGTGTCATATCCCTATAATAACCTCTGATTAGTATCCTAAGGAATGGAATCTCTATGGAATTGTGAGGAAATGAATACTTACCAACCCCAGTTACCAACCTTAGTTAACAACCTCAGTTACCATCCTTAGTTAACAACCTCAGTTACCATCCTTAGTTAACAACCTCAGTTACCAAACATATTTTCAGGAAATTAAGATCATCACCTTTGTTAAAGTGTTCTAATTGGCAGATAGATACTTTTGATGATATTTTTCCGGCAATTACTGCCTTAATTTGTAGAGATAAGAGGAAGGGGTAAGGAGAGGAGAGTAAATATGTAGGTGTTGTTATCAGGCAGAGATTTATACAGACAAGTAATTGGGTAGCCATTAGTTGTTAGCTATGGGATGACATGTTGACTTATGGGATTAGTAACACATCTACCGTTCGTAATATAGATAGCATAAAATAGATCATTATAGCTAACCTAAAACCTACACCCTACAAGGGCTCTATTATTTCAACCCGACCTAGTGATGCAGGATCTCAGTCTGAATCCCTTTCTAGTGGCTACCGTTTAATCTACACCACAAATTACCTTGTTACACACGCTTTTCATCTAATATTATAGTGATTGGATTTTGATTAAATTTTTATCGTTTTCATGTGAGAATATGATTTGCTCATGTATTTGCTTATTATCAAGCTAGATAGAAAAGGGCATAAATAATACAATGTGTAGACACCAAGCCTTAATGCTAGAACACCAATAGACGCCCAAGCCACGCTATACCCAGACTTTAAATTCAAAATTGTTTGGTGTTTTCATGAGTTCACTAATAGAGGTAATAGATGACAATATCAGAAGGTACATTATTACAGTCATACAGTGTCACAGTAGTCATTTGTTATAATATTTAAAAGCAATACATGTCTTAAAATAACATTTTTATAAAATCCTTGTCAGTTGTGGCATTCACTGTTCATATCACTAAACTAGCAGAGTGATAATGCCATGTATATAAATAGATGCATTTCTATTCACTGATACTGACTGCCATGCAGTGTTCGAAGTGTGGTTATACGAGAGCATACGGTGTGTACCCACCTCAATTTTAGTGGTTATACGGTTAGCAGGCGTGTACCCTCATTTTAATAGCTAGTTTTCCCCACACAGTTGCTGTGGACCTGATAGCATAGTGGTAGAGTGCTTGACACTCATCCATAAGGTCTCTAGTTCAATTATCACCAGAGTACTACTTTTCTCATTGTAGTAATTCATTAATTTCTTAGCTACCATAAGATTAAGTGGATAGCTATACAATACTAATCTGTGAGATTTCATGTACCGTGTACCGTGTACCCACCTCATTTGTTCCACTTCGAACACTGCTGCCATGTATATGCATTTATGCATTTATATTCACTGATACTAACTGACTGCCATGTATATAAATATATGCAGCTCATACTTCTGATCAAAGGGAGTGGAAAAAACTAAAGGCCCTAAAGCATAATATAGGACTTTACCTGATAAACAACCATAACACTCTACAGTAGGAGACGTAATTCTACAGTAGAAGACGTGATTCTACAGTAGGAGACATAATTCTACAATAGGAGACGCAATTCTACAGTAGGAGACATAATTCTGCAATAGGAGACGCAATTCTACAGTAGGAGACGTAATTCTACAGTAGGAGACGTAATTCTACAGTAGAAGACGTAATTCTACAGTAGAAGACATGATTCTACAGTAGGAGACATAATTCTACAGTAGAAGACGTAATTCTACAGTAGAAGACGTAATTCTACAGTAGGAGACGTAATTCTACAGTAGAAGACGTAATTCTACAGTAGGAGACATAATTCTGCAATAGGAGACGTAATTCTACAGTAGGAGACATAATTCTGCAATAGGAGACGTAATTCTACAGTAGGAGACATAATTCTACAATAGGAGACGTAATTCTACAGTAGAAGACGTAATTCTACAGTAGGAGACGTAATGCTGTACTATTTGTATGCTTTACCAACCTGTACTCAGAAGGTGTGATGCATGAACTATTGATTACTAGCTGAAATACAACAATTACTGTAAATATAAATACTAGACTCGTGTGAGGAGTTTGGGAGAACAGTTGTAGCTTTATTTTACTGAGTACTAAAGCTTTGGCAGATTTTCAATAAACCTATTACTTAGCTATAAGTACAATAGCTGTCACCTGTAATGTCTGCTTAGTGTGTACCCCACTGCAGAAGTGTGCTTTTAGGAGTTTTCAATTATTTTTCACAGATTCAGAGTTAGCTTAGCCCATTTCAGTCCAAATGAGGATTAAATAGAGTTTGGGAAAGATGACTAGGATTGATTGAATTTAGATTAAAATAAGACTGGATGTGTTATGACTGTGAATGTTGTAATGAATTTATAATTGTGGCCAGTAAAGGAGAGACTGAAAGAATCTGTTTTCAAATCAATCACTGGTCCTACATTATACCAGATAGACTATATTATACAAGTCCTATTGTACTAGATAGACTATAATACAAGTCCTATTGTACCAGAGAGACTATTATACAAGTCCTATTGTACCAGATAGACTATAATACAAGTCCTATTGTACCAGATAGACTATAATACAAGTCCTGTTGGACTAGATAGACTATAATACAAGTCCTATTGTACTAGATAGACTATAATACAAGTCCTATTGTACCAGATAGACTATAATACAAGTCCTATTGTACCAGATAGACTATAATACAAGTCCTATTGTACCAGATAGACTATAATACAACTCCTATTGTACTAGACAGACTATAATACAAGTCCTATTGTACTAGATAGACTATAATACAAGTCCTATTGTACTAGATAGACTATAATACAAGTCCTATTGTACCAGATAGACTATTGTACAAGTCCTATTGTACTAGATAGACTATAATACAAGTCCTATTGTACTAGATAGACTATAGTACAAGTCCTATTGTACCAGATAGACTATAATACAAGTCCTATTGTACTAGATAGACTATAATACAAGTCCTATTGTACCAGATAGACTATAATACAAGTCCTATTGTACCAGATAGACTATAATACAAGTCCTATTGTACCAGATAGACTATAATACAAGTCCTATTGTACCAGATAGACTATAATACAAGTCCTATTGTACCAGATAGACTATAATACAACTCCTATTGTACTAGACAGACTATAATACAAGTCCTATTGTACTAGATAGACTATAATACAAGTCCTATTGTACTAGATAGACTATAATACAAGTCCTATTGTACCAGATAGACTATAATACAAGTCCTATTGTACCAGATAGACTATAATACAAGTCCTATTGTACTAGATAGACTATAATACAAGTCCTATTGTACCAGATAGACTATAATACAAGTCCTATTGTACCAGATAGACTATAATACAAGTCCTATTGTACCAGATAGACTATTGTACAAGTCCTATTGTACTAGATAGACTATAGTACAAGTCCTATTGTACCAGATAGACTATAATACAAGTCCTATTGTACTAGATAGACTATAATACAAGTCCTATTGTACCAGATAGACTATAATACAAGTCCTATTGTACCAGATAGACTATAATACAAGTCCTATTGTACCAGATAGACTACAATACAAGTCCTATTGTACTAGATAGGCTATAGTACAAGTCCTATTGTACTAGATAGACTATAATACAAGTCCTATTGTACCAGATAGACTATAATACAAGTCCTATTGTACCAGATAGACTATAATACAAGTCCTATTGTACCAGATAGACTATAATACAAGTCATATTGTACTAGATAGACTATAATACAAGTCCTATTGTACCAGATAGACTATAATACAAGTCCTATTGTACCAGATAGACTATAATACAAGTCCTATTGTACTAGATAGACTATAATACAAGTCCTATTGTACTAGATAGACTATAATACAAGTCCTATTGTACTAGATAGACTATAATACAAGTCCTATTGTACTAGATAGACTATAATACAAGTCCTATATGGCATCTAATCACCTAGCACAGTGAACATGCTACCATCACATCAGGAAACTAGAGATAATTATGCTTTGAGCCAACAGCACACTAGGCAACCCTTGTACATGTATATTGTTTTACAACCACCTTGCTACACATGTATATTACATGTATATATAGTATACAAATGTATATAGTGTATTAGGGGGTTTTCATACATGTATGTACACTGGTAATTATTAATATTTAACAATAAAATAAAATCTTTGTACAGAAATGCTGGACGGCTAAGCAATAGTTGTAGCTAAAACATCTTGGTATTTCATAAATAGTAAACGATAATACTAACACAATATCAAATATATACCCACATACACTTATTGATAAAAACATTAATGTAGGCTATAAAAAGCCTAAATAAATATCTGTGTGCCTACAGACTGACCACAAACTAAAAGATGTACCTGTGTTATTGTAAACTATTACTTTACTCTGCAATGGATGGCGCAGCCTACAGAAGGCCATTATACTATAGATATTTAAATAATATACAGAACATGCATGGTATATATTCAACAGTGATGAGTTAGTGGCTGCTGGTAGTGGGTTCAGGGGTCACTAGTTGTATCTTAGTGGCGGCTGGTATAGTTGGGATATTGGAGAGACCGGACAACACTGACAGGTGGAACTAGTGCTAGTGTTACAAGTGACACTTGGTGCATGGTGACTGACATTTGGTGGGAGGTGAGTGAGAACAGGTGCTGCCGGGGATGGTGGTACAGGTGCCTGGTGATAGTAGTGATGGTAGTTGACATTGGGTCCTACACTGTTATACACTATGCCTCCCCTCTGTGCTGTCTGGCTGTAAGGCTGGCAGTAGGCTGGATCCGCAGGGCTCTGATTATATAGATGTGTAGAATATTGCCAGGGTGTATAAGTGGTAGAGTGGGGTGGTGCAGGGTGGCTCTCGTTCTGGTAGGGCAAAATATGAATACCTCTGAGGCTACGTTTCATGAGAGCTTCATCCAACCTGCAGCATGTTTAGTATAGAAGTAGTGAAGTACGTCACGTGTATATTATATACACATTGCCCTACTGTACATGTACTGTACTCGTACAGTACATGTACATGTATATACCTAACTGTGTACAAGTCTGTAATACACTGTACTGTAGTACATGCATAAATTATATACAGTGGAACTTGCTTAATTTGACCTTGGATAACTCAAAAACTTGGTTAGTTCAAACTATTTGTCTAGGTCCCTGTTGAGCACTATATAATATAAATATATACGTGATCTTACAATTCAAACTCAGGTCTAATTCAAACCAATTATGGCGATCCTTGGTGTTTGAATTAAGCAAGTTTCACTGTATGTATATTATTGTATATACCCACCTATAAGCCTTCCTTTCTTCCTCAGTGTAAGGTGAATAGAGGGACATTCCTGACTCCATGTATACTTGACCCCCAGCCGCTAGTAGGGATAAATATGTGTCTGTTTCCTTTCTCCTTCCTCTTCGCCTTCTACTAACAACACACAATCAACCAACATAATACTACAGTACTGTATATGTGTATACTGTATGTATTACTATTATATAATACTACAGTACTGTATATGTGTATACTGTATGTATTACTATTATATAATACTACAGTACTGTATAAGTATATACTGTATGTATTACTATTATATAATACTATAGTACTGTATATGTGTATACTGTATGTATTACTATTATATAATTTATTATATAATACTACAGTACTGTATAAGTGTATACTGTATGTATTACTATTATGTAATACTACAGTACTGTATAAGTGTATACTGCATGTATTACTATTATATAATACTACAGTACTGTATATGTGTATACTGTATGTATTACTGTTATATAATACTACAGTACTGTATATGTGTATACTGTATGTATTACTATTATATAATACTACAGTACTGTATAAGTGTATACTGTATGTATTACTATTATATAATACTACAGTACTGTATAGGTGTATACTGTATGTATTACTATTATATAATATTACTACAGTACTGTATAAGTGTATACTGTATGTATTACTATTACATAATACTACAGTACTGTATAAGTGTATACTGTATGTATTACTATTATATAATACTACAGTACTGTATAGGTGTATACTGTATGTATTACTATTATATAATACTACAGTACTGTATATGTGTATACTGTATGTATTACTATTATATAATACTACAGTACTGTATAAGTGTATACTGTATGTATTACTATTACATAATACTACAGTACTGTATAGGTGTATACTGTATGTATTACTATTATATAATACTACAATACTGTATAAGTGTATACTGTATGTATTACTATTATATAATACTACAGTACTGTATAAGTGTATACTGTATGTATTACTATTATATAATACTACAGTACTGTATATGTGTATACTGTATGTATTACTATTATATAATACTACAGTACTGTATAAGTGTATACTGTATGTATTACTATTATATAATACTACAGTACTGTATATGTGTATACTGTATGTATTACTATTATATGTGACCCCTGCTATCAGAATCAGACATCGGGAGGTACCCAAAGATTTTGAGATATGTATGTTTTCAGATATAGAAATTTATGAGGATTTTAAATATGTTTTCCTTTTTATTCTAGCACCAACGGTTCAATTTTTATCAGGATAATACTGGGTCCATATCTGTCGATTTTCACAAAAAGGCGAACTGAGAAAATCTGGTTTAAAGTTTTCGAACCAATAATTTATTGTTTACACTATTCAGAACTTAGCAACGGGCATATCTAATTGACTTACATTGCTAGTTTTTACTGACTAGGGGTAAGAATGTGTGAGGAATCTGATGAAATAACTAAAAACAATGTAAAAACCATATCTTGTGTCCCATGGCCACTTAAACAAGAGATACTGATTTCGGATTTTCGACAAAAACAGTGAAAATGAACTTGTGCACCAATTGCGATGGACAGGCTGCATTAACATAAATTTTAACACAGATTTCCATGCAAGTGAAATAGAAGATACTGCACATCCTGTAACAAGTTAACAAAATGGTCTCTCATATGTGGGTAGCCCTGAGAAGGGTCTTTGAGGTAGGTAGGTTAGAACTATCCGGATTCCGCCATTCTGGTGAAATAGACCAAATTATGAACTTCATTGAGTTGTAGTCTTTCCATAGTCCTTCTATTGCGAGATCAGATGGTAGCACCTTAACATCTGTTTTCTTGAATCCTGTTGAGAGTATGTTGTGTATTAATAATTTTGACAGTAAAAAAATAAGACAAACAAAAACTTAAGCGTAGCAGATGTAGTAGACTAGATTTGAACTCTGGACCTCCAGATTACAAACCCGCATGCTTAACCATTACCTCACTGTGACTTGCTAGCTATCACAAAACATGTGCAGTCATACAACAAGATACTGAAAGCTGATAGCTGATGTATGCATAGCTTTGCCACAAAGCTTTTTATTGCTAGTTTTTTGGAAATGATCACTGCACTTTAGTACTTGAAGGAGGAAGGCAGAGGTTATGGGAGACAGATAAAATACATGTAAGTGTATAATACTAGTTGATTCAAACTATGTGTATGTTTACTACTGCAGTATTAGAGCAATGTGATACATGTATAATAATACAGTGTACCTACGTATTACAATATTTGGGTATGATCTGTAATGCGGACGGACTTATGTAATCTGCCTTCATCTTTGCTTTTTAGCAACAGAGGCCCATTCTGGAATCAATGGTAATGAAAATTATATCAGGAAGAGAAGGTTTATTGCCTGTAGAAAGTCAACTTACCTGGAATCCATCCTAGGAGGGCTAGTGCATGGATAGAGCCGACTGCATTCAGGAAATCCACTATAAGCTTGGCCAAAGTTGACTGCTTTGATGTTGTAACTTGAAGTCGCTGAAGTTGAAGGGAGTTGTACCACACTCCTTATAATGACTTGACAAGGCTAGAAATAGAGGAGACGTCCCACTGCTGTTCATACACATAAAAGCCTGGCAACAGATTGATGTTCCTACAAATAGTCATGGATACCTGGGACATGAATTGTTTTACTTAATAACTTAAGATAAATACATGTACATTTAGATACTCACTTATGTGAGTTTTCAACCTATGTTATTGATTCTAATGTAATGTACATGTGATGCACATTGGTTACTCAAATAGGATAAAGAGGGTAGGATATGTGGTAAGTCACATGTATGTGTAGTACACATGGAGATTGCAGCAGAACTAATTTTGAAGTATGAGCTAAACTTTATCTTTACTAGTGAAATAGCCTCAGCCTATAATTCAGGTAGCTTAATGTCATACTAACCATTTGATTGATGAAATAGTTGCTCACCTTCATAATGGAAATCTTTACAAAGTATTTTCTCTTCTTGGCCTTGTGGGAATTAGTAGAAGCAGACAGAATTGACTATTGTGGGAGAGATTTTGCTTAATAAATTTTAGGAGATCTAGTAATGGCTGGTCAAGAGCTGGGAGCACATCTTACACAGATTGAATTATTTCAACAGTAAAATTGGTAATGCTTGGCTTGGTAATAAGCTTGTGCATCCTGAAGTCACTCAAAAGTCTTTAACAACAGGAATATTGATAATTATAATTTTGAAGAATTTTCACAATTTTTACGCTATTATTATCAATATCTCCCAGTATATCAGGGCCATCCTGGGCCTCAGGTGTGTGTAGCCACACTTAAATTAATGGCATAAAGCTAGTTTCTTTCCTCTCCTTTACTTTCTTGGTCAGAAAGGTCCTCAGCAAGATCCATAAAGTAACAATATTGATTTAAATAATCAAAGCGAGTAAAATCCTGGTCCCACCATGTGCCTCCATGATAAGTCACGTGACTCCATTAGCAACGACTTTGAACGAAGTTTACACCTATTTATGCTGTACTGATTGCTAATTGGTTAGTAGAAAGTGAAAGAGCATGCTTCAATTAGTATAATAACATTGAAAGCTGAGAATCAGCATGGTAAGTTTCAGTTTAGCTTTTTGGACTTTGAGCGCTTATTGCGTGGAAGTCAATTCTGATAGCAGGGGTCACATATAATACTACAGTACTGTATAGGTGTATACTGTATGTATTACTATTATATAATACTACAGTACTGTATGTGTATACTGTATGTATTACTATTATATAATACTACAGTACTGTATGTGTATACTGTATGTATTACTATTATATAATACTACAGTACTGTATAAGTGTATACTGTATGTATTACTATTATATAATACTACAGTACTGTATAAGTGTATACTGTATGTATTACTATTATATAATACTACAGTACTGTATAAGTGTATACTGTATGTATTACTATTATATAATACTACAGTACTGTATGTGTATACTGTATGTATTACTATTATATAATACTACAGTACTGTATATGTGTATACTGTATGTATTACTAAATACTCCACTGAGACTACCAACTACTATATATTATATAGCCTATACTATGTACATGTATACTACAATGTATGCATACTGTATACTGCATATACTATATAGTATATTATACTGTATGCTACATACTGTATACTGTATGTATTACCACACTCAGCTGAGCACCATGTACCTTTGTTTCTGCTTGAAATGTCCCCTCTTAAAGTCTGGTAAATTGTGGGGATGGATGCTCCAGTAGTTACCCTTACCATCTTCACATCTCCCAACCTTTATAAAGCAGTCATTGAGAGAGAGATTGTGCCTCACACTGTTCCGCCACCTCCTGCATGTGACAATATTAATAACTTGGTACATTCTCTGATCACATGACCATAGTGGTCGATCAGTGGATACGGATAAGCAAACCTTCATTACAAGTACATTGTATGCAATTCTGAAATACAGCAGTACAAGTAGCTACATTTCATAACGACTGCCATGTTGGATAGTAATATGATTATTTACATCAATATGATTTTCTTATTGAGGGCGAAAGTGAAGACTCACCCCTGCGTAGCATCGTTTTTGGTGAAGTAGGGGTACTTCTTTTCTATCCAACTATATATGGAACCGAGGCTCATCCGCTGATCTTCTGACTCCATTATTGCTGTGGCTATGATCATAACGTAACTCTCCGAGGGCTTACTGTACTCCCCACATCCATTATCAACTGCTCGAAACAAAGAACACAGGCTACCTACATGTATCTATAATACGATGTTGACAGTGACTGCATGTATATATACATGTATATACAAATGTATATATACATGTAGGCCTATATACAAATAATGTATAATATTATACATGTACGAGTGCATGTACATGCAGTCTATTAAATACACCAATAATGCTACTATTGCAACTCTCAGTGTAAAGGTATTAGCCAATTAATTTCCTAACTAAAGTGCATTTATATAGTATTTTAAACTTAGGTGAGTATTATATTGTAATGGTTTCTGTGTTTTGGTGCGGTCGTCCTTGGACGACTATCGACCCAGAAATGAAGTGCCTATGAGTGGTAATAGGACTTCGCATTACATGAAAGATCGAGCGGTCTCAGTAGCCCAAATACTACCAAAGACGACCCATCTGATCTCAAGTCCGACCTTCAGACTATACAATGAAAGAGAGTAGTTCGACCTAGTAGGCGGTTCGCAAAGCGAATGACCTAGTAAAAGGAAGAGAAAGTCCCTGTATCAAGTATAGATGTGTCTTTATTGAAAGCCAAGTGTAGACTGAGACAATGAACAGTAAAACAGTGCCCTTTATATAGTATAAGGACTTCCGGCCGACGTGACGTCGGGAAAAGACGACGTGTGGTCGTCCGGAAGTTGCGCAACAAGATGGCCGCCGGAAGCCCGACGGCCGACCCAAAATAGGTCGGGTTCTACAAAAGTTGCTTATAATGGTCCAATTCATGTACAAAATGAATATCAATGGATTCTGAGAGGTCGGGCCTCTGTACATGGGTATAAAAGGCATTAAAAGACTTAGATATAAACATATAATTATATACAACAATATAAGAGTAAAGTACAAGCAGATATATACGTGTATGCACACAATAATGAGTGTCAGATGTAAGATACGACTGGGCGTACCATCACAATATTATACCTGTAGCTTACAAACAATATAAGCCTGTTCTAATACATGTTACAGGTGAGAAACCTGTTCTAATACATGTTACAGGTGAGAAACCTGTTCTAATACATGTTACAGGTGAGAAACCTGTTCTAATACATGATACAGGTGAGAAACCTGTTCTAATACATGTTACAGGTGAGAAACCTGTTCTAATACATGATACAGGTGAGAAACCTGTTCTAATACATGATACAGGCGAGAAACCTGTTCTAATACATGATACAGGTGAGAAACCTGTTCTAATACATGATACAGGTGAGAAACCTGTTCTAATACATGATACAGGTGATGCTGCATCCACCACATTTCACTTTATCAATCGAAGGAACACAGCTACATGCTGCTCAAATTGTTCATAAATTAAATGAAATTAAATCCTATACAAATCTTTCTAAAACCAGTGGATGAGAGTGTCCAGATTCAAGTCAAGAAATCACAAGATAGTAAATTATACAAATTTCTTTTCTGAGGTCATAAATTGTGCTTCAATAATTTTGGAAAAGTGGCGTAGGTAGAATCTATCTGCATGCATTCAGACTCTGTAATATAGGCTATGTATCCTACTGTAGTAACATGTCTTTTATACATGAATGCTCTTCTACTTACCTGATTTCTGGAGAGGAGAGTATTCATGTCCATCATTTGGAGTTGTGCTCTCAGCCTCCTTAACACTAACATTTCCTCCGGGAACAGCATCAGCTAGACCCTCCATTCCTGTAGAGGTTGTGGTAGGTGGACAGGTGGGGGTGGCTGTAGATGCTAAAGTAGCTGTAGATGTCGAGGTAGCTGGAGAGGTTGAGGCAGCGGTAGAGGTTAAGGTAGCTGGAGAGGTTGGAATGCTGCCTGTACGCTGGCAGCGCTGTGACTTGTAATAGCTGGTGCTAGAGCTGGGCAGGCTGGTTGCTATGTACTTCATTGTCAGTACCACAAACACCAATGAGTCTAGCAAACTCTCACATGTATTTTTACAAGTCAAACACGGGAGATAAGGCAGGGCAGGGAATATTTCTCAATTTTGGGTTAATTCAGTCCAATAGGATAGCACAGTCTTATCATGGTGGGAAAGTGAAGCCCCAGGTTAATGTTATGCACATGGTTAATTAATCTAGATAGGGGTGGTGTGGGCACTCCTCAGTAGAAGAGGTGCCAGGGAGCACAGGCTAACAACCATTGAAGGCTTTCATTATACTTCCCTGTTAACAGCTTGCACCTAAGCTCTATCTAAATGATGTCATAAAATTCTAAATGCTGAAGATAAGCAACAATAAAATAATTTGCTGTCAAATACACAGATTTACATTAACAATGTTTGCTGTTTACATGAACAGTCTGGTTGTTGCCTTCATAACATGTTAATGTAGCCAACTATAATTATATCTACATCTACATATGTATGTTGTGCTATGTGCACACTTAGACGTATAAATGCTACCTTTACATACAATAATGTACTGTATTAATATATACAACTACCAGGTAATCCACAGCGTGTATGGTATATTATACAGTAGATAGGTAAATGAGCTACTGTATATTACACTGCACACTGTTACAGAATTGTCACAGCACAATCATATCATCAGCATCCTGGTGGCCTGGACCATGTTGAACGATGCTGTCACAAACAAGAATTGTGTAACATTATGAAAATAATTAGAAAATCTAAAAAAAATATTCCTCTGTACATAATAAATATTTGAAGAAAAAATTATTTAAAACATAAATAAAACGTTTGAAACTAATTTTGTACACTTAATTATTACAAATAAAATCTCAATTTGACTGGCTGTTGAATTGCCCATTTTCTTTGCACGTTTTAGAACACAACTATACTAGCGTGTCTAATTATATCTGTTCACATGACAGCAACTGTGTTGGCCATATACCTCAAGTGTTGTGATGTGTAGTGTAGTGTGTTATGTATTGGTGACTGTGTGTTATGTATTGGTGACTGTGTGTTATGTATTGGTGACTGTGTGTTATGTATTGGTGACTGTGTGGTGGGTATTGGTGACTGTGTGTTATGTATTGGTGACTGTGTGTTATGTATTGGTGACTGTGTGTTGGGTATAACAGAGTCAAACAAAGAGTCTAGATATGATACAACTGTTGGAATGAAGCTTGTTCTAACATAGTTATATGGAAGGTCTGCTGATATAACAGATTGGTATTATTATACCAAGCAGCAGGGCCAGATATTACTATGCAAATCTTGTGATGACACAAAGTCATACTCATGGACATACATGTAGTTATGATAGCATAGATGGTAGACCTAGTACATAATACCAACAAACATACATTAAATCTGCCAGCCAAACCTATTAGTTGTTTAGCAACAAAATGACAAACAATTGACAGAGTAACTATCTCCTCATCAACAACACAGGACTCTGGAAAGATAATTTATGGTAGTACATGGTATGGTATAGTTACAGCGCAGCTACCAGCAATTATGTGAACACAATTATTGGTAAAATATAGATATGGGCTTTACAAGAGCGGGAAGCCGGTCACTGTACATGGTAGGCTACAGTACAGTGCAATACAGGCCCGAAACAAACATCTAAACGGATAGGTCAACAGCCGTGTTTTAAATAAATCGAAACCCTATTATTTAGTCCATTGCTGACGAGCTAATAACTCCAGGGATGAAGAGGTTTGAATCAAACTCTTAATTGTCCTAAAATCAGGGCTGTGGCACACCAGACATGAAAAATTCCTAATCGGACTTATTTACAACAAATGACTGTCTGCTTCTCGACAAAATTTTGTGTGGCCCATAGCCATGCCCTGTGAAAAAGTGACATTCAATAAAACAACGAAAAAGTTGCCCAGTACAATATAACACTTCCACCATGCATGGGTCAATCATGCACCCTTTGGAAAGTCTGTGGTCACAGTCTTTGTGCAAATGATCCATTGTTCTTGCCTATTTAAAAACAGTGCCAGCTAAACTGAAACAGTACGGAATACTTCCTCCACCTTCGTAAGATATATTTGCACACAGGACATTCAAGAGCTCTCCTGTCTGGCAGCATTATAATAGCCAACCCAACATATTACCTTGATGTAGCGGTATCTACCATTTTACTCAGAACATTCAAAGAGATGATAGAATACTGAGAACATGAGATCATACTTGCCAAGTTTTTGCTTCTCCAAATAGAGAGGGGCTACCCATGCCACCAAAAATGTTTAACCTACCCATGTACAAGTATATTTAATTGAATTAACAATATAAATTATGGTTAAATACTTGTACATAGTGAAACAATAACCATAACTGTCCAATACTACACTGTCCAGCAACCCTATATTAGCATATTTAGCAGCTACCTTATGCTTACAGGTTTAAATAAGCCGCAGAAGTACCCCATCTGCACCATACCCCATGCACACTGAATGACATTTTTAGTACATAACTAAGGTTATGAAGCCCATTGAGATTATGTTTATTGGATTACTATGCTAGAAGTCATAAATATGGAGGTATGAGCAGGGCTTAAAGTGTAAAATTTTTTTTATAGGACGCATCAACATTACTTTTACAGGAACGCATCAACATTACATGACTTTCACTATCAAACAGGAAGTCCGCTTATATCTGGCTAAATTCAAAGAAGTAGCACATCGATAAGATGTTTTTACAATAAATATTTTTTACTAACTCCTGTTCTCTGTGTGTAAACAAGCATTTAATAAATATAATAGTTATATCTACATTTCTGTTTAGATGAGTGGTATTGAGCCAGTGTTGGAAGGTGCTTGCAGAAAATGTTTGAGAAGTTTAGATTTGTCTCCCTTGTTTTCCTGTCAATATTTAAAATGTTATGTATTTTTGGGTAAACAGTAGTACTTTGGATCTTCTAATATAAAAATGTTTGCCATACATATTACCACCTAATTTTCATGTGTTAATGTGTAGGAGATATTCATATTAAAATGAAAAATACTTTAGACACCCATTTAATGACTCTATTCAATTGAGTAAGTTAACGGCCTCTCGATGTTTCGAGTGAGGGCGGTCTGACTGGCTGTAGTTAGTATGGGAGCAATACCTTTACTAAAACAACTAGTAGACTAGCTAATGTCAAAGTTTCTATATACCAAGTTTATCCAGTAAACGATGCGCATACTTATTTGCCATAGTTCTTCCGCCAAAATGGGCAAACCGTTGCTCTTTAACGAGCGCCCAGCCTGTGGTCAAACGCTTAGGCTAGAGAAATATAGGTCAGCAATAGTAGTTGACAGTCTGCCCAAAGAGCGTACTTTCACCATCTTTGGTCTATATGAGACATAAATAGTCCAGACCACGTGATCAGTAGGATGGCTGGAACTTTTTGGGCCTTTTTTCTATATTTATGCTCTTCTAAATGCTTGCATCTTCTATTGATGCTATTGGTATAAACATCATGTATTCTGAAAATAATGGGCTAACATTACAGGTAGTTTTAGCTAATCTCAGGGCAATTTTTCGCCAATCTTGAGAAGACCCCATTGTTTCATTGGTAATTTTTCGTTGCCACTCAACTACTTTGAACTAGGCCGCTTATTAGGTCAGATTTCGCGCGATCCTATTGGTGCATAAAGCCGTGGAACAACTTATTAGTTCTATAAACTTTGCTAATGTACTGAAAATGCAACCGGAACAAGGAATGTTCCTGTAAGAATAGCTCTAATAAATTCTTACCAGAACGGTTCAGTTCCGGTACTGGGGTATGAGGGAGCTTCTAGAAAATTGGTAGCTGTTTTCAAAATCTGGATTGGTACTTGGCAGTATGCCTTGGATTACTACTGAGCTGTCCTGTATCTATGTTTTGTATATACCCAATGAACCCCAAATACTGTATATACCTAATGAACCCAAATACTGTATATACCCCATGAACCCCAAATACTGTATATACCTAATGAACCCAAATACTGTATATACCTAATGAACCCATATACTGTATATACTAGTGCTGGGCGGTGTTTCGGTGTCATTCAGTTTTTTCGGTTTTTTTTCATTCGGTTCAAAAACCGCCAAAATTTAAAATGTGAACCGACGCCGAATGCGGCGGTGCGGTTTTATTCGGTTTTAAAAGTCAAACCGCGCCTGGCCTCTTAGCGCACCCACTTTCAATAATGGCTGGCGTTGAAAACACGTGAATTCATGTTATGCTTCTTTCAATCCTTATAATTCGATGCCGTCCTTGGAATTTAGACTTAGCTGCAGCCATAATATTATCACCCAGTGGTTATTTATTGTAGTTTCACTCCTTTATAGCAGTTACGATTGCATATTATTATAAATAATAAATATTTAATAATTGTAAAGTATTAAACTAAATGAAAATGGCTGCCATTTTAGTGCTTCTTTTAATCCTTATAATTCGATGCCATCCTTGGAATACAGACTTAGCTGCAGCCATCAATGTCACCCAGTAAGGGTTCACTGTAGTTTTCATTTGATTCTAGTAGTCAAACTTGCATATTGTTATAAATAATTAATATTTGATTATTGCAAATTATTGAACAAAATAAAAATGGCGGCCATTTCCGGTAATGGCTGAAACGCCGAACACGTGAATTTATGTTATGCACCTTTCAATCTTTATAATTCGATGTCATCCTTTGAATAATTACTTAGCTACTGCCATCATTGTCACCCAGAGATGATTTAATTTAGTTTCACTGAATTCCAGTTGTTATACTTCCATATTATTATAGATGATTGGCATTTAATAATTGCAATTTATTAGAATAAATTAAAAATGGCCGCCATTACAGCTTAAAAGCAGGGTGTGACAACTCCAATATTGAGTATTTAATTTCCGGTTCGGTTCGGTGTTTTTTCATGAATAAAAAAAACTGAATTAAACCGAGGGTGAGAAGACAACTTCGGTTTCATTCAGTTTTTTAGAAAAATCAGCAAAAAAACTGAATGCACATGCAAATCAAAACCGCCCAGCACTAGTATATACCCAATGAACCCATATACTGTATATACCCAATGAACCCCAAATACTGTATATACCTAATGAACCCATATACTGTATATACCTAATGAACCCATATACTGTATATACCCAATGAACCCATATACTGTATATACCCAATGAACCCATATACTGTATATACCTAATGAACCCATATACTGTATAATATATACTCAATGAACCCATATACTGTATATACCCAATGAACCCATATACTGTATATACCCAATGAACCCATATACATGTACATATTGTACTAGTATATTGAAAATGAAGTTGAATGAAATAAGGCATGGTGGAACAGTAACAATATTATTACAACATAGCGCTCTAACAACCACAGGGATAACAAGATGATGATATCAGACAAGATTATTATGTAACACATGAGAAGAGAGGGGGCTAGCTACCCAGGGCAGCTACAGTATTGTGTAAGAGGGTACTACAACTGCCTATGACTTGATGTTAACTAAATTATACTGTTGCTTTACTCTAATCACCACAGGTGCAGATGTGCAAGGTATGACTGCAGTCTCTGTGATTAGCCCAGTAACATAATCTGGAGGTGTGATGTCGTAGCGTAGGTTCAGTATGTGCAGGTTAGCCCTAGATCCTAACTCGGCTAATGGGCCGGCCTTACCATTTACAGTAACCATCTGTGTAGAATCACCTGAAGTTAAAGATATAGACCCCTGGTTACACTTTAGTAGTATATGAAAGTGACTAACTACTATTATATAACTATGACTAACTAGTAGTATATAACTATGTATAACTACTATTACAGTGGAACTCGCTTAATTCGCCTCGGTTCGGTTAATTCGAAAACTTGGTTAGTTCAAACTATTAGCCTTGGTCCCTGCTGAGCACTTTATAAATGGCTACATATAATTCGTATTTATTATGTATAATTCAAACGCTTGGCTTAGCTGGTTTACCTTAGGCTATACAGTATTGTACAACAAGTTATGAGTCATCATGATACGAGTATATTAGTTGGAAACAAGATAGCAAACAGTAACGTTCTCCTAATGCTGTTATTGCATTACAATACTGTTGTCTTGTACATGTGATGCAGAACTTGTTGGCTTGCCCATCTGCAGTATTGTAGTTTTGAGTGTAATAAACATTGATGCATATATTTCTGTCTTTCCTACATTGTATTTGCAGTTAAAGCAAATGAAAATTAATGCATACATGCATGTTCATGTGCTACTACAACGTACATAGTATTATTTGTCAAGTAAGCATCCAAGTCGTTGTACAAAATGAAGTGAACACACAATTCAAACTCGGCATAATTCAAACCAATTATGGTGGTCCCTTGGAGTTTGAATTAAGCAAGTTCCACTGTATATAACTACATTTATGTATAACTACTATTATATAACTATGACTAACTAGTAGTATATAACTATGACTAACTAGTAGTATATAACTATGACTAACTAGTAGTATATAACTATGACTAACTAGTATATAACTATGTCTAACTAGTAGTATATAACTATGTCTAATTAGTAGTATATACTGTAACTATGACTAACTAGTAGTATGTAACTATGACTAACTAGTAGTATATAACTATGACTAACTAGTAGTATATAACTATGACTAACTAGTAGTATATAACTATGACTAACTAGTAGTATATAACTATGACTAACTAGTAGTATATAACTATGACTAACTAGTAGTATATAACTATGACTAACTAGTAGTATATAACTAAGTCTAACTAGTAGTATATAACTATGACTAACTAGTAGTATATAACTATGACTAACTGGGAGTATATAACTATGACTCACCCAGCTCATTAGAGATGAACGAGTCCGTTTGCATTTTTAAAGAGAACTTGTATGTTTCACAGCACACTAGCACGGGTACATTGAAGGTTTTAGCCATAGATGCTACCTGTGCAGTGCCAGTTCGTGACATGACGTAACCATTGCCCAGTATGCCATGGGCGCCAATTAGCACCTTCGTAGCCTGTCATCATACATAGCACACAAATATACTGGATACAATAAATTAGCACCTTCGTAGCCTGTCATCATGCATGTACATAGCACACAAATATACTATATACTGTAAATTATAATTCATTTTGTCATGTTAGTTCATGCAAGGAATTTTTAATTTCTCAAATGAGCAGTCAAGGACTCGGTTTCACATTCATGAAAATACCCATTTCTGACTGATGATTGAACCTGAGGTCTCTATGCACAGGGGTTCTCACTGGGGGTCTGGCACAGCAAATCTTCAGGGGAGCCACCACCCACCAAGTATGGGAGCACATAATACATATTGAATATACTATGTACTTTAATGTTTACCCAGTGCAACATACCAGGGATCTGCATATGCAAGGCATCTAGTGCGATCCAAACTGAGAAGTTGGCTGCCCATTACAAGCTATCAGATAAGTCATAACAATTATAGATTTTCTAGTCTGTCTTGGACCATAGCTATTTTGGATAGAGGGAAGTGGGCCATCCTATGAAAAAGGTTGAGAACCCCTGGCCTAGCAAAATGGACAAAACACATCACCACTGTGCCAGCTACGTAAAATGTGCACAGACCAGTCAAAGCCAATCAAATGTCAGATCACGCCTAATGCGAGACTTCCACATGCATAGATACTTGCCAATAAAGTAACATAAAGATACTTTATCAACATCTGGGTGGCACAGCAGCCAATAAGAATTCAGATTACAGAGTTCGCTTTTATTATAATTATTTATATTATACATATATATTTCTTTGTTTCAAATAAAATTCTAATTGCGATAAAGAAATAATTGAACTTTATCTTCAGAATGTCACAAAACCTATATACCAAACCCCAAACCTTCACCCTGTAGCAGTACAATTAGTGGTGACATTGGTCCAATATAAGCAGGGCACCGATATCTCAGTGGGGCACTGACAAATGCATAAATGTGTGGTTTGATGGAACATATACATATAGCTGTAAGCAGTTCGATAGTCTTTGCCTATCGTATGATAGTACATATTATTATGTATAAATGGTACATGAATGAGTATGGACTGACCTGTGTCATCACATATGAGATGGAGCTGATGAGCACATAGGAGAGTGACACTCTGGGACAATGCTTCATTAGCTTCCTCAGCATTTCTCTACCTACAATAAACAGTATACCCTCCTTTCTACTGTATAGCCTAGATTAAGTAATGGGCAGCATACACACCCTCAAAGTCTCATCAGAACATATTACATACCCTCCTTCCTACAGCATAGACTAGATTAATTTAGGGGGAGCAGATACACACCTTCAAACTGGGGTCTAGAGTCCACAACTATAATGGATATTGAAGGACATTTTCTTGCCGCAGCCACCAATACTTTGAGAACCAGTGATGAGCTAAAATATAAAAGAATGTCAACCATAACAGTGATATACCACTGATACTACTACACCTACTACCGTATGATATACCACTGATACTACACCTACTACTGTATGATATACTACTGATACTACATCTACTACTGTATGATATACCACTGACACTACATCTACTACTGTATGATATACCACTGATACTACACCTACTACTGTATGATATACCACTGACACTACATCTACTACTGTATGATATACCACTGATACTACACCTACTACTGTATGATATACCACTAATACTACATCTACTACTGTATGATATACCACTGACACTACATCTACTACTGTATGATATACCACTGATACTACATCTACTACTGTATGATATACCACTGACACTACATCTACTACTGTATGATATACAACTGATACTACACCTACTACTGTACAGAGCCGTAACTTTAGGGGCGGCAGAGCGGCATGGCCGCCCCTAAATCTCAAAATAAAGTGGCCCAAAAATGGTGTTTTTGAATTCAGGGGTATCAATTCTACGGCGGCCATAGAGTTATCTTCTCCCATGACCGCGGCAAACAGTTTTCCTTACTACGTATTTCTAAGGATGTAGTATAGAATATAATTTATGCGACACGCTACTTTCCCCACAAGCCAATCAAATTATCGGATTACTAGAAATAGCCAATCATTATTTACAATCAGGGTGATTAGCCCAAGGTTTGTAGCTACTTGAATTACTTAAATCTCAAGCTACATAACTTGGAATTTTCCGTACAGACCGAATAACTTGTTGCTACATTTTAAGTTGTAGTTTCTTCTTTACAACCTCCGTCCTCCAATAAAAAGATGAACATTGTATAGGCTTTCAAGTAGATTGTTAGTATGTATGTGAGCAAAGCTTATTGCTAGATTTGGTGGCTACATGAGTGGGATTTTGATATTATTAAAAATGAATATTAATAAAATATAATACCAATAAATTAGTATTTATATAATATAATTATTATATACATTATATCTAATATTATTTAATTGAATAATTCTATGCTTATTCTTGTCAGTGTAGGAAAAAATATTTTTTCTGGAGAATGAAAACGCAAAACCTTTTGGTGCTAGTGTTAGCAGACTTATCCGTTTAATATTTTTTTGTTTCTGTATTTTTATTTTGTTTCAAATTTCATGATAGTATCTTGGTCAGTAGTTTAAGTAGACTAGTCAGTACTAGTAATGTTAGATCTAGTGTGCTTAAGGTGGCCTAGTTGAGATAATATAGGTCTAAATTCTAGTGAAGCTTTAGTAGTGAGGAATAATTACTTAGAAGATCATATAAGAAAACCAATTTAGCCTATATTTTTTCGGCGCTCAAACTTATTCTATATCTGTTTATGAAAAGCTCAGTTTAATGTATCACAGCGTGAAAAATTTCAACTGTCTTGTGCTACTTTGATTTACTTGACTATACATATCTAATATCCAATTATTTTGAGCAGTAATTTTACACCTTAAACGTCCCGAAATTGCATATCTAGGTAGTAATTTTCTAATTTTTTTCCGGGGAGACCCCCGGACCCCCTTGCGGGAGGGCGCTGCGCCCCTCCTGCACCCACCCCGCTCGGGCAGGCCGATGGCCTGCATAAACCCCCGACTTTTAGCCACCCCAAAAATGTTTCAAAAGTTACGCCCCTGCTGTATGATATACTACTGATACTACATCTACTCCTGTGTGATATACAACTGATACTACATCTACTCCTGTATGATATACCACTGATACTACACCTACTACTGTATGATATACCACTAATACTACATCTACTACTGTATGATATACCACTGACACTACATCTACTACTGTATGATATACCACTGATACTACATCTACTACTGTATGATATACCACTGACACTACATCTACTACTGTATGATATACCACTGATACTACATCTACTACTGTATGATATACCACTGACACTACATCTACTACTGTATGATATACAACTGATACTACATCTACTCCTGAGTGATATACAACTGATACTACATCTACTACTGTATGATATACCACTGATACTACATCTACTCCTGTATGATATACCACTGATACTACATCTACTACTGTATGATATACCACTGATACTACATCTACTACTGTATGATATACCACTGATACTACATCTACTACTGTATGATATACCACTGATACTACATCTACTTCTGTATGATATACTACTGATACTACATCTACTCCTGTATGATATACCACTGATACTACATCTACTGCTGTATGATATACCACTGATACTACATCTACTACTGTATGATATACCACTGATACTACATCTACTACTGTATGATATACCACTGATACTACATCTACTACTGTATGATATACCACTGATACTACATCTACTACTGTATGATATACCACTGATACTACATCTACTACTGTATGATATACCACTGATACTACATCTACTACTGTATGATATACCACTGATACTACATCTACTACTGTATGATATACCACTGATACTACACCCACTCCTGTATGATATACCACTGATACTACATCTACTACTGTATGATATACCACTGATACTACATCTACTACTGTATAATATACCACTGATACTACATCCACTCCTGTCCCCAAACCCCTCATTTCCAAATATCAGTGTGAGACAGAAAAGGTGATAAATAAGATAATTTCAAAAGTTTGCAGTCTTACTAACTTGTACATTGGAAGGGAGTGTGGAAGGGTGACCGTCGGGGTTTGGGGTTTGTATGCATGTCCCTGGAGAAGGTGACATGCGTACAAGGTAATATGTGTCATATAAGCTACTCACTGTCCATATGTGAGTATAACATCATTACCATCTATCTTCTCCAATGTCTTACAGGATATGACATCATCAGATGAGTAAATTCTCTCTTTGTAGAACCTCTCTAGTTCCTCTAATAGGTACTGTTTAGCCTAAGCAATAGATTATTAACTTCTTCATCACAATGTAATATACTGTATTATGTGGTCTAATCTACTCCACACACTTGGTACTCAATATGAAAGGAGACCCCACAAGCAATTCATAATAAAGAGAGGTTGCTCTCTCTTATCAGGGTGTAATAAAGAGAAGTTGCCCTCTCTCATTAGGGTGTAATGAAGAGAAGTTGCCCTCTCTTATCAGGGTGTAATGAAGAGAAGTTGCCCTCTTTCATCAGGGTGTAATGAAGAGAAGTTGCCCTCTCTCATCAGGGCGCTGAATCGCTATGACTCCCTATATCATTCCATTAAACAGAGTGATGAACAGCAGACATAATATTAGATGACACACAAACTACCTTGGACTTCATAACACGGAGAGAAAGAGGGTAATTCCAAACATGAATGACTTTGCTATTTTAAAAACAAGTTGTGGATAACATACATTAAATTACCAGATTTGCATTTAATATGATTTATGAAGTGACTACAGATCTATGATTTACTTCAGACTGCTAAGAATAAATTTAGCATTTTGCAGTGGCCAGCGGGCCACGGGCCACAGTAGAGCGGAAGGTGGCTATCTGCCTAACTAATCAACTTCCAACCGGCACTCACTGGCTGGAAGGACATTGCCCAGTCGAGTTGGGACTGAAGAATAGATTTGGGACCTAGAAATGATTTTCAAATGATTGTAAGGGCCTGTATAATGATAGTTGTACAAGAAATATCATTGGCTAGCAAATTTGACATGTGCGTACCACCCTGGGATGAAAGCAGCAATAACAGAAATTGATTCAATTCAGTTTTTATATTATGAAATCTCATCTATCCCATCATCCATTTAGCATGCCCATTTCTTGTAATGGCTAGTGTCTGTACGCATGTATGCATGCATACTCATTGTGCCTTTGTCAACCTACATTTGTATAGAATTCCATGTCATCCAGCGATGATTTGCTGCAGTTCTAGTCAGCATTACGCATTTATACTTACATTACTACTAGTATTTAGTATGCAACAGTTACATTTTTTTTGAATGGAATCATAATAGACCATTATAGTTAAAAGCAGAGTGTGACAATTCCCAAAATTGTGCATAAAATTAACAATTCGATTCGGCTTTTTTTCTAAAGTTGGGAAAAACTGAACAGAAGAATACAGCTTTGGTATTATTCAGTTTTATTGAAAATACAGCAAAAAATTGAATTCAAGTGCAAATTAAATCAGCCCAGCACTAATAAAGGGCTAGGGGAAGAATGGGTGGCTTAGAACTCTTCCACCCAGACCTTGGAAATAATTTGAAAGATATAAAGTCTATTGAAACAGTGTTCATCTTACCAAATACAGCATTCAACCTCTTTAGGCAGCATAACACTGGATGTGGATGACTATATGCCCAAATAAGGATGACTATATGCCCAAATAAGGATGACTACATGCCCAAATAAAGATGATTACATGTGGGTGATTAAATGCCCAAATAAGGACGAAAGGGTTAATCCTCAGCTTAATGAATTGCAAAGTCCAGTTGTTTGGTGGGTAAATCTACTTATAGTAAATAATAGACTCAACTACAAAATAAATAAGCTAAGGATCCTTCGTTGCTTGTATTGGCTTGTTGGGATTTGGTATGACAAGCTTATTTTCCTGCAAAGTGTAAGCTATAAGTTAGCCTGTGTACTAACTACATGTCTTATACATGTAGGTGAAAGGCTGTCTTCTTTATTTGAATAAAAGCTTCAACACCAGCATCTAGAGTTTAAACACAAGAATGAAACGGCTACCAAGTTTACATAGCTTAGAGTACCGTTGGATATTTAGTGAGTTTACATAGCTTAGGGTACCATTGGATAGTAGGTGTCTTAGCGAGGTCGGACCCGGGTCGCAAATAAAAATCATAAGATGGCCGTCCGACCCAGGTCAGAAGGGTTATTGGCCTGGGATTTTGCTTGGTCGGACGAAACCATCCCTAGTTCTCCGGCACACCTGATTTCTTCGCGCAAAAATGAGAATTTTGCTTTTGGCCCAGACCGGTGTTTTCGCGACCCTGTGATGGATGTGTGCCGGAAAAGATTTTCGTAAATCTGCCTGGGTCTGAAGTTAAGGCCGTGAAGACACCTATTTAGTGAGTTTACATAGCTGAGGGCACCGTTGGATATTTAGTGAGTTTACATAGCTCGAGTACTGTTGGATATCTAGTGTCTTCATAACCTTGTGGACCGATCTGGGTCACAAATGAAAATCCAAACTTGACTTGACACTTACATTGCATGCTGAATTGAGGATACACTGACTTGATTTCGGCTCCAAAAACTTTATAAATGACTTGTTGACTTGGACCCAGATCTGGATATTGGTGTCAGGTGGATATCGGTGTCAGTTTCTAATGTAAAGCCACACTGCTGCTTGTAAGAGGACCTATTGCAGAGGGTGAACACTGCAAGTATCAGTGATTTGTAATCACCAACCTCCCCTCTCCCCCCCCCTAGTTTCTCCTATGGATATTGGAACAAAGGCATAGACTATGGGGAGGGGGGGCATTTATTGGGAGCAAGAGGCTTAGTATTCACTGCAACAAAACTGGCTTATGAATACCGAATAATATTTGAATGATGGAGGCCAAGCACAAGCTCTAAGTAGCTTGAGTATGGAATAGTAACAATGTTTATAGTTTAAATCTGTTTGTGGGCATAATCTTACAAAGTATATAAGTCGGAGACCATAATATTATTTATACTATATAGTGCCTAACCTTCACACCAAGAGCTCAGCTATGCATATTTGAATCATGGCTGCAAGGGTCAAGATCATTTGTTTTGCAATTTTGATATTGCATCTGCACAGTAAACTGGTGTATACTTGGGCCAGACCCTTGCCACCAACTCCAATGGAATCCAATGGCACTGGTGGTGAGATTAGGCCACCACTGGTTATACCCCCAAACGGCTGCGTTTACGTGGAACAGCAGATGGTGCGTGGCGTAGCGAGAAGACGTGTCTGTGTGTGTGCAGACAGTATTAATTCTTTCTGTGGACCCAATACTATTGGCTGCACTAATGACGGGATATGCTTGACTAAACCGCAACCGCCTGGAGCAGTACCTAGATTCCTCACCAGTGGATCTGCTGGAGGACCAGTGAGTTTGTTATACAAAGTGTTACTCTGGTATAGTGTATCTAGTATAACACAGTTCATGTATATATACGTGTATATTATACAAAGTGTTACTCTGGTATAGTGTATCTAGTATAACACAGTTCATGTACATATACGTGTATATTATACAAAGTGTTACTCTGGTATAGTGTATCTAGTATAACACAGTTCATGTAAACATGTATATACGTTGTATGTTATATTTTACCTGAGACACTTAGTGATATGTAATTATCTTCCTTCTAGGTGGGGCTAGGATAGATTACATTCCTTCCAGATGATCAGCCACCATCTTGGATGCCAACATGGATCTTTAGTGCTTGTAAATCGTCTATTTATGTTTTATTTACATTATTTTATGTTTCCGCATTGTTTAAACAGTATCACATTGTTTCAACAGTATCTCGTTCTTAGGCCAAGTGAGGTTTGAAGATTTATAATAGCTGCAGTTAATTAACATTGTTACATAAATACATATGTTAGAATTGGGTTAGACGTCTTGTTGTCTACCAGAAAGTATTCACTAGACATGGGAGCTGGAATATTAGGAGTTACCAACGGTGTGGACTCTGGATGAAGGGTCCTTTGGTTATGATCATCATTGTACAAGTAGCTAGACGCAACCTTGACCAATTCATTTATTGAGTGAATTATGTGAACTTATGTGAAGTTGTTAAATTAACTGTGTGGAAGAAGTAATGATGTGCACTGAGACAATGGATAGTGATATACATGTACATCACATGTAATGCATTGTAAGATATTGTAAACTGTAAATTATATAAATAAATGTAACATAACTGTATGACCAGCATATATTATTTATAGTTTATTGTAAAGATATTCCATGTTAATTACTGGAGTAAACTCCCCCTTATCTTGACAATAGTACACCAGTCATACTTCACACCATCAACACTAGTCATACTTCACACCATCAACACTAGTCATACATCACACCATCAACACTAGTCATACATCACACTATCAACACCAGTCATACTTCACACCATCAACACCAGTCATACTTCACACCATCAACACTAGTCATACTTCACACTATCAACACTAGTCATACATCACACTATCAACACTAGTCATACATCACACTATCAACACCAGTCATACTTCACACCATCAACACCAGTCATACTTCACACCATCAACACTAGTCATACATCACACCATCAACACTAGTCATACATCACACTATCAACACCAGTCATACTTCACACCATCAACACCAGTCATACTTCACACCATCAACACTAGTCATACATCACACCATCAACACCAGTCATACTCCACACCATCAACACTAGTCATACATCACACCATCAACACTAGTCATACTTCACACCATCAACACTAGTCATACATCACACTACCAACACTAGTCGTACATCACATCATCAACACTAGTCATACTTCACACTATCAACACTAGTCATACATCACACCATCAACACTAGTCATACTTCACACTATCAACACTAGTCATACATCACACTATCAACACTAGTCATACATCACACCACCAACACTAGTCATACATCACATCATCAACACTAGTCATACTTCACACTACCAACACTAGTCATACTTCACACTATCAACACTAGTCATACATCACACTATCAACACTAGTCATACATCACACCACCAACACTAGTCATACATAATATATGATATTATATCTACGCTGGGGACACAGCAGCAGCACTTTTCATCAGCAATTAACCAAATACATGTAAACTAATCCTGTAACCATCTCCCTGCTGATTTCTTTTTTGTAAATGAAAGCTTGTGCTGGGCGGTTTTGGTTTACACTTTAATTCGGTTTCTACTGTATTTTTAGAAAACTGAATAATACCGAAGTTGTCCCCTTCTGTTTCATTCTCTTGGCTTTGTTAATCTTAAGAAAAAGAATCGAATCGAAACCGTTAATTCGAACCGTTAAATTCATGCTCAATTTTGGGACCTGTCAAACTCTACTTTTGACTAATGGTCTAAATCTATATCATAATTTCATTTTATTAAGTCTCGGTTACATGAGAGGGCCATTGTTCTTTTTCGGAACCTCGTTCTAGGGCAAATCGGTGCACCGTTTGTTTGGCTACGCAAAGACCAACATGTTGGTATTTTTGGTCCACGGCATCACGGAGCGCTGTGATGATTGGTTAATATTAGATACGACGACTCCAATTATATAATTTATTAAAAACCAGCTTTTGTTATTGGCTGGATATTAATCAGGGCCACTTGTAGACGGCTGCCATGCATTTTCTATAGAGCCATGCCAACAAACAACAAAGTAGCTCCACCGAAGCTAACAGCCTGTGGACCCGTAATTATCAAATACTAATTATTTATAATCATATATAAAAGTACAAGTATGACACACTGATTAAAACTTCCACAAATCATCACTGGATGGTAATGGTGGTTGCAGCTAAATGTGAATGGCAAGGATGGGATAGGAGGGGTGTAGAGAATGAAAGGGGCACTAAATGCATGCAGCGTGATGTCATCCATGCAATTGATCAATATACACTGTAAAAACTGAATCGACTCGTACCATGGCTTTCCGTTCGGTTTTCCATTTGGAAATTTGCTAGTTGTGAACCGATAGAGGATAATTTTCAAAAGAACTTAATCGAACCGGAACACCGTGAGCCACTAATATAAGCTAACAATGCTTTACTGGTGTAGATACCTATTATAATGAAATGTAATACTGGATTTCATCACAAATAATGCAATTATAAGTCTTACCTCGGAGTCTGGCATGCCGCTACAGCAGAGGATTATGGGACATATGTATTTGCTGATACTATCCATGCTTACAGCGACCGGTCTACAGCTGTGAAGATATTCCATGTAGATCTTCACCTTGTCATGTAGGTCTCGGGCTAGCTCCTTCTGATGGGGTGTGACATAGTCAGCTATTACCTGTATAATAGATGTTATACACATTAAATATTACATACATGTTTATATAATGTATTACATCGTATCATATGATATAATAGCTATACATTGTATTACATCGTATCATATGATATAATAGCTATACAATGTATTACATCGTATCATATGATATCATAGCTATACAATGTATTACATCGTATCATATGATATCATAGCTATACATTGTATTACATCGTATCATATGATATAATAGCTATACATCGTATTACATCGTATCATATGATATCATAGCTATACAATGTATTACATCGTATCATATGATATCATAGCTATACAATGTATTACATCGTATCATATGATATCATAGCTATACAATGTATTACATCGTATCATATGATATAATAGCTATACATTGTATTACACCGTATCATTTGATATCATAGCTATACAATGTATTACATCGTATCATATGATATCATAGCTATACATTGTATTACATCGTATCATATGATATCATAGCTATACAATGTATTACATCGTATCATATGATATAATAGCTATACAATGTATTACATTGTATCATATGATATCATAGCTATACATTGTATTACATCGTATCATATGATATAATAGCTATACATTGTATTACATCGTATCATATGATATCATAGCTATACAATGTATTACATCGTATCATATGATATCATAGCTATACATTGTATTACATCGTATCATATGATATAATAGCTATACATTGTATTACATCGTATCATATGATATAATAGCTATACATTGTATTACATCGTATCATATGATATCATAGCTATACATTGTATTACATCGTATCATATGATATAATAGCTATACATTGTATTACATCGTATCATATGATATCATAGCTATACAATGTATTACATCGTATCATATGATATCATAGCTATACAATGTATTACATCGTATCATATGATATAATAGCTATACAATGTATTACATCGTATCATATGATATCATAGCTATACAATGTATTACATCGTATCATATGATATCATAGCTATACATTGTATTACATCGTATCATATGATATAATAGCTATACATTGTATTACATCGTATCATATGATATCGTAGCTATACAATGTATTACATCGCATCATATGATATCATAGCTATACATTGTATTACATCGTATCATATGATATCATAGCTATACAATGTATTACATTGCAGTATCATATACATGTAGTATCATAGCTACACAATATCATTTAGATTAGTAATGCTTGCCCACCTGTTTCAGAGCACAGAGTAAAGCTACTGCCCTGGCGTTAGATCCGCATACAACACCTTTAGAGTATTGTAGCCCAACTTGGGCTATGGCTGGAGGAATGTAGCTGCAATACATAAGACAATTGTATGGTACATGTACAATGTAGATGAATATGAGTGCAGATACACTACTAGCAGTGGCTGCCGTTTAATATATAGACTAAAATGTGAAGCTATTCGTTCACTCTCACGGCCCTCAGTATTAAATTATAAAATTGTGGATTGTGTAAACCAAACAAGCTATAACAAAACTGCAGTCACACACCAAAATAAGTGGAAAGGCATTCGACGAGCAGAGATGTGCGCATTCCAAGATGCAACTGTAAGAGAGAAAGTTATGCTGTACAACAAGCAATATGATGTGACTGTATATAGGATATGATGTGGCGGTACATAGTATATGGTGTGACTGTATATAGTATATGATGTGACTGTATATAGTATATGATGTGACTGTATATAGTATATGATGTGACTGTATATAGTATATGATGTGACTGTATATAGTATATGATGTGACTGTATATAGTATATGGTGTGACTGTATATAGGATATGATGTGACTGTATATAGTATATGATGTGACTGTACATAGTATATGGTGTGACTGTATATAGTATATGATGTGACTGTATATAGTATATGATGTGACTGTACATAGTATATGATGTGACTGTATATAGTATATGATGTGACTGTTATAGTATATGATGTGACTGTATATAGTACTTGATGTGACTGTATATAGGATATGATGTGACTGTATATAGTACATGATGTGACTGTATATAGTATATGATGTGACTGTATATAGTATATGATGTGACTGTATATAGTATATGAAGGACATGTACATGTAAATGTAGGCTAATATAAGCCTAGTATAATACATCAAGTCTTTGCTCTTATTCATGTTACGGTAGTTGAGACTGAAGTGGTGACAAATCGTGACAGACATACTAGTATGACTACTCACTGCTTAGACTTGGGCACCTGGTCTCTATATGCCGGCAGGTGAGAGAAAAGGTGTGTAGGACTCCCCTTAGCTGACTTGGCAGGCTTACAAGTCCTGACCTGCTGTACTGATGTCTGGTCTGTTACTGGTGTTTGCTCATTCACACCTTTTGATTTCTTAGTGCCTTCAGTCATGTGACCCGCTACGAACACGCAATCTCTGATAATGTGACACAGCAAGCTCAATTAAATATATTTTATTATTGCCATATTAACTACTGTAAAATACCTGAAGCATGTTGTGAGGGTGACTCCAGCTTTTTCTCTGCTTTGGCTTTTCTCTGAGCTTCCTGCAAAGGAGTAGAATATGGAAACTCTGCTAGTAAGGCACTACAGAAGGTGTCTTCGCGACCTCTTGGACGGACCCGGGTCGCAAATGAAAATCACAAGATGGCCGTCCGACCCAGGTCAGAAGGGTTATTGGCATAGGACTTTGCTTAGCCAGATGAAACCATCCTTAGCTCATCGGTACACCTGATTTTTTTCCGTGAAAATGAGGATTTTGCTTGTGGCCCAGTCGGGTGTGTTTGCGACTCTGTGATGGATGTGTGCCGGAAAATGTTCTCGTAAATTGGCCTGGGTCTGAAATTTAGGTCGCGAAGACACCTAGAGTGGAATACTATATGTATATACATTGATAGCATCATACATGCTGCCACAGTCCTATTGTAATATATTGTAGGCCCACTATTATGCTGTCATATACTCTCAAAAGGTGTCTTCGCGACCTGAACTTCCAACCCAGGCCGATTTACAAAAATATTTTCCGGCACACATCCGTCACCGGGTCGCGAACACACCGGCCTGGGCCAAAAGCAAAATCCTCATTTTCCTGCGAAGAAATCAGGTGTGCCGATGAGCTAGGGATGGTTTCGTCCGGTCAAGCAAAATCCTAGGCCAATAGACCTTCTGGCCTTGGTCGGACGGCCATCTTGTAATTTTTATTTGCGACCCGGGTCCGTCCAAGAGGTCGCGAAGACACCTATACACACAACCAAACTCTATTCTAAGTGTTGACAATGCATACACTTTGACTAGGATTGATCAAGACATTACCAAACTTATAACTGTCCAAACATTGACAAGTTTTGATGGACAACAATAAGCACATTCTGATATTGCGCATGCAAGCTAGATACAAGTCATGTAAATAGCAACACAATTAATTTTATTCCGTATTATCCGTATAACCCTCAGCTAGGCATGCCTGGTAATAAGATTTATTGTAAACAAGGTAATTTCCCTTCAGACCATAAATAGGTGGCCAAATGGTCTAGCGCTAGTCACTCTGGATTTGCAGCAATGACACAAGTTATCTGCGAGGACGTGAGTTCGAATTCCGCCAATGACCTTGAGGTTTTTGTCCCGTAGAAGGTGTTCCCTCTGTTCCATATCAAACTATAATAATATTCAGCTCAAGGAGCCCTGGTGGCCCCCTCGATTAGCTCTGCTATTGGGCAGCCATGTTAAACAATTGTGATTGGCACCACGGATATTATTATTAGATCAAGCATTAAAGGGGTTATGACATGTGGTTTACATCTGTTCAAAGCAGCATCTCGTACTTAGGTTTGTTGCATTTGTGCTACTGTAAGCAGAGTTGTGTCCTCTTGCCCATGCTTGACTCATTAGCACTATTCAATGCTGATTCAAACGCAACTATGTTATGAAGACCCAACTGCGTGCTTTATATCATATAAAGAAAATTGTTGAATTCAATCTGTTTGCATAGAAAGAGTACAGTAGTTAACAAATGATTTCACAGGATTTACCAATGTAGCAGTAGGATAACTTGTGCAAGTTTTTGAATTTTTCTGGGCTTTCCTTTTGCTGGCAATAAGTAGCTACCTTTATTGGTAGGTCCGGTATTTCAACTGGCCACACTATATACAGCTGCTATTATTGTGTTATTCTATACGCCTATACATTGTGTTGTGGCCTAGTTGTTCTAAATATAGCCCGGAAGGCACAAACATAAGATAACTAACAGTACTACAACAGTAAATATCTAGGTACTCAATATATTGTGCCACTAGATAGCTGAGTGCGTCTTAATGCTACCTTAAAACACGAGGCATAACCCCTTTAAGCCGGGCGCAGACTGGAAGCAAATGAGGCGAAATCCGCTAGAGAAATTGCAAGAAACAAGCGAGACCCTGCCGCTTCGGGCTAAATTTGCGAATTTGCTTGGATCAAACATGTTTGATATTTTTGCTTGCCGCGTGCGTGCTATTGGTCGACAACCCATTATTTACATAATTTCGCTTGAAAGTTTAAATATTCATAAGCGCAGAACGTGCTCAAGCCATTAGTTAGGCGCGAATGCTTCGTGCCTAGTGTGCTTGGAAGGGCAAAGCAAAACAATATGGCCCCACTTGCTATGCGACTGATTTCGCCTCCAGTTTGCTCTCTAGCCTTTAGTTATGCCTGAACGCTCAAGCTGTGTTCTGTTATTAAAAGCAGTCCCATATGAACTAGGACAGTTTCCAAATATCCCTAATATGGCAATTCTATAATCTTGATGGACAACAATATTATATAGGCATATTCAGATATTACATGTGCAAACTAGATAAATAGCAATATGCAGCAATAACAGCAATGCAGCTAGGTGTGCCTGGTAATAATATTTATTGTAAACATTGGAATTTCTCTCCAGAACAAGCATTAGTCACGCTTGAATGCTTAAATCCCATCTGGTTATTAAAAGTCTAGTATGAACCAGTAACCTACAGCTTCCGAATATAGTAATCCTACTAACCTGAAGCTCCCTGCGCTCGGCTTTGGAAAGCGTCTTCTTGCTTCCTCCACTTGAGAGTGAAGGACTTTGGTTTTCTTTGGATGATGTATCCAAAGGTGAAGTGTCACTCACTGAGCTCTGCTCTTTCACTGTAGCAATGCATCTAGCTCTCCCATCACTTTCACTACCAGAAGGTTCTGCAGAGGTCGGTGTGTCAGAGACTAGTGGTGTAGAGGTCAGTCTGTCAGAGACTAATGGTGTAGAGGTGGGTGGCAAGGGAGTTGCGGACGGATGTGGTGTGAGTGGCCCACTAGAATGCTGCTCACCACTTTCGGTGACCTCTTTTTGTTGTACCTTAGCTGCACGCCTGTTCTTCTTTTCCTGTTTCTTTGACAGGGGCATGGTAGAGTTTGGTTCAGCCATCCCTAATAGTTAATAATGAATCATCAGACTAGAGTGGACAACAATGTACAAACCACAATAGCAAATGCGGTTGTGAGGTAATCAACTTATCATTTATATTCATATTGTAAACCCAAACAATAATTATACACATCAAACACCTAGCTGTAAATTAGTACAAGTAATTTTCATTATCAACATGGTCATAAAATATAACAATTTTTAACTAGTTGGATATATATGAAATTTTATAATTATATTATATTTAATATTATAATAATCCACACTAAATTCTATAATAATTATAATATTAATCAAGAGAGCAACATGCCCCTCGGGTCATTAACATGTAACTGAAGCTGTCACTCAGCCTCAAATACTGCCTTGCCCTTAGGGTATATCTACCATCTCACTGCCAGTCTTTGGGCTAGGCTGAGGCGTGTGAATAACCTTTCTTTGGGACTTTTTTTAATCGACTTCAAAATTAAATTTGGTCTGAACTGCCTAATTTCTGACGAGCCATTTATGTTTGCCCAAGCCTATAAAATATCCAAGTCAAACTGCGATAATATACAGGTTGAACTTAAAAAATTCTATTGGAACAACAATCCAATGGCAATTCCTTAGTAAGAAGACAACAACAATTTCATCAGGCTTACTACGTTCACATTATTTACCGGAACATATATTTTACGGAAAATCATCCTATGAATAATCAGTCGAAGGAAGTTTGTTATAAGTCGCGCGCTCGCATTGCGGCCTTGAACTTGGTAGGATAGTAACAGAGCCATTTCAATGGCTCTGGATAGTAACAGAGCCATTGGCTCTGGCTAGTAGATCAATCTTATTGGTTACCCTGCTATGCTATGATTGGTTGCAGTCTCTTGTTTGATAACACGCACGTGTTGGACTTTCATTTCATTTCAATCACTTTCACGATGCAGGAGTCCGCATAGTTCAATTATTAGTAAATGGTGGGTTGTTAAAACAAAGAGTTGCACAAATATAATACATATTTTTACTGATTGCATAGCTGGTGTGTGTATTTTTGTAGACTACATTCTATTTACCTGTAGCATTTTATCTATCTTTGTTTTCTTGTTGTAATTGTTTTACTCACTATTGTGATGCTCTAACTTAACTTCAGAAAGAGAAAGAAGTTGTAGGGCTTACCGCTTACCTTCAACTTAGATTAGAAAGTCTTTCACAATTAAACAAAGCAACAACTACCTCCTGTTATCAAATCGATTGTTAGAGCACTGTGCTGCCTTTCCAACCAAGAAGGGGTGATGCTGTTTCAAATCTTGTCTATATATAATGAATATTATAATAAAACAAGACTCATTTTCATATTTTGATTTAATCCTTATATTCCGATGCTTATCCAAGCGTCATCATCTATATATTTAGTTGATCAACTATTTTTTGCTGCAGATAATTCCTGGAAGCTGCTAATTGAGGAAAGAGATTGCATTCTGCCAGATTGATTTACATTATTCTCCTAAAATGGCAGATGTGACTGCAAGATTACTCTGGTACAGATTGAATGAGTCCACTCAACATTTAATCATATTATGGGATGGCCTTAAATTCATGGTTGCTGCTGGTGGAACCATCCTAAATTATGTATTCATATTTTGGATAGTCATTGGCTTGCTTACAGTATTGGTAGTGACAGTTCTACAGACCAATGATGGGCTGCATGCTGGGGATAAGAGAAAGCATGCATTTAATGCACCTAGTAACTATATATGTGCTAGATGTAAGGAACCTAGTGAATGTGTGGACAAGGAGAGGTCTGCTAGTAGGGCTTTAGATAAAAGGAGCTGGTTGAACTGTGTGTTGAGTTGGATGAACCAGTTAGATAATGAGTGGAAAAGACAAGTCACTGACACTCTCCTAGCTAGTATGACAGAGCAGAGCCGAAAGATAGGTGTAAGTCAAATATCTTCCTTACTTATTAGTAGTACAGTTATTCATAGTACAGAGAGAAAATGTTATCATTCCATTGAAAGAAATAACTGATAAGTAGCTGTCAAACTTGTGTTATGCTGCAGTCTGATATGCAATGAATTTACATGTACATTCTACTCAATTGTTTCTATAGAGAGCAAATCACCCCAGGCATATCAGCTGCATTGTATCTGATATACAGACTATAGAACATTTAGCATATAGCAAGCTCTATATCTTAGGTCACATCCTCAGTCCTTTTCTACATTCCACCAGTCATCTGCATCACACAGTCGCATCTCCCGCTAGCCGCATCTCTTAACAAACAAGTCTCCCACAGTTACATGTAAGTCTTTCACTAGACAAATCTCTCGCCAGTCCACTGTATCACTAGTCAAATCTCTTACCAGTCAACTGTATAACTAGTCAAATCTCTTACCAGTCAAGTGTATCACTAGTCAAATCTCTTACCAGTCCACTGTATAACTAGTCAAATCTCTTACCAGTCAACTGTATCACTAGTCAAGTCTCTTACCAGTCAAGTGAACTGCTAACCGAACCATCATCAGAGGAGTATTATCATCTGATGATGATACTCGGATGAGTATTGAAATATTAGGAAATAAATCAAAGATAAAAATGTGTCTTGTGTTACTATTTATAAGCTTTGTCTTGTATTACTATTTATAAGCTGTGTCTTGTATTACTATTTATAAGCTTTGTCTTGTCAATACATCTATAATTTGGTTTCTACTGATCTAGACGCACACTGGACTCACGACCAATTAGTTATGATACCCATTCCACTTGTACGGAGCTACTATGGCAATATAATATGAAACTAGTAGTAACAATACTCTTTTTTGCAGGGTGATTTATTTGTTACCTTTGAGTCACTTCTTCCTGTTGGCGACGCCCCACAAATTAGTGTTGCGTCTACGGAAGGTGATGCTGTTGGAAGTAAATTTGTAAGTACAGCAGCAGTTACTCTAGTGTGTAACATAACATGCATACACTGTAGTAGTGTCTAGTAATACTGTAGTCGTGTCTAGTGATACTGTAGTAGTGTCTAGTGACACTGTAGTAGCGTCTAGTAATACTGTAGTAGTGTCTAGTAATACTGTAGTAGTGTCTAGTAATACTGTAGTAGCGTCTAGTGACACTGTAGTAGCGTCTAGTAATACTGTAGTAGTGTCTAGTAATACTGTAGTAGCGTCTAGTAATACTGTAGTAGTGTCTAGTAATACTGTAGTAGCGTCTAGTAATACTGTAGTAGTGTCTAGTAATACGGTAGTAAGGTATAGTAATACTGTAGTAGCGTCTAGTAATACTGTAGTAGTGTCTAGTAATACGGTAGTAAGGTATAGTAATACTGTAGTAGCGTCTAGTAATACTGTAGTAGTGTCTAGTAATACTGTAGTAGCGTCTAGTGATACTGTAGTAGCGTCTAGTGATACTGTAGTAGTGTCTAGTGATACTGTAGTAGTATCTAGTGATACTGTAGTAGCGTCTAGTAATACTGTAGTATTGTCTAGTAATACTGTAGTAGTGTCTAGTGATACTGTAGTAGTGTCTAGTGATACTATAGTAGTGTCTAGTAATACTGTAGTAATGTCTAGTAATACTGTAGTAGTGTCTAGTAATACTGTAGTAGTGTCTAGTAATACTGTAGTAGTGTCTAGTAATACTGTAGTAGTGTCTAGTAATACTGTAGTAGTGTCTAGTGATACTGTAGTAGTGTCTAGTGATACTATAGTAGTGTCTAGTAATACTGTAGTAATGTCTAGTAATACTGTAGTAGTGTCTAGTAATACTGTAATAGTGTCTAGTAATACTGTAGTAGCGTCTAGTAATACTGTAGTAGTTTCTAGGAATACTGTAGTAGTGTCTAGTAATACTGTAGTAGCGTCTAGTAATACTGTAGTAGTTTCTAGGAATACTGTAGTAGTGTCTAGTAATACTGTAGTAAGGTATAGTAATACTTTAGCACATGGTAGTACTAGTAATACTTTAGCACATGGTAATACTATTTTGTACTGTTTTGTAGCTGCTGAAGGGGGAACTAGAACTGTCAGCATTCCAACTTAGTCTCACAGCATCCGATAACTCAGTGGCTATCCATTCAAATCTGCTTTTAGTAGTACATGTGCTTAAATCAAACGTAAGTCTTGAGTAATTTGTAAGTGCAGTAAGTAGAGTAGGTACAGTTGTAAGTACAGTGAGCTGTAAGTACAGTGAGCTGTAAGTACAGTGAGCTGTAAGTACAGTGAGCTGTAAGTACAGTGAGCTGTAAGTACAGTGAGCTGTAAGTACAGTGAGCTGTAAGTACAGTGAGCTGTAAGTACAGTGAGCTGTAAGTACAGTGAGCTGTAAGTACAGTGAGCTGTAAGTACAGTGAGCTGTAAGTACAGTGAGCTGTAAGTACAGTGAGCTGTAAGTACAGTGAGCTGTAAGTACAGTGAGTTGTAAGTACAGTGAGCTGTAAGTACAGTCAGTTGTAAGTACAGTGAGCTGTAAGTACAGTCAGCTGTAAGTACAGTGAGCTGTAAGTACAGTGAGCTGTAAGTACAGTGAGCTGTAAGTACAGTGAGCTGTAAGTACAGTGAGTTGTAAGTACAGTGAGCTGTAAGTACAGTGAGCTGTAAGTACAGTGAGCTGTAAGTACAGTGAGTTGTAAGTACAGTGAGTTGTAAGTACAGTGAGTTGTAAGTACAGTCAGTTGTAAGTACAGTGAGCTGTAAGTACAGTAAGTTATAAGAACTTACACTATGCATTGTAATAATAGGTCTATGAATTGTAGGTAGACATTGAACTGCAAAGTATGACTGACTGCCTATCTATAAATATCAAGTCAAGGGAGATAACTGCCATGGATATTCAATTTGCTCCTTATCACCAGGTTAGTATATTAGTACCATAATACATGTATATGCATTTGGGCCTACATGCAAATGGTAAAGGGATTGACTGTATACTCACACATACAATGTAGATATAATAATATATAATGGTTCTGTACTGCATGTTTTACAGGGAATTGACTGTATAACAGATGAGCGAAAGCTCAACCAACATGTAACCAGTATATTTACAAACATAGACTTGGCTCTCAAGATTGCTATCAATCCAGAGAGGTTGGATGTTGAGACCGCCTCTATTTCAGAGGAGGTGGGAGAGCCAGAATCCACACATGTGAGTCTGTTTGCCGTATAACCATGTGCATGTATAAATAGCAATGTAGCTCAATATATATAGATACTAGGTGTGAGTACAAGATAAATATTACTACATAAAATTATGTACATTTCACTACGTTATCTCACTTAGGTACATGTATCCTCCTTGAGTTGCTATACAGTATGTACCTGTATACAGTGTGTACATGGATACGGTGTGTACTGTGTATATTGTGTATACAGTGTATACAGTGTGTACATGGATACGGTGTGTACTGTGTATACAGTGTGTACTGTGTATACAGTGTGTACTGTGTATACAGTGTGTACTGTGTATACAGTGTGTACATGGATACGGTGTGTACTGTGTATACTGTGTATACAGTGTGTACATGGATACGGTGTGTACTGTGTGTATACAGTGTGTACTGTGTATACTGTGTGTATACAGTGTGTACTGTGTATACAGTGTATACTGTGTGTATACAGTGTGTACTGTGTATACAGTGTGTACTGTGTATACAGTGTGTACTGTGTATACAGTGTGTACTGTGTATGTACTGTGTATACAGTGTGTACTGTGTGTACTGTGTATACAGTGTGTACTGTGTGTATACAGTGTGTACTGTGTATACAGTGTGCACTGTGTATACTGTATGTACCTGTATACAGTATATACCTGTATAATACTGGTTAAGGTGTAGTATTTCTAGTTATGTCTAAACTTCAACCCAACACTATAAATGTTCATTATTTAAAGGCTAATTACATCTTTTACAATACGTAGAACAGCAATACATTTCTATCACGGTCTACAATGTACATACCTTATACTAGTTCATTGCACTCTGGGACATGTACCTTGCCATGCAGTGTATTCTGGGACATGTACCTTGACATACAGTGTATTCTGGGACATGTACCTTGCCATGCAGTGTATTCTGGGACATGTACCTTGACATACAGTGTATTCTGGGACATGTACCTTGACATACAGTGTATTCTGGGACATTTACCTTGACATACAGTGTATTCTAGGACATGTACCTTGACATACAGTGTATTCTGGGACATGTACCTTGCCATGCAGTGTATTCTGGGACATGTACCTTGACATACAGTGTATTCTGGGACATGTACCTTGACATACAGTGTATTCTGGGACATGTACCTTGACATACAGTGTATTCTGGGACATGTACCTTGACATACAGTGTATTCTGGGACATGTACCTTGACATACAGTGTATTCTGGGACATGTACCTTGACATACAGTGTATTCTGGGACATGTACCTTGCCATGCAGTGTATTCTGGGACATGTACCTTGCCATGCAGTGTATTCTGGGACATGTACCTTGACATGCAGTGTATTCTGGGACATGTACCTTGACATGCAGTGTATTCTGGGACATGTACCTTGACATACAGTGAAGCTACGGGGTATCTGTTGTTGATTGGTTCAGCTAATCAACTGCTCATGCTTGTCAAGCTTCAGTTCCCACTAGTGGAATATTGTTGTAGGGGAGCAGCTCAGTACCTCCCAAACCTCCGCACTCAATAGAAGACAAGAAACTCATGATAAAGTTAATAAAAGCCACTAAACTGAACAAGAGAAATCCTGGTAAGTGGTACAGGTTCTTCAATGTACTTGTATGTTATTCATTCTGCTCGTTTACTAACCAGAATTCAGTCTATTAGGCACTGTTGTATGATATGGTAGGGCACCTGCTAGCGCTGTCTATCGCATTCTATATGCAGTAGAAGAGGGATGACAGGTGATGTCTGGTGTCACTGTGTGCCCTTTAGACCAAGTAAAGGTTAGATGAATCAAACGTTTAACGTATGTATAGATAGAGTAGGCCTACTGATAGTCTATAACCCAATACACATTGCTACTCTACCATGAGTTGGGTACAACTGACCCAATACACATTGCTACTCTATCATGAGTTGGGTACTACTGACCCAATACACATTGCTACTCTATCATGAGTTAGGTACTACTGACCCAATACACATTGCTACTCTATCATGAGTTAGGTACTACTGACCCAATACACATTGCTACTCTATCATGAGTTGGGTACTACTGACCCAATACACATTGCTACTCTATCATGAGTTGGGTACTACTGACCCAATACACATTGCTACTCTATCATGAGTTGGGTACTACTGACCCAATACACATTGCTACTCTATCATGAGTTGGGTACTACTGACCCAATACACATTGCTACTCTATCATGAGTTGGGTACTACTGACCCAATACACATTGCTACTCTATCATGAGTTGGGTACTACTGACCCAATACACATTGCTACTCTACCACGGGTTGGGTACTACTGACCCAATACACATTGCTACTCTATCATGAGTTGGGTACTACTGACCCAATACACAATGCTACTCTACCATGAGTTGGGTACGACTAAGCAGCTACCACCCCTCAAACAGATTCAAACCTTTTGTAAAACGTTTCTTGGAAAGTTGAAGCAACATCTTAGACAATTATTTTTAATCTGTTTTCATCTACGAATCATTACTGACATTTTGTAACGCTATATTGGCTTTAGTTTACCTAAATATGTAGGATACATGTATTATTGTACTTACATTATAAATACCATGTATTTTATATATACCCTTTTGCTGACTATGTATAATTATATACAAATAATATGTAAGTACACTGCAGTAAATAATGGTACATGTATGTACAGTATATACATTGAATTCATGGGCCCAAACTATATACAATGTAATACTGCTAGACTCTCTAGTTTGTTCAAGTAGTCAGATAATTAAAGTTGTGCTAATTAGACAAGAGTAGGCCTACTCTAGTTACTCTAGTCTGTTATTTACCTTATCATGTATTTACTAGCGCTTAATTGCACTTCTAATTGACTATCTTTTCCTCCTGGCAGGTGGTCCCGTATATATGGGGCTGTACATAAGTACCCCACCCTGTACCCAATCCTGTGCAGCTATACCCTGGGCTATATCTCCAAATACAGCTGTACATGGGTCTAAGGGATAACATGATAACAGAGTAACTATTTATTGCACATTACATTCATTAGGGACTAGAAGGATCATAGGTTAAATAGGCACTTCTATTTTCACCATCCTCTCTGTTTGTATAGAGAGAAGTTATCCTCTCTCAGTTGTATGAAGAAAAGACAACTTTGAATCAGGTGTGAGTGAGTGGTGATATATAGTGTATAGTGAATGTAAACCTACCAATACTCTACTCTCTCATCCCTCACAGGTGTTAAGATACTTCATAAACTGATTGTTAAGGTTATAAATGCAAGAGGTCTCCATGCCTGGAGATTCTGTGGTGATTATCTCCCCTGCCCACATTCCTTCCACACACTGTATTAGTTTATACGTTTACTTCCTGCTTCCACACACTGTATTAGTTTATACGTTCACTTCCTGCTCTCTAGTTCCCTACCCACTCTATTAATATTCTATAGTTCCTACCCACTCTATTAATATTCTATAGTTCTCTACCTACTCTATTAATATTCTATAGCTCCTACCCACTCTATTAATATTCTATAGTTCTCTACCTACTCTATTAATATTCTATAGTTCCCTACCCACTCTATTAATATTCTATAGTTCCTACCCACTCTATTAATATTCTATAGTTCCTACCCACTCTATTAATATTCTATAGTTCCTACCCACTCTATTAATATTCTATAGTTCCTACCCACTCTATTAATATTTTATAGTTCCTACCCACTCTATTAATATTCTATAGTTCCTACCCACTCTATTAATGTTCTATAGTTCCTACCCACTCTATTAATATTCTATAGTTCCCTACCCACTCTATTAATATTTTATAGTTCCCTACCCACTCTATTAATATTCTATAGTTCTCTACCTACTCTATTAATATTCTATAGTTCCCTACCCACTCTATTAAATTCTATAGTTCCTACCCACTCTATTAATATTCTATAGTTCCTACCCACTCTATTAATGTTCTATAGTTCCCTACCCACTCTATTAATATTCTATAGTTCCTACCCACTCTATTAATATTCTATAGTTCCTACCCACTCTATTAATATTCTATAGTTCCTACCCACTCTATTAATATTCTATAGTTCCTACCCACTCTATTAATATTTTATAGTTCCTACCCACTCTATTAATATTCTATAGTTCCTACCCACTCTATTAATGTTCTATAGTTCCTACCCACTCTATTAATATTCTATAGTTCCCTACCCACTCTATTAATATTTTATAGTTCCCTACCCACTCTATTAATATTCTATAGTTCTCTACCTACTCTATTAATATTCTATAGTTCCCTACCCACTCTATTAAATTCTATAGTTCCTACCCACTCTATTAATATTCTATAGTTCCTACCCACTCTATTAATGTTCTATAGTTCCTACCCACTCTATTAATATTCTATAGTTCCCTACCCACTCTATTAATATTCTATAGTCCCTACCCACTCTATTAATATTCTATAGTTCTCTACCTACTCTATTAATATTTTATAGTTCCCTACCCACTCTATTAATATTCTATAGTCCCTACCCACTCTATTAATATTCTATAGTTCTCTACCTACTCTATTAATATTCTATAGTTGGAGTAAATGGTGAGGTACATACAGGTGCGAGGAAAGCATGCAACCAAGCTAATCTGTAGGTACATTAGGTGTACATGTGTGTGCATGTGTCTACACGTGGGTACATGTGTCTACACGTGTCTACACGTGGGTACATGTGTCTACATGTGGGTCCATGTAGGCCTACAGCAAAATACATGTGTTTATAGATTTATAGTAAAATTATAAAACTTGCCCACAGTACAACCACAACTGTTGCATGTACATGTATGTAATACATATGTGCTTGCACTTTCTACTGTGTTATTAACATATGGATTTATGACATGCATATAACTGTGTTGTAGCTATGATGGACGCCTACTGCATAGTAGAAATAAACAGGCCCTATCAGACACACTCTACCAGCATTGTGAAGAATACAGTGAACCCTTATTGGGACGAACACTTTCTATTTGACCTTGACACAACCACTAGCCTGGTGACATTCAGAGTGTATGCCAGCTCCCACAACACAGATGGTAAGTTCATCGTGCAATGCAGCACTGGAACTTACCTACATACCTGTAGGTGTATATGTATACATATACACCTACAGGTATGTAGGTGTATATGTATACATACATATGTATACATATACACCTACAGGTATGTAGGTGTATATGTATACATACATATGTATACATATACACCTACAGGTATGTAGGTGTATATGTATACATATACACCTACAGGTATGTAGGTGTATATGTATACATATACACCTACAGGTATGTAGGTGTATATGTATACATATACACCTACATACCTGTAGGTGTATATGTATTCATATGTATGTATATATACATTGTATCACACATACATGTACATTGTACAAACCACATATGTGTTACTCATGCATACTGCAGACATACGCAACTGTTTGGGAGAGTCGACTATAGATATAGAGAAACTGAGGTACAACCACGGAGTGCGTATGGTACTGCCACTAGGAAGTAGGTCTGCTACAGCGTTAGCCGATCCGACTCTGCCAGTCTCTGGGTCGGTCACCATAGAGGTACGCAGTTACACAACGTCCTCTTGGGCTGTAATACTGTACATCTCACATATAACTATTCTATCATTACTATATGTAACCAGTTTATATATTACATCTCACATATAACTATTCTATTATTACTATATGTAACCAGTTTATATATTACATCTCACATATAACTATTCTATCATTACTATATGTAACCAGTTTATATATTACATCTCACATATAACTATTCTATCATTACTATATGTAACCAGTTTATATATTACATCTCACATATAACTATTCTATCATTACTATATTATGTAACAATGATCTCTGAAATCAATCAATTGAAGTCAGACGTCTCCTTGTTGGTAAGACGTACACTGTATCTAGTAGCAGTGAATGACCTTGGGAGGTCACATGGAGATGTTATGCTGTTGCAGGCGTTCTTCGTGGAGTCTGCAGAGTTTGACAGTCCAGTTGCGGCTGAGCATGACGACGTGTTTGCTCAGTCAGTTGAGCCACTCCTCAACGTCTCTGATGCAGATGCGGAAGACAATGTAGACTTAGAACCTGCGACTAGCTCACCGTCTGCTACCAGTAATGAGGTGGACAGGCTACAGTCACTAACTCTCAGTGATGGCTCATCCCACCAGGTAAATTATAATGCGTTTGTGTAATATAGTCTACATTATAGTATAATGTGGTGTATAACATGTTTGTGCCTACATTACTTTGTGTTGCGTTTTGTATGTATATATGTATGAGTATGTATGTATATACATGTATGTATGTGTGTGCGTATGCACGTGCATGCACATGTACGTTGTATGTATGCATAGGTGTGTGTGTGCATGTGTGTGCGCGTGTGCGCATGTGCGCGAATGCATGTTAGTACGTACGTATGTATTTCAAAGTATGTGTTTATGAGCGGCCAAGGAACTCGATGCCGTCTCTGTAGAAGTGACCCCGTCCCTGACTGGGGTTTGAAACTGGGGCCTCTAAGGCACTTAATTACCTAGTAGAACATGCTGCCACTACACCAGTTCAGCTTCCTTAGTATTTAGTATGGTAGAGGTCAATGTATGTATACATCATGGCATGATCTAATTATAGAATATTGAAGATGGCAGCTTACCAGACACCCAGAGAGCACCAAAGGGAGTGTCATCAGATTCCACTGGTAAGGGTCGACCTATAGAATAATATAATACACATAGATAGTATCTAGTATGTATATAGTATATCATGTAATGTACATGTATGTCCATTGTATTATGTAGTATCTAGTATGTATAGTATATCATGTAATATACATGTATTTCCATTGTATTTTGTTCATTATTATTTGAAATTCCAACAATTGATTGTTGAACTGAATGTTTGATTTTTATCATATTTGACTTGAGTTATTCACATAGTTTGGTGGAATCTCTAGTCATCTCTACTGAGGTTTATCACTACGATAACATTTGTAGCAACAATGGTATGTTATTACATTATACACCATATTATTATATACGAGATGCTAGCCTGGGATGCTACTACTTTGTAGGTTCAAAACTCGGTATAGATATGAACAACGCAGGTAAACTAAAGTATACATTCCCACTATAACAATTCAGCATGTTTGTTACCTGGTGGATTCACACACTGCTTGGCGTGGTTGTTTGATTGCTGTGATGCCCTTGTTTTTATGTGCTATGCGTTTCTTTCATATTCACATAGGTAGTGTGTAAGGGAAAGAAATATTATACTATGTGTGTGGTGACGCTTGTGTCCATATCATTTGGCTGTATTAACAGGAAGTGACATGAAGCTTAGCTCCTCCTCTCTGGAAGAGAGGCGGAGACATAGATTTTCCCTCACTTTGGGCAGAAAAAGAACATCATGGCTGCCACTGAAGGTTGAGAGACCTCATTCTTACGCTACTGCAGTGAGTGACGTTTATATAGCGTGTAGGCGTCGTATGTGTGTAGGGTATGTGGCACAGTCACCTTCCACTTATTGATTTGCCTCCACCTGAATGTTTTACTTTCTGCATGTATCAGCCCACTTACTTACTATATTATGAGCAGTGAATGTAGCTTGCTTACATGTGATTGCTATGAGCCACCCCTATCCCTCATATGTGATTGCTATGAGCCACCCCTATCCCTCACCCGTGATTGTCATGAGCCACCCCTATCCCTACCTCTATATGTTGCAGAAGTTATAACTGTCCACTCCAGCCAGTCTGTTAGTGATGTCATCATCAAGGAGCTAACAGAGATGTCAAACAGACCTGACTGTCACAGCACGATAATAATAACCTCATCACATAGAGTAAGTACCCACCTATTAGTTGTAGTTATACAGCTGAAAAGGTAAGTATTGCAAATATCTAGACATGCAGATATCAAGCACTACAAATAGTAGAAGCATCATCAGACAGGTATAACACAGTTTAGGTTACATGTGTTTATAGTTGAGCATACCTCAGATAAAGCAGCCTGTGGTTACCTTGGCCTCAGTTGAATCATTGGTAAGTATAGCCTTGGGTCCAAGTCTCCTCTTCTCTCTGCTCAGTCTTATCTCCAGCAAAATATAATTAATTTAAAGTCATTTAGTGTCTTCACGACCTCTTGGATCTACCTGGGTCGCAAATAAAAATCCAAGGATGGCCTCCGGCCTAGGCCCAAACGGCTATTGACCTGGGATTTTGCTTGTTTGGAGGGAACCATCCCTAGCTCATTGGCACACCTGGTTTTTTCACACGAAAATGAGGATTTTGCTTTCGGCAGGTGTGTTTGCGACTCTGTGACAAAAGTGGGCTGGAAAATATTTTAGCAAACTGACCTGTGCCTGAAATTTAGGTTGCGTAGATACTAATGGTTTGTAAGTACAGTGCTAGTCAATGGTTAAAGTACAGTGGAGGTCATTGTTTTAAATTGCTATGGAGGTAATTGTTTTAAATTGCTGTGGAGGTCAACGTTTGACATGTGGCTGAGAAGGGCAGTTTGAATCAAGCTATTGCTGATGGTCTGCTAGTACTTACATGCTCTAATCTTACACTTGGAACTTCTGCATCTTTGCAAACCAACTAGTCTTATGAAGCACAGTCAGCCTACCAATCGACTGGTAATTGCCTGCTTCCAGTCTAATGATTTTACACAGCAATTTCTGTTTACTTTCAGTAACATATCAGTGTTCACGGCATGTATTGTTTACTTTCAGTAACATATCACTATTCACAGCATGTATTGTTGATTGAAGTTGTCCTATTATTTCTTCTAAGAACAGACATTGTACTTGCATAGTAGCTGCCGGGTGAGCACAAATTGCAGCTTTCCAGCAGGCACATTGTATGTGCACTGTGATACATATTATTGGTGGGTGTATTAGCTATGTATGCTCTATATGATTGGTGGGTCTATTAGCTGTGTATACTCTCTATTATTGGTGGGTGTATTAGCTGTGTATACTCTATGTTATTGGTGGGTGTATTAACTGTGTATGCTCTATATTATTGGTGGGTGTATTAGCTGTGTGTACTCTATATTATTGGTGGGTGTATTAGCTGTGTGTACTCTATATTATTGGTGGGTGTATTAGCTGTGTATACTCTATATTATTGGTGGGTGTATTAGCTGTGTATACTTTATATTATTGGTTGGTGTATTAGCTGTGTGTGCTCTATATTATTGGTGGGTGTATTAGCTGTGTATACTCTATATTATTGGTGGGTGTATTAGCTGTGTATACTTTATATTATTGGTTGGTGTATTAGCTGTGTGTGCTCTATATTATTGGTGGGTGTATTAGCTGTGTGTACTCTATATTATTGGTGGGTGTATTAGCTGTGTATACGTATATGGTTTGCTGGGGATATGTTGTATAATATTACCACCTGGCTTTTAGTCTGATGATAGCAGTACAGGTACTCCCTGCTTAACCTGGGAATCTAATCACCAGCAGACCGACAGTGGACATACTTCCTCAAGGACAACTGTAAGTCAACCGTCCGCTTTACCAACAGCACAACGAGGAAAACCAGCTCCTCTACCGATGTCCTTCCAGCACCTGGATGTACCAAAGAGTAAGTTTATTGTGTTAGTTTATACATGCCACTACTACACTCGGTTCTTCGTAATTGTCAAGGTTAAACTAATGATCCAACTACTCGTATAATAGTCTAGTTACATTATGTTATGGAGTTTTCTACCCTCTGCAGCTGAGAGAAAGTCCAGACTTTCGGGCCTCAAGAAGCGGTTTACTAAGAATAAGGACAAGAAGGCCAGATCACACAGCGTAGAGAAATCATCTGGGCTAGATGAAAATAAATACCTTAGACCCCCTCCATACAGTGCAAATATAGGTCAGTGTATAACATACACTGTAGATATTGTTAGTCAATATATTATACATGTATAGGTCAGTGTATAACACAGATATAGTTAGTCAATATAATTATTATATAGGTCAGTGTATAACATAGATATAGTTAGTCACCATATTATATAGGTCAGTGTATAACACAGATACAGTTAGTCAATATATTATATTGGTCAGTGTATAACATAGATATAGCTAGTCAATATATTATATAGGTCAGTGTATAACATAATTATATACTTAGTCGAAATACTATATAGGTCGGTGTATAACATAGATAGGTAGTTAGTCAATATATTATATAGGTCAGTGTATTACAGACATGCAGATATAAGTAAGATTTTTTACATAGATATATCTACATGTAGGTAATGCAACTGACCTACATATACATTTACATGTATTATATAGATTAGTTTATCATATATATACATGTACCATTGTAGGTCAATGTATTACATATATACACACCTGTAGCTCAGTTTATTATATACAATGTAGATATAGGTCAATTTGTTATAAATCAGTGTATTCTAATATGTAGATGAATGTATTAGATAGATATAGGTCAGTGTATTATATACAGTCATATAGATGTACATGTAGGTCAGTGTATTATATATATATAGGTCAGTGTATTATATAGATATAGGTCAGTGTATTATATAAATATAAGTCAGTGTATTATATAAATATAAGTCAGTGTATTATATAAATATAGGTCAGTGTATTATATAAATATAGGCCAGTGTATTATATAAATATAGGTCAGTGTATTATATAGATATAGGTCAGTGTATTATGCACATCATCTGTTTAGGCCAGGGGACACTTTGGTAAAGGTAAAAGCAGCTCTTGTTATGAATTTAATCCACCTTGGTAATTTATTTTTGACCTCAGATGACCTCAGATGACCCCATATACCTATACCTACTGTAGATGCAGTTATGTATGATATAATTATGATGTCATGAATATTTTATATAATCTCTCAGATATTACTTGCAGTAGTTTCCACATTTTGGTTAATCCAAATATTTTTGCAATTTTTGTTGAGCCCTCATATAGTTTGCTCTATCTTAATACCTGGGGGAGGGGGGAGGAGGGGGGAGGAAGGGTTTATATGCCAGTGTAGGCCTATCACTATTACTATTTATTTCAGAGCCCAGTCAATCTGACACATCTATGGGTGAGCTGACTTTAAAAAGAAAGTTGGGTGGGAGTTTACGGAAGTTATTTAGAAGGAGGTCAAGCTCAAGGTCACACCGTAAGAGCAGTGAACTCAATGATCTGGACAGACCGGCAGTGGATCACTACGATAGGTTATCCATTGAAGGGTCACGCCCCGAGGAGAGGGGCTCCAGATCTTCGTTTGAAAGAGACATGACTCCTCCACACCACAGACCTCTTAGTCAGCAAGCTAGCTATGGATCCCAGTATGCACAGCCGCATCACTCATCTGATCCTATGAGATCTGATGGGGCCGTGTACGGCCCTACTCCCGCTGCCTCTTCCGCTGCCTCTTCCGATGATTGGATGAAACATCACTCTTTACCTTCACATGCTAGAAATACCCTCATGTACTAAAACTAAGTGTTTACTCACAGGTCACCAATATCAGGATACTAGCTGCACTCTAGCTGTAGAATTTACACTTTCGGTTTTAAACATACTTTACCAGATGTTTAGTGTTTCTGGTGATTATTAGAAGTTGTTTCTCCTTACAGGAAGAGCAAACAATTCTTATATGAAAATAGTCGTTATTAATATGTCTCTATGTATTACATAATCCATACATACTAGTGTGCATATTGTATTAGCTTGGCAACCATAACATTTTCCCATTGTGTTAATAAAATTTCGCTGGAAACTTAAAAAATATTATAATTTATACAATATTATGTAACTGGTGCTGTATAATATTGCATGAGTATAGCATATTATAATCACTGTAACTGTGCTGCATATAATATTGGCACTAAAACCCTATAACTATGAGGAGAATAAGATGAGGAGTAGCAGGGCATAACAACCTGTTATAGAGGTCATTGGTTTGCACTGCCACAGCAGTTCATACGGTATTCAACCAATAGGATAATGAGATAGATAGTCTACATGCACATTATGTACCATAACATTATACTCTAACTTATGTATAAAGTAGAACTATATTATAACTAGCTAACATGTAATATTGTGTAATAATTGAGAGTTACTGGTGCAGGTCGGTCAGAACTTGGGTTGACATCCTGACATATTATATACTCAGTTCTTTACCCTGAAAGATAATATAAGATAAGTAAATGTATGTGATATAATGTCATTGTACTATAGTAATACGAATGGTAGACACTATGGAGTAACGCTAGTGCTGGGCGGTTTTGATTTGCATGTGCATTCAGTTTTTTTGCTGACTTTTCTAAAAAACTGAATGAAACCGAAGTTGTCTTCTCACCCTCGGTTTAATTCAGTTTTTTTTATTCATGAAAAAACACCGAACCGGAAATTAAATACTCAATATTGGGAGTTGTCACACCCTGCTTTTAAGCTGTAATGGTGGCCATTTTTAATTTTCTCTAATAAATTGCAATTATTAAATGCCAATTATCTATAATAATGTGGAAGCATAACAACTGGAATTCAGTGAAACTAAAATAAATCATCTCTGGGTGACAATAATGGCTGTAGCTAAGTCCTATTTATTCAAAGGATGACATCGAATTATAAAGATTGAAAGATGCATAACATAAATTCACGTGTTCGTAGTTTCAGTCATTACCGGAAATGGCCGCCATTTTCATTTTTTTTAATAATTTGCAATAATTAAATATTAATTATTTATAACAATATGCAAGTTTGACTACTAGAATCAAATGAAAACTACAGTAAACCCTTACTGGGTGACATTGATGGCTGCAGCTAAGTCTGTTTTCCAAGGATGACATCGAATTATAAGGATTAAAAGAAGCACTGAAATGGCAGCCATTTTCATTTCGTCTAATAGTTAACAATTAGTAAATATTTATTTTTTATATTAATATGCAGTCGTAACTGCTATAATGGAGTGAAAATTCTACAATAAATAACCACTGGGTGATAATACTATGGCTGCAGCTAAGTATAAATTCCAAGGATGGCATCAAATTATAAGGATTGAAAGAAGCATAACATGAATTCACGTGTTTTCAACGCCAGCCATTATCGAAAGTGGGTGCGTTAAGAAGCCAGGCGCGGTTTGAATTTTAAAACCGAGTAGAACCGCACCGCCGCATTTGGTGTCGGTTCACATTTTAAATTTTGGCGGTTTTTGAACTGAGAGAAAACAAAACTGAAGAACTGAATGACACCGAAACACCGTACAGCACTAAGTAACGCTAAGATAGGGCTTCCAATTAAAACCAACAAAACTATACTGTATGTTCATAATAACATCACCCACCTAACCACCCACTTAACCACCTACTTAACCACACCCACCTAACCACCTACTTAACCACCCACTTAACCACCCACCTAACCACCCACCTAACCACTCACTTAACCACCTACCTAACCACCTACTTAACCACACCCACTTAACCACCCACCTAACCACTTACTTAACCACCCACTAAACCACACCCCAAACCACCCACCAAACCACCCACTTAACCACCCACCTAACCACATACTCAACCACCCACCTAACCACCCACTTAACCACCCACTTAACCATCCACTTAACCACCCATCTAACCACCCATCTAACTACCTACTTAACCGCACACCTAATCACCCACCTAACCACCTACTTAACCACCTACCTAACCCCCTACTTAACCACACCCCTAACCACCCACCTAACCACCTACTCAACCACCCACCTAACCACACCTCTAACCACCTACCTAACCAAACATTGAACCATCGACCAATGGCAATAACTGACCAACTGTTGGACGGTATTTATGTTATGGAGCACTTCACTACTTGATTTGTCTCCCTACCTAGTACCTACATATTGAATAAATCTCTGATAGTAACGTAGTTAGCCTGCCTGTACCTGCATTGTCCTATACTAGTATTATACTGTGCTATGCTAGCATTATACTGTGCTAGACTAGTATATTATACTGTGCTACACTAGTATTTTACTGTGCTACACTAGTATATTATACTGTGCTAGACTAGTATATTATACTGTGCTAGACGAGTATATTATACTGTGCTAGACTAGTATATTATACTGTGCTAGACGAGTATATTATACTGTGCTAGACGAGTATTATACTGTGCTAGACTAGTATTATACTGTGCTAGACTAGTATATTATACTGTGCTACACTAGTATATTATACTGTGCTACACTAGTATTATACTGTACTAGACGAGTATTATACTGTGCTACACTAGTATATTATACTGTGCTAGACTAGTATTATACTGTGCTACACTAGTATATTATACTGTGCTACACTAGTATTATACTGTGCTAGACTAGTATATTATACTGTGCTAGACTAGTACTATACTGTGCTAGACTAGTATATTATACTGTGCTACACTAGTATATTATACTGTGCTAGACTAGTATTATACTGTGCTACACTAGTATATTATACTGTGCTAGACTAGTATTATACTGTGCTACACTAGTATATTATACTGTGCTAGACTAGTATATTATGCTGTGCTAGACTAGTATTATACTGTGCTAGACTAGTATATTATACTGTGCTACACTAGTATATTATACTGTGCTAGACTAGTATTTTACTGTGCTACACTAGTATATTATACTGTGCTAGACTAGTATATTATACTGTGCTACACTAGTATTATTATACTGTGCTAGACTAGTATATTATGCTGTGCTAGACTAGTATATTATACTGTGCTACACTAGTATATTATACTGTGCTACACTAGTATTATGCTGTGCTAGACTAGTATATTATACTGTGCTACACTAGTATATTATACTGTGCTACACTAGTATTATACTGTGCTACACTAGTATATTATACTGTGCTAGACTAGTATTATACTGTGCTAGACTAGTATATTATACTGTGCTACACTAGTATATTATACTGTGCTACACTAGTATTATACTGTACTAGACGAGTATTATACTGTGCTACACTAGTATATTATACTGTGCTAGACTAGTATTATACTGTGCTACACTAGTATATTATACTGTGCTACACTAGTATTATACTGTGCTAGACTAGTATATTATACTGTGCTAGACTAGTATTATACTGTGCTAGACTAGTATATTATACTGTGCTACACTAGTATATTATACTGTGCTAGACTAGTATTATACTGTGCTACACTAGTATATTATACTGTGCTACACTAGTATTATACTGTGCTAGACGAGTATTATACTGTGCTAGACTAGTATTATACTGTGCTAGACTAGTATTATACTGTGCTAGACTAGTATATTATAATGTGCTACACTAGTATTATACTGTACTATTTACTAGTATTATAGCCTACTGTGCTACACTAGTGTTATACTGTTTTACCTGTGGGCCAACCAATCCCTCATCCACTGTAAGAGTGACTCTTTCAGGTTTTGTTCATTTCCCATATTATACCCCAGGAGAGTAGATACAGTTTCATCGGCCACATGACTAGTGATGTCATCAGTCACATGACTAGTCATGTCATGGGAGTTTAGAACCGCATATACTGTACACATCAGCAGGAGCCAGTTAGAATGTTTGCCTGTAGTGAGAGAACGATATATGAATATGATATGATATGTGTACCTGGGTACATATGAATAGTACTACCTGGGTACATATGAATAGTACTACCTGAGTACATATGAATAGTACTACCAGAGCATATACAAGTAGTATTACCTGGGTACATGTGGGCTGACTTCTGGGCATGTCGCAACGCACTCAGCAGATGACCGGCAGACAGCTGAGCTGCACCAATCAGGTCTTGTATAGAGCTCATGGAGTGAGATAGCCTGAGGACAGACTCTCTACAGTCTGGTAGATGGGTTAGACTGAGAACTAACAGCTGGTTGTGTAACTGCTGGTCGAGGGGGTAGCAACGGATACTCTTTAACAGCTCGTTTCTGGCAGAATGGAACTCGCCCTACATGTACATGTAGATAGTTCAACACGATTATTAGACAACATACATATCTATATATATCGCCCTTAGTGAGCACATGTAAAATATTATGCTTACCATGAGTGTGTACATGTAATACTATACCTGCCATGAGTGTGTACATGTAATACTATACCTACCATGAGTATGTATATGTAATACTATACCTACCATGAGTGTGTATATGTAATACTATACCTATCATCTGTGTGTATATGTAAGAATATACCTACCATGTGTGTGTATATGTAATACTATACCTACCTTGTGTGCGCACATGTAAGAATATACCTACCTTGGGTGTGTACATGTAATACTATACCTACCATGAGTATGCACATGTAATACTATACCTACCCTGAGCACATGCATGTAATACAATACCTACCATGAGTGTACACATGTAATACTAAACCTACCTTGGGTGTGAACATGTAATACTAAACCCACCTTGAGTGTGCACATGTAATACCATACCTACCATTTGTCTGCACATGTAATACTATACCTACCCTGAGTACGTGCATGTAGCTACTGAATGTAGACTTTAGCCTGAGGGCATTGTCACTATCGGCACAGTTGAGGAGCTCGGTAAGGGCGGCAACAGCCAGCTGCCCCTCCCCAGTAAGGAGGGCAAAGGAGCAGAGGGCAGCGAGGCCATATACAGAAGGTGCTGCGCACTGATAGCTGTCAATAAAATAACACATTATCACTGCTTTTTGGTTGAATTTAGGATCAAATTAAGTACTATAATATTGTATCGTATTGTATAATGTTTAATATTGTATCGTATAATAATGTACTATAATATTGTATCGTATTGTATAATGTTTAATATTGTATTGTATAATGTACTATAATATTGTATCGTATAATAAATATTGTATTGTATAACATTGTATTGTATAATATTGTATGTAATACCAACCATGAACTCCTCTTCAACATGCCATTGGTTGACTACATTAATAATAATTTTGTGTTGTTGGCATTGAACTGTTTGGGAGACGAGACAACTATAAGCAAGTGCCCTCACTTTGACAACTATAAGCAAGTGTCCTCACTTTGACTACTATAAGCAAGTGTTCTCACTTTGACAACTAGAAGCAAGTGTCCTCACTTTGACTACTATAAGCAAGTGTTCTCACTTTGACAACTATAATAAGCAAGTGTTCTCACTTTGACTACTATAAGCAAGTGTCCTCACTTTGACAACTATAAGCAAGTGTTCTCACTTTGACAACTATAAGCAAGTGTTCTCACTTTGACAACTATAAGTAAGTGTTCTCACTTAGACAGTTCTGCCTGTGATAGTACCAGTGCTGTACTTTGAGTTTACTATAATACAGTAATTATATTATAAAGTAGAATGCACACACCACTGAAAGAAGAATGTCTTGGCTGAATCTGCATCGTCACGTTTTACAGACACCATTCCTAGAGCTGCGTAGACGTGGCTCTTTATCTCTTCATCAGCAATGAGTTTCAGGAGTTCACTGTATTCTGTACACAAACATACTCTACTCTATATATTGAACATACAATGTATATAATATATACAGTGTACATGTATCCTGTGCTCTAGACAATATGTACACAAACATCAGGTAGGTGTATACGGGTGTCAGGAGTCGACTGTATTCTATACCAGGTAATTAACACTTACTCTGAAACGACTGATCGTACATTGCAGACTTGTAATAAACTAGAGCCCACAGCGCAGTATCATGTACCGAGGGAGTGCATATTTCCCCCAGATGATACAGAGAGCCATTCAATTCTCCACTCCAACTAAAACAACGATAAACTATTCTCACCAAAATGTCCCACTTCACTGGTGAGTTGTTTCAAGTCAACATATACGTCCTCGACCTCATCATTATTCCTGGGTAGATTTACAGCTGACTAGCGGGTCTAAAGGTCTATTCACACTGGGTAGATTTACAGCTGACTAGCGGGTCTAAAGGTCTATTCACACTGAGTAGATTTACAGCTGACTAGCGGGTCTAAAGGTCTATTACACTGGGTAGATTTACAGCTGACTAGCGGGTCTAAAGGCCTCCTATTCACACTGGGATCCTCACAGGAACACAAACAGTTTCTAATTGGACGCTTTCAGCAGAAATGACTCAGTCCGCTGCTAGACAACATATTGTGTGGCCAATAGGAATTGTGTCAAAGCTCAAGCATGGGTCTATTTAGTTGAATGCAGTCGACTACCGAATCAACTGAAAGATTTTTCAACTGCCAACATGACAAGACTTCGCAAACCTGTGGGTTTGAGGCGACAATCACTAGCATAGTAGGCAGTGAGCACAGTTTTCTGTGTATGTGGTAACAGAATAATGGTATTAAGTCGTATATTTGTATCATGTGGTTGAAACGTAAATTTCAGTAAAATAAAATAAGATAATTATTTCTTTAAACTTAATGTTAAATTATTCATTGGATCGTGCTTGATGCTTTGATTTTGAAGTTGTAAAGTATTTTATTTTGTAATTACTTAAATCCTGCAAAATACAATTAAATCAAAGCTATTCCTGGTGGGAATGAGTAACACGTTTAAAGGGGTACTGATAAAGTTGGACTTTTTCATTTCAAGGGAAAAATATGCACCTCCGCCATCCGTGGGCCAATCAGGTGTCACCGGCTTTTGACAATGTTTGTGGTCACAGAATTCTTGAAAATAATCCACCTGCATGATTTAAAAGCTGTAGCCAGTCAAAATAGATCATGCTTTGGCGGAAAGCGGCCCAACATAGATCGACGCACACGCTGACTATATCTCATAGTCAGCTTGGTCCATGAATGGGTAAATTCATTACCAATGAATTTACCCATTCATGGACCAAGCTGACTATGAGATATAGTCAGTATGTGCATCTATCCATTTTAGGTCGCATCCATTTGCATAAACTAAAAATTCTACAAAAAGCTCTTATATTTTACCACCAGGACAGCAAGAATAAAAAAGCAAACCATATTTACAACACACGTTTTCCAAAAACTAACACCCCTCCCCTTTTTTCTCCACTACTACAGGTCAGAGAAGCTTGTGCTATTAGGAGTCCGGTCTATGGAACACATTGACCTCTGAACTCAGGGCTAATCAGATCCAGCTGCATTTAGGGCGGGTGTGAGGTGTTACCTCCTCGCTGGGGAGTTGTGAGTTGGACGAACTGTCAACTGTTAACTGTTTTGGGCTGGCGCTTTCACCAGCTCTGCTACAGCGCACCTGGGCCGCATCCTTACCTCCTTTGGATAGTTCTTCCCTTTTATTACATACATGTACATGTATATTGATGAAAAAAAACATGGCCTATTTGGCTAGCACTGTTTTCAATTGGACAGCTATAGCTTTTAAATCATAAGTAAACATACCAGAGCACTCTAGCCAGATTACTCCTGTATATATCCCTATTATCATCATCTGCAGCTCCAACACACCGTGCAAGGGCCTTGGCAGCCATCTTGTATAGCCCAAGTCTCTCCAATAATAGACCATATGCGTTGAGATACAGGGCTTCCGGTTTTAAGTCTGTTAAATAAATGAAATTACTGAAGATAATGGAATAGGAGGGACTAGTTGTGCATAATACCAACCAATCATACAAGAGGAATGGGTAAGCTAAGCCAATTATATCAGAGGGCTAAGTAAACGTACCGACCACCTGGCCAAGTGAGTGGCAGGATACTGGGACAGCTTCCAGCCTCTCAATGCTGTAACTGAATGCTTCCCCAGAACTACCATCCTTGTGAGATAAGAGCGTCTTCAGCACCCAGTGGGCGTAACCCATCACACTCTCCGGCTGCAGAGAGAGAGAGAGAGAGAGAGAAGTTTATATGGTGAATACTAGCTACCACCAATTAGAGATAGTATGCGTTTATATGGTGAATACTAGCTATCACCAATTATAGATGGTATGCGTTTATATCGTGAATACTAGCTACCATCAATTAGAGATGGTATGCGTTTATATGGTGAATACTAGCTATCACCAATTAGAGATGGTATGCGTTTATATGGTGAATACTAGCTATCACCAATTATAGATGGTATGTGTTTATATGATGAATAATAACTACCACCAATTATAGATGGTATGCTAAGCAGTTCACTACTCATAAATCATGATCTCAATAAACCTGTGGATAGTATAATATACATCTACATACACAACTCGTATACATCTAGACTCCATACATAACTTAGTATATATCTAGACTGCATTATATAACTTGGTATATATCTAGACTGCATATTATATAACTTAGTATATATCTAGACTGCATATTACATAACTTAGTATATATAGAGACTGCATATTATATAACTTAGTATATATCTAGACTGCATATTATATAACTTAGTATATATAGAGACTGCATATTATATAACTCAGTATATATCTAGACTGCATATTATATAACTTAGTATATATAGAGACTGCATATTATATAACTTAGTATATATCTAGACTGCATATTATATAACTTAGTATATATCTAGACTGCATTGTATAACTTAGTATATATAGAGACTGCATATTATATAACTCAGTATATATCTAGACTGCATATTATATAACTTAGTATATATAGAGACTGCATATTATATAACTTAGTATATATCTAGACTGCATATTATATAACTTAGTATATATCTAGACTGCATTGTATAACTTAGTATATATAGAGACTGCATATTATATAACTCAGTATATATCTAGACTGCATATTATATAACTTAGTATATATAGAGACTGCATATTATATAACTTAGTATATATAGAGACTGCATATTATATAGCTTAGTATATATCTAGACTGCATATTATATAACTCAGTATATATCTAGACTGCATATTATATAACTTAGTATATATAGAGACTGCATATTATATAACTCAGTATATATCTAGACTGCATATTATATAACTTAGTATATATAGAGACTGCATATTATATAACTTAGTATACATCTAGACTGCATATTATATAACTTAGTATATATCTAGACTGCATATTATATAACTTAGTATATATAGAGACTGCATATTATTTAACTTAGTATATATAGAGACTGCATATTATATAACTTAGTATATATCTAGACTGCATATTATATAACTTAGTATATATCTAGACTGCATTATATAACTTAGTATATATCTAGACTGAATATTATATAACTTAGTATATATATAGAGACTGCATATTATATAACTTAGTATATATCTAGACTGCATATTATATAACTTAGTATAATATATAGAGACTGCATATTATATAACTTGGTACGCATCTAGACTGCATATTATATAACTTAGTATATATCTAGACTGCACGTTAATATATTCTCTGCAATTATGGAAAAATATATAGATCTTCTTTTAGACAAGGATATGTATATTAGGCCTATATTTTCTATATACATTTACATGTATGTAGGTCTACATGTATATACATTGCACATGTACACAATAGATTATATAATTATCTACAGATATTATATATATATAAACTTATATTACATTGTATAAAAAAACTAACAAATTTTACTTCCTGCTATTAATCCCAGGTAAGAAAGCAAAGATCTAAAGAAATCTGCATTTTTTCTAATTTGGGGTGGAGAAGGCACTTCACCAATGGCAAAGTTACTGCAGTAGCACAGGAGCATTATAAGGTTAGATGCCCTTCCTAACACCACCAATGACCCTTGTGGGAATCAAACCTGGGACTCCCACATGAAAGTCCAGAGCCCTTACCACTAGGCCACGGCAGCTCCCTTATATCACATTGTATATTATATATATTACATTGTATATTATATATATTACATTGTATATTATATATATTACATTGTATATTATATATATTACATTGTATATTATATATATTACATTGTATATTATATATATTACATTGTATATTATATATATTATATCTATATAATTATTATATATCTTACATTACGACCAAGGTCAGTGGTATGTCTGAAAAGGTCCATTGCCTCTTCATGTCCAATGAGTTCGGCTACTATAGCCTGACCAGTCCAGCACTCGGTGTACTTAGGGTCAGCTGACTGGGCAATCTTCAGTACTTCATGAGCCAATGTTACATCACCTTGCATAAGGTATAGCGTGGCTAGGTTAGTCCATCCTTGCACATTCTACAGGCAGTTACACACTACTGAGGGGAGCACATGGATTACAGTTAACAGGAATGTAGACAGACTGACGCATCTGCTATACAACAAAGATTGAAAGTAAAAATAGATAAACTTACGTTTTGATCTCGCTCCACACTGACAATGAGGTAGTGCTGGGCAGCCAGTGGATCGAATATACCTACATGGAGAAGTGGAGGGAGATAACTAATAGATTACTGCATACTACATAATACAACGTTATATACTGTGTACAAGTACTTGTATGATATGTATGGTATGATAATAGCATATCGCATATATCATACATATTATTATGATATGTATGATATGATAATAACATATCGTACATATCATACATATTATGATATGATAATAACATATCATACATATTATGCTAATTATGTATCTCATACCAACCTGGCTGTAAGTAGAGAGCCCCGAGGCACGTGTAAGGCTCGACAATATTTACATCTAAAGATATTGACTTGAGACAGCATTGTGTAGCAGCAGTGAGCAGTGATCTCTCCTTCTCTTTAGATGTAGCAGGCATACATTTAGACTGATAAAAGTAGCTAACGGCCAAGTCATGCCACGCATGGGCATTGTCCGCATTGAGGTGAGTACACTGCGAGTAGCATCTACAGCATAACAACTACTATTCAACACTTATACCTCTTACACTAGAGTATGTATACCTGTGTTACCTTGTCACTATGCTACACTATGCTATGCTACACTATGCTATGCTACACTATGCTATGCTACACTATGCTATGCTACACTATGCTATGCTACACTATGCTATGCTACACTATGCTATGCTACACTATGCCACCCTATGCTACACTTTCCTAAGGCTACACTATGCTATGCTGTACTACACAATGCTATGCTACACTGTGTCATACACCATAATATTATACTATACAGGTACTATATCATGCTAAGGCTACACTATGCTATATAATATTATACTGTACTATACTATACTTCATATCAGTGTATAACCTTATGGATACTTACATACATCTAAACTATGTATATTCTACACCTACAATATTTATGGTGATTGTGGTGTCTGTTGAACAGAATGTTTGGTTAGTGCAACAATACCTCATAACTTAAACTCTTTGGCTATCATTACTTGATAAGAAAGAGTAAATTCATTGTATCATATAAATCTAGTATTGGATGCTATACCTCATAACTTAAATTCTTTGACTATCATTACTTGATAAGAAAGAGTAAATTCATTGTATCATATAAATCTAGTATTGGATGCTATACCTCATAACTTAAATTCTTTGGCTATCATTACTTGATAAGAAAGAGTAAATCCATTGTATCATATAAATCTACTATTGGATACAATACCTCATAACTTAAATTCTTTGGCTATCATTACTTGATAAGAAAGAGTAAATCCATTGTATCATATAAATCTAGTATTGGATACAATACCTCATAACTTAAATTCTTTGGCTATCATTACTTGCTAAGAAAGAGTAAATCCATTGTATCATATAAATCTAGTATTGGATGCAATAGTATTCAGGGACTCCATCTCACATTCATTAAAATAACCCATCCCTCGACCCTGGCTGCGGTTTGAACCCAAGGCCTCTACGACAACATATCACCTAGCACTGTGGACAGAACATATTACCACACAAGCTCAGTGAGCTGTAGATGTGTACTAAACTACCTGCACATACAGAACTCCTCTATTGATTATGTCCCCCTTGCGATATAAATTATTGAGTTTGGGTGAATTAACATTGATGAAAATAGTTATATAATATAAAATTACTATTGCAAAATGGAGTTCTTGACTGCTCTATAGACAAATTGAAAATTCCTTGCATAAACTAGCATCACGTATGGAGAAAATGGCCAAACTCCCTACCACTCCATAGTATTGCATCGGATATTAGCACCTAATAGTATTGGACAACAACATAACACTATGGTATTGGGCAATAGCATAGCACTATACAGCATCATACATAGCAATCATACATAGCATCATACATAGCATCATACATAGCAATCATACATAGCACCATACATAGCACCATACATAGCACCATACATAGCACCATACATAGCACCATACATAGCACCATACATAGCACCATACATAGCACCATACATAGCACCATACATAGCACCATACATAGCACCATACATAGCACCATACATAGCACCATACATAGCACCATACATAGCACCATACATAGCACCATACATAGCACCATACATAGCACCATACATAGCACCATACATAGCACCATACATAGCACCATACATAGCACCATACATAGCACCATACATAGCACCATACATAGCACCATACATAGCACCATACAGGTGTGTATTTAGCTCTGTCAAATATACAGACATCCAATACTCGGTTTTAAGGTTGAAAGCTGAAATAGTCTGAGACGTGCTCAAAGTAGATATTCGAGTGAAGTTTAACAACATTCTTGGATTTTTATTTAGACATGAGATTATCTTTTGGAGATGAGTGCGACTGGGGTTGCTCCAGAATGAAACTCCTTTTCACATGTGCAAAGGAAGCACGTTACTTCAAACGTGACGTCATCTATGTAGACTTCAGACAATCATTGAAAGCGAAAATGTTGATGCAGCTTTCAGTTTCCATTTCATATTTTGCCAACAATGCTGATGTTGGGTAATTATTATTTTAATTATAAAATACGAACATTCATTCATATTTAATAGTCTTTAAGTTAGAGGCGAATATTACGGATAATTTAAAATGAAATTTTAATTTAGATTTTCAACTTCTCATTTACATTGTTTAACTACTTTATTGATATAAAATGTTCAAGTGACGAGCTTGGCTGATTTTCTAATCTTTAAACTTTTAACATTTTCAGCACTGAAACATGTCTTTGACCTGTGAACAAAAATTATCCGCTATGCGGGAAAATTTTACTAAACACACCTCGGGCATAATAGGATGTGCATAATCATTACACCATATGATACAATTATATGCACAACATAATTATAATACGTCTTGAGTAGTTACCTAGCTGCGATAAGCAATGCTGTAGCTCTATCGATATCAACTGACTCAGTGGTAGTGGTAGGTGAGTTCTGTGTCAAAACACTTGGACATAAGTACCTGAAACATATACATACATGTATATTATGTACATGTATATACACTGATAGTATAGATGATAGGTAATGTGTATACACTGATAGCATTGGTGATAGGTAATGTATATACACTGATAGTATATATGATAGGTAATGTGTATACACTGATAGTATAGATGATAGGTAATGTGTATACACTGATAGTATAGATGATAGGTAATGTATATACACTGATAGTATAGATGATAGGTAATGTGTATACACTGATAGTATATATGGTAGGTAATGTATATACACTGATAGCATTGGTGATAGGTAATGTGTATACACTGATAGTATAGATGATAGGTAATGTGTATACACTGTTAGTATATATGATAGGTAATGTGTATACACTGATAGTATAGATGATAGGTAATGTGTATACACTGATAGCATTGGTGATAGGTAATGTGTATACACTGATAGTATATATGATAGGTAATGTGTATACACTGATAGTTTATATGATAGGTAATGTGTATACACTGATAGTATAGATGATAGGTAATGTATATACACTGATAGTATATATGATAGGTAATGTATATACACTGATAGTATAGATGATAGGTAATGTGTATACACTGATAGTTTATATGATAGGTAATGTGTATACACTGATAGTATAGATGATAGGTAATGTGTATACACTGATAGTATAGATGATAGGTAATGTGTATACACTGATAGTATAGATGATAGGTAATGTATATACACTGATAGTATAGATGATAGGTAATGTGTATACACTGATAGCATTGGTGATAGGTAATGTATATACACTGATAGTAGATATGATAGGTAATGTATATACACTGATAGTATAGATGATAGGTAATGTGTATACACTGATAGTATAGATGATAGGTAATGTGTATACACTGATAGTATATATGATAGGTAATGTGTATACACTGATAGTATAGATGATAGGTAATGTGTATACACTGATAGTATATATGATAGGTAATGTGTATACACTGATAGTATAGATGATAGGTAATGTGTATACACTGATAGTATAGATGATAGGTAATGTGTATACACTGATAGTATATATGATAGGTAATGTATATACAATGATAGTATAGATGATATGGCATGTACAACGGGAGTACAAAGGACCTCTCACTTGCAATCAGCCGGAAGGTTGAAGGTCAAGGTCAGAGTGTCTCCCAAACTCTTCCAGACACAGTTGAGGTCAGGTCTCATCACAGCAGCCCTAGTATAATAGTAACATCATTATATACACGTACACACACATAGTATAGTAGTAACATTATTATATGCATGTACTCACACTTAGTATAATAGTAACATTATTATATACATGTACTCACACTTAGTATAATAGTAACATTATTATATACATGTACTCACACTTAGTATAATAGTAGCATTATTATATACATGTACTCACACTTAGTATAATAGTAACATTATTATATACATGTACTCACACTTAGTATAATAGTAGCATTATTATATACATGTACTCACACTTAGTATAATAGTAACATTATTATATACATGTACACACACTTAGCGTAATAGTAGCATTATTATATACATGTACACACACTTAGTATAATAGTAGCATTATTATATACATGTACTCACACTTAGTATAATAGTAGCATTATTATATACATGTACTCACACTTAGTATAATAGTAGCATTATTATATACACGTACACACACTTAGTATAATAGTAACACCATTATATACATGTACTCACACTTAGTATAATAGTAACATTATTATATACATGTACTCACACTTAGTATAATAGTAACATTATTATATGCATGTACTCACACTTAGTATAATAGTAACATTATTATATACATGTACTCACACTTAGTATAATAGTAACATTACTATATACATGTACTCACACTTAGTATAATAGTAGCATTATTATATACATGTACTCACACTTAGTATAATAGTAACATTATTATATACATGTACACACACTTAGTATAATAGTAACATCATTATATACATGTACTCACACTTAGTATAATAGTAACATTATTATATGCATGTACTCACACTTAGTATAATAGTAACATTATTATATACATGTACTCACACTTAGTATAATAGTAACATTATTATATGCATGTACTCACACTTAGTATAATAGTAACATTATTATATACATGTACTCACACTTAGTATAATAGTAACATTACTATATACATGTACTCACACTTAGTATAATAGTAGCATTATTATATACATGTACTCACACTTAGTATAATAGTAACATTATTATATACATGTACACACACTTAGTATAATAGTAACACCATTATATACATGTACTCACACTTAGTATCATAGTAACATTATTATATACATGTACTCACACTTAGTATAATAGTAACATTATTATATGCATGTACTCACACTTAGTATAATAGTAACATTATTATATACATGTACTCACACTTAGTATAATAGTAACATTATTATATACACGTACACACACATAGTATAATAGTAACATTATTATATACATGTACTCACACTTAGTATAATAGTAGCATTATTATATACATGTACACACACTTAGTATAGTAGTAACATTATTATTTACATGTACTCACACTTAGTATAATAGTAACATTATTATATACATGTACACACACTTAGCGTAATAGTAACATTATTATATACGTGTACATACTTAGTAAGATATTACACATATATATACATACTTAGTAAGATATTACACATATACATATACATACTTAGTGAGATATTACACATATACATATACATACTTAGTAAGATATTACACATATATATATACATACTTAGTAAGATATTACACATATACATATACATACTTAGTAAGATATTACACATATACATATACATACTTAGTAAGATATTACACATATATATATACATACTTAGTAAGATATTACACATATACATATACATACTTAGTAAGATATTACACATATACATGTACATACTTAGTAAGATATTACACATATATATATACATATTTAGTAAGATATTACACATATACATATACATACTTAGTGAGATATTACACATATACATATACATACTTAGTAAGATATTACACATATATATATACATACTTAGTAAGATATTACACATATACATATACATACTCAGTAAGATATTACACACATATATATATATACTTAGTAAGATATTACACATATACATATACATACTTAGTAAGATATTACACATATACATATACATACTTAGTAAGATATTACACATATACATATACATACTTAGTAAGATATTACACATATATATATACATACTTAGTAAGATATTACACATATACATATACATACTCAGTAAGATATTACACACATATATATATATACTTAGTAAGATATTACACATATACATATACATACTTAGTAAGATATTACACATATACATATACATACTTAGTAAGATATTACACATATATATATATACATACTTAGTAAGATATTACACATATACATATACATACTCAGTAAGATATTACACACATATATATATATACTTAGTAAGATATTACACATATACATATACATACTTAGTAAGATATTACACATATACATATACATACTTAGTAAGATATTACACACATATATATATATACTTAGTAAGATATTACACATATACATATACATACTTAGTAAGATATTACACATATACATATATACATACTTAGTAAGATATTACACATATATATATACATACTTAGTGAGATATTACACATATACATATACATACTTAGTAAGATATTACATATACATATACATACTTAGTAAGATATTACACATATACATATACATACTTAGTAAGATATTACACATATACATATACATACTTAGTAAGATATTACACATATATATATACATACTTAGTGAGATATAGTAGTGCTGAGTTTATATTTCTCACTGCTTTGCCCATCACTGAGTTCTTGAGACCTTCTTTGGCTATACACAGATGAACATCCCCCAGCCCTACAGAATAGCACATCATTCAATTGAAGCTTTAACAGCACATTCTACACAATATGCAATGTATTTCAACTGTACTACAATCCTCTGAATGATGATGTACTACAGTGAACACCTAAGATCATGTCTTACAGTGAACACCTGCGATGATATGTTACAGCGAACACCTGTGAACAACTGCGATAGTGCATTACAGTGAACACAGTCCTGTGATGATGTATTATAGTGAACAACTGCGATAATGCATTACAGTAAACACCTGATATGATGTATTACAGTGAACACCTGCGATGATGTATTATGGTGAACACCTGAAATCACGTCTTACAGTGAACACAGTCCTGCGAATAGTGTCTCACCTTTCAAAGCAGGAGCATAGTCTGGTCTTACAGCATGCAGGTCAAGAAAATGCTCGAGAGACTCCTCATATAGACCTAGTCTATACTTGGTCAAGGCTATCTGATACTTGGAATAAACAGAGTCAGGATGAATCTGTCACAGAAGAAACCGAGTCAGTTGAAAACTTTTGGATAGATCATGTATGATAGTATACCACACAACGATAGTATACCGCACAAAAGTGCACCGTAGGATAGGAATTATAATATAATAGTTTGCTGCAAAGGTAGTAGTAGTTACAGTAGTGGTAGTAGCAGCAGCAGCGGTAGTAGTAGCAGCAGCAGTAGTAGTAGCAGTAGTATTAGTAGTAGTAGTGGCAGTAAGGGTAGTAGTAGTAGTGGTAGTAAGGGTAGTAGTAGTAGTGGCAGTAAGGGTAGTAGTAGTAGTGGCAGTAAGGGTAGTAGTAGTAGTGGCAGTAAGGGTAGTAGTAGTAGTAGTAGTAGTAGTAGTAGTGGCAGTAAGGGTAGTAGTAGCAGTAGCAGCAGCAGCAGCAGCAGCAGCAGCAGCAGCAGCAGTAGCAGTAGTAGTCATAGGAACAGTCGCAGTAGTAGCCACTGCAGGGGTAGTAGTAGTAGCACTAGTAGCAGTAGTAGAAACAATAGTAACAGCAGTTAGTTGTAGTAGATATGAATATTACGCACCTCCAGAGATTTCTCAAAGGCACTGATTGCCGATGTATAGCTTCCTCTCTTCACATAGCTATCGGCTAAACACTCCCAGCAGTTGCTAACAAGTATATTATGTACATTTATACGTGAATAGAGCGATAGTAAGTTGATATATTATACTCAGTCATGTAACGTAGAGTGACAGTAAGGTGATACATACTCAGCCATACATGCCCAGATTTATATGAAGTATGACCATGACACCTGCACCCACCTGCATGAAGTATGACCATGACACCTGCACCCACCTGTCCTTACTGTCAGCTCGGAGAGCTTGCTGGAAACAATTGACAGCTTCAGTGTAGCTTCCTTCCTGGACTCGAAGGTTACCCAGCCTAAACCACGCCCATTTGCAGCTATAAAAGTGAGGCACACAAAACTCCTCCGTTAGCACCAGACATCAAACAGCACAGAAATGAACATTATTACATAGGTATTTAGCAACTAACAAAGCTGCAAGTTGAAAGGAATTGATATACAATAAATTAATGAGGTGTTTTGGGAATTTGAATGTTGGGCATGTTTAACATTATAATAACAGTCTATTACATCACAAAGGTGTGGACACTTACAGCAAATACTGTCATTCTAAAAGATAGAATGGAATTCATTAATGGGAAAGGGCATCACCTACCTGCCAGTAGAAGAGAGTTTCGTTGTATGTACTAATATATCCATGGCCTGTTCATTACTACCCTCGGTCATCAGCTGGTCAACATAAGCAATACAGATTCTATCGTCTGCAGGATTCAGTGAGTAACTCTTCTTAATACACTTCAGTCCTTTCCTGTTCACATACTACACTACAGTACTAACACTACAGTACTAACACTACAGTACTAACACTACAGTACTAACACTACAGTACTAACACTACAGTACTAACACTACAGTACTAACACTACAGTACTAACACTACAGTACTAACACTACAGTACTAACACTACAGTACTAACACTACAGTACTAGCACTATAATACTAACACTACAGTACTAACACTATAATACTAACACTATAGTACTAACACTACAGTACTAACACTATAGTACTAGCACTATAATATTAACACTATAGTACTAACACTATAGTACTAACACTACAGTACTAACACTACAGTACTAGCACTATAATACTAACACTATAGCACTAACACTATAATACTAACACTACAGTACTAACACTACAGTACTAACACTACAGTACTAACACTATAATACTAACACTATAGTACTAACACTACAGTACGAACACTACAGTACCAGCACTACAGTACCAACACTACAGTACTAGCACTATAATACTAACACTATAATACTAACACTATAATACTAACACTACAGTACTAACACTACAGTACTACCACTACAGTACTAACACTATAATACTAACACTATAGTACGAACACTACAGTACTAGCACTACAGTACTAACACTACAGTACTAGCACTACAGTACTAACACTACAGTACTAGCACTATAATACTAACACTATAATACTAACACTATAATACTAACACTATAGTTCTAACACTACAGTACTAACACTACAGTACTAACACTACAGTACTAACACTACAGTACTAACACTACAGTACTAACACTACAGTACTAACACTACAATACGAACACTACAGTAGCAGCACTACAGTACTAACACTACAGTACTAACACTACAGTACGAACACTACAGTACCAGCACTACAGTACTAACACTAGAGTACTAGCACTATAATACTAACACTATAATACTAACACTATAATACTAACACTACAGTACTAACACTACAGTACTAACACTACAGTACTAACACTACAGTACTAACACTACAGTACTAACACTACAGTACCAGCACTACAGTACTAACACTACAGTACTAGCACTATAATACTAACACTATAGTACTAACACTACAGTACGAACACTACAGTACTAACACGACAGTACGAACACTACAGTACTAACACTACTAACACTACAGTACTAACACTACAGTACTATCACTACAGTACTAACACTACAGTACGAACACTACAGTACTAACACGACAGTACGAACACTACAGTACTAACACTACTAACACTACAGTACTAACACTACAGTACTATCACTACAGTACTAACACTACAGTACTAACACTACAGTACTAACACTACAGTACTAACACTATAGTACTAACACTATAGTACTAACACTATTTAGTACACTACCACCGATACTCATACCCAAGTGCACAGGGACTGGTGCTAACATACTCATACTGTATACAAAATTGACTCACATTGTGTCACCAACTTTGTTGTAGTAGAGACCAAGGAAGAGAAACGTCTGCTCATTCATGGGGTCTAGTTTAGCCGACTAGAGACAACAAGAAACACGCATGCATTCAGTATGATAAGGAGCGCTACATTTACCTGCACATGAAAACACTGTGAATAGTAATAATATACAGCGTACAATATACATGTAATATAATAGTATATAATAATTATATAATACATAATACAATATACTGCATGTAACACAAAATATAATACATGTAGGTGAGACTGACCATCAGCAGGTACTTGGCTGCCTCTCTTAGCCTATCAGGGATTAGATAACAAGTTTCACCTAGCCACAGATTAAGCTCAGGTGATGTTGGAGAGCTTGCTATGGCGGCTGACAATCTAAAGCAGTAAAATTACAGGCAAGAGTTCATTGTGTGTAGTGAAAGTTTATTTTTTGTGGTGAGAGGTCATTGTATGTGGTGAGAGGTCAGTGTAAGTGGTGAGAGGTCAGTGTAAGTGGTGAGAGGAAGTTGTATGTGGTAGGATTAGTTGTATCTGTCTATGTACATAAGCTACATGTACATGTAGCTTATGTACATGTAGCTTATATACATGTAGCTTATGTACATGTAGCTTATGTACATGTAGCTTATGTACATGTAGCTTATGTACATGTAGCTTATGTACATGTAGCTTATGTACATGTAGCTTATGTACATGTAGCTTATGTACATGTAGCTTATGTACATGTAGCTTATGTACAGGTAGCTTATGTACATGTAGCTTATATACATGTAGCTTATGTACATGTAGCTTATGCACATGTAGCTTATATACATGTAGCTTATGTACATGTACATAAGCTACATGTACATAAGCTACATGTATATAAGCTACATGTACATAAGCTACATGTATATAAGCTACATGCACATGTAGCTTATGTACATGTAACTTATATACATGTAGCTTATGTACATGTAGCTTATGCACATGTAGCTACTGAGGGATGACTTAGGATTCTGAACTTAGATTTAGGAGGTGGGAGAGAATACAAGTGAAACAATACTTACAAATCATAGGCTTGTTTGTATAAACCTTTTTTCATCATGAGGTATCCCCAAAGTGATTTATCCTTGTCCTCCACCTCACCTTGTATTATCTGTAAATACACCTGATATAGGCATTACTATGGTTAGTACATTATTATAATGTATTAGCCATAGTAATCATGTAAAATCTACCTGTCTATATTATATAAGTTAGTACTAATATTGTCTACAGTAATACAACATAGCTTATATATACAAATGTAGGTATAAGATAATTACATGTACATATAGATGGACTGACCTCCTCTGCCTTATCCAAGTTACCCACATAGATATGTGAAAGAACTAACAGCTTCCTTCGACCATGTTCAGTTCTACCTCGTTCCTAAGGAATATACATTTACATATACAATATAATATACTCACCAGCTGAGTACACAGAGTTATCACTACAGAGTAAGTACACTGTTGTATATATTATATACAATATGATATACTTACCAGCTGAGTACACAGAGTTATCACTACAGAGTAAGTACACTGTTGTATAATATATTATATACAATATGATATACTTACCAGCTGAGTACACAGAGTTATCACTACAGAGTAAGTACACTGTTGTATAATATATTATATACAATATGATATACTTACCAGCTGAGTACACAGAGTTATCACTACAGAGTAAGTAGTACACTGTTGTATAATATATTATATACAATATGATATACTTACCAGCTGAGTACACAGAGTTATCACTACAGAGTAAGTACACTGTTGTATAATATATTATATACAATATGATATACTTACCAGCTGAGTACACAGAGTTATCACTACAGAGTAAGTACACTGTTGTATATATAATATACTATATGATATACTTACCAGCTGAGTACACAGTGATCACTACAGAGTAAGTAGTACACTGTTGTATAATATATTATATACAATATGATATACTTACCAGCTGAGTACACAGAGTTATCACTACAGAGTAAGTAGTACACTGTTGCATATATCATATACCATATGATATACTTACCAGCTGAGTACACAGAGTTATCACTACAGAGTAAGTACACTGTTGTATATATAATATACTATATGATATACTTACCAGCTGAGTACACAGTGATCACTACAGAGTAAGTAGTACACTGTTGTATAATATATTATATACAATATGATATACTTACCAGCTGAGTACACAGAGTTATCACTTCAGAGTATTTACACAGTTTAAAGTTGAGAGAAATATCCAGCTCTGATATCATGTCTCTGTAGATATCCGTGCACAAAGATATACACGGCATAACGTCATTCACTGCTTTCCTCGCTGTAAGCATACAGTCAAATTATCACATATCAATGCAGATACATAAATGTATTCCATACATGGTGTATATTATTATGTTACATGATACATTTTACATACAATGTACATAGTGTATATGGCATATGATACATGTTACATACATGGTGTATGTGTCATATGACACATGTTACATACATGTACATGGTGCATATTATGTCATATAATGATATACCTTAAATGTAGATACTGTTTGTGAGTTTTAACTTCCAATATGAACTACATGTATATACATGTAATTACTGGCTTGAAAAGAACAGCTATTTGGTTACATACAGTATAATGCATACTCTGTTTGTCTTAGTGATCAATGAGCAGAGTGCTACTCTACACATTACGGCGTCAGATAAAACTGCTATACATCTACTACATCTAAATACATACCATTCTCTAGTACATCTAAATACTTACCATTCTCTAGTACATCTAAATACATACTATTCTCTACTACATCTAAATACATACCATTCTCTAGTACATCTAAATACATACCATTCTCTAGTACATCTGAATACATACTATTCTCTAGTACATCTAAATACATACCATTCTCTAGTACATCTAAATACTTACCATTCTCTAGTACATCTAAATACATACTATTCTCTACTACATCTAAATACATACTATTCTCTAGTACATCTGAATACATACTATTCTCTACTACATCTAAATACATACTATTCTCTACTACATCTAAATACATACTATTCTCTAGTACATCTAAATACATACCATTCTCTAGTACATCTAAATACATACTATTCTCTAGTACATCTAAATACATACTATTCTCTACTACATCTAAATACATACTATTCTCTAGTACATCTAAATACATACCATTCTCTAGTACATCTAAATACATACTATTCTCTACTACATCTAAATACATACTATTCTCTACTACATCTAAATACATACCATTCTCTAGTACATCTAAATACTTACCATTCTCTAGTACATCTAAATACATACTATTCTCTACTACATCTAAATACATACTATTCTCTAGTACATCTGAATACATACTATTCTCTACTACATCTAAATACATACTATTCTCTACTACATCTAAATACATACTATTCTCTAGTACATCTAAATACATACTATTCTCTACTACATCTAAATACATACTATTCTCTACTACATCTAAATACATACCATTCTCTACTACATCTAAATACATACTATTCTCTACTACATCTAAATACATACCATTCTCTAGTACATCTAAATACATACTATTCTCTACTACATCTCAATACATACTATTCTCTACTACATCTAAATACATACTATTCTCTACTACATCTAAATACATACTATTCTCTACTACATCTAAATACATACCATTCTCTACTAAACCTAAATACATACTATTCTCTACTACATCTAAATACATACTATTCTCTAGTACATCTAAATACATACCATTCTCTAGTACATCTAAATACATACTATTCTCTAGTACATCTAAATACATACTATTCTCTACTACATCTAAATACATACCATTCTCTACTACATCTAAATACATACTATTCTCTACTACATCTAAATACCATACTATTCTCTAGTACATCTAAATACATACTATTCTCTAGTACATCTAAATACATACTATTCTCTACTACATCTAAATACATACCATTCTCTACTACATCTAAATACATACTATTCTCTACTACATCTAAATACCATACTATTCTCTACTACATCTAAATACATACTATTCTCTAGTACATCTAAATACATACCATTCTCTAGTACATCTAAATACATACTATTCTCTACTACATCTAAATACATACTATTCTCTACTACATCTAAATACATACTATTCTCTAGTACATCTAAATACATACTATTCTCTACTACATCTAAATACATACTATTCTCTACTACATCTAAATACATACTATTCTCTACTACATCTAAATACATACTATTCTCTACTACATCTAAATACATACCATTCTCTAGTACATCTAAATACTTACCATTCTCTAGTACATCTAAATACATACTATTCTCTAGTACATCTAAATACATACTATTCTCTACTACATCTAAATACATACCATTCTCTACTACATCTAAATACATACTATTCTCTACTACATCTAAATACCATACTATTCTCTACTACATCTAAATACATACTATTCTCTAGTACATCTAAATACATACCATTCTCTAGTACATCTAAATACATACTATTCTCTACTACATCTAAATACATACTATTCTCTACTACATCTAAATACATACTATTCTCTAGTACATCTAAATACATACTATTCTCTACTACATCTAAATACATACTATTCTCTACTACATCTAAATACATACTATTCTCTACTACATCTAAATACATACTATTCTCTACTACATCTAAATACATACCATTCTCTAGTACATCTAAATACTTACCATTCTCTAGTATATCTAAATACATACTAATCTCTACTACATCTAAATACATACTATTCTCTACTACATCTAAATACATACCATTCTCTACTACATCTAAATACATACTATTCTCTACTACATCTAAATACATACCATTCTCTAGTACATCTAAATACATACTATTCTCTACTACATCTCAATACATACTATTCTCTACTACATCTAAATACATACTATTCTCTACTACATCTAAATACATACTATTCTCTACTACATCTAAATACATACCATTCTCTACTAAATCTAAATACATACTATTCTCTACTACATCTAAATACATACTATTCTCTAGTACATCTAAATACATACCATTCTCTAGTACATCTAAATACATACTATTCTCTAGTACATCTAAATACATACTATTCTCTACTACATCTAAATACATACCATTCTCTACTACATCTAAATACATACTATTCTCTACTACATCTAAATACCATACTATTCTCTACTACATCTAAATACATACTATTCTCTAGTACATCTAAATACATACCATTCTCTAGTACATCTAAATACATACTATTCTCTACTACATCTAAATACATACCATTCTCTACTACATCTAAATACATACCATTCTCTAGTACATCTAAATACATACTATTCTCTACTACATCTAAATATATACTATTCTCTACTACATCTAAATACATACCATTCTCTACTACATCTAAATACATACTATTCTCTACTACATCTAAATACATACTATTCTCTACTACATCTAAATACATACTATTCTCTAGTACATCTAAATACATACTATTCTCTACTACATCTAAATACATACTATTCTCTACTACATCTAAATACATACTATTCTCTACTACATCTAAATACATACTATTCTCTACTACATCTAAATACATACCATTCTCTAGTACATCTAAATACTTACCATTCTCTAGTATATCTAAATACATACTATTCTCTACTACATCTAAATACATACTATTCTCTACTACATCTAAATACATACCATTCTCTACTACATCTAAATACATACTATTCTCTACTACATCTAAATACATACCATTCTCTAGTACATCTAAATACATACTATTCTCTACTACATCTCAATACATACTATTCTCTACTACATCTAAATACATACTATTCTCTACTACATCTAAATACATACTATTCTCTACTACATCTAAATACATACCATTCTCTACTAAATCTAAATACATACTATTCTCTACTACATCTAAATACATACTATTCTCTAGTACATCTAAATACATACCATTCTCTAGTACATCTAAATACATACTATTCTCTAGTACATCTAAATACATACTATTCTCTACTACATCTAAATACATACCATTCTCTACTACATCTAAATACATACTATTCTCTACTACATCTAAATACCATACTATTCTCTACTACATCTAAATACATACTATTCTCTAGTACATCTAAATACATACCATTCTCTAGTACATCTAAATACATACTATTCTCTACTACATCTAAATACATACCATTCTCTACTACATCTAAATACATACCATTCTCTAGTACATCTAAATACATACTATTCTCTACTACATCTAAATATATACTATTCTCTACTACATCTAAATACATACCATTCTCTACTACATCTAAATACATACTATTCTCTACTACATCTAAATACATACTATTCTCTACTACATCTAAATACATACTATTCTCTACTACATCTAAATACATACTATTCTCTAGTACATCTAAATACATACTATTCTCTACTACATCTAAATACATACTATTCTCTACTACATCTAAATACATACCATTCTCTACTACATCTAAATACATACTATTCTCTAGTACATCTAAATACATACCATTCTCTAGTACATCTAAATACATACTGTTCTCTACTACATCTAAATACATACCATTCTCTACTACATCTAAATACATACTATTCTCTACTACATCTAAATACATACTATTCTCTACTACATCTAAATACATACTATTCTCTACTACATCTAAATACATACTATTCTCTAGTACATCTAAATACATACTATTCTCTACTACATCTAAATACATACTATTCTCTACTACATCTAAATACATACCATTCTCTACTACATCTAAATACATACTATTCTCTAGTACATCTAAATACATACTATTCTCTACTACATCTCAATACATACTATTCTCTACTACATCTAAATACATACTATTCTCTAGTACATCTAAATACATACTATTCTCTACTACATCTAAATACCATACTATTCTCTACTACATCTAAATACATACTATTCTCTACTACATCTAAATACATACTATTCTCTACTACATCTAAATACATACTATTCTCTACTACATCTAAATACATACCATTCTCTAGTACATCTAAATACATACTATTCTCTACTACATCTAAATACATACCATTCTCTACTACATCTAAATACATACTATTCTCTACTACATCTAAATACATACTATTCTCTACTACATCTAAATACATACCATTCTCTAGTACATCTAAATACATACTATTCTCTACTACATCTCAATACATACTATTCTCTACTACATCTAAATACATACTATTCTCTAGTACATCTAAATACATACTATTCTCTACTACATCTAAATACATACTATTCTCTACTACATCTAAATACATACCATTCTCTACTAAATCTAAATACATACTATTCTCTACTACATCTAAATACATACTATTCTCTAGTACATCTAAATACATACCATTCTCTAGTACATCTAAATACATACTATTCTCTAGTACATCTAAATACATACTATTCTCTACTACATCTAAATACATACTATTCTCTACTACATCTAAATACATACTATTCTCTACTACATCTAAATACATACCATTCTCTACTACATCTAAATACATACTATTCTCTACTACATCTAAATACATACTATTCTCTAGTACATCTAAATACATACTATTCTCTACTACATCTAAATACATACTATTCTCTACTACATCTAAATACATACCATTCTCTACTACATCTAAATACATACTATTCTCTAGTACATCTAAATACATACCATTCTCTAGTACATCTAAATACATACTGTTCTCTACTACATCTAAATACATACCATTCTCTACTACATCTAAATACATACTATTCTCTACTACATCTAAATACATACTATTCTCTACTACATCTAAATACATACTATTCTCTACTACATCTAAATACATACTATTCTCTAGTACATCTAAATACATACTATTCTCTACTACATCTAAATACATACTATTCTCTACTACATCTAAATACATACCATTCTCTACTACATCTAAATACATACTATTCTCTAGTACATCTAAATACATACTATTCTCTACTACATCTCAATACATACTATTCTCTACTACATCTAAATACATACTATTCTCTAGTACATCTAAATACATACTATTCTCTACTACATCTAAATACCATACTATTCTCTACTACATCTAAATACATACTATTCTCTACTACATCTAAATACATACTATTCTCTACTACATCTAAATACATACTATTCTCTACTACATCTAAATACATACCATTCTCTAGTACATCTAAATACATACTATTCTCTACTACATCTAAATACATACCATTCTCTACTACATCTAAATACATACTATTCTCTACTACATCTAAATACATACTATTCTCTACTACATCTAAATACATACCATTCTCTAGTACATCTAAATACATACTATTCTCTACTACATCTCAATACATACTATTCTCTACTACATCTAAATACATACTATTCTCTAGTACATCTAAATACATACTATTCTCTACTACATCTAAATACATACTATTCTCTACTACATCTAAATACATACCATTCTCTACTAAATCTAAATACATACTATTCTCTACTACATCTAAATACATACTATTCTCTAGTACATCTAAATACATACCATTCTCTAGTACATCTAAATACATACTATTCTCTAGTACATCTAAATACATACTATTCTCTACTACATCTAAATACATACCATTCTCTACTACATCTAAATACATACTATTCTCTACTACATCTAAATACCATACTATTCTCTACTACATCTAAATACATACTATTCTCTAGTACATCTAAATACATACCATTCTCTAGTACATCTAAATACATACTATTCTCTACTACATCTAAATACATACTATTCTCTACTACATCTAAATACATACTATTCTCTAGTACATCTAAATACATACTATTCTCTACTACATCTAAATACATACTATTCTCTACTACATCTAAATACATACTATTCTCTACTACATCTAAATACATACCATTCTCTAGTACATCTAAATACATACTATTCTCTACTACATCTAAATACATACTATTCTCTACTACATCTAAATACATACTATTCTCTACTACATCTAAATACATACCATTCTCTACTACATCTAAATACATACCATTCTCTAGTACATCTAAATACATACCATTCTCTAGAAATTCACCGGCTTTTTTGAGAGACTTGGTTTCAATGGATAGTTGGGCCTGAACGAGGTATGCACAGCAGCGGAGCGAAGGTGGTGCTGGGGCTACAGAACAAGTATGTAGAAGATGGCTTGGGCCTAACATCAGTACTACCTTGTAGATAATAAACTAACATCAGTACTACCTTGTAGATAATGAACTAACATCAGTACTACCTTGTAGATAATGAACTAACATTTATTAGTACTACCTTGTAGATAATGAACTAACATCAGTACTACCCTGGAGATAATGAACTAGCATTAGTACTACCCTGTAGATAATGAACTAACATCAGTACTACCCTGTAGATAATGAACTAACAGTAGTACTACCTTGTAGATAATAAACTAACAGTAGTACTACCCTGTAGATAATGAACTAACAGTAGTACTACCCTGTAGATAATGAACTAACATTAGTACCACCCTGTAGACAATGAACAAACAGTAGTACTACCTTGTAGATAATAAACTAACAGTAGTACTACCCTGTAGATAATGAACTAACATCAGTACTACCCTGTAGACAATGAACAAACAGTAGTACTACCTTGTAGATAATAAACTAACAGTAGTACTACCCTGTAGATAATGAACTAACAGTAGTACTACCTTGTAGATAATGAACTAACATTAGTACTACTTTGTAGATAATGAACTAACCCTAAACCAGATCACTCCAAACCTTTGATGGTAGAAGTTTAGTGTGAATTTCAAATTCTGTTCTATACGTATAGGCCTAGTATTAATTCCGTCCTATACGTATTGGCCTAGTATTAATTTTAAGTGGCCTTCATATGTCAACAATTTTCGGTGGTCAAAAATCAGCAGAGATCTGGAGTTACCTCATTGATCGACAAAAACTTTCATAATATGCCGATGTTAGGTTAGCTTTCAAAATATGCCGATGTTAGGTTAGCTTTCATAATATGCCGATGTTAGGTTAGCTTTCATAATATGCTGATGTTAGATTAGCTTTCATAATATGCCGATGTTAGGTTAGCTTTCATAATATGCCGATGTTAGGTTAGCTTTCATAATATGCCGATGTTAGGTTAGCTTTCATAATATGCCGATGTTAGGTTAGCTTTCATAATATGCCGATGTTAGGTTAGCTTTCATAATATGCCGATGTTAGGTTAGCTTTCATAATATGCCGATGTTAGGTTAGCTTTCATAATATGCCGATGTTAGGTTAGCTTTCATAATATGCCGATGTTAGGTTAGCTTTCATAATATGCCGATGTTAGGTTAGCTTTCATAATATGCCGATGTTAGGTTAGCTTTCATAATATGCCGATGTTAGGTTAGCTTTCATGAGGCCATGTTCTTGCTGCCATAGCGAAAGTATATTAATTTACAGCAGTTTGCGTTGTTGAATAATACTTGTGAAAAAGTTTCCATAGATTTAACAGTGTTTTGAAACGAATGTCCATGAACTTGAGTTATTAGTGCCAAATATGAACATGCTAAAAGAAGGTGAAGACAACTCCACATATATGTGGATTCAGTAAAGGGGCTGCTTGACTAGTGCAAGGTTTAAAATTGCAGATGGTTTGCTTAAGCTGGAAGTATTTGCTTCATGTTGTACCGTTAAAGGCGTTTGTATAATTACTGTTACAGGTGGGTTATAATATATTAAGTAAGTCGTATCTTTCTAGTTTCTAATACATGTAACTCAGTGGTACAGAGGTGAGCTCCTTGGTATCCTAGAGGTAACACGGCTTCAATTCCCAGTATAACCAAGTTTTGTTCAACTTTCTTGCGTTAATTTTTACTATGGTTATTGCAAGCCCATATTTTATACTTGGAAAATAAAATATAATAAAAATATTATATAGCTGACATTATTTGGCAGGTCTGTGAGGCACTACCATAAAATCAATTGCCAGGTCTGTGAGGTACAATTAATATGTGAATGTTTACTAACCTGTTGGTATGTGAGTGGGCATGGGTTCATCTTGTAGGATATAGTTGAACAGTGCCAGCACTGGTGGCGATAAATGGCCAGGGTTCAACATTGTCAAGTCGATTCCTTTATATACTTGGGACTCACCTGCAAATTGGCCATAACAAAAAAGTAGGCCTACGTCACTAGGCCTGGCCAACGGTTAGTAGTCAGTAGCTAGTAGTCAGTAGCTGGTAGTCAGTAGCTAGTGGACAGTAGATAGTAGTCAGTAGATAGTAGTCAGTAGATAGTAGTCAGTAGCTAGTAGTCAGTAACTAGTAGTCAGTAGATAGTAGTCAGTAGATAGTAGTCAGTAGCTACTAGTCAGTAGATAGTAGTCAGTTGCTAGTAGTCAGTAGATAGTAGACAGCAGCTGGTAGTCAGTAGCTAGTAATCAGCAGCTAGTAGTCAGTAGATAGTAGTCAGTAGCTACTAGTCTGTATATAGTAGTCAGTAGATAGTAGTCAGTAGCTAGTAGACTGTAGATAGTAGTCAGCAGATAGTAGTCAGTAGATAGTAGTCAGTAGATAGTAGTCAGTAGATAGTAGTCAGTAGCTACTAGTCAGTAGATAGTAGTCAATTGCTACTAGTCAGTGGTGTGTATATATAAATTGATCATACATATCTGTTAGGTGTTTTGTTACAAATCCAACTCACAAAACCTTAGTTGACAATAAATCTCTGCCAGAATCTGAGCAAATACGGGGCAGTCAGGATATGAGACAATCAAGGTCTGAATCCTCTGTAGAACCGAGTCTAAGTCATTTTCAGCCTATAAGAATGAAAAACATCTACTTTATACATTATTAAATTTGACACATCACAGTTGTACGTCATGGTATGTTGCATACACTGATAACAGTAAATCGCTAACAGTATGTATTCACTATAATAATTATGCTATACACATTATAGTGAATAGTCACTATAAGTAAACCTGGCTGACCTGGTAGATAAGGGCAGAGTAACTCTCCCAGACATGCAGCTCATCAGGAGAGAACTCGGAGGTTGACCAGAGAACCTCACAATGGCGACGCAGAGCATCCTGTAACACAGTAGTAACCTCATCAAATCTATGCCCAACTAACAACAACCAATAGTACTACATGTAGCTTCTCTGTAAAATATTGCACCAATAATTGTTTTCCTGGATAGCTAGTAGTGAAAGCATCATATTGTTACACTGCACATGCACATGTTTGAGCTGAGTCTAAACCATTGGGTCACATACTGATGTTTTAGAATATTCCATTTTCAAGCAAATTTTAAGAAATGTTATAGAGGAGTTGAAATGTGCCTCAATATGAACAGACCAGCATGGTTGGTGAGATGCTGATTATGAAGATGGTTTCTAGATAAAGGGTAATATATACTTTCGGTTGCGAGGTCGGTACCTGTTGGTAGATGTAAAATATTACGAGGTTGGTACCTATTGGTAGATGTAAAGTATTAGATTCGCCCACTCATAAAAACTTTGTACATAATTAATGATGCAAGCCGAAATGTATACAGTAAATATTTAAATAGCAGGATTCTAGGTTTACATTGTAGGTCTGCACTGCTCCATGCTTGATAAAATAAACTAGAGGGATTTTATATTATAATGTTACATTGTATTACCTTGTTAGCAAACCGGAAATTCCAAAAAACTCTGCACCCAAACTAACTACTTCATAATGACTAAGATATTTCAAAATCTCCAAAAATTTAAGAGTTTTATAAAAATTTCAGAAAATATTGATTTACATAGAGAAACAAATCCCTGGTAATAAAATACACCACTGCAATACAGTAGGCCTAATATGCGAGCACAGTGTGATTACTGAACAATTACCTGTATGTAATGCAAAGCCTCTGATTGGTTAAGAGGCAGTAACAAAAAAAGTATGATTGCCTAAATCACATTGTTGTAGCGAAGCTAATTTGACATGACCATGACAATATACTTGAAGTGACATGACCATGACAATATACTTGAAGTGACATGACCATGACAATATACTTGAAGTGACATGACCATGACAATATACTTGAAATGACGTGTTCATTTTTATTACAATACACACAATCATTTGGCTAAACTTAATATCGACGTATGATTTATGACAAAACCGTAGACTGTATCCCCTAGTTACTGTAGACTGCATTCCCTAGTTACCGTAGACTGTATCCCCTAGCTACCGTAGACTGCATCCCCTAGTTACCGTAGACTGTATCCCCTAGTTACCGCAGACTGTATCCCCTAGATACCGTAGACTGCATTCCCTAGTTACCGTAGACTATATTCCCTAGTTACTGTAGACTGCATTCCCTAGTTACCGTAGACTGCATTCCCTAGTTACCATAGACTGTATCCCCTAGTTACCGTAGACTGTATCCTCTAGTTACTGTAGACTGCATCCCCTAATTACCGTAGACTGTATCTCCTAGTTACTGTAGACTGTATCTCTTAGAACTTTGCCAAAAATTTTTCATATACATGTATGATGGAAACTAAAAGCAATATTCCACAACTGACTCATTACTAGAAAAGATGGTGAGATACAATAATGGGGTTATAACCAATGACCTTCAGAAAATGTTTACTTTTGTTAAGATGGGCCATCAATTTGGACTTTTCTCACCATCAACATAGACTAAACAGTTTTGAAGACTACAATAAATATAGATATTGGCCGTACTATGATAAGCAGTACTATTATAATAGATATAGATATTGGCCGTACTATGATAAGCAGTATTATTATAATAGATATAGATATTGGCCGTACTATGATAAGCAGTACTATTATAATAGATATAGATATTGGCCGTACTATGATAAGCAGTACTATTATAATAGATATAGATATTGGCCGTACTATGATAAGCAGTATTATTATAATAGATATAGATATTGGCCGTACTATGATAAGCAGTACTATTATAATAGATATAGATATTGGCCGTACTATGATAAGCAGTACTATTATAATAGATATAGATATTGGCCGTACTATGATAAGCAGTACTATTATAATAGATATAGATATTGGCCGTACTATGATAAGCAGTACTATTATAATAAATATAGATATTGGCTGTACTATGATAAGCAGTACTATTATAATAAATATAGATATTGGCCGTACTATGATAAGCAGTACTATTATAATAGATATAGATATTGGCCGTACTATGATAAGCAGTATTATTATAATAAATATAGATATTGGCCATACTATGATAAGCAGTACTATTATAATAGATATAGATATTGGCCGTACTATGATAAGCAGTACTATTATAATAGATATAGATATTGGCCGTACTATGATATGCAGTACTATTATAATAGATATAGATATTGGCTGTACTATGATAAGCAGTACTATTATAATAGATATAGATATTGGCCATACTATGATAAGCAGTACTATTATAATAGATATAGATATTGGCCGTACTATGATAAGCAGTACTATTATAATAAATATAGATATTGGCCGTACTATGATAAGCAGTATTATTATAATAGATATAGATATTGGCCGTACTATGATAAGCAGTACTATTATAATAGATATAGATATTGGCCGTACTATGATAAGCAGTACTATTATAATAGATATAGATATTGGCCGTACTATGATAAGCAGTATTATTATAATAAATATAGATATTGGCCGTACTATGATAAGCAGTACTATTATAATAGATATAGATATTGGCCGTACTATGATAAGCAGTACTATTATAATAGATATAGATATTGGCCGTACTATGATATGCAGTACTATTATAATAAATATAGATATTGGCCGTACTATGATAAGCAGTACTATTATAATAGATATAGATATTGGCTGTACTATGATAAGCAGTACTATTATAATAGATATAGATATTGGCCGTACTATGATAAGCAGTACTATTATAATAAATATAGATATTGGCCGTACTATGATAAGCAGTACTATTATAATAGATATAGATATTGGCCGTACTATGATAAGCAGTACTATTATAATAAATATAGATATTGGCCGTACTATGATAAGCAGTACTATTATAATAGATATAGATATTGGCCATACTATGATAAGCAGTACTATTATAATAAATATAGATATTGGCCATACTATGATAAGCAGTATTATTATAATAGATATAGATATTGGCCGTACTATGATAAGCAGTACTATTATAATAGATATAGATATTGGCCGTACTATGATAAGCAGTACTATTATAATAAATATAGATATTGGCCGTACTATGATAAGCAGTATTATTATAATAGATATAGATATTGGCCGTACTATGATAAGCAGTACTATTATAATAGATATAGATATTGGCCGTACTATGATAAGCAGTACTATTATAATAAATATAGATATTGGCCGTACTATGATAAGCAGTACTATTATAATAGATATAGATATTGGCTGTACTATGATAAGCAGTACTATTATAATAGATATAGATATTGGCCGTACTATGATAAGCAGTACTATTATAATAAATATAGATATTGGCCGTACTATGATAAGCAGTACTATTATAATAGATATAGATATTGGCCGTACTATGATAAGCAGTACTATTATAATAAATATAGATATTGGCCATACTATGATAAGCAGTACTATTATAATAAATATAGATATTGGCCGTACTATGATAAGCAGTACTATTATAATAGATATAGATATTGGCTGTACTATGATAAGCAGTACTATTATAATAGATATAGATATTGGCCATACTATGATAAGCAGTACTATTATAATAAATATAGATATTGGCTGTACTATGATAAGCAGTACTATTATAATAGATATAGATATTGGCCGTACTATGATAAGCAGTACTATTATAATAGATATAGATATTGGCTGTACTATGATAAGCAGTACTATTATAATAGATATAGATATTGGCCGTACTATGATAAGCAGTACTATTATAATAAATATAGATATTGGCCGTACTATGATAAGCAGTACTATTATAATAGATATAGATATTGGCTGTACTATGATAAGCAGTACTATTATAATAGATATAGATATTGGCCATACTATGATAAGCAGTACTATTATAATAAATATAGATATTGGCCGTACTATGATAAGCAGTACTATTATAATAGATATAGATATTGGCTGTACTATGATAAGCAGTACTATTATAATAGATATAGATATTGGCCGTACTATGATAAGCAGTACTATTATAATAAATATAGATATTGGCCGTACTATGATAAGCAGTACTATTATAATAGATATAGATATTGGCTGTACTATGATAAGCAGTACTATTATAATAGATATAGATATTGGCCATACTATGATAAGCAGTACTATTATAATAAATATAGATATTGGCCGTACTATGATAAGCAGTACTATTATAATAGATATAGATATTGGCTGTACTATGATAAGCAGTACTATTATAATAGATATAGATATTGGCCATACTATGATAAGCAGTACTATTATAATAGATATAGATATTGGCCATACTATGATAAGCAGTACTATTATAATAAATATAGATATTGGCTGTACTATGATAAGCAGTACTATTATAATAGATATAGATATTGGCCATACTATGATAAGCAGTACTATTATAATAAATATAGATATTGGCTGTACTATGATAAGCAGTACTATTATAATAGATATAGATATTGGCCGTACTATGATAAGCAGTACTATTATAATAGATATAGATATTGGCCGTACTATGATAAGCAGTATTATTATAATAGATATAGATATTGGCCGTACTATGATAAGCAGTACTATTATAATAGATATAGATATTGGCCATACTATGATAAGCAGTACTATTATAATAAATATAGATATTGGCTGTACTATGATAAGCAGTACTATTATAATAGATATAGATATTGGCCGTACTATGATAAGCAGTACTATTATAATAGATATAGATATTGGCCGTACTATGATAAGCAGTACTATTATAATAGATATAGATATTGGCCGTACTATGATAAGCAGTACTATTATAATAAATATAGATATTGGCCGTACTATGATAAGCAGTACTATTATAATAGATATAGATATTGGCCGTACTATGATAAGCAGTACTATTATAATAGATATAGATATTGGCCGTACTATGATAAGCAGTACTATTATAATAAATATAGATATTGGCCATACTATGATAAGCAGTACTATTATAATAGATATAGATATTGGCCGTACTATGATAAGCAGTACTATTATAATAAATATAGATATTGGCCGTACTATGATAAGCAGTACTATTATAATAGATATAGATATTGGCCGTACTATGATAAGCAGTACTATTATAATAGATATAGATATTGGCCGTACTATGATAAGCAGTACTATTATAATAGATATAGATATTGGCCGTACTATGATAAGCAGTACTATTATAATAAATATAGATATTGGCTGTACTATGATAAGCAGTACTATTATAATAGATATAGATATTGGCCGTACTATGATAAGCAGTACTATTATAATAAATATAGATATTGGCCGTACTATGATAAGCAGTACTATTATAATAGATATAGATATTGGCCGTACTATGATAAGCAGTACTATTATAATAAATATAGATATTGGCCGTACTATGATAAGCAGTACTATTATAATAGATATAGATATTGGCCGTACTATGATAAGCAGTACTATTATAATAGATATAGATATTGGCCGTACTATGATAAGCAGTACTATTATAATAAATATAGATATTGGCCATACTATGATAAGCAGTACTATTATAATAGATATAGATATTGGCCGTACTATGATAAGCAGTACTATTATAATAGATATAGATATTGGCCGTACTATGATAAGCAGTACTATTATAATAGATATAGATATTGGCCGTACTATGATAAGCAGTACTATTATAATAAATATAGATATTGGCCATACTATGATAAGCAGTACTATTATAATAGATATAGATATTGGCCGTACTATGATAAGCAGTACTATTATAATAGATATAGATATTGGCCATACTATGATAAGCAGTACTATTATAATAGATATAGATATTGGCCGTACTATGATAAGCAGTACTATTATAATAGATATAGATATTGGCCGTACTATGATAAGCAGTACTATTATAATAAATATAGATATTGGCCGTACTATGATAAGCAGTACTATTATAATAGATATAGATATTGGCCGTACTATGATAAGCAGTACTATTATAATAGATATAGACATTGGCCGTACTATGATAAGCAGTACTATTATAATAAATATAGATATTGGCCGTACTATGATAAGCAGTACTATTATAATAGATATAGATATTGGCCGTACTATGATAAGCAGTATTATTATAATAAATATAGATATTGGCCGTACTATGATAAGCAGTACTATTATAATAAATATAGATATTGGCCATACTATGATAAGCAGTATTATTATAATAGATATAGATATTGGCCATACTATGATAAGCAGTACTATTATAATAAATATAGATATTGGCTGTACTATGATAAGCAGTACTATTATAATAGATATAGATATTGGCCATACTATGATAAGCAGTACTATTATAATAGATATAGATATTGGCCGTACTATGATAAGCAGTACTATTATAATAGATATAGATATTGGCCATACTATGATAAGCAGTACTATTATAATAAATATAGATATTGGCTGTACTATGATAAGCAGTACTATTATAATAGATATAGATATTGGCCATACTATGATAAGCAGTACTATTATAATAGATATAGATATTGGCCGTACTATGATAAGCAGTACTATTATAATAGATATAGATATTGGCCGTACTATGATAAGCAGTACTATTATAATAAATATAGATATTGGCCGTACTATGATAAGCAGTATTATTATAATAAATATAGATATTGGCCGTACTATGATAAGCAGTACTATTATAATAGATATAGATATTGGCCGTACTATGATAAGCAGTACTATTATAATAGATATAGATATTGGCCGTACTATGATAAGCAGTACTATTATAATAAATATAGATATTGGCCGTACTATGATAAGCAGTACTATTATAATAAATATAGATATTGGCCGTACTATGATAAGCAGTACTATTATAATAGATATAGATATTGGCCGTACTATGATAAGCAGTACTATTATAATAGATATAGATATTGGCCGTACTATGATAAGCAGTACTATTATAATAAATATAGATATTGGCCATACTATGATAAGCAGTACTATTATAATAGATATAGATATTGGCCATACTATGATAAGCAGTATTATTATAATAAATATAGATATTGGCCGTACTATGATAAGCAGTACTATTATAATAGATATAGATATTGGCCGTACTATGATAAGCAGTACTATTATAATAAATATAGATATTGGCCGTACTATGATAAGCAGTACTATTATAATAGATATAGATATTGGCCGTACTATGATAAGCAGTATTATTATAATAAATATAGATATTGGCCGTACTATGATAAGCAGTACTATTATAATAAATATAGATATTGGCCGTACTATGATAAGCAGTACTATTATAATAGATATAGATATTGGCCATACTATGATAAGCAGTACTATTATAATAGATATAGATATTGGCCGTACTATGATAAGCAGTACTATTATAATAGATATAGATATTGGCCGTACTATGATAAGCAGTATTATTATAATAGATATAGATATTGGCCGTACTATGATAAGCAGTATTATTATAATAGATATAGATATTGGCCGTACTATGATAAGCAGTACTATTATAATAAATATAGATATTGGCCGTACTATGATAAGCAGTACTATTATAATAAATATAGATATTGGCCGTACTATGATAAGCAGTACTATTATAATAGATATAGATATTGGCCGTACTATGATAAGCAGTACTATTATAATAAATATAGATATTGGCCGTACTATGATAAGCAGTACTATTATAATAAATATAGATATTGGCCGTACTATGATAAGCAGTATTATTATAATAGATATAGATATTGGCCGTACTATGATAAGCAGTACTATTATAATAGATATAGATATTGGCCGTACTATGATAAGCAGTATTATTATAATAAATATAGATATTGGCCGTACTATGATATGCAGTACTATTATAATAAATATAGATATTGGCCGTACTATGATAAGCAGTACTATTATAATAGATATAGATATTGGCCGTACTATGATAAGCAGTATTATTATAATAAATATAGATATTGGCCGTACTATGATAAGCAGTATTATTATAATAAATATAGATATTGGCCATACTATGATAAGCAGTACTATTATAATAGATATAGATATTGGCCGTACTATGATAAGCAGTACTATTATAATAGATATAGATATTGGCCGTACTATGATAAGCAGTATTATTATAATAAATATAGATATTGGCCGTACTATGATAAGCAGTACTATTATAATAGATATAGATATTGGCCATACTATGATAAGCAGTACTATTATAATAAATATAGATATTGGCCGTACTATGATAAGCAGTACTATTATAATAAATATAGATATTGGCCGTACTATGATAAGCAGTACTATTATAATAGATATAGATATTGGCCGTACTATGATAAGCAGTACTATTATAATAGATATAGATATTGGCCGTACTATGATAAGCAGTACTATTATAATAAATATAGATATTGGCCGTACTATGATAAGCAGTACTATTATAATAGATATAGATATTGGCCGTACTATGATAAGCAGTACTATTATAATAAATATAGATATTGGCCGTACTATGATAAGCAGTACTATTATAATAGATATAGATATTGGCCGTACTATGATAAGCAGTATTATTATAATAAATATAGATATTGGCCGTACTATGATAAGCAGTACTATTATAATAGATATAGATATTGGCCGTACTATGATAAGCAGTATTATTATAATAAATATAGATATTGGCCGTACTATGATAAGCAGTATTATTATAATAAATATAGATATTGGCCATACTATGATAAGCAGTACTATTATAATAGATATAGATATTGGCCGTACTATGATAAGCAGTACTATTATAATAGATATAGATATTGGCCATACTATGATAAGCAGTACTATTATAATAAATATAGATATTGGCCGTACTATGATAAGCAGTACTATTATAATAGATATAGATATTGGCTGTACTATGATAAGCAGTATTATTATAATAAATATAGATATTGGCCGTACTATGATAAGCAGTACTATTATAATAGATATAGATATTGGCCGTACTATGATAAGCAGTATTATTATAATAGATATAGATATTGGCCGTACTATGATAAGCAGTACTATTATAATAGATATAGATATTGGCCGTACTATGATAAGCAGTACTATTATAATAGATATAGATATTGGCCGTACTATGATAAGCAGTACTATTATAATAGATATAGATATTGGCCGTACTATGATAAGCAGTACTATTATAATAAATATAGATATTGGCCGTACTATGATAAGCAGTACTATTATAATAGATATAGATATTGGCCGTACTATGATAAGCAGTACTATTATAATAGATATAGATATTGGCCGTACTATGATAAGCAGTACTATTATAATAGATATAGATATTGGCCGTACTATGATAAGCAGTATTATTATAATAAATATAGATATTGGCCGTACTATGATAAGCAGTACTATTATAATAGATATAGATATTGGCCGTACTATGATAAGCAGTACTATTATAATAGATATAGACATTGGCCGTACTATGATAAGCAGTACTATTATAATAAATATAGATATTGGCCGTACTATGATAAGCAGTACTATTATAATAGATATAGATATTGGCCGTACTATGATAAGCAGTACTATTATAATAGATATAGATATTGGCCGTACTATGATAAGCAGTACTATTATAATAGATATAGATATTGGCCGTACTATGATAAGCAGTACTATTATAATAAATATAGATATTGGCCGTACTATGATAAGCAGTACTATTATAATAGATATAGATATTGGCCGTACTATGATAAGCAGTACTATTATAATAGATATAGATATTGGCCATACTATGATAAGCAGTACTATTATAATAGATATAGATATTGGCCGTACTATGATAAGCAGTACTATTATAATAGATATAGATATTGGCCGTACTATGATAAGCAGTACTATTATAATAAATATAGATATTGGCCGTACTATGATAAGCAGTACTATTATAATAGATATAGATATTGGCCGTACTATGATAAGCAGTACTATTATAATAGATATAGACATTGGCCGTACTATGATAAGCAGTACTATTATAATAAATATAGATATTGGCCGTACTATGATAAGCAGTACTATTATAATAGATATAGATATTGGCTGTACTATGATAAGCAGTACTATTATAATAGATATAGATATTGGCCGTACTATGATAAGCAGTACTATTATAATAGATATAGATATTGGCCGTACTATGATAAGCAGTACTATTATAATAGATATAGATATTGGCCGTACTATGATAAGCAGTACTATTATAATAAATATAGATATTGGCCATACTATGATAAGCAGTACTATTATAATAAATATAGATATTGGCTGTACTATGATAAGCAGTATTATTATAATAGATATAGATATTGGCCGTACTATGATAAGCAGTATTATTATAATAAATATAGATATTGGCCATACTATGATAAGCAGTACTATTATAATAAATATAGATATTGGCCGTACTATGATAAGCAGTACTATTATAATAGATATAGATATTGGCCATACTATGATAAGCAGTACTATTATAATAAATATAGATATTGGCCATACTATGATAAGCAGTACTATTATAATAAATATAGATATTGGCCGTACTATGATAAGCAGTACTATTATAATAAATATAGATATTGGCCGTACTATGATAAGCAGTACTATTATAATAGATATAGATATTGGCCATACTATGATAAGCAGTACTATTATAATAAATATAGATATTGGCCATACTATGATAAGCAGTACTATTATAATAAATATAGATATTGGCCATACTATGATAAGCAGTACTATTATAATAAATATAGATATTGGCCGTACTATGATAAGCAGTACTATTATAATAGATATAGATATTGGCCGTACTATGATAAGCAGTATTATTATAATAAATATAGATATTGGCCATACTATGATAAGCAGTACTATTATAATAAATATAGATATTGGCCGTACTATGATAAGCAGTACTATTATAATAGATATAGATATTGGCCATACTATGATAAGCAGTACTATTATAATAGATATAGATATTGGCCGTACTATGATAAGCAGTACTATTATAATAAATATAGATATTGGCTGTACTATGATAAGCAGTACTATTATAATAGATATAGATATTGGCCGTACTATGATAAGCAGTACTATTATAATAGATATAGATATTGGCCGTACTATGATAAGCAGTATTATTATAATAAATATAGATATTGGCCGTACTATGATAAGCAGTACTATTATAATAGATATAGATATTGGCCGTACTATGATAAGCAGTACTATTATAATAGATATAGATATTGGCCGTACTATGATAAGCAGTACTATTATAATAAATATAGATATTGGCCATACTATGATAAGCAGTACTATTATAATAGATATAGATATTGGCCGTACTATGATAAGCAGTACTATTATAATAGATATAGATATTGGCCATACTATGATAAGCAGTACTATTATAATAGATATAGATATTGGCCGTACTATGATAAGCAGTACTATTATAATAGATATAGATATTGGCCGTACTATGATAAGCAGTACTATTATAATAAATATAGATATTGGCCGTACTATGATAAGCAGTACTATTATAATAGATATAGATATTGGCCGTACTATGATAAGCAGTACTATTATAATAAATATAGATATTGGCCGTACTATGATAAGCAGTACTATTATAATAAATATAGATATTGGCCGTACTATGATAAGCAGTACTATTATAATAGATATAGATATTGGCCGTACTATGATAAGCAGTATTATTATAATAAATATAGATATTGGCCGTACTATGATAAGCAGTACTATTATAATAGATATAGATATTGGCCATACTATGATAAGCAGTACTATTATAATAGATATAGATATTGGCCGTACTATGATAAGCAGTACTATTATAATAGATATAGATATTGGCCGTACTATGATAAGCAGTATTATTATAATAGATATAGATATTGGCCGTACTATGATAAGCAGTATTATTATAATAGATATAGATATTGGCCGTACTATGATAAGCAGTACTATTATAATAAATATAGATATTGGCCGTACTATGATAAGCAGTATTATTATAATAAATATAGATATTGGCCGTACTATGATATGCAGTACTATTATAATAAATATAGATATTGGCCGTACTATGATAAGCAGTACTATTATAATAGATATAGATATTGGCCGTACTATGATAAGCAGTATTATAATAGATATAGATATTGGCCGTACTATGATAAGCAGTATTATTATAATAAATATAGATATTGGCCGTACTATGATAAGCAGTATTATTATAATAAATATAGATATTGGCCATACTATGATAAGCAGTACTATTATAATAGATATAGATATTGGCCGTACTATGATAAGCAGTACTATTATAATAGATATAGATATTGGCCGTACTATGATAAGCAGTATTATTATAATAAATATAGATATTGGCCGTACTATGATAAGCAGTACTATTATAATAGATATAGATATTGGCCGTACTATGATAAGCAGTACTATTATAATAGATATAGATATTGGCCATACTATGATAAGCAGTACTATTATAATAAATATAGATATTGGCCGTACTATGATAAGCAGTATTATTATAATAAATATAGATATTGGCCGTACTATGATAAGCAGTACTATTATAATAGATATAGATATTGGCCGTACTATGATAAGCAGTACTATTATAATAGATATAGATATTGGCCGTACTATGATAAGCAGTATTATTATAATAAATATAGATATTGGCCGTACTATGATAAGCAGTACTATTATAATAGATATAGATATTGGCCATACTATGATAAGCAGTACTATTATAATAAATATAGATATTGGCCGTACTATGATAAGCAGTACTATTATAATAGATATAGATATTGGCCGTACTATGATAAGCAGTACTATTATAATAGATATAGATATTGGCCGTACTATGATAAGCAGTACTATTATAATAAATATAGATATTGGCCGTACTATGATAAGCAGTACTATTATAATAGATATAGATATTGGCCGTACTATGATAAGCAGTACTATTATAATAAATATAGATATTGGCCGTACTATGATAAGCAGTACTATTATAATAGATATAGATATTGGCCGTACTATGATAAGCAGTATTATTATAATAAATATAGATATTGGCCGTACTATGATAAGCAGTACTATTATAATAGATATAGATATTGGCCGTACTATGATAAGCAGTATTATTATAATAAATATAGATATTGGCCGTACTATGATAAGCAGTATTATTATAATAAATATAGATATTGGCCATACTATGATAAGCAGTACTATTATAATAGATATAGATATTGGCCGTACTATGATAAGCAGTATTATTATAATAAATATAGATATTGGACGTACTATGATAAGCAGTACTATTATAATAAATATAGATATTGGCCGTACTATGATAAGCAGTACTATTATAATAAATATAGATATTGGCCGTACTATGATAAGCAGTACTATTATAATAGATATAGATATTGGCCGTACTATGATAAGCAGTACTATTATAATAAATATAGATATTGGCCGTACTATGATAAGCAGTACTATTATAATAGATATAGATATTGGCCGTACTATGATAAGCAGTATTATTATAATAAATATAGATATTGGCCGTACTATGATAAGCAGTACTATTATAATAGATATAGATATTGGCCGTACTATGATAAGCAGTATTATTATAATAAATATAGATATTGGCCGTACTATGATAAGCAGTACTATTATAATAAATATAGATATTGGCCGTACTATGATAAGCAGTATTATTATAATAGATATAGATATTGGCCGTACTATGATAAGCAGTACTATTATAATAAATATAGATATTGGCCGTACTATGATAAGCAGTACTATTATAATAGATATAGATATTGGCCGTACTATGATAAGCAGTACTATTATAATAAATATAGATATTGGCCGTACTATGATAAGCAGTACTATTATAATAAATATAGATATTGGCCGTACTATGATAAGCAGTACTATTATAATAGATATAGATATTGGCCATACTATGATAAGCAGTATTATTATAATAGATATAGATATTGGCCGTACTATGATAAGCAGTACTATTATAATAAATATAGATATTGGCTGTACTATGATAAGCAGTACTATTATAATAAATATAGATATTGGCCATACTATGATAAGCAGTACTATTATAATAGATATAGATATTGGCCGTACTATGATAAGCAGTATTATTATAATAAATATAGATATTGGCCGTACTATGATAAGCAGTACTATTATAATAAATATAGATATTGGCCGTACTATGATAAGCAGTACTATTATAATAAATATAGATATTGGCCGTACTATGATAAGCAGTACTATTATAATAGATATAGATATTGGCCGTACTATGATAAGCAGTACTATTATAATAGATATAGATATTGGCCGTACTATGATAAGCAGTACTATTATAATAGATATAGATATTGGCCGTACTATGATAAGCAGTACTATTATAATAAATATAGATATTGGCCGTACTATGATAAGCAGTATTATTATAATAGATATAGATATTGGCCGTACTATGATAAGCAGTACTATTATAATAAATATAGATATTGGCCGTACTATGATAAGCAGTACTATTATAATAGATATAGATATTGGCCGTACTATGATAAGCAGTATTATTATAATAAATATAGATATTGGCCGTACTATGATAAGCAGTACTATTATAATAAATATAGATATTGGCCGTACTATGATAAGCAGTACTATTATAATAGATATAGATATTGGCCGTACTATGATAAGCAGTACTATTATAATAAATATAGATATTGGCCGTACTATGATAAGCAGTACTATTATAATAGATATAGATATTGGCCGTACTATGATAAGCAGTACTATTATAATAAATATAGATATTGGCCGTACTATGATAAGCAGTACTATTATAATAAATATAGATATTGGCCGTACTATGATAAGCAGTACTATTATAATAGATATAGATATTGGCCGTACTATGATAAGCAGTATTATTATAATAGATATAGATATTGGCCGTACTATGATAAGCAGTACTATTATAATAGATATAGATATTGGCCGTACTATGATAAGCAGTACTATTATAATAAATATAGATATTGGCCGTACTATGATAAGCAGTATTATTATAATAGATATAGATATTGGCCGTACTATGATAAGCAGTACTATTATAATAGATATAGATATTGGCCGTACTATGATAAGCAGTACTATTATAATAAATATAGATATTGGCCGTACTATGATAAGCAGTATTATTATAATAGATATAGATATTGGCTGTACTATGATAAGCAGTACTATTATAATAAATATAGATATTGGCCATACTATGATAAGCAGTACTATTATAATAAATATAGATATTGGCCGTACTATGATAAGCAGTACTATTATAATAGATATAGATATTGGCCGTACTATGATAAGCAGTACTATTATAATAGATATAGATATTGGCCGTACTATGATAAGCAGTACTATTATAATAAATATAGATATTGGCCGTACTATGATAAGCAGTACTATTATAATAAATATAGATATTGGCCGTACTATGATAAGCAGTACTATTATAATAGATATAGATATTGGCCATACTATGATAAGCAGTACTATTATAATAGATATAGATATTGGCCATACTATGATAAGCAGTACTATTATAATAGATATAGATATTGGCCATACTATGATAAGCAGTACTATTATAATAGATATAGATATTGGCCGTACTATGATAAGCAGTACTATTATAATAGATATAGATATTGGCCGTACTATGATATGCAGTATTATTATAATAAATATAGATATTGGCCGTACTATGATAAGCAGTACTATTATAATAGATATAGATATTGGCCGTACTATGATAAGCAGTACTATTATAATAGATATAGATATTGGCTGTACTATGATAAGCAGTACTATTATAATAGATATAGATATTGGCCGTACTATGATAAGCAGTGCTATTATAATAGATATAGACATTGGCCGTACTATGATAAGCAGTACTATTATAATAAATATAGATATTGGCCGTACTATGATAAGCAGTACTATTATAATAGATATAGATATTGGCCATACTATGATAAGCAGTATTATTATAATAGATATAGATATTGGCCGTACTATGATAAGCAGTACTATTATAATAGATATAGATATTGGCCATACTATGATAAGCAGTACTATTATAATAGATATAGATATTGGCCGTACTATGATAAGCAGTACTATTATAATAGATATAGATATTGGCCGTACTATGATATGCAGTATTATTATAATAAATATAGATATTGGCCGTACTATGATAAGCAGTACTATTATAATAGATATAGATATTGGCCGTACTATGATAAGCAGTACTATTATAATAGATATAGATATTGGCCGTACTATGATAAGCAGTACTATTATAATAGATATAGATATTGGCTGTACTATGATAAGCAGTATTATTATAATAAATATAGATATTGGCCGTACTATGATAAGCAGTACTATTATAATAAATATAGATATTGGCCGTACTATGATAAGCAGTACTATTATAATAGATATAGATATTGGCCGTACTATGATAAGCAGTGCTATTATAATAGATATAGACATTGGCCGTACTATGATAAGCAGTATTATTATAATAAATATAGATATTGGCCGTACTATGATAAGCAGTATTATTATAATAGATATAGATATTGGCCGTACTATGATAAGCAGTACTATTATAATAGATATAGATATTGGCCGTACTATGATAAGCAGTACTATTATAATAAATATAGATATTGGCCGTACTATGATAAGCAGTACTATTATAATAGATATAGATATTGGCCATACTATGATAAGCAGTATTATTATAATAGATATAGATATTGGCCGTACTATGATAAGCAGTACTATTATAATAGATATAGATATTGGCCGTACTATGATAAGCAGTGCTATTATAATAGATATAGACATTGGCCGTACTATGATAAGCAGTACTATTATAATAAATATAGATATTGGCCGTACTATGATAAGCAGTACTATTATAATAGATATAGATATTGGCCATACTATGATAAGCAGTACTATTATAATAGATATAGATATTGGCCGTACTATGATAAGCAGTATTATTATAATAGATATAGATATTGGCCGTACTATGATAAGCAGTACTATTATAATAGATATAGATATTGGCTGTACTATGATAAGCAGTACTATTATAATAGATATAGATATTGGCCGTACTATGATAAGCAGTGCTATTATAATAGATATAGACATTGGCCGTACTATGATAAGCAGTACTATTATAATAGATATAGATATTGGCCGTACTATGATAAGCAGTACTATTAACAGTCAGTTGTTATCCTTCATGATTTATCGTATTCTAACCTTGGTCTCGCTGTCATTTGACTTTAGATAGAACTGAGCTAAAGCCACTCTAACTTTATACTCCTCAGTTTTTTCTTTAAACTGGGAAAGTAACTTCTCACACTGCTCACAAATCTACAATAACACCAGTATGTCTATTCTATGTCTAAATCTACAATAACACCAGTATGTCTATTCTATGTCTAAATCTACAATAACATCAGTATGTCTATTCTATGTCTAAATCTACAATAACATCAGTATATCTATTCTATGTCTAAATCTATAGCAATATTAGCAAACACAAACATAACAATAAAACAATAACCCATCTTGCTAGTATACCAACATGTAGTATGATAGTAATGACTTCAAACTAGTCTAGTCTGTCCAGTCTTAGCTGGATATTGCTGGTCAGTTTTAGATTAAATTTATGTAGTAAAGTGTTTGATAATTTCCTGCAGCTTTTGAAATATTACTAAATTGGTAAATTTAACGCAAGGTTCAGGAGTGGACAGTGGAAAAGGGTAAAGTCGAGAATAGCTAGGGTTGGTTATGCCATATATCCAAGTGCAAGTACAACTAGTAGGTACACTAGTATACTTGCTCATATACTTGCTAGTATACGTGCAAGTATATCTGCTAGTATATCTGAGTAGTATAATATACAGTATAAACCCAGAAATACTGCTATGTAAGCCTACTATTACTACTACTACTACTATTACTACTACTACTATTACTACTACTATTACTATTAATACTACTATTACTACTACTACTACTACCACTATTACTACTACTACTACTACTATTACTATTACATTGTACCTCTTGGTCATAATACTTCTCACTCAACAAATGTAAACAGAGTTTAAGTCTTGTTTCCCTTCGCTTCTGCTCATTGCTGCAATACAAAGAACATTACACCTGCATGGTTGCAATTGCTGAAAAAAAAACTTACTAGCTTTACTTCCCGCTGTTAATCCCAGGTAAGAAGGCAATGATCTAAAGAGATCTGCATTTTTCTACTTTTGGGGTGGGGAAGGCACTTAACCAATGGCAAAGTTACTGAAGTAGCACAGGAGCACTATAAGGTTGGATGCCCTTCCTAACACCACCAATGACCCTTACAGGAATCGAACTTGAAATCCCCACATGGAAGCAGAGATGTGTGCAAGTTTTATTTTAGAAACTCAAGTTTCCATGGCTAACTCTTAGTTGTGACTCTTCAAGTTACAAGTCAATTCTTTCAGTGACAGATCAAAACTTTCAAGTTACGAGTTAAATATTTACATGTCCACAGAAACTCAAGTTTTTGTCAAGTTATCCAAGTTAACTACAAGCAAGTTTCAATTCAATTCTTTTCTTGTTTACCTCGAGTCTTTTTATAGAGTTACTGAGTTATTGTTTAGCTTATGGTGAAATTGTGTTAGGAAATGGTGTTAGAAGTTCAAATTTCAAAGCAAAATGTCACAGTTTTAGTGTAAAATGTGTTATAATTGTGGTTGTGGTTGGTGGTTATAACTGTGGTTATTTCTATTCATTACAATTCACAGCTGCCCAATGAAAACTGAATATTGAATATTTCAACATAATGATGTGTGAGTTGAGAGTCTTTGATCATAGCCATAATTGAATTACAATTCAAGTTACAAGTTTTTGACAGCTGTATATTCAAGTTACGAGTCTTTATAATAAGCCATAAAATGTTGTTTGAATTAACTCGAGTGAGAGTCTTTAACTCGAGTCTGGCATCTCTGCATGGAAGTCCAGAGCCCTTACCACTAGGCCACAGCTGCTTCACAAGTGTTGAAAATAAATAATAATCTGTTAGAATTAGCCCTAAGACCTCTTTAAGTGGGGCAGGTTGGTCTAGCTTCTGCACAGATGGGCCACTCAGCTGCTGCGCAGGGTTATCGTACATTGTATGCTACGTAACAGTTAAAATAAACAGCATCATGGCCTAAGAACCATGGCAAAATCTTTATAACCGGTGTGGACATGGTACCAAGCCAACCAGAGTGCTGAGACTATGATTTGATGAAACATTCTATAGATTGTGCACATTTATGAGTAATTAGTAACCTACTACTAAACATAGGAATACTCACATACATACTTGCTCAACCATCAGCTCACGCGGTGGGTGCTATTCTACATGATCTGATGTTGACATAGCCATGGTTATTCAGTAAAATTCCAGATAGAGAAGTTGTCTTCTCTATTACATGGTATTATCTCCCAACCCAGTTGGCCCAAGCACAAACAAAGACTTAAGATCACACAAAATTATGTCATAAGCACCTGCACTCACCCACCCACCCACACACTCCCTCACCCACTTACTCACCTTGAGTATAACTCAAGAAGTTTCCAGTAAGCCTGTGTGAGCTGTTTACGATTGCCTAAACTGTGTTTTTCAAGATACGCACAGAGGCCTTGCCAGGGGAGCATATCACCAGGTTCCGCATTCTCTGTTGCCTTTTCATATGACTCTAGGGCTATTTGGTTTTTGCCAAGACCTTCAGCAGCCTTGCCAAGGAAAACCAAGGCACGACTATGACTAGGATACGAGTCAAGAATATCCTAAAGGAAGTATGAGATGGTGAAATTGGAGACAGCAATATATCACAGAAAAATGACACAATTAAGCTGGCAAGTTAATCACAAAAATTTCATAATGTATTGTCAATCACCTTGCAGATTTTAACAGTTTCTGTATAACGTTCAGCTTTGATATTCTCTACAGCAATCTTTAGAGAGGTTTTCAAGGTCTTGGAATCCATCTAAAACATTGTTTGGTTATGCAAAAGAGAGTACTTAATTAGTTAGACTAGATTATACTATAAATAAATGTGGCATTAGATTATCTACAGCTAGAAAATATCGATATTCTATTCACTCACTATTGAGCACATTAGACCTTTCATGATACCACGAGTGAAGACCTATTAGTAGCTAGTTAGTAGGTTAACCTACATTACAGATTATGATTATTATAATTATAATCTAATATAATATTTTATAATTAATTTAATAAAATTATATTAATATTAATATAATCAAATATAATATAAGAATAATAATATAATTATTATACATTTATTGGGCCAATCAGTTGCTACATTTAGGCCTAATTTGAACATTAGTGAATGAAAACAGTATGGAGTATGCACAGCAATCAGAACAATCAATAAAGTAACAAAAAAACTAACAATAATAACTGTATAGGCCTAATACTGTATTCTACTATTTACAGAGTACTAATAATACACTTGTATACTCCTGGAAGTTGCATTAAAATAAAATAACTGTAACGGTGATTTACTTAGACTGATGACCAGCTAAAGTTTTGGCCCATACTGTCTATAATCTATATGATAGAAATACTTTATCTGATATCAAATTCTATAAAAGACGGGGTCCGCATACTCACTTTGAAGACACTATTGTGTCTTGGACGAGAAGATAACTCTATGGACACTCTTTGCTATCGACACGATCATAGAGTCATCTCTATGGCCGTAACCATAGAGTTATCTCCATGGGGTGTTACCTCTATGGCCGTAACTATTATAGAGCAAAGTGGTATATATGGTATATATGTTTATATACCCCTTTGTTATAGAGCTATCTCCCCGTGTTACCTCTATGGCCGCAAAGCAGCAGCGTGACGTGAGAGTAAAAGAAAACAACTCCAACTGTGTTACTGACGTTGGAGTACATAACGAGGAGGAGCTAAAGACGGAAATAAAATTGTTGGTTACGGTCAAGGTTAACATGGGGGAAATCCAAAACAAGAATTTATTTTGCCAAGAACATATCGTAACTTGAATTGTGATGTGATTATGGCAATCTTGAAAGACTCTTTACTTGCTCATGATAATTTTAAAATGTTCAGTGACTCAAAGTTATTATTGTGATAGAAATACCCATAACATAACAAGTTCTATACGAAAAGCACTTGATTTTCATTTTGATTTTGATTTTACTTTCCATCAGATCATGATTATTTAGTTTCAATATTTCACCAAAACTTAAATAATAACCTAAACATTTTAAAGGAAGCGTGAGCTAAAATCAAACAACTGAATAACAATTTAACTAGTCTTGTAGTCACTTTCAGTAACTTGATAAACCATGATCACACAAGGCCGTTAAAAATAGTTATTTGAATTTATTATTCTATTATAGCTATTAGCTGTTTCAATTGACAATGTAGAAGTTTGATTATGTAATCTTAAAAATGTGGTTGCAATAAATATCTTATAATTAAATATGTGCTGGACAACCTTGAGATGGTTTTCACCATCAGAAACATAATGCCTTAATATTACTAGGGAGAATAGTACAGTACAGTACTAACCAGAGAAATGCTGTTTAGCTTAGCCTAAACATTGAATGCTAAGGGCAAGACTAGGACTATTGGAAATTTACAGTAAAGCAATAATGTCTGTCAGCAATCTATAATAGAAGATAGTGATGTACTAGTGTGGTGAAGACAACAAGAATGTGTCGAAGGCAGTAGCATGGGTCAAATAAATGATCAGCTCACGTCTTCCAACTGTAAGTTGTGGTAGGTAGGAGGAGAAATGTAACAATCATCTAAAACAAGTACTATACCGGGTTACACTTTCTCACTGGAAGGTTTCTGTATTTATTAAATAATGGATATGCCCATTTCTGCTCTTTGTTAAACATTGACGGATTATGTCAAGCCAACCGTGGTAGGTGATAATAGTAATTGGTGATTACTGATTATGTGGTCCTGCAGCTGATTTTTGGGTGCAATTCCCATGAGGGTTGGCTAATCAAACTCTGTTGAGACAAAATCGGCTGCAAGTTGACTTTCCGCCCTCGTTCACTCTAGACCTAGGGCTGAGATTATGTTAGTCTAGAAAGATAACTTTTGTTTAGATAGAACAGATATGACTGTATTGAACTCCAAAGAACAACTGCACTAACATAGAAAAATATCGCCGCAAAATCTGTTTCTGGTTGCTTCCAGCAAAAAGACGACAAACAGTCAATCTAACAATATGTAATAAGAATGCAATAAGCAGGTATCGAGAAGAACAACTAAGACATATTATAAAGCAACTGAGATCCGACCTACCTATGATCGGTCCCCCTAGAGTGGGTACAATACAAAACAGGATAGAAAACGCAAGTATATCATACAGAAAACGAGGTACACGTTAGCTTGCCACTCTGCTTTATACAATCATACAATAGAATGCAATTTAAGTACAGTACAGTACATGTGTAAATCCACTATTCTTCGCAGACAGAAGAAAAATCCTTGTTTTTGATAATATCGTGATAGTAGTGTGCATCAACATGTTTACCAACATGACCTGCAGAAATAAAGAGAATAACATGATGTGAAGAAAAATAACTTATTTTCACATTATTCTGGTTATGCAGTAGAAGAAGTAATTGAGATCTCTGACAGTGATGAGAAGGCAACATAGAGATATTTCCTATACAAAACTCAATCCTTATAATAAGGTGCTAATCACACTTTCATAAAACTACTGTACCATTGATAATACAATGACAATGGGGCCATTACATGGGGACTGATCAAATTTGCGTGCTGGCCTGACTCACATTCTTTTGAAAATTTGCAGGTAGAAAGAGCACCCTTGAATTAGTGGGAAACCAGCAATTTTTTTTTATGTGACCCCTGTGGTTCCGGCAGCAGCTCGTTAAAAAGTGGGAAAATGTGGTGGGGACAACTCCAAATTGAGTTTTTCGAAATTCTTGAACATTCTAATTATTACTGTGGCCACTGTATGATACTTAGAGCTGTAATTTTTGTTACATAGATACTTTGATATACGCGCTTCAGTTTCATTACTCATTCAAGCCTGTATGATCAACATTTTGAGGGTCAGAGGTCACTGAAAACACCTTTCGAAGTTAGTTTGACCCAAATTTACTGAAAATCGACCAATTAGACACTGCTGGATTTGATGAAAAGAAGGTTGATATGAAATAACTAAAGATTAGAGGTGCTCAAGACAAAGATAAATAAATTTTTGAGAGCAAAAAACACTCTCCAAAATAAACTGTATGGCGACAGCGGCTCAAATTCAACATGGCCGTCGTCTGAGTTGGCGTTTTGGGGCGTTATTCAAGGCTAAATCTACTAAACTTAGTAGTGAAAATTAATGGTGAAAATGTTGCTATATATACAATTCACACCTGTAGATTCCATTTCTGCAATAAAAACTTTGTCTTTTTGGGTCTAAAAGGCTGAATTCTCAGATTCAAATTTTACAGACATTCGCTATAATATAGTGACTACATCGCCAATGCAGTTAATTGGCTATGGCCATAGAGGTCAGTCAAGACTTAATTTGAGGTGTAATTTGGGACTTGGCCTGGTTATACAACCTACTTTGTGAAGAAAAATAGGTGAAATCCTTTTAAATAGCCTAAACATGCAGTTTTGGTAATTGTGTCATTACTCCTCCTTTCGTGCATTTGTTTAATGAGGCAGGATCGATGGCTAAGCGAAGCAGTATTTCCAGGTCTGACTTAACCAAGTATTGTTTAATGAAAAGGAAAGGAAAGAAGATGAAGCTCAATAGAACCAAGGCTTCTTTAATCGTGGGTGAGGTGGTGTTTCTAGCTCGGGATAAATTTTGGGGTCACCATTAGTTATCAGATTCTAATCAAAAATATACATGTACATGCAAAATTATAGCCACAGCCCACACAAACAATAGTTTTTGACAAATTTATATATATATTTAGCTTACAATTAAACCAGTCTTTGCTAATTAGCTTCAAAAATACTTTTTGTTCATAATATGTGAATAGTTCATTTTCAGGTGTATAAGTGTTGCACAGTGTTTATTTGAAGAGATTGAATTTCAGCAGTCCACAGTATAACAATTATTATGGCTAGGTCAATATGGTTGTCTACACTTAGAAAGGTGAGATCTGCTCTTCTTTTATTTACTGAGCGCAAACTTTCTCAGATAAGTGGTTTTGTCTTTCGAAGGGTCAAAACTATCTCGATTGAAAATCAAGTTGTCGGTATAGGGTACGGTAAATGTGGCGAGGTGATGCTAGCAAGTACATTAAACATTAATACCCTTGGAAACAAGTGAACACCTGTAATATAATTTCAACTTGCTAGGTACAACTAAAACTAAGTCTCACAAAACCATATTCATATTTTTGATTACTCTGTTGATTAAAAGTTTTAATGCATGTCGCACCACTTACCTTAGTTGTGGTCATTTATATAGGACCAAAAAGATATTTTTGGAGCTAATTAGCAAACACTGGTTTAATTGTCAGCTACATATAAATATAAATAAAAATGATCAAAAGTTATTATTCATGGGCTGTGGCTATAGTTATGCATGTACATGTATATATTTGATTAGAATTTGATAACTAATGGTGACCCCAAAATTTGTCTTGAGCTAGTTTAAATAACCTTTAACCCCTCAGCCTCACCCACGATGAAAGAAGCCTTGGTTCGATGGAGCTTCATCTTCTTTCCTTTCCTTTTCATTAAACAATACTTGGTTAAGTCAGACCTGGAAATACTGCTTCGCTTAGCCATCCTGCCTCATTAAACAAACGCACGAAAGGAGGAGTAATGACACAATTACCAAAACTGCATGTGTGCGCTATTAAAAAGAATTTCACCCATTTTTCTTCACAAAGTAAGTTGTATAACCAAGCCAAGCCCCAAATTGCACCTCAAATTAAGTCTTGACTGACCTCTATGGCCATAGCCAATTAACTGCACGGCGATGTAGTCACTATGTTATAGCGAATGTCTGTAAAATTGAATCTGAGAATTCAGCCTTTTAGACCCAAAAAGACAAAGTTTTTATTGCAGAAATGGAATCTACAGGTGTGAATTGTATATATAGCAACATTTTCACTATTAATTTTCACTACTAAGTTTAGTAGATTTAGCCTTGAATAACGCCCCAAAACGCCAACTCGGACGACGGCCATGTTGGATTTGAGCCGCTGTCGCCATACAATTTATTTTGGAGAGTGTTTTTTGCTCTTGAAAATTCATTTATCTTTGCGTTGAGCACCTCTAATCCTTAGTTATTATATATCAACCTTCTCTTCATCAAATCCAGCAGTGTCTATTTGGTCGATTTCCAGTAAATTCGGATCAAACTAGCTCCGAGAGGTGCTTTTGGTGACCTCTGACCTTCAATATGTTGACCATACAGGCTTGAATGAGCAATGAAACTGAAGCACGTATATGAAGGTATCTATGTAACAAATATTACAGTGGCCACAGTAATAATTAGAATGTTTAGGAATTTCAAAAAATTCCATGTGGAGTTGTCCCCACCACATTTTCCCACTTTTCAACGAGCTGTTGCCGGAATCACAGGGGTTAAATAGAAAGAAAATTGGTGGTTTCCCACTAATTCAAAGGAGCTCTTTCTACCTGCAAATTTTCAAAAGAATCTGAGTCGGGCCAGCACGCAAATTTGATCAGTCCCCATGGAATGGCCGAATGATAATTACAGAGTTGAGTGAAAATAATTATTCTATCTGTACACAAACATACACATGGCACTTCAACATAATATGGTGGTCTACAGTTGCGGTGTCCACATTTACCTGACAAACATCGCTGCAAATACTAATATGAATGTCAATAACTGCAAACAATTCCACAGATACCTGAGATGGCAGCACTTGAAGTACTGGTAAAGGAATCACAAAGACGAAGCTTAGAGCACATGGGCTACAATTAGTATAAAATTTTGCCCAGCACCAGCACTTACCAACTATTGAGGTCCTGTGAAATTCCATGGGAAGAAATAATTCAAGCAAGATGTGAAACTTCCACTAGGCCACTAGTTATAGGTTGAGCGATTGCGAGTAATAGTAAATCGAAGTCATGAGAAACAAAACAACATTAAACAGAAATGTGATGGAATTAAATTTACATGATTGCAAAGGCTCGTCTACACAAAATACAGTTAATAGTTCTGGGGTCTGGGGTCTGGGGTCTGGGGTCTGGGGTCTGGGGTCTGGGGTCTGGGGTCTGGGGTCTGGGGTCTGGGGTCTGGGGTCTGGGGTCTGGGGTCTGGGGTCTGGGGTCTGGGGTCTGGGGTCTGGGGTCTGGGGTCTGGGGTCTGGGGTCTGGGGTCTGGGGTCTGGGGTCTGGGGTCTGGGGTCTGGGGTCTGGGGTCTGGGGTCTGGGGTCTGGGGTCTGGGGTCTGGGGTCTGGGGTCTGGGGTCTGGGGTCTGGGGTCTGGGGTCTGGGGTCTGGGGTCTGGGGTCTGGGGTTTGGGGTCTGGGGTCTGGGGTTTGGGGTTTGGGGTTTGGGGTTTGGGGTTTGGGGTTTGGGGTTTGGGGTTTGGGGTTTGGGGTTTGGGGTCTGGGGTCTGGGGTCTGGGGTCTGGGGTTTGGGGTCTGGGGTCTGGGGTTTGGGGTCTGGGGTCTGGGGTCTGGGGTCTGGGGTCTGGGGTTTGGGGTTTGGGGTTTGGGGTTTGGGGTTTGGGGTTTGGGGTTTGGGGTTTGGGGTTTGGGGTTTGGGGTTTGGGGTTTGGGGTTTGGGGTTTGGGGTTTGGGGTTTGGGGTTTGGGGTTTTGGGTTTTGGGGTTTGGGGTTTGGGGTTTGGGGTTTGGGGTTTGGGGTTTGGGGTTTGGGGTTTGGGGTTTGGGGTTTGGGGTTTGGGGTTTGGGGTTTGGGGTTTGGGGTTTGGGGTTTGGGGTTTGGGGTTTGGGGTTTGGGGTTTGGGGTTTGGGGTTTGGGGTTTGGGGTTTGGGGTTTGGGGTTTGGGGTTTGGGGTTTGGGGTTTGGGGTTTGGGGTTTGGGGTTTGGGGTTTGGGGTTTGGGGTTTGGGGTTTGGGGTTTGGGGTTTGGGGTTTGGGTTTGGGGTTTGGGGTTTGGGGTTTGGGGTTTGGGGTTTGGGGTTTGGGGTTTGGGGTTTGGGGTTTGGGGTTTGGGGTTTGGGGTTTGGGGTTTGGGGTTTGGGGTTTGGGGTTTGGGGTTTGGGGTTTGGGGTTTGGGGTTTGGGGTTTGGGGTTTGGGGTTTGGGGTTTGGGGTTTGGGGTTTGGGGTTTGGGGTTTGGGGTTTGGGGTTTGGGGTTTGGGGTTTGGGGTTTGGGGTTTGGGGTTTGGGGTTTGGGGTTTGGGGTTTGGGGTTTGGGGTTTGGGGTTTGGGGTTTGGGGTTTGGGGTTTGGGGTTTGGGGTTTGGGGTTTGGGGTTTGGGGTTTGGGGTTTGGGGTTTGGGGTTTGGGGTTTGGGGTTTGGGGTTTGGGGTTTGGGGTTTGGGTTTGGGGTTTGGGGTTTGGGGTTTGGGGTTTGGGGTTTGGGGTTTGGGGTTTGGGGTTTGGGCTTTGGGCTTTGGGGTCTGGGGTCTGGGGTTTGGGGTTTGGGGTTTGGGGTCTGGGGTCTGGGGTTTGGGGTTTGGGGTTTGGGGTCTGGGGTCTGGGGTCTGGGGTCTGGGGTCTGGGGTCTGGGGTCTGGGGTCTGGGGTCTGGGGTCTGGGGTCTGGGGTCTGGGGTCTGGGGTCTGGGGTTTGGGGTCTGGGGTTTGGGGTTTGGGGTCTGGGGTTTGGGGTTTGGGGTTTGGGGTTTGGGGTTTGGGGTTTGGGGTTTGGGGTTTGGGGTCTGGGGTTTGGGGTTTGGGGTCTGGGGTTTGGGGTCTGGGGTTTGGGGTCTGGGGTCTGGGGTCTGGGGTCTGGGGTCTGGGGTCTGGGGTCTGGGGTTTGGGGTTTGGGGTTTGGGGTCTGGGGTCTGGGGTCTGGGGTTTGGGGTTTGGGGTTTGGGGTTTGGGGTTTGGGGTTTGGGGTTTGGGGTTTGGGGTTTTGGGGTCTGGGGTTTGGGGTTTGGGGTTTGGGGTTTGGGGTTTGGGGTCTGGGGTTTGGGGTTTGGGGTTTGGGGTTTTGGGGTCTGGGGTCTGGGGGGTTTGGGGGTTTGGGGTTTGGGGTTTGGGTTTTGGGGTTTGGGGTTTGGGGTTTGGGGTTTGGGGTTTGGGGTTTGGGGTTTGGGGTTTGGGGTTTGGGGTTTGGGGTTTGGGGTTTGGGGTTTGGGGTTTGGGGTTTGGGGTTTGGGGTTTGGGGTTTGGGGGTTTGGGGTTTGGGGTTTGGGGTTTGGGGTTTGGGGTTTGGGGTTTGGGGTTTGGGGTTTGGGGTTTGGGGTTTGGGGTTTGGGGTTTGGGGTTTGGGGTTTGGGGTTTGGGGTTTGGGGTTTGGGGTTTGGGGTTTGGGGTTTGGGGTTTGGGGTTTGGGGTTTGGGGTTTGGGGTTTGGGGTTTGGGGTTTGGGGGTTTGGGGTTTGGGGTTTGGGGTTTGGGGTTTGGGGTTTGGGGTTTGGGGTTTGGGGTTTGGGGTTTGGGGTTTGGGGTTTGGGGTTTGGGGTTTGGGGTTTGGGGTTTGGGGTTTGGGGTTTGGGGTTTGGGGTTTGGGGTTTGGGGTTTGGGGTTTGGGGTTTGGGGTTTGGGGGGTTTGGGGTTTGGGGTTTGGGGTTTGGGGGGGTGTGGGGTTTGGGGTTTGGGGTTTGGGGTTTGGGGTTTGGGGTTTGGGGTTTGGGGTTTGGGGTGTGGGGTTTGGGGTTTGGGGTTTGGGGTTTGGGGTGTGGGGTTTGGGGGTGGGGGTTTGGGGTTTGGGGTTTGGGGGTTTGGGGTTTGGGGTTTGGGGTTTGGGGTTTGGGGTTTGGGGTTTGGGGTTTGGGGTGGGGGGTTGGGGTTTGGGGGTTGGGGGGTGGGGGTGTGGGTTTGGGTGTGGGGTTGGGGGTGTGGGGGTTTGGGGGGTTGGGGGGTGGGGGGGTGGGGTTGGGGGGGGGGGGGGGTTTGGGGTTGGGGGTTGGGGTTGGGGGGGTGGGGGGGGGGGGGTGGGGTTGGGGTTTGGGGTTGGGGTTTGGGGGTTGGGGTTTGGGGGTTGGGGTTTGGGGGGGGGGGGGGGGGGGGTGGGGGGGGGGGGGGGGGGGGGGGGGTTGGGGGGTTGGGGGGTGGGGGGTGGGGGGGGGTGTGGGGGTTTGGGGTTTGGGGGGGTTGGGTTTGGGGTTTGGGGTTTGGGGTTTGGGGTTTGGGGGTTTTGGGGTTTGGGGGTTTT